>CM061468.1:11219142-13719142 GCA_030770085.1 Oryza coarctata
AAGAATGCCATAGGATATAGTTCTCTTTGCAATTATTGAATTCTTCATATTCATCGTGGTCACTAACCTTGTCAGTCCTTTGGTCCTTGTAAACCTTTCACCATCTATTAGCTTCTGAATTGCTCCCCTTGGATCTTGTTTGCTATTGGTGATTTCCACAGCTATCCTAGAAACATCTTTATTGGCATACATGGCATTAGCAATTTTGCTCCTATCCTCTTCAGCATTGGCAGGATGGCCATCACCATGACAACAAGCAATGAACTCCTCGTTTGTAACACTGTTCTCTTCAGTGATGGGAGAGTGCTTGTCCATAGGAATCCTAGTATCGTTGGTTGTGTGGATAGGATTGTTGGGAGAAGAGATGAGGCAACACCTATTTGGTATACCTAATTCCTCTTCTTTCATTACATAGCCATTGGCCATGTTTTGAGATCCGTAGGAAAATCTATGAGCAAAGAGCACAAGAGGTTAAGTCTTTTGCATCCGATTGAAGGGCCGTCAGTAGGATTGAAATAGTTCCCTAGCTACCCTTAAAAAATTAACATAATAAGACCAAATAACTCTAATAAAAACCATAAATTCATCAGAATCCATTCAACAAACTAAAAAGGTGCAAAAACTTTAACATCAGAACAAGAGAACACACTGAGAAATATGATAAATAGGAGGGTTTTGCGTCGTGTAAGCATTGATAGCCACCCCTGAGGCGGACCAGAAGCCATGGAGGAGAGAAGAGGTGAGATTGTAGAGATGTGGTGTGCATCCGGACAAAAGAGTGACATTAGGGCATCGGATGGAGGAGAGGAGGCGACAAATAAAGCGCGAGGGGAAGGAGAAGCGCGCAGCGGCAGTGGCCGGTGGATGGGTTGTGTGCTTACTGGTCAGGTTCGTGAAATTGTGAGTTTGATAGCCCAAGTCCACACCACGCAATTCATGGCCTGTCAGGTTGTCATGCTACACGCCACGCGCCGAGCCCGAACACCAACAGACAATGGTTGAACCTTCTCTCCTTTGGCTTGTCGAGTGCCTTAAATCGATCTGGATATGTCCCCGAACCAATATCGGGAGTTCTATGCAATCTTTCATTCCTTAGTCACAAACTTCAAGCAAAGGGTTCAAGTTTTACAGGTAGGAAAATTCTTTAACCATTCCTAGGATCAACATGATTGGAGGTAATAATGCCTCCAGTAGAAAATGTTTTTTCCTTTTAAGATCACATGATTGGAGCAATGCATAATGAGTCACACAGCAAGATTAACTGGCCAAGTTCCCAAAATCTAATCAAACTTACAACATAGCTCTCACCGTGCGCGTGATTCTCAGGCAGCTTTCCTACAGCTTTGCAGAGTAATACAACAAGATCAAGAAATGCCTACATAAAAAATTCCAAGCTAGAAGCAATACACTGCACCCAAGATCAATGTTGCATTCTTTGGTAAAGATGTCAATGCTGACGGGGGAAAAAGGTCAGGCGTACTTAATGATTTACACCTTATTTCATCACTAGGAGCAAGGTTCCATCATGCTCTGTACACTAAAACCACCCAAAATCCAGCGTCCTCATGTTCATTCTCACAATCTCTGAGATCAACAATTTTCCATGGAGGTAATGAAATAGCTGTGTAAATACAACGGTAATCTTGCATGCTCCAAAGAAAAAGAAAAGAACAGGGAAGGTGAAGAAAATCAATCTAACTCTTCCCACCAAGACCCTCGTAAAACAAGATGTATCCATGATCTGTGTTGCCTGAGTATTCATGTGAAGAACCAAAGAATGTTTGCAGGGTCGACTCTTCAACCATCTCAACATTTTCATCATCGAAGAACAACCAGTGGTTGTGGCTTTTGACAAGGCTTACATAATGTCCATGGTTGGGGCCACTTCCAACATGGACAACGACAGCAAAGAGGGAGTACTCGGTATCTACATCATCAATTGTACTGAGCTTCAGCTCCATGGGGAACACAACCCGGTAAGAAAGCTTCTTGTAACGACCAAGCTGCTCTATGTACTTAAAGCGCTTTAGGTGGATCACCAATATGTGTGGAGCCTTCTTGATCTTCATTCTCTTCTGAGCTTCTTGCAAACTGGAACGAGACCACAATATCGGAGCTGAGCATATAAGTTATGATTACGATCCTTCCCATAGGGTAGTTAAAACATAGTTTCCATCTGTTTCACCCGAAATCTACAGCATATAATGGGTTCTTCAAAGAAAAGGTGACCACACATATACCAAAACAGGTGCTCACCAAGCAAATTGGAGATGGCGCATTATGAAAACAAATCGATAGGTTAAAAAAACCATGCTGCATTTTGATGGCAAGAAAATGCAGTATAAACTAAATGTAGTACATAGTTGTACCTGCAGCACTTATCACAGAAGAATTTGTCCTCAGCATTTAATGTCTCTGTGGAGCAGAAATTTTTCAAGCAGCTTGTGATAGAACTATTCTGCTCAATATCAACACTCAGATCAAAAAATGTTTCATCCCTTGCCGTTACTGTCTCGCATCTTAAGCATCTGGTTTCATTGGTCAGTATGCCCTAAATAGGTACAAGTATAATAAGATGACAATGTCCTGAGTACTTCCAAGGTGGATAAACTGTAAGGTATTTTCAGTGAGTTCAGTCACCTGGAAATTCTTATGGACCAAGGTAACTGGTGGCTCTTTTCTAACTCCATTGGCGAAAGGTTGAACTGGCCCATTTGGAACCTTTTCAGGAGATGATGTCTGGGGCAAGTCCTTTGCCACACTAGACTCCTTTTCCAGAATATCAACAAGTTCATTCAACAGAAAATTTAAGAACTCATGTGCATCCTACACAGCAAACATGGAAGTCTATGTTAGTGAAGAAACATTCAGGTTATCTATTCTCCAACGCAATGAACTGTCAGCTTTAAATGTGGATTATACCACCAAAGAAACTGGCATCACTCAGACTAATTACTTAATGAGCATTTGAAAGTAAAATGATTGTGGAGTTTGTCTTATATTGCATCAATTTGGTCACCATGAAGCTTGAAACTATAACTGACAAAATGAATTCTCATATTGTGCCAATGTGGTCTCACGATGCTTTACAATATTAAAAACAAAAATTACCACTATAATACATGCAAGGTACCTGGTGCATGTAGCTGCGAAATAGCTCATTCTGTTTCTTTACTCTTTGGACAAACCGTTTCGGAGCAATAACGCCAGTCTTTTTCTTTGACTGGCTTACCTGCAAGATATACTATGATCCATTAATTCACTGCCAAGGGCAATATCCTGCAAGAAATTTCACACAGCATACAAAACCCAGCAGTAAACATAAGTACATAACACACACAAATGCAACAAATCAATGAATTTGTGAAAATAACATCAAGCCATATATCTTATTTGGTTACCAGTTTGCATGATGGATTTCAGTATAATATATTCTGTTCATTTAACAGCAGGTTGGTGCACATTACTCTATGTAAGTTGTTCAATAACTCTCACAATAAACAATGCATTCTCTCAAGACTAAAAAAATCACCTCAAGAACACCCAAACTTGTAAATAGCACATGGACAACAAAATTATGTCATATGGAGCTGCATATTGCTATCGAGTGGCTTCCACCATAATTCTCTCACCGACACTATGTTACAACCCCTCGAACCCAGTGCAATACTAATTCATTGACAGGCACAATACCTGGCACCCTCGCAGTGATTATATCATGACTTATATGGGCAAGGATGCCATACAAAGGATGGCACCCCTAATCAGCACATAGTGTACAGTTAGCAGAGGGAGGGGGGGGGGATTACATGAGATGCGCAGCTATCCCACCCAAGCCCAACAGCCCATGCAAGTCATCCACTACCTCACCGCCTATACCACCAGCCTTCCACCTCCATAGAATAAAACCCACACCAACACCAGGTAGCAGTCTCCACTGCCTTTCTTACCTATCCTCCATTCATCCGCCATACTGCCACCCACTAATACCTCCACAAAATTCCACACAGCCACCAGGTTCTCCTAACAGATTTGCAAGTAACAGAGCAGAGGGAAACCACAGAAGCCAGATCTGAGCTCCCCCTTCTCCTAGACCTCTGCCAGATCTGAGCAAAGCAGAGGGAAACCATAAAAACTGCCTGCAGGTTCAGGCTTAGGCCTTTTAGCTTAGAAGCAGGCTAATAAGCCACCAAATAAACAGGGCCTAACTACTAACTAGTCCCCAAGCATGGCCACATGCCTAAGTCAACTGAGACAACAGTGTACTACTGTCCTTATATCAATCAGACATACGATACTTGGTAGATGGAAGTTCCACCAGATGCAATGAAGAAATAGTTATGAAGAAGGTCTTACCCATTGCATGTTTTTGCAAAGCAACAATGTGCTCAAGTACAGTTACATATCATTATCAAGTAAAAAAAATTGTCCACTTTACCTGCATGAAAAGATCCGCCAAACAAGTCAAAAGGTTGTCCTCTGCATCTCCAGGAGTTTTGTTATTTGCATAATATTCCAGCAACTTTTCCCTAAACGGGATGCAGAAATACAGTGCCTGGAAGACAAGTTCATGTCAAAAGATTAGGCTTGTAAAAAATATTTCACTGTGAAGTGCAAATTATAAGCACTGTAAATACTCTAATGTGAAGAAGAGATTCTAGCAGCACATTTACTAAACAGAAAGAGCCCATAATTTAGTATGGTTCAAGAATGTAACACTACCTGATTACCAAATACCAGCCTATGATAAGATCTATCCTTGTTCATCATATTACAAAACAACTATACAATACTATGCACAGAAGTTTACAAACAGAAGGTAGATATGCAGCTATAGCTAAGATTGTGAACAATTAATTGTTTGCTGAGGATTTTCTTATGTAATCAGAATAGTGGTTCAAAACTCTAAAGAACCACCTCTAATGCTGAAGTAATTACTCTTGCACACTTGCAATATATTCTATCAAAATATAACAAGCCTTACTGGTCAGTGTGAGAGCTGTTTACTCCATATAGGTCTTTATTAATTAAATATATGATTATATCTGCAAACTGCTAATCAGATAATTAGTGAAGATCCAAGTCATCGCAATCACAATTTTCAATAACAGACGAAATTATGTATCTAGATCCTCAATCAAATAACCTGAATATTCAAAAGTGGGTAACAGCATCGTCAGAAATGTCCTGTGGCTTTAACTGCTAGTAAGTGCCTAAGCTTCCATGCTAGGAAAAAGAACAGAAAGTTATCCTGCATTTGTCAAAATATACCCCCACAATGTTTTTCAAACTACTGGTACTTTTACCAGTTAACTGAATTATTCAAAGGTTTCTTCTCATGCACATTTTATATTATTGACTTGACCTCATACACAAAGAGCTTCATATTACAGAGATAAAAGCTATTAACGCAATGCACATAAAAATGAACAGACAATTCATATTAGAACCAGATAAATGGAGGTATATTGTTAGACTTCTAACTTAGTAACTTACAAGTATTCTTGCAGAAAAATTGAACACTGAATACTCTTCAGATGAACACACTAATTCTAAATTTCAGGCTACCAAACCCATATGTCTACTTCATTCAATTCTAGAGGTATTACATACATGGATGCTCATAGAGACAATCTTGTACTTGCATTCCAAAAATAAGTAGGTTGCTATGGTAGGAGGGTCAACATACAAAGCCACCGGGACCCTGGCACTCTGCATTCTCACATCTCCATGTATGATGAAGCTAACCATTTAATTATGCAAGAATAGTGCTTATATAACCAAATATCCAAATGTCGAACAACTCATAACAGCTTGTGTAGTTGAGGAATTGATGGATTCTACCCACAACACATTTCACATAAAAATCACACAACCTCTAATGTACTGACCATATATTACAGTAACATAAATATATGGGAGCCTATCCAAGTCAACTTGAACAATCAAAGGCAGCACAAAGGTTATCGAACAAGCCACCCAATCAAAGCAAGGCAGTACTGAGCCACTTCGAATGTATACTGCGCTATTAACATGTAGAATGCTATCGCAATCACCACTTCAGCAACATCACACCGAGCATAGAAGCAACAAATCCATAAGATCGGGAGGCGTCAGGGATAGGGCATAGAGACCTGGAGGACACTGTTGCAGTAGCAGGTGTTGCCGAAGTTCTCGAAGCCGAAGTAGCGCTCGCCTTCCGGGAACTGGTCGCCGAGGGCCTTCTCGAGCTTGGAGCCGCTGGCTCCCATGACCACCAACCGGTCCCACAACCCGGAGGCGGCGCCGGCGAGGTACCGGAACCCCGACCAGAGCCCGGAGCGGCTCCTCTCGGCCACTGACGAGGCCTCCACCGTGGGCGATCGCGCCGGGTTTGCCGTCCTAGGGTTTGGTGGCTCCCCGCGCGCGCGCGGCGGAGAGGAGGGGGGAGGAGGAGGCGGAGAGTGGCCGGGGCGGAACCCTAGGGCGGCCTCGATCCAATGGGGCGGAGCGGCGGAGGGTATTGCTGCTGCCGCTGCGGCTGCTGCTGTCGTCGCCGTCGTCGTCGCTGCCGCTTCTCTCGTTTGGGGATTTTTTTTTTACGCCTCCTCGTCTTGCTTGCGGGTGGAGTGGGGAGTAGTTTGCTTGGGTTAGATCGATCTCGTTGGTGGTTCTTACTGTTTGTGTTCGTCGTGGGTGGGCGCTGTTTTCAATTGACTGGACTTGTGGGGTCCGGGTCTATCTGGAATTCTGGACTTGTTTTTCTCGACGCCCCGATCTACTCTCTCGTTTAGTCCGGTCGTTAAGTGAACTTGAAGACCAATCTTGGTTACGTTTATGTAAGCAAGTTTGTTTCACGGTGCAGGACGCGTTACAGAGACTTATTTATTGAGAGTGCAAAAGTGGATTCGAGCTATAAAAAAATCACTTTTACAAATGGTGAACACGAGATCAGGTTAAATTAGTAAATCCCATGGCAAAAGAGATTTTTCTTAAATCATACACATAGCAAGTTATGTAATCCCTCCTCCGTTTGTAAATATTTGATGGTATGATTTAGTCCAACTTTTAAATTTTTGATAATCTATAATAAATTTGTGAAATATAATAAATTAATAATTTTATGATAATTT
Source organism: Oryza coarctata (assembly GCA_030770085.1). Lineage (NCBI taxonomy): Eukaryota > Viridiplantae > Streptophyta > Magnoliopsida > Poales > Poaceae > Oryza > Oryza coarctata. The sequence goes on from CM061468.1 coordinate 11,226,255, forward strand.
TTTTAAAAGTAATATTATGATAAAAGAGACACATAGTGATGATTATAATTTTAAAAGTTTATCGTACCTTTTTTCTAAATAACAAATGTTTGGTTTAGTGTAAGAGAGAGTGTTATAAAGAGGACCAGTATGTGTGCATGTAAAATCAATGTTTTTAAAAAAATATAAATGTGCAAGTAAGAATCAGGATACTAATGTAACTTCACTCAAATATATTATATCATGAGTAGATGTTAACACCAACAATGCTCGGCTAGATACGAACCGCAAGGAGAGGGAACACGTGTTAAAATGAAACTCTAAATCAGCAAATTTGGTGTGTTACATGCTTTCATGATCTTGCCATTACAGAACTTTCGTGTTCTAAAGAGCCCTAAAGGAGGAGAGACGATCTTGTCAGATTCCACCAAACTACCGGGAGGCAATGATTATGATGGCTGCTCATGAATGGTGGTGGCAGGGGACACTTCACTTGAGAAGGTTGAGAGAGTTCTATGAGTTGTGACCGTGGCAACGAGAGTCATCTAGTGTTGACTTGTCATGCATAACTAAAATAACCCTACTAGTACTGTTTAGTCTAACGGATTGTTCAATTTATTACCAAAATCACCCTTACCCAAATCTTGTATTACCAAATTTTGCTACACTTTAGTGTCAACAAAAAATTGGCAGTGATGTTTATATTTGGTTTGTAGCTTTATCCAAATTTTGATAGCGTTTTTTAGTATTACTAAATTTTGGTATGGTAACACTGTCAAGATTATATGTAGTTTGTTGACTTATCAAAATTTGGTGAGAATAAAAGTAGTAGCAAAGTGAACAAACCTTAGCTCTTAAATTGTATTTCATTCTATTTAAATGTTACTGCTGCCTCTATTTTTTTATATTTGTCTCTAAACAATGTTTATATTTAAATATTAAATATTCGTCCTTTTTTAAAAAATATAAATATTTAAATAGATGTTATATTATCAAAGTTTATTACATACTTAAATATTATCAAATTTTTATTTATTATAATCTAATTATTTAAATATTATTAGTAGTCAAAATTATAAAGTTATAATAGTAATAGTAAAAAACGGAAGGAGAATTATCATGGTTGCAGTCATGGGTCAATAGTTCAACACATATTTTTTTGTAAGTTTTACTATTAAGATTTAGGGTGTGTTTGATGTCCCTTTTATCAACTTTATTTTTCATGTTTATGTTTTTCGAGCTGCTTAATAGGTATATAAAAATTTTATAAAGTACAATTGAATTTAAAAATTATATTAATTTATTTTTAATTAATATTTAATTAATCATGGGTTAATACACGCTACTTTTGCGTGCTGACTACAACAGTAAACCTCGTGCGGTAACATGTGCTCGCGAAATTCCGGCTACGGATCATGTGCGGTTGTACGAAGCAAAAATATCTCGCCTCGTCGGTTGTCTCCCCGCCGCAAGCACTTCACCGACCTATAAATTCGGCCTGGAGCCGAACCGACAATTCAAACACCTCCCCTCTCCTTCCGCTTGATCCCCTTTCGCTTTAGAAATCTCTAGGCGCTTCTAGAAGCCTCGCGATTCTTCGCGACACAACGGAGGGGGCCGGAGCCCACGAAGCGAAGCCGCGTGCGTCCTCATCAACTCTGCGGGGCGCGGGGCTTGGCTGGTCGGGTTCGGGGGGATCAGATCGCTAGCTTACGCCTCGTGTTCTCTGGAAGCTTCTGGAAATACCCGCATTCCGCAGGGGAGGCCAGGGTTTTGGAAGCCGCTGTGTTGAGCCACTCGCTCCGCAAATCGGAGACGGTGAGTGTTCTCGGCTTCTCGCCTCTCCGCTTGACTGATCCGCACAGCTCCTCTACTCAGACCAAACCGTTTGCACTCGATTGGTTCCATTCCAGTTTTGAACAATCTCGAAGCTTCTCGACGCTTCAGGAATCGGGGGGCGAAGCTACTGTTGCGAGGTTATACACCAAATCGCCTCCTACGCCCTGATCGGTAAGCGGCGCACTCTGCCGTATTTGCTACTAATTTGGGTGCTTCGTGTGCTCACGCTAGGGAATTTCTGCAGCTCCGCCGCCTCCGGAGAACCCTAAGGTTTCGACGACAGGATGCAGAAGCTGAGTTTCTCGGGGCTTAGGGGCCTCGAGGGGTTCCGATCTCTCGCCGGATCCACCTCGACGGCCGCGAAGGCCCCGAACCCCAAGCCGTCGTCTGATATTGGAGGGAGCACGTACGGGAGCTTCGCCAATCTTAAGATCACAGCAGGTTCTGCTTTAATTTTCCACTTGTTTCGTTCAAGGAGGCTGGTTAGTTCGTGTGTTCACTGATTCCCCTCAATTTTTTTTTGCTTGATCACAGAAAAATTGGTTAAGGAGCAAGCTTCAGTGAAGACTGATCTAGAAATGGCGGTATATTTCTCAGCTTTTACAATTTTTTGGAAATTTTACTGAAAGGGATACAGTTCCGTTGTGTTGTCACAGTTTCGGTTTCTGGATATATCTACTACATCTTTGTGGTTACAGTGCCTAACAGCAGAAAAACTGTCTTCTGATTGATCGGTATCAATCATGAAAAGTTGTTTATGTTATTAGGGCTGTTTCAGTTGTATAATCCGGGTGGTATGATACATGCATAGTTTTCTATCTATGTCCTGTTCTGTCTGGAAATCCTATCATGATTTTGTGGTCTACTGAATTCAGCACTAGGTAAAACAAATGAACTGCAGTATACGTCTGGAACTACCTTGTTAGCTTTGCATCATGTAACCAGTAACCATGTATGCATGTCAACATGACAGTAAAATGTTCTATCAGTATAGGCAGCTCACAAGCATCAAAATTCTTATCATTTTAAAGCTGCACATATTGTAGATAACTGGATCTCATGATTGTTATTCCTGTTTCTTTTCCCAGAATTTACATATACATAGCTGTGTTGAAAATCGAAATAGTTCTACCGAAGAGATTATTAGGAATGTATAGCCATATATGTTTATGATTGTATATTCCTTGTATACTCCTCTAATTGAGATGTTGGATGCTATATATAGCATCAGTTTTCACTTTTCAGCACAACAGAATCACATTCTATTTTTCTGGAATTATGTATCTTCATAAATTTGAACTTCTCCTGCAAAGAACCTTTGAGTATTGCCCACCTGCAAAAACTAGGATGCTTTGATTCTTTATCCTCTGTGGTTTCTGCTAAACACATGGGTGATCAAACAAATTCCGCCTTACATTTCATTTGTCACACATCCTGAATTTGTACATGAGATCATACCCTTCAGTATATGGCAATATTATCATTACTGTAGTCACCTTTCATGGTGCAAATGTTCAAGTGCTGTCATGGATAAAAGGTAAATTGACTCAAGTACAGAACGGATATATCACCATATATGATCGTTTTGTACTGCAAGATATTATATTGTTTTTCACAGGATTTCTTACTATTGATGCCTGTGCTCTATGTAACTTCAGCATACCAAGTTGAAAAGAGCAACAGAACAGATAAATCTGTTAGAAGCAAAGCTCCAACAAGCTGTCAATGAAAATGCAAAGCTTAAGGTGAAACAGACTGAAGATTCAAAGCTCTGGCAGGGATTAGATTCAAAAGTTTCCTCAACTAAGACTTTGTGCAATCAACTGACAGAAACTTTGCAGCAGCTAGCTAATCAGACAGAAAGAGGTAATGTTTCTTGTTCCATTTACTCACACATGAGTGCTGTCTAGATCTAACTGGTGAACAATGCACTGCCAGCCGAGGAAGATAAAAAGTTCTTTGAGGAGATTCTTGGCAAGAATTCCAAAGCTTTAGACGAATTCAACTGCCTGTTGCATGATTCCTTAATAAAACTGGAATGTGCAGAAGAAAAGATCATTTCAGGTTGGTCCGTCTCGTCACACTTAAGCGCTAGTATTATTCTTTTAGAATGTCTGACAATTCGGTAACTTGCTACTAGAGACTATATCTGCTAGGGGTTCAAAATCAGCTACTCTGCTGTTTATGTCACCTAAACCACGATTATTTTTTCAGTTCTATGTTTTTGATATGATTTGTGGATAATATTGTGCTGTATATTTAAGTAGTAACTTTTCAATATTTTCATTTGTTCCATTAACTCAGGTAAACAGGAGATGTCGCTGATCAAACAAGAGAAAGAAGAGATGGATCAGAGTTACAAGGAACAGCTATATGCAAGTGATACTACCATAAAGGAAAAAGGTATGAATCAGAATTGTTATTGGTCATTGAGTAAACAGAAATCAAATAGCTAGTTATGGTGTATGATACTTCACTGAAGAGTTTTTACCTACATCACTGGACCACTCGGCTGTATATATATAGATCCGACCCACTTTGTATACACTTGGGGTTTTAGTCTTACTGTACATATTTCTATATGGTATCAGAGTAAGTCTAGACATCCTCGGCGCGCTAGCTTTCTCCCATCGGCAAGCCGACCTTTTTCTCCCTGTCGTCGACGTTTCTCTCCGTCGCCGACATTCTTCCCGGTACTCTCTCCTCGCTCTCTCGTCTCCGTTTCTTTTTTCTCCCCGTCTTCTCTGTAGACACTTCCTTTTCTCCGTTCCATCTCTACGCGACAAGACGACAGTCTTCATCCGCTTCCTCGTCTTGTCTCGCATCCGTCTTCGTCCTTCTTGTTTTTGTGCATCCTTTCTCCTCCGACGTCGGCGCACCTTTGCGCTTGTCGTCTCTATCGGCTGAACTCGTTCGCCCTCCCATCAGCTGGACTTGTCCACCCTCTATCGGCTGGAACCCTCCCTCGGTTCCCGCTTTTCTGACACGCTCAACAGCTCTCGGACGCGAACCTTCTTCCCTCACGTTCGAGCCAATCTGACGTGTCCACGAACACAAATCCCTGCCTCTCGAACGCGAACATCTTCTCTTCGCGTCCGGCCCCTTTCCGCCTTTTTCGTGTCCGCTCCACTCCTTGGCCTTCACGAGTCCACGGACGTGAATCTTCTCTTCACGGACGTGAATCTTCGCACGTCCGTGACTCAACCACTCTCTGACCTACCTACTCTGCCACTACATTTTTTCCTCACCTACTCTGCTACCTACTCCACATCGGCCAACCACTCCCCATTGGCTGGCCAGCCCACTCTCTATCGGCTTCTCATTTCTCTGATCGGCCGATCTTTCCTCTCATCGGCTTCCTCCTATCGACTACTTGCCCCCGTTCTTCTCTCGTCATGGCCACCGAGTCCGCCCTCAGCTCCGGCACTCTCCCAGTCGTCGAATCTGCTCCGGCTCTCGGTGCCCCAGACCACACCTCGGGCACCACCTCGCCGATCTTCTCACCCCCTACGCTGCTGTGAACGTGAAATCTCACGTTTCTATCTCTCTTGACCTTAACGTCAACTATTCCAAGTGGGTTTTCTTCTTTAAATCCCTCTATGGAAAGTTTGGCCTACGATCACATATCGATGGCACCGTTCCACCTCGCCCCGATGATCCCTAGTGGGATATCGTCGAGTACTGCGTGCGCAGTTGGCTGCTCGGCTCGGTCGACAACTCTGTTCTCGACCTCACCATGAAAGATACCGACCCCACTGCCTAGGATCTTTGGGTGGCTATCGAGCGAATCTTCCTCGCAAACAAGCAGCCCCACGCCATCTTCCTCCTCAACGAGTTCTATTCCATGGTACAAGGAGAGTCCTTTGTCTCCTCGTACTGCCAGCGCCTTAAGGTCAAGGCTGCTGCTCTCCGAGATGTCGGCCACCCTGTGGTCGACTCTCAACTCGTTCTAGCCCTTTTGCGAGGCCTCAACCCCCGCTTCTCAAATACCGCCGATGACATCGCCAATGCCACACCCCTTCCGTCGTTTGCCCGGGCCCATGACATGTTAGTTTTTAAAGAACTCCGTCTGGTCAACGACGAGAAGACCGTGGCCCACACCGCTTTCCTCGCCGCCGCCAATAATGGCTGTCGAGCATCCTGCGCTGCCGCTCCCTCCCGCGGCTCTGGCGGCCATGGCTCTAACCATGGCAACACAGCCCGCACCGGCAAAGGCAAGGGCAAGAACTGGCAGGGTCTGATGCAATCGCGACCTGCTTCAGTCCCTGCCTAGCCTGCCTGTTCCACGGGTCCGTGGCTCTGTTATAACCCCTGGACACCCCAGCCCCAGCCACGCAGCCCCATCGAATGGTAACCAGGGGTTCTCGGCGCCTATCCTCAAGCTCACCTGGCGTCGGTTCTCATCCTGCCGCCTCAGCCGATGCTACCGACACCACCCACCTAGTCGGTTCCCTCCTGGAACCAGGCTAGCCTCGTCGCTGCCCTCATACAGATGACGCTCCAACCACAACACACTTAGGTGCTGGACTTTGGGGCGTCCTCCCACATGGCGTCATCGGCTGGTATACTCCGTTCTTGTCATCCCTCTTCCTCCCCTTTTATCACCATCGGCAATGGCCACTCTCTTCCTGTCCAATGCCGTGGTGACTCCTCTCTGTCTACACCCACCATTAACCTCTCTCTTCACAATGTTTTTATCGTACCTTCCCTTATTCATAATCTTGTATCTGTTCGCCAATTCACACGAGACAACAATTGCTCAATCGAATTTGACGTTTCTGGTTTCTCTGTGAAGGATATCCCAACCCGGCGACAGATCCTTCGCTGCAATAGTGGCTGAGACCTCTACACCATTCCCACTGCGCCGTCCACTCAACACGCCAACGTCGCCCTCTCCACCAACCTCTGGTATCTTTGCCTTAGCCACCCCGGCCCTGACGCTGTCGCCACCCTCCGTCGCAGTGCCTCCATCCGATGTACCTACAGTAGCTCCACAGTTTGCCACTCGTGTCAACTTGGCAAACATGTGTGTCTGCCTTTTTCTAGTTCTCTCTCTTGTATCTCGCGACCGTTTGAGCTTATACATTGTGATGTATGGACTTCTCCGGTTAAAAGTGTCTCCGGTAATCAGTATTACCTTGCCATACTTGACGATTACACACACTTTTACTAGACGTTTCTGCTCATCAGCAAATCCGAGGTCGCCTCTCACCACACTAACTTCGTCACCTACGTTTCTACCTAGTTCAACCTCCCTATCAAGGCTCTACAATCCGATAACAGTACGGAATTCGTTAACCGTACTGTTACAACCTTCCTCTCCTCGCAGGGCATCCATCTACGGCTCTCCTGCCCCTACACCTCTCCTCAGAACGGCAAGGCCGAGCGCCTCCTTGGCACCCTCAACAACATAAGTCGCACTATGCTACTTCATGTCCACTTACCTACAACTTACTGGGCAGAAGCACTGACCACTGTGACTTACCTTCTCAATCGGCGCTCGTGTTCCTCCATTCAACACAACGTTCCATACACCCTTCTTTACCACACGGCGCCCGACTACTCCCACCTTCGCGTCTTAGGGTGCTGCCTCTGCTACCCAAACCTTACCGTCACTGCTCTCCACAAACTTGCTCTCCGCTCCACCGCCAGCATTCTCCTCAGCTATCCCTCATCTCACAAGGGATACCGATGTCTCGACTTTTCCACCTGATAGGTCATTGTCTCTCGTCATGTCATGTTTGACGAGACATGCTTTCCCTTCGGCCTGCTTAATCCAAGATCCTCCTCTAGCGATCTCGACTTCCTCCTCACCAACACCGTGCCGTCCTGGTCTCCTCCACCGTTCTCTCCATCGGCCCCCTCATCGGCCGCTGTTGAGGACTTACCCTTTAGCTATCCCACTACTATTCGGTCCGATGCCCCTCCCATCGGACCCCCATCGACCCCACCACTCTCATTGGCTTTGGCCGATTCTGTCCCCTTTCCATCGGACACCTCACCTCCATCGGCTCCCCCCCTCCCTATCGGCTGCTCCATCTCCATCGGACCGACCGAACCGACCGGCCCATCCGACTCCATCGGCTTAGGCCGATCTAGTTCCCCCCTTTCCTCTCACATACAGCCGCCAATCCAGAGCCGATGACGCCCCCACCCAACCAGTTCTCCTCACCTCTACCACACTCCCATCGGCTCTCGTTCCCTCCACCTCTCATATGGTCACTCACTCACAGACCGGGTCTCTCCGCCCCACCAAGCGCTACAGTCTCTTCGCTGTCCACAGCTCTATCTCGCCCATCCCGGCGACTTCTCGTTCCGCCCTGGCCGACCCTTAGTGACGCGCGGCCATGGCTGACGAGTACAAGGCCCTCATGGACAACGAGACCTGGCGCCTCGTGCCCCATCCTCCCGGCGCCGACATTGTGACCGGCAAGTGGATTTTTAAACACAAGTTCCACACCGATGGCTCCCTTGCCCGTCACAAGGCACGCTGGGTAGTTCGGGGTTTCTCCCAACGCCCCGGTGTTGATTACGACGAGACTTTCAGTCCCGTCGTCAAACCCGCCACCATCCGAGTCGTCCTCACTTTGGCTGCCTCGCACTCCTAGCCGATCCATTAGCTTGACGTGAAGAATGCTTTTCTTCACGGTCATCTGACGGAAACGGTCTACTGCCAGCAACCTCCAGGCTTCGTCGACCCCTCTCGTCCCGACGATGTCTGCATTTTCAACGTTCTCTCTACGGCCTCAAACAAGCCCCTCGCACCTGGTACCAGCGCGTGCTGCCTACCTTCGGCACATCGGCTTCGTGGCCTCTGCGTCCGATAGCTCCCTTTTCACTCTTTATATCGGCAACGCTACCACATATCTCCTTCTATATGTCGACGACATTGTACTTACAGTGTCTTCAACATCTCTCCTAGACCAGATCATGGCCCGACTCCACTCCGAGTTCGCCATGACCGATCTTGGTCCTCTTCACCACTTTCTTGGCATCTCCGTCACCCGTTCTTCTCACGGGCTCTTTCTTTCCCAGTACCAGTATGCCATCGATCTTCTCCAGCGTGTGGGCATGGCCGATTGTCACCCTATGGCCACCTCGGTTGACACTCGAGCCAAACTCTCCGCTGCCGATGGCATACTTGTTGCCGATCCCTCTTAGTATTGGAGTCTTGCCGGGGCTCTCCAATACTTCACCCTCACATGACCCGACCTTACATACGCCGTCCAGCAAGTGTGTCTCTTCATGCACGCTCCGCGCGAACCTCACCTCGCGCTGCTCAAGCGCATCCTGCGCTATGTGAAGGGCACGCTCTCTAGCGGGCTGCATCTCAGCTCCAGCCCTATCGACTCACTCACCGCGTACTCCGACGTGGACTGGGCAGGCTGGCCCGACTCTCGATGCTCTATGTCCGGTACTGTGTCTTCCTCGGCGACACTCTAGTCTCCTAGTCCTCAAAACGTTAGACTACAGTGTCACGGTCCAGCGCTGAAGCCGAGTACCGCGCCGTCGTCCACGCCGTCGCCTAGTGTTGCTAGCTTCGCCAACTTCTCCAGGAGCTCCGTGCACTCCTCTCCTCTGCGACCGTCGTCTACTGTGACAATGTCAGTGCTGTCTATATGACCGTCAACCTAGTTTATCATCGACACACCAAACATATCGAAATCGATATCCATTTTATTCGTGACAAGGTCGTATTAGGACAGGTTCGGGTGCTGCATGTACCATCGGCGCACCAGTTCGCCGATATAATGACCAAAGGCCTGCCCACGCCTTTGTTCACCAGTTTTCGGTCCAGTCTCTGCGTTCGTTCCTCTTCCGCTGCGACTACGGGAGGGCGTTAAACCACTGGACCACTGGGTTGTATATATAGACCCGACCCCTCTTATATACACTCGGGGTCTTAATCTCACTGTATACATTTATACAACTAGCACAAACCAAAAGCAGTAACACAGATGTGTCCATTTTTCTTTGCAGATTCTCTCATCAAACAGTTGCAAGCTTCCGTTGAAGAAAACAAAGCCCGTATGTTGTATCTTGACTTCCGTTTGCAATGCATGGAGCAAGAATTGAAGATAAAAGAAGATGTTTGCATTTGTCTGAAAGAAAACCTAGCAAGCGCTGAAAGTGAAAAAAATGATTTGGAGCTTAGGAATGAGGGTTACAATCTGGAAGTTCAAAAATTATGCATGGACAACAAGGAGCTTAATGAATTGCTTAGCGGTTTTATGGCTAAAGTAACTGAGCTAGATAAAGAGCACACATCAATGCCAAGTCATGTCTCCCGGCTGGTTTCTTCATTTGAGAGATACGATGGAAAAGTTCAAGAGGAGAAAATGCTAATAATAAAATCTGCTAAGGGCAAATTTGAACATCTCCAAAATCAGTACGTAGATTTGATGTCAGAAAACAATGCTCTCCAAACTGAAATCGAGAAGCTGAAGTCTAGAATCATAGAGCTGCAGAAAACTCAAGAGATTGTCATGGTTCAACATGTAGAAGAATGCCAAGTGGCTGAAGATAAGATCAGAAGATTGGAGTCTGAAGCAGAAATTTCTGCCTCCAACATTAGTGGGTTAGAAAAGGCAGCTTCTGACCTAGAAGGGAGGGTTCAAAAATTACTGGAAGATTCTAGATCTGCTGAAAATCATAAGGTTTGTGTCCTAGCAAGTCCAGTGACAAAAAATAGTTGCTATTTAAAAAAATGCCATTTAGCCTGTAAGATTCAAGAAATTTGAATTTTGCAGCAAGAGTTGCTTCAGAAGATTCTGAGGCTGGAATTGGATAATCAGGAACTTCTAGTTCGAGTGCAGTCTGTTTTGGATGAGAAGTCTAATGATACAGAATCTCTGCAAGGAGAGATAGCTAAGCGTGACCAGCAGGTTGAGACACTTGAGAATCAGGTCAATCAGCTTCGCAGTATTATTGGTGAGAAAGAGCAACTGTATACTCGTGCTGTAGAAAGAGAGAAGAATTTAGAGGAACAGAAGTTACAGGTCTATTCTTATTAGATATTTTAAATATCATCATGTAATGATCTGTCGACAACATACAATCTTTTCTGTGTACTTCCAGGTCCAAGCATCACTTGCTGCAACAGAAAGCCAACTTACTGAGGCAAAAAAACAGTATGATAACATGCTTGAAGGTAAAAGGGTAGAGCTGTCCAAGCATCTGAAAGAATTATCACTAAAAAATGATCAGGTACTACGTTTCTATCAGCTGTATAGCACTTTTCTACATCAATCACAATCACAAATGACAGTTAGCAAAATGCATTTTGCAGGCAATCAATGAAATCCGCAGGAAATATGAACTAGAAAAGGTAGAGATCATTAATATTGAAAAAGAAAAGGTAAATTAACCTCTCTTTTTTTCAAAGTTCTGTATGCTAGATGTTTTGAATTTGATCTTATTCTCTGTCTATTTTCTGGATGTTGAAAATATTTAGGCAGTGAAGCTCATAAAGGAAATGGAAAACAAATGCAATGAAAAGATTTCAGAAAATAAACAAGATTCTGAGAGGTATTTGATGCGTCTGAAGGAGGAGCATGGTGCGATGGTAGGTGGTACTGGTTTAATTTTATCCATAAAAATTAAGCTGTTTTGAAAGAAGTAAAGTTTATGGTTTAGTTATGGTAACAATGCTAATTTTGAAATTTGAAATTGATTTTTAAGAATTATTTTAGATATATTTACTTGTCTTGGTAGCAAACTAAAAATCATGAAAAGAGAGCTAGGCAATGAAAGTGATGAAGAAAAACCTTTAAAAGTAATCCTAAAATTAAATTCTAAAATTAAAAACAAGCTGGAGCTTTTAAGAAAAAACTGGGCCAAGAAGGAGCCGCATGCACCAGTTTTCCATCGGAAATGTTATTAGAGTATCTGAACAAGGTATTGGTGGCATGGATACATAATTGCATTTTAGTTGTTCTGCTATGCTTCTCTCTGCTACAGAGGCTTAGTCACCTAAAAAAGTTACTCAAGGTCTTCTATGTGTGCTTTTAATTTGCTTTGTCTTGACATGTAAATCATAATAAAAGCCAGACCAAAACAACCACAGGTAGATAAATGTGTTCGAAGTTTCTTTCAAGGTGCTTTAGGATAAAGCTGTCCTTGCCTTCATCTTTTATTTAACTTGCACTAGGCACAAATATGACATCAAAATATGATATACCATATTTCATCGATGTACATTGTTAATTTAGTGGTCTTTACTCTTTAGACTTTACTGGTCGATTACACTATTCATGGTTTCTTAAGATTTAATAAGTCAAAATAACATGTGCTATATTTGAGCAGAGAATGTATTTGAGACAACTTTATGGTCATACGGTCTACAAATCTATTCTAATATAAGTTTGATGTTCCATCTGATTTGTGGCAACATTGAGATGGTATTTTTGTTTACATAAAGTAGTAGGGGTGTAGTGAGAAGGCTCTGTAAAAAATATGTTCCTGTAAATTTCTTGAGTAAAACTTTCATCACTTTCTGTAACCCTGTCAGTAGTAAATTATCATTTGTTGAAGACTGAAACTATTTTCAAAAGGTTATATCTCGGGACTAAGGAAGCACTGAACACTACGCAGCAGAAAATCTGAAATAAGACTCTTTTTTTTTCTGAAATGACCATGAAGGTTGTTTCCTGATATTTAGGTTGCAAGAATTCAGCAGGATAATGAGCATAAGGTATCAACTCTTCGAGCTTATCATAAAGAAGAACTCCAGCAAATTCAATCTCAGGCTGAGAATGAATTGAAGGAGGTCAGTAATAAATGCCACCAGATGTTTTTGTGATTGTTGTTCATACTAATTAATTCTGGATTAAAAATGCAGAGGCTGTCATCACTCAGAAAGGATCATGAAATTCAAATAAAATCATTGACTATACAGCATGAGGAAGATTGTCAGAAACTTCAGGATGAACTGGAGCTTCAGAAGTCAAAGGTAGTTAGCCTGGTGATTTTCTTGTTCTGGAAATAGTTACTTGAATATATATATCTGAAAACTGTTTTTTTTTTTTTGCAGGAGGAGAAGCAAAGAGCACTGTTACAGTTACAATGGAAAGTAATGGGTGAAAACCAACAGGTTGATCAAGAAGTAAACTCTAAGAAGGTATCCTCTGATTGCTACCTCAAACACTATTATTTAAGCAATTTTCATATTTAAGTTATGTTGTATTGATTGTATAGCATGCTAAGCATTTAATATAAAGATGCAAGTGCATATGTTCTTGCTAATTGAAATGCTTCTGCTTATTTCATGTAACAGTAATTCAAGAACTTGGGTATTTTGATTCGGTTTGGCATTAATTTGTAAAGCCTTGTGTCTTGTATTTCGAAGTAGGTCAAAACAATTGGGTATTTTTTTACTAGGTAGGTTTAACTTTTTCTACTACACAATTATTGCCTTGTGGATTGTGATTCAAAAATGTAGATGAAGATTAGGGAATGAGTCCTTTGGTTGATTTGATTGGATAAATTAATGGAAAGTAAAGGATAAGATGCAATTTTATGCTTCTTAATTATTTGTTTGGTATTGCTAATGTATGCTTAAATCATCCATAACTGTTACAGATTCACAGTAAAAGAGATTTCAACCCCTGTGTGGTAATTATGAAAACTTCTGTTTTAACTTTCGAGTTGGCTGTTGAAGTATGCAAAAGTTTTTAACATGCTGCAGCAATTACGTTTATTCTCTACTCCCTCTCATGTATATATGACTCCCAACTCATGTATACATGACCGGAGGGAGTACTTAAAAAAAAGTGCTGGAGTATCTTTTAACACATCACACTTTGCTTTCCTTTTTCAGTATGAGCAGAAATAACATTTGTTTCAGGCTTTATGTTGTAGATTTTGATGCATAATTTTGGCCTTTTATTTTCATTACAATCCCATTATTTATTTCATGCTTTGCAAAATCTGAACGTGATGTTTGTATATAGGTTCCTGTGTGTGTGATTTGGCTGATCTGTAGAGGTTCTAGTAGCTACACGTGCAAAGTAGTGAAGTACTATTGATTTTTCATATTCACGATCTTGATCATAGATCTGTTCAACCTCTAAGTCCCAGTATGACACTTTTTGACAAGAATAAATGAAAGACAAACATTTTTGTTCACCTGTTTCAATGAAAATATCCAGATGGTCATACAATCACATTCCTGCTGGATTTTACCAAAGTGCTCCTTAAACATATCTTACAAATTCGGGTAAAAATGAAACATATCTTAAAAAAACGGTTACCATGATATGGTCATGTACTCATGCTGGGGCAGAACCAGAAAGGCACTGTTATAGTCCCTATCCTGCATTATTTTCAGTTTTTGTTAATCTTTTAATCAGTTCTTTGTAATTTGTTTCATGATTGCGTTTTGTATGTGCCAATACTCTCCTTAAGACATACCTATTTTATTTTTTTAGGAATACTCTGTTTCATCAATAAAGAGGAGAGATCCGTATATCAGAAATGAACATCAGCTTCAGTTGGTAAGTCCTGAGACCAAACGGAAGGTAAGAGTTCTCTCTTCAAAGATTGGCTTTATCTCTGCATGCTTCATTTTACAAATTATAAACTCGCATGTTCTACTACCAGGATGTTAATCTATCTGGCATTATACAATCGCCAATTTCAAACATACTGAGAAAGGTAGAGAAAGGAACCCAGGATATTCCTAAGCATAGAAAGGTGACTCCCTTTGCATTTAGATTTATCATTCTCATCTGATTTAGAGAATGAATCAAATTTCATTATTGAATTAATTAATCTGTAAAGTACATATTTTCATGTGACGTTTTTTTGGCATCTTTCTTTTAACTAGGTAACGCATCATGAATATGAAGTTGAGACAGCAAATGGAAGAATCACAAAGCGCAGGAAAACTAAGAGCACCGTCATGTTTGGGGTACAGTTTCTTCCTTTGCATTTGATTGGTGATCCAGTATTTCATTCATGTAATCATGTTAATGCTAGCCTTTTCTCCCTTTCAGGAGCCCAACACTCAAAAGTCATTGCATAGTACTGCTGAAAAGGATCCTACAAAAATGAGAAAGGTATGCTTGTTGGGAGTAAACGTGTTTGTCAACTTTCCATATTCATGTCTTAAAATTTTACAGCAAAACAGGTTCATTGACCTTAGTAGTTGCATAGATGGATACTTTTATAGAAAAATTGTTTCGTCTTTTCTTCTGCTCTAGTGCTCTCTACCGATCTTATTGGAGTAAATGCATTTACTTCAAATTAAAGGATCATTCCAATCTCTTTTTCTATAAAAAATAGTGATTGCTCATGTGGCAGATTTCAATCAGAATCTGTCCAAAAACATGCATCCAGAACACAATGTTTTCTCAGGTGTCGTGGTCTTGTACTACTTTTTTTACATGTCTGCCTCCACATACTCCAGGTTGTCGCTGGATCCCATCCCCATCCTGCAAACATTGGTGAATTGTTTTCCGAGGGCTCCTTGAATCCATATGCTGAAGACCCTTACGCATTTGACTAGAAGGTAATATAGTTTTCCTGTTTTTACATATTGTATTTCCTAATGAGTAATTATATGTCTGCATGAATAATCATCAAGGACTGCCTGCAATGTTATAAAATGCTAGGAATAGTGCTTCAGAGGTCAGTTTACTTCTGGTGAATGGCATACTGTAGAAGTATGTACAGTGACTAAGATCTCGAGAGTATATAAAGAGATTCGGGTCTATATATATACAATCTAAACTAGTGGTCTGTCTAACACTCTCCGCAGTCGCAGCGAGAGAGAAACGGACGCAGAGACTGGACCGAAAACTGGTGAACAAAAGCGTGGGCATGCCTTTAGTCATTATATCGGTAAACTGATGTGCCGATGGTACATGGAGCACCCGAACCTGTCCTAATACGACCTTGTCATGGATAAAATGGATATCGATCTTGATGTGCTTGGTGCGTTGATGATAGACCGGGTTGACGGTCATGTAGACGGCACTGACATTGTCGTAGTAGACGACGGTTGCGGTGGAGAGGGGTGTACGGAGCTCCTGGAGAAGTTGGCTTAGCACTCGACGATGGCGCGGTACTCGGCTTCGGCGCTGGACCGGGACACTGTAGTCTGGCGTTTTGAGAACCAAGATACGAGAGTGTCACCGAGGTAAACGCAGTAGCCGGACATAGAGTGTCGAGAGTCTGAGCAGCCTGCCCAGTCCACGTATCGGAGTACGCGGTGAGGGAGTCGATGGGGCTGGAACTGAGATGCAGCCCGCTGGAGAGGGTGCCCTTCACGTAGCGTAGGATTCGCTTGAGCAGCGCGAGGTGAGGTTCGCGCGGAGTGTGCATGAAGAGGCACACTTGCTGGACGGCGTACGTAAGGTCGGGCCGTGTGAGGGTGAAGTATTGGAGAGCCCCGGCAAGACTCCAATACTAAGAGGGATCGGCAACGAGTGCACCATCGACAGCGAAGAGTTTGGCTCGAGTGTCAACCGGGGTGGCCGTGGGGTGATAATCGGCCATGCCCGTACGCTGGAGGAGGTCGATGGCGTACTGGCGTTGGGAAAGAAAGAGCCCGTGGGAGAAACAGGTTACGGAGATGCCAAGGAAATGGTGGAGAGGACCAAGATTGGTCATGGCGAACTCAGAGTGGAGTCGGGCCTTGATCTGGTCGAGGAGAGATGTCGAAGACGCTGTAAGGACAATGTCATCGACATATAGAAGTAGATAGGCAGTGGCGAAGCCGATATGGAAAATGAACAGGGAACTATCGGACGTAGAGGCCACGAAGCCAATGTACCGAAGATAGGCAACAAAGCGCTGGTATCAGGCACGAGGGGCTTGTTTGAGGCCGTAGAGAGAACGTTGAAGAAGACAGACGTCGTCGGGACGAGAAGGGTTGACGAAGCCTGGGGGCTGCTGGCAGTAGACCGTTTCCGTCAGGTGGCCATGAAGAAAGGCGCTCTTCACGTCTAGCTGATGGATCGGCCAAGAACGAGAGGCAGCCAAAGTGAGGACGACCTGGATGGTGGCGGGTTTGATGACGGGACTGAAGGTCGTGTCGTAATCGACACCAGGTCGTTGAGAGAAACCACGGACTACCCAGCGAGCCTTGTGACGGGCAAGGGAGCCATTGGCATAGAATTTGTGTTTGAAAATCCATTTACCGGCCACAATGTTGGCGCCGGGAGGACGGGGGATGAGGCACCAGGTCTCGTTGTTCATTAGGGCCTTGTACTCGTCGGCCATGGGCACGCGCCACTGAGGGTCGGCTAGGGCGGAGCGAGATGTCGCCAGGATGGGCGAGATAGAGCTGTGGACGGCGGAGAGCCCGTAGCACTGAGTGGGGCGGAGAGACCTGGTCTGGGAGCGGGTGACCATGTGAGAGGTGGAGGGAACTAGAGCTGATGGGGGTGCGGGAGTAATGGGAAGAACTGGTCTGGTGGGGGCGTCATCGGCTCTAGGTCGACGACTATAGATGAGAGAAAAAGAGGGAACTAGATCGGCCTGAGCCGATGGGGTTGGGTTGACCGAGTGGTCCGATCAGTCCGATAGAGATGGATCAGCCGATGGGGTGGGGGAGCCGATGGAAGTGGGGTGTCCGATGAAAAAGGGACGGTATCGGCTGAAGGGTAAACGGGATCGGTGTCGGCCGATGGAGGTGGGGCCGATGGGGGTCCGATGGTTGGGACATCGGACTGAATAGTGGTGGGATATATGAAGGGTAAGTCCTCAGCAGCGGCTGATGAGGGGGCCGATGGAGGGGACAGTGGAGGAGACCTAGTCGGCACGGTATTAGTGAGGAGGAAGTCAAGATCACTAGAGGAGGATCTCGGATGAAGTAGACCGAAGGGAAAACATGTCTCGTCAAAAACAACGTGACGAGAGACGATGACCCATCGGGTGGAAAGGTCAAGACATTAGTATCCCTTGTGAGAGGTGGGATAGCCGAGGAGAATATAGGCGGTGGAGCGGGGAGCGAGTTTGTGGGAAGCTATGCCGGTGAGGTTTGGGTAGTAGAGGCACCCGAAAACGCGAATGTGGGAGTAGTCGGGCACCGTGTGGTAGAGAAGGGCATAGGGAACGTTGTTTTGAATGGAGGAGCATCGGCGCCGATTGAGAAAATACGTCGCAGTAGCCAGAGCTTCTGCCTAATAAGTGGCAGATAAGTGGGCGTGAAGTAGCATGGTACGACTGATGTTGTTGAGGGTGCGAAGGAGGCGCTCGGCTTTGCCATTCTGAGGAGAGGTGTAGGAGCAGGAGAGCCGAACATGGATGCCCTGCGAGGTGAGGAAGGTTGTAACGGTACGGTTAATGAATTCCGTACCGTTATCGGCTTGTAGAACTTTGATGGGGAGGTTGAACTTAGTGGACACGTACGTGAAAAAGTGAGTGAGGTAAGAAGCGACCTCGGATTTATTGATGAGCAGAAAGGTCTAGCAATAGTGTGTGTAATCGTCAAGTATAGCGAGGTAATACTGGTTACCGGAGACACTTTTAACTGGAGACGTCCATACATCACAATGTATAAGTTTAAATGGACGCGACGTACAGGAGAGAGAACTAGAAAAAGACAGACGCACATGTTAGCCAAGTTGACACGAGTGGCAAACTGTGGAGCTGCTGTGGGTACATCGGATGGAGGCGCTGCGACGAAGGGTGGTGACAGCGTTGGGGTCAGGGTGGCCAAGGCGAAGGTGCCAAAGGTTGGTGAAGAGGGGGACGTTGGCGTGTGGAATGGACGGTGCAACGAGAATGATGTAGAGGTCTCCGCCACTATTGCAGCGAAGGATCTGTCGCCGGGTTGGAATATCCTTCACAGAGAAACTAGACGCGTCAAATTCGATGGAGCAGTTGTTGTCTCTTGTGAATTGACGAATAGATATAAGATTATGAATAAGAGAAGGTATAATAAGAACATTGCGTAGGAGGAGGTTAGTGATGGATGTAGATAAAAAGGAGTCACCTCGGTATTGGACAGGAAAAGAGTTACCATTGCCGATGGTGACAAAGGGGGAGAAAGAGCGGTGACAGGAACGAAGTATACCGGCCGATGACACCATGTATGAAGACGCCCCAGAGTCTAGCACCCAAGGGTGCTGTGGTTGGAGCGTCATCTGGTTGAGGGCAGCGACAAGGCCAGCCTGGTTCCAGGAGAGAGTCAACTGGGTGGGTGGGGCCGGTAGCATCGGCTGAGGTGGCAGAACGGGAGCCGATGCCAGGTAAGCCTAGGGATGGGCGCCGAGAACCTCGGGTTGCCAGCCGATGGGGTTGCATGGCTGGGGCTAGAGTGCCCAGGGGTTGTAGCAGAGCCACGGACCCATGAGACTGGCAGGTTGGGCAGGGACCGAGGCAGGTCATGATTGCATCGGACCCTACCAGTTCTTGCCTTTGCCCTTGCCTTTCTCGGTGCGGGCTGTGTTGCCATGGCTGGAGCCATGGCCACCAGAGCCATGTGAGGAAGGGGCGGCGCAGGAAGCTCGGCAGCCATTATTAGCTACGACAAGAAGAGCGGTGTGTGCCACTGTCTTCTCATCGTTGGCCAGACGGAGTTCTTTAAGAACTAACATGTCATGGGCCCAGGCGAACGATGGAAGAGTTGTGACATTGGCGATGTCATCGGCGGTGTTTGTGAAGCGGGGGTGGAGGTCTCGCAGAAGTGCGAGAACGAGTTGAGAGTCGGCCACAGGGTGGCCGACGTCCCGAAGAGCAGTAGCCTTGACCTTAAGGCGCTGACAGTACGAGGAGACAGAGGAATCTCCTTGTACCATGGAGTGGAACTCGTTGAGGAGGAAGATGGCGCGAGGCTGCTTGTTGGCTAGGAAGATCCACTCGATGGCCATCTAGAGATCCCGGGCGGTGGGGTCGGTATCGTCCATGGCGAGGTTGAGGACAGAGTTGTCAACCGAGCCGAGCAGCCAGCTACGCACGCAACACTCGGTGATGTCCCACTGAGGATCATCGGGGCGAGGTGGAGCGGAGCCATCAATATGGAACTGGAGGCCGAATTTTCCACAGAGATTTGAAGAAGAAAACCCACTTGGAATAATTGGCGTTAAGGTCAAGGAAGATAGAAACGTGAGATTTCACGTTCACAGTAGCGTAAGGAGGGGAGAAGATCGGCGAGGTAGTGCCCGAGGTGTGGTCTGAGGCACCGAGGGCCGGAGCAAACTCGACGACTGGAAGAGTGCCGGAGCTGAGGGCGGACTCGGTGGCCATGACAGGAGAACGGGAGCAAATAGTTGATGGGAGAAAGAAGCCGATGATAGGACGGATCGGTCGATCAAGGATGTAAGAAGCCGATGGGGAGTGGGCCGGCCAGTCGATGAGGAGTGGTTGGCCGATGAGGAGTAGGCAGCGGAGTAGGTGAGGAAAAGGTGGTGGCAGAGTGGGTCAGAGAGTAGTTGGGCCATGGACGTGCGAAGATTTATGTCCGTGAAGAGAAGATTCACGTCCGTGGACTCGTGGAGGCCAAGGAGTGGGGCGGAAGCGAAAAAGGTGGGGAGTGGTCGGACGCGAAGAGAATATGTTCGCGTCCGGGAGGTAGGGATTCGTGTTCGCTGACACGTGGACACGTTTGACTGGTTTGGACGTGAGGGAAGAAAGTTCGCGTCCGAGAGCCATTGAGTGTGTCGGAAAAGGCGAGAACCGAGGGAGGGTTCTAGCCGATGGAGGGCTGGACAAGTCCAGCCGATGGAAGGGTGAACGAGTTCAGCCGATGGAGACGACGAGCGCCGATGTGCGCCGGTGTCAGAGAAGGAGAGATGCACGAAGCAAGAAGAGGAACGGAGACGGGTGCGAGGCGAGACGAGGAGGTGGATCGAGACCGTCGCTTGGTCGCTCGGAGGTGGGACGGAGAAAAGAAGATGACTGTGGGAGAGACAGGGAGAAGAAGAAACAGGGGTGAGAGAGTAAGGAGAGTGCCGGGAGGAGAGTATCGGAAAGAGGGTCGGCGACGGGAAGAAGACGTCGACGAGGAGGAGAAAAGAGTCGGCTCGCTGAAGGGAGAAGCTAGTGCGCCGGAGATATCTAGACTCGCTCTGATACTATATAGAAGTGTGTACAGCCTAAGAGTATATAAAGGGGTCAGGTCTATATATATATAATTCAGGTTAGTAGTCTATCTAACACATTCTTAGACCTGAAATTTGAACAACTCTAGTACCTTACTATCCTCTTTTGGACCAATGAGTGCAGTGCAAACCTCAGCAGGCTTCCAATTCTGCAACTTTGCCATACTTGACTCTTTGTATTACAAATGTAGTTACTTAGCAGTGTTTGGAAAGGTCGTACAATCTCCGTTCCGAAATATAAACATTTCTAGGTTTAGCTAATGTTAAGGTTAGATTAAAAGATTCCCTTTTAGTAACTTTAGTTATTAATTTTTTAATTTTGAATTGTTATGATTCACTTTCCAAAAATCTGATTGGCTAGGGAATCGTTGAAATTATGAAAATAATGGGAATCAAAATTTTTTTGATGGGTTTGGATCCTGGCTTGTCTGGTTACTTCCGAAAAAATTATCACGAGCTGATACTAGTGTTACAGTGAATTGGTTCTAAAAAGTTGCTTTGAACTTAATATTCTAGAGAATGTAGAGCTATATTAGTACATGATCTGGTTTCTGGCAATCACTAACGATTATTCAGTTTTGTGGTTAAGAACTTTACACTGCATCTATTTATATTTGATACTACTGGTACCTGATGCTTTCTCATGTAATCGTGCTTTTCTGTAAAAAAAACTGATTAATTGTCAATTCTTTTCTCACATTCATTACCAATAGTTAGTTTTTATAGTGCAAAAGCGTAAATGTTATATTCATTTACAACTTCTGAATTCTAATCATACCTCCCCTTGCAGCTCACTTTTGAGGTGCTAACATTCAGAAGCATGATGGCGACTCTCCAATGCAATCCGCAAGTCGGATTGAATCGATGATCTTGCGGCCTGCGCGGTCATGTATCTGACCATCCTCGTGTTCAAAACGACTATCGTTAACTGTGTTGTATCTGGATTCCGGAATATTGTTACTACAGACACGGGTCATGGCATCTGACCATCCTGATGTTCAAAACATTATTAACGCAACATTATTAACGTGACATCTTTTGTATGAGGTAATATTTGTCACTATACTCCCTCCGTCCAAATATTTAAGGGATTTTACCCCTTCGATTTATCAAAAATGTAAGATTCTACGATTTCAAGACATTATTTTATTATCTATCCATTAACTCAAGCATTTTATTCCCTTAATCATTATCTTTTATACTTATTTATTTTTCAAATCATCATCTTCTATATTATAATTTGTACTTCTACTACTTCTTTAATTTTTGTAAAAAGTAGATATTTAAATGGTGGGAGTAAGTAGTATTTAGACGAAGAGAGAGTAATTAGTTACTCTCCGTGTGCTATTTTTGAATTTCTTCTTATATTTTTATTATTGGAGAGAGATGATTTTTTATTTTTATTTTACCATTTTTAATATTGATGCCAATAATGTCAAGTTAGTTTCTCTACTGTTTTCAACCTCGTTTGTTATTCAGTTTATGTCTTTTTCTAAAAAAAAGCGAGTGGAGATAGGGAGCGGAGGTTGGCTCTTCTAGGCAAGCATCGAAGACTATAAAGAAATGTGATGATAATGAGTATTACAACAAGTTTATAATACAATTTTACGACGGTGTAAACAGTGGTGTAAGTCACACCACATAGACAAAAATAGTATAAAACTAAGAATCTTTTTTCTCCGATAGCAATTGTGTGATTACAATTGTAATAAACGAGTGAAAAATAGTCAAACATCAAACTTATGAGTAAGTAAACATCAAGAAAAGAAAACGAGACCCTTACTATTATGTGTAATTGTGATTCTATCCTTGTGATTTGACTCTTAATTTTTTGAAACGAAGTGTTTTTAATTGAATTAATAAGTTAAAAGTGAAGAAAACAAAAAATGATTTGTAGATTGGGAAAAGATCGTTGTAGTGTTGTACCCCTGGTAGGTAAAATAGATGGTAAAATAGCATGGCAGCTTCTATCCCATACCCGTACGAAAACGATTGAAATCCCTGAGCAGCAGGCGGCAACGGCGACGAGGGCGCTCCGGCCGGCGAGGAGGCGCGCAGGGAAGGGACAGCCAGGGGCACACTTCCCCCGGCGCTTGGCTCGGCACGGCTCGGCCAAACGCTAGGACGAAGCAGCAGGCGGCGCCGGCGCAGATTGGGAGGTGCAGGAGTGGGGAAGGGAGAGGTGTTGGTCCTCGTCCGTGCTGTGCGAGGACGGCGACGAGGCCGCGCCTCGCTGCTCGCTGCTGCCGTTCGAGCTGAACGTGCCGGCTCTGTCCCCGTCGGCTGCCGCAACTGCCGACGAGATGGATTGGCGCTGCGACACGGCATGCATATGACCAACCGGCAGCAAAACACCGGCGAATTCGAGTCTACGACGACGACCAACCAGCAAGAAACGGCGAACTGATACTGGGTTGCTGCCGAAGCTGTACCATCTCCATAGACACAGCTAATTAATTTTGTTTTGCTTTTTCTTTTACTCTTTTGTGCATCTCCATATCCAACATTCAGTCAATAGATAAAAATGGTAGAGAAGACGAGAAATTTGTTGGGAATCTTGTAACGCAAACGTCAATGTCATCTGAATACAATGGGATTAGAAAGAAAATGAGATAAATATAAGAGATTCTACACTATCCCATTAATCGTTTTTTAGTTAATTTTCTCTTCATTTTATCTCTAATCACACCAGTGATCTAACACTTCCGCAGTCGTAACGGAAGGAGTACGTCCGACGTAGAGAGTGAAGCGAAAACTGGTGAACAAAGGCGTGGGTAGGCCTTTAGTCATAAAATCAACAAACTAGTGCGCTGACGGTACATAAAGCATCCGAACCTGTTCTAGCGTGACATTATCATGTACAAAGTGAATGTTTATCTCTATATGCTTCGTGCGTCGATGATGAACCGGGATAGTGGTCATGTAGACGACGTTAACGTTATCGCAGTAGACGATGGTCGCAGAGAAGATATGTGCACGAAGCTTCTGGAGAAGCTGGCGAAGCCAGTAACACTCGGGATGGCGTGGGCAACGACGTGATACTCGGCTTCGGCGCTGGAGCAAGACACTGTAATCTAGCGCTTGGAGGACTAAGAAACTAGAGTGTCACCGAGGAAGACGCAGTAACCGAATATAGAGCGTCGAGAGTCAGGGCAGCCCGCCCAGTCCACGTCGGAGTACACGGTGAGAGATTCGATGGGGCTGGAGTTGAGATGTAAGCTGGTGGAGAGTGTGCCCTTCACGTAGTGAAGAATACGCTTGAGCAGCGCGAGGTGAGGTTCGCGCGGAGCATACATGAAGAGATACACTTACTGGACGGCGTAGGTGAGATCGGGCCGTGTTAGTGTGAGGTACTAGAGGGCACCAGCAAGACTTCGGTATTGGGAGGGATCAGCTATGAGAGAGCTATCGGTAGCGGAGAGCTTGGCGCAAGTGTCGACGGGAGTGGCAGTGGGGTGACATTCGGCCATGCCCGTACGCTGGAGGAGATCCATGGCATACTGACGCTAGGAGAGAAAGAGCCCGTAAGGAGAACGTGTGACAGAGATGCCAAGGATGTGATGGAGAGGACCGAGATCGGTCATGGCAAACTCGGAGTGGAGTCAGGCCATGATCTGGTGTAGGATGGACGGCGAGAACGCTGTAAGAACAATGTCGTCAATGTAAAGGAGAAGATAGGCGGTGGTGTTGCCAATGTGAAGGACGAAGAGGGAGGTATCGGAGACGGAGGCCACAAAACCGATATGTCGAAGATAGGCAGCAAAACGCTGGTACCAGGCCTGAGAGTCCTGTTTGAGGCCATAGAGGGAGCGCTGAAGGAGGCAAACATCATCAGAATGAGATAGATCAACAAAACCTAGAGGCTGCTGGCAGTAGACCATTTTTGTCAGATGGCCGTGAAGGAAGGCGTTCTTCACGTCGAGCTAGTGGATCAGCCAAGAGTGCGAGGCAGCGAGAGTGAGAACAACCCGAATGGTAGCGGGTTTGACGATGGGACTGAAGGTCTCATCGTACTCAACGCCAGGACGTTGAGAGAAACCCTGAACTACCCAGCGTACCTTGTGACGAGCAAGCGATCCATCAAAGTGGAATTTGTGTTTAAAGATCTATTTATCGGTCACAACATTGGCATCGGGAGAATGAGGGATAAGGCGTCAGGTCTCGTTATCCATAAGGGCCTTGTACTTATCGGCTATGGTCACGCGCCACTGAGGATCTGCTAGGGCTGAATGATGAGTCACCGGGATGAGCGAGATGGTATAATGGACGGCTGAGAGCCCGTAGCGCTTGGTAGGGCGGAGGGACCCGGTTTGTGATCGGGTGATCATATGAGAGGTGGAAGGGACAGTATGGTTCGCAGGAGCCGATGGGAGCGTGAGTGGTAGGGTGGGGACAGAATGGGGAAGGGTGGCATCGGCTCGGGATCGGTGACTATATGTTCAAGAAAAGGGCTGAACAATGTCGACCTGAGCCGATGGAGGGGGAGGGGCCGATGGGGGTTGGTGAACCGATGGAGGTTGATGGGTCGATGGGGTTGGGCAGTCCGATGGAGACGGAGCAGCCGATAGGGAGTGGCGAGCCGATGGAGGCCAAGGGGCCGATAGAGGCTGAGGAGCCGATGGAGTTGATGTGTTCGATGGGAGTGAGACAATATCAGCCGGAGCCGATGGAGATTAGGGAGCCGATGAGGGTGGTAGGGCCGATGGAGGTTCGATGTAAGTAGCATCGAAGTGGAGAGGAGTGAAATAGCTGTGGAAGAAGTCCTTAGGAGCGGCCGATGGGGAGGCCAGAGGTGAGATTGATGAAGGGGACCGGGAGGGTACGATGTTGGTTAGGAGAAAGTCGAGATCGCCAGACGAGAGTCTGGGATGAAGTAAACCGAAGAGGAAGAAGGACTCGTCAAAGATGACATGATGGAAGATAATGATCTGGTGGGTGAAGAGATCGAGACATTGACATCCCTTGTGGGATGAGGGATAACTAAGGAAAATACAGGCGGTGGAGCGGGGTGCAAGTTTGTGAGGAGCAGTGACGATGAGATTGGGATAGTAAATACACCCAAAAACGTGTAGGTGAGAGTAGTCGAGCGTCTTATGGTATAAAAGGGTGTAGGAGATATTGTGGCGAACAGAGGAGCAAGGACGCCAATTGAGGAGATAAGTCATGGTGGTTAGTGCTTCAACCTAGTAGGTTGCGGGTAGGTAGGCATGAAGTAACATAGTACGACACATGTTGTTGAGTGTGCGAAGAAGGCGTTTTGCCTTGCCGTTTTGGGGAGAGGTGTAGGGACAAGAGAGGCGGAGATGGGTGCCACAGGAGGTAAGAAAGGTTTGGACGGTACGATTGACAAACTCCGTATCGTTATCGGCCTGCATGGCTTGAATAGAGAGGTTGAATTGGGTGGAGACATGGTTGGTAAAGTTGATGAGGTGGGAGGCAACCTCGGACCTGTTGGTTAGTGGAAAAGTCCAGTAATAGTGTGTATACTCATCGAGTATTACGAGATAGTACTGATAACCAGAAACACTCTTAACTGGAGAAGTCCACACATCACAGTGTATTAACTCAAAAGGTCATGAGGTACAAGACATAGAGTTTGAGAAAGGTAGCCGCACGTGTTTGCCAAGTTGACAAGAGTGGCAGACAGTGGAACTGTTGTGGTTACACATGATGGAGGCGCTGCGACGGAGATTGGTAACAGCGTCGGGGCTAGGGTGACCAAGGTGAAGATGTCATAGATTGGTGGAGATGACGATGCTGGCGTGGGGAGTGAACGGTGCAGTGGAGATGGTGTAAAGATCACCACCACTATTGCATCGAAGCATCTCGCGCCGGGTCGGGATATCCTTCATAAAGAAACTAGAAGCTTCAAATTCAATTGAGCAGTTGTTATCTCTAGTGAATTGGCGAATAGAAAGTAGGTTGTGGATAAGAGAGGGGACGATGAAGACATTGCGAAGAGGAAAACTGGTGGTGGGTGTGGATAGGAGGGAGTCACCGCGGAATTTGATAGGGAGAGAGTGTCTATTGCCGATGGTGACGAAGGGAGGAGAAGAAGGGTGGCGAGAGAGTAGCATACCGTCTGATGACGCTATATGGGATGACGCACTAGAGTCCAGCACCCAAGAGTACTGGGGTTGGAGCGTCATCTGATTGAGTGCAGCGACGAGGCCAGTCTGGTTCCATGAGAGGACCGACTGGGTGGGTGGGGACGGTAGGATCGGCTGAGGCAGTTGGAAGGGAGCCGATGCCAGGTAGGCTTGAGGATGGGCGCCGAGGACCCCTGGTTGCTAGCCGATGGGGCTGCGTAGCTGGGATTAGGGTGTCTAAGGATTGTAGCAGAGCCACAGACCCATGGGACTGACAGTCGGGGTAGGAACGAGAGCAGGACGCGGTTGCATCGAACCGCTCCAGTTCTTGCCCTTGCCTTTGCCGTTGCCACCGGCGCGGGCTTTGTTGCCATGGCTGAAGCCGTGGCTACCAGAGCCGCGAGAGGTGGTAGCGGCGCACGGTGGACGGCAGCCAATGAAATTGGAGCAGCCATGATCGGTTGCGGCGAGGAGAGTGGTGTGAGCCACAGTCTTCTCGTCGTTGGCCAGGCGCAGTTTTTTGAGAACTAGCATGTCATGGGCCCTAGCGAACGTGGGAAGAGGTGTGTAGTTGGCAATATCATCGGCGGTATTTGAGAAACGGGGATTAAGTCCTCGCAGGAGAGCAAGGATGAGTTGTGAGTCGGCCATAGGGTGGCCGACATCATGGAGAACGGCAGCCTTTACTTTTAGGTGTTGGCAGTACGAAGAGATAGTGGAGTCCCCTTGTACCATGGAGTGAAATTCGTTTAGAAGAAAGATGACGCGCGGTTGCTTGTTAGCTTGGAAGATCCATTCGATAGCCACCCAGAGATCACGAGCAGTGGGATCGGTATCGTCCATTGCAAGGTCGAGAATGGAGTCATCGACCGAACTGAGCAACCAGCTATACACACAGCACTCGGCGATGTCCCATTGTGGGTCATCGGGCCGAGGTAGAGCGGAGCCATCGATGTGAGAGTGAAGGCCAAACTTTCTACAGAGGGATTTAAAGAAGAAGACTCACTTGGAGTAGTTGACATTGAGATCAAAGGAGATGGGAACGTGAGATTTCACGTTGACAGCGGCGTAGGGTAGGAAGAACATCGGCAGAGGAGGGCTCGAGGTGTTGTCAAGAGCGCCGATGGCCGAAAGTGATCCGACGACTGGAAGGGAGCCAGAACCAAGAGTCTCGGGTGTGATAGGCCGATGGGAGTGTTGAGCCGATCGGGAGAGATGGGTGGCCGAGGTGGGCCGAGGAGTGTTGAGCCGATGGGAGTGGTTGAACTAGATGGAGTGCGAGCGCGAGAGAGGTGAGCCGATGGGAGTGGTTGGAGTAGGTAGGTCACAGGCGCGAGAGAGTTCACGTCTATGAAGGGAGTTTTCGGGTCCGTGGACACGTGATCGTGGCGGAGTGGGGCGGACCTGGAAACCAGAAGAAGGCACGGGCGCGAAGAGAAAAAGTTTGCATTCGGAGAGTAGAAATTCGCGTTCGTGAGCATGTGGACGTGCCGGAGTGGCGTGGACGTGAGTGGAGAGATTTTGTGTCCGGGAGCAGGTGAGCGTGTCGGGCTGGACGGGAACAACAAGTGTCCGAAGAAGTGCCAGCCGATGGAGAGAGAGCGGATAGATGCAGCCGATGGAGACCGCGGGCGCTGAGGTGCGCAAAGGGTAGAAGCTCAGACTGTCGGTAGAGCGTGCCGAAGTGAGAAGAAAGAGTTGGAGCGGAAGGCGAAGATGGATCTGAATGTGACGAGGAGGCGGAAGAGGGCTGTCTCCTTGTCACGTGGTGGAGCCGATGAGGAGAAAAGCGAAGGAGGAGTAAACCGTCTGTGGAGGAGACGATGAGGAGAGGCGGAAAGAAGAAAGCTAGAGAAGGAATTCTAGAAAGGAGGAGGTCTGTGACGGGAAGGAAGCGTCGGCTCACCGGTGAGAGGGGAGTGTTGCTGGCGCGCTAGGATGTCTAAACCCGCTCTGATATTATGTAGAAATATGGTGTACAATGAGACTAAAATCTATATATATATATATACAAGTCTAGTGGTCTAACAATCTTAAAACCAGCGGTTATTTCAGTTTTTTTTACCTTAATACTTTGTTACTAAACAAGCTGAAGTTTGTAAAATTTGAATCGCCAACCTGCTATATTTGGACTTTTTGCAGTTTGCTAGCGGCTTTGGTCTATGGTTTGCACAAAATGGTCCTCTTAGACATGAATTTGGGCAGAGTGAATACAAATATCTCAAGAACGTGAATGTTACAGGATTCAAAGGGGCTAGAGGACAACTTGAGTTTCTTTTGCATCTCATGGAAAATGCACCTTCACTAGAGGTTATAACTGTTGATGCAACTGAAAGAATGTGGGAAAATAAAAATAAGAATGAATGTTTCTCCTATTTTGCTCGTCGAGACGCTGAACTTCATCTTCGTGCAGCACTTCCACCGGCTGCGAAGCTTTCTGTCCTTTAGCATGTGCACATGCTTAATTAGCAAAATATTAGACTGACCATGGCCCTATGTTTGTGCAGTGCGTTCCCATGGCCAACCGTGTGTACATCTTATATTTGGCATTTTTGAAGGGCATGTATCTAGGTCTGTATATAATGTTACATACTTATTATCGACGATTTGAAGTGTTAAGATATAGATGAAATGTTCGGTTTAACAAACTTTGGCTGGTGCAAATGTCATGCATTTTGTCCCCTGGTACGCTGGCTACTCTGCATTTGCTACCCACGAGCTGCTCTCCGTGGTCTTTCACTCTATCCGCCTTACACTGAAAATTCTTTACACTTTATCCACCTTTAAAGAGCTTAGGTCATTGTCAGCTTAGTATATTTGTAACCCATGTAGGGCATACTTTCCATTGAAACCAGATGCTTAAAGATGCGAAACAGTAACGGCAAAGGATAAGACGTTTTTTGAACTTGAGTGTTGATATTGAGCAGAATAGTTCTATCACTAGCTGCTTGAAAATTATCTACTCCAGAGACTTTTGCTGGAAGTGCAACTATGTACCATATTTATTTTATACTGTATTTTCTTGTCATCACTATGC
Source organism: Oryza coarctata (assembly GCA_030770085.1). NCBI lineage: Eukaryota > Viridiplantae > Streptophyta > Magnoliopsida > Poales > Poaceae > Oryza > Oryza coarctata. The sequence goes on from CM061468.1 coordinate 11,256,248, forward strand.
AGCAATGGTTTCTTTGACCTATCTATCTGTTTCCATATCACCTATTTTAGTGAATTCTCAGAATTTACCACCGAATACGCACTTATTTCAGTATTTGTCACTCAATCCATACTATTTTTAGAATTTATCACCAGAGATACTAATTTCTTCGTTCTGCCACTCCGTTCGTCATTGTCAGCCTCGCCTTCCGTCCGTACCTCGGCGCCGTCGTCCGTCCGCCGCCGCCACACCACCGCGCCGCCGTCGTCCGTCCGTCATCGTCTCCGGTGGCCCTGGTACTCGCGCCGCCACAGCCGCCACGGCTCACGTGGGAACTAAGAAATTCACGTCTCCGATAACAAATTCTAAAAGTAACGTCAATTGGATGACAAATTCTGAAATAATAAGTGAGTATTCGATAGCAAATTCTAAAAATTCATTTTGGTGTATGTGTGAAACGGCATAAAGCCCAGACTTGGTCGACTTTTCTTTGAAGAACCCATTGTGTGCTGTAGGTTTCAGGTGAAACAGATGAAAACTGTTTGCTTAACTATCATATGGGAAGGATCTTTATCTTAACTTAATATGCTGAGCTCCAGTTTTTTGGTCTCGTTCCAGTTTGCAAGAAGCACAAAAGAGAATGAAGATCAAGAAGGCTCCACACAAATTGGTGATCCTGATCCACCTAAAGCGCTTTAAGTACATAGAGCAGCTTGGTCGCCTTCCCTGTTATTTTCTTTTTCTTGGGAACAAGCAAGATTACCGTTCTATTTACACAGCTATTTCATTACCTCCACGGAAAATTGTTGATCTCAGAGATTGTGAGTATGAACATAAGGACGCTGGATTTTGGGTGGTTTCAGTATACGGAGCATAATGGAACCTTTCTCCTAGTGATGAAATAAGGTGTAAATCATTATATACGCCTGACCTTTTTATTCCCGTCAGTATTGGCATCTTTACCAAGAAAGCAACAATGCTCTTGGGCGCAGTGTATTGATTATAAGTTTGGAAATTCTAATTAAGGGCCTGTCCTATTTAGCATAAATGGCTAGGCTAATCCTCATTTTTTTTGTTATTATGTTTTTCAAACGAAATAAATTTCTTACTTTAAAAATAAATAAATCAAAATTTCAAGTTTATGTTTCTCAACTGAAAAGAACAAGCCTATGTTCGCCATTGTTTGTTGAGCCGAAAATTTGTCTCGTTTCGTATGAGTACGTTTCTCAAATACATTTTTTTAAAAAAATTATCTAAAAATTTCTTTAAAAATCGTATTAATCATTTTTAAAATTATAATACCTAATACTTAACTAATCATATTATTCTTATTCACTCATTTTAAAGCCGCTGTGCCACTAGTGGGCCCCGTGCAGGCCGGCCTCAACCAGGCCCAGCAGCTAGCCCGATGTGAGTTTTCTTACAGACGAAAAAAAAACTTCTTACATGTTGTACGGCAACGTAAAAAAACGTTGCAAATAATTTCAATTAAATTTCACAAAAATCTAATTATAGTTTAAATTACACAAAATCCCAGAAATTATAGTTATAAGGTTTAAAAAATCACACATTTAATCAGTCTGGCTTATATAGCAGCAAAATAAAAAAATAATGAACTTAATGGCTACGAATTTTATACGATGGATTAATAACTCATAAATCTCATATACAAGTTTATATCTTATATGTATATTAGATTGAACAAAAATTAATTAATGGTGTAATTTAATAAAATTATTTGATTAGAGTTACATATAACATATTAAAACTCTTTATGACTCTATCCAACTAAAACCATAATAAGTCAGGTTCTAAGAAATTCACTCAAGAATCTCCAACCCGCTATTTTAGGTCTCGCCCAGCGCCGCCTCCCTCCTCCCGACGCCGTCAGTTGCGATTCGAGAGCAGCGTTCTGCTCAGCAGAATCGGCGTTGCCTGCACCACTTGGCTACTTGGTTCATCGGAGAAGAAAAGGAGGGCATCTAGTGTGTCCAGGATGCGCTCTAGCGATCTTCCGCAGGTTTGTTTCTGCTCCCTCTCACACCCGCCCCCTCGCTCCATGCTGGGATCTTCCGGGGGTTCTTCTTTTTCCGGTAAATGTCTTTTGGGGTTCATGCTTAGTAGATAGACACATCCTGCTGGGACTGGGAGTAAATACTTGAAAGGAATAAAGTTCAGAAACAATGGCGTGTTGCTCCGTGTGTTTGATCTCGAGTATTCTACTTCACCCCGAGCGTTAAGGTGCGGTCTGATTGATGAAGGCAAAGCAAATGTGTGCAAGGTCACACCGAGTTTGTTTCATGTTTCATCCATTGATATTTCTCCCCCAAATTCTCGTTCCAAATCGACTCCTGTTTTGCCGTAATGTTACTGTATCTTAGATTACGCTCTAGAACCAAGAGAATTACACACTGCGTTCGTAAAAAAAAATGCATTTCCTTTTCTGCAGCTCTATACAGAACTCCTACAAGATCCACTAATAGCGGCAACCTTATACCCCATGCAAAAATGTAACCACCCCTCTCCCTCATCAAAATCTATGCATGTTGATGTTCCTCACATGCACATGCCAAGGATGATTTTTTAATTTAATTTAATACAGACTTTTAGTTCTAAATAAATTAAGGTATGCTAGAGTTGTATTCAGGCATATATGCTTTTGAATTTAAGTATAAATTTTTACTTATATTTTATTCTTTCAAATCCTTTTCTATTGTCTCTTTCTATATTATTTTTGATCTTTCTATATCTCTCTTTATCTTATTATCTTAACTTAAAATTCTATCATATCTAATAGTCTCCTTTAGATAGGGCTAAATCACCTCGACCAATGTTGGATAAGTTTTTTTTTTCAATTGATGCTACCACTAGTAGATGATACATTTTCTCGTTTCGGACTCGATTCATTATTATATGACTAAAAATTTAACGTACCATACGTATTTCTATAATACTTAGCTATTGAATATAACATCTTTTTTAGATTAATATTCTGTTCCATATAGCATAGCAAGTTTAATCGTCGTTCTATAAAACATATCTTTTAACTTCTGAGATACCCTCTTATAGCAAAGGATATCAGATACTTAGTGTCATTTCAAGCAACCTGCGTTGATTATATGACTAGCGTCCACATCAATATCTCCATATCGAAAAGTGTTCTTCTTAGGCATCATTTGGCCTCCTAAACTCATATCTTTCTTCTCGTATGCGGTAGTGTTAAAGTCACACTTTAAATATTTAGTTTTAGTTCTGCTTACTCTAAAACATTTGGACTCAAGAGCTTACTGTCACAACTTTAATTTCTTATTTACTCTTATACAGCTCTTATCAATTAACACTATATCATCTATAAAGGGTATATACCAATGGATATCTTTTTGTATGTTTAACTTCATCCATTATCAATATAAAGAGGTAATGCCTTAATATTGATCCCTGATATAGTTTAATTTTAATCAGAAAGTAATCTGTGTTACTATTATTTATTTAAACACTAAGTACATATACTTAATGAGAGAAACATAATTTATTAGAAATTTATATTTGTCTGAAGCCCACCATATAACATTTATTGATATCTTATCATAAGTCTTTTTTAAATTAATAAAATTATATGTAAGTCTTTCTTCTACTCTCTAAACCACTATATAACTTATCTTATTAATAAAATTGTTTTTATGATTAATTTTTCAGGCATGAAACTAAATTAGTTCATAGAGATCCGTGTCGTTCCTCTCATGCCAAGGATGATTGAGTTGTTAATTAATTTGATATTGAAGTACATCAACCTGTAATTACATTGGGGGAAAAGAACTCAGAACAGCCTAAAGTCACGTTTTTGCAGAATTGATGGAAAACGTTTATTTTACAAAGAAATGTGGGTTAACCTAATATGTAGTTACATTTATTTATGCTTTTTGCTTCACTTCTTCTGACTATCAGATATTTTATTGTCATATTATTTTAGGAACTGCACCTTATTAGTTCCATATTCAAAATGGGCAAGTATCTAATGCGCAAAAGAACGACTTCAAAAACAAAGACATGGCAAACAAATGACTGAGAAAGGAAAGCCAAATCTTCAATTCGAAGACCTCCCCATGGTATATTTTCTTACTCATTTTGTATTCATATTGAATTGTGTGATGGATTTCTTTTTTTTCGCGAATATGTGATGGATTTCTTAACTTGAAGGTATGTTGTTCCTTCAATGCAGGATTCGGTTTGCATAGTTTTGTCAAAATTGCCTCGGAAAGAGCCAATAAGGGCATGTGTTTTGTCAAGTAAGTGGAGATATATGTGGACCCTTTGCTCAAAAATATCTTTTGATGGTGGGGCAGTGTGTGGTGGTGGCAGTTGCGGACAAAAGAAATACTGCCTGATATTCATTAATAATGTTAACAGAATACTACAGAACTGTCAGATGGTGGAAGCATTTGAAATTAGATTTGAATTTGACAGCATGCTAGTTGATCGTCTAAACAACTGGGTTAGTTTTGCAATGTCAGCAAGGACAAAGCATCTAGCTTTTAATTTAGCACCTAGCAGATTTGCTGGCCATGATGATCGGTACATATTTCCATTTGAACTTTTAGACAGTGGAAGCGTATGCCGTCTACAACATCTTCAGCTTAGCTTTGTAACTTTGCAACCACCTTCCTGGTTCAGAGGTTTCCCAAACCTAAGGAAGCTTGAGGTGAATTTTGTGCATGTCACAAGAAAGGAGCTTGAGAATATGTTGCTCAGCTGTTGCTGTGTTGAGTGGCCGAGCATGATCAGATGCCATCTGAATGATGAGCTTAGGATAGATCGTCCGATGGCCCATTTAGCATACTTGCATATTTGTTCCTGTACCATAACCATGGTCGAACTCCATGCTACAAAGCTTTCTGCATTCATATATGAGGGTGAATTCGTTCCTATTGTCCTCAAGCATACGTCAAAGCTGGTCACTGAATCCATATTCTTTTTTTAATGCCATTTTTCACCATGTTGTTGCTTCACTTTTCCATGGCCTTCGGAATATCCACAAGCTGACGCTATCTTTTCTTGATCTACAACTACAGGTTTTCCCTTTGAACTTTGAACTAAAAATTTAGTTTATCTAGCACTGTTTGGGGAATGATATTTGCTTTCTTTTTTCTATTTTTCAGAAGCTATGGTTGTCAGATAACTCGCTGAAGTTTTCTAGGCACAAACACATACAGTTGTTTGCTATCACACCCTAAAAATCGCTTAATTATAAATTGTTATGAATTTTTTTAGAAATTAAAAGGTAGTGTTTGAATAAAAATCTATGAAAATTTGAACTTCAAATTGGACTAGATGAAATTTTATTGTAGTATTTTCTAGAATTTTTCTAGAATTATTTGAGTTATGGAAAGCATTTTTAAAAAATAAAACAACATTTCAACAATTATTAAAATTAAAAATCTAATTAAATCCCTTTCCTAAGCCTGGCCATTTTCAGTCCATTTCATTCTCCCTCTCTAGACCTCGTCCCTTTTTCTTCTGACCGCTTTTCTCTTCCTCCCTTTTCTTTTCTTTTCTTCCTCTTAGGCTAGCCGAAGCCGGCCAGTTTCCTTCCCCACTCGGTATCTCCCGCGTGGGCCGTCCCTCTCTGGCTTGCCTTCCTGTTGCCATCGCCAAGCCGTGGCCTAGCCTCGCCCGTTTCCCTGCCTCTGCCCGCAAGCGCGCAAACCTGCTAGCAACCGTGGGCCGTCCCTTCCTGGCCTGCCTTCCTGTTGCCATCGCCAAGTTGTGGCCTAGCCTCGCCTGTTTCCCTACCTCGGATCGCCGAGATGGCGCCGGCGCGGTGGCGCGGGTCGCTTCACCGTGGGCTTCCAGTTCTTCCTCTCGCCAGGGATACTCATCGCCAACCTCACCAACTACGGCACGGCGTGCGTTCCGTGGTGCTGGCGCCTCTCCCTCGGCCTCGCCGGCGCCCCGGCCGTCTTCATCTTCGTCGCTGCCTTCTTCCTCACCGACACCCAGAGCAGCTTCGTCATGCGCGGGAAGGTGGACCGCGCCAGCGCCGCGCTCCTCCGCGTGCGCGGCGACCGCGCGGACGTGGACGCCGAGCTCAAGGCCATCGTCCACGCCGTGGAGGCCGCGCGCGGCAGCGAGGACGGTGCGTTCCGGAGGCTGGTCTCCGGGCGGGAGTACCGGCCGCACCTGACGTTCGCGCTCGCCCTGCCGCTATGCCACCAGCTCAGTGGTCCTGACCTTCTTCTCCCTGCTGGTGTTCCGCGTCGCCGGCTTCGGCAGCAACGCGGCGCTGATGGGCAAGGTCATCCAAGCCGCCGTCAAGTTCGCATCGCTAATCCTCTCCTCTCTGGTTACTGACCACTACGGCCGCAAGGTGCTCGTCATTGCCGGCGCCGCCATCATGATTATTTGCCAGGTAGGATTACGTAAGTAGCATGCAAGTACGTTGGTTCGCTTCGTTGCATCGTTCAGATTGTTAATTTTGCGAGGTTTTTGTCTCCAAGGTAGCGAACGCTTGGATCATGGGAGCACAAGCCAGGAGCGGCGAGGTGTCGATGCCGCGGGCGTACTCGCTGGCGTTGCTGGTGCTCACCTGCGTGTAGGGCGCCAGCTTCGGGATGTCGTGGGCGCCGCTCATCTGGGTGATCCCCGGCGAGATCTTCCCCGTGGAGATCCGGTCGGCGGGGCAGGCCTTGAGCGTGTCGGTCACGCTGGGGCTCACGTTCCTGCAGACGCAGACGTTCTTCGCGCTGCTGTGCCGGCGCAAGTACGCCACGTTCGCCTACTACGCCGGCTGGGTCGCGGTCATGACGGCCTTCGTTGTCGTGGTCATGCCGGAGACCAAGGGCGTCCCGCACGAGTCCATGGGCGCCGTCTGGGCGGGACACTGGTACTGGAGGAGGTTCGTCGGGGACGGCAAGCCGGCGCGTTGACCCATATCTCCGTCCATCTACTTACGATGTGTGCGCGATAAGCTTTCGATCATGTGCCTGCCGGTCATGCATGCTTAACTAGTCAATTAAACATTGTCAGAGTGTTACAAAATTCTCGTGCCAATTGGACAGCTTGCTGAACAAATATTATTCTCAATGCTGTCGTGCTGACTTGCGGGGAGAATTTGAGAGCATCGGTAGGACTACGCCGTCGGAGGTAACTATCAATGCATTGATGGCTGAAAGAACGAGCTTCCGCTGTGTATATTGATCTAGTCTACTCGATTAATTAGTAGGCTTGCTGTAATTTTATATGTCTGATCCTAAAATGCTGGAAGCTAGACAGCTAGTGGACTAGTGGGTGGAAGACACATCTTGACTCTTAGGACCAAACGGGGAGTTGGCATGAGTTTTGTCCAGTGAACAATTGCGGGTAAATGCTAAGCTCGGGAACACCAAGCTTCAAGCTAGTAGTTCTAATGTGGTCGATTCTGCAACAACCTGTAGATTTTCATAATCTAATGGAGAATTTCGATGGTTTGGGGAAGCTTCCAGCTCGTTGGGATGGCTAAGGCGGGCCCTGAAGCCGATCCTATGCAGTCGGTGCACAGTGCCGGTGAATTTAGCTAGGATTCGTGTAAACTGTTGGATTTACAAACAGTGGATGAGAAAAGTGCTACAGTGAAGCAGCGACAGAACTTATACTCACATGTTCTGTATCTACACCATCGAATTAGTTTTATTAAAATTTAGTATAAAATATATCATGATGGTCTATTTGGTATTATATAGATGTTAATTATTTTTTATAAACTAAGTCAAAGTTCACAGAAGGGGTAGTTTATAACTATACCAAATATATTTTACTAAGTTACTTGTACTGAAAAAAAATTCTCCCTTAGTACTGCTTAGGGTCCGTGCCCACAGTATCTCCCTCAACGACGTTTCATATATAAAATATGGAGCAAACTGATATTTACTCCCATACATTTCTCCTTTCACATATAGAATATGGCACAAACTGACATTTACTCAGATACATTTCTCGCATATATGCAATGAAACGTAGGCGGTTGGTGATCCCGCAGAGTTATCTACCAACAGAGATGGCCAGTTTAATGCCAAAATAAACACTATCAAACTTTGGTAGCACAAAATTTGGCAAAGTTTGGTAATGCAAAAGTTGATAAGGTAGAGGTTTGTGGGTGTTGTTTGCTTTAGTAGCCTACCAATCTTTTTTGTGTGAAGCAATGAGAGGAAGATTCTTGAAAATTACTAAATATTGAAATGGTATGGTATGGTAGGATATTTGAGACATGTTTAGATTACTACCTACCAAATTTTGGTATTATTAAATATTGGTAGGGTTGAAAGTGGCAACAATATAAACATGCCCTTGGTTTGTCAAGTGAAGTGAATCTTAAACAAACTATTGGTTTGTTAGAAATTGGTCTTAGCTAGAATTTTGTGAAGTGAAGGCAATTTTTTGATAGAGTTACTTAAGGTTTTATATCAACTAAAGTACCAAACCATGGGCATCCAACTTTGGTAGCAAAACAAACAATACCATTACATTAGCATTAGAAAATTTGGTAAGATTTATTTAGGAATTAATTCAAATAATACCTTAATGTGAAAATGGCTTAATAAGTTTGAGCATAGTGAGAACCAAATACAAGAGAATATAGCTTTTGTTGTTTATTATTTAATAAACCATTTGTTGGAAGGTTGGAATGGTTGGCGAAAAAAAAACTTAAAAGAGTAAAATACACTATAACTTACGAGATGGGTGCAGTTTAGTCACTGATCTACAAATTACTCAAACAAGTTACTCATCTTATCTCGTGGGTGCAAATTTTGCCTAACACATGTCACGTGAGCTCTTCAATGTTAATTTGGATGCTATTCTGGCCTTCTTTCACAAACATGATGACGCACAATTCATAAATTAGTCAATGGTGCAATACTTCTTTTTAACAAAAACTCTCATCATTTATTTTATTCTATTTAATCGGTTTAAGTCTCATGCGCGTTCTACGTCTTTATTAAATTGGACAAACTTAGTGGCGGATCTTTGTGACTAGTAATTTAGTTATCAACGCATAATTTCGTAAGTCTTAGTAGAGATTGGAAGTGCTTACAAGATCAACCATTTCGTTGCCACATAACAAACACAAAGCTTAAAGTGTTGATAACTGATGGCTTCTATGGCCTCACAATGTGCTACTCACTCGGTTTTAAAATATAATCATTTCTATATTGATTAATAAATATTATGGTTTGAAAAAAATTATCTTTTACTTACTTCAGTGATTAAATTTTAAATTGATTGTATTTCTCTCTCAAGCATCTGAAAATGTATAAATTTTTATCCATCGGAATAGTGCCCCATAAATGATTATATTATAGTATAAAATTTTAAATCTTAAAAATACTTATATTTTAAAACGGATGGAATAGAAATTATGTACGTGATTTTTTGACTAGTCTATTGATTTTAGAATTGTATTTTTCTGATAAATTCATCATAAGATAAACTCTATTGTTGGTTGCTAAGCAGCATACGTGCAGAAGCACATATAAAAAACGGATGGATGATTTGCATTTTTATTCCTTGCGTAAAAGGCTAAGCTTACCCTACCGATATTGCTCACTAGCGTACCGGAATTGGATCAACACGGCATCTAACATAGCAGTGAATAACTAACGTGCAATGTTGCAGCACCCCGGACTCTGGCTAGTATAAATAACGTAAATTTAATTACCTATAAACGCTAATATATAAGTTAATACAGATAGAATAATAGTGAATCAGAAATAATTATTTTTTTATTAGTTATTATATAAGTTGTCAACTCTACATGAGCAGCACATTACAAGACGCAAAAATAACAACACCAACTAAACCGAAACTAACAACAGAAAACATATTAAACAACTAAACACTACACAGAGTACCTATACAACTAATTTATTCCATATGCACGACTTTAAATTAGGATCAAAACCCTAGAAAACACTAGAAGAAGTAACTTTTTGACGAACGGGTTTACGTCGCCTTCTTTAAACTCTACGCATATATATATAAGTAAGAATGATTATTTTATATACTCAGCAAGCTAGAGAAAAAATAATATATTCTTGTTTGGAAAAACACCCTTTTCTTTAAAAGAATTATTTTATAAAACACAAGTGAGTCAAAATATTTTAATTGTTGAAAAGATGCTAACACCTCGATTTATTTCACAAGTTACTTTGTAACAATTTATCACTATATTTACATGTGATAGTAAAATCCTCAACATTTCCTCATTTTCTCTTTTATTATGTTATTTTCACTTTATCAACACTTAATAATTAATCAAATATCATTTTTTTAACTATTAGAAATAGTTTATAGGCTTTTATAGCATAAGTTCGTCTTCTCGATACTATGATACTATAGGGCCATAAAACACTATAGGTCACATAGACCTATTTCCGATCACGAAGGCCGACCGTCTGATACACAAGCAGACTCTGCAAATAATTCATATCCTAATAATTATGTTCACTAACATTTGGTAAAAATAAAACTATACTATGAGAAATATCTCATATCCACCCATAATCATGGGTATGATTGTTTAAAAAGTTCAACTTGTAAAGGTTGTACGCTTTACTTACACATTATAAACTTTTCTCTTTACACAACACGTATCGATCAAACATGATTGGTAAAGGAGGCCTTACTATAAGTCTTTTCTAAAACTAACCCATAAATACTTTATTTCATATAGTTGGGCCAAAACTCTTAAAATCAATTATTAAGCAAGTCTCATACTTTCATCTACTTAGGACACAACAAAAATATCTCATACACCTACCCAATCACCTTAGAAGAGACCAAAACAATACCCATCTCAGGTAGTAACGATCCACAACTCCGTCTTCTCCTTTCTAGCATTTCACAACTATCGAACCACAAGATTATGTGATAACTATTTACTTAGACAATGATATACTATAACACTCATGTGGTCACACGGTAATATGCTCAAATGAATTTCTCAAAGTAATCGCTCCTTAATGATAATATGTAGCCAAGTCACAAAAGCACTAACTCTGTATCATCCAGTTAATACAAACTATTTTTATTTTATAAATATGACAACATCGCATCGAATTTTTAAGTAAAATTAGGAAGTCTCAAGTTTTTCCACACGACATCACAATCGTAAACGGCTAAGCAACTATCTTAGTAATTACATTTAAGAGATGACGATACCGACACATATTTGGTAGAGTTGACAAGGATGAGAGTCATCAATCTCCTAAATAATGTAAGTGCAACTACTAGGTATCTCTATAAGTTTCATGTAAATCAAGACCAAACATGATTAAAATATAATCTAATAATACATCTTTATAAGCAAATTAATTTATAAATATATGTTCAAAATATTTAAGAATGGCTTACCTTGGTGTGCGACATTTCCTGATGCGATGAAATCCAACATGAACACTTCTTCTGTCGTAACCTCTAAACATGAGAAACACAAACATTACATGGCGTACTAATAATAAAAGAGACTAAACATAGAAAATAATAGTGACTTTGCGTAAAGGAGGATTTAAAAAAAACCGGGATTAGAATAAGGACAAAAAAGATATGGATTTTTGAAGTTTGAATGATTTTTTTTGGAAAATAAAGGATTTAGCAAATTTCGAAAAGAATATTTTTGAGAATATTTCTTGACTGACTTGTGGGGCCTAAACGTTAGTGGGAGGAAGAGTGAAGTCTATGATAGACTCGGCCAAGGTGGCTAGAAAGGGTGGGGCTCACATGGTTTCCATCATCTTTTCTTTCTTTCCTTTTTTTCTTTCTCTTCCTGCTCTATATTGGATTTCTCTTCCCTGCGTGCAAGCACGCTCAGCAAGGGCAATGGCAGTGTGCTGAAGGCAGGGCGACAACAGTGCCAAGAGGTGGGGCGCTATGGTTGACGTTGGCGCCAGGAGGCACGACAGTGGCAACCGGCGCTAGGAGGTGTGACGACGGCAGGGCTTGGTGTGACATCTAACAAAGTGCGGCAGAGAGGGAATAAGAGGGAGGGTGGCTGCTACATTTAGCCACTGTGTGGAGCAAGGGCGGCAATGTAGATGATGACGCTGCTCTGTTCTTGCAGCATTGACGACAGTTTTGGTGGTTGGCTGAGCTTGGCGTGGTCGAAGAAGAGGAGGTGCTAAAGGAATGAGGTGGGTCAGAGGAGTAGAGCCACAATGGCGGCAACTTTGTTTTAAAGTTGGTACCGCTACTTCATGATGAACAGCACAATGCTATGCTCTTCCGCATTTGTCGTGACGGGATATGGCACTGACTTGTGTTCACTGATGTGTAGGCCCAGTGTGTTCTTTTCACTTTATGTCTTGGACAGAGTAGCTTCATGCATGCATGTTGAAGACAGACATGACTAACTTACTTATTTGTCTTGCTCATATATATAATGGGGGGAAGTCTCACTGGGAGGTTGAAATGATAGATGAAGCATACATGTGGTGGGTGTATTTCTTGGACAAAATAAAAGAATGGATGAGAGTTGTACATGCATAGTTGTTCTACTATTTGTCTTGTTGGTAAGTAGAGGATGCTTTGTCGGCTAATATGTGACGATGCAAGTTGTTGCTGTTTACTGCTAGAGGTGATAGAAGAGTAAGACTGGGAGGGAATCTCGGCTTTCACTAGTTTTGTCTACATATGATTAAATTTAATGTGGATTCGACGGACGGTTTGACCCGCGAGTGTACAGGCGAGGGAGAAAATTGAATTACAGTGTAAGGGGATATTAAAATAGATAAAAATATTTATCGAGACTGTCGAGATTTGAATATGAATTTTTTTTGATAGGAATGAATTATTTTTCGGTGTGGTCAAAATTTCTGAAATAAAAAATTTAACCTAGAGAGTTAAGATTTTGAGAATGAAATAGGAATTTAAGGTTTTGAGAATGAAATCGAAATTTAATGGCTGCTAATACAAATTTTAAGGTTAACATTTTTAATGAAAGCAAATAAAATAAAATAAATCGGGCATTACATATGTGTTTAATGACAATTGTATCCTCAAAACAAGATGAGTAACTCGTTTAACCAATTTACAAGATAAGTGATTGAACTGCACCTATCTCACAAGTTGATGTACCGTTGATATATTTTACTCTAGTTAAAAGGAGCGCTTAGGTAATGTTTGTAGCTTACACAATCAAACAGTGGAGAATTGCGATACCTTGTTACAAATAGCAAACTGTCTGATCCACAAATTCTCCTATTGGAATTAATTAGGAGGCGAAACTCCATTTATATCTTCCATGTACGCCTTTGAAGCGCGCTCATCTGACCAGAGTTCTCTCTCTTAAACGGAGGAAGAAGAAAGAGATAGGAGAGGGAGATATTGAAACAGATGGCCGGTGGTGTCATCATGGGCGACGATGGCCCTGCCACGGACCACGGCGGACGGCTGACGTTCTCGATGATCATCACCTCCCTTGTGGCGGCCTCCGGTGGCCTCATCTTCGGCTACGACGTCGGCATCTCAGGTGCATCTAAGGAATTAACCTTTTTCGTAAGTTTGTTTATCGAACTGAAAGCTAAGCTAATCACACGAGCCAACTGATCTGCTGCTGCATCAAAGGCGGCGTCTCGTCGATGGAGCCGTTCCTGAGTCGGTTCTTCCCGAGCGTGCTCCGGAGGATGGCGGAGGCGAAGCCCGGGAACGAGTACTGCGTCTACGACAGCCAGGCGCTGACGGCGTTCACGTCGTCCCTGTACGTCGCCGGTCTGGTGGCGTCGCTCGTGGCCAGCCGCGTTACCAGGGCGATGGGCCGGCAGGCCGTCATGGTCATGGGCGGCGCGCTCTTCTTCGCCGGCGGCGCCGTGACCGGTGCAGCCGTGAACATCGCCATGCTCATCGTCGGCCGCATGCTGCTCGGCTTCGGCGTCGGATTCACCAACCAGGTCAGTGTCGCGCCCCTCTTCCATCATCTTCCACACCATGCAGTAATGCGTCTGACCATCGATCAGTATTGAGCAACACTCTTAATCCTATCTACGTCAGTGTATTGTCCAAAGTCTTTGGCTGATAGACACAGTCACACAGACACAGAGCCATCATTCATTGCTAATTGGTGAACTTATCGGATATTTGCTTTCAGATAGTTACGTTAATGATCTTTTATATCAGGATATGCTTCCAAAAGTGCCACTGCCATGAGCCCATGTTTTTTTTGGCTTAAATATAAGGGCAGGTGAATCCGCCCATACAGAAAAACGAGAGCCAAGAGCCAACCCATTCGTAGTGCTAAGTAGATTTTTTGTCTATTGATCGTCAAAACAATGTGTCCATTGTCAAATGTCAAGTAGTAGTCCTCTTATCAGTTAGTCCACTCGTGAAGTACCAAATATGCTTAAGCTAAGTTAATTAACTACAGCTAGTTGTGTTGATGGCCTATTTGGTGCAACTAATCCACTGGTTGTGGTGACCAATAACCGCATAGCCACATGCGCCATGGACTCGGTCGCGTCACGGACCACTACCACCGTACCACGTTGCGGGCGCCGCGAGCCTCACACCAGTGCTAGTTAGTGCGGTGCACCGAGCGTTGCACGATTCGATCATGATCTCGTGCGGTTTTGGACGAAATGGCAGGCGGCTCCGCTCTTCCTCGCCGAGATGGCCCCGCCGCGGTGGCGCGGCTCGCTCACCGCGGGGTTCCAGTTCTTCCTCGCCGTCGGCGTCGTCATCGCCACCGTCACCAATTACTTCGCGTCGCGCGTCCCCTGGGGCTGGCGCCTCTCCCTCGGCCTCGCGGGAGCGCCTGCCGTCGTCATCTTCCTGGGCTCGCTCTTCCTCACGGACACGCCCAGCAGCCTCGTCATGCGCGGCGACACGGCCCGCGCCCGCGCCGCGTTGCTCCGCGTGCGCGGGCCGGGCGCCGACGTGGAGGCCGAGCTCAAGGGCATCGTGCGCGCCGTGGAGATCGCGCGCCAGGGCGAGGATGGCGCGTTCAGACGGATGGCGAGGAGGCGGGAGTACCGGCCATACCTGGTGTTCGCCGTGGCCATACCCATGTTCTTCCAGCTCACCGGCGTCATCGTGATCTCCTTCTTCTCCCCGCTGGTGTTCCGCACAATCGGGTTCGGCAGCAACGCCGCGCTGATGGGCAACGTCATCCTCGGCGCCGTCAACCTGGGCTGCCTCATGCT
Source organism: Oryza coarctata (assembly GCA_030770085.1). Taxonomy (NCBI): domain Eukaryota; kingdom Viridiplantae; phylum Streptophyta; class Magnoliopsida; order Poales; family Poaceae; genus Oryza; species Oryza coarctata. Next base: position 11,271,388 of record CM061468.1, read on the forward strand.
CTCCACCCTCGTCATCGACCGGTTCGGGCGAAAGGTGCTCTTCATGGTCGGCGGCGTCGTCATGATCATCGCCCAGGTAAGTACACACGTCCACTTCACCCGCAGCTGTTCCGGTTTGAGTGTCACTCACACGTAAGGTTCTTGAAGGTTGGGGTGGCATGGGTCATGGGGGCGCAAGTGGGGAAGTACGGGTCGGCGGCGATGGCGAGGCCGTACGCGGTGGCGGTGGTGGTGTTCACGTGCCTGCACACGGCGGGGTTCGGGTGGTCGTGGGGGCCGCTGGGGTGGGTGGTGCCGGGGGAGATATTCCCTGTGGACATCCGGTCAGCGGGGCAGGCCATGAACGTTTCCATCGGCCTCGGCCTCACCTTCGTGCAGACGCAGTCGTTCCTCGCCATGCTCTGCCGCTTCAGGTACGCCACCTTCGCCTACTACGCCGCGTGGGTCGCCGTCATGACCGTCTTCATCGCCGTCTTCCTGCCGGAGACCAAGGGCGTCCCTCTCGAGTCCATGCCCACCGTCTGGGCGCGCCATTGGTACTGGGAGCGGTTCGCGCCGGAGCAACGGAAGAGCGCCGTTGATGCACCAAACGCTGGCTAAACCACTGCTAGATATTGATGTTTCACGATGTGTAAATGCTTGACATGCTAATGTGGATTGTTGTACTGTATCTCCTGTAAATTTTGAATCGTGGCGTTAATTAGGTTCTAGCTTACTTATCTGCGTGATTCAATCGAAATAATAGGACCAATAGCAATCAGGAAGTTGTTTATTTGTAAGATCAAATATTGGCGGCTCCGATCGTAGATGACTCGTCTTTTGGAAGCGGTCGGAGAAAACGGCAAAGATACATACATAGAAAAAGTCTATTTGGCCTCACTCAAAGATCAGAAGGCGCTACAGAGAGTGAAAGCAATTCACTTTGCTTCTAAAATAAATGCAAAAGTAAAATCTTATTAGGCTATCAAAATCTTATTAGAATACAATAACAATCGACTATTAATATAAAGGATATAGCGGCCTTTAATAAACTCCTATAAATTATAATTCAACTCTATCATAAAATTTAAATGCTAAATAATAAATAGTGCAAAAATCCTTTTCTTTTTTTTTTACTTTAACCTCTCAGATTTTTTTCATGTCGATTTTCTTTTTATCACAAAGCAACTCAAAAATCAAAGGAGTTGAAAAAAGTGAAGAAACTTACACAACAAAAATATAGAAGGAGAGTAGCAACACTCGGAATTTAAATTGTATTGTGGAATTTAAATGTGAAAATTAAAATGGAAAGACAAAATTGATTTTGAAATAAATACTATTTTATTATTTAAAATATTTTTACATAGCTTTCACAAAGCTTATAAAATTCTATCAAGAATTTTAAAAAAAAACTATCCTAAATCTCTTTTAATTCCCTCTCATGTCTCTTGAAATAACCCTCAACTCATTCTACATCTTTCTCATTCTCTCCAAAGAAGCAAAGCTTTCTTTTGCCTATGCTTTTTTTTATAGGCCAAGGGTGGACAAAGTCCAAAATATCTCTAGAGCAAAACCCTATCTCAGGTGAAATCTCAACCACTAATTTGATTTTTAGAAGGCAAGGAAATGCATCAGATCGTGCCACGTAGATGGTCAAATAACTAATGGCCAACCGTAGAAAATTCACCGCCCCTGGCTGAACACATCGTCCACTGCAATCTGGTGTTGCCACGCGTCTCGAGGGTCTCATGTGCCAGCACCACGTGTGCATGCACATGCTCCTGCGTGTGCCATGCCTCCCCCGCGCGCTCATGCGAAAACCACCACATGCTTCCCCTCTAGGTCATTATACCCACCTAGGCCACACTACGTGCTGGTGGGCCATCATCACTCGGGCCATCTCCATGTCACGCCAATTGCCACACCTAGGCCACTAACACCTCTCATGAGGCCGCCATTGCCGCTCGGCCTAGGCTGCCTCCTATCTCCCTCTCTTCTCTTATCTTGAGCAATCTCTTCTATTTTCTCCGCAAATTTTTGACACTTGCACATGACCTTACGTAGCTGTTATGGAGACCTTCTCACACGGTGTCCATCCGTGGTGTGCCACCTTGTATCTAATCTTATCATCTGGCATCTCTAATCGCTCTAGACCTCAACTCCTCACTGAGTTTAGTGCCAATCCACTATTGATCAAAATTGACCTCTAAATATCCTTATTTCTATCCCACCTTAATACATGGTATCACGACCGCACATATCTTTGTTTGTTTCTGAGTATAGTCCCGGTCCTCTCTATTCATCAAGGTTGACTTCTATCACCTACACACATAGACCAAACAACTATTTCTAGACATAGATATCACAATCTGGCCCACATTAGTTATACATACTCGCATCTACAATTGCCAACTTTTCAAACCCAATTTCCAATAAAAACCAACTAATAGTTCTAATTTTCTTTACTCATTTTTCATGATAACATATAAACCATTACATAGTTTTACAATCCCCTTGATGGAAACAATGACAATCCAAATAAGTTTTGAAATTTGATTTTTAAAAATTAAAAGCAAAGAAATTTACAAGAGTCAACTTGGTCAATCTTGAAATAATAAAAAATCAAGAAAGAGAAAATAAATATAATCAAATGTAAGATACTCCCCTTTATGTTTAACTTCCATCTAAAGAAAGTTTTAGTTTTCAATGAATGTTAAAAGGAATGAATTTTGTAAGAGTTAACTTGGTCAATCAAAAAATCAAAGCCAAGTGATAAGAGAAAATAAATGCAATCAAATGTAACATGCTCTCATACATCCCTAACTCCCCCTTTCATCAAAATCTAAAACAAGTTTTACTTTTCAATGAATGTAACTTTGCTTTAATTTTTATTTTTCTTCCCCTTTGATAATGGAAACATTAAGAGCAAAAAGAAGCAAAGCTATATAAAATAAGATGTAACTTACACATTTTTAGTTTATGAGAGCTTTGGAAGTTATCTAAAGGCATCAATATGAAAGCATTGATCACTCATGAAGAATCAAGCTCTAGAATCCATCTAAACATGCTTAAAAGAGAAGTATGAAACAAGACATGTAAAGCAAGTTTGTATCACAAGTAAGAAATAAGCTTTCAACTTCATTAGCAAGTTAGGGTGTAAGTACCATCTCTAAAATAAACTCAAAAAGAAGTAATCAAGCTCATAAAGATGTTTGGTTGACTTAATCGAAACAATCAGCCCATACAATTCATGCTCATGTCAAAGTTCAATAAAGAATCAATGCAAAAGCATATCATATGATAGCAATTTTAAGCTCAATTTTACTTTTTATTTCTTTTTTAAGTTTTTAACACATGTAACACAATAGCAATGCTACTTTTAATCTTATCTTCAGCCAACAACACTGTCTTCATCATACGTTATCGTCTGAGCCTCAATCAAGACATGCATTTAAAGTTCTCATTACATGCTGCCTCCATGCTAACTTCAAAACCACTCATATGTAAAGCTTAGACAAGGATAAATGAAAGTATCCATAAGTCATGCAAATAAAAGAAGCACGATTGACACAAAGCTTGAATATAAAAGCATGAGTATTTTAAATGCATGAACAAAAGTTATTGTAAAGAAGGAGAAAACATGGCATGTGCATGAGACAAATACTCCAAAAAGAGCTAGCTACTAGATCAAATACTTGCACATTAATTAAGTTCAAGTTTATTTCAAATTAGACAAGTTTCAACACATTTGATAAACATTTTAAGATCATATAAACTACTCAAAAGCATATAAGCTAAATAGTAGATCGAGCTAAGAATGAATAAGATAACAAGTAAAACTTTCAATTAATTGTAGAGTATATTACAATGCAAAAAAGAAACATGATGCACTATGATACAAATGAAAGAAAGAAATATCCCCCTCCACTCGAGTCATAGGGATGACTCTAAAGGCATAGAAATGAGAGTAAATCTAAGATTCATCACAAGAGCAAAATACAATTTTTTTTGAAAAGTACTAACAATAAGATCTTCAAGTATAACATGTTTTATCAAGCATCAAATTGGAGCTCAAAAGCAAGAAAGTTCTCAAGAAGGCTATCACAAAAGCTTCAAGAGAAGAATATTTGAGTTCCATCCCTTTGTCATGGCATATAATTCATAGGCCTTAAAGTAACTCTAAAAAGCAAGTCAAATGCCTTAAGAATGAAAACAAGTCATCAAGAATCTCATAATAGCTAGCAAAGTTCATACAAGCAATGAGAACACACTCCCCCTCAAATCGAGCTAACAAGATCAATCAAAGGCATCTAAATGAGAGAATCAAAGTGAAAAAGCATTAAGTATCGACTAACCTGGTACAAAGACATATAGACATGCAAAAGCACGGCCTAAATATTGCAAACATACACACGGAGCTGCCAATGTCTAGCCTAAATGTAGCAAACAGGCATACGGAGTCGTACAAGCCTAGTTTAAGTGCCATCATGAGGTAGAGGGAACACTTAGAATAAACCTGCAATAATATGATCAAAATTAAGTGTCTTCCTGTCTCCATGCAAAGCTTCACATGTGAGAAGCAACAACTCTTGTTAATCTAGCACTGGGATTAGTGAGCAAAGATTTAGGAATCCAGTACTATCTCACATGAGGTATAGAAATAGGTTTAGTATAGCCAAAAGAATTATGCGCATACTAATCCCTCCTATTCTGTCCCAATCCTACTATGTCATATTGAGGGTGCACATCTCAATGAGAAAATTGAGATACACCACTTGAACCACAGTGACGAGCACACTTAAACCTTTTAGGAACTCTTATAAGTATACTACGGATGGCTCTCAAAGTCCTAAGGCGTTCTTGACACTCATTCCTAACCTTTCTAAAGTAGAGCCTATTAAGTGGTTAGCTTTTTTACAAAAGATACACTCAAACTTGGTTTTCTCAATAGTTTTGAGTTTCTCTATAGGCTTAATTGTTTCAACACACTTGATTAAGTTTTTCCTTGGCTCAACTTCTTTTGGCTCTTTAGATTTTGGATTCTTCTTAGGATCTATAGGTTTAGACTTGCTAGGCATAGGTATCAATTTAGCCTCTACATTTTGGGTAAGCTAGAGCTAGCATCTCCTATGAAACCAGCTGACTTAAAGACTATTAATTTTTGGGCTAGCTCTATGATACCATCTGTGACATCTATAACATCATGGCTACCTACCCTTAGAGACTCAGCAAAGTCATAGACTGTGTCTTAATTGTTTTTTGCATATTTTGGATTGGTCAAGGATCATGTTAAGCTTTTTCTTTTCTTAGGTATATCTCTCTGTAGAGTGCTGAAAATATGTGTTCTCTTGGGCTAGGGTAGCTCAGAATTTCTCACTTAAGGCACACTCAAATTTTTATGCAAGTAAAATTTAGACTAGAGACATGTAAGAAACATATAAATCAACAACTTTAATAGAAGTAACAACAACTTTAGCATCTTTTAGTTTAGATTCTAAGAAGGCATAATTAGAATAAATGGATTAAACATGAACTTTAGAAGCATAAATTTTAAGCAAGTTGTTTCTGATTTTTAAGTTTACCATGTTGTTGCTTTATCTCATCAAGTTTATTTTTATGCCTAGTATAATTTTCATAAGATTATATCCAATCATATTCATAAAGCATATTGATATGATCAAACTTTTCTTTCCATTCTTTTAGTTTCATTTCAAGTAAGACAAAGTTTAGTTTTATTTCATAGCAAGCAAAGTAAGTTGCGCTAGCACTAGTAGTATTTTCAGCTACTAAAGCATATGAATCAATTCTACTCTTGAGGAGGCTAATCTTAACAAAATGAGACTAACAAGCAATACAATCATTCTTTATTATAATGGAGTGCGACTTAGCAATTTCTAGCATTATGCCCTCATCTTTATATTTTAGTTTTTCAATTTTAAGAATGGAAGACTTATACTATTTACTAATGGTGATCATGGGATGGGCCAATCTCTCTCTACTCATATTCTTATCAAAAGAATTAACATCATAGCAAGAATCATTACTCAAGATAAACCCATTCAAGGAGAAGCAATCATCAAGGCATATCTTAGGAAGCTCCATCAAGTCATCCTCATACTCAAGTGCCATCAAGTAGATGTTGGTGAAGTCATCATCAGTGAGACATTACATGTTAGGAATAATCTTCTTGCCCTTTGCTGCCACACGATCATCATCATCGGTGTCGATGTCGCTTAGCTAGATCTCATCAAGTGTCTCTAGGATCTTCTGAATCGTTTTATTCATCACGTCCTTGTTTGTTCTTTCTTTGCTCTTGAGCCTCCTTGATGTCTTCTCTCCTTTCTTGTTTAGCTCAGGGCAATGTGCCCAAATGTGGTTTGGTTCGCCACACTTAAAGCAAATTAGAATGGCTAGTCCTACCTTTCTTCCTATCTTCCACATTTTATAAGCCTTGAAAAATTTTCAATCAAATAGGCAAGATCATGTTGAGGGATCTCCTCTAGTCGCTCCTCAAAAATCATGTGTAGAGTGGCTAGTGAAAAACCACCACACACAAGAGCTAAGTGGGGATCAAAAATGCTAGAAGAGAGATCAGCTACCAAATCCACCTTGTGCTTGAGACCTTTACGCTGAAGAATGTTCATCTCATGGGTTTTTTAGTTTTGAATAAAGCTTGTCCATAGTAAGGTCATCTAAAGGTGCACTCTCTGTAATTGATGTAGCTTTTATTTTCCAAACACTGCAATCAAGACAATTCACGATATTGCGGGCTTTCTCATTGTCTGTGAGCGTCTTGAAAACCGATATCAAATATAAAATAATCTTGTCAAAATGCTTAAAATAATCATCAATGGACTCTCCAATGTGGTTCTCAAACTTCTGGTACTCCTTTTGAAATAATCATCAATGGACTCTTTGTGAACCAATTTGATCTCATTAGTACCTTCATAGAAGTTGCACAAGATTATCTAAATTTCATGGGCGGATGTTAGGTGTTGCACACAATTGAACTCACCCTATCCCAACCTAGTAATCAATGCATTTCGTGCACTAAGGTTAGTGTTAACATCCTCTAGATTTGCAATAGTGATAGCCATATCCCTAGGAATAGTGTGAAGTGTTGTCACCTTTCTCCACACCTTGTACCCTAACGACTGGAGTATGTTTTCATTCGAGCCTTCCAATAAACAAAATCTCCTCCATTGAAAACCGACGGTTTTACATAATCTCCATAAAAAATAAACGGTTTTATAGAGTATCTCTACACAGTATGGTTTGTTACCACAGTTAGGTTACAACGAGCTTAACTAGGCTCTAATACCAATTGAAGGACCAGAACGCACTATACAGGAGATGAATATAGAGCAATTCACCTTTCTCCCAAAATACCTGCAAAAGCTTGACCCGGATATGTTACTAAAATCTTAGCTATTAAAAAGCTAGATCAAGATAATAATCGATGGTTGACCTAAAGAATATAGCTACAAGAAAGCTAGATCTCTATGTGGACTCCTATGAAGTATGAGCATCACTCGGTTGAGGGTTTTTGAATGCTATCATAAGTCATGAATGCTTATTCTAAGATTCAAATGCCAAATAACAAATAGTATAAAAGACATTACTTTTTAGGAACTTCAACCTCTCAGGTTTTTACTCTAAGCCAATATAGAGATTGACACTTATTTCATCATAAGGCAACTGAAGTAACAAAGAAGTTGAAGGAAGATTAGAAACTCACACCATAAAAATGTAAAAGCAGGGAAGCAATACCCAAAATTTAAGTTGTATCATGGAATTTAAATGTGGAAAGTAAAATGGAAAGACATAATTGATTTCAAAATAGATACTATTTCATTGATTGAAATATGTTTCCATAGCTTTCACAATGCTTACAAAATTCTCTCAAAAATTCCAAAAGAGCTCTTCTAAGTCCATTCTAATTCCCTCTCATCTCTCTCTCAAAACATCTCTATCTAAGTCTTTCTCATTCTCTCCAAAGGTGCAAAGCCTCCACTTGCCTATGTCTCTCCTTTTATAGGTCAAGGGTGGTTAGAAAACCACTAAGACAATACCTAAAATGCCCCTAGGACAAATCCCTATCTTAGGTGAAATCTCAACTATCGATTTGATTCTTAGAAGCCAAGGAAATGTCACAGATCATACCACGTAGCCTCCTTCACGGATGGCCACATAACTGATAGTTGACCACAGAAGATCCACTCCCCTGGCCGAACACGTCACCCTCAACAATTGGGTGCCGCCATGCGTCCTGACATGGATCGCACCTCCCCGCGCACTCGTGCCTAAGCTATTGCATGCTTTTTTGCCAGGTCATCACGCGCAGATGGGTCGTCATTGCCCGGGATGTCTCAATGTGTATCTGTTGCCACGCATAGACCGCCAACACTACTCGCTAGGCCACCGTCGCCATTCAACCTAGGTCACCTCCTCTCTCTCTCTTCTCTTATCTTGGGCCACCTCTTCTATTTTCTCTGTAAATTTGCGATGCCTGTACACGATCTTGTGAAGCCTGTTGCAAAAACCTCCTCACATGGTGTCCGTCCACTATGTGCCACCTTACACTAAACCTTGTCAATCAGCATTCCTAATCGCTTTGGACCTCAACTCCTTCCTAAGTTTAGTCCCGATCCACCGTTGATCAAGGTTGACCTGTAAGGATCCCGACTTCAGTCCCACATTATCATATGGCATCACAACTGCACAGACCTCTTCGCCTTTCTAAGCATAGTCCCAGTCTTTGTCGTTGACCAAGATTGACTTTCATCACATGCATATCATAGACCAAATAATCATTTCTAGGCATAGATATTGCAACCTGACTCATATTAGTTGTACACACTCACGCCTACAATTGACAACTTTCCAAACCCAATTTTCAACAAAAACCAATTCATGGTTCCAATTTCTTTTGCTAATTTTTCATCATAACATATAAATCATCACATGGTTTTACATCCTAGAGTTTGATTTTGTTCCCTCAATAGTAAAATTGGATATGGATACTTCTTCAACTATCAAAACCTGCTTAATTTACCTTCCTGAGTGGTTTTTTAAGTTTCTTTTATCCTATGTGACATGTTGACTTAGTCTTTATCCGATGTGACGCCTACGTGGTTCCTTCGTGATGCCTATGTAGCATTGCTATCAATAATTTTTTTTATAAAAACTATGGCCCATTTAGGACCCATATGTCAGAGATCTCTCATTCTTCCCTATCATCCCTCTCTTCTCTCCCCTAACTATAGCAACAACTAGTGGGAGCTACCGGCGTCTTGACGTAGTCCTTCACCAATGGAGGTAGGATCCAGCCATTCGGGGCAATGACAGGCAGCAATGTCAAAGAGCCATGTGGTGTCAACAGTGGGGTAGAGACGAGGCTATGAGGACACCGATAGCCATGAAGTGGATCTAGAGGTGTCTGCTAGATTAGCATACGATGAGGCTAGGAGAGGTAGCTTTAGGTAGCAACCAGCATCACAGTGGCAATGGAGTCTAGGATGGGTAGCTAGTGCAGGGGAGAGCGTTGAACGATGGTACAGGCAACAACAGTGCTTAAAGTCGACTTTGATCTATCACCTCCTCACTCCTCCTCTTTGTGGCAATTAGACAAATAAAGGCAGGCGATGGGGCCACTATTCACTTCTAGGGCTCAATATGTGTTGGTGATCATACACTGAGAGTGGGGACCCAGGGAGGCTCCCTTCGTGTTCTGTCCAAGGGTGATCTAGCACACGATGAGCTCAACGTGGTAGACACAAATGATTTTAGACAAGTTCGACCACTTAGAATCGTAATACCCTACTCCTATGTTTTTTCTTAATCTTGATGTGCTACAGTGATGCTTTTCGAACTTGCCTTTTCTCTTCCTCTCCCCAGTCGGCCCCTTTCTCCTAGTCATAATCCTCCCTTTATATATATTTTTTAGAGATACCACATTGATCAAAGCGGGAGAAAAACACAAAGAGAGGCTCTATAGGCCCTAACATGCATGGATTAGGTATGGCTAGTCTAATTATTATTAGTTTCCTAGTGTGCCACGCCATTGTAGCGCTTGGCTCCCACTGCTATCTACAGCAGGATGTCCACTAGTCAGCGCCACGATGGAGTTGATCAAAAGTATGTGCTATTGAGTAGTTTAACTATAGTATGGTTATCTAGCAGTAATGTGGAGCAGTATACATCTTGTTTGATATTGTCTGTCCATCGGGGTAGATATTTTTCTTGTTGCTCTTATTAGAGCAGGTACATGAGCATTGAACTAGGTAGTGTGTTCTGCATCACCACATTGAATGCAGTGGTTATGATAATTGGGTTGAAAAATGCGGTGGTTATGATAATTGGGTTCTATCGTGACCTTGAGCGCCTCTAGATCTAGTCATCAAGGGGCAAAGAGCTTGGGATTGCTTGCTTGTGGTCACATAGCTGAGGTGAGCAGCTCGGGGTAGCTGTCCCAAAATGACTAGTTTGGGGCTAGCCTAGGGCTGAGGGCACGGAGGCACTAGCTTAGGATAGTTGGCGCCGAACTATGTCCATCCATACTTGAGATGTCCCCAAAGGTTAGGGCATCCGGTCACCTCTTAAACACCTCATGGTCATTGGGGTGAGACCTTTGGTTTCCACTTTGCTAACAGTATGGTTCAAAAGACAACAAAGAGATATGGCACTGAAGGTGTGTAATCTCAAGGAAGAAGAACCGAACCCTCAAGCAAGCCATCAGTAACTTGTGGCTGCAAGAGCTCAATCTACTGATCATGTAGAGCGTGACAACTGATCTTCTTGACCAACTGGTAACCCTATAGAACGTAGTGCAACAAGTGGAACTCACACTAGGTGAAAAGGATGAAATCATATGGAAACTTACAAACCATATGGAGTACTGAGCCGTGTCAGCCTACAGAGCACAATTCCTCGGCTCCATCATGACAAACTATGACATACTAATCTAGAAACCATGGGCATTGAGCAAAAACAAATCCTTTGCCTAACTAGTTATACAATATAGAATGTGGACATCAGACAGACTAGTAGTCTATGGATAGCCAAACAACACATACTGCCCACTTTGCCGCCACACACTCGAAACATCTTTCCATTTTCTCACGGAGTGCAGATACACAAGAAAGATCCATGACATCCTTGCAACCTAGGTCACATGCTAACAATTAAAGCCGGTTTCATGAAAGACGACAACCACGGTCTACAGGTGGTGGGAAGTGTTGGCAACATGTCAAGAAGTGCCTAAGCAAGAGATGAGATCTCTGTTAGTCCTAACAACCTAAGAAACTTAAAAGGAGAGGAATCAAAGAGTTTTTTTTTCGCCAAACAGAACTCCTGAGGAGAACACTTATAGCAAAAATAAAAGAGGAAGGAAGAATTTTGACACTGGCGGGAGCAAAGCTACTAGCGGAGCTGCTTTCTTAGTTTACTGCCTTAAGATCACTCTATAAAGCCACATCTTTTTTTATTACTTGTAAATACTTTTACTTCCATTTTTAAAATTACATTTGATAAAATTGGTATGCCGGTGCTGATTCATTAAAAAAACATTGACTTCTAAAAACATTGACTTCTAAAAGGCATGCCAACTTGTGGTGTATGCATGATGTAGTCGAGAAACTTGGCAGTTTGGAAATAACCTGAGAAATGAGAGAGAATAAGCACATCTGTCCAAAAAAGATTTTTTTCCTCATATTATCACTACCGCTTCCAAATCAATTAGCATGTGAATTGATATCGTTCTCCATGTTTCGTGCAATGCAGTGCTACACCGGTATAAAGATAATCTGTGAGAAGTGTTGTGTTACATGCATGTATACACATCTCTGTTTGTTGCATAGAACTTGTGTCCATTTCATCTGGTAAGTCAACACCAAAGATCATGCTATATATACTAGATCTGTCCTAAACTATTTTTACTTTAGCGAATTCTAATATATTTGTCTTTACTTTCATAAACTCTAATACATTTATCATCCACTTTACTAAACTCTAATATAATTATTGTTTTAAACATAAAATCTTTCTAGTATCGTATCAATTCAGATCATGTCAAATTGTCAATACATGTATGATACACTGATGAAATCGGCGGATGTGTGTACGCTAGCTTGCAGATACGTACTTATGAAAACAAATAGGCTGTATCCTCTTGCTTTAAAACCAATTGAAATTTTGAATGCAGTTCCAATTTCCAAAGACCCAAAAGATTACTCAATGATTGACAAGTGTCATATATGTCACAAAATATCTACCAGCAGTTAGAGAAATCACACGAGAATGCACCTGGCAACCCATACGATGGGAATGGATTTTAAACTCATGAGTGAATATCCTCTAGTTGCTTGTGTGTCTCATATGGTTATAAAATATTTTTAAAAATTTTAGCAAGATAGATTAATATTTAATATATCACCCTATAAACATGTTAAATTTGAACCCTATAAATTATAAAAAATAATAAATTAAATACTCAGTTATATATGTTTTTTCTTGTAACTTATAAATGTCAAATTTAATTTTATATCTTTATAAAGTTACATATCAATAAAGTTTTAAATTTTTTTATAATATTTAGATGGCATGTAAGAAATGAATAAATGTCATCTTGAGATTTTAAAATTGTTTCCCCCAAATATGACAGAGATATCTGGAGAGATAGTTGACAATTGTGTAGCAAAGCTGATGGTTAGATTTCCATTTCCCACTTATTATGGTATCACCATGGCTGTAGCAAAATACAAAATGGTCAAGAACTTCTACTGTTTGTACTGACGATCTTTTCTTTTTTCTGTTGTACGGGTGGTGTGACGCAGATGCAGTCGTTCCTGACTAAGTTCTTCCCGGAGGTGGCGAGAGGGATCCGCGGTGCGAAGCGGGACGCCTACTGCATGCAGTACGAGAACCAGCTGCTGACGGCGTTCACCTCGTCGCTGTACATCGCCGGCGAGCTGTCGTAGCTGGTGGCGAGCCGCGTGACGAGGATGGTGGGCCGCCAGGCCATCATGCTGACCGGCGGCGCGCTGTTCCTCGCTGGACCCGCCTTCAACGCCGGCGCCGTCAACATCGCCATGCTCATCATCGGCCGCATACTGCTCGGCGTCAGCGTTGGCTTCACCGAGCAGGTATGAGGGACACATTATTACTCTTAACTTAAATTTGTCCCAGCCTACTGAGACCAAAATATTGAGACCAATAGACCCATTATACAATACGACCCATTAAGATTTAGCCCAACAGACATTATTTTCACGCGGGTGCGAGGCAGATGCAAGTTACACACATGGCGCTCCAGCCTGATTCGGCTTCATGCCGCACTCACGCCGGGGAAATCGGACTCCAATTGGAGATGCTCACACATGATTCAAAACTTTAAACTTGTGCCTCAAAACTCTCATCTCAAACATCACAACTTTCAATTTCAAAAAATATGAAACTTTCATATCAAATCATAAAACTTTCACCTCAAAATCATAAAAACTTTCAATTCAAATATGAAACTTTTATCTCAAAATCATAAAACCTCCTATTGAAAGATTTGAAACTTTCATAGCAAAATCACAAAAACTTTCCATCCAAATTTAAAACTTTCATCTCAAACTAGCAAACTGTCTGTATATTGCAACAGAAAAAACTAAAATTGTAATAAATATTAAATGATTAGACTTTAATTCATGATGTAAGCTCTTTAATAAAACATATTCTTCACGTAGGCTTGCCAAATAACTTGTTCAAAATAGTTTATTTCTGATCTACCAAATCCAACATCAGCTAAGGTTTTGTCGTAAATTAAAAGACTAAACTTCCTCTTCTTGGGTAATTGAACTACCATGATTAGAGTTTTAACTACCTCAATAGTTTTTTTCCCGCTCATCGTGTTTTAGTGCAGGCGAGCGAGGAGAAAGTGTATGAATAAGGCAGCTGTTGGGACTTTTTTATTATTTTTTATCGTGCGTTTGGTATCTTGCATCACATAAGGTTGATGGACTCGTAAACTCATAATCGGATGTGGTCTCTTACGTAAGGATGGCATAGTAGGTTATTACTATGTAAATAGTAAAAAATATTATTTAAGGTTATTACGTAAAGATGACTAATACCTTTGTATATGTTCACACAAAATTTCTAAATAAAACAAATAATCAAACGTTATGTTAAAAGCCAATGTCAAATATTTAAAAAGGATGGAATTAGTAGACTGGAAACCGATTGATGGTGTAGGGATGAAGGTTTTAGTACTTAAGATACGTGCCTAGGAAGGTTGTATATTGTGTAGTGTCGTGACTCGGGTGGACTGGATGGGATAAATAAAAAACAAAGTTTAGCAACGTAGTGCATTTGTTGGCTATTGAGATGCACGTAAACTTGAACAAGGATATAAAATCTGATTGAAACCGCTAAAATTTTGAGTTGAGCATTCCGCTATGCTTTGCAATTGCAGCCAGTCAATCATGCAGGTGACAAAAACAATCTCAATCAGCATGCCGCCAGCCCACCTACTTCTATATAGCACAACTGCTACGTTAGCTAACTGAATCTACTCTGTCGAGGAATATATATATATATATATATTAAAATTTTATAAAAATATATTTCGGTTTGAAAAATTAGGTGTTTTAAAAAAACATAACGTTCAATACAAACGTCGTTGCCCCATTAACGGCAGGTCGGCAGGGGTTATTAAATTTGCATGGGACTCCCTTGCCGCCTAACTCAATGGTGTTTTTCCCGCTACAAGTGAGCCGTCTGTGAAATGCTACGGCAGGACATGTGAGAGAGTAGAGGGCCTGCAGTTTTTGCCTTAGGAAGCCGGTTACAAAATTACTAGACCCGTCCATGTGAGGAAAAGCAGTCTGACAATTTTGTAAACAGTCTCCTTGCCTCACTCTGTTAAGGCGTTGTTTGGACAACTGCCTATAAGACTTCTTCTAGCCACCCAAAAATCCAGTTTAATAAAACATAGAAAAAAGAGAAGAAATGGTTGAGGGGAGATAAAGGGAAGCGGTGAAGCCCTGGTGTTCTATGAATTCGTATGGATGTGAAAATTTATACCCTTTATAATATTTTTTTAGTGATGAAACAAGGTAATATGTGTAGTATTGTTCTATATTCGTGAATAGTTTCGTTCCTACATCTATGGTTTGTTATTTTCATTCGTAAATCCGCTGATAGTTTCGTTCGTAATGTTTGAAGACATCGGTATTGCAATATCGAATGCATGGTACTATATGTGATAATTAATTTATTACTTAGTTTAATTCTATTTTTTATGAACAAATATATCAAATAAAGTATTATTTTGGTTATATCATCGTCGAAAGAATATTAGCTAGATCTGTCAGAGCTCGCTTCAACCCTTAAGGGCATTAAAAGACCAGCTAAGAGAACTGGTTAATGAAGACTTCCAAATCAATCCCCAAATCAATAGAATAACCGTGTATATCCTAGTGAGCCAGGCAACCGAATGTTTTTTTTAGGAATTGATGCCAATAGATTCCACTACCACTTGGAGATGATACATGGAGAATGCATTGCAACGATGTTGGCCACTTATCATTCTTGTGTCAGCGTACAAGAAAGATAATACTATTTTAATTATCATGCAAGACGAAGAGGATCCAAATATGATGGGAGATAATGCTGAAACAATAAAGGAAAATGAGTCAGAGCATCAAGAAGAAGAAGATGGAGGAGGAGGAAAAGCAAGAGGAGGAAATAGGGACCCTAGAGGATTAGCAAACGAGGGAAAGAGAAACAATACCATCATTGAGATAATGAAAGGGAAAATTTTGATAACAAGAATACAGATGATGATGAATCATTGGACAATGAGGGTAGTAATGCAAATCCCTCATAATGGTGGTCTAACGAGGACTTCTCTGGACTTGTTATCTCTAAGGGGCATCACGTGCTATAGGAGTACAAAGAGAATGAGGTTATTTAGAGGGCTAAGTATGCATACAAAGAGAAATTGATAAAAGAAGTTAAGCATTGAGCGGTATCACTTCGGATGGAGTTCTGCATCATAAAGTCAAGCAAGTCAATGTATAAAGTAAAGTGCGTGAACTCAAGCTATAGGTGTCCATGGAGGGTGCATAAATTCAAAGGTAAATGGAAGATTTATTGAAATATGTCAATCGTCACTGAGCATAATTATCATTTATAAGGGTTCAAAAAATGCCACGAAAATATGATATTTATATTTTTTTTCAATAGAGATGTATTCTAATATTGTGCACAGCCAGGGAGTCTACCATAAGAGAGTTGCGCGGGAGTATATCTTGAAGTATAATAGGGCCTACTTGTACCCATGCTAAAAGCTAAGACTGTATCACAAGGCATGTTCTTATATTATTGCTGCGAGCTCAGAGAGTGGAATACTCGACTATTATTTTAAGTTGTCTTATTTTAGAAAGGAAGCTATATTGTATATCTAGAGTGGTGAGGTATTTGGTGTTGGTATTGCGAGGTCTTTTACTACTCAACAACCTTAGTTTTTTTTCATATTCCAAACCCAACAAAAATGGGGGACAAGATAGGTCGCTACAAGACTAGACGAATTCGTAATGACATGTATAAGTCCAAAGCAGGAGAAAGCTTCAAATATTGTAGCAAGTACGATAAGAAGCGATGTACTTACAAGAAATGTATAAAAGATGTAGAGGATTCAAGTAAAACAGAAGCTCCTTCATCAGGAGTAAGGGCCGATAGAAGACGCCTCACAGGGGAAGGCATAGCTTCAAAGCTAACTCAATCTAGGCGTTTTTGTACACCTCATGGTTCAATCGTGTAGTACAAATCTATGTATTATTTTAAGAATGGATATGTAACTTAAATTTGTTACAATTTAAAGAGTTGTGAACATTTTCTTCTATGTTGTATGTACTGTATATATCGTAATGTTATTTACTTTGGGCCTTATTGTAATGGTATCATTACTTTATTTTGGTAGAAGGTACTTTAGTTGTTTAAATATTTTTGATGACGATTTTGTTATAAGTTTGTTATACATTTTTCTAATTTGCCTTAAATTTCTTATCATTTTGACTATAACAGCTATATATGTATTTTTCTCTAACAGGAACTACTAAGAATGTGTGAATTCAACCAATTGATATACATAAAGAAATTACCCTGTAACTCTGCATGAATTATACAATCTGAAACAATTAAACAATACATACGACGATCAAACAACGTGAAACAATTGAACAACTCTGCAGGGATCAAACAACCACTATTATCTAAATAATATCTATGCATAAACCTATTAATCATTTGACTCTCTAATTAATAGTGTAATGAGTTTCTAGTATTAACATTGAGTTCTCGTATAATTTAGCATCTCAATTATCTTTTCTACGTACTTCTAAAAAAATTTTACAATTAAATATCTAAATAAAAATAGATTTATTTAAAATCTATTTTTCACATCAGTAGGGACAAAAATGTCCTAACAAGGGGCGGCAAAGGGGCCGCCTGTAAAAATGCCAAGCCCCTCTCTTTCCACGGATAGGCTCGGCAATTTTGCAAGTGGCTTCGTGGGAGTGATAAAATGACTAAGCAGTGGGTGGCAAGTGAGCCGCCTACAAAAATAGCAGGCCCCCTCATTTCTTGCATGCCTTGTCATGGCATTTTACAAATGGCCCTCTACCACGGAAAAAAAACACCCTCGAGTAGGGCGGCAAGGGGGTCGCCTGTAAATTTCCTAGCCTTCCATCAACCCACCATTAACAAAGGCCAACGGACATTTGCCACATCAAATTAAACGCCATCTGGAAGGACATTTTATTAAAAAAAATCTCCCAAGGGGCATTGGGTATTGATCTATAAAATTTTCAAACAAAAATATATTTTTATAAATATTTTAATAAAAAATATATAAAGAAATTGTCTACCAAGCCCCAAGCTTGAAGATGAAATGTCTCCTCTGGCCTCTCTCCACAATGGACACCATGGCAACACTCCTTCTTTCCCCGAGGCATTGGTTCCTACCGCCATCGTTGCTACAAGGAGAGCCGATGGTGGCAAATGGCTGAGCAGTGTGAGGCCTAATTACTAGCACATGCAGTAAGGCTGGCGAGGGCGTGGGCGACCATGGCAATGACAGTGACACTTAGGACCATAAAGGAGGGGCGTTGAGCTCAACAGTGGAAAAGTTCGAACCTAAGCTCGGCTACAGCATAAATCAGGTGTCAAGGAAGATCTCAATGGACCAGGAGAGGAGCTCAACATATGGTGGCATAGATCGTACAACAAGCTCCATGGCAGCACATTTGGGTGCAAATCGAGGCAATGCACGGAGGTGCTGGTCTATCACCAACCTCAAGTCTTGCAAGACATAACCGAAGGATCAATTCGTGTGCAGAAACGGACAGAGGATTTGACAAAAATGCTATTGGGCAACAATCGCTTGCTTGCACAGCATGTTGCGATGAATAGCACAGAGGGGAATCGAACTCCTAGACTACACCAAATAGGCGGACACCACCGGGATATCGACCGGCAAAAACGGACCAGACGATTGAAAAAATCCTTGTTTTTTAAATTATGTAAAGAAAAATCACGAAAACCTTCAAATCAAACATCTAAACTTTCATCCAATGGGTTGTTTACTTTATAGCCACTTTCAACCCTAGAAAATAATACCAAATTTGACACATTTTGGCATTATCAAATTTTGATAACATTGGATGGCTTTAGTTTAAAACCTTACTAAGTTTTGATAGAGTTTTTAAGCGTGGAAACTTCTAGAATTATCAAAATTTGATAGGACATCATTTGGTAAGAATATGTTTGATTTGTTTCCTAACCAAAATTTAATAGATTTAAATGTGATTATAAAGTGAACAATACCTAAAAATACTCAAACCTCTCTTCCCCTTTGGCCTTAATCGTTGCCACTGCCACTGTGGCCACATCACCTGTTGCTGCTATGAGGCGACCGCATAGCCACCTTCTCAGGCGCCACCAACGCTGCAGCCCCTAGGGCTAGGGTTGAGGAGCAAGAGAGGGGCAGGGTGCATGGTCGAAGAAGCTGAGAGCGTCGAAATACAAAGGAACTAAGGGAGAAGGACATGGATGGAGAGTGATTGAATATGATGCTTCATATTGATATAGAAAAAAATAATATTATAACCTTGGGAGGCTATAATTAGGAAAAAACAAAATACATCACCCCAAGCCTACAACGCCGACACACACTAGTAGGGGTTGCAATTTCCCTATGGGGGTGGGGGCTTGCCCCTATAGGGCTAGGGTCTGGTGCAATTTTCTACCCGTAGGGAAGTCAAAGCAAGGCCGAGTTCATGCGGGGATGGGGACGAGGGACCATCTCCACCTATGAGGACCCTACAGACCTATATCACATGTATATGGTGCATTGCTAACAAGCCCATTAGGCCCAATTTATCTAAAAAACACTATATCTTATCCTTGATCAGTCAATCCCCATCCACTCATCCTATTGTTGCCTCAACCACACCGCATCTCTCATCCATGACGAGTAGCACATTTGCCCGACCGCGCAACTCTTGTGCACTTCTACTCTCTCGTTGCCCTCTCTCCTATGCCACATCACCGGTCGTCAGCCTTCCTCCTGCATCTCTTAGGCTTGCCACCGAGAACCATCCTCTTTGTCCCACACCTTGTCGCCAAGAGTCGGCCTCCATCCTGCACCTCAACGCCGAGCGTCATCCTCTGGCCTTCACCTCGTGCTAAACATTGGCCTTCCCCACCTCACCGACTACCCTTCCTTTTGTACCTTGCCATCGACTTCTTCCCCTCTTTGTAAGGCCCTAACCAGGTTTCTAGGGTCCCACTAAGGGGTAGGGGTTGTTTTGGTCCCGTTCTCTCCTTTGGGGTCGGGATAGGAACCCTTCCTGCTGAACCCGACCCAACCTATCCTGTTGCTACCTCTACACACCAGTATCATCGAGGGCTAACAATGAACAGGCCAGAGCTGGTGGCAAGTCAAACAGGTGCATCACATGGCAACATCATGCTGTACATGATCGAAGTTGTGTGTTACGTATTATGCTGGCATCACAGAGAAAGGACCATGAAACCATGGCCGGAGGGTGAATAACATGGCAAGACGTACTAGCAAAATAGTTTAGAGCTTGTAGAAATTGATCTATGCATCGGTGGCTAGGTAGTGAGTTGTGCACCCATGTCCACAAATTTTAGCAAAGATGCATGCCAAATATTCAATTTGAGTAAATTTTATAAAACTACAAATAGCTTAATCAAATTACTATAAAACTACATATTTACAAACATATATCATAAGACAGTATCATAAAATTGAGTTTAGTGATGAATTTATAAAAAAAAACCTATAGATTTAGTGATGAAGTTATCATAAAATTATAGATTTCAGAGTTTACATCCATAGTTTGTGATATTCCTTAAACCCATAGTTTTATGATGGTTTGGTCAAATAGTCTATAATTTTATAAAAATTACTTGTGTTGGAGAAGGTCAGCTTACATCTTTGATCTTTGAGGCTTCTCTAACTTAGACTTTACAGTAGAAACTATTTATTTTAATTTTATTTCAAATTTCATATGCGTTTTTTTATTTTTCTTAGGCTTTTCTTGAAACTCGAAAAATTTTGGACATTTCTTTTTAGATTCTGTGAATCCCCAGTTTCAGAATTTCCCTTTGGTGGCCTGTTACATACTCCAGTCTAGTACTGTGCCACTCAAGCTCTAGGCCAGGCAGGCCTCCAGCGTGTTAGGTCCGGGACTGAGGAGCCTTGTCCAGTCCAGGTTAAAGGCCCAGAAAATAATCTTCCATCACGTTGACATTTGGTGTGTACTGTACAGACGTGCATGGCACTGGCGCCCAGCTGCAATTCTGCAAACTGTAGGCTGGTGCCCCTCCTTCGCTCTCCTACGTAAAACTAGCCCATCGTACACGGTTTTCTGATGGCCCAACTATCATTATCTTTCAGCTTTGTTCCGGTGAGTAGTTTTACTTACCCCCTTACTCTTGGGAGTTTGGTGTGCCTTGTGCAGGCATGCGGCAAAGCAAGGTTTGCATGGTACTTGGTGATGGTGGACATCACACAACAACTCAACGTGCCCAAACAAGACGGGCAAAATTAACGTGAGAAATCTAAAACCTTCGCGTACGCCAAACTGCGGGCTTGCAGCTTCCGTACCCCCTTCTCTCCTCTCTCCCCCCATCCCATCGGTGTTCCTGTCACACGTAGCGTCCATCCACCGGTGGTGGCTGTCGTGGCGAGTCTGCAGGGCCATAGTATTTCGGCTAACGGCTTAGATAGTACAATAAATTGTTACTGCGTGCGTCAGGCCACAGGTGATGACAGGCACTAAGCCGCTGACGAAAGCTAGATGGGCGTCTTGGGCTCTTGGCTATCAGACACACTGTGCTACGTCTGTACTACGGTCCCTTTGTACCTGACATTAACCTATTAGCTCGTGTTGTCTCTCGGACTACAGGGACTAAACGAGGCACGCCGCGTCAGCCAACGGCAGCTTGCCCAGGCATGCAGTTGCGCAATTCGATCCCCAACAAGCACGCCGTTAGATAAGTGGCAACCAAAAATAAGAAGGCTAGGACCGTTTTTAAGAAGATGGGCCAAAAATAATTTGGGTAACTGTAGAAAAGAAAGACAAG
Source organism: Oryza coarctata (assembly GCA_030770085.1). NCBI lineage: Eukaryota > Viridiplantae > Streptophyta > Magnoliopsida > Poales > Poaceae > Oryza > Oryza coarctata. The sequence continues at coordinate 11,293,030 of CM061468.1, forward strand.
TTTCATTAACTCAAATTTGATGAGTTAGATAAGAAAGCTGAAAATAGCTTGCTACAGTCTTAAGAACAAGAGCTATGCCACTGTCTCAAGAACAAGCTAGCTAAGTTGTTGAGAGAGAAGAAAATAAATGGATCCAACGCTCTGAAACAACAAAATTGCTTAAGGGTGATATCAACACTTAAGTACTTTCAGCTGATGGCACATGAAAGCATAGAAAGACAAGCATTTTTAAATTATAAGAAGATGAAAAAACTATTGAGAGGGGCAAAACTCTAAATAAATGTCTATACTTTAATAAAAGAAGCAAGTGGTAGGACTAAATATTAAATCTACCAGCACTAACACTACTAACTCCCTATTTTTTCTAAAGGAAGAGAGTGTGGGACCAAATCACCCACTTTCTAGCTAAAAGGATATACACAGAAATTAACAGATGATATATTTAAAAATAATGTTATAAATAAATTGATAACGATGTTTATTTTTAATTTCATTAAAACGCACGGGTATCACAAATTTGTATTTGGACCACCAGAATGTGATCAATTGTCTATGATTGAGTCCTTGGGCAATGATATTTCCCAAGTGTCTGATGCTGAAAAAGATATTTTAATGGATTTATTCTTGGAAAAGGAGGTGAAGGATGCAATATTCCAAATACAACAAAATAAAACATCAGGTCCTAATAGTTTCCTGGCTTAATTTTATCAAACCTTTTGAGAAATAATTAAAGACGTCAAAATGTTGCTATTTGAAGAGTTCCATAAGTGTGAGTTGCCACTTTATAACCTTAATTTTGGAATAATGTGCCAAATCGCAAGAAAGCAAAGCAGGTTTTACACTATAGGCCCATTTTTCTTTTATTCGTAAGATTCAAAATATTTACTAAAGTGCTCACCAACAGAATTAGTTCCGTAGCCCACAAAGTTATTAGACCTACTCAGACAACGGTTTTTCCTTATAGATATATGATGGAGGATGTAGTAATTCTTCATGAAATGCATAGAGGAAAACACAATGGTGTAATCTTAAATCTTGACTTTAAGAAGACTTCCAATAACGTAAAATGGTACTTCTTAATGCTAAGAATGTTTTTTTGTCAAGTGGGAGTATAGGAGTGAAAGTTAACAAGGCCATTTTTTCAAACAAAAAAGGGGTTAAGGCAGCAAGATCCTTTATCATTGATCTTTTTAATATTGTTGTAGATATGTTGGTCATTTTAATTGCTAGAGCAAAAGATAAATGGTAAACTACTTGGGTAGTGTCATACCTTGATGATGGCCTTTCAATTCTTCAGTATGCTAACGACACGATCCTCATGACATTGGACAAACTAAGAATACGGAACACTTGTTATGCACATTTGAGAACATATTAGGTCTGAAAATAAATTTCCATAAGAGTGAAATGTTCATTTATGGCAAAATAGAGAATTTTGAACAAGCATATTCAAAAGTTTTTGGTTGTGACATGGGTAAATATCCATTTTGATACTTAGGAATTCTTACGCATCATAGAAAGCTAATTAATAAGGATTTGACAGAAATAGAGGAGAGATTTGGGGGGAAAAGTTGCATTATTAAAAGAGTAAACTATTATTTATAGGGGCAGATTAGTCCTTTCCAATTCAATATTGAGTAGCCTGGCATTTTTTGTGTTATTTTTCTTTGAGATTTCAAGGGGAGTTTTAAAAGATCTAGATTATTATAGGCCAAGATTTTTTTGGGTAGAATGATGTCATAAAAAGAAATATAGACTATCTAGATGGAGCATTCTCTGTACTCACAAGTATCAGAATGTTTGTGCGTCCCAAATTTGGATGTGCTGAATGTGTGTTTACTCAGTAAGTGGCTATTTAAATTAATAAATGAGGAATGAGTGTGTCAAAGTCTCCTTACAAACAAGTATTTGAAAAATAAAACAATTACTTAAGTTGACTCTCACTTTTGGACTAGCTTGACGAAGGTTAAGCAAGAGTTTTGTATTTAGGGTTTTTAACTTGCAAAATAGAACTCAACTTCGTTTGTAGTAGGATGTATGGATTGGGCTACGAACGCTTAAAGAACAATAACCTATGCTTTATAATGTTATATGGAAGCAAAGTGTAATAGCACCGGAGGTTATAAGTTCAAATCTACTAAATGTGTATTTTCGAATGGCACTAGTAGAGAATAAATTAATTGCGTGGCATGAGCTTATAGCTAGATTAATGGTTATACAACTCAATAACCAGCAAAGTACTTTTCATTGACACATGAGTGTTTCTTAGTTCAATCTATATATAGATCATTGATAAATAATGGTGTCATACTGAGTAACAACTACATTTGGAAACTCAAAATCTCCCTAAAGATAAAAAATTTCTTATGATACTAGCATAACGAAGTAATTCCAACCAAATATAACTTAGTAAAAAAGCAATGGAAAGGTAATTATAAATGTTGTTTTTTGAGATTCAAATGAAACTTTACAATATCTTGTTTTTTATTGGCATTTTGCAACGTTCATATGACATGTGATTCAAATAGCTTTTAGACTACCACCATCTACTAGTTTTTCTAATATTGGAATATAGTTACAAGGTGTTAAAAAAGATATAGAAACTTATTTTGGTTGGAGCAAGTATTATGTGTCGAGTTATATGGATAAGTCATAACGATGTGGGTTTTGAGAAAAGAAATGTTAATTCTCTTTAGGGGCACCCATTCGATTTGATTTGGGTTTGATGGAAATATTTACCAAGTATGAACGGGACAACACCATTTGAAGCGGCATGACGTCTTTTGGAGATTACTTTGATAGAAATATTCACCAAACACAAACATAAATAGAACTTTACTAATAGAATATGTGATTGATATTCCTTATAGTCAAGTTTGTTTTTATTTTTTATGGTGGTATGCGTGTTAAACATTAGCTACAAGGTTATACAATGAGTAGCACCGCGCCGGTGAGGATCCTCTCGAGACTTTGAGTACATTTAATTTGTACGTGGAGCTTATTCAAGAATACTACGACTGAATAATTCCGCTCTCCAATAAACGAAGAGAAAACGAAACGAATTTTCAATAGTTACTGCTCTAGGCTTACCTAACACAAGTCATCCCGCGTGGATGGAGCACCACCGCTCAGTCGTCAGTATGCAACACCTGAACTAGCTAGTACTAGTAGCTAGCAACTAGCTACTAGTCCAACCAACTAGTTTGCGAGTGAGCGCGCGGCAAGTTGAGTGCGTCCGTGCGGTGTGCCAGCCCGGGCGGCCGGCGCGCTTACGCGGTTTAGTTACGCGCGCGCGATGGCTGGAGGTGGGTTCGCCGTGGCGGGCGCCCCGTCGGCCGACTACGGCGGCGGCGTAACCTTCTCCGTCGTGGTCACTTGCCTCATGGCGGCCTCCGGCGGCCTCATCTTCGGCTACGACATCGGCATCTCCGGTACGTACGTAGATACGCGCGCGCTCTGCGTTAACGCAAACATTCTCTTACACTGTCTTGGGTGGTGATGATCAGGGGGCGTGACGGCGATGGAATCGTTCCTGGAGTCCTTCTTCCCGGGGGTGCTCCGGCGGATGGCGGCGGCGCGGCGGGACGAGTACTGCGTCTACGACAACCGCGTGCTGACGGCGTTCACGTCTTCGCTGTACCTGGCCGGGCTGGTCGCGTCGCTGGCGGCCGGCCGCGTCACCAGGGCGATCGGGAGGCAGGCCGTCATGCTCGCGGGCGGCGTGCTCTTCTTCGCCGGCGCCGCCGTGAACGCCGCCGCGGTGAACATCGCCATGCTCCTCGTCGGCCGCATGCTGCTCGGCTTCGGCATCGGCTTCACCAACCAGGTCCGTACCTAATAACCGGAGCCAAATCGCTAGCTGAACTCCTCTTTCCCGAAACCACTCGCGCTCGAACAATTTACAGATCAATCGATCCCAAATTCACGCAACACATCGCATGAACCGGTCCACTACGGGGAGTGTGACCTGACCATTAGCCTTGCTCACACGTGCACTGAACAAACTCTGGTCAAGACGAGCGATTACAATTGCTGCGTACATCAAACAAGTGTTAGACCAAATGTGTGCTGCGTTATGGAGTTGCACTTGCCGTGCAGATCGACTCACGTACATATATAATCAGGGTTCGTCAGACTTTAGAGCCAACCAAGCACTAGTGTGAGGGGGAAGTACTCCGTTTTTAAATATACAAAGTCGATTACTTTTAGACATAATATTTGCTCTTTTGTTTTATTGAAAAATTTAGTACAAATATAAAAAATATATCATGCTTAAAGTATCTTAAACGATAAAACAAGTTTACAACAAAATTTAGAACGAATGTTGGGACAAAGTGCCATTGTTTTAAAGAGTGGTGAGACAAGGTAGCTGGCACCGCGCCAAATCAACAATGGAAGGCTTACAGTGGCGTGGCAAAATTTACAATGATATATGTGACATTTGAAAAGAAACAAATAGTCGAATCATCAAAAGCGTAAACCCTATTATGCAAGAGATATATGGTTGATTGTGTGATCGAGGACATCTAAAAATTGTCAAAAGGCCGTGTCTCTTTCATGATCTAGATTCTAGCCCTTATCTTTCCTTTTCAAGCATTATCAATTGGTGTTCTAAGTAAACCTTGCCTTTTTGGTATGTGGAGGAGAAATAAACAATGAAAAGAATTACCAAAGTTTGTTAGCCTGGAAAAAGTTCACAAAAAACCTAAAATATTTTTGTTTCCCTAATTTTAACCCCAAAATAATTTTCTTTAACAGAACCCCTCACTTGAATCTGCTCTAATTTGTTTTTCAATGTAGCTTTGAAAAATTATAACTAGGTATGTATTTTGAAAAAAATGGGTGGTTTCGATAGTTCAGGTCATGTCAACACCAAAACAAGAAAACCACAATTAAAGGAATTGGGTAAGCCGGGTAGTCATGCTTCTACAATACTACAACGATGGAGGACATGCCACCAAATTCATGCTAAATTCGGCAACATGAAATTTCAATGGAATAATATTGATTTGTTTTTTTAATTACACAAAAGATGCACACGCATACACATCATATACATTATACTCACACTCACACTTGTGAATACTCCTAACATATGTTCAAAGAGACGAAACCAATGCTGATGGTATTTATTTTCTATTATGTTAATATACTCGATCAGAAAAATAAGTATGTGTGGATTTTTTTTCAAGTGCAATAGATATTAGCATGTTAATTTTAATGTCGTAGAGGCTGGATTAAGTTTCATTATAAAAAAAACGAGTTTTAACAACGAAGTGGCCTATAGTTTGATCACAAGTGAGCCACTTTTCTCAAATCATACTTACCCAACTAGATAGTCCCTAATCCTCAGAAAGATCCAGACATAATGCTCGCTTTAAAATGGAAAACAATCTCACAAAAGCTAGTAGACCTATGTCAGATTGTCTGGAAATATTACTTCAGAAGTCATGAAAGAAGGATAAGCTGCTGTTCACCAAATCGGGGGTAGCTAGCCATGTAGATGCAGACTGGAAGGGTAGTTGTGCCTTGCTTCGTCTGTTCGCTGTCCCTCGATCGAAGCGGCTGGTTTTGTGTCAAAACCATCGCTCTCACGCCTCATATTGCAATTTGCAATTGCAAGCATCTGCCTACTGCTACCTTCAATTGGTTTTGGGACCGAGTAGCAGCTCCCATGTTTCCATCCCAGCGTTCAAGTGGTTTTGGCCTTCACCTACTGTGCATGCGTACGTCATACATATGTTGTATGATGACACAATGACACGATGACCTATACTACGTTACGTGCACAAACGCTGCATGACAATGACAGGCGACGCCGGTGTACCTGGCGGAGACGGCGCCGGCAAAGTGGCGGGGGGCGTTCACGACGGGGTTCCAGCTCTTCCTCAGCATCGGCAACCTCGCGGCCAACCTGACCAACTACGGCACGGCCCGCATCCCGCGGTGGGGGTGGCGGCTCTCCCTCGGCCTTGCGGCGGCGCCCGCGACCGTCATCGTCGTCGGCGCGCTGCTCATCCCGGACACCCCCAGCAGCCTCCTCGTGCGCGGTCGGGTGGAGCAGGCGCGCGCCGCGCTCCGGCGCATGCGCGGCGCCAAGGCGGACGTGGACGCTGAGCTGGAGGACGTGGCGCGCGCGGTCGAGGCGGCGCGCGCCAACGAGGAGGGCGCGTACAGGAGGATCCTATGGAGGCAGCACCGGCCACACCTGGTGATGACCGTCGCGGTGCCGCTGTTCCAGCAGCTCACCGGCGTCATCGTCGTCGCCTTCTTCTCGCCGATACTCTTCCAGACCTCCGGGTTCGGCAACAACGCCTCGCTGATGGCCGCTGTCATCCTCGGCGCCGTGAACCTGGCCTCCACCCTCGTCTCCATCCTCACGGTGGACAGGTACGGCCGCAGGATATTGTTCTTCACCGGTGGACTCGTACTGATCATCTGCCAGGTACAACAAATCTTGTTCTAACACAGAAAAGATTCTTTAATCATATCGACGGTGCAAAATATTGAAAGATCGTTATTCTTGCTGCTCAATGATCAGGTTGCGGTTGCGTGGATCATGGGGGCGCAGATCGGACGGGACGGCGAGTCGACGATGGCGAGACGCTACTCCGTGGCGGTGCTGGCGATGACGTGCGTCTTCTCGGCGGCGTTCGGGTGGTCGTGGGGGCCGCTTACGTGGGTGATCCCCGGCGAGATATTCCCGGTGGAGATCCGGTCGGCCGGGCAGGGCATCAGCGTGGCCGTCAACCTCGGCGGCACTTTCGTGTTCACGCAGACATTCCTCGCCATGCTGTGCGGCTTCAAGTACGCCACGTTCGCCTACTACGCGGCCTGGGTCGCCATCATGACCGCCTTCATGTGGGCGTTCCTGCCGGAGACGAAGGGGGTGCCCCTCGAGTCCATGGGCGCCGTCTGGGCCCGGCACTGGTACTGGTGGCGCTTCGTGCAGCCGCCGGTGCCGAGGTCCTCGTGAACTGACGACGCATTTCTCACTTGACTGTTTTCTGGGAAGTAATGTAAAATCTGGTTTCTGGTGTAATAGTGTTGGACGTTCATACATGGTTCCAGAACACTTTTGTTTCTCCTGTTGCGAAATATCTATGTGTTGCTTACATAAAAACGAGTCCAAAAGTTCATGTAGTAGTTCTATTTTAGATTCGTACCAAGAGTTCTAAGACTTTATGTCATCTGATGATTCATATATGAATCTCTAGAAATACGTCAACGGGAGTTTTCCTCTAGGGACGCAGATTCTTTGCCTTCAGGCGGTAGCTATCCGTGCCGTCCATCTAATCCAATCGACAGGTTTTTCAACCCACCTTTTTACGTGGCCCATCAACAGTTTGGCCCATTATAGATTGCCTTCGGCTCATTTTTCTGCTACTTACGTGAGGCGGACAGAATGGAGAGAAAATACGAGAAGCCAATCAGTCTTGGCGACAGAGATACTTATTTGCTGACCTTTCTGCTACTTCTGTGATGTTGTCACCTTTGACACTACTTTTGGGACAAACAAGGAGTCTAGACCTTTTGGTGTTCTTGTTGGATTCAATCATTTTATATAGATTGTAGTCTTTGGCGTAGCTCTTTTGTACGATGAGACATTTGACTCTTTCAAGTTGCTCTTTGATACTTTTCTAGCAGCACAAAATGGAAAGCAACTTAGAATTATCTGTACTGATCAAGATAGTGCTATGGGGAAAGCAATTGAGGTAGTGTTCAGAGAAGCATGCAATGGATTGTGCACCTTTCACATAATTCGGAATGCTATCAAACATTTTACCAAATAGTGAAGAATCAAATATTATCTCTGATTTCAGTGCTTGCATGTACGACCATGACGACAAGGCAACATTCGGAGAAGCATTTAGCATCATGAGGACCAAAGTTGACTAGAAGACTTGGTTAGATGGTATATACAAATTCAAAGAAAAATGGGCTGAACGTTATATGAAAGGTGTTTACACATTGGAAATGAGAAGTACACAATTGAGAGTTTGAACAATGACTTGAAAAACCATTTAAAATCAGATCTTGGTATCATTCGGTTCTAAAGCATTTTAAAGGGCGGTGCAAGAAAAAAGAGATAAGGAGCTGAAGTCAGAATTTGATTAAAGGAAATAATTACCTAGAGTAAAAATGAAGACACCTATGCTAGTGCAAGCAAGAAAGTTGTACACACCCATTATCTTTGAGGCTTTCCAAACTGAATATGAAAGATCCATGGCGGCATGCACAGGAGTGTTAGATGGAAGTAATGAATATGCTGTTGCAATTGGAAGTGTATATGAAAATTTCACATTTGAGGAGGAGTAAATAGTTTCTGGTAATCTTGTAGAGCAAACAACTTCATGTAGCTGCGAGCAATTCAATAGCATTGGAATATTATGCGGTCATGCTCTAAAAATTCTTGATTTAATATGAACATTAAATCATTGCTGGCACAATATATATTAAAGCGATGGACACGGGAAGCACGCCATCTATAAAAGACACCCAAGAACATAATCGAAAATCCAAAGTTGGAAGCTATGCTTCGCTACAAATTTATGTCTCATAAATTTCTCACTTTATCACATCAAGCAGCCAGCTTTCCAGAATGTTGTCTTCTAGTTGATAATGCACTAAACGTCCTTGGAAAACAAATTGAAGAGTAATTCATGTAGAAGTAATTCTCTAAATTCTGGTGAAGTCCAAGAGGATGATCAGGCAATTGAAATGCTAAGTGATGCACGCTTTAAAATAAAGGAAGTTCGTACAAGGAGCTCAAAGGGTCAAAGAAGCTGGGTCGACAAGAAAAAATATCAACAGTATATTGCTAAAAAGACAATTGTATCAAAGTGCTGCCATCCAGTTCCGGGTTGTATTTATTTTTTTCATTTATTTTCTTTTCAGCCACAAGAGCATGCAAATGATGTCGTACAAGCACAAGCAGCAAGAGACATTGCTTCCAGTTCCAGGGATGAGAGAGAGAGAGACAGAGAGTTTGAAGAATATGTTGTCATCAGTAGCTTCACTCAACTATTAACGGTACTTTTTTTGTTAATGCTAAGTCTAGATGTTCAATGATGAAAATACTACTGAGAGTTCTCACTTGTGTTTTTAACTTTACAACTTTACAGGGGCCAGTTACTCAAGATCTTTGTAATGAAGACCTATTTTATTTTAGTAATTGAGTTTGTGTTATGGAGCAATATACTTCTGGTTTAGACAATCATATGCTCCGATTACAGCTGTACTAAGTTCATGTAGTTTTTGGATGATGTTGCTTAACAAAAAGTTGTACTAGTAAATAAGAAAGGTTCTCATTCCTTAGTACGGGAATCTGATGGTATTTTCATCTTTGTAATATAGAATATTCCTTAGTTTATTTTCAGTTAGAAAAATCAAAAGAATCTTCGCACATTCATGGGCTAGGTTCGTGGGCCAAGTAGCAGGTAGACGTGTATTTTATTGAAAAAATAAGGGTAGAGAGACATGTCCATTGAATCGGATGGACGACACAGATAAGATAAAGTCACTGTGTGACTTTACTGCCTAAAGGCAGAGGATCCGCGTCCGTTTTCTGGTGGGTCGTAAGCAAGTTATATCCGACCCAAAAACTGTCTAAAAATATTTAATTCATTCAAAACTATAAAATGTCTAAAAGCCAGTATGAAAATTCTAAAACTAAAGGTACCTTCACTTTGTCAACAAACAAAAACAATAATGAAGTGAATAATGGATTAAAACTTGAAAATTTAATACTTCTGCAACAATGACTCCATGGCCCAATGGATAAGGCGCTGGTCTACGGAACCAGAGATTCTGGGTTCGATCCCCAGTGGAGTCGGGTCACTTTTTTTTTTCCATTCTCTTCATCTTTTTGTCTGTAGAGTTCAGCATTTTCTTTTGCATAACACACATTTGTTTTTTCCCTTCATCTTTTTGTCCGTAGCGATCAGCATTTTCTTTTGCATCACACAAAGAAATTAATTTGTTGTAAGCCCAAACATTATTTCCTGATGATTCCATGATCTCACAAAAATGGACCAATAAAACTTATTACAGTCTCAGTCCGAGGAGATTAATACATAAGTACCACGTTTACAACAATATAAGCTGAGTCAGATTCTGTTGACTCTACATGATATTAGGGCTAAGATATCAGACATAATTAAGGTCTCAGCTCTCAAGTCTCAACCATGATCAAGAACCAGGTGCCAAGAGCACATGCCACGGACTTCAGCGATGAGGGTAAGTAGCAAGTCCAGATTAGAAGTATATGGCGATTATATCAGTGCGATGCTGCTCTCGCCACCAGGGGGCTTGCGGACGCCACCAAGATAGTCTCGGGGAGCAGCCGCTCCATCAGCAAAGATGTCACTGCCGCTCATCTCCTTCAGCTTTGCCGAGCTCAGAGATTTCTCAGATGATGCAGGGGGAGAGTCCTCTTTGAAGATGTTGTTGCCTGCCAGCTCTAGGAACTTCTGGTTGTGAATTTTCTTTGACGTCTTCACTACAGGCTCCTCGCTGAACGTGATGTTGCTTGGACCTCCAGCAGGCTACGAAGGCATTCAGTTCATGCAGATTTAAGAGGGTGAGATATTCATGCTAACAGGGTAAAATACCAAAAACCGACATATGTCAATGCCAAATGTCACAGAAATATGTCATGCAAGCCAAATATCTATCAAATAAAAATGTCAGATCATCCTTTGTGCTGCTATTTGTAGCGGATGCATCTTACACCTATAGCAATGCAACCTAATTTGAATTTTGAGCATTCATTCCCTGTACACTTATTTGCTTTTAAGGTGAAGAATAAACAGTCTAAGGTGTATGGATTTCCTGTATCACCAAGAGGAACAAAAGAAAAGGTCCCCTCTGTAGTAGTAACCTAAAGAAAGGTGGCATGAATTCCTTTTTGGCATATCTAATCAGTAAATATTCAGTCTATGAAAGATTGATGCGATACTTTGCAACAAATGCCTGAAATTCCACATTGACCAATATGAAACAGAAACAGTTTTGATGGCTTGCTTAAATTCAGGCTATTATATCACGGTGCAATATCTAAAATGTACGGAACATAAGGACTTAAACTTAGTAACGAGGCAAGCAAATAAGCACCATGCAAGCATGTCAAATGGGAACAGTAGTGTGCACATTATTGAATTATTCATGCACGCAATGAAAATTTGAAATTATATTAGTGGCAGGCAATCAAATATTTGTACCACTAGAACTACAAAACCCTAAAAGAATAAAACCATTTAAAGAATTGCAAGAGTGAAGTACTTGATTAGGAGCATCATTTTTATTCTGAACTATGTATGGGGCTATGGGCATGGCCAAACTAAAAATTTATCTTTTCTTCCTATAAACATATATCAAGACATGAAGTGGCAATTCTTCTATAGTAATCGCTTGGTTGATTTCCTGTCACTAGTACACAATAAAAAGATAGAGTAGAAAGATAAATAGGATATTCATACTAACGTCACTTACATTGGATACTTTCACTGATGCATGGACACTTCTCAGCTGTGGAAGGGCAAAATCTAGATTTCCTTGTAGCTCCATATTGCGAGCAGCCAATGGCCTTGAAGGGATCTCTGGAGGAGGACCAAAAATATCACTACCGCCAAGCTCCTTGCTCTTGGCTTCAGAACGTTGCTTATTCATTTTACCCTCAGCATCACTCTCCAGTGTACCACTAAGCTCTCGCTGCTTAGCCACCTCAGGTAGTGATGATGGCTTCTTTGGAGAAACACTTCCATCAGCACTGAATGAGATCTGGCTTATTCCAGTTACAGTTTGCTGTTATGAAAAGGTACATTAGGGAATTAATAATTATACTACTTGAAGAATATAATGTTTTGAGATTTTGAATAATCAACCCAAGAGAAAGATATATATCAATAGGGACATTGATGGCTACTAAAATAAAATTACATAAACCAAAACGAAATAAGATATTTCTCCAGATGTGCTTTTTTTTTCTAGCTTCATGTATGGAAGGGCAGTTTTTTCCTTAACAGAAGTATGGAATGTGTTGCTGCTTATTACTCTATCCATAGCATACAAAATATATAATACTAATAAGACCAGAAGCCACCACAATAATATGAACAAGAGAAACACATATTTCTAAATAAAAAGGAGGAAGACTGGCATGTTTCTGAACAAGGAAAAAGAAATACCTGATACATCCTCACAGAAGTTTTGTGTGCAGGATTTGAAGTCTCTGAATCACCATTTTCACTCCTTTCAGCAAATATCCCACTTCCAGTCATTTCTTTTAACTTTGAGCCCGAGCAAAATTTTCTTTCGCTATAATAGGTCAACAAGGTTAAAAGTTGTTAACGAAAAAATTTAAAAAGCCTAAGAAAAGGTTGGAAAAAAGATCAGCTGAAGTAAAAGAAAAGTCCGATTGCTACAGGGAGAAAGCCGATCGGATGAAACAAGGAGAGATTCGGTCCAAGAATAGAAAATTATCCAGATGAGACCGAGTTTAAGAAGGAGCCGTAAAAATCACGGCAGGGTATTTTATCTATGTAAATTATATCTTATATAGGAAGGTTTAGTTAGTTTAGTTAACTTCTCTAGAGATATTTTTCTTTTATATTTTTAGGAGATAACGTCCGATGGTTGTTGTAACCGTGTCGGACTCTGTAATAACAGGGTATAAATATAGACCCCCTGAAAACCTGTAAAGAAATCAACATATCCTTCGATCAATACAACTTCAGCGCATCGCCATCCTAGTTTATCTAGGTCTCTACCGGCTAGTTTTGGCTCTCGACGCGAAGCTACATCGATTAAGTTCGATCTCTAGCGAAGGGATAAGTCCTACTACTATCCCGATATATCTTGCTCTGTATAAGACTGCGTCGGTTAGGTTCGACCTCTTAGATAGATTGAATGTACCGCATCATGTCCATATAAGGTTTATCGATCTATCAAGCTCTCTCTGTTATCGTCAGTCTCGTGCTGCATCGGTTAGGTTCGACCTACGAGGCTGTCGATGGTAGATTAAGCTGTAGTCCTATAAATCTCTGTACAACGTTTCATCGAAGTGTTAACTGATGAGTTATCTATACCCAAGCACCACGCTCAGCGTATCAGCTCCTCGACCGATACACACCAGTCTTCAAAGACTCCCCTCGAGCGCCACGCCAAGCGCATCAACCTTCCAGCCGATACGCGCCTATCTTCAGAGAGACGTTCTCTCATCGGCTCAGCTAGCCGATAGGTTCGCTTCGCCCTTGCCATATCTGAAGCGGCATCGGCTTTATAGTCGGTGTGTCTTTTATACGATTTCTTGCCAGTTCACATATGTCTTCATCGGCTTTCTAGCCGATGAACGACTGCTACAGCTTCCGTCAACTAACAGGAGGGATCCTGTGCGCTTTGTTGTTCTCTGAATACCCTTCGGTGCCTCCATCGGCTCTACGGCCGATGGATCAGAATCTCGCTTTCACCATACCTAGAGCCATCAGATCCTTCGTCGACATCTGTTTACGCCTTCATCAGCTCCCCAGCCGATGAAAGAGCGTCCCAATCCCTATCGGCGACCAGCCGATAGCAGGAGCCATCCGGACGCGGCCGATGACCACCTCGATACTATCGACGGCCAGCCGATAGCGAGAGCTCGTATCGGCCCATCGTGACCGACCCGTTCACCTCACCTCCTTATCAATTGCAGGGTTAAATTGACTAGCACGCCCACACCCGCACCGTCGCGCAGGAACCGAGCGGACCTCACAAGCCCCGGCGCGCGTACCTCGAGCCACGAAGAGAAGCCGACCGGTTTGCACTAGAGCTAAGCAAACCTCTCAGGCGTCGGCGTGGTCGTCCGAAACATTTCTGGCACGACCAAGAGTTCAGTGTACCGTATCTTCAAAAAGTACAGCATATGAATAAAGGGCATTTGACTGATTTTGTTACCACTAGACACATAAGAATTGGCCATCAGACTAACTTCATGTCTTCATGGTATACAAAACCGATGAAGTCAAAACTAAAACAGGCAGTACATGCCATTAACTGCTTACAATAAAAAAATGCGGTAAAAATTCAGCAGGAGCTTTACACACAAAACAGATAATTTCAAGCCGAAGCTTCGTCCCATAAGGAAGATAAATTTCAAGCAGAAGCAAGAATAGTCTAAGGTAGATAGACTAGAACATGTACGCGCATAAAAAAGAACATCTACCATAATTTGGCCACCACGGGAAGTGATCCATCAAGAAATTCTCAAAAACTGTTTTCCATAAAACATACACATATAAACAGCCAACACTCCACAAGGCTTATGGAGTCACGGTACTCCACCAACTTCAATGACAGGTGAATTTCTCTGTACCAGAAGTAATAACATAAAGTATGCAATGACACGGTCACAACTGCATGTCAGAACAAACAGTGAGGCTCCACATGACTCTACTTACTAAGCTATAATTTATCGTCTCTTTGTGGCACCCACGGCAGAAATATCCAAATTTCGAACCAGACATTTACCGTTTGCCTCACCCCAAATAATTTTCAAACATCATTACCTGTACTGATAAAACTTGGATTCTAGCACCATAAATTTGGACATTAGCAAACATCTCATGTTTGCACTGTACCACGCACACACGGACACGGTCCATCGTCACATGAACCAACCAACCACCTGCAAGCGACTACTCTCCACCAAACAACCCTGAAAAGGCGTCAAAAGCACAAATTTTTTTCAGCTGCTACTTCTTCCTAAACCCAGAGCAACAACCCCAACCTACCATCCTAAGTTCGAAACGCTGATGAACTAAACCACACACTCAAACAGAGAACATACGTTCGTAGATCAAAATGTCAGATCAAGCTAATTAAACCAGAATCACGGTACAACGAAAGCATAGATCGATCAGATCAGAGACGAAACAATGAATGTGGCAGGTGGGCACCCCAGATCTCACCTCTTGCTCAGATCCTCCGCCTCCTTCTCGCTCACCGGCGCGCCGAACATCGCCGGCGTGATACCCCCGGCCGGCTGTGGCCAGACAACACCAACCAGCTCCTCAAGTCAGCCGACTCGCACAGAAAGCAGTACAACCGATTCGAGCACGCCGAGATGGGCGCTTGCTTGCTTGCTTACCTTTAGGCTGGGGCGGGAGGAGTTGGCCGGCGAGGCCGCGGAGTCGGCGTCGGGCCCCGTCGCCGACCAAGTGAGCAGATCGGCCGTCGAGGTGTGCGGCTTCCTCACCGGCACAGCCCTCTCCATTGCTCCTCTGCTCGCGCTGCCTCTACCTCGCACTACCGCCGCCGCTCGCGTCGTCTTCTCTCCTCTGCTTTGCCTCGCTTGGGTTTCGTTCCCTCGCGAAGCTAAAAAATGCGAGCGCCACTGCCGTTGTTTAGAGCACTAGTAGTATAGCAGCAATGCCCGCGTCCGCGTCACCGAAACAGTAGCCCACAGGCAACCGACATGCGGGCCCGAAAGATCATGGATCCACTTGTCGGTGGGTGCAGGGCGGACGAGTACGGGCACGACCGGGCGGGGTTGCTTCGACAGGGAACCGAGATTGGGAGCACGAGAGCCCGGGGAGATCAGCGTTAAACCGTGTAGTCCCACGTGTGCCGCGTGTAGCGTGAGAGGTTTGTTGGATGAGGTGATGGGATTCAGGCGTAGAGGATCCCGAGCGGCCGATGTGGCGGTGGGCACGTGGCTCGGAGCTCCAGAGAGCATATGCGAGCGGGTTTAAAAGTCCACGTACGACGACGCGCCCCTCCCTTGTCACAGAGCTAGCTCGTCTCACTGACGGGTGAGGTCACCACTGGTGGGCCCGTGGCCAGAATGACGGTGTGTGCGTGCGCGCTGCGTTTCTCGGTCGCGTGGAGAAAAAAGATCGCGGGCCGTCTCGTCTCTCTAGCCCGTGGGCCCCACCTTGATCTCCCGCGTTTTGGGGGGTTTTGGCCCGTGTGGCGCCAAGACGCTTCGAAGAAAAGAAACGGCCTCGTGTGGCTTCTTCCGACACTGCTGCTGCAGCCGTGCTACGCGTGCGTGGACGTCGTCTGCCTTGTGCGTTTTGGTCGATTGGCTTCTCTTCGACGACCTTGGATGTTTCCAACTGCACGTCTGCGCCCTCAAATATTCCTCTCCTTGACTGAACTACTAGTAAATTCAAAGGATGTACGGCACCGTGCAAAGATCTCTGGAACAATCGAGCGAAGGCGTACACGCGTAGGCGTACCCGCTCCAAGTCGGTGAACATTGATCTCATCGTGTGACCCATTCAAAAGGTGAGATCACGTCCAACCCGTACTGGCCACGGCGCGCCAAGGTTTCAGTGTTTCCATGTGTGTGTGTGTGTTTGTCATTTCGCACCTTCTCGAGTTGACAAACCACGATCGGTCAGATTTTCCAAAACACATGAATTTTACCCTTTTAAAAAGTTTTGTCTAGGTTCAACAGTTTCCGAGCAGTCCTTATGAAAACCGATATTCGATCAACAAACAGTTTCGTAAACCCGGGTATTGGCACGGAAGCCAAAGCCGCCCGCAGCCGACCACCGTGAGGAGGACCAACCAACACGCGGCCGTCGGTCGAGTCGAGGCCGGCCGGAACGCCACGGACGGCCGCGCGTACGGCGCTGCGAACGTACGAGTGCGAGTGGACGCGGAAAGTGACAGGCTAACAGTAATCCACGCCGTTGGAACTCGGAATCGGAAATAATCGGTCATGGCAGACAACGCAACGCGTGCACGACGATCGTACGGACTAGTATCACTTTTGAACCAATGTACAGTACCATAAAATGAAGTGAATGATAGATTTATGATGCCAGAATATGTAGACAGTCCCAAAATTCCATGGCTAGATTTGCCTCATAATCGAGATTCATCTTTATCATCGTCATCATTAGCGAGCGAAGTGATGATTCTTTTGAGGCGATGATCAGCGAAGTGATGCTTTTAGAGATAAGGGAGATGACATCAGCGAAGTGCAGTGAAGTTAGGTTAGCTCTCGTCACACGAACTACGATCACGCTACTCGTTCTTCGTGGGTGAACGTCGCTGCCAGGAACATGTCCTCCTCGGTCCCGATCCACCCGCACTGAGAGCACCGCTTGCCGTCGCTGCAGCAGCACTGGTTGACGCCGGCGCCGAGCGATCTCGCCTTCACGGCTCCGCAGTTGTTGGGCGCGGCGGCGGTGGCGTATATCATCCTGAGCTCGACCAGCAGCTTGGGCGCCTTGCACCCGCTCAGCTCGCGGCACGCCGGCGAGAGCATCAGCCAGGTACCCGACGACGCCGGCGCCAGTTTCGCGGAGCCCGCGGGCGTCACGGCGACGTCCTGGCACGCGAGCTCGCCCCGCGCCAGCACGCGCGACGACGGCCTCCAGTTCCCCAGCCCGAGGAACGCCGACGAACGCCGGCGCGGCCTCCACCGTAGCTCGAACACGACCGCGCCCGGCGACGACGCTGCTTCGCCGCCGCGTCGCTCGAAGCGCGCGAGCTCGCCCCAGAACGCGTCACCCGCGCCATCTCCGCCGCCGCCGCCGCACGGGACCTCACGCGTGTCCACGCGGATCCGCCGCCTACCGTCCCCCGCGGGGACGTAGTACCTCAGGAAGAGGCCGCCACCTCCCCCCTCCGGGCGCGCCTCGACGCCTGCCACCCTCACCACCTTCACCTCGAACTCCACGCCTGACTCCTGCGCCCACACGCTCGCCATGAACGCACGCACGCTAGCACCTGAAGCCTTGATGTCTGCTCTTACACCAGCATCCGTTTGTTCTCTTCTCTTCCAAGAACGCAGCTAGCGCGCGTACATATAGCCATGAGACGGGCGAACCGGCGCGCGAAGTGATCGTCGTGGGAACCGCGGTTGGAAATGGCTCTCGCTTTCGCGAGGGGATTGACACGGCCCCGCGCGCGCGTGGACTCCTCGGGTTTTAGTGGGTTTTTTTCCGCTCGACAATCTCAATCCCATCCCATCCAGCCTCCTCTCGAACCAAAACACTTGGGCGCTGCAAGGGTTGATCTGGCCGTAGAGCCGGCGGAAGAGTGGATGAGATAACGCTCGGTGCGCGCGCATGTTGCATGAGGTTGACATGGGCGAATTGTGGATTCGAACGCAGCAGCTACGTAGTAGAGAGTACACGGGAGGCGGCTTTGCCAACTTGAGCACACGCCGGGTTACGCCGTGTTACGTCGTGATAACTACCGGCACTAGTCGAGTTTTGTTTGATATCTCCGTGGTGGCTTTAGGCGTTTAGAAATCTAGAAACGCGAGTAAACTAAGCAAAGGCCCGGCCTCCGTCTGAATCGGATTCGGATAAGTACTTAAGTAGATTGCGATCCTGAGAGACAGATCAGACGCTCAAGTCATGTGCGCTTTGCTACGAGGAAACATTAGTTTATTACGTGTTTGGTTAAGAGATTAGTCTATGTTCTAAATTCCAACTCGACTCTTCGCCTAATTAAGAGTGGAACCAGCTGATCGATGACTTGGCTCACTGCCGCAATTCCTTGTGACTTACTGGCTCAATAGCATGTTTGACAGGCTGACAGCACACAGGAGCCAAACCCACTGCTGCAGTTTGGCCCAAGAAATCGTTCTTGGGGTCAAATCGTCCCTGTGGCTACAGGAGCAAGTGTTTCGGGCTAGTGCCGGTTTGACTCAAAATGATTTGCTGCAGTATGGCTGAAGAAAATGGTGGGACATGCAATCCTCCTAACGTTCAATGGGATGTCGGGAATGCGATATAATAGTTCAGCTGAGTTCATGTGTATGTCAGCATTATTGCACGACTGCTTAGTTCCTTTTAGGGACAAGACACCGTTGGATGCGTCAATAATTCTCATAGTGGTGCTCTTTACCCCTAACATTCCTCCAATGAACCCTGCAGGCTGCAGGAGGGCCTTTGTTGACTTGCAGAAATTGTGTTTTGTCAATCATGGAGCACGGGCGGGCTCCATCTCTTTGGAATGGTCTGCATCAGATCAGATAGGATCTCCAATGTAACAGCAGGCAAACAATCTACCACATATGCCATCATATGCATGTAGTACATCACAGTGTATGAGTGATAATAGCCTATATAGTTTCTGTAGGTAGTGTGACTTGACTTCCGAGCTACTGTTGAAGCTTACAACAATGAATGAATGGTTGAGCACTAGACCACAACGACTCCTGATTTTTACATTATAAAGCAAGCGAACATCAAGTTGCAACAGAGTTTGGAAGGTACAAATGGTGCAAGGAACGGTGATTAGTTAAAAAAGGGATATGATTGCAATCATGGCAAAACTGAACATGTTTTTCCAATAACATAGAAATCAATGTAGACTTTATTTGCAGTGTAACAATGTCAAGGAACGAGGGTCAACTACGAACTTGATTCTGCAGTGGCAGTTTTTGCTCTGTCAGCTTCAATCATGGCCTTTATGTATAACTCACCAGCTTTGTAGGAAGATCGGACCATTGGGCCCGAAGCCACATAACGAAAGCCCTGTTATCATCAGCAACACAAGCTAAGTACTGTGATTCAAAGTATTAGTAGTGCTGCTTAAAAGCCTTTGATTGTAAGAAAGATTCTGAGAGCCAACATGGGAGTACTAAGAAACGCATGAGAGCTTAAATTGACATTTACAAGCCGCTGGCATTAAGAATTTTATATGAATAACTGAGGCACATAGGCAGATTATCTGAAAAAGAAAGTGCCTAAATCTCGCCATTTCGTTCAGCCACCAAAAGGATAGAACTGATGAACAGCTATTTAGATTGGCTTTCTTGTTCTGTTTGACAACTAATACCAGTCTGCATTAGGATGTTGAGGAAAGCTTTTTATTGTGATAAAATATGAATTTGATAGTTGATGATAGCCTTGCCATGTATAATATGTACCCTATGAATAGTGCCAATACCAGATCTTACATTGAATGACGTGAAAACCTGAAGGAGGAATATGACATACCATGTCAACACCGAGAGATCGATACCTCTCAAAGGCTTCAGGAGTAACATACTCAGAAACAGGCATATGACGTTTGGATGGTCTCATGTACTGACCAAATGTCATTACATCAACACCAGCAGCCCTAACCTTTTCCATCGTGCTGATAACCTGATCAAGCGTTTCTCCACAGCCCAGCATGATTGATGTCTTTGTAAGGGTACCAGCTGGGGCGTACTCTTTTGCCATTTTCAGGACATCTATTGATTGCTTAAAGTTCGCACGATGATCTCTGACATTTCTTTGCAGCTCGTCAACTGTTTCAATGTTGTGGGCAAAAACATGCAGCCCAGAAGTAGCAACCTTCTCTACAGATGCTGGGTCTCCACGGAAATCAGGTACTGCAAAATAACTTGCATAAGGGTACAATATACAGAAGCCCAATATTAACAGAGGACAGATTATACACTGAAATACCAAATAACAAGCAATATGGCCCACTTACCAAGTGCCTCAATAAGCATTTCTTGCTTCAAAACCTTTAACTTCTGCACCGTTTCAGCAAAGTGACCACTCCCCTGATCAGGTAAATCATCACGGTCAACACTTGTGATGACAATATACTCCAGACCCCACGAGGCAATAGCTTGAGCAACATTAGAAGGTTCATCAGGATCTGGTGGCGGAGGAGTTCGTGAGGTCTTGACATTACAAAATCTGCAAATTAATGACTTACCAACTCATTAAACGATTAAAACAGAAGACTTGCACTGCTATCTCTAAGGTAGAGTGCAACATCAGCACATCTTAAGGTAAGAAGTAGCAACTGAAATTCACGGACACACATCAATAATAACAAAACAACACCTTTTTCCATATGAGCTCACATGAATAGGGCTAGATTAAGACGAAATTACTCTGAAATGGTCATCGTACTGGACAACCTATTCTGATCTTTGAAAGTTATGCTCTAAAAATAGTTCCAACAAGGCTGATTTCTGTAAGTTTTTCTAAGAAGATTCTTATTGCACAAATGATAGGATCCGATTCCTACACCACAATCAGAGACAAAACATCCACATAATCTAGCAGAAAGCACTAAAATACGCGAGAAGCTACAAGAATAACATCATTTGCACTCACAAGACTCAAGTAATACCTTCGACAGCAAAAATTTGTCAAGGTTCATCGAAATGAACAGCATATAGAACAATTCATTTTAATCTACAGAGAAAATACCTAAAATACAGAGACGGTAGATCTCCGAGTACAAGGTATAAAGGATCTAAGAAGCAGCAATAAGAAGAGGATTAATCTCTAACCTGCAGCCGCGCGTGCAAGTGTCCCCGAGGATCATGATGGTGGCGGTGGCGGTGCCGGTCTCGCCACCGGACCAGCACTCGCCCAGGTTGGGGCAGCGCGCCTCCTCGCAGACGGTGTGCAGCTTAAGCTCCCGCAGCTTGGCCTTGATCCCCGCGTACTTGGCGCCGCCGGGTATCGTCTCCTTCATCCACTTGGGCTTGGGCAGCGGTTTCTTCCGCGTCCCCACCTCCACCGAGTACGTGAAGTCCCCCAGCGACGGAGCGTCAGCCTGCAGACGCTGCCGCAGCTCTGCGAGCCGCCCCGCCGCGGGCAGGGCGGCCGCCGGCGAGGGCGTGGACGGGTCGAGGGTTTGGAGGAGCGACGGGGTGGAGGAGATGGAGCGGGAGGAGGCAAAGGTCAGGGCACGGGCCAGGGAGGCGGAGAGGTGGCGGCGGCCGTGCATGGCTGCGGCCCGGAGCGCGCGAACGCCCGCGGCGGCGGCGACGGTAGTTGGTGGAGGAGGGTGGAGACCGGAGCGACGATGAGATGGAGTTTGCTTGGTTTGGTGCGGACGACGATGCTATGGTCTTCCTCGCTTTTTTTTTAATAAAAAAATTGTTTTGTTTAATACTCTACCATTAGACACTTCACTGAACAAATTTATATTCATATCTTTTTATTCAGTCGCGGCGCTTATGTTTTCTGTTTAAAGCATGAATGGATTAATAAGCAATTTTTATAAAAAAAATCTATGCGTAATTTTTTAGAATACTGTTTAAATTCATTTTTTAGCTTTATAATAGTTAATCGTTCGTTTATACCCTTATTTATTCAGTCATCTGTCACAAAAGAACACACCCCTGCCGTAGTCATATAAATAAGACATCCACTAAACTTAAGTGGTAGCTCACGATTTTTTGTTAAAGCAACAGGTCAGATTATGTGAATGCAAGAACGAACAAATGAACGCAATTATTTATGTTCGTGGCATCAGAAGCGCTTGTAGAGAAAGTTCCTGTGCATTTCTCTCACAATATAAGTATCGAACACAAATAATAACAAAATTCAATTTTGCACAGTACTCAGAAGGGGCCGTTTTTAATTATAAGAAGCACACAACGTCAAAGACAGGGCACATCATTATGGGACGATCCACACCATCACCTAGTTATCTTGAATATCTAATACAATGTTCATTGACTTACACAGATTACAGCAGAAACGGAGTCAGGAGAGAGGAAGCTTTCCTTTAAATAGTTTTACCTTTTTTTTCTTGACCTGTGAAAGCTACTGGTTTTAAGTAAAAGAAAATTTTATTATAAAGCACTTGCAGACCAACGAAAATTGTCTATTCTACAAACAAGCCAGAGCTCACTTATAATTAAAAAAAAACTTGCAGCTTACGCAAAAAGTTTCCCGGCATGGTGTACAAAAAATTGAGCATCTCTGAAATGCTCCGTTTGCCCCAATGCACTCTACATCACAGTAAACCAGATGAGCCATTTTGTTCACAGGTAACTTCTGCTGGAAACAAGCGGCCAAGTCCTGGCAATTTGGCAACAAGCTGTCTATAAACTATGCACCGGAGTCAAGAGTAGCAGGGCAGAAAGTCTGAAAAATATTAGCGGTTCACTGGTGTACTTTGAGCTTGGTGCGGACTTGCCCCTACTGTGATTACAGTTCTTCAAAAGGAAGTCCTGAAAATGGATTATGGGTAGTACCAACAGGACGGCTACATTCAATATTCAGTTGAATTTTCCAATTTCCATCTTCTTGATTGCTCTCTGGCCATGGTATACAAATGAATCTATGATTCCAGAAACAGTGAAGACACCTGCACATCAAGAAGACACACACCTTAGGTTACTAGGATGTTGAACACCTGAGTTAGTTCCACAGCTTCTAATAATGACAAAAAAGAGTTGCATATTTTGCTCATCATTCAGGAGTAGACTAAATTGGAAAACAAAAGGAAAATTTCAACACTCAATGGCAAGCCACATGTCTAACTTCAGCTATTGTTCACTAGCTACAGCAGCTACATTTTGTTTCTTCTTAGACACAAATTTAGATGTCTCAGGTTTTGAATAAAAGGAAATATGATGCTTAAAATATCAAACGCTCAAATGAAGCATAAACAGTTTAACAAAATTGAGTATTAAGTGTAAGAAAATGTCCACAAGGGAAATATTACCTCCAACAATAGCACAAACATTAGTCAAGAAGTGCAACAATGACACATGTTGCTCTGTGAATGTGACCTGCAAAAGGCATTGATGAGAGATTTACACGATGTGTTGCAATAATATCAATGGAAAATGGATTATTAAAGATTAAAGGCACAAACATTGATTTCCCATTCATATAAGGAAAATAAGGAGTTATAACACACAACACAGAAAATGATGCAAATTGGGAAGCTGGCCGAACAGCAGTGGGAAAGAAAATAATTCAAAATGATACCTTAACAGGCGAAAGGTCCTAAAGGAAAACACTCCAGGAACAGCCTGTATCCGACCAATCTCACTACTTCTAAAATGTTCCGTCACAGAAAACTGCAGCAAGGAATAGCAGCATTTTAAGAAATGCTTTAAAATCGTATAAATCCATACATACATACATGTGCATCGGTGAAATTGACAATGCTTGTGCATATGAGGGAAAAAAGGAAGGCATTACCTGATTCGAAAGAATAATGTGCTCATTTATGTCAGTGTAGACAGTGGGAACAACCTGGAAAAAAACATAATATTATAATCACATTGCCTATATCATGGATTCATGGTATAATATCAAGATGGTTCCAGTATAGGACAAACCTTAATGAAGTATTGATACATTCCATATGATGAATGCTGCACCCAATGCGCCCTGATATTTTACAAGTAAAGATATCTTAGAAATGTTTAGCATCACTCCTATTATTCTTAGGGACATGCACTGATAAACAAAGAAAAGAAGGATACAAAAAAAAGAAAATGAAAACATAAGAAAAGGAAGCTACCCGTCAAGGGGATTAACCACACCAGGAAAGTGCTGGCCAAAACTTAACTTATTTATTTTATGGCTGACCTGGCACATAAAGAATAAAGTAAAGGTTGGAATTTAAAGAAAGAATGTTGGCATGGAAACAATAATTTCTACTGCCAGTATCCACAATTAAGAAATCATGATCAAGTATTATTACATTGAAGCTGTTCTTTTGGAATGGAAGCAAATCATGAACATGAACATTTGACTTCTGGAAGCTTTTCCCTGGAGCAAAATTGAAATTTCCAGCAACCTTGTTAACTTCCAGGAAGCCATAAATATTACATCCTTCTCCTTCTTCATCTTTTATACTCTGTAGGAAACCCTCCCTTTTGCACTACAGAACAGTGCATATCAAGCAAAATAAAATGCCTCGAAGAAGGAAGGAACATGAGTTACACAGCGTGCAACTTATGTTACATATGCATTGTACATAGTTATAGCAAATAAGAAAAGGAGATGATTATACCTGATCAATCAAATCTGGATTTGATACACCCCAACCTTTTTTCTTGTATGCTTCATGAACATCTTCACACGAGTTACAACATTGTTCATCAGACTACATTAAATGAAGGAAGATATTCAGTTAAACCCAAGGAAGAACTGATGCACCAAATGTAAGCAACACTATATAACAATCCCATTAATGTGAATGGAAAACAGATAATAGAAGAGAACCCTAGAATTATTGAGCAGAGAAGATCAGCATAAGGCACTAGTGAACTAAAATATAAGAACAGAATCCCACAAACAATGTAAAGGAGTAATGGCCAAGGTTGAAAAACAAAGGGGATTCCATTGTACAGTAAGCAAATAATGAAGAAAACAGAAAGCTAAAAAACTAAAATGGTCTGCCCCATGCAAATTATATCTAATAACCCCTACTACCACTACCAGGTGTCTTTTTTTGCTTTGTAACACATAAGACTGAAACCATGAGGGCATTGTTCACACAATTTCGTGTAACCTTAAACATGGTCACCGGTCAGAAAGTTAGCATCAGCTCACATCTGTATGTTCCAAAATATTCATTCAACAAAACTTAACAACAATGATAGGTAAACTTGTCAAGTTCATGATAATAAAAATTGATAGCAAGGTCAACAAAATTCATGTATACTGGAAGTCCAAAGAAGCCCGTAAAGCATAAAAGGCAAAGGCAAAGGCCACAAGGCAGTAAAACTTTGTATAATATGAGCCAGGATGAAATATCATCTGAAAGCAAAAGGAGCATACTTCTTGTGCACCATAACAAGAACCACAAAAGGTCTCATTGTCTTCAAGCCTGCCACCATGCCGTTGTAGGGGCTTTTGCACCTGTAAAAAATAAGAAACAAGGAAACATGCTTCTTCAGGGTTAACAAAATGCATCAAGATCTGGACATTACACGCCAGAATTTACTTAATTGCATAGTTTTGCAAAATGATACTACCTTTGTCCCAAAGAGACTTCATTTTTAGCTATCTCACAGATACTAATACAAAGCTAAAAGACTAGAATGACCGTTACTTTCTCAAACTCCAATACACGTGTCCCCCACTTTTCTCAAACTCAAATGCATTGATGGCTCCAAAGATGAAGTTTTTGTGAGACAATGAAGAGAGAAAAATGAAATCTTTGTGGAACGGAGGGAGTATATGTTGTCATACATCTAGGTAATGGTTCAAACAATATTTGTATAACCAGTCCTCATTAGCTTCACATTAAGAATCTAGGACTGTAGGACATTTCCATGACAAAATGCATGTGTAGTTGTGTACTCCCTACGTCCCAAATATAGCAACTTCTAGCATTCACCAACTCCCTCATCTCAACCAATCTCAACCATCTCTCGTTTAATTTCTCCAGCTACTTTCTCATCTCAACCAATCACAATCATCCTCCATTTAATTTCATCATGTCCTTAATCCCCATGAAAAACTCCAAAAGTGCTTATATTTTATGACAGAAGTTATTGGCGCTTTTTTACAGGACAGAGAAAGGTACTAACCTTCATCCCACCAACTGTGTCTTGCCTAGTTGCAATAACATTGCCATGGGCATCAATTCTCTGCTTGAATATATCATGTTTCTACATAAGAGCATTACACAAAACCGTGTTAGGTACTACTTACTAAAAGTCTACAAGCATCAGTGATTATCCGTAACGCATGCAGCACCAATAACAACACACAGGTACATACCACATCAAGGTGCTCCTGTCCACTGATGTCCATTGCATCAAGACTGATTATAGAGCACTGGAGAGCTGGAAAGGTGACATCAAACTGCATTTTTAGCATCATACCAAAGGTACATGTCAACAGGTGTCTGAACAGTACATAGTAAAGGAAGGTAACAGTTACACATATAAGAGAGAAATTCTTGAAATAGAAAATGGCAAAAACAAGAAGAACAACTGCGAGAACATGATCTAAACGAAATGAGGAATGGACGGTTTCTCAATATTTGGTAAAGGGACAAAAGGAAAGGGTTTAGAAGTATAATCAGATGCAATCAAAGATTTCGAATTAAACCTGGCCATTACATTTATGCGAAGTGTTTCCCCTCTTGAGGTATCAACTCTGAGTGTTGTTTCGGTGACTGCATGAAGACATAATCCAAAACATTAACTGTTGAGTATAGGATGAATCATGAGTGCAAAAAGAATGTTCAGCAGCACTAGGTGATGGCTGATCATCTGATTCCCAAGTGTTTATCGGGTTAAGGGATATGGAAGCAAATTTAGACATTTTAAGAACATTTTCATTTTACACTCAGAAACAAAACATGATATTATAAAAACAGCCCCTCATTTTCATTTTAATGATAAGGTCTAAGACTAAACTGATTTAGTCATACATAGTAATCAATATTAAGGCACTTAGTAATCAATATTAAGGCACTTTGATGATGATCCAAAATTCAATTCAACTCGTTTCTGCACCGAAGTAAATCGACACACATCTGAAGCTCCTGTGTCTGCATGGAACTGACCATTACGCATGCAAATTTGATATCTCTATTCAATGTAGAGTCACTAGGAGTCATGCGAAGAAATTAACGCCAAAATGGTTGAATGTTCTGCTACATACTTAACCAAGCAAAGCGCAACAAAAAGTAACGATAGGTTCTCACGAACTGTCCAATTATGCATGCAACAGGATTGAACAAGGAATGAATCGTCGACGTAGTGTACCAGCAGTAACAACTAGCCGATGCAAAACAACACTGTATAACTAAATAGCTGCTCGATTCCAGCCCCATCAACCAGATCCTCCAAAACAGTCAATGAGATCTCCAGAGGGAGGGCGAATTCCTGTCGTAGAACGCAAAATCACAATGCAGCAACGGCCCACACCTCACTAGCTTACCGAAACAATCAATCCAGGCAAACCCTCGTCTAGCATCCCCATGGTCAAATCCGGACCATCGGATCTCCAAAGGTACCCAGCCGGGGACTAGAGATAGGAGCAGCAGAACTAGATCGAAGTGAGGCGGAGGGAGCGAGATGCGTACGGAGCTCGGAGACGAAGAGGAGGTGCCTGACGACGGAGGAGGCGAGCGTGATGATGCCACCGGAGAGGGTGCGGCTGTAGAAGTCCTCGTTCACCTTGGGGTAGGCGTCCAGGCTCCGGAGTTTGGTCAGGAGCCCCTCCATGGCCGCTGGATCTCGGCGTTCGCCGACGAGGAATGCTTCGATTCGGGCTCTAGCTTGGGGAATTGTGAAGCGGAGGCTGCTCTCTTTTTTTCTTTTCTCAGGGGAAAATTTCGGGCCTTTGTTTGATCGAAACAACCATCGATTTGCCGTTGCAAGTTTTCATTTCTTTCCCTGTGTGCGCCTTGTTCGAGTGTGCTTTGCTTGCGTGGTTAACGCGAAAAGACAAAACTGCACCAAATGTCAGATAAAAAATGCAGTTATTTGATTTTTCACTTAAAAAAGCGAATACAGCCCAGTTTTAAATAAAGGCTGAGCCCATCCAAAGTTTGGAACAGCCTTGGTATCTTGCCTTGAAGTTTTATACTCTTACTAACTTCTTCAAAGTAGTGAAGTAAAGAAGCTTGTGTTGCACTTAAATCAGGTATTAAACGAGACAACCATAAACCAACATAATACCAAAAAGAACCTTGGCAAATCTTGGCCAGAATGCAAATCTTGACCAAAAAGAACCCTCCAAATTCATCAATTATCTATACTAGGCCATTTAATAATTTCCACATGCTTTTATCTCCCTACATATGTTCACTTTATTCTTTCTCGTGCTCAAACTGAATGGCATCTCTACATCACCACTTCTACACATCTTTAAACTAGGTTTGAGGCTCGTATCTTGATTTAGATTATCGAAGGAATTATTGGTACAAATTAATTAATTAATAAAAAATTAAATATTTAAAAAACTTAATAAATAGTTTAAAATAAGTATATAAATAATACAGTAGAAAGAATTTTTTTAATATATATATATTTTGAAGCATAGAGTAAACAATACATTCCAATAAGCTGAAAAGAATAAGTGACATAGTCTATTCCAGCTTATGGATTTGGCACTAAGCAGCACGTGGCTAGTAAATAAAGTCATAAACATCAGAT
Organism: Oryza coarctata; assembly: GCA_030770085.1. Classification (NCBI taxonomy): domain Eukaryota; kingdom Viridiplantae; phylum Streptophyta; class Magnoliopsida; order Poales; family Poaceae; genus Oryza; species Oryza coarctata. The sequence continues at coordinate 11,321,867 of CM061468.1, forward strand.
ATCGCCAAGTGGAGCCCCTTTCTTCTTCCTCTCGACATCTCGCTTAGTGCCCGCCCTATGCCTCTAATTCCTCAGCAGTACTTGATCCCCTCCTAACAAGACATATGTGTCGTAATAACACCACTAGACATAAATACCTGTGCTGACCTCGGTTGAAAGTTTGAGATCTTTGAATAGGAAATTTTGTTATTTGGGTAAAAGGTTGCAATTATGAGTTGAAAATTTTAGATATTTGAGGAGAAAGTTTGAAGTTACCGATAGAAAGTTTATAGTTGGGAGAATTTTTGTAAAAATCATGGATTTGGGTATAAAGTTTTTAGTTTTTAGTTGAAGGTTTCATATTATGATTTAAAAGTTTTGCAAGTTAGTTGAAAATTTTAGGCCACAAATAGAAATGTTAAGAGATTTTAGGTTGGAGCTTAAGAAACTGAAAGGGAAGAGAGGTGAGTGCATTCTCAATCCAAGTCGCGAATTCAACTGCGCGTGTACTAGAGTGTCCCCCCCTCACCCTAGTTTGTACTTTGTACCGTCTATGCAACGGACTTTGTTTCATTCTAATAAATAAGTAGAGTATTATTGTATTTTCTATTCAATATGTTGACAAAGTAGCTCATTTATACCGATTCGCAAAGCGTGAATGCCATGTGTTGGGACCCTTTTATATAAAATGTAGGTAAACTGTGATGCTGGCCCAAATTTGAGATATATGATTCATATATCAATAACTTGGGTTTAACGTAGCTTTTCTAACACATGATTTCGCATATGAATGAGAATTATAATCAAATAATGTATCATTGTGGAGTATATAGAATTAAATTCAACTCTCTAAACGCAGTAGATCGCATCACATGGTCTACTACTGTGCTCCACTAGCTCGTAAGGTCAGCTAGCGCAAAGCAGTTAATTACACCATAGTTTGTTGTTTAACTTAAATCCTCATACGGACATATCCTCCTTGTGCATCACATGAACACATGATCGATTGATTGATCCGTTAAAGAATCCTTCTCCTCCTACTTGTTATCTAATCAAGCATAAAAAACGGTGCAAGATGCATTCAATCTACTGTCCGGCACTCCGGCTTCGTCTATAAAAGCCTCATTAGCCTCTTGGACATCACCGGCACACCTCACATCACGAAGTGCAAACAAGAGAGAAGCAGTCTGGTTCTTCGAGCCTTCAACAAATGGCGCATAAGCTCCTCTGCTTCGCCGCTCTCATTTCCATGGCGGTCTTGGTGCGTGTCCTACATGTCTTAGTCTCGTTTATGAGTTGAGACCTCGTCTAGTACAGAGCTCGACCTTGCATGTCCTTTGTGTGCAGGCCGCCGGAGCAACGTCGGAGGAGGACATGGCGTTGCTGCTCCCGGGCTCGACGGGCTCGAACCAGTGCGTGTACACCCTCTACGTGGAGACCGGTTCGATATGGAAGGCCGGCACCGACGCGGTGATCAGCACGGAGCTCTACACGGCGGCCGGCAACGGCATCCTCATCAGGAACCTGCAGGCGTGGGGCGGGCTCATGGCCGCGAGCCACGACTACTTCGAGCGGAGCAACGTCGACATCTTCAGCGGTCGCGGCCCGTGCCTGGGAGCCCCGGTCTGCCGCATTAAGCTCAGCTCCAACGGCGCCGGCGCGCACCACGGGTGGTTCTGCAAATCCGTCGAGGTCACCGTCGCCGGGCCGCAAGCCAGGTGCACCAGGGCCGCGTTCGACGTCCAGCAATGGCTCGCCACCGACGCGCCGCCGTACCAGCTCTACGCCGAGCGGAGCATCTGCGGCAGGATCACCACGGACGCCGCCGCCGCCGCGGAGGAGAACTGAGCACTGTGCGGCGCGACAAAGTGTGCGCGCGCGTCGTGTATCGTGTGTCTTGTTGTGTAATTTTTCCTGTGCTGTGATCTGTGGCACGCAAGTGTGAACTGTTCAATCGTAGGAATAAGCCGGGGCTGACAAGTGTGCAATTGTGCACTAAGTATGTGGCAAAAAAAAGTGTATCATGTTTTGCTTGAATAAACGTGCCAGATTGATCAGGTTTTAGACCACTTAACTCCTCGATCCATCTAAAGATACTCATCAAAAGCGGAATCCGTGTATATATAACATGTTCAGGTTTGATTCGCCTGTGATTCTTGTCGCTTGGCATCTTTGGAAGGAGCGGAATGCCTGCGTCCTTGACAGTGTTCTCACTTCAGTCCTGGCTCTAATTAGCACCGTTATGCAAGAGGCTTATCTTTGGTTGGAAGCAGTGGCGTTTCGTCTCGACACCCTGCTGGCCCTTGCTCCTGCAGGCTGGTCACTCTGTCTAGCTAGCTTAGTTCTTCTCTTTTCTCTGGAGTTTGTGTATCCCTTAGTTCAAGTTAGCATCTGTATCGACTTGTATATTCTCCCCTCTAGGCTTCCTTCCAATCAGTGTTCAGCTAGTTAGTCGTCGGTAGTCAGTCGGTCATCCAACAACGAGCGATTAGGCCGACTAGCCAACGACTAGCCACTAACTAGTCAGTGGTTCTGATATGTCAAGCAAAATAAAGTTTCACAACAAGTCGGATATGTATCTACCTATTTTTAACATGGGTTATAGCAAAATTTTAGACTATTGAGTAAATAAGTACTGACAATTGATTGTCAACAGAATCAAAGAGCAAATAATACAAAGAAAACTAAGATTTCATATGTTATGCATAACTTGTTTTGAAGCCATTACATATCTATTCTTTTGTTTAATTGAAAAAGCTCAATATTTGAAAAATAGGATTCTAAACCTAGCCCGTGCAGTTGGCTGGACCAAAATTTCAACACGTGCCTAATTCCAATTTCCTAGCTTGTTTAATTGACTAGTTATTGATTAATACCGACCAATTAGGACCGATTTTGACCGACTAATTGATACCGACTAGTCCAACACTGCTTCTAATATATTGACGCAAGCCTTTAACATGTTTGAAAAAAAAACTCATCGTGTATTACGTTTGACTTCACTTTCCATAGTTTATCTTGTGTTGTTGTGAATCACATGACTGTCACCTGCCTGTGATCTGTTCTAGAGTACTTCAGAATACTTCGCCTCTCATATTGCTTCGTTGAACTTGTTGTTACCTAATCCAAGCATAAAAAAATGTTGGAAGATGCATTTAATACAGAATGGCATATACCTGCACGAACTGTTCTCTCTATAAGAAAATCTAACAGGTCACTGTTAGATCTGGCATTGGCTATTTATCAACCTCATTAGCCTCTTCAGCTAGCTCACACCAACGCACATCCAAAAGCAACAGAGGAAGTTCTTCAGGACTTCAGCAATGGCTGATAGGTTTTTGTGCTTCGCCGCCCTCATTTCCATGGTGGTCTTGGTACGTACGTGCATTTTCTTTTCTTATCGTGTCGTTGCTGTGACCTGTGAGCTGATCTGAACAATTTTTTTTGTACACGTGCACGCAGTGTTAGAGATTGTAAACGTGTTACACTAGAATTATAACCGAGCATGTCTCAAGAATAGATGGACTCCTGTAATTTGCTATAGATAGAATAGAGCTTAAGTTAGGAGTCCTAGTTTAAAACTATCTATATCTGTAATTCTTGTTCTATATATAAACATGCAACCTATGGTGAGTCTAGGTTAGACAACCATAGTTACTCCATATTTTTACATGGTATCAGAGCCGCCTCTTCCTAGAATAGATCTACAAAAATCTCGTCAAATTCTCGCGACAAGGGGGCTACGACCTGCTCGTGACGCTCCTCCCCGCGATCTGAACATCCCGCGACAAGAGGGCCGCGACCCCTGCTTGTGACGCTCCTCCCGCGACAAGATGTCTTCGTCCTCCGCTCATGGCGAAGGATACCCGTCCTCTCCTTTTGGACATCCGGTGTCTGACAAGCTGACACGGGATAACTTCGTCCTATGGAAGACGCAGTTCCTGCCCGCTGTCCGTGGCGCCAAGGCGCTTGGTTTTCTGGATGGAACCATCTCCGAGCCGCGACAAGTCCTTGAAGCTGAAGTCGACGGCAAGAAGAAGAAGATTCCCAACCCAGAGCATGACTCATGGATAAAAAAAGATCAGCAGCTACTCAGCTACCTGGTGAATTCGGTCTCCAAGGAGGTCCTCGTCGGGATCACGACTGCAACAACCTCTGCGCAGGCATGGAAGTCGCTAGGGGCTATGTTTGCAGCACAATCAAGAGCGCGGGTTACAAATCTGCGCATGCAATTGGCCACCACCAAGAAGGGCAGCCTCACTACGACAGCCTATTTCAACAAAATGCAGAACATCAAGGATGAGCTCGCGTCAACCGGCGTCACCGTCGGGGATGATGAGGTGGTTGCTTATCTACTTAATGGTTTAGACTTTGATTATCACCCCTTTGTTTCTTCTATGATGGGCCGATCAGGAGATCTTTCACTCTCTGAATTATATTCTCTACTCATGGAGTACGATCTTCGGCTCGAGATGTATCAAGGGACCGATCAGTTCCAGTCTTCAGCTAACATGGCATCTCGCGGTCATGGAAACCGTGGTCGTTCTGGTGGTCGACGTGGTGGAGGCCGGTTCAATTCATCGCGCAATGGACAGAACAGCAACAACAATCAGAGTTACACCAACAATAATCAAGGCAATAGCTCGCAAGTCACAAAAAAGGCGCCCTGTCAAATCTGCAAGAAGACAAATCATGAAGCCAATTAATGCTATTTTCGCTATGAGGAAGACAATCAGTACCGTGGGCGACAAGCAGGAGCTTATGGTGTTGATACAAATTGGTATGCGGACAGCGGGGCCACTAACCATATCACCAGCGAACTTGACAAGATGACCGTCCGTGATAAATATAGTGGCAATGAACAAGTTCATAACGCCAGCGGCAAAGGTATGAGTATTAGTAATATTGGGCATACAGTTTTTCATACCCCTTTCAGTAAACTTCATTTGAACAATATTCTTCATGTGCCCTCTTCTGCCAAAAGCCTTGTTTCAGTTCATAAACTTGCCAAAGATAACAATGCTTTCCTTGAATTTCATCCTGATTTCTTTCTCGTTAAGGATCAGGAAACGAAGAGGATTTTACATCACGGTAGATGCATAGGTGGTCTGTATCCTCTCATTCCATCGGAAGAGAAAATAGAGTCAAAGCATGAAGTTTTTGGAGTCCATGTCCCTTCTACATCATTATGGCATAGTCGTCTAGGTCATCCTGCTACTCTCATAGTTCAGAAGATTCTTAGCTCAAATAAGTTGCCGTGTGCTAGTTCCAAGAATGTTGAGTCAATTTGTGATTCGTGTCAAAGGGCCAAGAGCCATCAACTGCCTTATTCTGTTTCTAATAAAATCTCTAGTACTCCTCTTGATCTGATTTATTCTGATGTGTGGGGGCCTGCACCCATCTCTGTTGGGAGTTATAGCTATTATGTTAGCTTCATTGATGACTATAGCAAATACACCTGGATATATTTGTTGAAGCATAAATCTGATGTCTTTCGAGTTTTCCAAGATTTTTAAAACTTAGTAGAAAGACAGTTCTCTAAGAAGATCCTTTGTGTTCAATCGGATTGGGGAGGCGAGTATGAAAAATTAAATTCTTTCTTCAAGCAAATTGGGATCACACACCGTGTGTCCTGTCCTCATGCTCATTAATAAAATGGTGCTGCTGAACGCAAACATAGATATATTGTTGAAGTTGGTTTAGCTCTTCTTGCTCATGCTTCCATGCCTTTAAAATTTTGGAATCAAGCTTTCCTTACAGCTACCTATCTCATTAATATTCTTCCCAGCAAGGTTATTGATTTTGAAATTCCTAGTACTCGCCTTTTTCATGATGCACCCGATTATAGCAATCTTCGTGTTTTTGGTTGTGCTTGTTGGCCCAATCTGCGGCCATATAATTCCAGGAAGTTATCTTTTCGATCCACCCAATGTGCTTTCCTTGGCTATAGTTCTATGCACAAAGGTTTCAAGTGTCTTGACATCTCCACCGGACGCATTTACATCTCCCGTGATGTCGTTTTTGATGAAGCCGTGTTTCCCTTTTCAAAGCTCCATCCTAACGCCGGTGCCTCTCTTAGAAAAGAAATTGTCCTACTGCCTTCTTTCCTTTGAAATCCCGGGGATGATGACTGTACTGCATCTGATATTACTAATATTACTGACGTACCTGTTGTTTCTAGTGAATCATCTAAGAAAATTGCAGGTCTCATGCCTATGCTCCCAGCGCTACCGATACAACGTTGAGCACATAGCCCAGGCTGCAGCTCCCAGGTGGAAACGCTGTCTCCTTCCAGCTCGTCGAACGGTGCTGTTTTGCCTGCTACACCGCCTAGGGGAACATCAATACCGCTGCCGACCGCTGTTGCTGTGCTAGAGAACAACAGTGCGGCGACAGGTAGGGGTAATGCGGTGGTGCCTGAGTCTCCACCTGGGACGTTGCATGCGTCTGAGGAGTCTCCACCACCGCTACATGCTACAGCATCAGGTGCACATGAATTTGTGCCACCCGGATCTTCTACAACATCTGGTTCTCCAGCAGCCACACCTGATCCCCCGCGTCACCAAACACGGTTGCAAAGCGGTATTATCAAACCAAAGAAGCTATATGATGGTATGATTCGATATGGCATGTTTAGTGCTACTGGTGAACCTAATTCCGTTGATGAAGCTATTTCAGATCCAAAGTGGCGTGATGCAATGGAAGTGGAATTTCAAGCTCTAGCTAAGAATAAAACTTGGCATCTCGTTCCAAGAAAAACTGGACAGAATATTATTGATTGCAAATGGGTTTTCAAAATCAAACGAAAAGCCGATGGGAGTATTGATAGATACAAAGCTCGATTAGTTGCCAAGAGATTCAAGCAACGCTATGGCATCGACTATGAAGACACTTTCAGCCCAGTTGTCAAGATAGCTACAATTAGATTGGTACTCTCTATTGCAGTGTCAAGGGGATGGTGCATCAGACAACTTGATGTGCAGAATGCGTTATTGCATGGTGTTCTGGAAGAGGAAGTTTATATGAAGCAGCCTTCGGGTTTTGAGGATACTAAAACACCGGGATATATATGTAAGTTGGACAAGGCTATCTATGGGCTGAAGCAGGCGCCCAGGGCGTGGTACTCCAGGTTAAGCTCCAAATTAATCACTCTAGGTTTTGTGCCGTCAAAATCAGACATGTCTCTTTTTATATATCATAGGGGTGGTACAACTATTTATATGCTTATCTATGTTGATGATATTATCATTACAAGCTCATCACCTGAAGCGGTGACAACTCTTCTTGCTGATTTAAAAGAAGACTTTGCACTAAAGGATCTTGGCAAGTTACATTACTTCTTGGGTATAGAAGTTAAAGAAGAGTTAGATGGCATAACTCTATCTCAAGCTAAGTATGCACAAGACTTGTTGAAGCGTGTTGGAATGCTCGGCTGCAAACCCTGCACGACTCCTTTATCTGCATCTGAGAAGCTGTCGAGCTATGATGGTGTTCCTCTCAGTCCAGAAGATGCTACTCGCTACAGAAGCATAGTTGGTGCTTTTCAGTATTTAACAAATACACGATCAGATTTATCCTTTGCTGTCAACAGAGTTTGCCAATTTCTTCATGCACCGACCTCAGTTCATTGGACTGCAGTTAAAAGAATACTTAGATATGTACAACACACCATTGGACTCAGGATGCATATTCAAAAGGTATTGTCGTCATTCATCAGTGCCTTCTCTGATGTAGATTGGGCAGGTGATACAGATGATAGGCGTTCTACTGGAGGCTTCGCAATATTTTATGGAAGTAATCTTATATCATGGAGTGCTAGAAAACAGCCAACTGTTTCAAGATCTAGTACAGAAGCAGAATATAAAGCGATGGCTAATGCTACTGCAGAAATAATATGGCTTGAGCAACTGTTGACCGAATTTGGGGTTAAAGTGCATCGCACCTCAGTTCTTTGGTGTGATAATCTTGGTGCAACATACTTATCAGCTAATCCCGTGTTTCATGCTAGAGCAAAGCATATTGAAATTGATTTTCACTTTGTGCGTGAAAGAGTTATGAGAAAACAGCTACACGTTCGGTTCATCGCTTCTGGAGATCAGTTGGCGGATGAATTTACAAAAGCCTTACCGGTTGCAAAGATGAATACATTTATTCACAATCTCAAACTTCAAGGTGGTTAGGAAAGTTTAGATTGAGCGGGGGTGTTAGATATTGTAAACGTGTTATACTAAGATTGTAACCGAGCATGTCTCAAGGATAGATGGACTTCTGTAATTTGCTATAGATAGAATAGAAATTAAGTTAGGAGTCCTAGTTTAAAACTATCGATATCTGTACTTCTTATTCTATATATAAACATGTAGACTATGGTGAGTCTAGGTTAGGCAATAGTTACTCCATATTTTTACACGCAGCCCGCTGGATCGAGATAGCCGGACGGCGCGGCGCTGCCTCTCCGTGGCCTCGCCGGCGGGGATGGCGACAAGAACGAGTGCGTGTACACGCTCTACGTGGAGACTGGATGGATCTGGAAGGCCGGCACGGACGCGGCGATCGGCGTGGAGCTCGCGGCGGTGGACGGCAGCGGCTTCACCGTCCCGGACCTGGAGCGGTGGGGCGGTCTCATGGGAGCCGGGCATGACTACTACGAACGAGGCAACGTCGACGTGTTCAGCGGGCGCGCGCCGTGCCTGCCGTCCCCGCCGTGCCGGATGAATCTGACCTCCGACGGCGCCGGCGCGCACCACGGGTGGTACTGCAAGTCCGTGGAGGTCACCGCCACGGGCCGCACGCGGGGTGCGCCAAGGCGGCGTTCGGCGTTGAGCAGTGGCTCGCCACGGACGCACCGCCGTACCAGCTCTACGCCGAGCGGAGCGTCTGCGCCAAGGGCCGCACCGACGGCGAGGAGGAGCGCTGAGTAGCGGGAGGGTGTTCGACCTTGTTGGTTTTGTGGATTGTGCTGCTGTTGGTCTGTTGCAGCTTTCATTTTCTTGAGGAGGTCCGGCCTGGTCGTCGATCTATGCCAGCCAAACAGTATGAGGTTAAGTTTGAGTGTTGATGCAACAATAAGCAGATATTGGTAGCATATAAAGCTTGTGTTCCACTGCATGAGTGTCTGGAATTTTGGCAAAACAATTGTTTTAAGAGGCAAAACATTGCATGAATAAATGTGGCAACTTTACACTCCATTTTCTCTGTTCATTTCGTTTTATGACGTAGTGGTAAGAACAAGTTAAACCTTATTTTGTAGTACAAACTTATCGGGACTCTAGACCCTTGATTGGTATTCATCATGATGAAATTAACAAAGGACGCTCTTAATAATATGTACTGTATATTCAAGCCAGTTTTTTGCACTTTATGAATGCTCCACATCTTCTATTACTATAGAGGACTCCGTCACGGCGACTTAATTAGTGCACCTAACCACTCATTGTGTCTGATGTGTTCTATAACTCGTAATCTTTTTTTGGTGCTCACCAATCGGCAGACTAAAAGAGAAGCAAGAATAACAAGTGGAGCCAATAGCACAACGCATGACACACGCGATGATGTTCTGAAAATGAAAATATCAGCCAATGAACTGCTAAACTTAGTACACTCTCCGATGGAAGAAAACGAATTGAAAATCGATGTCCAGATTTTAGAAATCCGTTTTGTACGAAGGATGTTTATGGCAATTGGCTTGTATCTTTTTTATATTTTGTCTTAAAATTTATTTTATAAATAGATCCTAAAAAACTTATTTTATAAATGGATTTTTTCTGGATGTTAGGTCATTAGTACAAAGGTCCAATGAATCAGCGCAAAAAAATTAGTGCTGAGTAGCTATTTGTAAATAACTTATGTTATAAATATATTTTAGCGTTAAAAATATTTGCGTTGATAATTTATTTATAAAATAAGTTATTTATTTATTTTTATCAGTTTATTTATAAAATGAAATATTTATAAATAAGTCTTCCGCGCAAGTGTGTTGACTTTCTCCGTGGCTCAACTGCCAAAGGAGTGAGAGAGTCATTGACAAAACGATGTTTTTTAAATCTATCTATAAAATAAGTTTTTTAAAAGAGTGAAAATGTAAAAAAATCCAGACACTTGACCCCTTCTGCAACTAATCTTGATGGCGTAAATATACCGATATTTGGCCAACGATTCCTCGTTTGACACCTGCCTAGTGTCACTGTCTTCGCCAACTACTCCAAATTAACACGTAAATACACTGAACTGCTCGCCCTTACCAAATGATAATCTGTCCACTCACATCGGGCATTAAAACGCGCTGTTAGCTGCATCTCGTGGTCGTGTTTCCTTCGAAAAACCGCAGCAAAGTTTTGGCTCGATCTATCCTCGCTCGAGGCGCGTTACACGTGAGTGCGGCAGTGTTATTTTCCCTGCACCCTTCGATTGGATCGAATTTGTTCTCGTTACTTCTCCTGGCCCCGTATGAACACGGATAAAGCCAGAAGGATATGCCACCTGGGATGCTCTTCCGATCGTGTCACTGTCAAGTAGGCCCCACCCGGCTCCCCTTATAGTAATTGGTACCACCGCGCTCTCTCGTTCCTCTCTCAAGCTCCACCACTTTCCCATTGACTGCGGACGAGGAGCCGAGTGCCTCCGAAGGCTTGGAACTTTGGAAGGCTTCCAGTACACTCGTCCATGGCGAAGCTCAGCTTCCTTCTCATCGTCTCCTTCGCCGTCATCGCGGTAAGCCCCGGACGCTCTCTTCCGATAACGTGCGTACGCGAAACCCCGTGTCGTCATCATAGGCGCCGTGTGACATGTCCGCAGGCGTTGGCGGCGACGGACGACGACGCGGCGGCGGCGGTGACGGCGTCGTCGGACCCGGAGAACAAGTGCGTGTACACGGTATACGTGAGGACGGGGTCGATCTGGAAGGGCGGGACGGACTCGGTGATCGGCGTGACGCTGCTGGGCTCCGACGGCTCCGGGGTGCGGATCCGCGACCTGGAGCGGTGGGGCGGGCTGATGGGCAGCGGCCACGACTACTACGAGCGGGGGAACCTCGACATCTTCAGCGGCCGCGGGCCGTGCATGCGCCAGGCGCCGTGCCGGATGAACCTCACCTCCGACGGCACGGGCCCGCACCACGGCTGGTACTGCAACTACCTCGAGGCCACCGTCACGGGGCCCCACCTCGGCTGCGCGCAGCAGCTCTTCACCGTCGAGCAGTGGCTCGCCACCGACGCCTCGCCCTACCGCCTCTACGCCGTCGTCGACAACTGCAGCAAGGTCAAGAACACGGCGGACGACGACGCCGCCGCCGCCGACGGCGATGAGCCGAGGGTCACCGTGCTGTAACTGTACACCGCGTCGCTGCCTTTGGATTTCCGTGTAATTATGTAGCTTATGCCTTATGCATGCGTGATCTGCTGCGTGTGCGTCGCTGCGAGATTCTGCCGGTCTCTTTTTGTTTTTTGGGGAGGAGGTTTCTTCAAATCATATAAAATCATGTTATATATCGGTTAATAAATCCAGCATTGGATTGCTCGGGCAAACCGGTGCTCAGTGGCTCAGTCTCAGTTGGTAACATGTCAGCATCACTCCATTTACACATTCAATGTGATATTTATTTGATTTTTCTGACTTGCGTACCCTGCAGCGTGTATCGATTGTGTCGGCATAATATGTAGACGAAATATACATCGTGCATTCGTGCCGGACTTATTACGGCTGTTTATACATTAGTGTCCGACAGGCCTGGTTCTGATGCTTTCTTTATGCTTTTTTTTTTGAAAGGATTTGGATTTTGATGGTGTTTGATTGATTCTGAAATATGCTTTCAATTCTGAGGCGAGGATTGGTTCTGCTTCCCAAAATTGCACTTAGGCACTGTTTAAATATGCCCGTTAAGGTAGAATATATTTTGTTTTTCGTTAACATACCTTTTAAACTAATTTTGTACGAAAGTTGTTTTAAAAAATCAAATAAATCAATTTTTAAGTTTAAAATAATTAAAACTTAATTAATAATATGATAATTATTCATTAGTATTGCATAGGCTAATCATCTCAGCCCATCCATCGATAACTAACGCAGCCTGAGTGAGGAGGGCACGAGTAAGGAGGACGGCGAACCGGCGATATGGGGACCCGCTGGCGCCGCCGCTCCCGCTCCCTCTCTAGCCGGCGTCGCCGTGTTTCCACCTCACCGGCGCGGGTTCTCCTAAAGACGACCTCCTCTCTGGAGATCCTCGTACGCCTCTCGCCGCACCCGTCCTCCATCCCCCGCGCGCCCCTCGTCTGCAAGCAGTGGCGCCGCCTCGTCTCCCACCCTGCCTTCATCCGCCGCTTCCGCGCCCGCCACGGCGAGCCCCCTCTCCTCGGCGTCTTAATGGACAGCGGCGGGGAGCCCGTCTTCAGGTCCATTCATGACCCTCCAGACCTCATCCCGCCCGAGCGCTTCGCCCTGCGGCCAAATTACGATGGCTACCGGGATTTGTTCTGCTGTCGCCACGGGCGCGTCCTCGTTTTCAATCGTGGGGAACACGAGGTCGTCGTGTGACACCCCACCACCGGCGAGCTTCTCTGCGTGACCATACCACCGGAGATCGACGACAAGGAGAAAATCGTCTTCTTCGGCGCCGTGGTCTGCGTCGATGCCGACGAAGGCCACATGCACGGCGACTGCCACTCAAGCCCCTTTCAGGTTGTGGTTGGAGGTCATGGTCCCGACCATGAAGATACACAAGCATTCGCCTGCGTTTACTCATCGGAGACTGGTGGATGGGGCGAGCTCATCTCAGCAACGGTTCTTCCCTCGAGTGATACGACAGATACCAGTGTCCTTATTGGGAATCCCCTTTACTGGGTGCCTGATAACATTGATGGTGGTGGCATTCTTGTCTTTGATCTGAATAGCCTGTGCCTACATTCGATCGAGATGCCACCCGATTTGAATTATTCTTGGTGTTATCGGATCATTCGGCCGGGGGAAGACGATGGTGGTGTTGGCCTTACTGTTTCGTCAGATCAACGCTTCCAAATATGGGAGAGGAAGATCAGCTGTGAAGGTGATGCCAGTTGGATGCTGTGGAAGATTGTAAATCCACAAGAGATCGTTGGCCTGAGGATGGAACGGAAGCAATATCGTCAGACTGATGGTTTCCCAGAGAGTCCTTTGTTGATACTCTGTTATGATGAAGATGCTAATGTGGCATTTATAAGGACAAGCATTGGTATTTTCATGGTCCAACTTGATTCAATGCAGTCCAATAATCTTGGTAAAAGCAATTTCATCACTACCTGCGTTTATCATCCATACAGAAGTTTCTGTACCTCAGGTAGTTTAGTTCCCTGTCTTTTCATTGCAGGAAAATATGAAATATCTTTTTATTATTTGTACTTGGTTGCTGTAATATCTTTGCTACTGAAGTGTAAGTTAACAATTTAAACTTACATAGTAGTTGCTGACAGGAATCACCCATAATGAAACGAGTGACACATTCCTGATGATGTTCTTCAAAAGAACTAGCATTTTGATCCAAAGGTTTCTCAACAAGACCTCACGCAGATGGTTGCAGTACATGAATTCCCTTTCAACGTTGTGGAATCTAATGAGTTCAGAAGGTTTGTTGCAAGTCTGAATCCATTGTTCAATCCAGTTTGCGAAACAACTATAAGGAATGATTGCATTAGAACCTTTGAGGAGCAAAAGTTGGCCCTACATGAGGTTTTGAAAAATGCAAATTCTAGGGTTTCATTGACTGCTGACACGTGGATATCTGATGAAACTGTGGTATACATGTGTGTCACATGCCACTTCATCGACACCGATTGGAAAGTGCAAAGGAGGATTATAAAGCTCGTTGTTGTGGACACACCTCATAATGGTCTGGAAATGTTCAATGGTGTTCTCAGATGCATTCAGGATTGGAATGTGGAAGATAAATTGTTTGGGGTTACACTAGATAAAACTGCAGCTAATGATACAATGGCTGATATGCTGAAGCACAATATGGTGAAAAGGAAGGTTCTGCCTGTGAAGGGAAAGTTGTTCCACAACCGTTGTGCAGCACATGTGATAAATCGCATGGTGAAAGATGGGTTGAAGTTTCTTGATTCAGTTAAGACAACATACGTGAGGGTGTTAGGCCCATCCTATCCTCAGAATCAAGAAAACACAAATTTAAGGAAATCATTGCAGAAAAAAGTTATCACATGCGAGAAGCTACCCTTTTTGGATCTTCCCACCCATTGGAACTCTACATATTTTATGCTTCAGATTGCTCTGAAGTTTAGAAGGGCATTTGATTCAATGGCATTGCAGGATGCAAACTACACATATTCACCCTCTTTTGAGGAATGGAAAAGAGTGGAAGTTTTGTGCAGATTGTTGAAGGTATTCAATGAGGCCACTTTAGTAATTTCTGGCCCATCAATCCCTACCTCAAACCTCTATTTTCATGAGATATGGAAAATCAAGTTAACCTTGAATAGAGAAGCTTTTGAAGTTGATATTGGTACTGGAAATATGATCATCAATAACTTTCAGTAGTTTAGAGCTAAAACCTAGCAAAAAAACCTTTAATCACTGTTCAGTTATATCAATAGTTGTTTTTCAAACACACCTATTAAGTACAGATATTTAGTTATATATCAATCTTTTAAGTTTCTTTTTATTGTATCTCTTTATATTAATTTTGGTTTTTTTCTACCTCTTATCATATTATTATCTTGACTGAAAATATGGTCAGACAGATAAAAAAGAAGTTCGATATTGGCTAAAGTCATACATGGCACTATCTATCCTTTATTTTTTACCCAAAGTTCAACTACATGTTTGTGGAGTTTTGTCTTAGGCAATCCTTTGGTGATGGTGCGGACAAACACCCTGAGAGTTTAAAAAAGTTGTTAGACGGCTGTTCAATGAGTACTCTAGACAAGGAGGTGATCAAGAGATAGCTAAAGTTGAAAATGAGCAATTTGCTGATTGGTATCAGCATCTCTCTGACCTCAGGAAAAGTCTGGTGTTCACAGAACTTGATAGATACTTGGATGAGAGCCCATTTCATGGATCTGATGACTTAGCCTACTCTTGCTAAGTGGTGGAAGGTTTACTCTCCCATGTATCCTACTCTTGCTAAAATAGCACAGGATGCATTAGCCTTGCCTGCTTCTTCTGTTGCACTAAAGTTTGCTTTCCACACGGGAGAGAAAATCATCAGTGATTTCCACAGCAGACTGACCACAGAGACCGCTGAGAAACTCATCTGCCTGCAGGATTGGTTTCAAGCATTTGATAAAGGTAAACATAACATGTTTTTTTTGTTTTTTGTTAACTCTTTTTAACAGGACTAACATATTGTTACTTTTTAATTGTCAACTAGATTTTAGCTTGTGCATGAGCTCGATCAATGATTTTGTTGATTCTGATGACTTATTGTGATGACATACTATATCTTGATGAAGTAAAGGTAAAACCTTACCTTAGTGCTGCTATTAACTCATGTCTTCCAATAAATGTTAGCTAACGATTGCCCAAAAAAAAACTTAGCTAACAAGTACTGCTGTACGAGGGAATCATGTTACCCCAGAATGCATCAAATGATGATTGACTATTTTCAGTTTCAAATTACTCAGAAAATCAGTCTTGAAGCATCATATTTTAGGCGATCAAGTCTGCATTGTCGTTATGTACCATGGACAACTGGAATAGATAAAACTGATAATGTCTCACTGTCTCCTACCTAGTCTAATGTTGGATTCAAACAGAAATCACATGCCGCCTTCCAAGTAAATCAAGACAACACTATATTGGATTCCACCTGTAGAAATCACTTCGAAATGAGTTACTGAAAATGACAGCAACATTTCTATGGTTCTCATGCACATGCGCCCTTGCGCATACACACTCTAGCTTACAAGGCAGCCGGCATTAATCCATTTTACTTGTTCTTTCCTATGTGATAACGTTAACATTGTTTAGAGCCAAGAGGAACATGGCCTTGAGATCTTTTAGAATTGGTCCTTGGGCTCACTGGGCCCTTTCCTGAGGCCTAGCCAAATTAACAGTGTTGTTTCTAAAAGGGGCCTGCTTGCCTTCTCAAAAATTTAGATACCAATTCCACCATGGCCTGGCCCAAGGCCCAAAGAATGAGTAATCAAAGTAGCTATATATATACTATATCGAGGAAGATTCTTTTTTTTTCGAAGCGACCAGATCGAGGAAGATTCTGTTTAGCAGTGCAAGCAAGTAGAAGATATTGTTGGTGGAATAGCATCGTTACTAGGATGGAGATTTTTATTGCATCACTGTTTGATGGGTTAGAATGAACACTGAAGGTGACTTGCGGGCACTTACTGATGGTGTATTTGGCTAGATGCGCTGGTCCTTCTGAGTCAGAAACAAGCATGCAACGAAACATGTGTATCAGAGACATCAAGAAAAAGCCATTTTATGCCATGTTATTTGCTGCGGCAAATCTCTGCGAACTTGTTATTCGGAGACCGGCGTTGGATCGCTCGGACGATCCGGAGCTCTGTCCAGTTGGTAACATGTCAGCACCACCCCATTTACACATTCCATGTGGTAGTATTCAATTATTCACCACAATGACTTTGGCTGATTGATTTTTAAGTATCGTGCCCGTACTCTGCAGTGTGTATCGGTTTGTGTCGGCATAATCTGTAGACGGAATGTACATGCTGTATGAAGAGTTCAAGACCCCACGGTTGTTTAAAGGTACTGTTGGTCTTTTTCTGTCTCTATTGGGCCTTGGCCCGTGGGTTGGACACTAACAGCCGTCCAGAAGTCATTGGCCCAAGCATTGTTCTGGGAAGTCTGTAGCTTACCGGGCGGTCGTTCGGGAGAAGCTGTTGGAAACTTATTCTCTTGAAATAATTAATTAAGTATTAATTTAAAAAAACTCAGAATATATATTATTTTTAAAACAATTTAACTATAAAAATTTTTAGAAAAAAACGTACTATTCAATAATTTAAAAAAATAAAAGAGAAGTAATTGATAAACTAGACTAGCGAATGTATTTTGAAGGTTAGGATAGAAAAAGGTGACGACCACATAAAACGGTAAGATTTATTTATAAATAAATAATTAAGTAATAACTATTATAAAATTAAAAAAATAAAATTAATATAATTTTTAAAACAACTTTTAAAAATATATTTTTTTAATAGAAAACATAGTAGCCGTTAAACTTCTACATGCACAGCCTTAAAATTCAGTGCCACACAGATCGGGATGTTCGTCTCAAACGAGTCAAATCCAACATCGCTAGCAGACTGGCTGGCCGTAGCAGCACTCCCTCGAAGCCGTAGGACATACTCAAGTATTGGTACGTAATTACGTGCGTGCGTACGTCAGCAGCAGAGGATGATGATACACAGCACGGCAGTATGGCACCGTCACAAATGGCGTCCATGCATCCAGGTAAAAAGATCGAGTCCACGAGCCTCCCACACCCTCCCACGCTTCGTCCTGTGCCTGTCCGACGGACGATCGTGAAACACGCGAACGGCTATGCGAGGCCCGGTTTATCTTTCCTTCAGATCCGGCCTTTTTATTTCTTCAGTAGTATAAGCCCGTGTTTGGCAAAACCGTTGGCATCTTTAACAGTATTAGATTTGGATGCTTTTTTTCTTTTTAAAATTGTGTTGGGGCTGTTTAATTGTATTGGGACTGGTTATATATCACTTGAATATTTTTTCATTAAAATCAGACGAATTGTAACTTATAATATAATTATAATAAAACTAGTATGCAACTATAAATGTAACTTGTAGAATTATATATTATAAATATATAATGATTATATTGTAATTGCACTGTAAGTTACATTCATATAATTTTAGCAAAAAAACTCAAACTAGGGATTTTTAGCAAAATCGAATCGTGTTAGCGTTGGATGATTGATATATTGATTTTGCTAAACATCATACGACACTTTTTTTTTTTGCTTGAGATCACCCAAAATTGCTTCCGTTGGATTACTTGAGCGTGATTTAATTTAACGGCTGTAATGTATCTCCTATCCATGCATGAGTATGTGAAGGAGTATGAACGGGTGCAATCTGGTTTGGATTAATGATTTCATACTCTATTTTTCATCCTATTATTATTAGGGTAAGTTGATTTTCTATGGAGATTTAGGGCCGGAAACTATAGATCTCGTGATTATGTTTTTTTCTCAATTTTTAGTTCCTACAATCAACTATAGTGTAATCATGTTGACAAAACAAAATTTTTATTAAAGTTACATTATAATTAAACCAGGCAGTATATCATGATATACCGGAGCTCTCAAGCGTTAATGATGTTATTAAATAATATGACTAGTTTTGATTAGGAAATGCGTGGTTAGCCCATTAATGAATTAACGTGGTAGATCCATCCATGGTTCCATTAGTAGATGTGGACCCACCGCAGCACCGTACATGTGCTCTCCATCCGTCGTTTCTAGGCTTAATCCAATGGTACAAAATTTGAGTGATTTCGGACGAAAAAACTGTCGGCAGATGTATAGGCTCTCCTGACCTACCAAGGAAGCCCGCTTGTAGAATTCCAAAATTAAAAATTACCCTTAAAATAGGTAATACACATTTGATATTTAAGACAACATCCATAGCATTAAATTAATCTTATTAAATCTAATATTAAATTATATTTTAATAATACATCTGTTTTATATTGAAAATATTACTGCGTTTTTCTATAAATATACTTAGACTTAAAAAAAATTAAGTTTTAAAAAACATGCTATAATATGAAAATGAGAAAGTAGATGACATTATACTCATAAACAAATATTAAAGGAAAAAGGACGCTAATGAAGATAAGCTCAGAGACTCGTCATTACCCTCAACCTTTTTCTAAAGCGCTGAAAAATTATCGTGTCCGTACAACTTCGAGAAAGTACTCAGCTTAGCCGCGTGTGTATTCTTCTCCTAGAAGAGAACAGCCTATGCTCGTCCGTCGTCCCCAACTATGTGCCGATGGGTGCAACCATACACCGGAACCAAACCGGTGGACCGCGCGGATGCTGTGCTCACTGCTGCTCCCGTCCCTAGACGTCCATTCCAGCTACAAGGCGCTGCGTGCCACAGCCACTACTCCACCTACCCCTCGCCTAGCTTCTTCCACATCCTTCGATCGATCTGCGCGGCACGTCTGCGCGTATAACTAAGGATTCTAGCATTTTCCCGCCACCGTTCTGTGCAACCTTTCCACGAGTTCAGCATCGCACGGTAGCTAGCCAAGTTCCTCATATGGAAAGCCTCAGCAATCAGCAGAAACAGAAACCTCCTGCTCTCGAGCAGCTGACGCAGCCGGCCGCCGCCATGGGCAAAGGCAAGTCCAAGGATGATGAGGCGGCGCCGGAGCAGGAGGAGGAGTTCTTTAGTGGCTCTGAGTCGGGCTCGGTGTCCATCGAGATCGCCAACCTCAAGAAGCGGATGTGGAAGGACCAGATGCTGCTCATGAAGCTCGAGGGCCAGTCCGGCCATGACGGACATAGCCCCGGCGGCTCGGCGGCGCAGGACAGGGCTAGCAGGAAGGAGGAAGAGGAGTCTCCCGAGGCGCGAGACAGGCGGAAGGCGATGCTCCGGGCGCAGGACGGCGTGCTCCGCCACATGCTCAAGATGATGGAGGCGTGCAATGCTCGCGGGTTCGTGTACGGCATCGTGGACGAGACCGGCGTGCCGGTGTCCGGCTCCTCCGACAGCCTCCGCGGGTGGTGGAAGGACGGCGTCGCGTTCGACCTGGCCGGGCCGACGGCCCTGTCGTCTGCGGCGGGCCCGGGCCGAGGAAGCCCGCGGAACCCCGCCGCCGCGGCGTCGTCGTTCCTGCACGGGCTCCTCGACATCCAGGACAGCACACTGGGGTCGCTGCTGTCGGCGCTGATCCAGCACTGCGAGCCCCCGCAGCGGAGCTTCCCGCTCGACCGCGGCCTGCCGCCGCCGTGGTGGCCGACCGGCGGCGAGGCGTGGTGGGGCCTGCAGGGCGAGGCACAGGCCAGTCAGGGCCCGCCGCCGTACCGGAAACCGCACGACCTGAAGAAGGCGTGGAAGATCTCCCTCCTCAGCGCCGTCATCAAGCACCTGAGCCCTCGCTTCGACCAGATACGGAAGCTCGTGTGGCAGTCGAAGCGGCTGCAGCACAAGATGAGCGCCAGGGACGCCGACACCTGGTCCCGCGTCATCACCCAGGAGGAGGCGCTCAGCCGTCACGCGCTGCGCTCCCTGCACATCATGCCGCTCGACGACGACGACGACGACGCAGGCGGCGCCGACGAGAAGGAGCTGCAGGGGCCGACGCCGCGCGAGTCGCACACCGACAAGCGGAAGCGCGAGGTCGGCGGGGAGTCGGGGGAGCTGCAGCTCTCTCTGCCGGCGGACATCGACGTCGTCCCGGGGGTGTACCGCAGCTCCATCGACGAGCTCATGAAGCTCTACTACAGCTGCCTGCAGGGGACCGACGACGGCGGCGGCAAGCAGGGGAAGGACGTGGCGGGCGCCGGAGCCGGCGGGGATGGGATCGTTTCTCCTCCGGAAACCGTGCATGGCGACGACGCGCTGGTGCATGAAGACATGCTCGAGGGTCTCCTCGGTGTCGCGCATGTGGTGGACATGAGCGACTTCCCTGACAGTCCCGTCTGGCACTGGGGGTCGAGCTCGGATTAGTGCAGCGCAAGCAGCTTCATGGGCCAATTAATTACCGTGATAGGCGTGGAGTTTGTTAATTATTTATGACTGTTTAATTACGAGCAGTTAATTGCGTTTGTTTCATTTTGTATTGGAGAAACGACGGCGGAAAGCAGAGCAGCGGTACCTGGTTTGGGCTTGCAGAGTGAAGTTATGCCCTGTGCATGGGGAGAAACGACACAATGCAGTATCAGTATTGTATTTGCTTCCTAGGCGAATGCAGATATTTAAAGAAAGAGTGAGAAGCACTCTGGGAGTGTCTCAGTTTGCAGAGAGAATATTCTCCAGATCTTGTTGATTTGAAGCGTCAGATAAATGGATATACTTATCTTGCCAGAGCTACACTCGATGAAAGAAACAAAATACAGTGGTCATTTCGAAGCTGGAAGAGCCGCCGAGATATTTCTTAGCAATGCGGCCTTCAGCTGATGCAATCGTCATGCTCATGCAGGCAAGCAGCCAAGCAGAGTGCACATGACACACAGTGAGTGAGTGACAGACACCATCAGATCAATGTAATATCCTTGCTCATCCTGCAGCCTTAATTATATATTACATGGTACATCCACTGGGAAGGAAAAAAAATAACTCCTTGATTAATTCCCCATTTGGTTCACTTCACGCACACCACCCAACCCAAAAGCGGCGACGGACACTGCAAGATACATTTGCCACTGCTCCTCCGTCCTCCCATCGATCGATCCGACGCTAGCGATCGATGCGACAGCTAGCGATCAAACACGCGAATGCAAGCGAAACCCAACTCTGTGTGGATCCATGGCGAGAGAGAGAGAGAGAGAGAGGTGGGGGGGATTGGTTGCTCATAGGCCGAGCGCGCCGAGCGGCGTCTTGCCCTGGCCGGCCTCGAAGTAGAAGATGAGCATGGCGAGCATGGCGAGGCGGGCGTGCTTGATCTCGGCAAGCTTGAGCCGCTCGAGCTTTTCGGTGTCGGGGATGTAGACGCCGTCCCTGGTCTCGCCGCCGAGGCCGAGCGGGTCGAAGAACTTGCCGCCGGGGTAGCCCTGCTCGCCGGTGGCGTTGGCGAAGTTGTCGGCGGTGCGCGACCACGGCGTGGCCCACTCCACCGACTGCGAGTCCGGGTTGAAGAAGTCGACCCACCGCTTGGACTCCACCCAACCCATGAGCAGCAGCTGCGTGCCGAGGAGGGAGCCGAAGGAGAAGGGCGCGATGGCCTCCGGCTGCGCGCCGGCCTCGAACCACGTTACGCCGCTCCACGCCTGCCCGACGAAGATGCCCAGCACCGCCGCCATCGCCCACCGCCCGTGGATCAGCTCCGCCTCCCTGTACCACTTGAGGAACGCCGGGTCCTTGCCCAGCCCCAGCGGGTCGAACCCGAAGTCGCCGGGGAGCCTGTCCGTCCCAACACGACGCGCTCGGTGTCAGCCACTCAGCATCATGGATGCTCACCGCAGAATGGCGCGAGTAGGAGGAAGAGGTAAAAGAACTTACGAGCCATCGAGCCAGGGAGGGTTGATGAACTCGGCGTCGCTCTTGAAGGCCGGGATCCACGACTTCTTGGCGGACACGACGAGCGCGCGGCGCGGGGCGGACTTGGCGCCGGCGACGCCGACGGCATTGGCGAGCGCGCGCTTCGCCCCCAGGAGGGGAGTCTTGAGCACGGCCGCGGACGCGGTGGCGGAGGTGGAGGCGAGCGCCATGGTCGTCGTCGCCTTAGGTCGGGGGCTCTCTTCCGGTGGGCGGTCTCTGATCGAGCGAGCAGGACCGTCGCGGCGGCGAGTTGATATTAATCGTGGCGTCGCGGCGCGGGCCATCCACAAGATGGGAAATCCCCGGGAAGCTAGGGTGGATATGGCGCCGGCCAATGGGGAGCGCGCGCCATCGGATTTTGCCACCCAAGTGGACGCCACGTGGACTATATTCTGCCCACGACGCTGCTTTTGATTTGTGGGGACGGCCCCTCCTGTGTGACAACCCAGCAGTAAAATCCCTTTCAGTTTCAGTGGGCAATTGATAAGTACCCCAGTTCAGTGGCGATCTTCTTACATGCTGGACTCGATATTTGCAGGTAATGGCAATTAAGGGGAAAAAAAGAATTTCATGACAAAATTATACAAGACAATCCATTTCCACTGAAACTGTTGCAATGAAAATTATTCCGACTACTTCAATGAAACTGTTGCAACAGTCGTACAAATTCTTGCAGAGATTGCTTCTGATATGAAATAACGCCCCTCCAAGGCTCCAACTACTGTCGACGTTGACAGACAGAGAATGCAAAACTTGAGACCACAAGTGTTCGGCCCATTGCCATTCGAAATTTGATTTCCTGAGACAGGAATATATGCAGGCCATGGCAACCGTGGAGGCTGCAACGGGACTTGCGTCTTCAGACCACAAATCACCATCATCTGGCACTACAATAACAAACCTGGGACTGTTGTTTTTACAAGTCAAATACCATGACATAAACCAGCTGAGGTCTTTTCACTTGAAACGAATGGTTCTTGTACAATCGTTTGTAAGTTATGTATTGTGGGTTATCTGTAGTGACGGCCTAGCAGAATCCAGTAGACCAGTAGCATGATTAAAATTGAGATCTGAGTGGCAAATCTCTTGGACCTTTTAGCTTACTAGCCTCCCAGGTTCTAGCATTTCATGACAAGCTTGTAGAAGTAATCCCTAAACCATAGCGGTGCATAGTACAACAAGTTTAGGATAGCACTGAACTGCCCGTAAGCAAACCAGGCTGGAGGATTCTTCTTAAGAACCAATGCAACAACCCTTTTTGCGAGGTCTTCTGCTGAAGTAGAACCAGGACCCTGGGAAACATCAGTCCTGGCTCTGAGGGATTCCTCGTATTTTTTGTAGTACTTCCAGTCATTTATTTGATCATACTTGGATGCAGAGGTGCTTCCTAGATTGGACTTTGTCCCTCCAGGTGCAACAGTCATAATATTAATGCCGAAACTTTTTAGCTCCACCCTGCACCGATACAATTTTTGTGTCAACCAACAATACCAAAACTAAAAAAATAAATTCAGAGTCAAACACCACAGATCATGCAGTACGAGTTGAACAGAATTGAATATACAAGAAGATGGCATGGAAAAAACAACCGGACATTTTGAATAGTCTCCCACTACTGTATCACTATTCTTTTTAATTATTCATAGCTTCTGTTAAAAAGCATTTTGTTGCACGATCAAATAATTTAGCAAGGTTTCAGAGTTGTGATAAACCAGAAGTAATACAGATGGAAAAATAACACGCATAATAATATCAGTATAGAGTGCTCCTCGAATGCACAGACCTTAGCGTGTCACTCAATGCATGAAGAGCAGCTTTTGACGCTGAATACGCACCAGCCCATGGTCCAGGAGCCAAAGCTGTAATACTTCCAACATTCACTATTGTACCTTGTTTCCTTTCCATCATTTGGGGAATAACAGCCTGAATCAGCCTCATTGCTCCTGTAGGTGAAAAGACAGCCATTTAGACAACTTCAAAAGTGCAGGCCTAATCTCAAACAAGGCAGTTGTACAAGAATGAAGCCATGAACCAATCAAGCATAATAATCCAGAAGTTCAACCAGCAGATTTTTACATTGAAATTACATATTTACACCCAGTTGATGACTATTTATCAGCATATGAAAGAATGTGGAAAACCTAACTGCAGGGAAACAGGTTATGCTCCTTTCAAATACCTGTACATTGGTTTAAGAGCTATTTTCAACCATATGTTTAATTTGTCGGCTCCAATGAGCGAATGAGTCAATTCCACATTCTAACTGCTTCCCAATCAAGTATAATTGCAGCATTGGCACTGCATTTTGATTCTCAATTTGTGCAACTGACAAGAAGCATGCCCTGAGATCGCTGACCTGATTAGTATTAGAGTGTGTAAGTGTATAATATACATCATGCTACTATTGATCTGCAATGAAAACAATGAAACCCCTTGTTACTAAACATATCATGCTACTAAGCCATTTTATTGTTGAATTTCATCGTGAAGCACAATTAGATCCGGATCAGTGTGATCTAAATATTAACACGCTTCCTTGCTAACATAGGGATCTTAATAGCAAACTGTAAAGTAATCAAGTGTTATAAACGAAAACAGAATTTGTGTTGTAAGTGAAATACAGAATTTACATGCTCTTCCCAAATTAGTACTGGGACTTGAAGGACAAAATGTCTGACAAGGTACTTCCCAATTTCGCAACTTTTCTTCCGTTGCAGTTAACAAATCGGTAGATCCAAGAACGAAACCTAATTAATGGCTTATCTGATCCCAGATCTAAAATCATGTCTTCTTCCAGAACATGTCAATCACCAAATACCAGCAAACACTAGAGACAGAACGTAAAACAAAGAAAAAGGGAGTAAATTCCCCATCCTACCATAGACATTGGTGTCGAAGACCTGGTGGAACGCATCCATGGGCACCTCGGCGAGCGGCGCAACGAGGTGGACCCCGGCGTTGTTCACGAGCACGTCGACGTGGCCGAGCTCCCGCACGGCGTCGGCCACGGCGCCGCGCGCGCCCTCGTCGGAGCGCACGTCGAGCTCCAGCAGTAGGTACCGCGGGTCCCCCTCGAGCCCCCGCATGGAGGCGCGTGACCGCGCCGTGGCCACGACGGCGCACCCGGCCGCCGCGAACTCCCGCGCCATCGCGTGCCCGATCCCGCCATCCGAGCAGCCCGTCACCAGCACCACGGGGCGGCGCCGCGCCACCTTCTTCTCCCCTTCCCCCCGCGCCTCCATCGCGTTGGGGCGCCTTGGTTAGCCGAGCCGGCACGACGCCACGATGTGATCCAGAACGTTGGGCGGCTGGAAAGAAGGTGGGGAAGCTGAAGCCTGTGGCACTTATGGTCCTCAAAGGCTTAAGAGGCAGATGAACAGTATTGCCAACTACTTCTAAATCTAATATTAAATATTTACTATATCATTAATATCTAACATATCTCTTTTTATATATATATATATATACGTCTTAATACTATGGTATACTTTTCTTTTTTTAATTTAAATATAAATCTAATATAATAATTTTTAAAGCCTATTTATATCGGTAGCTGAACTCGCTCTAACCGTCGCTAACTCGTACTTTTGCGTATCCATACAAGTGGTCAGTGGGTATCAGCAGGTATGCGAGATCACCGGTGCATATATATGCATTAGTGGCGGAGCAGATCGGAAGATCACAAATCAAATCTATAGATTTTATCTCTAGTTCTCCACGGAATACTATCAATTAGCAGATACGCAGGAAGAATCATGCTAATTCTGGGTATCCATGTGCGTATTCGATTTGCGATCTGCCATACGGTTAACATCGAGAGCTGGATGCTTAAATCAATCATTAGCGACCTAAGAGATATTTTGGTTGCAGCAATTAGAAGCAGACGATGCTATGTGTTTTACATATGAATGTATATTAAAAGTTAAAAAATAATGAATAAATATATATTAACATATTTTGAAAAAAATAACATGTGAATGACGATTTAAGATGCTTACATAATATACTGCTATGTTTAGAGTGTCGTGGTACATTTTGTATATTGATTTTTAAAAAGTAGGCTATATATATATTTCTAACAAAAAAATATTTATCTTCCTTAACTATTGTCTGGTTTGAGTTTTATCTCTCAATAGACACACCGACTTTTTAACTATTAAATTTATTTATTTTTTCTTCCCAAGCAGCTTTTACAGCGGTTTTTATCCGAAGTAGCCACGTTAGCATATCCATGCGACATTTAGACGTGGGCCTACATCTCAGTCCGGCAGAAATTTATAGAAAATTAAAGGTTCAAACGGCAAATGTTAGAAAAGAAAGGACAAAAAAAGAAAAAAGAGAAAACTCTAGCTGCTCTCGTCGCCAAGCTCGGAAGCTCCTCACTGGCCATCAGCTACCACGCACTCCCACTCGCCCCTCGCCACCGGACTCCGCCACTCGTCTGAAACCCACCCCTTGCCGCTCGCCCTGGCTCCGCCGCCCCCTCTTTTCGAGAGGGGGATACAGGCGGAGTTGTGCGGGCACGGAGACGAGGCCCTCCGAGGCGGAGTCGAACGAGCCGGCGGAGGGAGCAAATCGGTCGGGACGGGCATGCCATGCCCAGGGCATTGGGCCCTCACGAACACGACGAGCAGAGCATCCCAGGCCGCCACCGAGAAGTCCCAGATGCAGGTCATCACCGCTGATGGATCTCGGCACTCGACATGACAACCTACTGCATCAGGCCACTCCGTCGCCAGCGATGGAGGGCAGCGACCCAGGGTGCTCGAGACGGCACGAGTGCAGCGAGCAGTAGATTGGGGGCAGCTTGGTAAGGGTGTCGACGGAGCGGAGGGATAAGGGGAGGTTTCGGCGGAGACGTAGGTGTCTCCGACAACCCTACAGCTCTGTCCCGGAGCGTCGGCGAACCCTCTTCTCTGCCCCGGCCACCGCAGCCCTCTATCCTAGCTTCTCCGCACGGACCGGTTCGTCTCCGCCGTCGTCAGCATCCATGGGGAGAGATGGAGAGAAGAGGAGGAGAGAGAAAGAGCATGACACGTGGGCTCATTAGTTTTTCCTTTTTACTTACGTCCACATTGCTAGTTAAGCGGGTATCACGTTATTACCGGTTGACTGGTTAAAAGAAAGTAAATTGATATGGTTTTGATAATTAAAGAAGGTTTTATAACTGGTTTTTGGGTTGAGGGGTTAAAATCAGACTTAAGCAATGACCGAGGGTAGCAATATAGACTTTTTCCTTTTTCAGAGAGGATGTTTCGTCGTTGGAGAGTTCAACAGAAAGGCCTAGGCCCAATACAAATAGGCCCATATAGTATCGTGGCACAGCCAGCCCAAAGTAAAGTGGCCCAAAGTGGTGTTTACCAGCTTGAACGGCCGGATACTGAAAGAAACGCATGGTGTTTGATTGACAGTTTTGACATTTTTGATGGAAGAGCGTGCTCGTGATTTGTTGCAGCATGTAATCACCGTTATCCCTTATACTTTACGATGTCGAGAAAATGACGAATATCATATAAAATATGGTTTACTTAAATACTATTCATGTAAACAAAATAGGAATTTCTTCTTTCCCCACACCCCCCCACACATATATATATATATGAGAGTGAGTCTAAGATGAGGTCACATATTTTTCTTTTTTCTCTATTTTAGTATGCCATATTCTCTAAATTTAATAAGAATAAGTGTGAAAAATATTTTTTTCACTTCTATTCATGATTAAAAGTCATAATAGTGATATCGTCTGTAGCTACTGGCACAAAAACCATTTTCGAGAATCCTACTGAAAAAGCTTTTTCGAAAGCCCAACTCACTTCATTCCTCATTCTAAAACCCATTTACAAACCTATTCGAAAAGTCAGCCTATTCGAAATGTCAAAATCTCCATGGAAATCCATATTCGAAATAACACCCGAAATCTCCAAACCTTTCTTCGAAATACATATTCGAAACAATGTTCGAAAAGCCGTCCAAACACGGTGACACATTCAAGTTAAGCCCTCCGTGTGCGTCGAAGCATCTAGCCGTATCGCGGACGTGGAAATCACTCGAAAACTAGACACATCCGGAAACCACCTCCGGCAAAATCCCATTCGATACATCACTTCTCTTGTTTTCGAAATTGCTGTTGGAAGGCTCTCCAGAAAAACTCCGAAAGCTCCGCACCATCCAAACCTAAATGCCTCCGAGCAGCCCGCTTATATTTTTTTAAAAAAATATGTAAAAAAATTACTTTAAACCCTCCTCTCAAAAGCCGCCAAAAGCGTATTCACTTCGATCCATTGAGCTACAGCTCGGTATCTTGGAAGCACCTTGAAGTAAACAGGTAAGATGCAAAGTTAAAAATTAATCTATGGTTCTCAAACTCCGGTCGACAGGCTAACCGAAACGCTTAGCAAAGCTCACGTCGCCAGCTAGCTTTTGTCTACTTTTCTGATACGTATAGGCATGCTATTAACCATTTTAATTTCATTTGTTTGCATGCTACCGTGTGGCCTGGTTTGTAAGAGCCACATCCGACGAGATCACGGAAGCTGCCGAACACCACGCTTCGAACAGCGACGCAGCGGCCCGCTTTCGACACGCTTCCAATGGCTGACGCTGCAGTGGTTTTCGAACTCCATCCGTCCGTCGACGCAGCGGTTTTCCAACTCCGCGTGTCCTCCGTTTTCAGTACAACGGCCAGGAGTTCACAAGGTTGGCGCCGAACCGTGTTCGAATACCTTCGACAGCTGTGTCCTCCACCTTCGGCTACAAGCTACGTGCTCCGCCCCTGATTTCTTCGCGCGGCCGAGAAAGAAGATTCGAGTACACTTCGGCCCTGATTTCTTCGCGCAAATAAAAAGGTCGAATACACTTCGACCAGCCATGCGAGCAGCTCATGTCGAAACTCAGAAATCCTCTTTCAAATTCTCTTCTAAGACTCTCGCCTCAATTTAGCCAATAAGAGTTATGTTTAGAATAGAGATTATTTAATTTTTAATAGATATAAATGATAGAATTAATTAATATAAAGTTAAAAATATAATTTGAAAATATAATATAATGAACTTATGTATAATTTTTTTAAAAAAAATGCATCCAATTTAGGAATGCGCAAAAAATAGAGAAAAATCTACCGTTACCGTAGATTCCAACGCAACCCAAGTCTACTACCGGTGCTTCAATGAATCACCCACACACGGCAATCTCTTCGCGCGAAGGGCGCTCTAGCGCAGCTGAAAGACAAGTTCTTATTCGCATGGTTTGCCATACAGATAAGTACCACTGCTCGAGCATATGTACATATGTTTGCTATCATCAGGCATTGATGCAGGCATGATCATTAAATTCCCAGTTTTGCTTGCGTCATGTGACCAATTTTTCATTTTACTGTTTTTATTGTTGACAAGCTGAGAAAACATTAAAAAAAACATACACATATTAGGATCATATACAGCACACCTCGTATCGAAAGCTGGATTACTATAACTACCCGGGTGTTTGAAAATCTTGCAGAATGTTTTCCAGCCGAAAAGAACCCTCGACGGAGAAGGCTAAACACTCCCCTCGGCCACAATCGGCGTTCTTTACGTAATCCCACCTTTGGACTACACGCTAGCTTCTTCGGCGTCCAATCAATGAGACAAGGCCTGTACAGTGAAGCCTGGGCAAGTCGGATCAAGCCAATCAAGCCACAGATGAAAGCAACAAGCACAAAATACGGAGGACAAGCTGAATATGGTAGCAGCCTGCTCCGCGCCACGCCTCGTCATCTTCGAAGCAAGTTGTGCTCACGCAAGGCGCCACCCGCTGCGAACATCCTCCTTGGATCAAGTTGCATGCGCTTAATTTACGGAGCACGCACGCGTCCATGTCGACCTCGCGTCATTCTGCCTCCGCAGTGCACTGCTCCGACTCTCCGAGTGACATCTCAAGTTGCACCACTGGAGAGGAGGCCACGGCAGCAACGTGCAGGAGATCTCGCCCAGTCCACCTGAAGATTCGAACTTTCGAAGGTTCGAAGCATTCGAAACCGGCCTCCGCGTGTTCGAAGCCCACGTTCGAAAACAAGGCGGTGGCCGACGACCATCGACACCGTCAAGATGGCCGCACGCAAGCACGACGCCGTCGCGCAAGCCGTCATGAGACTCTTCGAGGGACTCATGCACGCTGTGGCCCGCTTCGAACGACTCTGCCTCGACATCCAACGAGATCTTGGCCTTGGACAACGATTAAACATGAAAATCAAGCTTTCCGCTGCTTGAACCAAACAGATAAGTGAATGCAAAGTTAAAAAATATATTTACTGTTCCTCGTTCGAAAACTCAGTCAATTCCTCATTCGAAAATCAAATCTGTTTCGGAACCCCCTTTGAAAATTCTTATTCGAAATCCAATTCGAGTTCATTTTTCTGTGAAGTTTAATTCGAAATCAAACACTGACTATGTGCAGTGCGTATTGCAAAATAACCAACTGCTCTATCCTTTTCTACGTAAGGATTAATCTGTCATATCGATTACGCTTGCATGCATAAATAGTGCTATATAAGCAACCATATTGTATACACACGTTTTGAGCAAAACGAGAAAGGAGCAGGACTAATCGAACAAAACTAACTGCTGTGCACGTCTCCATTTCGCATGATCTCCATATTATTCCATTTGACAAAGTAAATGGTAATTGAAAACTATGTATAACAACTAGCTAGCCAGACCTGGACGTGCATATCGGTAGTTGGATGCGTTTCTGTTTTGAAGGAACGCCATCTCGACTGCACCGTCGAACCTCTGAACTTCCAAGGCAGCGGCCCTCGGCGTCCGCGTACAAAAGAGTTGCCTCCTTGTTTTCGAGTTATTTGCCACATGCCAGTATATGCTAGTACAAGTGCAAAGTGACTGTTTAACCTGCTGCACCTCTCGAGTAATTACGCAAAGGCACAAAAAAAAAAATTCACCGCACAAATGTCTTGGCAGTGCACTATATTGAATGTGCTTAATTCCTCTGGTACTGTTGCCGTGCTAAAATGGCTAGGAAGTGTGTTGTTTTCTTCTAATTGCATTTGCTTGGTCAGAAGTTGTTTATCCATTTATGCTCTAAATTTGTTGCCACACGTCAAATAGGCATTGGAGTCTATCTTCTATGCTATTACAGCCATGCATGGTTATTATGCCAATACGCATTCATCATTATATTCATTGTAATAAAAGCAAATAGCTACGGAGTGCTTGAAAACATTTTTTTATGGGGTAAAGTATTTGAAGGCCTCCTATACTATAAGCCCACGCTTTTCCTCAACATGTGATTAGGGAATGTTCAAAAATTAACATATTTTCTGCATGATGGAATATTCAAATGTATTCTATTCTACCACATCAATAACAATTTGCAGATTCTAATGATACGGAGGATTCGAGTCAAATATTTAGGTTTTTGAGCAAAGTACTTCGAGCAAAGTTTTTCAATCAAGGTTTTGGTGCCAAGCTTACATATTTTTGAGCCAAGTTCTCGGTTAAGACTTTGAGCAAAGTTCTCGATCAAAGTGTTTAAGCTAAGTTCTCAATCAAGATTTCGAGCAATGTTCTTGATAAGGTTTTCGAGCCAAGTTCTCGGTAAGACTTTGAGCAAATTTCTCAATCAAGGTTTTTGAGCCTAAGTCTTTGAGTAGGGTTTTTAAGCCAAGTTCTCAATCAAGACTTTGAGCAAAGTTCTCGATCAATGTTTTTGAGCCAATTCCTCGACCACGGTTTTCAAGTCAAGTTATCGACCAAGATTTTTGAGCTAATTTTTCAAGTTTTTAAGCCAAGTTCTCATGTTTTAGAGCTAAATTTTTTTTACCAAGTCTGGGGTGAAATGTTTTCAACCAAGTTTAGGGTGAAAAGTTTTCTACTAACTTCTAGGGTGAAATTTTTTCTACAAGTCTAGGGTGAAAGGCTTTCTACCAACTCCAAGGTGACAAGTTTTCTCCAGGGTGAAAAGTTGTTCTACCAACTATAGGGTGAAAAGTTTTCGATCAAGTCTAGGGTCAAAAGTTTTCGACCATGTTCAAGCAAGTTTTTCAACTAAGTCTTCGAGTCAAGCATCTTAGATCAAATATTAGAACCAAACTCCAAGTGACAAAGCACTATTCTATGTTGCTCCTTTTCAAGGATAGTGGGCATGAAGGATGCAACTCAAGTTCTCCAACAACGAAGGCTTGAGACTTCAAGTCAAGATTAAGACCTCAAATAAAGATAAACCTTTGAGTCAAGCTCAAAATCTTTGAGATTAAGATTCGAAGTGAGCTTAAGTCTTCGAACAAGTTTTAAGTATTCAAATCAAAATTCTATCAGGTTTTAAGTCAAGCTTAAGCCTTCAAGCCAAAATCAAGCCTTGAAATCAGCCTAAGTCTTCAAGACAAACTTAGATCATCAAGCCAAATTCAAGTCCAGCAACCAGCATCAAGACCGCAAATCAAGGGTCATTCGCTCCAAAAATCTCCGGTAGGGAACTTCTTCCCTTATCTCCGTAGGAATAGAACGAAGCGTAATTGCGTTAGCACACCATTGATTATACTCAAGCACATGTTAACGTGGGAGTTGTTGGAGCATAGTCAACTTTATCCTGTAAGGTGTCAAAAAAAAGATGAATACCCTAAAAAATATATAAACATATGCTCAAGAATATTTCCTATAACTTACTTAAATATCCTTAAGGTCATGTGTGTGTATATGTCTTGATGAATGGATCTAAGATGGAGGACTCACTCACTTATTCTCACCACTTAAGCCTAGCTCTCTTTCTGTCTTTCCTCCTTTTTCAGTGTTAATGTGCCATGTTCTCCAAATTTAATAAAAATAGGTGGGGAAAATATTTTCTCACCTAGCCTTGTTCTGTTTGTGAGCCAAAATCACAACATGATTCCTCGAGAACTCACGGGAAAAGAAGATTAGGAATTTAGGATCGGATGGTGCTAGAATTACATTAATGTTTTTTAAGGAGGAGTATTAACTAAGCAAACAAGTGCTTGTCAAGACGTGGGCTAGCTAAGCGGCTAGCTGCCGCTACCGTCCCTTGTCGGCTTGTCGTAAGCTTTGTGAAGCTTGCTGAGCGGCCGGCACGGCTGCTAATGCCTGTCTGACACAGTAACCTTTCATAAACACTGGTGCTACTGGATAATTTTACTTTTGTCTACGTGAGCGATGCGGTGTTGTATGTGACTGTACATTGTGTCTTCGTTCAGAAGTCAGGATCTGCCGTGATGAAGATTTTTACTGACTAGTATTTCTTTCTCCGAGAAAATACCAAAAGTGTTCAGCAACATGCTTCTTTCAGAGAGCTATAGGGTGATGAAACGAATAGATTATCTAATTAATATTTTAAAAATAGACTTAATCACTAACTTAGAATAAGTAGTCTTAAGTATAGTACAGCTGAAGAAAGTTTTTTTTTTACGAAATTGTATTTATAGCATGAACACTTCCGAACGCTGCCTAGATGAGGGGGGAAGAGCTCGCTCGAAAGAAAGTTGTGGATTCATATCAGCGTAGTTACACACTAGCACTCCTTAAGAGCGAAACAAGGAATCACAAAAACAGTTTATAGCCTTAATTAAAAAAGTTTAGAACAAGCAACCTAGTACTAACAACTATCTGCCACTGATCAACAAGCCCTGTAACTTGTAGTCAGTGGCTGGCTGAAGAAGCAGCTCCACTAGTTCGATCAGCTTGCTTACTTTGGATGCACCTTCTTCGTCAGCCCGGAGAATACCCGGCGCTCTCCCTTGCTCACCTCTGGCGCCGTCTTCTTTTCATACGATCCACCGGCCGCCGTCTTCTTTGCTGCCACAACCTTCGCCGCCGCCTCTTTCGCTTTTGCTTCGGCCTTCATCTTCTCCTGGCAGGCTTTCTTCAGCACGTAGGCCTCCACGATGTCCCCTGCTACCATGGATGCCATCTTCTCTCTCTCTCTCTCTGAACTCTGTACTCTTATCTGATAAGTGTGTTACTCACTGCCATATGTGTAGGTATTTATAGAGCAGTGGAATCTTGGTTAGCAAGCAGGTAATTGGAGTCTAACTCCTGCTTTCTCAATTGGGTAGGTGAATTCCATTGCCCATTGCCACGACACGTACACACTCAGAGAGTCAGATGTTCTCAGGTACTGAGCCCGATGGTGAGAGGCTTGACTTGGGGATTACTGTGACTGTAGGTCTGTGGCTGTCACTTTTCGAGTGACTCGGCTTGAGAAACTTCGCTGTAAAGCCTGTAATACATCAGAATTCAGAAGACGCTCTGCAGCTGTGCTATATCGACGCCGAGTAAATTAACTGGCCCGAGTCTAGTAGCTGTTGAAGTACTCCGTAGCTTGTATAGCTTAGCATCGCCTGCATCGGTGGTGATTCGACAGGAAAACAATGCACATATGAAATGTGTTCAATGCCGCCTTCTACCTAACTGAGTCACCATCGACGGTGTGGGATTGTGACAGCAGCTGCCATTCGATCGCACTCTTCGGAAGTAACGCTCGATCAATCGCTTGCCGACGCTCTTCGGTTACTCTTCCGTGCCCTGCTTTGACGCAGGATTTGACGCCCTTGATTTTTCTCATGGATCATAGGCTCATAGCTATGCATTTCCATCGGCGACCAGTGACACAGTGGCTCTCATAGCAGTGACGGATCCAAGATTTTCTCTCTCTCTCTATTCTCCCTGTTATGCTGATCACTCAGCCTGAATTATTCAATGTTTGCCTACACCGCTAAGAATGCCCAAGATTTTTCTCAGATTTTTTTTATAGCGTTTTGATTCGTCGAACGAGTAGGATGGTGTGACATACCCAAGGAGCAGTACCGCCACGTACGTGCCGAACCCCAAATCCGGCGGGAGCCTACTCTAAGTCAACTGGGCCTACACCCTAGCACGTCCAAGCTTAGCAGTCATTGGCTATCTGGGCGGCCCAAATAACAGCTCAAAATCTTATACGCACTTTGACGTGACAAATGTCTCCACAAATCAGACAGTATATCTTATTTTGCACGAATGATCGCTAGAAATTTTAAATTAAATTTTAAATGCACTCGTGTTTCATAAAAGATGAAAAACAAGAAAAGGAAATCAGGAAGCAACAAGTACTCCATGCATTTGCTATGCTAGTGGACTAGTGATAGTAAGCAGTAACATTTCGTATGACTAATTTTTACTCCATGCATTTGCTACGCTAATCAGTCAAGTTTTGTGCTTTTTAATAAGGATTGGAAAATGATTTCTCTCGAGTTAATTATTTTATTGCTAAGTTGTGACAGATAAGAGAAATATTCAAGTAATTATATACCATAAAATGTTTCAGTTCAGTCAGCTTGCTTGAAACCATTTAAATATCGTGCTGAGTGGTTAGCACATCGTAATCAACCGGAAATTATGCAACTGGTTACTGGATAGCGTAAACGTAAGTGAAGTCACCGGCTTTGACCACACTGGATTGTGCAGTACTACCGTACGGGAGAGTGCTTGGAAGTTGCTGACCTGGGAGGCGGCCATGGGGGCGGTCTCGCGGGAGTCGTACGCGACGGCGGTGCCGTCGGCGAGCCCGACGAGCATGAAGGCGCCGCCGCCGGCACCGCTGGAGGCCGGGCTGACGACGCCGAGGCAGAGCAACGCGGCGGCGGCGGCGTCCACGGCGCTACAGCCGTCGCGGAGCGCGTCGCGCCCTATCCTCGAGCACCGCCCGTCGTCCGGCGCCACGGCGCAGTGCGGCGAGGTCACCACCTCCCTTCGCCCTGCCTCCGCCGCCGCCGCAGCCCCGGCGGCAAGGGAGAGGAGGAGGAGCAGCGCGGTGGCCGCCCATTGGTGGAGGCGTCGAGCTGGTGGTAGCAGTGAGACCCAAAAGAAGAACAGAAAGTTTCACGAATTTGACACCCGTTTCTGCCTCACGCGCGGACTAGCGAGACTGCGAGAGTGACGGGAGGAAGGAGAAGAGAGCACGTAGTATACCGTCCATGGGCGGGCGCGGGAGATGGCGGATTGGCGCCGGGAAAAATGCGTGGAACGCTTTGACCAAAGAGCTAGGAGCCTCTTAAAAACCGTTGGATTTGTATTGGAAAGATCAATTTTTTTCTCCCGACTACCTTAAAAATTCACTTTTTTTTAACACGGTTCAGAAGTTTATAATGTACACACTTTTTATTATCAACACAAACACATATTTTGTCTATATAAGACTAAAATATATTAAGATTGATAAAATAACTATATACATCAACTAATAATAAAATAATAATTAATCGTAAATACAAACATCTAAGTTTAAAATAAATAGTAGTCTACTACAAAAAGTCTAATCAGCTACGTTTATTTATGTAACCACACATTTTTATACACGTATACTGTATATATATACACACATACACATTTATGAATGTGCTTATCTAACACAATTAAAGAAAATAGAGGCTAGTGACAAATTTATATTCTCACTAAATTTTGATTAAAATTATACATACGAGCGTGTAAAGTTGTGGGCATCCGAATTTAAATCATAGTGTCACTCCATCACAGTACTAGTGTACTTGCGGTGCTTCTACTAGGAAAGATTCATTTCGGACCACGAGACATGACTATCAGTCTTAATATAAACCTAGCGCAGTATGTTTTTACTCTAAATTTTAAAACCGGATACATGATGTCAAATTGTACTCCACAATAGTTGTTAAAAAAAGGTCATTTTCTCTAACGCGGACTCCTTTTAGCCATGTTTGAAGCCCATCTCTGAACAAATCCATCCTGTTACGATAGTTGTTACCATTGCCGAATGGCTAGAAGCCTAAAATGCTATTCCCCCCTCAATATAAATATTTGAAACTTTATATAGGAGATACTTCAGTAGGTAAGCTTTTGAAACTTGAACTGTTGATTTTTTTTGGAACAGTCAACCAATGGACTGACGTTGTATTGATAGAGCGGAGTTAAAACTCCAACTATTAATTGGTTTTAAAATACATAGGTTAAAAACATAAAAAAATGGTATGCGCATATTTGTTTTAAAATGAACTTTCATAATTTTATTAGATTTTATAAAATTATTTTAGTTATAGTCAAAGTCTCACTTCAAAATTTGTATTCTAACCATTAATTTTCCTAAGAGAAAAACTAGCTTAGTCAGATTGTGAGTTTAGATTATGGCTTATATCTCATTTTCTGTATGCGCGCTTTTTCGAACTGTTAAATGTATTTTTTTAAAAAAAATATATAAAAGTTTCTTTTAAATAAATAAATAAATTAGTTTTTCAAGTTTGCGGTAGTTAATATTCAATTAATTACACACTAATGACTCATCTCACTTTAGCTGTAGATAAAATTGAGCTAAAAGTTGAATCAACCATCATCTTAGTCTTAGAAAACATCAACATGACATGTCGGTGAAGTGGGAACAAAGTTCCCATCAAAGAGGCCAAAGAGGCCAAAAGATAGACTGGTGGCGCCTAGAAAACAATAGCACTCTTAGGAGTCATGGCTTACAAGCATTTATACTATGACATTAGCTGCCTTAAGTTGGTGTTTTTGGGCTAATGCCCCGATCTATCTACAGTGAGACATCTGATGCGCGCATAGTTGCCCAAGCTAATTAGGTCATGGGCTGATGACCCCAAGCCCCTTTGCCTAGGCACACGAACGACGGGATGGCTAACGGCCCTAGGAAGGCAGTTCTAATGAGGTAGCCACGAGTTCGTCCATTCCTCGAGAACATAAGGGCATGAGAGCTCGGAGGCCATATATGTCCAACTGTCTCAACCACCGTATTCAATGTGTTAGGTTAGAGCGCTTGACTCGGTGTAACACCTATGTGCTTGTGCCGATCAAAGTAATAAGATAGATATCTACTTCATCCATGGATGACATACAATAAGACTTATACCGCTCCCCATAACCACCTAGTTGATCATAGCTATGGTCATCTTACCTAATGTGACCTAGTTTTTTATCTATTCATGTAGAGAGACTGACTTGTGAGCCAACTAGAGTCATCAACGGTAGGAGGATGATGTGGCGTGGGCAACAAGAGCTATGGCTTCTATAGCAATTGACTAACCATATCTAACCTTCGTTTAGTGGGGGCTATAGGTCTCATCTTTATACACCCCATCTCTTTCCCAATATGTGTGGTGCCCTAGAGAATATATAAGGGAAAGGTTATAACCGATAGTGAAGAGATAATTTAGAAAAGTACTACTGTAGCATATTAAGAATAAGAAAGAACAGTGGAGTAGGATATTACACTCCTAAGCAGCTCGAACCTATCTAAAATATTTTATATTCACCTCGTTAAGCTCATCACATACTACTAGATCACCCATTGGTTGAACACGAAGAGGCCAGCCTAGAACCCGTTCTTGGCGTGCGATTGCCGACACTAGGTTCAAAGCACCATTTTTTTTCTTCAACTTACATGGTTCACACCACTATGATCACTAAAGGTATTAGTAGTAATAGTAAAATGGATATGAGCAAATATAATAGCATGCTATAAGTCAAATATAAACACATATGGAGAAGAGAGAAGAGTATTAACTCTCGTGAAGAGCTAGTTTTACATGTCTTATAAGAGCAAGTATAATACTGGGCTACGAGCCAGCTATAAGCATATGCGTAGGAGAGAGAATAAAAAATAAGAAGTGTTGGCTCTTATGTAATAACTAGCTCTATACTTACTCTAATATAGATGCACTAAATAATAAGTGAGAGAAAGAGATGGAGAAAATTATGAAAGCTAATCTTATAGCTAATCTATTACACATATTTTATGCATGCTAGCTTTAATTTAGGATTATAGCTGGTAGTTGGCTCTATTGTTAAACTTACTTTAAGATAAGATTTATTGAATACATCAGTGAGAGAGCGAGAGAAGAAAAAAAAAGTAAAGACAGTCTCATACTAGCTAATCTATTGTTAGCTCTAACATTGTGTTTAGGTTAAGGGTAGATGATCAATTTAGTGTTGCCAACTGCGAATGGGTTGAGGCGGCGCTTCTGCTATCGGCCGTCTACGTAAGATTTGAAGATTGGTTGCCTCTTCGTACTTGCAATGGCAAGAGAGGCAACCTGATCGAGAGCTTCACAAATCACAAGATCGTATAATTGAAAATTTTCATTTTATGTCATTCAATTCAATAGCCTTTCAAGATTTACCATTTAATTCACGTGCCTTTCATGATTTGCTACTAGAGATGTGAATTCTTTTTCGTGCCACTCCATCAATCCTACCGTACCATCCGTTCAAGCACTGTCCACCAACCCTACCGTCATTGCTCAGTGCCACCACCATCGCGCCTAGGCAACCGGCTCAACCTGCGCACGTGCCCTGCCGTCACCATCCACTGACAGCCAACTCATCCTTGACCTTCGTTGGTGTCGTTCCCAAGTTCGACCTCTGCCTGTGTCGTTCTAATCTCTAGCTCCATCTCCGCGGGCATTGTCAGCCGGCTCAACTTCAACCACCGTCAGCGCTGTCCCTGAGCTTAACCTCCACATACGCCGTCCCTTGTTCAAGGTCGGCACTCGGTATGCTGGTGGTGGGGCTTGGTGGTGACAGTGCTTAGCAGCAACGGCAGTAGTGGTGCACTCAACCTACTCGCATGCTAGGCTCGTTGATGAGGGTGTAACATTTGCTAGTTTTTTCTAAAATTCTAATTTTAAAATTTTATTTAGTGATGCCTTTAGATCCCATTTACAACTTCAAAACCTCAAATGTTTCAAAATACCTAAGAGTAATTTTTTGATTCTGAAATTTTTTGACCATAACGGTACTTCTCGTCCAAAAATTTTATATTTTCTTTTCGGACCTCAACCGCTTGTTAAATATTTTCTTTTCTATTTTAATGTGTGCAAAGACCACCCGTGTTATCCGTATTGAATTTAATCATGTACGAACAAAAAGGGTAAAATCTAGGGTTGTCTCCCAACCTTCCTTCCTCTTTCTCTTCAAATAGCAACAACATGTTTTGTCCCCATTTTCTTTTTTAGTCAAATTAAACTAACCACTTATGTACATCTCTCCTCCATCATTTCATTTTGTCTCAAA
Source organism: Oryza coarctata (assembly GCA_030770085.1). Taxonomy (NCBI): domain Eukaryota; kingdom Viridiplantae; phylum Streptophyta; class Magnoliopsida; order Poales; family Poaceae; genus Oryza; species Oryza coarctata. The sequence goes on from CM061468.1 coordinate 11,362,071, forward strand.
TCACCATAGTGCATTGCTCCACACATTTATTTTTTTCATCTGAGAGCCCACATTTGCATATCTTCTTCTCTATTCAAGAACTAGCCAAGTAGCACATTGACTTGCATACATGCCTCAACCATCATCAGCCACCATCACCCGTGCATGCATCCAAAAGGATCTTGAGTCACATAGAGATGGGTAAATGTGCATACTTTTAATTATAAAATACATTAGCAACAAAAATTAGACTTTTCTCTAGAGTCTTCGGTCTTAACATCCGGAGTATCCGGACCAACCTTTCTATCAGACAAAGAGACTAGTCTAGAGTATCTACTTATATAGTAGATAGATTCTGGACCTCCTTTAAAATATCTAAGTGACACTCAAAGAAGTCAAACCCTGAGGGTTGAAGAAAAAGTAAGGAAACAAAAATCACATAAAATCTAATAGTTAATAGGATGCTATTAGATAAGTAATTTTTATTAAAGTTCCGATCAATCGATCCTACACCTCCGTTAAGGAGCTCCAAAGAGCCGGATCTCTTTTAATCTTCTGTCTCACCAAGTTTAATTGTAGAAACTAGTTTGGCCTCTAAGCTTTCACCAAAGCATAGTGCTTAGTCCAAAACAACTACTAAGATCTCCGCTAGGATATCATGCTCTCACTTTCTAAGGAGCTTGCTCTACCAAACGAATCTCTAAAAAAGAAATCAGGAATTCACTAATATACATTTTTCCTTGCGATGGTGAGGAAGAGCTTCAAAAATGTTCCAGACGATTCACACATTAAATTCTCGCAGGCAATGCCTAGTCATCTAAGAGGTGATCCTCAAAAAGTAACAAGCTTGAGTATTCACTAGTGTTGATCTATATAAGTGCTCACTCAAATTCTAAAATCCAATCTCTCATAAATCATCAAAAAAGCACATTTAAAGGGTGGATTGAACTTAAGATCCAAGATAGTGGAGTGGAGAACCTCTAAAAATCTCTTGAGAGTGATGTAGAAATGAATGAGTAGCCACCCTCCTCAAAAGGGGTTGGTAGGGATAATTACACACCTCTCTCGAAGCTAGCCATTACTTATAAAATTCAAATTTCGAAGTATCCAGACAGAATGTCCGAAAACTCCGAATATGCTTTTTGGCTAAGATAGAGAGGTTAGTCCAAAGACTTTGGATAGCACTTAGTTTCGAGAAAGAGAGCATGTTTGGAGTATCTAGTCTAAACTTCTAGAGACTATAGACAAGCCTCTCTGCCATATAGAAAGCTTAGTTCGAAGACTCTGGCATAAATATCCAGAGACTTTGAACAAGCCTATCTGCTAGACAGATGTTCGGAGACTCTGAGCTGATTTCTTCATTAGACAAAGAAACTTATCCATAATTTTTCATAAAGTCTAGACACAAACATCCAAAACACTGAAAGAGAAAAACTAAAATCCCAAGGTGTACATGGTGCGAGTGTTCGCTCATCTTAACATAGAAGTTTTATTAAGCACTTGCTTTTCGAATTGGTTAAACTTGGACCTCTCTTAATATTTTGACTTGACTCAATAAATAATAAAATTAAATTTACATCACTTCCAGTCTTTTTTTCTTTACTGACCTTTACGGGAGTCTTTTTTTAACTAAAACAATCTCTCATTAGGCGAAATACAAGATTCTTAATCACAATATATTAGCTCTCTAATTTTTTATCATCTATCACTTAAAACCCATTAGGAAACCTAGATGCACTTTCAACATCCACCATTAATTCCACCCACGTGAAGCTCCTACTCAAGCCAGAAGATAGCAAAAACCTAGCCAAGCAAGACAAGCGTGTTGTATGCAATTCATGCTTCATTGGTCATGTCCAAGCACATGCTCAACGCTTCTCCAATCTTAGACTACAAATGACAAGAGACCGGACAAGCGGATATGATGGCAAAGCAGCGCCGCATCCCATCAAATTGACCGTGAAAGACCAATCAAGTGCTTCACACCATTCATGACACCACGCAGATGCTCATCATTACCCAGTTGTCGCGAAGTAGTGAAAATAGCTACAAAACCTAGCCGATCGCCATTAATGGCTTCTATCTTTCTCTGAACCACTCCACTTTCTCTAAGCCACTTCTTTTCCTCTATAATGCCTTCTTTGCTTCGCTGAGCACAGTTGATCAGCCAAAACCACCATCGTTACCAGAATAGAGCCATCGTCACCATTGTTACCTTTATTTCTTATCACGGCTGAAGTTAGTGGCCATCCTTCCTCTCTTTCCCTTCCTAACATCCTTGTACTTCGTCGGAGACCACCCACTGAGCTACAATCACGCTCCCTGAACCTCTAGAGTATTGCCGTCCGCCGCATAGGTCACCTAGCTAGGCTGCATAAGCACCAGTTGAGCTCGCCTCCTGACCCTACCGTAAGCGCCTAAACCTCTAGCCGCATCACCACCACAATCGTCGCCACCCTCGGCTCTGGTCACTGGTCTAGTGGCTCCCTACTCCTAGAGCCATTGCCGCGCCCAATCAAGCTAGGTGCCATGTTGGTCCGCCTTCGGACACTTACTGCCACCCTCACCACATCATGCCAAGTGCACTCAATGCGAGGAGGAAGAAAATCCTCCTCTATGCAATGACATTATTATTCTCTGTGTTTTGTTTGTTTTAATAGTAGTCCATATAATGTTTGTATTTCTCATATGTAGAAGTCGCAACCGAAGAAGTGTTGCACCATATTTCATCACACCAGAATCTACAGCACAACAGGGCAAGCCATTCTTAAACATTTTGAATATATTGTTTATGTTACACTTTAATAATGCTTGGCCTCGGTTCACGTAAAACCGATGGATCTATCTATTAGTCACACTTATATTGTGTACAATATTGATAACTCATTCTTGTTAACTCAATCAAATATGCATCAGTATCGTCATCTCTTGGATGCGATTACCAAGATAGTTGCTTAGCCCACTTTCGATTGTAATATCATTTGAGAAAACATGGGTCTTTTAAACTTTACTATAAAACCTGATATGATGTCGACATGTTTCTAAAATAAAAATATTTTATATTACTTGGATGGTACGGAGTTAATAGTAAGCTATGTATTATCATTAAATACCGATTCCTTTAAAAAATTTATCTAAATACGACCACACGGGTGTTATTGGATGACCGTGGCTAAGCTATCACATAAAATTCTTATATGTAAATAGTTGTAAAATATTAGGGATGAGGAGATGGTGTTATGGATAGATGTTGTTCTAGCCTCTTTTAAGGCGATTGAATAGGTGTAGGAGACATCATCAGTATATACTAAGTAGATGAGGCAAGAGACTTGACTAATACTCGGCTTAGAGGGATTCGACCCAATTATATGACATAAGATATTTATATATTAATTTTAAAAAAGTCTTATAATGAGTTCTCCTTTGCCAACCATGTTTGATTGGCATGTGTTATGTAAAAAGAGAAGTTTATGATATACGGGTAAAACATGCAATCTTTATAGAGTTTAGCTAAACTGTTTAAATAGTTATACCCGTGGTTATAAGGAAATGTGAGGTGTTTCTTATAATATACTATTGTTTTGCCAAAAGTTTATAAACACGATTGTTGAAATAGGAACCGTCCTGGAGTCCGCCTGTGTGAAAAATAGTCAACATATGGGGTAAGGACTAGGTTTGTGTTACCTGAATATTTGTTGGCATCATAGTGTTGTAGTATCGAGATGTACAAACTTATATTATGAAATCTTATTAGCTATGACAAATAGTCAGAGATGATATTTGATTATGTTTTAATTACTAAGAAAGTAAAAATAAGCTAATAAAAGAATAGATGAGAAAATATTGAATATCGCTCACTTATAATCAGGGTGAAACATTATCCAACAATTAAAATTTTAACTCACTAGTGTTTTACAAAATAACTTAAAGACTATTTTCACAAATAAAAATCTTAACCTATCATCTTCTTCCTCTCTATAGTTTGCTAAACATATAAATTACTCACCATTTCTTTTATATATATATATATATATATATATAATGACGTAGATTCGTCTATCAAGAAATGCTATAGGAGCTGGCTGAGTACTCTAGTTTTGGTCTAGTTTCTAAGGCACTTGTCTAGATGTTATATATAGTATTTAGTCAGCTTTTCGCTATTATCTTTCACTTAGCTATTTTTTTTCCTCCTATGCTGTTATAACTTATAGACTATTCCTATTGATATAACAAAAATTATAGACTACTATTTTATTTATATTAATGGCTATATATACAGATAATTAAACTATTGACTTACGTTAATTTATGTTTTATCTCTAACAGAGCTCAGGACGACATACATCAGTAGAACAACCGGGTGGTCTGGGGCGAGCTGGCAGGAAGCACAGCGGTGTGAAGCTGGTCGAGCTCACCGCGCGTGCTTCTTCCAGCTGCAGCCGAGGAACGCCGGCGTGCATGGCCGCTCGGTGACGAGCGGTGGCAGTGATGGATGCCACGGTCGACGGACAGAGTTGCACGGAACGAAAGAACTGGCATTTTGAGTGACATATTTAGCACGTCAATTAGATGGTAAATCTCAGATAGAACCGATATATGAGGAAAGGACTTACTTTTTGTTAATTTTCCTTTGCTCTGCCGACTGGACGACGCGTACCTGAACCTTGAGGCGAAAAACACATGGAGATAAGAGAACCGGTGACTGTTTGATCGCTGCTCGATCTGCTTATTCTACCAAATACAAACAGTGTTACTGTTACTATACCCTACAGTTGGTTAGGCTGTTACTGTTAATAAAATAATAATCCATTTATATTTAAATGCATGACGTTTTAGCTTTTGAATAAAAAAATAATCATTTGTCTTATTAAAAAATTTAGAAACATCATTTATTTTGTTATTACTTGTTTTACTTTAAAGTAGTTTAACAAAATATAAATGATCAAACGTCTATAAGTTAAAACATAGTACATTAAAGAAGGAGAAACTAGTACAGTAGTCTGGCATGTATGTATCGTCGACAGTAAGATGGGAAGAGATTGGATGCATCGGATCAGATCTGTCATGGCCAACGGGACAAGGATAGAGACAAACGATTAAGCAGCAACACGAGAAAAGGCTGATCCGACCACGACCATACACATCAACATATTGCGGATCATAATGTGAAAAGGCATCAACAAATTGTGGGTACGCTCAATAGATTATCTTACAGCGAATATACACATCAACAAATTGCTGATCACGTTTATGAAAAGACATCAACAAATTGTTGTGAAAAATGACAATGTGGATACCTAAATAAATTGTGAAGGGGCAAAAAAACAACAAACTAAATTGTACAGGAGCAGAACAGATTGTGGATACACTAAATAAATTGTACAGCGGCAAAAAGAAATTCAACAAACGGTTGATGATGATATGAAAAGGCATTAATAAATTGCTGTCATGCAGATGACATCAAAAAGAATGTGGATACCTAAATAAATTGCAAGGGGAAAAACAGATTGTGGATGCCCTAAATAAATTTTGCACAGGGGCAAAAAAATCAACAAACTGCTAATCATGATATGGAAAGACATTAACAAATTGTTATTGGCATCAACAGATTGTGGATACCCTAAATAAATTGCACAGGGGCAAAAAAAAATCAACAAACTGCTAAAAATATTCAGGATTTGAATCGGGAGTACTGAACCCGACGTGAATCGAACACGCAACCTTCTGATCTGGAGTCAGACGCCACCATTGCGCCACGGATCCTGCTTGATATTAGGCCAACATAACTTTAATTAACAGTAAATATAGAAAGAAAACACAGCAAATCCCGTCCTTGTTCAACTGAGATAAAGTTTAGGGAAACTGCATGATTTCACCCTCTCCATATGTTAAATTTCCTTCGCTGTACAAACATCCGTAGAAATCAAGATCTATCTCATTGGATGGACCATTGCGTGTTATCACACAGAGCTGAAATCATCCTGATTTTGCACCTTTGGGCCAACAAAGTTCAGAGTACTACATCTCCTGTTCTTTCGTCCTCCTTAATATGAAAATGCAGATTTCAGGTCTGCAAAGCAACATAAGGATTCAGCAGCACAACTGTCCACATAGCAGACAGCATTCAATCCTCTCCTCGGCCTTTCAATGAACTCGATTATTAAAGACGAGGCAATGCCAGAATGCTCGCCTCCTCATTCAACTCACCCTCGATGCATTCATGACCCAAATCTCATGGAAAGGATGATGATGATGATAGTACCTCTGCTGCTCCAAAACTCCTTTTTATCCATAGATGGTACCAAAGGACAAATACATGATAAAATCACACAAACAAATCAGGTCCTGAAAGCTAATTAACAGAAGCAAAGAAAGTTTCAGTTCATAGCCTATTACTGCTTACTCCAGAGTTCAGACTGAAAGTAGATAAACCTGAACAAGCAATCCAATTCTGAACTCCTACGCAGAAGCTCGGATCATCCACGGACAAAAACCTTGGAGCTTCATTTATTGGACATCTATTAACTGCAACAACGGATTTACAGGCGCATTGATGAGACCGGCGACGGAGCAGCCTGACTAGAGTTGCAGTTGCGCATCAACCAAGTCTAAAGCACGCAGTAGCACAACTCTTTTTTGCGCTCGCGATCAGAAATTCAGAATCTCAGAACTGTAGCGACGCAGGTACAGTAATGCATCTCCACGGGAAGCTCACGTCGGCCTCCTCTCACGTAGTAGCTGACTGATTTCTCCCCGGTGCGCGCGGTGCTCCTCCGAGGTGGCGCAATAACTGCGGGTCTCCCTGCGACGCCCACCTGCGCCGCTGGGGCGGCCGTGGCGCACGAGACGAGACGATCTCGCGAAGCCATAAATATGCACCCGGAGGGAGCAGCGGCTGCAGCGGTCTTCGCCATTGCTGCCCATCACACGCATCGCTAGCTCCCCTCCTCGTCGTCTTCTTCGTGTCCGTTCTTTAGGCCGCGCGCGCGCGCGCACGCACACGGGCTCCGTATGGATTTACCACGTCGAGGATCCTGTGAGCTGCGCGTGCATGTCGCCGCAGTCGGGTTTATTTATGATCGCGCGCCCGTTCTCGCACTCGGCGAGCGCGCGCGCCGGCCATATATACATGCGTGCGCGTCTCCTCTTGCTTGCATGCTCACTGCTTGGCTGACTGCTTGCTCTGTGATCTCTCTCTGCTTGGCGTGTCAATCTTCTGCTGATCAGCTAGCTGCTCCAACTTCGCGTTGGTGTTGCAGTGGTTATTAGTGCAGTGACGGCTTCACCGGCAATGAGGATGTTTAGTGCCACGGCGCTAGCGTTTGCGTTTGCAGTGGTCGTGACGGGCTCGTGCGTGGCTGATGGCGTCAGGACAACACCAGGTAATTCACCAGAGCTTCGCACTAATACATGTCAACGTACGGCGACGGGTGACCTTTGCCGTTGCACTAATAGTATTTGCAAAGTGCAAACTGAGTCACTTCATTGATTAGGAATACAAGCGTTCATGTAAGCTTATAGTACTAGATGACATGGCACATATGTGGACTATGATCTGCATATTGACATGTCCCTTTTACGGCCTTAATTACCTGGATTTAACATCTGCCCATTCCGTTCGTGTTCATCATGTACGTTCTGTGTACGTATGCATCAGGTGCGCAAGGTTCAGCCGGTGGCATACACGACGGCACGACGCCATCTGCTGCGAACAGGAGCACTACTGCATACGACAACGCCGCCGGTCAAGCAACGTTCCAGGTGAACGGGCGGCACCACCACCAGCATCAGCAGCAGGATGGCGCGGCGGCGGCGGAGGAAGAGACGATGGAGATGGACGGCGGCGCGGCGGCGACGGGGTCACGGCTGCCGGACTGCACGCACGCGTGCGGGCCGTGCTCCCCGTGCCGGCGCGTGATGGTGAGCCTCCGTTGCGCCGAGGCCGCGGAGTCGTGCCCCGTCGCGTACCGCTGCATGTGCCGCGGCAGGTTCTTCCGCGTCCCCACCCTCTAGCCCGTGCGGCGACAACACGTGGATTGGTGGATTGCTACGTAGATTTTCTAATGCCGCGTTGTACCCATCCATGCAAATGCAAGCACGCCTGCCGCACTAGCTAGTCTCCTTTTCTCCTTTTCTTTTTTGGCCCTTTTTGATTTGGCTTCTGCTTGCTTACTTAGTATTGCAGTCCATGGCACGTAATTAACCTGGGAGTGAACTTTATGCATCATTTTGTCCCTTCCTGGTGTGTAAATTGCTGTGCTTTGCAGTAAACTCACTGGCTGATTCCGTTGTTTTTTTCTGACACTACCGGGAGGCAGAAAATGCAAAAAGGGGACGCTGGCTGAACACCGTGTCAAGCAGCCGTGGATTTGTTTATGCAGAGCGGGGCGTGGTGATGGTCTGGCACTCGCATGCATGATACCATCAGAGCGCGCAGGTGCTGCTGCCTTCTAGCAGCACACATAACCTGCACGACTGCATGATCATTAGCCCGCAACAGCAAGACGCCAACTCGTCACTCAGTATCCGCCGTTGCATAAGCCATGGTCCTTGGGGAGATTCTCAAAGAGAGTTTAGCAATATTCTTCCTGTGCTGAGAGGAACAGTGAGTACTTCCTACGAAATTTTGAAAGCAGCAGAGTTTTTCAATGAAGAGTATAACAAGTACAGGTGGACCCGGGAGACCAAAAAAGATTGCCTAGGATGTTTAGCACCGTCAAAGAGAGCGTACGTACAACACAGCAGAGAGAGGTATCAGATGTTCAACCATTACACGCACAGCCGCCACAACAATGTGTTGCAATTTCGCCCGGCCATGCAGTTCTAGTGACAACACAAGTGCAGCCTACTAAAATTACCGAAGCGCCAGGGAGGGGTACAAGTAAACCATTCTTCCCTCCAGATTTGCCAGCTATCGATCTGTCTGTCATATACACAAACAAGGGCGAAGAAGCAGTCGAACAAAGGTCGAATCTTTTTGTCTTCTTTGATTTTACCTCGGCCCGGACAGCTCCACCGCCCGGAGATTGTAGGTCGAGTCGACGATCCAGTCGTTGTGGCGGGGGGCCAGCTCCGCCTCCTGCCGGACCACCTCCACCTTCTGCCACTCCTCCCACCGCTCCGCGAGGCCGTCGCCCTCCAGCATCCTCACCACCTCAGACATCTTGGGCCGGTCCATCGGGGAGCCCTGTGTGCATAGCAGAGCCACCTGGATGAGTGACTCCACCTCGTGCTCCTCGTAGACGCTCTGAAGGTCCGGGTCCACCAGCATCTCCACCTTCTTCTCTTTCAGAAGTCCTTTCACCTGCAAAAGCAAACAAGTTAGTTACTTGCCTATCAGTTTCCAAATGTAATAGTTAAAAATTTCGCCAAGACATGCATGCAAATGTGTCATGTCTCAAAATCAGACATGGCGAAAACTAGCTGCCAATTTGTCATGGCGTGCATCTCCATAATTGATGACACATGGAGTGTGAACTACCAGCTCGCATTATCACTGGCAATGCTGATGATGTGGCTAAGAACCAACAGTCCAATAATTTCAACCATTTGTTCTAATTCTTGGACTAGTCACTAGACACAGCTAATAAAGATGTGTCCTGGAAGACAACTAGTAGCATGCATGAGGAAAAACAAAATCATTTTTTTATGGCTGTTCCAATGTATAAAAATGCGGTAGTACTTACCCAATCAAGCAACATCACATCATCATCATTTGCGAGACGAGCAAGATCAAATGCCCTCTGTCCTGTAATGAGCTCCAAAAGCATGATTCCATAGCCAAAAACATCAGTCTTCTCAGACGACTTCCCAGTAGAGAGGTACTCGGGAGCAATGTGTCCAATAGTTCCACGAACAGCAGTGGTTACATGAGTGTCCTTGTAATCCATAAGTTTGGCCAATCCAAAGTCACCCACAACTGCCTCAAAGTCTTCATCCAACAGAATGTTTGCAGCTTTCACATCACGATGAATGATCTTGGGATCACAATGGTCGTGCAAGTAGGACAGTCCTCTGGCAGATCCCAGTGCAATCCTAGTTCTTGTTTGCCATTCAAGTGGCAGATCATTTGGCTGGCGCTCTACAAAATCATAAACCATAAGTTAAAACTGAAATAATTGACTTATGGACGTATAGTATGTCAACAGAAACAACTACATATATGCTGTGAGTAGATGCAGTTAGAAAAGAAGTGTTCAGTGATTTCAATAACCATAACAGCTGTACCATTTCATGTTTAAATACACAAATAAATGTGTAAGAAACTATTAAGTACTAAAATGTAGGGAAGATTAAGGCACCTCGCAATCGTGATGCAACACTCCCGTTAGCCATGTAGGGATAGACAAGTAACCGTTCTGTAGGTGTCATACAAAATCCACGAAGCCGAAGCAGATTCCTATGCACCGCCATGCTAATCATTTCAACTTCTGTTTGGAACTGGAGCTCACCACCAGGGGTACGTTCTTCTTTTAATCTTTTCACTGCAACCAATGAGCCATCCGCCAGTCTCCCCTTGTACACCTTTCCAAAGCCACCTCTTCCCAGAATATTCTTATTGCTAAAGTTATCAGTAGCAACTTGAAGCTCCCTCAGTGAGAACCTCTTAAGTTGGCCAAGGTGCACTTCCGGATCCTCCTCGGCTGAATTTAAAGGAGAATATAGATTGTTGAAATGGATAACATAAGTATCATGAACTGCACTCTGCAATAAAATACAAACCAGGGACATCAAAGAAGTATTCTTCAGGTTTACGCCGCCGCCACCATGCAAATCCAATTGCAGGAACTGCAAACAACAGTGCGGCAGCTGCAGCAACACCTCCAGCAATTGCTCCAGTTTTGGAGTCACCTAATGGAACGGAATTAAGTCCACAAGAATATGTTAAATCCCCCCATCTGCATCATTTATGCATATGCATATCCCAAGCAGTATCACCAAAATGCAGCAAAAATATAACTATAGAAAATCACCTTGTGACACAGTTGGAGTTGGAGGATTGAAAGGAGGTGGTGGCGAAAAAGGTGGAGCTCCAGGGCAGGGTTTTGTAGTACCCGGGCCACAAAGGTCTTTATTATTAGCAAAACTGTGACGATAAAGTAGCAATACGTCAGCCTTACAAGATGTAGTAAGCACTAAGAACCTAAAATTTATCTAGAGAAAGCACCTTATAGGGGTAAAGAGTGAAAAGGAGCCAGTTGACGGAACTTCTCCAGAGAGATTGTTATTTGAGAGATCCCTGCAGAATTGTTGGGCACTTTGTTAATATGTATCCATCTTAAAATTCTATTACCATGTAGCAATAAATCAGACAGGTAGGCATCGAATATGAATTAGCAGAAAGGCAACTTACAGAACTTGAAGAGTGGTGATATTGGTCAAGGATTTTGGAATTGAACCAGAAAGACTGTTGTTGTTAAGACGACTATCCTTACAAGAAGACATTCAAATAAAGAATTATGTTACAATCATTCCAACAGAAAAAGGGCTTCAATGAAATAAGCAACAAAGCAAAGAACTAAAATGTGGATCCCTCCTCTGTCATAAGAAAGTTGGGTAAACTACAGGAACTCGTTAATGTTTACAAGAACCCTCCCTCCTTCCCTCAAGGACATATACAATTGATAATTCTATTCATAATAAGAAATGGAGTACTCTTACAGGAAACGCAGCTTGTAGAGTTGCCCCAAGGTTTCCGGAATAAAGCCAGTGAAGTTGTTCAGGTACAGATCCAAACTGACCAGGTTAGTTAAGTTTCCCAGTTCATTAGGTATTGCCCCACTTATGTTGTTGCTGTAAAGCTCCCTGTCACAAGTCACAACATAATTAAATTTCACTACAAGTTTCATGGCACAGTGAAAGAGATATCCAAACATCAAAAAGGTTCCATACAATCATATATGATCGTTAAACAATAAAATGTAGGATAGGTGGCAACACAACCATCTTCGCCACAAGAATAAGCAATGCATGTAAGTTCTAAGAGTTTCGAAAACCAAGCTTCCATGTAGTAGATTATTTCAAAAACCAACCTTCTATGAAGTAGCTTATGACAACTTGAATAGATGCACTATTGCACAGTGTAACTAAAAACATAGTTATCATAAAACTGGAAGTGTATGCTTACAGATATTGCAGATTTTTCAACTGCCCAAGCTGGGGCACCAATGCACCTGACAGTTGTGCATTTCCAAGATCACTGCAAAAAGAAAATAGATCAATCCACACACAAAATGAGCACATTTTTTACTTTTGACAAGCATAAGTATGGTAATTCTGTCAAAAACTTACACTCTGATCACACTGTTGTCAGGGTTACAAGTTACATGGAACCATGTGCATGGATTAACCAGAGTGGGATCCCAACTCTGCAGCACGTTGTTAGCATCTTTCAGGCTTTGGCGAAGACTATACAGGGCATCACCTGACATTGAAGGCACCCTCAACATCAGCAACATAGTAATTTAAGGGAGTAGACAAGAGTGACAATAGCTTCTCATGAAAAATCTTTTGTGCAAATTCAATCACCTTTTGAGGCTAAGGAATGTGAGCAAATAGTACTTTTATTTCTTACAATACTATCTGCATAGCTCCCAATCTTTCTCAAGATTAGTGTTTGCACATTAATTAGCACTGCTATCTACGCTACAGAGGTATGTGATTAACAAGACCTAAATGTGGAAATGGATAGCACATAAAGTACAGAGAAAATATGTGCTTAAAAAGACTAAAGTAAATGTGTATGAAACAATAAGAAAGAACATTTTACTTATCTGAGTTGTAATCACTAACTAAACTGACAAGAACTATATCACCTTTTGCAAACTCGTGTCATAAACATCACAACACCAAAATCACCAAATTTTATAAAAATGAGGTTAGTATCAAGCATATTGAGGGGTACACCAAGCGATTTGGCCATTTCAATAGGAGAATTTGTTCGGTGGTAACAAAAGATCATGACTTTTCCCGTTCGGGGGAATCTTAAACTTGATAAGAACGATGACCCTTGCCCCTTCAAGAGCAAGCTCTAACATATACTCCTACCTTCAGAAACAAATTTCAACAGAAACCCAATTAGCTCTACCAGTCATCAATTCCGATTTTTTTAAAAAACTATGTTTTCACAAGAGAAGATTTCACAACGCACAAGCAATATTCTTCTTTACTGGAACCTAATGAGGAAGCCAATTCCTTTATACTTCATTCAAAGTGGCTAAAAAGTTCACCAAACTCATTCCGGATATCATCAAGCCCATTCCTGTGCACACACAAATCGCACCTAACAAACTTACTACGGAAACCTTTTCTTCCTTGGACAAATCACCCAGCAGGGAGCAAATTCACAACACACAATGATAGGCAAAAGAAACAGCCTAGATAATCTATCAAGTCTACAAAAGGAAGGTCTGTGGGCATATGTTCCATCCCATTAAATGAGTTAATCCATCCTCGCCCGCCCATGTACCAAAACATGTTGAATACTAGTAGTAGAATCAAGTAGTAACATGTACCCAAACAGAAGCACCCGACGACCAATAGATTCATCAAATCCAGAAGCAAGTCCAAAAATAGGAGGCGTAATCCGCCGATAAAGAGCTGAATTCGACGAAATCACACTAACCTTCCGTGTTGGCGCCGACCCGGCTCACCGCCACCACCACCCACAAGACCGCCGCTAACCAGCACAGCTGCCGCAGCAACCGCGCCTCTGCCATCCTTGACGCCGCCGCTCACCGCTACCAAGTGGACCCACCCTCCTGACAACCGGGAGCCGCCGGCGTCGCCTCTGCTTACTACGGCGGGGGCGCCGATCAGCTCCCTCTCCTCTCCTCTCCTCGCCGCCGCCGCCGCCTCCTCGACCGCTCGCTCTCCTCTCCTCTCCTCTCCTCTCCTCCCCTCTCCGATGGAAGCAGGAAGCGACCTGTCTCTGTTCTCTCTCTCTCTCTCTTTTTTTACCAGTGTTTTTATTCAGCTCGAGACTTTTAAAATTTGGCGAGCCAGTGTGTGCTCCAACCTAAGTTGTTCCATTGGTAAAGGAGACTTGTAGGGGGAAACGAGAGTTACCGCGTGCTATCCACGTAACTATACTGACAGGTGGGGTCGAGGAGATGTGGGTCTACATGTCAGTGGATGATTGTCTGTTAGGAGCGGTGGGAATCGTTCGGGCGAGGTGATGGGGTTAGTGGGAGATCGAAGGGTAGCAGGAGGGGGGATGGGGGAGCCGCTGGCGTGGGCGTGATGGCGAGGGCTTTGGTGGACGCGGTCCTCGTACGCCCGTCCCAATTATTCTCCGGACTCTCGAGGAATGCGGAGTTTCAGAATTTGGACAGATATGTTGCTTCCCTTATAAAATTTCACGTCTCTTTTGGTTTTAGCGACCTTTTTTTTTTGGAAACATTTTAGCGACTTCTCGCTGGTACACTTTTCTACTCTGCAGGCTCGCGTAATGGTATGTCACGGATACTAACATTCGCCTGGTAGAGTGGTAGCAGTAGGAATAAAGTTTTTTTTTTTAAACCTTCTCACCAACAATTTGCGATGTACCGTGCACATTTGCTAGGTTATAAGTTTTATATACACGTGGGGTATCTTTGTTACGTGGGAATCGGACACATGCACGCATATGGACGATTGCGTTGGGGTTGGATATAGGTGGGTGCGCAGACGTGCGAGGATAGGATGCACGCAGATGCGTGGGCGCATGAATGCGTGGATGATCTAAGATGAAAATAACTTCAAATTTTATAATAGCAGAGATGTGGGTATTTTTTATGTGCCACTGTAAATTTAAGCATGAATACAATTGTATGATAAACTTATTAATAATCAATACGGTCTTGATGTGCCCTAACTCACAAAATATGTTTTTAGATGCCATAATACTCCCTGTATTTTTTATTAAATGAGGTTGGTTAAATTGTTTTTAACTAATCAATGTCATTAAAAACAAAATGGAGAGAGTATTCTTTTTGAGGTTTTAAAGTTTATTTATGATTAAAGCTCTACTATTATCTCACACACATGGTAAATATGAAAAAAAAATCAATAAACTGTGCCGTGATCGTTTATATCCTTCTAGGGTGATGCTTCGGTATATTAGTGGAGTAAACCGGTCAACGTACTGTACAGCGCCTCGGTGCAGTACAGCAGGTTCACGTAACACCACGTACAAGGACCACCCTGCCTCACTGTTCTCGGGCCCACGCGTCAGAAGGCCAGCTAATCCCGCAGTCAAAAGTCCCCTCGTGACGGGATCCGGTGCGGCATCCGTACGCTGCCACCCCCGTTGCGCCCGGAGGGCCCCACCTTGTCCTCTGCCTTGTCAGGGTGGGCCCCACGGCCAGACGCCAGTGCCACATCGACACGCTCGCGCTGTGTGGTGTGGTGGGTCGCGACGAGACGCTGCACGGTGCTCTGGCGGGAATCAGGGGATGGGGATGATATATGATCCCGTCCGGTTTTTTTCCCCTGCGCTGGTGGGGCCCACGATGTGCCAGCTCGTATTCCGGTCAAAACGGTGGACCGCGCTGGTCTACGTCCACGGTCTACGCCGATTGGGACGTGGTTAGAGTTAGACCACCATCGGATGGTGGTGATCGGGGCTTGCTTGGCTTCATTGATTCTGCGTTTGGACTGAACGTAAATTAACTAATGAGATTGGAGAGATGATTAGCAAATAAAACAACAGTTTAATCAAGGCTCCATAGGAACGTAGGGATTTTGGAAAAGTTCCGTGAATGCTCTAAAAGAGTATGTACTCCAAAGGAGACTTTGAGACGGAGTTTCAACGGAGGTTAGCTAGGAAACAGTTTACGAACTTCCAAGTTGTAGGAAGCATCCGACAGCCATGTAGTTTACTCTAAAATTTTCTCTAGAATTTATCATGACACCCATGCTTTGACTTCAATTGCCAGCTCATAATACACATGCATGCAAATAAAAAAATGGAAGAACTCACATTTCACTTATAGATTGTGAATTGTCCATGAAAGAAGAAGGGTCAGTTGCGTGTTGCCAATAGGTATTTCTTGGAGGATTTTTATTCGGTTAAGGATAGAAAAGTAGGCAGCCGCAAGTCTGAAGGAAATAGTACTACAAAAAAAAATTATTATCTTCGCATTTGTGGATTACGTCGCTTTCAATGAATCTAATATTTCCTGGGCTGAGAGTTTTGGTAAAAGAACGAAACTAAGACTCAATTTTTTTAAAAAAATCTGATACTAGTAGAACAAAGACAGTGGAAGATTCAACGCGTCGCTGAGGACCTTGTGAAAATGACAAACTGGCAACGGTGCCGGGTACCATCGAAATAGCACGTCGATGTGATGATTTGTTTTAGGAGTAGTAGCAGTACGTCTCCAGCGCCATTAGAGCTGTACCGGTTCACTCATGAGGGTAAGAGTTTTGGATCATAAATTCAGAAGTTGTTTAGCGTCAGCTAAACTTTACCCTATTTTATTATATTTAAGGTTAGATAATTTTAATAAATTTAACGGCTATTTGGTTGAAGTCGCATATATAAATGGATTTTCTTGTAACAAACTATATGTCACATATCAATAAAGTTCTCTTAACTTATCATGCTAATGGGTTGTTTAGTTATTAGCCATACTTTATCACCATCGTGTATTAATAATACTTGTTATATTTTTGTAAGTTAAGATTATTAAATTATTAGCTATACATCTTACCATACTTTTCTAAATAGTTTATTAGAAGAGGATCTAGCTATAACCGTGACAGTAAATAAACAGCTATTAAATTGTCTAATCTTAGTCGTTGGCAATTAAATACCACTATTTGACAATATTAACGTATATAAGTGTAATAGTTTTTATTAACACTGACATCCAAATATCTCCGTATTCTGCAAGTCCCGTTGCTATGGATCGTATAGGCGCATAGTAGAAGTCAGCAGCACTCGGTTGGCTTGATATTGCATCACTGTGGCTGGATTCGAAAAGCTTCATGTCTTTTCCACGAAGAAAAATACTCCTACGAACGGAGAAAGATGCAGAATAAGGGGGCAGGGTGCTTGGCTGACATACCGCACTTCACCAGAAAATATCTTCCATACTGGCCATTGAGAAAGGTACTCAGTACTGTACTGTACTTCTCTGAATTCTGAATATTGTCCGTCTAAACCTTTGTAGAACCTCCACTCCCAGCTTATATCATGGAATGCATCTATATCTTTTACTAGGATATAAGTAATTGTTATGTTCGGAAATGCAATACTTAAAAAAACATTATAGTAAAAACTTATTCAACCTTGGCGATTGATGATCATATGTTATCTCATCGTAATTTGGTGGACAACGTCTTATCACAAACACAATTTTACAAAACCTTCTCTAGCTTAGAGTGACAATCTCCTAGATAAAGGTTTTAGAAATGCACTAGAGGGTGAAATGCTAAAAAATTGATGATTTCGCTGCTTACAAATATTCCATTAATATATATCACTTTCCATTCAAGGGATAAGCAGCAATACTCGTGAACAAAGAGGGAACAAAAGTTTATGTTATAGGAGAGGCTTTATTCCTTTTTCTCCTTGTTTGGTTGACAACTTACCATCGTGATTGCACTTTGTACTGTTATGTTCTTCCTGTAGTAAAATTTGGCCGGCCAGCCCAAAGAGTAAGAGAAGCAACACTAAACGTTACACTTCTAGAATGTAGACCATGGTACTTACAGTTTTGACATTTTCAGACAGAAAACTAATGTTGAAGGATTTCTGAAAATGGATAGCTGCATTATTTGCTCAAGTTATGGAAGGAACAAAAGGTAAAGTAGTTGTGCTTTTGCAATAGCTTGCATCTACACTTCAAGCACTTGGGTGCTATCTAGAGTTGGCAGTGAAAAGGAAGCTGCTTCGATCAATGAAAAAACAGTAACGAGAAAGATGCCCGCCAGCCTTGGGTCAAAGTATATAGGGTTGTTCACGTGGTAAGCACATCACAAACCCCACACTCGCCGTCACTTAAAAAAACCTGAGAGATTCCATATACGTACTGCTCACAGCTCGCTTGTCACTCATCGTCTCATCCACTAAACTTTGCTCGTTGCTGCTTTCTGGCCGGCGAACCTCTTTTTCTTCTTCTTTTTATCTTGATGCAAGAATCAGCAAGTAAAGGGAGAAATGCATAGCTTTGGTATATCTCGCTATCTTCACCTTCTTCAGGTTAGGTTATCGTTGAATTATTCCTTTTAGTTATAACATACTTTGACTTAATTGCGTACTACCATAATTTCGAACGTTTTCAAGCATGCAAATATCTCGCGGCCGTTGTCAAACGCAATGCGAAAAAAATTGGGGAAAAGCATCTTCTTTCGGGAGTAACAAAAGGAACTGGGTATTGGGCGGTTCAAGCCCACAATTTTGGGGGTTTAGCTCGGCCCAAATATCAGCCATCCACCTTTAGCCCAACTATGGCCCATTGTACCTCTAAAAAAATGTCCATTGTAGCTACATTCCTTTGCAATATGGTACTGGAGTACTACTGAATTTCTTTGATGTGGTTTCTGGTTCTTTTTAGAGACAAATTGGCCCTAAGCTATTGCATTTTTGTTTCAGAAGTGTGAATAAAGGATTCAAACTTAGTGAAGGGATGATGCAACCTCGTTACAATAAATGTGGATCTGTGATATGTAAACAATGGTGCCATTTCATTGCTTGATACCGTGAACTGATTGATCTTTTGAAGTGACACGACTACTAACTGAAGAATGACGACTTCAGAGACCGATAGCAAGTGGCACCAATTATTTGCACAACAGGAGCCTGGATTGTAGCCACGGTAGGCTGGCACTAATCTATGGGATGGATCAATTCTTAAAAACTAGTTTGACCCAATGCTATTGGCCCAAATTGCTGTAGAATATTGCTTATCAACCAAACGATGATTGGCTCGGTGCTTAATCTATTTCATTTCTGATCTGGACGCCGCAGGAGCTGAAGCTGGACCGTGTGGATCCCAAAGGTTCTCTCGCCCTAACAAAAGTATACACTACTTTGCAATCTGGCTTGAAGTGGTGATGTGTTGGTGCCACTTGCTACTACTTTATGCACGAAAGATCGAAGCTGAGCTTGGCTGCACGTACCTTCTCTTGTTCGTAGTCATCTACTGGTAAATCCTTTCGTTGTCAGCAATGACGTAATCTAACATGGTCCCTTCAGGATTTAAACGTGCACATGAACACTCACAAGTTAATTATAGTTGCGACGAGGGGATTAGCCGATTACATCACCAGGTCACGAAGAAAATCAGGTGGTTTGGTCGATTGGCTCGGCCAGATAACGAGCCCACCAGCTACTCGATTCGGGTGGTCGCCAGGACGCGCACGGAGGCAGCGGACGAGACGTCAGCGTCGTTATTTTTAGCATCACGATTCTCGCGGGCCCCACCGCCTGGCGAGAAAATACGCCGCCGGCCTCTCGGCTGGCGTCACTCCACGCCCGCGGCCGCCGCCGCCGCCGCCGTCACCAGACGCCACCGTCCTCGCGTCGGCGCACGTACTCGTACTACATTTGTCGCGTGCGGTGGCAGGCTTAGGCTATCGCTAGGCCCAGGCCCAAAACGGGCGAAGCGGAGGATGGCGGGGCCCACCGGGGGAGGGTGAGCGAATGGGAGGCGCGACACGTGGCGGACCCCGAGAGGCGGGGCTGGCCGGGGCGGGACGCTGGGACGCGAGGGCGTGGTGGGCCCCGAGGGAGCGCGTGGGGATTGGACGAGAATCTGCTGGTGGGGCCCGGGACGTCGTACGGGCCCACCTGAGAGGCGAGGACGTGAGTGTGGGGAGGAGATTTTTTTAAAAAAATCCTAACGTGTCCCCTACTTTCTCCTAGGGGAGGCGTCTCGGGCGCGTGAAAACCACTAGAGAATGGGAAGGCGGCCTGTGGGATGTCGACAAGTGGAGGACACGGTGAATCGGGTGCGGTTCGCGGAACGGAAAGTGGAGCGCGCATCGCGCCGATCCGAGATGAGCCGAGCCTGTGCGTATGTGAGTGCCGGCTCGGCTCTGAGCCTGTGACCCTGCACGGCTCAACCGATTGGATAAACCGCACAGCAGTGCGCTTGCTCAAAAATTACTACCAGTATTATACACTTCTTATTTAGATTCATATTAATAGCTTGTATTTAATTTAATACTAAATTGTTATATTTTTTAAGAAAAAAATACTATGTAAACAAAATTACTACTCCTACTAAACTACTTTTCCTGGTACAAATTACAAATCCTCCTAATCACACGACAGTAAAGCCAGGAATTCGTCATCCAAGAGAAAGACCCGCCATGCATATATTTCTCACGGAACTTGGAAACACAGTGAGTGTGCATTCCACTTTGTGCAGGTAGTGGCTCCCAAGTTGCACTACGGCCAACTATTCGCACAAAACTGTGTTGCTGGTAGTGGTCGCAATCAAAAGTAGTAACAGCAGTGGTCCACGCCTCCAGGATTTGTAAGCACTGTGCTACCAAACAAGCTCTGGGCTCCACGAGGGATGTTGCAAGCGCGCAATGGTACAACGTGGCCGGGCCCGGGCCCCGACGGGCAAGCAAATTGTTCACGTAAACGGTTCGGAGCGCGCGGTTGCTTGGCCATGTGTCGCTCTACATGGGGCCCGGAGGGGAGGGCTCTCTGCACGCGGAGGCCTCTGCTTTTCGGTGAAAGCGATGGGATGAAGTGGCCAAATGGAAATTGGGGTCACTGCTGCTCCAAACTGCTGCTGCAGATCTGAGATCTGATCTCTCCAGTTTGTCGTATTAGATCTTTTGAGTACTGAAACTAGGTTGGGTTAATTCAGGAAGAGCGCGCGAGTTCATGACAGTACTTAGTAAATTTTGAACTGGGTTGTGCACACAACAAGGGCTAATAATAGCGTCGGCACTGTAATGATGATAACTGAGCGGTAATCTCATCAAACTCGAATGAATTTTAAAAATAATTTAATTTTTTGATAAAATGCATATAATTTTTTACAGTTTGCTGTGCGATAACTTTGCTTACTGTTGGTAGATAAATCCTAGTGCACACCATAGAAAGAACGGGGGTATAAAGATTTTTTCATTACCTTGAAAAAGGATTATTTTTTTTATATTCTTCATTTGAAAAAAACATTTTTTTTCTAATCCCACTATATGCATAACAGTTAAATAGTTCCGATATGTGCATTTTGGGATATATCGCCTTGTGAAGAATACTAATATTTACTCTTGCTCTCTCATTTTCAGCGCTATACCATACCTATTTTATGTTGGCTGGTGCATAACAACCAACAGTGCACAGTTGGTTCCCTTTATGAGGTCTATGCCGCTAAATAGTAAATTGAACTTTTTTTATGCGAGGCGTCCCGCTTAAAACATGCTTATAGTTGCCAAATCTAGCCTCAACATACTATTTTTCATTTCTATTACTCTCATAGCTGAATGGCACCAATTGAACATGAGGAAATGATTGCTATTTTGAAAAGGAAAACCACCTGTCGGTACCAACTGTGATGGCATAAATAGAAACATGTTTAAGAGCACTATACATTTTTTTTTGTTACATAGCCAATCAGAGTGCCAAGAAATCCAAATCACAAGTAACTTTTCCCTTCGCTTTAGACAAGGCAATAATAAAACGAAACCCATATGCAAGTGATGACGCACTTAATCATAGAGAGTGGACGAATCCAGCCTACAGCCTCTCGTCGTCACATGAAACCCGGTCAGACACTACAAAACATGCAAAAACACACGATAGGCCACAAACACTTCAAAAATAAAAAAGGGAAAGAAATAATAAGAAGTAAAAAAAACAGCTGGCTTGCTGCCGCTTGGCACTTGGCTCGCCCAGCCGCCGAGCGGAGCCAGGCTCGCCAGGTAATTCCGCGCGCCGTCCTATCCCACCTGTACACGACGAGCCCTACCGATTTCACCACGCACACGGCACACCTGCATTCCATACACGGAGGCAAGCCCTCTTTCCCTCGCGCACAGCAGGAAGCCACCGCAAGGGAACGAGAGAGACACTCTCCCCCGCCTACCGTCTCTCCTCTCCTCTCCCTCCGCCCCACCCGCCGCCCGCAGCGATCGACTCCCCACCTTCCTCGCTCCGCTCCCCTCCTCCCCGCTCCTCAGCCGCCTCAGAGAGCCCTGCCCCCTCTTACTCCGCCCTCGCGCGCCAGGTGACGCCTGCACCCCCCCCCCCCCCCTCCCGCGCTCGTTCTCTCGTCTCGTCGCGACTATGCCGGGATTTATGTGTCCCTTTCGTCCTCGTATATTTCCTTTCTCTCATGGCTATGGGGCGTTTTCGGTATGGGGTTTGTTGGTCCCAGTCAGTTCCCCCTCTAGGCCGCCCCTCGTGGTGTTTTGATCGGGGAATTTCATGTGTGCCATGTTTGGTTTGGTGGAAGCTTTTTTTGTTTCAGGAAACAATCAGATCTGTTCTGTGCTATGGTATTCTAGTTTGTTATCATAGGAGAATTGCAGGATTTTGGGGTTTTGTGAAGGTTCAGGATGGAGCAGAGGGTTTCTGCTTTTGGGATACTTAGGTTCTTCTTGTTTTAGGATGTTCTGCAATAGTGATGGTCCAGGGCTCTGAAGTCTGAACCCCGTATTCTTAGATAAGGGATATAATCCTTTCCTTTTCCTTTTCTATTCCCTTTGTTCTTCTTTTTTACTATTTACTCTCAACCTAATGAGGTAGATAGATAGATTATTGTAGTATATGGATTTCTCTTCCTGGTTAGCTAATACACGAGTACCTTTAGGAGAGAATCAGGTGAATCTCAAAAGGAAAAAAATATTAGGACGAGAATGAACTGACTGTTCCAAACCGGAATTCTTGTGGCTATGTGTGTAGTAATCCTGTGTATTTCTCAGCTATTCGTGTTGCCATACCCTAAGTCACATGGAACGCGGAAGTGGCCGCGTTCCTCGTCCCGGGAATTTCGTTCCGGAACGAGGAACGGGAACAACGCGGGACGACGTCCCGAACGCGGACGGATCGTCGTCTCAGTGCAAGGCGGTACGAGAAGGGCTAGGGATGGGAAAGTCACAGGACCTGGCTGCTCGCTGCCGTCTTGCCGGAGTGCATGGACGCGCCGCCACTGTTGCGCCAAGGGGATGAGGGAGCGCCGTTCACTGCAGAAGGGATAGGGGTGCGCTGTTGCCGTCACGCCGAGATGAAGGGGGAGGTGCGCCACCGTGGCTCCGGGGGTATAGGGAAAGTGCGCCGCCGTCGCTGCCTAGGGGATGGGGGAGGAGCACCGCCGTCGCATGGCTCGCACTGAGGACTCCGTCGATGGGGATTTTTTTATGGACTGTCGATGGGCATTGATCAGTGGGGATGGATGGATAAATATCTGAGATATGATTTGTTTTTTCTTTACTTTAGCCCCTTGATTTTGTAAGTATTATGAAAAGCACTTGATTTTTTCCATACTAGCTCTAAAGTTTATATTGATTTACAGTATAGCTTATTCTTTATATAGCAATGGTTTTCTTATTTTCAATATCGTTTTGGACTATTGTTCCAAATATCTATGGAACATGTTTCATCCCTCGAACAAACATTTCTAAGAGGCATACCTTCTTCGTACCATATTTTAAATATGACATTAACGTTTCACGCCCCGCATTCCTATTCTCGACCCATCAATCTAGAAACTTTGATGACTTAGGGCCCGTACCACAAAGGTTGTTATTAATACTTGCCAGTTTATTTATTAGAAAAAAAACGTTCTTCATATCTGCCAGTTTATTTATTTGAAAAAAATGTCTGGTGTAAATCCAAGGGAGATTCAGGATGTCCTTTATTAAGTAGTTTTTTTAGGCACCCTATATGTAAGTTGATACTTAACTCGGAACCTTCTATTCAATCGAAATGCACTTCTATTATGATATGTTCAGTGCAATCCAACACTTGTTACCGTTGTGAATGTTATAGAATGTTATTGCTATGGTCTTTTGGTATGTAAGAGACACGGGCCTTGCAGTCCTTTTCAGAAGACCAAAAATGCATACGACAGCCGTTTTTGGTTAAGAAAAAGAAAAACAGAGAGAGACATTGGTTACCTGTTTTTTATCCAACCTTTTGCTTACCTTTTCATGGGAGACAACATGTGCTCATGAATCATGATTGCTGATCTTGTTTTATTGTACTTAACATGAAGAAAACTGATGAGGGTTCATTATTTCATACTATTCCCCTTGGTACATTGCGCATTGCAATGTGATTGGTTTCCTGGTTCATTATTCACCGTATTGACACTTCTACGCATTGGTTAAACCATTTATTTCACTCAAGACAGCAAATGTAGCATCTGGTGGCTGATATTACTATATTAGGAGTATAAGAAAGGGCAATAGTTTCTGTCAAGATTTTGAGAGTTTTGCTGTGCAAATTCTTGCAACGGGAATTGCTTTTGCATGTTATTGCTCCAATTAATCGGAGACTCCACATTTTTGCCTCTTTGTTGGAGAAAGATTTTTGTCGTATTAGTTACTCCCTGAAAGACTTTTGTCGTGTTAGTTACTCCCTTTGACAGATTTTTGTTGTGTTCCCTGAAAGATTTTTGTTGTGTTAGTTACACCCTTTGACCCTTCAATCTTCGTTACCTAAAGGTAGTGTTAAATGATTTATGCCCCCCAAAGGACAATCTTAATAATGATTTAATACGGAATTTTACCTATCAAACATGTTTGGAGTTTGTTTTGTATTGATCTCGGGTACTGCTTTTGCTTGCTTGAAAGCACTTCATAATTACAGTTACCTTTAACTCTCTCCGTTCTAGTATATAGGACGGGTTTTCTTTTTGCATGTATACCAATGATCCAGCAAAAAGGACTAAATTGCCCTCAACTATTTGGTTAACGAGAGTTGCTTAGGAACCAATGGAGTACCCAATGATATGCTGCACAATGGAGTCAATAGGGGCAAAAAATTTTAAAAAAATACTTTGAAAACTGTGTGCGCCTTATGTAGTTGAACATTCATATGAGTAAAGCGCGCCATATAACTTGAATGGAGAGAATAAATATTATTCACTTTTGGTTATTTCATCTTTGCACGAACCCAAAGATTCACCTTTGCATGACAGTAATTATGTTTTGCTTTACTAGCTTGCTGATCTGGCTATGTTATGCTAATATAATAGTTTCGAACACATAAGATCATCTCAAACATATATTTGACATCTATATTCTAGTTATTTTTATTTTTTGCTTTTTTCAGGTGAGGACTTCCCAACTAGAAAGAATTTCGGGGCTCCTGCCTATGCTTGATGTCAACTATCAAACATGTTGTTTAGTGCTGTGGAGGTCAAGTAGCATTGGATCATAAATTCTCCCAGAACTAGACAGTCATGGACCGTGCAGACACCTCAGGGTTTGTTAGTGGTGGTTGCTTCATTACTGCACTCCTGCTGATATTCTTCCATTTTGCCTATTCCGTTGGCCGTGTCTGAAAGATCATCAAGTCCCTGTTCTTCAGCTATTCAGTGCTTCAGTTGTCATTTGCTCTTACATCGTTGTCATGTTGTCAAGCTGTGATGGATAACAGCTTTGTGGACATCCCAAATCAACCTCTGATGAATAACCCTTTCGTGTCAATGGAACACTCATCTCAAAGCTACACCATGGTGAACCTAGGCAAAAGCACACCCCACATGGACTGCCTGGGATCTGCAATGGCTAGTTATGGCCATGGTAATCAAAATACACAGAATATTGATAGCATCACAGCTAGAGATGATGATTGCAGGTTAGTCCTGGGATTGGGTCCAACACCGAATTTTTACTCCGGGGAGTGCCAGCCCACTGGAGTAGACAAGCTTAAAGAAGCTCCTTCATTATCTGGCCAGGGTTTGACTGTCGTCGATCCTGGGATGCTGAGGCTTGGCCTTCAGATGGATGTTGCCCAAACAATTCAACCTTTGCAAGCACCAGATGGAACAGTTCATTCATTTCCTGTTGTTGATGAGGCCTCAACATCTGCTGCTGTAAGGAGCATCGGTGGCTACATGCCATCCCTACTCTTTGCTCCACGCTGCGGTTCTTCTGCTGTCAATGAGAACCTACAAGCTCAAACCCAGGATTCACTAGACCTGACACACAGCGACAATGATAGCACTCAGCATGTTCAACATCACTTCAGCCCTGAGCCTTCTGTCATGACGGAGGCTTCATTTGGTGTGAGCTCTGACGTGGTAACTGCATCAACCACACCAGAACAAAGGAATCATCCCCGTCATCCCAAGAAGTGCAGGTTCAAGGGGTGCTCCAAAGGTGCGAGAGGCGCGTCAGGGCTGTGCATTGCCCATGGAGGTGGGCAGCGATGCCATAAACCTGGGTGCCATAAAGGTGCCGAGAGCAGCACTGTCTATTGCAAGGCCCATGGTGGTGGTAGGCGGTGTGAGGAGCTTGGTTGCACCAAGAGTGCCGAAGGGAAGACGGATTATTGTATCGCTCACGGTGGAGGCCGTCGTTGTGAACATGCTGGGTGTCCTAAAGCCGCACGGGGTAAGTCTGGGCGGTGCATCAAGCATGGTGGCGGAAAGAGATGCACAGTGCAAGGTTGCATCCGGAGCGCCGAGGGGAAGGCTGGGCTCTGCATTTCTCATGGTGGTGGCCGCCGGTGCCAGTTCCCAGATTGCGGCAAGGGGGCTCAGGGAAGCACATTGTATTGCAAAGGGCATGGCGGTGGCAAGCGTTGCATCTTCGACGGCTGCAGCAAAGGCGCAGAGGGGAGCACGCCTTTGTGCAAAGCACACGGAGGCGGGAAGCGATGCATGTTCGAAGGTGGAGGCGTCTGCCCAAAGAGCGTGCATGGTGGCACTGACTACTGCGTGGCGCACGGAGGAGGGAAGCGCTGTTCGGTGGCCGGCTGCACCAAGAGCGCCCGCGGGCGCACGGACAGCTGCGTGAAGCACGGCGGCGGCAAGCGGTGCAAGGTCGACAACTGCCGCAAGAGCGCCCAGGGGAGCACGGACTTCTGCAAAGCCCACGGCGGCGGCAAACGGTGCACGTGGGGAACAGGCTGCGAGAAGTTCGCCCGCGGCAGGAGCGGCCTGTGCGCCGCGCATGGGACCTTGGCGGCCAAACAACAAGAGCGCGACGCCACAAGGAACGGCGCGAGCATGATCCCGCCAGGTCTTTTCAGTGGCATGGTGACCGTCGCAGCCACGAGCAGCATGACGAACAAGTACTCGTCGTCGGGCATCAGCACTGCGTCGGACTGTGACGGCACGGTGAGGAGCCAGGCGATGATGATACCTCCCCAGGTGCTGGTGCCTCGCTCCATGATGCCCTCGCCGTCGTCTGAACCTACTGTGAAGGGGGGCAGAGAGGGAGGCTGTGCTGTTCCTGAGGGAAGGGTGCACGGTGGTGGCCTCCTGTCACTGCTCGGTGGCAGCTTCAGGAACGCCGACATGGATAAACTCTGAATTTGCTTCTCTGGCTCGCAAATTCTGTTAGTTTGGTTGTGTACATAAACAAGGCAAATTTGTTGCCGATTTGAACTTCTATGGCTCTTTCCTTTGTCTAGATAAATGTTCCATGGATGGTTAGTCCAGTCCTTGTACATTCATGTCCGTGGCAATTGTCCTGAACACCTCATGTCAGTTTAGTCAGTTGTAGAAACTGGCAATAAAATTTGTGTATTTGTTTACTGTTTGTTTTACTTGGTAGTGGTTTCGTACTCTTAAGACCATTGTTTATTTGGAAAGGTAAGAATACCATTGCAAGTAGGGATTTGTAGTGGTTTCTTACTCTTAAGACCTTTGTTTATTTCAAAGGGGAAGGATACCATTGCAAGTAGGTATTTGTGCAGATTGATTTTGGTTAGTTTAAGTCTCTAATATATTTATAATGATTTTGGTTAGTTTAAGTCTCTAAGATATTAATAAGTTCTCCTAGCTTGTCAAGCAGGTCTGGATGCACGGCTGGCACTGCAGAAAACTGCGTCGAGTTGAAGGGGCTGCGTGTCTTCTTGTATTTGAACTAATCTGTTACGCTGTCCTGTTGCTGGGCCGAGGCCGCGTACCGTTTGTTTGGGCCTGCCTTGTGCTACACATCATTAGCTTGACGCACATAACATATTCGTGTGACTTCTTCCTCGCTACGGTGCTCGGTGCTTTAGCTACACCACAGTCACGTTCCTCAACTGTGGATGTGGCCGCACGTTTTTCTCTCTTCTCCCAACGGTGGATGTGGATCCGTGTGTAACAGGCGCACGTCCACCGCGTCGTGTGGACATTTGCACAAGCCGATACGAGGGCATGATACCATTATACAAACCGTCCAGATCGTGAATCAGCGAGTCATCAAAACTCACCATCGAGCTCATCATCGAGACCACGTGGGCAAGCGAATATTCGCAGGTGCACCACACACCGTCCATCAATGGACCATCGTGCACGATCCATTCGCCGCGGAAGACGCCGGCCGCGCGGGCACGGATCGCAGTGGGATCACTAGCCGCGCACACTGCACACGACAAATCGCTCGCTGCGGCCCCGCAACATTTTCTTTGAGAGCCCACGACGAACGCTTCCACTTTGTCACCATCTTATCGCATCCTTGTGCCAACCATCCCGGCCAGTAGCTGCCGTCCTTTCTGTCTCCATCTTCCTCTCGCAGATAGCGAGTGAGCTCCGAGCAGCGCTGGCCGATGGCTAGACTAGCTCCACTGCTTCTTCTCGCGGCGGTGTGCCTAGTGGCCGCCTCTGCCGGCGGCACTGCCGATGCGGCGGAGAGGAAGGTGGTCGGCGTTTACGAGCTCAGGAAGGGAGATTTCTCCGTCAGGGTCACCAACTGGGGAGCGGTCATCATGTCCGTCGTGCTTCCTGACTCCAGAGGTGAGTGTCCCTCTTGCCTCCGGCAGCTTCATTTGCCTTGTGATTTCTCTGTTCGGTTCATGGGAGTTCTGGATTGAAGCTTTGGAAACTTGTTTTTTTGCCAGGGAAATTGGCCGATGTTGTCCTTGGCTATGACACCGTTGCTGAATATGCTGTAAGATTTCTGAACCCAATCCTGTTCTTCAAGGCATTGCATGTTCATCTCTCCTGTGTTTAGTTTGTTTTCCTAACCATGAACCAGAACTTGTGAAACATTGTTCGTTGATGTGGATTGTAGAACATCACATAGTAATAGTGTGTGTAGTACCTTCTACATGCATGGAAATTTTCTTTCCATTTTTTCCAGCTCAGTGTGCATCCAGTGAACTCAAATTAGCTTTCTGTTGCTCATCACCCAGTTCCATTTTCACCTACTACATTTCTGTACCCGAGAAAGAAGGGGCGATCAACTCAATTGGCCATTGAATATCCCATAAATATGCTCTCAATTATCTGAATGTTAAAAAATAAAGCTCGTAATTGGGACCTCTGCTGTCCCCATCAGCTTGAGGTCAGTTTTCTGACTTAGAGGTCCAAGATAGAGAAAACAATCCACACAAATAGCGATGCTGTTGCCACGTCTAGAAAATTTCAATATGGTATAGTCGCATAAGCATAGCGCGGAGGACAAGAAATTGTAAGAAACATATGATCGAGAAAGGATTAGATGATGCAGTTTTCTTTAAGCTAGTGGCCATGTTACCCAAGAAATAGTATATGAATCTTACGAAAGAGAGACAGCTGACAACCTCACCATGTGATGTCGGCTTGCCTAGTTTGGAATAGCCATATAAAATTTTTTTATTCTGTTTTCTTTTATATACATATAAATATATAACACCGTCACAATCGGATCACATGAAGAGAGCAGCACAAGCACGAACAAAATCTTATGGAAACCGATTGAGTTTTTGACAAAGTCTACGTACTTTCCAAATCTTTTTTACATAATAGTTCATCTGCAAACCACCTAGCTAGCTCATCAATAAAATGACATCTCTGAGTTCACTATATTTAAGTACCTTCTCAAAGGGTAAATGCTAAATCACCTTACTTCAGTTTACTTTCTGAATTATGCTGTTCAGAACGGTTCTAATTACTTTGGAGCGCTTGTCGGACGAGTAGCGAACAGAATTGCCAAGGGGCGGTTCATGCTCGATGGAAAAGCCTACCATTTGTTTCGTAACGATGGCAATAACACACTACACGGTATGCTTGGAGAACTGTTCCGAGGTGCAAGAAATACATGGTGGTTCATCTATGAACAATAAGTTTCATTTTTTGCCAGGTGGTCACAGGGGTTTCAGCAAGGCTATATGGACAGTGAAGAAGCATATTGCTGGCGGTGACTCACCATACATCACACTGTACTACCATAGCTTTGACGGAGAACAAGGTATAGTCAATTCAAAACCACAAAATGAGTGAAAATATCTACTGACGAAGTGGGAAGTTCCCACCCTAGCAGCCTAGGAGGCATTCAAGTGACAATTGGGCATCATAACCTTTAGGAACGTTTTAGATGTGACGAACATGATTCAATGTCAGCTATCACGAGCTAGTGCCTTCGTGCCTTTACCTTCGGACTAGCTAGCCGAGCTAGGGCCTTTGTACCCGTAGCTCTAAGCTGGCTAGCCCAAGCTGATTGGCCTCAAGCTAGTTATTTTAGGATGGCCACCTTGAGCTGTCCATCCAAAGTAGGCAAACTTGGGCGGGCGATCCATGAGCTCTTTTGCCTTTTGATGATCAGATCTAGGGGTGCTCGAGATCACACTAGACCCAAATATCCCAATCACGACATTCAATGCAATGATATGCACCTCCTGGTTTGGCGCTCACGTGCATACTCTAGTCTATGGTGTCCCTCTTTAGTTAACCGATAAGTAGATCAACAGGAGTAGAATGTTTATACTTGCATACTAGTACTAGTCCTAGAAATTTAACTGATATCAATAGGACATAGGTGGATTATCACCAAATCTCATATTTACATACTTTATAAAGTCTAATATATAGGTTGAAGTCGTGGACAGACCTTAGGCGTGTAACGCTACACTAAACAAAAAACGATAACATAAGCAAGGCTAGATCTAAACCCACAAGTATGACTTGGATCCTATAACAAAACCCTAAAAGTCTTTGTACGTCGTTTGCTCCTGAAGGAATTCTTTCAAGATTGTGTTTTCGTTGTACTGCTTTTCTAGGTCGGGAATAAAGATAGCAAAGGTAAGTACATGAGATACTTAGCAAGATTTTATTTTGTAAACAACTATGACCAAGAGGGGCTTCTTTGGAGAAGGAGAGAGGAGGGATCCTTTGGAGGGATGCTTCTTTAGAGAGGGAGAAAGAGGAGGTAGGTTAGAAAAGCATCACTATAACACATCAAAAATAAAAAAAAGAACACATGAGTAAGATATCATGCTTCTCAATGGGTCGAATCTATCTAAAATCCTTTGTGTCCACCTCATCGAGCTCATTGCGTGCTAGATCATCATCTAGGCTAAACACAAAAAAGTCCAGCCTAGGCCCCCGCTTTTGGTGTATGATCGCCAACAGCTGGTGCGCCAGGTAGTTTTTTTCTTTGTGCATCCTGATTTTCCTCACAAGAATAAGAGGGTGATGGCTAGCGAACGCCGTCGACACCGCTCTAACTCCAAGGAGTCAGGCACCGCCGAGCGACACCATGCGCTGCCACCATGGCTTCACCATCCGACACACCGTGCTACTCTTACCTCGCTGTGGTGTGCTCCACGCCCCCTAGAGCAGAGGAGGGCGACGCCAAACCCAGCAAGGCCATGGCTTCCGTGGCTATGCCGTGGGAGTGCCAGCAACAACTGGCGAGCTTGTAACACCCCTCTCCTGCTAACCAATATATAGGCTAACAAAAGTGGAATGCTTATACCGGCATACATGTACTAGTCCTAAAATTCTAGCCGGTATAGACAGGACATCGATGGATCATCACCAAATCTGCTTTTATTTATTTGATAAACTCTCTTACATAGGTTGCAACCACAAATAGACCTCGGCATGCATCGCAACACAAAGCATAAATATGGTAGTAGAAGCAAAGCTAGATCTAAAGCCACAAGCATGACTTGAGATGTAGACCAAAACCCTGAAAGTTTTTATACACCACTTGCTCCTGAAGGAATCCTTCAACGGTTGGATCTTCATCTTCATACTCTTGTAGGTAGGGAATAATAATAGCAAGGGAGAGTACATGAAGTACTTAGCAAGTCACATGAATTATTGTGGCATGCATGTCTTATCAAAGATGGGTTTGGTTTATTTTGCAATTAAGTGTGTTTTAATTTGTCTTTGCAAATTCTAAGTGTGCTCTTTAAATTATCAGAAAAAGATTTACACCTCAATCCATTCTATGAGTTGTCTTATAACAACTCACCATAAATATCGGGAAGAGACTCACATCTCAACCTATTCTATAAGTTGTTTTGCAATGACTTGTCACGATTCCAATTCGGAAGATATTGTCCTAGACAATATCTCTATTTCTATGCTTGATTAGAGGTGTCATTGATACTCGTGCTTGATTAGCACGAGTACCAGGATGACAACGGGGCAACAAGGATGTAGGGTCATCAACAAATAAGGAGGGTAAGTACAATAAGTGGGTCATTAGCCTATTGTATCGACTGGTGAACCATGGCCAATATCGTGTATGTAAACATGCATGTTTAACAAACAAAATAATTTTAATTTAAAATATGGGATCAACATGATCAAGGGATAACTTGCGTTGGTCTTGTCCTGCCCTTCTTTAACAAACTCCTCGATTTCCTGCTCCTCGGTATTGGCTACTACATGATAAGAAAACATATAAAAAGAAATAAAATTAAAACCTTATATATATATAATAGCGCTATTAGATGGATCTCATTTTTTAAAAAAATTGAGACTTGAATGGCTCAATCGAAGCTATAGTTAAAAAGATATAATTTTTTGAAGATAAAACATTTTCTGCACAATAGATTATCATTAAAAAAGTTTGGATATAATTTTTTTCTAGATTAGAGGCTGATAAGTGGGGTCAGGCATGAGGACGGTAAAGTGGACTTCTTTTTCCGATGCACGGGTTAAAGGGCTTTTGAGCTAAGATGTGTTGGGTGAGAAAGGCGGTCGATGCCTTTAGGCCTTATGGTTATGCAAGCCGGTCTAGTAGCCTGGCCTAGCCTAAGGCAGTGTGCCTCGTTGGCACAGCGGTCCCATGGTCGTCCGACGTGGGTGCTGCATGACAACCACATGGTTGTTAGATCGACGGCCGGTGAAGCTCGATAACGCCCAGTCTAACGATGGCAAATCCCAATGAGAGATGGCCATTGGAGCATTGAGTGGAGGACAGAGAGAAAGAAGGATGACTCGGATTAGAGAGAGGAGTGGGAGATAGCTGGCAACAAGCGGTGGCGGACTTTAGTGGAGATATGGGGCAACCAAATGGGTGACGAAGGTGGCTAGGTTTGGGCTCAATTGGAGGCGGTGTGAAGAGAGGAAAAGAGAGCTCTACTTTCACAGACGGCGCAGATTTTGCATGGTGGCAATGGTGGTCGAAGAGGAAAGGAAGAGAGAGAGGGAAGAGAGGCGGTGGTGGTTGGGAGCTTGGAGAGGTGCGGGTAGGAAGGAGGAGCTTCCTGGCCTATTTATAGATGAGGACGGGTGCTAAAAGTTGGCCGAGAGAGGCGGTGGTATGGAGATTGACGCTAAGCAGCTTCACTGGTTGAGGCGGCAAGGTCTCATAGTGTGAGGGCAGTGACACGGTGATGGTGTTGATTGAAGCAAGGAAAGAGGGTGCGAGCAACATGGCGGCAGAGACAAAATGAGTCGAAGAGAGCCCGCGAGCTCATCAGGGCCTAGACGGAATGGGTTGGCAAAACTTTAGGATTTAGCGCGCGAGGAGGGCGACATGTCATTTTTAGGGTGACAGCAGTGCAATGATGGATTGTGTGGCATAGGCAAAGACAGCGTGATGAAAGACGTTGCCGGCATGGCATGGAATCATGGTCGTGTGTAGCGGTAATCGGCGTGTTCCTTAGGTGCATTTGATTGAACCTATGGTAGGCATGGGGTGGCGCTGGAGGTAAGAGATGACCGTGCCTCTATGTGCCGAGCGGTTGTCTATGCCACGGGTGGCGGGTGGGCTTGGCCAGTCGGCCCATACGCTATGCCGCTAGTGCGCACAACTATTACGAGCGAGCGGGCAACGCGCGAAAGCTGATGGAGCGTGTTGTGGGTCACAGTAGACTGGACCACGCAGAGAGGGAACGGGAGAGGAAGGAGTTTGTGTGGGCCAGGAAAGAGAAAAGGAGGAGAAGGCGGCGTATGAACAGTGCCTCTTCTGAATTATGCGGGTTTGATTTTGGACTTGAATTTAAGCTTGCCATTTGAACTCAAGAAAAATTGAGGATTTTTTTGACAAGAATTTAGGGTGGGTTTAGAGGAGATTTGAGATCCACACTTTAGCACGTACTTCTAGAAATAAAAAATATACAAATTTCGCAAATAGATTTTTATTCAAATTAGTTTATCGGGCAAAAAACACGGGCGTTATAGAGGCCCACCGCTAGACCCTATCCAATGCGCGCTGCACATCAGAGTGACACTAGCCTATCTTCGGCCCTGATAGCCAGGGGAGTGCCCTACTTGCAGTGCAAGCACCCCTCAATCATGCTCCCCCGGTTGGCCAGGGTTCTCGCTTAGAATGTAATATCCATATAAGTTATTATTTTCCTATGTGTTTTTTGGAAGTACTCTTCCGCTTATCCGCTCACAAGAAACTCCACCATGTGAAACCATGATCCTCTGTTTCCTAGTTACGAATGGACAATATTTAGTACGTGTTTTGAGGGATCGTGGTAACTTGGTCATCGTGCATCAGTTATTGGTGCTTGAACTGGTAGATAGTACCCTAGGCATCACCAAGATCCGAGCATCTCGAGTAGCCCTACTACTCCAAGGATGGGTGGTCGAGGCAACCTAGTCCTCGGTAGCAAGATGTCAGTGTCCATCCTAGCTAGTCCTAACCTAAGCACCACCAACGCCAGAACCATGAGTTACTCGATCACCTAGGCATGTTATTATTTTGACTGTCTAAGAGGCGACGGGTAAAATGGTGGTGAATGTTGTTAGTACTGTGCCCATGGACTTTTTTTCCAAGTGAGTAACTTGGCCATCGTGCGCCAGCGGTCGATGCTTGAACTAGTGGGTAGTGCTATAGGAATCACCGAGCTATGAGGGCCTCGGATAGTTTTGTTAACTTAAGGATGGGTGGTCAAGGCAACCTAGGCTCGGTAGCAGGATATCGGTGCTTGGCCTGGTGAGTCCCAATCCGAGCACCACCAAGACCCAAGAACCACAAGTTACTCAATCGCCCATGTGCATTGCTAGCTTAGCTTGGGCATCGAAGGGGCAGTGAGTAAAACATCGGTGGGCATTGTTAGTACTATGCCTATTGATATTTTCTACGAGCAGACGACCCTGTTTACTTGGTTTGCAAGGCCAGGTGGATCGAGGTAAGATCCCAAGCTTCCTCGCGCATTGTGGGTGAGCTCGAGGGCTGGTTTCCATCGAGCACTTGTGTGCTACGTGAGGGGCTAAGGACTCAAATTGGAGAAGGCGTCAAAGTCATAAGGCCACAAACACGCATGGCAGCACTGGAGTCCCAGACTTGTGTGAACACAAGCTCAGGGATTAAACCCCCAAGCACTTGCGTGTTCGCTAGATAGCTCGGAAAGCGGTCCATGTCAAGATTAATGACATATGCCACCATACAACTACATCAACATTTTTCAAGAACAAGTGCGCTGAGCGTTAGGAGATGAAGAAATCGATGAAAGCCACGTCGCCATCGAGCCACTGAAGAGACAGGCCCTGCCCTCAATCTCCGGTGCGATGCTTGACGATGGGGCTGAGGGCTACTGTCAGTGAAGTGAGAATAACAGTCCCACCCTAGTGGGCCAAGAGGCGTTCAAGTGGCGACCGGGTGCCCTAACCTTTGAGTATGTCCCAAGTATGGATGGACATGGTTCGGCTCTGTTCACGCCGAGATCCCTCGCGCGCCTCGGTGTGAACACACCGACACCTAGGAGGTCTGCTTAGTTCTAGTGCAGGCTAGTCAGCTTCTCTCCGTGGCTCGAGGTACGTGCGCTAGGGGCCGTGAGGTCCGATCGGCTCCAGCACGACGGTACGGGTGCGAGTGTGCCAATCAATTTGACCCTGCAATTGACAAGGAAGTGAGACGAGCAGGTCCGTCTGACGGTGGGCCGATACAGGTGCTCGCTATCGGCTGACTGCCGATAGGATCGGGATGGCCATCGGCCACATCCGGAAGGCCCTTCGCTGATGGATTACTGAATACTTGATAAAATGATTCGTTGAACATCTCTTGCAACGGCTTGGAAGAATTCATAGGTGCTAAATGGCCTAATTCCTTCATCAAAACACATTTTGATAATTGTGCTTTTTAAATTGGCACTTGTTTAGTCATACTGAAGGATTCCAAACAGAGCTTCTAAAAGTTGTCCATGTTTTACTCTATATGCCGCCCCTGGTCTTCATTCAAATCCTCCATTATAACTGGAACTATAATCTCCTCATTGGCTTCATCTTCAGACAAATATGTCTTGAAATCAACCTTTTTTTAGACATATTGACAACAAGATGTCCCCCGAGTTGATTAGTAAAAATCAAACTTCTAACCAGTCACTTGTAGAGTTCCGTTGGTTGATAAATGGAATTATATCACCAGCCGATAAAGGATTTTCAGTCGATGAACGGTCTTCAGGTTTCTCCAATCGATGAATGAAATCCAGTACAATTGGCTAATGAATAAAGATTTCTACCCTATCGGCCGATGAATATAGTATAGTTCTTATCGGCCGATGAATGAAACCTTCGGTCCCACTGGGCGTGACAAAAAAATATGTTCGCGCCGAGATGCCTCGCGCGCCCCGGCGCGAACACACCGACGCCTAGGAGGTCTACTTACCTCCAGTGCAGGCCAGTCAGCTTCTCTCCGTGGATCGAGGTACGCGCGCCAGGGACTGTGAGGTCCGATCGGCTTCGACGTGATGGTACGGGTGCGGGCATGTCAGTCAATTTGACCCTACAATTGACAAGGAAGTGAGACGAGCAGGTCCATCGGACGGTGGGCCGATACAGGTGCTCGCTATCGGCTGGCTACTGATAGGATCGGGATGGCCATCGGCCACACCCAGAAGGCCCTTCGCTATCGGCTATTTACCGATAGGAATCGGGAAGCTCTTTGATCGGCTGGGGAGCCGATGTGGACATGGACAGGTGTCGATGGGGGATCGGCCGCAGAGCCGATGGAGAAACCGGGGTGTACTCAGAGGATAGCAAAGCGCACAAGATCCTTCCGAATAGCCGACGGAAGCCGTAACAGTCGTTCATCGGCTGGAAAAACCGATAAAGGCACATACGGACTGGCAAGGAATAGTATTAAAAGGCACGGGCTACAAAGCCGATGCCGCTCCGGATATGATAGCACGAGACCCATCGCCTGCCGTGACAACACCATTAACACCGAACCTCGAAGATCAGACCTAACCGAGACAGTACGAGGCCGAAGCCAACAGCGATGATACGGAGGACGTCGGATTAGTTGTGTTGAAGGAAAGACAGGAATGAACCCATCGGCTAGATGAGCCGATGAGGGGACGCCTCTCTGATGGCGGGGGCGTATCGGCTAGGAGACCAATGCACTTAGCGTTACGCGTCAAGGGACACCTTTAAAGGCTGATGCGTATCGGCCGAGGGGCCGATGCGCTGGGCGTGAAGCTCAGAGCATGGATAACTCATCGGCTAGCACTCCGATGATACGCCGTACAGAAAACTATAAGTTTGAAGCTCAATCTACCATCGACAGCCCCGTAGGTCAAACCTAACCGATGCAGTACGAAATTGACGACGGCAGAGAGAGCTTAACAGGCCGATAGGCCCTGCACGGATGTGATGCAATACATCTGATCAGCCTAAGAGGTCGAACCTAACCGATGCAGCCTTAGACGGAGCAGAACATATCGAGATGGTGGCGGGACTTACCCATTCGCTAGAGACCGAACTTAACTGATGCAGCCTCGCGTCGAGAGCTAGAACCTGTCGGTAAACCTAGATGAACTAGGGTAGCGATGCGCCAAAATTGTATTGATCGAGAGATATATTACATGTCTCTAGGGGGTCTATATTTATATCCTGGATTTACAGACAGAGTCCGACGCGTTTACAACCATCAGACGTTATTTCCTAACAAAAACAAAGGAAAATATCTCTAAAGAAGTTAACTAACTAATTAAACCTTTCTAATTAGATAAGGTTACAATTTATAAAGATAAAATACTCTGTCGTGGATTCTACGGCTCCTCTTCAAACTCGGTTTTATCTGAATAATCTTCCAATTTGGAACCGAGTCTTCCTTCGCTACAACCTGATCGGCTTCTTCACTGTATTCATCGGACACCTCTCAGCGGATCGACTTTAGCACCATCGAATCTGTCCAGATTTTGGCGTTAACAGGCGCCAACTATCTCGAGCTGGTGCCTCCATGCCCTTAGCCCTATGTTAGCCCCGAGACAGTCATTTCAAAACGACTACTCTGAGCTGTCCGCCCTAGGTAGGTGACCTTTGACGGGCGACCCTCGAGCTCTCTTGCCTCTTGATAATCAAATCCAAGGGTGCTCGAGGTCACGGTAGACCTAACTACCCCAACCATCGCATTCAATGTGGTGAGGCAAAATACATCGCCTGGTTCATCGCTCATGTACCTGCTCTAGTCAGAACGATAAGACAAATATATATCCCGATGGACATGTGGCATAGAATAAGATGTATACTGCTCTCTATTACTGTTTGACGACCATACCACAATCAACCTACTTTATAGCCCATACTTTCTATCCATTCCACCGTGGCGCTAACTTGTGGACCTCCTGTTGTAGACATGGTGGAAGCTAGGCGTTGTAGTGGTGAGGCACACCAGGAAGCTAACAATGATTAGACTAGCCATACTTAATCTCTGTATGCCAAGACTCACAGAGTCTTTATCTGTATTTTTTTCTGCTTCGATCAATACGGTATGTGTGTATGCATATATATATATAAGAGGAGGATTGTAACCAAGAGAGGAGCTTCTTCGGAGAAGGAGAAAGGAGGGATCCTTCAAAAGAATGCTTCTTCAGAGAGGAGGAGGAGACAAGTTAGTAAAAGATCCTTATAGCACATCAAGAACAAGAAAAGAACGTAGAAATAGAGTATTATGTTTCTCGGTAAACTAAACTTGTATAAAATACTTTTATGTCTACCTCATTAAGCTTATCACATGTTAGATCATCTCCTACACCAAACACGAAGGGGGTTAGGCTAGGTCCTCGCTCTCGGTGTACAATCACCGACAATATCAGTTGTCTTCCAGCTTTCACGGCATGCGTTTCTTGATTCTTTCATCCGAAACATCAGCAGACAATTCAATGAACATGACCTTGCATTGTAGGAAACAAGAAATTCTGAAACATTTTTTTTGCTTAAAATCCATTTGATCCATCCCCGTTTTATTTGCTGAGTCAACCATACCGCTGTTGAAACAGGATTCCCAGGCGCCGTCGAGGTGTACGTGACGTACCATCTGTCCAGCCCGTACGTGCTGAGCGTGCACATGAACGCGACGGCGCTGGGCAAGGCGACGCCGGTGAACCTGGCGCAGCACTCGTACTGGAACCTGGGCGGCGCGGGCAGCGGCGACATCCTGGACAACACGGTGCAGCTCTTCGCATCACGGTACACGCCCGTGGACGCCGAGCTCATCCCGACGGGCCAGGTCGCGCCCGTTGCCGGCACGCCCTACGACCTCCGCGCGCCGACGCCCGTGGGCGCGCGCGTCCACCAGGTGACCGGCGGCAGCAAGAACGGCACCACCATCTACGGCTTCGACATCAACTACGCCGTCGATGGCGACGACGACGCCCACGACGCGCTGCGGCGGGTGGCCGTCGTCCTGGACGGCGCGTCCGGGAGGGCGATGGAGCTGTGGGCGAACCAGCCCGGGGTGCAGTTCTACACGGGCAACTTCCTCACGGCCGGCGAAAAGGGGAAGGGCGGGAAGGTGTACGGGCAGTACGGCGCGCTGTGCCTGGAGACGCAGGGGTTCCCCGACGCCGTGAACCACCCCAACTTCCCGTCGGTGGTCGTGAGGCCCGGTGAGGTGTACAACCACGACATGGTGTACAAGTTCTCGTTCTAGCGTAGGCGACTTTGGATCAAGTGGTGGTCGATCATTTGATCTCCTGTAAGTTTGTGATATTGTCGGTGTCGGTCGGTGCAATAATGATATGCGTTAATTTGCAATAAGACGCAGGGGAAGAAAAGATGAGACAATTAACAAACTCACTGTTCGGATTAATCTACGAAGCGGTTAATTACGCGCTTATTTTCCTTTCTTTCGCTAAATTTCGCGTGGTTTTAATTTACGGTGCCGTTAAGGAAAACGTCCTGCAACTATTCAAACCGTTTATGGAGCACGTCAAAAGGATGGTTCTGACTAGTGAGCTAGTTTTCCGTAATGCGGTCATGCGGCGGGCACGTGGGTGACAAAACTTCAAAAACTTATTTTTGGCACGTTTCAGTTTTTTGTTTAAGAGTTGTGCACGGTTTCAAAAGTGGCGGCGCACATAGTGGAATAGCTTGTCCAACTTCCCCAAGGCCAAATTGTCCCACTCGCGTTCGGATGACCGGATTCCGGCCGAGCAAAAACCTGCGACCAGTGCAAGCCAAGCGGAGCGTGTGCCTGGCTCCGTTTCGTTGCGACTCGAGACGAGACAAAGGGATCACGCCTGCACGCGCGCGGCGCGGGGTGTCCATAACCAGGTCTCCGCCTCCACGCTGGTGCAGCCCCTCGCCTCCATTTATATCTGGCCATCGCGATTGATTCGCGAATTAGTTGCGTGCGTCTGCGTTTCTTCTCGCTTCGTGAGCTGTGAAAACGAAGCACTACTGCTCCTATAATGGCTGGAGCTCGACTGTCTCTCGCGCTCCTGTGCCTGGTGACCACGGCGCTCGCCGGCGGCGCCGTTGGTGCGGGGAAGATGATCGGAGTCTACGTGCTCAGGAAGGGGGATTTCTCCGTCAAGATCACCAACTGGGGAGCCACCATCAAGTCGGTCGTCCTCCCTGATTCCAAAGGTACGGCAGATTTCCTGCTGGAATTCCACTATTCCAGGAAAAGAATCATATAAATATATCAATATAGTATCATGTCCCCTCTGTTGAGAACTTGCTTTTTCCTGAGAGCGTTCTGTGTGTTGGTCTAAACTCGCAGAGCTTGTTTTTGCAGGGAATTTGGCTGATGTTGTGCTTGGCAAAGACACCATTGCTGAATATGTCGTAAGAACACCAAATCCCTTCCAAAAAAAATATTTTCCCTTGCATATTTGCATCCATCCCCACTTCACGGCAGTGCGTATCCCTCTCGAAAATTGGCAATATCATTCATCTCGAAAAATAACGCAAAACAAAGAAATGGCAATATCATTCGGTTTCTTAATTTGCCTTGTTCTGATAGCCTGTTGAAACTTAAGTCCTTTGAAAAACGGAATAGAAAAAATATAGAATTTTGATGGAAATGTATATACAATGAAAAATTTATAAACACTGAAAAAAATACAGAAATAACCATTTGATAGGCTATAGAAATAAATATACGAATTAGATGGTAAATATAAAACTCAAAGAAAAATAACTATAATATTCAATCTAAATTTATTTCTATATACATTGAGCCATTCTAAGAAAATTTCATAAGAACTCGGTTGCTCCGGTTCTAAAGGGTCAAATAGGTAAATTCACTAACGGATTTTAATTCTCTACAAATCCTTTGTTGCAAAGGGGGCTTAAACTTATTCACAGGAGTTAAAGGCCTCAAGTCGACTTAGTACTGCACCTAAAAAAATACAGTCTTGTAGGAAATATACAGTAACTATGAATCCCCCGTGTATATGAGGGGGTCGGGTATATATATATACAGTCCAGATCAGTGGTCTATCTAACACCCCCCGCAGTCACAGCGGAAGGAAAACGGACGCAAAGACTGGACCGAAAACTAGTGAACAAAGACGTGGACAGGCCCTTAGTCATTATGTCGGCAAACTAATGTGCCGATGGTACATGGAGCACCCGAACATATCCTAATGCAACCTTGTCACGGACAAAATAAATATCGATCTCGATGTGCTTTGTGCGTCGGTGATGGACCGGGTTGGCGGTCATTTAGACGGCACTAACATTGTCACAGTAGACGACGGTCGCGGTGGAGAGAGGTGCATGGAGCTCCTAGAGAAGCTGGCGAAGCCAACAGCACTCGGCGACGACATGGCGACGGCGCAGTACTTGGCTTCAGCACTGGAGCAGGACACTGTAGTCTGGCGTTTTGAGGACTAGGATACGAGAGTGTCACCGAGGTAGACGCAGTAGCCGGACGTAGAGTGTCGAGAGTCGGGGCAGCCTTCCCAGTCCGCGTCGGAGTACACGGTGAGGGAGTCGATGGGGCTGGAGCTGAGATGCAGCCCGCTGGAGAGGGTGCCCTTCACGTAGCGTAGGATGCGCTTGAGCAGCGCGAGGCGAGGTTCGCGCGGAGCGTGCATGAAGAGGCACACTTGCTGGACAGCATACGTGAGGTCGGGTCGGGTGAGTGTGAGGTATTGGAGAGCCCCGGCAAGACTCCGATAGTGAGAGGGATCGGCAACGAGGGCGCCATCGGCGGTGGAGAGTTTGGCTCGAGTGTCGACTGGGGTGGCCGTGGGGTGATAGTCGGCCATGCCCGCACGCTGGAGGAGGTTGATGGCGTACTGGCGTTGGAAAAGGAAGAGCCCGTGGATGGAACGGGTTACGGAGATGCCAAGAAAATGGTGGAGAGGACCAAGATCGGTCATGGCGAACTCAGAGTGGAGTCGGGCCATGATCTGGTCGAGGAGAGATGTCGAAGACGCTGTGAGGACAATGTCATCGACATAGAGAAGTAGATAGGCAGTGGCGGAGCCGATATGGAAAGTGAACAGGGAACTATCGGACGCAGAGGCCACGAAGCCGATGTGCCGAAGATAGGCAGCAAAGCGCTGGTACTAGGCACAAGGGGCTTGTTTGAGGCCATAGAGAGAGCGTTGAAGGAGATAGACGTCGTCGGGCCGAGAAGGGTCGACAAAGCCTGGGGGCTGCTGGCAGTAGACTGTTTCCGTCAGGTGGCCGTGAAGAAAGGCGTTCTTCACGTCTAGTTGATGGATCGGCGAGGAGCGAGAGGCAGCCAAGGTGATGACGACTCGGATGGTGGCGGGTTTGACAACGGGACTGAAGGTCTCATCGTAGTCGACACCGGGTTATTGAGAGAAACCCCGGACTACCCAGCGAGCCTTGTGATGGGCAA
Organism: Oryza coarctata; assembly: GCA_030770085.1. Lineage (NCBI taxonomy): Eukaryota > Viridiplantae > Streptophyta > Magnoliopsida > Poales > Poaceae > Oryza > Oryza coarctata. The sequence continues at coordinate 11,405,379 of CM061468.1, forward strand.
GGGAGCCATCGGCGTAGAATTTGTGTTTAAAAATCCACTTACCGGTCACAATGTTGGCGCCGGGAAGTCGGGGAACGAGGCGCCAGGTCTCGTTGTCCATTAGCGCCTTGTACTCGTCGGCCATGGCCGCGCGCCACTAAGAGTCGGCCAAGGCTGAGCGAGAAGTCACTAGGATGGGCGAGATAGAGCTGTGGACGGCGGAGAGACCGTAGCGCGGATTGGGTCGGAGAGACCCGGTCTGGGAGCGGGTGACAATGTGAGAGGTGGAGAGAACTGGAGCCGATGGGAGTACGGGAGTAATGGGAAGAACTGGTCGGGTAAGGGCGTCATTGGCTCCGAGTCGGCGACTGTAGACAAGAGGAAAAGGAGAGATTAGATCGGCCTGAGCCGATGAGGTCGGGTGGACCGAGTATTCCGATCGGTCCGATAGAGGTGGATCAGCCGATAGGGTGGGGGGAGCCGATAGGGTGGATGGAGCCGATAGGGTGGGGGGAGCCGATGGTAAGTGAGGAGACGATGGAAGTGGGGTGTCCGATGGAGATGGAACGGTATCGATTGAAGGATAAATAGGATCGGTATCGGCCGATAAAGGTGGATTCGATGGGGGTCCGATGGTGGGGACATCGAACCGAGTAGTGGTGGGAGATGTGACGAGTAAATCCTTAGCAGCGGCCGATGAGGGGGCCGATGGAGAGGGCAGTGGGGAAGACCTGGTCGGCACGGTGTTGGTGAGGAGGAAGTCGAGATCACTAGAGGAGGATCTCGGATGAAGGAGACCAAAGGGAAAACATGTCTCGTCAAAAATGACGTGACGAGAGACGAGGACACGTCGGGTGGAAAGGTCGAGGCATCAGTATCCCTTGTGAGAGGTGGAATAGCCGAGGAGAATACAGGCGGTGGAGCGGGGAGCGAGTTTGTGGGAAGCTGTGGCGGTGAGATTTGGGTAGCAGAGGCACCCGAAAACGCAAAGGTGGGAGTAGTCGAGCGCCATGTGGTGGAGAAGGGCATAGGGAAATTCAATGGAGCAGTGGTTATCTCGTGTGAATTGATGGACATACATAAGATTGTGAATGAGAGAAGAGACAATAAGAACATTGCGTAGGGGGAGGTTAGTGGTGGATGTAGACAGAGAGGAGTCACCGCGGTATTGGACAGGAAGAGAGTGACCATTGCCGATAGTGACAAAAGGAGAGGAAGAGGGGTGACAGGAGCGAAGTATACCGGCCGATGACGCCATGTGTGAAGACGCCCCGGAGTCTAGCATCCAAGGGTGCTGTGGTTGGAGCGTCATCTGGTTGAGGGCAGCGACGAGGCCAGCCTGGTTCCAGGAGGGAACCGACTGGGTGGTTGGGGTCGGTAGCATCGGCTGAGGCGGCAGAACGGGAGCCGATGCCAGGTGAGCCTGGGGATGGGCACCGAGAACTCTGGGTTGTCAGCCGATGGGGCTGCGTGGCTGGGGCTGGGGCGCCCAGGGGTTGTAGCAGACCCACGGACCCGTGGGACCGGCAGGGTGGGTAGGGACCGAGGTAGGTCGTGGTGGCGTCGGACCCTGCCAGGTCCTGCCTTTGCCTTTGCCCTTGCCTTTTCCGGTGTGGGCTGTGTTGCTGTGGACGGAGCCAGGGCCACCAGGACCGCGGGAAGAAGGGGCAGCGCTAGAAGCTCGGCAGCCATTATCGGCTGCGGCAAGAAAAGCGGTGTGGGCCACTGTCTTCTCATCATTGGCTAGACGGAGTTCTTAAAGAACTAGCATGTCATGAGCCCGGGCGAACGATGGAAGAGGTGTGGCGTTGCCGATGTCATCGGCGGTGTTGGAGAAGCGGGGATTAAGGCCCCGCAGAAGGGCGAGGACGAGTTGAGAGTCGGCCATAGGGTGGCCGACGTCCCGGAGAGCAGCAGCCTTGACTTTTAGGCGCTGGCAGTACGAGGAGACAGAGGAGTCGCCTTGTACCATAGAGTGGAACTCGTTGAGGACGAAGATGGCGCGAGGCTGCTTGTTGGCCAGGAAGATCCGCTCGATGGCCACCCAGAGGTCCCGGACAGTGGGGTCGGTATCGTCCATGGCAAGGTCGAGGACAGAGTCGTCGACCGAGCCGAGCAGCCAGCTGCGCATGCAACACTCGGCGATGTCCTACTGAGGATCATCGGGGCGAGGTGGAGCGGAGCCATCAATATGGGACCGGAGGCTGAATTTTCCACAGAGGGATTTGAAGAAGAAAAACCACTTGGAATAATTGGCGTTAAGGTCAAGGGAGATAGGAACGTGAGATTTCACGTTCACAGCAGCGTAGGGAGGGAAGAAGATCGGCGAGGTGGTGCCCGAGGTGTGGTCTATGGCATCGAGGGCCGGAGCAGATTTGGCGACTGGAAGAGTGCCGGAGCTGAGGGCGGACTCGGAGGCCATGACGGGAGAACAGGAGCAAAGAGCCGATAGGAGAGAGAAGCCGATGGGAGGGGGAAACCGATGAGAGGATGGATCGGCCGATCAAGGACATAAGAAGCCGATGGGAAGTGGCCAGCGGAGTAGGTAAGGAGTGGCCAGCCGATGAGGAGTGGTTGGCCGATGGAGAGTAGGTAGCGGAGTAGGTGAGGACAGAGTGGGTGGGTCAGAGAGTGGTTAGGTCATGGACGTGCGAGGATTCACGTCCGTGAAGAGAAGATTCACGTCCGTGGACTCGTGGAGGCCAAGGAGTGGGGCGGACGCGAAAAAGGCAGGGAGTGGCCGGATGCGAAGAGAAAATGTTCGCGTCCGGGAGGCAGGGATTCGTGTCCGTGGACACGTTGGACTGGCTCGGACGTGATGGGAGAAGGTTTGCGTCCGAGAGCCGTTGAGCATGTCGGAAAGGGCAAGAACCAAGGGAGGTTTCCAGCCGATGGAGACGACGAGCGCGGAGGTGCGCCAGCGTCAGAGTAGGAGAGATGCACGAAACAAGAGAAAGAGCGGAGACGGGTGCGAGGAGGGACGAGGAGGCGGAGCGAGACCGTCGCCTAGTCGCGCGGAGAAAAGGTGACTACGGGAGAGATGGGGAGAAGAAGAAATGGAGACGAGAGAACGAGGGGAGTACCGGGAAGAGAATCAGCAATGGAAAGAAGACGTCGACGACGAGAAGGAAAGAGTCGGCTCGCCGGAGGGAGAAGCTAGCGCGCCGGGATGTCTAGACTCGCTCTGATATCGGTAGAAAATGTACAGTGACTATGAATCCCCTGTGTATACGAAATGGTCGGATCAACTCAGGCCAATGCTCTGTCTAACAAGTCATGATCACAAAATTTACCTTCCCTGCACCCACTTGGAACTTCTTCCAGATACTGGGATGAAGTAAAAAAAAGATATACAACTAACAAAAAGATAAGGACAAGTTTCAAAACACATCGAAATATGATAGGAACGTATCCTGACAAACATACTCATTATCAAACGCTGGATGCAATAAATTACGATTCTTTGTGTGTTAGTGACCAAGTTACCAGAAGATAAACTATGCTCATCAGCACACGGATAGCAGCAATTCCATGTGACGCAATCTCTGAAAAAATCGTTTGACCGAGGGGTCGCCTTCATAGTCCGTATTAACTTTTCTCTTGTTGCCATTTGTCAACATGCAAAGCTGAATAATTATATGCAAATCTCCTTTATTCTTGTCATTCTCCATAGGCTTTATTAGTCCAATTATGACATGGTCAGAGTACCACCACCTCAAATAGAATTGTCTAAGCAAAAGCTAATCATCAGCCAGCCACACAATTTTTCAGAAATGCTTAGAAAAAAAGCTTGAGCTTGTCAGAAAACGTTGGTTCCCATCTCCACATCACTGTTTCGTTCTACCCTTATCCATTTTCTTCCCATCATCTGGAATATCATTCAAACACACAAGCCGCTTTTCTTTACCCAACCAAAGATCGGTCTGAATCAATTAGACAATAACATTTGCAATATCGCTGTCGAAAAGATGCCAAATAGTTCAAGCTGTCTATCAGCATCGATCTTCTTCCTCCTGCCAATCAGAACGATACTTCTTACTTCGGGCCGGTGAACGGACGCGTCGCGCAGAGGATAGCCAGGGGCCGGTTCGTCCTCGATGGGAAGGTGTATCACACGTACATCAACGACGGCAGGAACGCGATTCATGGTACGGATGGTGCATGCATGGATCGATGCAAAGCTTCAGACCTCAAATCAAATCCATGATGTAACACTGGCATTTGTTCGTACATTCAGGTGGTCACAGAGGGTTCAGCAAAGTCATATGGACGGTGAAGGAATACGTCGGCGGCGGCGACTCTCCGTACATCACCTTGTACTACCGCAGCTTCGACGGAGAGCAAGGTGTGCTACGAAATGCATATCTCGTTCGAAAATCACCGCCATTTCCAGATGAAAGATTGATTTTTTTTCTTCTGAATTTGGAGTCGTAAAATTGCATTGTGAATGGTGATCAGGATTCCCGGGAGACCTGGACGCGTACGTGACGTACCAGCTGTCGAGCCCGTACGTGCTGGCCGTGCGCATGAACGCGACGGCGCTGAACAAAGCGACGCCGGTGAACTTCCTTCAGCACACGTACTGGAACCTCGGCGGCCAGGGCAGCGGAGACGTGCTGGGACACACGCTGCAGCTGTCCGCGTCCCGGTACACCCCGCTGGACGAGGAGCTCCTCCCGTCGTCGGGCGTCGTCGCCCCCGTCGCCGGCACACCCTACGACTTCCGGGCGCCGACCCCCATCGGCGCGCGCATCCGGCAGGTGATGGGCGGGCGCATCGCCGGGTACGACATCAACTACGTGATCGACGGCGACGAGCACGGCATGCGGAAGGTGGCCGCCGCGCGGGACGGCGCGTCGGGGCGCGCGCTGGAGCTGTGGGCGAACCAGCCGGCCATGCAGCTCTACACCGGCAACTGGCTCAACAACATCAAGGGCAAGGACGGCAAGGTGTACGGGCAGTACGGCGGGTTCTGCCTGGAGACGCAGGGGTACGTGGACGCCGTGAACCACCCCGATTTCCCGTCGATGACGGTGAGGCCCGGCCAGGTTTACAAGCACGACATGGTCTTCAAATTCTCCTTCTAGCTAGCTCTAGCCGTATAACATTATTCAAGATTGTGGGAATAATTATTGGTGTGTTGAAAATTAAAGAATGGCCTCTCACTATACACATGGTGATAATTTAAGGGGTTTTCAATAATGCGCTCCACGAAGAATCTATTTGCGGCAAGCTATAATGTGCTCTTGTTCTTGAGCATATTTGTACACGTCACACAATTAGAAGTTCTGTTGATCGTTTGACCCATATAATAAATCCGAATACATGCATTCCTAGCGAATTTTTTTTTTTAGATATCATTTGGACCGGTCCAACTGAAACTTGACCACTTAGCCCAAACATCGTACTGTGTTCGGCCACGATTGCTAATTGGCGTATATACACTCTCAGCGCACGCTTTTTACTCATGAGGGCCACGTCAAAGTTTCAGATAAAAAGTTTTCTGACAGCGCATATGCGCGAATTAACAGTCATCCTATTCGGTAGCTTCGGCTCCCCCTTAGTGGGCTGTGTGTTCTAGGCATGTGCGTCCCTATTCCACTCTCGTTTCACGAATAAAAAAGATACACAAAAATCCAAGAAAAAACGAGGAGATTCGTAGAAGGTGAATAAACTACGGGCAAACTTTTAGGCCAGATTGATGCCACAGATCGGAGGAATAAAAAATGAGATATTTTGAGGAATAAAAAATAAGACAGAAATCATGATTTATTTATTTATATATTGGTTTTGCGTGGAGACGAAATCTGTAACTTTGTGTGGTAAAATGGCCAGACGGAATTCCCAGGGCCAGATCGAGCTCGCAATCTGTTTGCCCGTGTAATATCACACGGTTGACTCTGCCTGTACTACATGTGTTGCCTGTAGAGATACGGACAATGCGGCAACTAACACCTCACATCAGAAAGTTTTGGCTGCTCGCGCGGTGGTGGCACCGGGCAAACGGCCAAGCGAAGGGATCGATCCACGGGCTGCGGCCGGTCGAGGCCTGCGCGTCCGGACGCAAACGGCGCATGGCAAACACGGGCGGACCGCGGACGCATGCATGCGTGACGCGCGCTACCCGCCAACGCTACGCCCGGTAGTGACATACTGCTTCTATCTCCATGACCACACGCAGGGACGGCCAGGACAAAACCGCAGGCGTGCATGACGATCGAGGCGGAGGGATCGGCGCGTTGATGCTGCATGCCGTTCACCAGATGACCTTGATCGGTTCTCTGCAGAAGCTTGTATACTGTATTACTGATGAGTACTTGTAAGCGTTACTCTGTTACGCGGAATAAATAAGTTCAGAATGGGTTTGGTACTTCCTATTGGTATAGTTTGACGTAATAAAAAGCTACGTTTTAAGATTTTAGCGATCGATTGGGGAAGCCCAAATAGAACATGACCGCACGGCTCGGATGCGGCAAAGGTGGCGGATGCTCTCTCATGGGCTGGACCATTAGCGCAGAGTTCTTCACGATCGGGACGTTGACGGCAGTACCGTTCCGGGGCGGGGTATGCTGCACTATCCCATGATTCCCATCCGTTTCACGATCAAAACGCTATAATAAATTCCAACAAAATCCTGGGAGTTCGGTAGACAAGTGGAGAAACTACGTACAAAAAAGGTGGCCGCGCGAGCGCGGTCGATCGGCAAGGCGGCTAAAGGAAACCGAAGCCGAAAAAAGAAAGAAACGCGCGTCACGCGAGAGCCAGCGGGCGCCGCCGAGGTCTCCGCCTCTGCCGCTGCGCGCACGTCCGGACGCGAAGGCGCAGGCCTTGCATGCGTACGTGGTCGGACGCGCCGCGACCCGTGCGTGAACTCCACGCGCGTAGCAACATCGTTAACGTACACCTATCTCCGTGACCGACCTCACCTACGATGCTACGCAGGGAAGGCAACCAAGGCGCATGAGAGGCAGGGCGAACACGACAGCGGAACAACAAAACATGGTTTAACGGATGCTATAAGGAAAAGGAACTAGTGTTCAGCACACTAGAAACACACCAGATTATTCAGACACGAAGCAGCAGCTAGAGCTGGGCGGCACACACGTGACACGCCGCAGCAGGTAGACGACCACCCTCTCGATCCAACCGGGTGGCCGAGTCGATCTTGGTCAGTTGTTCGGGGGAGGCGGGGTGGTTTTGGGCTCGCCGTCGCCGGCCTTGGGAGGAGAGACGCTCACGGCCTGATTGGTAGTAGTATTGCCCACCACAGGGCTCTGAACCTCGGGCCTTATTCTTCAAGATGGTAAAAGTCTTCTATTTCAAAAGGAGCTAATTTGGAAATCACACACGATATAGAGGTTCTTATACACACTTTTCAGTTGTTTGAGGCATCTATCTACTGATGTATCCTTCATTCAGATTTGCTATGTTGCCATATATGTTGTGTCAAATCGTAGTTGTGGATTGGAACTTTGGAACTATATAAGCAAATATCCTTTTTTAGAACGGTCGCGAATACTACTGCTTTACATATTAGACCCCCTCCTCTCTCTCTCGAACAGGATTTTATATGAATCAATTCAATTCTAGGTGAAAACATGAAAAAATCATGCGTTCCAAAGTGAAATAGCACGTTTTTGAATCTAGCCTGCCTAGCAAAAATTATGTGGTACATCCAGATGTACTAGAACGGAACAAACACGTAAAATATAGAAAGATTGCGGTTCAATTTTTTTCTAAAAAAAATTCAAACAAAGAAAAGGCGCGAAAGCAACACGATGCAACGAACACGAACTACAACAGGTCGATACTAAATCTGGGCCTAAAAAAGTTCCAACGGAGAAAAGGCGTGAAAGCAACACGATGCAATGAACACAAACTTCAAGTAGATACTAAATCTGGGCCTAGAAGAAGTTCAAACAGAGAAAAGGCGTGCAAAACCTGTTTGAAAAAAGGCGCGAAACCAACATGATGCAGCGAACAAGAACTATAAGAGGTAAATACTAAATCTGGGCCTAGAAGGACAGCACGGCAACTACAAACTACAAGTAGCGCATACAAAATCTGAGTATAGGCATAGTGGTATACCCTGGCACGGTCCATCTCCTCGCTGGTGAGAGAAGGAGCCTCCAGGACCACATCGTCGGCGAGGTTGATCAAGTCGCCATTGTCATCAAAGGGCTCTTGCCTCTGCATTGGGCCCATCTTCTTCAGGAGATAAGAGGGACAACCTGATTGAAGTTTTGGAGAAGATGAACACTGAGCACACAGGTGAGGAACACGGAGGTGGAGGTCCCTCCTTTTGTAGGTGTTTGCAAGACGGTGCAAGGAGATGATGCATCCTGGGAAGTGTGACACTTGTGTGAGTTGGCCGAGATTTCTACTGGTGTTCATTGCCATTGTAATTTTCTTGCATCCAGGGGCGTGGTCACGCAGTAGAGGATAGTTGAATGCCACAACGAATGATAATTAGGTGAGGTGTAAATGCTAACTGCTAGCTAGCCTGCTTTGGAAGCTTGTTTTGACTGTTGCTGATGAACGAGTACTCAAAACTGACTAAAAAGCGATCGGGTGCATGAAGATTGCCAGCAACAACGGGACATTTGAGCAGCGCATTTCCAACGAATTCATTGTACAACAATCATTTTGAAACATGTCTTTTACAGAAGAAATTCTCCAGGAAAAACTGCTCGAGAAAAAAAAAGATACCGAAAAGATTTAAAGGCACAGATGTTAGCCCTCCCCCCCCCCCCCCCCAGCATGCAGCACGCACACCTGATCAGGTGTCCTGCAAGTCTCAGCCATCACACATTTTTGGTACACACATACGCGTGCATGTCACCTCTCGGATCCTCTCGTGCACATCTCCCACATGCACATGCACATGCACGTACATGAATCCATTCCACCCTTCACGCCACGCATGCCGTGTAGACCTTAGACCTTGAAGCCGAGGTAGTGCGGCGTGCCGGTGAACTTGAGCCACATAGCGCCGTCGACGAACGGACCGGTGGTGAACTGCTCGGCCTCCTTCTGGCCGATGACGCGGAATCCTTTCCAGTTTACGCGCTTGCTGGTGCCGGCGCCGGGGCCGCGGTTGTTGTACTCCGCGTAGTAGAGCGTGTTGAGCGCGAAGTCGCCGTTCCAGGGCATGTACCCTTCCGGCTTGATGAAGTCGGCAATGGTGCTCTCCATGATGACGAGGCGGGAGTACTCCTTCCATGGCCGGCCGAGGTATGATGGGATCTTGAACCTGTCGGGGAAGAGCTTCTGGTCAGGCACGAGGCGGCAGTTCTGGATGATGAGGCCGGACTTCATGTTGGGGTCGGTGCGGCCGTGCGCCGTCACCGAGTTCTGCTGGTTGTCCATGGGCCTGCGGGTGATGATGAGGCAGTTCTGGAACACGGCGGCGGAGTTGCCGAAGATGAAGTCGATGGTGCCGGAGATGACGCAGTTGCGGAAGAACTGGCGCCGCGCGTGCACGTACAGCGTGTCCTGGAACGCGTCGAACCGGCAGTTGTAGAAGGCCGCGAGGTCGCCCTGCACGCGCAGCGCCACCGCCTGGTGGCGCTCCGCGCCGGCCGTGTTGTGGAACCCCATGTTCTTGCAGATGAACCCGGCCGCCTCGACGGAGAAGGTGGCCGTCTTCATGGTGGTGATGCCGTCGGCAAAGCTCTTGCGACCGGTGACGCGGCTACGCTTGGGCCCGTCGCCGTACATGAAGATGTTGACCTTGTCCTTGGGGACCATGACGATCTCGTCGTACAGGCCAGTCTTCACGTAGATGACGTACCGGCCCTTGTGGCCCTTGGGCATGGCATTCACGGCTTCCTGGATGGACTTGAACTGGCCGCTGCCGTCCATGGCCACAACCGCGTTGGGCTGCGGCCGGTTGCGGTCGCCGGAGGCGAGCAGCTTCCTGTCGGGAGCCTTCATCCACGACGGGAAGCCGCCCTGCGTTTCCTGCTCCGCCAGGAGGCTCCGGCGCAGGGGTGACTCACCCTTGAACATGTCGAGGTCGAGCTTCTTGAAGATGGCACCGAGGCTGTAGGTGATGGCGAGCGCGTTGCTGCTGAGCTCGCTGGCATTACGCAGCACTAGCTGCATGTCAGCCTTGAGCTTCTCGTCGGTGAATCCGTCGGCGCAGGTGTCCATGAAGGTCATGACGCCGGTGAGCCAGTGCTCGAGATCATCGGAGCGACTGAACAGCACCTTGACGTCGCCACCGGCCATCTCGACCATTCCCCTGAGGTCGTCCACCGAGTCCTCCAGGAGCTCCTTGCAGTCCTCGCGCGCGCTCTCTGTCATGGGATCGCTCTTCTTGGCGTCGCCGATGTCTTTGGACCTCTCCACCGCCGACTTGATCGACTCGAGAGCCACCTTGGCGACCGCCTGGAACACCTCGCGGGGGTTCTCGGTGCCATTGGTGGCCGTGGTGAGCGTCTTCTCGCACGACTCCTTGTACAGCGTGGGCGCGCACAGGGACTTGACGGACTTGCCGGAGGTGGCGAGGGAGGCCTCCCCCGGGACGGTGAAGTTGTCCCCGGCCTTGTTGCCGGAGCGAGTGACCGTGGCGACCACGCCGACGACGACCGCGACGACGAGTATCGCCCCCACGCCCCCGAGGAGAAACTTCTGCGCCATCTTGGGCCTCAAAGTTGCTGTGGAACCGCAGGGACGCTCAATTTATAAGGCGGCCAAGAATGGCCGTGCGTGCAGTGGCTACGTACGTAGGGGCGTGGATGGTTTGACCTTTGTTGTGGTCTACCGTGTTCTTTGGGGGTGGTTATCAGTTGACGTTCAGAACAGCACTGTCTATTTAGGGTCTTTGGCATGGTCAATGCGTTCTTATCCTTTTTTTTGCCGTTGACCATTGTCAGGTTCTTTTCTAACGTGGGAAATATGTGATGCATGCAGAGACAATCTGAGGGCTCCTTTGGAGTAGGAAATGAAAAAAAAAGACGAATGGAAAAAATGCATGAATTAAATGACACGCTATGCGAAATCCTACAGAAATTGAAAATACAAGAATTTATCAAATTGGTCATTTGGGTACTTCAGAGGAGACTCATAGGAATTGTAGAGAAAAAATATAATTAGAGTATAGTTATGAGGAGAGATATAGAGAGAAGGTTTCTTAAACTTCTCAAAGTAATTCAAACCACTAGGTTTGAGCTCATACTTGAAATCCTCCAAAAAGTAAAGGACAAGAAGGATTTCTATGGAATTTTTCCAAGCAAATCCTACAAACTGAAGGGCTACATAGGAAAATAGTCCTATGAAATTTGAATCATTTTTAAATCTTGTGAAAAATCCCTCATTCAAAAATGCCCTGACTGTCTGACACCATCTCTATTTATCTCTCCCTTTCTTTTTCTTTTTCAAGGGCTAATATGTGGGCTAGATTCTGCTTGGGATGGGTCAGTCTTGAAATCTACACATGCCTAGCCCACATTATATGAGCTGTACTATCTATCACGGCCCACGTATCACCTCATCCCCAAGGCTCGAACTGCCTTGGTTGGTAGAGAATTTGGAGGACAGAGAGATGGCGGCGGCGAGCCGATGTGCGGATCTGACGGGGTCCCGAGCATCGTCGAGGCTCGCAAGTCTCGGTGCGGCTCTTCGTCGACTGCCCATATTCCGAGGTGAAGCCTATCCTTATCGATTTCATGTTTTGGTTCGTCTATTGTAGTTCGCCTCTCCCGTGCTCATCGGATCTAGGCGCGAGCCAATTCTCGCCAATTCGCAGCGACGCAGCGACGAAATCAGACGAGGAAACTTGAGATTTGTGTGAGCATCTAAAATTGCCAGAACCGCCATTAGTGCTAAAACACAATGTAGCATCACTTCCTGCACAATCCTGGTCGGTTGCAGGAAGAAGAAAAGAGTTGTACTTCTGGCCAAGCATGCGGCACATCACCATCACGTTGCTTGCCCACTGACCCGTATCTACATCCAGAACCTAGGCGACGATCTGTTCTTATCGTATCAGCCGTGGTGCAGCTGCAGCTGCAGCAGCCGCGAGTAGGCGCCGTCGGGCCGCGACACGAGCTCTCCGTGGCTGCCCTGCTCGACGACTCGCCCGTCCTGCACCACGGCTATCGAGTCCACGCCCCGGATCGTCGACAGCCGGTGCGCCACCAACACCGCGGTCCGGCCCTTCATGATGCGCTCCAGCGCCTCCTGGAGCACGCACTCGGACTCGGCGTCCAGCGCGCTCGTCGCCTCGTCAAGAAGGAGAACGGCAGGTTCCTTGAGCACGGCGCGCGCAATGGCGATCCGCTGCTTCTGCCCGCCCGAGAGCTGCACTCCGCGCTCGCCTACGGGGGTCTTGTAGCCCTCCGGTAGCGCGCTGACGAAGCCGTGCATGTTGGCCACCTTTGCGGCTTCGATCACCTCCTCTTCCGTCGCGCCGTCCTTGCCGTAGGCGATGTTCTCCAGGATGCTGGTGGCGAACAGCACGGGCTCCTGCTGCACCAGCCCAATCTTGAGGCGCAGTTGCCTCAGGTTCAGCCGCCGGATGTCCCTGCCGTCGATCATGACCTTTCCGGCGATGGGGTCGTAGAAACGCTCGATGAGAGCAATGACGGTGCTCTTCCCTGAACCGCTCGCTCCGACGAGAGCCTGACTCTGCCCAGCTCGGATCCTCAGGCTTAAGTCCCTGAAGACCATCACGTCGGGGCGCGACGGGTAGGCAAAGTCGACGTGCCGGAAGTCGATGTCGCCGCGGACAGACTCCACAGTCTCGGTGTCCGGCTCATCTGGGTCGAGACGTGTCCTGTAGTTGAGGATGGCAAAGACCGAGCGGATGGACTCGCCGCCGCGCACGATCTCAGGCGCGAGGCTGACAGTCTCGGCAACTGTGTTGGCCGTGATGACGAGCACGACGAAGACCTTGATGACCTTGGAGAAGGTGGACACGTGGTGGCGGACGAGGTGGGCGCCGTACCAGAGTATAAGCGCCTCTGAGGCGTACAGGGACAGTTGCGACAGGCCGAAGAGCGCGCCGGAGATCTGGCTCCGGCGAAGGCTGTGCATCTGCGGGACGCGCAACTCGGTGCAGAAAAGGGACAGGACCTTGTCCTGCGCGTTGAACGCCGCCACGGTGCGGATGTTGCTGACGCCCTCCCCGGCGATCATGCTCGTCTTGGCGTGCGCCTTGGCCGTGTCGCCGGCGAAACCTTTCATGGACAGTTGCTGCAGCCACACAAACAATCATCACAGTATCAGTCAGTCTCATTCGTCATGCACAGATAGACAGCCCCTACCTCATGAACCCATCATTTCACAGTAATACACGTGGCATTCCAAACCAATTAAAGTTGCTAGTGATGGCAGTAAAAGTGCATTACGGTTTTCGACAGAGTTTGCAGGGTCGCAGCCCATTGCCAAGTGACAGAGAATGGGGTTCATGCACCACGCGATCTTTACGAATCGCCGGAGGGACATCATTGCACGCAAGGAATCATGAGGGCTCTGCACGCAGCGGCACTGACATGGCAAAAAAAATTAAGGCTGGCATGGCATTCTGGGGCGACACTGTCCTCGCGGACGTACGCCACGCCATGCGACCACGGCGACAGAACACACTGCCTGCCTGAAACTGAAAGATCGCCATGTGCGGCACTGCAGATTACGAAGCCCCAGATTCCCGTGCACAAGGCGGCCGTGCAACAGAGACTGTCGCGAACAGCGGAACCACCCACCACGGGGACGAGCGGCAAGAAACAAAGAACCACCCTACCAGTGGGGGTAGCTAATGAGCGCCAGGAAAGATGACAGATTGGGGGCTTTCTCCCAGTCTCAGAAACCCAGAGGAAAGCCAGTAAGCATCTGTTGCGATAAATAGCGCCCGGCCTGGAGCTTTCTTGGCGATATTAACGCCGAGTTCTATGATTAGCACAGGGGCGTGCACGGAGGAGAGGCCAAGGAGCATGCTGGCAGGGTTGCACATGCCGCGCGCAGTAATTTATGGCAGCTGCTGCGGCAGAAGCAGTGGCAGCGGCATGGGCCACGGATCCTACTATAGCATGCCGATGAATTTAATCTGACCTCCTGTCTATGGAGGGAGTAATGCAGCTGCAACGGTTGGCCGAGCCAAAAAGGGCATTGCATCCATGCACCGTGCAGTGAGTTCAACGGTTAGTCGTGAAGAGCAATTGGTTCAGTGTTTAACGAGAAGGGTAATTCTCATGTTCCAACAAAGATTCCTTGCCCGTTATCTAATCCAGGTTAAGCACATAAGAAAAAAAACCTCCAGGTTGATGAAAATAACGGTAAATGTGACTTGAGTGTTGGTTGTTTTACCTGGGCAAAGTTGGCGAGGACAAGGAGAGGGAAGGTGACAAGAATGAGGACGGCCACTCGCCATTCGATGATGAAACCCACCACAAAGGACACAAGAAGAGAGGTCATATTTTGCAGGATGACTGATATCCGTTCTGCTATGGCCGACTTCACATCCGCTGCGTCTGTGGAAAGGCGTGCAGCCACAAGGCTTGAGTTGTACTCCTCTTGATCAAACCACCCCACATCATTCCTCAAGATAGCTGAAAATAGTCTCTGATCAAACAATGAAACTGATGAGATGTAAACAATTGAAGAGCAACCTGTTGATTCATACCAGCGAGCATCATCCTCCTCACCCTGGTGGCCAGGTTTTCACCCATGATGCTGAAGAAGTAATGCTGAACGAGGTATGCAACAACAGCGTATAACCCAGTGCCAATGTAGATGAACACATACTCCCTTGTCTTCCTCTCCATTGCATTTGAGTCCCGGAAATAGAACACTTCAATCATGTTGCTCATCACAATAGCAAATGTAGGGCCGATGAAGCCAGATAGGATGGACCCAATGGCTCCCAGTATGGTATAGGGCCACTCTGGCGCATTTAGCTTGAGGAGTTTGAAAAAGTAACCCTTAGGCGCTGGGTACTTCCGGTCATTGTCAGCATTGGAAATCATCTCAATACGGCCATCTGCGCCAGTGCTGTATGAATAGCTCAAGTTCCTCAAGCTTCCTGACCTGAGGCTCAACGACCGAGTGGACAGTGAATTACTCAAGCGGGATGACCGGGACTTGCGGGTGGATGGGCCACGGAAGTCACGGTTTCTAGCCATCTCCTGGAATCTAATGAGAGCAGAATAAGCTCCTGAGCTTCCTTTTGCAAGGAGCTCGTCATGGGTACCGGTCTCAACAACCTGTCCTTGCTGGATCACAGCAATCATGTCAACACAACGTATAGTTGACAGCCTATGTGCAACCACAACAGTTGTCCTACCAACCATCAGGCGGTCAAGGGCTTCTTGAACAATGTTCTCTGAACCAGCATCAAGTGCACTAGTCGCCTCATCTAAGAGAAGGATCTTCGGATTCTTCAGCATTGCACGGGCAATGGCAATACGTTGCTTCTGACCACCAGATAGTTGAAGTCCTCTCTCCCCGACCTGTTTTGCAAATATAGTGGATTTATCATTGGATGCAACAAGTTTCAATATACAAAGTTAAGTGGCAACATTATGCAATACTGAAAATGTAGTGCTAACCACAATCAGGCTTTAAGCAGTACAAATATCATTAGCATACCAATAGACGAATAACCCACCTGAGTGTGGTAGCCATTAGGAAGAAGTGCAATGAAGCTATGGGCATTGGCAGATGTAGCCGCAGCCTCAACCTCAGCCATTGTAGCATCAGGCTTGCCATAAAGAATATTTTCAAGAATGGTGGTCGCGAAGAGAGCAGGCTCTTGATTCACCAAACCAATTTGATCTCTCAGCCACTTCAATTGTAGAGTCCTGATGTCCACGTTGTCCAGCAAAACTTGACCTGCATGAAAATAGCGTTCGCCAATTAAAAAAATGGTTGATGACCATCAACATCAGGTGTGCCGTGTGGATTTCATCTGTTTACCCTGATTAGGATCGTAAAACCTTTCAATCAGAGCCACAACTGTACTCTTTCCAGACCCACTACCTCCAACAACAGCTGCCGTTTTACCGGCAGGAAAGAAGAGAGAAAAGTCACGTAATATCATGACATCTGGACGGGACGGATAACTAAAGGCCACTTCCTTAAACTCTATGTTGCCATGGACTTCATCCTGGCACCTTCCATCGGATGGGTCCTGAACTATCGTTGGTATCTGCCTTATCACCTCCAACAGCTTATACCCAGCAATCTTTCCTTTACTGAAAGCGCCTAGGTTCGAGAACGATTGTCCCAAACTCCTGAAAATCATCAAATCCACACACATCAGTCATATATTTTTATCATAAACATGAAAGGTACAGAATTGTACAAAAACTGAAAGTTTAGGACTCACAGGCCGCCGACAATTGCAGAGAAAATCGCGGCGAATGCTTTTCCACCGTCGGTCTGGCCATTCCGGATGAACACACCTGCGTACCAGAACACCAGCGCCCAGGACATGCAGGCGATACCGTAAGTGCAGCCAATGCCAAGCCCCTTGGCCATCCCTGCTTTGTACCCCAGCTTCAATGTGTTCTGAATCGCCTCGGAGTACGAGCCGAGGGCCTTGGACTCCCCCACATAGGAGTACACTGTCCTCACTTGGGCAATCGCCTGTTCAACAGTTACACTTGATCGTCAAAATCACTCGAATATTTGCACCAAAAAAGGTGAAAGATAGCATTTTATCCTACATTTATGGTTACAACTTAAAAAGTACGACATAGCTGTTATCAAGAAAAGAGATTGTACTGTTCTTGAGGAAGTAATATGTTTAACCACTGATCAAGAAAAGGGCAAAACGACACCAAAAAAGAAAGAGGCCATTATAAATTTGTTACTTACTTAAATCGTTATTGTAAGACTGAAATTAAAAAATTTACAAAAGTACCACTAGAAAGTGGAATCCTTGCAAAATACAAAATTTGCAAATGACAAGAAATCATCTTATCCAAAAGGTTGATTGGATATAGCAAGAAGCTAAAAAGGAATACAAAATGGCACCATTTTGATATCATGTGCTCAGCTACCGTTACACTTGACACTTTGACCGGCACGGGCTACGGGGCTAAGAGCCTGCAGCTACTCTTCCCCCGCCGAGAGGCATCTTGGTTTCGCTGATTGAAAATGAGTATCCAGAAACAGTAAGACGAGAGCGACAGTGATGCTACCTGCTCGGCTATGATTCCGGCGTTGACGTACGAATCCCGGCTCTTGGACGTGAGGCCGGTGAGAGTGTACGCGTACAGCCCGCCGGCGAAGGCGATGCCCGGGATGACGGCGATGCTGAGCAGCGCGAGTCGCCAGGCGGAGACGAACCCGACAACGAGGCCCGCCAGGAACGTCGATAGGTAGTGGATGAAGTTGCCGACCTGCACCCGGACGCCGAGCCATCTCAATCAGATCCTTGACTACGCCCGGTTGCCCTGCCGGAGCCAAATAGAGTGACAGGTTAAGCTCGTCACCTTCTCGCCGATGGCGTCCTGGACGAGGAGCGTGTCGGTGGAGACGCTGAAGACGACGTCGCCGGTGCGCGCGTCGGTGTCGAAGAAGCCCACGTCCTGCCGCAGCACGGCCTCCAGATACCGCCGCCGCAGCGCGCCGACCTGGCGCTCCCCCGTGTACATCCAGCACGCGATCTCTGCACGGACACAGAGCGGACATGCGTAGTGAGTTAAGGCAGGCCACATTGCAACATCACCGGAGCAGGCGTGAACCGAGCAGAGGGAACCCACCAAGGTAAGACGAGGCGCACACCACGAGACCGAGGTAGACGAAGTAAAGCGAGTACTGGAACGAACAAATAAAACCGCGAGGTTAAGCGTCAATGAGAGCACACAGAATGGCACAGGCGCAAGACAAGAGCTTTCAACTTTCAAGTGGGAGATGGCCACAGGATAGTATACGTGCCTTGGACACCTCGTCGGTCATCCGGCGGAGGCTGTGCTGGTTCTTTCCGAAGCCATTGATGAGCTCGCCAAAGAGGAGGAAGAACACAGGCATGGCGGCGCCGTGCAACACAGCGCCGGCGCTCCCCGCCGCCATGAGCAGCCAGTCCAGCGGGTCCGCGAAGCCGAACAGCTCATGGAACGCCACGCTCTGGTTCACCCTCTTCTTCACCGCCTCGCATCCCCCGCCGCCGCCGCCGCAGCTCCCGGGCTCCTCCGCCATCGCCGCCACTCACGTAAGCCGCCTTCACACTCTCCCTCACGATCCCCCTCCGCAGCCACAGGATCGCCTCAAGGCCTTGGCATTGGATCTCAGCTCACCCGAACGCAACCTCCCAAGCAGCCGTTCCCCTTCCTCCTCGCACTCCTCCTCGTCTTGGTCTTATACCGCGAGGGAGAGAGCTGGCAGCGGCCGAACCGTTCCGGTGTGCGCAAGTGCGGATTATTTTGGTTGGGTGTGCTTAACCAAATTGCATTTCTCGGGGAGAGGGAAGCATAGGACATGAGACGGAGATATCAGGTCACCCGCGGTGCGCATAGGCTACGCGTGCGCCGCGCTATTAACACGCGCTCTCGAGGGGCACTTGCCGTTTTCAGGGCGGTGAATTCGGGGAAATGACTCTACAGTGAGCGTACCGGGATATGCGAGGGTTTGTATTCGTGGCTGCGACTGACAGGTGGGCCTCTTATGTCAAAAATCCGGAGCGTATATGTACGGAGTGCTCAGTATCCCTGCGGCTCTCACTGGACGATGGGACCATATAAGATGGGAGCCCACTTGTCAGTAGTGCTAAGACGTTTGAGTGTACAAGCAGAGGCCTGTATGGTTGTGTACGTCTACAAGTACACGCCAGCGTATCCGTGCGTGTACGTGACTCGGATGCAATCAGTTTTACGTCTCTCCCCTTTTCACCGCTGCTACAACTCTCGTAGAAATATGAGTACTGTAAAAGAAGAGGCTTTACTGGAGGTAAAAAACAAACGACCCAGTCTGAGACCGCACCCACCGAAAAGTTACCCCGCTACTCTTGGCAGGAACTGGGGACCACGCCTGGGAAGGGCAGAGAAGGTGGGACCCGCAGGCGTGGGCAGCAGCTTTCAGAGTGCGGCAAGGATTCATGAGACTGAAACAGTTTCGGTTAATGCGGTTCTAATTGAGATAGAAGCTCTCCCGCCAAAATAAATGTAGTAGTACTACCAGTATACTGATGCCTTTGTACTATAGCTATCAAGAAGAAAATTTCCGAAATTTATCAATGATCTATGGGATAGCATCTGAACTTGAAAAAAAAATGGAGCATGGCGACAAACATTTGTGTAAAACTTCATACGTCATATATTCAGTATTCATATTCCAACTCACAAGTTCAAAATATAGCATGATTGGTGAGGTTGTTTGGAAACAATAATCGATAAGAAACCATTATGTATAACTATCGTATCGAAGCAATAAGTCGACTGCATCTCCGTATTTTTATTCTCCCAGTAAAGTCGAGGTGAATACAAAATTCTAGTCAACCCAACGACATGTACTGCTCACAATCAGATTCAGATACAGCGAGGGGACAGAATAACCAAGGTAAAACATGATCTTGTGCGTAGAGCATGCGAGCCAGATTAAGAAAAACAACTTGATAAAACTTGGCAGTAATTCAAACTGCTGCTTGATCGTCGCACATTTCGTCAGATCCAATTATACAGCCTAAGCACTGACTCTACGTCATTTGACATTTGCACGGAGGAGAGGATAATTAGCATGTGGAAACGGGATTAGCGGAGCAAAACAAGACTAAAACCGGAATTTCTTAGATTGTGGCGGTCGGTAGGGATCAAACTTTTTTTTCTTTTCAAGTTTCGCGCATTTTTAAAATTCTCTTTGTGGCGGTCAAAGAATCCTAGGAGCACGAAACGCTGGCACCGGGGAGGCTATTACGGGCGGCCGCCGGATCGGTCAGAGGTGCACGCGTCGACGGCCGCGATGCGCCGGGGAATTTGGCGGTCACGAGACTCCTATGCTCTTGGGCCCTGTGTGCAGATGGGGCCCACCGCTCAGTTCTGTAACGCGATACCCGCCAAAAGGCAGTGATCCAGCCGTCAGCGTGCGTCTATCGCCGCGCCGATCGCCGGCGGCGGGCGACGGCCGGCGGCTGGTGCGTCTCTGGCTGGGCGCTTCGGCAAGCAGGCTAGCTGCGCCGCTGCAATTACAGGAGCAATGTGGCATGCGTGCATCCATGTCGTTGCCTTCGTTTCAGTAGAGAGCTGCGTTTAAGTTATGGGCCGTTTTTCATCCATATATTTTTTAAACGGTTAAATAATACGTTTTTATTAAAAATATATATATTAATGTTATTTTAAAAATCATAATAATTTATTTGTTTAAAAAAGTACTTTATTAATATTTAATTAATTGTGTGCCTATCTCCGTTTTTGCAGGGGGAGAACGAGTTCCCCGACTCAACCAAATTACGCACCGTAGTTAACGGTGATCGCCTCGCGATACTGTTTGCTGCTGCCGATGCTTTATTTAAGAGTTCGGAACGACGCTGTAGAAATGGTAGTAGATGTACCGGAACCATTAACTGATCGAGTGGTAGTAGACTGGTAGTGGTAGCATCTAGCCAAGGTAAAACAACTGCTCGGTTTTATGTTTTGCTCTGGACGACGCCTAGATGCCCAACTACTGCAATGTCCTCCTTTAAATAAATAAGGGAAGTATAGTACGAGTACTACGTGTGAATATATACAGAGGAGACAACTCGCAGGGAAACGGGGATGCTTTGTTCGGCGAGTTAAGTACTCTTTGATTTGTTTGCTTACGAAGGGGATAGATACTACTCAATCGGAATTAGTCTTGTCCATTTCATAGCTAAGCCGTCCAAGTTAGGGACCAGCCTGCAGGGAGAGAGAGCAGTTTTCATGGCGCAGCGCCGCAGCCTTGCATCGCATGCACACGCTGCAGTGGACCACTACGGCCAAGCGAAGCAGGCACATGACCCCAAGATGTGGCTCGCGTATCTTGGGCAGTAATTCGAGTGTTTCCCATGTACTAGCACTATATTCCTTGCTCTTGCTTTGCTGCTGTTCGGTGACGTTTTACACCCAGGTCATGCCCAGGACCAATTGAATGTCTTTAACATATACAGGGGTGCTAAACTACTAATTAATAATTATTCAACATATTAAATATACAGAGGATAGAAATAACAAAATGAGAAGAAATAGCATTAATTTGGCAAGTCTGTAAACAACGTCATACCCCTTAGCACTAGTTCTTTCCAAACAAAACTTCAAATCAACAGCGGAATATTCATCCTCTTGGTGTTTGGCTATAAATCAACAATATAGTCTTTAAATTTAAGTACTAGCTATTTCATACTTTCTGAAAAACACATATGCACTACAAAGCTTCACAAGAATCAAATAATCGCTTCATATTTAATAAATTAGGGGTTTGGACAAGGTTCAAACTCTCAAGTTAAAAATGATAACTAGTGCTCTTTTTATCTATGTAATGACTGATTTTCTTGAGCCGTTAAAAACTATATTTGCAAAATTTTGATTCTCTCTCTGTGAATTAAGGACATAAGTGACAACATCTCAATTAGATTCCTTCTGACGACCACATAAATCCCTATCTAAATTTAAATCTCAGAATTCGAATTAACTTCCAATGTTCAGTTTGCAATTCCTCCTAATTACAAGTCCTCCATTACATCGTCTTCTAAAATTCCAACCAAAACCCCCACCAAAAATCTCCACTTCAATTTTCAAATTTTGAATTCAAATTCCTTGAGATTCCCTCTCTTTTCCTCGTATCCTCCGCCAAAATTCATTCAAATTCAACCTATTTCAAAAATTATTCAACTCCTAGTCAACACATCTTGTTTTAGATTCTCAAACTTTTTGTAAGCCCAAGTATTTAAATTTGGGTTCGAATATCTCTTCTCGAATATCCTTCCCAAAAAATATCAAACTCCACTATTCACCTAGGCCTCCCTATCTTTCCTTTTCTTTCCTCTTAGCCCAGCCCTACCAACCTCTTCTCTTTCCTCCTCTTTCCCTCACTCGCACCGCCTGCTAACGAGCTGGCCTAGTGCTGCTCGGCCTTCCCTCACACTCAGCCTAGCTCCCATTCTCCTCCCATGTTGCACATCTATGACGTCCCAAGGCCCGATGGCAAATGCTCCTACATGCAGCCACCTAGAGAAGTTTGCACTCCTGCCTACTGCTTAATCCTCTCGACCAATCCCACATGTCAGTAGCTCGCTTCGCATTGCACGCCTGCACGCTAGCACCAACACGATTGTCCCCATCCTCCCGCCCTCACCCGCGTATCTTCCACGTTCTTGGCAAAATGGTGCCAAGGAAAAAATCTTCTTCGCGCTAAAAATATCTCTCCCCCTCTGCGTTCTTTCCACATTCAGTCACCCTCGCCTTCTCCTCATTCAATCCACTGCTCAAACCATTATTGCCATCTCTTTCTCCGTACCGCGCACGTCACTACATCGGCTTCGCGTCCACGAGAAAAATCTTACCTCCAACCACCATACTATGCCGCTACCTCTCTTCTATGTCTCCATCCACCACCCATGGCTATAAATAGGTCCCAACCTTTGCCCATTTTTCTCCCTATTGCGGTCGTGCCGCTCCGCTCTTCCTTATCATGCCGAGCTCGAGCACCTAAGTAGCTAACAAAATTCATCCCCTCATGAGCTCCTGTTCCTCACTCCTCCCTCCTTTCGCTTCATCCCAAAGTGTCACTTCTAAACCTACCCTAAGCTAGCCTCTTCGCCGCTCGCAAAATGACATCATTGAACCCGAGCTCCTCCGCCACTCGTCATCGGTCACCTCCCGTACCCCTAGCCCTAACCCAAGCAATTCAAACCTCTCCCCTTCTTTTATTCATTGTTTTGGTGGCATCCAATATCTAAGGTTCGCCATCATTCGCCAATTCGACAATAGCAACCATAAGTCATCGATCCCACCCAAGTTCAACTGTCCTGGTCCACACACGACGTGGCGTCACATGTGGTGGCCGTGTCCGTAGCTACGAGACACCCCCCATCCCCACACACCAGTCTCCCTTGGGCCTAGCACGGCAACCCACAATGGCCACATGTCCAAGCCCATCAAGCCACCTCCTTTCTCTCTATCTCACTCTTATGGCAAGCCGAAGCCCAACGACTCTTCTCTTCTACTCCATAGATAAAGTCTACTTTCCCTCCCTCGATATAACCCTCAATCCTACCTCTCTAATATGTACAATAATTTTTATTTAAAAATATTTTAATACTTCTCTATTAATCAGAAAATATCTTAAACTTCAAAAATCCATATATTCCAATCTGTACCTCTGATTGATCTCGTTCAAATTTCTAGATTTTTCTAAAATTGAGATATACCCAATGTCATTATTAGTTATTAATATTTTATGGTATTATTTGGTTTTCTCTTTTAAGCGTAGCCAACGTCGATGAAAACTATTTCAGACGTAGAATTTCAAAGATTTTGAAGATTAAGATAGAAACAAGTGACCCTTCGATTATATTTCTCCTAATTTTGAAAAGTTTTGTTTGCAAAAATTACTTGGCTAGTGTGCATGTTAATTTGACCGGTCTCGTTTTACGTAACAAACCGACGAACCAACCTAGTAATTACATTTATACCTATAGAATGTTATACCCCTATCCCTTATTGCTTCACCCTTATGGTGCCTCGGCAACCGTGTCCTTGAGCATAGGTGTTGATAGTGCCACTCACTTCAACCTTGTTTTTCGAAATGGAAAAATGGGTTTATGAAACCTTTAAAAACCCGACACGTAGTATCGGTGAGATTGTGAAAATAAAATTTGATGTGAAAACCGATGATGCAAAATAATCGCTTTTATGGTGGTGCTCTGTATTCACATATAAGGATCGATTTCTCGAAAAAATTCATTTGAACATCTCACATTACAACCACATGGATGGTATAGGATATCTCTAGCTGAGTAATTAGTTGGTCAAATATGTCTTATATGCCAGTAGTTAGATAATGCTGAGATGAGAAGATGTGAGTTGATATGATGCGCTGGACACAAATTGAATTTTAGCGTGATGGATAAGATTGAATTGAGACATATTAGATTTTAAGTAGAAGAGGGCTGAGATCTGCCTCATACTCGGTTTAGAAAGAACCTTCTATATAGCATGAGACATCCTTCGTTCGCTTTGAAAAGGTCTTATCGTGAACCTCCTCCACTTGGCTAGTGAGAGAGTAATTTTATGTCTTGTAGCTAAAGTGTGCACCATTTATAAAAGCATGCTCATGTCTTATCTGGTAGCAATCAATCAACCATCACTAGATTTAAATGGAAAAGATGTTCCTAATCTAAAATTAGAGCAGCAGACAACAATTATCTTGGGCGTCTTATTCTCTTAGGGAAGTAGGCTAGTGCAGTTATAGACAAGGGTCAGGGATGATGTAGGTCGAAGACAGCCAGCCGAGTGGGGGCACTCCAGCATGGGCACAGGCGTGGTCGTGGTGGGTTGACATACATGCAAGGAGGTACGCCAAGCATAGCAACATCCCATAGGCGCCAAGGTTGCAGTCGGTAGCCAATAGGGCCTTAGGTGTCGAGTGGGCCACCGAGGCAGTAGTAAGGCAGGGCAACACAACCCAATGACATGTGACAATGGCATGACACCGGATGAGCTCGGTGCGTTCGATTGGTGAGGCAATGTGTCCTCCTAATAGAGAGGACGTGGATAGAGAGAGTTAGGATTGGGAAAGAGATAGGATAATTTTGATTTTATGTTTTTTTAGTTATTGGATCAATGGACTTGAAATAATAAGAAAAGGAGTAGATGGTAAATAACAGGACTTTTTAATCGGGCTTCTTTAGATGAATAGTCATCTTTTTCTATTTTCTTCTATATATATTTTATATATGTAATTTTTTATCATAAATCTTAGTTATTTATTTGAGTACCCATGAATCTTGTGGGCCTGCCCCTGGTCATGCCAGGGTTAAGCCAAAACGGAACTGCCGGTACACTACAATAGCTACTAGACGGCCAATTTGGCCACCGTGTATAGATACGTTGTTTAAACATCCAGGTCTGTCTCGAAGAAGATTGGCCGTAGTACAGTACGTCAGTACAGGGTTTGGAACGGGACGGTTGCCCAATGCGCGCCGCAAATGATTGGGGCATTTCCGTCCGGGAACAGGATAGCGAGAACGTGGAAGGAGACGCACGCACTCACAGGCCACAATTTTCCGGTGCGTTCCTCTTTTTTTTTTTGTCTCCCTGAAGCAGCCGCACCGGTTAAACAATAGCATTAGTACATGGCCGTAGCCCGACGAGAACGGCCCGGAGCTCAAAAAACGAGCGGAAACCGCAAACGCCAAGCGTGAATCTCTAGGCCGCGGCACATGCTAGTCCCCCAGCGCGGCGGCGCGGGCGGAGTATGCTGCCGTTACTACGCCTTGCTCTCGTCCCGTCTCCGCGCGCAAGTCCGGTGGCGCGATAGGCAAGCGAAAAAATTTCAGGGCGAGGCGAAGCGGGGGACGAGGGTCGTGAGCACTCGCGCCTGCGCGGTCACGGGCCAGGGGAGGTTTCGGTCAATGGTGGCCCAGCTTGTGTCACGTTAGATCGAACAGTTTCGTGACTGGATTCCATTCCGTATGGTTGCTGACTTGCCGGTTCGGCAATTGCCAACCCTGTTTCTAGCTCGGCGGCGTCTCGCTCGCTCTCCTGTTGGTTGGTTAGCCTATTAAGCTAGGGTTAGGCTTAGGCGCCTAGGCCAAGCCAGAGGCTGACAGCTGTGAGTCAAGCGTGGGGTCACATACGCTCTGGGCCTGATGGCGCGACCAGATTCCTGCGCTTGACGTCTGTGGCCTCAGTAATACGGGGCACCATTTTGTGGTCTAGATGCAATGTTATCGTACTTGTATTATCCATTTGAAACTAATGGCACTACTATTTTGATACTGTTTTCTTACTTCATCTCTGCCTTTATCTTTGTACTGATGATAAGATGCAGTGTGTTTGAAAGACGGTAAAAAGAAAAAAAAAGAATATACTTATAACGAGATGGGTATTAACATGTAATTAATTAAATATTAATTATTTTAAACTTTAAAAATATATTAATATAATTTTTAAAATAATTTTTAGTAATTTTAAAAATATGTACGTGAATAATAAGGGAATTTCTTCTCTTCCCTTGCTCCTGAACAGAGCCTTAGCTTGCTGGCTATGATCACAATTCAGGATGCATCTGCTATCAGTGCCGAGCAGGGTTTTTCTTAAAGGGGGAGGACGGGTTACTCTGCCCGACAATAAACTCGGTAAGCATGGTAACCTTCAGTAAAAAAAAATAAGATTTATCAAAAATTTAATTTTTTTGTTAAATTTACTTTAAAATTTTATGAGTTATTGGCCAGATAGCATACCACGGTGGTAAGCTTGTTTGCCATGGGTTAAAGAAAAACCTAGTTGTCAGATATGCATCAAAGACACTCCCATGTGATTTTTTAAAATAAAGTTTATAGCTAATAGAATCTCCTAATTTATTCATACTACGCCAATACTGTGTAAACCTGCTTATATGAGATAGTTATTATAGTGTCTTGGTAAAAAAATCTCTTAGTACTTTATGCGTATCCCTAATAAAGAAACTCACACTTCTTTCTTCTTAATCATCACCGTCCCTCTTTTTAATATATAAGGCTACTTTCGACGAGTTTTCCTCAATTTTTATATATACATTTTTTAACTGTTAGTATTTTTATAAAAAAAATTATATAAAAGTTCATCTTGTGTTCGTAAAATATATTTCTAAGATATATTTTTAGCTTTATAGCAATTAATGTCATTATTTACAACATTAAATAGATATTAAAAAATTAAATAATATTCTATCTTACAACACTTTCCAACACAACCCTATCCCCATTCTATCAAGTGGCTTCAGCCGCACCTTTTTTCGCTGACACGATGATTTGTCGTGTCCTAACATCTCCTTCCTATATGCACCACATTCCAGGCTCATTTGTGGCTTTGATGACTTGCTACCTCACCGTCCTGCAGATCCAATGGTACCACTCACCGTCATTGCACCACTTGACCGACACTCTACCATCGAGTTGCTTTCATCGTGTCTCCAAGATAAATCCCGAAACATCTCATTTCAGCTATACCTCCATTAAAGGCCTAAACTCCCTCTACCTACCCGCATCGTATCGCAAACCATAATTTGGCGAGCTTATCATTGATGAGGATCGTGTTGCCGATGACGTCCAAGGAGGAGGAGAAGCCGTTGGTTATAATCCATTGACCTCCCAAATCCCAACACTAATTTAATGATTTTTCACTCTTTATACTGCCACGTATAAGCCCATGACATTGATATATGGGACTTTCCGAATCAATGGTTTGTGTGCTAGGATAACAAATCATCAAATCCCTCTTAGGCCTGGCATTACATGCATGAGAACGAATGCTGCCGTACGTTTTTACACTTGGCACGAGTGGTCACTGACTCCGACTTATCACACGATCCACGCGAGGCACAAAGCAACAGTTTATACATCTGTCCGTGTACATAGGCTGATTGGCACAGCACTATAAAGGGCAGGACAGCTCGATCATTCAATTGTGCGGGCAACGTTAAACATGACGATATCATAACTACTCCCTGAACCGGTCATGTGCTCACATTTTCCAGTATCACTCCTCTACACTACGTGAAGAGAAATCGATCGGATCGAATACTGAGCTCCTCATCTACTGTCACGTACGAATCCAAGTACCACCGTGTAGGGTCAGGTCACTCACTCCACGCAGAACAAAAGGACGTGTGCCGGTGTACGTAGCCAGAGACCAGTGGTTTCTTTTATGTTTCTCCGGGATGCATGGGCCTGGACGATCGTGTTTCTAACATGTCAACTATTGAGCCAGACCCACGAATGAAAGGCTGCCCGGGCGGTGAGGAGGTGAGTGACAGGAAGGGGCCATGGCCTGGGGGTACATCAGGGTGGAGCATATGCACGCAACGCGTTCGCCTGGACGGTTTACGCATGATGGTGGCTGGCACGAGCGAGCAGTCGAGGTGGGGTGGGGAGGGGAGGGGACGAGCGAGCGACTGGGTCAGTGATGTGACCAAGTAGTCCGCTCCACGGTAGGGCCCGACCGACTGAGGTGCGTCGCGTCCGACGACGCGATTCGACCCAGCCCGGCAGGCCCTCGCATGTGCCGGTTTTGAGGAGCGGTAGTTCTACACGCCGTCACGTGGAGCGCAGATGGGCTCGGCGCAGCGCCACTCTGCCCGTACCACGCCGCGTTCCGGCCTCCGGGCGGCAGCCGCGCGTGGCCTTTCAGGCGGCAGGCAGCCGCGAGCTCCGAGCCGAACCACCTGGCGCTGGCGGCCCGCGGCCGGTGGGTCGCGCTTTACGTCCGCTGCTGCGGCGGCAGGCAGGCGGGAGCGCGGCTGGCGCGCGTGCTTGGAGCGAGCCAGTGGAATCTGCCCGTGTGTCCGCGTGTGCCTGGCGCGCTGTGCTGCGCGGCCGCCGGGACTCAAAAGGCGCCGCGAGTCTGTTCGCCTCGCGCTGCTCGGTTTCACACACGGCACGGTTGGGCGGAGGGGGGATGCGCGCGGTTCGGAGGTGGAGTGCTGTGACAGAATTTGCGCAGGTGCAGGCCGTGCAGAGTATCGGTTACTTTGGCTCTAGCTTGGTCGTTGGCGCAGTTCCAGAAAAATTCTGCCAATTTTGGATAACTAATTCCAAGGCCACCTGCGTACCGTGAATCTTTCGATATACTCGCATACATGCACGATGGTTGCTAGGTAAACCATAGTACTCCTATGTTTTTGGTTTTTAGATAATGAAACCAAGCTCGCGGTTAGTTAACAAATGCATACGTCAACTTCGAACTAGTGACTGCTTTCGGGTACGATCAAAAGGGGCAACAAGAGCTCGGTCTAATAAACATACTACACGAGAAGGAAGGAAAATTCAGGGGCAGAAGAGCAAGAGTTCGGTGCCGAAGGATTGGGTGTTTTTTTTCTTCTGATTTTGCTAAAGATTTATCGGATGATTTTTTCGTTCAAATCACACAAATGTAATTACAACACAATTATAATATAATAATAACATAACTAGCATATAACTACAACTATAGACATTTTTTCAATTATATTAGAATTACGTGCTAATTATATATGATTTACATTTATAATTATATTATAATTATACTTATACTTATTTTAGTAAAAAATATATGGAGTGATATATAAAAAGTCTCCAAGAGAGCATAGAATAAAGAAAATTCTTTATACTCCTCCCAGTATTTAGCTAAGGACTATAAGATTATTTCTTGGAAAAAACTAATGGTAAATGATGGTTAACTAACATAATAGATATGTAATGGATTCCAACAAAAATTTAGTGGCGTATAATAAATCAAGCAAATCTTAAGGAAGTAGAAGATATAGTGTTAAATTTTATGGGTATTTAAGAAATTGACCTTATAGAATATATAATGCAAATCTTGTAAGGTAACCTCGGGCCACATCCGGCCCATGAGAGGTGAAAAACGCGGGACGCACGCAGCATCTAGGGAAAGGCTGGAAGGGTCATCGCGTTGCTGGGTGATTGATGAGGCCGAGAGGCCGCGCACCTGGGATGCGGTATGAGATCTTCTCGAGCCTTGGGCTGTGAACGTCTGCGACTTTGTCCGACTTGCGCGGCTCATCTAGGATGGGCTCTGTATGACTAGGAGATAAGGGACCGTTTAGTTGGTTTCGGCCACGTTTTTTTATGGAAAAAGTCTACATTTGCCCCTAAGTTATCGCCCAAGTCTAATTTTATTTCTTGAACAATAAAACCAGGGTACGAAAATAACTCTCAACTATTAAAATCAGTTTATTCGATCTTTTTGACTGGTTTTAAAGGTGGTTTCATTTTATATATTGCTTGTGTGGCATCCAATCAGCGGTGATGGGGTATATTGACTTATATATCTATACTGACGTGCAGCTTATCGTGTTAATTCTACTGAAAAAATAAAAAATAACATGTGCATTGACATGATACTTGCGTGGCTGTGGCTTGCATTCAGATCCCCATGACCGGCGTTCAGATTCCTCCCTCTCTCCCGCACCGGAAGGGAAGAAGGCAAAAGGGAGGGGCGGCGAGAAGGCTGCGATCGACGACGACGACCTCGTGCTCTTCGCTATCCTCAAGTGCGAGCTCGTCTGCAGCAAACTTACCGGCGCACTCAACAAGTTTTCGAGCAGATCCAGATCCTTGACTTCCACCCGGCCTTCCTCCAGAGTATGTACGCGCCACCACCCTAGTCTTTTTAATGTCTCCTTCTAGCTGGTTTTGGGCATGCATGCAGGCACATACATGGGAACGACGAGGGCTATGTGGAAGTCCTGCTCGTTCCTCCAGCAGCTCGATGCCGTGGATGAAGTCTTCTCCAGCAGCTCGTTCCTCCGCTCGAAGAGGAGCAGCAGGGCGCCGTTCCCGTCCAACACCTCCACCCCGCCTCGCCATACAACTGAGTTGTGAATATGTGATTGTGGATATTTTGTGGATTTGTGAACGTAGATTTGGGGAGCGTAGTGAATTTTTGTGAATTGTGCAAATGTATTTTAGAGGCTGATTTGAGGGTGTGAATTTGGAATTGTGTTTTTTTTGTTAATTGCGAATGTGTATTCTGTGAATGTGGTTTTTGAATCTCTGTGTGTACTAGATGTGATTGTAGGATAAGGGGAGGGGAAGAAGGGCGATGACTGTTCATGTGCGTCTTATTGGATTTTTTTTATTTTTTTACATATGTGAGATATTTTTCAATTTTTCCGTAGAATTGGTGCCACTTTAGCACGAAAAAGATTAAGTCAACATGCCATGCCACATGTAACCATAGATGTGAATACCATATAATCGTTACGTAGAATCAAATCAACTTAAGAAGGATAAAATAAGCAGGAAGTGTTTATAATTGGTTTTACGGTTGAGGGAGCAACATCAGACTCGGGAGATATTTAAGAGAGTAAAAGTATTTTTCTCTTTTTTTTAAGCTAGCATGTATAAAGTTTGGCTAGGAAAGTTAAAGCCAAAATTTGGCTAGCAACTGGAGTAGTAAGAGACAATCTTGTCACGCTTCTCTTATTATTATTTATTATTGATGTGTGGAACCTATATGATGCCAAAGAAAACGAATGCCTAACACAATAAGTACTTAGATAACCTGAGATGTGGAATGGTAAGGTAACTTGCGCTTGCCAACCAAACAAACACCGGAGAGGTAAACGAGAAGGACGTGGATCGTCTGCAAGATCCGGTAGAAACGAGAAGGGGCGCCATGTAGGCAACCAAATAAAGTGAGCACTAGGATTTTTTAAAAGCTATTTACTATGTTTTATATTGTAAAACAATTTCAGCATTGTGTGAAACTGGCACACTGAACAAAACCATTGCAAATTTGAGCTAAAGTAGAAAGTAAATGGTTCTTAATAGTTCAGACTCGGACTGTGTCTGGCTTTGAAGTTCAGTTCATAAAATAGACATTTTACCATCTACCATTAAACACCATTACCAAGGTTAGTACTCCTATTCCACTATTTATAGTTGTTTACATAACCGAAGCAGTCCGGTGCACCGCAAGAGAACGGCAGCAGCGGTCCACCCTATGAAATCTGAATATCCCGGAACGTAAGAACGGAGGCCGACGCCGGAGAGCGACGTGGACGCTAACTTACTCCAGACCTCAGAAAAACAGGAGGATCCCGGACACTGGACTCATCTCATGGACTGGGACAAGGGCCACAGCAAGCTGCATTTTAGCAGGCGCGAGCCCGCACGGCCACAGCTCGCAAAACCATCGCTTCCTTGCACCATCGCCCATCGTTTACGGACGCTATCTGCCAATCTCACATTCTCAAGAGCTAGCGCTTTGCCCAACCTTTGCATTTTACCTCCGAAAGCGAGCTCGGCCTCCTCAGAATCGAACGCCGAATATCCATCAACTGCGTAGCTATCGCTGCCTGAGCTACAGAGCCCTCCAGCCTCTCACCCAAGTAGTACAGTAGTACTACGTACAGTATCACTATTCACTGACTGAGTCTGAAATACTCAGCACTTCACCGCGACAAGAATCACCGGGGGGAAAAAACCGCGGAAAAATAATGGATGGAGCAGCAGAACTGAACGGCGAGACGTGTGAGTGTGTGTTTGTGTGGGTGGCGCGATGGGTGTGCAAGAACTCTGGGAGCCATACGTTGGGCTATCCGAAATCTCATCTCTCGCCTAATCCGGGCCTCACAATGGCACCTCGCTGCCCCCGCGCACCACAAACTCCGCTCGCGCCCAATCCCACACTCATATATGCACACTCCCCGGCCTCGGCGTCCTAGCTTGCTGCTGCTGCCTTCTTCTTGATCTGATCGTTGGACATGGCGTCGCCCATGCTCTCCGCCACAACCGTGCCACTCCAGGTAAGCTTCGCTTAATCGCTTATTGCTCGTGTCTTGGTTGCAAGAATCGCTCTGTAAGACTGTAAGTTTAGGCGTGTGCGTGTGTGCAGGGCGGCTTGTCTGAGTTCTCCGGGCTGAGGAGCTCAGCGTCGCTGCCGCTGCGGCGGAATGCCACCTCCGACGACTTCATGTCCGCCGTCTCCTTCAGGACCCACTCGGTACGTGCGTGAAGCAATGTGCCGGGAAACTTAGGTGTGTCATGTGTGTGTGTGTGACGCGGTGGTGATGTTTCGTTCTGCGGCGGGAGCGCAGGTTGGCACGAGCGGCGGCGCGCGGCGGGCGCCGACGGAGGCGAAGCTGAAGGTGGCGATCAACGGGTTCGGCCGCATCGGCCGCAACTTCCTGCGGTGCTGGCACGGGCGGGGCGACAGCTCGCCGCTCGACGTCATCGCCATCAACGACACCGGAGGCGTGAAGCAGGCGTCGCACCTCCTCAAGTACGACTCAACGCTCGGCATCTTCGAGGCCGACGTCAAGCCCGTGGGCGACAACGCCATCTCCGTCGACGGCAAGGTGATCAAGGTCGTCTCCAACCGCAACCCGTCCAACTTGCCGTGGGCCGACATGGGCATCGACCTCGTCATCGAGGGCACCGGGGTCTTCGTCGACCGTGACGGCGCGGGCAAGCACATCCAGGCCGGCGCCAAGAAGGTGCTCATCACCGCCCCCGGCAAAGGCGACATCCCCACCTACGTCGTCGGCGTTAATGCCGACCAGTACAGCCCCGACGAGCCCATCATCAGTAACGCCTCCTGCACCACAAACTGCCTCGCCCCCTTCGTCAAGGTCCTCGACAAGAAGTTCGGTACGTTGCACACTCATTTATCCATGGTCGTTGGTCCCCGCCATTTTTTTCTGCCGATAGTTTTTCCAACGGCGATGTGGCGATGGCGCAGGCATCATCAAGGGGACGATGACCACCACCCACTCGTACACCGGTGACCAGAGGCTGCTCGACGCGAGCCACCGTGACCTCCGCCGTGCCCGCGCGGCGGCGCTCAACATCGTGCCGACCTCCACCGGCGCGGCCAAGGCCGTGGCGCTGGTGCTGCCGAACCTAAAGGGCAAGCTCAACGGGATCGCGCTCCGGGTGCCGACCCCGAACGTGTCCGTGGTCGACCTCGTGGTGCAGGTGTCCAAGAAGACCCTCGCCGAGGAGGTGAACGCGGCGTTCCGCGAGAGCGCCACCAACGAGCTCAAGGGCATCCTCGAGGTCTGCGACGTGCCGCTCGTTTCCGTCGACTTCAGGTGCTCCGACGTGTCGTCCACCATCGACGCGTCGCTCACCATGGTCATGGGCGACGACATGGTGAAGGTCATCGCCTGGTACGACAACGAGTGGGGATACTCGCAGAGGGTCGTCGACCTCGCTGACATCGTCGCCAACCAGTGGAAGTGAACGTCGACGCTGCTGCTGCCTTTGTAACTCCACCTCTCGCTCCAAAATTTTCCCCAGCCTCCTTCTCGATCCTTTGTAATGAGAATTTCGAAGATTCGAGCGCCCAACACAGTTTCATGTTTTTCTTTCCTTTTCTTCCATTCTTCCTCTGACTTTTCACTGCCCGGCACGAATTATTATCGACTTCCGGCAAATGGAATTCGTAACGTTGATGTGTAATACAGTATATACTATCGATTGCCAGGTTCTGATATAGATTTTCAGCTTGTTGTTTGAGACCTTTCTTTGTTACTTTCTGTGTGGCATGAATCTTGATTAACTTAGAACATGATGAAATATGCTGAAATTGAGTTCTTTTTTAAAGGTAAAACTTACAGGGAATTTTAATGCGTAATGAATTAGGAGCGAGATTGCCTTCAGATACAAAATTTAACGGTGACCAGAGACCCAGAGAGTATAAGATTTTACCATGAATCAGGAGATGATACGTCAAATGTGCGATGAATGGCTGAATCCAACTGCCCCAATCCAAATGGATGATGACATGGTCAACATGAGTCGTGTTCTTTTTGGACCTCATAGTTCACATGCTCGTCATCCTGGATCCTTGGTGCCTGTTGCAATGAGCAAGAGATCTATAATATATGGCATTGTGTAGGACAAATGTTCCAGTCCATACAACGCAGGGAGGACGACATTTTTCCTTCTGGAAAATCCAATTGATTTCAGGAGGAACCTTTCAAACCTGTCGACTCAAATGACATAATGAAGATGTCCAGAATTCATAGATAACTTGATAGATACACAAAACTCTTCTTAACTGATTTAGTACTTACTATTACTACTAACTAACAAGGGCCAATTGAGTAAACTCCTGAAGATAACATGACATACTGAAGTTCAACATGGTGTCTGCTGATGACACTACACTAAAAAAATGAATGTTGCCCATCCAAAATAATGTTCAGATGCTAGGTCAAGGAAAAAATTCCTGCGATTCTCAGTAATGGTACTATGACAAACTATCTGCCCTGTTTCAAGCGTTGCCATTGAAAAGGTTCCAGTCATGGACATTAAAGTTCATCACAGCGAGCTTGAAGATCTCAGACATTGGCAAACATCCTGCTTGTTCAGCAGGTACTGCTGGACCGGCTGCAACTGCCCTGGCGCTTTCACTCAAGGGGCTGAATACAAACAGCAACAGAAACAACAAAAATCAGATTCTCAATTTACAGAAAAAAGCAACAAATACAGGATTATGCTGTGAACATTGATACAGAAGGGCGGAAAAGCCATAATCAAAGTTTTGATTAACCTACAATGATTTAACATCACCACATAATGCTGTTATTAGCATTTAACTGCAAATATAGTTTTGACCTTTTTAACTGTCCATACCAGTGCACTAGCATTCCGTATGACAAGAAAAAAAATTCAAAGATCAAGCTGAACAAAATAGGGCTGTTTCATTTTGTAAGCACATCTGTGTTACTAAACAGTATTACACTAATTATGTGTCACCAAACAAGATTATTGACACTCACTACAAGCATGTAAAGAGGCAACCAAACTTTTAAAAGGAAAGACTGTCACACACAATCCATAGTTATTACCCCCCCTGGTTTTAAAATATATGGCATATTTTATTTCGTTAGGACAAATGTTTGACTAATAATTACTCTATTAGAATTGAATTTTTTTTATATAAAACTGATGTTATTAGATTAGAATTTTTTGATATAATTACTCTATGATTATACTTTTGATCACATAAGTAATATATTAATAGAGTAATCATTGATCAGATTTTTATCCTAACAAAACAAAATATGTTTTATATTTTGAAACGGAGGGAGTAACACAGTTAAATATTAGCCAAGATCAACCAACAGATGGTACTAAATGATAGTTTTTGTCATGGAAAGTCCAAATGATCTTTTCACCCTACTAAAGTACAGACTAATAGAAATGGCCAGTCTAATAGAAAGCATGTGTGACAGTGATCTACTGGGCTTACTTTATCAACAATGGCTCATATGCAGTAATAACTACATCAGTTGCTGCATCCTTGAGGTGTATATTGGCCAAGTAAAGCTGCAAGAGGTAATCCAGAATTCACTTTGAAGGGCCAAGATTTCACAATTTTCATGTTTTACTATACTAATGAAGGAACGGGTGCACTTACCCAAACAATGTTCTGTGCTTCTCTGCCTTGCCTTCCTTTTGAGACAGCCTACAGAAATGCAGAAAATTAAGCATGAGATTTTAAAGTGCATTACCCTGCTCAAATCACCATCCAGTGTCGATTATACAGCATATCCAAAGTTCCAAACAATTGATGTGCATCGATGAACTGAAGTGATTATCAGAGTTAATAAAATCGTGATACATAGTTTGATTAATAAAATCATGATACGCAGTTCAGTAGTTTTACACAAACCATAATGTTTCATGGATCTATTTCTGTTAAGAGGAGTCCTTGATCATTAACTTCTCCCAAACTAAGAATTAAGAATTTTTTTCCACTTAGACATCTGCATCACTTCTTATTTGGAAAGAGAAGGATGCAGAACTGAACCTGTACCCAACACTATGATGTAAAAGGGGCCTCGATTATAGAGTGGTCGAGCCCACCTATAATTCAAGCAAAACAGACATCCAGTAACTAATATTTATCCATATATATAGTTGTTATTTTTCTTAGGCATGTCAATTGCGACTAAAATCTGTTTCTTTTTTTCGCTGTAACGTGCACCCGTGCGGTCTGGACAGTATGATCACGTGCACTTATACAACCACAGAAATATTGTGCCATCGTATGTTTATATTGACGATAGAGCAGACAAAAATCTAATTGCCTGGAGGTATATTCATTGCAAAGAGGGTAATCTGGAGATGGCAAATCACATCAGTAAATAATCTTACCAGCTGACCAACTGCGGTTCCAGCAACTGCAGGAGCATCATCAAAACGCAGACCAGCTAGCTCGAGCGTCCCAGAATGCTCGACCACCTACCCAACAATCATGAATATTACACGGTTTAGAGGCACAAGCCATCACATTGCTAACGTGGCAAGCCAAAAACTCTTCTGAACATTGCAGCAGCTTGGTTATCCTTACCAAGTTGTCCCCCGCGTCCTGCTCGTTGGCGATGTCGCGCAGGAGCCAGAGCGCGCTGCCGCCGTCCTCCACCTCCCCCTTGAGGTCGAGCAGCTCGAAGATGAGGCTCTCCTCGCGGGCCGGGCAACGAACACCTCCTGCGCATCAAATCAAGCAAGAACACCCATCAGCAACCGCAGCAACTCCTCAAACGCAACCAAACGCAGAGAGGATCAGAAGCGAGAGGCGCACGGACCTGATGGTCGGGGACGTCCCGGATGTTGCTCACATCCTGACCAAACCAAAACGGTGTAAGCGCAGTGTACAGTATACACACGGGGAGGAAAGGACGAGAATACGCTGCCTAGCCACGGGGCAAAAAGGAAGGGGAATGAGGGGGGGGGGGGGGGTGGTACGTACCTGGAACCGGACGGGGAAGGTGCTGGAGAGGGCGCCGCCGAACAGCGGCCGCCCGACGCGGCTCTCGTCGAACATCTCCGCTCAGGAGTGGAGCCCCCGCTGCAGGGAGATCAAACAAAACAAGCTTCTGGAGCGTATGAGAAGGTGGGTCTCGCGATTCGGGCCGGCGCTTTATAGGAGGCCAGGAGGGTGGCGAACTCGCCGCGCGTCGATCTCACGCGCTGCGCTGCGACAGCGCGCTTCGCTTCCCCTGCGTGGATGCTACGCCGAGGAGAGCGGTTTGGCAGTGCCGGTTGCTCCGCTTCCATCCGGCAGGCGGCGCAGAACGGCAGAAAGGAGGAGAGGATACACGCGCGGGCCGGGCCGGGCCGCCGAGGCGAGAGGCCAGTAAGCCAGCAAAACGGCTAATTCGCGCATTACGAAACTTGCATTTTAACTCGGAATTTATCTTAATCGTAAAAATTTGGTCATCTATTTAAACCAGTTCAATTTATCCTTATAAAGCAGTTTGGACAGATTTATTCTAAGTGGTTTCTATGTGACATATTAACCTTAAGTTTATCCTACGTGTTATGCTGACGTGGTGATTACGTACCGATCGATGTTCACATGCCAATTTTATTAAAAGAAAACTATAGGGACCACATGTCAAACAAGAGAAAAAAAATCACAGCCACCTCACTCTTTTTCTCCCCCCTTCCTCTCTGGCTTCGCCGGCGTCGGGGGCGACTCGCCGCCGGTGTCGATGCGACTGCCCCAGAGCTCCACGGGGACAGGGCCGGAGTACGCACCCATCCACCGTCGGCCGCGCGAGGGCATATCTTCACCCCTCACTCTCTCGAGCTCCTCGCTGCGGTCGAGATTGGACGCCAATGGCTGCGGCCTCCTCGACCTCCGGCGACGGTACACGCGGTGGTGGTGACGTAGACGAGTCGGCGGGGCCGCGGCGGCTTGGGGTCTTGGTGAGGATGGGCCGAGGCGGAGAAGAGGGCGTTGAGCCGATGACTGGCGGTGTGTGTGGCGGCGCTGCTCAAAGTCTAATCGTAGTGATCCCATCCTGGGAACGGAGACGCGGCGGCCGGCGCCCTCATCGAGCCATCACGCCGCTGCTGCCCGCGTTGAGCTCCTGCTCCTGCACCGCGAAGGGTCGCCGAGGAGAAGAGGAGTCGGCTGGCGTGGTCCCCACCGGCCCCACGTACCCGTCCCCTACTCCGGCGGGCCGCCGTTGGCGTTGCGGACCTCCGCTTCTTCTCGTCGTTGTCTTCCTTGGCCCCGGCCTTTGCTGCACTCATCCCGAGCCTCCAGATTGACTTTTATTGCCATGTAGACGTTATGTTGAATGAAAATAAAACTGTCGTTCAAATAATTAAACCAGTTTCAATCGATGAGAAAGACACTTTATTTAATCTTACAGTTGAGAGAGTTAAATCAACTCGATCTATAGTTGAAGATGCAAAATAGATTTTTTTTCTTTTAACTCAAATTAGAAACTTATCAAATCAAATTTGAAACTTCCAATTTAACTCTTAAACTTTCAACTCTAAATTTAAAATTTGAACATTTCAATTTGATATTTTAAAAAACTCAAACCAAATCTGAAACTTTCAACCCATGTTTAAAAATTGTAATTTTATTGTAAAAAGGTACACATACGTCGGGGGGCGCCCCCAAAGCAGCCAGCCAGCAAAGGTGTTGACGGCGAGACCATTTCAGGTGCGTTGAGGAACTCAACTGGTTATTGCAAAAATCGCGATAAATTACTACATTACAAAGTTCAAATCGGCCTCACAATTTATTCTTGAATTTTATAAGCGCAGATAAGTACTAGTAGCAAGCATTTCTCACTATCAAATATCATAGTCAAGTTAGTAACGTGGAAAGCTCCAACTACGCTGCGCAGAAAACTCAGAACAGCAAGATTTAATTTGATATCTGCATATGACATTATAAACATGAGAGACCAGCAAGCTAAATAGCACTTCCAAACAACACACTACACTTCGATCGCGCATGCAACAATCTAATTAACTCAAAATGTATGAGTTATTTTTCCATGGATTAAAGGTTTTCGGAACAAGTCCCTACAAGGCTACAATGGTAGCTAAGTCAAGCACCGAAACACCACAAAAGGGGCCGCCTTGTTTCAGCCCTCCAGGAGGCCCGGTCTCCGCTTTCTGCAGACAGAATTGTCCAAGCCAATTGAATCCGACATGAAAGGAGCTCAGTTCTCCTCTCCTTCACCTTGATCTTTATCGTCGTCATCATCAGATCCCTAAAAATGTTGCGAGTGAAGGATAAATATAGATATTCAAGAAGGCTAAAGTTCAACAATAATAGTTAACCTAGCAGTCAGATGATTTTTTTTTGGCTGAAATAACCTTATTGAAAAGTTAAAATGTCACCAGGCTAAGGAAGGATGTCATGCAATGTTGTACTGGGAGTAACCATTTGCGCACACTGATAAACTATGATACTTTTTATTTACAAATTCTGAGGTTTTATTACCTCATCATCATCGTCATCATCATCATCCACTAGTTCAAATTCTTCTTCAAATTCCTGCAAATGAGATGTTTGAGAGGACATGCTACTAGGATATACAACAGAAATAAAATAAACCACTTAATCACAATACAAGGACTAACATTGTTGAAGTACTTCAAAGGATTAGGCCACAGATCTTCCTTGATGACATCTGCTACCTGTGCAAATAAAGTTCTCAGAGAACATCTTCACATACACACACACAAAAAGGAAATTCCTGAATTCTGGTGTTAAAACTTCAAATCATTCACAGCTAATGTTGAAATAATCTTGGTTTAGCAAGAGCCACTGGGACTACTATACCTCGTCCATAGCTCCATGAGCAAAACTTCTGTTCTTTTCACTATTGAACCAAGTAAAGAAACTGCAAAGGAAAATGATGACATGTTAACAACTTTACTGCCAAGGACCCAGCTGTCACAAATAAAGAACACATCATATTATATTGAAGTAAGCAATGGCTATAAACATGACAGGAAGCCTCCACCGCACCCAACAAAAGATAGTTCATATAAATGATAATCTTGTGCCTTTGGCAGTTGCTAGTCAGTTACCAAATTATATCAAGCAACACAACTAGCATATGCAGCAGCTATGTCTCTAAACCATGTGCTGTAGGCAGTTGCTAATCAAATTATACCAAGAATCAGAACTAGCATGTTTACCTGGAATAATGGAAACAAGGAAATAAAGCTAGCATGCTTAGATTACTTGATTATAGAAGATCCCTACTATTTCTTCCAACTTCCAAGTAGAAAAGTAAACAAGAAAATTGAGAAACAGATAAAAATAGCGACCTTTCATCAATTAATATTCGCTTGTCCCCTTTCTTCGTGTATGCACCATCATTGGCAATATCCTTAAATGTGTTGTTAAAAATGATATTAGGTACTCTGCAAAAGCACAGTAATTGAAACACTTAGATCGATCAAAAAGGCATCATACCATTCCCTTCTTCCACCTGATGGAAGTAGCCCTTACTTTGACAGCTTCATCACCACTAAAGGTATATATTTTTGTAAGCTTTGTATCTTCAAAATATGGATTAGGAGAGAATGTCTACAGTTCAATGACAAGCAATTGTAAACACAGTAAAAGAAACAAGGAAAATTTATCTTGCAGGTGCAAAGAAGCTTACGAGAGTAATGGAGTATCCTGATTTGATATCTTTCGAGTCATTCACATCGATAGACTCCAAGTGTTTGAAAATCTACAATATAAAATAATAGCTCATAAGGTAGTTCCAGTAATAATTCATTCTTTCGATTGCTCCCATAGAACTACTTAAGTATCAACGTGTCCTTGCTTTAGTACTCCCTACTACTTCTGATGCAAATCTCCTAAAAGTTAATGCTAGTTGTCCACAAAAGAAAGGTACCTTTTGATCATCTTCAGTTAATAGTTCACCAAGCATAGGATGGCTAAGAAACTGCAAGGTGAATAGTGATGGCATAATTAGTAAGTAGATGAAAGGTTCTAATCAAATGACAATTCAGTAAAAAAGAGCATGAATAAAAATCATTATAGACACATATTACAGACCGCTGTCAGCCAGAAGTCCGGAATTTGCTTGATAATTTCATTCCGTCGAACATAAACCGGTCTGCAAACCTCATTGTATTTCTGTTCCAACTCCAGAACTTTATCACATGCTTCCACATTAACCTACAATAAGTTAATGCAATGAACCATCAGCCTAAAATTCAAAACCCATTAAATATTCCAGCTGATTATATCAGGTCCAATCAAAATAAGAAATTGGAATTGCAAATTTTCAAAAGAAACGATTTACTGGCAGTAAAATTTTAGCGATTGAATCATTGCCCACACAGAAGAAAAACATGATTATGATATTTTTTTCACTTAATCCAATTAAATCACTAAAACTGATACTAAAATTAATAGAATGGAATAATTATGACATGTCAAACAAAAAGCCTGAATTGAAGCTGACTTGGTATGTTATAGACAGGAGGATAAAGCCATGAGGCACAATATCTGGTGATAAGGGAGTCTGGTGTCCAATGTTGTCCAGTTGGACAGCATGGAGCAAGTCATGCAAGATTATTTCTCATTCCAATGAAAACGAGAATTGGCATTCACTAGCTTTGTCTGAAAAGATGTGGAGTTTCTGGATGTGGGAGCACCTAACTTGCTTGTACAGTTCTGCGGTTACATTACAGAACTAATTTCAATTGCCAGAGGAATTGAACAAAGACAGTAACAATGAGTTAACTAAAGCATTTCTGACCACATTTTGAAACCTCCAACCTCTAGTTGAATATGAAAAAAAAACTTTTGCAGCTAACTACTCTCTAACGAGCACTCTTCTCCACATGCATCTCAAAGTGCTCACAAGCGTTTAACTGTACCCAAGTCTATTGTAAACGTCTACAATGAACATAAGCTCACAGTCAAACCATTTTAAGTATCTGACACAGAAAACAGGCACAATCATCTACTTTCCCAATTCCACAAGATTGCACACACTAGCCTCCAAGCGGACCAAACCCCGCCAGTCCCACACCATCCAGCATGGCACCGATGTTCCAGCTTGAGCCACAGAGAGAACCGGTAAGTCGAAACCCTCCTTTCGACATTTCCAACCCAAATCTCCCAAACCATATCTCTACTCAGCCACAGTAAACCAATTATTTACCAAGCATTCGTTCGTTCCAAAGAGAAATCATATAACATACAACAAAATCGGGAGCGGAACTTCTCCTAAATCCCACGCAGTCTGAACCGCGACCGCTCCAAAAAAAAAAAAAAAACTGCCCAGCAAAAAAAAAAAAGAAGCAAAAGCCCAGCAACCAACGCCGTGCCAGACTGCCAGAGGATCCAGCGATAACCTCTCAAGGGGGAGCAACGCCAAAATCACCTTCTCGATCTCGTCCTGGATCTCCTGAAGCTTCTCGATGGACTTTAGGAGTGCTGAGTCGACGGGCTCGCCCTCTTCGCCGTCGGTCCTCGGCTTCTTCGCCTTCTGCTCCGCCGCCGCCATCGCCGCTGCGACAAACCCTCCGCGAGCTATAGGGATCTAGCTCACCAGCTAAGTCGGCTGACTTTGCCGCCGCCGTCCGCCGCGAGGAGAGGAGGCAGCCGAGGGCGGGTGCGGAGGCTGAGGCGGGGGTGGTCGGGGGTTAGGGGACGGCGGGTGGGTGCGTGAATGTGGAGAGCCTTTTATACCGGGCCGCGCGCGGAGATTCGCGGTTTGAGTCATGTTGGGCCTGATATCTTTATGGGCCTTGTGTACGAGATGGCCTACGTGCCGCCCAAACCCTAGGCCTGATAGGCTAAATTGCCATCAGAGCAAGGAAATATGGGGCGTTCTTGTGCTAATGGCGAGGAAAATTCCGATTTGTTCACTTCATTAAAAAAAATCCTTTCTAAATTTTAACATTACCAAATATTGATAGGAAACATCGGATTTGTTCACTTCATTGGAAAAAAATTCTTTTCAAAATTTGACATTGCCAAATGTTGTTAAGATAAGATAATATTAGATGGTGTTTAGTTTGAGATCTTATCAAATTTTAGTAAAAGTTGAGACTTGAGAGTAGAAAGCTTCATAATTATTAAAATTTGGTAAAGCTGTGTCGGTAAATGTCTGTTTAGTTTGCTATCTTACCAAAATTCGGTTTAGTTTGTTACTTTATTAAAATTTGGTAATACTAAAATTTGAAAAGGTTGCAAACGTGAACAGCCCTTCGCTGATGAATTTGATGATTTACAGTTGCTCCAGTGCAATCGTTTCAGAGAACCATCAGAAGTAGAGATGACGCGTCTAACTCTCCACGGGTACGCGTTAAACAGCAAAACCTTCTAATGCATATCTTGTATTTAGTTTATTGGCTGAATTATACTGGATCAATGAGTGCTCACGGATAAAGTATACTAGCTACAAACCTGTGTGCTGAATAAAGCACAAGAATTTTTTTTTGACGAGCACCGGAAAACTCAGGTGAGAACCTAATCCCTTACATCCAAGGCACCGACGACGACAACAACAACAGTGGCAGCAGCAGCAGCAGCACCACCACCACCACCAATAATAATAAACTCCATATCCCCCAGCTACTTATTACCACAATCCCTGTATATCATGTCGGGAAAACCCTAACAAGTCAATGCTGATCACAATCCCTGTGTTGATCATGAAAACCCTAATAACTCGATTCTGATGAAATCACGTCGATAGATCCTTCTCGTGCAATTAATCTACACAACGGAAGTTATGCATCCC
Source organism: Oryza coarctata (assembly GCA_030770085.1). Taxonomy (NCBI): domain Eukaryota; kingdom Viridiplantae; phylum Streptophyta; class Magnoliopsida; order Poales; family Poaceae; genus Oryza; species Oryza coarctata. The sequence continues at coordinate 11,449,518 of CM061468.1, forward strand.
GTGGCGCCAGTAAAACATCTGGATAGCTTCAGCATTTGGAGGATAACATCAGTTCCAAACTTCAGCCAACATAACCAAACCATGCTACACCAGAACTGATAGATGAACTGCCACTTCTGGGGGGTTGAAATTGCTGCACCGACCTGGCTACACACGATCTCTTGTAGCAATCAGTCAGGGTTAATCACCCACAAGTCATTCATGCCACAACGTTCAAGGAAGAAGGGTCCTGGCTAGGTCTATCCAGCCTTTTCCTGCAAAAAGGAAACAATACCATCGTAACTGTATCCAGAATCATATAAATGAAAATTGTTTTATACTCTAAATTTATGAAACTACTGGGGCAAAATCTGGGCCCACCACGCAATCAATTCTGCAATCTTTTTCCTTTTTCTTCTTTTAACATGGTATTTTTTAACTTGAGAAAAAGAATGTAGAGGCTCCTTTTCACCTTGTCCAAGTATATCAATATATGTATATGATAGATGATTTGGAAAATTCTTTTCCTTTAAAAAAGGCAAATGACAAGCAAAGTTCTGAATGATCAGGAAACTTAGGTGAACTTAATCTTCAGAGGAACTTAACTAATATGAAAAAAAAGATTCTGCTGATCTAGTGCCACTTTACAAGGTGCAATCAATTAATTATGGAAACATCAATGACCAAGGTAAGTGAGAAAATTCTTGCAGATCATTTCAGAATTTTCAATTTAGTTTAGCCAACACAAAAAATGAATAAGGGCATGAAACTTGAACAGACATTGTGGAGTTCCCAACGGAATGGCATTAACCATATAGTTCCACTAGTTTACTCAAAAGTTACTACCGATATCATGATTGAAAACTGGTGACAAACAGTTACATACTGCTACCACTTTCATGGCAATTAGCATGAGGAAGAAAAGCAAACACATTCTATCACTTCATGGCCTTAAGTCAGCAGATACATTATGCAAGTGAGAAAAAAAAATTCTGGTTGTAGCAACTAGCAACCTTTATGCAGGATTATAATATCTCAACCAGCCCCTTTCTACAGATTTACCTTTAGTTCTAAGCACATTTACTGGGGGTATAATGATATTTTTAGTTTGAACGTGAAATCAGTGTGTATTTTCAGCATAGGCATGCCCATTGACTTCACACAAAATACAGTTGGCCTTACTCCTTACCATCCTCAGCAAGTAAAGAAAACAGCTTATGTTATAGGTTCATGAAAGAGACAAGATTTGCTCTGATTTTGCCATGAGCCCGTGACAGTGTTCATGCAATAATTGTGGTCATTTAAAGGTGATGTTTTTTAGGTCCAACAAAACATTTCCACAGAAGCACTGTAGCAGCTCCTTTATTTAACTAAAAATAATAATTTTGTTGATATAAGAAAACAATCTAATATCTTGAACTGTTATATTTAAAAAGTATCATATATTCAAGAACTAGATGAAAGAAAAAAATGTATGTGTAATTCTGCTGAATCAGCATATCTATGAAACATCTGGGTTGGAAGTGGTACCTCATGAACGGTTTTATACATGATATTGACCTTTCATAACTGTCTTTTGAACCATTCTTTGCATTATCATCTGATGCCTGGTCCTCTTCTTTTTCTTGTCTTGGTTTTGCTTGCTGCCTTGATTCAGGCTTCCAGCATGCATTGGCAAGTGACTTACCAAGTAAATCAGCAATATTTATTGCCATTTCCTCAGCTTTCTGCACATGAGGAAAATGGTCTTCCTCAAAATGGTGTGACAACCACAAATACATTGACAGGACCTGATGTTTTGTCTCAAGGTCCAGAAGCTCAGTGTCATTCTTTGCAGAACCCTTTGGCATTCCCATTGCAATGCTAACACGACGGCTTTGGCTGTAGTGTGTAGCAAATCTCAGAAGATGGTACATGGCTTTTGGATCCCTTATATTTACTGGCGCAAAACAAAAGTTGTAGCGATCCTTGAGCGAGAGACCCTGGACCCTCTCGAGCATATTTGCTACCTTCTTGATACCTTCCTGGTGGCACATGAAGTATGTATTATCAATGCGGCAATTTTCACGGAACTTATCCAGCAGCTCATTGAAAGTAAGGTCAGGAAACTGGCTGGCAAACATTTCCACCTGCTCAAAGCAAGGAAATAGACCAACTTTCTTTGCCTCCTCAAACGGCTGCTGAAGGCACTGGATCAAATAATCCAAATCATCCAACAAGAAAGTGGTTGTGAGCCCATCTGGGTAAATACTGCCTCTCCGTCCAGCGCGCCCAGCAATCTGTTTCACCTGTGAAGCAGCAACAGGTACCATCCTGTCCCCATTATACTTGGCCAAACTATAGAATACCACCCTCCTAATGTTAAGGTTCAATCCCATACCAACCGCGTCACTTGCTACAAGCACATCATATTCATTATCCTGATCATTAAACAGTTTTGCTTGCTGCCGCCGTGTCTCTGGTGGAAGGGCTCCATATATAACACAACACTTGTGCTTCGTAAACTTCTCAATTGCCAGTTTCACCTCAAATATCTCTCTGCGTGAAAACGCGACAATGCAGTCACCAGAACGAACATTCTTGAGGTCTCCAAGCAGTGTCTTTGCTTCAACAACAAGTGGTTTGAACCGCTCATATTGATGCACCTCCAAAACATCTCCAGTATCTGAGCAAACCTTCTGAACAATCTTCAGCACACTAGGATCACCACAGAGATGTATCTCATCTGCCTTGAGCCCAAGAACGGCGCGTGTCCACGCATAGCCCCTGACTGGGTCAGCCATCATTTGAATCTCATCAACCACAGCAACCTCATAGAGCTCCTCGGTAGAGAGCATTTCGATGGTACACGCAACGTGGTTGGAGAAAGGCACCTCCTTTATCTCCTGGCCAGTGCGGAGGCTGCAGTAGACGCCCAGGGCATTGACCTTGTCGAAGACCTCCATGGCCAGGAGCCGGAGCGGGCTGCAGTAGACGCCGGACTTGGCAGCGGCGAAGCGGGTGAGCGCGTTGTACGTTTTGCCGCTGTTGGTGGGCCCGCAGTGGTACACCACCCGCCGGCGCATGGCGCGAGCGAAGGGGTACCATGTGCGCGGCGCCGTGAGGTCCGCCGCGGCCATGATCGACTTGTGCTGCCTCAGCTCGTCCGCGAGGTAGGTTACGCAGAACTCAGCGAAGGCCGGGAGGAGGAGGGCGTGCGCGTCCTCAGCCGGGAGGGAGAGGAGGTTCTCGGCGGACTCCAGGGAGAGGCGCGAGGGGAGGAAGTGGCGGAAGCGTTGCGCGTAGGTGGGGAATGCCGAGGCAGGGATGTAGAGCGCAAGGGCTTGGTCGGACATGGCGGGGTCCTTGCCGAAGTGGCGGAGGAGCGCCACCACGGCGTCCCACGTGGCCTTCGGGAGTCGCGACGCGCCGGTGGCGGGCTCCGAGGTCGATACCTCGTGCCATAGCTGCTTCGCGTCCAGAGTCGGCGGCGGGGGCGGATTATCCCCCTCTGCGGTTACATCGGAGGAGAAGAAGCGGTGGTGGGGCGGCGGGACCCAAGGGAAAGGGGATTGAGGCGTGGCGCGCTGGAGATGGGAGAGGAGGGGGAGGAGGAGGATACGCCGGTGGTGGTGAGAGGGGGTGGAGCGGCGGAGGAGCGCCGCGGCGATGGCGGCGGCGGCGGCGGCGGCCATGGAGGGCAGGCCGGGTTAGGAGGCGGCCGGCGGCATGAGGGCAGAGGGGAAGAATGGGAGAGGCGGCGAGCGACAGGCGGCGCCCCAGTGGTGGTGGGCCGAGCTGGGCCGCGAGCGAGGGACGGGCGTAATCGGCGGGGAGGTTGTTGCGCGTAGCAAAGTTAGCGATCCAAATCAGGGGGCCATTTGAAAAAAAAAGTCTTGATCTCTACGAATGGTGGAGATCCAAAATAGCAAAATAGGGTGCTGTTTGCAAAAATCCCAACCGTACGGGACGTTTACTTAGGCCGAGATAGGCTGGGCCGTGTGTCCGTATACCACTCTCCCACGGATGCCGTGACGTCTTCTTCGTTTCCAGATGTGAGGTAACTGAGGTTTCATCCTCTCCAAAAAAAAAAAAAAAGCTGTGAGGATTCAAATAATCGTCTTCGCATCACGGTGGGAGCTTGTAGCCACACAAGTCCTCTGACCCCTCCACTCCCCCTCGAGACCCCGGGGCTCCGAGGACTGGGGGATGCACTGCCTCGCCTGCGCCGCGCCGGCCGCGCGCGCCCCGGGCAGCCGCATCGGCGGTCGCTCTAGGGTGGCTATCGAGTGCGCCGCCCCCTCCGCAGCCCGCGACGGCGAGGAAACGGCCCCGAGGTCTGTCCGCCCGTATTCTAAACCTGGTGGTTTTCATCGGTACAATCCGGCGGTAGTCGATTGCTCTAGGTTCAGCCCACAGTTAGTAGAGGGTGGTTCAGTTTGTGTATGCCTTGAATCTCGGTCGTTGTTATCTCTAGGGAAAGCTAATGCGGAGTCCAATCGTGCCATACGTAGTAAGAAATTGATGAAGTTTTTGGGAAAATTCTGTGTGTGACAACATTCATGTTAGTAAACTCAGCATCAAGAGGCGTCCACATTCTCTCATCTTTTGCTATCACGATTAAGTAGACAGTAGTTTTGCCTTTTGCAAGGGCCTCACTCTCGATATATGCACCTGCATTAGGTATTGGCGTATTGCTAGTTGGTTGACTGTTTTCCTATTCCCTCTGTCTGTCATGTTTATATGAATTATATTTCAGGTCAATGATGGAAACATACGGTGAAATGTCAAGTAAACCTGTATTGCTTGCGTCAAGGAGGAAGCTTGTTGCACTGTCAGCATTTTGTTTTTGCTTACATTCTTCAAGGTATTTCTCAGGTTCGGACTAAGTGACATGATTATTTAGGTGTTACTAGCAATTAACTTGATCCTTACCACCTAACCAAATGATTCCCCCTTCAGTATTTACTTTACTCCTTTTCATGGTATGTGGGCTTTTATAACTTACATATCCTTAATGCAGCACTTGCTTTGGGTGATCCATCTGTTCAAATTGATGATGTAACTCCTAAGATTTTTCCATCTGGTCCATTATTCCCAACTGAGGTCAGTACTAAGTTGAACCCACTTTATTCTATTTTACTTCTTCCTTAAATATATTCACATAACTTTGGATATTTCTCCTTGTATGGATTGCATGGCAGAAACGGATCGCAGAGCTTTTTGAAACAAATACTTACTCAGTTGTCAACATTTTTGATGCAACGCTGCGCCCTCAGCTTAATGTAACTGGTGTTGTTGAGGTAAACTTAAAAAACATGGTTTCGTATTATAGTTTAGACTCAAGGAGCCAAGAGTATGTGTTGATTGTTGCTCACATTGACCAATGCATAATCGGCATATTCCATCTACTGGTGATTTGATCAAGCTAAAGTTAGACAAGGAATTGCTGATTTGCTCTCTTGGTCTACTGTCCATATTTTGAAGATAGCATGTGTAGAGTCATATTATTACTTTTATTCAAATTTTTAGAAGCTCTTGTTTGAAAGAAACTTCTTAACATTCATTATAGATTCCTGAAGGAAATGGCTCTGGCATAGTTTGGGATGATTCTGGGCATATTGTTACAAACTACCATGGTATGCAGTCAGTAAATTAAAAACTGACCATATATGAGATATATAAGTTCCTTTGGACATAATTATTTCGTGTGACCCTCTCCCCTTTTTGCATACTTTCAATAATTTTTAATTTTGGTGCGATGACAGTGGTTGGCAATGCCCTTTCAAAAAAACCAAAGCCTGGTGAAATTGTTGCACGTGTCAACATTCTTGCTGCCGATGGGTAAATTCTTATATAATACACTTTACAGCATGATTTCATGAGTTAATGAATATGCAATTGCACTGTTCCTTGTATATGCAAGCCAACTAATAGTTAATACTCTCCTATATCTACTTGAAAGGGTACAGAAAAATTTTGAAGGCAAATTGGTTGGTGCTGACCGTGCTAAAGATCTTGCTGTTCTTAAGGTGAGATATTTTGATTAGTCATGAGAATTATTGTCTATCACTATATTTATCATAGGTTTCCCTCATCTCATTTCCATATGCTGCATCTTATTAGTCACAAATCATTTCAACTCCCTGGCAACTACATGTCGCAAACTCTCATTAATATCCTTTTGCCATTAGCCAAGAATTTAGCTGTCTGCTTATTTATATCTCACTCGCATGGCATTTGTCATTAACTCAGAAAATAAAAAATGGGGTAGAAAAGTAAAAACGATACTTTCAGTGTTTTAGTTTCACCGAATAATCCATCTCTTTGGCCAAATGCTTCAGTTTTTCTGCTGGTATCTACATATTTATCTATGTCTGCCATTCTATATATATGCCATGCAACAATTTATGTTGTTTGAGTTAGGGGTATCAAACTGTTTGATTGAAATGGTTTTTGAATAAGAGTTGATTTACGAAACTGAAGGAAGGGGGAGTCATTTGAGAGATTGGCATACATAGTCTTTTATATGACCCATCCTTTCCTTTTTTTTTGGAAATAGTATAAATATATACCAAGATCTTTACATTTACCTGCTCATCTTATGCCTGCCCTGTCCCAATAGAAATCTAATTCAAGGACAGCCACTGGAAGGGCCATATTAGACAATTTTGGGGTCTGTTAGCACCTAAAGTCCTTTTCTGATATTTGCCTGAGCTCAAACGTTGCCAGACATAGTTTCTTGATTGGTTAATTATTATAATTCGTGCCAAAAATTTATTTGCAGAAAATTCTCTTTTAGTATCTCATCTATGGATCATGGACATGTAATAGGTGGATGCTCCTACAGATCTGTTGAAGGCAATTAATGTGGGACAATCTTCATCTCTAAGAGTTGGTCAGCAGTGTTTAGCAATTGGCAATCCATTTGGCTTTGATCATACTCTAACTGTTGGTGTCATCAGTGGTTTAAATCGAGACATTTTCAGTCAAGCTGGAGTGACAATTGGAGGTGGAATTCAAACAGATGCAGCTATTAACCCTGGGAACAGGTTTGTAGATATGTTTTTCTAATAACTTTATCAATTGACTACCTCTTTTTCTTATTTCAGAACCCAATCTAGGAACTACCATTAGTTGTACTGGTTTATATCTTTATGTTTCATTGGTTTTTACTTTCTAGCAAGCCTATACATTTTTGTCACTAGTTTTCCACCAAACTTGACAGATATACTGTTTATGGTTTCTACCATGCACAAAATGAGAATGCTTGTCTAACGTAACAGTGCAAAACAGTGGACTCAGGACACAGAAGGGGAAGTATTTTACTTCTTTCTTGAGTTTCTAGCATCGCATCTAAAGCGAGGAATCAAGACACATAGATTGGGGCTAAATTGAAGCTCTGGTAGTTGGCATAATGATCATATTTGTGGCTACCACTTTACCATACTAGGATGGAACTTGACCATATTTGTGGTCACATATCAGCTTTGACCATGTATTACCCTCTTCCTTCAAGTGATTTAGTATGTGCTGTACTCTGGGGAAATGAACATCTAGGGTTAAAATGGATCATGTTGAAAGTTGTAGGTAGTGGTTTATATAACATGTGTTAGCTATTTAATTCATTAAATCTGAGGAATGCTTATTTATATTACTGAAAAGGTATTACAAAGCATTTTACTAAGCATGTACTCCGATGAACGTCCATGCAGCGGTGGTCCATTGCTAGACTCAAAGGGGCATATGATTGGTATTAATACAGCAATTTTCACACAGACAGGTTAGATTATCCTGTTATGAAATGTGTTTCTCAAAATTGCACTGAATTGTTTGCTGCTGACTTGGGAGATAACATTAGCAGATGTCCATGCTTTCTACTGATGAAGTATACCTCAACCACAGTGCTTATTAGCATTCAAAAGAGAATATGTCATATTAGTAAAATGATCTTAACACATTGCAAAGCTTGCCTGGATTGCTGTACGTCATCTCATTTTCTAGATTACAATGGTGGCATGATTAGTGAATGTTATCATGTTTAAATCCAGTTTTGCAGCATTATGAACTTGTCATTTGCTTGCATCCTAGTGGGCAAGAGTTGACATGATTGATTATATTGACTTAAATCACCTCTCCTTGAAGCTGTGTCTGAGACAACTGGTTTTTGTTTGTTCATCTGTTAAAAAATAGTTTCTAGTTAGTCTGAGATGCCATTATTTATTCAATGTTGCAGGAACATCTGCAGGTGTTGGTTTTGCCATCCCATCATCGACTGTTCTTAAAATAGCCCCTCAGTTAATTCAGTTTGGAAAAGTATGTTGTATGGACATCTTTTGGTCACATTATCAACCTGATACCAAATTTCTTTTTGAGTAGTGCCCTTAGAGTAATGTGATATGCTTATGGCGATGCCTTATGTATAGACAAGTATATGTTTCATGCATTAGATTTAGATGTCATCTCAAATGTTGGGATTCTTTATCAATAATCAGTACCTGTGGTTTGCATGATTTTAGATCAAAATGTTTTGAAAGTTGAAACATGTTTAGATAACTTTAGGTGTTAGCAGCAAGAGGAAAATTTCAGTCAATAAGTTATTATAAATAATATAGTGACATTTTTCAAAGATAGTTAAAATTCTTTTGGTCTCTATATTGCCTACAAACTTTGCCTTCCCCTCATGAAAATTCACTTGAAATATATATTCTTCTGTCCCTTGAAAAATTTAGAGCATAGATACATTTTAGATTGCTGTTAAGAAACTTACCCTTTTCTTTTTCTTTTCCGACACATGTGCTTAGCTTCTGTACTCTATTTTAGCAAAGTTATACTTACATTCCTCTCTTAAGGTCCGCCGCGCTAGCTTGAATGTGGAATTTGCTCCAGATCCAATCGCATATCAGCTTAATGTTCGCAGTGGAGCTCTAATATTGCAGGTAAACTGAGCTGATGTTACCCATCATTTCTGTTGGCCACACAGGATTCTGTTCAGAACATTTCTGTTTCTGCAGGTTCCTGCGGGCAGTATTGCAGCCAAAGCTGGTCTTGTTCCTACCAGCAGGGGGTTTGCTGGTAACATTGTTCTTGGAGATATCATCGTTGCAGTGGACGGTAAACCTGTGAGTGTTGATTGATTAACATAAACTGATTTTATAGCCTTCTGTCAGAATCCTTGGATGCTATGTACTAACTACTAAGGTAGCCTTAGTTTAGTCTCTGTTTCTCATGTTGGCTCTTTTGGAGCAGATCAAAGGCAAGTCTGATCTATCGAGGGTTCTGGATGATTATGGCGTCGGAGACAACGTAAGCTTGACAGTCCGGAGAGGTGATGAAACTCTTGAAGTTACCTTGCCTTTAGAAGAGGCAAGCATCTAATGTATTTCTGACAGTAAGTTGGCATCCCGATCTATTGCATTGTAAGTAGTAATCTGTCGCATTTGCTGAGTTATTCATGCTTCCAATCTGAAGCTTTTTCGTTTGTCTTTTCCTTTAAAAAAATAAATGAATCGATTCAACACTCTTTCTCTAGACAGATGGTGCCTCGTTGTACTTCAGAGTTTCTGTTCATTGTACGTCATAATCTTATCTTTTGAAGATTATGATACAGTCAATACATCTTGATGATATCATGGATGTAAGTACGTAGGTAATCAGCTGAAATTCCTTCCTTTTTTGAGGTTAACAAGGGTGTTTGCTCTAATCTAAACCCGAGGGGATTACTGAAAGAAAGCAAAAGCGGAAGGGAATGTCGCTACGAGCGGCAACAGTGGGAGGCTTTTCGCTGTGCGGCGTGGCTTGGCTCCACTTTTCTTTGAACGCCAAGATTGGCTTTTGGTTTTGGACTGACCCACTCAATCCAACGCAAAATAAGCTCCTTCAAAAATCATAACGGAAGGGGGAAAAAAATCCCAAGGTAAAACGGTGTTACACGACTAGAAGAAGCCAAGAATGACACTGTAGAATAACACAACATAAAGCAGCAGCTATAGCCCAGTGAGGTAAAGCACGGCAGGAGTAGCAGGATGTGCGTTGTGTTGGTTTTGGCATGGAGAGGCGTGCTCCTTTCTTCAGAGAGAAGCTTCCAAAGTACACAGAAGAGAAAGCAACAGCTTGGGTTGGTTGATCTACAATCCAAAGAAAGAGACGGTTTATAATCCAGAGAAAGAGACAGTAGAGGTAACCCAGTGACAATCTTGCATTGGTCCCCAATTCCTGCAAGTGACACAATTGTGTCACTAGCTACTCTTACACCCCCATCATCTTTTTTTTCCACCTGGCAGATTCTTCTAAAATAGCATTCAGCAACGCAGAATGCAACTGCATGCCGTGCTTTCTTTTCCCAGTGGGCACGGTCACCTTTGTTTTTCTGTTGATTAACCATTTAGGAGTACTTAGAATCCTGCATTACCAATACCTCATGTCACATCCTAGATAGTAGTACAATTTAGTAGCTTCTCAGGCAGACCCTATAAACCCCATCTCTTTCTACCAAACCACGGGGTTTACAAGCAAATGCACAGCACAACGAGCCAGCAACTCAGCAAGAATCATCCTGTAAAGCGATTTGGTTGCCTTGTTGGGTGTCCATCTATCTTTGAGCTTTATGCTTTTGGACCGAGATCTCAGCCATCCCCAGTTACAGATGTGGCCTAACTCAGCCTAAGTGCTCCTACTTCCCTACTTCTATATCTAGCAAAACAAAGGCACAGGATGCGGCCCTTGTTATCAGCATGGTCGAAGCTTCCACGATCTGCCCAAACTCCTCTCGCAATGCTAGCTTAGCTACTAGGTGTGGTAACCAGTAACGTCGCTTTGGTTGTTACAAGGGAGAGAAGAGAATGATGAAAGGCCTCAGCCTAGCACTGGCGGTTCTTGTTCTCGTCGTCGTCCTCCTCTTGGTCTCCGGTTCTGACGAGGTTCTCGCCGTCAGAACCCCGGCCGTGTTCGCCGAAACGAGCCGCCAGAGCGCCGCCTCGCCAGCGGAGCGGGCGCGAGAGCTCGCGGAGGGCGGCAATGCCGTCGCTGCCACCGCCGCCTTTGACGCCTCCGTGAAGCCCGCGGTGGGGAAGGCGACCGGCTCCTCTCCTTCGAAGGTGTTCGACCCTGATAGGATGAGCAAACGGCGAGTCCGGCGAGGGTCCGACCCGATACACAACAAGTGCTGAGTTGCTGACCGCCTAGGTCATGTTCATGATCAATATGCTTGAATTTAAGTGCCAATTCTCCATCTATTTCTTGGTTTCTTCTTCTCTTCTTCTTCTAGCTCCTTTTGTCTTGAGGTCTGAGTTGTTTCTTCCCTGTGGAGTTCGAACGATTTTGTTATAGAGATACTTGTACAGAGATGTCAGGAATGGGCAAGCTAAGGCTGCCGCGACACGTGCGCAAGTCGACGAGAATGTAATGTGTACCCTCTTCAAGTTTGCACGCAGTATGTAATGTAAGCCAGCTTCGTAGTGGCTAGAGGCGTGCACAGAATGAAAATGCACTCGTCCTTGATCAAATTGTCATGTTCTTTTTCACTTCAGGAAGTGACTTGGCTGGACAGCCGATGCATCGCCGAATATATTCACGTACGTACGGCGACGGCGATCATCGGTGCCCGCAGCGCCGTCCATGCGCGCAGGCCACTTCGCCCTCCCCCGCGCGCGGCGGGGAGCCGGCCGGTCGGAAGCAGCACGGGCGATCGGCGGGTGGTGGATCACTGGATCAGTGGCGGTATGGGCTGTGCGGCTGTACCTTACTCAATTAGCATGTTTCGGCTTTTGAGTCCGTAAAGACCTGCGTCTCGCACTCGGATTTCGTCAGGCCGGAGCCTTGAATGTCCGTTTCACGTCGTCCAGGCCTTGGCACTGTGATGACAGGATAAAGAGCGCACGGTCGTAAAAAAACCTACACAGTTTGTACCAAATACAGGTTTTAAAACTTTTTTGGGGCAGCCTATTCGTCAGGACTGGAAAAGTTTAGACGACCATTCATTTTTTTAACGGTCAACATCACTCTAAGATCCGTGCAGGCCTATGACCAAACCTTCCTCTCTCCTCGCTCCCGTCTACAATTTCTTCCACGCACTGTTGCCCATCTTCACACTCTATTCCCAGCGTGTTGCTGCCTTCTGCCTCGCCGGCGCTGGTGAGACCCACCAACACTTCCTCCTTATCATCGTTGAGCATCTTCATTCTTCTTCCCATCTTTATTAGATTCATTACAATGACAATCATCTTTAAAATCAAGTCTGGCACTAATTACCCAGATTCACCGTTATTGTCTTATCTAAGACAAGATTTTCTTGCCGTAACCATCGGTCCACTACCTTCCTCCTCTCTCACGGCGGAGGTGATGACACCGTTGTGGCATCACCTTCTTGATCATCCATCTAAGCACTGGAACTCCCTCTTTCTCCTTTAGATCTTCTTTAGCTTTGATCCCATCTAAAACCTAATTCAATATGTTGCTATGATCACCGCTGCTAAGAAGAGGCAATCGGCAAATAGGATGACTAGAGACGAATCTAGCATATCAATTAATGTTGGGTAAATTCGATTAGAATTTTTTATTTTTTCAAATAACTAACAAGTGGTAAAGCTAAGCTTTTCTGTTTTGGTACAAGTGAAATGTACACACATCCACACTCACATGATGCGTCATAGCATATGTCTAAATGAGATTGAAGATATACATGGCCATATGGCCATGCAGGTGTGCACTACTAGCGAGAGGCATACCCCGTTTGGTTGTAGGTTGTGTTGGCACAGTCCGATTAGTCGTGGGTTGTGTTGGCTCGATTTTTTATTTTTATTAAAATAACAAATTATTTACGTTTTTTTCTTTTACTGTGCTTATTTGATTTTGTGTAGATTTCTTTGACTACCACTCAAAAGTCACTATTAGGTCATGGATTCTTTCTCCTTCGGTCTTTTCCCAACCTTGATCCCATCCAAGACCTAATTCAATATATCGCCATGATCACCGCCGCTAAGAAGAGGCAATCGATGAGTAGGATAACTGGAGACGAATCTAGCATATCAATTAATGTTAGGTATTCAATTAGAATTTTTTTTATTTTTTTAGTTAACTAACAAGTGGTAAAGCTGAGCATTTTGTTTTTACTACAAGTAAAATATAAAGTAATTGCACACACATCCCATACCCACATGGATACCTAGCACATGTCTAAATGAGACTGAAGATATACATAGCCACATGTGACGTACTGGTGTGCACGACCAATGAGAGGCATAGTCCGTTTGGTTGTAGGTTGTGTCAGCACGGCCCGTTTAGTTGTGAGTTGTGTCAGTCCGATAGGTATTATCGTGCTTAGACTGAGGACATGGCACAACACGATGGACCATTCATACTAGTGGACATGTATCTTTAAGCCATTCATACTAGTGGATGTTATTGATCCATGAGCCTTATCATGCTTGATAGATCTGTTTGGCCATGTATACCCTTATATAAGTCACTTATATAGTAATGTAACACAGGCACGTACTTTACCACATACGCACTTTCTCAGTTTCGTTTAGAGCGTGGAGAAGTGCTCTTCCATTACCTTAAAAAAGTTCGCATATTTACGATTTATCGCTACTATTATAAAAACGAATAGTGTTTCAGCCGAAGATTTCGTCCGTCGTCCGACTGCTTCACCGCGCGCGCGTATGTATTTTCCGCGCACGTCGTCCGATTCACGTGTATTTTCCTTGACGCGCGCTACCTTCCCCCGTGTCCAGATCGCTTGCATCCAGGCCCACGTCCAGATTCCACCGGTGTTGCTCGGTCTCACCACATCCTAATCCGAACACCACAAGGACCCATATATCACACCACCTCCAGGCCCACGTCCTAATCCGAACACCACAATGACCCAAACATCAAACCACATCTGATTTGCATACACGCATACATCCTATATATAACAATACAAAAACTGGTATCACAAACAAAGTCCGTTCTTGTGGACAGTTCTACGCCGTATGATTGATCATACATGATGCATTTGTAAGTATTCTCAGTGCTTTTTACTATGCAAATTCCACACGACAGTCTGATGCATCACTAACCATTCCAACCATCTTGACCTCCTTTTTCTTGGTAGTAGACAAGGGTTGTAAAATCCTCCTCGCCTAAACACTCTGTTAAGCTCCAACAATGGTTTGCCACCTGCAAATTCCCAGTAGCAAACAATAGATACAAAGTAAATTTGCAAGAAACCAGGATATACAGTTCACTGCCTGCATCTCTTTGCAAGAAACAAAGATATACAGTTCACTGCCTTTCTTCCACAGATCAATTTTTATAATAGTAGAGATTATATAGATGAGTACTGATTTTGAACAACACCCGGACTTTCAAAAAAAGCTTGATATCAAACGACTAGCAAAGTCCGATTCTAACTGGCCTAGAATTGACTACAATACAATGTTTCAAGATGTAAATCGGTAAGTTCTCTTCCATTAGCCATCCACGCAATGGTGTTTCTATCCTAACAGTTAGCCTATTGCAGATTCTTATGACAATAAATCCTATAATACCTTCATTCTGGTCGTACTAGACCAAGATACAAGAACAGTCTATGTATTTGACCCAACTCCACTTGATCCAATTTACGTAAACAACCCAAACGCAAGATATGTGAAAAAACTTTTATGGATTGCCGAATACTTGCCGAAAGCCATGGTGAAAGCATGCCCTGGGTCTAGGTGGAACGAGCATATAAATCTATGGCATCAAATAATCCTACCAAATATTCCGATTCACAACAAGTAAGTTTCTTTAAAATCCACTATAATTAGTTAATTTATTTATCCAACAGTAATTTATTTCTCTAACACAAATTAGCTAACAATTTAATTTCTCAGCAAGCTATCTGATTATCTTGTTTCCCTCTTCATGCGCATGTGGAAAGATTCAGAATTACAATTGCCAGTTTTAAAGATCAGTATCATAACATTAACATTGTCCATTTAAAATAATATTATTTAAATACGATGCTAACCTTGATTTTACATATGGACATGCAATTGCAGGAAGGCAGGTGTATCAGTAATATCCAAAGTTAAAAATAGTTATTTATTTAGATGTCTGGCACTACTGTAAACCCCCTCTAGAAAAACTTCTATAGTTCCGGCAAAAATCAGGATCTAAAGCAATTTATTTCATGGGTCAATCGTACTCAAACATCAGTTTTTCATCAGTGAAGACGCTGCTTATTACTACAGTACAATGCCATTGTCTGAGCCTGGATCCTGTCTCTACAAATATATCACTACAGATAGCAGCAGATGCACTTCCATTATTTACGATTCCAACTATTTATTTCACTAAGCTATTTTGCAATTGGACAATGATAACCACGATATCCTAAAGTCTACATTAATTTGCTAATGGAGAAAATGAAACAAAAAGCAAGATACAGTGAAAGGAAGAAAAAAAATCACTCACAGCAGGAAACGATCCTCATCGAGAAGACCTGTGGACTCTGATCCTGGGTCACCACCACCATGCAGCTGCGGAGCCAGTACTGGGAGCTCGTCATCAGCAGCAATTCTTCCCCGCCATCGACGTAGCCTACGCGCTTCAGCAGCCCGCCGTGCACCGCCGCACTTGCAGCAGGGCCCGGCGCACCTCATGGTCACCGTCGTTGTGCCTCCCACGGACCCACCCCCTCCTCCATCCTCATCCCGAGCTGGATCCGGCAACCTAGAGGTCGAGGCGGCCGGATCCAGCAGAACCAACCTCGGGGCAGCCGGATCCAGCGGCATCGAGCTCACTGACCGCGCCGGA
This sequence comes from Oryza coarctata, assembly GCA_030770085.1. Lineage (NCBI taxonomy): Eukaryota > Viridiplantae > Streptophyta > Magnoliopsida > Poales > Poaceae > Oryza > Oryza coarctata. The sequence goes on from CM061468.1 coordinate 11,465,262, forward strand.
GCAAGGGGCCAGCGGTCGAGGCGAAGACGCTCTGGATCGGGGACGACATAGCCGTCGCGCCGCCCAGCTCCAGCTCACCCAACCGAGAGCCCCCTCATGGCTCTACTCCTCTTCCAGCGCCACCTCGATGCCTTCGCGCATCTGTCCATATGCAGCTTCGGTGGAGAAAACAGAAACGAGGAGGCGGGGAAAGGCCATATGCAGACTGCCTCACCGAGTGAAGACCGGCTCATCGACTGACCAGGCCTTTCTTTTTTTTTTCTTCCTGACCCCTCTGCTTTCTTTGTTTTTCTCCCTTCCCTTCTTCTTTGTTCCCCCTCTATTTCTGCTTGTTGAGGAATGATAACGGAATTCACACTTCGACAAAACTACGCATCAGAAAATGACTGAGCTGCGTCTTCTCAGAAATCATAAGCTAACAAGCCTTTGTTTACCGATAACAGCCTGAAAAAAAAATGGTCATAGAAGAGACTGTAACACTGCAAAAAAAGACGTATATCAATACACATGAATTTTTTTTCTTATTTTCGCACGGTGTTCTATAATTGATAATAACAATAATCCACATTTCTACATCTATCGCTATTAAAACAAATAAATCACATAAAAATTGTTATACACTACTTATTCCTTTATTCCTATATGTTCTGTTCGGGTGTGTTGTCGAATAACCATTAATTCAACACTGCTGCTTCACTTTCAGTCATAGTGACGAAGACAGTCAAATACGCTTAACCATTTTCCTTTTCACCCCTACTTGGCCATATGTTGATCACCCTTTCTCTATTCATAACTCTTAGTATTTTATTCCCGTTGCAACATGAGAATATATTTTTTATATATTTTGATTTAGGTGTGCTACCAAACGATCACAACCTCAATAATTTCACGCTGTTGCTTTACTCTCGACCATACAGATGGAAATGGTCGAAAAACACCTTCAACTATTTTTTGACTATATTTTCTCTTAGAAACAAACAAAAACGGTATAAGAAATATTAAAAAAAATCAAAAACAACAAAAACAGTTCGGTATTGGTCGGGAAACCGAAAACGAGCATCGGTCAGTCAGCATTTTTGCCATGTTTTCAAGTTTTGTTTAAGCTCGTTAAACATTTTGCTAGTATATATAGTCATAAAAGTAGTGTAAAATAGACATGACGACAAAAACCAGTCCCGCCACAGCCCAGTCTTACTGACCTTTAGATCTGGGAATCCAGGGCCGTCCGATCTAGGTCAGGTCCCGGCACGCACCCTTTTTTTTCTCTTCTCACCTACCCACAAATTTTGCTCGCCTAGGGTTTTAGTCGCCGCCGCCGCCGCCGCCACCTCCTCCCTCTTCCCCCGCGTAGAGCGCAGCGAGCGACGGCGAGGTCGACGCCATGGTGCAGCGCCTGACGTACCGGAAGCGGCACAGCTACGCCACCAAGTCGAATCAGACCAGGGTCGTCAAAACCCCAGGTGAGATCTCCCCCGCGACCTCATCTGGACGATTTCTAGGGTGCGATGTTGAGAGTCCTTACGCTGTTCGCATACTCTTATGCTGAATTTTGCGTGATTGGTGCAGGAGGGAGGCTCGTTTACCAGTACACCAAGAAGCGGGCGAGCGGGCCGAAATGCCCGGTCACCGGCAAGAAGATCCAGGGGGTAAGTTACCTCACGTAATTCCGTTTCGAAAACCGCATTGCAAAACGTCATCTTTTGTGGGAATCATGTTGCCTTATTCTAGGCTTCTAGCTCATCTTTGGGCATGCCGTTCTTCAAGGACTGGTTTGGTCAGCTGTAATGATGTGAATCAACTATCAAGTGACCACATTTTAATGGATTATCTATGTGTCTATGCCAGTTCGGTGACATTCCTCGTGGCGCGAATGGTTCTGTTTTATGAAATGAAAGGGCTGTTAGGTTTGAGGAATCAAACTATGTAGAATGGGTGATCAACCATGGGATCATTTCTTAAATTTGGTGGGATAACTCATTCGTCGTGTCTAAGTATTCACTTAGTATGTACTTGTGACGGATGAAGTGATGATGGACAAACCTATTCCATTCCTCAAACCAAACAAGCTATTTAGGATCAAGTGGTCCATTGACCATATCAATCCTCAAACCAAACAGCCCAGAAGTATCACCTGCTGCTCCATGTATGCACATTAGCATTGTTAAGCCTAAATAATGACCATACAGTCATACACTATTTAGATGTTTTCAACTATATCATTTCAAGAACTTGCCTGTGTTGAATTTCTTATCGGAAATTCGAAATGCATTTATATGAGAAATCTTTGCAACAGTAGACATTGACACATGGTAGTCCCAAAGAGAATGCAATTTGATCTGATATAATGTGGTGATGCCAATAATCTGAGTTTGCCAACTCTGCTAGACAGTGACAGCAGCCTTGATTTAGTCAGACCCCTGAATACAAAGAGAACCAGCCTAAATCGTCAGGTTATAATGCATTAGTTCGTGAAATGTTTGGATTTATGGAGTGATAATAGCTGGTTGATGCAAGATGTTAAATGGCCTTCTACGCCATAGTATTTTGTCCTGGTCTGTTTATTATAGCTTGTCACTATTACTTTATTAGCTAGTAAATATTGAATTTGTTCATCGTGACTTTAGGGTGTGTTTTATCTATGTTCTTCTGGCACTGCACTGTAAAGATTTTATTTGTTGGTGTTGCAAATTTCTTCCATGCTGTATATAGGTGCTGTTAGCTATTGGCTCATATGAATTCAAATGTTTGATTTTCATGTAGACACCTCACCTAAGGCCTGCTGAGTACAAAAGATCCAGGCTATCCAGGAACAGGAGAACTGTCAACCGTCCATATGGTGGTGTTTTATCTGGTCAGGCTGTAAGGGAAAGGTTAGCACATGCCCCTGTTTTAAAGCACTATAATATTATGGCATATATGATGATGCTCACCTTTCTGAAATGTGAATTACAGGATCATCCGTGCTTTCCTTGTTGAAGAGCAAAAGATCGTGAAGAAGGTTTTGAAGATCCAAAAGACCAAGGAAAAGCAACCATCCAAATGAAATGTCTGAAACTCTTTATACTCATGAAATTTTTTGGCTGATGATGGTGATCAGTGTTGAGTCAAGCTTGTGGTGGTTACCTAATTAAGCTAGAAATTTCGGCCCATTTTCCATGTTTTCCAATGTTGAAAAAAAATTGGATATGGTTTCCCTTGTTCATTTGTGATTGAGTGATTGGTTTATATATCACGGTTTTCGGCTATCCAATACCCATTGCACTATTTCTATGCGGTTTGAAACAGACGTGCCTTGCTCTGGGCCGCATTCTGTTGGCCTGTGGGCTTCTCCTTTTGATCTAAGTTGCAATCTATGCAATATTTGCATGTTAACTTCAACCATCAAAATGCTTGTGCTTTGGGTAGCTGCAGTGCTCGCTGTTCTCCTGACCCCGCCGCCCCACCCCAGGCGCAAAGCTTGTTACATCTGCAGCCTTGCCTTCGCTCTTTTGCAAGTTTAGCTTGTTTGGAGAGCTTTGAGCTTAAAATTTTGATCTTGTCTTATATGTAAAAGGGAAGTACACCCCAACCATGTGGCAGCGTGGCACGAATAGGTACTTGTGCGGATAGTATGAATATGGAGATAAACATTGTATCCGATACTAGAAGCCAGGCTTTACTCCCCAGTACCAGTAGGACAACAAAAAACAACGCTGCTCCCACCCGACCCGGGAAGATGGTGGTGCCTGTATAGTTACATGTATATGCTGACCTGCCGAGTATTTTAGCATTAGAAAATTTCGGAATAAAAAAATATGCGACAAAAAAACATTTGTCAAGAATGGACCTGCTGGTTATTTTAGCATTAGAAAATTTCGGAATGAAAAAAAAATGCAACGATTGCTTCGTAAATGGACAAATTTCTTTGTAAAGGAAAAAAAATTGATATGAGGAATTCCTAAAAAAAAGAGGAACAAAGGCTAAGTTCGTGACGAAGATCTTGATTTTCTATCAATAGATAGGAATGAGTATTCGTTATAGGGGATATAATCTATCTACTCTATTAAATTTCTTTGTTGAAGGAAAAAAATATTTGTCAAGAATGGGATTCGAACCCATGCCCTTTCGGACCAGTACCTGAAACTGGCGCCTTAGACCAACTCGGCCATCTTGACTTCGTTGTTGAATTGTTTTCTTTAGGCAAGTTAACTAATTTTAGATCTCATCACGCAGGCTCCGCCTTAACTATCCCCGTCTCGGGCCCGTCCAATTCACTCCCCAGGAGAAACCTCACGGCTGCTCTCCTAAACCCTACCATCCGCCGCCTCGCCCTCGCTGCCTGCCGCCGCCACCCGACGCCCGCGGCGGTGGCGGAGCCCCTGGTGCCTCACTGGAGATCCCAAGGTTTGCCCTCGTGTCCGCAATAGCGCACGAGTTGCCACACCATGCCTCCTTCTCTGAATCGGAAGAAACACACTAGCCCTGCTCCTACTGTGTGTTGAGCAGCGAGATACAACTCCAATCTGGTTGAGGTTGATGGCGGATTCGGTGAGATGGTTGCCGGCTCACCGAGGTACTGTATGATTGGAGGCAAAGGTGGTGTTGGGAAAACAAGCATGGCGGCATCGCTTGCTCTGAAGTTTGCAAACTGTGGTGAACCAACGCTCGTAGTATCAACTGTTCCACGTTCCTTGGGTGATACATCTTTACTGCTTTTAAAAAACCTGTAGTGGATGGAGGTTCCTACCTCTACTATTTTTGACCCTTCGATCCTCCAGATCCAATGGACCAGATTGATCCCAGGATGCTCCCACCCGCGTGAGAACCGCGCCTCCGCACTTCCAGCATTTCTTCCGCGGCGCATCGATCTCCCCTTCCCCATCGCTGCCTCTCCGCCCTTCGTTTCGCCGCACGCCACTCCCACATCGCGCCCGCCCGCGCTCACGTAGGCAGAGGAGTCCGCACTAGCGCAGGAGCCAGCGGCGGCGTCGGAGCTCAAGAAGCTGGCGGCGTGACGGGCAGCTCATGGCCACCTGGGCGATGCTCGTGGATCTTTACAGAAAGAGGAGCTACGGAGGTATGGCGGCGCTCGGCTTCTGATCGGCAGCGCCACGAGCGGCTCCTCGTGGATTTGGAAATTAATAGATCGGGAAGGAAGAGTAGAGGTCTCGCAGCACTACTTGGCTCCTGGCTGTAGCATTGCGGCGTGTCGGCGCTCCTCCATCGCTCCCCCAGCGGCAGCTCTCCTTCAACGCCTAGTCTCTCTCCAATCTGCATGAATAGCAGTGGAGTTGTAGTTGTGCAAAGCTTCCTCTTCCCAGGAATGCGATTCGCAAAAGGGGCAGCGACGGCGAAGGCGCAGCTTGAAAGTTAATCTTGCAGGCTTCAGATCCGGCAGCTTAAGGAGATGAGCCACAGCCCATAGGATGCACGGCGCTTGATGAGGCTTAGATGCGTCCATCAACAAGGCAATGGGCACAACAACTAAATGTAGACCAGTAAGAAGAACATGACAATGATTTACTCATTTTTGCTTCAGAAGCATGCTGATTGAGCTGCAATATAAGGCCCCATGTAAAAACGAGTTTTTTTTGGCTTTCTACGGGATTGGCGACAAAGTCAGTTATTAATTTTGCTATAATATTTGGTTGCTTCTGTTTTCACAATATTGATTTTTCATGTTTTCTCTTGGATTGCTTCTCATTATTGATTTTTCTTTTTAAAAATGTTTCAGGGTGTTACAATCTGGTGCAGGCAAAAGTGACAAGCGCACATCAGTCTATCCTTAATATCATGTTTAATATCAACGGAGCTTATTTGCAACCTGAAGAGGAAGTCTACATTTTGTGACAGTCATATGCAGGGATCTACAATCCAACACTAACATCATTTGTTGGGAGGTCACGTCATACAATTGTACATACTTGCCAAAATTGTGTTTGAACTCACAATCTAAAGTTTTTTTAGGACTATCTAATTGGCAATGGAGCAACTAATCAGGATTACGATTTCAGTTCATTTGTGTGGTTTGCATATGGGATGGGTCCCATGTCAACTGAATTAATTGGGGTCTGTGCCTGACTGCCTTTGCTCTTGTGCTCTTTTAGCTCACAACAGTTGGATAAGAATATGTGTGTAAATACTTCAGCCACAGCTCCTGATGCCACAAGGTACTTCATCTGTTCATGAGGGTGGTGCGCAATGGTACTGTCTGAGGAGGTATACAAAAGCAATTCTCTCTAACTATAGCAAAGCTAAAATAACCTGATGTTGCTTTGTTGCAGAATGTCAAGATTCTGCTTGCCATTGTGCATTCTTGGGCAACATTAATGATGTGTGCCGTGAAAAGATAGTTCATTGGGTAATGTCTCTGTGCCAGAAATATTTATTGTAGCTGGATGGATTGAGTTGAATTCTCTTGCTAACTATTTATTGTTTTTGAATTATTTTCAGTAAAATAAACTAAACACCCAGGATTGTACATGCATTATTTGAACTGTTTATGCCCTTTCCTAGGCAGTGAAGGCCATTCTTCACAGTTTCATCTTTTCGAGCCACTGTACAAGAAGATGCATGGTGGTTAGTGAGGATCAGTATAGACTTCATCTTTCTTATGTTTTAGTGCTTTTGAGAGGTAGTTAGTTGCAGGTGTAACCGTGTAACAAAGGAAGTTATGCACCAGGGATGATAGCCAAATTGTGCACCCCTAAACTTCGATGTCAGATTTAGCTTCAAGGCCTGCTAAAAAGAAGGTTTTTACCCTTCATTATATTGGTCTCTGCGTTTGATGGACTGATGGCTTTCCACTCTGGCTCTATTTTTTATTGTTTGCCCATTTTCACTTACTTGATAGAATTTATGAGTGAAGACAATTATTGTTGGTTCAATTGTCTTTCTGAATTATTATATTCCTCTGATATATACTAAATCCATGCAAGTTTTATCTGTGATTTTTTTATCAGAATCTTCTATGAATTTGGAAGTGTTTCATGAATAGTTCTTTACGATTAATACATCATCTTTAATTTTACACCTGCTCAGCTAATGAGGTTATTGTTGTTACCATGTTGAATTAACTAAAGTGCTGATCATCATCTTTTTTTAGCTTGATTTACAGTTTCTTACGCTACTGAACCAGAGTTACCTAATAATTATAGGTGTAATTAAGCTGGTTAAAAGTGCAAAAAATTGGCAAATATCCAAGCAGGTTCAAAAATGTAAATTAAAAAAATGTTGTTTGATGCAAATTTAGGTTGCTGTTTTTGAAAAAGAAATTCTAGAAACTAATTATTTGAACATGCTGCCTAGATCAATTAGACCCATTTTCATTTTATCCATCAAAATACCTATTAAGAGGTACTTCTCAATCATTATTGGTATCTCTAATTATCTTGAGAATTACTTATTCACCTCATTCTCATCATATTATGCTTTACGCTTGAGAATTATTGACTCACCCTGCAATGCACGGGCATTTGGCTAGTTTGAACAAGTAACCTGACTCTTATTGTCTAAAAATGTTATAGCGGGCATGCTGAATTGATTCCCCATCTGTTTTGTGTAATCTGTTGATTATGTTGTCTACAGGACTTGAACGGTGGTAAAATTGTACCTGTCAGTGGAGTCGATTTCTCTTTTTGCAACAGAGGTAGGATATGCTCTGGGTAATCCTGTAGAATGGGTTGCAATGCCCCTTTTATCCTGATTCCTTTTGCAGTCCTGTGATTAATGCACAGTTTAAAAATAGCCATTCAGAGCTTTCCAATCAGAAAACACTCTTTATACCATTCTTGAAGGTAGAATATGAAACAGTGGGGTGCTTCAATTTGTTGGTGACAGTGATTTCTACTTAAAGATTTGCAGAATTCTACTCTAAATTGGATGGCTCCCAAAGAGTTCTTACATATCTGTAATTTGTGAAGTCAGATAGTAGATCCATTTCTGCTCTTCCTTCTTTTTTTTTTTTATGTTGGATTGATTATTGGGTGAAAGCTTTTTTTTCTTTTTATAGATTGGCCATACGAAGGAGGACCCTTTTTACCATCTATCTTGAAACCGTGATTTAGTGAGCAGGGCCAAGCTTGGAGCTGTTGTTGATCCGGTAATAATACCTCAGAAACCTTGTAGTTTCCTTCCCCCATTTGCATTTTGATGGATTGCCACTAATATGGTTGGATGAATATGTGAACTTTCAACCATTAGACATTTTTTAAATACTTTTTGGTGATTTCTACTGCCTTTGTTGGTGTTTCCAAATTCCAGCTGATAAAAGGCACTTAACACAAATAGACTGTCAATGCAGTACTAATAACGATTGGCTGCATTTTAAATAAAGCTCAAGGTTCTAAAAAGCAGTGCAGTGCACTCACCCCACCTTGTAGAGCTTATGCGGAAAGTGGCCTTGTAAACAGTTTCATGTTTTTTTTTATCTAGCATGTGGAACATATATTAACATATATACACACATGTTGAACATACATGTATATTTTTATACACCAATACAGCAAAATATTACCATCTAATCCATCTTTCTTTACGAACAATGAACATAGGTGTAAAGGATGGAAGTCATACAAAAGTACAGTCTTTTAGTACATGAAAGTCATACACTGGCCTTTTAATCAACCTTGTATGTGGTAAGTGGACCATGTATCAGCATATGCAGGCTGTGTATTGGAATATGTGGCCCGCTTAACCTTGTAAACCAAGCTCTTATGATAATAGTTGGCAAGGTTTGGCAACCCGGTATGCTTAAATAGGTGCTTAAGCGGCTGTGCAGATTCTTTTTAGAATAAGGCTGTTTAATGTGTACACACTGATGCTTATGTTTTTATCAGTGGTGACTTGGTTCACCAATTCACGTACACTCAGATATTTTATAACCAGCTATTTTGGTCTTAATGTCTGACTGGATCACAGTACTTAATGCATACTATGCTTGGCCTTTCAATGTTCTAAAGAATGAGCTGAATGAGATGATGCATAAAGCCCCTGCTGTATTTTCAGAACTCGCGGCGATTGCACAGGTATCAATCAAAGTTTTCAGCTTGTGAGCTTTACTACCATTCATCACATATTTTCTGGAGTTACTCATCAATCATCACCTAACACAAATCCTTTCCAGCTCATAAGATCTGTTGAAGAAGAGAGCAACCATTTTAGGTGGATAGTTCTGGATACTGTGGCTACTGTACACAACCATCTGGCCACCCTGAATTAGTTTTTCCTTTTTTTTCTTTTTGTTTCTTCCACTTCTAAAGTTCTTATCAGATTATTGTATTTACTGTGCAGGGGCATACACTTAAACTTTTGCATGGTACTAACTGGTTGGAGAAGTCACTTGGTGTATCGATTAAGGTGAGCTATGATGTAACTAGTAATGGTACCTACTTATCCTTAGCCTTGCATGATGGATGGAACAAGTAGTTACAGGCATACAGAAGTAGGAGCCTACGAGTAAGAAAAAAACAGGAGGGGGACAAGGGGCAGTGGTGCTCAAAGTTTGTGTAATAAAAAAGGATGGTCTTGTCAGTTGAAAAAAAAGAAAAGAAAAACATATTCCTTTGCTATGTCCATATTCAGTTTTAATAACAGCTACTTCTTTCCTTGGGTTTTGGATTATCATTAAAAATGCTTGAATTTCATGTGAAATGCATGGTGGAGCATGTGGTACAAATAACAATTTATGTTACTTTGTTACTACATTATGGTGCAATGGGACTGAAAGGCAGTGTCCATTTGTCGTAAATGCATGTTATTGGTATTTAATTCTACCAGAAAACTAAAGGCACAATTGAAGGGTGTGCATTGTTAAAAGTTTCAACCACAATGATGCAGGAATATTGCAAAAACACTTTTTTTACCAGCTATTGAGTATTTTTTGGAAACTTTCTTGCATTTAGATTGTTTTTGGGACCTCAGAATCTTGTCTTTTGTTTATGTGAGTTTGTAATTTTTTACCGTGCATGAATATTTCAGACTATGAATGCAACTTCCCCAGCTGTTGAATCAACTATTGGAAAAGAGAAACTAAATGTAAGTTCAAATTTCCGTTGCCTTAGAGTAGTGTTAAGTGCTGGGCTGCAAGCTGATCATTTTCTTGAATCAAGTTTGCCATAACCAAACTGGAGGAACAAAAGCAGCTTGTGGGCAGGGCAACTATGCTTTTCCGCGACCCACAATCAATCGAATTTATCATTGTGACTATTCCTATGGTAAATATTCATGTTGTTTACTACCGGAAACCATTATTTGATGCAAGAACGTATTGATCACAAGTTCACAACATATTTAAAATATCCACATTTGAGTCTAGCTGCAGGCAGAGTCTCAGTCTTATCTTGCCTGTGTGTGCCCTCGATTTCTCAGGTGATGGCAGTTAATGAGTCATCAAGATTTCATGCATCTTTAAAGGATGGTGTGCTGGTAAGAAGGTTCATTGTAAATCAAGTATTACCGCCATCTGAATCTGACTGCAGATTTTGTTCTTCAAAACGGAAGGTATGTAAACTACTACCATGCTCACAGGTCACAACAAATGTCATCGCTCCTAACAATTTGGAAAGAGTATCAACATGCATTGCATTTTTTTTAATTATTGGTACGAATGCTTCCAAGCTTTGTTCCTCGCCGGTAAAATTTTAACTTAGCGACGCTAAGTCATTTTGTAATTTCCTTTCAGAATTCCAACCTGGGTTTACGTATCTGAATAGAAATTACTCATTTTCAGGAAGAAACATGTGTGCTCAATATGATAAGCAAGGATAATGAACTTGGTGGCTTAAAGCTAATCAAAGCACCATTTCTTGATGTGGAGCTCAAAGGCGTCCCTGCTCTCAAATTCCTCGGCGAGCAGTCTGGAAATAATCATTAGGATATCAAAGGGAATTGCCTCCTGCATTTTCACTGACATCTTCGTGATATTAGTGTGTTGCCACATGTCCCATGTGCAACCATACTGCGGACTTTGTGTAGAGATAGAACCCTTGTTTTCATTATGCTGTTAGTTCTGAATTTCTGGTAGCTCGCTGAAAGTGAAAGGGCATTGTGAGTTGATGGCCATATATGGGGTCAGCAAATCTCTGTATTCAAGTCCTGTTAAAATCTGCAACAGTGAAAAGTTATGGTTCGTGCACAAGTTACTAACCACAAAAATACACCTTCGGTCCTAATTCAACGCCGTGATCAATGTGAAACCTGACGAACGTGACCAACACAAATTAGTAACTACCCTTTTCATTGAGCAAACTAAGCACAAAAATAATCACCTTAGTCCTAATTCAACGCTCTAATTAATGCTAAACCGCTTGACAAGGACTCAAGGTCATGGAAGCCTAGAATCGTTAGGATTTCAAATGCCATTGCCGACACACCTGATGCAAAACAGCCAAAGCAATTCTACTTTTAGTTCGTTCTTGGCATTTCGCCTTTGTCTTGTTCCTAGGGCTGAGCACACCGACGCCCTCAGAAGTCAGAACTCGTGTCGAAGCAACGTACTCCTTCCGATCGACATAAGACGTTTGATTCTTTTACGGTTTTTAAGGTTTAACTTCAACCACAACTTTTTATTGGAGTAAGATAATGAAATATATTAAGTTTATAATATTAAGTTAATAAAATATATTAAGTTTATATTATGAAAGTATTTTATGACGACTAACCCGTATTTTAAAACTTGTCATAACTAAAGTTTAAAAAGTTTGATTAAGTCTTATTAACACTTTAAATATTTATTTAAATAACCGGAGAGAATAAGTAGATTTGGCTTGGAAAGAAGAGAAGCATCATGCTGCTATTAACTGGAAAGAAATGGACCCAGGCAGGGATAGCACGCAAGTGCTGATGGCTTTCACAGAAGAAGAACTGAAGAACACACACGCGATTGAACACCTTTAGAGCACATTATTCACAGTAGACAAGAACAGAGCACACGAGGAAGCAGAGTTTTGGTGCCGCTTAACCTGGCCACAGCTTTTCTCACTTTGATTTTTCTCCTTTATCTATACTCATTTAAAAAAATCAATAATATGTTAGTGATGTCACTCCACCAAATCTCTGTTTTTATCAACTACTACTTTATATATTTTAATATTATAAAATGGTTGTTCTACATATGATGCTACCGTATATCATCTCTGAAATACAAATTTATTACATCTTTAGAGACTAAATTGTCCTAAAAACATTTACAATCAATTTGTCCGAACAATATTATTACACTTTTAACTTATTTTAATCTATGACAAATCACATATATTTAGCTAGTTTAACAGAAAAACAGCCTGAAGATTATGGCCGTTGTGGCCAATGTGCGCGTCCCATATGCCACTACGCCATATGCCATCCCACATGATCAACCTATAGGCCTCAACTCGGACTCGTGAAAAGTGAAAACAAACTCCCACGCGCGACACGTCGCGGGTTTACAGGACTCGCTGGACAGATCGAGCTCAAACTCATCTGAAAGAAACGAAAAAAAAAAACTAACCGAAAATTGAGGGCACATATGGCGCAAGTTTATCAACAAGTGCTTCCTGTTCCTGATGTGATAGATCAAGTGTGCGAGTAGCATGATCATCGATCACTCCTTTATTGGAAAAGAGCGTATGGCTCCTGCTGCGTGCTTACATTGTGAATTATTTTACACTTGAATGGCCGGCCACCAACCTCGAGTGCTTAAACGCATGATCGCGTCCTATGTTTCAGCTTGTAGTGTGCGCTTGTATGTTTTTCTAAACATTTTTAATGGAAACCCCATCCTACTTCTTAGAGGTAAAAAATTTAAACCGGTTCTGATTAGAACAAAAGTGTACAGTAGACAATGTTAAGATTTATTTAGTTTCTGAGAAGTGTGTATATAGCATATATCATTAAGCATCAGGTACATATACTGCGCAAAGGCTAAAATGAGATTTTTCTAGTTGACAATTTTTGATGGCTAAGTTTTTCAAATAAAACTTTTGTTAGTTGATAGTTATCATGCATAAATAAAAACGCAAAGCTAGATGATCCATTGTTTAATTTGGGAAAAAATGGAGAGGCCTTCTCTCTCTTTGACATAAAGTTAAATGAAATTGAAAGCTAACCATATAGTTGAGTGGTATCTAATGTATTTGCCAAACTTTCTCACTTTCTCTCTATTTTTATTTATTTCCCTCCTTTTTCTGAATTTCTCGCATGTGATTGACTAATATACCCCGGGTGGGACCCACAAGAGTGGTACACGGTGATTCCTCTCCACACTCTCTCGTCGCTCGTCTCTCTCAAGCGACCCGGCAACCAGCGAGTTCCGCCTCCTGCGACGCTGGCGCCGGCGTCGCGGGCCTCCGAACGAGCTCCACTGACGGCAACCTTGGCGATTCGAGCCTTCTCGACGTGGCGTTCCTTCTCCCTCCAGTGCCAACGCTGCCGAGTGCCGACGCCCGAGGCCGACTCCCCCGGCGGCTGGGCCAGCTCCACCTCCGCCATCCCGACCGAAATGTGGCAAAAGATATAGATGCCTACTGGCAATTTGTTCAACAGCAGAATTCATGCAAACTTCTGTTTTGGACTTGTTCCTGTTCGCTTTCTATTGTCATGTAATCTGAAGAAAGGAATGATCAATTCATGTAGTTACGAAGAATATTGTTTCCAGTGTGTCTTAGTTAAAATCTTGGCATAACCTGAATTTGTTAAAGTAATAGCTACTAGCTGAGAACTTTGAACAGTTAATAGTTAAACCTGAAACACAATGCTTCAGGTCAAATATTTTTGGTTCAGATTTGCATAGTGAAAGTAGCGAAGCATAATTTGCACAATCTGAAATAACACTTCATGCAAAACAAGTAGTCATCTATGAAAGTAGTGCTCTAGTGTGATGGTAGTGAATTAGCTACCCTATCTATTCCTATTGTAAATTTTGTAGATTATTTTTTTAATTATGTTATTTAGAAGTTTGAATAACTATATATATTTTGTGATGTTTTATTAGTTTATTTCCAAATGTTGCACGTGTTGTTTTTAAAAATGTTTCATCAATAATTACAACCTAATGTTTTATGTATCATATATATATTTCATTAGAAATATAACCATATGACATTTTAATATAACTATTTAATTATAATAAATACAACGGGTGCAATTAGATTAGATATTGGATAAGTAATTTAAAGAAATAATGGTTAAAAGTTGTCATAAAAAGAGTTGTTAGAGGGGAGAGAGAAGGGGAGAGCATGCAGTGTTGACATCAGGTGACACGTAGTAGGGCAACATCATCCATGGGCCGGGAAAACGTACAAGCACATCAGTGCAGAGGGTTGTGCAATATAGGTGAATCCCAATTAAAACAGTTTCGCTTACTTATGTAATATGAAATTTTAATAATTAAAACATATATATTTTTAATTAAAATATAATCATGTGTGATTTTGTTACGAAGATTTTGTTGAAAAAATTATAATGATGTAATCATATCATAAATTACATAAATAATTTTAAAAAAATCAATTGAAAAAGTCGGGAGATGGCCACTAGGTGAGTTGAGCACCGCCTGTCACATCGTCTCATACTTTACTCCTGGTCGAGCACCTGCTCCATAGCTACTACGTGTGTTGTTGCGTTGTTGCTCTTCCGCATGCCCATTTCTCTCTTCTCTCTCCCGACAGTTCTTCCCCTCTCTAACTTCTAGCCACTTTTTTTTTATCAAACTTTAATCAATTTTTTCTTATAAATTATTTGTCCGATCTTCATTATACTATTATATTCATTATAATTAAATCTTTACAACATAATTTTATACGATTATATTTTAATAGAAAAAATGTCCCCATTGTATCAAAAATGTTTTTATGCTTGGTTAAATGTCTCACTCCATAAAATATTCCAAAAATACGCAACATTTAAAAAAACAGTAAGTGCAACACCGACAGCCACCACTCCATGAGACATTGAATTCCAATTAGTGAACATAAAAAATCATATTGAAACACTGAGTTGTAATTATTGAAACATCACAAGTAATCACTGGAACTTTCAAAAAAAATATCATATGTGAAACTTTCAAAAAATAAATCATATGCTACATTCACAAATGAACTAGTGAAATATGAGAAATTACTTATTGAAACATCTGAATAAGACAATGTGTAAAGCTAAAAAAATCCATTGCAATAAAAAACTAAAAAGAATTTAATTAGAATATAATCATATCAGATCTTGTTGTAAAAGTATTAATTGGAATAAATAGTGTAACATTCCAATTTCCATTTAACCATTAAAAACTATTTTAGGGTTATAATTCCTTCTAATTTAAATTATGGTTTGAGTTCCCTCCTAAAACCATTCCAAAAATTTCTTTCAAAACTCTCCTATATTCAACTCTTATTTTAATTAAACCTCCTTATTCCCTATCAGTCTACCCAAAAAACTAGTACCAATATCCAGATTAAACTACTCCTATGATCCTAAATTTTTTATACAAAAATCCAAAATAGAATTCGAATCACTTCCTAAATCACTAACCAAAGATTTATCCAAAATATACGCATGAAAAATCATTCAAAATACTAAGTAATTCTTTTGTATATTTTATTTATCATGGGAAATTCAATTGAATAGAAATACCTTTGGTTCCCTCCATTTAAATTTATTCAAAATTAATTCAAGAATCAAATCCATCTCAAACTAATAATCTGAACCAAATGACCCTCCTTGAGTTCTGAAGTCAAATACAAAAATTTATTCCTAAACTTCCTTGCAATTTCCCTTCCTTTACCATCCTTTCTCTCCCTCCACAAATTTATCCAAATACATACGATTCTCAATTTTTTAGTTCAAATAACAAAAGCCAGCTGAATTATGACTTCTCTGGATTGCTAGAAATTCTAAATAAATACTTGTCCATCTAAATTCTTAATTCAAATTAAAAGGTTATTTATAAACCATAATTATGAATTAATATTCTTCAATGAGGTATTTTTTAAAATAAAAGCAAAACCTATTTTAAAATTCTCTTAATCTCTGCCCATCAAAACTCTCCAAAATGTTGAATTTAATTCAAAAACATCCAAATACTCACTTTATTACATTCAAGAAACAAGAGTTCAAACTTCAAATTCAAATACCAAATTACATTTTAACTACTCTCAATACACTTTCAAATAAAATGCAGAAAATAAACAAAATTACTAGGCCAATTGGACCGTTTGTTTTCCTTCCCGCGGCCCAATCTCACACCCTCTCCTTCTCTTTCCTTTCTCTCTCCACCTAGGTGTAAATCTAAAGGCCCAACTGCCACAACAACTCCCTTCTCCTCTCTTCATTCCTATGTGGGTTGTAGTTCTACGTCGACCCATTGTCCAACCCCTTCAACCTTGACTTAACGACCCAACTATTGCCTCAACTAGTTTTCTTCTCACCAGGGCCATGTTGTCACTAGCCCGACCGCCTCCATCCTTTCCTTTTCCCCTTTTGGATCATGCCCCTCAGTCCATGTTGACAGTTAGACCATCGGCGCCACGAATAGCCCATGGCCTGTCCGCTTGTCTTCCCTACCAAGCCAGCCGCCTTCACCCAACACCTGCTCAACGAAATGCCAAGCTGGGCTAACCAATGATCGGCTCTTGTGAGTTGCACTGGACATGCTTGCTTGAGCTAACCACGCTATGTGCCGTGCCACTATAGCCGCGTCAAGCCCGCCATCCTTGAAGGCCCTTCTTGAGGACTTTTGAGCCCCATCGTCCTATACGTGCACAACATTAAGCTATGGATCATGTCACCGGGCTGCAATTCACGAGTTCTTGCAACAATGATGCTCAGCCCTGCATTGACGCCACCCCACACCACCTAAACTATCGCTTCATGACACCTCGCACTGTCACATAGGAAGCCGCAACCTTTTTCTCTCGATGTTCGTGCCATTCCATCTCTGCTGCATGCTATCCAATGCATAGCCACACCATGCTAGGAAAGCGCAGAGGAAGCAGTTCACGTTGTGTGAGTGTGCCATATCCATCACAACGCCATGCAATCCTCACCGTGCTGTGCATAGCTTGGTTGTGACACCATCCCCCGTCTGGGATCCTTTCCTATGCCACCACGCCACTTTCCTTGCCCTCAAAGCCTAGCCGCCTCGGGCTCAACCATCAACCACCTCGCTATGGCCATAAAGGTCACCACGCCTACTTCATCTTCCTCTTTTTTCGCTCTCCATCACCACCCTACTCTGCCGTTGCCATCGTCCATCAACCAACGCTGGCCATCATCTACCCTGTTGTTCCACCATAAGCGATGGCACGCTGTTCCACCACCACTGTCACGTTGCTCTCCCCTCACTTCGCCTCCACCTATCCTTCCCTCACCTCTCCTATGCTCGGTAACCCTAGATCAGGCTCCAGCTTTCTATCAAGCACCATGTGTACATAGAGAGGGACGCCCTCCCACTTTGGTTGGCCAACACACTGAGTGATCGAGCTCCACCGTCACGCCATCTCTTCCCAAACTTGCTCGCCACCAGCACCATTGCCACCTCTCCTTGCCATATTCCACCACATGTCGCCATCCTCGCCACCATAGCTCTCTTGCCGCACCCCTCCTTTCTCCCCTCTGACCACCTAAGCATAGCTTCCTCCGGACTACACCAAAGATAGGGAGCTTGAGCCATCACTTTGCCATACTGATCCAAAGCTTCCACTACCCATGCCCTCCTTGAAGCCCCATAGGAGCTCTGCATCACTCCGCTTCTCGAATGGGGTTGCCACTGTGTAAGGCCAAGTATCCACGTGTGACTTCTACCAGTAGTTGCCCGTTAGCCCTATCGGCTGTCTCCTTCCATCACTACCATGTCATGGCTGACCTCTGTTGTCGATGTGCTCCCCTAGCCATGCCATGTCTTGCGTGCCTCGATTTCATACGGGAGAAAGAAGAGGAGAAAAGCAGAAGAGGAGAGGACGAGGAAGAAGAAGGAAGAAAATTGAAGAAGAAGAAAAAAAAAGGGAAGAACAAAAATAAAAGAAGGTAGGACCCATTAGTGGGTTCCGTAATTCCGATCGACCATGCACCTAGTCCATGGTTTATATGATACTAACAAGTAGGCCTCATAGCCCGGTCCACTATAAGGTCCACACTCACGAGCTCATTCCACAACTACTCCACACACAAGCGTATGAACCCGACCTATATAGACTATTTCACTTACCGTCGGGCCCCATATGTTGACCTTTGGACCATGAGCCTGGTTCACTTTTTCACCATACTACATGCTCAAGTTTAGTTTTACCATGAGACAACACCTTTGTGTATATGACAATGGGCCATAGAGGAATATTCTTAGAATATTCTTTTCCATAAAAGAATTTTTTTCTTTTCAACATAAATTTATTTAAACTTCAAAAATTGATATATTTTAAATTGTATGTCCGATTGATTCCGTTCAACTTTTAGATTTTTTTAAATTAAGATATATCTAATATTACTATTAGTTTATAATAGTTATTATTTCTTTTATAGGGTTTTGGTTTGTTTTCTCTTTTTGAATGCATAGCGGATGTTCCAGAGATTCAACATACATGGTTCTCTAAGAAGATTTGAAGACCATAGAAAGACAAGCCATTCTTTGATCATTTTGCTTCTAGATTATAAAAAGGTGTTGATTGCAAATTTTATGTTTAGTGTACATGTTTTTTAATCGGCCTTGGTCTACGAGTATGACGGATAGACCAACTTACTAGTTGCATTATCTTTTGTAGAATATTGATGAACCTAACCCTTGTCACTCTACCAAAGTGATACCAAGGTACCTATGCTCTTCGAGTATAGGCATTAACCAACACCACACTCATCGTTGTAATATTGATATGGGAAATTGGGTTGTAAAACTATTGCAAAAACCTGACTCGTGGAGTCGATTACTTTGAAAAGGAAAAGATGTTTTTCGAAAACTCATGATGCAAAATCTCTTCTGTGTGGCTTGGTTTTATATTCTCATGTAAGGACTAATTTCTTGAGAAATTTCATTCAAATATCTTACAGTATGACCACACTAATATTGTGGGACACCACTGGATGAATAATTAGTTAGTTTAGAGAGACTTTGGATGTCTGTAGTTGTAGTACACTAGGGATGAGAAGACAAAATTTTGTGTTCTAATTTTAGCCCTTTTTGGCATTTTCTTCTATTGTGTCGTTACGGTATCGATAGGTTTAGAAGCATCACCGGTGCAACATGAGTAGACGATGGCTAAAGCTGCCCGATGCATGCTGTGAGACTCGATCAACTATACGGTATGGGATCCTTTTAGACTAGCTTAAAAAAGGCCTTGTCATGAACTTCTGATATCGATAGGTATCAGAGTAAGTTTTGTGTCATATGGGTAAAACATATAGTCTAAATTGTTCAAATAGTTGTGCCAACGGTGAAAAATGTAAGGTGATTTCCATTGCACAGAATTGTTTGCTCGTGATTTGAGAAATCGATTTGTGAAATGGGAACTATTGCTAGAATTGATTTGTGTGACTAATGGATGAAATAGACTTTGTGATCCAAGATATCAAAATGGCATTATAGAGTAGACTTTTCGAGTAGAAGCGGAGTGCTAGAGGATATCGACTACTCAGAAGAGCTAAGGAATAATGTTTTGGATGAGAAGTCCTGATATAATGAGAAGTGGAGATAATTGAGAGAGATATTTGAGAAAGTAAAAAAAAAACTAATAGATAAAATGAGAAAAAATGGATAAAAGCTAAAATTTGACTCTCCCACTTGAGTTGATGTAAAGCAACTTATAGCCAGATCGAGACATAAGTTTTTTTTCCCAAATGTTTTATAAGAAAACTCACACTTAAAACTTTAAAAAGTGTTTTAAAATAAATAGTTTATAAAATAAACGTACTCTTTCTTTAAAATCCGTACTTTACACTTTCTTAGTTACGGAGTAAAAAGTACATAAATAGATAATGTTAGGTTTCATCGTAGACCCAAATCATTGTCCATGTATTAGTGTTTTAGTATTGTAATAATTTATTTTTTTACCCTGGATATCAATATCTGTGTTGTGTTTTAAAACTGGTATCGGCAAACACGGTTTTATAGGAGACAATTTGCAGTTCCCTGCAACACACCCTTAGCGTTGTCTGTACGAAGGTGTAACAGAGGTGATAATCGAATTGATTGAATAAATAATATAGGAGAAAAAGTATTTAAAGTTTAGTTATAAAATTGATACTACACGTGTTGTGAGGGAGAGAGAAGAGAGAAGACCAAACATAGGGGTCAGAGAAGCAGAGCAGTAGCAAGTACATGGACGTACTTATAGTGGAGGAGCTTTAAGGAGCAGCACCGCATGTAGCGTGCAAAGCAGCAGAGGTGGAACATGGGGGCGCGTCCGATCTTTGGGACGGGATCGGACGTCCGACCCGAAGTATTCTCCATTTTTTTTCTCTTCCGTATAGGGTGCCCCGTGGATTGGCATTTCCCTGGAATTTTTTGGACCGGCCGGATGGGAGCCCTTGGTTGGGCCGCTAATAGGATGGCCGGGTCCGCATCAAAACCGGCCGGACGAAGCGCGCCGTGCGATCTACGTGGAATCCGTAGAATCCGAACAAAGCGAGTTACCAACGCAAAATACGTACGTACGGCCAAAAAGAAATAGTACTTACGTACCTTGGGGCAACAGATTGCCGCAGTAGATTACGTAGGTATGGCGGAGACAAAATTGCACCGGTCGAATGCAGCAAAAGCGAGCAGAACTGCTTCTGCTTCCAAATTCCAATCTATTGGTGCTTGGCTATATATACTGCTCCAATATGACCCTGAATTAATCCAATTCAAGCTAATGCTAGCCTGTTGTACTAATTTTGCTAGATTTATTTACTAACTGAACAGGTTATAGAAACGTACACACGATGACGGTTGGCACCGGCAACTTCGTGCGAACTTGCATCAATGGCCTCAATGCCCTGTCAGGTGTGTACATGTTGCTCGAGATCTTCTAGCTTGCTTGCGTTAATTTACCGTGCGCATTCATGGCGCTGTTCTCTGGCCAGGGGTTGGCTTGCTCACCGTGCCCTACGCGCTCTCCGAGGGGGGCTGGGTGAGCCTGGTGCTGCTCTCCGCCGTGGCCGCCGCCTGCTGGTACACCGGGATCCTCCTCAGCCGCTGCATGGACGCCGACGCGGCCATCCGGACGTACCCGGACATCGGAGATCGCGCCTTCGGCCGAACCGGCCGCCTCCTCGTATCCACCTTCATATACGTCGAGCTCTACCTCGTCGCCACCGGTTTCCTCATCCTCGAGGGCGACAACCTCGACAAGCTCTTCCCCGGCGCCGCCGTCAGCATGGGGACGGTGTCCCTCGCCGGGAAGCAGCTGTTCGTCGTGCTCAGCGCGCTCGTGGTCGCACCCACGACGTGGCTGCGAAGCCTCGGCGTGCTCGCGTACGTCTCCGCGACGGGCGTGTTCGCGTCTGTCATCATCGTGCTCAGCTTGCTATGGGCCGCGGCCGTCGACGGCGTCGGATTCTCCGGACGAGGGACGCCGCCGCTACGGATCACCGGACTCCCGACGGCTCTCGGGCTGTACATTTTCTGCTACGGCGGACACCCCGTCTTCCCGACGCTCTACACCTCTATGAAGAAAGAGTCTCAGTTTCCAAAGGTATACGCACGTCACGCACTGACGCACATCGGTACATGAAGTATGTCGATTAATTAAGACGTACTTCGTACCATCAACATACTGATAAACTCTTCTATTGATTATTGATTAATTAATTATCAAAAATCAACCAGATACTAGCGATATGCTTCCTTCTGTGCACGCTCAACAACGGTGTAATGGCGGTGCTCGGCTACCTAATGTACGGCGACGGCGTGCTGTCCCAGGTGACGCTGAACCTCCCCGTGGGGAGGCTCAGCTCCAAGGTCGCCATATACACGACGCTGCTCGCCCCGTTCTCCAAGTACGCGCTGTTGGTGACGCCGATCGCGGCTGCCATCGAGGAGAGGATCCGCGGCTCCATCGGCGAGGGAGCCGCCGTCTCCGTGGCTGTGAGGACTCTGCTGGTGCTCAGCACGGTGGCCGTGGCGCTCGCGGTGCCGTTCTTCGCGGACCTCATGGCGCTGGTGGGGTCGCTGCTCAACGCGGCCGTGTGCATGCTGCTGCCCTGCGCCTGCTACGTCAGGATCTTCGGGGCGCCATCGATGAGCCGTGTGGAGGCCGCGGCGATCGGCGGGATACTGGCGCTGGGCTCGCTGGTGGCTGTCACGGGGACTTACTCTTCCCTGATGAAAATTGTCCACGAGCTGATGTGACAAAATACTGAAGAATTGATCCAAACTATCGTGTGGCCCACGCATCCACGCGACTAAATTTACTATACAATAATTAGCATGACATTTACATACATGTTGTATTTTATAGAATGTTTGAAATTTGTTTGAATCTGGGATTTGTCATATATAGATAGTAAAATGCCAAGACCGAGTTTAAAATTTCAGTAAGGCTATCATATTTGATGTCTTTTAAATACTATAGCCATTTTTAAATACATAATGCTATTTACTTTTAATTTGTCTTATTAAAAAATTTAGAACAAATATAAAAAATATAAGTCAGATTTAAAATACTTTTAATAATAAAACAAGTCGTAATAAAATAAAATAAATAATATTTATATAATTTTGTGAATAAGATGAATGGTTAAACATAATATTTGAAAAAAATAACAGCATTATATATTTAAAAATAGAAGCAGTTTATATTAATTTCAATATTTTGTGGAGGGAAAAATACAGTTGTATGGGCAGCAATTATCTCAAGTGCTATTGACATGTTGTACTATATTATGATACCAATCTAGAAATATGTGTTGTGATATCATATACCAAAGTTTCTTCCCAAAATTTTTACTATATAGATTGAATTTTTTGTTGACACTTAGCGTACATGATATATACATACATACATACATGCATGCATATATATATATATATATGTC
Source organism: Oryza coarctata (assembly GCA_030770085.1). NCBI lineage: Eukaryota > Viridiplantae > Streptophyta > Magnoliopsida > Poales > Poaceae > Oryza > Oryza coarctata. Next base: position 11,488,215 of record CM061468.1, read on the forward strand.
ATGCAGCAAAGTATGGTAGTATATATATCCTTGGAGACATTCAACACTGTGTTCATATACTGAAGATAATATAATATTAGAATATATTGTTATTTTTTACTTATTGTTTTGAAGATCGACATAATCTTCAATGCATATGTCTAGCTATTATTTTTTATAATTATATATTTATAAAATCTTATTAAAATATAATCGTGCTTCTTAACAAAACTATTAATGTTATTTTTCATATATTAAATCTTAATATATTTTTAATTTATTAATGATTTAAGGGTCGAGGTTTGACTTTTTGGAACGTCACTAGAAAATGGGCACGCCCTATTGGGATGCCAACAAATATGACATATGTCCCTTTGATGCTGTCATCCTCGTTTAGATGTATAAATGTTGTATGGGTTATTTAAAAGTTAGTTTATTTTTTTTATCAGATTAATTCTAAATGGAATAAAGATGGACCAAGTGGCGGTAATTACGATGGTATTTTTGATATTTCTACTTAGGAAGATTTAGAAATATATATTTTTTGACAGACATATTATATTAGCTTTTGCTGACCAGGTCACTAGAATCTGTCCAACTTCAAACTGCACCCTGCTATTTATGTACATTCTTGAATGCAAGCTGTTGCAACCAGGAGATCACAAAGCAGTAAAGTAGCGTCAAAAAACTGGAACCAAAAGCTTAGAATGTAGGACAACGAAAGAATGAGTTACAACTCGCAACCACAATTTGCATTCAGAACGGCACACACATATAATATACTTAGGCTGTTCGGCATATCTGTAACTGGAAGCAAAATAGATGGTGCTAGATCCACGGATCACATGTATATAACCTGTCAGTACAGGAGAAGATACTCAAGAAATTTGTTATTTAATCAAAATTCATGATGTAATGCTATCAACATCTGCAGCATTTCTTTCAGTAATAGGTTAGGCAAAAAAGAACTCTTTCGCTGATTTCTATAATAAACTTGTAAACCATGCAATATATGAGATATCCATTTGCTATAACACATCTCCTTCAATGGTTGCAACCATGGGTTGGATTTCTCCAGTGATGCTTGAAATACAGTTATATGTCTGTCGTTTCCACGGTTAGAAATCAACTGGTCAGACTGCAACACAAACTAAAACAGAGTAATATAGCTCATGGCAATAGAACTCAAACTAAATTCTCAGATAATTCTGGTGGAAATTTAGAAAGATTTTTTTTAATTATCCTTTGTAATGTTTCAGAAGATGATGATTGTGGGCCACAAACACCTCAAAAGAAAATTGCAAATATCAAAAGATATGTTTGGACAAGCATGTGATTTTTTCTCCAGGATGTATATTTCAATTCATGACTTACTTAGGTGCTCATACAATGACCAAAGGAACACAACTGTCAAAGATGTTAATAAAGTAGATGGCGTACATCGGTCCATGGTAAGATTGCAACTGGGCCAGGCCACCTGGAGAGCTACCAAAAACGGGCAGTTCCCATGGATCTTTATATTTGCCTGGTTGGCATCGGCGTGCCACCATCACCATCGTGCTGCGCAATGCCCCTCGCCACCGTACTCTTCTCTCTCTGCGGTGCAAATCGCCCACGCGTGAGCTGCGAGGGCGACTAGATACAGCTGCTGCTGCACATAATCACACACCTAGCGGACGCAACAGAACGATCTAGTTCAACTGCGTACGTATATATGTGTCTGCACGCGGTAAAAGAATAACTTTAATTGAGGTCTCCTGTACCAACGTTTTCAAAACAAACGTACGTACGAGGTCTCCTGTAAATTATTGGGATCTCGATTCATCTGGTGCCCTATATAGGTGCAGCTCAATTGTTGAACACGCTCGGGGTTGTAGTGCTTCATGCTTCACGCCAAAACGTGCACAACGGTGAAGGCGAGAGCTTTGGTTCGTGGCAGTACGAACATGTTCCATTCAGCACGTACGCTAGCTTCAGTTTCAGGTAGCCATCGACCGAGCACCACCGCGCGCTAGCGACGAATAATAAAACAAACACATGGCGTGAGAGACACAGTCATGCAGCTAGCGGCGCCGGACAAGCCTTTTTCCGAGCTCTGTGGGGCGATCACGACGAAATACACAACGATCCATCTAGCTAAAAGGATCAGGACTACTCGTAGCTCACATGGCTAGAACTCAACGGCAAGGACAAATTGGCAACGGCTCAAATCACATGTAAGCATGATACGACTCTCCATCTACTGTAGCCTGCTAGTGTGCATATAGTATGGTATGATATCGATGTTCCTAGCAACAACTTCACGTTTTAATCATGCTTAATTACTGGGAGATGTGAAATATAGTGCCACGTAGCTATGACTAGAAAGTGTTTAAATAGGTACAAATTGCTTAGTTAGTTACAAATTTGAGACACAGTTTTCTAAGCTATGATAAGCATCCATGTCCTCATGCGTATATAGGAAAAAAAAGAGGAACGTACAGCTTGCTCTGTTTGGTAGTTTGGTGAAATGCCCTTTCAGCTAGGTAGGGACGTGAACTGACTTTGTTCGAGAACGACATGTACGCCCAAGGGAAAAGAAGATTGACCAATGACCAGCACCAACGTTGTAGGTGCCGACCGATTTCTCCATAAACCGTAGAAGATCATTTCTTATCAACAGAGCGCCCTGTCACGTTCTAGTGTTCTAGCTAGCAAGCTGCAGCCAGGTTCAAAATCAAAAGGAAATCTTTGCAATCGGTAGCTAGCTAACATATCCATCCAATGCAAATCATTCAATCAACAGTACTCCGGGAAGATCTTCATGGATGCATGACTCCATCTGACCATCTGGGTGCAGGCTGAGCCTCACAAGTCATACTCGTGGGCACACCACTCCTAGTAGAGTGATTGGGGATCACCATGTAAAAATCGCCTCCACATATACCATACACACACGTATATAAGAATCGAGCTTAGTTGCTTCCAGAATGTCTAATTATTGTCACATTTACCTCCAGTTAATTAGCATCTTCCAAGGTTCAAACTTCGGAGATTCCATGAAATGGAAGAGCTAAATAAACGGAGACAAATCCCTAGCGGTCCATCACCAATCTTCTGAAAGCTATTTAAGCACGCGTGGAAGAACTAGTACAACCGGTTTTTTAGCAGCAGTCGTGCAGATCCTTCGCTGCATTCCATTGCATTTCGTTGCATGAAGTGTTTCTCTCCAACTTCGCGTGTGCCGCATCCCACGCCACGGGTAAACAACAGCGCAGGTTTCGCCTTTATACAGCTGCGGATTAGGCGATTAGCCCGCGAGGCCGCGACCGCGAGCGGCGCTAGGTAGCAAAGCTAGCTGCGCATCAGCATAACTCGCGCGTGCTTTCCTGCTCCTCTGTTCCGTTCCACGTTTCTGCAGCTCATCGTCTCGTGCGCGGGCGGAGCCGAGAGTAGCCGGAGACAGCAGCTAAGGAGAGAGCAGGCAAGATGGCCATTGGCGGAGAAGATGGCGGCGGCTTGCCGGAGGACAGCACCGCGCAGCTGGAGTTGGAGCAGCCCCTCCTCCAGGCCCACGGCGGCGTGCCGGCCCGTGGAAAGAAGGAGCCGGCGGAGCGCAACCACGAGGCGCAGTGCTCGCCGGAGGCCGCCGCCGACGATGGCGCGACCTTCGTGCGCACCTGCTTCAATGGCCTCAACGCGCTGTCAGGTGAGTACAAGAACGAGTCGATCTTTGGTCGTGGACTGTTCGTTCGATTTTGTTTAACTCGATTGATCTTGGGTTCAGGCGTTGGACTGCTGTCGATTCCGTACGCCTTGTCGGAGGGCGGATGGCTGACCCTGGTTCTCCTTCTCGCCGTCGCGATGGTCTGCTGCTACACCGGCCTGCTCCTGTGGCGGTGCATGGCCGCGTCGCCGGCCGTGCGGGGGTACCCGGACATCAGCGCGCTTGCGTTCGGGGCCAAGGGCCGGTTCGCCGTGTCGGCGTTCCTGTATGCGGAGCTATACCTCGTCGCCATCGGGTTCCTGATACTGGAGGGGGACAACCTGGACAAGCTGTTACCGGGCACCAGCCTCAGTGTCGGCGGGTTCGTGGTGTCCGGGAAGCAGCTGTTCGTCGTGCTCGTCGCCGTCGTCATCCTGCCGACGACGTGGCTGAGGAGCCTCGCCGTGCTCACCTACGTGTCGGCCAGCGGCGTGCTCGCGTCCGTCGTCGTGGTCTTCTGCGTTCTGTGGGCGGCGGCGGTCGACGGCGTCGGGTTTCAGGGGAAGGGAAGGATGCTGAACGTCAGTGGCCTGCCTACTGCTCTGGGCCTGTACACGTTCTGCTACTGTGGCCATGCCGTATTCCCCACACTGTGCAATTCCATGAAGGAAAAGGACAAGTTCTCCAGGGTGCGTTGCCTACTGTTTTGATGTCACTGAACTACTGAAGGCATAAATAGTGTATTTGAGTTCTTTTATTTCGTTAAACTTCATTTATCTGATACTGAACTCTAAAGTAACCTTCAAGCATTGCAGCATCACCGCACAATTCCTGTCTAGCTCAACTATGCCAAGATGCATCAAATAGCTGTGAAGTGGTTGCTACTACATATTATTGCTTGACAAAAAAAAATGCTCTAGCGCTTATTTGAATTGTGCAATTATGCAATGAATCTGACACTAAATAGTCGATTGCTATCTGAAAGTGAAAATGTCTGACAATGACTGAACAGTAGGTAGTACGGTATCCAAGGCAACTAAAGTTAGCTCATTTTTTCCTTTTTCTTTGAACGGGAAGATAGCTCATTTTACTACCCCTGACTGAACTGTACGTCTTGTACTGTTCTACCTGCATAGGTACTGGTCATATGTTTCGTGGCATGCACTCTCAACTACGGATGCATGGCCATACTAGGCTACCTGATGTACGGAGACGACGTCAAATCTCAGATGACACTGAACCTCCCGGAGGGAAAGATCAGCTCGAAGCTGGCGATCTACACGACGCTCATCAACCCGTTCTCCAAGTACGCCCTGACGGTGACCCCGGTCGCGACGGCGATCGAGGAGAGGCTGCTCGCCGGCAACAAGAGGTCCGTCAACATACTGATCAGAACCCTCATCGTCGTCTGCACGGTGGTCATCGCCCTCACGGTCCCCTTCTTCGGCCACCTCATGGCGCTCGTCGGCTCGCTGCTCAGCGTCATGGCCTCCATGCTGCTCCCGTGCATCTGCTACCTCAAGATCTTCGGCCTCACGCGATGCGGCAGGACCGAGACCTTGCTGATCGCCACAATCATCGTCCTCGGTTCCTTGGTTGCCGCGACGGGGACGTACTCTTCTCTGAAGAAGATTGTCTATGAGTTATGAAGTCAACTAGTAAAGAGCTGCACATCAGGCATGGTAACGTCGAATATCGTAATTGGTGCTTATGCTTTTGTAGCAAGGAAGTTCCTTATCGTACCTCAACGTCAGCAGTCAGCAGAGTAGTCTGATTAAATCCATTCTGTAGAGGAGGCAAGGTAGTACAGATAAGGAGGATTAGGGTGCTTTATTTTGCGATCGTAAGTATGTTTGAGCTATTGGCCTTGTATTTCTGCTGTCAGAAATAAGTTAGTCGGAATTCCAAATGATATTGTAGGAGAACACTCCTCACTCCATCTGACGCTGTTGTATCTTGTAAGAACCTGAATGTATTGAAGCATTTTATTGCAGCTGTATGAATTTTGTTGCTTATTGCTTTCAAATATTTGGGCTGAACACTAGCAGATCGAGCTTGTCTCTTTGAAAAAAAAAACTCTTGGAGTAAATTAAGTCACCAATTTTGGTGTATTTTATTCAACAATTTTTGTTTTTGATCATACTGGTTTGTTTGGTTCAACTGAAGACAAACTCAGTCTCTCACAGTTCAACCATTGATTTTATGTTGGATGTTCCTTTGTTTCTTGCATGTCATGTCATCCAAATAGTTTTGAAAGATTTTAACAAAAAAAATAACAACAAAGAATTTTAATCTACCAGGCCCTTATTGGACTGACACTATGTGGGCTTTTTTTCTAGAATTTGTAATGGAATATGGATGCTTAGTTGGTGGCTTTTCAGCCCAGCCTTGCCCATTTGTCCATGGATGCCAGTTAACGTGAGATGGCAAAGCCTTGCCCTGGTAAGCGCTGTCCAGACTCCAGAAATCATGTCCTTAATTTGAGGAAAGTGCTTAGCATATGCCTTCACCAAAACAGCACATCGCATTGGCGTGATCTTGAACTGCTTCAACAATGATCTCTTTAGTGATTACTAAATAGAATCATGCAACCAAATCACTTCCCAGACTTCGATTACCAGAGAAAAGGATTGCATCATTGTGAAGGGGGAATCCTGGAGGCTTCAAACGTTTCAGACTTCAGACTTTCAGGGAGTACCAAAAGTAGAAACAGACTAGGGATTTCGACATTGCACTGTGGGCTTGGAGCTAAAGAGTGCTTAGTTCCAGCAGAAATATTTGCTACTTGGTACGGAGCCTCACTCGAGCAAGTAAGAGCAGGTGCAGAGTCAACCAATGGCAAGGTGTGCTTTAGTAGGTGTTACACAATTAAGCCTCAAAGCCACATAAGTCACCACCCTTGGCCCCTGCTGCATGATTGACCAAACAGACTGTTAGTTTTGTTAGCGGAAATGATTCTTTATCCTATTGAAAACTCCAAAAACCTGTCATGTATAAGAAGGTCTAGCCACATGCAGGTTCTCTCAAGCAATTAAGAAGCGGCAACCTCACATCTCGGAGTTGCAACGATCACTTAGCTTCCGCCACCAAATTGCAGTAGTTTTTGCTGTCATTCTAGCTAGCTAGGGAGCTTGCTACTCGGGGTGCGTGACAAAGGACGTGGTGATGGAGCACGGGGAGAGCTCGAAGGCGCCCCTGGTGGCGGCCGGCGTCAACCGCGCCGTCGCGGTGGTCGACATCTTCGTCAGGTTCGTCGCTATCATCGGCACGGTCGGCAGCGCCATCGCCGTGGGCACCACCAACGAGACGCTCACGCAGTTCATCAAGTTCGAGGCCAAGTACAGCGATCACCCGTCCTTCACGTAATCTCCACATATCACTCAGCTCACAGCTCGAACGTCATGTATCTGTACTGCTGCAACTCTTCAAGGTGCAGGAAGTTTCATGCAGCTAGCTCGATCTTTTCACGGACAGGTTCTTCGTGGAGGCGAACGCCGTGGTGTGCACGTACCTGGTGCTGTCCATCCCGCTGTCCATCGTGCACATCATCCGGCCCAGGGCGCGGTACAGCAGGCTGTTCCTCGTCTTCTTCGACACGTTGAGTAAACAATATTGACGTTAGTTGATTGCTCGAAGTTACTCTTGTTCGTGATGGATATATGTGTGCTGTGCATATATGAAGGCGATGCTGGCTCTGCTGACGGCGGGCGCGTCGGCGGCGGCGGCGACAGTGTACCTGGCGCACAAGGGCAACGTTCGGGCCAACTGGTTCTCCATCTGCCAGCAGTTCGACTCCTTCTGCGAGCGCATCTCCGGCTCGCTCATCTGCTCCTTCGCCGCCATGGTTTTGCTCGTCGTTCTCATCACCCTCTCGGCGTTCGCACTTGCCAGGCGCCACTGATAAACAGATCATCCTGCAGCCCGGCCAGAGCGAGTGCACGACCCATCGTGCGTGCACCAATATTAATGCACGTTTTTTTCCTCTTTGACGGTGTGTGTTCCTTTTCTATACGTAAGCAAGCCCATTTAATATTTGGGTGTGGACTCTAGTAACGGTCCAAGTTATTTGGTATTGAGGCCTTGGTGAAAATTTGTGGTGTTTTGGGCCCAAAACTGTTGAAAATTATGGCCCGTAAGATTTTACTCTGACTGTAAAAGTGTGCTTGTATGGGCCTTTTGAATTAAAAATCCTCCCAACTAAGCCATTACACCGTAAAAAAAGAAACACCACGCCAATATATATTACTCAACATAATTTTTAATTAAAATCATACAAAAGTATAATTATAATATAATAAAAAACTAAAAAAACACCCATAACTTAATGAAAATACGTGAATAAAAAATACAAGAATTGTCACCCACCGTAGTTATCAACTCGCCATCAAATTGTTGCCACCCGGTCACCTTTAAGTTGTAGAGCACCTTCTACTCTCCCTCTCCTAATCTCACTTTTACCTCATCCCCAACTCTAAAGCATAATTCGTAGCTTCTCGATCAAAGATTGGAGGCTTGTTGGAGGTCACCAAAGACAAAGCCGAAGCACAAATCTTACAAAGATAGATAATTCGTATGATTTTTTCTCCAAAATCATCCGTGCAACATATAACAAAAATCCCACAATAAAACCGTTCTGTTTAGTGTTTCTATAGCTTCTTATATGAAGCTACCTCTTAAATTTTAAATTTTAAGAATATGTATTACAGAATTTTAAAAATAGACTAAAAACCAAAACCTACGAAACAATTTTCTCACCGACTGTTTTTTTCTCGAATCTTAAACTCATTGGGGGATTGCGCCCACATCGACTTGAAGTCGAGCTCGCTGCCTCCCTCCCAGCTTTACCTGCGCTCGGCCCACGAGAGCGTCTACCCCAACCCACGCGTCCTCTGACCTCGTCTTTGCACGTTCCATCCCCCCAACCCCAATCACGCGCACGCAGGTAAAGCGGCGGCGCGAGCGGCCGACGGCGCGCGGGTAGCGAGCGAGCAGGGCGCGAGCTCGAGGAGTAGCGCCGGTGACGGTGTGAGTGGAGAGGCGGCGCAGGGGTCTCCTCCGACTCGTCGCCTCGTCGGCGCGCAATCTTCACCCCTTCTCGTTTCGAGGTTGCTCCCCGATCTATATTCCTCACCTCCATCTCGCCTGTGCGCCCCTGCCCTGCCCACCCTCTTCTCACTCCTGCAACCTCGGACTCTTGTCGAGCGGCACGGCGTTCTTCGTCGGCGTGAACGTGTAATGCAAATCCCCTTCTCGTCAGTTGCCTAAGATGACCAATTACTGTTCCAAATGATATATGGCTATGTTTGTCTGTGGCGTGCTCTGGGGATAAACAACTTATGCTTATTTCAAGTGAGGGAGTGGGTATAGAGCATACAATCACTCTCCAAATCCTCCTTTTGAAGGATTAAAGAAATATACTGTATTATATATGTATAAATGAGTGGCCTTTCCTCACAAAGTCTTGTTGGGATTGTTGTTTATGCTGTGAGTGCCCATGTGCTAAAATTTATTTGTATTCTCTGTTTACACGTTTGGTAATTCCTTGCTTGTAGAAGCATAATAGCAGTATATCTTGACTATAATGTCCATCTTCCGCTCCATTCTACCAACCATAGCAAGAAAGAACGGTTGGAGATGCTTTGCTGCTGGATTTCCTTCCGATACGATAGCGGAGCTCAATAAGGTCAGGCATTTGATCTCTATCTCTGATCTGACTGTTTCCATTTGCAGCTATGTTTTTTGTGTTACTGAAAATCGTTCTGTTCTTTTCACTTGGTATTACTGACATGGTGCTCACTGAAACTGAATATGATGTATATAATCTCATCGATATCTAATTGACATTTTAATATCATCGGGTTGGGTTAATCCAATGTGCAACCATATGATTTTAAATACAGATCGCATTGATTATTGTTTGTTGAAAGTGGAAATAGAGCAGTTAACTGAAGCTGAACTGGCTATTCTCATCCATGCCTGAACTATTACCTTATCTGATAATTACTGATATATGCCTGAGCTGTAAGCTGGTGCTTATGTACTGGACCACTTAATCAAACTAGTAAAGTTACAAAGAGAAAGTAAACCATGCCATTTTTACAAGTAAACCTCACCACAGCAGCAACAAAACAGTCAGGATCTTACCATTTCCTGAAGCACTTTTAAGTTCTTTCCATTTTTATAGTTTTTTATCTTTCCTTTTTTTATTTATACTTCAACAGTGCACAATAGCATTTCTGTTTACTTTACAATTGTGTGTGATTTATTAGAACTTACCGTCTCAATTAATTGATTTAATTTACAAAGTAAAAGTAAAATCTAAATGCAGATTTGTAACTTGATCTTGTGCATCATCGTCATAAAATGTGTACATCTACTTTACTTTGTTATTTGTCATTCAAATGAAGGATTAATTATCTCGACATTTTCAATACCAGGAAATGGAATCTGTGTTTGGTGAATCTCCTTCACTCAGTCCTTTAGGTTCAACTCCTCCTCAGCAACCACCAAGGCCCACTAATGAATTAGGGGATGGACAACCAGTGCTTACCCATGTTGATAGCAGTGGCCAGGCAAAGATGGTTGATGTCTCATCCAAACATGACTGCACAAGAGTTGCTATAGCCACTTGTAGGGTCTTGCTAGGCCAGAAGGCATTTGATTTGGTAGCATCAAACCAGATTGCCAAAGGAGATGTTCTAACTGTTGCAAAGATTGCTGGAATAACTGGTGCGAAGCAAACCAGCAACCTCATACCGCTGTGCCACACCCTTAATCTTTCCCATGTTCGGGTTGATCTTACTCTTAATGAAGAAGATTCTAGTGTTATGATAGAAGGAGAAGCTTCAACCACTGGCAAGACAGGGGTTGAGATGGAAGCAATGACAGCAGTAGCCATGGCTGGTCTCACAGTTTATGACATGTGCAAAGCTGCTTCAAAGGATATTTGCATAACAGATATCTGCCTCCAGCACAAATCTGGTGGAAAGAGTGGAAGTTGGTCCAGAAGTTAGACACTTAACAATTGTTGTTGGTATGTGAATCACAAGAATGACTTGGGTAACGAAGTTTCATAGCAATCACACCAATAGGTTTTTAGGCCTCAATAAATGTTTGTTGGATTTCTTTTTACTTCTAATAATCAGAATAATTTTACTCCCTAGTGTTGCACAACGCACTGTTAAATTATTTTGGGATGACTGGATATATATTGCCCGATGTTGTGAAATCCCATATTTCCCTGATGCAGTATCAGCTCATCACTTATTACTGCATTTTATATGAAGTTATGAACTTCTATGCACATGAATACATGTCAACATAAGATAACAATTAAGGATAACTATGTTGAGATATTTGTGGTGGTGTGTTCGAAGAATTGGAGGTGGATAAAATATAGTAGGGTTTAGTTCTACATTAGACCGAGTTCACAGGATTCTAATGTTGACAATAGTATCGATCTGAGGGTGCATGCGTCTTTTTTAATGTTTCGTTACAAAGTGGAAGAATTCATTTCTTCAATAAACACGTGGACAATAAAGTAAGCCACAGGAAATAAGGAATGGTCGGTGTCCTGCAGTTCTCTTTATCTGCACTTGTCAGTCAACTTAATCTGTTGCATAATGCTGGCTCGTGCAGGATCTACGACCTTACCACATATTTGGTCTAATAACGTAAAAAAAAATAAAATGCATTATATTATGCCACATGAATCACCTATTAGAAATGACATAAAAGTTACATGTTGAGTTATGCATTTAGGAATCGGTATGTTGGATGGATATCATATTGTGCTATTAAATATTTATGACTGTTTTATGGAGCATAGAGAGAACATTTAACTATAAGACAAGTTAAATAAAACTTCTTTATCGAATAAATAAGTATTTGGTATACGACTGAAGAGAAGTCATATCCGATACGACATCTAAAACAAATGTGACTTTAATATACCATGTACTATCTTAATATACCATGTACTAGCTTAGAATGGTGATGCAATAGATTGGTTAAATTACCATCCTGAAATAATGGCCTCCTATCTTTATAGAGAATATTCTTGTAACTTTTATATGTAATTCAAATATTATAAAAGATATAAAATCTAAGACAGCTTACATAAAAGGATACATTACAGTGATTCTTAAATTAATCATACTAACTCGAATTCATTCTACAAGATAGGTGAGGGAAAACTTTTTTTTTGCTATCTATCCACATTCTTGTTCATGACCTAATATCACAATAGTGGCGCCATTCGTGGGGACGTAAGTAAGGTGAATTCAATGAGTAAATGCACCTTAGACCATAGAAGACGAGAATAGTTATGACGAGGTATAGTAACACATTTCAACAACAAAGTACAATAAAACTAACAATTCAGGTGGAAGGACAAATATAGAAGAATAAGGAAATAGAGTTGCTAAAGGTAATATAAACACCACGAATATAAACAATGATAGTATGGGGGTTGAAACAGCTAGAGACAGTAGGAGGCAATGTGTCTTTGATTGAAGTGGAATTGACTGAAATATTGCAAGTTCAAGGAACTTTTGTGGTCAATCGAAAGCAGTTTGAGGAAATATAAAGGCTGAGAGACATGTAAAACCAAATGGCACAAGCAATGGGAGGAAGCTAGCCCACAAGCGATGTGCTAGAATCATCTTTGGGAGGAACGTTTGGAGGACAGCCAATAACCTTGAACCTACCACATACATCAAATCATACAACTACTTCAAACCTGTCACATACATCAAATCAAGCAAATATCTTAAACTCACCCTACATCTCAAATCAAGTAAATGCCTTAAACCAACCACTCATATTCAATCAACCAAATGCCTCACAATTTGCTACAAGCATCTATCCAGGATTTGAACTAAATATGCCATATGAATATGCCCAATCAAGCCAATACTACCCAATGCAATCAATACCACATCAAATGACCAATCTACATAAATTTTATGCACATAAGCCAACATACAATATGTACCACAACAGGCTATTTTGAATAACATCCCACTACTAGCACACCATAACATTCTAAATCTCCCAACATAAATCTATATACTCAATTGTCACACCCCGCCTTAAAACCACTTATAGTGATATCAGAGAGGATGCGCCATAGGAGATCGGTGTGAATCGAATCCTGTGAAACCATGATGCCGATACCAATCCAAGGACATAAAGGTGGTACCCACGATCAACTAAGATGTATCATTATAACTAAAGATAATATAGGTAAATTATACCTTTAGGAGGTCACATCTTCGGAGCCACTCTTAGAGTGTAACCGACAAGCAGAGAAATAGTAGAAAAACCTAGCATAGCTAAAACTCAGTCCACAAGCAACGGTTTAGGACTAGGAAAGAAATACTAACTTTCAACTTCATCCTCCTGGAGGAGGGAAAACAAGGGTTGAGTATGTACATAGCAAGTCACTAGGAAAAGTGAAATATACAGGTTTTAAAGAGAGGCTAGAGTTTATTTGTAAATTTTTATTTTGAAAATATTTTTCCTCAAAACACTAAGTGTGGATTATATATCTTGTGCTCGAAAAGAGGCACTCATCTCGATCATGTGCATGAATTGCTTTGCAACAACTCAAGTAAACGAATTAATTTTTAGTTGATTAAAGCTAATAGTGGAGTACACTCTTATACTAGTTGTCGGACCATGACATCGGTCTAGAGTCACTTGCCATCAAGTATCTTTTAACTCATTCCTCATTTATTTAGCTTCTTTTCATTTCCAAAATCACCAGGCAACAACCCACTGAGCAACAATACATCGCATATCCCACCCCTCTCTGAGCCCAATAGAGAGATAGAGAGAGGGAATGGCTTGGCGGGCTCGGCCATGTGGCCTTTGTGGGTTCCCATGGATGGTGTAGTAGCTGGCGACCTAGCCTAAGAGAGGCCGGTGTTTGGGCGTGTAAGGGTGGCCTATGGCTAGTGATGCGGCCACCACGTGAGACACCACATTGGCATGGACTGGGGCAGTTGACCCTAGGTGGGATCGATGACTAATGGCCACCGGCATCAAACTAGCGAATGGCGTGAACCTTAGAGATTGGAGGCTACTAGAGTAAATGAAGGGGAGAAGTTTGAGCAGCTTGGATTACGGCTAGTGGTACAGGAGGTGGCCGATGATGAGCGGTGGAGGGACTTGGGATCACGGTGTCATTTTGCCATCGTCAACCATATGAGTGGCGGAGGGGATGTCTTGGAGTAGGTTCGAAAGCAACACTTTGGGAGGGAGTAGAAGGAGGAAGGAGTGAGGAATGGGAACTCATCGAGAGGCGAATTTTGCCGGCAGCCAAGGTGCTCGAGCTCGGCGTGGCAAGGGAGAGTGGAGCGGCACGACCGCGATGAGGAGAAAAAGGGGTGAGGTTTAGTGGCTATTTATAGGCATGGGGCGGTAGAAGACGACAAGGAAGAGAAGCGGTGTCAAAGTATGGTGGTTGGAGGCGAGGGTGACCAGACGCGAAAGGGACACGAAGGGGAGGGAAGGGACACGAAGGGGGAGAGATATTTTTGGCGCGGGGAAGATTTTTCATTAGCGCCATTCTATCAAGCACGTGGTGTGTGTACAAGCAAGTATGGAAGGATGGGGACGACCATGCTAGCACTGGCATGTGGGTGTGCTGTGGGAAGCGAGTAGCTGACGTGTAGGCTTGGTCGAGGGGATTAAGCAGCCGACGAGCGACGAATTGCTTTGGGCGGTTATGTGCGGGAGCGTTCCCAAGCAGGCCTTGGGCCATTGCAGCTGTGTAGCGCCGAAGGAGAATGAGAGCTAGGCCGTGTGTAAGGGAAGGTCGAGCAGTGCTGGGCTAGCTCGTTCACTGGCTAAGCGAGTGAGGGAGAAAGGATGGAAGAAAAGAAGTTGGTAGGGCTAGGCTGAGAGGAAAGAAATGAGAAGAGAGAGGAAGAGGCCTAGGTGAATAGTGGAGTTTAATATATTTTTTAAGGAAATTTGATTAGAAGAATATTTGAGAAGAGATTCAAACATAAATTTGAATACTTGGGCTCATAAAATTATGAGAATCTCCGATAAGGTGATGTTGACTAGGAGTAGAATAATTCTTGAAATAGTTTGAATCTGAAGGAATTTTGGTGGAGGTTTAGGAGGAAAAGAGAGGGAAATCTCAAGGAGGATTTGAATTTGAAACTTAGAAATTGAAGCGGAGATTTTTTTTGTGGGGGTTTTGATTGGAATTTTGGAAGAAGATGTACTTGAGGACTTAGAATTAGGACTAGGCAGCAAAAGTGCAGAATTGACCTAGCGCATCAAAATCATTTATACGTGATGTTTGATTGACCATTTAGTTCTGTAATTATACAATTCATATAACATTTGTGAATGGTATGGAACTTTTAGTTTATACAGAACAGATCTCAATGGACCGTGACATGACCCTGGAGTCGTTGGGAATTGAAGTTCTTCTATTCCTTTCTCTTCCTAATTTTGACAAATGAACACCTGCATGGAAGGTTCGAGTTATGCAGTGAGCAAAGCATATTGGATGGCATGCAGGTTTTGCACTGGTTTGCTGTTCATCTCCTGTAATCTGGCAACCGTAGCAATTGATGATTTGAAGCCGACAATAGAACAGCTATTTGACATTCCAATTCTTTATTATCTTCCCTGAAGTTTGGCTATTGAAATGCATCCTTTCTCTCTGATGATGGCATCAGAAGGGGTCAATTTCTGTAAGGCGTCGTTCCAACCACTCAGAAATAGTTGTTCTTTCCTGTGAGAGTGAGCAACCAAGCGTTTGAGATATGCAACAAGCACATAGTTTCGGTCAATGATCCCTGGTCACCTGGTGTCTGCTTCCCTAACAGATCTTGTAGATCTTGATTTGACCAGAATTTCTGGATAGTGAGACAATTTTCTCTGGTATTTAATATTTTAACAGTACGAGTCTTATATGAACCACATAATTTTCTGACCTCCTATGCATGCGCATTGTGCTGTCTGTTTGCAAATAAAAGAATAAACCTTGGTTGGTGCAACAAAAAGAACTAGTGCTCCTTTTATTTTAAACTGATTAAGCAACACATAATTGATCTAGAAAGATGTCATTTGCCTAAAGCATCGTGAGATCCAAGCCCTTTGCTTTCTTTCCTGTTTCTGCTATTAGTTGCTGACAACCTAACATTAGCATCTTGTCATGTCAGTCAAGTGATTCCCTGGTTCCTTCACCCTGAATTATCAGGTGCCACCGGCTTATATGGTCTATCTGAATCTGAATTAGGAGAGTTAAGTATAAAAGCCCTTAAGGAAAAGTTGACAGAGGTGATGGGAAAGAATTGCCACGTCAAATAGGATATGATTATAAAAGAGGCCAAACTTATCAGAATGTTGTACGGGGGGTTTGGTCCATTTGGTTTGGCGAAACTAATGAAATGCATCTCTGTACTGTGTGCTTGATAGTACAAGAGGAGAGACGTGATGATTCGAAAAAGGAATCGAGTAAAAATGCATGCCATGAACACCTATGTCGTTAAAGAAATGAAGCTGTCACTGAAAGTATTAGTGTCATTTCTGATCGACCTGTGAGTGACAGATTGACAGTTGCGTTATGATGGCATTAGCGGCAACCATATTCACATCTCAGCCATATTGTTTGTAGCCACAGTTTTGCCACACTTGAGCTGGTATTGGAATTTTCATGGTTGAGCCACAATTTGTTGTCATCCTAGCATACTTGTAGAAACATTGCTCTTCCAGAATCTAACTTGTCCCGACCGAATTGGATGCCAAAAAATGCAGCATTACCACAGCTTATTTAAAAAATGCGTTTAGTGGTACCAAAACATCCACCTACACAAGTCTATTCTTTTCAGAAAGCCGGAAAATCTGACAGTGCATCATCCGGTCCATATATCAGGTACTCCTACTACTTCAAGCATGTTATTTGACAGCTTAAAATATGTCCCAATTTTTTCAACGCCCAAGTCCTCCGTGGCATGGGGTGCTAATCAGTTCTATGGATTAACAACTCGGAGTATACTGTTTTTTTCGAAGGACGCGTGGAAGTCTACAATCTCTAAGAGTCACGAGCATAATCACCTACGGTGCATTTTTCTACGTACGCGCCAGTATCATATAGCGAAGAAACCGTACGTGCACACAGATGGCAACGAAGTATTTGCCCGGATCGATAAGCTCGACGGAAAAGAAAGCAGCAAGCAGCGAAAGCAATGCAGCCACGACAAAGCAGCAGATATCATTCTATAACGAAACGTCCCCGTCCCCGTCGAGGGGATGCATTGAAACGGAACGGAGCAAGCCTACTCGGCCACCTCAACATGCCAAAAGTCGTAAGTACGCTATACGCGTGATTACCCCCGGTTATTTTTTGTTCGCCACTATCGTGACACCTCTGCGTCTGCGTCTCCCCCTGCCGATCTGGCAGTCTGAGCCGTTCAAGTTCAACAGGCGTAAAAAGAGAGAGAGATAATTGAATTGGCTCCGCTACCTAACCGCGTGGCATGGCAATTGGCGAAACGAGTGCGTGCGTGCACGCGCGCGCGCGGGAAGCGGGCCGGGATTTTTCCCGGTTGAGATGTGGACGTCGATCTGTGAGACGACCGTGAGATCCCCCGCACGGGCGGGACTCCTCTCCTCCCGTGCGCGGCCGCCACGACACGCGTCGCGGTCACCCCCACCGGGAAAGGAAGGCCGTGGCGCTCGCGCGTTCAGCCGCCTCCCGCTCTGACCTGCCCGTTTCGGTGCGCGCCGGCTGCTCGGCCGTGCTGCGTGCGCGGATGGTGCGCCGCCGCGGCCGCCGCGCACGGGAGGTTTGCATTGGCGTCTCGGCGAGCGCGCGGCTGCGCGCGCGGAGGAATCGACCGTGATGCGTACGTCCGGCCGTGTCGGGCAAGGCCTCGAACGCGTTTGTTTACTTGCAGGAGGCTACGACAGTTGGTTGGCGGACACGATCACGCAACTGTTACTACGATAACACTTGTCACGTAGGTACAAAATTAGCGGAAGATGCGTAAAAATCGACTACCAACGTACGGTGGTAACCGATACCATTAAGCTGGCTGTGAACGGGAATATCCATCCGTTGCATATGAATGAGGGTCGCACATAGCTTTCTCTGTCTATCCTAGAAAATTACAGCTCGGGTTCATAGCCGGTGAAGTGTCCAAAATTATCAGGTCAAGTTCACATCGCAGGACCACGCAATGATTTGATCCCGGAAACAGCAGCTCATGACAGAGGGCAGCATTATCGATTACTGATCCAGCACAACCACATTGTGCTGCACATGTACTTTGAAAGAAGCCGCTTTGTCGGCTGCTGCTGCTGCTGATCGCCATGACTCCATGAGGAGCAGTACCCACGCGGCCAGCCATGACAGAATGGAAGGCAGAGGCTCCACAGATTTCAGAACTTCAGAGAATAGGATTGCCTCGATGGCACATCGACGTGACACCAATCATGCCTCGTGTAGGATCCACCTGGCACACACACAAGAGTACATGTCACCGTGTCACACACCGTAAGCATCAGCTGATGCATGCGTTGGCGAGATCACAGAGATTAGTTCTTTGCGTTGCAGTTTCGTAACAGATGACAACTGATGATGGTGTTTAGCAACTGTATGCAGACTCCCCCCAATTGTAGATAGATGCGGCTCTAGCTTTTCGAGACCCCTGTGTGGTAATATTCGGTCTTTTTCTGCGTTTCCGCAAAGCGTTAATGGCTAGACGGAACTCCGAACTCATCCATAGATGGCGTTCTTCTTTTCCTCTTTCAGTTTGTCTCTTCCTGAAGTTTGTTGACAGCAACACAGCACTAACCGAGGATTCAGGATGCATCGGCAAACTGATAAGAGCTTCTTGGTGAATTTATTGCGCGAGCATAAATATATACTGTAGCAGATATTTTGCACCCAAATGATATCGAGAACTAATTGTCTGTTGCTGGTTTATTAACCAAAATCACACTCATAATCATCATGCATGGACCATTTTAGGCACATATTTGTTTTGCGCAGTAACATGTAAAAATTAGCCATAGATTTTTTTTAAAAAAATTCCTCAATCGCAGGCCCTCTTCAACCTGAACAGATGGGGGCCGGGGACATTTCAGACGTTTGCACCATTTCTGACATCCGCGGAGAATAATGCACAGTAGCATTGGATTTGTCACACCTATCTGTTCTAAGCCCCACAAAACCAAGTGGATCGTCTGTGCTGTCCATCGCATGCACCCGCAATGCAAGGCTGCAAACAGAACTACATATGTCTCTGCAAATCTGCATGAACGGCCTATGATAAATGGAGAAAATCATTCCTTCCCACTGGATTGCATGTACAAGTAGCAGAATGTTGTGCTCATCCACTGCTACTACACAATACTAGTATCAGCCTGTGACCAATGTGCTGTCACTGAACTACAGGATCGCCATGCCGTTGCCAGTTTGCCACCGATTCAATTGGCTCTCCTGGGAGATTCTCTTTTAAGGATTTAAGTACCCCTGATTCTAATCAGGTTCAGGCAATGATTATCTGTACTGTTTAGCAGAACCAGTACCATCCCTGCAGGAATTACAGAGACCAAATATCAAGGTTTTGTTTACGCCTGAGCGGTAGCCCAAATATTAATTAATTGGATTAGTGATTTTGTACCAAATGATCGAACCAGCTCATCCTTAGCATAAAGCTAATAAATTCTCCAGTTTATTGCAGTACTCGAATAGTACGATTATTAGTAGGTGTGCTACTCGCTATGGGATCTGTTCTAATTTGTTCTCAAAAGCTTTTGGAGACGCAGAAAGGATTGGTTTGGTCGCTTTCTCGGTTGCTGCCCGGCTCGCGTGTCGCATATGAAGGTTTAGTTAATGCTTGTAGTACGCAGAATTTTTCATTAACTAAGACTCATTTAATTAGTAACGAGCAAATCCTTAAATCCAGGCAGATCAGATACAAGTCATTGTAGTGTAAAACACTCTGATCTGATGGATCACTAACCACTAAACTAATCCGGTTATTGATCGTGTGTGTGGAAGCAAGTTTTGGACAGTCATTACAATATACACAAGCACGCTGTCATGTAGAACCATCTCATCTAATCTCTTCCCATGCATTCACCTGGCTAGCTAGCTAGCTCGCTAGTAGTAACCTCTGATGAATCATCCACGTCTCTTTCTACTAAAAAGACCCTAAGTAGCTCGCCTCTAGTATTTAAGAGGCACCACCTCCCCTCCCCCTTCATTTCCTCCATATAATTCTCCTCTTGTCACCCTGAACCTACTTCTGCCCTCCAACAGGTAAGTATATATCCTAACTACTATCACCTCATCCCTCATGTATGTTCTACTCTCTCATGTGCACTTTTTCATCTCTTTTCTGTGCCTAAAACATATCTCACATGTTGATTCTTTTTGTATGTTCTATGCGCTTGCATACCATGTACTTTTAGTTGGGTTCGATTTTTTAAGCATCAGTATGATTTGTTTTGTTCTAGTTTAACTATCTAGCAAGAGGTGTTATGGATACATACAACTTTAATCTGGTTTGATTTGCTCTACCTTTAAGTGTGTGAATCTCCAGTCCTAGTTTATGCATATCTGTGTGTATGTACAAATGCTTCAGGACAGGAGTTGGCATAACAGCTAACAAATACTACATATATAGAAGCAATCAAGGAGCGGTTAAGCAGTAAGCTAGCTAGCTTAGCTAGGCAATGGAGCACCAGGGCCAAGCAGGCATGGACCTGCCCCCCGGCTTCCGCTTCCACCCGACCGACGAGGAGCTGATCACGCACTACCTAGCAAAGAAGGTCGCCGACGCCCGCTTCGCCGCCCTCGCCGTCGGCGAGGCCGACCTGAACAATTGCGAGCCCTGGGACCTGCCATGTAAGCAAGCGCTAGTTACCCTCTCGCCGCCGCATCCATGTGCAGTGATCGATAGTTCGATACATGGATTTGGCTAGCTAGCTAACATCTGATCTGTGTGGTTGCTGTTGGCGCTGAATTGGCAGCTCTGGCGAAGATGGGGGAGAGGGAGTGGTACTTCTTCTGCCTCAAGGACAGGAAGTACCCGACTGGGCTGAGGACGAACAGGGCGACGGAGGCAGGGTACTGGAAGGCCACGGGCAAGGACAAGGACATCTTCAGGGGCAAGGCACTCGTCGGCATGAAGAAGACGCTCGTCTTCTACACGGGGCGGGCGCCCAAGGGGGAGAAGTCCGGCTGGGTCATGCACGAGTACCGCCTCCACGGCAAGCTCCACGCCGCCGCCCTCGGCCTCCCCGGCAAGCCCGCCTCGTCCAAGGTACGCACGGCCGCACGCTACAATGCACCGCCGCCGATCCGCCGCGTGTTGGCTATTTGTTTGATCGATCTCGCCGGCCTGACACGCCGTGTTTTTCTTCCTCTCTCTCTCTTTTGGTAGAACGAGTGGGTGCTGTGCAGGGTGTTCAAGAAGAGCCTTGTGGAGGTAGGCGCGGCAGGAGCGAAGAAAGCCGCCGCCGTGATGGAGATGGCGAGGGGAGGATCGACGTCGTATGCGGCGGACGAGATCGCCATGTCCGCCCTCCCTCCGCTCATTGACATGTGCGGCGCCGGCGCCGCCGTCGACCCGGCGATGACGGCACACGTGACCTGCTTCTCCAACGCGCTGGAGGGCCAGTTCTTTAACCCGACGGCAGTACACGGGAACGGAAGCGAGGACCATCATCACGGCGGCCTGCAGGCGGCCTCCTCGCCGTTCATGGCGAGCTTCACGCAGTACGGGCAGCTGCACCACGGCGTGAGCCTGGTGCAACTCCTGGAGAGCTGCAACGGGTACGGTGGATTCGTCGACATGGCGTCGGCCGGCCGGCAGCTTCCGGCGGCGTGCGGGGGCGAGCGGGAGAGGCTGACTGCGTCGCAGGACACCGGCCTCACCTCCGACGTGAACCCCGAGATCTCTTCTTCCTCCGGCCAAAAATTCGACCACGAGGCCGCGCTGTGGAGCTACTAAGGTTTGATCAGCACCGCGTTAATTGCAGCCGATTAGCGAAGTAGTGACTAATGTAAATTAAAACCGTGAGATCGATCGAGGCATGCATCTACCAAGGTTTGCTTCATCATATTGCTTGTACCTATTAGATGTAGATTATTTGGTGATTTGGGAGATGTAATTAGCATTGTTTGTAATTCGTATCAGAATGATGCAGTAGGTCACTCTTGATCAGTTTCCAGTTAGTTAATTAGACTTGATTAATTAGCTCTTTCTAAAAAACTAGCAGAGACTAATAGCTAACTGTGATCTCATTCTGAACCTAAAAGTTTGGCCTGGTGTGTGATATAGTAGCTGGTACCATTAGCTAGCTAATGTAGCATTTAAAGCATGATTCGGTTTGGTCCATGACTAGCACATCTCAACCATCGTACACAAAAACTCTAATCCCTCCAATTAGTGAGCTAGCTAGCTCCATCGTCCTTGGGGTGATCACATCACATCGCAACCCTTACACAGTGCACATGACACAACAGTGGGCCGGCCGGCAGGGCCCCCGGCTAGCTATCTGTGCAGCTTAGTTTAGGTTGGCACAAGAACACACAACGCCCTATATGTCACCAATTTGGTTCCCATGCCTTGTCTCTATGCAGCCATGGGCCCCTTAATGATATGAGCAAAGCCCTTGTCATATGAATGCGTGGGCCCTACACTGATTGATGGCGGCTTCTCCACAGAGAGCCCATGTTGTTTTCAATCAAAATCCTGATAATTATAATTACATATGGCAGCAATAGGGGCCAGTTAGGCCAACTAATCAAAGCTCCTGCATGTTGCTCCGCCTGCCATCGTCTAGCAAATGCTGCAAGGACAACTGTGCTGCTTCTAGATCTCTTATGAGTACTCCTGAATTATAGAAAAAACTCTTCTGCTGGAGTACTAACCATGTAGGCCAGCTTGCGTAGATTTATATTAGTACGATCTCCTTTTGTTTAGTGTATCTCGTATCTTGGACATCGTCTCCCCTCGGGAATTCTATTTCCATCCTACCATTTAAAGATGTCAGCAAAGACAACTGTCCATTTGATAAAGTTCTGTACTTCCGACGCAATATATCCATTTCTGCTCGATCAAATGAATGTGCATATCGATTATACGCGTACAATGGATTGTTGCATCCGCTTAGTTTATTGAACATTTTAATAGAGTATGAGAGATATTAATAAGGTATACTAGTATAGAACCGTTCGTGGTTCTACTAGTCTCCTTTTCATTATTCTCCAGTTCAAATCCAGCTTTTGATATATTTTTAAAAGAATTCTCAACTGTGTATATGTACTTTCCCATCCCTAAAAAAGAAAGAAGAGAAGAAAAAATTGACTGAACAAAGAAAGTAAAATAATATATAAATAACTTATCTATGAATCTATCAAAGTTATTAATATGGATTTTTTAAAGGTGCTCCAACTATATTTTGGACAGTTCACTGGTGATATGGGGTATTACCTTGCCAGAGGACTGTTAATAAGGAAAGAAAAGATTTATTGCATAGGCCATTAAAAAGCAATCCGGTCAATAAGGTATTTAATTACTAGTAAATTGATATCATAACTATATATGTTCTATGAATTTTAAATATCATGTGCAAATTTCATATGTGTAAAATCATATGGACCAATGTTTGAAACATGTTGATGTAAAAAATTAGCACAAAGGCGTTTAAAAGAGTACTTGCAATATTTGTTTGAATTTTGTGGTATAAATTTTGGGTATCCAGGTTTATATTTGAATTATATTTAAGTATGATTTCACATATATATTACAAAGTTGACACTTCAAATTTAAGCACATGCAAGACCATTAAAATTACGGCCAGCTGTTGCCAAATTAGTACATCGCCTTCTTGGCATGCATGATTAAGTAAACATTATGTTTGGAAAAGGACAATTAAAAGTGTCTGTTTGTTTTCCTTTTTCTACCGTGATCTATTAATTAAGTGGAATAAAAATATTTTTATTAGGAAAAATAGATGAATAATCAGTGGCTAGGATTAATCCGAGCTCTTACCTCTCTAGAGGTAAGATGGAGCATTGTAAAAGACCTCTATTAATATTATGTGAAAATCTCTACCAACATAAACAAATCAAATAGAAGATTAGTACATGTAGTAGTCATATCATTTAATCTTAAGCTGGCAGGAACTGCCAGCTGATTAGTCCAGATGGCATGGTAAATCTTTCGACACGTGGAACAAAGCACAGTAAATCGAGAGCTTCAGAAATTAAGAGGGCAAGTCCAGAGCATTCTAGAATCTGAGCAACTCACTTTTTTTCTATTGTATGAGTGTAACCAGAATAAAAACAGAATGACTAAACCTGTGATAGAAAAAGGGATACGTATATCCTTAGCTTATGTATGATTTTGTATTGTAGACTCTGAAGCTCTGTATTGGTACTAGAGCAGATCGCAAGGATCTGACGAGGAATCTGCTGAACATATCTTCGTGTATTTTCTCATCTTACCTGTTCAAGGTACATCGTTTTGGTTACTAATGGAATAATAGAGAAATAGTAAAAACAAAAAAAATAAATTACACTTTACATCGGATATATTATATCGAGTTTCACTTTATACAATGAAGACTTTAATTTTGCACCAGGGCATATAAATAAGTTTTCACTTTGCACTGGCCCATCCAATTTGATCCAATTCGGTGCAACACAGGCCCACTCCAAGGTCCACGGTGGCTTTGCCACTATGGCAGGCTCTTCCCATGCTGGCTAGGTGGTTGCGTTTGCGCACATCTGTATGGCGCGAGTAAAACACGTATTAGCAACTAGCAAGTCAGTTTGGCGGCTGATGAGAGGGCACATCGGCGGGGCCGAGATTCCATTTGCCTCAGTTGTTCAGTACCTAGGTAAGATTTTCTTTCTTGAAGGATTGGGGTTTTCGGGAAAAACCATTTTGATGGAGCTGATGTGTTTTGGTGGACGTGGATTGATTCTGGGCGGATTTGAGATGTTATATGGCCCGTAGCTGGATTAGTTCGAGAATCATGAGTCAACTTCGAAGTTCCTGCTGCAGGGATCATGCATGTCGTGTCTAGTTTATTGATTGCGAAATTAGGATTCTATAAATTTGGGTATTATGCTTCCATTAATTTTGGTTTTCTTTTTCTATAGTACAGATCAACTCCGTTGAATATAAACAAAATTGCTATGACATGGAGTGACATGGAGTGGTAGTTTTTAGATAAACTAGGGATTTCCGTGCAAATTTACGTGGAGCTAGATAAAAATAAAATTAGATTTAATATACAACACTTATATATACTCTATTAAATTAGAAATATAATTGGATTTTATATATAACTCTTAAAACAAAAAATAGAATTGAATTTTATATATAACTCTTGCTTTATTTTCTATTTCTGTTATAATTTGTATACAACGTATTTTAAAAGTGGAAATATATTGATAGATAACTCTTAACTTCTTAACTTCTCTTTTATAGGTTTAATTGTATACAGCTATAATCTTAGCCTATGATTGGATAGCTAAAATCTTTTTTTTAATTAATGTGAGAATTTTTAGTCTTTTGAACCAACGTCATGGTATTTTAATATAATGAATTGCTAGTGTACTAATTACATGATCAAAACCATATAAGAACCACGTTTACAGGGAGAAGAGATGAACCATTACATGATCAAAATCAGATGCAACCAATGTAAAGTATATGTACTTCAGATTTAAGTAGTAACCAAGCTCTTTGCCAGTAGGTTTTCAAGGTCTAAAGTTACAGATGGGGGCACTAGCCGCACTTGTTCAGATCGGTTGCTGTGCAAGGCTAGGCTTGCATCAATCAGCTTCTGTGCACGTCACATCGACCTTCTAGCGCGCTCGCGATCGACAGTGCCCCTCGCCCTCGTCGTCGATCACACGTGCTGAGAAGTTTTGGTCGTGTGAGGCCCGGTCGCCGCCTGACCCGTGCGAGGCACGCCGAACAGGAGCAAAGAAATCTGGTGGAAGACTTTGTTTCAGCTAACAAGATAGGCATAGTAACCTCCTGGCCGACGTGGCAGGCCCTGCCATTGTGGCGAAGCCACCGTGGATCTTCGAGTGGGTCTGAGCTGCATCAGATTGAATCAAATTGGACGGGCTAGTGGTAAGCGAAAACTTATGGCCCTGGTCTGAAGTAAAACTATTCAATATACCCAGTGTAAAATGAAACTCGATATAATATACCTACTGCAAAGTATAATTTAGTTAAAAAAAACTGAAGATGGAGAAAAGAAGTGCAAATGTTAGGGAAAAGAGAAGATAATACTATGATGGCTTATGTTTTTTTTAAATACAACCGATTTCACTACACTATTCTATCTAGGATACTGGTTGCATTGAAAGCTAAAATCACATCCAGAGGTTATTTGAAAAGGTATTGCTCTTATTGCAAATTCACAAAAATTAAATGTATTTCTCTAAAGTATATGTGTATGAAATAGGCTGATGGACTCATTCATAAAACAGATGCACAGTCTATGTAGCGGGCTCGCCAACAGGCGCACCGATTTCCTAGTAGATATACTACTACTGTACATTCAATTAAGAAATATTAAGCAGGGGATTCAGGGATAAGGTTGCATTTCAACAACGATAATTAGGTGCCATTCTTTAATTTGTGATTGTTAAATAATTCACTAGGTTAGTAAACTTTCAACATGGACATTTCCTGATTTCAACTCCACGAATTCCAATTTCCGTTTACAGAAAAAAATGCAAAAAAAAAACATCATAAACAACAAAACTGTATGTCCAAGCTTTCTAATGGAGCAATCTAACCATTCAACTTCACAATCAAGATGGCATCCTGAAATAAGGAGCCCTATAAAGCAGAATCTCTCATTCTGAGGGGAGACCATCAATGTCGATGAGGCAGGAAGTAGTTGAAACAAACTGTAGTTTGGGAATCAGCATTAGGGTTTGGGACAACTCTTCTCCCGGAGGTGTAGTCCGGTCGCAATACTAGCACCAGAGGCTCTACAGTGGAGCTGCATATAAAGCATGTTGTGGCTAATGGGTCACAATGGTTTATGGTGCTATATTTTCAAAAATGCAATCCTAGATGGAAAATGCTAACCATCAGGTGACTAAAATCCTCCCAAATTTTAGTCACTTGCCCATTGGCCATTGAATTTGGATTGAAATCCAACAGCAAGTGAGTTGTATTCAAGCTTTAGGAGTGAGTAGAGAGAGAAGCCAGATGAGAGAGAAGACTCACCGGTGGTGGCAGTGGCGACAATGTCAAAACTCAGGCAAAAAACTTAGATTTAGGTTTGGGGGTGGGAGTCAAGGTGGAGGTGGGCAAGGGAAAGAAAAGGGGGTAGGGTTTCTCTAAAGAAAGAATGATAGGGTCAATAGCATGAGCAAGAGGCTATAGAGTTAGAAAGTAGGGTTGTGACAATGAACGAGCGCCAAAGACGAGGAAATCGATGGTATGAGGAAATGGTGCCGCCACCTGCCTTAGAAAGGAGAAGAAGGGAAAGGAAGAGGAGGCCAGTCGAGGGGATAATTGGCAAGGGTGGTGTGGGAACAACGGGGAAGAGTGTGGCATAGCACACTTAATCTACTCAAGCGCTATTGTGGGGGATGAGAAGAAAGTGATAGGGATGAGTTATTGTTCATGTAAATGTAATCGTAGCCATATTGACTGAAATTTGAGGTAAGATGACTAAAAATTAAACAGTCCAACCCTATCTATATTGAACTTGTCAGCAATCCGTTCACCAGCATTGTAAAAAATCAACATGGCTTCTAATGGTGGTGCCACTGGTTAAACTTAGCTATTTCATTCAAGTTGAATATACCATCTGAAATTGCTACATGCTCAAAACAACCATTTTGGTTTTACATCTAATTACTAATAGATATAAGGAGATATTGATGAAATCCCTAAAAAACTATACTAAAATGAATTAGATTGTAGTTAGTGGGACATGAAGTGTTGACTTGACCAGCCTTCCTTGGTAATTTTTGAAAACTTTTATTCTTTTATTAAGTCAAATATGGAAAGATGTTTGCACACGACAGAGCCATGTATCTCTGCATCTTCACAGACGAGACAGAGAAAGAGAGAGAGATCACTTCTGAAAATAGAAACATACCTAGCTAGCGATCTAAACAAGAGGTTCTCTTGTTCCACTATAGTTCTGTTGCATCCATGTCATCCTTAATTAAGCACAATCACCCTTTCATTGTAAAGTGGATGCTTTTTCTTAACAGTGAAAATAAAAGTACAACTTCTGCCCTATGCACCAATAAAAGATCTATACTTATGAACACATAAGGATTTAAATACTTAAGTAGAGTCGTATGTCTCTAACTCAACCACTGTACTAAATTACTAATTGTGGTATGCTTCCCCAGGTGAATGCTGAGTGAAGATTGAGACCAACCCCACATATCCTATAGTAATCTCTAATTACGTGTTTAGTTAAAAGGATGTGATAGGTCCGGGATAGGATAAACTTATTTTTCAAATGTTTGGTTTAGAAATAGATGGGATGAGATGATCTCTAAAAGAAAATATTCTCTTAAGATTCAGGTCAGCTTCATATCTAAAAAATTGTTCAACCAATTCAACACGCTTTATCTCTCTAGTTGACATATAAACCATATTCTTCCATCCTAAAAAATTGAACCATTTCATTACTCATGCCTAGAAAGATAGAAACATCTCATAAAAAAAGAGGATGGATTTAACTCATCCTACTTCGTCCTAACAATACATGCTTCAATTTGTAAAAGAAGTATATTATTTGCGATGTAAAGATCGATGAGTGTGTACGTAGGCAACGTGAGACTGGTTTTTTTTCTCATTTTATTATTATCAATTTTTTACCTTTGATGTTTATGCAAGCTACACCTTTGTTTTGTTTTATGAAGGAATACATGACTGAATTAACAAATAATTATTCTAGTTTATCATAAACTAATTTTGTATTTGATAAGCTCGAAATTCTAACATAACGTAGCTAAACAAACCTAAAGTTTGAGGATTTTCTCTGGTGAATCATTTGGTTTAATTCTGCGTAGTTTCGTACGTAGGTCTGCGTCAGTCAAATTAACTATTCTAACCCGGTGAGGTTAGGGCAACCCAATGGAGAGGGACCGAATTAATGAATTTCATCTGAACTCTAGATAGGATAGACCAATGGTTGATTTAGATTTTTGGAAATACTAGGTTGGATTGAATTCTGTGGGCAAGCTTAGTAGCGGTTTGAGAAACGAATGAAATTGACACGAAAACAATATTAATCATTCTCGATCATAACTGTATACAAGTGTTCATATATAGCAACTCTTCACTTATAAAATCGACCGAAGGGGTGCAATTTATGCCCAAGCCCAACCAGGTGCCGTGTCATCATGGAGCCCCACCGAGAAAAAGAAATGGATCGAGAAGGGGTGCAAACCGGCAGATTCTTTGGTTCCTCCTATCGGTCTACGAAAAGAACAAGCCACAACCTGGCGTTAGCTAGATATATTCCACAGCTCTGATTTGTCGTCGGAACCGTCAATCCAAGCCATGCCATCAATCTCTCCACGAGAAAATATTCCCAACCCCCTCATCATATCAGCGCTTTGTAGGCTTCTGCTGCTCATCAGTCACCAGTAACCCCAGTTTAATTGTTCCCTTGCGCCAAGTAGCACAAAGTAAGCTAATTTAGCTAGCAGTAGGGAACTACTAGTAGATTATTAGTATTAACCGACTATAATGGCGACTGCACAAGTATATACTCCTATTTGCAACTGCAGGCTACAGCTAGCAGCAGCTGCGAGCTCGATCTTGTTGCTGTGCATAGCGTCAGCGACAGAGGGCACGTACGTACGCTGGTCGCTGGTCGTCGCTGGTCGCCGATCGATCCATCCGGCCGGCCTGCGCGCGTGCAGCGAGGCGAGCCGAGATGTGTCGTTCACGGGACGCGACGGACAACGATCCCATGGGGGGATGGTGGGGAGGGGACACGCGCGCCTCGATGCAAATCTAGCTAAGCTACTTCATTGGCCCATGCGCGACTGCGAGAGGGACAAACTGGGCAGCAGGCGATACGTACGCACACCTCGCGCGCGGATCGGTTTGTACCGATCGACGCGTCCCTTTCCTTTCCACCCCCACCCCCTGCGCGCGCGCGGGGAAGGTCACGTACGTACGTTTGCGTCTCGGTCGCCATGGCCGGCACGCGTACGGCGGCGTGCGACCACGCGGTCGCAAGGAGATCGGATGCCACGCGTGCCCAAGCTGACACACACGGCGGTAAAAGAACATCAGTCACCAGTCACCACGGGTGTTTTGAGATCATAGAACAGACAAAAAAAAACGCTTGGCACGCCTGCCAAACCTGATGATCAGGTCTTCTGACGTCTTGTATAAGCCGTATTGCTGAACCTTTGCAGAGACCAAAAAGCCATAAACCGTTCCCAGTATAGGCCTTGCAGAAGTCAGGCCCATCAATTGAGAGAGCACTAAAAGCAATGTGACTCCCCGTCTAAGAATATAGGAAAAAGTCCATAATTACTTCTCTCAGCTATCGCTCTAGTCCAATTTTGCTCCTCCATGTAAAACCATGCCAATTCACCTTCTTTGGCAGTTTCAACCTTGGTTTTGTTCTAAGTGACAAAGTGGCCAGTCAACTTGTGCCGATGTGCTATCCTTGTAAATACCAACGTAGATATAACTTAAAAAAGAAAAGTAATAGGTCCATATGTCCTCTATCTCCACACCCCTCTTCATCTTCCTTCCCTCTTCTCTCCATCTCTTCCGTGGATGGGGAAGCAGTCAACTAGCAACCATCTCCTCCCTGGCTAACTCCTCCTCCCTCTCCTGTCGCCACCACTTGCTTCCTCCTTCGATCTCTTCGCCATGCCTCACTCTCTCTATCACCGCCTCCTTTCGGAGCAGTGACAACCACCTCCTCCCCGTTGATTTTGCGATGGCCGGAAAGATGTCAATGGAAAGAGAAAGGAGAGTCCTACTTTACCAAGATCCATTGATGCTACCATGAAACTTGAAGGAGGGAGAGGGCAATGGTGGAGACAAGGCCCGCTGTTGCCACGGAGGGACCTATCCTCCGGCTGTGGCAAAGATGGCCTCCTTGAGGCAGAGAGAGCGAAGGTGATAGGACCTTGAGTTACACAAATGGGAGTAAATGTGCGTATTTTTAAACCTGAAATAAACTAGTAGTGGTAATTAAAACTCTCTCATGAGTATCCGGTTTTAATGTCCAAAGTATCTGGTCGAGCCTCTTTTTGTTATACAGAGAGACTTATTCGAAGTCTTCAAATATAGGGTTCGGAGATTTTGGAACTCTTTCAAAATATCTAAAGGACACTCAAAAGAGGTAAACCCTAAGGGTTAGGGAGGATGAAAAAAAACCAAAACAACAAAGAATAAAATAGGTAACAAAATACTAGCTGACAAGAAAATTTTTGTCAAAGTTTGGATCAATCTATCCTACATCTTCGTTGAGGATCTCCAAAGAGTTAAATATCACTCGATCCCTTGCCTCACCAATTTCAATCCTAGAGACTAGTTTACCTCTAAACTCTCACCATAGCGTAGCACAGTCTAAGGTGATCACTAAGGTCTTACTAGAATATCGTGCTTTCGCTTTCTATGAAGATTGCTCTACTAAACCAACCTCTAAACAAGAACTCAGAAATCTACTAATTTATCTCTTTCCTTATAGAGGTAAGGAAGACATTCACAAATGTTTCGGGCGATTCACACGTCGAATTCTCACAGGCAATATCTAGCCGTCTAAGAGGTGATTATTCAAGAGTAACAAACTTAAGTCTTTACCAGCGTTGATATATAGGTACTCACCTAAATTCCAAAGTCCATTCTCTCACAAATTACCATAAAAAAATACTTAGAGGGTGGATTAGCCATAAGATCCTAGAGAGTGGAGTGAGAAATCTCTAGAAAGCTCTTAGGAGTGATATAGGAATGAATAAGTAGCTCCTCTCTCAAAGAGGAGGTTGATAAGGTTAAATACACACCTTTATCGAAACTAA
The DNA here is from genome assembly GCA_030770085.1 of Oryza coarctata. NCBI lineage: Eukaryota > Viridiplantae > Streptophyta > Magnoliopsida > Poales > Poaceae > Oryza > Oryza coarctata. The sequence goes on from CM061468.1 coordinate 11,519,927, forward strand.
CTGTTACTCACAGAATTCAAACTCCGAAGTATCCATACAAAATGTCCGGAGACTGGAGATTCCGACCAAAGAGTTCAGATACTATGGACAATAGTTAGCTTAGAGAGAGAGAAAGAGGAGGTTCTGAGTATCCGATCTAAACCTCTAGCGATTCCGGATATGCCTCTTTGCCAGATAGAGAGCTTACTTCAGAGACTCTGATATAAATGTCTAGAGGCTTCGAGCTAATTTCTCTGTTTGATAGAGAAACTTATATATAAGTTTCGACAAATATTAGACACAAATATGCGAAACACTAGGAGAGAAAAACTAAAACTCAAATATATACGTGGTATGAGTGTTCGCTCATCTTGACTTAAAATTTTGATTGAGCATTTTGTTTTTCGAACTGGTTAAACTTGAACCTCTATCAATAGTTGGTTTATCCAAATGATTTAGGAAATAATAAAATTATATTTTCATTACTTTAAGTCCTTTTTTCTTTTCTAGGGGTTTTCTTTTAACTAAAACAATCTCTCACTTAACAAATTACTATAGGATTCTCAATCATAACATATTATCTCCCTAATTTCTTATTATCTATCACCTAAAAACCATAATGGACCCTAGATACACTTTCACAAGGGAGCTAGGCATTGATGGCGGTTGCCATGAGGAGAGATCATGGCCTTCCAAGACATGGAGCTTGAGACAACTTGAGGAGTAGCGATGGACAAGTAACCCATTGGTGTCTTTGAAGGGCCTGCCGTCCAGCCGCAAAGGAGATGCCCTTTTTGAAGTTGAGAGAACAGAAAGGCCAGGTGGTGACAAGCCGAATAGGCTCACGACAATAGCTTAAACTAGCGTTCTAGGCACCGAGGCCAGCAATGGTGTAGGCACCGGATCTAGAAGTTGAGTAGGTCAGTGTCATCCGTCCTCACAAGCTTGGGCCTTGCTCCTTCTTACGCGATAGAGCAAGCGGTGTCCTCATGAGCAAAGTCGAGGCAACCAATCATGGTGGTAGCCCTAGATGACAGTTTTCCTAGATGATGCTTTCCTCAAGCACCGCCGGCATCATCAGAGTAGGCTTCAGGCTTTAGTGACATCTTTTTTAAGAGGAGATGATAGAAGATAAGGCCATACGGAAGTGAGAGAAAAAGATAAAAGGAAAGTGAGAGAAAAAGATAAAAGGAAAGTAAGAGAAAAAGACAGCATGCCACTATTGGGTGAGGCCTTTTTTTTTACTCTTAAGAAGGTAAGATAACCGGTATTAAGAGAGAAGTTATAAGAGATGGAAATAGACTTTTTCCAAGAATATAAACCTGCTGACAGGCATCTGGGCGATGAGAACGTCAGGCCCATTAGTTGAGAGAGAATGTGCGTCCCCTCTAAAGAAATAGCATCGTGCAGCCAAATAGAAAAGGAACAATTGACCTTTTTTTTTTGAAAAAGATAGACCCGAATTGGGCCGGGTATTGTATTGAACCCGACATGAATCGAACACGCCATGTTCTGATCTGGAGTCATACGCGCTACCATTGCGCCACGGATCCTGAGATGCTTTGGAGCGAATTGTACTTGGTATATTCGCTAAACAGAGCAAAACACCAATCTGCGTCCGGACGCAGAAGCAGGCTAGCTGAGGCAGGCGGTACGTTAGTTAGGAACACATATCAAAGTCGGTACGCAGCATTTCACCCTAACGCCCTGATCCCTCCCGTCCGTGCATATGGTAGATCGTACCTCCGCATAACCCAGGCCCAGACCCTTGCCTCCTTTGACCGTCCCCCCGTAAACCATGAAACAAGTAACAAAACACTGCAAACTGATGACTGATCGCATCCGCTGCACCTGGCGGTGCCATTAATACGAGGAGAGGAGCGGGCAAAGCGGCAGCAAAATCACCCTGCCCGATTTGTCCGAGCCGTGATTCACTGATTCGTCGCTCGGAGGAGAACGGGAGAAGCATCCGATGCGCGTGCAGCTAACCGCGCCTGCGAACCGAGCAAGGCCGGCCGTAAGGCCGTTGAAATCGGCAGGCAGGCAGGCAGTAGCAGCTAGCAGCGCCTAGCGAAGAGGCGCCGCGCCCCCCTACCGCTCGCCATTGGCCGAGCGAGCAGCCAACCGCCCGGCCGGCCCGGTCCTCTCCCGCCGCAGTTAACCACTGGCAACGTGACGCTGTCGTCCGGCCTGAGCCCGATCCGATCCACACAAACACGAGGCCGCGCGTTCGCCGTTGGTTGCGCCGTCTCCTTGCACCGTACTACCTACCTACCTACGCTGTACACGCGCGCCGTACAGTGGCGGACGAGTGCTGTGGCCTGGTTCGCCAATCGGCCCGAAGGATCCGGACGGGCGGCCGCGTGGGCGCGTGCGAATGAGAATTCTCAGCTCAGAGCCACCGATCGGTCGTGCTCGTATCGCTGCACTTTTTGGCCCCGGCGTGTGACGGCGTCCGTGCTGGAAACGACTTGACTGCTCGATCGTGGGATGATGCATTAGTAGTTCACGTATCGTGGTGTATCCTCTTTAACTGGTCAAAGAAGGATAAAAGCTGGATTTGACAACAGCTGCTGAGAGCAGCACGTACGTATGTACGTACGTTGAATATGAATATGTGATGCACGAAAGGGGAAAATGCTGGAGAAACGGAAATAGGGTGGCCGAGAATTTCCTCCTAGAAGATGCCCTGGATTTCCTCGTCATAACATTGGCATTTATAAATTTGCCACTATTTTTTTATATTTTATAAGATGTATAGTTTTAATCTTATTTTTATAATTTTTATCGGTATTCCAATAACAATTTAAGTTAATGATAAATTTACTATTGCCACTTATAACAAACATAATCCTAATCCTAAGTCTCTAGAGAGAGAATTTGGCATAGAGGTTGCCATCCTGCCAGGCAGCAGTAAGCCAGGGATAAACACGTGTGAAAATAAAGAACGCATTATAGGCTGGCATGGACAAATATTTTTTATATCCAGATGTAATATCACCCATTATATGTACATACGACTTAAATAATTATAAAAAAATAAAAAATTGGTAATATTGAGTAGATAATTTAAGTCTATACTCAGACATGCAATGCTAAATTTGATCTACTACTTTAGAAAAAAAAATAAAACCAGAAAGCAAGTACATGCCCAGCACAACTTAGATTATAACATTATAATCCGCCTTATCAAATTTTATAATTTTTTATAACTATTTAAGTCACATGAATATAGTCCCTTAGATGTAGAAAAAAACTTTCCGACTCCTGCATAAACAAAACATAAATTCAAAAGGAGGACAGTACAGTTACTAATCGCAACTAGGTGTAAAACAAAACTTTCCGATTCCGCCATAAACAAAACACAAATTCAAAAGGACACTATCAGCACCCAAGAGGCCCAAGACAAGGCGGCCGTCCGCAGTCGCCCACTCCACCACCGTAGGCCAGAAATGGAATCGAGATACGGTGCATATGCAGAGGTGCAGTTTGATCTTGTTTTAATTTATAGCGTAAGAACACTTATCTTTTCAAGAACAAAAGATAGCGATAGTAAATCAAACCACTATTCAGTCGTTTAGCTTCACTTCAAACACCACAATTTTCTAATTAAAAGGTGTTTACACCACATATACTCAATAACTGGATAGTAACTTATTGCGATAGCTGGTCTGTACTACGTCAAAACATACGGCCAATATACACGGGTACGGCAATACAGTACATCCTGCCATTAAGCATTTAAGCTGAAATGAAAGAGGTGAGCCATGTCGCTCTCCTATACATTGACCACGGAGCATCTCTAGGTATGTACTAGTTTAGTAGGTACGTCGTTGCCGTAGGTAGTACTACTCAACTGTCTGATCGGATCGAACGAGGTGATTAATTAACAAGTTATCTCACCAGATAACCAGTAATCACACAGCGAGCATAGTTAATTTACTACTGTATAATTTACTCGTGAAACGTACGGTACGAGCCTACAGAACCGATCTGTTAAAGTAAGGTCGTTGAATATTTTACCCGTGGCAACTCTGCTCCTGATACCCCTAATGATTGTGATCTACAGTATACAATTAGTAAAACTTCCCTATGTAAGACAATAAAAAGAATGAATTACCAAGCGAATGCCTGGCCTAGTGAGACAATCGCGGCACAAGTATAATATTGTATTACGTACATCAGATAACGGTAGGCTTCTTTGATCAGGACCTAGTGTAGCAGTATCTAAGCCCGGTAACTACTAAAAACAACCATTAAAAGGGCATAAATGTGATGTCTAAAAGTTTCATAAGCTAAACAGAAACCTGTACAAGTATCCTGTGTATCCTTATCTTCGGTGCTCCCATACTTCCTTAACTGCAATTACGGTCGGTTGGGATGACGTGTTAGCAATGACGGTGTGCAATATTGCAGATTATTTGCAGCCAAAGTGGGTTCTAGCCGGGGGAGCACCGGTCATATCATAGCAAGTCGTGGGGTATGCGACTTTATATCTCAAGTTTAAATTATAGTGCCAATGAATTACGTACACAAGTGTTGTTTTAACAGGGTTTAGTAGCTTATTGAGCGTGACACACATACCACTGTATACGCATGTATATCACACGTACTAAAACATAAAAAAAAAGACGAAGACTTACATTAAATCCCGAACATCATTAAATTACTATTGTACACACACATACACACACAAATCCCCGCATCACTAAACAACCACTACACACAAGCACGCACACCCCTATACATTTTCGTGAATTTGTCACTAAAACATGCCTAAAGCGACGGATACTAACGGTCACACCTTATCCTGTACTGCTACATAGACACATAGACAATGGAGGATGCGTGGCAGGAAATAATGAACCGTCTCCTGTGGAACTACGCTAAGATATAGATATATGTGAATCATTACAATTCTAATAAAGTATACTTTTGTGTTGTATCTTGGATAATCCCTAAAACATACTCTTTAATTAAAAGTAGCAACAATAAAACTTTAGTATAACAAGATACCAATCCATAGGCAGCGGCTTCCAAATACAAAACCTAAATACTCAGAAAAGACGAAAAACAACAACAAAATGGGTAAGAACTTTTGTATATGATATGTTTATTTGGCAAACTATTTAATTTTAAAACACTTTTTAAAGTTTTACGTGTGGGTTTTCTTATAAAATATTTGGAATGAGACTTTCATCTCAATCCATCTGTGGGTTGCTTTGCAACAACTCAAGTAGGAGAGTTAAATTTTAGTTTTTGTTCATTTTCTTCTCATTTTCTATATTAGTTTCTTTTCACTTTCTTAAATATCCATATCAATTATCTCTATTTATCATCATATTAGGACTTCTTGTCCAAAACCTTATTCCATGGCTGCTCTAAGCCATCCATATCCCATAGCTCTTCTACTTGGAAAAACTTACTCTATGATGTCATTCCGATATCTCGGGTTAGACGAACCCATTTCAAATCACTTAGCTCATCTGTTTGCCACACAGATCAACCCTAGCAATGAATAATATCATACAAATCAATTTCACAAAGCAAAAGGCAAACAAATTTACGCTAAGAGAATCATCTCACATTCGTTCTTGACTGTGGGTACAGCTGTTCAAACAATTTAGCTAAACTCTGCAGAGGTTACACTCTTTACAAAGACAATACGAAACTTACATGAAGTACTTGCTGGTGTTGGAAGTTCGTAAAAAGGCCTTTCCAAAGCTAGTCTACAAAAATCTCATACCACATGGTTGATTGAGTCCACGACAAGCATTAGGCAAGGTTAGCCATCGTCTACTCAAGGTACATCAGGGATGCTCCTACACCTATCAATATCATAACACCACAATAGAGATGAGTGCCACCAAGGGTTGATATCAGAACACAAAGCTTTGTCTCCTTAACCCTAGTGTCCCACAACCACTAGCAATTTACTTTTTAGGGTATCTCATAATAACTGTATGATCGCACTATAAAATGCTTGGATAAAATTCCCAAAGGAACTGGTCCTTCCATGCGAATATGGAACCAAGCTACATAGGGGAGATTCCGTATCATGAACTTTTGCAAAACATTTTTTTCCTTTTCAACTCTCCGACACTAAGTGCTAGGTTTTTCCAAAACAGTTCATAAACCAAATTTTCCACAAGTTGACATACAATTGTGTAGTGTGGGGTTTGACCGGTACCCATGCCTAGGGGCACAAATAACGAGCTACTTCTTAGGTGGAGGTTTTACAACAACTTATAGAAAATAATGCAACTACTAGGTAGCTTCTTTAGTCATACAAACTAGGGCCGATCCAATTAGTGTATATACTAAACATGCATTTTTGTAATTAACACATTTCATGATCTAGGATAAATATGATTAAAGAGTGGCTTGCTTTCCTACTGGTCTTCAATTCTTTGAGAAATCCACATCCGTTGAACCTCCGGAACATCCGTTACATACTCAAAAAGAAAAAACCATCCAAACCATAAAAACAATAACTATTATAAACTAATAGTGCCATTAGATAGAGCTCAATTTTAGAAAAAATATAAGAGTTGAATGGGATCAATTGGACTTACGGTTGATGAGATATAAATTTTTGAAGTTTAATTGAAGCTATGTTCAAAGGAAAATAATTTATTAACAATGGAAAAGAATAAGCTAGAGGAATATTCCTCTATGGGGTCCATTGTCATAGATATAGAAGAGGATGGCTCATGGTAGACCAAGTCTACCGAGCTGGCGGTAGAATGATTGAGTGGACTCGGCTTACGACCCAACGATTAGTGACATAGCCTATATAGACCGAGTGCAAGCGTGTGTCGCTGGAGTAGATGGTGGAATGAGTTCATGGGTGTGGACCAGCCGATAGGGCCTACTTATCAGTGTCTAATAGCCGGTGGACCGGATGCATCGTTGACCAAACTTGCGGGTCTTACCGGTGGGTCCTACCTTATTTTATTTTATTTTTCTTTTTTGTTCTTATTTTCTTTCTCTTAATTTTGTTTTGCATCTCTCTCATGCGCGCGCATGGGCAGCGCCTTGGGTGAGTACGCACGGTGGCTAGCAGGGCTGAAGCCCAAGGTTGCCAACGAGGAGTAGCCAGTGGCGGTTCTAGCCACCCATGGATGGTGATGGAGTGGTTGTGGTGGCTTAAGGTGGTCATGTGGCTGGGTGCGGCGGCTTGGTGGTTCGGATGAAGGGGGGCGCCGATGAAGCAGACACTAAACAATAGGGTAGAGGGTAGTGGGCTCCTAAGGTTCCTAGAAGGATGATGGAGGGGTGTAGGGTGGCTGGTGGTGAAAGGGGAGAATGTAGGGCTCCAGGCAAACATGGTGGTTGTGGGGCAAAGCTCCACTTTAGGGAAATTCACCATCACAGTTACGAAGATGGTCGACACAAAGCTTAAAAGGTGTTCTCTATGGTGAGGGATAGGTTTCCCCTCGCTTGCGCCATTTGGAGTAGGGCTAAGGTTGTTTGGCCTTGGCGGTCCATGGCAAGGTGAGGCAGTAGGGTTGCTATGGCGATGAGCTCCAATAGTTCGCTACTAAATTGGGTGGAGCACTAGGGTCTAAGTAGGGAGATTAGTGTGTAGGTGTGGTGGCTTTCCACGTGGTGACCGCGTCACGAAGGACGACTGGTCATGGTCGAGGTGAGGTCAAGTAGGACATGGTTCTAGTCCAAGAAGGTGACGACATGCTGATTACAACAGCACCGGTGGCCTAACGGCTTAGTCCCCACAATAAACATGCAATGGGAAAGGAGAGGGGGTGGAAGGAGCGGCGACTCACCTTACGATAGCCGGGGAGCGGCACACCATGGCTCAGTGCAGAAACAATGACGTGTGGTAAGGTTCTTGCTGAGGCACGTGCATGCCGTTCTTCTAGTGGGTTCATGGTGACAACATCCTTGTGTACATTTGGATCATCATGGTTCATGGTGGTAGCGAGATGACGAGGTTTGCACGGTGTTCTTCCTAGGCTTGCGGTCCAACTTGGTTCATAGTTCGTCCAGCTGGTGCATGAGAATGGCATCCAGGTCACGGCCTCCTTCTCCTCTCTGTGAGCTCGGCCAAGGTCTGGCTTGAGCATGAGGGCTCAAGTGAGCTTTGGCTACCAAATAGGGAAACTGAGTCCCTAGCTCTAGTGTTGCTTTGAGGTGAGGTAGGGTGGCGCAGATTGGTGTGGTGGTGGTGTTTTCATAGCAAGCGAGGAAAAGGGAAAGAGTGAGCTGGGTGACACAATTTTGTAGATGCGGTTATCTGCTCGAAGGCTTGGTGAAGGAAGCAATGGCACGTGAAAGCTGGCAAGGAGGCACAAAAGTTGTCTATGGCAGCATGGGCTTTGTCCTTGCCCTCTATGTGCTATGCAACATGGGACCGGGCGAGTCGTCATCACCAATAATTGGTGTGAGCGAGGTGGTGTGTGGCTGGCGTCCTAGCAGCAAGCATGGTACATGAGACTGGAGTGGAGTAGAGTAGTATGGGGAGGACGGCGATGGCGTCACAGCCAGATAACACATAAGAGAAGGTCGATGTGATGATAAAGAGGGACGCGGTCTAGCTCTTTCAGCGTGGACGCATGACTTCGAGTGGTGATGCTCGATGTGGGGGTACATTGGACCAGGTACTTGGTAGGCGATAAGGTTATTAGTCCTTGGGGTGGCCAGCGAAAGAAAAGGGAGGAAGAGGTGAGGTGGTATGCGACGGCGATTTGGTCGGTGCGGAACAACATTAACGCAGCGCAGATGCCAAGCTACATGATTGCGGTTGGCATGATTTGTGGGCACAGAGAGATAGGGGAATAATCGATGGGTCCCACTTGGCCAATGAAAATCATGGCTAAGGACGGGTGTGATAGGGCGATGCTATGTGTCCCTATACGGTTGACGTGGCGACAACAATGTACGGCGAGACAAGGAAGTCATTGAGTAGGACCTACATGGCTAGCACGATTTGAGTTGGGCTCGTGTGTTAGCTCAACATGTTGTTTGGCAATGTGCAATGCACGGGAATGCGTGGCACAAGGCTTGGCTCAGTGTTGCCCTAGCACAATGTTAGCCTAGCAGAACATTTCACCGAATAGGTGAGATGCAAGGGCGATCGGCTCGGTGGTGAAGAAGGAAGTGGCCAGGTCGTGGGCCAATTGTAGCGCAAATAGGCTGACTACTCTGACTGCCGAGGGGGCATGGCTTAGCAGAGAGAAGCGGTGGAAGGCAGCCAAATTGACAGCGGTGTGGTCAAGGTGGGAGGAAAATAGGGCAAGGTTGCAATTGGCCCATGAGGCCGAGACTAGAGCGAGGAGTGACGACTGGATCATCAAGGTTGTGGCCCAAAGAGGGATAAGAGAAAGGTAAAAGAGGATGAGAGAGTTGGGTCACGAGAGAAGAAATGACCCATGTATACATTGTTATATTGGATTTTTCTTGGATTTTAGAATTAGAAAATTGATGAGGTGAAAAAGGAGTTTGGGATTTCAATTTTTATATTAGAGTTTAGAAAATTACAGCGAATTCAACGAAACATAATAATAGAGCGAGTGTTCAAATTAGATTTGGTATTTTGGAATATTTAGGTGGGAAGAGATTTAAAAGAGTGTTGTTTTAAAAAAATGGCTTGCTTTTAATTTTTAAAGAATGGAATAAATATTGAACTAAGAGGATCTAGAAGTGATATAAATTTGAGAGGTGATTTTGGATAAATCTCTAGAAAGTGATTTAGGATGTGATTCGAATTCCAAAATTCGAATACATGGACTTTTATTTGGAAGAGGATTTCTGGGTAGATGTTTTTAGAATTGTAGCAATAGTTTAATTTGGATATTGATACTGTATTTTTTAGTGAACTAAAATAATAGGGAATAAGGCGGAAGTTGATTAAGATAAGAATGAAATCTTGACATAGATCCTTAGTACACAAGCAAAGAATCAAATTTTTGGAAACTAGTATTTTATTAAAATAGTTTTAATGGTTACACAAATTGTTACACTAACGGAAAGCACACATATTGAATATCTAAACTCACTGGACTTCTATTAAAAATGCAACTATATATACGTATGGATACTAGGATTTGAACCTAGCCACCATCACAAAGCTCACCCACATACCACCATTTCGTTGGTGCTTTCTCCACCTTAAAAATTATCTTATTAACACTTCAAAAACTTATCCTTTAATTGGTAGCCTGTTTTGAAAATGTTGGCCGCACCATGCTCCCCTGGTGTGGCAGAATAGCAGCAACCATGTCAAAAATGTTTAATTTTTTAGGCAAATTACTAAAGCGTTTTTTCCTTAAATTAATATCAAAAGTTCAAAAAACTAGAAAACAAACTTGCTCTAACCATTCCTTTGCAGCTTTGCCCAAGTTCAAATATACAGTTGTAATGTAACATACAATTTCATGCTTTTCAACTAAGGTCCCATTTGGCACGGTTAGAGATTGTACACATGCTGGCTTTTGGTGCCTTATAAGGGAATAATGAATTTTCAGTAGCATATAAAGAAACTCATGAACTTTACATATAAGAAATTTTCTAAAAAAAATATGTTGCTTGATGAATGTATTGTTTACAGAAGTTTAGCTTTCCTAGGGGGAGGTGGTGGTTATGTCCTTTAGGGTTGTGGTGTTGTAGAAGTGAGCTCCACGGGAGGAGGCCGCGAGCTTCTATCAAGTCTCCGTTGGGCTTCAACAAGGGTGACGCTATCAGGATATGGTGTCGATATCCTCCAAGGGGATGGTAACATTATCTTCAATGGAGACAACTAACTTTAGTAGGGGGCAGTGCGTCATTAGGAGAGAGGGAGAACATTTACAAGCCATAAGAAGGTTCCCTCAAGGTGCTTCCCTGGGCCTAGAGGATTGTAAAAGTTACGAGACAAGGTCTTTCAGATTAGTTAGGTCGTTAAAAAAAACAAATATCTTGAAAGACTCCTTTAGTCATAAAATAAAATGTTACAATAGTACTTCTCAAAAGTACAAACTTATCTATAAATTATTTTTTATTACTTCATTTATTTTTCTAACGAACAGTTTATCAACACCATATCTTGGCCGATCAAATATCAATAGTTAAAGTTTTAAAAGTTTTATAAAATATTATTATAAACATTACGTATTTATGATTGGAAGGAGTAGGTTTTTAATTAGAATAAAAATAAGCTGAGTGAGCTAGGCCAATTTTCTGGTCTAGCCTGCAGCCGTTGATGCTTAAACCGAACTATATATTAGCCGTTGGATTGGAACAAAAGAAGTACTTTACTGACTGCCAGGCTTGAGAACTGAGGTCAGAGTATTGAATGTATACTGGACCTGCTGACTTCAGTACATTGCTAATCATTTTCTCTCCATTTTTTTAAAAAAGAAGAAGAGTGTAGTAGTAGTGATTCCTCCGTCTTAGAATTTCTATAATTCAAATTTGTTTCAAAAGATAACTATTTCTCTATCTACTTATTCATCTCAACCAATCATAATTATTCTCTATTTAATTTATTTACATTTTTTTTATTTCAATCAATTATAACTCTTTCTCGTATTAACCTATCTCTTTAAAAAATAGTATAAGTTGTATTTTAAGATGGAGTAGCAAAGGGTTCACACCTTTAAATACTTGTCTGCCCAGGCCAGGGTGCTACGTTGCTGCCAAAAGTCAGGAAAACCAAAGCCGGAGAAGAAAAGGACGCTAGAAAAAAGGTTCGTGAGGACCACTTTTTTGCGCAATAATAAAGCTCATGCAGACGCATTTATTAAGTAGTGAGCTGCTTTTTATTTGCTGCCTTGCATGTTCTTATGTTTCGATCCATGTACATATGGTTTTATACACGCAGCTTTAGATGGAAATATATGTGCATCATCGCAACGCAGCAAAACGAATATGTAATTCTGAAGTCACTCTTTTTTTCCTTTTATCATCAAAGAAAACTTCTGCTCTAACGCTGCAGTAGCACATGTGCTATTGCAAATCGTCAGCGCTATAAAAATGATCAGATTCCCCTCTCGATGTCAATCTGCTGGTCCAGCCGGCATGAACAATGGCCGTGTCAGGCTATCAACAGTTGAATTAACTCAAACTTCACCCCCTGTACTGTCCGTTTACTGTTCGGTATGCAAGCTAAACGATAGAGTTTGTATGGAACTATGATGCGTTTTCAGGCAATCACTCGGCTCTAAATGGCACACAGGAACAGATCATCGATTAAGTCTGAATCCAGACCCATGCATGTATTAGAGGCAAGCAAACATTTTTTGTTTACACTCCACTGCATACAGATGATCATCGTCTTCTTCAATCAATGCCGTGCCCATTTCTCGCGCATTGCTCTTTTCAGAGTTTCAGTTCCTAGGACGGAGCAATTCTGGAACAGGCTTGAGCCAATACCCGATCCGTCCTAGAAAACGTCGGCTTCAGATGATCTGGTGGCGAGGCCACATCGTCTCTCCGAAACGGTGCAATGGCAGCGGAGCGGATGGACGCATCGGGCTAACTCACCTTCCTATTGCAGACTAGGCAGAGGTTAGCTCATACGCACGTACTAATGGCGTCGATCTACTTCAGTGGGCAATTGAAGTTTTTTGCCTACTGCTACTGCATACCCAATTAAACACCGGTGTGCCAGTGCCAAATCACCGCATGCAACACTGAGCGTGCTACTGTTCAGGAGTTAATTTGATCGATACTACTAGCATGTATATACCCATCGTAGTCGTAGAATAGTCTTTGGCCCTAACAGCAGCATCTATCTGCATTCTGCAAACCAACGTAGACCGTGGAAATATGGGCTCAAGCTAGCATGCATCGACGTCTCGTTGAGAAATGGCCATGCAAGCGATCGGCTAAGCAACTGCAGTTTGGTGACTTTAAAGGGCCAAGGAGTCAGGAGTGTGCTCAGAAGCAAGACTAGAATTATATGCCGAGATGTGACATACTGACATTCGCAGCCACCTCTCAAGTCTGAAGAAGGCGAGCGAAGTTTGCCTTACAGTTTACTACTGGCTTTGGCTACACAACTGCTATGGCACCGAGATGGGGGTAAAAACACGGTGAATTCTTGGGGAAGATGCACATGTGGCTGTGCTTCGATCGAATGATTCCCCTCGCAGCGGTGGTCCTGTTACTACTGTGGCGATTGGGCACCGGGAACAGCCGAATAAATGGCAAAAGCTATCCTGCCTCGCAATTGCAGGTTGGCAGAATTTTTAAGAACGGCTCATCGGTCAAATACGAAAAATACATTAAACGACGTGTTAGTAGATAAAAAATATAATTAAAATTTTATATTTGTGTTTTTAAACATCGATGTTGAAAAAGAAACTTCGATAAAACATCTTAAAAACAATTTCAAAATTAAATTTTAAATTTTAATAATAATATATGTATTTTAGTCCCACTGATGAGAACTGAGTGTTCCATTAGTCTCTCTACCCCGTACATCATCATCACTCTTCACTGCTAGGGCTGTTCCTTTTTCTCATCCTCCCGTACAATGCTTTGCAGAAGTAAGTTGATCTGCGGTGGTAAGTGGACTAAGACTTTGGCGAGATAAAACAGTATTGGATTAGTACGTGATTAAGGATGGAGAGACCAGAGATTCAGAAATGGATGTTGGAGCCTTCCGTCTGTACTCCTTGGAAACTGACAAGGTTCCCAAAGGAGATCAAAGCTTTCATTGGGAAATAGGAACGCCAGGAATAGAGTACCTACTACAAACGAGCAACCAGCTAATTTCAGAGACCACTTTAGCAACGGTGCGTAGCAAACAAATAGGGCCCAACAACAGCAAATTCAATCTGGGGTCCCCTTCGCAATCTGAACGGGAGATCCACAAATTGGCCATGGGGAGCTCGTCAGTGTAGCTAGGGTAGCGCCCAGAAACGAAAGTGAAATAATCTGAAAAATATAAAAATATAATATTAGATTAGACAAAATTTTATATTCTAGACAAGGTCTAGACTGCTAGTATTAGTTTGTGTGTAATTTAATACTAGATTATTATATTTTAGAAAAAAAAGAATATTAGTTAATTAATTTTTTTATCAAAGCTTTACTCTAACAAAACAAAAAAAAATATTTTTTAAAATGGGGAGAGCGGTGTTAAATGCACGCCCTCTGATCGGTTGATCACGATTGGCAGCGATGGTTCGGGTGGGGTACACCGTGGTGCAGTGCGGGACGTTTGGTAAAATACCCGTCCTGCCCCTACTGCTCGCGGGGTAGTGCATACACTGACAGTGAGACCACTTTGCCCCCCCGGCTGATCGCGGCGCCCGAAGAAGATATCGCGTTCGCCGGAGCCGAGTCGTGTGCCGAGCCAGCCGCACCCGCGCCACGGCCTCTCCTCCTCTATTTATGTCTCTACGCCGGCCTCGTCGCGCAAGCTATAGAGAGCTCAGTGTGCCTCACTCTTTCGCTTTTGGCCTCTCTCACACTCACTCTGCTGCTGCATTACTACTGCGCTTTTAGTCACTCAGAGCCACAGCTCCCTGCAAAAGAAGATCTCCTGTAGTGAATTGCCTTGATCACGTACTACACACAAAGCCCTACTTGAGCCTCAGGGGAAGGGAGGGGAGGGGAGAAAGAGACAGCAGCGTGTGGGGAAGATCATCAGGGAGGAGCGGACGTTTTCTTAGAGCTGCTGTTCTTCTCCAGCGATGGGGCGATCGCCGTGCTGCGAGAAGGAGGGGCTCAAGAAGGGGCCATGGACGCCGGAGGAGGACCAGAAGCTGCTGGCCTACATCGAGCAGCACGGTCACGGCTGCTGGCGCTCGCTGCCCTCCAAGGCCGGTAAGCGCCGCTACAGCTAGCTAAGCTAGCTTAATTTCTTCTCGCCCTCTGCAATCCTAGCTGCAATGTGCGATCGAGAAGACTGATCCTCTAGGCTAGCTACTGCCTGAGCTGACGGGCAAACTGGTGACAATCGTGTGCAGGGCTGCAGCGGTGCGGCAAGAGCTGCCGGCTCCGGTGGACGAACTACCTCCGGCCGGATATCAAGAGGGGCAAGTTCAGCCTGCAGGAAGAGCAGACCATCATCCAGCTCCACTCGCTTCTCGGCAACAGGTGATTGATTATGCGTTTTTTGCATGGATGCATCGTGCATACGAGATACAAATCCTCTCCTGCTTGCTAGCTAATTCTTCGCCTTGCACTCGGAGCACATTTAATTCCGTGCTAGCGATGGAACCCATGATTCCTCTGCACGAATTTTGACTGCTAGCACTTGTTGCTGACCAAGCTGCATTTCTGCACCGTAGTCTTGGCAGACATTTATGAAAGGGGGTTATGCAAGGCTTGGAACAGCAGAGCTAGCCGTGAGATGGGTAAATTCCGCAGGCCGTGCAACTTGTTGCTGTCTCGTACACATCTGCTTCAGCATTTTGTCCGTAACAACTGTACTGCCCATAGTAATAACACGCTAGCAAGGCTAAAAACTCTTACTATGTAATTAGAACAAAATCATCGGCTGTTTCCTTTTGTTCATACGTATGCTGCATTGTTCATCTTTACCCTGTCGAACAACCACACATTAGTTGTGAGCACTGACCAATCAATGCGTGCATCAACAAGGGAAAAAGTGTGAAAAGGTTGGGCAGTGAGAGGCTCACCCCTGAATTTTCCTTTCTTTTTTGCCCTATGATTCGGCATTCAAGCTCGTCATTTAAGGAGGCGAGCCACCCATCATTGTGGACCAAAACTGGGCTTTGGTCCACTGTTGCCACCTGCCCCTCTTGCCTGTTTTGACTCGCAGCTTCCGATCATCTCTGCCCTCTGTCTGTACTACGCCATGCACTCCATAAATCTCACCGCTGATATGATTTTTTACATTTCAATATGCTGTGTTTTGTCACTGCAAATGGAGGTTTTTGATGCGCGAGTCCTGAACTTTTTTCTTGGTGTTCGTTGTGGCGTGTGTTGTATGCAGGTGGTCGGCGATCGCGACGCACCTGCCGAAGCGCACCGACAACGAGATCAAGAACTACTGGAACACGCACATCAAGAAGCGGTTGGCCAAGATGGGGATCGACCCCGTCACGCACAAGCCACGCTCCGACGTGGCCGGCGCGGGGGGAGGCGGGGCTGGCGCGCAGCACGCCAAGGCCGCGGCACACCTCAGCCACACGGCGCAGTGGGAGAGCGCGAGGCTCGAGGCGGAGGCGCGCCTGGCGCGCGAGGCCAAGCTGCGCGCGCTCGCGGCCTCCGCGTCGTCCGCCCCGCCGGCACCGCACCTCCCATTTCCCGCGGCTGCTCACGGCCTCGACTCGCCGACGTCCACGCTGAGCTTCTCGGAGAGCGCGGCGCTCGCCACCGTGCTGGAGGCGCACGGCGCCGCCGCGGCCGCGCGCGCCGCCTTGCAGCCCATGCAGGCGTACGACGAGGCGTGCAAGGAGCAGCACTGGAGCGACGTCGACGCCGCCGACGTGGGCTTTACCGCTGTAGCGGGGTTCACGGGCCTACTCCTCGACGGTTCCTTGAACCAGATCCCGAGGCCGGTGGCGAGGGACACAGAAGCCGACGGCGAGTTCCAGGAGACTGAGGAGGAGAAGCGCTACTGGAACAGCATACTGAACCTGGTGAACTCCTCGTCGGCAGTTGTGCCCTCCTCCGACGCGTACTCGCCGGCACCGGACTTCTGAGTGGCGAAAACCTCTCGGCTGCATCAAACGGGGCTAATGACACAGTAAATAGTTAGCTATGATTGTCGAATAAGATGGACTAATTAATGTTAGTAATTATTAATCACGTTCTTGGGTTAACCTGACAGTCCTTTTGATTTGATCAAACTTGTGAGCAAGAACTTCCACTGTTCAAGGCTGTATCGGCATTGAAATTCGATGCTTGTTTTGTTCCGTGTTCTAATAGAATTTGTAAAACACTGAAACTACTACCAGACGATGTAGCATTATCTTACTTGCAAAGCTAGCAATTCTTTGCAAATCTTACTATCACTTTTTATCCTCAAAATTTACTATCATTTTACCTTGCACATATCATTTCATAATCATTTTTAGTGTGAGGCCAGCGGTTGGCAACTGACAATAATAAAATCAAACGAAGTAAATGCCTATGATAGTGAAGTCATAGATACATAATCTTATCCACTAAACCACTAAAGTTTGAATATCTGTACCTATAAATATTATTATGTAGATATAAGTAAAATTTTATTGAGATAAAAAATGTGCGATTAGTTTTTATTTCTTTAAGCATATGTTAGAGAGGTATGTGAGTATGGTGTTTCTTATGTAGTGATGTGTTTTGCATGTGTGTCTGTCATGTAAACATAAAGAAAAAGACAAGGAAAATGAAGCTTAGGTCACGTTCTTCTCAGTAGGTAGGATGGGCTATTTTTCAGTTCATAAGCATGCTTTTAATTGCTAAATTATATGTTTTTTTATAAAATCTTTTTATGCATAAGTTTCGTAAAAAATCAAATAAATCTACAACAACTAATATTTAATTAATAAAAAAATAATGGGCCCTTAGATTGGGATATAACTAGACCATGCCAGTCTAACTTTTTAGCCCACACACATTTAATAACCGATGAGAACGGAAAAAGATAAGCTGAGGTTAGAAATAGCCAAGATCAACCAGGTCAATTCGAGACCCATTATTATTGACCCGATCGACTAGGCTATATAAGTTGACGGTGACCATCGGTTTGGATCAGTCCGTAATTTTATTTTTTAAAATAATTTTTCTCACTTATTTTATATTTTATATATTTTTATAT
This sequence comes from Oryza coarctata, assembly GCA_030770085.1. Lineage (NCBI taxonomy): Eukaryota > Viridiplantae > Streptophyta > Magnoliopsida > Poales > Poaceae > Oryza > Oryza coarctata. The sequence continues at coordinate 11,537,628 of CM061468.1, forward strand.
TATTCTATTTTCGTTTTTTAAAAAAATTACATTTTTTTAATTTTTTCAAGAACTAAACAAGATGTCGGGCAGTATCTGGGCCGTCACCCCAACACGACCCATTTACCCATTTAGTAGCCGACCTAACCGGACCGCGCGGCTCGTTTGCCATCTCTTGTGGAGGCAGCGGCGCACCATCGTCCTCCTCTTCCTATCCTTATCCGCACGGCAGCTTGGACAGGACACCATGCTGGCAATGTCCGTCCACCCCGCCGCCACGCCGGCCCTCGCCTCGAGCGCCTGCATCTCCCGACCCAAGCTTTCCACCTCCCCATGCATCCCCTCCTCCTCCCCTTCGCGACTCGTCGTCCACCTCAGCAGCAGAAGGCTGCCCCTTCGCTCGCTCCGTGGCCTCGCCGCCGCCGCTTCCGGCGCCGTCGAAGCGGAGGGTTCCTTGGCCGGGGAGGGAGAAGAGGAACAACAAGGCGGAGGCGGGGATGCGAACGCCGGGGAGGAAGCGGAGGAGGTAATGAACTATTAAACCGCTCCAAACCATGCTAGTGGCTGAAATTACGGTTTTTTTTTATACCGAGTCTAGCGCAGTCTACAGAAGGAAATGCTGTTGTTTGACGAGGAGGGAGTTCAATCGCATTTTCTTTCGAATGAATTTGATTTTGCTTGTATCAAATTTGGTTAGTGATTACGCTCATAGTGAAATACAGTACGAGATGTCCGTTTGGGTGAAGTCACAAGTACTAAATCCTTGAGACACAATGCACAATAACAACTGAAAGCTTAGGAAAAGTCATAAGTAAATTAGAGGTGTTCTAATCTAATTGGGGCATGGTTGGGCACTCGGACTGTACTTTTGATGTAGTTTAGCACTTCTGCAGATAAAAGACGTATGCTAGTGTTGAAGAGTACATGACAGAATATAAACAAACTTGAGCCACTGCCATTTTTAGCTGTATGTAAGCAAGAAACTGATGTTGCATTGTGAACTCGAGGTCATGAAAGGAGTTTTTGTCATTCATCTATTTATGCAATATTAGGTAAAAACATTAATAGGAATACTTCCTTTTTCATCACTATATCAGATTTCAGAGATGTACTAAAAATGTGGTTTTAATTCTATGGGAGTTACTGCCACAGATGAAAAATGGTGCCTTTTATAGAGAAATGTACAGCATCATAAAGTTGTCCATGGAGCAAGTACAGTAGTTGTAATTCATTTTGTTGTGACTTTAGCTGTGTTAAAAACTGCACAATTTATTTCACCAAGATATTCAAAATCAGTATTAGCATTATGAAATTTGAGATGAATTAAATTCTGAATGGCAGTACAAGGTTAAGGTGCCCGAAAGGCAGGATCCGATGCTCGTGCTGAAGTTCATATGGATGGAGAAGAACATTGGCATAGCCCTTGACCAGTTAATTCCGGGCTACGGCAGAATTCCATTAAGCCCGTACTACTTCTGGCCGCGGAAAGATGCCTGGGAGGAGCTAAGAGCAAAGCTGGAAGAAAAAGAGTGGATCTCACAGAAGCAGATGATCATCCTTCTGAATCAGGCCACCGACATCATCAACCTTTGGCAACAGGGTGGTGGCAGCTTGTCAACATGAGATGGTCTCTCTGTTCTTCCAGCCTTATTTTTTGGTCTTGCTTTGGTTTACATGGCTCTTTGCTGTTGATGTTAATTAAAAGCCAGACGGTACATGACCCTGTAGATCGATTCAAACTGTTTTCAGATATGGTTGTGTATGGAAATGAATTGTGATTGATCTCTGTAAGTTGAATGATTTGGGCTCAATCATCAACATGGAAGATGCTAATACCTCATGATACTACATCATGATCCGACAACTTGTAAACTCAATCTCACAATGGAAAAGAGAACTGAAGCTTGCAGCTATAAGTAGATGCCCATGTCAACAAAGGCTTTAATTTTCTTTTCTTTTGAAGAGATTTGAGGTCTATGGCACCGTGGTCTCTACCCTTCTACTGCAATTTAACCGCCACTGATGCCCTAGAAAAAAGTTAAGCACCGTTGAGTAACAAACCTGGGCGAAGGATCTGATGAAATACACATGCTACTGGATCCAGGCTCCGTTTCTCCAAGAGCACATGCAAGAGGTTCCCCTTCCCGGGCCGGCGCCGCCGCTAGTTTCGCCGTTGCCCATCTCGGCGGAACACGGGCACACCGCACACGTCCCGCCATCCCGCATCACCTGCGAAACTGCGGAGGCTAGGATTACTCCGTTTCGGCAATTTTTGCGTTAGATCTATGGGCCACCGAGGTGTTGCTAGCGCACGGCCCGCTCCAAGCACCACGATCCCCCACGGCGCGCGGCTGCCTAGTCCATCCGCGCCGTGGCCTTCTTCGAAGCGAGCTGCCCACGGAAGCAGCGCCCGGCTCACGACGAGCCCCACGGGACACGGCTGCCTAGGCCGTCCGCGCGTGGGCCTCTTCGAAACGATCTGGCCGCGGCAGAAGCGCATGGGCCTATCGAGCCGCGCGGCACGGGAGCGTGGCAGCCAATTTGCCGAAGTTTTGTTCGGGACGTCCGCACCACGCGCCAGCCCGCTCATCGTGCTGCTGCTGCTGCTTCGCTAGCGCAGCTCGATCACACGCCGCACGCAGTGCATGCAGCTGTGTAGACCAAACGGCATGGGCACGGCGCGGCAAACTTATCATCATCATCATCTCGACCGCGGGAGGGGACGAAGGCACATAGAGAGGCTGGGTTGGACCTCCTAGGTAGGAAACTGGACTCATCTCAAACAAAGGAAGCGGGAATAGTTTGAGTACCGCGTGTACCACAAGATAACTTATTTATTTCTCTCAAGGCGTACTAACGTAGTACTGTTTTTTTCTAATGAAAGGAAAGAGTATTGTTTAGTCCCAAGAGATTACTTATTTTTCTCTTCGAGGACGTAGTACTAACTTAGTACCGTTTTCTACGATCTCCTAATATAGTATTGTTAAGCTAGCTAGCACTACCGACTGTTCTCCCAAAAGAAAAGGTAGTACTAGTATACTAGTATTAGTATTAGGGACTGACCAATCAACTCACTTGTTTAATGGATTGCTACTTGCCAGGATGGCATCTTTACCTTCTTAACACTCAACTTCCTTACAGAGTAACGTGTTGCTTGATTACTTGTAGCCGGGAATAGCTTTCGTATAAAGTTGTCCAAGGTTCTCACAGAGCTCCAGGCAGTATAAAATGGAAATACACCCTGAGAAGAACGAATCAGTCCTATTTGGGAATCCTCTGCACGGCGTCAATCTTGTCACCTTGCCCTTTTCTCCCATCTGATGATTGACACTTGTAGCTTGCTGGGGATTAAACTATTGCCTCACCGATCGATTGAGATTAGGCGTTTTTCGACATGATCAGGTGGTCTTTGTCTCTTATTTTTAGTGGGGGTCGCAGTGGCTGAGTCAGATAAGCACGGTTTGGTGAGGCATCACCCTGTGGTGCTCACATGCATGGGCTCCACCACAAATTGAATCTCTAAAACCTAGTTTTCTTCGAGCTGCCGTGTTTAGTAGCTGTATTAGTGCTGCAAATTAAAAGTCCCGGTGGTGTACGGACTGTGTCACGCATGTGGCCTGCATGCCTTGAGTTCGGCAAATAAAACCGTTTGAGATATCACAGGTTCATAGCAAGTGTCGTTCTTTTATATGGCTATGTGTTTGACAATTAAAACAAAGGAAGGGATATTTGGTTTCAGGGGCAGACCCTCTATTCGTGGCAATGCCATAGCGCCAGCCATAGCTATGCCACGTCCCGAATACCACATATAACCCTCTTTTCTTCTTTATGCCCGGTCTCCCGAGGAAAGGAAGCAGTTGTGACTCGGATGTGACCTGACGATAGGGCTAGGGTGAATCCGTGGGCGTAGACGTGAGGCACATCTCGCTGGACCCATTAATAATTTGTAAAGTTATTTGCCAGGCCCATTAGCTAACTTGTTCGATTGAGTCATGGAATCATTCAATCAGATGGGGCTCATTGGGCAAGAAAGTTAGCTCGAGTGATCGTGTGATTAATTGGTTATTTGGCTTGGTAGAAGTTTAATTGTTTGATTTAACTGAAAGTAGGGGCTTTAGTGGAACTTGTCTGCAAAAAAGAATGAAGTGTCTAAGCAACAAAATATTGATCAATAAAAAGAGCAAATATTAAATATAAGTATGCAATATTAGCCAATGACCACTAGTTTACTGCTTTATACCTGGTTTGCTTCCTTCAGGCGAATCGTTGATTGGCCTGACCGCCTAAGGCTCTAAGTAGAATACAGTGCTAGATGCAACGATAGGGGAAAAAAAGTGAGCAAGCATGTATGACATCTATTTTACAGGGAAACATTCTTGTGGAAAAAATACTTCAATTATAATTGTTGGTTGCATTCAGTGTCTTATATTTTTAGTAAGTACGATTCTAATACAGTTCATATATAAATAAATTTTATTTTATTAATTAAAAGTACAGTAAGCTTCGTTTCAATGTGCCAACTCTACCATAGCTAAAGCAGCCTTTAAAACTGTAGTTTACATATTTGTAATGAAAAACTGCTAAGTATTTAAAGTACTGAAAGTGTAATTATAGACTAACATGTGTAAGGTTACGACGTCTGTTTTCTAAGATTTGTTTGGTCTATATATGTGTAGAATCTTTAGAGGAACATTGGTCAATGGAGAATCAGGATTAAACCTAGGGAGAAGTTGAGATTCGAAGTGATCAAGAATGTCGGGTGATAAGATTAGGTATAAGGTGGTACACAGTAGACGGACACTATGTGTAGAGATCTTCGCAACGGGCCTCACAAGATCGGTGTGTAAGCACCGAAAATTTGTAAAGAAAATCAAAGAGAAAAAGAAAAAAAAATGAGAGAGAAAGAGATGGCTCATGGTGACATCGGCCCACCTAGCCTTTTCCTCCCCTCCTCGTTGGTGATTTGTGGTGGTGATGGCTCATAGCAGCAGCAGTGTCGGACCAACGGGTGAGCGTGTGGGGCAATCCACACACGCACAACGATGGCAACAGGCTAGTGGGGTGCAGAGGCTGGCGGCCTAGGAGCGGCTATAGGCGGAGTGTGCATGTCGGTCTAGCAGGAGCAGTGGCATTGCTTGGGAGTGCGTAGGTCACGCACGGAAGCGCAGCCACATAGGACCCTCGGGGCACATATCTGAGAAATAATCACATATTTCCTATCCACATGTGTATAAATCCTTGTCTCAAGAGGTAAGGTACACATTATAAAGTTAAATAATAAATATTATAGTACAATAGCGAAAGTATTAATAAGTTTATTACATGGGCTACTAAAGGTCCAACAACTCAAAGATAAACAAATAAAAATTATCGAAGACTAACGGCCCATAGACATTTGATGATAGGAACGAGTTAAACTTTAAAGTCTTCAACATCTTGGTACTCTTCGCCTTGGTTGGAAGAAAGAGAGCAAGGTTGAATACTACTATCATACTTAATAAGCCATACCAGCCAACAATACATGAATAATATGAGGGAGTACAAGGAGATAATAATTATAGGGTTTATTTACATAAAACAATAGTTTTAAATTATTAGTTAATCAAGGTAGTTTTTTAAACTAAATAGCGATCATTATTTACCAAATAAAAACTAACATGATTTTGTCTAAGTTTTAAGGACAAGTCATGTAACGACATGAAGTTAAACATATTAGGGTACAAAACAAGACACGTACCAATGTGCACTTGACTTTCACACTGCCCACAGAGTTGTAAAACCATAGAAATGAAAAATATCTAACTTAGTGACATTGCTAGATTTCCCATAATTGAGGGCACACCTATTCGAATAGTTTTACTCTGATCCCATAATCAAGGGTACACCTATTTGAATAGTTTTACTTTGATCAAAGATATACACTTTATCTACTAGACATGCCTTCGTCACGCTACCCTGTGCCACATACCCCCACAATACATGGCTGGAAGTCATGACATAGCCATCCACCTAACCTAATCCTAATCAAAAGAACCGACATAGACCTCCTGGGCTAGTATCAATCAGGATAGAAGAGACAGTCTATGCCTCCAGGCATTCTCCGCATGACTGCAACTATGCCGAGATGTCTATGCACCAACACTTCTTACGTCTCATCTGTGTCCCTTTGACTAGAACTAGACTAGGTTTTAGGCTAAGACTTACACATTAGACAGGTGATTGTATGGATTAAGCTTTGCAACCGAGGCACAAAGACCAGTCCTTATGGTGACCGATACGCTCCTATCCAAATCGTGCACCTCATGTCATGCTGAAATCAGGTTTTAGAAATTTTGAATGAGGAATGAGCTATGAAAGCTTTAATCAAAAAGTTATCAAAGTTGTAGATAATTCATAAAGAAACTATTATAAAACATCTATGAATTTTTAAGTTTAAGTAAGGCTAAACATAAGTTACCAATAAGTACCATAAATAGAGTCTTTATTAGTGATTTTGTTACCTAGGGTTGATATGGCATAATATACACAATATTAAGGTTATAACAAGGAGCAATAGGTATGGCTAAATAAACAAGTATTTACATAGGTAATTTTAATTTACACGGTGGCACACAGGTGCTCACACGGCAACCATGCAGTTGCCATGCTAGCACACACGCACAAATGTGATGGCCATGTGGGTGCCACGCAAGCATGGTCAACATAACGGTGGGAACACCTTAGGGCAGCGGCGCTCTCGCCCCTATGGTCGCCGCCGGTGACCTAGGGTTCGGCTATGGCGTTGCTCGCGATGAGAGAGGGCGATTGGCCCCACGCTCACTCCGTGGGTAGCGATGAGAAGGGTAGCGGCTGAGAGGCAAGGAAGGAAGCGATGTAGCCCTTGGGAAGGAGGACGGCAAGCACATGACGGTAGTAGCACAAAGCAATAGCGAGGAGGAGAAAGGCTTGAGTGGTGACAGAATGAGAGAGAGGTGGATGTGGGCATCCTCTTGAAGGAAGAAGGAAGAAAAGAGGGGAGTCGAAGGTCATGAGATGTGGCCATCAATGGCACGGTTCACCGAATGGATAGACAGCTCAAAATTCTAGCGATTCAGGCTTGAACGTGAGTGGGGTTTATGGAGAAAGTGAAAAGGAGGTGGAGGAAATTATTTCCCCTTAATTAATTAGGGACGGTGGTCACCGGGGAGGCAGAATTGAGCGTGTGATTTAGGGGCTAGGGTTCCGGTGGCGCGGGCACTTGGGTGGCTGGATGTAGAAGGAAGGTATGACAGGTAGGGCCTACCTATCAACACCCGCAAGCGTGGGAGGAACCTAATATGTGAATTAGGGTCACCTTAGTTTCTTTTCACTACTGCTTGAATTTTGTTGTGGTATGACGAGTTTGTTCGTTCAATCACTAATGTAATGCACTACTTTTGTTATATAATAAAGAAGGATTGTAATGATTTACTTAGACTCCTATGTGTACTAGCTTGGATTTCTTGGATAGGTACATGAGTGTAGATATGTTAATGTGACATGCTTCTCTTGTAAGCCTCTACTATAGGGCTAGCAGGAGAGGGCTATCACAAAGGTGGTAGCAGAACCTAGTTTGGCCTTAGGACGAAACCCCATATGTAGACAAACCTTAAGGATTATATATATGTGTGTGCATATTTGTGAAGACTTAATTATTCAGTTCTTTTCTCTTAGTATTTACAAATATCAGTTTACTGATCTTTTCCTTGTTTCAAAATTTTGTTGATGGCTAGCTTTGCTACTGGGGAGGAACACGATGGATACATCACCTAGCTTAGAGACCTTGTCCTCTTCCTTGGCTTTGCAACTCTAGCGTTCGCAGGCAGAATCCTGCAAACCACTCCACCCTGCTACCGCCTTGTCATCCGTCTTGTTCCACGTGTCCCTAGACTCCATCGCCATCGCTTTGCCACTTTTCATCCTTGTCCCTGTCTAGCTTACCAGAGTGTATCCTTCACTTTCATTAGGCATCTGTGTAACCGCTACTACCTCTGTCTTAACACTTCTCCATTTCGTTGGATTCCCCACCTTCGTCGTGGTACGTCAGAGAGTATGTATCCGTCTACTTGTCAAGAGTCCTCTCGCTCCCTTGGTCGTCTAGTAGAGTTTATCGTCTATCTGGACTGATAGTACCACTAGTTCTGGCAAGCCTATCATCAATTAGAGAGGCACATAGCCACCTTTGAGGGGATGCCTTTTGTCCACCCCTTACCTGCTAGCTCCATCTCGCGTCCTAACAGGACCTACTGCAATGTGGGTGGCAGCTCACTAAGGTCTTCACTTTCCCTAACAGTGCCTCCATGTTGCACTCGCTGCATCACTCTGATAAGGATGATGCTGATTTCATCCTTCCATCTCTAGCTGCTACACCAACCTTGCTAGAAGGTGGATTCCCTACTATAAAACATCACCTTTAGAAGAAGCTCTAGCTACTACATGTTCATTAGTTGTACTTGAGGAGATTGATGAAGGCACTTCTAGACTGATGGCTCCCTGACACATCCAGAACCGACATCCATCTTATACGATGATTGGAGACTTGGGTGAAAGGGTAACTAGAAATTAGTCCTATGATCTTGCCCATTATGAATTTGTTGCTTCTTTTGAGCCCAGAGATGTGTACCATGCATTATTTAAGGATAACTAGATCAATTCCATGCATGAAGAGTTGGAAAATTTTGAAAGAAATAAAGTTTGGACCTAGTTGAGTGTCTCTTAGGTCACAATGTCATAGGAACCAATTAGGTTTTAAAAAACAAATAGAGGGAGGATGGATCTATAGTTAGAAGCAAAGCCAGGCTGGTTGCACAAGGTTTCACCTGAGTGTCAAACAACCCCCTTGTTTTGAAAATTCTAAGATTTCAAATCATATTTTCAAACTTGAAAAGGTCTTGTATGGATTGAAATAAGCTCATCATGTTTGGTATGCAAGGTTGAAAACCTGTTTGAATCAAAGTGGCTTTGAAATGAAAAAGGTGGACAAAACTCTTTTCACCCTCAAAGATGTTATTGATTTTCTTCTAGTTTAGATTTATGATGATGGCATCATTTTTGGAGGCTCCTCTCATACTCTCATGGACAAGTGTTTGGAGACAATGAGCGTGGAATTTGAGATGAGCATGATGGGAGAAGTGACCTTCTTCCTTGGCTCAAATCAAACAAACCAAGGAAGACATCTTCATCCATTATATAAAGTACTCTAAAGATCTTCTGACCAACTTTGAGATGAACGGCTGCAAACCAAACGCCACCCTCATAGCCACTACCTCAACACTAGGCCCTAATGAGGATGGCGATGTGGTTGACCAACGTGTGTACCGGAGCATGGTTGGCTCCCTACTCTACCTAACTGTGCCAAGACCAGACATCCACTTCTCCGTGTGCCCATGCGCAAGGTTTTAGGTATCTCCGAGGAGCTCTCATCATCAAGTAGTTAAGCGCATTCTCTGCTACATCAAGTCTACCTTTGAATATGGTATTTGTTACTCCTGCTCTTTCACTCTTTCGATTTGTGCCTTTTTTTATGTTGATTTTGCTGAGTGTAAGATTGATCGCAAGAGTACTTCTGATACTTGTCATTTCTTGGGTACTTCTCTTGTTTCTTGTTCTTCTCACAAATAGTCATCTATTGCTCACTCAACAGCTGAGGCTGAGTATGTTGCTGCGGCAAGTTCTTTGGATGGTTTCTACTTTGAAAGATTATGGATTGTCTTTTCTAGTGTTCCTATGCTTTGCGACAATACTAGTGTCATTAACATTGCAAAGAATCTAGTTCAATATTTAAGGACCAAGTGCATTGAAATTCGATATCACTTTCTCTGACACAACATTGAGAAGATCAATATTGTGCTAGAGTTTGATCAATCAGATGGTTAGCTTACGGGCATTTTCATAAAACCTATTGATCGTGTTTGTTTTGAAATGTTGAGTAGTGAATTAGGGGTCATTATTCATAATGACATCATAGATTTTTTCTGCATTGTAATATACTCTACAATAAATTAAGAGTTATATTTTATTTATCTTTATGTCAAGCATATATTACTTTTGTCTTATCTTATTCTACTATCTAGCTTACTTGCTTTTGAGTAATTTGTATGATGTTGCCATGTTTATCAAGCATGTTGAAACTTGCTTAAATCACAATCAATTTAAAATTAATCAATGTGTAAGTGCTTGATCTAGTGGCTAGCTCGTTTTGGAATATTTTTCTTATGTGCATGCCATATTTACTCTTTCTTTACAACAACTATGGTACATGCATTTGAAATTCTCATGCTTTTATATTCAAGCTTTGTATCAATCGTTTTACTTTTGATTACATGTCTCATGTCATTGACGTGGAGATTGATCCAAGCAAGAGGCGTGCTGAGAGAGAGCATGTTCATCAATGGAGGTCCAATGCGATGCACCTAAACACGTGAAAGCCTGGGAGATTTGCTTAGTTTTAGTGTAGATCCGTAAGCATTTTGGCGTCTTTGGATTATTGGGGTTTAGGACATGCTAGTCAATTTGACCTTTAATTGACAAAGAAGACAGATAGAGTTAGATCATTGAGACAATCGACCAATAAGTCGATACGGACTCCTAGTATCGACTGGATGTGCCGATAGAGTTGACATAGTTATCGGCTGTGGGTCTGATGCACTCTTGCTATCAACTAGTTGTCGATAGGAGTTGTAACACTTATACATCGGCTAAAAAGCTGATGACGGTATAGTTAAATAGTAAGGAATAAAATAAAAGACACATCGGCTATAGAGCTGATGATGCTCTAAATGAAATAGACGATAAACAATAAAGAACGAAGCCAAGTCTTCCGAAGAGACGAGATCTAACGATCACCGATGAGCGTACCGTTAGAGCCATCTTTGATAGATTGGACTGAACCGAGACAGTATAAGGCTAAAGCTAACGGTACTAAAACGGTGGAAGCTAGATTGGTGGTGCTAATGGAGGGAATGGATAAACCAATCGGCTAGCTACGATATAAACATGTAAACCCATTGTCTAGTTATGATATAAACAGGTAAACTCATGATGCTAGCCTTATTAGACACAACCTTGATAGATCGGACCTAACCAAGACAGTATAAGGTTGGATTTAATAGAACCAAATTGATCACTAGCGGATTAAACATGGGCAATCCCTATATATATTGGCTAAAAAGCCGATACGTTAAGCATGAAGCTCGACGTAAAGGTAACTTATCGGCTAGCTACTTCAATAAAGCATCATGTAAAGACCTATCGACTTAAGGCTTAATCTACTATCAACAGTTTAAAAGGTTGGACCTAACCGATGCAACTTGAGACTGATGACGGTGAAAGGAGCTCGATAAGTCGATAGATCCCACGCGAATGTGATGTGATATATCTGATCGGATTAAGAGGTCAGACCTAACTGATACAATCTTAGACAGAGCGGATACACCAGGATAATGACTGGACTTACCACTTCATCGGAAATTGGAACTAACCAATGCAGTCCTACGTCGAGAGCCAGAACCCACTGGGAAAAGCCTAGAATAACTAGGGTGGTGATGTGCCAAAATTGTATTGATCTATAGAGATGATTAATAAGTCTCCGGGGGTCTATATTTATATCTTGGGGTTACACAAATCCCATACGAATACAGGATAAACTTTTCTAATGATAAAATAGAATCTATCTTAGAGATAAAAGGAAAACTAATTAACTTATCTATCTATAAAATATATTTTACAAAGATAAAACCACCCTACCATGGCTTTCATAATTTCTCCTCAGATCCGGTCTCATCTGGGTAAGTTTCCATCTATCAATCGGTCTCTCTCCATAAACCGATTGGCTCTCCTATGCTTAACTGAATTTGTTTGTAGGCTTATTGAATTTGTTTGTAGGCTTACCAAATTTTGACGTTAACACATAGATAGCTTAATTCATATGTATCTGGGCTCCTGAGTGCGTTTACGCATGAGTGGTTCGAAGGTAGCATGGAGAGTACCTATAATGGAAACTCTGGATGCATGTCTTGATTGAGGTTCAGACAACAACATATGATAAATACAACATTGTTGGTTGAAGATAAGATCAAGAGTAGCATCGCTATTGTGCTACCTATGTTAAAACTTAAAAAAGAAATGAAAAGTGAAAATAAGTTTAAAATTGCTATGCATTTATGTTTCCTTGAACTTAACATTAGCACGAATTATATGGGTTGATTGTTTTGAGTGGGTAAGCAAAACATATTTATGAGCTTGATGCTTGTTTTTGATGTATTTCTAGTGATGGCAATTGCACTTTTACTTTCTAATGAAGTTGATAGCTTTTGTCTTACTTGTGATACAAACTTGCTCTATAGGTCAAGAATCATACTTCTTTTAAGCATGTTGTAGTTAGGTTTTAGCACATACTTTTACATGAGTGATCTATATTTACATCGATGCCTTTAGATATATCTCAAATCTCTTATGAACTAAAAATATGCAAGTTATATCTTATTTCATGCATTTTTTCTTCTTTTTGCTCTCGATACCTCTATTGTCAAAGGGGGAGAGAAATGAACATTAAAACAAAGTTGTATTCATTTAAAATCTAAACTCACTTTAGATCTTAATGAAAGGGGAAGTTAGGAATATAGGGGGAGCATCTTGAATTTAGTTGCATTTGCATCTCTTGTATTTTCTCTTCTCACTTGGTCTTGATTTTCTCTCCTTCAAGTTTGATCAAGTAGACTCTTGTAAAGTTCTTTATTTTTAATTTCTAAAAATCAATTTTCAAGACTTTGATTTGGGTTGCTAATGTTTCTATCGAGGAGGAGATTATAAAACCATGTGTTGGTTTATACATTTGTGATAAAAAATTGACAAGTGCTAGAAATGCTGAAAATGAGCTCATGGACTAACATGGGTTAGGTTGTGACGTCTGTTCCCTATGGTTTGTTTGGTCTATATGTGTATTGGATCCTTAGAGTTTAACTTTGGTCAACCGCGAATTGAGACTAGACTCTGGTACAGTTGAGGTTCAAAGCGATCAAAGATGTCGGGTGACAAGATTAGGTACAAAGTGGCACGTGGTGGACAGACACTATATAGGGAGGTCTTCGTAATGGGCCTCACAAGGTCGGTGTGCAAGCTTTGGAAATTCGTGAAGAAAATTGGAGAGAAAAAGAAATAGAGAGAGAAACAAGAAGCCCACGACGACATCGACCTAGCCGACCTTTCCATCTCCTTCCTTGCTGGTGGCCCGTGGCAATGATAGCCCGCAGCAGTAGCAGTGTCAGCCCAACAGGGCCCATGATGCGTTGCCTCCTAGTTGGCGTAGGCAATGTGGAGGCAATGGCAACGAGATCTTCTGTAGCAAGGGGTCCTTCTCTGTGACTTTACATGTGTTCGACTAAGTGGCATAATCTAGGGCGATTCCTTGCATTTGAGCTAGGGTTTTGCTCTAGGGGCATTTTGGACATTGATTAAGTGATTTGCTAATTACTCTTGGCCAATGAAAGAAAAGACATAGGAAAGAGGAGGTTTTGTACCGAGAATTAGAGAGATCGAGAGAGAGCTGAGGATAGTTGTGTGAGGAATATGGGAGCAGTTTAGAAGAGTTTTAGAGAGTTCTTTTATAATTATTAAGAGAATTTTGTAAGTTTTATGAAGTCTTTGTAAATATATTTCAATCAATCAAATAGTGTTTATTTTGGAATCAATTTTGTCATTCTAATTTAAATTTCATAATTTAATTTCTACATTTAAATTCTATAATTTAAATCATTTAAATTCCACATTTTAAATTTTTGCACTACAATTTAAATTCCGTTTATTACTCTCCTCCTTCTACATGCTTATGGTGTGAGTTTTTCTTGTTTTTATAACTTTTTTGTTATTAATTTTCCCTATGATAAAAAGAGAGCTAACCTCTATATTGGCTTAAAACAAATACCCAAGAGGTTGAAGTAGTTAAAAGAGTATGGTTTTTGCACCTTTAGTTGTATATTTGAATCTTGTGAGAGACTTTATATCTTGTGATATCTATGACTCATGATAAGTTTTAAAAATCCTTAATTGAGGGATACTTATTATTTATTATTTATATGAAAATCTATTTTCTTTATAGCTATATATTCTCTAAATCGATTATTGGTTACTATCTTTACCTATCTTTTTAATAGCTAAAATTTTGATAATCTAACCGGTTAATTTTTTTAGGTATTTTGGAGACAAATAAATTGCTTTATATTAACTATAGCGTTAGTATTTTAGAAACTGGGGTTAAGATTGGCTTATTAGCGGTACACAAAACAAAAGAGTGATTAGCATATAATTAATTAAGAATTAACAGTTATAAGCTTAAAATTTTGATTTTTTTATATTTTTAAAATAACTTATATATATAAAGTTTTTATAAAAATTATACCATTTAACAGTTTAGAAAACATGCTAATAAAAAATAAGCCAAATCAAACACTACCTTTCTACAGGTCTTCCACTGTTTGGTTTTAGCTTTAGTTATGGAATGGATTAGTAAGATTGATATGTTGATTGACTCAATGCATATGTGGGAATAATGATGAAAAATAGTATCCTAAATAAACAAGTACATCAACAAGCGATGTAGTGCCCCGGAACAAAAATAGAAATTTAAGTGGTAAACATAGGGGCTGGATTAGGAATACCATCAGTAAATGCACATATATGGACTCGGTGGTTCGGCCCAAATGGTATATCACAAGAGCCGGCCTAAAACTAATATACTCATTGAGTTGATTCGCCAGCTAGATCCAGACCGACATGAAGAGATTATAAAGCACAAAGATTACAACGAGAAAACATTTATAGATACACCATTAAAAAAATCCAAGCCATCTCTAAAATAATGTTATAACCAAACATAACTAAGAGCAGACTCCCTTCTGCTTTTCGAGTTTTTCATTTAGAGTATGTTATAATCCTTCATAGTAGTTTGTTTATATTAATTATTTGTTCTTTCCCTTTATTCCTATCTATGCTTAATATATTCAATATTATTATAGACAGAACAATTTCTAATCCAAGGTCCTATCAAAATGCATATTTATGATAAGAACATCTTGTACCTAATGATGGTTGTTACTGCATTTGCTAATACGATGCCACTCATCTGGCGGGTACCATATTTCTGGTTTAAACATAGGATTTTTTTATAAAAAAATAATTAAACTCATGCACCATTGCGGTAACTTGTAATAAACAGAAATCATGTGGCCAATCCGTGAATATGTCTCCTAATACACATTAGAAACTAGCAGCACTAAAACTCTGTTAAAAATCTACTTGTGTGTGCGTAATATTCATACATATCAGTATTTGAAACATGATAGATAAAATCACGTACTCATGACTGAAAAAATATGAAAATAACTATAGTTGCTTCACCTTGACTCACCATAGGTTGCATGTTTATATATAGAACAAGAATTACAGATATAGATAGTTTTAAACTAGGACTCCTAACTTAAGTTCTATTCTATCTATAGCAAATTATAGGAGTCCATCTATCCTTGAGACATGCTCGGTTACAATCCTAGTGTAACACGTTTACAATCTCTAACACCCCCGCTCAATCTAAACTTTCCTAACCACCTTGAAGTTTGAGATTGCGAATAAATGTATTCATCTTTGCAACCGGTAAGGCTTTTGTAAATCCATCCGCCAACTGATCTCCAGAAGCGATGAACCGAACGTGTAGCTGTTTTCTCATAACTCTTTCACGCACAAAGTGAAAATCAATTTCAATATGCTTTGCTCTAGCATGAAACACGGGATTAGCTGATAAGTATGTTGCACCAAAATTATCACACCAAAGAACTGAGGTGCGATGCACTTTAACCCTAAGTTCGGTCAACAGTTGCTCAAGCCATATTATTTCTGCAGTAGCATTAGCCATCGCTTTATATTCTGCTTCTGTACTAGATCTTGAAATAGTTGGCTATTTTCTAGCACTCCATGATATAAGATTACTTCCATAAAATATTGCGAAGCCTCCAGTAGAACGCCTATCATCTGTATCACCTGCCCAATCTGCATCAGAGAAGGCACTGATGAATGATGACAATACCTTTTGAATATGCATCCTGAGTCCAATGGTGTGTTGTACATATCTAAGTATTCTTTTAACTGCAGTCCAATGAACTGAGGTCGGTGCATGAAGAAATTGGCAAACTCTGTTGACAGCAAAGGATAAATCTGGTCGTGTATTTGTTAAATACTGAAGAGCACCAACTATGCTTCTGTAGCGAGTAGCATCTTCTGGACTGAGAGGAACACCATCATAGCTCGACAGCTTCTTAGATGCAGATAAAGGAGTCGTGCAGGGTTTGCAGCCGAGCATTCCAACACGCTTCAACAAGTCTTGTGCATACTTAGCTTGAGATAGAGTTATGCTATCTAACTCTTCTTTAACTTCTATACCCAAGAAGTAATGTAACTTGCCAAGATCCTTTAGTGCAAAGTCTTCTTTTAAATCAGCAAGAAGAGTTGTCACCGCTTCAGGTGATAAGCTTGTAACGATAATATCATCAACATAGATAAGCATATAAATAGTTGTACCACCCCTATGATATATAAAAAGAGACATATCTGATTTTGACGGCACAAAACCTAGAGTGATTAATTTGGAGCTTAACCTGGAGTACCACGCCCTGGGCGCCTGCTTCAGCCCATAGATAGCCTTGTCCAACTTACATATATATCCCGGTGTTTTAGTGTCCTCAAAACCCGGAGGCTGCTTCATATAAACTTCCTCTTCCAGAACACCATGCAAGAACGCATTCTGCATATCAAGTTGTCTGAGGCACCATCCCCTTGACACTGCAATAGAGAGTACCAATCTAATTATAGCTATCTTGACAACTGGGCTGAAAGTGTCTTCATAGTCGATGCCATAGCGTTGCTTGAATCCCTTGGCAACTAATCGAGCTTTGTATCTATCAATACTCCCATCGGCTTTTCGTTTGATTTTGAAAACCCATTTGCAATCAATAATATTCTGTCCAGTTTTTCTTGGAACGAGATGCCAAGTTTTATTCTTAGTTAGAGCTTGAAATTCCACTTCCATTGCATCACGCCACTTTGGATCTGAAATAGCTTCATCAACGGAATTAGATTCACCAGTAGCACTAAACATGCCATATCGAATCATACCATCATATAGCTTCTTTGGTTTGATAATACCGCTTTGCAACCATGTTTGGTGACGCGGGGGATCAGGTGTGGCTGCTGGAGAACCAGATGTTGTAGAAGATCCAGATGTTGTAGAAGATCCGGGTGGCACAAATTCATGTGCACCTAATGCTGTAGCATGCAGCGGTGGTGGAGACTCCTCAGACGCATGCAACGTCCCAGGTGGAGACTCAGGCACCACCGCATTATCCCCACCTGTCACCGCACTGTTGTCCTCTGGCACAGCAACAACGGTCGGCAGCGGTACAGATGTTCCCCCAGGCGGTGTAGCAGGCAAAACAGCACCGTTCGACGAGTTGGAAGGAGACAACGTTTCCACCTGGGAGCTGCAGCCTAGGCTATGTGCGCAACGTTGTGCCGGTAGCGCTGGGAGCATAGGCATGAGACCTGCAATTTTCTCAGATGATTCACTAGAAACAGCAGGTACGTCAGTAGTATTAGTAATATCAGATGCAGTACAGTCATCATCCCCTGGATTTTGAAGGGAAGAAGGCAGTAGGACAATTTCTTTTCTAAGAGAGGCACCGGCGTTAGGATGGAGCTTTGAAAAGGGAAACACGGCTTCATCAAAAACGACATCACGGGAGATGTAAATGCGTCCGGTGGAGATGTCAAGGCACTTGAAACCTTTGTGCATGGAACTATAGCCAAGGAAAGCACATTGGGTGGATCGAAAAAATAACTTCCTGGAATTATATGGCCTCAGATTGGATCAACAAGCACAACCAAAAACACGAAGATTGCTATAATTGGGTGCATCATGAAAAAGGCGAGTACTAGGAATTTCAAAATCAATAACCTTGCTGAAAAGAATATTAATGAGATAGGTAGCTGTAAGGAAAGCTTGATCCCAAAATTTTAAAGGCATGGAAGCATGAGCAAGAAGAGCTAAACCAACTTCAACAATATGTCTATGTTTGCGTTCAGCAGCACCATTTTGTTGATGAGCATAAGGACAGGACACACGGTGTGTGATCCCAATTTGCTTGAAGAAAGAATTTAATTTTTCATACTCGCCTCCCCAATCCGATTGAACACAAAGGATCTTCTTAGAGAACTGTCTTTCTACTAAGTTTTAAAAATCTTGGAAAACTCGAAAGACATCAGATTTATGCTTCAACAAATATATCCAGGTGTATTTGCTATAGTCATCAATGAAGCTAACATAATAGCTATAACTCCCAACAGAGATGGGTGCAGGCCCCCACACATCAGAATAAATCAAATCAAGAGGAGCACTAGAGATTTTATTAGAAACAGAATAAGGCAGTTGATGGCTCTTGGCCCTTTGACACGAATCACAAATTGACTCAACATTCTTAGAACTAGCACACGGCAACTTATTTGAGCTAAGGATCTTCTGAACTATGGGAGTAGCAGGATGACCTAGACGACTATGCCATAACGATGTAGAAGGGACATGGACTCCAAAAACTTCATGCTTTGACTCTATTTTCTCTTCCGATGGAATGAGAGGATACAGGCCACCTTTGCATCTACTGTGATGTAAAATCCTCTTCATTTCCTGATCCTTAACGAGAAAGGAATCAGGGTGAAATTCAAGGAAAGCATTGTTATCTTTGGCAAGTTTATGAACTGAAACAAGGCTTTTGGCAGAAGAGGGCACATGAAGAATATTGTTCAAATGAAGTTTACTGAAAGGGGTATGAAAAACTGTATGCCCAATATTACTAATACTCATACCTTTGCCGCTGGCGTTATGAACTTGTTCATTGTCACTATATTTATCACGGACGGTCATCTTGTCAAGTTCGCTGGTGATATGGTTAGTGGCCCCGCTGTCCGCATACCAATTTGTATCAACACCATAAGCTCCTGCTGGTCGCCCACGGTACTGATTGTCTTCCTCATAGTGAAAATAGCATTGATTAGCTTCATGATTTGTCTTCTTGCAGATTTGACAGGGCGCCTTTTTTGTGACTTGTGAGCTATTGCCTTGATTATTGTTGGTGTAACTCTGATTGTTGTTGCTGTTCTGTCCATTGCGCGATGAATTGAACCGGCCTCCACCACGTCGACCACCAGAACGACCACGGTTTCCACGACCGCGAGATGCCATGTTAGCTGAAGACTGGAACTGATCGGTCCCTTGATACATCTCGAGCCAAAGATCGTACTCCATGAGTAGAGAATATAATTCAGAGAGTGAAAGATCTCCTGATCGGCCCATCATAGAAGAAACAAAGGGGTGATAATCAAAGTCTAAACCATTAAGTAGATGAGCAACCACCTCATCATCCCCGACGGTGACGCCGGCTGACGCGAGCTCATCCTTGATGTTCTGCATCTTGTTGAAATAGGCTGTCGTAGTGAGGCTGCCTTTCTTGGTGGTGGCCAATTGCATGCGCAGATTTGTAACCCGCGCTCTTGATTGTGCTGCAAATATAGCCCCTAGCGCCTTCCATGCCTACGCAGAGGTTGTTGCAGTCGTGATCCTAGCGAGGACCTCCTTGGAGACCGAATTCACCAGGTAGCTGAATAGTTGCTGATCTTTTTTTACCCATGAGTCATGCTCTGGGTTGGGAATCTCCTTCTTCTTGCCGTTGACTTCAGCTTCAAGGACTTGTCGCGGCTCGAGGATGGTTCCATCCAGAAAACCAAGCGCCTTGGCGCCACGGACAGCGGGCAGGAACTGCGTCTTCCATAGGACGAAGTTATCCCGTGTCAGCTTGTCAGACACTGGATGTCCAAAAGGAGAGGACGGGTATCCTTCGTCATGAGCGGAGGACGAAGACATCTTGTCGCGGGAGGAGCGTCACGAGCAGGGGTCGCGGCCCTCTTGTCGCGGGATGTTCAGATCGCGGGGAGGAGCGTCACGAGCAGGTCGTAGCCCCCTTGTCGTGAGAATTTGACAAGATTTTTATAGATCTATTCTAGGAAGAGGCGGCTCTGATACCATAAAAAAATATGGAGTAACTATGGTTGCCTCACCTTGGCTCACCATAGGTTGCATGTTTATATAGAACAAGAATTACAGATATAAATAGTTTTAAACTAGGACTCCTAACTTAAGTTCTATTCTATCTATAGCAAATTACAGGAGTCCATCTATCCTTGAGACATACTCGGTTACAATCATAATATAACACGTTTACAATCTCTAACAATGACTCTATATCCACATCACTGATATCACTGGTGCTTTCTCTCTGTTGTGCGTATTTCGATGATACATCATTACAACATCGGGCATGCATGAGCAGATATAAAATCTCCCTTTAATAAAAAAGATAGTGGCTCGATATTAATAAAACTAGAAAACATATATTCTGGAAACGGTCATACGCAAAAAAATAGTTTATCAACAACTCGAATCTCCCACACGTGATTGATTAATGTTTATGCTATCCTTCCTTATCGCATTGGTAGAAGGCATATGTATATAGCAGTTATCTTTCGAGAAACTTATCTTCGACGTCATGTCATGGATTAATATGTGGTTGAAGGGTGGTTAAGAGTCCAAAGTTTATTTGCATCTAAACAATACTTATGATATGACTCTATTCGCTAGCTAGGTTTTTTTAATTTGACTGAGCTTGTACGGTTATATTCACCTATCTGACTTATTTTAAGTTGTCTTGGATCAAACTATTAAAAATAACAAATGAATAATACTTATCTAATCTAGAAATTATCCAAAGTATGTTTACTTCAGGCTCTACAGGATCGGTTCTCGAAAAAACGGAATCCAAACTCTGGAAAACCAACGATACTCATCGTTGTGCTTTGCACCCATGGTCAAAGCTAAAACCACCGGTGGCTACCTTTGTTGGACAAGATCTTGCTTTTGCCCTTTGCCATGGAGACGATGATTGACACTTGAATCCACGAGACTTTAGCATGGCCAAAAGTATACAACTCCCGGAAAAGCTTGGACGATGATCAGGCCGTGCTTGCCGCTGCAGCCGCTGCTTGCCACATCGGGAAGGCTGCAATCCTATGCTCGTTCGCTACGCTGCAAGCCTGCAACGTGCAAGTCCTGTAGTGTGGTGGCAGTATCAGTATGGCCGTCACATGACAATGGATGCAGCCATTCCGGTTGGCGTCTGGCCAGACATGGTCGATTTCGAGCTCTGCACCACAGCCTGAAACAGTGCGAGAGCAGTTGGACGAGGAAGGTAGCGCGCGGAGATCCTTTTTGGCGACTGATCTGAACTATCAGTAACGCATGGATGCATACATATCCACATTTCTCAAAGTCATTTACTCTCTAATATGTGTCTTGTTTTGCTACCTAAACTATAGTGATATCAAGGATTAATTGGTCTTATTAGAATGATGCCTTGCGATATGAGTAAATTGGTCGAAACCATTAAAGTATGAAATTTTTGCTCTAAGTTATTTAACTAGGATAAACAATAATTTATATTATAAGTCAAAACGATAACAAACATTTATTATATATATATATATATATTATAGATTATTTAGAGTCATAGCGTCGAGTTCGGCTCTATATAGCATCAGATATGGTTGTGATTAGTTCCACGATTTTAAAACTTATCTACATATGTATTTCTTCTCTAAGGTACAAAGAAAAATCAATCACGCGAAAAGTGTTAGCTAGCTTGATTCCTATACGAAAGCAATAACCCTTCTATGCACCCTGCAAGCATATAGAGGTGAATACCAAGTAAGTAGGAGTAGCTATTAAGTGTTATTTTTTATTCTATAATATAGTAATTTAATATTTAATTAGATAAACGTAGTATAAATCAGAATAATTCATTACAAACTTTATATATATATTTATTAGTACGAAAGATTACATTATCTCATCCATGTAGACGTGATTGATCAACCAGTAGTAAGCAAAGGCTGCAGAACCAAATGTGTTGGTTAGGCCATTCAGGTGACGTGTTCACGTGCACTCTTGTGCAATAGAGCATTGACACGCACCATGAGCCTCTTGGCTCTTGCTCAAACTCAGAAACACATTCACACCAAAAGACGTACCCGGTGCTTCTCCTAGACAAGACTTCGTGTCGTCGGTGAATACAATATAATCCATCTATATACCCTTTCTCAACAATGCCACGGTGTAGCTTAATTTCGAGTTTAGAGAGGAGAGCGGTAGCTATCGTCACCAAAGGTTATGCATTTTATTTTTGAAAGCTACTAATTTGTAACATGGCTTTGATCATATAGTTCTCTTGCATAAATAAAAAAGAGAACGGCACAAGTATAGTACTAATAAAAAAACAATCGTTATGATAAATTGACTATATTAATTATTTCCATATGCCAAAAACCTACATTTTAGATAGTACTAATTAACTGTATATGGATCAAGGTTAATACGGGTTGACTATATAAACATCATTGGAGACAGCATTCTTTTATGACTGGAGGAATCCCTAGGGTGTGTATAATGGTTTAACATTATCTTCTATATCTTGACTTTTTGGAACTGGAAGCATCACCTAACGAGAAAGACTCACGAACGCTTGCGTGGTATGGCAAGTTCCTACCATGCTGTCTCCAAAAAAATAAAATAAAAAATGTTCCTAGGATGCAAGCTGTTGACCATGATGATAAAACAAGTTCAGGAATAATTAAAAACGTCCATAGCGGACCTAATTAGGAGGGAATATTCTTACAGAAATGAAATTGAGAAATTTAATGTGAAACATTATTGCTATTATTCTGAGATCTGCTTAGTGTGGATCTTGCAAACGTTCTGTATCTAATCTTAATTTGACAAGCATCATTCCTTTGTTTATAACTCTAGAGTGTGCGGTAAGAATTAAGAAGGCAACTTAAAAATAAATAATTAATTCTCCACATAATGGCCGATCGATGCCATTTAATTTTTTCCTCCTATCCCTTTCCCTTTTCAGAAACTGAAAGAACAAGACGTGTTATAGAAGAGATAAATATATAGTGATTTCTTTTATCCTAAAATACGTATAAAATGTTAACATGTTAACATAAGTTATCAAAATATTAGTTATTAAAAAACTATATCAAGAGATCGACCTTAAAACGTAGGTATAAGAAAGCTAAATTATATGCTGGATTATCATTTGGTTAATGGTTTTTGGCCTTATCACAAGTTACAGATATCTATCACAAGAAATAAAACATCTCACAAGATTAAGCAAATGGTGTAAAAGTAACTCTTTTAAGAACTTTAAACTTTTGGGTTTTTGATATAAGTAAATATAGATGTTGAATTTCTTTTTATAACAAGATAAATCAGACTAAAAGTGGTGAGGAAGAAGAGAAACTCATACTATGTAAAAAAATGGGAGGAATATTCGGAATTTAAATTATGGTACAGAAATTCAAATTGAATATCAAAATCTCTCCAAACCAACCCTAGAATATCCTCCAAAAATTTCTCAAAATTTATTAAGTTCAAATCCAAATTCAAACATTCAAATTTCAATTCTAAAATATTTTGAAAAATATTAAAAGGCTACTGTTCACCTAGGCCGCTCACTCCTCCTTTCTACTTTCTCGGCCCATGCAGCATTCTTCCTCTTTTAACCTGCATGACCTACTTTTCTCTCCACACAGCCCAGCTCTGCACGGCCCACAGCCTATTTTCTTACTCGCGCACACTGTTCGCCCACTCATTACCACTGCATGCGCCCATGCCTTAGCGTGCTGACCAATAGGTCATACCCACCCACCTACCGTGCCGTGTATAGCTACTAGGCACGTTGTGTCACAGCTGTCTCCTACCTCCAAGGCTGTCCCATGCTCGTTGAGCACTAGATCCAATGCGCTGACCTCCATATCGCGACCATGCCTCTCTATCGTGTTGGCAATGCCCGCCAACACACCGCCATTACCCATGCCGCACACATAGACAATGCACCGCTATCTTCCCGGAAATTGGCAAGCCACGCTCTCGCCACCAAACCCTGGCGCGTTGCCACCGCATTCGGTTAGGGCCCCGACGAGCATGCACACTCCCTCTGTTTCGTCCTGTCTTGTCCCATCCTGGCCATCATGTTGCCCGTATTCTCTCTTTCCTCTCGTTCCAACCAGCACCATCATGGTACGACGCCATGCTCTACCGCATGGTCACCCGTCGCCCGCACAACCCTATGTCCTCTCTAGCAGCTATTGCCACCGAGCCAAAAATTCATGCCATCAATTTAAGGTAGCCCCTTTTGCTTCCTCTCCCTCTCTACCTCACTTTACCACAACTCTAACAGAGTCTTAGCCAACCACCTACACTACCCATTGGGTCAACAATGGTGACCAAATGTCGCCTCCCCGTCGGAGTTTGCCTCCCATTTAGCCGACCACCTTCTGCTCCTCTAGCCAAAAAATCTGAGTTGTTCATCTTTCTCCCCGTCCAACACTCGAAGCTCTAGTAGTTGTCGCTTGTCGAGAATCACTATCATTTGGCTAGATGCCATCGAGCTTCATCAGTTGTCGATCGTGCCTAATGATTTAGTCGCCATAGCCGCTGCCTGCTCCTCACATAGGCTTCGTAGGCCAGGGTGCACACATGGATCAACCTAGGAGTCTATCAAGCCCACAGGCCTTTGGCCCTCTTTTCCCGCTCGACCAAAACATCCTCGGCACACCTAGCTAGCCTAGCAACACTTGCCTGAGCCCGTTAACCTACCTACCAGAGAAATAAGTCTACTTCATCTTACTCGCCCCAGCCCTACCTATTAGCCTCTCATTCAAAGATTTTCTTTTCTAAAAAATATTTAATTCCTTTTGTATAATTAAAAAATATTTAATCTTCCAAAATTAAAATCTTTTTAATTGAAGCTTCATTTGAGCCCACTCCACTATCATTTTTTATACCTTACTATTAGTTATATATATATATATATTAGATTCTAATTTTATTTCTTTTTGCATGTTGTTGTTTTGTGCCACATAGTAGCCGACACCGAGGAGCCACCAGTCGAGGAGTTCATCGAAGAAGACCAAGAATAAGACCAAGGCAAGTCACCCCTTGATCATGCTGAACCCATATTTTTAAATTAAAAATATTTTGTTTATGAACCATGCATGCTTAGTTATACGATATCACCTACGAATTGCTAGTTGATCTAATATTATTTGAACCCACTTGTTATATATACCCTCCTTGTTTATCGATGACCTTATACCCTTGTTGTACTTGTGCCCTTGCTCAATAAAGTATAAGTATTAAAGACACCCTATCACTTAAAACTGGTTGATGGGATAAAATGGGTTTTTAAAAATGGTTTGAAATACCGACACTCGTGGTCGGGAGCTTTGCAAAATAAAATGACTTTATCAAAGCAAAATAAAATGACTTTATCAAACATGGTCATGGATAGTCATCAGCTGTGTGGCCTGACTTCTACATGGTACATAAGGACCGATCCCTTGAGAAGTTTCACTAATTGTATTAAATTATAACTACATGGGTGGAATAAGACACCCCTGGCCTAGTAATTATTAGACCTATGATGTGTGTAGAAGTCAATGAACGTGATGTCGCTGAGGTGACGTTTGGAATGCGTCTACGGGACCCTAAGTATGGGAAGTCTGGGACTTGCCTGATACATGGTCGGGAACCTATTTAGTTGACAGCCGACTATCCTATGAATGCTTTAGAAATGCCTTGTCATAAATCTCCCCTCACCGTGCGTATCTGATCAATATGTACTAAGTATTTAGAGTAAGCTCACGTCATGTGGGTGAAGCGTGCATCCCTTGCAAATGTTATAATTTGTTCAAACAGTCATGCCCATAGTTATGGGTGGATGAGAAATGATCTCTCTAACGTAGTCTTGTATTTGGAAAAGTTATGGGGAAAAATTTATTGTGATATAGGAACCCTTACTAGAACCAACCTACAAGGCTGGTGGAAGACCTAAATGGTCTAAAATAAGACTGTGTGACCCAGAGTGTCGCTTAGCATTAGAATTGGAGTTGGATAAGATAAAGTTGAGTTGTAATAGCAAAAGCATCAAAATAGAGGTGTCATCTAGGATCGTATGCTCTAAATTAGAATTAAGACAAGTCATTGTGATATAACTTGTATAATGGGTTAAGACGTGGGTCTCTTCTTGATAAATGTGATGAGTTGTTGCTTAGCAACTCACGAAATGGGTTGAGGTGTGAGCCTCTTTTTGATAACTTAAAGTGCACACTTAAAATTTATAAATATTATTTTAAAAACACACTTAATTACAAAATAAAATCAAACCCATCTTAATAACCCTTGTATGCCACATTAATTTCTGTGACTTGCTGAGTACATTGTGTGCTCACCCTTGCTATTATTATCTCCTACCAAAAAAGCAATACGACGAAAATCCAACCTTAGAGGAGTTACTTCACAAACAAGCGACATACGAAGACTTTTAGGATTTTGATCTAGGACTCAAACTGTGCTTGTAGGTTTAGGTCTAGCTTTACTTCTGTCGTCATCTTTTGCTTGGTGTATCATTGCAAGTCCGAGATCTATTCGTGGCTGTAACTTACGTATTAGACTTTATCAAGTATATATATATGAGGTTTGGTGATGATCCACCTATATCCTATTGGTACCAACTGAATTTCTAGGACTAGTACCAGTACGTAGATATGAGCGTCCTACTCATGTTCACTTACTTATTGGTTAAGGCACCATGAAATTTAAATTGAAGAATTTAAATTATGAAATTTAAATTTAAATGAGAAAACTAATTCAAAAATAAATACTATTTTGTTGATTGAAATATGTTTATAAAGCTTTCGCAAAGCTTACAATATTCTTTTAAAAATTCTAAAATAACTCTCGAAAACTCTGCTAACTTTCTCTCATTTTTCTCAAATAACTCTCTCTAAATATCTCCTCAACTCTCTTGAAAGGTTTTCAAAGGTGGAAAGCATTCCATTGACTATGCCTCTCCTTTTATATGCCAAAGATGGTTGAAAAACCACTAAGACAAAGCCCAAAATGTCCCTAGGGTGAAACCCTATCTTAGATGCAATCACAACCCTTGATTTGATTCTTAGATGCAGAGAAAATGCTCTGGATTGAGCCAAATAGCCAGACATACATAAGGCCACAGAGTTGTCCACTAGCCACAGAGAATCCCGACCGCTATAGTCGCCACATTACTCGTGCCAACTAGCTGCTGACGCATGTCCCACGCTTGTGCTTTCCTACATTGACGCGCCCACCGCTAAGATGGGCCCGCTTGCAGCCTCGTGCGGCATGTGCACGCGCACACCCATGCTCGCCAAGCTGCCTCCTCACGCTGGTGGGCCTCTGCTCCTACCGGACCGTCGCTGCTAAGTCATTTCATACATAAGTGGACCATCGTCGTCTAGGTTGTTGCGCACACTCACGTGGGGCGACTGTATTGTTTAGGCCATGCCGGTGTTGTGGGCAACCTCTATCTCTCCTTTTCTTTTCTCTTTGTCTATAATTTTCTTCACAAATCTTAGGTGCCTACATATTTGATCCTGTGATGCTTGCTGTGAAGAACTTCCACACGATATCCATTCTTCTTATACCATCTTATATTTAACATTATCACTCGGCATTCTTATCACTCTGGACCTTAACTTCTTCCTGAGTCTAGTCCCGATCGGCCGTTAACCAAGGTTAATTTCTCAGGACTTATACAAGTACCGATAAAACAAACAGATATCATAACATAACTTACATTAGTTATATACACTTTCATTCGTTGAGAACGGTTAAGTCTTCAAATTAAATTTTTAATTAAGATCATAATTCGATTATCAATTTTTTCTCACAAATATATAAGGTTTTACCAAAACCTGTACGATCTCTAGCCTGTATTAACTCCGAAAGATGCAGTACATATAGTATCAATCTGTACTAATTAATCTATACACTGTTTATCATAGGTTGCTTTCCTGATCAGTAGTAGCCTCAGCCAATCAATCGTATACTAGCTAGCCACATGAGGTAGCTAGCTATCTAGCTTAATTATGCCGCTGATTAGCTTACGGGGCAAATTAAACAAGACTAATCTCTTGAGGCTGGAAGAGGATCGATGGCTACGAACACCGTCGTTTTGCTCGATTTAGAACAACAAACTACTCGTAATCACACAGGTCATTGCCTTCAGCGATACTTGAAGCAACTAACCACCAAGGGCAAGATAGATAGCTCTCATTGGCTGACGCCATGCACGGTGGCCTCTCATGGGCGTGTATTATATTAGGCTCCCATGTGAGCGCGACAATTGTTACGAGATGCACGTCTCAATTTTAGTACTGCGATTAACTAGAAATTTTCAGCTCGGCGTACTCTAGTACTCTAGCGTTGTTTTAAGACAGATAGCTACCGTCGGTCTGTCAGTTCCCCCTGTGCCACCGTGCGCCCTCGTAATCCACGCTCGTGGACATGGCTGGTCTACCTGTCAACCGCTATCTCCTGCTATACATGCGTCCAAGCTGCTAGGCCGATTTTCTATCACCAATCTATTCCGTTGGCTTACTAACTTTTTTATCTACCTATCAATTTAGCCCACTCACTTTTGGCTCTTCAACCCATTTGCAAATGCGAGATCTAAAAAATAATTAACTGATCAAACTTTTTTTAACACTGAAAAAAACCAATCAAATTATAGTAGAAATAAATTAATCTAAAATCACATACACAACAAAGAGATATTAATTACCACACTAATCTTCTATAAACTTTACTTTTATTACCAAAATTATGCTTACAAAATTCACATAAAAATTCTCTCAATTTTCTATGTTAAAATCCATAATACCATCCCTCTATTAATAGCAAAAAATTATAAAGAAAAAGACCTAAATACCCTTAAGATTTTGTAACTACTACTCTACTTATTCTCAGTCGTTGAATTCAAAACCGAAGCTCTAGATTGCACCATGTAAGCACTGTCCAACACGTTTCCGTAAAGAATCACATTCGAACACTATTTCACCACCTCTGCACCAATCTAGTTACAAGATGTAACCCTCTAGATCTCCTACGCTCGCATGTGCCATATCTCCTCATTTGGCCGCACCTGTCAGCCGCTATGCCACTACGTGCGCTAGCTCTCGTGCTCGCCAATATGTCTGGCCCACCTATTAGCTGCTCTCTCCCATCGTGTGCATGCCCGCGCTACTGAGCCGATTTTCTACCATCAGCCTATTCCGCGGCCTGCTATCTTCTCGGCATGCCTGCTAAGTCAGCCTACTCGCTACTCTATTTACTTTCGGTCTCCTTTAGCCCACTTGTAGCCAGGGCACGCCCGTATTGTTCATTTGGCATACTCGTAATTTTACCTCATTACTGTTGCAAATTCTGAAAAATAATTTATTAATTTTTTATCCAAAATTCCTCTAAATTTTTTTAGTGATTTTTCATCTATTTTTTACATTTAATACTGCACACAAATAAACAAAAAAAATTCTCCCGACACTAATTTTCACAACCTAACATATATATCAATGCATACATAAGCTCACCACATTTTTCATATATAATTTTAGTATAAATCAATTAAACAATACCAATTTTAATATAAACTAATTTTTCTAATTTCAATATAAACTATTTTTATCAATTTTAATATAAACTAATTTTTTATCATTTTTATTTAATAATCTCTCCTTGATAAAAACATTGGTAACAACACATGAATATTAAACATAGGTGTTAACTTCAAAAAAAATATTGGCATTTATCTTACTAAAAAATTTATATGTAAACTATCTCCCTCTTTTTGACAATAGATTCATCGTAAAGAAAGTTCTTTTTCAATTTTATACTAATTTTATTTTTTTCATTATGATAAGTGCCTCAAATTATCAATGTAAACAAGCTTACACATGCCATGCTAAAAGTAATACTAATATGTACTCGAATATCCATACATCAAGTATAACTATAAGTGTAATTAATAATTTATTACAAGACATGATTTTTTTAATTATTTTAAAACATATGAGCATTAACATGATACATATTTTTAATAAATTAAGAACTTAATTGATTTCAATCATGATATTTCTTGCACCATCAACTTTACTTTTCAACCTATTTAGATATATTTCTTTTAATAATTTTAAGCTTAAAAATTAGGTTTTGGTCATATACAACTTCTTTTAAATTTATACTAAAGAGGAATAGTAAGCTAACTCATTAAGAAAAAGTGCGAGAACTCATATATTTCATAGGACATTTCTCATAGCATATTAGCACATTAAAACATGATCAAAATAAATAAGAAAGTTTAGTCACGTCAAGATTTATTTTAAGTTGTTATTCTATTTAGATAGTCATGCAAATATCAATAATATATATAGAAATATAAAAATACTCATACTTTATGACATTAACATAGCTACAAGTAATATATATGAATCATTCATATAGCTCATTATTTAATATGATTTTTCTTTTCAAATAAATAATATAAAAAATATGTTACAAAAGTTTAATGCTCCCCTAAAACAATCCTATAGAATGAATAACCCCAAATTCTCCTTGAATACGAGCAAAACAAGAAGAATACAAATATTTTATAAAAATATCTAGATGTTCGGTATCCACCTAATGAAGCGTAACATTTTCTTTTTCAACATGATCCCTAAGAAATTAAAATCTAATATCAATATATTATGTTCTAGAGTGTTGTACTAGGTTATTAGCAATACAAATAAAATTTATAATTTGAGAACAACAACTAGCAGTAACCACGTACTTAGATTTAGCAGTTGATTATGCTACAGATGATTATTTTCTAGATGACCAAGCAACAAGTGAATTACCGAAGAAGAAACAAGCACTTGAATTACATTTCCTATCAAGTCTACACCCTCTAATTGCTTGAAGATGTAAAGCACGTGAGGAAACTTAAAATCATACATATAAACATATCACAAATTGTATATCTTTTGTAACATGATTAGTTATTTGTGAAGTTGTGGTAGGTGCTCGAATTAATTAAATTGATTATGTGAAAGGAACCAAAGCCTCATCTTTATCAACAAGTATATTCTTCTCCTAAATGTATGCACTTATACCTATAGCCACAACCATAGAAATATAAGCATTTCTAAAAGTTAACTTTTAACATGCGAGGCTCTTGTGAGATAGGAAAACCAATTCTTGTCACCAAACATACGACGTGAGTATCCGAAATTCACTAACCAAAAGTTCCCCTACCTCATTAAAAGTGACTACTAGAAGAAGACACCGTTAAGGTGTCTGTACTAGGGTTAGTAATATAATATTTAGTAATCTAGTACTGAGATACTCGATGCACACCAGTATACATAACACAAGTATTTTTATGCAAAGATTTAGATTTATTATTACTCATGTTTATAGTACCAAAAGGACGTGCTTTTCTCAAATTAGACATTGGCTTAGCCTTTTCTCACTTGTTGCTTAACAAATCTAAAATAAAATTATATTTTATATCCATCTCTACTATAATGGGTGTAAGTGTACTTAACTTTATATTTACTTTTAGAATTAAAAACAATACTTATACTTATTATGCTAGTATATAACATGACACCACTAGATCTAAATATTATACTTTTAGCATCATCAGCAATCTCAACTATACCACTACAAAGTGATTTAACTATAGTTGGAGCGCGACTCTTAGAATAATCATAAGGATCAAAACTTAAACCTGTTTTAAACTTTCGAGAACAAGTATTTTTATTCAAGTTTTTAGTTTCCATCTTTTCTTGTAAATAATCAATACGATTCAAAAGAGTGACATAATTTTTACAAGAGATATGCTGAAATTTATTCTTTTAACCACAATTAGAGCATGAAAGAACCTTATAATTAGCAAGATTATATTTTAATTAAGCAACTTTAATATCAGCATATTTCAACTTTAACTTAAGAGAATTATAATTATCACAATAAGTAGGTTTATTAACTACACAGATATGCTTATCATTTTTATCTTTTTAATCTTAAGTTACTTTCAAGTAGAGGCATGCATATTCCTAAGAGAAGTGAATTCAACATAAACTAAGTCACACGATTTGAAAGGATAATCTATAGGAGTTAGGGTTTTAATTTCTGCAATTTTAGCATTTAATTATTTAACCAAGCATCTTATTTCATAGTCTTTTTATCTTTCTTCTCTAATGCAGTATTAAGTTTTTCAATAACACAAGCTAAATTATCATAAGAAAATTCTACCTCATTATCGCTATTATTATCGATGTTACTGTTGATGACGCTTCTGCTACTTGATTAATCTTTTCTTGCCTTTGGGAGTGATATCATCATGACTCTTAGGTCCATATCGCTTAAATTTATGTGTTTAAGAGGAGAAAGAATATGGTGCACTACCTTTTTTTTCAAATACCACTTCTTTTTTTACTCTTTAATATTCGTTTCTGGTCACTCTCTTCCTCATCTTCCTTCTCATCTTTATTCCTAGAAAGTTTTGTTAGAAATTTTGGACATTTAAAATGAAAATGATTAAGTGAGCTGCATTTAAAACATCTTCAAGGTTCTCTACCATTTGCCCTCTTTCTAGATCAAATATTCTACAGAACTCTTGTGAAGTGTGTGGAAAGAAATGCCAAATCATATTTAGAAAGTTGTTCTAGATGTGCATTGGTTAGTGAAGACAAAGTAGATAAAGTATAACTAGATAAAGAATTATCACCAATAGAGTTGCTAGTTTGTGAAGTTAAAACTCTTGATTTGTTAGCTATATTTTTTCTAATAAAAACATCTAGCTCATAAGTTTTCAATTTAGAATAAATCATATCTAATATAAGTGTACTTATGGTGGTAGATTCTCTAATTGATGTTAGCTTTATTTTTTTTATATAGACAAATCTAAAACTCCTAGTAATTGATGAGATTTTTTTGTCTCAAAATATATAACATTAACAGAATGTAAGTTGCTAAGAGCAAAGAATTCATCGAGAGATTCATCAGGATTCATCTCAAAACACATGTATTATTTTTTATACATGTCCTAGCATGCCTCTTTTATAGTGTTTGACCCTTCATGATAATTACAAAGTGATCTTCGTACCTCATGTGCTGATTTGAGATGTCCCACACGGTCAAAGCCGCTTTTTACTAGTTCTTAAATAATCAAATTTCCTGTCGTGCTGTTAGCTTTCACATGTGTCATATTCAATGTTGTCACTGTATCATTTTTAATAACTTGATATGGCTTTTAGATCTTCTTCCCTATAGTAAAGTCTTGAGCTTAAATGTATGACTTCATCTTAGATTTCTAATATTGAAAATCAACACCATTGAAACACACATGGTTTTGTAGAATAATTATCCGTTGACATTTTAATCACCAGATAAGATCAATTAGAAAAGATAATAAAATAAATAAATTACTCTGATACTACTTGTAGGGTCGTAAATGGTCGTTCACACCTCAAAAGCTAGTGAGGGGCTTCATCACTTATATATTAGGTCTCTTGCCCTTCTATAACTAATATGGAACTATTCGACACTTGTCTAGTACTATTACAACTTATAAACCACCCGTGGTCAATGATCTTCTAGTGATGTAGGTAATTTTAACGCTCATTTTGTATTGTTAGTTAAGATTAGATTGTTTAGTTATATAGTATATAGTAAATGGTATTTGCTAGATTTGAAGGGTATGGAGATTTGTGATTTTCTGGTCACCTAAAATTACACATTTTCTAACTCTAAAATTGTAGTGTTATGCACAGCTGTCAACCAAAGTTTGACTGCTTTGAGAAACGATTAGAATGTACTTGATGAAAGCAATGGCATAATTTATCGTAGCTTCTTATTTGTCTGAGATTTTTCTAGAATGTCAAATAAACTAAAACAAACAGAGTATATTAGTTCTTTATGAACAAGTAAATTAATCAAGAGGCAGAACAATATAATACTTTCTCCCTATTAGAAATATAGCTATATTTTGAAAAAAGGGAGTTACAATCTTAGGGCATCACCTTTTACCTTTCGTCATTGCGACCAATTCCAGGCTACCTGGCCTGGCCATGTCCTCTTAATTATAGTAATTAATTTAGCATTCACAATTAAATAACACACCTTATTATCCTTGCCAATGGGGGGATATCTCCCCCCTAACTCAATAAAGGAAGGAAGCAATTAAAGGAAAGCCAACTTGCAAAGGCACCAACAAAAGACCTCCATTCCTCTTCCTCTCCAAACTCCAATAATTCAACCCCTTCTGGGAAACCTGGAAGCTTTAATTCTCCTTCAAGAGCTCCTGCTAGCCAGATATCTCTCTCTCTCTCTCTCCATCCATTGCTATCTCTGCCCACCTGCGTGCAATTGACCGGGTGGCCGGCGGGAGGAGCTAGTTGCAAAGAGATGGGGAGGGGCAAGATAGTGATCCGGAGGATCGACAACTCGACGAGCCGTCAGGTGACGTTCTCGAAGCGGCGCAACGGGATCTGCAAGAAGGCCAAGGAGCTGGCC
The DNA here is from genome assembly GCA_030770085.1 of Oryza coarctata. Lineage (NCBI taxonomy): Eukaryota > Viridiplantae > Streptophyta > Magnoliopsida > Poales > Poaceae > Oryza > Oryza coarctata. The sequence continues at coordinate 11,572,213 of CM061468.1, forward strand.
ATCCTTTGCGACGCCGAGGTCGGCCTCGTCATCTTCTCCAGCACCGGCCGCCTCTACGAGTATGCCAGCACCAGGTCACTGGATTCTCCTCCCTAACTTATTAGCTTTCTAGCTTTCGCTGTTCTTGCTTTGGCTGAGTAACCTGTTTTCTCGTCTTCAAACTCCATCCATAAACCCTTTATTTGGTTAGCGCATCTTTCTTCTTATTCTTCTCATTTCTCCCTTTTTTTTCTATGGAAGATTAGAATCTTATGATGAGTTTTACCTTTGACAGCTTCAGTACAAAATTTTATATCTGTGTCTTTGCACCTAGTATTCCCTGTCATATATATACGTATACATCGGCCATGGATGCTTAAGAAATAATACATGTGACAAGTTGTTTAATTACCTGTTATTAGTTCATCTTTGCTTTTTTTACCTGCGTCTAGCTGAGGTCCCCTTATGGCCTTATGTCAGTTGTGTGTTTACTATTTTATCGTCCAGTTTTTTGGAATAAATATGTCAGCTATGCACTGAAACGAAGAAATTAATGGATCTAGCACTCTTGGAATAAATATGTGCGAACTGTACATTTATACGTATGATTTCCGTGTGCTCACTTCAGATATATATAGTTGTTACTTGTTTACCCTTTTGTCGTACTCTTACAATAAAAAGCTAGCATATGCATGTGCTTTCCGATTACAAAATAATCTTAGATTCTTAGTAACAATGTGCTGTTGGTTCTATATATATGCAGCGTGAAGTCAGTGATAGATCGATATGGACGAGCAAAGGAGGAACAGCAGCTCGTCGCAAACCCCAACTCGGAGCTGAAGGTACGCCTAGTCTGATCAAATATATTTCTTATGCCGATCGATCCGTCCTGCGCATCTCTGTGCACAGCATGGGGTAGCAATCTAGTATACGCTGGTGTCTTGTTTAGGAGTTTTTGTTAAGCGTCTCCGTATGACAAAGTAAACCTTTCTAAACTCTGATTAACCAGCGAGAAATTAACTCAACAGAATAATAAAGCAGGAGGAAGTTTGATAAGACAGATTTTTTTTTGAGGGAAAAGAGAGCTTTATTGATTACGTATCAAGATTACAATCCTGCTGCAAGTATTGCATAACACAAGTCTGAGCATTATCACGCCAAACCGCGCTATGCCCCGATAGTTTAGCAAACTGAGCAAGTTCATGCGCTACCTTATTACACTCTCTTTTACAGTGCAGCAACCGCACTTCCTGAATAAACGACATCGCCGCCTTCGTCGTGCGCAGCAGGAAAGTCCATTTTGATCGTTCTTCCCCTTTGTCTGAAAGTCTTGCAATTATGGTGGCACAATCTGTCTCCAGTTCAATTGGCATTAGTAACCATTCAGCTGCAAGTTTTAAACCTTCACAGCAAGCAAATAATTCTGCCTCTTCTGCCGCCCCACACCTCCTAATGAATCTCCAGGAAGCAGTGAGAAGAACTTGCCCTGCCGAGTGTCTGATCACGATCCCAATAGCAAATCTTCCATCCTCTGGAGAGAAGGTCCCATCCACATTGATTTTTCCCCAGCCTTCTGGTGAGGGTCGCCAAGGCTTGCACTGCACTAGGCAGCACCAATTCCCTAAGGCTCCCAGATTGGCTAACTCTCGTCTTTTGGGTCTTCAACCTTTTGTTGGACGAGTAGCAGCGTTTCTGCATAAGTCTGCAAAAACACAACTGAGCCAGATACTGATGCTTGTCCACCGCTATGAACAACATTGTTTTGCAAATGCCAGGCTCGCCATAGGAGTAAAAGGACGGCCGCTCTAGTCGAGAAATCAACCTGTCGTAATAGAAGAAGCAGCCAGTCAGGACCCGAATGAGCAAACTCCCTTTTCGCAGGCAACCACCATATCTTGCATATTTCAGAGCGGAGGGCAAAAGCCCTAGTGCAAGCTACTGTCGCATGGAACCCATCTTCCATGGGTGCACCACAGATCTCACAATTTGGCTTCTTCACGATGCCCCGGTGGTGTTTATTATGTTGGGTAACCATACAATCTCGTGCTAACCTCCACGCAAAAATCCGAATTTTCTGCGGAACCTGCGCAGCCCATATATTCTTCCAAAGAGTTCGCTCCCCATCTCCAATAGAATTGCAGGCTATATTTTCCTGGGTGCGAAGCTGTGCACCCAGAGCCAGCTTATATGCACTCCGGACAGTGAACATTCCATTCCCATCTTGTCAGCATCGGGTGTGCGGGAGCTGTATTCGAAGTATTTCGTCAGCATCGGGTGTGCGGGAGCTGTATCGAAGTATTTCGTCAGCATCGGGTGGATAGTAAATAGCGAACTAACCCTTCATCCCACTCCTGGTGATTTGGGGTCAATAGTTCAGAAACCCACTTGATTCTTGAACGAGTGCGTTTCCCAATAACCTGCAGATTATACTCTCTGGGTATCCAATTAGCCCTCCAAATTTTCACTTTGCTTCCTGATCCAATGCGCCAAATTATTCGTTGCTTCAGCAACTCCAACCCATGCACAATTCCTTTCCAAGTATCTGACGAGTCGACAGGGAAAGCTGTGTCACTCAATTCACCATTGGGTACTGAATGAGGCTCCATGCTTGTCGAGCTAACAGGTATTGATTAAAGAGTTTCAAGTCCCTAAATCCCATTCCCCCTAGTCCCTTCGGTTTAATCAGTTGTTGTCACGATATCCAATGTACCTTCCTGTTCTGCCGATCCTCCCCCCACCAAAACTTTCTGATCAGCTGCATATATTCCTCACAAAGGCTGGCTGGTAATTTGAACACACTCATAAGTCAGGAGCGCCTGCATCACAGCATTAATAAGGACCTCTTTTCCTCCCATTGATAGGTATTTCTCACACCAATCGGATAATCTTTTTTCAAATCTTTCCCTGAGGGCCTGAAATCTTCCTGCCTTCATCCCACCCAATGGTGTGGGAAGACCAAGATAATTATCTTCAAAAGAGGCTTGATGGACTTGTAGCACCGTCTTGATAGACTCCTGTGTGTTGTCGGCACAATGTTTCCCAAACAACATTGAGCATTTGGCTGAACTAAGGAGCTGACCAGTGCTCTGTTCATACATAGTGAGTGCTCTCTTTATCACGGATGCCTGGTTAGCGGTTGCTTTGAAGAACAGGAGACTGTCGTCCGCAAACAAAAGATGCGAGATCCCCAGTGCCCTCTGGCATACCCTCAAAGGCTGCAGATCTCCACACCGTCGACAACCCACCCGCCACAAAGAGAAATAAATATGGTGACAATGGATCGCCTTGATGAAGGCCCCGCGTCGGCTTGAAGGAACTTAGCAGAGATCCATTGAATCGTACTGCATAGCGTACAGAGGTAACACATCCCATTTTCAGCCACACACCCTCCAAGTATCTCCAATCCACCCGATCATACGCCTTTGTCAAATCCAGTTTGTAAGAACAGAACTGGTTTGCAGCTGTCTTACACCGATTAACGGCATGGAAGCATTCAAAAGCAATGAGGGCATTGTCCATAATCATCCGTCCTGGTATAAAGGCACTCTGCGCTGGTGATATAACATACTGAAATATTGGCCGCATCCTGTTCATCAAACACTTAGCAATCACCTTATATATAACATTACATAGTCTAATTGGCCTATAGTCTTTAAGGACATTTGCCTCCTTTTTCGGAATGAGAACAATGGCCGTGTCATTGACGCCCTCTGGCATCCGTCGCTGTTCAAAGAAGACTTTCACTGCTCTGCATATATCTTGTTTCAATACCTCCCAGTTCTTTCGAAAGAACCGCTCCGGGAATCCTTCTAGCCCCGGTGCTTTTAACGGCCCGATTTGGAACATTGCATCAGATATTTCATCGTCGGAGAAGCTCTTACATAGGTCAGTATTCATTTCAGTTTTGACCTTCGGTTGCACGAGGTCCAGCAGGGGTCCGGACAAACTGATGGATCATTTGTGTACAGATCCATGAAAATGATGACATTTCCTCCATCTCCTCCTTCTAGCGATCACTCCTTTGTAGTCTCCTAATTTTATTTTTCTTATGTCACCATGCGATGGAAGAAGGTGAAAGTGTTTAAGCAAGAAGTATATATATAGTCGAAACATTACTTCGGCCAATTTATAGCAACTGTATCAGTGATGTTGGGAGATATTACCAGCGATACAATACCAAAAATAATACATGCTAAAAATAATATAAGGCTAACATGTCCCCACAATTACAACGTCGGTCAAGCAGATGTTCAGGCTGAACCTATATAGAAAGACCCTTGTTGAAGATAACAATATACTAAAACATCATAGGAACATGAAGAACGTGGACTGCTCCAAAAGTGACCTTCTCCTAGACAAAATGTAAATTAATATTGATGTGCTTGGTGCGTTGATGCTGGACCGGGTTTATTACGAGATAGACCGCATTGACATTATCATAATAAACCAATGTAACCTGAGTCGGGGAGCATGAAACTCATATAAAAGTTGGCACAACCAACAGGTCTTAGCCACTGCATTGGCAATAGCCCTATACTCTGCCTATGTGCTAGAATGTGATACTATGATTTGACGCTTAGAGGATCAAGAGACCAAGTTATCATCAAGAAAAATAGTATAGCCTAACGTGAACTTTTGAGTATCAGGACAACCGGCCTAGTTAGCATCAGAGTAAGCAACCAAATCATGTGTAGGAGACCACCAAATGACCAGACCATGATCCACAGCACTGTGATCATAGTGGAGAACCCGCTTTAGGGCGGTAAGATGAGGCTCTCGGGGATCATGCATGCGAAGGCACACCTGCTGAACATCATAGCCAATATCAGATCTAGTGAAGGTGAGGTACTGCAAAGCGCCAACTAAACTCCAGTAGTCAATCGGATCTAAAACAGGAGCCCCCTCGGAGGAGAAGAGCTTCGAGCGGGTGTCCACTGGTGTAAAGTAGGCATTGCAATCACTTATGCCAGCATGCTCGAGTAGCTCAAGGCTGTACTGACGCTGACTGAGGAAGAGGCTTGAGGACCGCCAACTGACGTTGATACCGAGAAAGCAATGAAGATCACCCATGTCCTTCATAGAGAACTCGGACTGAAGTGCCGAGATTGCCCATCAGAGCAAGGCCGAGGAGGAAGCCGCCAAAATAATATCATCAACATAGAGCAGGAGACACACATAGTCAGCGTCACATCGATAAACAAAAAGCAAGATGTCAGACTAGGCTTCATGGAATCCAAGAGAGGTGAGAAAGCTGTCAAAGGTGTTGTACCATGCACAAGGGGTTTGCTTGAGGCCATAGAGAGACTTGTTGAGGTGGCACACCATGTTTGGTTGAGAGGTGTCAACAAAACCAGATGGCTAAATGCAGTACACTGTCTCCTTAAGAGTGCCATAGAGAAAGACATTCTTAACATCCAGCTGATACTTAGAAACGTGCGAACAATAACAAGCTTCACCACTGGACTAAAGGTCTCATCAAAGTCAATTCCGGGATACTGAGTAAAACCTCGAAGGACCCATCTGGCCTTGTACCGATCAAGAGAGCTATCAACCTTGAACTTGTGGTGGAAGATCCATTTCCCAATGATAACATTAGCGCCAAGAGGGCGGACTATCAAATCCCAAGTGATGTTTGCTTTCAAGACCACAAACTCGTCCTTCATGGCGGCACGCCAACGAGGATCTGCCAATGCTTCCCGAGGGATCAGAGACAAAGTAATGAAATCGTAGCTCTCTCTGTGCTTGGGATGTTGGATGCCATCTTTGCCATGAGTTACCATCGGGTGAGCATTGATGACAGGAGGCACCGGAGAGGCGCCAAGAGTGTCGCGATCGGAAAACACCAGGCACACATGCACTATGAGCATGTGTCGGTATCACACCAATGCCAAGTAGCGAGGGCGGCATAACAACCACGGCTATAAATGGCCCAGCAGAAAAGCCAAGCGGAATAGCAACAGGAGAACCATTCGGCACAACCGACCTAGTAGCCTGCCCAACGGTTGAACCAACGATTGTCCCAGTCGACGCATAGGAAGCCGGCCTAGCGGCCGAGCCAATGGGTGGCCTGGTAACGGAGAAGGCCGACTGAGGGGCCGCCTTAGCAGCCGCTGCTCCAAGTGGTGTAGGGGCCACCACGATAGCCTGTGTTGTGGAGCTAGGTATCACATCCAATAGGTGAGCTCTAGTGCCGCGTGCGCCCGGTCGTTGCATGGTGACCCAACCAATGGGAGCTTGTGGAACACTAGAAAAATCCTCCAAAAAGCTCAAGTCAGTAGCGCATGTTTCATTGGCAGACACCTCCTCATAAAGGATAGAGTGCTTATCAAAGGTAACATGGCGGGAGATGATGACTTGATTTGACACAAGTCAAAGCAACGGTACTCTTTATGCTCTATGAGATAGCTAAGAAATATGCACCGGACAGACCGAGCTATGGCAGAGAGATTTGAGTAGTATTTGCAACCAAAAACACAAAGATGACTATAAGAGGTGTGGGTGCCATAGAGTGCAAAATAAGGTGTAGCATGGTTAAGAGTTTTTGTGGGGTGTCGGTTGATAAGATGAGTGGCAGTGTGAAGAGTTTCAACCCATAAGGAAGTAGGAAGACTAGCCTAAAAGAGAAGGGACAACACAATGTTGTTCAAGGAGGGAAGCATGCGTTCGGCTTTCCCATTTTGAGGTGAGGAGTGTGGATAAGACATGCACATATTGACACCCTTTGTTAGGAAGAAATTACGAGCGAAAAAATTATCAAATTCCTACCCATTGTCACACTAAACACTACGAATAATAGTGAAAAATTGTATAAGCACATAAGCAAAAAAGTGTGACAAAGTGGCAAATGTGTCATATTTGAGGCGAAGAGAGAAAGTCCAAACATAGTGTGAAAAATCATCAAGAATCACAAGATAGTATTTGTAGCCCAAAAGTAAAAGTAGTACTACTGGTGGAAGTAGTAAAAGAAAAACGAGTATGACGCCCAAGTTGACATGCATGACAAAGGGTGGTGAAGACTTCAAGTGGAATGATCGATGAACGAGCGAGGCGAGTCAAGGCTTGATAACCAGGATGTTTGAGACACCGATGCCAGAGAGTAGTAAAGTCGACAATGAAGGCACCAGCGGGCAGCGACTAACAAAAAGGGTAGAGGTCGCCGAAACTATTGCACCTAGTGATCATGGTCCGGGAATTGAGATTCTTCATAGAGAAGCCAAGAGGATCAAACTCAACGGTGCAATTGTTATCAAAAACAAACCGACGGACATATTAAATTCTTAATTATTTGAGATGAGAGAACATTGTTGAGGGAGAAAAAGGTAGAACCGCCACCTAGACATGTGGAACCAATGGATGTAACAGGTAGAGTAAAGCCATTGCCAACAACAATATTAGAGCGAGTATATATAGAAGGAGGGTGGGAAAAAGAAAGGATACTGTTATCGAAAGCCATGTCAAATATAGCACCCATATCCATGTACCAATCATCATCACCTGAGGGAGGCATCGTCAAAGAGATGGTGTTGAAGGTATTTGCTAGTGTGTGTTGATCCCACACCGGTGCCGATGTGCTAGCTGCGCTATTGTAATATGTTGGTGTAGCCAGTGTAGTGAAGGAAGCTGCCATGGACTGCCTAGCGCCAAGGCCAAGGTGACCAAGCAGCGTGGCACGGAGACCAACAAAGGCGACCCTAGCAAATTGTTTTGCACCGATTGGACCAATCGGTTCTGGGCCAAAAACACTATGACCCATGGGATCAGGCCACATGTGGATCATTCCAGCCCATGAATTGTGTGGGCTAGGCTAGGAAGTAGGAGCCACCTACTGTTGTTGATTGGGAGGGGATTGTTGTGGAGCGGTGTTGCTAGAACCATGACCCCTATCTCTATCGCCGCGCTGACGGTGATTGTTGCTAGAGTTATGGCCGTCGTTACCGCTAAAGCTACCGCCACTGCCACAAATGCTACTGGAGTCAAATCCAGTTGCATGGGCAGGATTGGGAGCCGGAGTGCCCTCGGAAACTGAACCATGGTCAGCGCCACCACCGGCAGCAAGAAGAGCTATAGAAGCGCCAGTAGGGCAACTGCCGTGCGTTATTTCCGCAAGGAGAAGTTGCGAGCGTGCTTCCACAAATGTGGAAAAAGGCTTCTGCAAGAGAAGAATTGTTTGCAAGTAATGGTACTTTTTATTCAAACCTTTGAGGACAGTAAGAACAAGCGTACAGTCCGTGATTGGCTCACCGAGGTCGGCAAGCCCATCGGCCATCGTCTTGAGGCAGCGATAGTAGTCCGTGACAGAGAGGTCACCTTGAGTGAAGGGGTCGAACTGCGCCGATAGATTGAGGGTGCATTGCTCGTGGTTTCCCAAGAATTAGGGTTCGAGGCCATGCCACACGAGACGAGAAGTGGAAAAAGATGTCATGACAATCTCTAGGAGCTCGGTTGAGATGGAGCTCTAGAGCCATGTGAGGACCACGCAGTCCATTCGGACCTAATATGGTTAGTTCAGGAAAGATTCGTCAAAGAGAATATAGTGGGCAAGGGCGTACTTGCTGAGGATGACGAGGAACAACCTATGCCATTTGGTGTAGTTGGAGGAAGCAAGGTTGAGGGTGATAGGCACCAATGTCTTGACATTGAGAACGGCAACAACTTGGGTGTGAAGGGAGGCCGTGGCGTCATCTTCCAGAGGCGCAACATCCATGGACGGCGTCATGGGCAATGAAGTTGCCACAGGTAGAGAGGCAAGGGCGACGCGCACGGCATCCACTGCAGGTAGAGAGGCGAGGGCGGTGTGCATAGCATCCACGGTGGCTGCAATGATGGCATCGGCAAGCGCGGCATTAGAGGCCATGTCACCCGTGGAGAGAAGGATGGCCGCGCGAGCGGCGGCACTAGCTGCGATAGTGATGGCATCGGCGCGAGCAGCGTTGGAGGGTGTAGCACTAGTAGAGGAGAGGACAACGGCGCCAGCCATAGTAGCGGCGACATCGGTGAGAGCGGCGTTGGAGGCCATAGTGCCCGTAGAGGAGAGGACGGCCACATGAACGGCCATAACTGCATTGGTGGCGTCGACAGTCACTGCGAGCAGTACAGAGGAGTTGACAGAAGCAACCATAAAAGCTATTACCGTCGATGAAAGAAGGTGAAGAGGAGCGAAAGAGTAGGATCTAATAGCTCTAATACCATGAAAGCGTTTAAGCGAGAAGTATGGAGAAGCCTCAACGCAATAATTGATTGATTACAGGAAGCACAATATATATAGCCAAAACCTTTCATAACTATCCAGCCGATTTATAGCAACAATATCAGGGTCATTAGGAGAGATTGCTGACGATACAATACCAAAAATAATACATGTTAAAAATCATACAAGGTTAACAGAAGGAAGTGTTAGATCTCCTTCTCGTAACCATGCAACCCTTGATGACAAAAAAATTAGAGAAAACTCTTTCAGGAAGGCCTTTAGTAAGTATATCGGCAATCTGGCTAGCTGAGCTATGGCATGCAAATAATTTCAAAGTCCAAATTTTACTTGATAAAATACCAGTCTATTTCAATGTGCTTTATCCAATCATGTTATCCTGGAATACTCCAAATTGTTTGCTATATCAACGGCGGCCTTGTTCTTGCAATACTCCATTAGCGGGGATGATTTAAATAACCCTAGTTCCACGCAGCCACAACACCTTACATAAACCATACACCATGGCTTGAAATTCAGTTTCTACAGTTGAGCTATGTTTGAGCGAGCAATAACTCCTTGTTTCTTGCTTTGCCAGGTGACCATATTTCCACCAATATTTGTGCAATAACTAGATGTGGAGCATCGATAATCAATTGAGCCAGCTCAATCTGCATCTGTATAACACTAAACTCTTAAATCATCTTGACGTGTATATAATAAACCTCAACCTGGAGAGCCTTTAAGATAGAGGAGGATACGGACTATAGCATCCATTGACAAGAGTGAGGGTCATGCATGAATTGGCGAACCACGCTCACAGCAAATGCTATATCTAGCTGAGTATAGAAAAGATAAATTAATTTTCCAACCAAGCGTTGATACTGCTCTTGATCTATGGGTGTTCCTGCATCATTCCCTAAGTAGAGGTTTTGCTCAATAGGAGTTGCTATAGGACGGCAACCAAGCATCCCTAACTCTTTTAAGTAAATTAAGCACATACTTTCTTTGGGTTAGGAAGATACCATTAGGCCCTCGAGACACTTCGATTCCAAGAAAATATCTTAGATGCCCTAAATCCTTTACTTCAAATTCTTGTGAAATACATTTCTTCAAACGTTTAATCTCCGCACTTTCATCTCCACTAATGACTATATCATCTACATAGACAATCAAGATGTCCACTTTACCATCATCATGTTTATAAAAGAGAATGTGATCTAAATTGCTTTGTATATACCCCATTCGAACAACTGCTTGCCTGAACCAGTCAAACCATGCTCGAGGATATTGTTTCAAACCATAAGGATCTATGTAAATGCAAAACTTTACCTTCAATTTGGGATGTCCCAAATCCAGGATGTATATGCATATATACTTCTTGAAGACCATCATGGATAAAAGCATTTTTGACATCCATCTGGTGGATAGTCCAATCTAGATTGATTGCACAAGATATAAGAGCTCTCATAGTATTCATTTTAGCAACAGGAGCAAACATCTCCTCATAATCAATTCCATAAGTTTGAGTGTAACCTTTTGCCACCTAACGAGCTTTATACCTTTCCACTTTGCCATCATGATTTTGCTTCACATTGAATACCCACTTAGGACCCACTTGTTGTTTGCCTTGTGGTAGATACATAAGCTCCAAGTTGTATTCTTTTCCAAAGCTCACATCTCTTCTATCATGGTTTCTTTCCACTTAGGATCTTCTTTGTCTTCCTTCTGATCTCTTGGTATAGATATGGCATCAAGGGATGTCATGAAGCTCTAAAATTTAGAGGTACAATGTTTATAGGAAAAGAAATTTGCAAGATTGTGTTTGTACCCAATATAATCTTTTAGACATGATGGGATAGTGGTATTTCTTACTAGTTTGCTATTGGCAATAGGTAAATCATTATCTATTTGAGAAGGGACATCACTTTTAGTAGAGGGGCTTTCACCTAGCATTCCTATGCCAATAGGAGCTGTAGGATTATCAAGACATATCTCAGAAGCCGGAGATTCATGCACGACAGACTCCATAGTATGTGAGGGTCATAATAAAGAAATTGGTGGAGCTTGCACCTCTTCAACATTAGAGCTATTACCACTTCCATTATCATTTTCCTCCCCTTAGCTTGTAGTGGAATCACCATTGTTGTTGTTGGTTGTCATATTGTCAGTTGCATCATTGTGAGATACACCTGAGGTAGGAACATAGATAGAGCCCACATGAACACCTCCACTATAATTGCTACTCTCCTTGTTTCCCAAGTACAATAGCGACCAGGAGAGGAATATCTCTTGTGTCACTGGTAGAATTGTAATAGGGCTCATGTTCACGGAAAGTGGCATCCATGCTTACAAAAAAACCGTGTTCCGAGGGACACCAACAATGATAGCCCTTTTGGGTTGAAGAATATCCCACAAATGCACAACGAATAGCTCGAGGATCAAGTTTACCTACATAATTCCTATAATCAGAAACAAAGCAAACACACCCAAAAACCTTAGGAGGAACCACAAAAGAATTTGATCCATAAAGACATTCATTGGGTGATTTGTACCCTAAGACATGAAGAAGCATCCTTAACCGCTTCCCCCTAAAGAAACTTGTGTACATTCATAGTGAACATAAGGGAACGAGCAACTTGAAGCAAATGACTATTCTTACGCTCTATGACACCATTTTGTGCAGGTGTGTTAACACATGTAGTTTGATGTATTATACCATTTAGCAGCAAGATATTGCTCAAACTCTTTGTTAACATATTCAATGCTATTATCAGAGCACAATACCTTGATGGTTGTACCATGTTGGTTCTAAATCAAAGCATTCAAATCTTGAAAAGTAGAGAAAACATCATTTTTATTTTTCAATAAGTAAATCCAAGTAAACCGACTAAAACAATCAATAAAGGTCACAAACCATCTATGCAGAGAAATAGAGGTATGTTCACATGGTCCCCAAACATCAAAATGAATCATGACAAAAGGAGTGCTACTTGTTAAAGCACGGCAAGAATAAGTGCTTCTTATATGTTTAGCCAATTCACATGCATCACATATAAGAAGTTCTTTTGAGCATGAGGCAAAAAGAGATGGGAATAAATGAGACAAGATGGAAAAGGAGAGATGCCCACTTCTACTATGTTGCAGTAATAGCTCTTGGGTTGAATCAGCACAAGCTACAAGTGTGACATCGTCACCTCCATTATTTAGATAATAGAGTCCATCATGCTAGATCCTAGTCCTAAGAATTCTTCATGTGTTAAGCTCCTGAAAGGCACAATAATTAGGTTCAAACTATGCTCTACAATTAAATAATTTGGTAATGCTACTATCAGATAAAAGATTAATTAGAAAATTAGGAACAACTTAGAAGCAAGGTAGTGAATCTAATTGATCCATACCCCATGATTGGGACAAAGGACCCATCAGCTATACGAACCCTATCTTTTCTACAATAGGATGAATAGGAGAGAATTTTTGAAAGAGCCTAGTTGGTGGCACATGTGTCAATTATCTAAGGTTGGGAATCAAGACAAGGTTCACATTTTGGGGATTGGTGACTACCCATACCTGAGACATGGGAACTAGAAGCACAAAGACAAGAACCTGTAGTGGATATAACCTGCTTGTCTAGTAGGAGCTTGGATTCACATTTCTCAAGAGATTGTGCATCTACTATTGGCAACCTTTGCAGGGTTGAAATAAATTTTGTTTGATTTTGCCTTTCTCCTTGTTCTCCTACTGTCACAAATCTCTCCTTCTTGGATAACCAATAAGCTTATAACAAGAATTTGTGTTGTGACCTGCTTTACCGCAATACTCGCATGTCTGCTTGGGATGTTTTTGTCCATGCATAGTTCTGCCCTGTTGCATCTCACACCATTTTCTTGGACATGGATCCTCTGGTGTGACCTAAGTTTTAGTTACGCTTGACATATTCTTCACCTTTTCCCTCTTATTGAGACTAAAATTTATGTGCTCGAATACTTCTAATCTTAGAGAGAACAAAGCACTAGCAACTCAAGCAAGGGCCAATAAAGGATTGATCTGTCTTGCAAAGACAAAAATAGGAATTATAGCCAGAAGAAACAGTACCCGTGTGTCTCCTTGGCAAGAACTCAGCCTCACATAAGCAACACCACAATGCACGAAGGCGGCTTTCAGCTGGCTCAACTCCCCTGAATCGAAGGGCAGTAGAAATGGCAAGCAAAAACAACTTTGCTTCTCGCCAATTGAAACAATTAGCTTCTTCTCACTAGCAGCAAGCCAATCTTTAGGTTCCCAAAACCTCAGAAAACGGGGCGGCACAGCACCTACCAAATACCACCAAATTTCAGCTGCTCAACACAGAAATCAACGAGAATCAAGCACGGGAATTACAGGGAATCGATCCGCTCTAATACCATGTTGATTAACTCATGGATTTAGAAGTATTTTAGAGAGCTAGGGTTAGAGCACGAGACACATAAGAAATTCTGAGAGCACACTATTCACTCTTCCTCAGTTCGGGTACTAGTGTACCTCACTATTACATGACAATATTTCATTTCTACCCCTCCATACATATTTGTATATGTACTACACCAAACAACAGAAGAGATAGCTGATCAAGCAGCCGTGTACACCTTTAGGTATATATAGAGGCCGGGGGTGTTAATTTGCTTCCATTATCTAAAAAACCACAATCAAGCTCTAATTTTACTATGCATGTAAGGCCATTACATATGTAGCCAAACTAAGGCACAAAGTACCGTGTACTATATGTATATACTCCGTCTATATGTAAAGGAAATTCAATGGTTTTAGGTTTTTAGCCACACCAAGTCCCCAACCAAAAAAACTAACGGCTTGACCTTCTTTAAAACCACCCACTCCAAACGTGTGTACTGTGTACATGCATTTGACATGAGAGTTAGCTCTACAGTTTGTGAGCACCTTGCCTCATTCCCGATGGTATAATTCACACAACTTGTATAAAAAATAATAGTTGTGCTTATTAGAAATATAAGCTACTATGTATTATACTTAAATGCACAAGGAATGTAATAGAATGTGTAAAACCATCAACTAGTGGCAAAGCCATGAAATTTTTAGAGCTCGAGAAAAATCTAACTACATTGAGTATGTACTAAGAAAGTTCTATTTTCAGTGCCTATACTAACCAAAAAAACACTATTGTGCGCTTGCCACACCCCGGGCAGCTGCCTGGGGTTGCCAAGCAGTGGCTTTGCCCACTACCATCAACTAATCATGACACTAATAAGAGGCACCATGAAAGAAAATGAGAATAAACCACATAGATAGGGTAAATATAACTGCTAGCGTAAGATAGAAGCTCGAGCCAAACTTACTATAAGTAATGTGGTGGTGTTTGTGAGTTTTCTTGGGTTGCCTAACAAGGCTTATAGGTTTTATAACTAACTACAATTCTAATGAAAAAAGTTAACATTTTATTTGTTATAAAGGTTAGTAATATGGTTTTTACTGTAGTACATATATGTTGATAGTGCTGAGGAATAAATATGTGATGGCTTATCAACCCTTAGTTGAGTACACTAGAATCAAGTTTTGTTTGTTTAACTTGAAAATAAACAACCCCTCCAAAGCTATACATACCCAAAACCTCATGAGAGCTTACCTATTCACAAGGGCTTTCACCCTTGTGCCATTGAATTGGGTAGCCAAATATGTTGTTTCCCATGCCTTCTATTTCGAAAATCATGTTTTGTTGTAGCATATAAAGAAACTATCCTATCCTAGAACAAGTTAACCCTAATTTATCTTGCACCTGACAAGCCAGGCACAGCATCTCTCTATGAATAAGGGAAGTGAAGAAGACAACATACGATTTCCGTGAATGGACAACAATCGTTGGTCACTAGAATTAGCCTATGTTGTCCTTCAAGTGCATTCTAAAATGTTGATGGACAATTGATGAAATTGAGGTTATGACAATTATTTAAACGAATGAATTAATCGTTAGAAAGTTGAAATTTATTTAAAATAGTTTTTCAAGAAATACTGATAAAAAAGATTTTTATTAAAATTATATTGTTAAATAGTTTGAAAAGCATGTTGACAATAATCCATCTAATAAAGAAGGCACCCGAATCATGGAAGCTCATTTTCACTGATTACCTCGTCCTAGGCCACTCGATGAAAAACTACCGTACAAGTAAAGGAATATCTTACATCATTAAATTAATTTTAATCATTTACAAAATCATGGAGGCTTTCTGCTCTATTAATACAAAAGTGACAAATCTTCTGCCCTTTCTTCAACAAGAAATCATGGAGGTTTGTCCAAACTTAAAATAATAATAATAATAATAATAATAATAATAATAATAATAATAATAATAATAATAATAAGTAGCAGCAGCAGTATGAAAATCGGATTTGCCATTTTGTTTTTCCACAAAAAACTGCTATACTGAATTAAGGCTGAACACTTTTGTTCAGACCTAGCTTGGAACCCTGATGGAATTCACTTAAATCCATTGTAAAATCACGATATCTCCTAGATGGAGGATGAATAGGCGATTTAAAAAAATATCCTTAATTAAAACTAACCTAAGTTGGTGAGGATAACTTTAACTAGACAACTAGATTAATTTTTATAATTCTAGAGTAACAAGAGATCAAAATAGACTTTGTAAAAATAGTTTAAATATAAATGAAATAAGTAGATGGACCAAAGACGATAAAATTTTTCACATGATGTTTGAAATCTTGCCAACTTACTATATCACCATTAAGATGAACCCAACTTTACTGCTCAAACCACCAAACCTTTGAACCTCTTCGTCAAGGGATGAGTAAAGTGTGAGCCAGTCCCGACATGATCTGTGTAAGTCTCAATCACTTAGGATAGTTTTTTCTTTACTCCGCAGGTGGTGAACTTCAAACCACTTACAATCAACATCGGATCTCATCTACAAACTTCTTGGAGAGGTCTCCAAGTAACTCCTCTAAGCTATCTAGGAGCTGGTAATCTACAAGAGTAACAAGTAGTAACTGGGCTCAGAGATAATTAAGTGTCACACTAGCTCAATTAATTATACAATACACTTGTCTTGGTTTAATTTACCTTAAACACCCACAAAGGATGAACAAGTGCTCAAGTGGTGTATGCAATAGCTCAAGTGAAATAGAAATAGTGCCAAGAAGTCATCCTTGCTACAAGTGGAAAGTATTTACACCCTCTATCCACCAAAACTAACTATTATAGTCAAGATCCTTCAACATTGCACAAGCCTAGACCAACCAACCATTGAACGGACCAGCCTTTGCACCAATGGTTTAAAAAATAGCCGTTAATATATATTTAATGCACCGGTTAAACTGATCGGCATGGGTTGGCTGGATCCACTAGCCACTCCCCCAAGCCAAAAAAAAAAGGCTTGGATCGATAGGCCCTAGGCCTCAAGCATCCAGCCTTTTCAAAAAGACAAAGCCAAGCTTCAGGATAGTCCTAGAACCTGTCTGTCTGGCCTCCTAAAAATAAAAAAGGGGTTGAAATCTCAAGTGCAATTTCAATACATATGATCTAGCGTAGCCTATTTAATCACATCATTGCCAAGTTAGAAAACAAACTAATCACAAATTTTGTTCCCCCATACACCTCAATCTACGAAGTGACTAGTTTTACTGTCTTCCATCTTGCACCGTTAAATTTTAATATGTGGCATTTGATCTTGGCATGTGGATCTAATTTAATTTACATCTCAAATAAAATAATAAAATAGTTAGTGATTGTCATTAATTACTAGAATTAACCATGGGGCTAGATGCTTCACCCATGCGTAAGCAAGTCCTACTCATTTGTATATATATTTTAGAATGGAGGGAGTAGGGCTTAGAAGGCATTAGGTTTTGCGGCAGGAACATATCCTATGCGCACAAGGTTTCTGGTGCACACAACTAACAAATATCATCAAAAAAAATTTAATTATATATTTTTTTCAATAGTTCTACACCTATATATATAAAAAGTATTGTCTTCAAATTCTTTGTATATAAAGAAAAAAAAAGATAAAATTCTAACATATTTATACTATTTGTTACAGTTAAAATATAATAAATTTGAAGATAAAACTAGTAGTATTGAAAGTATGTATATAATTTTTCTAAAATTTTTGGCGATATTTTTTAGTTGATGTACAAGAAGTAGGTACGAGAAACTTGTGTTTTACGGCGGCTTAAACATTTAATCAACCAACTCCAGAGGCTCGTATGAGTCGAAGCTTTATCTGAACTCTTAGGCTAATCTAGTCCATAAGGTGTTGCTGACCGGATCCTACTCGATTCACAATTGGCGTAGCTAACATACTCGGCTAAAGGAGTAAAATATCGACCAGTAGTAGCATCCAATTTATACGAAGGCTTCCGTTTTTTTCAATTTATTGGGTGGCTGATTCCCTAAAAAATTTGTAGAACATCTGCATCAACGACGCGCTTTCAGTAACAAAACAACCAAAAAGGCATTATTCAATCCACCAAACACCCTTCAGGATAATGCGTATACACAACTTGCAGATACACAGCTAATTATGGTCCACTTCCAAAGGTGAGTAAATGGTGGAAATGTACAGACAATACAAATTGTTAATGGAACAACAGTACGCATGTCGTCAAAATGCTTCTGAAGGGAACCCATCCCATGACAGCTCGAAGAGAGCGCCCTGCTTGAATAAAGAGGGTAAACAGATCATTATAACAACAAAAGACCATCCGATAAAGAATCACAATGGGCACTGGAGGAAAGAAAGCAAGTACCTGTCAATATGTGTCAAACCCTCTAAAAGGATCGGTACTGCATCCTCAGTTCACATCGAACCTTTTGCTTTGGTAATATCTGACAGATCTGTACAAATTTCAGACTAACTGCTATCTTTCACCGTCATATAAAAGATTCTACCAGGATGATTAGATCACCGCTTACCTGACTTGTTCTGCGCCTACTATACACAACAGATGCTTTATATTTAATTTAGCTTGGTGGGACTTGGGAGCATTTTGGTTAGATAAACAAGCTTTTTATAATACGGGAGTAGCACCTAGCAAAAAGATAAGGACCGACAAGGGAATTACACATTCAGTAGAGCTGATAGCTCATCGTCTCATTTGAAGAAAAGAAGAGAAAATCCCAGTCTTTAGACTGAAAAGAAACTACTGCCTTCCTTATATTTTACTATGATTTTCTTTCTTTGCCTCTTGTTACTTCTTTAGCTGTACATATATGACTTTCTCATTTTGAGTAGTTTTCTTGTCTAATGAAATTGAGGTTTTCTTTGGCAAAATTTGTGAGCTGATTTCCCATCATGTTTCTATGGCTATATGCAACATGTTTATATTGCTGCTTTTGTCAAACCTGGAAACGGCATTACTTGACTCTGTTTTCATATCCAATAGTTCTGGCAAAGGGAGGCAACAAGCTTGAGACAACAACTGCTAAACTCGCAAGAAAATCATCGGTATGGCTAGAAAACCCTGCAAATTTTTCAATGTTCCATGTCAGGAAATTCATCAAGATAAAAGAAACATCAACCATCATACACCTATAAAACACACATGTCACAGTTCGCACCACTGGATGGTTGATTTCTTCTCTTCTTTTTTTTTTTTTGTGGGGGGGGGGGGGGGGGGGGGTAGGGGGCGCGAATCCAACATCCAACAACTGCTACGACAATAATACTTCCAGTACCTACTTGTGTACTAAATATAAACTAGTACCAGAATATAAAAAATAGTACTTGGATATACAAGACTCAAATCACTCAAACAAATAGAAAAAATAGTACGAAGATGATGATATATACTGATTCCAGATTTCCATAATCCATTGTTCAACCAGACGCCAGTTTTCACAAACAAAACATATGTAGAAGGCACGTGAATTTCCTATAGGTCATTTAAAAGTAAGGAATATATACCTTCATCCATTCTGTTTTTATGCAATTACTGTTACCTCTAAAAGAAAAACCATATTGAGCACACATCAAAGGTAAACAGGCTTAATTTACAAAGGAGAGCAAACATAGCATTTTCTGCATATGTGCTTTCTGCCTGATAAATTATTGTTCAAAGATGGCAGTTTGTTTTCAGGTCTAATTTACAATAACTGAACTAAAATGGAACAAGTTATTTAGGTATATTGTCAATTGATTGTTGCCTGTTGATCAACTAAATATAATAGTAAATATTCAACTCGTACATCATCAGAACACAACCGATAAGATATGTTGGTTGATGACAGGCAGCTGATGGGGCAAGATCTTTCTGGATTGGGTGTTAAGGAACTACAAACTCTAGAAAATCAGCTAGAAATGAGCATACGCTGCATCCGGACAAAAAAGGTCAACCTACTAACCACATTTTTTGTTGGGCACCTGATTGATTCTATAAAGGATTAACTTTAAGATCATTATTTTTGTTTTCAGGACCAGCAAATGTTTGATGAAATCCATGAACTGAATCGAAAGGTTCTTCAACATCATGTACCAGTGCTAAGTCTATGAGTCGGTCAATAAGCTGACTCTATTGCTGGCTTATTTTCAGGGAAGTCTCATCCACCAAGAAAACATGGAACTATACAAAAAGGTCAACCTGATGCACCTAGAAAATGCTGAGTTGTACAAGAAGGTACTTGATAAATTTTGACAGATTATTTCACAGGATACACTTTATTGTATGACGATTGACTGCGCTAATCTCTCTCAGCTCTCCGAGACAGGGGCACAAACTGAAGTGAACCGAAATTCAACAACTCCATACAACTTTGCAGTTATCGAGGATGCCAACACTCCTGTTCGTCTTGAACTCAATCCCCCACGCCAACAAAATGATGCTGAGCAAACTGCACCTCCTAAACTAGGGTAACTCAGATTTTTCTGCACATGATCTATCTATTCTGTTCTTAGTTCTTTAGTGAAGCGTCAGTTATAACTTATTGAATTATTGCAGGCTCCAATTGCATCCATGACGATTTATGGTGTGGGGTGCTGCTCATATTTTCATTATTCGCAAGGGCTACAGTTCAGAGCACCCACAACGTTATTGGTTATAAAGAAACTAACAGATAACAAGACAAACAGTTTGCATGCTTGGATGATTGATATCTGGTACTGTAAATCTATTCGAATAAAACTATATTTCTCTGAAGAGGCCGCATAAAATGATTCTAATAACTATTTGACATATCTGTGTGCAAACTTATTGACAAAAACAAACGGTGGGCAAAGTTATGGCTCTGTTCTATCTTAAAAAGCCATAGGCAAGCAGAAGAGATGAAATGGCATTCTAATTTCTCCATGCATGAGATATACCAGAACAAAGAAAGTAATGTCTCAACGTTCAACCTTTCTTGTTAATAATTTTAGATATTTATGTGCTCACTAAACCTTTTTTTAGTATCTAATAACTGTTCTCAAGTAGTATTTGTAGCAAAACATTTTATACACAGGAAATAATCAGAAGCGCATCAATGTTATATGTAAGTTTATGGCAAAAGACCTGAGCCTCTTAAATACCCATGCAGTTTCGTATTGCTAGCTGCGCCTCTGCTTTCCGAAGGGGCATGTCCTGGACACAAAACCTAGGACCCTACACCTCTAACTGCGCCTCTAAATACCCATGCAGTTTAATATTGCTAACTTGTACCACCGTATAGAAAGATATTAGATATCTATATCACAAAATTTATTTATAATAGGAACAAGACCTTGGGTCCCTGCACCTCCTCACAAGTACCTGGTTACTTACTGGTAAATTGGTGCAGAGAAAGAAACTCTAAGATAGGTGAATTTAAGAAAATTGCACACTCAGAGGCCTTTCCCAAATTTACCATACCATAATCTCATGACATTTAAATATACTAACATGAATATATGTGAAAATCATGTGTATTTTAGAAAATTACAAACAGTCTGTTCTGTGACTTTATGGAAACCATTGACATTTTTTTAATGAATATGAAACCTTGAGTTCGCATTATTTAATTAAACACTAAAATGAATCTTCATGCAGACCCGAATATTTAGACAATTCAGTTAAATCTGAAACCAATCATAATCGGTGTTACGAATACATATAGAAGCGTATAAAGAATAGGATCCACAAAACGTGTTCACCGTACGGCAGGAGACCCATATTTTGTAGATCACTTTTCAACTACATAGGAGATTTGCTAATTGTGGATCACTATCTAAATGAAACGGGCCGACTGAATACAGGCAGTCAATTAGGCCAATATGGCTTCTTTCTAACACTCCCCCACAGTCGAATCGTTGGTAGAACGAACGTTTAGACTAGACCAAAATTCTTTGAAAACAAAATAGGGTAGCCCCTTGGTGAAGATGTTAGCAAACTAAGACGTCGTAAGGACGTGAAGGACGCAAACATCACCAAGTACAACATACTCTCGAATAAAGTGTAGATCGATCTTCACATGTTTAGTGTGTTGGTGCTAGACAGGATTAGAAGACATGTAAACTACGCTAATATTATCGTAGTATGTCTTACACAGACGAGTGTGTAGTTTAGACAATAGATGATGTAACCAAGTGACTGAGCAATAGCATTGGCGACCGCTCAATACTCAATCTCCGCACTAGAACGAGAAACTATATTCTGGCGCTTGGATGACCACGAGACCAGGTTATCACCGAGGAATACCGTATATCTAGATGTTGATCGACGGGTGTCAAGATAACCAGTCCAATCAGTATCAGAGTAAACAACCAAGTCAAACTGAGAGGAGGGATGCAAGAATAGGCCCATATGCAGGGTACCGCGAGCATAATGCAGAATACGCTTCTGAGCAGCAAGATGAGTCTCCCATGGGTCATGCATATGAAGGCAGACTTACTGAACTGCATAGGAGATATCCGATCTAGTGATGGTGAGATACTGAAGAGCACCCGTGAGAATGCAAAAATCTGTAGGATCAGACACTAGGGCATCATCTACAGGGAGGTTCAGATTCACATCAACCGGTATGGAACAGGGTTTGCAGTCAGACATGCCAGCACGGTCAAGAATCTCAATCATATACTGACGCTGAGAAAGAAAGATACCTAAGTTTGTGTGCTGAACTTACATACCCAAAAAATGATAGAGTGCCCAAATCCTTCATGGAGAGCTCCTACTGAAGAGCGTCAATGATACGCTAGAGTAAACCGATAAATGAAGCTATCAGTATGGTATTGTCCACATAAAGCAGGAGATAGGCAATATCTATGCCATGGTGATAGACGAAGAGGGATGTGTCTGACTTGTTTTCAGTAAAAATGAGCTACAAGAGGTAAGAGACAAACCTGTTGTACCATGCACATGGTGCCTGTTTGAGTTCATAAAGAGAATGTTTGAGACAACACACATAATCAGGATGACTGGAATCCTCAAAACCAGAAGGCTGAGCACAATAAACTGCCTCAGACAAGGTACTATAGAGAAATGCATTATTTACATCTAGTTAATGGATAGGCTAGGAGCATGAGAGAGCGAGAGAGAGGACAATCTGTGCGGTTGTTGGGTTGACAACAGAACTGAATGTCTCTGAAAAATCAACATCGGGTCACTGTGTGAAACCCTGAAGAACCTAGCGAGCCTTGTAGTGCTCAAGAGAACCGTCGGCGTTGAATTTGTGTTTGAATACTCATTTGCCAGTCACCACATTGGACTGAGGTGGTCAGGGAATGATATCCCAAATGTGGTTGGATAGGAGCACTGAGTATTCTGCCTCTATAGCGGTTCACCAATTTGGATCAGCGAGAGCAGCACGGTAACTCTGAGGAATTTGTGACAGTTGGGCAGCCTCAAACAATGCATACTAACAAAACCCGCGCTTACCGTGTGTGACCATGCTGTGTTGATTTGTCATGAGGGCAACTAGGACTACACCAGAAGGAATGAGCACTGAAGCCAAGGGACCAACAGCAGCAGCAGGAACAAGTGGTACAGTGACGACTGGTGCTGGGAAAGTCGATGCCGTAGCCAGGCGCCGGGAGTAGATGAAGTCCCGGTACCGACCTAGTGCTAGGGAAGTAGTCAGAGCAGAGAGAGCCAAGGCCGGTGGGCGACCCCTACCTGTGGACGATGAAGGACCTGTGGGGATCATCGCAGGTGAAGGTAGGTCACCGGGCATCACTGTCGTAGGCACCACAGGACACAATGTCACATGGGGTGATCCAGATGATGCACCAGGTGATGGCGTAGTTCCAAAGGCACCAGCCGCATGTGGCGATGCGATGATAGCGCCAAAACTTCCTATAGAACAAAAAAGGTGACAACGTGAGGAGAGCTGACACTGGGTTAGGGGTATCATCCAAAAAATCAAATTCCGCACGTGTGGGTGGAGAGGGGTCCTCAAAAAAGGGAAAAGAGGATTCCTTAAAAATCACATGGCGCGAGGTGATGAACAATCAAGACAAAGATAGCCTTTATGGCTTGGAAAATAACCGAGGAAGATAGACAGGGAAGAGTGAGAGGTGAGTTTGTGAGTGGCTGTGGCAGAAAAATTGAGATAACAATTGCAACCAAAGACCCAAAGATGCTCGTAAGAGGGATGCGATCCGAACAGAGCAAAGTGAGGTGTTGAGAAATTAAGTGTTTTAGTTGGAAGGATGTTAAGTAGGTGGGTGGCGACGCCAAGGGCCGTAGCCTAGAAAGTGGGAGGGATGCTAGCCTGAAACAACAGAGAGCGAACAACATTGTTAGTGGTGCAAATAATGTGTTTAGCTCTACCGTTTTGAGTGAAGGTATAGGGACATGACATTCAAAGATGAACGCCATGCGATAAGAAGAAAGCGAGGGCACGAAGGTTGTCGAACTCGCAGCCGTTGTCACACTAAACTCCCTAAATGGTGACCCCAAACTATGTGCGAGTATAAGCAAAGAAGTTAGAAAGAGTGATAAAGGTGTCAGACTTTAGGAGCAAAGGAAATATCCAGAGGTAATGAGAGCAGTCATCTAGAATAACTAGATAATATTTATGATCAGAAATGCTAGTGAAACGAGATGTTCAAAGATCACAATGAATTAACTAAAAATTATGTGTGGCACAAGAAGATGATATGTGGAAGAGTAAGCAAGTATGGCGACCTAACTGGCAAGCATAACAGAGAGTATTGCTAGTACTTTTATTACAAGAAATGGCTGAAGAATGTGCTAGTCTAGATAGGACGTCATGTCCGGGATGCCCAAAACGCTAATGCCAAAGTGAAGACAAGGATGAAGCATGGAGAGCAGCCACCGGGAGGCGCAAGGAGTAAAGGGGTCTAAAGTTGTCACATTTGACGATTTCTCTCTCAGTAGGAAGATCCTTCACAGAACAGCCAAAGAGATCAAACTCCATAGAACAGTTATTATCAAAAGTGAATTGGCGAACAGAAATGAGATTTTTAATGAGGTTTGGAGACACAAGAGCATTATTTAAGACAAAGCTAGGGAGAAAGATGTGTAATGCCTGTGGAAGTAACTGGAATGAGATTTCTGTTACCGACAACAATGCTAGAGGGAGAATGACAAGAAGGGGCGGTGAGAAAGAATGCCAGCATCGGAGGTCATATGATTAGTAGCACCAGAATCAAAATATCACTCATGTCGTGGCAGCTGCTGCAAAGACATGATCTAGAATTGGCCACTATTGCCTATGTATCCCATCCTGGGGCTATTGGTGGGCACAACGACATAGAGGGAGACGGGACACCCCACTGACCAACCTAGTGTCTGTGCGAACCAACGAGCAGGGCATGGAGTGGCTAGACTAGCCCAACTAGAGGACGAGGCACCTGTGGTCTAGGCCACATTTGAATGGATCTAGACCATGGGTTGAAGATGGTGGGCCACATGCCATTGGGAGCTTGTCCAACGGGGTCCCTAGGAACAGTACAAACAACTGACCTAGAGACGCCATCCGAACCAGCGTTAGAACCGATGCTAGTGCCCACGCCGGAACCACCGCCGTTATCGCCAGAGGCCCTGCGACCACCTCGTCAACCACGTTTACCACATTGCTGATAGAATCCACCACCGGAGTTGTCGCCAGAAGTCACCGGTTACGAACAAGTTCGATATATGACCAACGAAGCAGTCAATGGCGAGTAGGGGGATGGCGACTTGAGTCCACTTGTTCTGGAGGCAGAAAGAGCTATGGTGGGGAAGGTCTTGTCCATGGTGAGTTCTTCCAAGCGCAGGTCATCGTGCACTTATAGGAAGGAGAGGAATAGATTGTTGCGGCAGAGATGGAGCCCGATGGTGGTGAAGCGCTCGTTGAGGCCTCGGATGATGTTGAGGACGAGGGTGCGGTCGGTGATGTGTTCGCCGAGGTCACGAAGGTCCTCGGTCATCTACTTGTAGCGATGACAATACTCGGCAACAGGAAGTTCTCCCTACTAAAAGAAACGAAACTCCTAGTTAGCGTAGAGAGCGTGGGTTGTATGGTTTTCAAGGAACTAAAACTTGATGGCAAGACAAGTCATACAGGCGGTGGCTCCATGCTGAGAGACAGTGTTGATGAGGTCATCAGAGATGATCCTAAGCAGCTAGGTATGGACGACACAATCTATGCTCACCCAATCCGGGGAGTGGGGCACGGTGTCATCGGGGAGTATGTGGCACTCTAAGGAGAACTTCCCGACGGTGAGGAGGAACGACTCACACCACCGAGCGTAGAAGTTGGAGGTGATGTCAAGGAGCAGCGGCACGAGCGCGCGGATATTTTGCACGGTGACCGCCTGGGCATGCAGGTTCAGAACGACGATGACCATGTGTTGAAGAAGGATGGCGTTGGGAGCGGTAGTATCGCCACCTGTGACGGAGCCGTCATCTGTTGCGGCGTCTTCTTTGCGGTGCGATTCCGCAGCTGCGCGTTCAAGGATAGCGCAGTTGAGGGCATCGAGAAGGCGGGCGTTGGCCGCGTCGCACTCGATTTGGGCGAGGACGGCCTCGCATTCTACTTCTGCTGCGCAGGCGAGAGTAGCGTTGCGGACAACTTTGGTCACACACTCGTGATCCTCCTGGACAGCTGCATCGGCAGCGACGGGGGAGTGTCAAAGAGGATCTTCTAGGATAGTAGGGCAAGTTTTCTTAGCGCGCTGGAGGGCAGCAGCGTTTGCGAGATCCATCAATCGACGCGACGGAGGAGAGAAGATGTCATGGCGGCGAAGATGGCGAAAGAGGGCAACGCGCTGGGTGATAGCGTTGGAGAGGAGGGCGCACTGGTCGACAGCGCCAAAGAAGGGTGGCGCGCTGGATGGCGATGCTGGAGAGGTGTGTCGTGCTGGCGACGCCGGAGAGGATTCGACAATGGTGAGCACGACATGGAAAGGACAGCGGAAAGAGCAGGTGATTATATGTGCTCTAATACCATAAAATCTAAAATCAATCACACATACATTGATCGGTGTTGTGAGTACATATAGAAATATGGATCCATAAAATATGGTCATCGTATGACAGGAGACCCATAATGGATCTGGCTAGCTGAATACAATTGACACAAGAGGCACTCAACCAATATGGCTGCTTTCTAACAGGTATCAATTTGACATATTTTTTCCAATGATTTTACACAAAAAAAAAACTAACCTCAGCTGAACAATCTTGTTGGTCCGCCAAACTTTTTTGCTACCTCCAAAAAAAGGAAGCAGTTAAAACTGGGTTCCTAGACCCCTTGTAACATTTGTTCCTTTTTGTTTCCACTTACTAAAGTATTGTTTTAAGTGGAAATTTTGTGGGCGATACATTACATCATAACTTTTTTCAAATAATTCTTGGAATTAGTCATGCCTACTTGAATAGGTTGGGAGCAGCTAAGACCGACCTAACCCCTCAAGATATGAAAAATGAAATAATGCATGTAAAGTCGTGGAAACTTTTCGAAAAAAAAGTAACATTTACGGTCAGTTCCAAAAATAATAAAACAGAAAGGGAGTGAATTGATCAAATTTTAATAGCACGTGGGTTAAAGAAAAAAATGTGTCGGTGGTAAACTACACTAGCGAAATAATTTAGGACAGTAGAGTGGACTCTTCTCGATTCATAATAGTGATAGTCATTATAGAACTTAAGATTTTCTTACAAGATATGCAGTTGCTTTCTCTAGCTTGTTGCCTCCACTTGCAGCAACTGGTAGAGAAGGAAAAGGAAGAATTAATCAGTTAGATCAAAACACTCATATTTGAAATTAACTGCTAGTGCTATTGGCAGTAAAAAAATGCGGACATACAAAAAACAGTTCACTCGAGTACTACACAAAATATTTGCTCAACAAATTCAAATGTTGCAGCCAAAGCAAAATGCAGCCTTTCCCTATCTATGAACCACAAGAGTTCACGTTAAAAACAAGTTGATGTTTGCTGAAAATGAAGACCTAGAAACCTTCTGCTATCAAGATCAACTTCATCCCAATTGACAGAAAACTACAATGTAATACAAATTAGCTTTTGCATTGCATGTGTTTCTAGTAGTGGTTCGGTGCCACTACAAAGTACAAACTGTCCTGAATAATAATAACCAGGAAAATGACACGGAACTAGCAAAGGTACTGTATGGCTAGTACGGGAAATTTGGTTAATAACAAATTAGTATTCACTAGTATTTCTTCATTAAATTAGAAGCTGTAAAGTAAAGTGCCAAATGCTAAAAAGCAGAGGGCATATGACGTGTTCATCAAAGCATGCCAAAGCTCATCTCAATGAAAACAAAAAAAAAAACTAACAATCAGAGATATTTTGTTTGACCTCTGACATTGGCAGAATATTTTGCATTTTTGAACTTTTTACTCATGCAATTTTATGAAAATATTGCATGCCTATCAACAAAACTAAACTATCATAAGATAATTTATTGCACAAACACATTGATTTCTACAAAACCACCAAAGAGATATTCCAATACACTGACTAAAATTCAGTAATGCATCTGAAAAAATATAACTACAGCAGGAAGTTTCAAAATAATACATTCTCTTGAATGAATTATACTATATTATGCCAAAGAGAAGGGAGTGTTAAACTTTGGTGGCGTGCACGTGCATAACTTTAGTATACTCGTGCATGTATTACGCGTAATAAACACATACATCATAGGTCAGATAAATAGGAACGTATTGTGTGCAATGTGCACACAAGCTTCGGGTGCACTCACCATCCTCAATAGAGGACTCAAGATGGTCAATCCTGAAATGATAAGAGAATAATCTACTCTTCTCCAAAAATTAAACTACCTCTTGCACACCAACTAACAAATTAGCATATTCTCAGACATCTTTATTTGTCGTGTGCCACATGAAGCTAGCCGCCTAGTCGTCATTGAAGATGTCACTCCTAATATGCTACGCATGCTATTAGCAACAACTTATTGGTGAGCGATGCCCATGAGATCAGCGATCTGCCAACGCCTTCAGACGTCTCGTTGGCCGCTCGGATGAGTGCATGCTCAAGAAGCGCTTACACTACAAGCAAGCACTCCTCAAACACCTCTAGGGCCAGCGTTAGGGTGGTTGTTCTTGCCACATGGTGGCAGCCGTCGTGACTACACTTAGACTAGCATCACCCCCTCTACCCGAGGGGGCATAGAGTATGCTGGAGCAAGATAGTAGCATCCGTAACGTGGCGCAAAGTATCGTCGTGGTGGCAGCATGTAATGTCGGTTAGCAGCATCAAACTCCTCGAAGTCCAAGCAGCGGTGACGATGTCTACTAGCTATCGCTCTACGATTTCTGGCAGGCCAACCAAGAACATCAAGTGTGCTCAAAGAAAGAAACCCCTAATTGGCACGCTAGCTATTTGCGATCATGCAATGGGTGATCTAATGCATGATGGGTTAGACAAATTAGACACAAAGGATTTTAAATAGGTTTTGACCACTGAGAAGTGTAATACCCTACTCCTATATTATTTCTTGTTCTTCATATGCTATAATGGTGTTTTTTCTCTTTCTTTTCCTCTCCTCTCTCAGCTACAAACCTCCCCTTATATATTCTTCAGGGGTACCATGCATTTCGAGAGAAGAAAGGAGTGTACAACAAAAAGACCAGTGGGCCCAAAAAAGTATAATTAGTCCAATCGTTACAAGAGCCCTAGCAACCATCACCGATGCCATGTTGTTCTCCTACTATCGTTGGCAATAGCTGGCCTACATGCCAGCCACTCCACATGGATAGGTGGAAAGCTGGGTCATAGTGGGTAGGCTAGTTGTAGCCATGATTACCTAGTATACGTTCTGTCGCCTATCGTCTATGGATGAAGTAGATATCTGTCTTGTCATTCTGACTAGCATAAGTGCACGGACGCTACATCGAGCTAAGTGCTCTAACCTACCATATTGAATGTGGTGGTTGAAGTAATTGGATACATACGGCACGGGCTCTCATTCCCCTATGTTCCTATGGAGTGCCCGAGCTTGGGCCACCGCATTAGGACTATCTCTCTAGGGCCATTAACCATCCTAGGGTTTGCGTGCCTAGACAAGGCAGCCCGTGGTCATTAGCCCATAGCTTGGCCAGCTCAGGCTACTTGGTTGGATGGGCCAACTCAAGCAGTTGCATTAATGCCAGGTGTTTCACTACGGGCAGCCCTCGGCATTGATGCTTGTAGGCCAAACTCACTAGTACGCTACTATTCGCCCAGGAACCATCTGTCTGCCTTCTAGCCACTTTGGTGGGACCCCTGATTCCTACTTCATCAACAGTAACCCTCAGGCCTAGCACTAGGCAACGGCTATGTGACTAGAGATAGGGCCCATCTTACCGACGGCCTGGAGGCTATGGGAGTAGATCGAGTCATCTTAAATGGGCCATCCGGGCCTCTACTTCGTTCCTTCATGGGCCAAGCAGTAGGGGGTGTTCCCTATTTTGCAGACACATAGGGGATATGGGGAGATGGAATAATGGGCATCACTCCACCTATCCCCCACTTACCCACGCACGCACCTCACGTGCTTGGGAGTAACGACGCCTATGGAAGAAGGACATGCTGCCTAGATTCTCGTGCCTAGAGCGAACCCTCATGGGCTCTCCCTATAAATAAGGAACCACTGTGTGCTACAATTTCCTTTCCGCTTCACTATTTCCCTTTGGCTGTAGCTACTCTTGTTTTCTTCATCCTCCCTTATGCACGTTTGTTGCCGCCAATGCAACTCCATTTTCCACTCCATACTCATCGCCAACTACCCTCATGGGTAGATCTGGCCAGTGTAGCAAGGTCTGGGGGAGTTCAGAGCTGTCGCCATCCTGCCTCAAGAATAAGGTCCGGGTAGCGAAGGTGAGGGCAATGATGGTCCCTACGAAGCAATGGGGGTGTCGTCGATGAGGCCGAACAAGGGCAGACAATCTAGTCCTATACAAAGTAAGACAAACCCTTGGTGAGATAAGCACTTAGCTTACTTGAGTTTCACACAATGTGGTAATCAAGAGAGATAAAATCAGAGAGAGGAAGATCACCAAATAGCTCAAGCGACAAAACAACACATGCAAGATAATGAGAGAAGAGGAAACACCGATTTGTTTTACCAAAATTTAGAACCAACCATTACTACTCTTTACTGAGGAAGCTCCTATCAGAGCTAGATCTATTTTAACTACTTTCCTCTCCAAGCAACCACCTCCAGTGAAGGTTTGGTCTCTAAGCTACCACCAATAGAAAGTCTGCTCCAATCACCAAGATCCAAGCTTGGACGCTACATGACTCCCTTGATCAGTCAAGCTTACTCTACCAATAAGCTCTTAAGGCTCTTGGATTATCACTTAGATTGCTTAGGTTGTAAAGGGTCCAAAAATCTTCAAACAACTCTATAACAATGCCCATATATAGCTCTAACTCCTCTAATTAGCCATTTATAGCGGTTGCAAAAGTGTGACATGAATGCACTAGGCTAGATAGTTCGGTACCATGCTAGATTGTCCAACCCTATACAACCTTTGTAACGGTCATTGACAACTAGCCGTTAGACTATAAAGAGTCAGTCAATCCGATACCACTATCGGATTGTTCGACCATTCCTTTACCAAACTGTCCAATCTCCACCGAATTGTCCAATTCATTCTTCTCCAACATCCTGGTCCAATCGCTCCAAGTCTTGGTCGGACAATTCGGCACTGCACTGAATTGTCCGATGCACATTTTTCGGTACCGACACCAAATAAACCCACCATTACACTTTGTCCGATCACTTTCAAACAAAATATAAGTCAGATTGTCTGACATTGCTTCATATTATCCGATTCAAGCTAATCACAATAGGAACAGATTATCTAATCGATATAGGATTGTCCATCCAGTTCAATTTCTTTGTCCAGTCAACACATGACCACTCTAGACATTGAACTAGTCAAACATTCTAATTAATTCTAGATTGTTCGACTCAATATTTGATCCCACACGATCTCCATATGATCAACACATGATTGTGTGATCATTGTTAAGCTAGGCAATCTGACATCAACACAAACTATCTAATCTAGTTGTAACAGCTAACTAGACATGTGTTGGGGCAAATGTTCAGCATCACCCGAATTGTCTAACCCACATAAGTTTCAGAGCAACTTGATTTCCTTTCTTTCGAGCTTTTTCCCGCTCGCTGTCACTTCAACAAAGGATGATACTCTAAACTTGTGACTTCTTATGGCCTCAATTGATCTATCAGTGTTGTACCAAGCACTTGCTCTTTCACTACTGCATTTGTCCTTCGGCGCTAAGCCCTCGCTTGCCCTTCTCCATACATAGTCCTTCATGTAGCCAAGTCTTATTAACCATTCACCACGTCTTATCATCTTTAGTCACTTATGCCTTGTATCACAATAAATATATATTCTATTCTATTCTTCATCTTTATCGGACTAATCTCCTACTTATACACTCATTAAGCATATTAGTCTTTTAATTATTTATCATCAATCATCTAAAATCCACATGAGCCTAGATGCACTTTTCAGTGGCACATGCCTCTCCTTCAACTTGACAGGCCTCCCTCCTCCTTCTCTCTCTCAATGGTGAGTGGGCAGCAAGTGTAGGGTGCTAGCAAAGAGGAATGTGTGAGTGAGGCATCACAATAGCAGGCTACCCAGTTTCTCCCCGTCCATGGCTACTCTAGCTCCCTGGCCATATCCGCTGCCCGCTGTAGAGCCTTATGCTAGCCACCCTCTTCCTAGACCCCTTTTGCCTCCATCGCAGAAGCGCCAAGCTCTGTTTCCGTCACTCAGTCTCTCTTGGTTGAGCTCAAGGAGATGCTGGATAAGCTTGAGGTGGAGCTTGTCGACCACTGGGCTGCTATAGTCACCATGCCTCTGCCACTGTGCCTCACTACTTGCGTCCCCCGATAAGGCTGACCGCCACTATTGCCACCACAAGCTTGAGCTAGATAGGAGCCCTAACCCTCCTTCTTTCCTTCCCACTAGCTACATAGAGCTAGGCAGCTTAAGGAGGCATGAAGCAGCAATGAGCCCGATGCTCTCCCGGCGTTGACATTGCTAGGGACCTTATGGAGGCAAGCGGACTTGATGCCTCTGCCATGTTCGGTTGCCTTGTGTGGAGCTGAGAGATTATGAGAGAACTAGAGATGAAAGAGGAGAGAGGGTGAGAGAGAGAGGAAGAAATAAGAGTTGCGTTTACATAACATGCGGGGCCTTAGCTATTTTTAATTATTTGTTATTTCTTGCTATCTGTAATGCTATGTAAACGCCACATAGACACTATGTCAAATGAAACTCAGTCAATATATGATGTGGACACCAAGCAGGACAAAACCACCCTTCAACCACTTGGAGAAACGAAATAAACCGGTTTCGATGAGGGAGCTGATATATTCGGTTTTGCGGTTGAGAGGGACATTACTGAGACTACAGTTGAGGGAGGCCAGATTGATTTTTTCCATAAAAAAAACTTAAAAAGAAAAGTTTCATATATGGGCTTGGAAGGCCCATAAGGCCCACCGCCCACGTGACCAAGGCACGGCTGCGCTGGCTGGTGTGCGGTGTTAGTGCATCTGCCCCGGATGTGAACGGCCTGCTCTTTTGGAATTGGATTGTTCCGGACAGTAAAAATGGTAGGGCCTTGTCGTTGGTTCGTTGTGATTAGATATTGCAGGCCGAGATCTCTGTTACTGGCCGAGGAATAAAGGCCTATTTACATTAGTGAAAAGTTTACTTTTTATTCCTCAACGTTTGACTTTGGTCCTTTACAAAAAAAAACCGTACACAATTTCTCCCTTAACTAACCAATGCAAACTACCTCTCTTGGTTTTTTTTCTATATGGCACTTATGTGACATATTAAATAGTTAACTTGTGCTGAGTCATCAAATATCACTATTGATGTGGCAGTATAGTTAGAAAAAGAATGAAATGAAGGGTCTCATATGTCATTATCTCCCTCTCCTTCCTCTATTCTCTCGTAACATGACATAGTTGTCACTAAGGGTGAAGGAGAAGATAGGAAGTCGTCATAGCCGTCCGGTCATAGAGCTCTACAGTGGCGATAGAGACGATCTAGAGGTAGCAGTAGCTCTGGCTTGGGGGAGCTACGGTGGAAGCTCGATCTCTTGCTCTAGGATGGTGGCGACTCTGGCTTAGGGGAGTAGCGATGGCAGCAAGGCTTAGAGTGAAGTGGTGGCAGCTTGATCTTGCCAATGACGCCGTCCCTCGATGATGTTGTTCTTCTCCTCACAATGTAGCCTCCACAAGGGTCGATGCCGGCTCAGCATGGGTCATCTCTGTGGTTAGAGTGGCAAGAGTGTGTAGCGGCAGCCAAGACGTAGGTGATGTGTGATGCAGGGAAGAAGATTTGCCGACTAGCACGATGGTGGCTAGAAAGGAACCATCATTGGGTAGGAAAGCGTAGCACCATCGCCCCCATGGTTAGGACCAGCATTAGATCTAACATCTTGTTGTGCCACAACGTCATGGAGTGGAGCTTGAGGTAGTGAAGTACGACAATGGTGGTCGGCGTCGCAGGAAAGCTTGGTCGACCTCTAGCTTGCCTACTTGTCTAGGCAAGTGTGCGAAGCTCGAGCTCGACGAGGAGGTAGCAGGTGTAGTGTTCATGCTATGGCAAGGTGTCTGCCAAGCTTCATCTCTCTTGTCCATCATAGAGCTCGGTGTTGGTGGCAGAGACAATCTGGAGCCTAGGTGGCTGCTCCGACTCAAAGGCGCAGTAGAGTAGCTCAATCTTGCCAACGACACTATCCCACCACATCTATGACTCTTCTCTTCCCTAAGCTAACAACAAAGACAATATCTCAGGATAAAGAGGAGAGTGGGTAATTAACGAATGGACCCATAATTTTTTTAATTTTTTTGCTAATTGTATTGTACGTAGATGCCACATAGAACAAAAAACAATTTGAAAGTGGTAATTTGCACTGATTTTAATAGTTGAGAGAGGCGTGTTTCCACTATTGCGGCTGAGAGCAAAATGGGACTTGGGCAAAAGTTGAGGGTGCGAAATAGACTTTTTCCATTACAGTAGAAGCTAGTAGTAGGTTATATTTGACATGGGCTTGGTCTAGGCCATTTGCCACGCTTACTCTGTTTGTTGCCAAACTAGATTACTACTAGACCATCCTACTAAATCATACAAATTTCCTCTCTATCTAAAAAAACAGTAGTAGCAGTATACAACCTGCTTCGTGAAAACCTAACCGTTCCTCTCAATCGAACATAACTAAAGACTATTGTACTCTAGTGTTCCGTTTGGTCTGCAGGATTTGCTATCGGACTCCATTTTTCAGCTATTTTTTTTCTACTTACGAGGCATATCATGCGTGATGTTTCTGTTTGCGAATACCAAGTTTAAACTCTGCATGCTCCCGTGATAATGATATCCCTCGTAGGTTTGATCTTACACACAACACCCTGGTTTTTCTGCTGTCACTTGTATAGTCGGCAGTAAAACTCCTTGGGTGGCCCTGAAGTAGCACGAGGCAGACACAAACAGCAGAGGAAATAAACAGCGGTTCTGATGAACGTGGGGCTCTGAAACTCTCTGCAGGTGACGCAAACGGATTCAAATTCTGCCGGAAAAAAGAATTATGGCAAAGAGACAAAAGGGGAAGAAACGAGGGAACAAACAAGCGGGTTCAACCAGTACTACTGCTATTTTGTGCATCTCATCTAAACATTGTCTTGTTCCAGTTTTGAATTCCCTTAACGTTCAAGAATACTGTGACATTAAATATCAAACGTATTTGCTTTGCAGTATGTATGGTTGTGGAATGCACTTCTAAAGGAACATGAGCTGGATGCTTGTAATCTAAATGATCTCTTTTCTAATCTGGCAAGATCATGTCAAGAACAATCCGAAGCCAAGAATTACAATGTTGTGTTATTTTTTCTCAATTTGCGGTATCATACATTGTTCAGGGAAGGATTCCCGCCATGGCAATTCTTGGCTCCCCTCACCTCCTTGCACACCCTCTCTAGCATCCCCAAGAAGTCCCTGACGATGACGAATATCCGGAGCGGGCTCGCTTCGTCCTTTTCGACGTCGCCGTGGTAGTACTCGGTGATCTCCCTGACGTGCGCCAGCACCCGTAGCTCGCCGTCCTCCAGCTCCCGGATCACCTCGTTGGCGTGGGTGACGAAGGGCGCCATGAACGCCACGAAGCACTGGTTCCTCTCGTCGCCGGACAGGTCGCTCCCCACCAGCCCCTTGATCCGGGACAGGCCGTGCGACAGACCGGACACCGAGGTGGTGAGCACGTCCAGGTCGACGGTCGCCGTCTTCTTGACGTTGGTAAGCTCGGCGCTGAGCCCCGCGGCGATGTCCGTCGCCTGGGCGGCGCGCGACCGGGTCATCTCCTGCACCACGAAATGCAGCAGCGTGGTCTTCCCGTCGGTGCCCTTGACGTCGGCGAGCTTGAGCAGCGCGTCGAGCTTGAACGCCATGGCGCCTCCCCGGGCCGTCCCGACGTTCATCCGGTTCCCGGTCTTGAGCACGGCCTCCAGCAGTTTCAGGAACAGCTTGCTGGACATCAGCTCCCTGCACGCATCCTACCGAACACCAAGAACACAGCACGCCATTTTCAAACTCAGCATATTCTAATCACAAGCATATCAGTAAGACCGGCATTGGGACGAACTCCCAAGCTTCACCTCGAGCATCTCGAACGACTTCCTGATGTGGCCGACCTCGTCGGCGAAGGTCTCCCGGTAAAGCATCGCCTCCACCCGCGCGAACGCGCACGGTATCGTGAGCACCACCTTGAGGAGCCTCTCCGCCGGGACCAGGCCGTCGACGTCGCCGTCATAGCCGAACAGCTTGTCGACCTCCTCCTTGGTCAGCGCCATCTTCATGAGTGCCTCCAGCTGCTGCGCTGACAGGCCATTCCCTGCGACCAATCCATCCAAACCAAGAGAAGAACTCAAATTAAACACACGCACCTACTGTTGATTCGTGCTCGATCGTGCGGTTTGGTTACCGTGCAACAGGGCGGCGAAGATCTGCTCGGCGGTGGCGTTGACGGCCTTCATCACGATAGTGATGTTCTGCAGCCTCTTGGCGTCGAGGACGTGGTGGCCGAGCGAGGGACTCCTGCTCTGCACCTCCTCGTGCTTCGTCGAGCACCGCGCGTTGTATCCGAACAACGACTCGATCATCTGCTCATCCAACCTATGCATTGAACCAAACGTAGCTGATCAGCATGTGGCGCGAAACGTGTTACGTGTACTCGTGTGCTCGAACACTTGGAGGGTGACGAAGGGTGGGCACGTACTCGAATGAGCTCGATCGGATCCTGTCCCACACCATCCGCCGATTGGGAGCAGCACGCACCTTGTCCCAGTGCAGCGGCTTCAGCTTCGGCAGCGGCGAGCCGTTCTTCCCGACCGCCGGCACGCTCTGCCTGTACAGACCGGGCGGCGCGGGGGGCGCGGGCGGCGGCGGGAGGCTTGGGCCGCTGCTGTTCTGCTTTTTCAGTGCGAGCAGTGGCGGCGGCGGCGGCACTGGGGGAACGGCCGGTCCACAGCTTGTCTTGACATCCTGCTGCTGTGTTACTACCGGCGGAGGTGGCAGTGACGGAGGCGGCGGAGGAGGAGGAGGAGGTGGTGGTGGTGGTGATGGTGGCGGCGGCGGCGGCACCGTATTGTCACTTGCAGCATCCGAACGCGTGGAGACCGACTCTTCTTCGTCTTCCTTCACATGGCGCGCGCTGCCGCTCTGCGCTTCTGGAAACTTCAGGGAATGGACGGCTGGCCGGAGCTCTGGATCCTTGAGCACCTGCACTGTCGACTCCGACATCGACGAGCTCGGGGAGTGGCTGCGAAAAGCTCGCTCCCGATTGCTCGGCGTGCGCGGGCATTGCGGCGAATAAGGGCTCGCAGCCTTGATCTTCTCCGAAGGCGTCGGAGGGGTGGAGCTCTGGCGTCTTGACCGGCCGGATGGCGTCGGCGACACGCCATTGCTTCCAGCCTTCTTGTCCCGGAGCTCGGAGTAGGAGAAGTGCGACGAGTGGAAGCAGCACGAGGAATGGACCGAGTCGGCGCCGTCGTCGGAGAAAGCTCCGCTGTCTTCCTCCTCGCACTTGAGCTCTTCCTTCGGCCCGGCCAACTCCGCCGTCCTTACATCGCCACCGCCATGGTCGGCCTCGACGTAGGGCTTGACGGCGTCCAGGTAGAACATGTCCGGGCCAGGATCGAAGCTCACCTTGTTGGTGCCACCGCTCTGATCAGCACCCGGCATGCTCCTCCTCTGAAACCTCCTGCAAGCCAGGAACACCACGAGGACGACGAGGAGCACCAGCGCCGCGCCGGACAGCGCCGCCGCCGCCGCAACGACGACAAGCGGCGTGCTCTTCTTCCCTCCGGGCTCGCCTCCCCCATCTCGCGGGCTGTGCGCCGTGGTGTTCCCCCTCCTGTGGCCGACTTTTCCGGGGACAGGGTCCGGGAGCCGCGTGTTCTTGTGCAGCGGCGGCGGCGGCAGGTGGGCACGAGCCGGACCCGGACCAGGCGCCGGGGCCGGAGAGACACCAACTCCATGGCCATGCCGATGCTGCTTGTTACTCAGCCTTGCAGACCTCTCGCCCAGAGCGTTGACACCAAGCAACAACCTCACCTTCTCATCACTACTATCTCTATCATCGTCCCTCCTCTTCTCGCCACTGCCGCTAATCAAGAAGAGGAGACCTGTGAAAGACGTGATCAGGAAGAGGCAGAGGAGGAGGATGCCTCTGGCGATACTGGACATGGCTGCAGCCTGCAGGCATCAAACCATATCAAGGATGGATGGAGAGATCCTCTGGCTCAGTGGGAAGAGAGGACGTGGGAGAAAGAGAAGCAAACTGGACTGGATCACTGGAGAAAGCTGTGAGATCAAATGGATGGCGTCGGTGCCGGTCCGCGGGCAAGGCACGTACACACGCGGCAGCTCAAACTTAGAGCGAGGCTTCAATGCCACTCCAGGGAATCCCAGGGCAACGGCATTGTTGCATGTACCTGCGTATATGCTTTGCGTCACAGCCTCCATGCACCTACTTCATGGGTTTTGACATTTGAGCTTGAGCTACTGTATTAAACCTTTTTTTTTGAAATATCTCTAACTTTTAAGGCTCTTTTAGAACGCAGGATATGAATAACATAGAAAAATATATAGGAATTGAAGTGGCATATTTTTAACCCTATAGGAATTGAAAACATAAGAAACGAAAAGAGAGGTCATTTGATTGCACCATAGGAAAAAATGAGCAAAGAAAAATTTCCAAGAAGTTTAATATTTTTTAATAAAATTGAGCATAGTAATTCAATCTTATAAAAATTTTCTATCTCCATCCTATCAATCAAAGAGGTCTATAGGAAGAAAAAATCATTTGACAATCCTTCAATGGACCCTTAGCGGATTTGGTATTTTGAAAAACCAGCCGGGTGCAAAAGTTTAGAAAATTGTCTGATTTCATGATGTTGGGTACACAACATGAGGCACAAATTAATATCTAAAGGAATTTGAGGATTATTGGAATGCAGGAATTTTACATGTGAATTACTTCATTTCATTCGAAGTTCACATGAAATTCCTCCATTCCAAAGGGGACATTGATATTTCCATAAGAGGATTCTAAATAGAAGTATCTCTTGAGTAGAATTTGCACATATCTTAGCATATCCATGGACTACAGGGGCATGTGTGAATTATCGTGCACTTTCATTTAAGTTGAGTATATATATGCCTTCTGTCAATTATCGGCACACTTTTATTATCCAAAAAAATTTTCTATCCAATAAAAGTAACGTATAATGGTAGAGATAGCCGATATCACTATAAGGAGTATCCATGTCATCTGTGTATAACCCAAAAGGCGATCTCTATAGTAATTATTATCTGTAAACATGGACTATAGCTTATCCAAAACTAGATCTTGCTGCTACATGGCAGCTCAGTTTGAACTTAACACTATAATT
Organism: Oryza coarctata; assembly: GCA_030770085.1. Taxonomy (NCBI): domain Eukaryota; kingdom Viridiplantae; phylum Streptophyta; class Magnoliopsida; order Poales; family Poaceae; genus Oryza; species Oryza coarctata. The sequence continues at coordinate 11,611,763 of CM061468.1, forward strand.
TATTACCATGGTCAGTAAGATTCAAACGTATAGTAAAGCAATCTGGCACAGAAATTTACATCATTTTTTTATTGCAGCCTCCAGTTGCTCCCGTTGTCTTTGTTCATCTGTCCCTTTGCAAGTTTGTTGTGTTCTCTGGAGCCTTGTTTTTTACCCCAAGGCTGTATGGCCCCCATACAAGCCTTCAATAATATTATCAGCAGTACCCCTTCACCATTGCTGCTGATCTAAGACCATTATTCTCCCCTGAAAACAATTCAATGCCCTTGGGCTCACACATTTGAATTGCTCTTACAACAAGCTGTCAGGAGGTGTGCTATTAACAGACTGTACCATGCCCTAGCCTGTGTATTTGTGTTGTTGGATTGGAAGTAGCATCCTTGAAGGATGCCTGAGCCACCTGGATGTGGTTGGAATGGAATTGAGTGCCCTCAAAGGCGGTGAAGTGCATACTTGCATGGGATAAGTTGACAGACTCCTCTCTCCAGATACATATGAACTTCTGAAGACATGTTTCACCCAAACATGGCATTGCATCACTTGCATGCAGCACAGGACTGAGACTAATACAGTGATGATACTGATGCATAATTCTCTTGGATGAGACTTAAGTAGGACCTTGAGTAGGGCATCATGATTTATGGAGGCAAATCACCTTGTTCCTGAGCTCAACCTTCAAGCTCACATCATTGTTTCTTTAGCCATATAAAGCCAAAGCTGCCAAATACCTCACCTCCCAATTAAGACAAGGTACTCGCACATCTTGTTCATGACAACGATAGTCTCTAAAATCTATCTTTAACTACAATTTTTTATTATAATATAAAAAATAAATAAATATTTATTTTTTATTAAAGTATTTTTAATGCCTATCTATACAGTATTTAAACTTATTTTAAAAGTTATTAATAGTTAAAGTTTTAAAAATTTAAGTTAAAATACATCTAAAACGACAATCAATCAAAAGTGGTTGCATCAATCAATCAATGTTGATTTAATTCTATGTGGAGAGCAGTATCAAAAAGTGGTTGCATGCATGCATGGTCGACTCGATTCGCTGGGTTTTACCAAACTCTCAGCGCGCTGGCCTCTCCCTCATTGGCTCCGTTCTTTGGCAAGTTGGCATTGATGGCATTCAAGCTTCTAGAGGGCCATGTAGTTTGTGACATGCGATCAAGCACAATCAAAATCAGGCATAAAGCCGTCAAGGACTTAGCCTCTTGACGATTCGGTGCCGCCCGTGATCGACGCGGGTGATCGAGAGGGGAGCTAGTGCCAGGCGGCCAGCCTCAAACAACCGGAAACTTGCAGATTTCTACTCTGTTAGCCGTACTTCACATTGAGCTCCCGTTCTACTCTCCGTTTTAAGGACCGCAAAGCTGGGTGGTCCGATTGCCGACAAGGCGTAGGATCCAATGTGATGTTGTAAACTCTGTTAGTCATAAAATGGTTAGGAATTAATTTAATTATCTATAAATATTATCAGTCTTATTATTATATCACCCTTATATAAATAGATAGACCCTAGATGAAATAGTACAGCACATGAGATAAAACCAATAACGACGACTAAATAAAAGTTAACAGTAAAAAATAAATTAAACGATTAATTTACTCTACAGACATGGCTTAGAAACTTGGCTCGAATCTCTAAAAGTTTCCACACTTGGCCCGCTTCTAGAGGAACTCCTCGATGAACAGGTCTGCGTCGTCTTCTCCAAACTCTTTCTCTCTATCTATATATATATAACCAAAGAATGATTAATTTACGTACTCAGTAAGCCAAAGAAAATGTGATATGTTTTAGCCTAACAAGAGGGGCTAATGTTTTCACTTATGAAAGCAGACTTTTCTTTAAAGGAGTTATTTTGCAAAATATTAGTAAGGCAAAATTTTAATGATCAAAAATAGACTCACGTCTCAATTTATTCTACAAGTTGCTTTATAACAACTTATCACCATGATTACAAAGGATAACAATATTTAATATTTTCTCATCTTTTTCTTTATTAGCTCATTTTTGCTTTCTCAGCAATTAACATATAATCAAATATCATCTTTTAACTATTTTTTATAGTTAACAAGTTTTTACAGTATAAGTTTTGCCTTCTCAGTACTATAGCACTATGGTGCCAACAAATCACCTAAGTCACATGGATCTATTCCTAACCACAAATGTTAACCGTCTGTTACATAGGCAGACTCAAGAAATAGTCTCCATATCAACAACTGTGTTTATAAACTTTTGGTAAAAATAAAACTATATTATGATAAACACATCATATACAACTATAACCACGGACATGGCTATTTAAACAATTCAACTAAACTCTATAGAGATTACCCGTTTTAACCACACGTTATGAACTTCTCTCTTTACCTAACACATGACGATCAAGCATGGTTGATAAAGTAGGGCTTACTACAAGACATTTTTTCAAAACTAGCTCATAAATACTCCATGTCACACAGTTGAGCTGAATCTCTTAATCCTAAGCATTAGACAAATCTCATGCCATCATCTACTCATGACACATCGGAGATGTCCTACATTTATCCAATCACCTTAAAATATGCTAGAGTAACTCTCATCTTGGGTAGTACGATCTACAACACCACCTTCTCATCCCTGTTTTACAACTATTGATATATAAGATTTTTATATAATAGCTAATTATTTAGTCATGAGCATTTTATAACACTCGTATAGTCACACTGTATTATTATGCTTAGATAAATTTTCTAAATAAATCGGTCCTTAATGATAATACATAACCAGGCCATGAAGGCACTAACTTCGTACCATCTAGGTAATACAAATCATTTCTCTATTTTACAAACATGTCAACATCACATCGGATTTTAAAGTAAAATCTAGAAGTCCCAATTTTTTTCAAACGACACTACAATTGTAAATGGACTAAGCAACTATTTCAGTAATCACATCCAAGGGATAGCGATACCAATGAATATTTAGTAAAGTTAACAAAATGGAGGTCATTAATTTTCTATATTATAAGTGCAACTACAGGTAGGTATGTCGGACTGAGGCCAAACATGATTAAAGTATAAACTAGGTAATACAATTTTATAAACATAGTAATTTACAAATATAGGATCAAGAGTAGTGAGAGAATAGCTTGCCTTAGTGCGCTACAAGTCTTAGTATGACAAAATCCTACATGAACACTACTTCGATCGTGACCTCTACGCACGAGAAATACAAACATGGAGTACCATTAAAAGTAATAAAACACAAAGAATAATAGTGTCATTGCATAGAGGAGGATTTTAGAAAAAAAACGACTGGAATGAGATTAAATGAAGTTACGGATAAAAATATATTAATTTTCAAAGCTTAAAAAAATTCTAGGAAATAAAATGATTAAAAATAATATTTCCGAGAATATTCCTTAGACTAACATGTAAGGCCTGGACATCAGTGAGAGGGAGAGCATGTCTATGATGGACCAAGTCCACAGGGTCAGCTGAAAAGAGTAGGACCCTTGTAGGTCCTACTTGCTTTCTCTTTCTCTTTCCTTTTTTCTCTGTTTTTTTCTTCTCCTCATTCGCTCTCTCCTCGGTTTCTTTCTCCTCGCATTGCCTGGCGTGATGTGGTGAGGGCGGCAGCAACGGTGAGCACTTGGAGGTGGACACGCATGGCACCTGGCTTAATTGGGTACGGTAACAGCTTGAGGAGCAAGGCACCACTAGGCCAGTGGCCAGAGCTAAGGGCGATAACAGTTGTGGTGTTGGTGCGGCCAAAGGCTCAGGCGCACAGCAAGGCCATGAGGTGAGCTCGGGCTGGTGCTTGCATAGCCCAGCTGGGTGGCATGCATAGCAAGTGACGGTGCTCTAAAGGTTTAGGGATTGTGGCTATGGCTCAGTGGGTAGTCTCTAGCGAAGTACAAGGAGGATGGGAAGGAAAAGAGAGAAAGGATGGCTGCTACCTTTAGCTACGATGAGAAACCGAGGTAACAATGGCGACGATGGCTTTGTTCTGGTGGCGGCGGTGGTTTCAGGCGATCGGCTATGCTTGGCAAAAAGACAAAGGTGTTCCAAAGGAAAAACAGTGGCTAAGAGAAAGCGAAGTGGTTCAAAAAAGGATAGAAGCCATCAATGACAGCCGACTGGGTTTTATATCTATTTTCACCGTTTTGCGACAACCGGGTGACGACTAGCATCCGCACGGCGACGCAAATTGTGCGAAGCACTTGATTGATCTTCCACTATCGCATGATGGGACATGGCACTGCTTTTTCGTCATCTTCACTTGGCCGGTCTCTTATCGCTTGTGGTTTGAAATCATACAAGCGTTAAACATGTGCTTGGACATGACCAATGAAACATGAAACATAAATGCAACATGCTTGTCTTAGTTAGTTTCTTGTTGTCTCCTAACTTGAGTAGGGGCTTCACATGGGTGGAATTGATGGTGGATACATGCACGGATGATGGTGGCTAATGATGGTTGAAGTATGCATGCAAGGCCGACTGCAACTTGACACGTTCTTGAGTAGAGGGGAAGAGATGCACATGTGGGCTCTTAGGTGAAAAAATAAATACGTAGAGCGATGTGTTGGGTTGGCTTGAGACAAAATAAAATGATAAAGGAAAGCTACACACAGGTGGTTATTTCAATTTGACTAGAAAAGACAATGAGCAAAACATGGTGTTGTTTGAAGAGATAAAAAGGGAAGGCTCACAGTGAACCCTGCCTTTTGTCGTTTTTGTTCGCACGTGATTAAATTCAACCTAGATGTCTTGGATGGTCTGTGGAGATATTAAAATAGAAAAAGAAATATTTACCAAATGATCGAAGTCTAAAAAATAAAATTTAAAATTTCTATATGGGAAGACAATTATTTACCAATATAGTAAAAAATTAGAATAAAAAATTAATCTAGCTAAAAACGGGATTTAATGATACACTGAATAAAATTTTTAAATTAAATTTTTTTTAAAGAAATATGGGCGTTACACCGAACAAATAGTATAGCACAATTTAGTTCTTTGGTTAGATTTACTTAAATTCGAATCAATTTAGTACAGATTTTGTGTGTTCAAGTGTAGCTTTATATACATTTTAGTCCCTGAAAAATGATTATATACTTTAGATTTCACGGCGGTGTAGTATTTTTAGGAGGAGTTCTACTATATGTGACGTAACTTGGCTTGGCCAACTAAGCTAGCATGTGTACGGGTGCACCTCAGTCCAACAATGCCAAATATATGCCATCAGCAATATTGTACAATAATTTTAGGAGTACACATATGCGCACCTCATTCAGGAGGGGTCTTTTGGCGCCTCCAATGATCGCTAAGCATGTGTAAAGAGAAAGCACATATGTGCATGTGGAAAGTCCTACATTTTCAAACAATTTCATTCTTTTTAGAGAAAGAGACCACACCCCAGGTTTCCATTAATAGAAGTCATAGGTCATTTGGTAGACCCCTAAAAGTTCATTTGAATGAAAAACTCAAAACAATTTCACTTGAATGCAAAATTAATAAAAACAATTTCATTTACAAATATATATTTTCCATAATTTTACTCAATAATTCAGATTCCATTTTGAATTCCAACTTTTTTTTCCCTTTTGGGCCAAAGTTTACCCAGAAGGATATGTATTTTCGCCTTCTTTTTTGTTTTAGGACGGTAGAGCAAGATGTATGACAAAAGCTCTGGTTGTGACCAAATATCTCATCATTTTTTTCAATACCGCGTTGACTTTGGTGTCTAATCCAGCATTGCATTGCTAATAATGAGTATCAAAATCGCGTTAGGTGTTAATCCTAAGTACGAAACCGACCTAACTTTGTTTCCATCTCGTACCAGCATTTGATGGCAGGTAGCTAGGCAGCTCCAACGCTCAGTTCACACTTCAGCACAATGGTTGATAGTCCTGCGGAGAGATCGACCCATCAGCCAAAGCCATGGAAGGAGACAGAGAAATTGAGACAGCCTAACAAGCAAATATGGCCTTCTGCATAGGATTCAATCGTAAAGGGCCAGCAAAACCCGTGGCCCATAACCTCTCTCGCCAGTGATCCCCGATATGAGTGAGCTAAAGAGCGACTGACCAATTGGGAAATGCATTGAATTGGGAAAAATTCATTGGCAAGTCTACCTAAAAGCTTACCATTTTATTATTAAAAAAAGCTTAACATTTTAGCCAACAATGGTTCACCCAAATATTGAGAATGAATTAAACTAGAGGTCCAAGTGGGGAAGTTATATTGCCAAATTTTGGCAGCAAACTAAATGCTTCACAAACCTATCATATCCAATTCTATTAAACTAGGAAGGCACTAGCAAAATTGGCATCAAACTAAACTCTGCTAATCCAGTGAGCCACCACCACCATCATCATGCATGGTAGCAGTTTCAAGTGGCTGGTAACAATTGATTCCAACTTACCAATAGATCACACCAACCTAGAGCAAAGTACTGATCCTCAAGGGTAATGAGTGGAAAAAATAGCATGTCGTAATAAAATCAATTTCTTATGTTGGATTTTTGGAATGGAATAAAAAAATTCCGATTTTCTGGGTCTAATGAATAAATGGATAGAGCCTGGCTCCAATTCTGGTAAAATAAAAAGCAACGAGCTTAACTTCTTAATTGGAAGGACTCCCTGATCTAATTAGACGTTAAAAATAGATTAGTGCCTGATGTAGGGAAAGGCTGGTTTTCCTATGAGTAGACCTTTTATTTTTCTTTTTTTTAGAAATCCTAATTATTCTTGATTTTGGATTGAAAAGGATGTTATGGATTGAATGTGTACTACACGGTATTAAAAGCACACCATGCATGCCATTGCCAATTCGATCCTAATGCTTCCATTCACGCGAAACTCACAAGCTGCATGCGATACATGGCGCGTTCAACTTCACATGAATCGCCACCCCAAGAAGAAGCACACAATTACCGTGCATTCAACCACGCGTTTTGGTTTTGATTCCTCCAGTGATATATAAATGCTAGCGCGTCTCAAGCAACTAATCCACAGAGAATAAGAGAAAAGAGTAGGAGAGGGTACGACGTACCAATGGCTTCTTCAGTTGTAGTTGTCGTCTCCTGCGTCGTCGTTGCGCTGCTGCTGGTCTCCGTCCCCGGCGCGGCGCCGCAGCCCGGTGGCTCGTCGTCAAGCTGCACCTCCGACCTCTACCGGCTCCTCCCCTGTATCAGCTTCGTCGGCGGCAACGTCGCCGAGCCGTCGGACACGTGCTGCGCCAACCTGGGGAGCATGGTGCACGACGAGCCGCTCTGCCTCTGCCAGGCCCTCAGCCAGCCCGGCGGCTCGATCCCGGTGACCATGAACATGACACGCGCGGTGCAGCTGCCTCGCCTCTGCCGCCTCGAGCTCCCTCCATCGGTCGCTGCCTGCCCAGGTAACCAAGATCTTTGCCATTGTACAGCGGTGCGCAGTGCGTTTTCTTCCCTTCGCGTCGGCGACCAGCCTACGACTTGTTGAAAGTTCTCTCGAATCTTTCTTGTAGGGTTTGTTCCAGGAGGCGCACCGCCACCACCGCCGGTGAGCGTCCCACGTTCGACGCCGAACACGAACTCCACTGCTCCATCGACGCAGACGCCGGCGAAACCACCACCACCGTCGCCTCCACAGACGACACTGCCACCGAGAACGAGTAGCCAGATGCCAGAGCACAGCAGCGGGGTTAAGCTGATAGTTGGCTGCGCTCCTATTGCACTTGGTTTTACGGCGTTGCTGTCAGCTCTGACATTCTGAAGAAACCGCTATCACAGGAGAGAAAAATGTATGGCAGATTAGAATTATGCCGTACAGAAATCTAGTTGTTTCCTGTTGTTTTGTTTTTCATAGCAAACCGATTTAGCAGTCGAAGCCTTCAGGGGGAGTACCGTGTGTGACATTCAATACTTTTGTTTTCATGAAATGTGAGAACTAAAAATGCACCAACAAACTAAGAATTCATTGACCCACAATCTCCATATATGGTCACAGAAATTACAGCAACACGACTACTGGAGCAGCAGCTAAGCATCTCTGTCCTCTAAGCAAAAGAGGTAGGCAACAAGACCAATAACAGGGAGCAACCTTACTGAATTAACAAACCCAGTAGCATTTGCCTTCACGTTCTGAATATTGTCTCCATCAACCATGGCTGGAATATCGAATACAGCAGTATGTCCCAAAGAAATGCATAAGCAAGTCGCTCTGAAAAGACATAGCTTTGGACATACTGCCAGCGTTCTCCAGCATCTGCACGACCAAAGAGTGCCCAAGCAATCGACACAATGCAGACCAAACCACCAGTTAGGCCGACAATTGGTGCACCTCTCACCATAACTGAACCCAATTTTGATGTTTGTGGTGGAGACTGGTCCTTGTCAGGATCATTGAGTCGGATTGCCATGTAAGGTATCAAGAATGCTAAAGAAACAAAAACTGTTGTTAGATAATCTGAAGTATTCTATCCATGAGCTGCAAAGCATTTCTTGTCAGTGAGATTTTACTGTTTGTAAGGAACATCTGAAAACCCCACAGTAGGTCCATTGATCCCTTGAAACGGTCCCTCCTAGAATCTGTGAAGAGAAGTGGAGCGAAGAGAGGCGTCCAAGCGATCACGAAATTGAACTATCCTTCAGCCATCTAGGCAAGTGAGCAAGTACGAATTTAGTACAACTGTTGTACCCAATCACAACGTGAGGGTGAACTCCAGCTACACTGCCCCATCAAACTCACCAATGGAATCATGGCCGTAACGCAGTGAACTTTAAATTGGTATATACCTCCAAAAATTCCTAAATTTTAGCATACCAGAATTTAGCAATGGCAGAATAAAGAAGAAATTGAGCAACAAGCCAATGAGGTCACTGATCGTGGCTTGCGAGATAGCCCACGCCGGGTCGCCCTGTATGATTTTCACGAGTCAAAGTATTGCCATACAGCGATGTTAATTGCAAAGTACATTGGGACGCACTAATGCATTTTGGTAGTAAACTGTACTAGCACAGACAGTTCCTAATGCAGATGTACCAAAATTGGTGTTGATTAATCAAAAGATTGTCATACACAAATGCTAGTAATCCCTATTCGCGAAGTACATTGAAACGAACTAATGCTGTAAGCCTGTACTGTAATGCATTACTGGCGGCAGAATTTTACTCCAGTTCATTGAAGCAATGTCTCAAAATTGTTAGTCTTTGAGCTAGCGACATGCAAAGAGGACCAAAAAGGTTCGTGTTTACGTACAGACCGGGGCGTATGGGAGGAGGAAGAGCCAGAGTATGTAGGCGGCCTCGGCGCCCCACAGCGCCGCCTGAAGCAGCACGCCGCCATCGTCCGAGGCTACCTCTCCGCCGCCACCACGCTTGGCCGCGCACGGCGCAAGGGCCCGTCCCCCTGCGAGCGGGACACCGGCCTGGCGAGGCCAGCGGCCGCACCCCCGCGCGGCGGGGCAAGGCGAGCAGGATGGCGCGGTGCGGGGAGGAGGCGCTGCAGAGGGGAACGGGGAGGGTTCGCGCCGCCATGGCAGCTGGTCGGCGGGGATAAGCGCTTTTTCCGGGCGCGACGCGGCGGCGCACGATTTGTGTGAGAACGAGGTGTCGTATACGTGGCCTACGTGGTCACGGCATATTGCGACTTCCAATCGGATAGTCTACGTAGAAGGACATCTGAGTTTTTTTTCCTAGGTTATACACACTTACAAGACGTAATATAAATCAAACCACGCAAGAAAATTTTGCATCACTGCGATAATCCAGTTTATGTCTCTCTGTGTAAAGACGTGCTAGGACTCAAAATTTTCAATTGGATATTTGGATTTCTCCCTGCCTCCCTGGATTCATAAAGCAATCACCCTCGATGTTATTCAGCAACAGGATTGCGAAACCGTGTGAGTAAGCCAATAAGATCTATTTAGATCTGGCGCACAAGGTCGATGCGCATCACTGAAGCGCCATCGTAATTCGTTTGCCATTACACATTTTGTAGGAACTGGTCCCCTGCATCCTGCAAGCGACGCCAGCGATCTTCGATGAAGTCCCAGAAAAAACAAGGCAATCGTTTGCAACTACTCTTGAGGCCTCTAATTTCTTGGGTTAACATTTGATCATGTATGTAATGTACGTCACTACGTAGCCATCACCCGTTACGTGTAGAACTGGAACGTCGACGCATCCTGGATGATGCTTCGTAGCCCGCCGATGGTGGAAGCGATCAGCAGCAGCACTCCAACGACGATGCAGCCCTGAGAAATAAAAGCAGAAGAAACAAACAGCACCTGTCAAACCTGAATCTCTCCTAGTTTACATGCATTCAGATTCAGCCAGGCTTTGCTTCAGTTATGTGTCACAAAGTTTTTTGTCTTTACTTACCCAGTTGGCAAACACGACGCGCTGAGCCTCGGAGGCTTCTTGATCTTCAGCCACAGAATGCAGGGGAGCTGCATGCATACAAATGTGAAATTATCGTCCGTGGTGAAAGATGGATCTTATACGAATTGTAGCTGAATAATAGTTCGTGCATGTTTTCTTTTCGGATGAGCAATGGCGTCTTACGAAGTAGGACGTCAGCGTGAACCCGAAGCCCCCGAAGAAGCCGAGCAGGTAGCCGAAGAACGGGAACGTCACCGCGACGAACAGCGTGAACGCTGCGTGCCATGATAGATAGATTCAGGCATGAACGGATGCGAGTACGTGATCGGTTTCGGCGATGCGTGGTGGTTGTAAACTTGCAATTGATTCTTACCGACGTAGGCTGATCGGGCCACGAGACGGAGGAGCGCGCCGGGAGGAACCCTGAGCCTCGTGATCGGGATCGTCTCGAGGGGCTCGAATATCGGCATGGCGTACACCTGGTAGCTGCCGAGGACGTGGACGACGACCATCATGTTGGCGGCGGCGACGAGCCAGGGCGGTCGTCAAACACGTTGCACGCACTCCACTGTTCGTACATCGGGCGAGGCAAGAACCAAGAAGTAACTAACCTGAGAGACATGACGGCGGCGGCGAGGGGGACGGCGGTGATGGAGTCGAGGCTGGGGAGCTGGGAGAGGAGGAACTGGGAGGAGCTGAAGATGCAGATCCAGTAGGACCGGTGCAGCGGCGCGCACGACGGGCACGCCGACTCGGCGAACTTCTGGAGGCACTTGCCGCCAATGACCATGTACAACATGCCGCAGCCGATCTGCACGATGAGCAGCTGCGGCACGACGAGCCAGGGGCCCAGCCGCGGGCCCAGCGAGTGGCTCCGAGTTCGCGGTACCGGTACCGGTCGAACCGCACCCCCGGCACGCACTCGTGCAGCTCGATCAGCAGCCGCAGCGTGTACAGCGTCATCCCCCACGACGCCACCAGCGTCGCAGTCCCTGGCCACCTGCCATGCCATGTGGTGCTTGAGCAACTACGTCATGGCGCGTACGTGCAAGTAAGTTTAAGTAACTTACCATCCTAAGTGAGCCATGGCGTACGGCAAGCTGAGCACGCCGGCGCTGACCATGGCGGTGACGTTGTGGAACGTCACATACCACCATTTCGCGCGGCGAGGAGTGCCCTCGCCAGCATCATCAACCACCTGAAAGAACGAAAAGCCCAAATACGTGCATAGTTAGATCAAGCCAATCTAGACACATTCATATATGGGTCGTTCCATCCACGATCCATCAGATTACACATCACAGACACTAATTACAAGCTAGTTAATCATCTGCAATGTATTTCAGTCACAAATTGGCAGCGTGATACTGTGATTATTCACAGACCTTAGGAAGAACTGACGGGGAGACCATGCTTAACTCTGATCGCTGCACGCAAACAGCTGCTAATTACAGGGCATACTTATAGTGAAGCTAAGCCAATGGGGGCTCATGCTTTTCCAGGGTATGACACATGTTGGAAAAAGAGGCCCAAAAATTTTGTGTGCAGACATAAAGCCGGTAGATCATAATTAAGAGCGATTGATTAATGATTAGGTACCGAAACAAAAGGAAAGGCCTCGGTTCATCCACAGTTTATCAAAATCAAAAGGAGGCGCCGAATCGAACCGAAGGGAATCTTGGCCCCGTCCGATCGATGCATAATCCTTAATAAAGTTATGGTTTGATTTCTGTTATGTCAAGATGTTGGTAATTTCTAAAAGTGTCAGAATGATTGATTTTATTCACTGTCAATGTATCAGAGTGGCTCATAAGACAACCACATAGCCATACCATTAATTAGAGTTAACCTACTATAATTATACTTTTTATAATTATAATAGACTAATACTTCCCTAAAGTCTAATCGAGAATATCGCTAATATTCAGGTTGAATCGAAACTCTTGAAATAGTGAGATAGGAAGACCCTTAGTAAAGACGTCGGCGTACTGTGATGTCGTAGGAACATGTAGGATCCGAATGTGACCGAAGACAATCTTCTCTTGAACAAAATAGAGATCAATTTTAACATGTTTCGTTCGCTGATGCTGCACTGGGTTGTCGGAGAGATATACAGCACTGATATTATCACAGACCAAGGTGGCATGGTGAGAGCGTGGTGAAGCTCAAGAAGCAGCTGTCGCAGCTAGGTAGCTTCAGTAACACCATTCGTTACAGCATGATATTTAGCTTCAGCATTCAATCTGGAGACCGTATGCTGACGCTTGAAAGACCAGAACACCAAGTTATCTCTGAGAAATACTGTGTAACCAGAAGTCGACCGATAAGTGTCAGGACAGCTCAATCGACAAACATGAAAGTGTGAGAATGATTGATTCTATTTCCTATCAACACATCAATACATATAGACCGATCGAAGTGGCTCATAAAACAACCACACAACCATGCCACTAATTAGAATTAACCTACTATAATTACACGACTAACAATTTCGATGATTAGATTTAATGTCCCATTTAGATGGATTCTTTGGACATTTGGGAATGAACGCTATTGTAGTCAGTGGCGAAGCAGGTTTTTATTGAGGGGGTTTTATCATCTTCTTCCTGCTCTAAATCCCCTTTTTCTTCTTCCTCTATCTCTCCTCCCAGCTCGAGCCCCTCGGCTCTGATTGTGCTGCTTTCCCTTGAAAAAACACTTTTTTTTAATGGAACGTGAACCGAAATGCCGTCTAGATGCGTTTTGGTTTAGATCATAAACATGTTTTGAGGAAACTGGTTTGATCGAGGTTAAACATGCACTGTAGAGCGATCTTATTACATCCTCGTTCTCTCTGCATCAATCAGATGCACACAACCAAGCATCGCGCAAGCATATATAGAGCACGAATAATAAGCATCAGCTAAGAGAAAGAAAGATGGTCTCTTCATTCTTATCTGCATACTGCCAGTTACCATTGGCTTCTTCAATTTGAAGGATTTTCAAAGAAAAATTAGAGAAATTGAAATGTTTCCTGTGAAAACCCTATAAATTTTCTGCGTTACAAAGACACCTAAACAGAGTAGACACGAGTTATGAACTGACGATGACAAGATGAACTCATGAATCACATGGAATGAACACGGTACCAGGCTGCTAAGCAACGGCGAGGTATTATTATGGGCCGTGTGCCAATCATAACTGGCGGGCTAACTCCTTTGCTTTGAGCGTTTTTGTAAGACCGGACAGCGATTGTGTATCTTCGCTATTAGTATGGGCCTGAGTGGGCTGAGAGGCCCATTTCGTGCGAATGTCATGTACTCATGCATACGCACGGGTAGAGACTTCGAGCTGCTTTTATTATTTCCATTTTGTGTTTGTAGCTTCCGATTTGGTCTTTGGTCCCTAGTAAAAATAATCAACAAAAAAACCATTGAGGGATCAAGTTGCAAGTTGGCTAAGTATAGTGCCGAAATAATCTCGCCTGCTACTCCTCTTGGAGATCAAGCCTAAACCAAATGGAGCTGGTAATCATAAAGTCGTACGAAATGACATAACGGAAGATGACAAACAGATTAAAATTTGCTTCAAGTTCATTCTACGGTCAGCAAAGCGATACATTGCATGTGCATATGCCTAGAACGATAGCGACCTACCAACTGTTTGTAAATTTTCTATCGGCGAAGCTCTTTTTTGATAGGGCTCCATCCATCTCTCGAATTTTCATCAGGAGTAGCCTTCGGAGCACGACGACTAGGACCTCCAAGCTAGTCTTGACGTAGAGATTATCCGGCAGCTGAGTTAGCCGACGTGAGGCAGAATTAGTCTTTCTGTGTTGTTAGAATGAACGACTTTGAACGACCAGGCTTTCTGCGTTGTTAGAACGAATAACTTTGAACGACTGGTTGCGTAGGACATCCTTAACTAATAGTCCGTTTAGAAAGAAGAATCGATGTGGCAAATACGCGGAATATCTTTTTTAGGCATGATTTTTTAAGTAATTATAGAAGAACAATACAATTCCTATATTCTGCGCTATTCACTACCGTATGATTAGCTGAAAGAATAGGAAGTAAACTATACTTAAACACAATTTTTGGGATCCCAATCTCGCAAGAACCAGAACAAAAGCCTTTTCTCTGAAGTAGAGTACCAGAACTGCTAGTACTAACGATAGCAATTAGGTTAGATGTCAATCAAAGAGACTAGTGAGACCAATAGAGCTCTCCAGCACTTCTACAGTAAAACCGACCCTCTTCCTCACTCTCCAGCAGGCTTGTCGCCAGTGAAGGGTGGAAGTGGGGTTAGGATTTTCCGTTCTCATTGTAGGTTTTAGTAGTCGTCGAGTTCTTTCGCTAACTTGGGCCTCAGTCCCGTTGTTTGTTTTTTGTCCTCGGAGTGGTCGTCAGCGCTGGCTATCTTCATCATAATGCCATGGCGAGTGTGGCTGGCATTCTAGCCGGCGCTATCCCCCTATGTCTTCGAACCCCTCACCCCTACCAGTGTCAACTGGGAACACACTAGTTATGGTCAAATTGAGGTAGCACTGGCCGTTACCTCTCAATCCAGCTTGCAGATGCCAAGGGCGGCGATCTTCCTCATCGTTTCCAGCTGCAATTGCAAGTCAGGTGGCTGGGATCGAAAAGCTGGACTAATGAAGCTTCAACCTCCTGGCATCAGAGGCCCCATCCATGGCCCAGTTTCTGGACCAATCTAGGTACTCTTCTCGGTTCTCTCCACTGCAGCCGCCTATGGTTTCTCTTTTGCTGTTGGAATGATCGGCATAGGCGTCTGCCCTGTTGATTAGCTACAATGATGCCTTTTCTTCTCTTCTCCAATGGTGTTCTTTTAGCGATGAAGCTGAAACTTTACTAATTGCTGAGGCATTGACCTCTTGTGGGAGGCTCCATTTGGAAATGTGCCGATGCTTGATCTATTGCAGCTCGCCGAGGTTGAGTTCATCACTGTCACCAAGCTTCACTAAGGTAGGTGTTGTGGACAGATCTACACAAAGGACTTGATTGTTTTTTCTATCTTTTGTTTTGTCCTTTTGTGCAAAAATCATGAGAATTATGCCATTTGCCCACTCTTCAGAGGCCTTCCAGTAATACTGGCTGTACTGCCAATTCCATCTAAATAAACTGAGGCTGTAGCCTCTTCGTTTTAAAAAAAACGATAGCAATCCAGCGTCTTCTTTGAGAAATTTTAGGACCGCTACATCGCTAGCGGTTTGATCCAGGGCTTGTTTGGAAAAACTGCAAACCCCGACCGGCCCGCCCGACCACGTGGTGGGCCCCTCGGCCTGCTCAGCGCCACGCCTTCGCCTCAGCCCGCGGTCGCCGCCCTCACCTGTCCCACCGTCCGAGCCGTCCAGTTGACACACCTGCCCACGCACCAGCGCCCGCGCACCCGATGCGCGACCAGCGCAGCACGTGCCCACCGTGGCGCTGGGGTCCACGCAACAGCGTCACGCGCTCTCCTCGCGGGTGTGCGAGAAGAGAAGAAGCCCGTTTCCGTGCCCCGGTCCAACGAGTCCAGGCTGTCGCCGCGGGGGGGGGGGAGGGGGGGGGGCAGAGCTTGTCAGCACGACGCGCGGGGTGGGACCCACCGCCACTACCGCAAATGAGCCCACCAGGCAGAGTCACGCTGGCATGTGGGCCATCCCTTCAGTTGACGTTTCCTGCGCGGTAGGGCCGTGCAGATGCGTGATGGGTCCATGCAGCACGTGCCCGGCATGCCACGGTGGAGGGAGTCGCGTTGGATGATCATTGGATGAGGTGGACCCGGAGGCAGGCATTTCTAGGGCCCCTGGGCGCCTCCTCGCGTCCACCCCAATTCCGAACGCCAGAGCGCGAGGAGACGCACACAGAGGTATCCCTCGCGATCTCTCCCCCGTCAAATTTTGATCTCCTTCTCCTAGAATTTCACCTCGGTGTTTCTGTTCGATTAGATCGGTGCTACTTGCTAGCATGATCCCCACGTGATCCGTGGCGTTTGATGGGATTGTTTTTCCCCGGAATTTTCTGCTAAACCCTGCCGTTGTCGTAGCGATTTTGGAGGCGTGCTTAGTGGTAGGTTTGTTTCAGCGAATCAGATAGGTCTCTGGTGGTTTTGAAGTGATATGTGTGCGGTTGATGTGATCTGTGTTGGAGTACGGTTGGATCCGTCAAACCCTGAATTTTGTAGGGGTTCTGTTGTTCTGGTGTATGTTTGCTTCTGAGAATTTGCTTATAGTTTAGTTTTTCTCCTTTTGATCTATCGTAGATGAGTAGATCGACTTTGCAGTGTAGTTAGCTCGGGAATAATGAGCGAGGACTTCGGGGTAGTAGTAATTCAAAACTGCTCTTTGAAATGCGCTACTGTACAAAATTCAAAATCAAACGTGAAGTCATTGGCGTGCCCACCGGAAACAGGACTAGGATGGGCTCTCCCACAATGCATCCTCTTTGGTCTTTTGCTTCTGAAATTATGCCTTTATGTTTTGCATCGTATATTACTCTTTGAATTGTTTGTATGGAGCCTCGAGAGATAGAATTGGAGTTAACGGTTAGTTGTTTCTTTGATCTTGCAGACTTGGCATTTGTAGAGTTTTTACTAGATTTATAGATAGCAAAGATGTCGGCACAGGCGGAGCTTTCCCGTGAAGAGAATGTGTACATGGCCAAGCTCGCTGAGCAGGCCGAGAGGTACGAGGAGATGGTCGAATTTATGGAGAAGGTGGCCAAGACGGTTGATTCAGAGGAGCTCACCGTGGAGGAGCGCAACCTCCTGTCTGTCGCATACAAGAATGTGATTGGTGCCCGCCGTGCGTCATGGCGCATTATCTCCTCCATTGAGCAGAAGGAGGAAAGCCGTGGTAACGATGACCGTGTCACACTCATCAAGGGCTACCGTGGCAAGATCGAGACTGAACTCACCAAGATTTGCGACGGCATTCTCAAGCTGCTCGACTCCCATCTTGTCCCTTCTTCCACTGCCCCTGAGTCTAAGGTCTTCTACCTCAAAATGAAGGGTGACTACTACAGGTAATATGATGGATAGTAGTATTTTTGCATTTATTGGTGTGTGTTTGCTTTTGTTTTTTGCTGAACCAATTTTAATAAATAGGTACCTTGCCGAATTCAAGACCGGGGCTGAGAGGAAGGATGCTGCTGAGAATACCATGGTAGCATACAAGGCTGCTCAGGTGAATATTTTTTCATATTCCTGATCACAGTATGGAAAAATTATGTTGAAGGAATATTCTGCTTTCTTTCGTTTCATGGAAATTTTATACATTTGGTGCTTCTATTTAAAAAGAGACTGATTTTGTGGTATAGGATATTGCTTTGGCTGAGCTGCCTCCAACTCATCCAATTAGGCTTGGGCTGGCTCTTAATTTCTCAGTGTTCTACTATGAGATCCTCAACTCGCCTGATCGTGCTTGCAACCTCGCAAAGCAGGTTGGTTTTTCTACATCACCTAGATGTACTGTTTAAGCATTGATATTTGTTTCTCAATGGTTTCATGATGTCTGTTGTAGTGATTACACAATTGGATTATCATAAGTTCATAATACATATAGTTAGAAGTGCTTGGATAATTCTTAAAAAATCACGTTACATATTCCTATTGTTAGCCTTCCATAGCGATCTTTTGCATTCTGCTTTGAGAAAAAGGTAGCATTGTTAAGCCCACTAAAGGAAAAGGTTAGTTTGCGTGACATATACAGCACACAGGTTTTACAACGTTTTGAATGCTCTCACGTTTCTAAACTGCATACCCCTTCTTTACTGTGTTTTGGTCATTTGGTGAGACTTCGCTATCTGGAATTATGCAGCCCTGTGAACATCAACCGAAAAACCTGCAGTCATAGATATGTGCACTTTTTGTTTATGCTATGGACAGAACAGCCGATACCTTTTGGTTTAGTTTTTTTTTCAGTGCTGTGCTGTCATTGACTTGTAAAACAATAGAAATTTATAATGTTTAGATATTGTTGTGAGGCAACAAAATCTCTGGATTGCTCATCAATTATGGTGATGCATGCCTAGGGGGGAAAACCCAAGAGGGCCATACTGTTTACCTTACCTTGTATGATTATTGGCGTTAAGTCTCACGATTCGTTTTGGTTGACCCTGAGCTTGCATTAGCTGTTTTTGAGTTTGGGTCTATCCTAGCATGTTATGGTAATTAATTTGCATCCATCAATTTGACTCGAAGAGAATAGTTGATAAAAGTAAAATATGCTCTTCAGTTGTAGGCTTTCTAGCTGCTTGGCATTGTCCATCAATTTTCATCCTTGAAGTGATAAAGTTGTTAAAAAATCAAACCGCTACATTCGATTTGCAGCCCTCCTGCCCTCTTTCGATAAAGTTGTTAAAAAATCATCTTTTCCTCACTGCAAATTTGAGTATTTAGTAATGCCTTTTGTTATGCGACTTCTGATTGGTCAATATTTGGTTGATTTTCTTTCCATGGTAATAAACTCCCTGAGCCTTATTCATGTTACTTGATTGCTACCTAGTTAATCTTGTGGCGTACCCTTGCTAAGTTCCATCAGGGAGTTATTAGACCGCTCCATAAAAAACAGTTTGGTTCCATAGAGGCTTCTACCTTTTTTGAGACATAGCTGGCATCATGATGTTCCCCCTTACCGATTTCTACAGGCTTTTGATGAGGCCATCTCGGAGCTGGACACCCTGAGCGAGGAGTCCTAC
Source organism: Oryza coarctata (assembly GCA_030770085.1). Lineage (NCBI taxonomy): Eukaryota > Viridiplantae > Streptophyta > Magnoliopsida > Poales > Poaceae > Oryza > Oryza coarctata. The sequence continues at coordinate 11,630,801 of CM061468.1, forward strand.
AAGGACAGCACTTTGATCATGCAACTCCTCCGTGATAACCTGACCCTGTGGACTTCAGATATCTCGGTACGTTCCATTCTCAAATACTCATCTCTTCACGCATCCTTTACCCGTTTCGTCAATATCACCCTGAACCCAGAGTAAATAATGTCAATCGTGCCTGGCTTCAGGAGGACACTGCGGAAGAGATCAGGGAAGCTCCGAAGCGCGACTCCAGTGAGGGGCAGTAAAGCCGGCTTTATGTTGCCCTAGAAAGCTTGTAGCTAGTGCTTGCTACTGTGTAATGACACTATGTGCTGTGATTGTTGTCGGGAAATCTGGTGCTCCCCGTATGTGAGGTCGCTAGCAATGGTAGCTGTCGCCTTAAGCTGTCCGTAGCAGGGGTGGGGCTGGAGCCAGGTCTGGTTGGGTGGGGGAGCCTCATGAACTGCTTGGTGGCACTTCCTGTTTTCTATTTGCCTTTTTATTGCTGTTTATTATGATGGTCACCTGTGTCAATCTTTTGGTCTCTGCTTTAGTTTTTTTCTGGAGTTTCTTCACTGGGCAACAACTGCGTGCTGCTTCAGCTTTTCTGGGGTTTCAGGTTGGATCCATGCTTGTTCGTTCCGGATAATGAAGATGCAAGTAAGATTAATTGGCTATTTCATAGAGCGGACGGTCCATAGAGATTAGAGACGGTGTACCTAAGCTAGCGATGCTCGCCGTTGCACATTGTCACCAGGGCTCTTTAGGAACGGTCAGGCTGACTCCCAACCAATAGACCATGAGTACCAATAGTATTATTCGTGAGCGTTCGATTAAGATGGATTCACGGATCAGGAGCACCAATAAGGTTTCACAGTGCTCCTACGTGTCGAGTGGTCTTAGCTCGCCACGTAGGAGATTCTGCTCCAGCTCGGCTGAGGTCGTGCCCTCGCGAGGATGCGCGTCGCAGAGGCATGGCTCGGAGGACCGCATCGCCCCATCCACCCGCGTGCAGTCCGCCCTCCGACGGTCCCACCCCGCGCGCATGACCTCGCTCTCCCGCCTTCGCCGCTGAGCTTGCCTTCCTGCCGCCGCCGTTGCCGTCGAGCTCACCCGATCTGCACCGTCGTAGACGAGAGGGAGCTCGTGCGGCCAGATCCGGTGAGCCCGCGGGAGGAGGGAAGGGTAGCGGCGGCCGTCGGCCCGGATCTAGAGTAGGGAGAGGGGGGGCAGCGGCCAGATCTGCATGCCGCACGCGCGCGGCCGGGGAGGAGGATAGGAGGCGGCGGACGGTGAAGAAGAGGAAGGGACTGCGGCGGCAAGTTCCTCCCCAAGTCTGTGTGTCACCCCGTCGAGCTCTTCCCCCAGGCCCGAGCTTCGATCGTCGCCCAGCGGAGCTCCTCCCCTATGCCCCATCCTCGACGTCGCCCGGCCGAGGTCCTCCCCCAGCCGGCGACGGCTCGCGGCGCACGAGGGTGGGGGTGAGAGGGCATCGCGTCTTCCGGCGACGAGTAGAAGGGTACTGCGGCGGCGGAGCTCGAGGGTGAAGGAGAGGCGGCGGCGGAGGCAGGAGGCCGGAGGGGAAGAGGCGGCGGAGACCGGAGGATGGCTGTGCCGGTGATGGGAGTGAACGATGGAGGATTGAGGAATTGTGTGGGGATTTTTACCCATTTGGGGTTACTGTAGATTAGTTTCTGATTCTTGATTCTTGAGGTTCTGAGTGTAAAATCTTGGACTTGCATGTAAATTCAGAAAAGTTGAAGACTGCAGTACAAAACATAAAGGGCTGATAGGGTCTGAAACGCGAAAATTAGAGGTGGCCTGCATTGTAGAGTTAGTATCCTGATATCCTTAGGCATCCTGGCATGTTCTCTCTTCTTGAGACCACTGATAGTAGCGTTATTCCCTGTGAATGCCCTGAGGCATGAGGCCATGGCCCAAGAGGCCATGAGAGAACATTCGACAGCTTGAAAGCTGAATTCACAGCATTGTTGCAGACTGAGGAAAGCTAGGAAACTTCAGTTAAAGCTACAGCTTTGCAAGTCAAAAGTGCAACAGTTTACACATCAGGATGGCACGTAGTACATGGCAGTTACAGATGCCTGGTTGTTTTACAGCCTGGCATGTAGAGAAGAGGCCACTAACCTTTACCCAAGCTTACTACTGCTCGTTGAGCATCTAATACAACTTCTGTTCAAAATTACAAATTGCACCGAAACTACAGCTTTGTTTTAGTAGATAGATACCCCATGTTATCGTGGGTAACTTAGTGGCTCAACAGCGGTTCTGAAGAGAAGAATGTGTACCTTGTCAACAGAGAAATACAAGAAACCTCCCAATGAGTGAGTAACGTAGGAACCAAAGCTTGTGCCGACAATGCAGTGCCAAGCAGGCCCATAAGTTGTATCAAATTCCTGTAAGCAAATGAAAACATTTTCAGCCACTGATCGTCAAGAAGTGTGAATGCATGTAAGGCCGAGAAGAAAGTTGCATCCTCAAGTGTTCAACCAATATAACAGCAAGACAGAAGGTACACACAAGTAGGAACTAGCATTTAGTTCATGAAAAAAAAGGTAATAACAAAACAAAGAGAAAATAAAAGCAGTCAGCCAGACAATGTAGCACACAGTTAGTTTGTTTAAAGAATGTGGAGATAATGCATGAAAAGTGTTCATGCTTTGCATTCACATCAATTACATAAAAGCATTTTAGGATGCTAGTGAAATGGGGTTGAGTGTCAGGATAATGTATTCTGAAAATCTTGAACTTCTTGCTAGAATTTGTAATAAACGGGTCTATCACACAGGTTGGATGCCAAGAGATAATATTTTTAGCGAAAGCAAGCATGTTAGCACATACAACAAGCAAATTCTCTTGTTCATCTCTCCAGAAAATCCCTTTGCTTCATAGCTAGTTTCACGTATTTATTGAAACGAAACATGTCTACATTTCAAACTCTGGACAACATTAATATTTAGGAAGTAAAAGTCAGGACCAACTTATTCAATGACATCTTGCCTGTACATACATAAGCACTTAGTACCTGCTGAAAATAATGGTGAATAGTACCTGCCAAAAATAATGGTGAATACAAAATCTAATTCAGCAGTTCTCAACACTTGTATCAGGGCTCTGTTTAAGGATGAATGCTCAAATCCCCAACTCTAACAAAGGAAATGATGAAAAGTATAGGTCCAACCATCAACAGCTTAGATCAAGAACCCAACCACAAGAAATTCCTAAATTTGGATCAACAGCCGAGATTAAAAAAGCCAACCACAAGAAATTCCTAAATTTTCATTGAAAATGTGATCTCAGCTACCAGATTCCTGATGGCTCAAACTCAAAACTATGTTGTTTGCCAGAACATTGAGGACTCCAGTGGAGTTGACATCCAAAATTATGATTGATCACTCGACAACAAATGAGCAACTAGCATATTTACAAAACTATGCTGGGAAGCTAGCTCTATTGCACAAAAGACACAAAACCATAAGCTCGTGTTGGCTCACTAGCCTTTGAATTCCAAGAGCATGTGATGCTTAGTTATCATGAAATCATTCATGTACAACTCCTCACATGGTTGGAATTGGAGCTAGTAAAGCACCAATAGTAGCAAAGAAATATTAACTACTTTCACTTTCACAAAATCTCCCAAATATTCCGTGAGATCTATAGTGGACCATCTGTCATAAATGAACAAATTGACCTGGTACCATCCTGCTTCACTTAATGAAGGTCAACATATCATTTTCATCCTACCAACACCAAAGAACTTCTCGAACTATTCCATAGTCCAGACGCTCCTAAATTTAGAAGCACGCTTTCCAGAAGTCAGCAGAATCAAACTAATATCATCACTAGTAGAACAAAGCTCTAGGTCTTAATCTTAAGTGTGTGTAACATACCCTTCATTTTACGGCCGTGTACAGATGATGTAAACAAATTTCGACCCCGACTTTAACTAACGAACAATTCCGCGATTAAATGACAGATTCAGTTATAAGAAGGAGCAAGGAGGATACCTTCTTCAGAGCGAGGGCGAGACGCTTGCTGTCGATCCGCGGCATGGCGGCGCTGGCCTCGAGGGCGATCCGGATCGCGCGGCGCTGAAGCGCAGGCGGCATGTCCGAAGCCCGCACCCGCACCGCCACCTTCCTCTCCTCCCCACTCCCCTCCCCCTTGGGCGCCTTCGCCTCCTTCTCCTTCGCCGCCTTCACCTCCTTCTCCACCTCCCTTGCTTCCACCACCTTACCGCCCTTCCCCTCCCCACCGCTGGGTTCCGCCGCCAGCTTCGGCACCACCTCCCTCTCGTTCTCCCGCTCCGGCTCCGGCTCCGGCTCGGGCGGGTCAGCGAGCTTGGTGCGGCGGACGAGCGAGCTGAGGTAGCGGCTGCGGCGCTCCAGCTCCTCGGAGGCCCGGTCCATGGAAGCGAGGGGGGGGGGGAGGGAGGTCGTGCGGGGGCTCGTCGTCGGCTAGCGGCGGCTGTGGAGAGGGGGCATTGATGGTGGTCGGCCGTGCGGGGTTTTTTTTTTCTGCGAGGGACAGTGGGGTGGCGATGGACAATGGTGGTGGCCGGCTGGGTTCTCTTGGGGTTTAGCCGGTTGGAGAATGAGTGTGTGATGTTAGTGTATGGGTTGCTGCTCCCGGAATTCGTGGGAGGGAGCTGCTTTTGAGACAAAAGGGGCTTTGGTTTGCTTTGAAGCAGCAGATAAAAATTTAATCAAGCTCCAGTTCTCTTCTGTTGCCTTCTGTAGTAGTGGTAGCTACGCTAGATTTAGTGCATTCTTTTCAATGTATTGGGGGGAGTTTGGGACTGTTTATTTATGTACAGACAGTGGAGTTCATGCCAAATTCCTACAGCATGATACTACTACTACTAATAGTATTAGTGTTGTCCTCTCCACTGTTCTCAGATGGCAACAACTTCGAGGCTCAGTCCCCTAGAAGGCACTCGAACTGAGAAGGAAATAGAAGCAAAACATTGAGTTAGGCTATATCGTTCGCTTATTAGAAATACGACTTATTAATAACGAATTTTTTTTATAAGTATAGATTTTGTATACGTGTCAATAGTGATTGAAAAATATAGGATATAAAATAACTTACGAAGAAAATAACCACAAAATCAATTTCAAAGTTAAATTTTAAAATTAAAATTTTAACTTATTAGGATAAACATAAGCGAAAGAGCCCATGGTTAAATCTCTTAGTTCAGAAGTTAAACTTGATTAGTCATGACCAGGTTATCACAATCTGGTCAGTTGGCGTGGACAATATCCCAGAGTGACACGAGGTGGCCAGCAGAAGTGGACTTCAATTATGGCTAAGGAGCCAGTGGCACGCGGGGCCCTGGAAAAACTCAACCGTCCGTCCGGGACGCGCCCAGGTGCGTTTGACAAACTGTCGGGACGAGACCCCTCCTGGCCGTCCGAATCCGGTCGAAACCAGAGGCGCGAAGTGGTCGCGGGTGGAAGCCTGGAAGGAGCTGGGCCAAAATCCCGCGGCTCACTACGGACGGAGACGGGAGCACGGCCACACCGGCCGTCCTGGCTTATAAACGGGCGGGACGGCGGCCCAGCTAGGCCATACAGCAGTCGCATCTGCATCAGATGGACATGATCGCACGGCAGCCTTTGCCTCGTGATGCTTCAGTCTGCAGCATTGGGTCCGGGCAGGCAAGAATTCAGCCCCTTTGCTCGATAGATTACTCGTTCTGCGTCACAAAAGGAAAAGGTTCACCTACATCTCTCATCCTGTAGTCGAGTTTAAAAAATATTTTTAAACCATAACGTATTTCTTGTAATACATTTTAACTGAGATCCTAAGACATAACGTATCTCTAATCTTATAATACTAGATTAAGTGAAGCCCTAAGAAAATATTGCTCCTGTTTTGACTCACGTGACAAGTTAACCCAAGTTCACTCATGTTAACTTAGGCATTTGTACGACAAAAATAAAAGTGAGGTCCATATATTATCCTCACTCTTCTCTCTCCTCATCTCTCTAGAGAGAGACAATATCCTCACCGGCTAAGAAGATGGTGTAGTGGCACCATCCCACAGGAGGCCGGTGGTGGTAAGACCATTAGGTGGTAGGTAGAGGCAAAGGTCGATCAAGGCAAGTGGAGGCCAAGGCGGTAAATCGGTGTAGTGGGAAGCTAGTGAACTTGAGGAGGCGATAGTGGCGCCTTCGAGAATCATGTAGCCAGATTTAGCGGAGCTCTTGGCCGCTCCTACCCCTACAAGTCGAGCATTGCTTGCCTCCCTCATGATCTTAAGCTCAACATCTATAATCACCATCATGTTATTAAGCTTGAGTCCCATGTCGCTATAATCTTGAGCTCCGCCATCGCCGACCTCGTTGACTCTTATACCATCGTAGCCTCCCACCTACCTCATCATCATTGAGCTTCTTTTTCTTATTCACCTACCACTTGACAAGTCAGAAGCTTCTTATTGGTCACCCACCATTGTCCGTCGTTGTTGCCTTTTTTAGACGAGCTCTGAGCTTGAGTTTGCTGGTGGGCCACCATTGGAGAGGGTGTATAAAAGAAAAAAAGATAATATTTATATGTGAGATTCTAATTGAAGTGTCACGTAATTAACCTAGTACTACAATATAAGAAATGTATCAGTTAATCTAGTATTATAATATTATAAATGTGTTATATCCGGTTTTATAGTTATAAACGTTTTTTAAACTCAACTTTTTTCCTTGTAAAAAGACTTGTATCAAGTAGTTTGGCAATGCGAGATTACAAGGTCCTCAGGAGGGGGGTTGGCAAGATGTTGAAAAAGCAAAAGCCCATTCATATCAACACAAATGAATTGCATAGAGCACGACAGGCACGTAGAAGTAAGCAATCAATTACTGGACGCTTTTAGGCCATACCGGCGTAAAACTTCCCAGAGCAAAGGGACCAAGAGAGCAAGAATAACCCCCACGCTAAGGTTGTGAGCGATATAGATCAGCGGTATTTGCAGAGTAGTTATAGAATATTCCTGGAGGTAGTGCAAAACCTTGGTTTCCAGCAGCAGCGTAAAAACTCAAACTATAAATCAAGATCTCTCAGAAGTATCATACTAGCACAGTAGCCATGATCTGATACAAGAAAGCTCTATACTTCACCGGTCACCAGCAATCACAAAAGCAGAGCCATCAAGAGTAACAAGTTTGGACCAAGGTGTTTGACACAGTAAACATGAACTCAATATCAACCCAAAAGCCTAGGTGCTGTCAACACCTCTCAAGACTCAGGATGGCAGTACCAGGATTAAATTGGCCTTCAACTATGTTTTCTCAAGGGGAAATCAGTCATCAACTCAAAAGTAACAATAACAGATCAAAGTGTAGGAAATGCAAACATGAATTCCTCAATTAAAAGCCTACAAGAAAACAAGCAATCACAACACACATATACTGGGCGTGAATGGAATTCAGCTATATATTTTGAGAGAACACCGACATTCAACTATAGAAACCATGGATAACACATGAGGCTACAAACTACGGGGCTACAATGATTAATGTGCCACCCAACATTTCAGAATACTAATATCTAAGACAAACACAATTTGCAACCAGATTGTACATGAGAACTTAAACAGGAATAAACACTGCTACATGTCATGAATAAACATGATATAAATGGTATCAAAATTGAAGACAGCATTCATCATGTGCCGGTTCAGATCAGAACCAAAGCAATCTTCACAGGGCTATTTATAGACCAAATTGTAGTGCTAAACTACAAAAAATGAAATGAACCATATTTGACTATGCATGCCTAAACCACATTGTGAAGCTAAAATCAAATATCAATGCATCAACGCACTAAACACTGCAATTCCATATCCAAAATCGTCTCCTGTGATACAACAGGCAAACTCCAATTTAATTAGATGAGCAAAATGAAGGAAATTATCAACAAATGGGCCAGTAAGTGAGCAGCAGAGAGTAGTAGCAGTGTAGCACCACAAACATTGTCCCTATACCAATCAGATTATGAAAGGGAACACTCGAAATGTCTAAGGGCAACTAGAATCATTCCTGCAAGAGTTAACACAAGTGCTAATTCAATAAAGCAACATCACTAAGCAAAGATACAGCCCTGCAATACTAAGAATAACGACATAAATAAGAGAGAGAATAACTAGCATGCAGATTAAACAACAGCATAAAGAATAATCCAGCAAGACAAAATCATAAATGTGTCTAGACCCAGACCTTATTTGGATCACAAGATTAGCACATTTCGTTCCAAGACATCCAAACTAAATACGACCAAAAGTAGCAGATACCATCGTTCTCCACACCATCATTTCAGTTTCAGATAACACACAGCGGATGCTTGGGCAACTAAAAGGGGTAAAATTGGAGTGAGATCACCGGCCAAACCCGGCAGCGTTGAGGCCGAGCAGCATCCGGCCACTGTCCCCAGCAGGAACGTATGCAACATTAGGCGAACGGGCCAGCTCGGCAGCGATCTCCTTGGCCGCCTCGATCCTCCTCAGCTCAATCAGTCCTGTCCCAGCGGCAGCGGTGGCCTCAGAAATGAGCCGTGCAGACTCACTCTCTCCCTCTGCGCGCACGATAGCCGCGCGCCTCTCTTGCTCAGCCTTGGCGACGAGGAACTTGGAGCGCTCGGCTTCCTGCTGCGCCACCTGCTTCTTCTCGACAGCCTGCGAGAACTCGATGCCGTAGGAGAGGTGGGTGATGGCGACGTCGTCGAGGATGATGTTGAACTCCCGGGCGCGGCGGATGAGCGCGTCGCGGACGAGCGCGGAGACGTGGGGACGCTCGGTAAGGAGCTGGTCGGCGTTGAACTGCGCGACCACGGCCTTGAGCACCTCGTTGCCGATGGAGGGGAGTACCTTGTCGTCGTACTCGAGGCCGAGGGAGGTGAAGATGGTGGGGAGGTGCACGACGTCGGGGCGGGAGAGGAGGCGGAGGGTGAGGTTGACCATCTGCAGGTCCTTGGTGCCGGAGTTGGAGGAGAAGTTGTGCGGGCGCGTGCGGATGTCGAAGATGAAGGGCTTCTGGAGCCACGGCACGAGGAAGTGGGTCCCCTCGCCGACGGTCTCCGGCAGCACCCCGCCGAACCGGTCGAAGATGACGGCGCGCTCGCCTCCGTCGACGGTGTAGAGCGACGCCGACAGGAGGGAGGCCGCCGCCCCGAGCCCCGCCGCCGCCTTGGCAATGTTGGTCAGGAACGACACCGCCGCGGGACCGCCGGCCATAGTGCTCTCAGTCTTTCGGGGGCGGCGGCGCGGGGATAAACCCTAGCAAAGAGAGAGAGAGGAAGGGGGATTTGGTCTCGCCGCCGCTTTGGGGTGGGGAGCGTTTGCGGGTGTGGATCGGATGAGTGTGTTTTTAGTGGGTTTTGTGGGAGGGGTTTATTTCTTGGCAGAGAAGAAGGTGCGGCCGGTCTGAGTGGATGACAGGTGGCGGCCCATTGTTGGTTTTTGGATTGGGGCAGAAGGAAGAAAAAACTTTCCGTCTTGTGTTTCGACCAGAACGACCGTGAGAAAATGGGCCGTATTATCGGCTTGTATTTCGACCCGAACGGAAATTTTTATTACATTTTTTTATAAAAATATATATTTATCTAAAAAAATTACAGATATATACCTGGAAATGCATATTGGCCCCATTAACAACGGGTCGATGGGGATTAGAAAATTTGCAGCTGCTTTCTTACTGTCCTAGCAAGTGTGATTTATCCTACGACTAAGGATTACTTGCAAAATGTCATGGTAGGATACACGAGGGAGAAAAGAGGCTTGCTGTTCTTGCCCTTTAGAAGATTGTTTGTAAAATTACCAACTATGTCACTGAAATGGGAGGGGCCTTGCAATTTTATAGGCAACCCTTGTCACCTATGTTAGGACGTTTTTTTCCTCACCATCTAAAAAGATATTTTAAATTAATCTATTTTTATTTAGAGATTTAATTTAAATTTTTTATAAGTATGTAGAAAAGAAAATCGAGACGCATAAATTATATAAAAACTCATCGTTAATAGAAGAAAAACATTACAGAAGGCCGGATGATTAATAGGTTCACACGTATATATTATTTAGATAATAGTGATAAAAATATTATATGATTACCGAGAGATTTACATGTTAATAAACATAATATAAATAATACAATGAGTAACATCTAACGCCTATTTAAAACTTGTATAAATCATTATCTATCATCTAATTATTGTAGTCACCCATTGTTAGATGAGTTGACTCATCGCTCATAATTTATTTTAGCATGTATGTATTATTTAATTATTTTAATCTGTATGATCTCTGTAGAGTTGTACGGTAATTTATTCGTACCTATCCATTATTTGAATTCACACCTTCTTGGAGTTTCCTGTGAAAAAAGTACATAGCTATTGTAGTCCCAAACATATAACGAAATTCTCGTCAAGAATATTTGGACAAAGTATCTTTTACTAAAAGTATCGTCATTTATTGACTTCATCAACTGGCAACAATTACTATAAGCACACTTAGACCCTCCTAGCGTGAAGGTAGTACTAGATTGTAGCCTTCAATTTGATCATGCGGCTCGCCGACGTCGTTCGTACTCCTCTGTTTGTTTAATTCTAAGGGAAAAAACCAATAGCCCTTGGAGAATCAACAATTATGATCAAATATTAGATATTTTATCAATCCACTGAATAAACCTACACATCATTTTATAGATCTGGCAAAGGAAGTATTAGTTCAAAGAAAATATTGTGGTAAGAAACAATTAAAAAAATAGTGGTATATAATCCATATCTCATGAAAATAGTTTAGGTATTAGAAGAATCTTCTCCCATAAGTGTTGGGGTTCTGAAATGTCATAAGCTAGTATCGATCACCACATATGCACAACAGACAGTTACACCAATATAGAATTAGTCAAGCTAAATGATCTCTTTTTCAGTCTGGATCCTTACTAAAAGTGTGTTTAGCATCCATTGTTCTTTGATGCTTTGAGAGATAGTGCAAATGGGTGGTGTGAGATTTGCAAGGGTATCAGCGGATGGAAACCTTATGTTTATCATATGTACGGAGATCTTATATAGTGTGGGTTATGTTAAGTGTAAAAGACATGATTGAAAGCGTTGAAAACTATATGACATTCACCCACAAAGAGCGCCTGTCTATAAAAATCGTTTGAATGCAATGTGACATTAACATGCTAAAAGTAGATTGTTAGGTTGTGTTGAAAGTAACATGACTGATATGCATCGAAATTTGGTTGGTATCACTCAGCATTAATTGTGACTTGATAGTCATGTACACATTAAGGAGTGAAGGCACCGAAAGTTAGCTGTTGTATGCTACTGGTAGTCATACGTGCACAAGAAAGAGTGAAAGTGACATGGTATTAATATATAGTAAATGATATAGGTACGTAGAGTTGAAATAGTAAATACAAAGTTATTTAAATAATAAGTGCAAATGACACAATATACTACTGGCTTGAGGCCTATCCTCTACCCTTCTTCATCCTCCTCCCCTACACTCGCATGTGACTCTATGAATAGGTGAGGCAGTCGGCTGGGATGCCATGGCTAGCGTGGACCTGCTACATAGGATTCGAAGCATGTGACTCCTATGTGTGCGATGGTGGAACTCCTGCAAGCTAGGAGGAGCTCCTGGGCCGTCTTGATTTGTAGTGAGGTTATTGTAGTTAAAAGAGTCATGCGACCATCCAGAGGTAGCCTACCTACATCCGCTTATGACTACGGAGATCTACGGTGGTGTAGCCTAGAGCTTTGGTCCGTCCTAATTTGCAGTGAGCCTGCCTAGATTTGCTTGCGACTACAAAGATCTATGGTGGTGTAGCCTAGAACCCTATGGGAAAAATGGTTGAGTAATGCAAATTAGAATAAAGTAAAACGAATGAGAATATGTACCGTGCGATAAACCTAAAAACACTTATATCGATATCCCCGCTACAAAGAATGGCACGATGTAGCAAAAAAATGTAAAGAGTATACTTTATTAATAACAGCATCACATGGTAAGAAGGAAGCAATATATTTGAGCGGTAAATAGCCAAATCTACCTATGGGTTGCGTTCCTTTAGGGCGGACTCCTGCTGTAGCCGCCACTATGGTAGGAACCACATCGGTGGCATGATAAGTCCGAGCACGGAGTATAGTGCGTATCGTGTTGTGCATCCTATCGAAGATAATCCTCTGCTCGTCTTCTGTCAGCACAACCCTGACGTCGACACACAGCCTCAAGATCGCTATCAACGTATCACGTAGAGTCGACATATTTGAAATGGCATGTCATATGTAAGAGGCATCCGCGGTGTCTAGGATACGCATCTCGCACATCGGCTACGTGTGGCTGCGAAGCATCGGAAGTCAACATCATGCACATGCGGGTACAAGGCTAGTACCAACTAAGGTATACTAGGTACGATGCCTACGTGTATGGGTGCTACTCGATGACTTCCTCGGTCGCTAGCAACTAGTCTTCGACATACTTTTAGAAACGTGGAACCCACAAAGTGCTGACTACCTATCCCCACCGATTATACTTAGTTACAAACACATTGTTACAATATGTATGAAACATACAATCATACGTTCGATTTGTATCGATACTGTAATGCTTGTGTTTTTGCGCCCAAGAAAAACTATTTGAATAAAAACCTAGTTGCAAAATTTGGATCTTTTTGATCTCTTAAAGAGTGTGCCAACGTATAGATCTCAAATTCTATCTAAACCTATCTTAGAATCCCTTCCAAAGATTGCCCCAAATTCCCCAAGTTCAAATATCAAATTTAAATTTAAATTTTCCTTTCCAAATTATTTTTATAAATTTAGAAAGACGGTTATTCATCTAGGCCACCGTTTCCCTCTTCTGGCATGCATGGCCTGCTTTATCCTACGTGTTGTCCAGTAGCTTGCAACCAGTACGCGCGCTTGTGACCTAGTCCATTGGTCGACAGGTCGGGTCTACCCATCGCCTGTGTCGCGAACAACTGCTCGATATGCCAAGGCGAGGTCGTCCTCTATCTCCAATGCTGCTCCTACTCTCGCCACATGTTCGATCAAATGTGCTGCAGAATACGCTGGCTGCTGTCTCGCACTACCATGTCTCCATGCCGCTCTAGCATCGCCCGCCTCGTGCCACCCTCATCCACTCGCGCATGCCTAGTAGGTATGGTTGTTGCCCTAAAATATGGTCGCTGTGCTCACCGAGCCACGTCCCCACCGATCACATCGCATTGTCATCTCACTGCCTCAAGCCAACTCTTACCGCCGTTAGTTGTGCCATGTCACCAGCAGCTACATCCCCCTTCTTTCCCTTCTCTGACTAGCACCATCATGGTGTCATGCCATGCTCTACCGCACTATGATGCCATCCATTCTATCTAGGCCTTGACAAGCTCATGAGCTCCCTCCGTCTTGTCCCGTCCCTACTGTCGTGTCGCTCACATTCACTTCTTCCGCTCTAGCCAACCTCAATCATCACGGTGCCACCCTTACTCTACAAGACCCATGTTGCCTTGTACAAGAGAGCTTAGACTGTGCACTAATGTCTTTCACGAGCATCACCTAGCGCCGGCCCTCGCTTATAAATAGACCAAGGATCCCCCTCGCTCTACCGTACTCCCTCAGCTCATTGCAACCCCAACCACCCTCGCCTTTCCTCTTTCCCTTTCTCCATCGAGATTGTTGTTGCCCATTCCCCTTGTTCTTCAAGATGGCTCTCCCCAATTTTTTTCTCCTATTCTCTTCCTATCTTCACATAGCCTCCAACTGCACTCGAACCCAGCCACTCCGCCACCCATTTGGTGACTAGCAACAAACAAGTGATGTGCCTCTCCCTAGAGTCCACCACTGCTCGTCGCCATTCACCGCTCGTCCCCCTAAGATCAAATCTGAGCCATACACATTCCTCCTCGTCCTCCACTCGATGCTCCGATGACGACAGCTTGTCAAGAATCGTTGTTGTTCGGTCGGACATCGTCGAGTTCCATTGGCCAGCAACCACGTGGTCTCCTCTGGTCCCCTTGGACTCTTCTCGTCGGTCAACAACCATGTGGCTACCACACGACAACCACGTCGAACGACCATGGGTCCATCGTGTTCATGTGACACGCCCGCCTCGGCCAAGCTCTAGGCCGACTTGTATAGCCAAAAGGCCATGACCCCCTTTTCTCAACCCAATAACCCTCGGCCAAAAGCCCATTAACCATACAACAAAAAAAGAAGAAGTATGCTTTACCTCCCTCACCTTTGGCCCCACCTGTTAGCCTCTCTTCTAAAACCTTTAATTTTCAAAAAATATTTAATTCTTTTTCTATAATCTAGAAAATGATTTAATCTTTTATAATTCATATATTGTTAACCGTAGATCTGTTTGAGCCTGTTCAACTCTCCATTTTTTTCAAAAAATGAGATCCATCTAATGGTAGTATTATATATATATGTATGTACACATAATAGGTTCTGATTTTATTTCTTTTTATATGTTGTTGTTTTGTATCACGTAATAGCCGATGCCAAGGAGCTGCCAGTCGAGGAGTTCATTGAAGAAGACTAAGACCAAGACCAAGGCAAGTTGCCCCTTGATCATGTTGATCCATATTTTAATTAAAAAATTATTTTGTTTGTGAACCATGCATGCTTAGTTACATGATACCGGTCATGAATTACTAGTCGATCTGATATGCCTTAAACCCATTTGTTATATATATGCTCCTTGTTTGTTGATGACCCTACACCCTTGTTACCCTATTGTCATCCTACTAGTTATGCTCATCAAAGCACGAGTATCGATGACACTTCTATCCCTTAAAACTTATAGATGGGATAAAAATGGGTTTTAAAAATGTTTTGAAATACCAACACTCGTAGTTGAGAGTTTGTGAAATAAAATGGCTTTATATAACTTGATTATGGGTAGTCATCGCATGTATAGCCTAACTTTCACATGGCATATAAGAACCGATTGCTTGAAGAGTTTTACTAATCATATTAAAGTACGACCACATGGGTGGAATGTGACATCCTTAGCCAAGTAATTAGTGGACCTTAGATGTGTGTAGGAATCAATAGACATAGAGTCACTGAGGTAACATCTGGGATGCACCTGCGGGACCCTAAGTATGAAAAGTCTATAACTTGCCTGGTACTTGGTCTAGGACCTATTCAGTTAACAATCGACTATCCCAGGAATGCTTTGGAAAGGTGTTGTCGTGAACCTCGACTCATGATGCGTATCTAATCAATACTTAATTGGTGCTTGGAGTAAGTACAGGTCGTGTGGGTAAAGCATGCACCATTTGTAAATGTTATAACATGTTTGAACAACTGTGTCCATAGTCATGGGTGAATGAGAAGTGATCTCTCTAGTATAGTTATGTATTTTGAAAAGTTTGGTGGAAAAAAATTATTATGATATGAAAATCATTACCAGAACCAACCATATGGTCAGTGGAAGACCTAAGTGGTCTAAAACAAGACTGCATGACTCGAAGTGTTGCTTTGCACTAGACCTGGTGATCAACGAACCTAGGTCACTATTTGTGCACACATCATAAAGACTGTGATACGTCACTACAAGGACAACGGATTCCTAGCTCTACTGTAGTATGCTCCCGTTCTTAGCATTGGTGATCGCACGAGTGTAGTGGATAAGCCCTTCTTCGACAACATGGTCCGCCGTGTTAGTGAACATCACACAACCAAAGAGCCACAACATATACACTTCAAAGCTTTGTCGCACTGAGTAGTTGTCTGTCTCATGATGGAGCTAATCAGCCTTCACAGAGAGAATGTTATTTCCATAGGTAATTAATCAGGCTTAAGTATGCACATAACATCATATCAATTGCTTTATTTACAGTGAACTTAAGTAGTGAGGGAGTACAGCAGGAGCAGCAAGACCAAGCAGGCACTGAATGTGAGTGAAACGCTTTTAGAAGTTTTCGCGCCATTCCTGAAGCCTGTCAACAGACCTACTGTGTCCCTGCAAGAGGAAGATCCAGAAGGTACAAGACGTCCTAAAGCATATAGACCATCTCCCAGCACAATAGGTGGAACATATGCGTCTTCGGTCTCCAACAGTCCAGAAGTGCTATGATATAAGACCGATTCGTGAACCACCACGTTGCCAGGTTCTTCTTATGTCCTATGATCTTAACTAGCCTACACAACGGAAGTAGACTAACCTCACACAACCTATAAAAAAGGTAATGTATGTATTATTAGCCAGAAATTATATTTAAAGGTACGATAAGCAATAAGGATATATTTTACTTGGCACGAAAGCGAGGGTCCATAGGTAGTTGGTGTCGCGAAGGGCGTTAACAGAGAGTGGTCAGCATGGTGTTCTCGCTCGTTGAGAGTTAGGAGTAGTGTGACCGATTGAGACCACGGTCTAGCAATCCTAAAATTTTACTAGAGGTGGTAAGAAGGCTGCTTGCAAAATTGCCAGGCCCCTTCCCTCTCACAGACGGACTTGGCAATTTTACTGGCGACCTCCTGTGGGGGAAAACACTATAGCAAAGGGCGACAAGGGGATCGCTTGTAAAAATAGCAAACCCTTTCCTCCCTTGCGTACCCTGCATGGTATTTTATAGGTGACCCCCTATCGCGAGATAAAATGTCCTCGGCTAGGACAACATGGGTGCTAGCTGTAAATTTCCTAGCCTCTACTGACAGTGAGGAGTCAACGAACGTTTAGCACATCAGATTTAATATCCTCTAGAAATGTGTTTTCTAATAAAAAAAACCATCCAAAGTGCGTTGAGATAGATATGTGATTTTTTAAATATATATTTTAAATATTTTGATAAAAATATGAATAAAAAAATTCCCAGAACGGTGGTGATAAAATGGCCAAATGGACCGTGTAATGGGCTGAAGCGCGCTGAGAATTTTCTTTTGTGTGCAAGGAGAAGTCAGCTCGTTTCGTTGCCTTACAGGTTTGTGGATGGAAAGCCCAGCATCTTACATGGGCTAGAGCCTAAAGGGTTTCAGCCTTTCACGATTTCACCAAACCGGCTATATCCCCGCAGGTGGAGTGGAGATCGGAGGAGCAGTTCTCCGCATCACCGACGCGCGCGCTAGTGCTCGCACGCGTGCCCGCAAGGTGGCTGGCCAGCGCGGGTGAGCGCCGCACCACCGCCACCTTGCTGTGCTGCCATTCTGCAAAGCAAACACCAACAAAATGGGAGTCGCGCTGCGCAACCGGGGGGGGGGGGGGGGGGGGGGGGCTCACGTGCCGCAGTTGCGGCAGCGTTGGCGGGCCAAGGCTTTGCCGAGCTATTTAGTGCAACTGCCGAGGCCGGACGAGCGGTTTCCTACCCTCCTCTCCGTCCCGATGTGATACGTTCCTCCGGCCGCGGTGGCCACCTAACCGGCCGGGAGCCGGGATCGGCGCAACGAAAAGCTTCCGATCGATCGATCGATCGATCTGCCCCTGCTGCAGCAACTATCCGTAGGGCGAGTACGCGCAGGTAGGCAGGCCCGCGTTGCGTCAGTTCTAACGCGCACCACGACGCTTGCCTGCTTTACTCCCAACCAAAGTTCTCTTCAATGCGCCGCCTTCATGTGCCTCCCCTAGCACCACCATCATCACCACACAGCGTCACGCTGCTTAGCTTACTGATGGCAGTAGTACTGTACTGCTTCCCTAATCCTGAAATCTAGCGATCAAAATCGATCAGAAATGGGGCCTAGTGTGGGGGTGAAAGTGTAGAGGAGCAGAGGCACAGCATAGCAGAGCTACTACTATTGCTGCCGAAAGGCGTGTTCAGTTCAGAGCACACATGGATCGCAAGTGGGTTGGATGGATAGCTGCTCGCTGGCCGAGCTGTTTCCAAGGACCGACGGCCAATAATTCACGTCGCCCATTATTGATCAGAAATAGCCCACTGATTATCGTTCTATTCGTTCGTGCTCTAGTAGTGGGGGCAGCGAAACGACCCCGGCCGGTTCGATCGAGTGATCAGCCTCCCTTATTTATAAAAAGCATGATGACAACTAATGACAGGCAGGGCATTGCATGATCTACAACCATATTGATCTCCTCTTCTCTCCCATTTTATTTTGTTCGGGCAAGTTAGGATTCTCTCGGGCTAGCTTGCCCTAAAAAAATTGGGATTCTCTCGGGCTAAATAAGTTGTGCTCGGCAAGTACGTACGAGCTGCCTAGAACACAGACAAGCACCGTTCACGCGTTGTTATGATTGGAGCAGTTCGTATCTTCCGGGCAAAGCCTTGTTTTCCTGCCAACGCGCTGCCATGTTCTCGTTGCTTGCTCACACAGCTGACAACTCTTCTAATCCTAGTTGCACTTTGCAATATAGAAATGGTGAAATGCACCAAATTGACGTAAGTTAGGATTTTAAAACGACATAGTTTACCGGGACGCCTATTGGTTTGGTTGTTCGGAACAAGTCGTGTAGTAAAAAAGATCAGAGCTGTATATCCGTGTAGCTGTCGCCGAGCTGAGCTGAGGTGAGCATGAGCAGCAAGCTTGCAAAGGACGCCTTTTTCAGCTTTTTTTTCTTCGCTTTGTCCGGTGTGTGTGCATGGAAACTTCATGTAGCGGCAGCGGCTAGATGATGACATTGACACGAGCCGCCCGCACAATCCAGACGAAATCAACTGAGATGTCGTTCAAATCGCGCGGGAGTCAAAACCTCGAATGGGGAGTAATTCTCATTACCAATAGTGACATCAACCATGTGGTAATTACATATTGCACCAGTGCTTCTTCTATCACCAACATCTCTCTCAAGACACGCAGCTAATCGGAAGATCGAAATCCGATGAAGGAAGTATCAAGAAATTCATGAAACTTCAAAGAATCAACATCACACCGTAAGTAATTTCCTAACACAAACGCAAGAAAGCAGCAAGAAAGAAGAAAAAGGAGGAAAAAAATTCAGGACATTTTCATAGAGTTACCGAACGAACACTACGCTGGGTGATCAAGCTTCAGCTCCCACGGATCGACCCGGCCGCCCTGAGCGGCCGGTCGTCGGCGTCGTCCATGGACGCGGTCCGGCCGGTCCGCGCGGACGCCGACCCCGCGCCGCCCAGCTGCTCGATGCGCACGACGATCTCTGGCATCGCCGGCCGCTGGTCCGGCGCGGTCGCGGTGCACTCCATCGCCAGCCGCAGCATCTCCACCATCTCCTCCTCCGCGCCGGCGTGCCTGAGCAGCTCCGTGTCGAACACCTCGGACGTCCACTCCTCCCGCACCACGGAGCGCGCCCACCGCGGCAGGTCCACGCCCTCGTCGTCGTGCAGCACGGCGTGCGTGGGCGCCTTCCCCGTGAGCAGCTCCAGGAGCAGCACTCCGAAGCTGTACGCGTCGGCCTTCTGCGACAGCCGCCACGGGTCCGCCACCACCTCCGGCGCGCGGTACCCCGCCACCCGGTTGGACGGGGCGCCTGCCGGGCCGACGAGGTGCGCGAGGCCGTGGTCCGCCACTCGGGCGTCCACTGACCGGCCGAGGAGTATGTTCGACGACTTGATATTCCCGTGCACCACCTTGGAGCCCGTCGCGTGGATGTACTCCAGCCCGCGCGCCGACGCCAGCGCGATGCGCCTCCTCGACTCCCAGCTCAGCGGCGACCGGCCGGAGACACGATTACCTAAGAATCGCCAGCTCAAAATTAGAAATTTTGATCCGATTACGATCACTGGAACAGAGAGAGGCGAGCAAGAACGACGAGCTTACCGTGAAGCATCGACGAGAGGCAGCCCATGGCGACGAACTCGTACACCATGAGCTTCTCGTCCTTGCTGAAGTAGTAGGACTGCAGGGGCACGACGTTAGGGTGGTCCAGCCCGCCGATCGCCGAGATCTTGTCGCGGAACTCGTGCTCCGGCAACGAGGTCTCCTTGAGGCGCTTCACGGCGACCACCGGCCCGGACTCGAGCGCGGCCTTGTACGTGGTCCCGTACGTGCCCTTGCCGAGGACCTCGGCGGACGCGCGCAGCAGATCCTCGAGGTCGTACGGCTGCAGCACCCTCCCGAAGAAGAAGAGCTTCTTCTTTCCCGCGACGTTGGCGGCGACGGCAGGTTGTGCCGCGGGGGCCACCGGCGGCGGCGGCGGTCGCGCGTCTGAGACACGCGGGGTGTATACACTCGGGCTCTTTGCCTCTTTGCTGTGCAAGGCGAGCTCCGCCGCGACGTCATGGGGGTGGTGGGGTCTTGGCTTGCGCTGAATGGCGCCACACGCGAGAACCAGAACGCCGGCGATAAGAAGGAAGCCGAATGCGCAGCCGATCACAATGCCAGCAATGGCTCCGCCGGCTAGATGGCGTCCGCCTCGCCCGCTTCCGCCTGCCTCGACCGCGCCTTCGGGAGAGAGCGACGGAGCCTGGGACGGTGGGTTGGAGATTGGCGTCCGGCAAGGCGACAGGGGCTTGCCGCATAGCAGCGGCATGCCGAGGAAAGACGTCGCCGGCATGCCGCCGAGACCATTGGGTATCTCGCCGGTGAGGTTGTTGAAGGAGGCGTTGAAAGAGGTGAGCAATGGTATGTTGACGTTCGGCAGCTCGCCGGTGAGGAGGTTGCCATCCAAGTAGAGCAACTGGAGCTTCCCGTTCTTGGCAATGGTCGGCGGAATCCTCCCGGAAAAGCGGTTGTCCGCGAGGTTGATCTGCGTCAACGCCGGGAGAGCCAGAATCTCCGAAGGGAGCTCGCCCGAGAAGTGATTCGACTGCAGATTGATGACCCGGAGCTCAACGCACTTGGCCAGGTCAGACGGCAGCGGGCCGGAGAGCGCGTTGTAGCGCAGCGACAGCACGGCGAGCTTGTCGAGGTTCCCGAGCGCCCCCACGGGGACGTTGCCACGGAGTCCATCCCCGGGGAGGTGGATCTCCGTGACGCGGCCGCCGGAGCAGACGACGCCCGTCCAGGAGCACGTCGGCTGGGAAGAGTTCCACGACACGGACGCCGACCCGAAAGGCGCGAGGAACGCCTGCAGCGCCGCGGCGTCAGACGCGAGGTCGTTGGCCCCGACGGCCGCGCCGCCGTAGAGGGACAGGAGCAGCACCAGCGCGGTGGCGGCCGGCGGTGGTAGCATGTTTGGGTGGGTGGTTTTCTTGGCTGATCACACCATGCGGCGGAGGGAGGAGAAGCTGAGAGTAGAGGAGAAGCTGAGATTAGAGGAGAGGAGGGAAGAAACAAGCGTGCAGAATATTGGAATTTGGAAAGGAGACTTTCCATTGCTTTTGTTTAGAGGCAAAAGGAGAAAACGGAGGATGCCACAAATGACATCGCAACCACGCTACGAGATTTGGACGCGATCTCGTCCGTTCGATTAAATCTTCAACGGGTCAGATCAAAAGAGTTATACAGTGACAAAGCTTGTCTTGCAGGCCGTTGATCCTGAATTCCTCCTACGTACCAGAATTGATTTTGTGATTTTGATAGTGTAGCAACCTGAAGTACAACAATAGTGCCTGAAAAAGATTTGCACAAAACTGTAGCTGACTTAGATTTGCACCAACGCTGCCAATGTGTTTTACCATCTGCATATTACAGGTCGTTTTCACGAACACAAATGTTAGCTGGACCAACGCTTTACTCTGTAAAACAAGCGGTGATCCAGAATTCTTAGTTCAGGTTAGCTGAAGGTTGGATCATGTGGACGTCACATAGCTGGATGCCGAGTTTTCCTTCTTTTGCGATGCCACACGACAGAGTAAACGGACGTACGACCGAGTCCTGGAACCGTAACTGACGACAGATCGGGTGGCATGTAAATGCCATCATGGCGTAATAATCTTGGCGGTGTCAACCATCGATCGTTGCAAAGGCTTTAATTTCTCAGTAATATTGAAGCACTAACGTACCTATCTGTGTGCTGTACCACAGAATTACGTTCGCTTAAGCTAATGGGAACAACGACCGATAATCAAACAGAGAAAACTCAGCTACGAATAGATTGATCGTCTCAATTCTCCGGCACTGATCAGCGTTTACACAATACGTACATACAAGTTGTCACCATTGCTGGACAAGTTGTCACCATTGCCCGAAGATTGGCTACCAGAAAGAATCCGAGATTAAATATTGGTCATTTGGACTATTGGACCTTGGTACTTCGCCAACACTACGGCCATGGATGGAGACGTTGACCTTCTGTATGAATATGGTTGCATTGTGCGGCTCCTTCAACTGCTGCCTCGCTTCAGGCTGCTTCGGCAGGTTGGATTGGACCTTTTCCTTTTTTTTAAGCTATTAAATAATTTTTTAAATATATATATAAGAAAGCTATTTAAAATTATATTAATTTATTTTTTAAATTGTAACTAATATTTAATTAAATATATGCTAATCGAGTTTCTCGATTTATGTAATTTATGTATTCAGGGAGGAGCTTCTCATCCCCTCCTAAATACACTCTTTCTTAAGTACTAGTATATTGTATTGTAAAACCGGAATGGATTCTGTTGGTGTGATCAACAGCTGATAATCTTCGTCGTCATCCCCCTAAACACGGTTTAGGGTTCACGAATGGGAGGTCGATGTACACCCAACATCGTTTGGTGCGATAAAGGACGGTTTTATAGAGGATACTCGTGCAACCGTATCGAAGATCTCTTGGAGTTTGTTGCCGGAACTATCGATAAATGATGATGATGTTTGTTGTTGGCTGCGTTTGTTGGGACGTAGGGGTACTGTGTAACGTGTTGGAAAGCATGGACCTTGGTTCGTGGCTTGGTGCGTCCAGCCAGCCAGCCAGCATGCTTTGATCAGTGAGGTGGCAATCATAGTCCAATCAGTGAGAAGCATTGATCGCGGAAATGAGATCCTAGCTGTACTAGCCTATTAGCTAGGTAGAGTGCAGTTCCTGTCTGAGATCCATGGAGCTATGGAATGGAAGTATGGCACTGGAGCTAAGATCAATGCCCGGTCTGGGATCTCGAAACGATTGCGTGAGCATTAAAAAAGACGATAGATTAACTGAAAACTTTTGGAACAAACAAAGAATTAGGTATAGGGGAGGACAATTTGAAGTACGTGGATGAAAAACTCGCGACAAGCCATCTTGTTCGGCTCATGGCTAACTGAGTTTGACTTGTTTAGATTTGCTAACCAGCTATGCTAAAGTTTTAGCTCGTTAGAGCATCTCCTACAGAATGTCCATTTGACTGAAGACAAAATTTGGCTGCAACAGAAAAAACAAAGTCCAATAGAATTGCTATATGAAAGGCCAGGTTATCTCACTGATGAAACATCTCTCAAGCCGGCCAAATATAGCCATCCAGAACATTGGCCAAAAGACGTGCCTTACATTCTATTCCTCTCTCATCCCTCTCATATGCATCTCTCTCGCTTACCCTATATTAGAGTCATTGTTACCCTAGCATTGTTCTCCGCCACAACTTTGCCACATCCTCTTTGCTGTCAACCTATTGCATCGTCGCCGCATGCTCTAAGCCGTTGACTTGCCACATTTCATCCCTCTACCTCCCCTGTCACCGCTAAGCTCCTCCATCCTCTGTTGCCACTGTTCACATCAAGCAACACCACCACATCCGTCCTTCTCCTCCTTGTGTTCGGTGTCCTACTCCCCGAGCTGCCGCTAACTCAGATTTGTTGTTTCTTCATTGACTTCCTCCATTGTACCGAGCTTTGGCTCTTGTCCCCATTGTGTCATCCTCCCATCTCCCCCCTCTACGGCGATGGATGACGAGGTTAGTGTGATGTAACTCAGTGATGGATGGTAGAGTCAGTGAGGCGCTCATACTCCCTTGTCCTCGGGAACATCACTGCCCACATCCCCTACCGTCTTTCACGGTAGTGGGTTTGAACTTGACGTTGACCTTGAGGAGCCAAACAC
The DNA here is from genome assembly GCA_030770085.1 of Oryza coarctata. Taxonomy (NCBI): domain Eukaryota; kingdom Viridiplantae; phylum Streptophyta; class Magnoliopsida; order Poales; family Poaceae; genus Oryza; species Oryza coarctata. Next base: position 11,654,604 of record CM061468.1, read on the forward strand.
ATCATGTTGACCTCTTTCTCTAGTGCCGAACTCTACCCCCTCCCTCCTCTATCTCAACTCCGCCTTGATGTGCCAAGCATCATCGCTGCTTTGGTCTGCCATTTCGTCGTCATCCGTCTTGATTTGCTTCGTTCCGTTGCCTCCCTTGGTCTCCTAGCACCATCACCGTCCTTCTGTTGTTGCTCCATGGGTAGGGTGGTTGGAGAGGGAAGATGGTGAGAGGGGAAAGATCTAGAGGGAGGGAGAAAGAAGAAGTAAAATAGACTGATACATAGAATCTACAATTAAATTGGAGAGTATAATGGAGAGACTGTTGGAGTACTCTTTAATTTTTTGGCTAGTTGGCCAAATAACATTTGGAGAGTTAAAAATAGCCACTCTATTGAAAATGCACTTAGGTACAACATGCCAAGCCAAAGTAAACTGAGAGTTAGTAGCTATGTCCTGTACTCCTATGTGCTTTGTGCTTTTCTATGATGCTCTGAAATAACTCTTATACTTTGAATGATAGAGTGAATGAGTGATGGATGGACTTGGACATGAACCTAAACATTTAGATTGATTTTGCTATGTTTTGATTGATTGCATAAAAGTATGGAGCTGGTGATGCATTTGCTGATTTATATGTTGGTTTGGCACATAGATTGTACGAGTATGCATACATTTGTAAACTTGAACTATTGTTAGTTTAAATGTGTTAACTCATGAATTGACTAGCTAGCTCGAGCTGACAAGTGAGTTGAGCCAATCTAAGCTTCCAACTCATTGTTTGGATAATGGGTTAAGGAAATAATTTTCACTGACCAAGGGGTATATTTTAATCCTACCCATCCATTTATAACAACTCATTTCATGTTAACTATCCACTCATTTCACTTTTCCAATCCCACCTCTCTTTTCCCATTATCCAAACTAATCGTTAGGTTAACAAGCCAAGCCCCTAATTAGCTAAGCTGGCTCGATATCTAGCTTACCCAAAGAGTTGCAACCCTCAAATGCACAATGCACCAAACATCTGTTCCTCTTATAGTGTCACACCCCGATCTAACACCACCGGAAGGTTAGTGCCAAATAGGGTGTGTTGTCAAGGACGACGAACCATCCCTAGTAGAACCACGCGTATCGGTGCTAGTCCTAGGATTCTAAGTTGGCACCTGTGGTAACAAAACAATAATTATTTTAAAAACTAAACAAATACATTATATCTTGTTATCATATCGGGTAAACCCTTAGCAGCAACTACTAAGAAAAACTATAATAGCGGAATTTAGCACGGCTAGAACATAAATCTATAGGGAGTGGCTTGGGTCTAGGGAGGAAACAAAACTCTTTGGCATCTTCCACCTGAACTTAAGAAGAGAAAAAGAAAAACAACAAAATGGAGAAGTTGAGTACTTTCGTACTAAAAAATAATGGGAAATGTGAGGATGAAAGCTGCAAAGGAAGCCTAGATTTATTTCACAAATCTTTTGTTTAGAAACATTTCACAATCTCTAAGTGCGAGTTTCACAAGTCATTTGAAAAGAGACTTATCACCTCGATCTGATGCGAGTTGCTTTGCAACAACCCAAATCCGAGATCAAAGTTTTAGTTTCATTAATAGTTTCTTTTTTAATCTTCCAACTCTTGAATTAACATCATTTCTTAAGCCATGCATGTAACTTTTATCTCACTCCATCCTGAGCTAAACCAACATATGTCTTTTCATCATCTCTTTCTCAAAACTACCAAAACTTTAGTTTTCGCTTTCTCTTCGAAAGCCTACTCTATGATGCCATCACAGCATCTCGGATCACATAGATCCGTTCCCGACTACTAAGGTTATCCGTCAGTCACCAATACCGACTCTGGTAACGGTTCCCATTCCCATAAACATTTTCTATAAAACACTATCAAACAAATCTATGTTAAAACAATCACCTTACATTCGCTCTTAACTATGGGCATGGCCAATCGAATAGTTAGAGCTCTGTAGAGTTTGTACGCTTTATCCACACAATTCAAAACTGACACCGGATACCCGTCAGCACCGAAAGTTTATGACAAAGCCTTTCCAAAACTAACCCATAAATATCCCATATCACATAGTTGGGCTAAATATTTCAAAACAGAGTATTAGGCAAGTCTCATGCCTTTATCTACTCATGACACACTAGGGATGTCTCCTACTCCTAACCAGTTGCCTCACGTAAAGCTAGGGTAACACCTATCTTAGATAGTAATGATCTAAAATTCCATCTCCTCATCCCCAGTATTCTATGATTATTGACATACAAGATTTTTATATAATAATTAATTACTTAGCTAGAAGAATCCCATAAATACACGTGTGGTCATACTGTAAGATGCTCATATATAATTATCTAAGAAATTGATCCTTATATGCGATTAACAAACCAAGCCACACAAGCAAGATTCTGCGTCACGAATTTTCACAAACATTTTCTATTTTCAAACCCACTAACTCCATGAGTCGGGTTTTCGTAAAGTTTTCACGACCCAATTTTTCCATAACGATAAACAACAGTATAATATGGGGCAGTGATATTCCCACTCAAAGAGAAATAATTTCAAAGCACAATTATGGTGGAGTTATAAGGATAGAATTTAACAACAATCTATGGAAGGTAATACAACAACTAGGTTGGTCCGTAGGTTGTGCATAAACCAATGCTGATTAATTTAATCATGTATGCTAAGCATACAACTTTACAAATAATTATATTTTATAAATTAGGAGTAATATGATCAAGGGTGACTTACCTTAATCTTGATCAATAAGAAACTCTTTAGAATCGGTGTCTAAGAATTTTTTGGTCCTGAACTACGTGTGAAACATGAGAAATTCAAATAAAACCCTAAAAAGATAATAAAACATTAAATAAATAATATTGCCATCAGCTAAATCTCAATTGTGGAAGCGGAACAGAGTCAATCAAATATATGGTTAAGGAGATATGAATTTGTAAAATTAAAATTGATTTCTAGATAAAGAAAAAGGATTTATAAAAACTGGAACATAGAATATTCTCTCCAAGCTAACAGGTGGGGCCCGCTATTAGTGATAAGGAGAGGTCTTGAGCCTATGGCTCATGGTGGACTTAGTTCACCAACAAAACAAAGAGGAGGGCTGGTTGGGCCGACTAGGCTGACATGGCTCAAGGATAACATAGGGGAGCAGGTTGACGTGAGTCGTGTCATGGGATGTAGCCCATGGACTGAAGGCAAGAGAGGCAGGGATGCCACATGGCTTCACCTAGTTGGCCTAGGTGGGCCTAAGCTATAAGTGACACAAGGGGAAGGTTGGTTTTCTTCTTCCTCCACCCTTGTTCCTTGCCTTTAGTGTCCTAGGACGTGGCGACTAGGAGGAGAGGACAGCTCGGAGATGGTCGGGCGAGGGACGACAGAGGTCGACGACCGTCCTACCGGTGCGGGAAAGGAGCGCCACCGCTAGGAGGGATCGAGCCAGCGGCTTGGCTTGGAGGATGAGGAGAAAAGAGAGAATCAGGAAAGAGATGGTCGAGAGAGGGAGGGAGAGGAGGAAGATGGCGTAGTAGTGGAAGGGAAGCTTACCAGCTTTTATAGCGGTGCGAGGAGGCGGTGAGCTTGGCGGCAAGTAGGAATGGGCTGATGGTCAGGCCATGTGGTGGTAGGAACGCATGGCCTGTGACTGCAACTCAACGATGAGTGACCGGAGATGGGATGGGACAATAGGGAGTAGGGCCGGTGACTACAGGGCATGGGACCAATGAAGGGACACTATTTTTCTGCAAGATTCCATGGGAGAAAGGGGAAAAGCGGTATGATTCACGACAGTGGCCCACATTTGGCATGACATGGCGTGGCGTGGATTTGGGCTGTCAAGAATGGGATTCGTGGTGGTGACTCCGTGTTTGGCACGGCATGGCATGGCGCGGCACAGTGGGGGTCACGGCGCACGTGGGCGAATATGGCGGCTGGCTTGGCATTCTGTCAAGCACATGATGTGCATGCAGACACGATGCCAGGAGGGGGACAAGCATGCTGGAGTGAAGGAGTGAGCGGTCATGGGTTAGCCCTGGGTTTGACATACGGGCCCGTGGGAGTTGGCAAGGCCACGAGCGAGTGCATGAGCGTGAGGGCGTAAGGGGAAAGGCGTTGGGTCGGTGACTTGCTTCAGGGAGGAGGGAAAAGGAGAGAAAGAGGTTGGCTGTGTGGGCCGGCAGCGAGTGAGAGGTTGGCTGGGCCGGCCTAGGAAGGAGTAGGGAAGAGAAGAAAGGAGGCTAGGCTGAGAGAAGAATGGTAGGGGGGTGACCCAAATGATTAGGAAGTCTTCCAATTTTTCTAGAGATTTGTTGGTTTAGATTTTTGAAGAGATTTTGGTGAATTTGAAATGAGTTTGAATTTTAAACTTGGATTTGGGACCGCTCGGAGACTTTTTGGGAGTGATTCAAAGGGATGGATTGAGATCTAAATTTTGGCACAACAAGCACCAATTCAAAAAGATTCAAATATTTTTTTGAGAAGGGATTTTTAAACAAATCATATTTTAGGATGCTACATATAACCTATAGGCACCAAGCACCAAAAGGCTATGGTGTTGGGCTAGCCTAGTGAACCATACTGCATAGGTTGAAGAAATGGTGAAGCTAGGAATTTTGTGAAGTCTGGGCAAGCCTAACTAAAACCATTAGCTACTTATGTAATGCTTATATGCCAATTTTACTACCAAATAAAGACATAACAATTTTGTTGTAAAAGAATAGTTCAATATGCATGTAAATTTTCTTAATAGTTGAAAAACAAGATGATTTTATTGTAAAAACAAACAATTCTTATGCGTGGTGCTTGAGTGGGTCATGTATTGTGAAGCAGGCAGGCTTGCTGCTTGTTCCAAGGCGTCTAATTAAGAGTCTAACCAGCTAACGTTGCTCAGGAAGTTACCAAACCATTAGATTTTACTATAGAGAAATCACTCAACCTTGATGCGAAGCCCGAGCAACTGCCCACCCTAGATAGGCAGTGAATCTATTGCTAGGTTGAAGTGATGGCATGAGCATAAGCAATAGTGGCTTCAAGCTTATGTGGGTGTCTAGTCTCAGTCCCCTGCATGGTAGCTACTGGATCCCATGGTTTTGGCCCACGCGGCACATGTATGGGTTGTCGGCCTGGAGCTCGTGTTCTTTGTGGGCTTCTTCATAGTGGATATTGTTTGCACCATGTGATGGAAAAAGTCTAGTTTGACTTCCTCAAATATATGCCAGATCTTATTTGTATCCCTCAATCACAAAACTAGGTATAACGACTCCACCAACTATTAACGACTCCTAGGGTTGTATTGAAGGTGGTATTGGTCGATGTGGCAGTCAAGTCATCATAGAAATTAAAAAATTGAGTAGGGTCCATATGTCATCCTCAGTTTCTCCTTTCTTTCCTACCCCTCCTCTTTCCCCATATTTCCTCTCGATGGTGATGGGGCTACAATATGGCGATGGCGGGCAACTGCAAGGTGGCGCATGCATTGGCAGCAGGGCGACCGAGGAGATGGGCGGCGGAGATAACCTAGACCGCTGCCTTCCTTCCCACGGAGCTCGACCTCAATAGGGTGGTGCTTGAGCTCGAGCGAGGTGGGTTTTGAATCCGCCACCGCTTCATAGATTTTAGACTATGAGCTCCATGGCTTGTGGCGAGTACAAAGAAGGCCCACAAGATGGAGCTTGAGGTCGAGATGGAGGTGGAGGTAGAGACGGCCCCCTAAGGTGTGAGTGGCTGCCAGCCATGGGTCATTGATTTGTCAACTTCTTGAGCTCCTCCTCCTCACCATCGTCAACCTCCTTGCTTCCTCTGCTCCCATGCTTCTTTTTCGCCACCAGCCCCACTGACTTCATGGCAAAGAGGCTATGTGATTAGGGTAGCGAGGCCAACGAGATCAGGGTGGCTGGCTTCCCAGTGATGGGGCGATGAGATCGAGGCAACTAGCTTTTTGGCGGTGGGGTGAATCAAGGCGCCGAAGCTTGGAGGTGGAGCTACTACTCATTGTGTTCATCTTGTTACCGCATCCATCTCTTCTGCTTTGCCGAAACAATGCTAGAGCTACCGTAGCCACATGCACCACCACCTCCTTCAACTGTTTGCCACCACCTAAGAGAGAGAAGGGGGAGGAGTAGGTTGGAAGAGAAAAGAAAAGAAGACGGGAGCAAAGAGCTTGACCTTGAGGGGACTTGTCGGCCGCCTCTACCTTCCTCGCATAGGCAAGCAAGTTCGAGCTTGAAGGGGCTTGCCTGCTACATTGGACTGCTGGGTAAGCACTAGCACAAACTCATCATGGTTGGCATATTTTATAAAAGAAAGAGAGGGGTGAGGAGGGTAGGCGCTGACATGTGGCCCTTGTAGTTTTTATTTTTTTTGTTGTCACTTATATGTGGGTCTCATATCTATTTCTTTAGTTTTTTTTGATATGATTTCCACATAGATGCCACATCAGCACTGGTGGACCAAGTCAACATGGCACATCAGCAAAAACTATCCTCAAAACAATCGAGGGAATCATTTTGCATGGTTTTAATTCTTGGCGCAGTCGATATACCCGGTTTTGCTATTAAGGGATACAAATTAGATCCTACCTAACAAGACACTAGTACCATACCACGACTCCCCTGAAAATTTGATAATTTTACCCTTTTTAAAATTTATTACAAGAATGAACCGTGATAAAAACTTATCTCAAAAATGAATTGGAACCTTAGCACCAAGCCTTATGGCACTAAGATTGGCCATCTCAATGCTAGCTGCTCTGGCGTAGAGGTTGGGGCAATCGTGGTGCATGCAGCTAGTTGGCGTGATGATGTGGCTAAGGTTAGCACCGAGTTGGGTGGCGCTGAGCCCCCAACCTTAGCGCTAGCCCATTTGGCACTAACATAGGGGACTTAGCCATGGTGCGTAGGCGACCGAGCCACCCCTATACTCATTCCCTCCCTGAGCAGCAACGGTTAGGCGTGACAATTCTCTATCCCCCTCCTCAAAACCTCCAAATAATCCATCAAATCTTGCCATTATTGAGGGGATTTCTTGGTGAAGTTCATCCTTAAGGTATCCTCCCCCTAAACCCCTTTTTTGGGGTATTTTGGATGGATTTGGTTTATTTTGGTGTGAAACCCTAGGATGTGGAATGTGTCAAATTTCTATTTTTAGATCATGCATTTGATATTTAAATGTAGTTATAACGTCATGTAAAGGTTGTAGCTTGTTCAACATTGCAACATATCAATTTTTTCACATTATTATGAGGTTTTGCAAGTAGGGTTATGTGTGAAATGTGGCATTTTTGGGAGATATGCAAATGTAGAGGTAGAATTTCATATTCACTATGGAAATGCGATGTATAAAACATATGAGAAGACAAATACAGTTTATTGGTGATGTCAAGTTTAATATGGTTAGGTAAAAATTGTCAAATTGAGTTTAATATCATTGTAATAGGGGAATTTATTGTTTACTTTCAACTGTTGTTATATTTGGTTTATTTCAAAAAGAGGAAGGCTAATTTTTGGGTTGCATGGTGTAGATGGATAGAGTGGTGTGTGTGCACCACGATGGTATTGTGGTAGAGCAAAGTTCTGATGGTAGTATGTTTGAGGAGGTTGTGTCTCATGTGAAGGATGAGTTGGGTTGGAGGAATGAATCGGTAGCTATGCAAGGTAGATATGATGTTGGAGGCGGACAGATGTTACACAAGCATATGTTAGATTTAAACATGGAGTTTGAATGGGAGACACATATGGATGTAGTGATGGGCTCTCAATTTAAGTCACTTGAAGTAGTTGTTTCAAAAGTTGAAGTAACAGAAAATAAGGACAAGATGATTAACCTTAATCAACCTCCATGGGTAGATTTGCCATTGTTCTATGAACCACCATCGAACCAAGTGCTTAACGATGAAAGTGATACGAAAGGTGGTATACCAATGGACATGGATAACCAAGAATGTGTCTGGATAGTAAAACGATAGGAGATGATAGTCCAATGAAGGGGCAGAAGAGAATGACAATGTGCCGGAGAATGAAGGGAGAGAAGAGAATGAAAATGTGTTAGAGAATAAAGCGGACAAAGAGAGCTTAGAAGAAGGCAATCAAGGGCCGATGACAGATAGTCAGAAAGCGTCTGGTATATGCTTTGTGTTGCGAGAGGGCATATACACTCTTAGTGAGTGTGAGGAGGCAATGGAAGATTGCAGATTGAACATCAAGTTGCTTCATGAGCATTCCAATGAGGAAAACAACTACTTGGATGAATTTGCATTTGACTCGAATGACAACCGTTTGGTAGGTATGATGTCCAATGAGGAGAGAGCGATGTTTGAGAAAATCATTGGCTGTGATCCTACAATCGTTCAATTTGAGGATCTTACCAATGCACATCTAGCAGTTGTTGATGGTTACCTAGAATATGATGGTGAGATCGATGCAATGGGTGAGGAGCCTAGGAAGGGGATGGTTTTTTAATCATTGTAAGAGTTGAAGATATGGTTGCAGAGTTATTCCATTCGTGTCCATTCCATTTGAAGTACTATAACGTGAAGGTTAGGTACATGGTTGCTTGCCTAGATCCATCATGCAAATGTGAAGTTCACACTAGACTGACTTTAGCTAATAGATGGAAAATTTTTGTTGTCGATGAAGAGCACACATGTGGAAGCGCAAAGGCATCGAGCAAGCACCTGCAGCTCACATCAAGGTTTATTGGGAATAGATTGTAGCCGCTTATCCGTGCATAACCTACTCTTTGTTCGGTTGCAATAGTACAAGCCGTCGAGTTTATCTTTCACTATAGGCCCTTGTGTGGGAAGGCATTAAGGGCTAAGCATTTTGCTATGAAGGCAATATTTGGTGAATGGGATGAGGCATATGTTCGATTGCCGACACTTCTACATGCCATCAAAGCACCTAAATGGGATGGAGAGGAGGCAGAACAGAGTTAGGATAGAGACGTGGAAGAAGAGACTGAGGATGGAGATGACAAATAGGAACATGAAGAGATCAGTCCCTCCCAGCTTGTAGATGCACTTGAGCCCTTACAAGTAGATCACCCTCGAAGGAAGACCAAGCATTCAAAACACTACACCCCTAATGTTCTTCGTCAACGCACCAAGAAATGAGGCGCCTCTCTAATTACCTAGTGAAGGTTGTTTGGGTTGTTGAATGGTTACAATATAGAGCTTTGGTATATTTTGGATGGAAGGGAATGTATTGTGTGTCATGTGGATGTTGCCAGAATCTGAAGTCACATTTGATATCTGCATGTCACATTTGGATAGAAGGCAAGCAACAGCAATGTGATGCCTACCTATGCCCTATCCCAGGGTTGTGCATGAAACCACCCTTCTACCATGGCCATGGAATGGGCACTGAGGTGCCCCAAGTCAGCGCCAACAAAAATGGCGTTGACCTAGGGAACTCGATGCACACCCTCCTATTGCGGCAATCGACTGAGCATTGAGGTGCTGACCTAGAGAACCCAATGCATATCCTCCTCTCGTGGCCATTGGCCAGGCACTGAGGTGCCCTTTGTCAGCACCATTTCCCTTGGTGCTGACGTAGGGAACCCGATGTATACCCTACTGCCATGACCATTAGAATACCAAATAAGCTATAAAAAGAGATATATAAGCAAAACCTATAAAATATAGATATAGATTTGAAATGTAGGCCCATCAAATTACTGTAATCTCTATCATTTAATCAAGCACATACTATAGATATAGATTTAAAACTATCTTCAGTACAAAACTTATAAAATTTGTATCTAAATATCGTACAAAAAATATTTATAAATAAACAATGTGTAAAATTGTTTAATATAGAGGGAGGTTATAATTGCCGAACACGTGACTAAGTAGGCTAGTGTCAAGTGAAACTTTTGCCGATTCACAACAAGGGAACCTAACTTTTCACTAGGTTTAGGGTTAGGCCCTTTTCAAATTTTAAGTTCGCAGGATTCCATGTTTTTAGTAGTGCCTACACTTGCATGTTTTTACACCCTTTCCTTTCATGTAAACATGATGACCATTTTACAAGTGCATAGGTATGTACTCTAGTCATGGCTTATTATAAATTGAAAATAATTCACACCATGTCCTACATGCGACTCGGGCTCTTTTTTACCAAATCTCAATTCCACATTCACCAACCAACTAACAATTACGTCTAATAGACACATTACAGTACCAAGTACATTAATTGCTCTAACGACTGGCATGAGCATGTACAATTCAACTTGAAATGTTTCAGGGTAACGTTAATACATGCCTTAGGGAATTAAAATTTTGCCACATCGATTATTGACCACCCTACTAGGTGCAACGTGGGTGCTTCCCCTTCCTTGCGGCCTCTGGCCTAGCTTCCTTCACACATTGGGCCCTCTATCGCTTCCTCTCTCTCTTAGCTTCACTCTATTCCTTCTCCTTGAGTTTTTTTCTCTTCCTCGGCCCTACATTCAGCCTCATAAGTGGCGTTCAAAATGCTTCCTAGCCCAAAGCTGCAATTGGCAAAGATACTCGGTGTCATTTGAATGGACCTCAGTATCAATCCACTCTACAAAATCACATGAAGGAGGTGGAGACTTAGGTATCTTCATAATTGTTAATATAATAGCAACTATGAAAGAGTTATGGAACAAGAAAAAAAATCAATTTACCTCCATTGGCTTCTTGCACTTTCCTTTCTTCCCTTATAGCTTTGACATTTTTAGGGAGTACGCATAGTTACGACATATCTAATACCTTTGGCAATATGTGAAATCAACATCGCTAATTGCAAACTTGCAGTTATCCCCGCACCAACACATGGGGCGAGGGACGCCCACTAGAGGTTGTTGATGAGGGATATAGTCCACTGCATCCATCATAGACACTAGTCTACGATTAAAAGCAAATTAGTTGAACATTATAAACTTAGGCATCCTAAATATTTGAAATATACAATTCAAATTGCTTACAACACGAAGGTGGCTTCGGATTCAATTATTTTTGATCAACAATACTATTACTATTGCACTACCATACCTATAAGACAACATTCCATGAAAATTCCTAATTTCTACTAGCAAAACAATTAACCAATAAAAAGGCAACATTTCATTTTAGGAACAAAACCCTAAAAATTCAACAATAATTTTAAAATTGTAATTTCATTCCTACCATGTCTATAAGGGCTAAACTGTTTTTTCCCATTAACCAAACCTAACTTAAAAAACCAAAACTATAGTTTCACCCTAATGGATCTATCAAAATCTTAGTGTTTTCATATCTAAAATACCTCCAAAATATCAAACCATCAAAACCATAAACATAGCAAACAATGTTCCACACTATCCAAAACAAAGACAATAAAACTTAGTAAAAGTTTAAGATGGAAACATGGAAATTTAGAAACTCACCTCTAGTCCTATGTGCTCTTTCAAAACCCTAGTTTAGTTTGAAAAAAAATGAGGAACGGATGGGTGGCCGTGGGAATAAATGACGATAAATTCTCTAGGTCAACGCCAAGTGAGTTGTTGCTGATATTAGGAGCTTAATGTGGAGTCAAGTAGTATTAAGCATTGATACGGTAATGCACCGGCTCACCTCTTGTATCATTGGCTAACTTAGCGTCGAGTCAGGTGGCGTTGACATAGGTGATTATTTTTTAATAAAATTTTAGCACAATTTATTTTTATAATAAGTTTTTGAAAAGGGTAAATTATCAAATTTTCGGATGACTCCCAGCCCGCATATTCCATCCCCATGGATTCCCTTCCAACTTCACAAACCATGATCTACCACACAGATATGGGCCACACATAACTTGTACCCCACCTGCCATCTTGACTGCTAGTACCAAGCAAAGAACTTTAGATCTTGTCCGGCTACCCTACCCATGTCGCACTCTTCTCGCCGGGCCCACACAACACGGCTCCCATAACCGACATCCGGGTCCCACGCGCATACGGGTCCAGACGCTAGACCCATACAGCAGCGAGGCCACCCGCGACCTATCCACAGAGATCCCCTTTACCCACCTTGAGCGGAAAATTCGAAACCCTTGAGCTTTCACTTAACCAAACTCTTCGTTTCCTTCCCCCAATACCTCCTCACCGCCCCCCAAAAAAAAACCCACTGCGATCTCCTCCTAGATTTCCTCTGGTCGCAAGCGATTCCACCGGGGACGCACCGCGAAACGCTGAAGATCGTATTTTTGTTGGATTTTAAGTACAGAGTGTGACAATTTGGGTCAGTGATGGGCAGCGGGAACCGCATCTCCGGCGCAGGCTTCTTGAAGCCGCTCGCCGGCGTGTCGTTCGCCTTTATGCCTGGGGTGGGTGCTTTCTACTTCCTGGTTGGATCGGTGCTCGGGTTCCTGGCGATGGTCTACTCCTCTGAGTCCGACGAGGCCGGCGGCGACTGGGCCTCCGCAGAGCACTGGGTTGCGCTGGCCCGGTCGGTGAGCGTCCCCCAGATGTTTGTTGGAATTCCGCTCCTGCTCTTGGCGACCGGAGTCTGGCGCCTCGGCAAGCGCTGCGATGCCGTGGAGGGGCTCGTCGGGAACGCGGACGCCATGGTGCAGGCATTGCGCGTTGGCGGCGGCGTCTGCGCCGTGTGCGGGGCGAAGATACTGGCCCTAGGCGTCCTGACCCCGGCCGCGACCCCCACCGTGGAGCGCGCCGGCTCGAAGGGCTGCTGCTCCGACAAGCCAGCGGCGAGGTCGCTGGCCACCGAGCTGGAGCAGGAAGCCGACTCGGAGGAAGATGACTGCGCGGCGGCCGGTGACGCGAGCGGCGGCGCGGAGGAGGGCGACATCGTGGAGAGGCTGAGGCGGCGGCTCGCGGCGGACAGGAGGCTGAGGGAGGCCGCGCTCGATGAGCTGGAGAAGGAGAGGCGCGCGGCGGCGTCCGCGACCGACGAGGCCATGGCCAAGATCGCGTGCCTCCGCAACGAGAAGGCGCTAGTGGAGCGCGAGGCGCGGCAGTTCCGGGAGATGGCGCTACAGAAGCAGATGTACGACCGGCAGCTGATCGAGTCGCTCCAGTGGGTGATCCAGAGGTTCGGCATGCCGTGCGGGGAGCCCGAGGTGTCCTCCGAGCGGGCCGTGTCGGAGACGAGCGAGGACGACAGAGACAGGAAGGTGCCCCTTTCTTCTTGGTACTTAGCTTGATGGAACAGTAATGGCGGCCGAAGCTGCTGTTTTGATCAGCATTCAGCAGCAATGTAGGGCCTCCTTATGCCCATGTTTTGAAAGCTGGAGGCCTGGAGCTACTAGGAGAATCCTCTAGTAGACAAAACTCCGCGGCAGATTAGCAGATCTGTTTAACACCCACCTGTAAATATGCTACTATCATCTTTCGCAAGATCTTAAGATATGATTAACACTGGTGAACAAAATGGTCTATGTTTTGTGGTCTGCAGGACTTCTGCAAAGTTTCTGAACCATTATCGTGCAGTCTGTAAAAGTGTTTTGCAGGTTTGTTGACAACAAGAAAACTTCTAGTTTTGCTACAAATTTCACTTGGACAATTTCTGCCCTGGAGATCGGCGGAAGCCTGAATTACCTCGTAAGTATTACCAGCGTCTATTATAATTTACAACGTAGAAAAAAAATGAACTAATATGGGACGCTGATTTCACGTGGTCCAAATTTAGACATAGAGGATTATGATTACAAGCCGAATTATGCCCACGTATGGGCCGAAATTACGCCCACTTACGGGCTCAATTTACCTTCACTTTATTTGTAATAAAGTAGAAAGGTTAAATACAGTATAAAAATGGTAAAATTGGATCTTTGACATTAAAATATCGCGTTTTTAAAAATAGACCGTCAAAAGATTGCGGTATCATTCCGTCCGGTTCCGTCGATCTCCTCCGTTTTTGCCGTTTCTTTTTCTTTCCTAGCTCGTGACTTCTCATGTCATCGTTCCTGGCTCGTGCTGCATCCGCCGCCACCCACGGCCATCGTCGATTCCTGCCGGTTGCCGTCGATCCCCGCCGGCCGTCGGCTGCCATCGATTTTCGCCGCCGCCACCCGTCGGCCGCCATCGATTTTCGCCGCCGCCACCCGTCGGCCGGCCACCGTCGATCCCCGCCGGCTGCCATCGATTCTTGCCACCGCCACCCGTCGGCCTTTGTAGATTCCTGCCGTCGGCACCGATTAGTGCTGGCCATCCATTTCTGCATATCCCCCTTCCTGATGCCAGCGGATAGGGTCATGGCAGCAGCTCTCTCTCTCTCTTCTCTTATGTTTTGGTTGTAAGCGATTGCTGCTTGGAGCCTGATTTGATTAGCTAAACTAGTTAGACGCAAATGTGATGAATGGAACTCCAAAATATGTAAAGATCGAGCCAGCCGAGAGAAAAGATCGAGCCCACAAACAGGAGGGTAAAAGAGACATTCTAATCTAGCGGAACGGCAAAAACGGAGGAGACCGACGGAATCAGACGGAATGATATATTTCCTAACGTTGTGATCTTTGGATGATGGTATTTTTATATTTAGCATTCTTTAAGTAATATATTTATAAGAACACGATCTTTCGATGTCATCCAATTTTACTAATAAAAACGTTCCGCACTACGCCACTGCGATCAATCTGGGCCGCTTGAGTTTGATCGAACGTAAATTAATCACCCCACTAGGATCGCTACCGTTGGTATCGATCCTAAACTTGGGGGACCGTACGGAAATTTTGATTCAAGACAGGGTGTCAATTGCAAAATATCCATCCATCTCTTCCTTTGAACTTGGCGCGCCCGGCCCGGCGAGGCGGCGACTCGCTCCCTGCGATCCCAGATCCCACACCCCAACGGCGGCCATACAGAGGGCTCTCCGTCTACGCCACCGCCCGCGGAGGCCTCCTCCTTCCCAGCCACCGCCGCCGGCCTCTCACCCATGGTACGCCGCGCCGCCGCCGCAGGCCGAGGTGGTAGCCGATCCTCTCCTCGTCACCGCCTCCGAGGTCGCGCTCACCCTCCCCGTCCATCCCGCGCCGCTCCCGTTCGCGGCGCCCGCCCGGCTCCTCCGCCTCCTCCCTGCCTTCACCTCCGAGCACTTCCGCTCCCTCCTCCGCCTCAACCCGCTCTCGCTCCAGCCTCTCCCGCTCCTCTCCCTCTTCCGCCTCCTCCTCGTCGCCTCCCCTCCTGGCCTCTTCCGTCACACCCCGTCCTCTTTCCTCTCCATGGCGCACCACCTCCTCCACCACCGCCCCTCGCACCTGGCTCTTCCGCTTCTACGCCTCCTCGCCTCCCGTCTCGGCCGCTCCTCCCTGCCGCGCATCCTCCCGGTCCTCTCGGCCGCCTCCCCCGGCGACCCGGCGCCTCTTGTATCTGCCCTCTCCGCAGCCTACGCCGAGGAGGGCCTCCTCCCCGACGCGTGCACCCTCGTCCTCCTCGCCCTCCGCCGTGGCATCCGGCTCACGCCCACCACGTGCTCCGTCCTCATGAGTCGGTTCCCCACTTCTCCCGAAGCCTACACCTTCTACCTGCAGCTGCTTGACGCCGGTCTGCCCCCGGAGGCCAAACTGTTTAACGTTCTGATGCGTGACCTTGTCAGATCGGGCGAGCTTGCAAGTGCACAGAATGTGTTCGACGAAATGCAGAGCAGGGGCGTGCGGCCGACGGTTGTCAGCTTTAACACCATGATTTCGGGGATGTGCAGGGTTGGTGATCTGGACGGCGCGGACAGGCTTTACAAGGGGATGGAAGAAGCAGGTGTTGAGCCAGATGTGTACACGTACAGTGCTTTGATACAGGGGTTGTGTAGGGTGGGGAGAATAGAGGATGCAAGAGCGGTGTTTGAGAAAATGTGCAAGAGAGATATGAGGCCCAATGCAGTTGTGTTCATGATTTTGATAGACGCACATTGCAAGGAGGGGGAAGTGGAGACTATGCTGGAGCTGCACCGAGAGATGGGAGAAAGGGGTGTGAGGCCAGATGTGGTGGCGTACAATGCACTGCTGAATGGGCTTTGCCAGGCAAGAGATTTGAAGTCTGCTAGTGGAATTTTGGTCGAAACGAGGAGGGCAGGTCACAGGCCGGATAAGGTTACTTATACCACCCTTATTGATAATTATTGCAAGGAAGAAGAGTTAGACATGGCAATGGAGATTAAACAGAATATGGTGGTTGAAGGGGTTGAATTGGATGAGGTGACATATACAGCACTCATATCAGGGTGGAGCAAGGCAGGGCGGATCAGTTGATGCTGAGAGGGCTCTCGGTGAGATGATGGAGTCTGGTTTGGAGCCTGACAACACAACCTACACAATGGTGATTGATGCTTTCTGTAGGAAAGGGGACGTGAAGACAGGCCTTAGACTCTTGAAGAAAATGCAAAGTAAGGGTCAAAAACCAGGAGTTGTCACATATAATGTGATTATGAATGGTTTCTGCAAGCTGGGGCAGATGAAGAATGCAGACATGCTTCTTAATGCAATGCTTAACATAGGTGTATCTCCAGATGATATCACATACAACATTCTCTTGGATGGGCATTGCAAGCATGGAAAAGTTACAGATTCTGAAGAACTGAAGAGTGCAAAAGGAAGATTTTGCTGTTTATACTTCTCTAGTCGGTGAAATTGTCAAGAAGAAAACAACTAAGAGTTACCATGATAGATAACATTGGTGAGCAAAGACAGTACTTTTCCAACATGTGCACTGCAAGCCCAGGAAGACGAATGGCATAACAATAGTCAAATCGGCATGCATACATCATGTTTGGAGAGTGCAAGCATGAGATAAGTATTGGCAACTTGATACGTTCCTTGATTCATAGCAAACTCTAGCAGGTCAGGCAGACAGTCGCGATTAGAAGGAATTTTCTACTTATGAGTTATGACTTTATTTCACCCCAGTGTGCGGCTAAATCGTGTGCTTGATATTTTCACTCATGTTAATTTCATGTCTGATAGATGCGTGCTCTAATTTCAATTTGCTTGTCACATCGATCAAAAGTTGTGTTAGATCTTCAAGCTGCAAGGTGGTGACATAGAATTTACAATATGCATATGCTTTTATTTTTATGATTCCCAAAATTTATTCATTGTTGCATAAAAGGAAAGGTACAATTGCTTAATCTGAGAATTGCGATTAATTGCAGCTTTGCAGGATTCAGTGCAGCCTACTGAAACTTCAGATAGGGAACACATGAGGGCTCTAAGCATCATCTAGCTTGCACGGCCTTGGCCATTCCATATGCTGCAGCAGAAGCAAGTGCACCGATGATAGCAGTTTGGACAGCGCTGAGGAATGGGCGGTTTCCAGTAAAGCGACCCTTGATGTAGCCAAAGAAAAGTAGTGCAACCAGTGTGACACCAACAGATGTGAGCATGGCGTTCTGGGCTGTGGAGATAAACATGTAGGGCAGGAGAGGGACCAATCCACCGATAACATAAGATAGTGCAATTGTTAAAGCGCTCTGCACAGCTCTTTTAGGGTCTGGCTTCTCCAATCCCAGCTCAAACCTGCATACATTGCTCTGGTTTGTTAAGAAAAGTATTTACCATGTATTGGTTTGATAATTTTATCTTTTATATGGTTGAAATATGGCTAGTTACTAATACATGTGTGGTTTGCTTTATTGACAGCTTCATATATGACCTATGGCAAACTCATACAGGAATATCAAAGCATTTCAGATTATTATCATCAGACATCATCAACAGTTGCTTTCTGATAACCAAAGAGATTGATAAAGTGAGTAGCAACAGAGGATCATATACTTCATCATGAAGTCGAGCCAAGCTTGAGGGTTCCTTCGGAGTCCATCCACAACAGGGCCATACTGATGTGGTTCGAGCCCATACTGCGACATGATCTCGCCAATCTCAGCGGCCTCTGATGGATCACCCAGGAAATCAAAATAGAAAAAGTAAGGCAACTTTGCTGCAGATCGCAGATGAAGGAATCTTGCAACATGTTTCAGTATAAGTTATCTTGTTGTATCTGCTTATCGTCTTACCAGTGTCTGGGACGGCGGTGATCTCCTCCTGCTCCCTTTTCATCTCCCGCTGGTAATGGTCTGCCTCGCTCTTGGCCGCAAGATACCTACCACATGGTGCAATTGCGGGTAAGTGTCAAGTGTTTGTGCGCGCCTTTATTGATTTGAAAGCAATGTGATCTTGTATTGTTCCTAGTTTAAAGGGGAAGGTATTATTCTCCACTTTCTTAGGCATAAAAGTTGTGATACTAACACAAAGCGTGCTGTAACAGGCACGTGGAATAGGGCCACAAACGTGTCCATCACGAGCTAACTTTACTTTAGTGACCTTTTTCCGGCTTGGATGACAGGATGGACGATGATCTACTAATCTGCAAGTGGGACTATGGGAGTAGGAGCTAGGCAAGACACACCGTACGCAATCTTTAGGGTAATGAACACTGGGGGTTTCCTAATTGATCGTTCATGAGGTAACAAGGCAATATTCAGCAAGTACACCTGTGATGAGTGATCTTGTGAGTATATTCAGGGCAGTCATGCCTAACTTGGTCTAGGTTGTCTTATCCACGTAAGATGCTAATATTCGGAGATGCACAGGTACAACTGCGGCCGTCCATTATAATGCAGTCCGACATGCTAACAGCAGCCTGATTCAGGATTGCAGGAGCATGGAAAACGGGCAAGACCATGGTAACTTGCTAGATTTACTGGCTATTTTTTATGAATACATTATCTTTTAAGCTTGAGCGCCTAAATTGCTCACAACCAGCTCTCCAACCTAAATTGCTTATGCCTTGCGCGCATCTCCTGTTCTACAAGGACGTGGAAAATATTCTAATACAGGGTAAAGAACTGTGGACAAACTAAGAGATCGTTTAGTTTAAAAGAAATTTCAGAAGATTTTTTTAAATCATTTTTTTAGGATTTAATTCCTATGAGTTTCTTTGGAACAAAGGATTAAGATTTCACCAATCCTATGCCTGTTCTTGGAAACATGAGTTAAGCGTCTTAGCAAACGGCGTAAGTGACCTGTACAATATGTATTCTACCAAAAATATGAATGCATGAAGTACTGAAATTTTCGTTTGATCATGATCATATTGCAGTATATTCAGCCTTCGGGTGATTAAGTTTTCCTGTTATAGGCTTTGGGTCCACCAAAGATTTCTATTGCATTCACTGACATACTACTGGTAGCAAGCAGATGGGTTTCTTGTTTTGGTAATGAAAACCAAGGGCTCTGCCCCTTGTTCTTATAACAAAGAAAAGCAAAAATCTATACTCCAGTCTAGAAGACGAAACTGACGGCCGGTATTAGTAACTTCAATAGATGAGGGTGCAACTGCAATGCATGGACAATGAACGCAAAGAGACAGACGAGTGGTTCGTGGTTACCCTCCGAGGCCCATGGAGATGGCGCCGGCGGCGACCTCGGCGAGGCCGGCGGTGAGGACGAGCGAAGAGGGCGCGCTGGCGCCGGAGAGCCCCGCAGCGAGGGCAAAGGGCACGGTGAGGCCGTCGGACACGCCCATGATGACGTCGCGGACCACCTCTCCCGAGGTGAAGTGTCGCTCCCGGTGGCTTGGTGACTTGTCCGCCAGCAACGGCCGCCCCTCGCTGTCCATAGCCGCCGTCGCCGAGGCAGACACGAGGAAGCGGGCTGAGGAGCGAGACTGCCGATGGAATCGGTCAGGAGACGCACGTTTGCAGAGGTGATTTATTTGGAGTGTTGGACTCTCTCCGGCCCTGTTTATATAGAGAGGTTTTGAGAGGCATGGTCTTCTTGGCTTTAGAACAAGAAAACAAAGCATAGTCTTCTGCTGCTCCTACTATACTATTTATAAGGTGGGCCCTCGTTGTCATTGGCACAGAACCAACTACGTGAACCTGCATATTATATGTTACAGAAAAACTAGAGAAATTGCATCTCATCGTGGGGACGAGATGACTTACTGAGCCACTTGTTTTTTCTTTTCTTATCAGGTCTTTCTTGTCTTCCTCAAGATTCTGACATCATCTATCTCCTCCATACCTACGACGTTTTAGCCCAATCCCTTCCCCTCTATCTCTTGATGCCCTCATTTTCCAAACTAGACATACGCGCATAACCCTATACTACATGTAGTGGAGAAGTGAAGGGCTTTAATTGTTGTCTCCCACAGTAGCTGCAGTGTGCTCTTTCTCTCTTCCCTACCCTCGATACCTAGACTGCCATCTCTATGTAGTCATGACGGTGAATGAAGGGACGAGCAACGGTGGTAGCGATACCTTTATGGAGGTATTAAGTATCATGATATATTTAGCTATCACGGAGGTATCGGATGATACCTCTAGGTATCATCTAGATATCAGCTACCATGGTAACATCATGTATAATATAGGCATAAAGTAACATGGTACTTTAGATATTACTTAGGTATCATATATGGGAGGTGTTAGGTATTCGATACTTTACCTTTAAGTAACCTTCATCTAGGTAAGAATTTAGATTCTATTTTATTTCATTTTGATCTCGTTATGAGGAAATAGTTGAGGCGAGGCTAATACAAGATATAAGACTTCCCACCCTAGAAGACAATAATACTTATTGATATGCTACTTCATGCCCACCTACCTATAATTTACTGGACAGAAACACTAACCACTGTGACTTACCTCCTCAATCGGCACCCATGCTCCTCCGTTCGTCACAACGTTCCATACACCCTTCTCTACCACACGACGCTCGACTACTCTCACCTACACGTTTTCAGGTGCCTCTGCTACCCAAACCTCATCGCCACTGCTCCTCACAAACTCACTCCCCGCTCTACTGCCTGCATTCTCCTTGGCTATCCCTCATCTCACAAGAGATACCAATGTCTCGATCTTTCTACCCGCCGGATCATCGTCTCTCGTTATGTCGTTTTTGACGAGACCTGCTTCCCCTTCGGTCTGCTTAATCCGAGATCTTCATCTAGCGATCTCGACTTCCTCTTTATCAACACTGTGCCCTCCCGGTCTCCTCCACTGTTCTCCCCACTAGCCCCCTCATCGGTCGCTCGTGAGGACTTACTACTCAACTATCCCACTACACTTTGGTCCGATGTCACTCCCATCGAACCCCTATCGGCCCCACCATACTCATCGACTTTGGCCGATCCTGTCCTCTTTCCATCGGACACCTCACCCCCATCGGCTCCTCAGCCCTCATCGGCTCATAACCACCCATTCGCCTCCATCGGCTCCTCAGCCTCCATCGGCTCCCCTTTCCCTATCAGTTTCTCCATCTCCATCGGACCGACCAAACCGATCGGCCCATCCAACCCTATTGACTCAGGCCGATCTAGTTCCGCCATTTCCTCTCACATACAGTCGCTGATCCCGAGTCGATGATGCCCCTCCCCAACCAGTTCTCCCCATGTCTACCACACTCCCATCGACTCCCATCCCCTCTACCTTTCACATGGTTACCCTCTCACAAACCAGGTCTCTCCGCCCCACCAAGCGCTATGGGCTCTCCATCGTCCACTGCTCTATCTCGCCCATCCCGACGACCTCTCGTTCCACCCTGTCCGATCCTCAGTGGCGCACGGTCATGGCCGACGAGTATAAGGCCCTCCTGGACAACGAGACCTGGCGCCTCGTCCCTTGTCCTCCCGGCACCAACGTTGTGACCGGTAAGTGGATCTTTAAGCACAAGTTCCACACCAATGCCTCCCTTGCCCGTCACAAGGCACGTTGGGTAATTCGGGGTTTCTCCCAATGCCCCGGTGTCGATTACAACGAGACTTTTAGTCTCGTCGTCAAACCCGCCACTATTCGGGTCGTTCTCACCTTGGCTGCCTCGCACTCCTGGCCGATCCACCAGCTTGACGTGAAGAACGCCTTTCTTCATGGTCATCTGACGGAAACAGTCTACTGCCAGCAGCCTTCAGGCTTCGTCGACCCTTCTCGTCCCGACGATGTCTGCCTCCTTCAGCGCTCTCTCTCTGGCCTCAAACAAGCCCCTCAGGCCTGGTACTAGCATTTTGCTGCCTACCTTCGGCACATCGGCTTTGTGGCCTCCGTGTCCGATAGCTCCCTCTTTACTCTTCACATCGGCAACGCCACCGCCTATCTCCTCCTATACATCGATGACATTGTTCTTACAGCGTCCTTGACGTTCCTCCTACACCAGATCATGGCTTGACTCCACTCCGAGTTCGCCATGACCAATCTCGGTCCCCTCCATCACTTCCTTGGCATCTCCATCACCCGTTCTTCTCACGGGCTCTTCCTTTCCCAGCGCCAATACGCCATCGATCTTCTTTAGCATGTGGGCATGGCTGAATATCACCCCACGGCCACTCTGGTCGACACTCGAGCCAAACTATCCGCTGCCGATGGCTCACTCGTCGCCGATCCCTCTCAGTATCGGAGTCTTGCTGGTGCTCTTCAATACCTCACCCTCACACGGCCCAACCTCATCTACGTCGTCCAGCAAGTGTGCCTCTTCATGCACGCTCCGCGTGAACCTTATCTCGCGCTGCTCAAGAGCATCCTTCGCTATGTGAAGGGCACACTCTCTAGCAGGCTGCACCTCAACTCCAGCCCTATCGACTCCCTCACCACATACTCTGATACGGACTGGGCCGGCTGCCTCGACTGTCAATGCTCCACATCCAGCTACTGCGTCTTTCTCGGTGACACTCTAGTCTCCTGGTTCTCAAAACGCCAGACTATAGTGTCACGGTCCAGCGCCGAAGCCGAGTACCGCGCCGTCGCCCACGCCATCGCCGAGTGTTGCTGGCTTCGCCAGCTTCTCCAGGAGCTCCGTGCACCTCTCTCTTTTGTGACCATCGTCTACTGTGACAACGTCAGTGCTGTCTACATAACCGCCAACCAGTTCATCATCGACGCACGAAGCACATAGAGATCGACATTCATTTTGTTCGTGACAAGGTCGCACTAGGATAGGTTCGAGTGCTCCATGTACCATCGGCACACTAGTTCGCCGATATTATGACCAAAGGCATCTCCACGCCTTTGTTCACCAGTTTTTGATCTAGTCTCTACGTCCATTCCACTCCCGCTGTGCCTACGGGGGGTGTTAGACCACTGGACCACTAGACTGTATATATATAGACCCGAACCCCCTATATAGCATTGGGGTCTAAGACTTACTGTACACATTCTTACATGAACCATAATGAAATAGAACATACTCACTGTGCCCAACCTAGCCTAAGCAATGACACTTTTGACCAGTAAACATTTTGTTAATGAGAAACCAATCATCAAGCACATCCTATTTATCATCTTTTAGTATCATAAAGGTTTCAGATATAATGATACTCACCTTCAAGTATCATGTATCAAGTATCATGTATCATCTTCAGTTATCATGGTACTTATCTCCAGATATCATATAGATGACATGCATCAAGTATCATGTATCTTGGCATCTTCAAATATTATGGAGGTATTATAGATATTTTTTTAGATAATAGATTATAATCCGACCTCTACATCCAACTTGGATGTACACGGCCAAACAAGTACCATAGAGATATCTTTATTATGTTGGTTTGGTCATATCCACTAGCTATTAGAATAAATAAACTTAGGTTATATCAGATTGGGACAACCCCAAACACGTTAGAGTGGGAGGGCCCATCTAGACATCTAGGACGTAGGATGTAAGAGCAGAGTGTGGACCACACGCGGGGCATTTATGTGGCTACATGGCTTATCTATGTCTCGCTTTACAAAGATATGTTCTAGGAGGCTAAAGCAAGCGGTGGATTCATTTAACTATTCTATCCCTCGGATAGGACACCGTTATCTAGTTGTCCTCTATATCTTATATATGTCTCATCACATACCTCCCTACATCTTTCTAAAAAAAGTTGTAAAGTATCTTATCATCTCATCCATATGTTCAAGATTTTGTTTCCCTAAAAACCAATCGCTAATGGAGAAGGGTCTAATTATATTTATTTCTTTCCACCTAACATGCATGTATAATTGATTTGTAATGGGCATATTCAAAATCTCTTTGTATGAACATGCTATTTCCAAAATTTCTTATTGTCTAGCTTGACTCGTTGTTGAATATCTTCCCACACAACAACCATATAATTGAAAACAAGAATGAAAATTTTCTTTTAACTTGGCGGCTATTATTTTGCACTTTATACTTTAAATTAGTTCTTACCATATGAAATGAAGGTAAGAGAAGAATATCGAGTTTGCAATTTTGGCCCATTCACTTTTTTTGATGTTATCATTACTTCAGCATTATATTTTTTATGGTTATATGGTGCTAAGGTAGATGTATTTCAATAGTTAGGACCCCCAACTTTTGTCTTGCCCCCAAGCCGCCAAAATATGATGATGGACCTAACTTCAGGTTCTTTTGGCCCTTTTCTCCAGATCAAATTGTAATGACATGCATTCCTCTTAATATTATGTAATACTCTCTCCATACCTAAAAAAAGTACAATTCTAGACTATTGCTTTTCTTCTGACCACCCCTATTTAAATTCCTTTGTATCTTAACCGTGTTGTCTAAGAGACAATATATTGTATTGGATGGATAGGATAATACTCAACCCTTTGATCTTACAAGAATCTTCTCCTCTTATAACCCCATTAGGGTCTATTTATAAGCCTAGAGTTAGAAGTTGGTTAAGGTTACATGTGCTTTTATAAGATTTATCTCTTAATAGAGATATAGATGGGAGCATAAGGGGAAATATATGTGAGGAACACTTGGAGGGGGTCCAAATGCCCCACGATTCACGTAACCACCCAAGAAGTTCGGTTACATGCAAAGTGGTATAGCAAACAATACTTCGATCGATTATACAAACCGATAAGGTTCCATTACAACCCATACTTAACCAACACACACGCGCGCACATAATGGTCCTATGACCATACACTTACAATCAAAAGATACAACTCTGCACCATAGAAATGAGTTGAGCGTTGAGTTGACCTATAACTCAAAGCTTTCTTCTCCCCACTCTGGTGGATCCATAGCTTCTTCTTCTTCAAACATTCACCTATAGCTCCCTAGACGACTAGAGCCCAAAAGTATGTAAGACTAAGTACTCCGCAAGCTATGTAGGAAAACCTATACTAATGTAGGATATAACAAGGAATAAAACTGGCTTAACCCTAAACCTTATTAATAGTTCATAATACTCATTTCATAAACAAGTTTAGCTTTAAAGGGGTTCATCATTTCATGACATTTTCATTCATAGATCTCCAACTTGCCATCAAAATCTACTTATGCCAATAATCTGGATTCACTCATAGACTTATCTCCTTTAATCAAGAGCACAGTGTATTCGAATACTAAACGACTCTGTAGTATCTGTCCAATTTTACTCACACGATACCCACAACTTGTACAGAGTTAAGATAACAAAGCGCAATACTGCTCCTAGCTTCTCTCATTTCCACATAGTAAGTTAAAGGATGCAATGTCGGCCCAAGGTGATCTTGACGTAGGGTGTGTACCAATATACTTCAACATCCACTTACCATTGCGAGAGGTCAAGCGGGCTGCAGCCTCCTAACTCCATGGGTATACACACAATAGCAAGGTGGCCTATACACAAAAAAGGCCTATGGAAGCTCAATTCATAGGAGTAGCATACAACTAGGTCCGATGACTCAATCGTGCGAATGGGTGAAAACTATCACTTATACTGGCACAATTGGGTATGTCCTTATCAACTTTAATAGAACTTTGTCTAAAACATCCTCAAGACCATCTTTCCACATGAAATGACATAATCCACAAATAGTTGATTTGTTTATGATCTTCTAGGTTGAACTAGGGTTATTAATAGAATAACAATCTCAAAATCAAGGCATGGCAATACATATACATATATATCAGTATAGAATAAATGGTCATCATTATTTCGAAAGGGTTTTCAATAAAATGACACATGCATGCTATACATGTACTTCAAGGTAATTACTCTATCCAAAATAGGACCTAGCTCCAGATTAGGTTCAATTATGATCAAAAGGCACATGATTTGCCTTCTCTATTAAGTCGTCGAAATACCTCCTCCTTTGGTCGTGAAGCACAACAGTTGATCCAACGCCTCCAACTTCCTTTGCTCCGAGATTGATGGCAACATGATCTATCGATACACAACTAACAAGCTAAGTAGTATACTACAATTAATTCAAAACTCAAAAAGTGCAAAAGGGCATGAAAAGAGGAATCATGGAAGGGTTTGGGGATTTTCAAAATTATGGTGACATGCAAACTGTAGGGTTCAAACTGGAATTGTGTCTACAAAGGCTTGTATAGTGACAAAACTAGCGCCAATGGATTCAAAATAATTCCATGAGTTTGGAATAGGTGGCAGATTTTTTAGTTTAAGGTCAAATAGATCGTCAACTTAATTAGGCAAGGGAATATGATTTTGTGAATTATTTTTCAATAGGAAATTAAGGATTTCTTCTATACACAGGAGCTGTCTAGCTACTTGTGTGCACTGGTAGTGAAGAAAGCCGGTAATTGGTAGGGAGAGGCTGGTTTCAGGGTCCTAGGGGTGGGTCGAGCCCATTCCCAAGGTTGGTAGCAGTAGAGGCACCGGCAGCGAAGCTAGCGGTGATGACTAGAAGAGGGCGGTGGCTCCAACGATTTGTGGCGGGTAGCAGTGGCTAGGAAGGACTAGTGGAGGGAAGCAGAGTTGGTGGTGGTGGTGACTTAGGCTAGAGATGCGTGAGGCACCAGTGCGTTGTACGGCCGGCGACAGCTAAAACAGAGCAGAGAGGTGAGGAGGCGGTGCCAGTGAGCTCTGATGATAGAATGGTGGTGGAGGGAGAATAGTTTTGGAGAGTAGAGCATGAGAAACACCATGATACCTTCAATTTGGGGAAAGGAGCAATGAAGGTGGCAAATTTTGTTTTTGAATGTCGACGACCAAAATGGGGACTTTGGTCGTTTCTTCTCCAGCAATGGGAGGTGCTGCAACTCCATGGAGGAGGAAGATGAGGTTGTGGTGCTTCTTTCCTCTATTGACGACGACTGAAGATCAGTGCCGAAGAGGGATATAAGGGTGGAGGCAGATATGGTGATGGCGGTGAGTGGCAAACCTCACGGGAAAGCTCGAGCTCAGGATTGGCTTGGGTGTAGGTTTGGTGCCTAGTTAGCATGTGCGAGGGCAACGTGTGGAAGACGATGTGGTACGAGGAACCAGCTACATGGCGAGCTCCGAACAACACCGATGACCAACGTGTGTGATCATGCATAGGCATCTGAAGCCTAGGCGCTCTGCCTTGCCAAGCAGAGGCGGTGCAGTGGGAGGTTGGGTTGGCCTGGGCTGACTTGGGCCGGGTTCACTTTGGCTGGATTAGGCCAGAAGAAGAAGGGAGAAAAAGAGAAAGAAAGAAAGAAAGAAAGGCAAGCTGTGCCAACCTGAAAAACGAGTCGGCGATGAGAGAACGAGGAAATGGGTTGAGGCCCAACAATGATGCAGACTCATCCACGAGGGCTTGGG
Organism: Oryza coarctata; assembly: GCA_030770085.1. Classification (NCBI taxonomy): domain Eukaryota; kingdom Viridiplantae; phylum Streptophyta; class Magnoliopsida; order Poales; family Poaceae; genus Oryza; species Oryza coarctata. Next base: position 11,682,048 of record CM061468.1, read on the forward strand.
TGAAGAAAGCAGTTTCGTAGAAAGAAGAAAAGGAAAAAAAGAAAACCAATGAAAGGATGAACGACTTTAAAAACCAACAAAAACGAAAAACTCAACATGCATTTTCGAAATTCACAAGAAAATAAAAATGATTTTAAAATTTAGTCAATTTTAGAGCAGTTACAATATACATGATTTAGCCCTTAATGGACCAATTCTATATCTTAGCCCTTAAATGGGCTTTGCATCTATTCTCGACTTCACACTTCATCTCACTATGAGCCTTGTTAGGGGCTAGATGCCTAGGCCGAAGTGCCAAGGCCAACCCAGCTGTATTTTGGCTGGTTCAAAAGTCATGTACCAAATTTGGGCTGGTTAGCTGCAAGCCCAAAATGGCTATCGTCCAACAAACCGTAGCCGCTATTTCATTTCTAACCATCTCTACTTTAATCAGAAATCCTTGTGCAAATCTTCTGTTCTACGTGAAAAATATTCTAATACAGGAAAAGAACCATGGACAAGAGATCATTTAGTTTGAAAGAATTTCATAGAAATTTTCTTTTAAAATATCATTCTAAAGGATTTTATTCCTCTGAGGTTTACCGATCCTATGAATTGTTTCCGATTCTTGCAAACATGTGCTAAGTGTAACCGCAGAAGACGTACGTGACCTATACAACATGTATACGGTATGCGTGTATGAAGTACTGAAATCTTCGTTCGTTCATGATCATATTGCAGTATATTATTCAGCCTTCAGGTGACTTCATCAATCTCAACTAGGGTATACGTGTATATAGAAGTAAGTATTACGTGTATATATGAGCGCATTATTTTTTTAAAAAAATAGTTTTCTTGTTATAGGCTGTGGGTTCAGGATGAGCCGATGGAGGAAAGACTGATTAATTTGTAGAGGGAAACCGATTAACATATTAGGAGAGCCAATCGAATGAGTTGAGAACAGATTCGGTTCGGTTGAAAACAAAAGGTTATCTAGATAGGACCGAGTCTGAGGAGTAGTCATAAGAATCACAATATGGCGCTTTATTTATATAGAATATATTATATAAGCTAGATAAGTTTAGTTAGCTTTACAGATTCTTATAGATTAATTTTCTTAAATATTTAGAAAATATTGTTCAAAGATTGTCTATAACCGCATTAGACTATTATAAATTCAGAGTATAAATATGGACCCTCTGGAACTTATTGAAATATCAACAAGATCATAAACAATATAATTTTGGCGCATTGTCATCTTAACTCATCTAGTTTTTACTCTAGTGGGTTATGGCCCTTGACACAGGACTGTATTGGTTAAGTTCGATATCCAGTGAAAGGATAAGTCTCACCATTATCATGGTTCGTTTTGTTATGTCTAAGACTGCATCGGTTAGGTTCGACCTCTTAGTTTAATCAGGCGTACCACATCACATTTGTGAGAGATCCGTCGGTACATCGGTCTCCCTTCACCGTCCTCAATATCGCGCTACATCGGTTAGGTTCGACCTATGAGATCAGTGACGGTGGATCGAACCATTGGTCCGACGGGTTCTTGTGCGGCATTTTGTCAGAGTGAGTAGCTGATAAATTATCATTACCGCGCGCCTCATATCTATTTTACATCTTGTTTAACGATTAATCCTCTAGCAACCGATTTGGTCACATTGGATTCGACCTGATCCTATCTCAGTTTGGTCCGATCTATCAGGTTCATGTCTAATGAGGTTATCGTCGAGATTTAGAGAGTTTCATTCCCCATCGGCGCAAATAGCTAATGAGGTTAGACATAGGCTTGCATCGGACATTTGACCGATAAGCAGCCGATGACCTTGTCCTTTCATTTTTCGTCGTTACGTCTGATCTAGGCTATGTTATCTCTGTGTCATTAGTTTTGGCCTCATACTATCTCAGTTCGGTCCAATCTATCGAGACTGGTTTAACGGTACTATTACAGTAGTCACTAGTCCTCATGACTTCTTATTGGATGGGATCCCGCTTCGTTCATTCGTCGCATATCATATCTGAAGCGTCTTTGGCTCTTTGGCCAAATAGTCTTTTATTTTATTTTACATGTTTATCATCTACGATTTCATCAGCTTTTTAGCCGATTCTTGATCGCTACCTTCTTATCGGCACCTAGCCAATAAGGTGAACCGTATCTGCCCATTGATCGATTGGCTTATATATTTCATACTCTATCTTCTTATTAATTACAGAATAAAATTGACTGGTACGCCCTCAAACCTCATAAACTAAGAAATTACATTTTTTAGACTTTCGCGAGATCAACGTGTCGTCCTCTCCAATCGGACTTTTATTGGTTTGTTCAGGACCCAGTCCAATCAATCTCCGCAGGATTTGGCAACCAACACCACCAAAGCTAGCTTTCTAATGCGTTCACTGGCATACTACTGCTAGCAAAGCAGACAGGTTTCCTGTTTTGGCAATGAAAATCAAGGTCTCTGCTACTAGTTCTTATAACAAAGACAAGCAAATATCTATACTCCAGTCTAGAAGACGAAACTGACGGCCGGTATAGGTAACCTCGCTTAAATGGAGTGCAATGCACGGACAAGGAACGCAGAGAGACAGAGGGGAATGAATGGTTGGTGGTTACCCTCCAAGGCCCATGGAGTTGGCGCCGGCGGCGACCTCGGCGAGGCCGGCGGTGAGCACGAGCGAGGAATGCGCGCTGGCGCTGGAGAGCCGCGCGGCGAGGGCGAAGGGCACGGTGAGGCCGTCGGAGACGCCCATGATGACGTCGCGAACCACCTCTCCCGACGTGAAGTGCTGCTCCGGGTGGCTCGGCAACTTGTCCGCCAGCAACGCCCGCCATTCGCCGTCCATCGCCGCCCTCGCCGATCGAGGAGACGTGAAGAAGCTATCCAGATGGAAGCGGTCAGGCGGCGCACGTTTGCAGTTGCACAGGTGGTTTGGAGTGTTAGACTTTCCGGTCCGGACGTCCGGTTTGTACAGAGAGGTTTCAATTAAGAGACATGGTTTTCTTGGCTTCAGAACAAGAAAACGAGGCATGATCTTCTGATACTATTTCGATGCTGGCCCTCGTTGTCATAGGCATAGAGAACCAACTTACTAAATCAGTATAGTTCATGACGTCGAGATCCCCGTGAGCTGATTGGTCGATCTGGCCGCACACTAATTGGTTGACACATGTAGCAAGCCTTTCACTCGTGGCTCGTGACCACCCAGTGTGCATGCGTGTTCAATCAATTCCGTACGGCTCAATCGGCCTAAGGGCAAGTGCAATAAGGGTATATGTGCCTGCTATTAGCCCGTCCATGTCATCCTTATCCCACGTGGAACAGGGAGAAGATAAGAGAGAGAATGAAGCTAGCGCTTATTTACGCGTAAGCTATGCACAGGCTCTAAGTGCATGCAAACGTTCTGACCAATATGCATTCACTTGGTCGAATTAAAAAATATTTGTTAGGCGCTGTGTACAGAAAATTTTGTACTGTATTATTGAATCCACTGCCTCTATTGTTGGCTATTAAATAACGTGACCTTGCTTGTAGTAATCAACCGGTTCTATTAGTAAACTTGCCCTAACTGCGGCGCCACGTCACTCCTTCGAGCTGGATGTGGGAGCGGATGGGCATGGCATGTTTGTGCCTGTAGCTCGCGTGCACGGTGTGGACGTGACCCTGGCATTTGTGCTTAATGGGAGGACAGTAATAACACCAGGTCTGGAGCTCGAGCGCCAGCATGATCAGCCTAAGAGTTGTCTCCACCGTTGCGTATAAGTGGCTTTAAAAGAAAAAAATTGTTAATTACAAAATTGTATTTATTTTTGAGATCTACTATCCTTATATAAACTGTCTCTACTGAACTCGTATGATTAAGTTAGAAATTCGTAAAAACAAAGTCCGCCATAGTAGTTCCATCCGGCAATGATAATGACGACTAGACCGGACAATCTGGCATGTCCATAAATCACTTGCTGGTTGTCATTCATGTCACAAATCTCCCTACCAAACTCATTAGTTGTATAAACTCAATAAGTCAGCAAGTCAATGGTACACACATGCATGGCATGACCCGTTTGCATCGTCCTTGATATAGTACTGCCCTACGAAGAAACGTGTGTACATCTTCACCGTACGGCAAGTGTTTAGAATCCATTTGGAGCAATAGGCCCAAAAATAGGACATGCGTGTGGTGGGCCGACGATCTAGTATCATGGAGTATGTGCCGGTTGAATACCGTGTTCTATTCTATCCTTCGCACTATGAATTCTGTACCGGTTGAATAACGTGTTCTATTCTATCCTTCGCACTATAAATTCCATCGCCCCAACAACACAGACCAGCGATGAAATGAATGCACCACAACGAAAAACAAAGGGCCGTTTCCTGCTCTGATCCCGGGCACAAGGCAACAGCCGGCGGTTGACTACCACTAGCTGCAGCGCCGGACCGGTAGACCGACGCGACGCGAGCGCATGCAACATCCGCGAGGATACAGGCCGCCCCACGCTGATACACCCTGCACCGCACGGAGCGGTTGGTGCTCGTCTAGTTGTCACGCCGTGCTGCTGCCGATTTTTTGGCAGCGGAAGGGAGAGAAGGCGTGCGTGGCGCCGCGACCGCGAGACCTGCACGCGCGTTGGCATTTTCGCACTGGGGAAACGGCGGGAGCATGGATCTGGCTGCGCACATCGGCGCGAGCGAGCCGGCGACCACAAGCGCAGGGCGAGGTTGGTGCCCGCGCCACGGGCAACATCACCCGTTTCAGCCATAGCCCATGCCTCAGTTGCTGAAGCGAAGCGACCCATCTCAAAACAGAGCATCACGGATCCAACTATTTGGTACTAGGATAGAGCTTATTCAAGATCTCGATCCACAAAGATATATTAAACGAACCAAACGAATGACAAAGGAGAGACCCTTATTACTACTTTGAATCTACCCGGCTTAAGCCCCTTTTCTGCTTTTGCCTGAACCACTAGCGTCTAGTTCTTCTCCTCGGCACGCTGCTTCTCCAGCTCTTCGATGAACCTCACGAAGTTGAGGATGATCCGCTTGCCTTCTGGGGTGATGATGCTCTCTGGGTGGAATTGGACTCCCTGAAATGATGCCGTTAGCATCCACAAGGCCACAATAACTCTGGGTAAGATATTAAAAGCTGCGGTGACAAGCATTGAGTGAAATATACCTGGATATGCCTGTACTTCTTGTGTCGAGCAGCCATGATAAGGCCATCTTCAGTCCACGCAGTGGCTTCCAGAGCGTCATGGGGGAAGGTTTCCTGCTCAATCACCAAGCTATGGTATCTCGCAGCGGTAAATGGGCTGTTCATGGAAGTGAGGGTCATGTCAGATTGAAAAACTACTTGGTAAAAGTATAAAAGTACTAAGATCTCAAATGGAAACGAGCATGTTCTTTTTCCTGCTCAAAGTTAATTGAACCTTAGCACACAGACCATACTATGATATATACACAACAATTATTTCCAACAACTCTTAAGAACTTCTCAAGCATGGAAAATTGCATTAGTTAGCTAGCAATTGCATATCATGCTGCAGAATTTGTCAAGCAAAACATAAGGCTCTAACAGGCAAAAATGGGCTGAGCAACCTTCTTACTTCCAATCACACAGAAGATATCACAAGATGTACGCAATAACTTTCTGCAGGATCATTAATTAAATGCTATGCAGCAAGATGGCACTTAATGTAGATTAAAAAACTATGAGAACTTGTAAAAAATGCACAATTGAATAAATGGTGGAGAAATCATACTTTGGCAGGCCATTAAACAAGGCCTTTCCTAATTCCTCATCGTAGAAAACCGGAGAGCTTTTTCCATGCATGACACCAGAAGGAGCACGGATAATCTTTCCTGAATTTTACATGAACAAACTTTCAGTAAGCTGATAGCAGAGGTCATGGAAAAACGTTGTTGTGACCTAACCTCCAAATGCTTCTCCGATGCACTGCAGGCCCATGCAAACACCAAAAATTGGGATGGTAGGTCCAAGTTCCAGAACGGTCTGCAATGATATACCTGAATCTTGTGGCTCACCTAAAGAAGAAACATGAAAGTAATTGTTATACTCAGGCCTTTACTGTATTACTGTCATGGTATTCAATACAAACTTACCAGGCCCTGGAGAAATAAGTATTCCTCTTGGGTTCTTCCTAGAGAAGATTAAAAATGAGATTACCATAAGAACACTGAGAAGTTATTACATGCAGAGCTCTTTCTCATCGGTGCATCATTGCGATATGAATATGTGCTCCAAGAAAAATACCTCTTTACTTCCTCTATGGTAAGTTCATCATTGCGATACACCTCGAAATTCAGTCCAAGCTCCCCCATATACTTCAGTACAAAAAGAACTCTACGTCAGCAAGATATCTTTTCCTCATATGACAGGTTCATTGCATGACATATTTCAATAGTGGAACAGCATTTGTGAATGTCATAGAAACTGATCCAACTACTACTAAAACTAATGCACAATAGTTGACTTCAACTCCATGAAAAGTACAAGAGAACCACTAGAATGTCTTGGAGGTACATAGCACCAATATAGTTAGTTTGGTAATTAGTTACTGTTAATGAAACTGATGCTACAAACCATGCTGTAAAGCTTTAGACATGTTCAACAAAATACAAGGAAATTTATACAAGACCCCAATTGGTATTGAACCACTTTAAAAACATGTCTCTAAACAAAATTGCCTGGAATTAAGCCATTAATCAGTGGCGCAGAACATGCACAGCACATCTCCAGATACACCTCTCATGTTTATCAATTAATAAGACAATATGGATGGCTGCTCAGGATAAGCAAAAGCATTATTTCCAAGAGTCTCTTTTTTACCTCATAGCCATTCAAATCTATTGATGAACTCAATATTACATCCAAGTATACTTATTTGCTGTCTTTCAATATTAATGACTAAAAATTCACTAGCCCAATTTTGAGATCTAACCCAATCAGTACATAAAAGTAAAATGGTGAGGTAGGCACATTTTGATTAAAATAGTTCCTGTATAAACCCATTCTAAATAGCAAATACTAGGAAAGGTTGCAAGCACTTAAAGACAACCTACTAAAGCAGTCATGGATGCCGACAGGCAGCAGCTAGATACCCAACAACTCTAGCATTCGTTATTCTGACAACTAGCTACCGAACAAATCAAGCATCTGTTATTCCGACAGCTAGCTACCAAAAAGATCTAGCATCAGTTATTCTAGTTTGAAACAACCAACAAATGTATGTTAAAGCCGTTATAAAAAGAATGGGAAGAACGTGTACAAAGGGTATGGTTCTTTTTAATAAGCAATATGGATAGGTTTATCTGAAATCCCCCTCTGCACTTCAGTTAGATTCCTTCTGGCATTATCTTCTTGAAGAATTATAAATTTGCATATAGGAATATGAGAGGTGGTATGTGGACTGAACTAATCCTACCTCTCCATCTTTTACTAATGAAGGATGCGATTAGCCACCCAATATCTTTCCCTATCCCACCCTTCCCAAATGTAAAAAAAAGGCTAAAATGTTCTGACAATAGCACATCATAATGAATATAGTCAGGAGTCCAGACATTCTTGTGAGCAAATACACATCATTTGATCATAGATTCATAGGACCAATACAATTCGAAAAGCTAACCTTAAACTATGACCAAGTGTTGTTGAAAATATATAAAACCGTCAAAAATACAATTCCAGCTGCAACAATACGAAAGTACAAAGCTGGGCTGTGGGTATTAGAGCTAGTCGTTTTATTTTCTGAAAGAACATTAGGATAAACACAAAAAAGAATCCAAGATCAAAATAAATTATCCTAACATATCAACATAAACGGAATCCTTAAAAAAAGCATGACAGGTTGCGAGTAGTAAAATTTATTTCAAAGCAACGCAAATTAAAAATGGTAATTTATCTGATCCAAGAATGGATCAAATCACAAAAAGTAAATAACACATATGCACATATCATCAGGAACCAAATAAGGGAATAGGCTGTGCAAATAACACGTGAAACCATATACCTGGCACAGGTTATAGGTAAAGCTGTCGTAATTATCGATGACAATGATGGGTTGTTTCTCAGTAGCCTGGCGTTCCTCGATGTCGGCCACGGGCGTCGCCGCGGCCGACCCGACCGCCGCCGCCACAGGGGAAACCACCCTCGCGCCCCTAACGGCCAACCCACCACCGCTCGCGAGACCTGCGGGGGAGGCGGGAATGCCCAATCAATACAAGATGGCACCAAATCAAGGAGCGAAACGAAACGACCAAAAACGCGATTCGTACGGGGCGTCGCCGGGAGGCGCACGAAGGCGCTGGCGGCGTTGGAGGCCGCGGAAGAACAAACCGCGGCGGCCGCCAGGGAGGCGGCGGCTAGGTGGGAGCACGCCATGTCGAGCACGAGGAGGAGGGAGCGAGGGGCGCGGCGGGTGTTTTGGGGGGAGTGGACGGGTGTGCGAGGAAGGAGGGTGGAGTGTGGTTATATAAGCCCGTTTCCTGGGTTTTGGATGGGGTTGAAAAACATTTTAGGCTAGCTGCCCTGCCCGTGGTCCTCGTGAAACAAACAGACTAAAACAGTCATGTATTTCAGATTTGTTTGTTGTTTTTAAGCTCACGTAAATCTCAATCTTATCACATGATGTAGCACTATATTGTATTTATGTGCCTGTAGAAATTACGGTTTTCTATATTTTTAAGTGCTGTCTAAACTCTAAATAATCCATTGTCCACTCTACCATCCGGAACCCAACGAAAATCTCGAGAAAAATACGGACCCGTTTCCCCCCGGTTTAAAACCGTCCCGCGCCACCGCCACCGCGCGCCAGCCGCTGCCGGATCGATCGACCAGTCGCGCTCGCGCGTCCGGGTCAAAGGTTTTGATTTTACTCGTCGTCCTTGCCCGCGCGCGCCCCCACCAGGCCACCGGGCGAGGCACCGCGCTCCCATCCCAGTCTCCCACCCATCACCGATCTCTCCCTTTGCAGCGCTTGCTTTTAACGTGTCACTTCACCGGTTCGTTTCCTGCTCCCCGGTTTCCCGCACCACTTGCTCGTGCACCTCCTGACGCTGGCTGCACTGCACGCTGCAAAGCAAAACGCGCGCACCCCCGGCTGGCTCGCGTGCTAAGGTAGCGAAAAAACGATGTCTCGACCGACAGGACGAGAGATCGATGTGCAGATCGGTGGAGGCGATGCGGTGCCGGTCATGCCCCGCTGTGTACGCAGGACGGCAAGAGCAACTAGGCTGGGTTGGTGGGTGGCCGGGGCGGATGGATGCAGTGGATTGTGCGTGGTCTAACGTTGGAATTCAGAAGCATAAGGGTCAAAATTTCGGCTTCAAACTTCTCATGGTGAGTGGATTGATCCTCAGCTACTCATGGGATCTCCACTACCCGTGCTTGAACTGAACTGAATTGAACCTTTCAACTGTTTGATCGTACTGTGTACGTTAACTTAGATTCATGCAAAAGCTCTCAAAGAGAGAGATAATCTTGTCATGCTGCATCCTGGGTTCTGACCACTAGCTACTTCAATTTTGAACTCAAACCAGCAGAAGACATACTTTTAAACCGATGGACAAAGTATAGCTATATAATATTTTCTTAATCTATTTTTATGCATGTGCCGAATCGATCTCTACCTACCAGAAAATGACGTGCTTAATTTAACAAACCATTAAGAAGATCAATGACGATTTTCAGAACTGGACAAGGATCCAGGAGAAAGGTACGACGTAGCTCACTTGAACACTGAATGCCAAAACAAAACATTTTATGATGGCCATCGGCAGCACAGGTATGTCCCAGACTCCCAGTAAACACTGCCGTTTACCAATTCACGGGCGAATAATGCTACTACCTGCTGTCGCAGGATTATGGAACCGGCATTTTACCAAGGACAGATTTGGATATCCAAGATTGTAACGGATGGCCGTTGCCGGCAACAAAGTCGCAAAATCACCGAAATTTCCAGGAAGGCAGGAGGAGGTTGCTCTGCCTCTGTGGCCCTGTTGGTCGCTGTCGAGGTCGAGCAGCAGCCTGAAGAAAAAAAAAACTGTTGTTTCGTCAGAAAAATTCAGAGTGCCCAGACCGTCACTCACACCGATGAGGAGGCGGTTGGGTGGGCCTCATGCCTGAGAGGCCAAACCCAAAGTACTCGAATTTTTTGTATTTATATATTTTTTATTAAAATATTTATAAAATATATTTTTGTTTTAAAAAATTATAGATCTATAGTCAAACACCTTTTTCTAAATATCCTATCACAGGCGTGAAATCTAATATGGTAACATCTGTTAGCACACTAGCCGAGGGCTTATTTTCTTATGACATGGGGTTGTCTTAAAATGCAGCGCAGGGCTCTCCTTGCTGTCCTTGGATGGGGTGTTTTTTCATCAGAAGATCGCTTGCAAAATTGACACCCTCTATTAGAGTGTTTTTTGGCGCCTATCAATAAAGCTCTTTCTCTATTTTATTAAAAAAACAGAAAAAAGAGTTGCTAAGGAGACGAAGGTAAGCGGCAAATGCCTACTGGCTTGTGAATTTATATGCAGTTAAAAGATTTATATAATTTATAATATTTATTTTTAGTGATGAAACGAAATAGTATACGTATTATTGTTATAGATATATAAATAGTTTTGTTTTGTAAATCCGTAAGTAGTTTTATTCATAATGTTTTAAGATATATTAGTGTTGAAATATTGAATACACCCTAGATGTAACAATTAATTTCTTATTTCAACTCTATTTTTCCATAAACATATATGTCAAATAGTATTTCAATTGTATCACGGTTCATATATTTTATATGGTTTAGATCTGTCAGAGCTTAGCTCAATACTTAAGAGTATTAAAACACTAGCTGAGAGTAGTTTTCTAGTAGTATATAACTAGTTAATATGAGACTTTTTAATTAAACCCTATATCAACATAATAATTATGTATGTTGTAGTGAGCCGAGCAATCGAATATTTTTTTTAAAATTAATACCAGTAGATTTTACTACCACATATATATGATATGTGAAAATTGTATTGGAACAAGATTAGCCACCTAGCATTCTTATGTTATTGTAAAAAATATGACTATTTTTAATGGTTGTGCAAGACAACGAGAATCTAAGTATGACAGGATATGATGCTAAAATAAATGAGAAAAATGAGTCAAAATAATAAGAAGAAGAAAAAGAAGGAGAAGATGGACGAGGATGAGAAGACAGTGACTCAAGAGGATTGGCAAACGAGAGAGAGACAACACCATTATTGAGATAATAGATATGAAAGATTTTGATAACGAGTATGCATAGGATAATGAATCGTCGAATAAGAAGGGTGGTAATATAAATCCGTTATAATGGTCCAACGAGTGCTTCTCTGGACCTATTATTTCTAATAGACATCACATGCCATGGGAGTATAATGATAACGATATTATTTAGAAGACTAAATATGCATAAAAAAGAATTGATAGAGGCAGTTAAGCACTGGATAATATTATTTAGGTATGAGTTCTAGGTCGTGAAGTCAAGAAAATCGATATACAAGTGAAGTGCACGAACTCAAGTTATGGGTGTCTATAAAAGGTACATGCATTTAAGGATAAATGGAAGGATTAGTGGAAGATGTCAATTGTCATCGAGCATAGAGTTATAACGAAGTACTTGAATAAAAAACGTAGTTATGCCCAACAACATCGAGTTATACCTCAAAGTATACAACGGCACATATTCAAAATCTTGTATACTGATAAGATCAAACGTAGAATCTATCGTAAGAGAGTTATACAGAAGTATGTCCTGAAGGACTACGGATTTGCTCATGCTTGTGCCAAAAGCCATAGTTGTATTATAAACTATATTCATATGTTATTGCCACAAGCTCACAGTGTGAAATACTCAACCATCATTTTTGTGTCACCTTATTTTAGAAATGAAGTTATCTGGAGTGGCAAGATATTTGGTTTTGGTATTATAGGGTCTTTTACAGCTCAATAATCTCATGATTTTTACATTAGACCCAATGAAAATAGAGAACAAGATAAGTCACAACAATAGATGAGTCTAAAATAGTTGAAATGTTTAAATATTGTAGCAAGTATGATAAAAATAATCATACGAAGTGTCTAAAAATATGAATGATCTAAGTAAAGCAGAAGCTCCTTATTAGGAGCAGGGACCAATGAAAGATTCATCACTTTAATACCAACTCGGTGTAGTCATTCTCGTGCAACTTATAGTTCAATCATATAGTGCAAGTTTATATATTATTTTAAAAATAGATGTGTAACTTAAGTTATTATATTTTAGATATTTATGAACCTTTTCTTATATATGTTATATATGTTATGTCTGTAATATGTAAATCTCTCAATAATAATATAATAATAATATTATTATTATTTAAATAATATCCGTGTGTAAATATATTAATTGATTGATTCTTTATTTAATGGTGTAATAATTTTCTATTATTAGCGTTGAGTTTCTTGTATAATTCAGACAACTCATTTATTTTTTCTGTATACTACTAAATTTTCTTTAAAAATAAATCTCTGAATAAAAATATATTTATTTAAATTATTTTTTATTTGTATAGTAGGAAAAAACATCGTAACAGAGAACGTCAAGAGGCTATCTGTGAAATTATTAGGCCCTCCTCACGTCTCATAGATGGGTCTAATAATTTTATAGCCGACTCTCTAAGAGAGAAAAAAACCCAAACATAGAATTACAAGCAACCACTTGAAAAGATGACATGCTCCATTCGCGCGCCTTACATGTCATTTTACAAACGGCCTCCTATCAAAAAAAAATGCCGATAAATAAAGCGGCAAGTGAGCCGTATGCTAATGTTTTATCTCCCATCTTGTCATTAATGTGTGTTGTCCTGTCAAATTTTACATATTTTAGTGGGAGGTTTTTTTTTATAAAAAAAACTATCTATTGCAAATTTTTCAAAAAGTATATTTTTTGAAAATATTTTAATAAAAATATATAAATAACAAAATTCTAGCCCGGCTAACCCGTCGCGTGATCGTGTAGTCGCGACACCCACGCCCCCTCGCCGCCACAGGAAAAAATTCCGGTCCCGAATTCCCCAATCCACCGCGGAAAAAAAATCAGACCAGGTTCCGCATCCGCTCCCTGACGCGGCGTGGCTGCAGCTCAGCTCCTCGCCGGCAGGCCGATCTCCCCGCCTGCTCTGGTTACCTCGCGCTCTCCCGAGACCCGCGGTCTCCGGAGTCGTCCTACCCGTCGCGGTGGTCGGAGGTCTTTGTTGTCGCCTCCTTGCCTCAGCCAGCCCTGCCTCCTCTCCCGGACGCCTCGTTGAGTTCGCAGGCGGCGTGGGGGTGGGCGTGCCTGCGTGCTTTGAAGTTGGGAGACGCTTGCCCGATTGCCGTGTTAGGTCTCCCGTTGATGCTGCCGTGCTGTTCTGGAGGTAAGCACATCGCTGTATCACTTTTTCCCAATCCATTCTCATCCTAGTAGAGCGCACTAGTTGTATACATGCATGTGAGTTTGGTTACTGGGTATCAGACATCAGACATTCATTAGTATCTTCATGTGTGTTTCACTGATGATTGTTTCGTTTAATCATTTCTATACTGATAATAGATTTATGTCCCTGCACTTTGTAGGTTAGGTAGATTTCCCAATATTTATGTAGTCCCTGGATACCTGTTTGATACCTTGCAGCATGGTCGTCTGCCTTCAGGACTGTTTCGGCCTGGAGTTTGAACATGTCCTGTTGAATTTTCGGTGTGGAGTTTGAACAGCTCTTGTTCAATTTAACGCGAAATAGGGGGTCAGGGGTGCTGATTCAGTTGTCTGAGTTCAAGCAGGTCGGAGCTTATAATATAAATTTCAGTGCTCACTTAACCATTATTGAAATGAAAAGGGAATAACCATGAGCTGCTGGCTATCTTTGAATTAAGAAGAAAAGGGCCAAGAAATCCCTAGTGAGAAACACGCCAGATGTGAACCTGGGTGAAGATGGAACCCAGTATTAGCTGTTTTCTCATGAATTGTCGAGATTGGGAGAGGTTCACCATTTTTTGGAATAATAGCTATGTTTACTGCAGGATTAACTGTGATGGTTTATTTTTGGTCTTTAGCTCTGTAACTATTTTGGCTGCCTTCATTACTCAATGCTCTCTTGATGCTTTTTATGTTCCCAGGTTAAAATGGCAAGCAGAGCAAGGTGGGTATCAAAGTATACAAAAGGTCTTGTTGATGTGCTTCATGAAAACAATATTACACACTACCGTACCCAGAATGGATGGCGAACTGATGGGTGGAGGAAAATTGTTAGCGATTTCAATGATAGGTACCCAGATGCAAAATTTAGTAAAGTTCAAATTCAGGAACATGAGACCCAACTGAAGAGAGATTATAGATTGGTAAAATCAATCCTCCAGCGGGAAGGCATTTCTTGGGATCAAAATGCATCTATGATTAGAACAACAGATGAAATCTGGGACGAGATAATTGAAGTGAGCTTCAAACTCTTCCACTCTAGTTGTTATTTGTGCAATCAAGTGAGAATTAAATTTTTAGTTTTAATTTTCTAGGAGATGCCCAAGGCGCGGAAGTACCAAACTAAGAGTTTTCCACTACTTCAATCACTGGAGCTATTATTTGAAGGTACCTTCTGTCCATTAAAATTGGTTCAGAATAAACATTGTTATGCCTTTTGCTTTTTCTGTAATTAACATGCTCTACTGTGATAAGGTGACATTCCTGATGGGGAACACAACTTAATACCGAGCAAACCTCAACTTGCTGTTAGGAATGTTGATGAGGGAGGCAATAACATGAGCACAGCTCCAAGCATACCTGGAAGGCCTTGTGGCATGGTTATTGCAAGCATTGATGAGGGAGAGAACAACATCGGCATACTTCAGAGAACTGAGTTAGGGCCACAAGGTCTGGATGATCTTGATATTCTGCAAAATCCAACTGAAGAGGTACTGGAAAGACCACAGCATGGTGCAGATCCAAAACCACAAAAAGCTGATGAACCGGCACACTCAAGCTCTTGCATAGAACCTCAGAAGGACAAGCGCAAGAAGCGTAAGGTAACCGACATCCAGCAAACCATGGAGGCTTATCTGGAATTCAGAATGCAGCAAGCTCGTTTGAAGGAACAAATGAAGGATGGAGAACCATTCTCGATTTCGAGGTGTATCAAAGCGTTGCATACAATGACCGACGTATCTGATCAGGTCAAGATTCTAGCCTCTGATGTTTTCAAGGATGCAGCAAACCGAGAGATCTTCCTTTCCTACGAGCCCAGGCTTCGCACACTGTGGCTCAAGAGGGAAGTCAACAGATTACTCACTTAATCAAGTAAATTGCCGCGTCTTGTTCCCGTTCGTCTCCGGACGACTAGATGAATGTGAAGATTATGGATTAGCAAAAACTATCGATTGGTTTAGATCCGAACCTATGAGCCATGCAAGTCGTGAAGCACTCGTTTTTAACTATGCTTAATGGCAGACTTGCCAACAAACACCTTCAGATCGTTTAACATGCACTGTAACTATATGAATTGATGGTTACTAAAATTCGATCGTGTCAATTTCTCGTCTGGTAAAATGTCACTGGCGTCATCTGTTGGCGCTTCACTAGTGTCTAGCTACGTTGTTATTGCTTTGGACACAAACCATTGACATTCGAAGACGATGCTTAATCTCTGCATTAAACTGACTTCGTTCCAGGTGGAATAAGAACATGGATCCAAACAGAAGCTAGGCATTTCATTATCATTAACATGTTCTGAGCCCGTTCTTTCATGTAAGGCACACCGTTTAACATAAGTAGCGTGATCCAAAACGCACACAAATGATTACACAAGTTGCCTTGATGGAACGATCACGTTGTGGGCCGTGGAACAATAAGAACAAGATGCCGGTTTAAGACATCGCGAAGGGTTTCCGAACACTTGTGAGAGATCGCAACACCTGGCAAACAACAAAACTGCAGTCACATGTTCCAGGAGAGAACCTTCAAGATGTAGCTCCGTACAAACATGCTTAGAATCTCACAATGAGCATCCCATATTTTTCAGGTGACATGCAGGCATTCAGCTCTTGCCCGGTCAATGAGGCCTGAACTCTGTACTGTGCAAGTGATACATACAGACAACAAAAAATCGAACTACGGACTACTTGCACGGTTGCACCAGACATTTACGCCAGAGTTACTTACAGCAAAAGAACAAACTGCCTTGTACTGGATTCTTAGATAATATTGATTGCTCAACTTAACTGACTCTACAAAGAAATATGTTGGATAAATTTGAACCCAGCCTACAGGGAGATTGTATCCTGTCAAGACCCAAAATAATTCTAGCCTTCAAAGAAAAACTAGTTCTCGAAATTAGGATGCGGATTGGCTCAATAGTTATTTTCTACCATGAATAGGATAATAAATATCTGCTCCAGTAATTATAAGATTACTAGCAAAATGCCCGTACGTTGTTATGAATTAATAAAAATCACATCGGCCACCACTAAATATCTGCTTCAGAGAAAAAATGTGTTGAATTTTAGAGTTAATTAAGAGATATTTGGTTGCGAAGTTTGGTTTGGAGATGGAATGGACAAAGTTCCACATCTTAGAATTTTGAAAGCTGGTGGTGGATGGTGAGTGACAGATTCACCACTCATCACCACCACAACATGATATCAACAGACAGACAATTGTTCAGGATTTCCATCAAACAAAAGAACATGAAGATGATGCCCAAACCACTAAAAGGGAGCCAGAACACATTATTGGAAATCCAGTATTCCAATGCCAACATCCATAATTCAGGGTAATGTCACCCATCTTGGCATTACACCTCAGGGCAGGGTACCCCAGGTTGAGAATATTATAAATATGTGCAAAGACAGATGCACTAGATTTGGTATTCTTGGTGCACTTCCACCCTAGCTTTAAGCTTTTAACACTTCTGTCACCATACAGGCTTGAGTTTAAGTCCAAATCTTATTCCTAGCTTAGGTTCAGACATCTCAGCCGAACAATATAAATCTCTATCCAAGAAGGCTTACAATATAAATACAAGTTGAGTTGTTTCATGGACAAAGCTCATAGATTATGCAAGAAATTAGATAGGCTGTGTATTAACTAGATACAAAGCAATGCATGGTAAGGTCCAAGAACAAAGCACATCAGAATTAATATTTTGCCTTTAGCATTTACCTTGGCAGAGTTGAAATATATTATATTACAAAAAAAATTAAGAACTAAAATAAGGTAAATAGGGAGATCAAGACAACACACCTTAACCAAAAATACAGATTCACTTCCTTTCTTGCCAAAGTCTAGATGACAAAAAAAGCCACCCAGGCAGATATTGATTAACCACAACCTGAAAGGTTAGATCCAATGAAATATACTGAACATCTGCAAAATCAAATCTTAATGGTGAAAACGGACAGGAGCCCTGGTAAGAGAGAGTTGAAGGTCTGTTGTCCATCTATTTAAAATGTTTAGTATTAGCTCGATTGTCCATCTAATAGTGATAGGGCATAACTGGCCCAATTATAAAGCCAAACCAATATGATACAGTAACATGCAGGATTGGTATACAAATGTAAACCCACTCTTAGAACACCACACTATTTGAATTTGATAAAACGAAGTACACCTGCCGAGCAAAAACCAGCATTATATGTAGAAAAATATTTTTATAGGACTAGAAAAGATTGCACAATGTGATTTTATGAGTTACTTCAGAATAAAGTCAAATCATCTTAACAAAAGTAAAAATTTCAGAGGTAGACATCAAGTTCAAATATTAAGCAAATATCAATTTACTTCATTGCTCATAAATGGGTAGACAAGGAGCTGCAAATGTCATCTTATATAGCTATCATATATGATATCACAAAACGATAAGCTGTCCTCTCCAGCAACATATGCATCACATACAATGCAAACAGTCTAAAAAGAGACCAGGTTTCTGGAGACATTCTATATGGATTTAGCATCTATTCCAATATTCACATTTCTTTATACCAAAAACGGCCTACACAATCCAAAACTAGCATATTCAACAGCAACATGCAAAGGACAGAATTGTGACAGAGAGCTATTATAACCCTGTCACAACCTAGTATCTTGGACCCATGCTGCAAGATCGGGAGAGCCACGCTGCAACATATTCCTTCCTGCACCCAGGGCAGCGCCCATCAGCTTCAAGGATCTTGTGGTGACAGAAGAGACACAGGCGAAACCCACAAGGGCAGGGACAGAAGCTTGAGTCCGTTGGGTCAAGATCCTCACAGCATATTGGACATGTTAAAGGCAATGAGAGGACAGCCTGCCATGGAGCACCCATCCAGCAGTTCCCGATGCTTGCTGGGAAGCTGGCCTGCCTGGAGATACTGGGCAAGCTCTGTGGACGGAATATATCATCAGGTGACCAGGCCCTTGTTCTCCGAACAGGATCTTGACTTCCTGTTGGGTTGGCAGGAGCTGCACAAACAATTGGAGCTGTTGGGGGTGCCATGGGACCTGAACTCTGATGGGAATGACAGTTATCAACCGCAAGTGCATCTGCATCAGCAACAGCTTCCCAATCATCCAAGACCCCGTTCTCCACATCAGGGCCACCTGTATCATCATCCTCAGCCTCACTCACGCTTCTCGAGCTGGACCATGCACTGCTGCTGCTGCTGAGATTCAGGCCACCGACGTTGCTGTAATGCTTCCTGTGCATGCCACCAACATTTCCAGAATTGTCCGAGCTAGGGCTGTGCACAGGGTAATCGAGATAGGTGCTGCCTAACTCATGCCTGGCAGAACGCGTCTCCTCCCTGTCCTCCTCTGGATCCCCTCCCTTGGACTTCACATCTACGCGCCTGCGAGGGAGTGGAGGGTGTGGCAAAGGAACGGTCAGGGACCCAGCATTTGGCTCTGTACCTGTCGGCGAAGTCGCTGCCTTAGCCTCCTTTCCACGCTTGACTATACCAATCCAAAAGGCAGGAGCATCAGAATTTGAACAATCTTCAATAAAACATCAATTCCCCACCTAGATGACCATCCCAAAACCAAATACAAATAGATGATAATGCAGATTCCTACGCTGAAACAAGAGATTTAACTATGATCCGCACAGAGATTCCAACTCCCGCACGTGCACCGGCCAGCCCCCCAAACCTAGGGGGGAAACACCCAAGCAACAAAATAAAATCAGATGAACATCCCAGAAGGGAGGCACGAGATCAGACCTTGCGAAAGCCACTGCTCGCGGCGCGCGTCGAGCTTCGCCGACGACCGGTTCCCCTGAAATCGAATCACACAGGCCCCTAGATCAGCACGCGGCGAAATCACGAATCCAACCTCGAATCACAGATCATCCCCCCCCCCCCCGAACCCCAGCACAAAACGAATTACCCTCTTCTTCTTCGCGTCGCGCGCGGCGGGGGCGGTGGCCGATGTGGGCGAGGAGGCGTCGACGTGGCCCATCTCTCCGGGGGTTGGACTCGTTTACCTCGACGGGGCGGGGCGGGCGGCGCGTGGGAGCGGCGAACAAAAACCCTAAAAAGCGGTGGGCGAGAGGAGAAAGAGAGAGAGGGAGGCGAGGAAGCGACGCAGCAGAGAGGTGGTGGGGGTGACGGTCAATGGAAATCTTCTCGTGCTTTTGGCGTTGCTTGCTTTTATTAATCCGGGCCCCACAAGTTAGCAGGGAGGAGGAAGTAAAGCGTGGGGGCAGGCAGGAAATGACGATATTGACCTCACCCGTGGGATGGCGGCGGGTTGAGGTCGGTGGGGGGACGCGTGGAAGGACGCAGATCTCGGCCGTTCAATTGATACAGGATGGTTCCCGTTGTGCGTTATGGTTATTTTTTTTCCCTCAAAGAGTTACTGGCTGTGTTAAAAAGGACTTTTTTTTAAGATGAAAGGACTTTATTTTTTTTAATCTAGACAAATGTATTGTTTGTATTCGTAGACAAAAATAAAATCTTTTTTAGAGTATAGAAATTTGAAAATTTTGGAGAAGCATGACAAATACGCATATTATTTTTTCCCGTTAGTTTAATAAGGCTCTGAGATCTTTACCTTGAGACACTGATGAATCCGGAGTAAAATTACTAGTATAATGTTATATGTATAATAGGTATTGACGGTTGTTTAGAAGTAATTTACACATGAACATACTTACCACCTGGGTCCCATGCACCATGTAAGGCCAATGTGCTGTTGCTCCTATCTAGAGAAGATATTTTTATTGCTCCCTCCATAAAAAATATAATGAATATGAACCAGATTCATACTTTGTACGTACTTATATTCACGGAGGGACTAGCCACTTAACGGTAAACTGACCTATACTTAATAAATGGAGACATGCTTTTTTCCCCTCCATTTACAGAGAAGATGTGCATACGCCTCGTCAAATCAATACACCCGTTTCTTCATTAACATACGCTCAAGACGAGTACTAAATCCGTAAATATCTAAGCTTACCCGTGTGTAATTATGGGCATTAAAATATAAACAAGCTTTTTGGCAAAACATAAGTAACCGTGTATGCGCCGTCTCTTTCAGGCCACCAGCCTGTCCACCTTTTCTGTTTCTATTCTTATCAAGTTCTGATGATCAAAGTGTGCGCTATTTTTCCTTGGTGAAATAACTTCGTGAGAAATTTGGTTGTGTATTTGGTAAGTTGTACTAGATTGTTACTTCCACTATTTTAAAATATAACAACATACGAGATAAATTTTTAGTATTATGTTATGTTTAATCTAGGTATTATATTGCTATATTTTAAAATTTATAATATTACGTTGCATCTAATTTAATAATAAGTTGCTATATTTTAAAATAAAAAGATGTCTTAGTTAAATATAATTTCGTGACATGTCTAAAAACATCTTAAAAACTATTAATTTATTGAAGACCAACAGAACTATTACTTTATTATTTTCGATCAAATTGCAAACAGAAACTATATTAAAATTACAAATTTGCCCATCAAACTAGCACACATTACTTATGTTGGTTTCATCAAATCAGACCATCTTGGTCCCTCTCTTTCGGTCCCCTACAAAACAATAGGGTGATAACCACAAGTACATTTTACATATTTTTTAAATTTTCAAAAATATTCAGAATTTTTAAAATAAAAAAATAAAAAATAGTTTTTAAAATTATATTATGTAATTCTCAATCTACCATCACCTTAAATACATTGCTACATACATTATATTCCATCCTCACTTTAGTGTCAGGTTAGAAACCTATGACCTGGGTATCCTGTTTTTTTTAAGAATTTATCTATCTAATTGAGTAAGAAATAATAAAATAGTGGACATAGTGTTCTTCAATAAATTACCAGTTTTTGAAGGTGTTATCTAGTAAAAATATGTCTTTTATGATGTTCATCAATAAATTAAGTAAAATTTGTCTATTTTTTTACACAGTCTTCAATATTATACTTTTAAAAATTAATTTCTTTTGTAATATAATATCAACACCTAGAAAATTAACATCACATAAAAATATTTTAAAATATAAATCTAATGATACTGCATGCATGACATTAAACATATATATTTTTTATTTAAATTATTAGTCAAAATTTTAAATATTGTCTTTATGGAAAACAAGTTTGCCCTATATTTTATAAGGAAGGGAGTATTCCCTTTTTATATTGAACTTTGACAAAAGGATTTTACTCGGTATATTCACCGGAAGAAAAGGATTTTGCTTTCAAAAATGGTTCCAGGCCCGTCAAGTCGTGTAACAAAAGTTATTAGTCCTAGCAAGGTATCAAGAGGCATATATAACTCGTGATGTTAATTAAGAGGTGTGTTTCTTAGTAGAGCTATTATACCTAATAATCACCACAAAAAATAGTTCTACCTCACAGGGTGAGTGGAGAAAAACTCCATTAACAGACGGCTAAGAACTGTGATTTTGTGAAAGCAAGCGAGACAAGACTGCAAGTTCGTTTCAGTTCATGTTTTGTACGACCATCCGGCTTGCAAAATGTCAGTTCAATCCAGTTTCACAAACAAGTTTATACACTCATCCTTAGAAAAGTTCTCAGAAAAAAAATCCCTTGTTACAGGCAATGGAAAGAGAGACTGCGGGCAGATTTACACTGATATAGACGGGTTTCCTAAATCCCATAGACGTCATGTGCACCGCAAAGGAACACGACATAAAGACACCGTGATCCTTTCCTAACCATTTGCAAGTCTAAATGAAATCCTAATGATAAGGCTCATAATTTTATTTCCCTCACCATTCTCCTTGGCGAGTGCATTGCAAAAAGAGTTGGTGCACATAACCAGAAGGAGAGAGGATGCACACTTGCACGCCGTATATGCACACTTGCATATACGGCTACTGTCTTTTGCACCACAAGCTCGGATCAATGTGGCTATGTGGTACCAAAAGCATGTGGAAATTTGGTATGATAATCCCACCCTACCACATAGGTCTGGTACGAGGTATGTAGCACGTCCTTCCACATGGGAAGTTCCGATGCAAATGAAACAAGGGAGTTAGAGCAAGATGAGCATCAGGCCAACATCATCCACAAATTCATGTTGCAGAAATCAAAATGAAGTGATGAAGAACCGAACCTACATCTAGAGATCAGTTGAGTCTTCTGTTAGGTTGTTCCTCAGGAATCTGAGAATGGATGATTGCTAGCTACATATATGTCAGCCAATGGAAAATGTACTGCCGCGTGAGCAGATGAGATAAAGGTTACGCATATGTGCATGGGTAAAACCTTTTACCTGACCATTGTAAAGATTCAAAGGAAACGTTGCATTAGTTGCAGACAGAAAAGGAAGTCATCGCAAGCAATGTGGGAGTGGGGGCAATTGGTTTTGTTGAACCTGTGAAAGTCTTCACTCCACTACAAAAAGACCATGAACCTGCCCACAGAAGAATACATTCAAGATATAAGATAATTAAAGTGGAAGCACTAAGAAAGAGCTTCTATGAAAGAGTACTTGGTTCCACCACATTGCATATGCCTGATCAAGTGCAGAGTGATCTACCACATCATTATTTTCATGTGAGCTACCGTACCAACTGTGGGTAATGCATCTTCAAATATGTGCAGTTCTTTTACAATCAACAGTTGTGGAGACATAACAGTTCTTATGAAAAGCTGCCTAGAATCACTACAGTCATTGCCAAATAATGTCCAGTATAGCTACAGTACCAATATAATAATTCAGTAAGCACCAAAGAGAAAGCTACCATCGACAATCTGCTCAATGTTCCTACCAGCTTGGTTCCCTATGATGTAAACATTTCAGTATACAAGTGAACAATTTTCTCTTCTATAATGTAGATAGAAGAGTGGGTCAGTAAGAACTAAGAAGCATACGCTGAAAGAACCAGAATGATCCGACCTTACGTTACATGGTTACACCACACATGGGACATGGCAGATTGGAGTGGAGGTCACCTGAAGGGTGAGGCAAGTCGAGATGGAGCGGCGAAAATGGAAGGCCTTGCTGAATGGTGTCTTCTGATCCAAGAATGTGCTATGGTCCTATGCTGTTATCTGCTTGGTGATGGATGTCTTTGATCCCTGATGATTAGGATGCTGAGTTTCTGGATTCTGGCTTGTGTGGCCATCTTTTTCATCTTTTAAAATTGCTCTGTCCTTAGAGTAGTTAGAACCAGATTCCAATTTGGAGTATTGCAAAAGGCAATGGGATGGCATTGATGTTGTGCAAAATGCCAGAATGAAGTGATGAACATACAAATCCTAGAGCAAAAATCAGAAATTTCGTTAAGTTACTCTTCAAGAACACATGTGATGGTCATTACACACCTGTTGATGGTAAATGAACTCCACGTGAGCAGACGAGATTGTGATAAATATATTTTGATGTTAGAGCACTTTGCACTTGTGTGTTACTAGCAACATAGGCTGCTAAACATCAGCTCCCTTAATCTTTTTGGGACTGTTTATAAATGATTCGACAGATATTTCGTATAAAATCTGTCAGATTTTCTAGTCACTCAAATAGCACCGTACAGCTAGATTAAAAACGTATTAAGTATGTCACCGGCCGGGCGTTAATCGTGTGAAACAATCTTATGCTAGCAGAAACGCAAAAACAAGCAGCTCACCAACACAGTAAAAATGTCAAATCACACCTTAAACAATTACAATTAACAACAATAGAATTTATAACGAGGAGTAAAAAGGTTAAGTGTAACTTCAATTCAAAGACACTATGAAAAAAAATATTGTCAACACATTTACTAAAAGTTACATTGTTGTAGGAAATTTACATTGTAACCCCAGTGTAACTCCAGTGCAAGTAGGGTGTAATTGTAGTGTTAGTGCGGTGTAACTCGAATATAGCTTTATTTTTGGCTACAGGATCAACTTTGGTTGCTTGCTCCAGGTCGGTTGAGATCTTGCCGTGGCAATCCAAGGTCATGAGATCAATTCCTTGCTCCTGCGCTGGTCGTTTTCATTTTTTCCTGAAGACACTAGCACGAATCTCAATGCAAATTTTATGGTCAATCCGTAATCTTTTATCACTAGAACTCAACAAATGAAATTTTCCCTGAGCATTTTAAGATATCCAAAGGCAACAATTGCATTACTAGTAGATAAAAAGGGGCAACCCTCAGCAGTAATGCACCAGAGTGAAAAGAAATAGAGGAGATTGAATTTGCTGGACCTGTAGAAGTCTTTGCTTCATCACAGCATGGCCATTTCTAATCTGCCCAGAGGGTAAACACTCAAGGCATAAGACATTAAAGGTTGATGCAGAAAAAGGGAGCAATGACGATTAACAAAAGTCATATCAAATATGCCAGTCAAGTGGTTCAGTGAGTTAACATACCACAAGCCATAGGACACAAAATTTCAATATTTTGTTGTGCTAAATATCAACAATTTAGAACAACATAACAGCCATTTTAGGAAACTGCACATAATGTTGCTATGCCCATAGTTAAGAAATATTCTGTACGGTTATAATTACCAAGATAAATGTTTCCATCAGCACAAAACAGAAATTCACTACCGTAATGCTGCAACTGTCATGTCCCAGACTCCCAGTCCAGCTGGCTGAACCATAACAGCTTTCTCTCTTGTGATATGGCAGCCACCTTTAGCTGAACCATAACAGCTTTCTCTTTTGTGATATGGCTGCACAATATATTACTGAGAATATTCTCTGCATGCAACAGAGTAACCCTCCACATGAGCTTAAACTTTGTGGGCTTTGGTCCTAAATTCTGATCGATTTACGACCTTCCACTCATTCCCCATTCTTTTAATCCATTCATCATTGACTCACTCCATGATTCTTCATCGTGTCTCTTAGTTTCTCTATTTCATCCCATTTCTCAGCACTACCATACGAATTTGACATTAAAATGTAGTATCCATCATTTCCTGGGTCAGAAGCAAATGCCTTCTTTGCAACCCGTAACCCCATTTCAAAATTGTCATGCATTTTGCAGGCACCAAATAAAGTTCCCCATATTCCCACCATCAGGTTCTATTGGCATTGCAGAAACCATATCTTCTGCTTCTTGAAGATGCAAAGATTTCCCTAGGAGATCCACCATACAGACATAGTGCTTCAGGTTAGGCTCAAGGGAGTATTCCTCCATTCTAGTGAACAATTTCCTGCCCTTATCAACTAGTCCTGCATGGCAGCAAGCAGACAGAATGGCAAGAAAAGTGAGGTTATTAGGCTTAACGTTTCCTCTTTCCATCATACTAAATAGTTTTAATGCTTGTTTTGCTTCACCATGCATCCCATAGCCTGATATCATCACATTCCAAGTAACAACATCCCTTTCGAGCACAGAATCAGAAATTTCTCTTGCAATGCCAAGTTGCCCACATTTTGTATACATGTCAACAAGTGCTGTGCTAATTGATAAATCACATTCCAGCCCCATATCTTTCATCTAAGAATGTATGAGCTCTCCACGTTCCAATGCAGCCAAATTTGCACAAGATGAAATGACAGTGACCAAAGTTGCTGAGTTGGGTTTAACACCTTCACTGAGCATCTGATCATACAGTAACAAAGCATCCTTTGAATGCCCCAGGTGAGAATAGCTGGAAATTAATGCACTCCATGCGACAAACTCCTTTGTTTTGACCAGACCAAATATTTTCAGTACAACATCAAAATTCCCACGCCTTCCATACATGCTAATTAATGCATTTGCAACTGATGAATTTTCACCGATTAAGTGTTTTATTGAATAACAATGTGCTGATTGACCTAATCATAGTCTGCCAAGCCTTGAACAAGAAGAAATTATGGAAATCAAACTGTTGGTGTCATATTCAAATTCATCCTTGTCTCTGAACTGCATTTCTCGATACAACTCCAAACATTTGATATAAAGTCCAGCTTTGTAATATGGTACAACCATTGAACTCCATGAGTCGGCATCTCGTTGATGCAACATTCTAAAAACTGTGCCTGCAATGTCAACCTGTTTGCACTTTGCATACATCGAGATCAAAGCATTTCCAATCAAAACAGTATTTCCAAAGTTCTCCTCACTATAGCTGCATGAAACGCCTTCCCTCTATGCACATTAGCATTATTGCCCAACCCTGCAAGTAAACAACTAATAACAACCTCATCTGGTTGCAGACCAGACTCCTCCGTGTCCAGGAACAACTACACGGCCTTCTCAACATTGCCCCTCCTACAGTACGCTCCAATCAAGCCGGTCCAGGAAACCAAATCTTTCTCCGGCAACTCTAAGAACAAAATTCATGCATCCTCAGTGCTATCGCACTTTGTGTACATAGAAAAAAGCGATGAAACCACCAATGGGCAGTGTGCAACCCCGGCCTTCATCGCATACCCATGCAAGCACCTCCCGACAGACAGCTCCCTAGCACCCCGCAGGCCTCCAACCCGCTCTCCATCGTCCGTGAGTTTGGACTCACCCCGCCATCACCTGCAGACCTAACCATCCGCACCAAGTAGCTCAGCCCCTCCCCGCACTTCCCGTTACGCACGCACCCAGAGATCACGGCGGTCCATCCGACCACGTCCCTCTCGGGCATTTCGTCGAACAGCCTCACGGCGTCGCGGACGCTGCCGCACCTGTCGTACATGTACACCAGCGACGACGCGACCGCGACGGAGCCATCACCCTCCAGGAGGCCAAACCTGACGGAGTACGCGTGGACGGAGGGGCCTACCGGGAGCGCGCCGAGCTCCGCGGTGGCGGAGGCGACGAGGGGCGCAGTAAAGCGGGACGGCCGCGCTCCCGAGGCGCGCATGCGGCGGTGCGCGGAGAGCGCGGAGGCGAAGGGGCGCGGTGGTGGGATCGGAGAAGGGAATTCCAGAGGAAGGCGTGCGGGCAGGGCGAGGCGGCGAACGCGAGCACGGCGAGGCCGGGGCGGCCGGCGGAGGAGTAGGCGGAGACGAGCTTGGCGGCGAAGTCCGGGAGCGCGGAGAGACCGGAGGTGACGGCGAGTGCGTGGAGTCTGAGTAGCGAGGGGAGAGCGGAGAGACTGGAGGTGACGGCGAGCGCGTGGAGTCTGAGTAGCGAGGCGAGGAAGCGGGGAGGGCGAGGCGAGGAAGCGGTGGAGGGCGGCGAGCGGAGATGTGTTTTGGAGAGGAGGACGACTTGGCGGCATTCGTTCGCCCCTTCGAAGCTCAGGTGGTGTAGTAGCCTTTATATACTCCGACAGAAGCAGGTGTCTCTCTGCAAATGATTATTCGTCAATCATGCAACACAACTAGAGTACACAAATCAGAAATGACCGGTTGTTCCGAGTCATGCGCTTTTATCATTTGTTATTCAGCTGGTTATAAGCGTATAGCTTATCAACAGATAAAAATAATTTATAGGTAAGACTTTATATATATGTTTTTAATTTAAAAATGAAATATAAACTATAATAAAAAAATCCATAAAATAAACTTTAAGATTAAATTTTAATATTTAAATTTTGGCAATGATTTATAAGGGCAAATAATGGAATGGTTACTTACTCTGTGCTAGTTCAATTCATAATTGCCCTAGAAAAGGCACATTGCTTAAATTTTGAAAGTTAATTTTGGATTTAATTTTGGGATTTTTTATTATAGTTATTTTTCAGCCTTAGCTTTCAAACCGTGAAAATTACATATACAAAAGTTTTATCAATAATTTTTTTCTTGTTTTGTTCATATTTATACAGCTTATTAGTTGTAGCTTAAATGATTTTAGAATGTACACCCTTTGCGCCCTAAAACAATTGTTTAGTACTATAAATTTATATGGACACAACTCACATAGTTCCGTAGCTATGGATTGATGTTTTTTTGACGGAGCGAGTAAGAAAAATCAAACTCTGAAAAATAAAGAAAGATAGCACAGCGAGTCTCTGAAAAACAGGAAAGATGGCACAGCGAGGCCTCTCACCGTGAGTTGGAAGAACTACAACAGTGAATCACTAGGAGAGAGACTGCAGTGGAAGAAAGACCGGTGAACCTCGTAGGTGAATGGCGAGTTGGTAGCCGGTGCGTTGGTTCATGGCAAGGTTGATTAAGATCTACGTTTTTCTTGAATATGATGATACATATTATTCTAGCATTTCTAACATATAACTACTCTTTTATACCTTGACATGATCTTCAATATGCTACTTTAATCAACAGTTATTACTAGAGAAATAATCTTTAGTTTACAATCCCATTGTAGTTACAACTGGTACGCGTAATTATCCATTTTTAAGTCCTAGTTCAATTAATCGATAATAAAAATATATAGTTGTATTACTTTTTACTGTTTATTTTGCTACAGTAGTTGTTTACTATTTTATTTATTGCTATACTGCTATATATATATTATACACGTACATACATATATATACATGTATTTTTATATATATATGTATGTGTATGTATATATATATATATGAATAACGATTCATAATAAATCTAATGAATTATTTTTAAATAGCCCATATGTAATCTATCGGGAGGAGTTATTACTTTAGGAATGGCGGTAACGTTGGTGGACAGCTATACGGTGGTTTCAACAGTGGAGATGGGGACGGTGACGGTGTCGAGGATGGTGTCGTCATTGGGAAAGTGGACGCGCAGCGTGAAGGGCGTTGTCGTTGGTGGGAAGGTGGGCAAGCGATGGTGTTGATGCGGATGGTGTTGGTATAGAGGACGGCGACATAAAGAGGCAATAAGAACACAATGTGAGAACTTAGATTGGAGAAGACAAAATAAAATGATATATATATATATATATATCATCTACTATATACTAAAAGAGTTTTTTCGCTCGGCTAAAATATTTTTAGTCCTATTATTAATAACCATGACTAAATATATTCTTTAGTATTGGTTATTCTTAATAACAGTTTTCTCACTAGTTAAAAATATTTGTACTACTAGTTGTTTTATATAATGGGTACAAAAGATTGTTAAGTAGTTAAAATATAGTACAATATTTAAAAATATGAAAAGTGCAAAAAATAATATAAAAAACTAGAAAAATTACAGGATAAACAAGTTTAAGAAAAAAAACTAGGATAGTTAATTTTAAAAACTTTGAGGGTAAAAACCTTCTGTTTCTAATTTTCTATTCTTTTTCCTCCATTTTTCTATAATTTTTATTTGTTTCCTCTTTTTTAACCTTTTTATCATATATTTTTTATATTTTTACTATTATAAAATACTCTTTGCTAGATTACCTCTATTTTTATAATTAAGACATACTCTTATTTTCTCAAAATTTTTATTATTTTTCATATACTTTTGAGTGAATGATGTATACATATATAGTTAAAAATATAATATGTTAACCATATAGGAGAATGTATGATGAAGTTGTTAACCTTTTATAGAGCCTTAGATTACTAAAATCACCGAATAAAACTTCAAAATTTTTTTTAGCAGTACCCCTCTTGTACTTTATCCTCCCAAAAATCTTTATTATAGATTAAAAATAATAAATGATACTAATAACTATACAATAGTATCGGTAATAGTATTGGTTAATCTCTCTACCTACTAATACTAATATTGATATCGGTTGGTAATACTAATTGGTACTAATGCATAGATATTTAGTACTATTTAGTATCATTAATTGTTACTAAATATTATATACGGCTACGGCTACCAAGTATGTTTAGCTGTTACAACTGATAATAAAGAAAATATTAATATGGGTTGGTATTATTAATCAGACTAATAAGTGACCGCGAGCCTTTAGACCCAACCATTTTAGTATTGGGTTTTCTAATCACGGGTATATTTGTGTTTTAGGCCATTAGATCAAAGAAAAGAATATTTTTCTGGTAGTGAATATTTATAAAAATAAGTTATTTTAAATAAAAAGACATGCATATTATGATAGTTTATTTAATAATAAATCTAATTACATCATGTTTTGATCTTTTTAGTTTTTTATTAATATTCAATGGTTAAAATATTTGACTTGGTACTATTCTAAAAATATTTTTATTTTAGGATGGAGATAGTAGTTGTTTGTTTGAGTGGATGGGATAAGCCAAACTTTTTGTTTGGTTAGATGGATGAGAGTGGATGCATTAATAATAGTAGATTATTGATCAATAACAAAATACATTAATTATCACTATTTTTACAATAATCAATACTAATCAACAACAAAATATACTCACTATCCCTAATGGTCACAAATCTTAAAATGATAATCACTAATTAAAAACACAATAGGTTAATTATCACTAATTAAATGAAGGCGGATGGCCTTATCCGATAACTGAAGAATATTCCTAGGATGGCCGTTACATCTATCTCTTGCCCGTGAACCAAACACTATTAAAAACTTAATGGTCCTCGTACATCTACCCTTATCCATCCAACTAAGATAGAGTCACGTGGCTATTGACTAGCAAGGATGGAGGGTGGATAATGAGCCAGCTTGGCACGTTGGCTCGACTCATGAATTGGCTTACGCTCATTAGTCTCATTTAAATCATTTTTATAATTTTAAATTTATATTTTTTATTATATATTAACAAATATATATACCATAGATGTAATTAGAAGACTAAACACTAAGTTAAAAACCATAAATATATGAAGATATAGTAATCTTTTATATTAATGAGCTAAACGGGTAACTAGTGAGTTGGTTTGTTAAGCTTAGTAAAAAGCCTAGCACTACTCGACTCATTAAAACTATGAGTTCGGACCGACTCAAGTCTAGTTTAATATGATCTAATCTAGTTTAAGTTTTTTCTACCCTTAGCTGAGGGAGAGTGGGGAAGTGTATTTTTAGGACATACCTTACATGCGTGGACCTTGTTATATCAGTCTTAAAAAGTTGGCTAAGCTTTGATCAGCCGGTAAATAAACACCATTTTTTTTAGAAATAAATAAACACCATTTTCCTTCGATGTGCTCAGCTGGCTAGTGGCCGTCTCGTCGCATGGGCCCAATTCAGCTTCCTGGGCCACCCCACGCGACCTTGAGAGCGCCTCGCAAGTCCTCCGTTCACCCTTCCACGGTTCCCCCTCGGCCGCCCGGCGCCGCTCTCGATCGGCCAGCGCGCGGCGTGGCATAGGCGTCCCCGACGCCGGTAGCTAGCGCAGGACTACAGCAAGAGCTAGCACCTGTGCAACGCTGGAGGCGCTGCAGATAGCCAGCGAGCCCCGCGCACGCCGGGCCATGGATCCCCAAGGCCGATTAGCATCAGGATTATGCGAAATCCATATATAAGCCGTGTGCATGGAACAATGGACACGGCCGCATGTTTAGAGGCATGTACAGAATGGATACGGTTTCGGATTGAGAGCATGGCGAGTCGCCTCAATTATGTCAAGCTTGGTTGTATGATGTACACACATTGCCACACTTTAATGTTAAACTTTGTCATAAGTGTGATTAACAATTTGCTAGCCATACTTTAGATATGGTTTGATACAAATTCAGTCTATGATAAGTAAAACATAAATGTGCCGTACTATTGCAGTGAACCAAACTATTAGCTAAGAAACTGTGACGTGATTAGCATTTTATATGATAAAGTGATGCATCCTACCAAACAAAACATAAGTATTCTGTGTTTGAAAGTGTTCATGTGTTAAGTTATGCTCAGCTAACTTTGAACTTTTGTTTTGTCCGTCCTTTCCTCGAGAAAGAACACTGTAGTGCTTTGGTTTCTTTTGGCGTCAGATTTGCCCACCTTTGTCTTGCTTTGTTTCAATCACGAGGGAGAAATATTGAAACCGATGTCATTGCCAAATTAAGCGAGCGTCATTCTAACAAGAGAAATCCTACAAATAAAAAGGACAAAGAGAACTGAAAAGTTTTTTTTTTGTTATTTCGAACTTGATGGTTGTTTGAACCATATTTAAGTCATTAAGCGTGGTTTCACATATTACAAAATAGAGAATAAATTAAGGTTGCTGCCAAACTTGTAGCCCCTAATTTCTAGCTAGCATGAATGATCAAGTCTAGGATGGGCACAATTGATTGATTTTCTTCTTCTTTGCTGTGATAGATTAATTAATTGAGGAGTAAAAAAATTATTAGGAAAATATGTCAATAATCATCTGCTAGGAGCATTGTAGAAGAGCTCATGCTCATCTGTAATATATACCTTAACTCTAGATATCGGTAAATCATCTGTTACTAATTTTCGAGCATTACAAACATCTCATGAATATGATGTCCCATGAAGTAGTTTCACAATACAGTAAACAAAACCAAAGGTCGATCTACATCGGGCTAGCGGAGCCAGATGTACAGGCGGATACTGGCCGGGTGGGATTTTCGTTTTAAATATTACACGACACTGCTTGATAATTAAAGTACTACCAAGTAGTATGTGATGCCCACATGACAAAGGTCATTTTCATTCTGGACACCACAATCTCTACTGTAATAAAAATTAAAGTGCTTTCTGTACGCATGTTTTTTTTCGTCCGTCACTCCGCGCGTGCGTCCGTATCTGATCCCACGCGCCAGGTCGCGCTCCCTCGTCCGTCGGTCATCCGTCGCACGCATCCGAGTCGCGCTCGTGTCCCGATCCCGCGCGCCAGGCCGCGCTTCGTCCGTTCCCACGCGATCCGTCCGAGTTGGATGACGCAACCGAGTGGATGGATATTGCATGCCTGCGAAATTGCAAATCACAGCCAGCCGGACTCCTATTTTCACTAGCAAATATCGCCAGCTTTCTCGCTACAGACCAGCGCTACAATTCACAAGTGCAAATAAACCAGGGGAACATCTGCTACAAGTGAAAAAAAAAAGAAACTTCGAGTAAAAATACAAAACGAGAGTAAAGCATCGGTGGCTCCTATGTGTACTCCCTTGTCGTCCGTGCGTGGCCCGTGTGAACTGCAGTCCGGCTCTCGGCCGGAGCTCATAGAGCCTGTTCCTAGATCGTTTCCGATAAATCTGCGTTCTCCGATCGGTTTCAATTATGTTTGTGCGTTACCGCGTTGTCCGTGTCCCACGATAACTTTCACGTTCCCAATTCTCACGCGACCGCCGCGGCCACGTCGCGCACCTATATGGCCAAATTCGCTTCACTTCTCCGCTCGTCGTGCTCTCCTCCGCCAATCAGATCCTCAATCCTAACGAGCTCTCTCAGCTAGCACCCACGCTCTGCTCCGTCCCGCCCGTCGTTAAATGTGTCATTTGCAGCTCCTTGCCGACGACATCGAGGAGAACTATCACGAGGGGACATATGATCTGCAAGCATTGAAAATTGGCCACGACGACCTGGCGTTGCTCTGTTGCTCGTCTGACACGACGGGAACACGATCTTCGTGGCCGCGTCGCTGGAGCACGCGTGGCGTCCAGGCCGCGGGAACAAGCACGGCGACACGAACGGATGCGTGCTACCTATGTTTCACATGCTCATGTTCCCGTCATTCGTCATGGGGACGGCCTCGCTGGGCGCGCCATGATGGTGGTGCTCCCTGGCAGATTGTCGGTGGAGTAGACGATGGTGCGCAGTGGAGGAGTCACAAAATTTCATTGTCCAAATTAGCGAAAACTTCATTGATCATTATGTGACTGAAACACATAAAAGGCTCGTAGAGATTCCACTCCGATTCTGTATTAATTCCGTGGCTCTGGGAGTCTGGGCCATCGTCATCTACGGGTTTCGTTGAGACATGACACATGGGTGCTCATCGGCCTCGACGTGCTGGCCGCGAGGCTCCAGCTGGTGCTGCCGGGAGGATCTCGTGGGAGGGACGTCCTCTTCACGGCGCTTTTTCTCACACCTCGAGATAAGATTAACGAGGAGAATATAGAAGATTTTAGACCCATTCAAAAGGTAATACCTTAGCTTGTTATGTTATTTCTTGTTACCAATATAATACAGCAGTGATTTTCTTCTTTCTCAGTTACAAACCTCTCTTATATATTCTTTAGAGATATCGCACATATTAAGAAAAAAAATGAATGACTCGTGGACCCTAATATGGTTAGACTAATTGCTACAGAAGTCCTGACAACCATTACAATGCCACTTAAATGATCACTTAAATGATTAATAAGAGTGGTATATGTCTTGTCGTTTGTTGTCTATGGGTCATGTCTTGTCGCTTTAACCAGCGCAAGCACATAGGCCTCACACTAAGCCAGGTGCTCTAATCTACTGTATTGAATGTGGTAGTTGGGTATACATGGCCTAGCTCTGATGCCCTCATGCTTCTGGAGAAATGCATGAGCTTAGTGTCGTTACATTGGAATAGTCTCCTAGAGGTTGTTAGGCATCCTGAGATTTGTGCATCCGAGCAAGGTAGCCTGGAGCCATTAGCTCATGGGCTGGTCAGTTCGGGATGTCTGGTCGGGTAAGCTAGCTCAGGTAGTCGAGCGCACGTCATGTGTCATGCCACGGGTTGCCTAGGGCATTTGCCCGAGAACGTCGGCTCGAGGCTACCACTGTCGTAACACATATACCTGCAAGCTACAACTCTCCAAGGTGCCACTGTTCCTTAGGAGCTATATGTCTGTCTCTCGATCACTAGGGTGAGACCCTTGGTTACCACTTCACTGATAGTAGCCTTCGGGCCTAGCAGTAGACAATGATTCTATGACTAGGGATGAGGTCCATCTTGATGATGGCATGAAGACGATAGGAGTGGTCTGGCTCGTCTTAACTGAGTTGTCGAGGCTCCCACTTTGTTTCTTTGTGGGCCAACTAGTAGGGGCGTGCCCCTTTGTTTTGCGGCCACGTGGGAAGGCGGAATGATGGGCGTTGCTCTGACTATTCCCCACTTGCCCACATACGCATGCTAGGGAGTAATGCGCGAACCATTTCCTTTTCGCTTTACTGTTCTCCTTTTGGCTGCAAGTGTTCTTGCTTTCTTTGTCCTCCCTCTTGCACACTCACCACTGCTAACACAACTCTACTCTCCACTCCACACTCACTGTCGTCGCCCTCATGGGTAGATCTGGCCGGCGTAGCACAGTTTAGGGAGTTCAGTGCTTCTTCCGTCCTGCCTTAAGAATGAGGCCCAAACAGCGAAGGTAAGGGCGACGTTGGTCCTCGCCAGACAATTAGAGTATCATTGGTGAGATCGACCACCTTCCTGCCCCAGCCGGATGAGCCCATAGAAGTCGTGGTCTTCTCATCCTTTAGTGTAGTGGGCTTGGTGCCACCATTCTCCTCCTTCTTCATTCAAGTGCTAGAGGTCTTCAAGATCCACTTGATCCACCTTACTTTCAACTCCATCGTGATGTTGGCTATCTTTGCCCACTTATGCGAGATGTTCATCGATGTCATGCCATCAGTTGACTTGTTGTGGCACTTCTTCATGCTGAGGGTGGCTGGAACGAAGAAGACATGCATCGATGAGCTTGAGGTTTTAGGGTGTTGCGGTTTCCATCTGCAAGAGGGCACTAGAGACCACTACATCCTGTCACTGCTCAACAAGTGTGAGTAATAATGCCATGACTAGGTCTACGTCTGTGTCATGCTGAACAACTTCCCTTTTCTCTCAACGTCAACTGCACGACCATAGAATGCCATCTAGGAGGGAATTCCTAAGCCCGACGTCAAGATGGACCCTATCCAGTGCACATCCTTGGCCTATGTATGGTGAGGCTAATCTCGATGATGGTGGTCTTTGATTTCGTGTGCCGCCAGATATCCCTGCTGTGGGAGCAAGCTCAGGGGCATGGATTAAGCCGACCCGATGGACATCACCAGGACCTATGTTAAAACCTTGGGCGACATCTAAGACGACTCAATTAAAACATGGATGAAGACGCTAGTCCTCCTCAACATCGACATGGATATAGATCATCTCTGGAACAATCTACCGCTCTATCACAACGCGTAGCATGCGATGATCCAAGACTATCTCCTGGTGTTTGATGCACAAGGTATTAAGGACGAGAGAGTGCCCTAACCCCTAGGGGGAATCCACATCCTTTATGGTGACTATGTAGTGCTGCATGGGTTGAGCGTCGTTACTGGAGATACCACGCTGCAAGGTGTGGCATCCTAGGGCTCTTAGTGGCACTTCAAAGGGCCATTCGCCATGTACATGTCGCTTCTCCCTGATCTCCCTCTGTGTTTTGTTTTGTTTTGTTGTTGCTTTTTTTACTTAGTTTTATTCATTTCTTTTAAGCTCGACCTAGTAGACTGAACCATCCCAAATGATGCCGAAAATAGTTACTGCTTGGCTTGAGTATGACACCTCTACACCAGAGCCTGAGGCCACTAGACCAGAGCTTAAGACCGCCAAGTCAGAGCCTAGGCACAGTGTGCTAGGGCAGGAGCAGACCGGTTAGGATCCAACTAGGGAGGAGCCAGCTAGGCAAGATCTCGTAGCTGAGGCCACAGGAGATGAGGACGCCGGTGCAGCGATGGAAGAAGGCGATGTTGCCACGATGGTCAATGAAGTGGCAACCAGGGCAGCAACGGTTGCGAGGTCCACTGAGCCCACTTGCATGGAGCTTGGTTTGTATTGAGCTCCCTCTCGCACTGAATAGCCCCGAGGGCCTTACTCTGTCATGCTCAAGATGGCAGAGGCAGTCTTGGTCCAACTAAAGAAAGCAGCTGCGGTGGACCAGATTGACCTTGAGTACAAGCGATAGGCGCTCAAGGTAGTGTGTGCGCTGTTGAAGAATGCCCGAAAGCTTTTCAAGGCCTAGGTATATAGAGTAAAAGTAGCCAATGAGCTGACCTTCTAGAGGAATGAGGTAAGGGGAAGCCCTTGATGAGTTTTGCCGTGAGGCTGAGGCTGCTGAGGAGCGAACCATGGAGGTCGCCCGGTTGGCTGCCGCCCTTGAGGAGCAAGTGGCAAAGCGTGAGCATGATTTGGCACTCTAGGATGCTCGGATTGTTAGCCATAAAGAGGGGCAGAAGCATGTGGATGCCAGGGTGGCCTAGCGCGTTGCTGACCTTAGGCATAGAGAGGGCTTGGCTGGCAATTGCTACGCACATGGTGTAACAAACACATAATATTTTCTGTTCACGAGTAGTGGCGAGAGGCACTGTACTAACAACTCTGACCATAGTTCCACCTATCGTGCTTCAGGAACATGAGCTAGCGGTAAGCTTGGGAGATTAGGTAACTCGTGATTCTTAGGACTAGTGGTTCTTGAGGGTGGACTGGCTAGATCGAGCACCGTAGCTTGCCACCAAGGCTTAAACTATCCCGACCACTCTCGCTGAGTTGGTAGGATTGCCTAAGGACCTCAAAACTCGATGATGTCTAGAGCATGGCTTTATAGTTCAGGCACAGACATAGAGCACTCGAGGGCCAAGTTGCCACAGCCTCTTGGACTACACAGTAGCCTACATTCATTTACGACAAGAATAATATGTGCTATCATTTTTCTTGTGATAATCATTTTTTTCATGAATGGATAATTGCAAAGAAAGAGCAAAATAAAAGGCATCAAAATTTTTCATATATTAAGAAGTATGTACATGGTGGGAGCCCCAGCAACCCAAATATGGGGAAACCTGTCTGGGTTGACCCGAGCATAGCCACAAACTTACATGGTTAGGGGTAGAATGTAACACCCCAGTTTTAACTTAGTCGTTAAAGGCTATTTTAATAAAAATTATAATTTTAAAAATTTTAGTTTTTTTTATGTATTATGTGCTAAAGATCTCATTTTCCATCATATCTTAATACCCCAAATATCCCGAACCAAAGATCTCTGTCCAAAATTTAAATCCTGAGGTTCCACTTTTAAATCAACCCCTCCTTTGAAAATTCCTTGTAAATTTCTCTTAGTCCGACAATCGAATTTGAATCCGATTCTGGATATCAACTCCACTTCAAAATCCTCTCAGTTAAATCTCCTTAAGTCCCTCCCACAAATTCTCCAAGAAAATCACAAGTTCAAATTCAAACTCTTTTCGAATCCACCAAAAATTTTCTCAAAAATTCAATTATAGAATTCCCTAAAAAAGTGAAAAACCCCTATTCATTTGGGCTGCCTTTCTCTCGGCACAATCCCTTCATCTCTTTTTCCTTCTCCTTCCTCCCCTTAGTCGGCCTAGCTCCCTATCCTACCTCTATTTCTTCTTGCTCCTCCTAGGTCGCACTTGAAGCTAGCCTAAGGCCACCCTTTCTTTCCTTTCTCTCTTGGGTCGTACCCATTGGCCCATCTCTCCTACATGTGGCTGCCCACACAGCCATGCCCCCATGCTCGCTCGCCACTTAATCTCTCTACTCGAGCCTGCTTGTTAGCCGCTGTCTACATTCGGTGTGCGCCCGCTCTATCGTGCCCATGTGATCGTCACTCTCCCCTTGCCCCATGCGTGCGCATGGCACGTGATCGATGAATTACCAAGCCGGCCAGCACACCCGCATCGCACCCATGCAATGTGGCTCCATGATGCCGTGCCACACACCACGCCATGAATCTTGCAGCGACGCACCATGACAAGGTCGTGAATCCCATCACTGAGTGCTCTGAAACACACCATACCACACCAAGACCAGCTGCACCACCGAGAATCCAGTTGTTGAGCGCTCCATACCACACCACACCTTTGTCACCACCCAACCATGCGATCCGGCATCTCATTCATCAATCCCACACCCTTTCCCCTTGTCTCCTCCGTGCCATGCCCATCCGCCTATAAAAACTACTGGTGAGCCCCTCTCCCTAACCCGTGCCTCACCTCTCTCACTCTCTCCTCTACCTTCCTCCCTCTCCACACAGCTGCATCTGTGAACTTGAGGTGCCACCAAAACCCTGTTGCCCAAGCCTCCTAGCTCCACTACAGCTGTTGTGCCTTCTGGCCCTGCCACCATGCCCATCTCCTAGTGACCGACGCACGTGCCTAAGCCTCCTAGCGTCATTGCCTACCTCTGCCTCATCGCCAAGTGTCGCCTCCCATATCACCAACATCACCACCATCGTTGCCACTACTCCTATGCTAGGTCATTGGCCTCCCCTATGTAGTGAAGAATAGAGGCAGGGTCAAAAAGAAGAAAGAGAAAAAGAAGAGAAGAAAGAGGACAAAAAGAGAAAAGGAGATAGGACCTACTTGGGCCTTGCCTTTTCTAGCTAGCCCCATGGAACTAGTCTACCGTAGACCATGTTTTCCCTCTCACTGACATCTAGGCCATACATATCTGCCTAAGGAATATTCTCAAGAATATTCCTTTTGAAATTCTTCTTATTTTCTAGAAAATACTTTAAACTTTAAAAATCTATCTTTTTATCCGTAACTCTGTTTGACCACATTCATGTCCTATTTTTTTTTTCTAAAATCCTCCTCTATGGCACTATTATTTTATGTGTTTTGTTACTTTTAATAATACTACATGTAATATTTATATTTCTTACGCATAGAGGTCATGCCTAAAGAAGAGTTCGCGCTGGATTTTGTCACACTAAGAACCGCCACGCACTAAGACAAGCTATTCTTAAACATTTTGATTCTATGTTGTTGAATTATATTGTTTATAAAAATGCATTGCTTATGTTACACTTTAATGATGTTTAGCCTCGGTTCGCATGAAATCGACGGATCTATCAGTATACTTAGACTTATATTATATATTATATAGGATATTGATGACTCTCATTCTTATTAACTCGTGCGTCGATATTGTCATCTCTTGAATGTGATTATTGAATGTGATTATTGAGTTAGTTGTTTAACCCGCTTACAATTGTGAGGTCATGTGAGAAAACTTTGGATATCCAAACTTTAATTGACAACTGGATCGTGTGGTTGAAAACTAAAAATGGCCAGTGTTTGCTTTCTTTCAATTATAGCGTGACCAAACGAGGAGAGAGACCTCGATCCATCCGATGGCCTTTTGCTCTGGTTCTCCCTACACACTTTTTTTTTACCCTTGTTCCTTTGGCTCCTTCCACAGTGTAGGCGTTATCATGTTCAACTAATTATATGCCGACACGCGGCACAAATTACGTATGTACTAATAAAATTATCTTCACCCGTTACAACATTTTGCTAGTATTAAAAAAATGAAATTAAGCCGTACAAGCTGATCCACTAGAGTCCCGAACTAATCAGTACTCACTACTCAGTAGTAACAGCACAGTTGAGCTCTACTAGCAATAATTGTATCTGTAAATAGTTATATCCCCCGTCAGCTCAGGCGTGCTTGCCGTTAAACTGAGCTGCCGCGACAGCCACTACTTGAACAATAGAATTTTGCTCGCGCGGCTCAGATCTGGATCGTCGTCAACCAAGAACAAGTCAAGTCGTCGACTCGTCGATCGTTGTCTACCTATACAGTCTCAATCTGATTAGCACCTCCAATCGGAAACTCGTCTGACTAATTTGAGACCTCTGATCCTAGCAACTAACGCGTTCCGTCAGAGTTATATTAGGTTAGGTTGCATTTTTTATTCCGGTGCTTAGCTGCGTCGAATGTTCATAGGCCGTCGCCAACTCGCCGTTTAGTTTAGTCTCTGCTAGTACGGTGCCGAGCAGTAGCAGCGCGGCTGCCTGTGTGTTTTCTCGGGCTATATAAGGGCTACTAGCTTGGCCTTCTCCTCCACAGAATTAATCATCGCAACGCACGCAGATAGCTAGCTGCAGCGAGTGAGCTCGTCTTAGCCGCGTTGCGTTCTGCATTGCAAACGATCGAATCGACTCGGTCTTTCTAGCTGACAACTTGAACGCGATGAAGGTGAGGGGACTGTTAGATGCTACGCATGCAGCTTAATTTTGACCCTTTTTTGAGCTGCTCTGAGGCTGGATCATTAGACTGATTGCTTTCTTGGCGAATGCAGCAAAAGATCGTGATCAAGGTGAGCATGCCGTGCGAGAAGTGCCGGTCCAAGGCCATGGCGCTGGTGGCGAGGGCGTCCGGCGTGAACTCGATGGAGGTCACCGGCGACGGCAAGGACCGGCTGCAGGTGGTCGGCAACGGCGTCGACCCGGTCTGCCTCGTCACCTGCCTCCGCAAGAAGATCGGCTACGCCGAGATCGTGCAGGTGGAGGAGGTGAAGGAAAAGAAGCCGGAGGCGAAGAAACCGGAGGAGAAGAAGCCGGAGCCGCCCGTGCCGTGCTACTACCCTACTCCCTTCTACTACCCGCCGCCGCCGGTGGTGTTCCGCGACGAGCCGAGCCCCTGCTCCATCATGTAATCAATCACAGAGATCGATCGAACTTTGAAGTAATTTCTTCAGCAATTAAGTACACCGATCGAGTGAATGAATAGTATCATATCCTCACTGAATTCGAAATGTAAACCGCTAGTCTACTACAACCTGGTGTATTTCTCAATGTTCAGTAGCATGACTGCGTATCCTCATGAACTTCAGATGCGGATATAATTTTCTTTAAAAAAATGCATGTGATCTAGCTTACTTGCTTACAGATGTGCTAATCTTCCATCCATGTAGCCAACCAATCGCTGCTCGCGTATGACGAGGACGAGGAGTCAAATTATCAACGTGCGTGTAAACAATCAGAACGTCACTTGGAAATAATACAGCAACGTCACGCATGAGTTTGATCATGACGTAGCGGTGCTATATCTACTCTCATGGATACGTCCTGTTCAGTCCTACAGTCCCAGAGCGGCATACGTAAATTTGGCATTTTTGTGTTTCTCTTAATGGCATGGTTTCTTTTTTCTCATTCCTGTTCAAAATCTTTGGGAGACAAAAGGATATCGCTATTTTGGACGATATCTTGTAAACAAACTTTAATTAAATTTCAAGCAGTTGAAACATAAATCAATTAAAAATTTGAAGAAATTCAACTATATGTGAAATCTTTGGTTAGTTTAAAAATATTTCTGGACTGTCCGAGAGACGAAAGGTAGTGGGATCCTTAACCCGTGAGAAACTGATATATGTTGAATGATAAAAAAGCATCCGAATAAGAACAGAACGTACGGTGCGTAAAAAACTTGATTATTATGTGGTGATTTCGTAGGACTGTTGGTCAACGTTTTAACAGTGGTGTGTTTTTCTTGGTCCTCATGAGCTGGTGAAAATTCAACGAGAAAACCAACAACCATACTATATTCCACTTATTCAAGTACCCATCTTCTCTCTCTTTTTTTCCAGGACAAACAGAAGTAAAGCACTCTCTGTACAAGCCCATCCTCAAAATTTATAATCTCCTAGCATATCTAAAAGTCTACAAGGGAGTAATGGAGTCTAAACTTAGGTGATTGTGGCTACATTTGTTTTTAGTGTTAGAAAAAAATTCTCCTGGCATATAAAATATATAGCATCGAATTAGCATATAATTAATTAAATATCAACTAAAAAATTTTAAAAATAAAATAATATTTTTTAATATATTTTATAAAATATATATAGTTTAATACGTGAAAAATAAGAAAATAGAGGTTGGCAAGAGAGAGCAGCCTGCACCATCTTCAGACAGATTCTCAGGAATAGTTTCTGTAAAAATAGAAAGGAAGAATCAGAATCTCCAAACATACTTGAAGAATCGTAGTTGGATCAAGACATAGCCATTTGTATTTGTCTATCTACATTTGGACTCTGGTATCACTTCTAAATTAGAATCATGTTTTGCTCTGGGGACTGTGATGCACGCTACATTGTAGATGAGTTAGTTTTGATAAAAAAATCTTTTGAAACAATATAAAGTTATTTTTTAAATAAAAGTTTGATGTTTAATCTTTGACTGCTAAAAGATTAAAATAACAAAAATGCGCTCTGGTTTTTAAAAATTGATCAACATATTTTTCTAACGAGATAAAATTTAAAAATATGTATATGGAAGATATCAAAAAATCATGTCAGAAACAAAAAAAGTTTTGATTAATTGTAAAAGTTATATCAATTTGAAAAAAAGGTTTCTTATTTGAAAATTTGCTTGCAAATTTTTTTTGATAATAATAAGACTGAATATGATTTTGAATAAATCAAAAATAACAAGGACTAGGTTTTAATGCACAAATCCTAAAATTAAGCAAGCCATATTTAGATCTACCTGTTATCTCTTTCATCAACATATAATGAAACTAAGTTTTTTCATTTGAAAACTTTGATTGTAAATTCATTTTTTTCATAAAAAGTATATTCCTTTTTTTTTGGAAAAGATGGATATATTGTTGATTTTATTTTAGACTTAGTAGAAAACAGAAAAATGAAAGAGAAATTTCATTTACAAAATTAAAGAGGGATTTTGGTCTGAGAAAATCGATTAGACTGATACTGAGCGGTCAGTTAGACTGGCCAGTGGTCTGACCGACTGTTCACCGATAGTCCGACTGGGCTCGAGTGAATTTTTCTAAACAACATAAAATTGCCTTTACTCATGATTATATACCCATTGGTATTTCTTGTCATGTGTTAGTAGTATATTTCTAAATTTCTTTTATCTTGCTAAGGCATTGACGTATGCTTTTGTATTGGCTCTTATAGCATAGAAGTGGAACATGTGTATTATGGACTCCAATTATCCACGGCGCAGGAGATAAAAGTTGATTCTCCTCTCTCAAACCAGCATCTAGAAAGAATCATTTATTATTAGAGATGCTTGTACAAGTGTCATTACTGTTACTTAGATATGTTGAGTAATAAATTTGTTTTAAATAATATAGCTTTGGTGAAAGACTTGAAATACAATTTACCTTTACTTTCTTAAATTATTAATAAGGATTTTGAGGTTAAATTTAAGAAAACTGGAAGTAAAATTTTTGATTCTTCTAGAGATTTTGTTTTTGGGTTTCTCGTTATGGAAGAGTTTTAAAGGTTGATTTTTAAAGTGGTGTTTTATTGGAGAACTCATTTCTAGTTGCTAAATTTTTAAAAGATTTGATGTTTTGGCACCAAAGACTAGGGCATGTTTATTTTGATTATTTAACTAGAATAAGTGATTCGGATCTTTTCATGGTTTGCCTAAACTTAAGGATGATCTTGATTTGATTTCTTCACCTTGTCGTCAATCTATGATGGTAGCTTCTTCACATACTCCAATTTGTTTCTGTGATAACAGATGCATCGAGATAGCTTTTACATATGGATACTATTTGTTCGGCTAGAGTGCAATCTGTTAGT
Source organism: Oryza coarctata (assembly GCA_030770085.1). Taxonomy (NCBI): domain Eukaryota; kingdom Viridiplantae; phylum Streptophyta; class Magnoliopsida; order Poales; family Poaceae; genus Oryza; species Oryza coarctata. The sequence goes on from CM061468.1 coordinate 11,726,487, forward strand.
GGAAAGTAGCATGTGTTGCTTATTGTAGATGATTTTTCTCAATATTTTTGGGTTTTCTTTATGGTAACTAGAGGCTTTTGAACACTTTCAAATTTTGTATATTCGCTTGGCTATTGAACTTCCTAGTTCTTTTGAAAACTATTCAAAGTGATAATGGTGGTAAATTTAAAAATACTTCTTTTAAACAATTTTGTAATGAAAAAAAATCTTGAACATCAATTTTTGCCTTCACATGTTTCTCAACAAAACGGTGTGGGTGAAATGAAATTTTGTTATTTGGTTGAAATGGCTAGGATTATGCTCGATGAATATCATACATCTATCAACACTGCTTATTATATTTCTAATCGTATTTTCTTGAGATATAAACTTGGAAAAACTTCTTATGAGCTTGATTTGGTCATCAACCCAAAATTTCTCATTTGTGTGTTTTTATGTAAATGTTCTGTTCTTAAATCTAGAAAATTGGATAATTTTTGATGGAATATTTCTTGGTTTCCTAGCTCATTCTCATAGATATCATGTACTTGTTTTAGAAACTAACAAAATTATCAAAACTTGTGAAGTTACTTTTAATGAGGCTAGTCTAGATACTAGACCGGAAATTATAGGTATTTTATTCAGGGGATAATATGAAATAACTTCAGATGTTACTACTCCTTTGCGACACCCCTAGAACAAATAATAGGTAACATTGATGAACGAACTATAAGTTCAAAGGTAATTCATGATTATGTTGGGAAAGGAGATGTTTAATTAAAGTTTCTTGATATTATGTTGCAATTAGTACATATTTTTACTAAAATTTTGATAATAACAATAATGAATGAGAAAAAGAAGATCTTTGATTTTTTATCTATAGTATATTCTTGTAATTGTTAGCAATATGAGTGAGGTTATTTGGTCACTAGTTTAGCTGGTATGAATTTTAGTATTTATATGAACTTTGATATTGCTTTTAAGCGAGATGATGCATGACATTTAATTCTTTTACATGAATTAAATAAATATAGCTAATATTAGTTTGCATGATTTATACTTGCATATATACTTGTTGTATTTTTATGCCTCAAATGCTCTAAATAATCAAAGAAAATTGCATAAAAATAAATATCAAATCTATGTATTCATGATAACGATGTATCCACAGTAAGAAAAATAACAGGTGTTGAATCTTGAAAACAGTATTCTAGATAAGAAAGTATCTAGAATAATTATCTTTTATAATATTAAAAATAGTGAGAAAAAAGGCTCACATATAAAAAAAGGGCTAAAAGCTTTAAAGTTGATGAAAGTTTCTTGTTAAAAGATTAAGTAAAGTAAATTTAAGAAAGAATGTTTAACGCAACTTTTCTATGTGTAGGATTTTCCTTCGACCTATATATTTGTCAATATATTGCATTTGAATGCATGGATCTTCAATGCTAAATTAAACTTACTTTTATATCTTAAGTTTGTATTTATATTTTAATTCATGGATGCCATCTAGGAGATTAATGTATCATTTTATCTCGTAACATATGTCTTGAATTGCTTTGTGTATACTTCAAAGCTCTCTAAAAATTGTAATTTTTGATTAAAAAAGGGGAAATACAAAATGTGAAAAAAATAATTTAAGTTGAAGAGAAGAATTTCTTTGTTTTAAAAAGGGGAAGAAAATTTCTTTTCATTTTCCAATTTTGAGAGAATCTCTATCTTTTAAAAAGGGGAGAATTTTTCTTTTTAGATTGAGCCACAAATGTTTTTATTTTTATCAAATCATTTTGGTTTTTATTTTTCAAACACCAGATCACATTTTTAAAAGGTTTGCAATGTGTTCATAAGGGAGAGATTGTGAAATTATTGTCTTGATTTGAAAATGTGTAATGAATAATTGGCTTAAAATTTAATTGAATCAATTTTGAATGAAGTATTTTTTTTCTGCACGTAGTCAGACCAAGCCTGGAGGTCCATCGTAACGTAGGTGTGTGCAGAGCCAGAAATGGTTTTATATGAACTCGATTGGATTGGTCCAAGGAGGCCAGTAGAACCACAAGTATAAGGGCAGTCAAACTGACCTAGCGAGACCAGTCGGACCATAGGCATAAATGTGGTCGGACCGACAGCCCGATGGTCCGACCAGTAAATTTCAAAGAGGAGTCGGTTTTATGTTGTTATTATGTTACTCGGTGAATACTTGATAGATAATACTTCTATATTATTCATATGCATATTATATACTATTTGTGTGCTAGTGTAAGTCAAAAGTTAGAGAGAACTTGTGCTTGGATATGGTTTCGTTGTTTTGCATGTATAAGTGAGTCTTGAGGCTTGCCAATGATGGATCGGGAATCAACTTTGAAGAAATTGATGTCTGAACGATCGAGAGATCATGTGAAATACTAAAAGCTAGAGATCAATCTACGTAGAGGTGAAGATTCCATATGGTATACAAGAGGAATTATATGTGTATGAAAATTATAGTCAAATTTAGAGAGAGTCCGAGTTTAAAAAGATAGAGTTTGAATTCATACAGAGATAGTACAAAAGAGTTTTCTATGACGTTAGGAGTGCTAGTCCTAGTAGGATTCGAAATATTTGTGCAGCCATATATGGTTATAATTATAAATAGAGAGACGGTGTATGCCTTAATGTATCGCTTTTTAAAAAAAGAAAAATTAGGAATTAAACTTGAGTGATTTTAGTCAAAAGTTGAGAGAAGAGTGCTTTGTATGTATTTTGTAACCACATCTTGATATAATAAAGTTGATATATTTTTAAGAGTTTCGTCAGTTTTTGAGATTTTCATCGAGATTACTTTTCTCTTGTTCAAACGGTCGGATCGGCGTATTAGTAGTGGTCGGATCAGATGGAGCACAGTGATCGGACTGATTGGCAAGTTATCGGTCAGATCGAGAGATGTGTATCGATCAAACTAGACCAACTACATCCCAAAAAAGTATAGAATTTTGCCAACAACAAGATTAACTTTATTAATTAGAGATAAATTTTAATTTCGCTAAAATTTCTTGGTTTTTTAATACTACCATTTACGTCATTTATCTCTAATAAATTTGATACTCTATTCGATCCTATAAGAGAGGAAGAAGAAGAAGAAAAAAGGAAGATGGGAGGAGAAAAAAAATGATAAAGCCCCTTCAATTAAAAAAAAAACTAACTCTGCCACTGATGTCAAGTTGCGGCGAGCAAACTACAATAGAACTGGATAGACGGTAAAGTGGACGAGCAGTGATGATGGCAAGTTGCGTGGAGCAACTATTATAATTGGATGGGAGAGCAAAACAGACGAGCGTTGTAGTAGTCAGTCCGTTGCGAATATACGATGCTCAATATAGGGGAGTTATTTTTTAGTGATGTGCTTTTGCTGAGAGGCGAAAAAGGGAGAGTAAGATGTAAGTAGAGACGTAAATATACCATAAAGGGAAGAAGAGAAGCAAATGCACCATTAAGTTTTTACATCTTCAATATATTATTAAGGGAATATTCTTCAATATATTATTAAGGGAATATAAAAAGTCCATCGTGTTTACTCTACGAGCATATAGAAATTACAATGTTTTGGTCAAAAGTAGAAAATACCATCTTAATCAAGGTATCATATGTAAAAGTTTGATTAATTAAGTTGTGCGAGAATTCAAAAATTATATTATCACTTTCTATATTTTCTTTATAACAAAGTGCAAAAGTATATGCCCTATTATATACGAGAAAATTTTGTAACCTAGCTGCGTAATCTATGTGGGCTATTTTATATAATTTTAAACATGCATTATGTTATGAATACTAAAATAAAATCCAGTGCCTTGTTCTGCGGTCATACCGACCTTCCAATGTCTGAAAACCATACGTCATGAGATGCACATATATACGGTTCGTTTTCATCTAGATACTATAACTAATAATTAATAACTAGATACTTTTGCCAAAAGTGTGTATTCCAATTCCATTTCATGCCTGCTCTTCTATCTGATGGCTGCTTCACCAAGTAATAACTATAACTAATAAGTAGTATCCAGATGTGTTGAAAGGCACAGCCTTGTAAGAAACAGTTTTCCAGCTTGCAACAAGGTCCTCGTCTACGTATATTTAAGTTAAGATGCATGTGCATTTTCAGACTAATTTAATGTTGACCATATCACCATCAAATGGACCAAAAGACAAAATAAACCAACAATAGTTATATAAGTCAAGTAATTTAATTAACATAGGAAGTTGAATTATTATATGGGTGATAATTAATGTCACGTGAAGCTGGAAGGTGGAAGCTTTGTTAAACGGGCGGGTTCACACCGAAGGTTGCCATGTTCATATTTTGCAGCTTCTGATTTCTGAAAGGGGATTTGTAGATTTCCATGTACTTAAGAGTTAACAGAAAGTGCTTAGAGTACTAATCAGATTTTTAATGCTGTACAGTTCCCTTGTAGTTAGCCATAAGGAATTAAGAACGAATTACGCGACTCTCTGTATACGAGTCAGTCATTCTGGGCGTGTGAAAAGTATAACTTTTCTTTACATGATGCATGCTAGGTTATCTCCTTTTTTTCCCCTTGGTTTCCAAGTCATTAATTTCTTGTTTATGATTCTGTTGAGAGTTCTGTAGCCTTAATTAATATCATACTGATTCAGTGTGCTCTAGCCTGGTATTCACACGCAGCTTTAGCTGGATATAATGATTAAAATCACACCCTAACAAAATAAATGTCAACAATCAAGTAACATATCACGTATTAGTTTGTACTTCCCAATTTTCTCTCTGTTGTCTTGTGCAACTTGCATGATCGTGCAAAACAAGTCAAAGTGTCAAAGTAGTAGTCAGAGAGTAAGACTGGCAACTAACCTCCAGAAAATTGTTAACAAAGAAGGAGAGATGCAGCGCCCAGACGAATAATGGTGTCAATAATTCAAGATCAAATACAAACAAAGAACAACGGTTTTGTCTGTGTCTAGCGTAAATCCAACACGCTTTCTACGGTGTATGTAGCGCGTGCAACAAAAGCAAAGCTTCGGAAAGGCAAGTCGTAAACTATGACTAATACCCTGCAGTTTAAGTGAGCTCCTAAACTGCTCAGAACCTTCTTGTTAGATTAGTCTTATCCTTAATTAGCACACAAAGTACTACTTAAGGTAGATTCAGCCAAGAATCTCCCGTCTTCATAGTTACATCGCTACCAAGAGCCTCGAATTGTACCGTCGTTTTTATCACCCAAAATTGTTCATCTTTGAGCTAATATTGAGAAATTTTCTTCACTTTATTAGGATCTCCATATATAATTAGGGACTCGGTCAGAAAAAAGGCTGCGCGCTCTCGGATTTGTCTGCTCTACATGCGTGTTAGTTGTTCGCGGCGGCAGCGTGAAGATGCTATCGTCTCAATGTAGCGGCGAGGCTATATGCTTGCCGGACGGAAGCGCGCTGCAGCCGGTCGTCGATCGCTGGAAAGGAGGAGATGCGTTATCAACAGAGGAATTCGCGGGGGGTCGGAGAAGAAAACTCGGCCGGCGAAGTCCACAGCCAGCGTAACAGCGCCAAAGGATCAAGCGTGCGTCGTCGCCTTCGCACAGATTAGTTTTCCTTTTCCCTGCCCTGTATGCGTGGTGTTCAATCGGGTGGTCAGCGTTATCGACTTATCGTGGATGCATATACATACATACGTACGTACGTACGTACATACATATACATATACATATACATATACATACCCCCCCCCCCCACCCCCCCCACCCCCCACACACACACATATAGGCTGAAGGCCCAACTTCATTACTTCAACCCAAACCAGCAACGGACACTCATCGTCTCTAGCTGCTAGCGAGGTTGGTCGTCGCGGGAGAAAAAGGCAGTGTAACTTGTAATTCGTGACGTCCAGGGGTGATCGGAGATTTAATCTCCGACGCCTGCTGACCGCAGGAAAACGAACATTTCACGAGAGGAAAACATTGCGAGCTCAGGCAACGGGAACGCAACCTCACATCGCTGCTGTTCCGAGTCCTGCTCACGCCATGCTCGTTCAATGCATGATCGTCCGGTGGGGGTCGGAGAATTAAACTCCAACCGCATGCGGGACTTGTTCAGCAGTTCCGACTCCTTGCTTATCAGACACCACCTCACACCATGCTCGTTCTTAAATTCTGAATTACCCTCTGAACTTTTACACTTTCAATTTATCCCTCTCAATTTCAATACTAGACATACTTTTAGCCTCAAACTTTTAAAATTGGATGAATTATCCTCAAGTTAATTTGAGGGTGGTTTTATTACTACATGACACACATAACATCAACCTCACCTGTTAGCCTCTAACTCATCATCCCTCCCAAGCTAGCAGGGCCCACCTGTCAAGTCCTATCCTCTTCTTCCTTTGGAGAGTGAGCAAGCGTAGCCATCGGACATTGCTCCTCTTTCATCCATGGCAAGCCACTTCGCTTTTCCATCCTTCTTGACATCATTGAACGCCGCGGCCCTTCCACCATGGTGCACCAGATCTAGTGACCTCTATGGCACGCAGAGAGGAGCAAGAGTGGTAGAGAAGAGGGGGAGGGACAATAGAAAAGAGAAAGAGGCGGCAGTGGGGGCTACGAAGGATAGGGAGACCAACCGTTGGCTCACCACGAGTCCCCTCCACTAGCACCGTCACCACGCCCCTCCTCCTTCCCAACGCCCAACCTCAACACTACCTCCGCCATGAGTTCATGGCTAAGATGGTCCTTGGTAACCCAACCAAAATTGAGAGAGAGAAAGGGGGAGGAGGGAGAGAGGAGAAGAGAAGAAGATAGATAGGTAGGAGAGTGAAATCAACTTGGCGAGCTTTGTACCTTCTTCGTCGGGATCACCATCACCACCTCCTCCATGGGCTGTACCGGCGGCAATAGGAGTGATAGCTAGAAGGGGAGCGGATGAACTCAATGAGCTATGGAACGACGACATCGAGAGGGACACCCCCTCCCACCGAGGAAGCTGCAGTTGCTATGATGATTTGAGAAGACACACAGAGGTGGGGAACATGTGCATGCCACCGTCTTCCTCCATCAGCTCATGGTGCCAGCTACCTCCTTCCTTAAATCCAAGGCCACATCGCTTGCATCAACCTATCTCAAGGCCACCAACAGCATCATCGCTATAGCCGCTGTCACCGCCGCCTCTATCCAATGTTGCTGCCTCCTCTCACATAGAGAGAGAGAGGGAAGAGGAAGGAGAAGAAAAGAGAAGAGGGGAGAGGAGAGATAGTACTGACAGGTTGATTTATTATATTTTTTGTTGACTAGTGTGCCACATATCCATCATGTAAAATCAAAACCGCTCTGAAAAGAATAAAGGAGATAATATGGGGATAATCGGACTATCGTGAGTAATAGTCTGATCTAATATAGCACACATGGCTTGCCTAATGGCACGGTAACATGATTCATAAGTTGAAATCGCCATTCAAGACTTATTGTGAGACAGTAAGGGCAACTTTATAGAAGATTCTGTCCGTTCTAAATGTACAGTGTTGATCTTGTTTTTAAGGTAATGATGCTCTCAATTGCTCCTGACATGAATGGCCAATCTACAGCTTGGATGAATGAACTCCTCCCGACCAAAATCTAGAAATAGACTAGCTATTAGTAGGAGAGAAGCTAGAGGGAGAGAGGAGAGGACCTTCCAACCCAAGGGAAGTCCCACTCGTTGTCGTCCGAGCCATTGTCTACGTCGGTGCCCACTGTGTCTCCATCTCCCTAGTCTTTCGGCCATCAAGCAACTGCTGCACAACCACGCAACCCTGCCACCACCTACTTGTGACCTCCCTGGTGTCTCACCGAGCACTAATGCCGCCTCTTCGGCAGCCTCAAGCGTCAACATCACACCTACACACCGTCGTCCACTCCTATGACATGCCATGCCTACACCGATTCCCCCTACATCAACGTTGACTACTGTCACAAAGGGCCTCATCGTCTCTAGGCCCGACTAGACAGGCTAGATCTAGCTTTAGGGGATTCGGCCACCTCTGTTGCCCTTGGCTGCACACCATTCAGAGTTACCGTCTTGACCACAAGCACACTGTCTCTCCCCACAACCAACTCTAGCCCAACACACTGCCAAGGCCTTAGCTGATGGCTTCCTAAAGGCCCGCTTTGCCACACTGCGTTCAAGCTTAGGAGAGGAGAGTAGGCCCTGTCACCACCATCCTTGCTACCACACGGTTTCCAGTGGCTGGCTCTAGCAATGACGAGGGAGAAGGAAAGGTAGGGAGGTGGAGCGACGGCTTGGGTCACCACCCAAGTCGCCTCCTTAGGAGCGACATAGGAGTTGTGTAGATACTAGCATCATCTTTCTATATCTATTGATGTTTTAATAATATTTTATATGTTGTAGCAAAATCTTTGAAGTTTAAATTAATTGTATTTTACCATTTAAATAGTTAAAACATTTTTGTCTAGTGCTGAAACGTGTAATTAGATTGTATTTCACTATTTAAATAGTAAAAACATTTTTTTTCTACTGCTGAAACATTTTCATACAAGATTTTTGGGGGAAAAAACAGACGTCCGATGTCTACTCTCGTCCAAAAGAGACCGCGTGCTCTCGGATTTTTTTGCTCTGCATGCATGTTAAGTTGTTCGCGGCGACATCGTGAAGATGCTATCGTCTCAATTTGGCGGCGAGGTTTATGTGCTTGCTGGAGTAGAAGCGGAAACACGCTGTGGCCGGTCGTCGGTCGCTGGAAAGGAAATGCGTTATCAATTGAGAAATTCGCGGGGTCGGAGAAGAAAACACCGACCCCCTCAGGAGCCCAACGTGGGCCCTCTTAGCATAGCGGGATGGCCCTTTTGGCCCACTTCGGTCTGCACAAAGTTTCACCACAGCGCTGTGGCATGGTCGAGCTGCTGCGCGCGCAACGGTTGCACGAGTGCCCGTAGAACCATAGATTCGACCGAGACGAGACGAGACTGCGAGACGTCGCTGCACGGCACACGCCGCGCGTGCTCAACAGAGGCGAGTACAGCGATCGATCCGTGCCTTGTGCATTGAAAGATCGCCTGGCGGAGTCCACGAACAGGCGACCAGCGTAACACGGCGCCAAGGATCTCTTGTGCGTTGGAAGCTCGCCCGGCGTAACAGCGCCAAGGATCAACGTGCGTCGTCGTGCTTCGCATAATTTAGTTTTCCTTTCCCTGGCAGTATGCGTGGTTTTGAATCAGGTGACCAATGTTATCGTGGATACAGATATGCTGCCATGGCTGAGGGCTAACTTCAACCCAACCAGAACAGGAAATAGGAATGTGTAGCACCGAAAGAATTAATTCTATTAGAAAATGAATGATAGAATAACTAAAACTTAAATTTTTTTAAATAAAAAAGCATCTAACCTAGTGATATATTATCGTATATTATCATATACCATCTGTCTAATTATCTACCTATTCCTATTTATCGACATTTTAAGATATCGTCGGTCTATTTACTATCTAATCATCAATCTATTCGTTTATAAAAAATACAAAATATTAAAAGTAAATTATTAAATTTATTACATCAATATATATATATATAATATAAAGCACTACTCTCTTTTAAAACTAAATTTTAGTTTTTCTCTCTTTATTTATTTATTCATTTAGAATTTCAACCCCTCGTCTATTTATATATAAAATCTCCTTCACCCAACTAGAGCAGGCTTCTACTCTCAAATTTTTAAGACCAACTATGTACAAAACTGAGAGGACTTAACTTCTCATATTCTAAATATTTTATAATTTTCTAATTTAATTTTTTTATTTCTTCTTAGTCTCACTCTAAATTTATTTGTGATTTCTCTGTTACTTATACTCATAACTTATGAAGCCTATTACAAACCCCTCGTCTATTTATATATAAAATCTTCTTCACCAACTAGAGCAGGCTTCTACTCTCAAATTTTTAAGACCAACTATGTACAAAACTGAGAGGACTTAACTTCTCATATTCTAAATATTTTATAATTTTCTAATTTAATTTTTTTATTTCTTCTTAGTCTCACTCTAAATTTATTTGTGATTTCTCTGGTACTTATATACATAACTTATGAAGCCTATTACAAAATCCTTCCACACATTATCTATCCACCATATGTCACATTATGCTCAACTTCGTCATATAGTATTATTGACTGTTTTGTGCCTCAGCTCATCTAAACCTAGTCATTGACAGATGTTGATTTCAAAACCTCCCGATCTAACCGTACTAGACATCTACTTCTCCCTGAACATAATCCTGGATATCACTATTAATTAAAATTGACCTTAAGTTAGCTACACAGAAATAGACAAAGCAGCCATTTTTAGATATAGATATTGCAACCTAACTCAAGTTAGTCACATACTCACACAACACTATAAATATTTCCAAACCAATTTTTATTAATTAAATTATTTACAAAACCAATTATGCATCATAAAATATTAATCATAATAATGATTCAACAATCGCCCTGATAAACATATTGTCAATATCTCCAAAATATAAATGGGTGTTTATAAAAAATAAAAACCAAAAGAAATGTCAAATAGCACAAATAGCTCAAAAATCATAAAAGTGAAAAAAAAACTCTCCCCTTTTTTAAAAAAGAATTCTTTCAATTCTTTCAAAATTTCAATAAGATTATAAAATCAATTATTTTTAAGAATATCAAAAATTTTATCAATTAATAAAAAAAATAAATTTCTCCTTCAGTCAAATTTCTCCTTTCTCTTTAATAATGATTTTACGAAGGATCAAATATGTAAATGAAGCACCGAAAATGGCGACTAGAGAGAGGGTGAATGGGAGCCTTAACTTTCACGCGAGATATTTAGAGGCTATCCCAAAATCAACTCTAAAAGTAGTCGCAAACATATCTATAGGTTTTCTAACTATTAGATGAGCTATCTTAAGGAGATCATCACTCAAAACTAAATCCAATCAAAAAGAGAACAAAGAAGTGTGAAAAACCATCGGTATTTCTTCTCAAAAGTCTGATTCACCCCGATCTATGAACTCGTGAGAAGCTAGACGATTTCCTTTAGTGTAAAGATTTATCTCACCTTCTAGTTCATCCCAAATAAACAGATCTGAATCAAAACCCCCGAAACTTAATATTCAACCTAGAATGTCGGAATGATAAAACCACAAACGCGAAGAACACCGACGAGATTTGAGTAAACAATTCAAATAAACCGATCTATGCACCCGTGAGAAATTAGACGATTTCCTTTGGTGCAAAGATTTAACTCACATCCTAGTTTATCCTGAATAAATAGATTTGAACCAAAAACTCAAGATCCAACTCAAAACGTCAGAAGGGTTAAACCAAGAACACGAAGAACACTGATAAGATTTGAATAACAGTTCAAATAAACCGATCTGAACTAAAAACCCCCAAAACTTAAGATCCAACTCAAAACATCAGAAGGGTTGAACCAAGAACGTGAAGAACAATGACGGAATTTGAATACATAGTTCAAATTAACCGATTTAAACCAAAAACCCCCGAAACTCAAGATACAACTCAAAACGTTGGAATGGGGAAATCAACAACACGAAGAACACCGATAAAATTTGAACAAACAGCTTACAAATCAAATCCCAGAGGACACCAGAAGGTTAGGGCCTCTATTCCCACACAATCTTTAGTTCTTTTACACAGATGCGGTGGATTATAGCACCGCGAAGAGATCAAGCAAGAAAAACCCTAACCAAAGACGCGACGGGCTCGAGCGAGAGAAATAAAACGAAAAACGAATAAAATGAAAACACGCATGTGCTCGGACATTCTAGGACGCGCTAACATGGCACCCTCACCCTATATATACCAGTGCTTCATGCGAAATTTTGATTCTGCCCTTTTAGTATAACAAGCCAAAACAGTATCTAGAGGGCATAATGGTCTAACTCTTTTTCAAGCGATCATACGGCCACGATTTCTACACAAATTTACTTCGTCTTGGAGAAAACTTTGTGATTTCATCACATGCCACTCTGTTCCTCCTCGAAACTTGGGTTTTGAGGCCAAACCCGCAAAACCGTCACCCGGTGGTTTTAAGGCTCAATCTACCAAACCCCTTCAATGTTGACGCGTGTCTGATCTCCGCCAAGCTCAACGCCTTTGCCTTCCTTTTTGATTTGATCGATGCTGTCTTCATCACCCATGTACACTTGCACTTGTCGATGTACCTAGGTGTCAGCCATCGCGGCTGGTCCTCCGGCACTCCGGTTCCTTGGTCCAAGCCTCACATCCGTTCTTTACCGCTCTTGGTCTGTTGGCACGGCCCGTCTCTACTTTACCTTCACCTCGCCATCGATCACCGCCTCCGAGCTCTACACCTGCATACCACAAACCACGAGACATGTTGCAGAAACACACTCACTCCAATGTGTCAGCATATTGATAATCACTAATCACTATAACAAAGCACAAGGGCACGTATCAGTGTTCACAGTAAAAAAGAGAATAAAGAACCAATTTAAGCTTTAAATATCATGATTTCACAATTATCACTTATATTATTTTTTTTGTTTTTAGGAGATTTGAAGTGTACCAAAAGAAATCCAAGAATATGTTTTTGCAAGATAAGGAAAATGCATTGATCAACTAGCATAAGAATGGTCTAAAGTCTAAATATGAATCAATGATATTAAAAGCAAGATAAAATTAACATTAAAAATTAATGATTTCAATAATTTATAATGTAACACTTCCACTAGTACAAAAGGTTGAACAAAATACCTCCACATATAAGCAAGTTGAATTAAACGCTTTTCTCAAATTTACTTAATCTTTTATAAAAATTGAGAATTTTCAATAAGCATAAGATTTGATCACTTTAAACTTTAACATTATGCATAAAAAATAAAACTCTCAATGTAAACATTGGATATGTCCTTGTCGTGATTACTATTTCTAAGGATTCAGTTCTCATTTTTTTCCTTACCATAGATACGTCCTTATCGTGAATACTGTTTCTAAGGATTTGGTATATATTTTTATCTCTCACAAAGTAAATACAAGGAAATTGACTTTATTTGCACTTGAAGTATTTATATAGCATTTGAGAAATAAAAAATCCAAGCAAACATATATGCAAGCATAAATTATTCAAACTAACACTAATTTCAACATTACATATTTCTTTAATTCAAATAAAAAATTATATGTCATACATCATATCTCTTAAAAGTAATAGCAAATATTCATATAAAGAATAATACACATCCAAGCTATAGTTGGTATCAATAAACCTCACTTATATTACTAATAAGCACAAGAATATACTAGAGGTAAAAATCAAAACTCTTTTTTTATTTATTTTCATATTAAGAGTAATACATAAATATAAATATGAATGCAATGAGAAGCATAAACTCCCCCTCAAATCAACTTTCAATTCTCCCTAAAATGTAGCAAAACAAGAAAAACTGAAGATTATAAAAAAAGACTACCAATTGCCAATGATATCACCAAATTTCTTAAGAATTGACATAAATATACTTGCAGCGCATATCACAACTACTACTTCCATAACAAACACAAAAAGCTAACAAAGGAGATAGTAGAAAATAATACGCTAATTCAAGAGTAAATTGATGTTATCTTTAAAGCAATCATTGTCTCCATATTTATGCACATGGAAAGTATGCCGCCGAAAGACCTATAAACAAGAAGATATTTAGGCCTCCGTGTTGAGGTTAGAATTAAAAAAATTGAGAGTACAACACTAAGTCACACTACCAATATAACCAATAGATACATGTATATAAACAAAATCAAAATCCGACTTATCTAAAAACTTACATCGATGTATTATAAAAGTTCGATCTAATTGTTGCATCACAATTGCCCAAAGCTGGTCTGAAAGCTGATGCCCCATGATCTGATCGGGTGCCGGTCTGACCTCCATGTGGCCTCTGATATGACTAAGCCATCAGAAGAAAAGCGCAGTATCTATCATCTCAACCTTGTAAGCTCATGTTCCTTATCCATTTTCTATTTTTTAATAAATAAAAATAAAACTGAAATAAATGCCCATCCTTATCACAATAGGTGCAATACTTTACACAAGTTGTTTCTTTTGAAGATAAATAAGAATTACTTATATAAGTTGTAGATATGTTTTTTAAAATAACAATAGATTTAAAAATAGTTTTCTTTGGTTCAAGTTTTGTCAAAATTTTACCTTTTTGTCACACTTGAAATAACAGGTTGGTGATTAGCAAAGTAATCATATGTATTAAAACCTAACCTCTATTATGTGTGATTAAAAATCATATTAAGTTTTTTTTACCATCAAAAAACTTTTCCAAAAAAATTTTCAAATAAGAAACTTTTTCTGACAAGGAAACACAATTTTCACAATCTTTTTAAAAGCTTTTTATTTGTGACAATTAGGACAAGAAAGCAACTCATAGGTTTTAAAATCTTTTTCTAAGTGTTCAACATGAGCAAGTACATCTTTCAATTTTATCTTATTCAAAAAACACACTGAGCAACTTTTAGTAACCAAAATCTTAACCTTTTAGCATTAATGAGGTTAAATATCAAACTTGCATAAAAAACAACTTGATAATTTTTTAAAAATCTTTTTGGTTAAAAAAACTCATTTGAAACACGAGAATGCAAAGCAACACCTAGAGCAAAAGAATATTCAAGATTTATAGTTTTCTCAATTTTATATTTTAATCTCAAACAATTATCATCTTTAATATCTTGCAAAACAAAAATTTCAGAAAATAAAACTCATAAGATTTGCAAGAAACACCATTAGGAATCAAAGATTTTAATCTAACAACTTTAGCATTTAAAATCTCAACATTGTGATCAAGTCTTTTAAGCATTTTAGAACATGCATTAAGTTTATCAGCAAGTTGAAAAGTAGCATATTATAATTTATTATAAGTAAGATTAACTTTCGTTATCACTGTGAGATTCATCCATATCAGAACTAGATTTATCTCAAGCCATGAGAGCTATACATGTTAGATGCTTACCTTTGCCAATGCTCTCTACTTCTTCAATCTTCAACTCTTCGTTACTTTTAAAAGCTTCTAGCAGCTGACGTGTAAGCTTTTTCTTATGATTCTTCCTTTTATCTTGCTTATTGTCCTTCTTGTATTTCTTCTCTTCTTTCTTCCTGGATTTTTTGAGCTTAGGACATTGAAAGCAAATATGATTTAACTCACCACACCCAAAGCACTGAATGGAGTCACTTCATTTTCTGTTTCTCACATTATACAAAGCTCAAGAAATTCTCTTAGAAAGCAAAATCAAGTTCTCATAAATTTTCTCAAGTTGATCATCAGACATAGTATTAAAAGCAGTAAAAGACAATAATAAAGAAGCATCAATAAACAAACTAGAAGGAGACACCAAAGCAATAGATTTAGAGCATATCTTACAAGTAAGAATATTCATCTCATGTATTTTAAACTTAGTATAAAGAGAATCTAAAGTTAAAGTTATCTCTTAAATTGATATAACTTTTATCTCCTAAATCTATATGTCAAGACCATTTAAAAGATACTAAGCAACTTTAGATTGAGCATAGTTAACGTCAAAAGAATCATTAATAAAATGAAGATTGCTCAAAACCGTGTTAAAGTGGGTAAAATACAAATCTAAAGCTTCTCCTTGTTCAATCTTAGATTTCATATAATCCTTTTTTTAAAATATCCCTATAAATTTTCTTAAAGTTAGAAGATTCTTCATGAAACTCACGTAGTGCCTTCTACATCTCATGTGTAGTTTTAAGGTAAGAGATCCAATTAAAATCTGAGCGAGAAGCACTGCTTTAAATCATGTTGCAATGGTTTAAAACTTTGTTCGTTGCAACAATAACATCATGAATAGTATATGGATTTGAAACTTTATGCCAAATATTATAACATTCAAACAAAATATAAGTTTTCATCTTTTTACACTTTTTACACTGGTACTTAAAATTAACTCCATCAAAATCATGTGGCTTTGTTGAAAATCGGTTAGCCATAGCTAAATCTTAAAATTAATAAAGATCAAAAAATAATACAAGATTCTGATATCAATCGTAGAATTGAACTACAAGAACGAAGACTACCAGAGGAAAGTAAATGGTAGGATTAAAAAAATCAAATCTTTTTTGAATAAAAAGAAACATCTGATATGGATGAAGCTGTGATGCACTATCGTATACCACTAGTCTAATTACCTACATGCCACCGTTTTGGTCACTGTGTTGTCGGCGTTCCAACTGTCTGGATGTCGCACTCCGTTTATCACTTTATCGTGAATCTAATCGTTCCTGAAAAAAAACATAACTCGATGAAAATATTGAAAGTAGATTAATTTTATTATATCAAGATATATATATATATATAAAGTACATATAAAACACTCATATCTCTTAAAACTAAGTTTTTCTCTCTTTTGAGGCTCTCCTTATCTATTTATATATAAAATATCCTCCACTGCCTAGGAGTAGAATTCATACTCCTGTCAAACTCTCAAATTCTAATACCAACTAGTCGTAGAACTCATAGGACTCAACCTCTCATATTACAAATCTTTTATAATTTTTTAATTATTTTTCTCTTTCTTCTTAGTCACATTCTAAATTTATTTATAATTTCTACAATACTTATACACACAATTTGTAAAGTCTGTTACGAAATCTTTCCACACGTTATCTATCTGCTATGTGACATATTGTGCTTAACTTTATCACCTGTTATTTTTTACTGTTATGTATCTCAGGTCCATTTAAACCAATCCCGGTCCTAATGCCTTTTGACTCTAGACTAACTTTCACGTAACGTTCTAACCATGTTAAACATCTGCTCCTCCTTAAACATAATTCTAACCATCAACATTAAGCAAGATTAATCTTAAATCACATATTTATAAATAGACAAAGCAGCTTTTCTAGACACAAATATCGTAAACTAACCCATTAGTAACATACAACACCATAAATGTTTTCAAACTATTTTTTATTAATTAAATTATTTTTAAAACTAATTATTCATCTAAAATATAAATTGACAATAATTCAGCAGAATACGCTCATCGTCTTTAGCTGCTAGGCTGATCGTCGCGGGACAAGGAAGCAGGTTCGTCAACTCGTTGCTTCAGCAGACGGCAGGAAAACTAACGTTTCACGAGAGGAAAAAGATCGCGACCCTGCAACGGGATCTCGAGTCGCAGGGTCACCTCACATCACCGCTGTGCCGAGTCCTGCTCACAACATGCTCGTTCAATTCAAGATGATTCAAAAAATGCAGACAGACTCAGGGTAGCAGATAACCACATAAGCACAACATATTGTTTCTTTTTTTTTCTTTTTGTGCCTTACCAACTTGATAAATGCAGGTTCTCAACAATGCGAGTGACAGTCTGATACAGCACACATGGCTTGCCTGATGACGCAGTATCATAATTCATACAAGTTGCTATTGCCATGCGAGGCTTATTGTGAGACAGTAAGAGCAACTGTACAGAGGATTCTGTCCGTTCTGAATGTACAGCGTTGATCTTGTTTTCGGGCAATGATGCTCTCCGTTGCTCCTGACATGAATGGCATTATGGCAAATCTACAGCTTGGATGGAGGCCGGTACCATCCGTATGGTTCATCTGAGCTGTACTTGGTGACTTGCTTCACGCTCAAGTAGTTATCGAGGCCCCTGAAGCAACAGCAAAAAATAATTCAGAGGATGTAAGATTGAATGGCCATTGCTTGTTCAGTAGTTAACCACAGTTTGTGATATCGAGCACTGTGGATTAACCACTTATCACATTTGCATGTCTACAGTGCTTTTCTAAAAGACAAGTAATGGACTCTCCACTCTCCTAGCTCCTGGCCAAAACCACTCCGCTTGTTCCCTCCCCATGGAGCTTGAACAAAGCATGGTTGCGAGCAATTTATCCAAACGATACCTGGTTGGATAACCTGCAAGTTTCACATGTATTATAGATTTATGGGATCAAATACATCCATTTCATTATTAGGTTATAATCATCCCAAGGTCCCAGCTATTACTCGAGGGTATAATTGATAGGCATGCCATAACTCAACACAAAATTACCTTTCAAATGCGCTCGCGCCTCTCTAGATCATTAGAAATCACAGCTCCAGCTAGACCATAGCTGAGAAAAGCAGAGGAGATGCAAATTAATAAAGACAAGCATAAACGTTTTTCTTTTCACAGTTCCAAATCAACTCACTGAGTATCATTTGCAAGATCTACTACTTCACGCTTTGTCCTAAATTCTTTAACACACATGACAGGTCCAAAGACTTCCCCTCGCCAAATTTGCATTGATGTGCTAACATCTGTTATAATCGTAGGCTCAATAAAGAAACCCTTTTTCAGGTGCTGCCAGTACACCAATTTAGCTTGGTTAGGATCAAAAACTGATGAACCAAGGATTAATGTAACTAAGGTCTAAGGATGCTTACTTGTGGTCGGACACCCCCATATAGAATTGTGGCGCCATCACTTCTTGCTGTTGAGATGAACTTCATTACCTTTTGATACTGAAATGAGGAAAGGGAAATGAGGAAAGGCACTTCAGTTGTCTGAGTTACTGAATTACATAATGGTACAGTTCTTCAGATAACAAGGCATCTAAGGCTGTATAGCAAAAACATAGCTGAAGAATGCAATATTTGAAGGAAAGGCATTTTGCAAAGAAGTAAACTGTTATAGTTACATGCATTGAAGATCATCACTATTTCACTATTATCTTGAGCACTAATTTAATATAGTGACATATTCATCAAAGTTCACAGGTTGTCAGGTTCACACTTCACAAGAAGATGCATATTTGCAAATGAACTTCAGGAACTGCAATAGGCCATTTACATTACCTGCCCTTCACTAACGACTGACCCCAGCCTGCAACCTTCTTCTAGTGAATCTGAGACTTTGATACTCTTTGCCCATGCAACCAATCTATCCAATAATTTCCTTGCAATTTTCCCCTGTGCATGTCTTCATGTCATGTATGAAGACGTTACTTAATCCATAAAATAAGCAGAAGAACACACGTACATGCAAAAGTAGACGAGAAGTAGCACTGAAGACTTGACCACCATTCACAAAACATCCAAACATGGTCCACTCAATGGCTGTTTCAAAGTTTGCACATGTATGTACAATTAGCTAGCAATATTTACTTGAATAACTAAAGAATTGTGGGTAATGAATTAAAGAAAAAAATTAGTAATCTGATAACATCACAAAATTGAATCAGGGGCATAGTTCTTCATGGGAGGGCTGGAGAAAGGAAGATACCTTTATCGATATCAACATCATCAAAGACAATAAGAGGACTTTTGCCACCAAGCTCTAACAAAACAGGCTGGTCAAGAAAAAAACACACAATATAATTAGACTTATCAGGACATCAAGGAATAATGTACAGGCTTTTTTCCCCAACAGAAGCATACAGTGTCAAAATTTATTAGAAATTCTATTCAATTAGAATATATAGAGAACAAACCTTGACCATTTGGGCAGCAGTAACCATTATCCTCCTACCAGTTTCTGTTGATCCAGTAAAGGCAATCTACAGAAAGAATCCACATAAAATTCAAAAACATCTGAGGGTAGTCACTTAAAAATATGTGATACTCTGTCAGTGTGTTTGTAAGCACATAAATGTACAAATTAGGAAGGGTCTGACCTTATCCACATGGGGATGTGAAGCTAATGGAGCACCAGCTTCAGGGCCTAGACCAGTAATTATGTTCAAGACTCCTGGAGGTAATCCGATTTTTACACATATTCCACCAAGCTCTAAACATGTCCTGATTTTAAATATATACTTTCAGTCATAGGATATAGATCTTCTGGAAATGAATTGTAAATGATGAATCCTTACAGGGAAGCTAGCTCAGATGGCTTTAGTACAGCTGGTGCAATCAGCAGCCTGAAGCAGGTGCAACCTTCCAAGTAGCCATCAGCAAAGGATAGTTCCTTCATGTGCGCACGAGTATGAAAGTAATTCAAGCAATTAGCCTTTTACTATGACTCAAATTTATCTCATAAGCCTACAGCACATTTACACAGAACAATGAAACACTGACAACATCACTATGTTATAGGAGTGCATACCTGTACTCATGTGATGGGAACAAAAATCTGTTGAAACATATATAGCTTAAAGGTATCAACAGGTGGCAATGAACAACACCACTACTTTTGGTGGATCAACTCCGGCACTGTTAGATTGGTATATATAACCTGACCGGGGGCTTGGGAAAATCAACTTCTAAGTTATTGGATGACTACATACAAAAGGCAAACAATACAAAAAGATAATGATTTGATAGTTAATAGATTAGGAGTTATTCGGTTTATAGATTCGATAGTCTTTCCTCTGATAGAACAATAAACTACCGAGATAGAACATGAGAAATTCCAACTGGTTCTTAGTTATCAAACATGAATCAACAAAAGCATGAAAAGACAGAAACAAGAATAATTGCTCTGGCCTGAACAGTACCTTGAGTCTAAAGAAGACAGAGAGGAGATTTGGACATGCCAAAATATTTTGATACACTACAACATCCACATGTAGTTGTGGATCAGAAGCAAAAAAAAATATACTATGATACAATTAACTGGTACCAAACTTTCAAGGAAAGGTGAATGAATGTATTTCTTATACCAGGGAGTGATAAGTCCAACAACCCCAATGGGTTCTTTGAGTACGTAGGACTCAAAATTTTCCATGGGTAGAGAGATCGGTGACTGTTGTTTCCCATCTAAAGCTTCTGCCAGATCAGCATAATACTCAAAGCATGCAGTGACATCCTCCTAAAATTAATAAGGTCAAGGCATCAAATAAAGCATGGACCATAGTGTGAATAATTAAAAAAATACCATGTCCCCAGCTGCTTCATCCAGAGGTTTCCCAGAATCAAGAGTCTCCAACAAAGCCAGATAAGATTTCCTATCTTTAATCTGCAGCCAGTTCACAACATTTCAGTAAATTTATAGAAAACATACAAATGACAGAGTGGGAGGCAACTGTTAAAAGCACTGACCAATTTATAATATGGGTTTCTCATCATAACAAAAATTTCAGTCTTGGGGCTTTCCATTTAAAATTCAGCAAAAAGCATAAACTAAATAAACATGCTGGAAATGACCTCCAATACAAATGATCAATATCTAGAAAGCGCCCATCTGTTAAAACTGAGGTCTGAGGTACCCATTGTTCAAAGATAATCAACAGTCAACTCCTTGTAACATCAAGGGCAACTGAACAGCATTGTCTTCAGTGAAGAACCTCGTCTGTTACCAATTGGCAGATTCCTGAGAGCACAATTTCCACTGACCAAAATAACCATAATTTTCTACTGTTCCTGATATATTATTGTGAGCACCTCATCCCTATGATCATATACAACAGAAGTAAAATACCGATTTGCAATAGAAATGGGACAGAATTCTGATATATTTTTCGTTACTAAACCTGAGTTGATCAACCTCGTTTGTCTGTGGAAGCGATTTACCGACATTAAGAGAATCCTTTAATCGATCCGGAAAGTAAGTTTCAGTCACACAGCAAGGGCCGTAGCAACATAGGAGAGCTCAACAACCCATGTAGCTTCAAACTAAACGCAGGAGGCAAATTAACTAGGAGGGAATAAAAGCTGGCACCTTAGCGGCGATCGCCTTGAGGTATTTGGCACACACGGCCCCAGGCGCGCGCGACCAGTCTCTCCCACCGTCGCGCGCGAACGCACCCCTCGCCGCCGAGACCGCGAGCTCGACGTCCTCCGCCGTATCCGCCGGGATGTCACCTTCAGCGATCACCAACCCACAAACAAACCGATAAGCCCTAGTCAGCCAGTACGCACTAAGGAATCGAATCCCATGCTGGGCTGGAGGCCTGGAGCAAACCAAATGCGGCCGAGGGGAAGGGAGGAGAGGAGAAGGGAGGGGGGAAAGGGGGTCACCGATCGTTGCCTCCGTGACCGGGTTGACGACAGGGAGGAGGCGGCCGAGGCACGGCTCCCGCCACCCGCCGCCGATGAAGAGACCGCGGCGGGGGATCGCCGTCGCCGGCGCGGTCATGGCTTCCGGTGCGGAGTTGGGAGGGGGTGGCTGCTGCTGCTTCTGTGCTCTGCTGTCGCCGCTGCCTTTTGGGTTGTCCCGGACCTTGGGCGATCGACGAGACGATCACTCCACTATTTTATTGAGCCCGTGCTAATTTTTTGATCGGGTGACGTGGACTCCGCTATCTTCGGTCGCGTGATCGCGTGACGTCACGACGGGGTCGGGGTCGCGATCGCGCAAAGCGATAGCGTCTCGTCGCGACGCTGCGGACTGCTTGTGCTGGATGGGCACCCGCGCCACTGTCGAAAAGAAACTAGCGTGCGAACTGAGAACGTATCGGTGTACCGTGGTGGTGGTGGTGGTGGAGGTGGAGATGGAGGTGGAGGTGGATGGCAACATCAGCGTTGCCCCAATCAGCAGTTTGACATTATAAAGGAGTTTAGGCTGTGCTCACTTAGCTCATAAACATGATCACATCTCCCCATCAATCCTTAACGTATGGTTATTATTGTTAGTTTTAAGTTTGAGAAAAAAAATAGTGTATATTTCCTAGAGCTAAAAAATCATGGAATATCATATCTGTTGCAAAAGAAACAGACGTTATAAGTTTGGTAAACTACAACACCAGATAAAGCAGTCTCCTCTCAGAACCCGTCCGTTTGTTGACTACACTTATCAGCTAGGGGCAATCATCTATAGATGATATAATTCAAAGTCTACAATTGCAAGACTTTGGTCATTTCAGCATTACTTTTTTTAGAGAATATTAAACCGATGGGAACAGATATTATACTTCGATATCAGCCAAAAGGCTGAGAACGGTATCATTTCAGCATTACTTGCGGTTGCTGAATAATTTTGCAAAGCTTCAAGAAAAAAAGAAACAACACTACAAAGTCAAAAACATATTGATCCGGTAGCTTCCCAGACGACTGTATACTACCCATCATCCGGAGCTGCCACTGCCAGGTGCACAGCATAACAGCAGTAGCAAACTAGCAACCCTTCGAGCTAGACGTCCATCGCTTTCACGGTCGCGGTCTCCCTGACCGCCTCTTCCTCCGGCGGCGATCCCGCCTCCCGCATCTCCACGGCGTCTGCCACGGGCAGTACCGCCGCCGGCCTGTACTGGTGCCGGCTCGCGAACACCAGGAACACCGCGAAGTTGGCCACCCCGAGCACGGCGAGCATCCAGTAGAACAGGTCCAGCCTCCCGTCGTCCAGGCCATCCCGTATCCACGCGCCTCGCGTGGCGGCATCGACGGCGACCACGAGGACGCTGCTCAGGAAGAACCCCATGGCGAGCGTGGCGAGGAACAGGCCCGTGCACATGGACTTCATCCGCTCGGGGGCCTCCTGGATAAAGAACTCCAGCTGCCCCACGTATGCGAACGCCTCGCCGGCGCCCACCAGGAAGAACTGCGGCACCAGCCAGAACGCACTGATCGCGACGCCGCCGCCGCCGGCGGCCTCGTTGGACACGTCGCGGCGCATCTTCTCAACGACAGCGGAGACGGCCATGGCGAGCGTGGCGAGGACGAGCCCCGCGCCGACGCGCTGGAGGGAGGTCAGCCCCTGCGGGCGGCGGTTGATGAAGCGCCGCGCGAGCGGGACGAGGAGCCGCTCGTTGAGGGAGGTGAAGAGGAGGATGGACAAGAAGAGGAAGACGGAGAAGGAGCCCGCCGGCACGACGAAACCGCCGGCCCGGCGGTCCATGCGCGACGCCTGCTCGACGGAGAAGGTGGTCATCTGGGAGTAGACCGTCCAGAAGAGTATGCACGTGGACCAGATGGGGATCAGCTTCACCACCATCTTCACCTCCTCCACCTCCGTCACCGTCAACGCCGCCGCCATTGGCTGCTCCGGTGGCGTCGCCGCGGCCAGGTCGGCCTCCACGATAGCTGCTTTGTCCAGACAACTACGTGCACAAGCAAAAAAAACAGAGAATGCTTAAAAATTAAAATCTTAGTCACGATCCACCATCCGTGTTACAGCACGTGCTAAGATGCATTCTTTGTCATCACAATATATCAAATTTGATTCTTGCATGGTATGCTAACGGTGATCGTTCGCAACGCAGTTTCATGAATTTTACTACAATCTGCAAGGCATGGGTGATTCTGCTTTGAGCTTTCTAATTCGACCATTCCTCATCAGGTTTCAGTGTTCTGCAAATAGTTTGTAGTGCTCCCAAAAATGTTCGGAAACATTTGCTCCAAAACCATTAGTGATGGGTCGTTTGCATGGAGGTGCTTTGCAGATTTAGCATGCCGATTTACATCCTTCAATGCCCAACTATGTGTCTAGTGGGAAGCAACAACCGATTCTGCATGAGATTTGTTTTCTCAAGAGCACACACAAAGATAACCTTGGATTTCATTTGTTAAGATAGATCTAGCTAGTACTCCAGTTCAGGTACAACAACCATACCAGCATCTAATAGCTAGTCTTGGGTCAAGCAAACCGTATGAGCTTCTTTGTGTGCATCCAGCGTCCCTCCGTTGAAGTCGTTTTGGGTTTATTATAAATTAAACTTTTCACGTTTTACCAATTTTATAGAAAATATCCTATCAAAAAAATTTATAAAAGTGTATTAATATTTCTAACACAAAATAAATATCCTATAAAAACGTTTTCAATGATAAATTTAATGAAACTAATTTATTGTTATAGATGCTGCTATTTTTTATATAACCGTGATCGACAAAGTTTAACTTGAAAAAACCTAAAATAACAAATTGAGCGAACAGTGAGGTTTTCAAACATTAAGCTTCCTAGTGATACGTGTGCAAATTGGTCTGCTGGCTTTGCTAGCATTGGCTTTGGATTACACGTACAACTGCCTACTTCAATCTCTTGATTAACTAAGCAAGGAGCTACCTATATATAGTAGCATAATTGAGATCCTAGCTTCTGATCAGATAGATAGGTTCGCTTCCGTGGATGTTCAAATGTATATTTTGGAATCAAACTCTGTCGGTTTCACTCGTTTCCGTTTCCTAATTAACATGGTTTTACGTGCTGTACTGGCAAGAACTCTACCAACTTGTCGTCTCCAGTTTCTCTTGTTCGTTTCAGGCGTTTCAGATGACTTAGTCACTCGCAATACATAAAACACTTCTACTAATATACACCTTTACCGAATAGCTGCGTGTATTTCTGTGTCTACTTTTCTTTTTTGAAGCCAACTCTTTGTCTACGTTTCATCCGATGGAATCATAGAAATCATGACCAGCTGACTACGTATCACATAAAAACCGTGCATGTCAATGTCACACAAGTTCTCTCTGACTGTGTCCCTGTGATCAGAACAAGTTTTTTTCAGATGAACACTGCAAGTATTTTGAGTCTTGGGAGAAATTTAGTATGGTAATGAATTTTAAATTGTAGTGTACGTGGTCTGGATTTTGAATTTTACTGTGGTCTGAATTGTGGTCTTTCCGCTAGCTATAGCATATGACACAGCACGCAAAGAAAGAAAATGTGTAACAGTGTTTACCTGTGCCTATCAGTGTGGAGCACCTTAGCCTTGTGGAAGCCGTGGAGCTCGCCGGCATCCGCCGGGCACGGCAGCCTCCGGTTGCGCCACGCCGCCCACAGAACGCGGCCGATCGCAGTGAGGGGGCTCCCCTGGGGCCTCCGGTACCGGTACCTCGGCGTGCCGGCCGCGAACACCACCACCGCGACGACCATGGCGGCGGCCGACACGCCGTACCCCCATCCGCGCCCGACGTTCTCCTGCACGTACACCAGAACGGTGACCGCGAACAGCGAGCCGAGGCTGATGCAGAAGTAGAAGCGGTTGAAGAAGAAAAGCATGGCCTTCTCCTCCCGCGGGTCGCGCCCGTCGAACTGGTCCGACCCGAACCCGGACACGTTCGCCTTCAGTCCCCCCGCCCCCGCCGCGACCGTGTACAGCGCCGCGTACAGCATCGACAGCTGCCCACCGCTCGCCGCCACGCACCCGGCCGCCTCGTCGCACCGCGGCGGTCGCATTCCCGGCACCACCGTGCTCGCCGCCAGCAGGCTCACACCCTGCCAAAGAAACGATCGACGTTAGACACGCGAGACGGGTCCTCGAGTCGACGTGCTGGTGTGTGCTGCATGCGGTACGTACGATGGCAGCGATGGTAGCGGAGACGACGACGGTGAGGTAGCGACCGAGCTTGGCGTCAGCGAGGAAGCCGCCGAGGAGGGCGAGGAGGTTGAGCGTGCCCATGAAGTTGGTGACGATGTTGGCCGACTTAGCGTTGGAGAGGTGCAGGTCGCCGACGAGGTACGTCACCAAGTTCATCGAGATGCCAATCACGCACACCCGCTCCGCCAACTCCGTGCCTGATCACGACATCGAACTCAGAAACCAACCATGAACAAAACGAAACCGTCGCCTTTACGTATTGCATGCCACTCCCCACAGGCATGATCGATCAGGCAAGGACGCACACATGTCATACCTAGGATGAGACCAGCTCCGAGCCATCCTCCGGTGCGGGACTTGTCCACCGGGTTTCCCCTGAAATCCACCACCAGGCCATCGTTGCCACCATTGCCGTGGCCGTGGCCGCCATGACCGCCGGAAGAAACCTACACAGCGCATACACGCAATTAGCATCGAAGAATGATTTTTAGTTCATATGCATCGATCGCACACAATATCTTCAAGAAGATATTGCAAAGTTGATCACAAACTAGAACTACAACTTATCACCCACAGATTCCAAAAGAAACAACTTGTCACCCAGATCGAGTCTCATAATATACCATGTTGCCTTCTTGCAGACAGGGCGAGCAACCGAGGGAGGAGCAGCAGACACTCGCGAGGTTGGCCTGCAAGAAGGGAGAGACTTATATAGCAGGGTGTGATGAGAAGTGTTTGAGCGGTTTCAATTTCTTTTCGAGTGTTCGACCTTTCGCTACTCCTCCCTCGTCTCCTTTTCTCCCTGCTTTCAGTTACCGCTGTCTTCCGGAGTTCCGGTAGGTTGAGACAAATGGAAATGATTAGGAAGCTCCAAAAAAGACGTGGAAATGGTGACTAAAGATTGCCAAAGAGGCTATAAAAAAAAGGATTGCCAAAGAGCTCAGGTCGCAAGGCAAGGTGAGAGAAAAAGGTTTTAATAAGATAATGAAGAGAAGGTTTTTAGAACCGAAAACATAGATGGATCGATCGATGATGGGCAGAAACTGAAGTCGTTTGGTTTCTTGCGCCTCACACCCCTGGCTAGTTAACGTTTGCCTGTTGTGTTGTGAGGTTGTAAGTTTGTAGCTTGCATCAAAAGAGTTAACCGAACATTTTGAATTTGAATTTAATTGCTGTGTTTTTCAAGTATAGAATTAATTCTTGTAGCGCGGATATGTAGATTTCGTCGTGAACAATGATTGGAACTTTGGGACTTAATGGAAGCACGTACACTGTTGCTTAGCTTTCTGGTTTGCTGTCTGACATGCCGTATTTCTCATTGACTCATTGTACCTTAGCATAATCCATTTTTCCCTAAAACACGTACATGACTTCATACACTGAAACAAAAAAAAATTGTTAATGCATGATGTATGTTGAGTCTCCTGCTCACACGCATGCGAACCGTACCGTGCTATAATCTGATGCAACAAATTAATTCTACCAGCTGTATTTTGTGTTCTGCTCGACGATGAGCAAGTGCTGCACGGGTGGGGCTCTCGCGGTGGCGTGCAGCGGATGTTTCTACCGGCCGGCGGGGCGGCGCGCGCGAAGAAGTGCAGGCAGCGCAGCGCGGCTGCGCGGAGGCCGACTTGGCTGCTGCACGCACGCACGTACGTACACGCGCACTAGTCCGTCCAAAAGGGACGTTTTTCCCCAATCCACGTGTAAGCTCCTTCTTGGCTGGGGCGGCCACAGGGGCCCACGCGCAGCTACACGTGGCTGTCCGTTCCCTGCAAGAAAGTTATCCTCCCGTGTAC
This sequence comes from Oryza coarctata, assembly GCA_030770085.1. Taxonomy (NCBI): domain Eukaryota; kingdom Viridiplantae; phylum Streptophyta; class Magnoliopsida; order Poales; family Poaceae; genus Oryza; species Oryza coarctata. Next base: position 11,754,463 of record CM061468.1, read on the forward strand.
GAAGGCGAAGCACGCTTGGTCGATCGCGTGGAGGTTGGAGGCACGCGTGTGACAATTTGGAGTAGTGATCAATTTGGACATGCTCGTCCTGGGTAGTTTGACGGCGATTAGTAAGTGTAGAATTGTAGGCACAGAACAGTTTTTTTCAAAAAAAAACTATATACTCCTTTAGATAAATTAAGATAGTGATGATGGTATTCGATGTGACATCATAAACTTACAAATTGCCTTTTGACTTTTTAATATTAATAAACAATTAAATCTAAATGAATAAACATCTGTAAAAATAAATTATGATTAATATTCTCTATAAATAAAAGATATGTACACATTTTATGAAAAAAAAGGTGTATTATACAGGTTTTAATGAATGTATCATATTTACTGTAAAGATTATAAATTACCACATTAATCTTAAAAAATATTAACCATTAGATTGTATTAGATTTAAATTATAACAGTATATATTGATTAATATAAATGTATATAGAATAGTGTAGTTTTTATAGAAACAGAAGAAATAATAGCTCTAAGAGGAATTGATATGGATAGTACATTGTGCTGGCTATAAGAGTCGTATTCCGTGCGCTGTTTGGGAAATACGATCGTGGGAAGTAATAATATCCCGTTACCCGTAAACCCGTAATTGATAAGAGCCACTATCTATCACGCCAAGATAACCGAGGAAAATACAATATTTCCACATGGCTAGGCACACAAGAAAAATAACTGATGATCATCATTTAACCTACCGTGAGTACCGAGGAGAGCCTAGGCAGCCTTTTGGCCCTGACTATCAAGGGAGGGAAATAATCGCTCCTGTCAGATAGCTGAGAAACCAATCAAAACCTGCCAGCCTAGCGACTCTTCTGTCTTTTGAGGTCAGCTTCTATCGATTCTTGCACACAACCATGCACCAATTTAGTTTGCGCTTTGCAGTGCATGATGCACATGCTATCGATCCTGGTGCAAAGCTCAGGGATTATTTGCCAGGCATACGAATTCAAGGAATTAATTAATACCATTAGTTAATTGCAATCAAATTAAAAATCAAAAGTTTTATACTAGAGAAAATTTATAAAATTTTGTAGATAACTACCCCTCAACCAAAATAGAGTTTGATTTATAACGTTTAAATTTTATTTAAAAATAATTTATAACCCTTTTCCTACCCTCGATAAGGTTATAAATATCCAGCTATAGTTAATGTTATCTATGAGTATATGTCACATCATGACCTAATGCCATCAGAAAATTCGATAGGACGTGCCACTGAAGATAACAAACTATTCCTAACGAAAACACGCGTGTCAGTGTTAGTGTCAGTCCTGATATTCTAAACTAGTAACCACAGTAACAAAACAGTAATTAACATAAAAACTAAATGAATATATTATATCTTACTATACCAGTTATACCTTGGTAGCAACTCCTAAGAAAAGCTACAGCAGGGAACTTAGCACGACTAGCACGTAAATCCACAAATAGTGACTTGGGTCTAGAGATGAAACCAAACTCTTTAGCATTCTACCTAAGCTAAAGAGGAAGAAAGAAAAACAATAAAATAGAGAGAGTAAATACTTTTATAATCGTAAGCCACGAAAAACGTGAGTATGCAAACTACAAAGGAAGACTATGTTTATTTTGCAAACCTTTTATTTGAAAACGTTTCGTAATCTCTAAGTGTGATGTTCACAATTCATTTGGAAAAAAAACTTATCGTCTTGATTCGATGTGTGTTGCTTTGCAGCAACCCAAATATAAAAGCAAAGTTTTAGTTTCATTAATAGTTTCTTTTATTTTCTATCTCTTCAACAAATCTCATTTCTTAAGTCATGCATATAACATTTATCTCATACCATCTAGAGCTAAACCAACATCTTTCTTTCTATTGACTCCTTATTAAAATCACTTAAGCTTTAGTTTTTGCTCCCTCTTGGGAAACCTACTATATGATGCCCTCATAGGATAACGGGTTATACAGATCTATTCTCAACCACTAAGTTCATACGTCAGTCATCAAGACTGACTCTAGTATTAGTTCTCGTTCTTTCAAACATTTTTTTCGTAAAACACTAATAAACAAACCTATGCTAGGATAATCACCTTATATTTATTCTTAACTATAAACACAGCTATTTGAATAGATTAAGTTCTGCAGAGTTTGTATAGTTTATCTATACAACACAAAACTGACCAGATACCCATCGGCATCAGAAGTTCGTGAGAATACCTTTCTAAAACTAACCCATAAATATCTCATATTACATAGTTGAGTTGAATTTCTCACACTGAGTATTAGGCAAATCTCATACATTCATCTACTTATGATACACTGGGGATGCCTCTTACTCCTAACCAATTATCTTGAAAGACACTAGAATAACATCCATCCCCGGCAGCAAAGATCTACAATCCCATTTCCTCATCTTTAGTGTTCCACAACTATTAATGGATAAAATGTTTATGTGATACTAATTATTTAGCCAGAAATATCCTATAAATATCTATGTGGTCATATAGTAGATGCACGAATGCAATTTCCTAAGGAATTGGTTATTACTTGCGATTATCAAACCAAGTCACACATACGAGATTCCGCATTATGAGTTTTTGCACATCTTTTCTCTTTTCAAACCCACTAACTCCATAAGTTGGGTTTTTGCAAAAGGTCACAACCCAGTTTTTTTCCATAATAACAAATAATAGTGTAATATGGAGCGGTGGTATTCCCTCTTAAAGAGCAAGAATTTTTAAGCACCGTTGTGGTAGAGTTATAAGGATAGAATTTAACAACACCATATAAAAAATAATGCAACTATTAGGCTGGTATATCAATTGCACCTAAATCAAGACCGATCAATTTAATTATGTGTGCTAAACATGCAACTTTACAAATAACCATAGTTTATAAATTAGAAACAATATGATTAAGGGTGACTTGATTTGCTCTTGGTCGATGAGAAGTTCTTCAGACTCGGCATCTGAGAATTTTTTGACGACGTACTATGCACAAAATGAGAGAAAACCCCAAAATACAATAAAATAATATTGCTATTGGATAGACTATATTTTTAGAAAAATCATAGAAGTTGAACGAAGTCGATCGGAGTACGTTTGAAAAGATATTGATTTTTACAGTTTTATTGAATTTTTGGAAATAAGAAAAATGATTAAATTAAATAGGAAAAGCAATATTCTTTAGGAATATTCTTCGTGAGGCCTAGGTGTTAGTGAAAAGAGAGGGCCTTAGCCTTGCGTTCATGGTGGACCATGTCCATAGAGAGAGTGACAAAGGAGGGCCATAAACTATTTCGGCTAGGTCAGCTTGATGGGTCAGTCAACAGCCTTTGGTCCAAGAGTGAAAGGGCCTGGAAGAGGGTGGAGGTGGCTTGGGCTAAGAGGGGGTGACCCAATACGAGATGCCCATGGTGGCCTGTAGACTTTTTGGAGAAGGGTTGACTAAAGGAGAGATCGACGACTGATGGCACCCGGTGACGGCAGTAGTTGACTCCGATGTCCACTAGCAGTCTAAGGTGGCGGCTCTAGGTGGTGGATAGTGGGGGAGGCAAGGGAGCTATTGAGCGGCTCCGATGGGCTAGGGAAGGGGCTACAACGGCTGGCGACAAGATCCTGTGGGCGGCGACGAGCAATATACGATCACCAGCGATGGCTTGGGAAGAATTAAAGGGAAGAAAGAGAGGTTCGGATGCTCAAAATTTGGGTGGGAAAGGGATAAAAAGGGGACTCACCGGGAACGGACAATTGCTTGTGGTGGTGGCCGGCTTAAGCTTGAGTTGGGTTTGGGGCGCGGTGGCATGGCAAGAGCAAACGGGAGGCTTGGCCGAAATGGTAAAAAAAATACGTGGCCCAAAACGACAAGTGATTGAGACGATGGAGTGGCTAGGCACATAGCAACGTGCTGACGTGATGGGGTGGCCGTGACACAACACGGATGCACGGGGCACATGGTGTTGTGTGGATTTGGGTTGTCGACGATGGGATTCTCGATGGTGGTCTGTGTTTGGCACGATGCGACACAGCGCGGTGCGATAGGTCGTGACACACATGCGTGTATGTGGTGGTCAGCTTAGCATTTTATTAAACATGTGCGGCACAACGAGGAAAACAACGGAGGATGAAGATGATGGTGCTCACATAGGTGTGGGCTGAAAATTGCTGGGCCATGGCGGCCACGAGTGTGTGAGCGGCCTCAGGCCATTGCGGGACCGGGCCATAGCGCTCGACGAGGGAGAGAAGAAGGAGAGGGAGAGAGAGAATGGGCCAAGGAGAAGGGGTGCAAATGAAAAGAGATTTTCATTTTATTGGATTTGTGGAATTAAATTTTTAGGAAAAATTTGAAATAAGTTTAAATTTAAACTCATGATTTTCTCTGTGGAATAGATTCAAGGAGATCTATTTTAGAGGATTTTGGAGTGGAGTTGATATCTAGAATTTAAATTTGATTGTTGGACTCAGAGAGATTTGGAAGAAATTTTTAGACGAGAAATTGATTTAAAAGTTAAATCTCAAAATTCAAATCTTGAACAGAGATCTTTAGCACATAATACACATAGATAAATAAAACTTTTGAAACTATAATTTTTATTAAAATAGTTTTTAACGGCTAAACTAAAACAAGTGTTATAGTATAGCTGTTTTAGAAGGATATAACTATTTGCTCTTATGTACAATTTAGCCGCTATAGCCCATTTAGTCCTCTATTAGCTATTTTAGATGTCCGACTATTTAAAACATTGACCCTCCGTCAAGAACTATTAAATGTGTTCTATATCTATTTAGTGTTGCTTACTTACACACCTAGCAATACTATTTTTCTATTGATGAGAGGCGTTTGGTCTTTCTCTTCATACTAATTTGAATTGGAATGATCAGAAATGAACTCTTTTTTGATACAGGGAGTAGATTGCAACAGATAGAACGAATAGCAATTGTGAAATTGCACTGACAGTTAGGTCAAACTTACTACTTAATTGTAAGGAAAAAAAAGAAAAGATATGCACAATTGATTGTGATGATCCTCAAATCCATGTTAAATACTACCCTTTTTAAATCCCAACAAATATGTTCTAGAAAAAATTGAAATTTACTCCCTCTATTTTATAATCAATTTCATATTATAAGTTGTTTTGATTTTTGTAAAGTCAAATTTCCTTATATTTAACCAAATTTATATAAAAATATAGCAATATTTTAACACAAAATAAATATAGTATTAAAATATATTCAATGTTAGATTTAATGAAATTAATTTGGTGTTGTGAATATTGCTATATTTTTTTATAAAATTATTCAAATATAAGAAAATTTAACTTATAGTAACGTTTAAAATTTTTATAAAATTATTCAAATATAATAAAATTATTTTTTTATGAAATCATAACGTTTATAGTATTGAATGGGATAGCACAAGGAGAAAAGGAGTTCATGCCCAGTACAATCTAGATGAAATTTAGCATATACTGTACAAATTTTATATTCATGTGAATTCTGTAGTAAAATCCCCAAATGGCTAAGATTTAGAATTAAAACTGAGGAAAACTAGATTTATGTACGAATGGCAAGTAAAAAAAATGAAGATTACTATCAATGTAAATAAAGTTTGAAATAGAGGAAAATATTTCTATTGAAAGAACATGGACATGTAGACATCTGATGTAATTATTACATCTCTAGGACATCAAAATCTTATTATTGTAAATAATTTTATATTGATCAAAATTCAACATCAACTATGATGAATATTTCTGTATTGTCAACTCGAACGCATGTGATATCTTAAGAACAAAATTAGTCCACAAGCCACATAAATATTCTCACAGATATATGGCTTCTTAATTTGGAACGCAGGAGTAGAAGAATACATACGGAGAATTCCAGAACAAAGGAAAAAAGAAACATGGTGTATTAGGAAAATAGAATTGGTCAAATATATAAGGTATATAAATGTTGCTAAACAAGAATAAGTTCAACATGTGCTAAAATTATGTTCATCTGGTGCTATACAGCCTGATTTTCTTTAAACTTACTAATTGAAAGAAAGAGCTATAGGTAGACACTTAAATTCCTATTAAATTGAAGGCAAACAAAACCAATTGTTTGTTTTCATTACACCCAATTTGTTTGTTCCAAAGGGATGAATACCGAAAATTTTCATACGATTTGAAATCCTACAACTTTTTCTAAAATTTTCTCAACCCAAATGAAGCCATACAATTAGCCGTCCAACATTAATAGGAGAAAAAAATTGTCTGATCATGGCGGGATTCAGTTATGACAATATAATTTTATCATAATAGTCTTGGAAAGTAATGATCATGATTGATTAAACATCACAGGAAGTATGAAAAAGAATGATGATAATAATACACTAAAGGATATATATAATGTTTATCGTGTCAACAAGGCTGAAGGACAAGCTGAGGGATAGCAGAGTAGTAGTACGGCAGCACCTAGAGTGTCTTTCAAAAACTAAAAAACAGGACTCGCTGATGTTAAGATTTGATTTTTAAAGTTTCAACAACAACAACAAAAAATACAATAACGAGAAGAGACGGCTGTAGGGACTTTTATTAAAATAGAACCGTAACAAGATATGGTCTCACTTTAAACGTTACAAGAAAAAAAAAGAAGAAAGAAGAGGCAGCAGGTGAGCAAGTGGTGGCGGGTGATAAAAGAGTATAGTGATGATGACCGGTGAGAATTTTAAAAATATATAATTGGAAAACTGATGATGATAAATTTTGATTTTTTTAAGATCCTGAGATGAGTCAATTATTTAACAAATTTTAAAGATACCCATGTGTACAAAAATATAGATAATTTATCATCATAATATAAATTTTTTTTAGGTAATATTATAATATATTTTGTTTTATCCGTAGTAAATCACAGAAGTTTTTTTAAAAAAACAGTAGCAGCATGATAATTGGGCGCTTCTGGATATATAATGGACCGTATCGTTACCTAGTTGATGACGTGGGCCTATCCTTCTTGCTACTGGACGGCCCATAAGGCCGCAATAGGAGGCCAGAGGTAGCACGGTGCTGACGTCATGCACACCTGTCAACGCGCGATACCTCCGCAACCGCAACCCCGCACACCCAGAACCGGAAGGGACCCGAACCAACCCCAGCAAAGCGGAGCTCGTCGACGCGCCGAGTACGCGACCCGCGGCCAAACCCTACCCTCCCTCCACCGCGATCGCGATCCCCCCCCCTTCGGGCGACGATGAGCTCCTCCAACGGCGGCGACAAGAAGAAGCCGGCGTCCGGCGGTGGCGGCCGCGGGAGTCCCACCATCCGCACCCTGGCAGACATCAGCCGCGGCCCGTCCGGCTTCCCCGGGGCCGGGGGCGGCGGCGGCGGCAGCGACTCCGACGAGCCCCAGGAGTACTACACCGGCGGCGAGAAGAGGTATTTCGGTTTCTCTCTCGATATCACTTTTCGTCGATCGATCTTGTTTGCGCGATTTGACGGCGATCGCGACGTGCGTTCGAGCACCGGAACCCTCACCCGCCACCACTTATTTCTCTCTCGATGGTACGCGTATAAATCGTTAGTTTTCGGGATTAGGTTTGTTTGGCTTGGCCCGGGAACGACGCGACATACTGGGCAATCGTGCCCCTGACGGCAGAATTCTGACTAACTGAGCTGTAGTGGTATTTCCGACCAGCTAAGATGTAATGGGCACGAAGTTTAGTTTGATATTGCCTTTTGCTACTTGTAGTGTGGAATTTATTTATGATCGGTTAGATTACTTTCAACATTGTACTGTTGTAGTTAGGAATAAGTTTGTAGGTTTAGATTTGTAAAATGTCTGTGACTGGAAATTCATGAGGTGACAAAACATCAGTCATCCTCTCAAAAGACAAATCATGCAAATTGTTTTAGTTCAGTTAACTTTACTTGTGTTTTGTGCATAATATTCTTGTACCTGTGTTGTTCTTGGTCAGTTTGTGGAATGACCGGACCATCCAATCCTAAATCTGAACCTACGGTACTTTTTTTTAATGAGGAATGGTACCTTTTTTTTATGAGGAATGGGATGCATTGGTGATATGACCATGTCATCTCTCAATTTATGTACCATGAAGTTTACAATAAATGAGAGATTGATCATGTGCATGTGATAGAACAACCACCTTCCTAAAGTCTGGTCTCTTGTCAAACCAAACACCATTTTATAGTTTGAATGTAAGCCTTTGGCACATAATAAACCCTCACATTTAGCGGTACTTTGCACCAAATATTGACCTTTAATTTGTTGATCTGAAATTTGGGGATTTAATGGCTTGCCAGATTATCATTTAGTCCAGAACCAATTATGCAAACCTCCAATGCTGTCATCACTTATTGTTCTTGGTTCGGTCCACCTTCCTGCAACATGAATTCCTATGATACTTTTATTTGTATATGGTATCTGTAAAGCCAGGCAAAATTGCTAAGGATCTTGTTGTCATTTATTTTCCAAATCTTACAACTTGAGTAGGTGAGTTCTTCATTTCGTTTTAGTGATACTGTGCAGTTTGCAAGCCATATATATATGTTGAGTAGGTAAAGGCCTTCATTTTCTGTGGTGATGTTAATGCTAGTTTTTAGTCTTCAGTAAATATTTATCTTTTACCTTTTACTCTTCAGCACTTTTGTCCCATATAATATTTCTAGCAGCAAGAGACTTTGATGTGCTGCTGCTGCTGCTGTGAGATCTGGGTTGTAGTTGTTCAATTTATCTGATAGCTGGAATTTAGAATAAGTTTAAATTGTAATCTACCCCTTGGAACTGTGTCAGTATGCTTAGCCCCCCAAACTATGAAATTATCTAGCCTCCTGCACTATCCAAAACTGTCTAAATAACTCCCTGAGGTGGTTTCAACAGGGCTTGAGATCATTTGGCAACCATTAGGTTCACAATTATTTATGTCAAAAGAACACCACAATTTTGAATCATTGAACCTATTCTTTTAGATCGGTACCAATATACTTCTTCACTATACTTCTCAGATTTATGTCAAAAGAACACCAGAATTTTAAATATCTTACCTATTTTTGTAGATCAATACTAATATAGTTCTCCTCTACTCTTCAGACATTTTATTCGACCTAAAAATATAGTTAAACAAGTTAGTCAACCATACTATAGTTAAATTTTTGAGTCATTTTCACACTTTAATTGCAATACCATCAGGTCTTATCGTCTTATCCTCTTTTATCCTTTTCAATGACTCTCTGACCTTAAATTCTTAAGTCCTCTGCACAAAGCGCTTATTAATATCATTAAAAGAGTTATTCAACTAAAAGTTTGTGTTTTCATTGTTACCATTAAGCAAATTGTTATTTTTACTCATTTGGCTTGAGTGACAAATATAGTAAATAGATTTGGGTCCACACTTTTGCCTTTTGTACGGTGACCTCTTGTTCTACCTTTTGGGCACATTTTATTTCCACTGTATTTAGCTTAGAATTCCAAGGGCTTGCAATGATCTTATATTAATTTATTATTTAAGTGCTTTTATGTATGTGCAGTGGGATGCTGGTTCAAGACCCAACAAGAAGAAACACTGTGGACTCAATCTTTGAACAAGATAGACAGATGGGTGCTCTCCAAGATCAATCGCCTCCTTTTGATGATCAGTCTTCCAGCTCAAGAAGCTTTACTGGGATTGGTCGACTTCTTTCAGGAGAGACAGTGCCAGCTGCACCTCCACCACCTGAGAATGTACCTCACAATATTCAATTCTGGAACAATGGATTCACTGTAGACGATGGTCCACTGAGGGACTATGATGATCCTGCAAATGCTGATTTCATTGAGGTGACTTTTCTTGACTTGTTATTTAGGCCAATTTTATCATACACCAATCCAATGATTTCCATATAGACTCATCTTGATTCTCGTCTGCCAGTAATTTTGCATAACTTTTGATGTTTCAATTTTATTGAGTGTAATTGTATAGATTGCATTGAAATATACCCTCTGAAATTACATCAGTTTTATGCTTTACTAAGTACCTTACTACCTTCTAGCTTTCATTTGCCCTTTTTTTCCTGAAAAGGGGTAATTACTAGATCACTATATTCACCCACCAGATGGTTTCAGAGATCGTAGTAAAATGAGTAAGGATCACAGACTGTCATGATTAACTGACAATTACATAAGTTCCACCAATCCTTATGGACACTCTTCTGGACCAAGTTCCTAGTTATCAACTAGAGCTGCACCTTAGCTCCCAGCTAGTGTTTGGCAAGGCAGGTATGAGCTGCAACATCTGAAACTCATGTTCACTGGACAAATATGCTGGAAGCTCTGCCCCGCACCCCCACCTCTCGCCAGAATAAAAGATGGTTGCATAATTTCTTAACTACTTAGTGACATGCATCATGCATGCACTATTTTTTGCCACAAAATTTTCCCTTTAAACATGATCTGCTGTTTGTGAGATACAGATTTTGTTGTCTCTTCCCTTTCCAGGACCCAAGTGTTCTGAGTTTAAATCTTCTAAATTTTATTGTTGCTCTGTGTAGACAACCAGTCTTATGTCTTATGTTTGTTAAATGAGGTGACTGTTCCAATCACCATTCACCAATGTTTGACTCCTAATCTTTCAATAGAACACATAAAATTGAAGAATTACTGTTAGACAAACCACTGGCCTGAGCTGTATATATATAGACCCGACCCACTTGTATACGCCCGGAGGATTCATAGTCACTGTACACATTCTATATGGTATCAGAGCAAGTCTACACATCCCGGCGCGCTAGCTTCTCTCTCCGGCGAGCCGACCCTTTCCTCCTCATCGTCGACATCTTCTTCCTGTCGCCGACTCTCTTCCCAGTACTCTCTTCGCTCTCTCGTCTCCATTTCTTCTTCTCTCCGTCTCTCCCGCAGTCACCTTTTCTCTGCCCCACCTCCGCGCGACCAGGCGACAGTCTCGATCCGCCTCCTCGTCCCGCCTCGCACCCGTCTCCGCTCTTCCTCTTGTTTCGTGCATCTCTCCTTCTCTGACGCCGGCGCACCTCCGCGCTTGTCGTCTCCATCGGCTGGACTTGTCCAGCCCTCCATCGGCTGGAAACCTCCCTCGATTCTCGCCCTTTCCGACACGCTCAACGGCTCTCGGACGCGAACCTTCTCCCCTCACGTCCGAGCCAGTCCAACGTGTCCACGGACACGAATCCCTGCCTCTCGGACGCGAACATATTCTCTTCGCGTCCGGCCACTCCCTGCCTTTTTCGCGTCCGCCCTACTCCTTGGCCTCCACGAGTCCACGGACGTGAATCTTTTCTTTACGGACGTGAATCCTTGCACGTCCGTGACCCAATCACTCTCTGACCCACCCACTCTGTCCTCATCTACTCCGCTGCCTACTCCCCATTGGCCAACCACTCCTCATCGGCTGGCCACTCCTCATCCACTCCGCTGCCTACTCCCTATCGGCCAACCACTCCTCATCGGCTGGCCATTCCTCACCCACTCTGTTGCCTACTCCCCATTGGCTGGCCGGCCTACTTCCCATCGGCTTCTCACATCCTTGATCGGCCGATCCATCCTCTCATCAGCTTCCCCCTCCCATCGGCTTCTTTCTCCCGTCACGGCCACCGAGTCCGCTCTCAGCTCCGGCACTCTCCCAGTCGCCGAATCTGCTCCGGCCCTCGGTGCCTCAGACCACACCTCGGGCACCACCTCGCCGATCTTCTCCCCTCCCTACGCTGCTGTGAACGTGAAATCTCACGTTCCTATCTCCCTTGACCTTAACGCCAATTATTCTAAGTGGGTTTTCTTCTTCAAATCCCTCTGTGGAAAATTCGGCCTCCGGTCCCATATTGATGGCTCCGCTCCACCTCGCCCCGATGATTCTCAGTGGGACATCGCCGAGTGCTGCGTGCGCAGCTGGCTACTCGGCTTGGTCGACGACTCTGTCCTCGACCTCGCTATGGACGATACCGACCCCACCGCCCAGGACCTCTGGGTGGCCATCGATTGGATCTTCCTGGCCAACAAGCAGCCTCGCGCCATCTTCCTTCTCAACGAGTTCCACTCCATGGTACAAGGCGACTCCTCTGTCTCCTCGTATTGTCAGCGCCTCAAAGTCAAGGCTGCTGCTCTTCGGGACGTTGGCCACCCTATGGCCGATTCTCAACTCGTCCTCGCCCTTCTGCGAGGCCTCAATCCCCGCTTCTCCAACACCGCCGATGACATCGCCAACGCCACACCTCTTCCATCGTTCGCCCGAGCTCATGACATGCTAGTTCTTAAAGAACTCCGTCTGACCAATGATGAGAAGACAGTGGCCCACCCCGCTCTTCTTGACACAGCCGATAATGGTTGCCGAGCTTCTTGCGCTGCCCCTTCCTCCCGCGGTCCTGGTGGCCATGGCTCCGGCCACAGCAACACAGCCTGCACCAGGAAAGACAAGGGCAAAGGCAAAGACAGGACCTGGCAGGGTCCGACGCCACCACGACCTACCTCGGTCCCTACCCACCCTGCCGGTCCCACGGGTCCATGGCTCTGCTATAACCCCTAGGCGCCCTAGCCCCAGCCACGCAGCCCCATCGGCTGGCAACCCGGAGTTCTCGGCGCCCATCCCCAGGCTCACCTGGCATCGGCTCCCATTCTGCCGCCTCAGCTGATGCTACTGACCCCAACCATCCAGTCGGTTTCCTCCTGGAACCAGGCTGGCCTCGTCGCTGCCCTCAACCAGATGACGCTCCAACCACAACACCCTTGAGTGCTAGACTCTGGGGCGTTTTCACACATGGCGTCATCGGCCGGTATGCTTCGCTCCTGTCACCCCTCTTCCTCCCCTTTTGTCACCATCGGCAATGGTCACTCTCTTCCTGTCCAATGCCGCGGTGACTCCTCTCTGTCTACATCCACCACTAACCTCCCCCTACGCAATATTCTTATCGTCCCTTCTCTTATTCACAATCTTATATCTGTTCCCCAATTCACACGAGACAACCACTGCTCCATTGAATTTGACGCGTCTGGTTTCTCTGTGAAGGATATCCCAACCCGGCGACAGATCCTTCGCTGCAATAGTGGCGGAGACCTCTACACCATTCTCGCTGCGCCGTCCACCCCACACGCCAGCGTCGCCCTCTCCACCAACATTTGGCACCTTCGCCTCGGCCACCCCGGCCCCGACGCTGTCGCCACCCTCCGTCGCAGCGCCTCCATCCGATGTACTCACAGCAGCTCCGCAGTTTGCCACTCATGTCAACTTGGCAAACATGTGCGTCTGCTCTTTTCTAGTTCTCTCTCCTGTACCTCGCGTCCATTTGAACTTATACATTGTGATGTATGGACGTCCCCAGTTAAAAGTGTCTCCGGTAATCAGTATTATCTCGCTATACTTGACGATTACACACACTATTGCTAGACCTTCCCGCTCATCCACAAATCCGAGGTCGCCTCTCACCTCACTTCGTCACGTGCGTATCCACTCAGTTTGACCTCCCCATCAAGTCTCTACAAGCCGATAACGGTACGGAATTCGTCAACCATACCATTACAAACCTCCTCACCTCGCAGGGCATCTATCTTCGGCTCTCCTGCCCCTACACCTCTCATCAGAACGGCAAAGCCGAGCGCCTCCTCCGCACCCTCAACAACATCAGTCGCACCATTCTACTTCACGCCCTTGTACCCGCCACTTATTGGGCCAAAGCTCTGGGTACTGCAACGTACCTTGTCAATCGGCGCCCATGCTCCTCCGTTCATAACAACGTTCCCTATGCACTTCTCTACCGCACGGCGCCCGACTACTCTCACCTTCGCGTTTTCGGGTGCCTCTGCTACCCAAATCTCACCGCCACAGCTTCCCACAAACTCGCTCCCTGCTCTATCGCCTGTATTCTCCTCGGCTATTCCACCTCTCACAAGGGATACCGATGCCTCGACCTTTCCACCCGATGGGTCTTCGTCTCTCGTCACGTCATTTTTGACGAGACATGTTTTCCCTTCGGTCTCCTTCATCCGAGATCCTCCTCTAGTGATCTCGACTTCCTCCTCACCAACACCGTGCCGACCAGGTCTCCTCCACTGCCCTCTCCATCGGCCCCCTCATCGGCCACTACTGAGGATTTACCCGTCACATATCCCACCACTACTCGGTCCGATGTCCCCACCATCGGACCCCCATCGGACCCACCTCCATCGGCCGATACCGATCCTATTTATCCTTCAGCCGATACCGTTCCCTCTCCATCGGACACCCCACTTCCATCGGCTCCTCACTTTCCATCGGCTCCTCCCACCCTATCGGCTGATCCATCTCTATCGGACCGATCGGAATACTCGGCCCACCCGATCTCATCGGCTCAGGCCGATCTAATTCCTCCTTTTCCTCTTGTCTATAGTCGCCGACTCGGAGCCGATGACGCCCCCACCCGACCAGTTCTTCCCATTACTCCCGTACCCCCATCGGCTCCAGTTCCCTCCACCTCTCACATGGTTACCCGCTCCCAGACCGGGTCTCTCTGCCCCACTCCGCACTACGGTCTTTCCGCCGTCCACAGCTCTATCTCGCCCATCCCGGCGACTTCTCGCTCAGCCCTGATCGACCCTCATTGGCGTGCGGCCATGGCCGACGAGTACAAGGCCCTAATGGACAACGAGACCTAGCGCCTCGTTCCCCGACCTCCCGACACCAACATTGTGACCGGTAAGTGGATTTTCAAACACAAATTCCACGCCGATGGCTCCCTTGCCCGTCACAAGGCTCGCCGGGTAGTCCGGGGTTTCTCTTAACGACCCGGTGTCGACTACGACGAGACCTTCAATCCCGTTGTCAAACCCGCCACCATCCGAGTCGTCCTCACCTTGGCTGCCTCTCGCTCCTGGCCGATCCATCAACTAGACGTGAAGAACGCCTTTCTTCACGGCCACCTGACGGAAACAGTCTACTGCCAGCAGCCCCCAGGCTTCGTCGACCCTTCTCGGCCCGACGACGTCTGTCTCTTTCAACGCTCTCTCTACGGCCTCAAACAAGCCCCTCGTGCCTGGTACCAGCGCTTTGCTGCCTATCTTCGGCACATCGGCTTCGTGGCCTCTGCGTCCGATAGTTCCCTGTTCACTTTCCATATTGGCTCCGCCACTGCCTATCTACTTCTCTATGTCGATGACATTGTCCTCACAGCGTCTTGGACATCTCTCCTCGACCAGATCATGGCCTGACTCCACTCTGAGTTCGCCATGATCGATCTTAGTCCTCTCCACTATTTCCTTGGCATCTCCGTAACCCGTTCCATCCACGGGCTCTTCCTTTCCCAACGCCAGTACGCCATCGACCTCCTCCAGCGTGCGGGCATGGCCGACTGTCACCCCACGGCCACCCCAGTCGACACTCGAGCCAAACTCTCTGCCGTCGATGGCGCCCTCGTTGTCGATCCCTCTCACTATGAGAGTCTTGCCGGGGCTCTCCAATACCTCACACTCAACCGACCCGACCTCACGTACGCTGTCCAGCAAGTGTGCCTCTTCATGCACGCTCCGCGCGAACCTCACCTCGCGCTGTTCAAGCGCATCCTACGCTACGTGAAGGGCACCCTCTCCACGGGCTGCATCTCAGCTCTAGCCCCATCAACTCCCTCACCGCGTACTCCGACGCGGACTGGGCAGGCTGCCCCGACTCTCGACGCTCTACGTCCGGCTACTGCGTTTACCTCGGTGACACTCTCGTATCCTGGTCCTCAAAACGCCAGACTACAGTGTCCCACTCCAACACTGAAACCGAGTACCGCGCCGTCGCCCACGCCGTCGCCGAGTGCTGCTGACTTCGCCAGCTTCTCTAGGAGCTCCGTGCACCCCTCTCCACCGCGACCGTCGTCTACTGCGACAATGTCAGTGCCGTCTACATGACCGCCAGCCCGGTCCATCTCCGACGCACCAAGCACATCGAGATCAATATCCATTTTGTCCGTGACAAGGTTGCATTAGGACATGTTCGGGTGCTCCATGTACCATCGGCATATCAGTTTGCCGATATAATGACCAAAGGCCTGCCCACGCCTTTGTTCACCAGTTTTCGGTCCAGTCTCTGCGTCCGTTCCCTTCCCGCTACGACTACGGGGGGTGTTAGACAGACCACTGGCCTGAGCTGTATATATATAGATCCGACCCCCTTGTATACGTTCAGGGGATTCATAGTCACTGTACACATTCTACAATTACACTACTGAGTGGGAATTTTAACACATTGTACCTTGTTATTACTTTTCAGAGCATCAGGAAGTCCCAGTGCCCCCAGGAGTTGGAGCCATCTGATAGAAGAACACCTGTTCATGTGAATGTTATCAAACGACTGGAAGACTACCAGGTAAGCCTTTCACTCCTGTATGGTTGTACCTTGACTTAGTTTTGAGTTCGATTTATTAACCTTGTATATGGTTTTATTCATAGGCACATGTAAGGCCTCCATCACCCTTCCAGGGTGTTGGAAGAACCCTTGGTGGTGAATCTTCTGCAGATGAGAGCCTGGCACCAGCTCCTGCCACTCAAGAACCCCGTAGGTCCATTGGCATAGTTGTGGAGGACTCACAGCCGTTTACATCCATACAGCTAAGGTTGGCCGATGGCACTCGCATGGTTTCCCGTTTCAACATGCACCACACCGTTGGTGACATCAGGTCTTTCATTGACGCCTCACGGCCTGGGTCTACAAGGCCCTATCAGCTGCAGACTGGTTTCCCGCCGAAGCAGCTGGCTGATCCAGCGGAGACCGTTGAGCAAGCTGGTCTGGCGAACTCCGTCATCATTCAGAAGATGTAGGCCTCTGGGGCACGGATCATATGCAGTCTTTTGGAAACAAGAATTCGGTATCCTTGAATTGTCGATTATCATGCCAGATACTGTACTGGAATACATTCTGCATCGAGCCAGCATTGCATCGAGCCAGACTGCTGGTTTTTTTGACAGACTGACGATAAGTCGATTACGATAGCCATGTCGGTTTTTAAATGGCATCAGTGAAGTTTATAATCCTATTAATAGTAACTACTGAAGTGCAACACATTGTTTTGTGTCCTTTCATCAATTTGATCCTGACTTGCTTGAAAGTTTGCCGGCAACTTGGCATCGAGGTGCTGACGATTAGCGACCTTTAGATGATCATCCGTCAACTTGGCATCGAGGTGTTGACGATTAGCGACTTTAGAAGATCATTATTGTACGATCGAATATAAAAATCTAAGCTTAAAAACATTTTAAGACTTTATATATCATCGTTTTGGTGGACTGTTTCTTTATCGTCGGTCCAATCATTTTACTCTATCCGATTCTGTAGCTGCACTGTTGTCGGTTCAATCATCTTGATTAGCCAATTTAATCGTCTACTAATAAAAAAATAATATCTATCAACTTTATTTTATTATTATCATTATATGTATATAAAGTGTACCTAAATTATTTCTTTCTTAACTTATAAACTAAAATCTAAAATATCAAATCAAACCATAACTTTTTCCTCTCTAAAAGTTTACCATCTCAATAGATATGAAATAGTAGCAAACTCAAACTTAAGTATCTAACTCATCTATTACCGAATATAAACTCTAATATTCTTAAATTTAGATTTCTTCTAAATTCGACTTTACTTTTCATACACATACAATCCTTATTATATACCATATAAAAAATTTATATTCATGTATATTATTCTTTAGATCTTTGATTTTTTTTCAATCCATCATCGTCGTCCGTAATACTTTCAAAATCTCAATAATACCTATATATGAACATATATCCAAACAATTCTTAGCTAACTTATGTGATATCATGTATAAAAATTATCTAAAAATTATAAATATTAATCAAACATTGTAAATCAAGTGGAAACCGACTCCGTGTTTCCTGCTCTGACGGAACTGTTCATTGGGCTTCCGCACCCGCGACACGCTGCTGCGCCACTTCGACGCGATCCACGCCCGCGAGCACGCCAAGCGCCTCGCGCGGATCGACTCCTCCCGCGGCGACCGCCGCGTCCGCCTCGCCGCCGCGCTCTCCCTCAAGCTCTCCAAGTACGAGAAGGCCACCCGCGAACTCACCGCCGCCGCCGACCCCTGCTCCCCCGGGGACGACCTCCGCCAGGCCCGCGTCGCCGTCGAGCTCTCCCGGACCCCGTCCGACTCCCTCCTAGAGCGTGCCCACGACGTGCTCGACGGAGGGTCCATTGGGTGCCTGATGCTGGTCTCGGGGCGCGACGAGGTCGCTCCTTTGCTGCGCCTCGCGAGGGAGAAGGGCATCCGGTCCGTGGTCGTCGGCGGGGAGTCCGGGCCGGCGAGGTGGGCCGACGTTGGGTTCACGTGGGCGGAGGTGATCGCCGGTAAGGCCAGGAAGGCGGCGCCGTCTGTGTCCGGCAAGTGGCGTGACAGGGACATGCTCAAGAGGCTGGAGTGGAGGTACGAAGACGACGACGACGAAGAGGTGGTGTTCAAGGACGACGGCGACGAACATGAGCTTGACGAGTTGGCTAGGAGGACCAAGGGGAAGCCGTGGTGGAAGCTGGAGGCGGATGGCGAGGACTCCAGTGTTTCGCAGTTGAATGGTGAATTGGTGATGTTGCGCAAAAGGTGTTTGTTAACTTGCTCCTTTGGATCCTTCCAGCAGAGGGAGGTATCAAACTATCAATCATGGCTATTAATGGTGACTGCAATGACCTGGTGCTTTGCCTGACCATTGACAAGACTAATATTTTGCACGCAAGAGTAGTAATTCCATGGAAGATCTCTGTTTCAGACGATTTGAACCAGCACTATCAATCTTTATCCATCACAGTCGATTGGCATGAGGTGTAGCCACAGGAAACGGAGGCGAAGGCGCGAATCCACAAGGTCGTCCCCGTCCTGAAACCTTACACATATAGAGCGTACCACGTTACTTCCAGTTGAACCGTATCTATTAATCTATCCATTCATCCACCCTGTAAAACGA
This sequence comes from Oryza coarctata, assembly GCA_030770085.1. NCBI lineage: Eukaryota > Viridiplantae > Streptophyta > Magnoliopsida > Poales > Poaceae > Oryza > Oryza coarctata. The sequence goes on from CM061468.1 coordinate 11,773,414, forward strand.
CAATATACTACAAGTATTGGACTATCGGGGGTGAAGGCGCCTTGGATCGGCATCAATATACTGAAACACTGTTCGTACTGCACCGAATGGATGCCAGTGCGCACACCGGTTCACGCGTCAGAAGCTCAGAGCTCCATTGCACTCGAGCACCGCGCGGCGGATTCCCCCATGATCAACCCCGCTCCAGCCGCGCCGCGAGCTCACCCCCACCACACACATCAGTCCCGCACCAGCAGCAATCCTGCAACTCTGCAAGGCGCACGCTAACTTGGAACTCTGATCAATTCATAACCTGAAACTCTGATCAATTCATAAGGAGACGAGGCTGCGGGAGTAGTTGGCCAGTATACGTCAGGTACGGTTTCCGATCGTGCACAGCAGCACTCATCCATGTGTGCAACTAATCACTAATCACGCATGCACAATCAATGTCCTCTTGCTTACTGTAGCATGGAATGTCCCTTTCTCTGCAATTAAACGCTGAAAACACAGCCCCACCGCCCGGGCTCGTCTTCGTCGTCGTCGGCGTCGGCAGGAACAAAAACGCACTATTTGTTGCATAATCAACCAGCCACTTCATTTATTTGTATGACACTGTATGAAACGTGAGTACGTACGTACGTATACGTACCAACTTGCAGCTGTGCAATCGTCTCTCCTTAGCCTGCTCATTTATAGATATACCCTGGGCCTGCTGATGATGGGAGGGAATGATCAGATCCATCTGGGGTGGTCACACACCTCACACCCAATCGAGCTGCATGATGGACTGATGGCTAGTGTATGCATTAGGTCCACAGCAGGATAACACATAAGTGAGCAAACTGCATTTAGTAGTCAGATTTGAGCAAGGTGGCAGTAGTAGTGGTACCAGTGCAGCAATGATCATCACTTGCAATGAAACTGGCTGCTTCAGGGAATTTTTTAGTTCCATCACACGTACGTAGGCATAGCAAATGAGCATTAATTGGGTGGAAGGAATGTGGAAATAAAAAAACTGGTACTCCAAAACATTGTTGGTTTACGGCCATGCGACTACGAACAACTGAACAAGTGAAAAGAAAGTGCATGGCGCGCGAGTATTACTGTATGAGTAGAATGAATGCACGCACCATATGTGCATGCCTGCATGAAAGACAATTGTCGATGAGAAAACATTCTACTCGTTGCATTTTTACAAAACGGAAAAAAGAACTCATTGACGTGACTTAGGAAAAGAATGTGTCCTGACTGCATTCATGTCAATCCATCATTTTACTACAGTTACGAGTAATAGCAGTAGCCTGTTGTTCAGCTAGCATTCATTCATTGTAAGCCATACTCCTACATGACGATAGAATTCAGTGGTGCGACCGTGTGACTGGGTAGACTGCACTTGTTTCTTGTCTACCTTTACGAGTAGCGCGTGAAGAACATTGCCTACTCCAACTTGAAGTATTATACGAAACCGATTTAAACATCCTCTCGGGTACTTTTAGAGAGGTGGCGTTGCCACCATGACGGTTGACATATGACATGGCAGTGATCAAACTATGCTGATGATCATCGTGTCACTCGCTTTAATTAGGTTCTGGGCTTCCGGCTAATGGCGACTGAGGCCTGAGGGTACGTATCGATGCACTAGTTAAACACAATGTGAACGGTGTTAACTAATACTACAAAGAAGAACATAGAGTATTAGAGTGGCAACTGTAATGTGGGAAATTGCCTAATAGCATACATAATAAGGTGACATGGACAGGCTATAAGAGTTACCAACTACAGTAGGACTTATGCCGAGTTAGACAAGAGACGAGAGGAGAGAGAAGAGAAAAGAATTACAGACTCTAAGACGCTATATGTATACAGACTCTAAGAAGCTATATGTATACGAGACGAGAGGTGTATCAGATATTAATATTATAATGTATATTTATATGTAATGCTATTGGATTGACTATAGATATCATGTCAATTTTTAGAGTTAATAGTTGGCTATACTATTAAACTTGCTCTAAGAGTAAGTATAGTAATAGGCCATAAACCAGTTATAAGCATATAAGGAGGAGAGAGACAAAAATATAGATTATTGGCACTCAAGAGATAGTTTTACCTGTGATTTAAGATAAATGCATTAAATATAAAGTGGGAGAAAAATTAGAGACAAACTTATAACTTATCTACATGCTAACTTTAATACTCTCTAAAGTTTTTATATTCGATGTCGTTGACTTTTGATCGACCATTCGCTTTATTTAAAAATATAATTATGTGATTTATTTATTATAAAAAGAACTTTAAGTATGAGTTATATTTTTTATATATTTAAAAAAATTAAATTAAATAAATAATCAAGCATATATAAAAAATCAATGGCATGGGAATACCCGTAACATAGCCATGTCAAACCCTCAGTAAGAGAATACTAAATATTATTTAAAATATTATTAATAATTTATTGGACAGAAAATGCAATTTCATAGGAATTTAAGATAGAGTAGACTTAGCCCCGTTATACGTAGGAAAAATATAGGAAATTTTGGAGGATTCAAATCCAATAGGAAAAATTCCCAAGTGTAAGTTGAAGTGGCATTAATTTAAATTTTAGTGATTAATAATAAATCTATGAGACTAATACGGTTATAAGTATTTCTTTATAGTCCCAAGTAGATATGAAAATAAAAATAATAAGAGATATGTAATAAACTTCTTGTATTATAAATTTATCTGTAATAGGTCTATGAAGTATCTTCAATGTTTTTATCAGATATGTGCATATTTCTCTTTTTATATTAATATGTGTGCACATGAGGGCTCATTTACTCAATTCTATATGTTTTATATCGAATTGCCATCCATAAAAAAACAAGAATAAAAACAAGAATAGATTGAAATAACTATGATCAATAATTTATGTAATTATTATTTTGGTGATTTATGATAAACCGGTTTTATGGAACTAACCTCTTTTATAAGTTGACAAATAGATTATTTTCATATGAGTTGAGATAGAAACAAATATATTGATGGTTGACCTTTACACCCATAAGATAGAGCCATGTGTATCACTCTCCTTCTCATCTATATATTAATATGTTCTAATGTATTATTTTCATGTGATTGATATATCTTTGTAAGAATAATGTTTTGTGTAAGACTTTTCTTATTTAGTCTCTTTATATTTATAATTATAGCTATATTTTTAAATGGTTTCTATTCTTGTCTAGGATAATCTCCCAATGTTTCATCTCTATTTATAATCACACGAATATTTTGTATGCATATATTTAGGGAGAGTAAATTCTATACATGCATATATTTAATCCAATTCAATCACTTACATTTAATTAGGATCATTACTTTTATGTATATAACACATGTGGTATTGATTAATACTCATTAATTTATTCATATCTTTTTATATGTGAATGGTTGGCCATCAAGTGGGACTAACAATTTTATTGAGTTAAATAAAATAAATAAGTCAAAGGGGAAAATAACTCAATGCGAAGGTATTAAAAATATGGGGTACGAAGTAGTTATTTATGATAAGACGATGAAGGAAAAGCGATAATTGGCCACAATGAACCATACGGTGGTGAAAAGAAAGCAAAGGCTTTATAAAAGGTGAGTGAAGGCTTTATCGTAATAGATCATATGAGGCCAGTTGAAGCTATGAGTAATACACATCAATCATTTAAATAATATAGGATGAAACGAGTTTAGCGTTGACACCCCTCGAGATTAACAAGGTTGATGACAAGTCATTCCTTTTGGTACAACTCTCTTTCTATTTATATTTGTATATAGGAATGTTGTACTACTAACAGTTATGCAATGTTGATATGTTTGTGTATGTCTTGGTGCTTAAAATAAGCTATCCGAGTATTATCTTAAGAGAAATCTAAGTTTTGATCTATCTTTCAAGTGGTTTTAGACCTTATTTTAGGTTGGATTGGATAGCCCTCTGAGTGAGCTTTCTATAGAATCTAAGATCATCAAAAACAGACTTTTAAGAAAAGAGTTATTTCTATTTACCTAAGTAACATCAAAAATTCTGATGAGGTTGAAAATTTTGATAATGCATCGGAATATTCGATATGCTGTGACATAGTTCTATTGAAGAAATAACGGAATATTCGATGGATTGTATCATGTGTAAAATCCCAAGTCGAGAGCTTTTTGTTGTGACCATTAGACTGTTATTTTGAATAGATCAAAATTTTTGATATGAATATCAAATTTTCCAATGTATACATAACAACTAGTTTCGAGAGCTCGGATATTTAAACCCCTCCACCCTTTCTCTGTGTGTGGCTTTTTTTTTGGCTAATCTAGGCACATCCAAAATCAAATATCTCATCCTTATTCGTTTATTTTTATGGCATCTCTTTGTGAGAAGAATTTGAGAAGACAAGAGAGTTAGATTAAGAGATTGAGAAGTCGAGGGTAAATGAGCTTCACTCAATCCATTTGAGCATTTAAGTTCATAGCAAACAAATCTTCGTTTATATTTGTTATAGACCAAGGTCTATTTTACGGCTAGACATTGCTAGTGAATACCCAAGTTTATGGTGCGATACAGAAAGGCTTTGATTTCGCCTTCGAAAGGAAAGAAATTTGGAGTGACATCGAGGAATATATTTGTACAATTTCATAAGAAAAAGGGTTAAAAGAGATCTAGCCTTTATGACCCCACAATAGAAACATAGAAACAGTGAATCCAAACTTTGGGAAATAAATCATATATCTCCTCTTGATTTGCTCATTCCCACCCTTGTTTATATTGTGTTTAAGCTTGGTTTTATCCGATCTACTTACATGCTTAGTTGATTTATCTGGTGACCTTATATATTAGAGCTTGTTTTTACCCGATCTACTTACAAGCTAATATATCTAGTGATTTTATATCTTGCTTAGATACCTTATTTGTTACCTTTTGATTCATATAGATTTTATTTATTTAAGCTCAAGTTCATACTTAGTGTTTTTTACTCCTATCGTTATTGAATATTTCAATCGTTATTTTGAAAATTCTAGTACATCACAAGTTCCAATAGTTGTTTCAAAAATTCTAATCCTTTTAATCCACTACGAAGTTACATATTTTCAGGAACGACTATTCATTCCCCTGTAAGCGATATCACTATCCTTTTACTAAGAAACCTTTGAAATAAAAAATTGAATCATATTATTGGACAATCTCATGAAGATTTTAAAGGAAAATAACCAAGACATAATTCATGTTGCCAATCCTTGTATCTTACACCCCAATGTTTTTCTCATGTTACAAATAAACACTTTTTTTAAGTTATCCTATAGTTTGTCTTGTTGTAGGAATTGAGAATCCATATTGATTTTTGTGTTCTTAAGTTTCATGAGTTTCAAGGGGCTTATTCCTTGACGGTAGTTCAAAATTCCAAAAGTTGTAATGCACTTTCTTGCACCATGAAACGCTAATTCTTGAAATTTATTAGCTACTGTACGCTGTCGTCCAAGGGTTAAGCCGTTGGTTAGGAATTAAGCTTGTCTAACACCCATAAGTTATGAATAATTCCAAGAACATGTCATTAATCCACCAAAACTTTGAGTACTTGAACAAGCTAATTCAATACACCGCGTTTTCTATTGCTAATTTAGCTAACCTTAAATGTGGACAAAAATCAATTCGGCCAAGTAGATCATATGCGATAAAATAAAATAAAGTTATGTTATTTGGGCCATTCATGTGATTATCTCAACCCCAACTAAACACGGCCCATATAGCTCAATGCATGTAAACCGGTAGGTGCTACCGTGCTAACATGCATAGACGAACGAAGCAGATCAGAAACACATTCTCCTACCAGAACTAACTTTTACGAATAAAAGCTCTCCAGATAATATATGGATATCCACTTATCTAAGAATGTCACCAACAGTATAACTACACATAGACTGACAAACTCATACAGCAGAAATACTTTATACTCACTTTTTCTCAAAATATAATAACTTATGGCTTTATATTTATTTAGATTTATAAAAATATTTATATTTTGGGTTGGAAGGAGTAATATATAATTTCCTGTAATTAGGTATGATGAATTTGCTAATCAAGAATAATCAGAATAATAAAATAATCAGTCTAGCCACAAGGTCGGTCATATAATGCAGATATACGAACCCTAGCTCTTGAAACCCGACAAGAGATTTGCACATAGGAGTTAAGTGTGCACTTTTTAAATAAGGAAAATGTATAATCTCTAGCTGCGTTGTAGGAAGCACACAATCAACAAATGAATAGACATGAAAAATAGAGAACTGAAAAAAAGTAAATTGAGTCTCTTGAGTAGCTTTTCCCCAATGTAAATTAGTTCTAGTATTAGAATGTTAAATCATACTGTTCCTTCTCTACTCATAATTTGTCATTTCAAACATTCTCACAGAGTTAATTTCCAAAAGAACTAATGCCACCAATTAAATTTCATTGAAATATCTAAATAATCTTCATTCAAAAAAGAAATACTAAAGTATTAAGAAAATGTCTATCGCCTCTTCCTGAAACTGTACAAACCAACACTCCAGCAGTACACCATTAAACCACGCATAGTTTACTCCATGTGATCAACTGTAAAGTCTGAAACCTTACCAAGCAATATTTTTTGCTGTCTGGTTTAATTTAACTATTTGCATTGGAAATTGTTGCAATCCAACAAAGGAGAGATGATTGCATTGTAATAGAAAGAGAGTTACTAGGATGTGAAGCTAGATGGACTATCCTGAGCTAATGGCCAACAAGCTATCATGACAGGTTTGTAGGCGCGCTAGCTCTAGATCACTCCAGCTTCAGTCCTTGAGCAACTTGGTATAGCTCAGAGATTGCAAAGCCCAAGAGATTTTTAGGCAGCCAAAGGGATATCTTATTTGACAGGACCTTTCTCTTGCTCATAAATCAGTACGTGAACAGTTGGCCTTAAATTAATGTGCGTATAGAGTGAAGATGTGCAAACATGTAATGGATCTATTCTTTCTCACAAAGTCTTAAGGCAGTTAAAGAACAATCACAAGTTAATTATCTAGTGAAGAAGTGATGTCTAATGAATCTTTTTTGTTATTTTTTCTCACAAACACACAAGTCAAATTAAATAGCCACCACAAGTTAATTACCTAGTGAAGAAATGGTGTAGAATTTGATCACGGACACATAGACACATGGTTGCAACATGCATGTTGATATATTTCATGACTTTGAATCTCCTATGGAATCTCTCTAATCAGTAGAATATCGAAGTGGAAGCAATCGATCTCATAGGTTCATTAGCATGGCACAAGAAATAAACCCACAGATTAACCAACTGTAGTATTAAACAGACATGCAAGTATCAGATCTGATCAAAATTAAGAGTGTAACAAAACAATAGAGAAATATAAATTTATGCTGTTTGCACATAGTACATCATAAGATCGAGAGAACACGAGAATAATATATAATCAAATGAATGATTTAACATAACATAACATGACAATACTCTAGCAAGCAGTAGTAGTAGCAGATAGTATCTTCTTGCCTTGGAGAGGTAGCAGTAGTAGTAGACCCTAGAAAAGAGACAGATTTGGATTCGGACCAAGTCGCTTGATTCCCCACATCGCCATGGCGGCGTACAACAACGGGGCAGCACCAGCACCAGCAGCGGCAGAAGCGGCAGAACGATGAAAGAAGACGACGGCGATGATGAAGAGGAAGAAGAGGAGGAAGCTAGAAGATCATGAGGTGCAGCGATCTGACCATGATGCCTTCTTGACTCGCACTACAGAAGCCAACAACATCACCATCACGCACCAGCACCATCTCTCTTCCTCGATTCCCTCTCTCTCCCACCTTCACCTCGTCTCCTCTCCTTCTCTCTCCTCCGCCGCGGTACTATCACACTACCCCTCTCTCTCCAGCTGGAGTAGTAGCATCTTCTCCTTGGAAGCAGGTGCCGGATGCTGGAGGAGGAGGTGGTGGTGGTGATGATGGCCAAGGGGCCAAGCAGCTCGAGGCAGCATGATTGCTTCTTGGAAGAAGTAGTAGGTGGGAGGAGGAGGAGACGACTCTGATGAGAGTCATCTCCAGCTGCAGCTGCGTCTGCGTCATCACATGGCATGGCATGATGGAGGACATCGATCACACGAGCCACACACGCCTTGGTTTTCTTGGGCTGATCTTGATCTTCTTTCTAGGGGTCTCCCTTCTTGGTAACGGCGGTGGATGCTGATGGAGAGGCAGTAGTATAGCTAACTTGGCCACTGTCCCAAGCTCTAGCTTTGGCCCTCCCTTGGGTCTGGTAAAAGAACAAAAGAAAAGAAAAGAAGACAGTGAACCTACGTACAAATAGTGGGGGGTACTTCCAAATTTTATATACGTGGAAAGCTTTTCTTTTTATATTATAGGGGTCACCGTGTTTAAATATTTGAAATTTAAACGCATATATTTTCTATTTTATTATTTTCATCGTTTCAATAAAAAATAAATAATTCATGAGTTACACTTTTATATGCATATTCTTAATGATTTAAAAGCAAATGTTAAAAATAAACTATAATAAAAAACATAAAATCAACATTAAAAATAAGTTATAAAATTTAAAATTTTATAACAGCTTATAAGTTAGAGGGTAAATGACTGGGGTATATATGTTTGTTTGCTACCATGAAATTAAAACCATGGCACCTTGCTAGTTTTGCTATGTTTGAGTCTACGCATCACTACATCACCATTAAATTATTTGCTTGCTAAGCAAAACTTCCATGCGTGGTGCATAAAAAAAATCTCAAATGTGTATGTGTTTCTCTGAAATAGAAATGGTTTTTCTAAACTTCAATTCAAGTGCAATAATAATGCGTTAAGCATCAAAATACCCATAAAATTAGCGTGATAAATCGCAGAAATGTTATAGGGTACTACTGCAAATTAAGAAATTGAAACAACAAAGCCAAGGCTGTCATCAACTAGTTATCAAAGTATAAAAACTAAACAGGAAAAAAATCAGGCAAAGTAACTGTCTGCTTTTTAATGGAGAATAAACTAGACTAGTGTGTAAGGGGGCAGATAAAAAAGGAGTAGGTGGGGTTTTTGTAGGTTGGTTGGTGGTTCCCATTTCACAAAGGTTTGTCTCTCACTCTCTTGATTCTCTCATCCACGAATTCATTGGCGCAATAATCTGTACGGAGTAAATTTTGTAATACTTCAAACACTTAGCTTAGCGCAAGTTACAGTTTAAGTCACTATTAAAAATTTAAAACTATTCCCCCCGTTTGAACATAATTGTCGGTTTTGGTTTTGTGGTTATAAGCTTTGACCAATAATATAATTTAAATAGTTGGAGCATGTTTTTTAATAATGGAATTTAATTTCGACCTTTAGCTCGAGTGCCTCCAGCCAACATTATTGTAGAAGTTCAGCGTTCAAGCTGTAATGTCACACATCGTGACGGTGGACAAGCCCTAAACCATTAAAAGCCAGCATAACTTAGATGGAAAAAATTAAAAAGCAAAGTCTATTGCTAAATTTACCCATAGTTGAATTATGCAGCATCAAAGTTTTATTATTAGATTTATAACTGAATGAACTTTACCAATACAATCCATGCATTTAAACATATTTGCTTTGATATTCCGTAAACAATAATGGTTAAAATCACTTTTCATTTGATCAAAACCAACAAGTATTCATAAAGAGAAGAAGTAGCAATATCTCAAAACTACAGTAGCAATATATACTTACCACGTGGCCATGCATGCTGCATCATGCAGTGCACCATGCAGCTCACCCCTGGGGCACAGGAAAAACCAGACGGCCGTAGACCCCGTAGTGCAGCTGTGAAGTCCTACACAAAACAGGGGAAGAAACATGGACACTACGGGCCGGGTATTTTGTCAAGGCTGGCCCCGGATGGGCCTAAGAAGGGAATTGTCCACATGCGTATACATACGTCGTCGACTCGCCGTCACTCGTCAATGATCAATGAGTCCAATAATTAGCAGACACACTGTTTGGAATTATGGACAGATCAGAGTAAGCAGATCGAACAGTGACGAGCACGAAACAGTGATCGATCGAACAGTTAGCTCCTGCGTAGCTGGAAGGCGACAGGTTTAGCTCCGTTTGGAAAGTCCCATTTTTTTTCCATGCGGAGAATAAACTAATTTCATGCGGAGAATAAAAAGGCCTCTTTTTTTTTAACCTGAAAAAAAGTGGAATAGCTAAGGGGAGCTAGCTTTTTTTATTATTATTGAGAAGAAGAGGGCACAAGAAACCCCATGAAAAACACACTAGGTTTAGGATTCGTACCCAGGTGGGCTAGGCGAACATCCTCACACCAAGGCAACTAAACTGTACTCAGTTATCGAAAAGTCTCTTTTGAAATATATGATTTTTACCGTACGAAAATGTTGTACAATTTATGTGTTTCAAATGAGCACTAGGTTCCCGATATATACCAATACGTAGTCGGTAACTGCCCCCATCAATATGCCGATAACCAAGAGGTCAAATTTTGTCGCCTTTTACCAAATTCTACCGAATTTCGTTGATCGATGTGCTCCTCGTCGATAAGGTCAATTATCGTGATATCGCCGATATTGCACGACCCTTTGGTTCCTTTGGCAAAGCTCTGTTACACGTCACAGGTGACATTGGCTTGCCCATCTGCCTCTTCCTTTCTTTCTCTGGTATACTTCTAGCTTTTTTTTGCGGGCACCGGCAGTGGCAGTGGTGTCCTTGGCGCATGGATGCATTGCATGTCTGCATCTACTGTAGTACAGCCTTTTTGACAAGGGGAATCACGGACAAAAAGCATGCATTGACAGGAATGTCACGGCCTTGATGATGATTGATTAGATCATTTCTGGTGATGACAAGAAAAGCCTGCCAAAACTATCACTCATGTCGTCAGTGTGCCATACCTAGAACGATTTTGAAACATTTTCACCTAAGATGCCCATAGGATAAATAAACAAGCAGGGCGAGAAAAACTGCGTGCACATTTCAGTGTCAGATTGATGCAGATGCAAATCATGCAACTAGTACACTGTATTTCTCTGTATCTTTCAGAGAACCGACATCCAGCCATCTAGGCCAAGTATGTATAGCTATCAACGTATAGAGGTATAAAATCTAGCTGGCTGTACGTGTGTATCGTTCATCCTTATCGGCATTCACATAAAAGACAATTCTTTTTAGCCTCTAGGAGACAGCAAGAAGAGTCTAACCGGACCTTAAAATAACAGCCCATACCTTTATAGATCGAAATACCGGACTTCTTTTTTTCTTCTAAGAACATAGATTCCTTATTCAACTTAGGTTATGACCGAGGGTAGATATCTCGCTCGCATATCTAGAGCTTAGCATCTCTCCTAACGATGCGATCGATGCTTTGTGTATGAATTTTGGTCCATATGGCAATGCTGCTGCTGCTGCATCATTTGCACAATCCATGCAAAAAAAGAAGAAAAAACTGCAGGTTGATCCAACCCGGGGTGTCCCCTGAAACGAGAGCAACGGATGGGCACGAGCTCATGGTCCGGTCACCTGTAAATTCGGGGTGTCGCGAGGGCATCATGTCCGCCCGTCCGTCGGTCTGTCGGTCCCGGTCATTTTCATGTGGCGTTCGCAGTGATAAACCGCTTTGTTTCTGCCATGATGATGTCCCGTGTCAAGGAGGAAAAAAACGGGAGGAATTATTGGGGTTGTGCAGGAGCTGCAGCGTGTCCATCTCCTGCTGGGGAGGGAGAAAAATCGCAGGTGGCGAATAATTTGATGGGTCTCACCGCGCACGGGCATCCGATGCGGCTCTGGAGATCGGCGCGGGGTTAGGTCGGGCACTGCTTAGTGGAGGGTGGCCTGTCTAGTCCAAACATAGTACATGACTTGGCAAAGCAAGTTGGCAATACAGCCTGAGATTGTATCTGTTTCTCTTGACATTACGTCGTACCAAGCCATTGCGTAGGCTCTCAGCGCATAGACCCTTGGTGGTGGCTCTAGGATTTTTTTTCTTGGAGATTGAGCGAAACTTTCACGATATATATAGATCGTCGATATTGCTTGACACTGACAACGTGACATTACCTCTTACGGTCTTACCGTGTGTCAACGAACTGGACGGTTACCTAGGCCAGTCTGACATTGTCTCCGGCAGTGATAAGCTTGTTTGATGGAATTTGGCTAGGCGATGAAGCCTAATTCTTGTTGAATTTGTGAACAAACCTCTTTGGAAAGTGTTCCTCTCCAAATAAAAAAAAAAAGACCTCTTTGAACCAGATCTAGAGTCTTCACCATTGATCAATTCAACCCTTCTCCTCTAGAGAAATTTCTAGTTAGCAGCCATCTGTTAAGCGTTAGATAAAGACCACTTTTAACCCTTGGTCAACACGGTCAAAATCCACATATGGTCCCATTTTCTCTCGGTTCTATTAACCCCTCATCGAGCAATGCGCAAAGGAGAAGATGGCACAGTGGCTCCCTTAGCATCCTCAGTGGCCCTTTGGCAATCTCGATGAGAGCTTGATGGCTCAAGTTGCAGCTTGACGTGTTGTGCATCAAGAGAGCAATGTGGTCAGTTTCCTACTTTTACATGGCAATGTTAGGACGCTGAGGTTGTTCCTGCCGACGTCCTTTGAAAAGGAGGCAGTCGGCGATGCTGTGCTTTTAGATAGGACCTTCAACAAGCTTTCCTCAAACCCTACCGTCCTAGCGACATCAACCATGCACTTGTCATATTCAATGGCAATATAATGTAGTCGGTATCTTGTCTCCATGTGGGAAGGACCATGCCGAAATACTTACCAATAGGACCACTTCTTATAGATGACTGAATGAGCTATGCTGGTGTAGGCTAGCCTAGGCACAAGCGTACTGTGAATGGCCCATGATCAACATGGTCCGTTTGGTAGTGGGCTGTATCGGTACGGTCCGTTAGGCCATGCTGTACTTGGGCCAATGTTGTAGCATAGAGTGCTAGCACGGCACAGTCCAACTACTGTAGCAAGTCGGCCTAAGCACGAGCACACCTAGTTGATCCACCAATTTTTCTTTATTTTATTTTATTTTCTCTTTTTTATACTTTATTTATTTTTTTATCACATATGTCATAATTAACTTAGGGGTCTCTATCGTACCTAAGCTGATCTTGCGTAGCCCGACTTCATAATGGTAGTGTATAGGACATAGTATCGGCATGTTGGCTAGTACGACATGGTCCATAATAGTAGTCATGGCTTAACGAGTTGTGCTGGTCTGTTAAGTTCATTTGACCACCTATACCACTCCATCACCTGTAGTGGTTTTTTTTATCTACAAGAATCACGAAGCGTGTCTGAATGCCCACAATAACATGTGTAGGTGCATGTGTGTCTAAAAGTCCAATCGTAAATCTATATACATAAATTTGTTACTGAAAATTTTTGAGGGCATTTATGAGCATTTAGAATAAATTTGGTTGGACTAATGAAATGTAGTTAATGGTGCCCAAACGGTAATAATGTTTCTTACGCAAGTTCGTACGTATGATACTATTTTCTAAAACATTCACTCGTTGATGATAAAATATAGAATTAGTTACTTGTCAATGATATTTATTAGAATTTCTCCCGCTAGCACTGGCACCTACATCAACGGCGAGGCTGTCTCCATGGCTCACTGGTGTGCTCTGATATAGGTATAGAAACACTTAATCTATCGGGTAGATTTTTATGAATGACAAATTGTCTATCGAGAAAGACTTTTGCCTATACAGTGTAAGACGAGCGTTCACTAATGATCACATTGGACAATGGGTACTCCCAAGGCTAGAGCTTCTATCGTATAACTATCATTGCTTAATGACCAATGACAACCACCACCACTGAGGCTCTGTTTAGTATCTTTTAGCAGCCCTTTTTATAGAATCTTTAGCTGTAAGAAGCTTCTCTAAATAGCACTTGGATTTTAAGAATATACAGTTTTAGAATTTAAAAAATAAATAAGAAATCAAAAGCTAGAAAACATAACTTTTTTTTATATTGTTACCGCCTGCTTGTTAGAACCTTAAGCTTTTTAAAGACTACTTGTGGACTACGGTCTATATATTTCTTCCTCATGGTGTTTTGTAAATTTGTATCTGAATAGAAATTGAATTGAACAAGTTCCCTTTTCACCTCTTGTTTAGGGCCGGGTTTGGGTCAGGGCCGATTCTGTTCTACCAGACCAAAGTTGTTGGCACTAGAGCACTAGACCTGCCCATTAGGAGCTAGCTAGCGGGCCGGCATTCTTCTCTGGCTCTCTGCAGCTCCGGTACTCAGGCTACAATCACTGTTGCATCGCCAACGAGTCCCCAATGATACACAGACGCCATGCAAAGCCACGGGAGATGCACACTAGTCACACTACGCGAGAGAAACCGCATGGATTGATCCCTGTACCAGACTGGCTTTGTTTTACAGGCAAATTTACTCGTAGCGAAGGAGTACTACTCACATGCATGTAGTAGTATATCTGTGTATGCATATGCTCGCAGGTGCAGTCTTTTTAGAAGTTTTGTAATTTGGGGTTTCTTTTGCTGCGCCCGGTCTGCATGTCGGAGCACGTACGTAAAGCGGTTACTCTACGCGTACTACTACTACTACTCTTCTGTCCCCAAAGGTGTGCTTTTATCCTCCTGCGAGGGGGTAAAGCCCGGATTTGTATGGTTGGAAAGGCGAAAGCTGGCTCGTTCCTTTTTTTTTGTTCTCTTCCTCGGGGAGAGATACAGTGGCGCAGATGCACTAGCATATTCAGACGATCCGTTCTAGCCTAAAATACTTCTACCGATACGCGCGGGTATCGGGGCATATTTGCAATAGGATTTTAATTAGATTATAAATTTACTACTTTCTATCTCAGTAATCGTGTGCCTTGCACGTTCCCGTACTTATATGCCATGCTAAACATATAAACACAATCAAGTTTATTGTGTTTCCCACGACGCATATCACACAACACATAAATGCAAAGTTTAATATGCCACATATCTCTCCCTTTACACTAACAATGAAAATAGAGAACCAACGATATCAAATATATAATTTGTCATAGCTTGATAAATGTTTGGAAACCTCAAAGCAACAAATCTATGTCTATTTGACATTCAAACAACTCCACTATGTAAAGTATCTAATTGAAAAAAAGAGTCCATCTACATTATAGCTTCCTTGGTCACCTGGTAATGCAAGTACATATATGCCTGGGCACCTAGTTGCTTGTTGGCATTGCTGCCTGGTCTGAAAACCCTGAAAAACGCTAAAGAGAATGGGAGAAAAAGCGAAAAGCATTACTGACAAGTATCGGTACTCTCTGTCACTAATATAAAAAAACGTTCTATTCTTTCCAGAATGATGCATTTAGCATAATTAATCACTACTCTTTTGGGGGGAAGACAAGTTAAACTGAGGAAGATCAATTAATCATGTAGCACCAAACCTGTCAGATCAGTTGTTTTCCATAATCTATACACATTACTGCCACAAAATTTCAACATTATCTTGCTACTGGCATTTTGAATTTTGGTGCTAAATCCACCGCCTACGCTAAAGAAACATAATAAACTGACTTTAAAGGAACCAACCTGGCAACCTATAAATCTGATCGAAAGAAAGAATATTCAGAATTTTTGTTGTAATTTTTTTTTCTGAAAACAATGCTCTATGGCTCTACCTTCCCTAAAAGGCTACTTTTTTTTTCTGAACCTTTAAGTTCATCGACAGAGTTTCAGCTCACCTTTACAGAGGCAAGTTATTATCAAGGGATGCATTGTTATTATAGTATCACAATTTCCTATTCAAAATGATGGAGATGGAATTAAGTTAGAAATATGACTTACTGTTTGTATCAAAAATAAGATGAGACTTGCTGAATCTCTTAGTTGAATAAACTAAGAAGCCAGACATAGACCAATCAACATTTCTTCACCTATCGCTGCAGCAGCATCCTCTTGGACAGGAAATTGTCTTGCACGTATATATACAGGGCTTCATAATTTGGGATAAAATGAGCGTTTCAGAAATAGATTCTCACTATTTATCGTGGGATTCGATGGAGTCATACCAAATTTTAATTCAGATGGCTGAGTGCTCAGCGACCAATGTGAGCAACATTATCATTCCCTCACAAGTCGCAATAATATCTCCAGAAGCTTCTGAAACTTGAAAAGATATATTGGTTTGCATAAAAGAACACTGAGCAATGGAAATGCTTTGCAGAGATCCTGCCAAGACAAAAAAAAATTAAAATTGTGCCATCAGTAACTAAAAAAATAAGAGCTTTATTTGATGAAAGGCAGAAACATCCAGCACCAACAGTCTATCAAGGCCAAGATCTGTAGCACGATTTACTAATGCTGAAAATTTTACATCTACACGAATTGTGGTTCCATGTTGTTTCCAATAAAAAGTATTCAGATTGTACTTAAACATGTTTGCCTATTGAGCTGCAATTAGCAACAAAATTCAAAATTATTACGGTAGTTATGTGCAAGGTAATTGAGATGAAGGATTATAGGACATTCTGAGGAAAATTAACAAAGTACGTTGCAGGCAGAAATATATTTGAGAAGATACTTAGTTTTAGTTCTGGGTATTTTAGCAAACAGCTTGAGGGCATCCTATAAAATAAACAATGTTAACTCAATTACGTGGTAGACAAAGGATAAATACAATGTTAACTCATTCCGATCAACCATGTTTGAATAATCAGCCAATCACAAACAATTCAGATTTCAACAGATTATGATACTTACATTTGTCATGTATTTTGACTTGAAATTTTTATTCTGAGGACCCATACTGTCACATTGCCTTAGTCTGATGGCCGATGCCTTCTATGAGATCATGCTTGTTCAGAATCTGGTGTGAAGCTTCCATCAAAAGTTATCCATTGCAGTAGGACAAGGCTGACCAGCCATGTCCATGTCGGGCAACTAAGCAAGCCATAGGTCTCAGCACCAGCCATCCACAACTTCTCTCTGATGTTATATATCAAAAATAGCTTACAAAGCTAGATTGCAGTTTTACTAAGGTAGGGAAACAGAAATATATCTAAATATATGATACTTGCAAGCATTACTTACACTTTTGACCTGGGTAGAATTTTGTTCCACGATTATGAAGATCATCTATTCTGGTGAGCACACTATTTTGTTCAATCCATTTTCCCTGTTAAAAAACACCAGGCAATTCAAGGACTTTCTAGCACTAAAAATTTATAAAACATTAGCATTAGAACAGTTGCAAAAAAATGACATGATTACAGTAGCATAATCTGCATGGCCAAAATCAGAACCTCCAAGGAAATGCTGACAGGGTTGGTCATTATCAGTTCCAGTATGACCATGTCATTTCTTTTGTTGATAATCAATAAAATCATGATACACAGTTCAACAATTTTACACAAATCATAATGTTTCATGGATCTATTTCTGTTAATAAAATCATTTTTTGTGGGCCTGTTAAGAAAATCCTTGATCATTAACTTTTGCAAAGTAAGAATTTTTTCTTTTCCGTTTAGATATTTGCATCACTTCTTATTTGGAAAGAAAATGATGTAATACAACATGTACGTAACACTATGATCTAAAAGGGGCATCAATTAGACGAGAATGGTTGAGCCCACCTTCAAGCAGCACAAATATCCAGTAATCCCTAATATTTATCCATACATCATTGTTACTTTTGTTAAACATGCCATTTGCTACTGAAATATGTTTCTTTTTTCTCTATGTAATGTGTACCCATGCCAGTATGAAGTATGATTACCCTGCACCTATAAGTCTGCACCACGACATCGTGTATTTGTATTGATGGAAGAGCAGGAAAAAAAATCTAATTGGCTGGAGATTGATTTATTGCAAGGGGCAAGGTAGTCTGGAGAAGGCAAAACACAGAGTAGATAATCTTACTTACCAGCTGACTAACTGCAGGAGCATCTAAAAAATGCAGACCAGCAATCTCAAGCATCCCATGGTCGACCATAGCCAACAAACATTGCTAACGCAAAAATTGGGGAACTCCTAACTATAATGCATGGCCAAGTATCATATTGAAGCCCAATAGGTTATCCTTACCAAGTTATCCCCTCAAAACAGCAGGCAGCAGGGCATTGATTAAAAAATAGGAAGCGTTGCAAGGAACAAGTCATCAACCGTGTGGTAATAATACCCCAATATTCATCACAAACCACCGAGGTGTAGATTAGATAATCCCCGGAGCTAGCGCCGAAAGCACATAACACAAAACAAAACAACAATATGATCATCTAGACAGGGAAGGGGGACAAGAGGATTGAGAACTCATACCATCTTTGACCTTCTTTGGGTTGGGGTTAGCAGCGGTTTTGGCAGCAGGCTCGGTCTTCTTCTTGCCAACGGCGATGTTAACGGTGGCCTCGCCAGACTCGCCATCGGTGTAATTGAGGAGGTCGAAGGGATTAGACATCGTGGCTAGGGTGGGGCTGCCGGTCGACCATTGGAGAGAGGAAGCCGATGAGGAGGTACATCCTGAAGCCGTAGTTGACGATGTAGAATCCCTAGACTTGGTAGATGCGGAGGGTGTAGATGGCGGCGACGGCGAGGGTGGCGAGCGCGATGCTAGAGTTGGGCGGTTGCTGGAGGTGGGCAGTGGTATGGTGGCGACGACAGGAGCATCGTTAGAGGGCGACCGCCGCATCGTGGAGGTGGGGGGGAGGGGGGGGCGCTGGTGGTGACGACGGTGATGGGTGGAGGGCGCGCAGGAGGCGGCGGCGGCATAGGGCGCGCGGTAGGCGGCGAGGGCGTTGCCTAGGCGCCGGTGTGGGCGGCGATGGCAGCGCCAGCGACCTGGGCGCGCGCAGGAGCTAGGAGGAGGCAGCGACTATGGCCTAAGGCGCGCGTTCGATGTTGGGGCAAGGGACAGAGCGAGCGCGGTTGGGACTGGCGGCGACGGACTGGCGGCGGCGTTCTGCCAGGGAGGGCGTTGCGAGGTCGGGGAGAGCGGCCTAGGGCAGGAGGGGGCGGCGGTGGCAGCAGAAGTCGGGCGGTAGCCGGAGGCTTGGGATGCGCGGTGGCGGCGACGGCAGACTGGTGGCGAGGGCGCGTGCGAGGTTAGGAAGAAGGGCGAGAGCGGTTTTGGAGCCATTAGCGATCGCCAATCCAGTCGCACTGTCGAGCGAGCGATTGCTAATTGCAGCGCTAATTGTAGGGCTGATCCAACTCTAAATGTGGGACGTTAGATCGAGATATCCAACGGTTAGTAAACTTCTTATACACTTTTCTGGATGGCCATAGGAAAGAAACAAGTACTTTTTTATATTAGTATAGATGTGTTAGAGTATTTACGATGTAATGATATAGCGAGTGGTCTCGTGCTTCTCCGTCAAGTTTGTGATAATATCGTGGATGTGTGTACTCTTGCGAAGGCACAGTGCATAGCATCGGTTTGAAACGTAGCATGACGTACATAATCACTGCCAAGGAGCTGTATTATGTGAGCAGTATCCTCATCGCGATTGCTCCTTGAGGCTAATTCAAGCTACTGTACATTGAGAAAGGAATATTCGCGATGGTAGCTTTAACTTTCTTGTCGCACGCTCTTTTAATAACGACATGTCAAGCTATCAGGCTGCCAGCCGATGATAAAATGAGACTGACAGTGAAAAAACAAGTAGAGAAAGGACGACGCGACCCTAGAGCAGTTGCGGTCTGTTGGGGCTTGATCCGATGAAATCTCCAACAGCTTCCATGAACGAAATAGACATTTATGGCTGGGACTCAGATCTACTATTCTCAAATGGATTCTATCATTTCTATGTCGGCTGCTTCGAGAGTTGATGTTACTACAGTACTACTTTTCACTCGTACGAGATTCCCTTATCCTGAACTTGAAGGTGCCACCACCACGTAAGTATAGTGACTGCTCATTAGGGCCTGTCTCAGGCTTTGAGTGTGCTGCCGCTTATCCTGAACTTCGGCTTCAGGCATGGCTTTTCAAGGCAAGTTTACGAAACCAATATTATGGCAACAGTGGGGCTGTAAAACTACAAAAGCACTAAAAACATTTTCATACCTGCACGTTTCGTTTCTACGAAATAGATTGTTGGACCATTTCAAGTGTTTTGCAAGTCGTTGCACTAGATTGCATCCATTTCACTTTTCACTGGTCAAGCCTAGACATATGGGGCAATCAGGTGGTGGGCAGGATAGATTTTTGGTGTCGGTTAGCGCTGAAACAAATCCATTGGCTTTTGTCGCATCATGCTTACCTGCTAACAGAGAAACCCTTTTTATTATTAAACCAGGACAAATGAAGCTAGCAAAAGGGTTTGCCCGGTCATCACGGGTTTCCTCTGGTTCCAGCGTGCATCACGCTTTCACAAGTTTTGACAGACTCCAGCAAAACATCACTATTGTTTGCCGGACACTGGCATCTCGGTTTAGGTTGTAGGAAAATTTACTCAGTTAGGCCCAGTTAGACCTTGTTTGGTTAATCTCTAAAAGAGAGGGATTAGAGAGAACTGAGAGAGAATAATTTCACATCATAATAGGTATAGAATAAATCCCCTCTAAATCTCCTTCAATCCCCTTAAAAGAGGGAATAACTGAATAAGATCTTAGACTTTTAAGAGGTTTGAGATTTACAAAGGAACACGACAATGAGACACAACAGATAAACAGTGTTGGTGTCTACATTCCAATCTGAACCGACACGTCAACGGGCAAAAAGAGGCCAACCAGAAAACTGTACGGTTAGAAAGGACAAGGGAAAATTTCGCTCAAGCGCATCATCACCAAGCTGTCTAGAGGATAGTGTGAGATGATTTACATCTTTCTTTCCAATGTTGTTCTGCTCGAAAGGATTTGCATCTTTCTTTCCAATGTTGTTCTGCTCGAAAGATACTATGTGAGGATTATTACCAAGATCATTGCCCTCCTCAGCATGATTACTACCATATTCTGCAGGATTATCAGCATCCTCTTCACTACTACTTTGTTCAGCAGCTGTTACAGCAAGATCCACATCCTCATCTCCAGAGCTTCTATCTTCTGATGATTCATCTTTGTTATCCTTCTTTTCTCTATCATGAAAGTAAGGATACTTATAGTCAGTTCCTCTATATAGTATGGTGGTGCTTCCAGATCTCCAAATGACCAAGCCTCCAGTTTTCCTCTATGAAGCAAAATACAATGAGCATGTAAATTGCAAGCTGAAAAGCATTGACATAGAGATGGAGATGGCCTAAAACAAAGCAATTAGATATATTATTAATGCCTTGGAATTCGGAATGAAAAATGCTTAGAAGAAGGAATGGCTGTGTGCATGCCAGTACACTAATAAATGGATTCATTTCAAACAATTGACATATGCCCATCTTGAATCCTTGATCACTTCAAAGTTATGTTCATGGCGCTCCCTAATAGGGACTGGCCAAGTGGGTACAACCATGTATATATAATAATATATACTACTTATCATCTTATCCTACTACACTGCAGCGAAATTCAGATTTACAACTGACAAGAGGTGCAATTTCAACGAACATTAGGGAGTGCGCCTTCCAGCATCCAAATTTTCGAAACCTGTTACTTGCTAAGCGAGGCACAGCTAAAAACCCAACGCCAAGGAATATGAGCGAACCTACCCTGGACTCGATTAGCACATGCACAGGGCAGCGCTCACCTTGAGAATCTCGTGCGTGCGCTTCATGTTCATGGCGGAGACGTCGTCGCACCTGATCTTCACGAGCTCCGCATTGCGCCACCGCTCGTGTATAACGTTCACGGTCCCCTCCGTCACGCCCGCCTTCACGACCTTGAGCCTCTTCCGCAGCCGGATCCCGATCCCCTGCAGCCGCCGCAGCTCGTCCGGCGGCAGCGCCAGCTCCGCGGCGGACGGCGGCGCCGAGGCCGCGCCGTTATCCCTCCCGCCGCGCCTCCTCCTGCGGCGAGACGCGGCCCCCGCCTCCCCATCGCCTGTGGCCCAGCTCGGGTCTAGGGTGGAGCCGACGCGGTGGCGCGGGAGCTGGGCCGGGGTGAGCACGAATATCTCGCCGGGGGACGGGCCGGACGCGGCCGCGCCCGTGTCCAGGGCCGGGCCGTGGGCCTCCGGGTTGTCGGTCTCGAGGCAGCCGTGGCTGCGGAGCTTGTCGGAGATGCGGCGGAGCGCCGACTTGGCGAGGAGCTCCGACGAGGGGGAGGGGGAGGTGGAGGCGTGGATGGGAGGGAGGCGGGGAGGCCGGGTTCTCTAGGCAGTGGAGTGGAGGGAGAGGAGTGGGGAAGGGTGGGGGAGGACGGGGAGGAGCATTTGGGTGGGAGGAGAGAATGACGCGAGAGCCGCATGGAGGGAGAAGTGGGGTTTAAGGATAAGGCGCGTTGGGCGTCGGACGGAGGTAGACGAAGGAGAATGGACGTGGTGTTCTGAGATTCGTGCTGTTGATTGATGGCGCTACGTGTATAGTGTATGTACCTTGTGAAGCTGTGACCCGTGTCCCTATTTAGTTATATACAGTGATTTGCCAACCTTTGGAAAGAAAACTTATGACAAAGATTGGTAAAAGAAATGAGTGTGCAAGGCTACAGATTTTCAGCACGGCAGCATCATTCAGGCTTGAAATATTTTCAGTTCGTGCCAGACGGGAAACAGTGGCAACCAACGCCCTTCAAACTGGCGTTCTAAGCTTCGAGCAATTTTCAATTAACCCAAACAAAATATTCGAATTAGACAGCGAGATCCTTGAATTGAAAAAAACTTGTAACACCGATTGACAAATTCCTGATCAGAACTTGCAATTCTGACAATTACAAGAAACTTCTAAAACTAATGTATGGTGAGACCAGGCAACCATGTTGTGGTGAAGTTCTCTCACAGTCCTTGTCTGAGAGATCGAAACATTTTTCATTTTTCTTTAATATGCTGAGACCTGAAACTATCAAACCTCAGAAAACTACCAGATGTAGAACTAGACAGTAAGTTTAACAGAGGTGAGAAGACATCACCAAAAGCTTCACATTCAACTCTGAAGAAACAGAACCCCCATATTCCATTTGCTAGCATTTACCAGCACTCATATTGCAATCTTCCTCGATCGAGTTTCCAATGTGAAGGGGCAATGCAAAACTCCAATTAACTTTTATCTACTCATCTAGTCAGTTTGTCGGTAAGAACAGTTCATGCTTGCTTCATACATGTAACCGACACTCAGTTGTGACAGAAGGGATATAATCTAACAAGTGCTGATGATGTGGCTTCAGATACGTATGGATGCTGTTAGCGTGCCTCCGTGGATCGATATCTTGAAGTGAAGTTTTGTTCCTCTTATAATTTCTTTTATGAACTCTACAAGGCGTTTAAGACCATTATCTTCTCGCCGCCACTTGATCTCCATTGATTGCAAGTTCTTGCAGAGGGAAGATGGCGACGGCGAGTCAACACTCGTGGAAGATCTAGCCTTCGACTTGGTGTTTCCTCGCTTCCTCTTCGGGATATCTATGAACTGCACCAATGTACTCAGAGGGTAAACACCAAGGCACAAGAGCTCAAATGCATCATGTTTAATTAACTCTGACATTAGGATTAAAAAAATTGACATGTAGATGATACAAATGGTTGCTTCATACCTTGCAATGGTGCAATCTAAGATGCTCCAAGTTTGGGGCGTTCAGGAGGATGCTCTTCAAGGCATGACAGCTGTATCCGACATCGCAGGCGCTGAGAAGCAAGGTTGTCAAGTTATGGAGCATTGGGAATTCTTGGGATTTCTTGTCTAGCAATGCCTGAAACAAAAGAACCAGGAAATCATTTGCAGCTATATACAGATTACTGAACTTGTGACGCTCAGAGCCATGAGCTGCAAATTGCATTGGATGCTAGCAATCTGGGCATAGCAATTTAGCAAACGATGTGTGCCAGAATATGAACTGGTATTGAAGATTGAATACTTACAATTGTCGTGAACCCTGACAAATCTAGGTTTCTGACTATGAGGAAGCGGTCGAGCATGCTGCGGGTGGATGTCAAGAAATCAAGCTTGTGTTTGTTCGTGCGCCGATTCAGGTTGGGCTGTTGGTCCGTGTCGAGGATACTGATCGACGCGCTGACGAGCGAATCGAGCACCTCGCTCCCCTCCGGAGCGATGCGCACCGCGGCCGCGTGCGTGCGGCTAAAAGGGAGGAAGAGGCGCAGGGAAGAGATGCGGGGAGACGTGACGGTCAGCGTGTAGTGTCTCGCGGTGTGGCGGCGGAGGACGACGGCGAGGCTATTGAGCGTGGGGCGGGCGATGGTGGAGGTGGATGACCCGTGCCCGTACGTGCAGCTCTCCATGTGCAGGTCCTCAAGGACCGGGAGCAGTTGGGTGAGTCGCTCTCCGTCCCCGGAGATGAATCCCAAGTTCAGCCCGAAAAGGTGCAGCCGCTTGAGGCGACTGGTGCCGGTGCCGGTGCCGGAGCCCAGGCTGAGGCCGGGCGGCCAGTCGAGCATGCCGCCGTATTCGCTGTGGATGTCAACCGACACGGGGCAGCGCTTGAGCGCGCGGCGGACCCACCTGTCGAAGCTGATGAACCTCCCCGCGTAGAGCAGGTACAGCCGGAACGCGTCCAGCGGCGCCGCCGCCGCGGTGGTGTCGCCCAGGAGCGTCGGCGACAGTATGACGTCGGCGAAGTCCTCGAAGCCGTTGCAGTCCGCCTCCGTCGGCGCTCCCCCCTCTCCGCCAGCGCCCCGGAACTCCCGCGGGTCGATGACGACGCATGGCACGGAGCGCCACACGTGCCGCAACCGCCGTGACAGGACGCTCGTCCCAACGGCCTGCCGGGACCCGACCAGCGCGTGGATGTCGTGCAGGAGGCAGTCCGGCAGCTCGCTCAGCCGGTCCTCCGCGTCGGCGCTGGCGCGCTTGCGCGGGGGTTCGTCGGATGCCGCCACCGCCGCCGCCGCCGCCGCCGTCGCCATTGGTGGGTCCCTGGAGATCGCGTCGCGCCGCTTCGTACAGAATTACTAGTGCCCCCTGCAGCGGGCACTTCTCTGGCTTTACGTGCGCATCTCAGCCTAGTACTAGATGGATTCCGCCGCCGGGGAAGATACCGTGTGTGAAACGGACGCGCGCGGCGAGGAGCAGAGCGGAGGAGTCGGGAGCGAGGCGGTGGCCTGTGCCGCGGCGCTTTTCGGTGTCACGTACTCACGTTGTCGCTGGTTGGGTCGAGCATGGGTGTCAGTTCGGGTCTCAGTTGGATGGGCTGTAATCCTGGCCCATCTATGAAGGACAAGAAAAGTGAACCAATAGAGTATACGTGGATGATCAGAATTTCAGCCCAGTTAAACAAGGCCTCGAGAATGGGCAGGCATCAATAGAGCAATAAGTCTTGGGCCATGTTTGGTTTATTGTCGCGATAAACCTTATTAAATTTTAGTATAAGCAAATTCTAGTAACATAAATTATGCATTGTAACATAGATAAAAATCTGATAAAAGAAAAATGTATACATGGGTCATGTTGTGTTTCCCTGTACTTTAGGGTATGACATATTAGACATGGATACGATATTTTTTTACACATGTTCGGGTCATACTCAGATTAATAACCCTATGTTGGTATAATTACAAAGGGAGGTGTATATGGACCTAATCTAGACATGGTCAATTAGTCTCATTGGAGATTCCGGTGAGGTGGGCTTGAGGCAAAATAATTAGCAAATCGGTATGTGGAATACCCTTAGGCTGAAAGGTCTTATGTGGCAATGGACTATGGAATTGATTGTTCAATGCCCTAAACCCCTCCTAGGATTTGTATATTTATACCTCTATGTTCTTTCGTCAGAGACTTGTAGAGATAATCTTAGAAACCTCTTTGGCGGTCATAGTCGAATCTAAGTGGGTCTTCAAGATATTGCCAAAACAGGCCTAATATTCCTTATTTGATCGAGCTTCTACACTGGTTATAAGAATCCTCTTCATAAGGTACAGGACTCTATACACGTACACATGTTATTATATTTACTTTAGAGTATCCTATATTTTTTACACAAACACTTGTAATGTTTGGTTTAAGATCTATAAAATTTCATTTGTGTCAAGTTAAAGTTTTTAGAGTTATGGATATTTGATAAGGTCGTGATAGTTGGAGGCTTGGAGCATGCTTGATTTATTGTCTTACTAAAATTTGTCCAAGATAAAAATTCATAGGGCATTTTTTCTATAACATTGAAGCCGCACATGTCTATCGAGTTCATGGCACTCTAGAATGAGGTTTGTGGCGTGATGATCTTGTTTTGGGGAGCTTCTTGTAGCTCCAACTACTACTAAAATCTCTAGCTCTTTCAAACAAATTATCACACTGGATGATTTTAAGTCTCAGGAGCTAATGAATCCATAAATGAACTAAGTTAGGTACTCAACAGGGGTGCATATTCCGTTTGTATATTTTTTGGGGAATTTGGTTTATCATATTTGCAAAACTCAGGTTCTCAAAAAATGGCAATCGAGTTTACCAAAGAAAAAGCACAAACCAAGCCAAGAAAACCTAACAAGTTTGGTTTGGTCTTTTCGACTTTGGTTTTTACCCAAGAAAGCAGCCATGGCTACACCATGAAGCCACCAATGAGCATCCAAGCCTACCAAGCATACCAATGAGGATCCACACCAGCACGGTCAATGAGCTGCGGGTGTTGGCAATGACCTTCACTCATGATGTCCCTTGGTCTCCTATGCCACGGACCTACCTTCTAGATATGCACTAGCACAATGCTACTTCGTTAGGCAAATCTACTTGCTCGGTGCCATCACTACACCCTAGGTTCCCATGCTTCTTTGCACTCATTTGGTCGCACGAGGGTGAGGTTTTGTCAATTTGAAGATGACCTTGGGGTGGACCACTACTTGGATAGGTTTTGTTAGTTTGGCCTATCATGGTTGGTTTTATGGGGAGTTTGGTTCATAACAAATGGAAACCAATATAAAAACCAACAACTGAAATATGCTAAAAACAAAGCCAAACAGGAAATCAAAAGCCAAAGAAACCAATAGTTTGGCTTAGTTTGGTGCGATCACTGGCTTTTTGGGATTTTTCACCCATCCTTAGAACTCAGCTTCTCCATATCTTGCCAACTGAACACTTATCAATTACTTCTTAGAATCTTCAGCTCCCAAACAAAGCCTTGGTCTCACTTGAGGTGGTGGTTTAGGGATAGTAAACAAATTACCGTATAAAGCTTGTGAGAGCTCAAAAATGAGTTTGTCATAGTCTTTAGCATCACATTACTTGTCCATTGCTTGCCATGTTATGCTTTTTTTACTTGAGAGTACTTTGTTTCGAACTATTATTCCTGGTAAATGGATTTAGCTAGAAAACACTCAACTATATTTTGTTACAATAGTTAAATTGCAGACCTTTAGATCTGCACAAAGATTCGTGCATTGGCCATCTTCTCCAATGAGCTTCTTGACTCTAACAACATCACATCAATGGAAAGGGAGATGGATTAGGTTCAAGAAGTGGTTAGAGGTTAGGGAGTAGTCTTTGGAAAGGGGGAAGAGAGGTGAATCCTAGGTTTAGAAGGAGGTTGGGGCAGTAGCTAACCATTAGTTGGCACCAGTGGCAGTGGTGCACTGAGGCAGTAGTGGTGCCGCTAGAGCCATGGGTAGAAAGTTGGTGGTGGGCGGGGTAGGTAGCAAGTCAACACAAAATCAAGTGAGGAGGTAGCGGGGCTGTAAGGGTGGTGGTCATATTCAACAATGCAACAATGGAGGCTCAACCAACACGAGGACATCTCACTATACTGGTGGTCTCGCTTTGTAGAATAAAGTGAATCCAGGGGGATGAGAGGAAAGACAAGGAGGAAGGAGAATGTAGCTAGTGGCTATGGCTTTATGTTAGGGGCAGCAGCATGGAGCGAAGGGCGGTACCACGTGTGGTTGGCTGAACAAAGGAGGGATAAGATTATTCTAGCACAAATCTTCAAGAGATCTGAGACATTGGAAATTGATTGGTTTTTTTCTTTACAAAATATTGCAGCATAAAAAGTCCCATAAATACATGGGTGTTAAAAAAGTGTACATAGAGGGAGAAAAGCCCAACCGATTCCTCAAGGTTAGGCTGGGTGAACAAATCTCCCTCTTAGAGATACTACTAAGTAGAGTAGAAAAAGGTATACAATATATCATGGTAAGTCCTGTAGTCGAGCATATTCACCTAACAACCAGGTGTTATATTGTGCAGTAGCACCAAAGCATGTCCTCTAACACTTGACATTTGACAATGCAATTACATAATGGTGTAACATTTACCTATATGATTTGAGGATTTTTACCATCCTTGATGATGGGAGGTAACAAAAGTTCCAGAGCGTTAATAACTACTTGGTCAGTTTTTAGTACATTTGTTGCATCCAAAATGAATGTTTTAGAGTGGTAATAACTGGATCCATGACTACATAGACATGAAATTCAGTTCTCGGTGCTTGTTCATAGGGCCAGAAATTGGCAGTTCAGATGCTTCGGATTGTAGACTTCTTATAGCTTCCACTTCAATGACAATATTCAAAGAAGTACTAATAAGATTGGAAGCCACCTTGTGTCGGAACAGGTCGGTTGTGTCCTGCAATGATTTGTGAATCAACTTTAGCCATTGTAATATATAGGACATATATAGCTAAATGTAGTTGAATAATACCATTGTATAGAACTCGTTGGATAAGTTTTTTTCCGTTCCAATACTCCATAAATCTCAGGGTATACAACCCACACGATCAACTGTGATTTAGAATTATTTAGTCAGTGCATAGTGACAGAAGCAATGATAGGATAGAAATTATATTTTCCATTTACTTGTCCTTTTGTTGAGGGACTTGCATTGGGCACAATGGCCATGTGGTTAACCTCTTGTTGGTCCAATGCGTTTGTACACCCTTTTCTTGTTTTGCATACTGAATGTACTTGTCAATTCCTTCGATCTAAAACATAAAAAAAAGAAATATGTACAGTTGCTAGACAGGTGTGCAATAAAATGGTTAGGCTTGAAAGCTTACTATATTTGTGAGCGTCACGTCAGCGGCGTAGTTATCTCTTGACATAACCACTGAGTCTAGTATCTGAATGTTTTCGGTCTTAGCATTGATAACAGCAACAAACCAGTGATTTGTGTTTCTACATACCGGGTTACTTAGTTAGTTAGTTTCACGTCACCTGCAGTACATATTGTTAGTTAGTACTTGCTACAATGAAAAGATATAAGGTAACTATTATTAATTTACCATATAGTGTTTTAAGTATCGCTCTGCAACAATAGCTCTTCCATCACGATATTTCTTGCCACTTATACTATCACTTTGGATAAAATTAATTTGCGCGTGTAAAATAAGGTAAGTTTATAATTAATTATGTATTAATTATTTTAAACTTAAAAATATGTTTATTTGTCATTTAACAACTTTTCTATATAAAACTTTTAAAAAATATATAATTAATTATATACTAATGACTTATATAAATAAATTGGTTTAACCCAAAGTGTTGTCCTTAGACCATTGGCTTTCCATATCTGTCCTTGTGTTTCCTTTTCAAGCAAGGCTGTACCAT
This sequence comes from Oryza coarctata, assembly GCA_030770085.1. NCBI lineage: Eukaryota > Viridiplantae > Streptophyta > Magnoliopsida > Poales > Poaceae > Oryza > Oryza coarctata. The sequence goes on from CM061468.1 coordinate 11,802,958, forward strand.
GTCTTGGTTTGCCCTGTTGCATGTCTTTTATCATCTCTATATGTGCATCTATTGTCTGTTATGCAGTAAATGTGGAAATTAGGTATTATTGAATCTAAGATTTCGCGGAAGTACGAAGTGCTTACCGTGCCACCTAAGTACCATCTTTTGTTTGTGATTGTTTCGTGTGAACAAGTGGCATAAGATCCTCAGAACCTAGGTTGATGTCTTCAATACTTGCGAGAGTCTTTTTACGGTCAGACTCAGAATGTAATTGATGGTTATTTGGTCCTCAATTGACAGATCTTTGATTTTTGATCCATTAGTTGATGCTTGAACTCTTCCTGAAGAATTTTTGTTTGTTTGTAGTATAGAAACTGGTTTTGTGATCCATGTGTTGGCTTGGAAATCCTTCCGGTTGGGCCTCTAAGCCTTTCACCAATACTCTTGCTATCATCCGGTGCGTTTTGCTACAGGTATGAAGGAATTGTACAGTTATAAGGTGGCGCTCAAAATAATTTTATGCATTTGATATGTAAGATTGGGTTTACCTTATATGTCTGTTTCGTGCTGTCATTGTCGCTGCTGATTATGTGGGGTGACTCGAATGTCCCTTTGAAATGAAATTAGAGTTCTCACTTTCGGTTGAAAGCTGTATTGTATGGATGGAAGGTTAGTTTCTCTTGTTTCGTAGTATGGAAAAATAGAAATAGGTTGGCACCGTAGGATTGTTGTTTTTTTCAGGTTGCTGCATATTGCCATTTAGATTAGCTCTTTTCAAAATATCATCGTCGTTGCATGCAACTCCATCTGCTGGGACTGGTATTGGAACCATGTTGATCGTGTACTTTAGGTCCTTCATGTCCCAAAGTTTGTTAAGATGTTATGAAATAATTGTGCTGAAATATAACAATTGAGATGACTACGATATAGTACCTGCACATCTTTTCTACATTTTGCCAGCGTACTTTCGATTGACAGTAGTTTTATGGTCAACTTATTGTCAATAAATATGATGCTTTGCTGTAACTGCAGGATCTGATCCATAAGGAGATCGAAGTGGGCTGAAAGATGAAAAAAAAGTATAAAAGGATTAGCTGCCAGTGAAGGTTATGCTCTGTTCATTAAATTTCTCATTAAATAAATTTGGGGTGGGTCACCTTGAAAAAATTACCTTTGTAGGAAGTTCATCTAGTGATGGGATCACGTGCCGCTTGCTCATTTGTGTAGCTCTGTGGTTTACTTTCAAATCTTTCATTGTCAACCGGAGTGTTCAATCGATCAGTAGCAGGTTGTTGTGTTAGACAGACCATTGGACTGGGCTGTATATATATAGACTCGACCCCCTCGTATACGTTTGGGGGAATTCATAGTCACTGTACACTTTCTACATGGAATCAGAGTGAGTCTAGACATCTCGACGCGCTAGCTTCTCCCTCCGGCGAGCCGACCCTTTCCTCCTCGTCGTCGACGTCTTCTTCCCGTCGTCGACTCTCTTCCCGGTACTCCCCTCGCTCTCTCGTCTTCATTTCTTCTTCTCCCCGTCTCTCCCGCAGTCACCTTTTCTCCGCCCCACCTCCGCGCGACCAGGCGACGGTCTCGATCCGCCTTCTCGTCCCTCCTTGCACCCGTCTCCACTCTTTCTCTTGTTTCGTGCATCTCTCCTTCTCTGACATCGGCGCACCTCCGCGCTCGTCGTCTCCATCGGCTGGACTTGTCCAGCCCTCCATCGGCTGGAAACCTCTCTCGGTTCTTGCCCTTTCCGACACGCTCAACGGCTCTCGGACGCGAACCTTCTCCCCTCATGTCCGAGCCAGTCCAACGTGTCCATGTGTCCACGGACACGAATCCCTGTCTCCCGGACGCAAACATATTCTCTTCGCGTCCGGCCACTCCCTGCCTTTTTCGCGTCCGCCCCACTCCTTGGCCTCCACGAGTCCACGGACGTGAATCATCGCACGTCCGTGACCCAACCACTCTCTGACCCACCCACTCTGCCCTCACCTACTCCCCATCGGTCAACCACTCCTCATCGGCTGGTCACTCCTTACCTACTCCGCTGCCTACTCCTCATCGGCTGGCCACTCCTCACCTATTCCGCTGCCTACTCCTCATCGGCCAACCACTCCTCATCGGCTGGCCACTCCTCACCTACTCCGTTGCCCACTTCCCATCGGCTTCTCACGTCCTTGATCGGCTGATCCGTCCTCTCATCGGCTTCCCCCTCCCATCGGCTTCTCTCTCCCATCGGCTCTTTGCTCCCGTTCTTCCGTCATGGCCACCGAGTCCGTCCTCAGCTCCGGCACTCTCCCAGTCACCGAATCTGCTCCGGCCCTCGGGGCCACAGACCACACCTCGGGGACCACCTCACCGATCTTCTCCCCTCCCTACGCTGCTGTGAACATGAAATCTCACGTTCCTATCTCCCTTGACCTTAACGCTAATTATTTCAAGTGGGTTTTCTTCTTCAAATCTCTCTATGGAAAATTCGGTCTCCGGTCCCATATTGATGGCTCTACTCCACCTCGCCCCGATGATCCTCAGTGGGACATCGCCGAGTGCTGCGTGCGCAGCTGGCTGCTCAGCTCGGTCGACGACTCTGTCCTCGACCTCGCCATAGACGATACCGACCCCACCGCCCGGGACCTCTGGGTGGCCATCGAGCGGATCTTCCTGGCCAACAAGCAGCCTCGCGCCATCTTCCTCCTCAACGAGTTCCACTCCATGGTACAAGGCGACTCCTCTGTCTCCTCGTACTGTCAACGCCTCAAAGTCAAGGCTGCTGATCTCCGGGACGTCAGCCACCATGTGGCCGACTCTCAACTCGTCCTCGCCCTTCTGCGAGGCCTCAATCCCCGCTTCTCCAACACCGCCGATGACATCGCCAACGCCACACCTCTTCCATCGTTCGCCCGGGTTCATGACATGTTAGTTCTTAAAGAACTCCGTCTGGCCAATGATGAGAAGACAGTGGCCCACACCGCTCTTCTTGCCATAGCTGATAATGGCTGCCGAGCTTTTTGCGCTGCCCCTTCCTCCCGCGGTCCTGGTGGCCATGGCTCCGGCCACAGCAACATAGCCCGCACCGAAAAAGGCAAGGGCAAAGGCAAAGGCAGGACCTGGCAGGGTCCGACGCCACCACGACCTACCTCAGTCCCTACCCACCCTGGCGGTCCCACGGGTCCGTGGCTTTGCTACAACCCCTGGGCGCCCTAGCCCCAGCCACGCAGCCCCATCGGTTGGCAACCCGGAGTTCTCGGCGCCCATCCCCAGGCTCACCTGGCGTCGGCTCCCATTCTGCCGCCTCAGCCGATGCTACCGACCCCAACCACCCAGTCGGTTCCCTCCTGGAACCAGGCTGGCCTCGTCGCTGCCCTCAACCAGATGACGCTCCAACCACAGCACCCTTGGGTGCTGGACTCTGGGGCGTCTTCACACATGGCGTCATCGGCCGGTATACTTCGCTCCTGTCACCCCTCTTCCTCCCCTTTTGTCACTATCGGCAATGGTCACTCTCTTCCTGTCTAATACCGCGGTGACTCCTCTCTGTCTACATCCACCACTAACCTCCCCCTACGCAATGTTCTTATTGTCCCTTTTCTCATTCGCAATCTTATATCTGTTCGTCAATTCACACGAGACAACCACTGCTCCATTGAATTTGACGCGTCTGGTTTCTCTGTGAAGGATATCCCAACCCGGCGACAGATCCTTTGCTGCAATAGTGGCGGCGACCTCTACACCATTCCCGCTGCATCATCCACCCCACACGCCAGCGTCGCCCTCTCCACCAACCTTTGGCACTTTCGCCTCAGCCACCCCGGCCCCGATGCTGTCGCCACCCTCCGTCGCAGCGCCTCCATCCAATGTACTCACAGCAGCTCCACAGTTTGCCACTCATGTCAACTTGGTAAACATGTGCGTCTGCCCTTTTCTAGTTCTCTCTCCTATATCTCGCATCCGTTTGAACTTATACATTGTGATGTATAGACGTCTCCAGTTAAAAGTGTCTCCGGTAATCAATATTATCTCGCTATACTTGACGATTACACACACTATTGCTGGACCTTCCCGCTCATCCACAAATCCGAGGTCACCTTTCACCTCACTCACTTCGTCACGTACGTATCCACTCAGTTTAACCTCCCCATCAAGGCTTTACAAGCCGATAACGGTATGGAATTCGTCAACCATACCGTTACAAACCTCCTCACCTCGCAGGGCATCTATCTCCGGCTCTCCTGCCCCTACACCTCTCCTCAGAACGGCAAAGCCGAGCGCCTCCTTCGCACCCTCAACAACATCAGTCGCACCATGCTACTTCACGCCCACCTACCCGCCACTTATTGGGCCGAAGCTCTGGCTACTGTGACGTACCTTCTCAATCGACGCCCATGCTCCTCCGTTCATAACAACGTTCCCTATGCCCTTCTCTACCGCACGGCGCCCGACTACTCCCATCTTCGCGTTTTCGGGTGCCTCTGCTACCCAAATCTCACTGCCACAGCTTCCCACAAACTCGCTCCCCGCTCCACCGCCTGTATTCTCCTCGGCTATTCCACCTCTCACAAGGGATACCGATGCCTCGACCTTTCCACCCGACGGGTCCTCGTCTCTCGTCTCGTCATTTTTGATGAGACATGTTTTCCTTTCAGTCTTCTTCATCCGAGATCCTCCTCTAGTGATCTCGACTTCCTCCTCACCAACACCGTGCCGACCAGGTCTTCCCCACTGCCCTCTCGATCGGCCCCCTCATCGGCCGCTGCTGAGTTTTTACCCATCACATCTCCCACCACTACTCGGTCCGATGTCCCCACCATCGGACCCCCATCGAACCCATCTTTATCGGCCAATATCGATCCTATTTATCCTTCAGCCGATACCGTTCCTTCTCCATCGGACACCCCACTTCCATCGGCTCCTCCCACCCTATCGGCTCCCCCCACCCTATCGGCTGATCCATCTCTATTGAACCGATCGGAATACTCGGCCCACCTGACCTCATCGGCTCAGGCCGATCTAATTCCTCCGTTTCCTCTTGTCTACAGTCGCCGACTCGGAGCCGATGACGCCCCCGCCCGACCAGTTCTTCCCATTACTCCCGCACCCCCATCGGCTCCAGTTCCCTCCACCTCTCACATTGTCACCCGCTCCTAGACCGGGTCTCTCCGACCCAATCCGCGCTACGGTCTCTCTGCCGTCCACAGCTCTATCTCGCCCATCCCGACGACTTCTTGCTCAGCCTTGGACGACCCTCAGTGGCGCGTGGCCATGGCCGATGAGTACAAGGCCCTAATGGACAACGAGACCTGGCGTCTCGTTTCCTGACCTCCCGACGCCAACATTGTGACCAGTAAGTGAATTTAAAACACAAATTTCACGCCGATGGCTTACTTGCCCCTCACAAGGCTCGTTAGGTAGTCCGGGGTTTCTTCCAATGACCTGGTATCGATTACGACGAGACCTTCAGTCCCGTTGTCAAACCCGCCACGACAGGGCACTTAGTTATACTCAAACAGGTGAAGCAAGAAACGAAGACGGTAAGAAACGAAGACGGTAGATTAGACTCTACTGAAGCAAGTTCAACTAGGTCCGATGTCCAACCATTGGAAGGTAGCAATGATCAGGTAGATAATTTCATTGATGGGATTAGAACTAATGCAGCACATGGGACGGGTTCAGTTACATCTCATAGCAATACAGAGCCTAGTGATGTGAAAAGTGAGAATCATCCAAAATGCGAGATTGATAGTATCCAAGACGCGCATGATTTCAACCCAAGAGAAGCAGATGATGGGACAAATATAAGTGAGGACAACAAAGGTAGTGAGAGTACTACGCTTGTGCAAACAGAATCTGTAGCTCAACAAAATGAACCTGACAGTGCAAAAGTGACCATGCAAACAGAATTTGTAGCTCAACAAAATGAACCTGACAATGAAAAAGTGACGGCTCGAGATGTTATCCGTAATCCCTTTGAGTCAAGTTTTTCTGGACCTAGCATCACATCAGGTCCACTAACATCTTCAGGGCATATACCTTACTCTGGAAACATTTCTCTTCGATCGGATAGCAGCACGACAAGTACTCGGTCCTTCGCATTTCCAGTGTAAGTGAAGATGTTGTCCAAATATTTTTTCTCAGTGTAGAGTTGCTTCCCTGTCTGCATTGTTATGGCTGTTTATATCAGTTATGATGTCACCCCTCCCTTTCAAAGGAAAATGGATGGTCTTTTTCTTTGATTCCAGGAAATGGGTCATACTATTGAAAAAAAAAACTATTGCAAACTGTACAACTTCCGCCAATATTTTTCCTAAAGAATTACTAGTTCAGTTATACATACTACTAGTGACATGCAATTGGGATCCTCATACATATCTCATCCCATCCATTAATGTTCTGTCTCAACCTTTTGACATGATCTTTTAGCAAGCGATCTATTTAGGGTCTTGAGCATTAGAAACGTGATTCCGTGGACACCTCAGTAATGGGAAAAAGCAGTGTCATTGCTTTAGATGCATTTCCACTCTTCACATCCATATAGGACATATTTTAATTTCTTTTTTTAAGTGTGGTAATCAAGGTAAAGTCCCTCTTTCTAAATACAGCTGGCTGATATCTTAACTGAATCAGCAGATTACCATTGAATTCTTCTTATCTCCTTGGCCAATCAGTATGATATTCACAATTTATGTTTCCCATATATGAAGCTAATGGATCAACCTCCATCTTTTTCTTCCTCAATGCACAGGCTACAGACAGAGTGGAACAGTATCCCTGTGAAGATGGCGAAAGTGGACTGCAGGCGCTTGAGACGGGACCGAGGTTGGGGTTATAGAATCCTCTGCTGTACATTCTGAATGTGTTTGCTCCTGCATATCTTTTCTTTTTGAGCTCTTCGTGTCGCACCTGAGCTCGCAGTAGCCATGTTAAATTCATTCAAATGTTGCTCATTTCTTCCCTATGCCTACACAGACCACTGGCCTGAGTTGTATATATATATATATAGGCCCGACCCTCTCGTATACACTAGGAGGAAATTCATAGTCACTGTATATTTTCTACATGGTATCAGAGCGAGTCTAGACATCCCGACGCGCTAGCTTCTCCCTCCAGCGAGCCGACTCTTTACTCCTCCTCGTCGACGTCTTCTTCCCATCGCCGACTCTCTTTCCGACACTCCCCTCGCTCTCTCGTCTCCATTTCTTCTTCTCCCCGTCTCTCCCGCAGTCACCTTTTCTCCACCCCACCTCTGCGCGACCAGGCGACGGTCTCGATCCGCCTCCAGTTCCCTCCACCTCTCACATTGTCACCCGCTCCCAAACCGGGTCTCTCCGAACCAATCCGCGCTACGGTCTCTCCGCCATCTACAGCTCTATCTCACCCATTCCAACGACTTCTCGCTCAGTCTTGGCCGACCCTCAGTGGCACGCGGCCATGGCCGATGAGTACAAGGCCTTAATGGACAACGAGACCTGGCGCCTCGTTCCCCGACCTCCCGGTGCCAACATTGTAACCGGTAAGTGGATTTTCAAACACAAATTCCACACCGATGGCTCCCTTGCCCGTCACAAGGCTCGCTGGGTAGTCCGGGGTTTCTCTCAACGACCCGATGTAAATTACGACGAGACCTTCAGTCCCGTTGTTAAACCCGCCACCATCCGAGTCGTCCTCACCTTGGCTGCCTCTCGCTCCTGGCCGATCCATCAACTAGACGTGAAGAACGCATTTCTTCACGGCCACCTGACGGAAACAGTCTACTGCCAGCAGCCCCCAGGCTTCGTCGACCCTTTTCGGCCCGACAACGTCTGTCTTCTTCAACGCTCTCTCTACGGCCTCAAACAAGCCCCTCGTGCCTGGTACCAACGCTTTACTGCCTATCTTCAGCACATCGGCTTCGTGGCCTCTGCGTCCGATAGTTTCTTGTTCACTTTCCATATCGGCTCCGCCACTGCCTATCTACTTCTCTATGTCGATAATATTGTCCTCACAGCGTCTTCGACATCTCTCCTCGACTAGATCATGGCTCGACTCTACTCTGAGTTTGCCATGACCGATCTTGGTCCTCTCCACCATTTCCTTGGCATCTTCGTAACCCGTTCCATCCACGGGCTCTTCCTTTCCCAACGCCAGTACACCATCGACCTCCTCCAGCGTGCGGGCATGGCCGACTGTCACCCCATAGCCACCCCAGTCGACACTCGAGCCAAACTCTCCGCCGCCGATGGCGCCCTCGTTGCCGATCCCTCTCACTATCGGAGTCTTACCGAGGCTCTCCAATACCTCACACTCACCCGACCCGACCTCACGTACGCTATCCAGCAAGTGTGCCTCTTCATGCACGCTCCGCGCGAACCTCACATCACGCTGCTCAAGCGCATCCTACGCTACGTGAAGGGCACCCTCTCCAGCGGGCTGCATCTCAGCTCCAGCCCCATCAACTCCCTCACCGCGTACTCCGACGCGGACTGGGCAGGCTGCCCCGACTCTCGACGCTCTACGTCCGACTACTGCGTCTACCTCGGTGACACTCTCATATCCTGGTCCTCAAAACGCCAGACTATAGTGTCCCGCTCCAGCGCTGAAGCCGAGTACCGCGCCGTCGCCGAGTGCTGCTGGCTTCGCCAGCTTCTCCAGGAGCTCCGTGCACCCCTCTCCACCGCGACCGTCGTCTACATGACCGCCAACCTGGTCCATCACCGACGCACCAAGCACATCGATATCGATATTCATTTTGTCCGTGATAAGGTTGTATTAGGACAGGTTCGGGTGCTCCATGTATCATCGGCACATTAGTTTGCCGATATAATGACCAAAGGTATGTCCACGCCTTTGTTCACCAGTTTTCGGTCCAGTCTCTGCGTCTGTTTCCCTTCCACTGCGACTGCGGGGTGTTAGACAGACCACTAGCCTGGGCTATATATATAGATCCGACCCCTTTTTATATGTTGCATTCTGTTGTTGTACTCTTCGTATGGTTCTTCTTTGGAGTGCAATTCTTCTTCGTTGTCTTCAGGAATAGGGATTTCGAATACAATCTGATTTGGTGGTGAAAAAGAACTTAATCATACAGTATAATGTGTGGTACTGACAAAACTAGGAGACATTCCAAGAGGGCATGGTCCATACAACTTACTTTTCCATGTCCCAGCCCGTACTTGATGTCATATTTGTTTCTCAAGGTGACATTTATTTTATTCCAGTATAACATCAGAGGTACCCTGTTACTGTAATTAATGTTGTAGCTTTCTTCTTCAACTTGGACATGCTCCCAGAACCAAAACTGCGATCAATTAAATTTCTTTGTTAAATCAGAAATATTAGAATAATCATAAAACAGTTTCAGCTGTTAAATTTTAAAACATACTTGCAGCAATGGCAGGTTTCCCTCTAGATTTGATTTTCCTGCCTTGTAAGCTTTGAGAGACTTGAGTAAACAATTCCTTGTTAATCTTGCCCAATTTATGTTTTTAATGTTATGAACGTCCTTCAGAAGGAATAGATAATCAGAGTTGACATACGCCTTTGTGGTGGGACATAAAACGTATTCAATGGTGAAGAGCACTATCCTTCTTTTGAAATGTTCCTCAGCATCTCTCATTTTAATTCAACACAACCTTTAAGTCCTAGTTAAAATGGATTAGAGTTAAAATAGATTAGAATTAAAATTAAAAAAATCTTCAAATTACAGTTTAGATACTTCCAAATCACGGTTACCTGCATAGCTGCCCTGTAAAATTGCCTCCTGCAAACAGCTCAGAGATATGTTCCTGGTCTCTGAGTCACATAGCAAAATATGTGCGATCAGCTTCAACCATTTCAGGTTTGTTAATCTCCTCTCCACTGAAGGTAAATCCAAGATATATTTCACATCTGAAAGTGTTATGGTTATTTGTTGTCCTTGGATCACTATTGATTGGCTAGGTATGTCGTAGTTTTCAGCCAGCCAAACACAGCTTGTGTTGAACTGTTATTTCTGGCATTGCTAATAAACCTCTAAATCCACGCTTTCAAGTGTTTCTTTCGGCCGCACCCTAGGATTCTTCATGACTGATAAATACTTTTTGATGGAACAGACAATGGTCATGTCCTTTGACAGATTCGGCAGATGCAATAGGTAAAAGAGATGTCAGGATTAGGAATTCAATATTTGCATTCAAAGGCTAGCAGAGTACTAGTAGTACATCGCAAAGGCTATAGTGATGCAAGAAGTGTTCAAAGGCAGGGTAGAAGACAAGAATGGCTGCTGAAATTGCTCACGATACAAAAAAAGGAAATGCACATGAGCTATATGAACTAATTCGTATATTCATACAAATTCTTGTATGAGATCGTGCTTGTGTATGGCGTTCGTACCTTTGCATGCAGATTGGGAGCAGGTATAACAACTGCCTCCGAAGCTTGCATTGTTTCACATTGATTGTCGTCTCCTGTTGTTGCCATAGCATTTGGTGGTCTCTCTGGTTGTTGCCATAACTGGCCTGGTAAGAATGTGATATGCCGGGTAAGGACGTTTTATTCACCAAGACTGGCTGTGTGGTTGAAGCAACCGATTGTTTGACGCATCGGTTCCTGTGTACACATTTTCTGAAAGATTTGATTAAACCTTAATCGATGCCGTGTCAACATTTTCTAAAAGATTTGGTTAAATCTTATTCGAGTACAGCAAGGAACCGATTTTTTTACACTAGCAACCAACCGATTCATCTGCCTGTCTACTCCTACTTCTAGATCAGCTAGCAAGTTGGACAAGATGTGGTATGGACAATGTACTGGATGCTCTTTACCTGACGTAACTGTAAGTCGCAATGCAACAAGGCTGCACGCTTTGAACACTGGCACACGCATGTCAGGACGTCAGGTAGTGAGGCATCGCACGGCATATTGAACAAACACGTATATTTGTTCGCTTCGAACGGTGAGGTGCGCACCGCATATTGAACAGTCACGTTTATTTCTTCGCTTCGAACGAACCGTAAATTTACGGCCCTTTATAACTCAGTATTAAAAAACATAAGAATATGAAAAACAAATAAATAGATAGAAATACATGTGTAAAACAGATAATTAAAAAGAGGAGTAGGTTTGGATTTTGGGTTACTTACCTACTTATACACATCTAACCTACGCTAATTGAATACACATCTAACCTACACTAATTAAGTTTCTTGTACTTTTTCTTTCCTAATTCATCTCATTCATACGAATCAAAGACATGAGCAAGTAATCTAAAATCTGGTGACATATCTTGGTTGAGATGCTATCCCATATTCTGCTCAATATGCCAAGTACATAACCGATGGTCTGAATTGGGCATCACAGATACGAATGCTCTACGCATTGTATTGTCTCCATCTGTTATCAACGATTTTAGATGTTTCTGACCCATTTAATTCAAACATTGCCTAAGAATCCATTCATATGTTGCTACCTTCTCATATGCAACAATGGCACATGCAAAAATCACCGTGCAACCATGATGGTTGACACCAACAAATGGGATGAAAGGTAGGTTATATTTATTGACTCGAAAAGTGCTGTCGAAAACAACAATATCGCCAAAAGCATCATAATCAATGCGAGATTGTGGGTCTGCCTAGAATAACATTGTCAAAGAACCAGCCTCGTTTGTCTCGTACTCAAAGAAAAACTCCATATCATCCTTCTGTCGTGCCAGCATGTACTTGATGACATGGTTTGCATCACCCCAAGTATTTCTTTCTTAGTTTCACAAAGCAATTATACAGATCCCTAGGAACAAACCCAGCAGCTTCATACCCACCATGCTGTTTTTCCATAACATCCATCACTGGATGCTGACGCAAACCAGCTTCCTTCAATTCCATTACCTCCACCTTCTGTTCATTGGATAGTCCACGATGTGACCCTTAGAAAGCCGCTTCATTGGATTTACACAACGGATGATTATGGTTGCGAACAAATTTCAGAACAAACCAGTCACCGCTAAACTTATCAAGTTTTATCACAAACTGAGCTTCACAGCCACATCGGGTAAGTGCTCGTGGCTGTTTAGTTCTATTATCCGTATCCATCTACATGGCTTTCCTATATCCTTCTCTAGAGCATGTGTACTGTCTCTGGAATACATCATTCGTCAGTGGATCCCATCTCACATAGTTCTTCCTTACGCTGAATCCTTTCTCTCTAGCATAATTGTTGTAAAAGACATAACCTTCCTCCTCGCTCTTAAATCTCATACCAATCATCATTTCATAAAAACAAAATATGCATCAGGACTATATGGCTAGTACCATCCTTCCAGGAAACAGTTTAAAAAATGTCTAAATTAAATGCTACACTCCTAACTAATCTAGAACCAGCAATCTACCATCCAACGTTCCAATGTATAGTTACAAACTGACAGAAAATTAATTACTACTGTTCCGTTCATTCCAATAGCAAAATGGAATCAGAACTCTGTATTACAATTACCTGACCAATTCTTTTAAGCCCCTCTTTGATTCAACTTCAATATGATGTGCTCAACCAAAAAGCAGGTAAGCCGCCTTGCAGTGGAACGAACCCTCTGAATGGGATTCAATGTATTCCAGCCGATTTGCGGCACTCCGGGGGGAGCAGACTATGGGGAGAGGAATGGCGCGGCGCGCAGCCGGATCGATTCGTGCGGCTGTGCGGCATGGATGCAGATCGATTAGTGCGGCCGCGCCTTCCGCGTGTCAGTGGGTAGATGGGCGGGCCAGCATGGTGGGCCGGCGCGGCACGACGTCGAAGGGGAGGAGACCTGCGAGCAACGGCGTGCCCAGGCAAAGCGAGGAAGGGGAGAGATTAGCGGAGAGGTCTCCGAGCAGCGCGGCAGGCGTGCAAGGTAGAGAAGATATGAGGGCCTGAGGGGAGAAGAGACGTGACCCTGTTTTTTTTTTTCTGCCTTTTTTTTTTCATCGAGACCATCGTGACCCTCCTGAACGAACGGTTTGATTTCAACCGGTAACTCCCAGTACTAGTACCTTGAGGTACTATTTCAAGGATGGTGAAAACAATCGTATGATTTATATATAGTCAGACCATTTTGGTCAAACTGTTCCATACAAAAAATAAAGGCATGCCTCATATTTTGCAATTCCATTATTCTATCTTCTATGGAGCTCGATTAATGTTGTCTCCTCGTTGTCGATTGATCTCTTCCTCCATTGATTGTGTTGTATTTCCTTTAGAAATCCCTGTAAAAAATCATGAGAAGGAATGTCATCGCGCGGGTGCTTGATTTCCACTGACTTCAAACCGCTGCACGCGAAAGACGGAGATGTTGAGCTGGAAGTTTTCTCATTCGACTTGGTTTTCACCGTCTTCCTCCTCGGTTTACCTACAAACTGGTGTACACGGTTTGCTTCACATCAGACGCCGAACCATGACAGAAGGGCTAAATAAACCATGTGCCGCTAGCGCTGCGGCTGCTGCGTACCTTGCAATTGTGCAGTTTAAGCTGCTCCAGATTTGGGGCGTTCTGAAGGATGCTATTCAACACCTGGTACTTGCTTCCAATTTCGCACTCGTTGAGGACCAAGGTTGTCAAGTAGGGTAACACTGAGAATTCCTGGGATTTACTATCCAGCAGTGCCTGGAACATATCAAACCAGGAGATTATTGCAGTTAAATATACAGGGCAAACAGATTACGCGAACAACTGCAGTTCAGAGTAATAGGAGGCAGTTCTTTCATTCTACCGTTGTCATAGAAGAGATCAAGAGACTCGCTTATCTAGCAAATGAAACAGCGGTTAGTAATCTACTCCTACTTAGCTGTAAGATTTGCTCTTCTTTTCGGGTATGGATTTGATATGCCAAATGAAGGATACTGTGAAATACAAAGAAGGGTTGGAGAAAATGTACCGTTGCAGTGAGCCCGGTCAGGTCGAGATTTCTGACGCTGGTGATGCGGCCAAGCAGATCGCTAACGGAAACGAAGAAATCAACCTTGATTTGGTTCGGCCGTCGGTTCCTCTGGTCGGAGGGATCGGTGTCAACTATGCTGATCGACGCGTCGACTAGCGATGCGAGCGGCTCGTCGGTGACCACTCTAACCCCATCTTGGACTCGGCCGTACGGGAGGACGAGGCGCAGTGAGGTGAGGCGGGGAGCCGTGAGGTGCTGCTTGCGGACGAAGCTGCCGTTGATGGGGGAAACGAGGGCGACTCTCTTGAGCGTGGGCGAGGCGATTGGTGCCGTGCCCGTACGCGCAACTCTCGATGTGGAGGTCCTCGAGGGCGGGGAACTCGAGGGCCTCGAAGACGACCGTCTTGATGCGGCTGGCAGCGGCGGGCGGGGTCAGGGTCACGGCGGGCGGCCAGCTGATGCAGGTGCGGACGACGTAGGTGATGTCGACCGACGCGGGGCGGCGACCGAGGGCGCGGCGGATCCACCTCTGGAAGTTGGTGCTCACGCCGTCCTCGTGAAGGTGCATCCGGAGCGCGTCCAGCTCCGGCGCCGCGCCCGGGGGGAGAGCCGGCGAAAGGATGGCGTCCGCGAAGTCCTCGATGCGGTCCCGGTCGAAGAACCGGCCGTTGGGACCCTGGACGCGGAACTCCCGCACGTCGATGTCGACGCTCCGCACGCCGCGCCAGAGGTTCCGCCACCGCCGCGACAGCACGCCCATCTGCACCGCCTGCCGGGACCCGAGATGCGCGAGGATGTCCTCCAGGAGGCAGTCCGGCAGGTTGCCGAGCCTGTCCTCCTCGGCGGCGGCCGCCACGCCGGCGCCGGCGCCGTCGTCGTCATTGAGGCGGGCGCGCTTACAAGGGGTCTCAGATGCCTCCGCCCCCGCCGCCTCGGTCGTCTGGTGGATCCCCTCCATAGGGTTCTCCAGGATTTGCGCCGTGCCGCGCCGCGATAGGGATCGTTTATTTTTAAAAAATGCCTAACCATAGAACCAGAAATCTAACAATTTAAACTTTACATGTTAACGACGGTGTGAAAGAGCTAGAAAATTTACGATCAACTCTTTGCCGCCTAACCGAGAGTGGGCTGGCAACAAAATGGAAATACAAGGGTCTGCTGTTTGGTCTGCTGTTTTTACAGACAGGGAAAGCTTTTTTATTCTAGTGGTAATCTGTTAGATCCGTTCGTGGGAGAGAGGAACGTCTGTCAATTTTACAGCCCTCTTAACGTATTTTGTTAGGATATTTTTTGGGTAGCAGGCTATAAAGTCACTTCCAACCATTTAAAAGTCTATTTTATTTATAAAAAAGAGAAAAGATTGTTAAGGAGACAAAGGGATGTGGCGAAACTCTGGCCTGTGAATTTGTATGCAACTAAAAGATTTATATATTTTATAATATTTATTTTTAGTGATGAAAGAAAATAGTATGTGTAATATTGTTGTAGATTCAGAGATAGTTTTATTTCTAGATATATGGTTAGATATATGGTTTGATAGTTCTGTTTCTAAATCCGCAGATAGTTTTGTTTGTAATGTTTAAAGATATATCAGTATTGAAATATCGAATGCACAATACTAGATGTGATAATTAATTTCTTACTTAGATACTCTATTTTTTATGAACATATATATATAAAGTAGTATTTTGGTTATATCAAAATCGAGAAAATATTAGATATGATTCATATGATGTAGATTTATCAGAGCTCAGCTCAACCCTTAAAGATATTAAAATATCAGTTGAGAGAAGTTTTCTAGTAGTGTATAATTGGTTAATGCGAGTCTTCTGAATCAACCTCTAAGTCAACGCAATAAATGTGTATGTCGCTGTGAGCTAGCAACTAAAGGTTTTTTCTGGGAATTAATACCGATGAATTCCACTGCTACATAGAGATGGTACGTGGAGAATACATTAGAATGAGGTTGACCACCTAACATTCCTATGCTAATGTATGAGAAAGACATAATTGTTTCAATGGTTGTGCAAAATAAAGAGAGTCCTCATATGATAGGATGTGATGCTGAAACAACGGACAGAAATAAGTCAGAGCACGAAGAAGAAGAAGGAGAGGACGGGGACGAGAAGACAAGGAGCCAAGAGGATTGGCAAACAAGAGAGAGAAACATCATCATCATTGATATAATGTATAGGGAACATTATGATAACAAGCATACAGAGAATAATCAATCGTCGGACGAGAAGGCCGGTAATATAAATCCATCACAATGGTCCAACCAGGACTTGTCTGACTTGTTATCTTTGAGGTGCATCACCTGCCATAGAAGTATAACAAAAACGATGTCATTCAAGGGGCTAAATGTACATAAAAAAGGAATTGATAGAGACAGTCAAGCATTCGACAGTGTCAATTCGACAGGAGTTATGTGTCGCAAAGTCAAACAAGTCTATATACTAAATAAAGTGCATGAACTCAATTTATGGATGTCCATGGAGGGTATATGCATTCGGAGGTAAATGAAAGGATTAATGGAATGTGTCAATTGTGATTAAGCATAATTGTCACTTACATGAGGTTAAAAAATACCACTGAAATATAATATCTATATTTGTTACAATAGAGATTTACTCTGATGTTGTGCATAATATATGGTATAAACCAAGATCAATTATAAGGTATATTGAGGACAAATTCAAGTACAAAATCAGCTATACGAAGGTATGAAGGACGAAAATAGAAGATTATGGAGATGAGATTTGGTACATTCAAAACTTCATACGATAATTTGCCTTATCTTCTAGCTTGCATTCTTTACAAAAATACAAGAAGTTACTACGACCTTAAATTACTCCCATCGCTGGACCATCCTTAGCAGAACGTGCTTTAATGGGCTTTCTTCATATTAAGTGCGTAGATTGATGCATTTGTGCATTGTCGTTTCATATTTTGCATCGACGGAACATTCCTGACAAGAAACTATACATGACAGATATTGACAGCAATTAGAGTTGATAGGAATAATTAGATGTTACCCATGGCTTTTGCTTTCGTTGAGAGGAAGAACACTAAAATTGGTATTAGTTTCTGAAGCAAGTGAATGATATAGTTGTGCGTATGAGGCTAGATGTATACCTTATACATGACCATCACGCCAGTCTTCTGTGGGCTATTAACTATTTAAGGAATGGTAACGTGGAGAAGAGATATGCATAAGAGTAGCTAGATATTCACAGCAGATGATACATATGTTACATGGGTGCTAATTTATACAACTAGTTTAAGAACAAACACCTTATAGATATTTTCAAGAGGCTATGTAATCGGAATCAACAGAAAAAATTCAATAAACTTTAAAGGATATTGGACGAGCTAACAATGAAACAAACAAAGGAGCTGTTAAGAATACCAACATAGATAAGTGATGAGGCTTTCAAAGCTCTAGTACCACTCTCTAATAATAATCATACTGTGAAAAGGATGTCGACATTCTAGGTTAGAAAATTTCTATACTGGATTGAGAATTAGCCAAAGTAGAAATATGCTTTATTGTATGACGATGATGATGCTAGGTTTAGCATAATGGTCACCAATTTGACTGAGGTTTACAACTAGATGATACGTGGTGTAAGAGAGTTACTGTTTGTTACTATTATTGAGTTTATCATATATGGCATATGCAAGTATTTTAGAGATCGATATAAAGCGGTTGTGTGCTCTATGTCAGACAATAGTATTTTCTTTGGTATTGTGATAGCGGAGTACTTGATAAGAAAACATAAAAAGATTCAACAACATCGAGTTATACCTCAAGCTACATAGCAGTACAAATTTAAAATCTTATGTGATAACAAGGCTAAGCATGGATTCTACCATAAGAAAGTTATGCATGAGCGTGTCCTGAAGGACGACAGGACGTGCTCATGCCAAAAGCCAAGGCTATACCATAGGCCATGTTCTTATTTTATTGCCGCGAACGCGATGTGTGGAATATTGTACCGTTATTTTATGTCACCTTATTTTAGAAAAAAGAAGTTATCTCATATATCTGGAGTGGTGAGATATATGCCTTCGGTATTACGGAGTCTTTCACAGCTCAACAACCTCATGTTTTTTTACATTCTAGACATTGTGACCAGGACTTCTTCCGCGCTATAAGTTAATTAATCATTTATATCTTAGTTAAATGTACTACGCTTTTTATATATGATATGTCATATCAAATAGGTCGACATTACGCGATAAGTTGATGATGAGCTTGAGGCTATATGCCGATGGAGAACGAGCAGATGATTACTTTCGGTAGGATGCACAACACGATGCGCATTGTCCTTCGTGCTCTCATCTATCATGGCACCAATGTGGTCCCTTCTGTAGCAACGGTAGCAGCAGGAGTCTGCCCTCTAGGTATGCAGCCTAGAGGTAACCTCGCCTATCCACATCTTAAATAAAATTGCTTCCTTTTTGGCATGTGATGCTACTGTTAAAAAATATACTTTTTATAGCTTTTGCTACACCGTACCTTGCTTCCTTCGTAGTAGATACATCGACATAGGGAACAAGGATGTCAGCACAAGGAATCGAGATGTCGACACAAGGAGTGGGAATGTCTTTACAAGGGTTTTTAGGTTTGTTGCATAGTACATATTTCTATTCGGTCTATGATATTCTAGTTTATATTGCTCAACCATTTTTTTCACAGGGTTCTAGACTACACCGCTGTAGATCTCCACAGTCGCGGGTAGATCTGGGCATGGCACCTCTAGATAGGCGTACAACTCCTTTGACCATAATGACCTCATGTTAGATCAGGTCGTGTTCGGCTCCTTCCAGCTTGTAGAAACTCCGCCACCCCACACATAGGAGCTACATGCTTTGACTCCTGTGCAACAAGTCCGCACTAGCCGTGGCATCCTAACCGACCGACTCACCTACTTTCAGGGTCATGTACGAGCGTAGGGTAGGAGGATGAAGAGAGGTAGAGGGCAGGCCTTGGGCCAGTAGTATGTTGTGTCATTTATACTTATTGTTTATACTACTTTGTATTAACTGTTTTGGCTTTGCGTACCTACATTACTTATTATGCGTTAAGACCACGCCGTTTTTACTCTTTATTGTGCACACATGACTGCCGATAGTATATGACAACAACTTTCAGTGCCTTTACTCCTTACTATGCATATAACTACTGAGTCACAATTGACGCTTAGTGATGCCAGTCAACTTTCGGCGTGTGACCATTCCGTCGCTCTCAACACAACCCGACAGTTGACTTTCGGTGCATCATCGTTATGTTGCTTTTACCATAACCCGATGGCCAACTTTCGGCATGTTAATGCATGTTGCATTTAAAAGATTTTTACAAGCACAACACTTTCCACGTGTGAATATTACGTCATTTTCAATATTTTTATTCATGTCTTCCATATATAACGCAACCCATGCTATATAAGACCTCTATATGCACTATGGAGCTTAAGTTTTCACCCACTGGTATCCTTATAAATTCGACACCACTCATTTGCTCTATCTCATATAACATCAAAGAACAATGGATGTTAAACGCGTTTTCACTAAGGATCCCGACTAGAGAAGGGCTCCTTTGGCTTTGCTAATTCCACCTTGGTATGATCATCCGTTTTGTATATATGGTGATCAATGTCAGCTTATGATATCTCGAGACTGTAACACTCGTAAGAGGAGATTCTTTCAATGTCCAAACTATTCTCATGAAGTATAGATTGGATGCACTTGTTTTATTGAATTATTCCTTGCCACAACATTTTCTTCAAACTAATAATTTCTTTGCCAGATCCACGGAAGTATGTATAGCTTTATTCAGTGTATTGATATAGAAAATCTAGTATTTGACTCTAACTATTGGTTTTTCGAGGACTATTGATTTTTCCCTCAGAATCAAATGAACAATATATGAGGAGAAAGGAGGAGTAGAATGACGTCGATGAGCTGAATGGTTAGATTGGAGACTGCAACCTCTTATAATACCTCTATAACGTAATCGTCCTAAGTGTGCTTGGGGTGATCGTTATTAGTTGGTGAGGTCAATAAGTGTCCATACTTTTGGTATAAGTTATTTTATTTGTCCAAATATTCTGAACAACGATTTCACTGTAAGTGCACTATACATCTCTATAATTTGGTTCAAATTGTTGCCACCATAATTACAATAGCTATATATGTATTTTTTTCCCACAAGAATCATCAAGAAAGTGTAAATTCAAACAATAGATATATATGAAAAAATTGTGGTACAACTCCGCATGAATCATACAGTTTAAAATAATTAAATAATACATATCTAAAGTGTCGTACGAGTGAAAAGTCGGCTCCTTTAGCAACAGGTGACTATAAGTGGATGATAGATGATGATATACACAAGTTTTAAATGTGTTTGTACCATGTTACCCGTTGCATTATTTATATTGCATATATTATGTTTATAACATGTAAACTTCTCATTAACTGTGTAATATTTGTCACTTCCGCATATAAATTTATTAATCGTCTGGCCCTCTATTTGATAGTGTAATAATTTTTTAGTATTAACAATTAGTTTCTTACATAATTTATTCATTTCAATTATCTTTTCTACTTACTCCTAAATTTTCTTTACAATTATATTTATAAATAAAAATAGCTTTATTTAAAATATTTTTTCTTTTCAATATTTTGTATGGTGAGGATAAAAACGGCCTAGCAAAGAGTGCCCTGTAAAATTGCAAATTCTAGACGCCTCCTAAGAGAGAAAAAATGCCCAAACAAATGGCTGTAAGGGACCACCTGCAAAAATGACATGTCTCCTTCTTCCACTCACCCCTATTTTGTCGGTGGCTCTGCTGTAGGAAAAAACGCATCTTTATAGGGCGACAAATGGGATGACTATAAATTTTATAGCCCCATCATCCCACTGTTAACGTATATCAATAGACATTTGACACGTCAGATTTCTCACTCTATTGTTTTGCGACAAATGGGATGGCTGTAAATTTTCTAGCCCCTATCCCACTGTTAACGTATACCAATGGACGTTTGACATGTCGGATTTCTCACTCTATTTTTTTTTAAAAAATCTCAGTGTAGATATATAAATTTTTAAATATATGTATTTTAAATATTTTAATAAAAATATATAAATAAAAAAATTCGGTCGTTGTGCTAGGAGCGCGTCCGGTGGTGTCGTTGTGGGCCGGGCTTTAAAACCAGCCGTACGCGCGTGCCGCCTATTGTGAATCGGAGTCCGACTTTGCAATTTGCGCCCACCGACCCCACCACTCGCTGGAGGCGGTGAAATGGCGTTTACACGGGGGGCCTTGGCCTAGCCCCACCTGTCGTTCTAATGTGTTACTAGTAGTACTTGACTTACGTCAAACGAAACGTATTCTTGTTTTTTCCTCCGTTCAATTGTAAAATGGTCGATTTTGATCTGTGTAACCGAGCTTTAATCTATAAAGCTATTTAGCATAAAAAAATTTAACTAATTTTGTAATAAAAATATGTCACATTCACACTGAGTACTATTTTGATATTATCCGAAAATCAATTATTAAAGCAATATACTTTTTAAATAATGGAATTTATTTTATCCTTTGTTTGAAAGAAGCAACAATCAATTATTGTAGGGGTTATAGCCGGGGTGAACGAATGTAAATTACAAATCACAGCTTGATAAAAAAACTGTTTAGAACACGGACCTGTTTAGCAGTCATATTGCTAAACATTGATACCAAATGAAAGTTAACTTAAGAGAGTTGTAAATCAACCATTTGTTCGAATCTTCCTACTACCACAACCATCAAAACTAATTAAGTGAGGACTTCACCATCAAAGATGTTGTACCCTATCGTTATTTCCGTTGCTGCCAAGCACGCTCAAGGTCACTGATACACTATTTATCACATGACAAATTTAGCATGATCAAAACTTCCTCACGACGCAATCATGTTAAGCAACAATCACCTTCACACACCAAAACCCAGTGGATGTGTCATGATAAGCTGTCAAATGACTTAAAATCCTCTAGTGGAATCTTTAGTTGGACCGATCTAACACATCGGTGAATCTTCCAGATGAGTGACGATGGTGGTTAACACAGACGATCATGATTGACGACGAGCATAGTGGTGTGAGGTGACTACAAGACAGGGTTGGAGAGAAGAGAGTGAAACATGATTGTCTATGTCATTATTGACTTAATAATATTATTTTTAGTCAAGCCCAATAAACATATACTCATGGTGGTGAGCTGTGTATAATCATAAAATCTAGAGCATGGCATAAAAAAATACAAATTTGGTCCAACATTTTCTCAAGAAATCAATTTCAGGATTTCAATTATTATATCCATATTCACTCAGATGGAACACCTTGATCATGGCTTAAGACTTGTGATTGTTTAACACGCCTCTAGTTACATACCACTATATAGAAAATATGGAATACTACTTAAAGAAAACAATACAGAATAAATAAACGCTTATATTTTCGAGAAGAAAAAATAAACGAAAATTTAGTAAAAATAGGCCCAAAATCCAAAAGAGAAGGGGAAAAAAAACTCGCACCTCTCCGCCACCAAAGCGAGAGCCCCTTCTCTCGTCTCGAGCGCCGGTAAACTCCACGCCCCCAATCGGCCAATCGCCCATCCATTCCCCGAAACCCTAATCGGCCCTCTCCTCACGCGTCGCGCCGCCTACCGCTCCTCCACGGTCCCGGCGGAAGTTACCCTCCCGCGCGGGGTGGCGGCGATGGCCTCCTCGGCGTCGTCATCCAGGCACCAGGTCACCATCACCCTCGGCCGCAGCGGTCAGGTGAGAGACGTCGCATCGGATCCGCGCGCTCTATTACTCGTGGATTTGCCGCCGTGTTTTGATGCCCTGTTGTGGAATTCGATTATAGCGCTGTTGCTAGTTTGGTTGATTAGAGACAAAACGAATGATCCGATCGATGGAATCACGGTGCGACGCTTGCTTCGCTTTTAAATGTAGCTGTGGCATGTGAGGGATCGAGAATCGCAACGTTTCACTGATATTTGCTTGGATTAAGGTGTTTTTGTGTTGTAAGTGGAGGATAGGGCACTGGATGCAGTTCTGCTCTGTATTGAAGTATGTAAAGACAGGCTCCGTTTCTTTATATTAGGATTTCCCAGTGTGATGAAGGTATCGCTTGAATTGTTGGAAAAAGCTGCACACATTTCTAATGGTCAAAAGCGTGAACAAACATGAGGTGTATGGATAATCCAATCTGCAATATTATGAGCTATAGTTTAGATGAGGAATCTCTGGATCTATTACAGTTCGAGTAGTTATTTTGTTCGATGTCCTTTAAGTGAGAGGGGGCTAGTAATGGTTGTGATGGGTGCATAGTTGGATTAAATGATGAGTGGGGAAGCACCAATGTGGATTATGATGTGATTACGTTGCTAATATACATGTCCATGAAATGAAACATACTTGAATGACTATAAAAAGAAAAAGAGCTGAGGAGAAATTACCAAAGTTGTGCAACAGCTTTTTTTTTGCTTAAGAATGTCCTATTCTGTTTTGCACTGATCTTCTGCTACTTGTTGGCTAATTACGATCATCCATTATTGCATACTCTGAATCCAAAACTCATATGCTTTTTGATGGTAATGCACTAGAATGCATGTAAACATAATCTCATTTCAGTTTGTGCTCTTACCATTCTTATCTGAACAGCTCAGGCTACCTATTCCTCATGTTTATATTGATTCTTTGAAATAATAGATAGTTTGTAGGCATCTTAAACTTGGTGGATTAATTGATACTAACTCAGTCCATACATATAAGGGATTATGCCATTTTTTCTGCAAAAATTAAGGAAATATTAAAAGGACAAGTCATAGTACAAAAGGTGATAGTTTGGGGAATAAACTAGTACAAAAGTTGGTAGGTGAGGAATAAACTAGTACAAAAGCTATGCCTTGGGATCACAAATTCCTTGTACTTGTGGACAAACCAAAAATGTATAATCCCTTATATTTCTAGATGGAGGGAGTACCTGTTTTCAAGCTATTCTATGATGTGAAATTGTGAGCATAGTAGGTTGGATGCAAATGTCTTGTGTTGCTCATATGTTTTTGCCCTTTTGGGAGTCCACCAATTATTCAGTTTTCAGCTTCTTCATCCTTTTTTTGGTTGATTTCAGGTTGTCAAAAGGCGAGCTGTATCTGACATTGATAATGGCGATGGCGTGCACTTAGGAAGAAAACTATCTGTGAGAGACAGGTTAGGAAATAATATGTGTGGTTCTGAGTCATATGATGGCCAGCAACATAACAAAAGGTATCTATCTTGGACCTACAAAGTTTATTGTGGGAATAGTCTATTTCTTGCCTGACAACTCTTGCCTCCATCTAATTTTCATCCCTGAACTAGAGAATCAGTAAAAGTCGCCCCTCTACTCTGAAAATCGGTTATGTCCTTCAGCCCTGTTTGATTGATGTTTTTACTGAGATGGTATCTGTTAGACAGACCACTGTGTACACATTTCTACAGTATCTAAGTATGATCCAATGTGGTGATGGGGCCTGTCTGTTACTGAAGGAGAGAATAAGAGGAAATTGTGGTTTTCATTGCCACCACTGACCTGTGGGCCTGACTGCCATCACAGAATAAGCCAATTACAGGGGCTGGGAAAAGTCACACACACACACACACACACACAAATCATGTGATATGGATCAACTGGTGGATCAATAATTTATCAAATTTGCTAATAACATTTAGTACTAAGCAGTTTACCTTCAATTCTGTTCATAGCAGTGCAGTTTTCGGTTTGTCAATTGCAGTACAATTTGCTCTTTTATTCATCTTAGCTGATCTAGTCATTTATTATGCTTAACTTGTAGCACGTGCACATGCTTTTTTATTTGTTCAATGAGTGTTCGTACATGTAGTATTAATTATGCTTAATTTGATAGCTTTGGTCTGTTAAGTTATTCTGTGTTCCTTAGAAAGCAATTGCTTACTATACCATTTACAATATGGTATAATTAGATCTATCGTGTTAATTTCATTATCTCCCTTGCATTCCAAACAGATACGATTGCTTCAATTCTAATTAATTGCTTACATATTTTACTTTCTCATGCTAGAATTTTTTTTACTCACTTTTCAGACGACAGACAGAAACCAATAGTTTGCAGCATGGAGGTAATGGTATGGTTGATGATGAACACTTCATTTTCTTGCTTCTTATCCACTGAAATGTAAATGAACACCCTGTTTGACACTAATATTTCGTGCATACCAATATACCATTTTAAAGATTGCCAGGTTGGTAGGGATGATTTGAGATTGAAGCTCATGAAGAAAGGCTTGTCAAGTAATGGTGGTGCAGAACAGAATGGAGTGGATCTCCGTGAAAAGCTTTCCAGGAAACCTAAGAATTTACGGAGGTATGATGCAAGAGGGTATGTTCCAGAATCAAGGTCTAGATATGACAGAAGAGATAAGATTACAGAATTAAGGTCTAGATATGGCATGAGAGAGAGGCTCCCTGAGCCAAGGACATTTACTCTTCCAACCCGAATTCCTTCTGCCAGAAGTATGGATGATTTGATAAAGTTGGGCTCTTCAAGAGAAGGTTACTCCTTGTGGTCAGCTGGTGATTTGGGGCACAGGTCCCCTGAAAGGCTTTCAAGTGCTTGCAGAGATGTGTCTCCGTCAAGAACTTATGATCATATTCATTCCATGCCACCCATTAGATCTGCTGGTACCTCAAGGACTTCAGGTCTTATCTCTAGAGATGCTCCTGATGCATTAAGAACTCAACCTTATGCTGGCAAGTCCACCATTTCTATTGATACAGCTCAGCCAGCAAATGGAGTTACTCCATCTACCACAGTTCTGCCTAAAGCTCCTGTGATGGTTTGTATTTTGTACTTCCTCTTGTATATTTAATTTAGTCATGTCTCTGAATAAAAGTAAAACTTAGCTAAATTAATTTCATTCTTTATTCTTGGCATTTGGATTTTTTTTCAAACCATGTGTTCTGTTCTATATTTACCATTGAAATCAAAGATTAACATACCAAAGATATATCTGTGATAATACGATTCATCTTGCACTTTGGCTAGTTAAGTTTGTATCACACCAGTCATTTGTTACTACTGCCTTGGAACCAGAAGACCTTTAGTCACATCGTTGATACATGATAATTCACATTTACTGCTGATACAGATCATACAATACAACTTCCATTTGTGACAATGGAAAACACCTCTTCCATTCAAATTGCTGTGTTTAGTTATCTGTATAAGAGCTCCACTAGTTATGCTTGTAACTAGCTGAGGTGCTATACTAATTTTATTAGTCAGTTTCTGGTTTTGTGTTTTTTAACTATTATTTATTCTTGCAGTTTTCTGACATTTTTGCATGCAATTTTGCAGCCAGAAATGCCGCTAACAGTTACTGGGTTGCTGAATTCACTAGGACTTGAGAAGTATGTCTTCCTCTTCCAGGCTGAAGAGGTGATTTTCCGTTACTGATTCATTTCCAACTACTAAACCTATTTATGGTTGTATTATGATTGCTATATCTATAATGTTCTTTTTTTGTGAACAATCATTTCTGTTATCCATTGACTACCTTACTGCCTCTTGTATTAGTATATTTGAATGCCTTTTATGTTTGATCTTTTGCTTTGCATCGGGTTATAGGGTTCCAGTGTTCTCTTTCCTGTATGCATACTAATTCGTTTTTTGCAGCTTTGTTCATATCTCCTCTCTCTCTCTCTCGCTCTCTCTCATGCACACAGTTATTCACTACTGCCATTCCTTGTCTCACCCCTTTCTTGGCTACACCATGTTGGATGCTCCAAGTGTATCTCACCACCATAAGCATTTTTTAGGTTATGCAATATCGAGAATGTGTTTGTCAATCACATGTCTGTGTAAGCATAGGCTTGTTTTAACGAGTACTCATGCATATGTGTTAAAGCAAATAAGTCTATTGAGTGATCACTGTGGAGATGTCAATATTTTCTTTCCTTATTGTTTGTTACTTTATTTGCCCACAGGTGGATATGGCTGCATTGAGTCAGATGGGAGACAATGACCTTAAGGAAATAGGGGTACCGATGGTAAGATATGGCTTTTATTCATACTAGCATCTTCTTTACATAATATATAGTGATGTTCTCTGAGTATTTTGTTACTGAAGTACTATTCTTAGCCATCAAACTGAATGAAATTTGGATACTGTGTAAGGAACTGTAGTTAGAGTTAATTTGAATCGTTTAGTTGAAAGGCTACTTGCAAACTAAATCAGTCATGTACACATTTGTACATAAAAAATGGTGCACCAGAGCTTCTCTCGATGAGAGTAGATTTTTGTCTCACTAAAAGTTGCCACTCCAAGAATCCAATGCATGCAAGCTGGTCACCTTTGGTCACCATTTTGAACATAACGGGTTACACAGGGTTTTTGTGGTATGCAGTGCTGCCTAAGATGTGTGCTAGCAACCTGCAAGTATCAAATATTAATAGCAAGCTAATTTGTAATACTATGCTCCTGTTTGTCTATTTAGATATGTGTTGTATCACAATCCAGGTTATAGGTCCACCATCCCTTTAGACATAATTAATTGGTGTTTAGGTCAACCAAATTACTTAGAAAACAATCCAAAACATTTGTCCGAAACGACAAATAAAACCGACTGGAGGTTGTACTATTGCAAGGATGTGCTGCACTATATGTTGTGCTTTCCCTGAAGCCCTCTAGCATGCCTAATCAATTGAACCCCACATAATGGGAGGTCTCCTTTGACCTAGAACGTCTAGCAGAGATCATCAGCATCTCAAACATGCTAGTAACTATTTGCAGTAATTCTGACTCGTGCAATATCATTTTCATGGATCAGGGTCCTAGAAAGAAGATTCTCCTTGCAGTGGCACCATATTCAAAACGTCGTAGATGAATCGCATGCTCAGGAACTTGGAACGGTTGTGGGCAATGGCAATTTATTGGTGTAAGCTGCTTCATTGCAGATCTTGTATATCCTAGTGGTCTAGTCCTCTAGGCAATCTGTTTCATTGCTAATAGATTAATGCAGCGCCTTTCTTGGCGTGCACAAAGTCTTATCTGTCAGCTGATGATCCCAATCCTGTTATTCACGAGCTGCCCCTTGTGTAGCACGATCTGAAACACATGGATATATGGCTTTTCTATGCTAACCAGTCTTTTTTTAATCTTTGGGAGTTGGAAACATGGATGACTCGTAATTGCAATCCCATGATTTATGGCCTGGGAGCGTTTTCAATTGAGTTCACTGGAACATGTTGGTGTTAATTTTGTGTACAGAATGCGAAGCGGATTGTTCTCCTGCCATTTTTGTGTTCTTTTGTGTGGCGTTTTCGGTGTTAATGCACTTTCTGTTTACATCGGTTGCTACAGGTAAATCCCTCTGTAGACTGTAGGCATGGTCTATAACTGGGTGCTGAAGCTAGAAGAGTATAACTCGACTGTCGAATGATAAGCTTTGGCCACTGTACAAAAATCGCATCGATGGATGCTGATGGTGCGTCTTACTCCCTCCATCCTAAATTGATTAGCGCATAACGAGAGTGCACCGAGACCAAGATAAGCCAAATACTCTCCCGTGCTCCATTTGCTCCGTATCGATGCGCTAACAAACTGCATGAGTGCACAATCCCGCTACCTCCTAGCCGCTAACAGTACCGATGTCCATTTACTCCCATGCGCAGAAAAACGAACAGGCGTCGATCATTT
Organism: Oryza coarctata; assembly: GCA_030770085.1. Lineage (NCBI taxonomy): Eukaryota > Viridiplantae > Streptophyta > Magnoliopsida > Poales > Poaceae > Oryza > Oryza coarctata. Next base: position 11,831,576 of record CM061468.1, read on the forward strand.
GGGAAAAAACGCACAAAATTTATATGCTGATCAGTTCGGGATTTTAGGGAGTATTTGCATGTCTCGTTTGTTTTTCTGGCCAAACCTCGTGCACATCTGGCAATGGGGAGCCCACTAGGTCTAATGGACCTTCAGCTTAGACATGTTCTTTTCGGCTTAAGGGGCTTAGTTATTCCTTATTTTTTATGAATATACTTTTTAAATTACTAAATGGTTTTCGTGTAAAAATTATATACATTTTTTGAAAAAATTAAATAAATTCATTTTCCATGTTTTTAATAGTTAATAGTTAATTAATTATATACTAATCATGCTTCTCGTTTTGCGTGGTTAGTAAGACAAAATTAACCACGAAAAGAACGGGCCCTTATTCCTAATTGGGCAGATTATTGCGCATTCACACAACTGTTTACTCAAGGCGACCATGAACATCGTACCGAATTACTGATAATCCAAACTATAACAAGAAAGGATTGAGAGAACACTGTTGCTGCAGCCCGCAGATGCTTCCTGCCCCTGCCGAATTAATCATCACTCTTAACGGGCACTACCTGGCCTTCGTTGTCAGCCGATCAAAATTGCAACCAAAGGCTCTCTGCCCGACAAGCACCGACCTTGCACTGTCCCGATGATCTACAGAGAGCAGAAGCAACCCACCACAGGTTGGCCGATTTATTAGGAGAGGAGAGGCCGTGGCGTCCCCATAGCCCGTGTTGCCGGCTTCAACCGCTCGTCCGTACAAAGCAGCAGCAGGAGCAAATGCTGCTTTTCGCCTCCATGTGCCCAACGGCGGCAATCCGCTACCTTAACATGGCGTGGTGGTCAGTCTCTTTTCACGGGAGACTACGCCTTTGTAACCGCGTAATTGAACCGGTTTGTATTGCATCCACTGATCCACATGAACATATGTGTGGACCTGGAATAATGATGTGATTTCTGATGAAGACGAAATGCACTTCCATCCGTCGGATGTAGGAATCCACATGGTTAAGCGATAATGGCATGTACTAGCTGTGAACATCAACGGTGAGGCCGGTCATGGTCACTCATCTTTCATTGTGACACTGTGTGTAGCTGTGTATCATCTAAAGCCCAAAAGAGACATGAACACATCACAAGTTCACAAAAGCTCATTGAATCCAATCCTAAATTGCCGAAATTTTAGCCGCACCATAACACATGAGAGTGGAGTGGCAATGCTCCCCAAAATCAAGTTTAGAGGACATCGCAGTGCCGCCTCACGACGCCCTGCCGACCCGTCTTGACGCCGACGGCGCCGAGCTTCTGCATCGCCCTGGCGAAATCCTGGAAGAAGGCCGTCCGGTTGTCGGCGTAGCGCTGGACGAACACCCTGGTGACCGGGTACTCCCACAGCGCGGCGTCGGAGGCGAGCAGGCCGAGGCCCCGGGGCAGGTTCTTGAAGTAGAGCTCGTCGAACTTGCCGGGCGTCATGATGTCGTTGAAGATGGAGATGGTCTGGTCCTGCTTGTAGTTGGCGCAGGAGCTCTGCAGCGCGCGCGCGAACGCCGGGTTCAGTGACGGGTCGTACCCGTCGGCGCTCCTGAAGTTGTAGAGCCTGTTCGCGAACTCGCCGCAGTGGGAGAACCCGACGGTGTGGGCGCCGGCGAGCGCGACGAGCTCCTGCGGCGTGAACCCCTTGCGCGCGAACAGCACCGTCATGGAGCGGGCCGACATGTTGGTGCGCGGGAGGTTCCCCTCGACGTCGCGCGCGTCGGAGCGGCGGGCGTCGCGGCGGCCCAGCGCGACGGGGAACCGCGGCCCGCCGAGGATGCCCACGAGGTCGCGCGCCGCCAGCGCGAGGATGTCGGCGCAGGAGACGGCGCCCGGGCAGGCAACCTCGAGGGCGGCCTTGGCTCGGGCGACCACGTCGAACGAGTCCCCGGGCAGGGAGAGGTTGATCTCCGCGGCGCGCTCGGGGGACCGGTCGGTGGAGAGCGGGGAGACGAGGACCGACGCGTCGCAGCCCCCGACGAAGCAGTCGTGGAAGAAGAGCCGCAGCGTACCCGCCGCCGTGGACGGGTTGGCGCGCTGCTTGGCGGCGACGACGTCGGCCACGATCTGCTCCACGCGCGGGCAGCTGTGGCGGTAGTAGTTGGGGGACAGCCTCCCCGCCGCCACCGCGCCGCGCGCGGCGACGAGGCCGGCGACGAAGGCTAGGAGGACGCAGCGGAGAAGAAGCGCGCCCATTGGAGCGCGGAGATAGGCGTACGTTGCGGCGGGAACGGCAGCGGCGGCGATTCTTGGCTCGATCTGGGGGAGGAGAGATAGGGGAAGGAGAGAGAGAGAGAGAGAGAGAGAGAGGAGGTGAGGGTGATTATTGGAGAGTGGACTGCACTTGGGGACTGAATTAATTGCAGAGGTTTAAGAGTGGAGGTGCGGCTACGCGGTGGATTGTAAAGACGGGGAAGAGGAGCTCGAGGCAGGGGGTGGTACGGATGTTCTGCCGCGCCGCCTCTCTTTCAGTCTTCCCCTCTTAGAGTTACCGTGCCATTTCAGCATTTCTTTATTTTTAATTTATTTTTTCTATTAACTATTTATTACAATGCTGATGTATAGTTATTAGTTTACGTGGATTTCATGTAAGAGCTACGTTATCTAAAACCATATTGACATAGAGATGAAATGTGACAGTTTCTAAAGTTGAGAGCTCAAAATTGAATAGTTTTCATAGTTAAGAGATAAAAATTAAACTTAAATCTATAGATGAGGAACGAATCTAAATTCACGAGTCCTTTACTATATGAAGTAACTTAGAGGTTAAAAACAATTTTAACTATATTCATTACCATATTCTTTTTCCTTGACATAGAGTCAAAAACCAATGAGAAAGAAAACAATATGAAAGTCAAAAATAGAATTGTTCAATCGAAAACTGATAATAAATATCAGAAACACCGAACCACAAACATATATATCTTAGCATGGCTAGTGTGACAACGTAAGCTTATGCTTACACTATGTAAAGTGAGAACAGTCGGTAGCTAGCGGTCAAGAATTACCTGTACCATTTTCACTTCTATAAGTAACTACCTGCGCAGAGAAAATGTAATTAAGTTTTAGGTAACATATCGTGTTATACTATCCTCCTCCTTTAATACTTGACGTTGCTTAGTTCAAATGTAAAACATAAAAAAAACGGAGAGAGTACATCTTCTGTCCTGCAGCGAAGCAATCGCCTGAGGGCAGCAGGGGCAGGACCAGATGGAACTCAACCAGGCAATGATGGGAAGAACGCTCCAATATTTGGCCGGCCTGGCCATATGCTCCGGGTCTCCATCTGATGCATGGGACGAGAGGCCCTGCACACGCACGAGAGAGCACTAATTGAAAGCTACTCCAAACGTGTCGTGGAGGTTTTAGGTTTTAACGCTCTACTCCAAAGAAGCCATCCTAGCTATGTGTGGACCTGATCGTTTGTGCAACTCTTGTCTAGATGCCTTCTTTTCGTTTTTGATTCTATAATTAACTTTCCGACACAATTCCCCGTAAGAACGTTACACTTGCAACTTGGAACTGACGAGAGCATGGCATGGTAGTCAGTAGTCAGTACTATATAAGTACTTGAGTAGTACTAGTAGCAATCTAGCAGGGGTATGGCCGTATGGCAGTCTGCATTTGCGCTGTTGTTACGCACACCTGCTTGGGTGCCCTGTCTAAGCGCACGGAGAAAGAGGTGCCCCTTTTTTTTTGTTAATTGAATACATACCATTAACAATTTGATGCTATTACTATTCTACTATTCGCAAAAATACCATTAATATTTGGGTGAAACCTTTCCACGTCACTTTCTATGCTTAATCGCTACCGTGACCGCATTTGATTGTTTTTGTCCTATGTCAATGACTATACCGACTAAGTCGGATCAAGTGGATGTAGACAGACCATCATTTCATTCTCCTCGACCAAACCCTAACCCTAGTAGTGGTAACGATTGAGTGTGGCATTGATGAGTGTGAGGTCTGAAAAGAGAAACTTGCTGAGGAGGGAGAGGTAGGGCATATGATTCTAAGAATAGAGCCCGTGCGACCCAGTGCAACAATGGATAATAATCTAGTTGAAGGAAGGTAAGCATATCGAATCCACAGCACTTTAGTTTGATTTGATGTGTTTTGAGTTGATTCGGCAGGTCGTATTTACGTATTCCATTAGGATTTGACTTATTTTCATCCCTATGTTAGTACACGCTTGTTCTCACTAGAGTTAAAGGTTGAAGTTTTTACGATAATAGATTCGGATGGTAGGCGGAGGTATACTAAGGGTTGTCTATTGAAATGGGATGTTGAATATGGTAGCTTTTTTTCTTGACCTGTTGATGTTAAGCTTAAACTCAGAGGTGAGATGGTGCTAAGAACATACTGCAACTGTATGGTTCTTGAACAAGGGTTGTAATGAGGACGCTAGAATTGTGCAAGAATCTCAAATGGTTGATATGTTTGAAATGTACAAGCTAGAAATACGTGCTAAACTAATGATTGTAGTGGTTGAGAGTGCACACTATGATGCTAGTGCTAATACCATAGAGTTGTTGTGTCTTTCAATGCCTATTGAGACAGAGCCTTTGTGTGTTATTCCACCTACTCAAAAAAGGCGTGGAGCATCTGTATCTAAGGTGGCAGATTCTAGTGAACCTGCAACTAAAATAGCAAATAGGACATTGCCTAATGCATTTGACATGGAGGAGAAGTATGTAGGTGTTAATGATAAGAAACTGTATATTCCACCTACTCAGCTGCCAAACCCTCTGTTGAACCATCTGGGACTGCTCAACCTCATAGAGAGGTTAAGATGTCAGTGATTGAGGAGGATGTTATATTTCCTAACATGATAACTTTCAGAAAAGCAATTAGGTACTTTGTTGTTGTGAAAGGATTTGAGTTAACTAGTTTGCAAATAGATCCAATAAGATTCATTGCCAATTGCAAACATAAGGGTTGCAAATGGCGTATTCATGCTTTAAAGCTATCGAATGAAAAAACTATTGAGGTTTGTCTATCAATTTGTACATATTAAACCCTATTGTTGCAGATGTGACTCAATTAATGTAGTGTTGTTTGTTTGTGCAGATAAAGAAGCCACCATTTCCACATAAATATCCTGCTACCAAACTTATTGAAGAAAAGATGGCCACTCAAGATTGTATTGCAAATAGGCTAAACGATTGGATGAAGAAGAATCCTAACAAATGAGCCAAGGCAGCAAAAAAGAAGCTGGAAGAGCAATATGAGATCAAGCTAAAGTAATCAAAGGTTTGGGCATGGATGAGAATTGCACAGAACCATATTCGTGGTAAGTATGAAGAGAGCTTTCAGCTGTTATTCAATTGGAAGACATAGATTGAGAAGAGATCACCATGTACAATTGATAACATTGAGTTGTAGAAGTTAGAAAAAAAGATGTGTTTCAATAGAATGCTTGTTGCTTTCAAACCACAAGTAGATGAATTTTTAAATGGTTGTAGTCCATATATTGGTGTATGTACAACTAGATTAATTGGTAAATACAATGGTCAGCTGGCCTCAGCCACATCTGTTGATGGAGATAGCTGGTTCTTTTATGTTGCCTTTGCAATCTTCGACTCAGAGATAGATGACAATTGATTGTGGTTCATATAACAGTTGCATGGAGCTATAGGTGCTCCTAATGGGTCAGTTATATCAATAGATGCATGTAAAGGGCTAAAGAAAACTGTAGGTGCTATATTTGATAAGGATGAACATAGAAAGTGCATGATACATCTTTATGGAAATTTCATGAAGAAGTATAGGGGTCATATATTCACACTAAAGTTATAACAGAGGATGGTTTTAGTCATCACAGGAAATAAATTTATGATTTTTATCCCGATGCCATCATATATCTAAAGCAACATCATTTAAGGACTTGGTACAGGTGTGGGTTCCAAGAAACATATAAGTGTGATTATTTGACCAACAATGTTTCTGAAAATTTTAATAACCAAATTAAAGCTCTAAAGGGACCGCACCTTCATGAGCTTGTTGATTCTTCGAGAAGGCTATTCATGGAGAAGATGTTCTTAAGGAGACAAGTTGGTGAGAAGTTAGCTGGAATCTTGCTCAATGTGATTAAGGAGCTCAATGTAGCAAGTAACAAGCTGATTGTTGTCAAGGTTACTAGAAATAATGATGATACGACAAAGATTTTATTGGTTGAGAGGGACAACTACACCAAGAGGCATACAGTGCACTTGACTAGCCACAGTTATTCATGCAGGAAGTGGCAAACCTTGCAACCATGCCTTGTCATGGATCTGTTCCAACAAAGAAGATATTGCTGATTTTGTTTCTAAATACTACTCTATGAGCAATTTTAAAGCAGCATATGCAAGCAAGATGCTAACCATGTTAGATAGATAACAATGGCTTATGCAGGATCTAAGCTTCAAAGTATGGCCAACTAAGTTGAAGAGGGGTGCAAGGAGGCCTAGAGTTCAGAAGATAAGGAGTGCACCTGAGCCAAGGACAAGAAGGGTTAGATGCAAGAGATGCGGTTTTGGCCACTTTAAGAAGACTTGCAAGCTTGCTGAAGCACTAAATGATGTTGATGAGAGAACTACTGCTACTCCAAGAGGTACTATTATAACTTGTCTTTTGACATTTATAATTTATTAACATTTGCATTCCATTATTTTGCAAGAAGAAAAATCAAGATGAAGCTCCATCTAGCCAGCCTGCTAAGAAGAAAAAGACAAAAAAGAAGAAGAAGACACCCAAGAAGAAAAAGACACAACAGAAGAAGAAATATGCTCAAGCTACCTCAAAAATTATAGTAAAGATTGTTAGAAGCTTATACAAGTGGCTTGATTCATGAAGTACTTACTACTATATTTTTTTAAGGCCTTGCTTGTATGGCCGAACTTATAGTGTTGGCAACTAGAAATATTGATTTTGCTGAGACCTTGTTGTGGCAATCCTTTAAGTATTTGTAGTGCATTGTGTCTGAACCAATCATTTTGAGGGCCTTAATATCAAAACTCTGCTATTATAACTTGTAATTAAGCTATGACTTGTTTCCTGTTGTTAAATATTCTAGATGTTGTCAGTTTATTCCTTAAAAAATGATTACAGTTAATTCTTGAACATTATTTCAACATGTTGCCATCTTGTGCTTAAATTTAAGTTGATGGTTTCTCCAAACTTTCTAAAAAATTAGCACAAAATTGATACAACATAATTGACAAACAACATCGTTCATTCATTCAATATTCCTTCGTAACATGTCTTCAAAAAGCTACAATTGGCATACATCTCAGGTTAAAAATTGATAGTGAAAAAAAATCAACTTTACACAGACCAAACAAAACATTTTCCTACGCCTAAACTTATCTGCTTTCAACATCTTTTTCAGCTTTTCACACTCCTTTCACTAACCAAGTTCCTTATTCATGGACTGTAGTTTAACTTTACATCCTTCAATCAAATATTGCAGCTTGGTATTCTCCTCCATCACAAGATGTTGGTGTAGCCTGTTGCAAGATTCTTGTAGTGTATCGTGCTCGTCCTTGTCACAGTATGCCACCATTTCCTCAACATGGTGGTTCAAGAGAACAACTCAACTCAACCAAAACAATAAGATGACCAATGTAAACAAAATGAGCAAAGATGGGACTAATATCTTGCAATCACTTAAGCCACTACCACCTAGGGTTCCTTGTGGTATACAATATAAGCGTCGCCGCAGGTTTACGGCAAGCACATCTCAACTTCAGAATAGAAGCCGAGGGCTAGGAGTGATGAAGGCTAGAGCCACTTGAACCATCGCACTTTTTCCGCCTAGGGTTAGGTAGGTAGGGGAATGTGGTTGCGTTGACATGGCTCGGTTCAGTCTGATCAAACTGATTGGATACCATATTCAACTTATGCTAGGGGTATTTTAGTCCATACAGAAATACAATAACAAAAAACGAGCCTGATGGTAGGGGTATTTTAGTCCATACAGAAATACAATAACAAAAAACGAGTACAAACGTGATTTACATACAAAGTGGCGTAGAAACAGTTTTAATGGTATTTTTGCGAATAATGGAATAGTAATAGTATTTTTTAAAACCATGGTATGATTCAATTAAACTTTTTTTTCACGCGAAGCACCAAACAAGACAACGTCGCCACACGTAGGGGTGGGCAAAAAGAAAAGGCAACGGAACCACTCAGAACCAAGCCGAATTGTTGGTGTTCCCGGTTTTTGGTGGGTGCCTGGGTTTTTATTTTGATGTGGTTCGGTGTTCGGTGTGTACAATGGTTTTTGTTCGCTGTGAACCAAAGTCACTGAACAGGCCGAAGTTTTCGCGCGGAGGGGATAGGTTGGAGGCGTCTCTCACGATCTGGGCCCGCATGCACGACGGCTTTTGCACCTCTGCGCATGGGCGGTGGGGTCCACTAGCCTTCGTTGGCTGTGCGCCATGCATGCACTCATGGGGCCCACGTCCCACGTCAAGGAAAGAACGCCTGGGCAAGAACAGTTGTGCGATGGGCAGCTGGGCAATAGTTTCTTCGGTAGAAACCGGAGCCCCGAACGTATTGCTTCGGTTTCCTTCTTTCTAGCGCCTGTTCCTGTTTCTATTTTGTGAAAACCGACATTACTAGAAACCGAACCAATAAGACCGAAGATACCGAATGCCCAGTTCTAGTCTCACGGGAGAGGAGCTGGGACCTGGGGGAGGACGGAAAAGTAGCCGAGCGAGAAGAGCAAAAAGAAAAGCGGAAACCGGCGGCCCCGCGTGCGCTATTGCGCGCTCCATCACCGCCGCGAAATCGTGCCGTCCTCTCGGCGTCACGAATAACGGGCTAGCGAAGTAGCGAGACGCGCGGCGAGGGCGGCAACGGATGGCTATCTAGCTGCAGGCAAAAACCGCAGGATGCTAGCCGCGCTGGCGCGCTGCGTGCCCCACGTCCGTGAACAGAGTGCGCGCGCGGCCGGGGTTCACGTTCACCGGCCGGCTGCCCCGCACTTGTCTTCGTGATCTCCAGAAGCATCTATCTCCCTGTCTCGAAACGTACAGCTGTGTGAGCGTGCCTGTTTGGAGTCCATCTCCTGCCTTCATTTGGTGGAGCCCGGGTAGCGTGGCGAGAGAGAATCACAGGAGGAGCACTAGCGGTATAAGGTTTACTACCACTTTGGAATTTGAAGCGATCCTTGGCTCACACGCTTTCAGGGTTCACAAGACCCACAGGTCATGTATATCATATGATTATCCGCTTGAGATTTTGACCATGCAGGTGCCAAAATGCACGGGCTCTATCTGGTTCCGTCGTCGGAAACGGACAGCGTAAGAAACCGCGCACAGCCGGAGCCAGGATAGCCCTACAGTAGATGACAAAGTCCTGAACGACCCTAATTATTTTCCGAGGACAGGAAATAAATTGTTCAGGGACCAACCGGCCAACCCCCGGCTCTCGAATCGTATGCACGCAGGCCAGCATGTGCCAACAAAACCTTACTTCCCCACCCTTTTTTTACAGTGATACAATAACACAATTCTCAAAGCATTGACGGAGCACACCAAAACTTTAGGTGGGCCATACATGTCGGCCGCTTGCTGCTAGGGCCACGACCGATGAGCGATGACACAACGGATGAAATTTGAGACCCCGATGTTAAAACGATAAAAATAAGGTCTTCTATTTAGCGAATACAAATAAAAAGAGAAAATTTTACTTCAATCAATTTACATGAACAAACCAAGAAACACACCAGCTAACAACAATAATGACGATCTAGCTAAGTAGGAACTAACAAGAGAATCATATCCTAACGTAGTAGTCTCGTTCTCTTTGCTAAGCAAAGCGTAAAAATGAAACATGTCGTTATGAGGTTTAATTCTTCGAGGTAGTTATAATTATCCTCGAACACCTGCTATAATTAAGAACAACAAATCTGTTAAAGAAGAAAAAGAGAAACTTAAAAAAAATAAAAAGTAAGAGATCAAAAATATGTTAAAAATTTTAATCATAAAATTTTTAGTTTTTTTAGGGTTAGCGTTAGGCTATGGATGGCATAGCTGCGTCATGCAACCCACTGTCTTAGGGGGTGCTCAGCGAGTGTCGCAAAGCTTCTACCAGCTATACTTTTTATATCTTAAAATATATTAATATAATATAGCATAATTAGATGCAACGTAGTATTATAAATATTTGTGGTAATCTATGGTATCTAATCATAATATAGTTTATATACTATTTAGATTTGTGATAATAAATAATATATAATTATAATACCAAGTTACTATATTCTAAAACAAATTAGTATCACTTAACACAACATCACTAACAATCCCAGACAAGTACGGACAACAACTAAAGAGATAAAAAAAATCTCCCATTGAGAAGCTGAGAATGCCTGCACCGAGGTGCGACCGTGCGAACGAAGCGGCCGGCCGGGGCTACGTCGCAGCACCAAGCCACCCACTTGACCAGGCCACCACCAGAACGCAGCGGCCCACCCGCTTTGTCCGGGAGCATCGCGCACATCGCGCTCCTCTACCGTGCGCGGCTGTGCGCCACGATCCGTGGCCTCTGGACCGGGATTCCTCCGTGACTCCGTCTCGATTTGTCCGTCTCGCGGTTGGGTTTCCGTGAGGGCGAAGGTGGGTGGGAGGACAGGAGAAAGAAAGTCTAAGGGAGGACACGAGAAAGAAAGTCTAATTTAACTTTGTTAAATATAGGTTAAATCTGAGTTATATTTCTTAATTGTAAAAATCGGTGCAAAACAATTCCTCAATGATCTTTAATGCAGTTTTAGCTATTGACCTATCTGAGGTGATGTTTACGTAACATTAGAAATAAAGATAAAAATTAAAAAAGCCAATAAAAATTAAAACAATAAAAAATATAGTCGACTCATATGAGATCACATGTTAGAGAGACTCTAAATAAAAAGGGTTGTCATACGAGGACCTTAACAACAACACCGCTAGGTCAACAGTAGGGAAGTAGGGGTTCCTTAGCACAATTAGTGATACTATTGGCAACAGCGACGAATGGTGGTGAGCACTCCCCTCCTATCTCTCTATCCCACAAACAGGGTAGGCGAACGGATAGCATAGAGTTCATTCTTGTCACAGCCGTCATCAAGGGCCACTCGCACAACGACTTGGGGCAGGTGACCAAAATTGATGAGAGCTAGCGATGACGTGGTGTATAAGCAGGTTGCATTGTTGGCCACGCTCACCAGATGCGACATCCTCATCCCGCCTGCATCGTCCAAGAGCAAGATTGAGAAGTAGATGATGAGCTCGACGAGGGAAAGAAAGAGCTTAAGTGGTGAGGCCAGTCAAGAGGGAGGAGCTTGAGCGTTGACCTTTCCTAAGTCCAATACGATCGGGCAGCGGCAACTTCTCCTCGACTGCTCTGGTGCAACGATGGTGACCTCCCAGCAGGCGCACCATGACATCTTCGACAATAGCATGATGACAAGTAGCACCCCGACGCATGGAAGAGGTATATTGGCTGACGCTCCTTCAACACCTCGTTAGTGAGGCCGGTGCGGATCTAGCTAAGCCTAGGAGCTACACCATCTCCCCCTTCCTCTTTTCCTTGCCTTCCCCACCCTCCTGTCCTCCTCCACCACTCACCATAGTGGCTCGACAATGAAGTAGCGATGGTGGTAGATTTTGGTAGCGGTGGTCTCCGAGCTATGACTGCTGCAACAGTTTGCAAATTTGAGAGAAAACTTAACGATGACTTCTAAATGACAGCATGACAGACAGGCAATCGTCGGCCGCTTTGCCACCAAGATATGGGGATAGGGTGGAAATAAGTAACAATGATATGTGAGGACTATATTTTTATTTTATTTTTTTCTTGTCACTTTTACGTGGTCTCATGTTTATTTTTAATTTGGTTGTCAGACGCTATGTCAACGTAAACAATACTTAAAACAGAGTCATTTTATATAATTTTATCAGTTAAAGTTGTTATATCTAGTTTTAGGATTAGGTATACCAATCAAATCTGACCAATATTCGGGGAGTGAAATTGGACGTTTTCCGAGGACTAGAGGATGCGCGGCGCCGCGGCACAAGGGACTGTGTTGATCGCGCGTCGCGTCCAAAACAATTTTTGGAGCGTGCCGCATGCCGCGCGACCAACGCGGTGGCCTGTGGGTTCTCGCGATGATTCAGGACTGCCCCCCTGGTCTGGCCTGCGCGACGTTGTGGGCTGTCACCATGTCCTTTGTCAGCCCATCGCTCGACAAGCAAAAGCATTGCGAGTTGCAAGCGGCACACTACACCGATTCCCAATGGCTGGTGCGTACTTCCGCAGCGGATGAATAGCGCATGCGGCATGCCCAAGAGCAGTGGTAAGTGGATTCAGGCGAAATGGTTGCCACGACTACAGGTGCAACGGTGCTTGCATCCACGATATGCGTGAACATTGTGTTTGATGCTCGTCAGTTTGTCATGGATGCTACGGTGTTTTGCCGCCACGATGAACGTTCTGGATCTTGGCTAAGCTACTATAGGAAACGGTCACAGCACCAGGGACAAAGCTTGGTGGAAGTTGGTAGCGTTACGACTTGTACGACCACCCGTGCCTCCTCTTTAATGCCATAGTATTCCACGACTTTTTGCTTAAGATAGTACACTGTACACGGACAGGCATATCCGCAGTCCTCGCAACACGACAACGCATGAGACACAAGGACTGACAGAGTGTAAATAGCGTACACAGGCCATAATAAAAGCAGACAGTACGTGCAGACTTTGCAGTGCGATGGATGGATAGAGCTAGGAGGGTAAAGTCTTTTCATTTTTTAGAGCTTCTTGCTTGCTTGCATCTTGCATGTTTATCCTCCTCAAAGAATCGTCTCGTGCTTCTCAGTTGCTCATGATCTCAGTTGACAACTTGGCCGTGTGTCTTCAAGATCTTGGGAGTTGGTAGTCATTATCACAAGTTCGTAGCGACACTGTCAGTTTTGGCGAACCACAACCTGTCGATGCGCTGCAAGATGTGTGTAGGAGTACATTGGTTTCGCGAGGACGTAGCGGCATATGCAAACCCCCAGCTAGGATAATTCCAACCAAAAGTCTCTTTTGTTTTTCGCCAACAGCTCATACTGTCATGTTCTGGAAAAGCAATTGCTCGAACCAAAAATGGCAGCCTTTCGCCGTATTTCTGGCCAGAAAAAGGCTCATATATCGCTGTCTCTCGAGCAAACACTCTTAAGCCCAGATGGATTTCACTATTAGATGGATTTACACAAGAAAAACATAGTACTAGAGTATTAACAGCTCGTCAACACCCCTCCCACAGAAAAAAAGACCCTCTCAAACATGATAGAACCCAACGGGTACACCAACTAGGAGCAAGATAAGCTAGATCTAAGGCAGCAGGATCATATTCATAGTACTAGTAATTAAAGCAGGGCATGCTTAGTATGCACGCATGCATGCATACGCGAGCTCACGGGCACTTGTTGGTCCTGTTGCCGTGCGTGGTCCAGTCGGTGTAGCACGTGCCGCAGGTCTCCTTGTTGCCGGCCGTGCCCGCCGGCACGCAGCGGCAAACGCTGCAGCACTTGAGGCAGGCGCGGCTGCACAGGTTCTTGCGCGATTGCTCGCTGCATCGCACGTCGCACGCGGCCAGGCAGTCTGCAATTAACCAACCACAAACGCGAAAGATTATCAGTAACAGTCAGCTGCATGCTATAGCTGGATAGCTTGCACGCAGAATGAGCCTCAGGTTCAGTCACATTTGTACTGCATCAGTACCTTTGCCGGGGTCTACGATCTTGTGGGGAGGAGGTCCAAGCGGAGGAGCCGGAGCGTAGTCTGCAGCCTATAATTAAACATTCGACCCCGATGGATTACAGCGAGAATGTGTATCTATGCCGCTGACATTTGTGTGATCTCACTGGGAGTAGATGCATGCGTGAGATAGCTAGCTTACCTTGATGGTGGTGGTGAGGAGGAGGAGAGATGCCATGAGGACGACCACCGCGAGCTTGCCGAGAGCCATGGCGCTGGCTGGCGGCTGGAGCCCTGGACCGAGGACGGTTTTCTTGAGGGAGACTATGGAGGGGAGGCCTTGACGGGCGGTTGGCTGGTAGTATGCTGAGTAGCCAGTGAGGCGGTTAAATAGAGAGTAAGCAGCAGGCAGGGGAGTGAAGAAGGGTGGAGAGTGGCGCAGGCTTGTGGCAGTGGCACAGTGTGGGAAGTGACTGTGGCCGTGGTCAAGGCGCCAGGTTGGCTCCGGCCGGAGTGAGCGAGCGCAGTGCGTGCGTGCATGCATGCAGTCGCCCAATCGCTTTGACGTTTACTACCGGGCAGGAGAAAATTACTATTATGTCATCGTGAAAAGTGAGCTTCGCTTTATGCCATCCTGAAAATTGGCTTTGCTAAAATGCTATTTTTAAACAGTAGCTCCACGCTAGAATAACATCACAAACAGAAATGCTCTTGGCCCTCTCTTTTCTCCCACCTCCAGCTCACCAGGCGTTGTTCTCCGCTCATCGGCGCTGCCTACCGTGAACTCGTGCAGCTCTTTGCAATCAAAGAAGCTGGCGTGGCTAGGGCTGTGCCGGCTGCTGCTCCTGCCCCGCATGTCGGCCATGCTAGCCGAGGTCGTCGCCGCGCGTCGGCACTTCCTCGACCCCTGCCCCTTGAACTCAGACGAAGAGGAGCTTATGCCCGCAGTAGTATGAAAATGGTTTGTCGCCATAAAAAAAATTATGATAACAATGGTAAAATAATGGCAATAAATACATATAACCACCATTTTAAAATCATTACTAGTCGTGGTAATAAATATAATGGTAATATGTTATTGCTACTATTTTTATTTAGTGGCAACAAATTTCTTAATAGCTACAAAATGGACGTGGAAAAAAAACATATTGCAAAAAATTAATATCATTACAATAAATAATTATTGCCATTGCTACATGTGAGTTTTGTTTGAAAAAAGTTTCATTGCAATATGAAATAAACATTATTGTCACAAAAGTATTAATCATGGTAATATTTTGTATGGTTTATTGTCATCAAAGTTTTGTCGTGGCAATAACTATTATAGCAATAAAATAAATTTCTAGCAGCTTTTATAAAAAAAATCATTGCGGTATTAATTAGATGGATCAGTTGGATCTATTGCAACTGGAGCAACAAATATAAATTGGAAAAACCAATTATTGCAATTGATGAGCACAATATTTTTAATGTTATATAGTAGAACCAACAAACTGTAATTATAAGCGTAAAAGACTGACATTATAGAAGCTGAAATAGGACACCGTCTCTAGAGACTGTAGAGGCGGGCGAGTGTGAGAGCTAGAAGAGGAAGTCGCCATTTGCTCATCTCGTTTGCTAGCCACCATCGTTTCCTTGGTCATACCAGAGGTGGAAGAGAGGTAGAAGGGGCATTCCCATCTGTACAAGGGCATGTGTCATCTAATGTGGACCGCCGTTTGAGAATGGTATTTTATTAGAGCTAATTTTTAAGATAATATTTAGAAGAAGTCTACTTTTAACGATAGCATAATGCAATTTTCTCACCAGGGAGGCAGTGAGCCAGTGACCTGTTTCCTTGAGTGGAAGTAAATGAGCTGGGGTGCCACACCTTCCTCTGATCCACAGAGTTCTCTTGTTTCTTGTGCAATGAAGTCCTTCAGTTTTGCACTTGTGCTACTCATAATCTCGTATACTAGTACTTGCTACGAGCGAGAGCTAGAACACTGCTCTACTATCGTACCGTCCTTCCAAGAAAAACAAACACGGACATCACCAAGAACAGCAGCGTTGGGGAAACGACTCCGGAATTCTGGCATGGCCTGATCGCCGTGCAACGCGACACGGGCAGACGCACACACGTACGTACGGGGCTTGGTGACTTGCACGCCGGTGAGCGTAGCGGTACGATCAGAGAGATGGTGAAAAAGGCTAAGGCGCCCGGCGTGTAGCGGTGCAGGTGCTGAGCTGCACTCCACCGAGAGGGGGGGGGGGGGGGGGGGCGAGGGGAGCATGTGCGCGCTGTGCGGGCGTGCAACGCATCACGCACTGCTTCTGAGTGCTGACCGCTCTGCGCGAGCGCCGGGCGGGCGCGCGGGGTGGCTCTCTGGAGCGGAGTATGGGCCATGTGGTAGTAGGACAAGCTAGATACATCGCGTTCCGGGGGGACGTCCCGCCGCCCCAGGCTTTGTTTGTCGGATCGCGGCTTGGAAAAAGACAGCGTCTCAGGCAATGTCTAACGCTCCACGCTGGCTAGTAGTCCCGAGCCGCTATGTCAGAGCCGAGCCGTTGTGCCACCCGAGCTCGTGCCCTACCGAAGCCGCGCGTGACCTCTGTAGATCACGGTGCCTGATGTGGCTCGGACTTAGGTAACCATGGAGCCATGGCTCCGAGCTACGCGATGGGGGATCTGTCCCGCAAGTTGGCTTACCCACCACAAATTCCCCATCTCGCCCTGGCTCCACCTCTGCATTCTTAGCTTTCGTCATCCTCTCTCACACGGTGGTAGCGCCGCTTGTCCTCGCTTGATCTCCTATGTTTTTGCCGCTGGTCATTGCGGGAGCGCATATACTGGATCCACATCAAGGAGCATTTTTTTTAAGAACCGGCAAAAGCTTTTTCTGTATATGAATAGAGAAAGAACAAGCACGAGGTGCAAAACTATTTACAGGGTGTGTTTAAAACGACACAGAAACCATTATAGTAACACTGTTAAAACCTATAATTCTCTCAACCTGGCTGCTCCCTTTAACACCCTGGTTCTTGCCTCTCCCTAATCTTCACTATGATGGGCGATGGGGTCATTGCTATATGGCAGAGAATTCTAGAATTTTGTTCGCACCAGATTTCTCAGCAGACTTAGAATGATGAATGATTTAAGTAACTTTTTTGGGTTATTTAGAGTTGATAGTAGAGCTTGCCACCAATCATATACTGTGTCAAAGTTCCTCCATAGTTGTATCTAAAGATCGAATCCTATCCATTGTTGCACTGCCGGCTAGACTTTTTGGATTAGTCTGCATTTGGCCAGTAGGTGAACCGTCGTTTCTTGCTTGCTATGGTACAAAGGGCAGATTTGCTGGTTTGGCCATCCTCTTCTCTGCAATCTATTCGCTGTCCACACCCGATCTTAGATAACTAGCCATACGAAGAACTTGCATTTTGGCACCTCCTATCATTTTTATATGGTTTGGCTAAAAATCATTCTTGTTGCTCCTATAAACTCTATAGGTGATATGTTGATTTAGCCATGTATTCTTCATGCGATGTGAGCTTCTAGACAATGGTGTCCCGCTCTATGGCCAGATATCCTTGATTTTGTATCTTTGGTCCATAGATCGATGAATTGTCTAAGGTGGTTGGCCACGGTGATGCGTACTATTTGGATGTTCCGAATCCTATTATTGTTGTTGAGCGCCTCACTCACCAATCTATTTTTTTATGCTTAGAAAATGTCCAGAGCCAAGAGCTTCGGTGTTTGTCCCCCTAGCTAATGTGAGTGTTAGAAACTCACCTTTTTCCCGTCTCCCAAGGTGATCGTGGTTGCTGCCACGAAGATTTTCATGTCAAGATAATCGCATGGTACCAAGGTGTCGATCCATGGTTTGTTCGGTACCGTCCGTTCAAACCAAAGCCATCATATCCTTAGTGCCTTGGTGAAACGGTGCAAATCTAGGATCCTTAGTTTCTTTAGGTCTTTGGGCCTGCACACCTTCTTCTAGGTGAGTTTGCACTCCTCCCCCTGATAGCTCGGCACCTCCTGCTCAAAGGAATTTTCTTCTTATCTTATCAATAGAGTAGATGGTGCCATCCAGTACCTTGAGAGCCGTTAGATGGTAGATTGGTTGTGTACCAATTTCGTTAAGATAGTTCTACATCAGGCAACATTTTAGAACAATGACATTCACATTTCCATAACACCATCAAGTGCATTTTATTGGCATAAGCCGTTAGCAACCTACCTTTTTCATCACTGCATTGCAGCTAGAACAGCGAAGAAAAACCCTAGAGCTTGAGTCTACATGGAGTGGCACTTGTGCCATTGCCGCCCTTGATCTCCCACCCAAGAGCCTATGTGTGGATTGGAAAGCACCTTGCTGTTGCATAACCTCATCTCATCGATACCTCGCTAGGGAAAGTGATGGTAAAAGAGGGATGACGATACCGACGGAGGAAGATGGTTGGTCTCGGGTGGACGAAGCAAGAATGGTGTGAGGAAATAGGTATTCGACGAGATTTATGAGAGTAGGTTAGGAAATTTTAGGCTATGACTTAGTGGACTAAGTCCACTGAATTGTGGGTTGAGAGTGGCTTCGACATATGACTTTGGATTGAGTCGAGCCCATTTTAAACCACTATGAATTATGGGTAGGATGGCTTAATAGTGATCCAAACTAATTTGGCACATAAATCCACTAATTAGGGACATGTTGCATTGGGCATGGCCTTAGCAAGTACTCGATCACTCGAGATGGCAAGAGCAAAAGGACCAACAACTCAATCTTTGTGGAGAGAAACTCAAACTTCCTTTTCTTTTCTTTATGTGTTTTATATGGTAAAGAACATACTTGCTTTATGGCATAATCTATGCCACGCGCACGACACAAATATGAGTCAATTGTACTAGCAACAAGGAATTTTTTGTGTGTTGTTTCCTCAATTGCTCCTCCCCATGGCCGGCGCCACGTCGTTGGCTATGGCCACCGCCTACACTCATCAGATCCAAGTTCATTGGTAGAGAAGATGAAAAAAAAATAAATTGGTAAAGAAAGAAGACATGAATAATTTAGTCTAAAAGTTTTAGAAAATACATAAGTAATAGCATATATCAAATAACTATAAAATTATCATAATATTAATATAAATAAATAGTAACAATATTTTTAAATATGATGAATTTCTAATAGTAGCATGATCCAATTAACCCACCAGCTCACAAGTCACAATGGCAAGGGCTGCTGTGTGCTGTTCTCGCAACAATGTATCTGTGTACTGCAACAATGCATCTGTGTACTGTGAGATGACACTGGAGTATTTGCGTCGTCAGAGGCTGGGATGATGGCGTGCTGGCTCGGCGGCCCTACATGACAGTTCATGTTTTTTTTTCCCAAGGGAACACCGAACATCTAGCGTTCTCAGACCCTCCTCTCTCTAAAGATGACCACGGCCCTGTGGCCCTGTGGGGAATCTTCAGCTCCGCACATGTGCCCGCCTACTAGCTCTTCTGTTGTCCCGAGGCGAGAGTACTCGTCCGGTCTCGCGCCGCGAAGCAGCTAAGCTCCACACGTAAATCGTGAACGATTTAGGCTTGTTTAGTTAATCTCTCTTAAGGAGATTAAAGATGATTTAAAGGAGATTTATTTCATATTTATTGTATTGTGAAATTATTCTCTCTCAACCCTTTTCAATCACTCCCTCTTGATTAACCAGATGGAAGCTACTGTTACACGTAAACGGGTTTTAAGGGCTTCTTGTGAATAGCGGGGATTTTAGAAAATTTTTATAGGAATTAAATTGATTCCTATGCAACTTCGCTAAAATTTCCGTATTCTAAATGAATCCTAATATAGTTGTACAGAGGAAAAATGGTGTTTCTCTATGTTTTCTATGTCAATGGAACTTTGAACATCTCAATGTTTGCTATGTGAATAGCTAGAATTGAAGTGTTTTGTGTGCAAAGCCAGCTATTTAAGCTCAACTATTGTATTTAATGCCTGGTTTATATGCTACAATATACTTACACTTTTTGCCAAAAATTTTGAGTGTACATATGTACACGTATGTCCTACTGTAGCTCAATCATGTTATAACTTATAGGTTCAAATACAGAATGTGCCACATATAATAAGGGCATTTTGAAGATACTAGCTCTACAACTTTCAAATGATTATTATTATCATTTTCGGTTCTTGTAATATTTGCTATTATCAAATCAATTAAAAATTTTACTTTTTTTACTCTATAAAAAAGTCACACATATATACTTACCTCCTAGCAAACACACATATCGTCCGCCTTCCACCACTCTCTTCCCTCCCTAAATCCACGTTTTCTTCTTTAACGCCTCCCCTTTTTTATTTTCCGGCCGCTTTTGCTTTCCTAGTCACATCTCCTCCTTTTACTAAGATCTAACCAGCTCGTCACCATTGCTTGCTTCCAAATTTAGACGGATGCAAGGACACAACCCTGATGGATTTGCTAGGGACGGCTACCTCGGTGGTAAATCAGCTTCTCAGTGACGAAGATTGGAGCATCACAAGTAGGGCACGGATGGGGCCAAGTGCTCACCGGAGCTTGGAGGTTCATATCTACTTAGAGCAATGCCGACAGTAGTAGGACGATTGAAGTACGTAACAGTCAACACGTGAGTACACTCGCTCTGACGAGACTACATGTTTTCTCAAGGCATAAGGAGACTCGCGAGGGCACAAACTCTACTGAGATGAAGTGAAGACCGTCTTCTCTCCAATGTACAGGGTTGAAGCCACCGACCATGTAGAAGCATCTTGAATATCCTAAGAAGAGACAGAACATTATAAGGTGGGTTTTATCCAGATGTCTTCCTGCCATAGGCCATTGGTACCTAAGGACTTGCCAGTAAAGACAACTTCTTCTCATCCTAATCGTGTTAACACTCAAGCTTGTGACAACTCATAACGTGATGCAAGTCACAACACAATACAAGCGATTCAGGTTTCAGGCTCGTTGGCTTGTTAGCTCTCTCTCCCTCCATCATCTAACTCATCCGTGAGAGGATAGGCATCGACGTTTTTATTTGTTCGGGCATGAACCACCGTATGGGCTACACGGGCTCATCATCGGTCGATGTACCATGTACAGTCTGCACCGTGGCAATGAGACAACTCTTGGTAAACTAGTGTCTAGATAGTAGTTTCAATGCTCACTTTGAACCACGGTAGTTCACAGATACTATTTATATATAAATTTTAATAGTTTGTTTTTAAAAGTTTTATACATATTTCAAAAGACATCCTATTAACAAAGTATTTTACATGCTAAATACATCTATACTAATTCCATTCATCAAAATATCGTAATTTAAAAGTTTTTACTTATCAAAGGTAAAATCACTTTGGTCAACGGTATTAATTAAAAAGGGACGAAGGTAGTAGGAATTTTGTTTCCTGTTCTCTACTTCTCTTCTCCCTCGTATTTACGAGCTCATCTCGAATAACTCCTTCCAGCAGTTGGCATGCAGAGTTGAAGGTCAAAGGAACAATACCCAAGGAAAAAGAAATGCAAAACCAAAAGCGTCATTACTTTGCCATGCCAATCCACCGAGGCAGCACACTCTGAATTTCTTGCAGGGACCTCTAAAAGGGAGTAACCAGAACTTCATAGCAGATTTTCTCAAAGATAATGCTGTTAAAAGGCACCAGTTAGTAAAAACTCCCCCGTTTCGACAATAATGTCTGTCTTACACTCTTCAGTGTTCACTACTCCAGAATCTAACATGGCAATAAAGTAAACAAAATACTTTCAGCTTGAATGCTGCTGAAGTCAGTCCCTTGCAAGTAAATACCAACACTGGTGTTCCTGGATACTTTTAGCTTGACTTTTAAGCAAGTGTACACATATCTCTGGGGACTGGAGTCAGCACTTGAGATCTCAATATGCTGAGAGAAATTTCACATGCGCTCTCAGTCTCCAAGACTGAAAGTACCTAGGTGAGTATAAAATAGTCAGTTTGATTGATTCCTAATTGCTCCGAAGCTTGAATTCATCTTATTCTATCATACCATCGATTATGGTTTAATCCCACGGTAACGGTAGTTCCAATAAGAGTATCAGTCAACTTTACCATGATGCAAATTTGCATACGTGGGCACCTCTATTGCCCTCATGTCCCTTCTATAAATAGGTGATGCAAACTAATTTACCATGATGCAGTATAGCCTTATTATGCTCATGGCTAAGGAAAGAACTTCACCTCAAAATCTCCATGACCTAAATTACACTCAAAATGCTAGCAAAGTAGTATTTCCCTGTGGAAGAAAAACAATAGCAATGATGCTGCTCTCACTGCTATTTGTGCTTGTTCTCTCAGCATATTATCCTGAGCAGATTTTCTTGTACTCTCCAATGCCAACACAGAACTATCATCAGATGGCCAACAGCCGTATGCTCTCTAACTCTCCCTTTTTTAGTGCAAAACTGCCATTACAGCTACATTTTGTGTGCTATTTTTTCTCTAGCATCAGTCGAGTTCTTTGAAAATTTATTCCCCATCAACATTTGGAATATGTATGTGTCAGATTTACCTCCCTCGCCCCTGCCCCCCAAAACACACACACACACATTTTCCCCCTCTGCATCATTGTTCAACACTAACTTAAATTTCAGGCTTCATGGAAAGTTAAATAGTACTGTTGTGAATCTTGTGGTTTGAAATGCTTACCAAGCCTTGCTGTCTCTGCAGTTTTGAATGCTTTCTTACCTTTCAGATAATCTACATATTATATTTCATTAGTATATCAGATTAGCAGTTAGGAAAAGATATATGCACCAAAACCCTAAATAAATAAATAAAAACATAACTTCTGACTCTGAAAATCCCCCCCCCCAACCACTACCACCAAAAGAGTCACGGCACTTTTCCAATGTCGACAAAATTTAAGATATGTATTAATAGCATAGCAGTCCTAATAGTATCAAGAACAGCAAACTTGTTTGTCCAAGAAATTCATATACTGATGTTTTTGCCTTTATTTAGGTCCTGATGACAATGCAAAAGCCTGCAATCTGTTCAACGGAAAATGGGTCTGGGATTTTGGAGGCCTGATTTACACTAACACGACATGCCCAACGATACCAGAGTCAAACAACTGTGGAAAGTACGGGAAGCAAATGGATTATGTAAACTGGAGGTGGAAACCGCATGGTTGTGCCATGGCAAAATTCGAACCCCATCTATTCTTGACTATTGTCAAAGGGAAAACATTGGCTTTTGCTGGGGATTCGATTGCACGGAATCAGATGGAATCACTACTCTGTTTACTGTCTCAGGTGAGAACTTTGTGTTTTAGTTCTGCTTAATGTGTAACCAAAAGTAGTACCTATATCACCAGCGACACACTCACAGTGACTTGCTTTTAATTATAATTCTTCTGAGTTTTTGGCCAACGATATAGATATACAGGTGTTATTTGACAAGTTAAGATATATATTGAACTGGAAGAAGAAAATTTGAGCTCTCTCCCTTCCACTAAATAAAAAAAGGGGGTATTGGTGTAAGATATAGAATACCTTAAACAGGCATCACAGCTCTGCAGGAGGTTCTGCCATGTTAAAATGATAATTCAAACATCTACAGATTTTTGTTTAGCTTCATGTATTTTCTCCAAAGACATTTGTAGATTGCTGTGATTAAAGACCTTAACACAATTCTACAAGCTTTT
Organism: Oryza coarctata; assembly: GCA_030770085.1. Lineage (NCBI taxonomy): Eukaryota > Viridiplantae > Streptophyta > Magnoliopsida > Poales > Poaceae > Oryza > Oryza coarctata. Next base: position 11,854,979 of record CM061468.1, read on the forward strand.
CCAGGTAGAAGCTCCGATCAGAGTTAGAAGTGACACCAAAGATAAATTCGTCACCTGGAACTTCCGGTCTCATAACTTCACTCTCATGGTACTGTGGACCAAATTCATAGTAGAAGATTCTGAAAGACAAATCAATGGCACAGCAGTTGGAGAGCATGACATACACTTGGATAAACTTGATCCAAGATTAGCTGCAAACTTAGACAAGATCAATATTTTAGTCATATCCACATCGCTTTGGTTCTTCAGAATAAATTATCTCTACGAAGGCGAGAAACTCATTGGATGCATATACTGCTCAGAGAATAACATCACAAGCTTCAGTGTACCTATGGCTATCCAGAGGGTCTTTCGAACAGCTCTCGGTAGCTTGAAAGACTGCCAGGAGTGTAGATTGCAATTGACCGTGGTAAGAACAGCAACATCAGCACACTTTGAAAATGGTTTGTGGAATACTGGAGGATTTTGCAATAGAACTGAACCACTGAGAGAGGAAGCAATGACAGATAAAACTGAATGGGCAATAAGAAATGTACAGGTTGAGGAAGCTGATAGAACACAAAAGAACAACAACAAGGGAGGGGTGAAAATAGAGATTATAGACATAACCAAATCTATGTCAATGAGACCTGATGCACACCCAGGTATCCATTGGAATAACCAGTGGGTGAAGGGTTACAGTGATTGTTCACACTGGTGTCTACCAGGACCAATTGATATGTGGAACGAGCAATTGCTTGCTGTGCTTAACAAATATAAGAACAGCTTGGAAGATTATTGACACGAAGCCTTTTGCCAATCCATCATATCCACAGTGAGTTTTACCATGACAGCACCAAACATCTGTTTTTCTCATGTGCAGGAACTTTTGTTAGATTCAGACAATTGGACATATGATCACTGTGAATACACAAAACTGTTAGTTCTCTATGTTGAAAGCATGACAAAGGATAGGACAACAAAAAATCCCCTCACACCCACCTTTTAACTAATGATAGCCAGTTTTTGAAGAAGCAGAGTTAGTTTGAAACCACTTCTGATTATTGAGAGCCTATGGGCTACAACAGTTTACTAGTTTCTATAATCATTTTGCGATGGCCAGTTGATCAACAGTAGCTAATTTTCTCATAAGATATTCAACAGAAAAAATATGCACATGAAAATTAGTGGTGAAATGGAAACATAGATTTTATACACAAAATTCGATCTTATGAGTACCTGATGGTGCTCTAGCATGTTCAGCTTGACAAAACGTTATCATCAGTCTTTGGTTGTACTCTCGCTGCTAACAGAAATTTGCAGTAATTCCTTGCTCATCAAGTGCTTGCGTTTTTGGAGGCTAAACCAAACCAAAATACTGTCAGTCTGGACAATGTTATATCCTGCTTTCCTGTACATGTTGAATGGAACTTGGTCGATTATCCTACAGTGCAGATATACACGCCTTTTGGCATCCATCTTGATAATCAGATCCTCACATGCCTTAAGAAGTTGTTTCCCAATTCCTCTCCTAAAGGGAACAAACAACAGGCAATTAGAAAACTTTATAAACCACATAATCAAAAAGTTATACAGATTAGCCAACTACTCCAATGGCATAAAACCGTAGGTTTCACAACTGACTCATCATCTACATAAAAACACTTCTTTAATTGGATTTTTGAAAGGAGAATAGGTAGGAGGTACCTAGCTCTAATTGAAAAGAAAATGAACTCAATCATTAGAGCACTGTGCAATGTGCATTAGTACTAGGCCTTATGGATATATCTCATGCAGTTTTTTTGTTTTAGGAATCTGGCATATATCAAACAACATATCAAGCTTCATCATTTCAAAAGAAATACCCCCTTTTCAAGTATAATTAAATCATTGTCGTTTCGTTCAATCTAAAAAAAGCTTGGCAATTTGTATAGTAAGAAAACATTCTACACTAGTTCCCGATTTACCATGTCCACAAAACAACTTTGTTGCTACCTGGAGGTTCAAATTATTTAGTGCATATGCAATAATCAGCAGAAAACGAAAGGCTTGATCCAACTCAAGAATGCAACCATGCTGCTGAGGAAGCTCCTTTGGCAATCAGCTCTTGGTGTACACCCACAATCTATCTGCTTAGGGTGTTCCATTCAAGTGGAAATGGCCTTATCCATTACCTTCTTAACGACGTCTTGACAGTCATGTTGCAAATGTACGGGAACTCAAGCGGCGGCGTGGGCGTGGGCGGGGCCCCGGGCGCGCCCATCGCGTCCAGCGACACCTCCGCCGTGCACGCCATCTCCCCGTAGCCCCCGTCATCGTCCTCCCCATCTCCATCCTCGTCTCCGTCTCCCGTGGCGGCGGGCCGGTAGTACCCCACGAGCACGGCGGCGTGGGGCGCGAGGCCGCGGCGCTCGTAGAGGTAGCGGCGGATGACGAAGGCGAGGAGCTGCTCGTATCGCTGCGCGGGGGCCCACCTGACGTTCTCGGCGAAGGACGACGCGAGAAGGCGGACGAGCGCGTCGGACTCGTCGTCGTCGGCCGGGGTGAGCGCCCGCACGGTGAGGCGGCCGTGGGGGAAGGAGTGCGCGTAGCGGAAGGCGGCGAGCTCTTCCAGCTGCGACAGCGCGCGCGGCGAGAGGAAGACGCCCCCTCCTCCTCCTCCTCCCCCCGCGACGCCGCCGCCATCATCGCCCTCGGACAGGGAGGCCGCGGGGCGCGCGAGGCGTACGTGGCGAGGCAAGCGGCAAGGGGAGCAGGAGAAGAGGAGGTGGTGCGGGTGCCTGGGGGCCGCGGGGGATATGGGAAGGAGGAGGAAGGCCGCGGACGCGGCGGCCATGGCCGGCGCGGCGGAGCGGAGCGGAAGTGGAAGACTGGAAGTAGAGATTAGAAGGCGATATTTGTTTTGAACGGGTCCACGTGGATAAACGCCAACTGCGCGTGCCTTCGCGTTATCATCTCAGTTGCTGCAAAGCCCTGCGGCAAGCTGCATCACCAAGCGGCTGATACTCTGGATCTTCTGAACCTTCTCTGCTCCACACAACGTTCTGAACCTGTTCTGCTTCTGAACCTGTTCTGCTCTCTCGTGTTGCCATCGCTGTCGCTGCAACCTGCAACTGATACGACTCTGAAAGTCTGAACCTTTGTGCTATGCGTAGCCCACGAATCCAGCCGTGTGCAAGCTAGCAAGAAAGTTTCTAGCGTCTGATAATTCACTTGGTATACAGAGAGAGATCACTTGGAGAAATAAAAAAAACCCAAAGCATGGAATTGAGTTCAGTTGGTTGGCTCAGGCAGTTGGCAACCTGATCAGGGGGGTGCTAACTAACCACCTGCTTCCGCACAGGGTTTGCAGTTTCGTTTTGCATATTTACTCGGGGGTTCGAACGAATTTTATTTTGAATTTTGAATACATTTTGACCGAATTAGACCAATTTTGACTAAATTCACAAAACTTGAAAATTTCATGAGAAATAGTTTCGTGTCGAGGGATCCGAAATTTCAAACACTGTTTCTGCCACGGAATTTCTGTGCTGCTCCTATACCGCCCTGATAGTACGGGTTGGTTTGGTTTCAAGCCTAAGCATGTCATATCAATTTTTGGCTATAGGCATATTTTGACATGGCAATATTTGAGAAGTCTAGATTATGTTTGGTTATGGGTTGAAATTGACCTTCTCAATTATTTGGCTCTTATCATGGTATTTTTCTATAGGTTAGCCAAAGTTTATATTCAAACCAAAATTTCACTTCTACTATTTATATGACCCAAAAATTGATAAGATAAATTTAGGACATGAACCAGCCGTACCGGTCTAAAAGGACATCACTTTTTAGACATGAAATATTTTTGAGAAGGAGGTAATACTAGAACATATTAGTGCCCATTGTGGTACATAATACGTAGTAAATTGGCTAAACCAATCGATCGATTAATCCATATCACTGTTGTCAACTGCAAACGGACCGGCATTACTACCCGCATTTTCAGATCAAGAATCCCAACTGCACATCAGTATCAGTCTCACAGTGGCACTAGTACACGCGTGGCAGAGTTTAAAAGTCAGTAAAGAAGAAAAAAATAAGTAATTAAGTATTAGTTATTATAAATCTAAGTAATGAATTGATATAATTTTTTTAAAAAATAGATAATTTTAAAAAAAATATTTAGTACTTTGAGAAATGTGTTTATGAAAATAAAAAGGAACCGATACTCTATCTATTATAAAATATATAAAAAATATTATTAGATTATATTAGTTTGCGTTAGGAGGTTATTATATTTTATAATAAAGAGAGTAGTACTAATTAACAGTTGTCTCCGCAGACGACATGTTCCCAGTCGATCGTCAGTTCGTCACCTATGTATGTAGCATAAATACATTACAGAACAGTAGTACCATCAATCTGCACCAACAACATAAATTGGATGCTGCAATAGGTAGCTGGATCTCGCCGGAAAACATCAATGGCGCCAGCAGCAGCAGTAGCTCCACATCTACTACTCTGAGCTCCCCAATCAAAGCAGCTGACCGTAGCTCAGCTGCCTAGCTAGTTATATAATAAGGCTCTAGCAGCGCCATGGCCAGACCACAAGAAGCAATTAACCTGAACAAGTGAACATCCGTTCAGGTAGCTAGTGATCGAGCTAGGGATAGTGAGAGACCGATCGATGGCATCCAAGGTTGAACTGGTGGTGGAGGCGAAGTCGCCGGCGGACAAGCTGTGGACGGCGCTGCGCGACTCGACGGAGCTGTTCCCCAAGATCTTCCCCGAGCAGTACAAGAGCATCGAGACCGTCGAGGGTGACGGCAAGTCCGCCGGCACCGTCCGCCTCCTCAAGTACAGCGAAGGTACGAACGATCGGATCGAGAGAGTTCGAGATTCTCGCGACCGATCTATGAACTGATGATCGATTGATTGATGTCGGGATTGTTGACGCAGGGGTGCCGATGGTGACGTTCGCGAAGGAGAAGGTGGAGGTGGCGGACGACGAGAAGAAGGTGGTGTCGTACAGCGTGGTGGACGGCGAGCTGGTGAACTTCTACAAGAACTTCAGGGTGACGCTGCAGGTGAACCCCAAGGGCTGTGAGGATGGTTCCGGCGCGGTGGTGAACTGGACCATGGACTTCGACAAGGCCAGCGAGCAGGTGCCCGACCCGGATGTCATCAAGGAAACCGCCGCCAAGACCTTCCACGACCTCGATGACTACCTCCTCAAGAACTAGCCAGGCGGCCGCCATGGATACCGCTGGACCAATCGGTTGCACGAGGCGATCGATCGGCACGCACGCGTACGTGTATTAGAGTCCACTAGCGTCTTCACCGTCAGTCGTTAGCGTCGTCGTGGTGTTGCATTGATAGCTCTCTGGCTAGTCGCTGCATGCCATGAACGTATGCATCGGTGCATGATTGAATAAGAACGTTACTGTTTACGGTCTTCTCTCCTTGGTTACTTTGATTTTCTGCTTTTATTCCAGCACACGGTCCAAGTGGAGATGCTGATAAATTCAACGCTAATGACGAATTCTAGATGGAAAATAGATAAAACCGAGTTTATGATAATTATTAAGAACACAAACGGCTTTTTAAATATTAGAAAATTTAATAGACGATTTTTTAAAAGTTTTGTAAAAAATACATACGACAAAAGTTTTTTTTAATAAAAACCTATTTAAGCAGCTTGAGAAGGGTGTTTACGGTAATCACAATAATATCCTTGCTGCTAAAAAGATTTTTTTTCTAAATATGTAATTGTATGTTTGAATCGCTTGGAGAAGTCAAAAGAAAGTGTCTAGCGTGAAGCTGTGATTTTTTTTAAAAAATATGTACTAAAACTTTCTGGAAAGCACTATGTATATAATATAATTTAAAATGTTTTGTGTAAGAACTTGTACACAAGAAAATTTATATGAAGACAAAGAGATTTTATATCTAGACGAAAATTTTCATCTTGTGGAGATGGAAAAATTCCCACAAGAAAACTTTCACTGAAAATGAAAAACTTCATATACTAAATTTTCACATTGAACGTTGATACTCTTTATTGGGAAACTTTTATAACTAAACTTTGTGTTGCAATTGGGCCTAACAGTAAAACAATAAACCAAAGAAACTTTCAAAATTAAATTTGTATCGCAACTGGGCCCAACAATAAAACAATTGGCGCGCAATGGAGAATAAGGAAAGAACGACATACACATGACGTAAAAAAATCACGAAAAATAAACGCACAACATGTTTCCTCTCAAGTCACAACCTACTTCGTATTAGCACCTAATGGATAATAAGAAAAGAACGACATGCACGATGACATGCACGCTATGTAAAAAGATCGTGAAAAACAAGACACAATATGTTTACTTGCAAATAGGAGACGTATTTTTGGACTTACTATCCTCTCCGTTAAAAAAAAACTTTATTTTTTACGCATCAAAAAAGATAATAATATTTTTCACTTAATTGAATTACCTTTCACTTTATCTACTCCATCAATCCTTAAAAATATGTGATCTTTACGATTTTTATTTATTTCATTAAGACTTTATTTTTTTAAAGTAATAACTGTATTAAAGTTTAAGAAAATATATTAGAGTTTGAAAAAGACAAATTGTATAAGAAAATAAGGAGAATTTTAGTTTTTTATTTTGTATTGGTATTAAAGATGAAATATAATGCATTTGTTTTCTATTTTTATAAATTTTAAAATAAACTTATTTAATTATTTTAAAATAAACTTATTTTCTATTTTCACAATAATTATTTAAAATAAACTTATTGAAAGATAATATTATTTTAGAACGGGAGACAACGACACAAAACTGAAACGAAAAGTGAGAGTTCTGTTTGGCATCAAAATTTGACGAAGATAAGGATGCTATCGACTTCGACGTGTGGCGTCCGATTCCGGAATTTCTGACATGCCGCTTTCGACTGACACCGTGAAACGAACCCACAAAACCCACTTTTTTCAGGTAAAATAGCCGCAAAAACCCCACCCAAGGCCGAACAGCTGACAAACTCCGACCGGGCCGTCACCTCGCCGGAGCCCCAAACTTCCCGGCGCCGCCCTACCCTACCCTACCCTACCGCTATGCCGACGGCGGCGGTGGCCTCTCCCTCCGCCACGGCGTCGTTGCGGATCTCCAACATCCCGCCCTCGGCCGTCGCCGCGGAGCTGCTCGCCTTCTTCGACTCCGCCCTCGCCGGCGCGGGCGCCGGTGCCGCGTTCGCTTGCGAGATCGCGGCGGCCCACCGCGGCTGGCTCAGCCGGGGCCACGGCACCGTCCAGTTCGACTCCGCCGCGGCGGCCGGCCTCGCCGCGGACCTCGCCTCCTCGGGCCGCCTGCCCCGCTTCCTTGGCGCCCTCCTCTCCGTCTCCCCCTCCCCCATCGACCTCCTCCCTCGCGCGTCCGACCACTCCCTCCGCGCGGCCGCCGCGCGCCTCGTGGTGGGCGACCGCGTCGCCGAGCGCGTGGTTGAAGCCGCCGACGCATGGGACGGCGTGCGCGCCGAGGTTATCCCGGCGAAACGGCGCTTGGACATGTACCTGGAGCACGATTCCCAGAGGTACAAGCTTGAAGTGCTCTTCGAGGACATGAAGGATTGCCTTGGGTGCACCGTGGACGGGATGGGTGCCATCTTGCTGCAGGTGAGCTGCCGACCGTGCTGCTCTTTGTACTATGCTCTTGATACACTCGTCAGACGTTGCTATGGCAGAGTGCTGTCGAGAGTTCCAAACTTTGTTTGGGTCTGCGTGTTAACGAGTATTCTGTGAGGTGAAAGCTGGCATGAAGACAATAAGTTGATCAGTTGATATGCACTTTTTTGCTTATATACCACTTTGATTTTGCTCAGTAGTATGGTTAAGATAGTTGTTCATACAATGTGTTTAAAGTCATTGTTGTTTATGCAGCTGTTAGTTCTCAATTTTTTTGTAATGATTTTGTTGATTTATATCCTAATTATTTTAGTAAATGTGACCTAGCTACCAAATGATCACAAGAGTTTTGTTACATGATGAGATTAGTTAATCTTTACTTCTTTATGCTTGCAAAATCAGGAAGCTTAATTTACCCAACATATTTGAGTAGATTTTACAAATGGTGAGTAAAGCAATCCCCAAAAAGAGTAGCGCCTATATGCCAAACAGTAGTACCATTAGCGGATTGATGGGTGGACTATGACTTCTTGGACTATGATTAGTTGATCTCAGATGCACTATTCTTTTGTTTCTGTATAAATCTGTATTTTATCTGACAAATATACTATTGACTTCTAATTTTTGTTTCAGCTCAACTATGCACCAAGAATACACACTGCAATTTCTGGGCCTGCAGTTAGTTCAAGGTTTATGGATGACCGCTTTCATGCATGCAAGGAGGATGCTAAATTTTCCTGGGTCAGGGCACTTGATTTTACACCAAATTATTCTTTTGGGAAGTGCTCTACTCTTGTCTTAAAACTGGCTGAAAGTGTGTTGGTGTCTGATATTCTCAAAAGTTTACCTTTCCCAGGAGATTTAGGGGTATTGACCATGAACTCAGTGGATGGTGTTGGTGTCTCCTCCCACGTGGTTCCCCTTGTTTACTGTCCAAGAAACTATTCAGTGCCTTACGAAGTTCTTTTTCGTCTCAACTCTCTAATTCATATGGGTAAGATAGCCACCAAGCATGTTAATGCTGATCTGTTTAAAACCCTTCAAGAACTACCAGTTGATGTCTCAAGGAGAATTTTTGAGAAAATGAACAAATTAGAGTCTACCTGCTACAAGCCTTTACAGTTTATCCAGCAGGAGGCTTATAGCATGAAGAGAAGCTGTAATGTTTTGTTCTCCAATGAAGGTGAAAGTGAAAGAAAATTGATGAGGTGTTATAGAGTTCACATAACTCCCTCCAAAATATTCTGCTTGGGACCTGAAGAAGAGGTTACAAATTATGTGGTTAAACATCATTCTGCATATGCTTCTGACTTTGTTAGAGTTACTTTTGTTGATGAAGATTGGAGTAAGCTTTCTCCTAATGCAATCTCAGCTAGAACTGAAGAAGGTTTCTTTTCTAAGCCTTTCAAAACTGGTCTGTATTATCGGATTCTCTCCATTCTAAAAAAAGGATTTTCCATTGGTCCAAAGAATTTCGAATTTTTGGCCTTCTCAGCAAGTCAACTTCGGGGAAATTCTGTTTGGATGTTTGCTTCTAATGCCTCCTTGAATGCAGAAGGTATAAGAAGATGGATGGGGCACTTTCAGAATATCCGTTCAGTCTCTAAGTGTGCAGCTAGAATGGGCCAACTGTTCAGCTCCTCCAGGCAAACATTTGAAGTCGCACAATGGGATGTGGAAGTGATTCCAGATATTGAGATCACAACCGATGGCTCCAAATACATATTTTCTGATGGTATTGGGAAGATATCTTTGAGATTTGCTAGGCAAGTTGCACATCACGTTGGATTAGACCCTGCTAACCCTCCTTCAGCTTTTCAAATAAGGTATGGTGGCTACAAAGGAGTCATTGCTGTTGACCCTATGTCCTCTTTTGATCTTTCTCTGCGTCCTAGTATGAAGAAATTTGAATCTGAGAGCAGGATGCTGAACATTACAAGTTGGAGCAAGTCTCAGCCATGTTATGTGAACCGTGAAATTATTTCTCTTCTCTCAACATTGGGTATAAGGGATGAAGTATTTGTTGCGATACAACAAGATGAGATGTGTGAAACAGACGAAATGCTAACCAATAAAGAAGTTGCTTTGTCAGTCCTAGGGAAACTTGGTGGTTCTGAAACAAAGACAGCAGTGAAGATGTTGCTGCAAGGTTATGAGACTAGCTCTGAGCCTTACCTGTCAATGATTCTTAAGGCCCATCAGGAGAATAGGCTTATTGACATTAGAACTAGATGTAAAATCTATGTTCCAAAAGGTCGTGTTCTCATTGGTTGTTTGGATGAAACAGGCATATTAGAATATGGTCAAGTTTACATCCGAATTACGAAGAACATCAAAGAACAAAAGGACAGTGATCAATTGTATTTTTATAACGATGATGGGAAAACGGCCACAGTTGTTGGAAAAGTTGCAATCACAAAAAATCCCTGCCTCCATCCTGGTGATGTCCGAGTACTTGATGCTGTCTATGATCCTGAATTGGAAGTTATGGGCCTGGTTGATTGTCTTGTTTTCCCTCAGAGAGGAGAAAGGTGATACTGAAACTTAATTTATCTTCATATTTTTTAAAGTTTGTATTGCTTTGCCCATGGCTTCAAAGGAAGTGAAGGAGCTCATCACTTCTCTATTGAATTGAATCACCGTGTTTGTCCAGCACTGTCTGCCTTGTTAGGTTGCTTTTTTATTGTGAACCTTATCAATGAATGCTGCCAATGCTATTCTTGTATTTGATGTTGATTAGGCCTCATCCAAATGAATGCTCGGGAGGAGATTTGGACGGTGACCTCTATTTTATTACTTGGGATGACAAGCTTATTCCAGAGAAAGTTGATACACCTATGGACTACACAGCAACAAGGCCACGTATAATGGATCATGTTGTTACAATCGAGGTAATACCTGACTAATTTTTTTCTCTCTTTTTGCTAGACTGTTGGTTCTCATTTACTGAAGGGTTTCTTTTTGTTCTTTACTAAATATTAATCTTGATAGTTGCAAATGTCACCAAGTATTAGTGTTTATGAACTCAGCATTTTAGTCATATAGATGGAGCTGAGGTGTCTCAAATATTTTTATGAATGTGTGCTAGTGTTTTGGGGCATGAGTGTGATGCTAACAGGGTTATGCAAACTAGAAAGAGCTGGCTTGTAGTTTCAAACTCAGTCAGTATGGTACAACAGTAAAACTGGTGGTTCATTAATGTAAAAGTAATATATTTACACAAACATACCAATCAATGAGAAATTTTGAATGATTTCAAACAAGTATGTGCTGACCATAGACATTTAACAATATTCTTTAGAAATATGGAGAGCTTGATTCAGAAAAACAAACAGCGATTGGCAGATTTTCTGGCTTCTGTGAAAAAAGGATCTCCGGAACATAACATTCAAATCTTGTTTAGTTTATAAGTATCTGCAATTCAAAGTCATCTCATAGGCTAACTGCAAATTTTCTCGCCTGATTGAAATGTTTCTTTTAATATGTCTTTAACTGCAGGAAATTCAGAAGCACTTTATTGATTACATGATAAATGACTCACTTGGTGTAATCTCAACTGCTCACTTGATTCACGCGGACTGTGCACCACTGAAAGCTCGGAGCCCTGAGTGCCTCCAGCTGGCTACTCTGCATTCCATGGCAGTCGACTTTGCCAAGACGGGAGCTCCAGCTGAAATGCCACGAATATTGAGACCGAGGGAGTACCCTGACTTCATGGAACGATGGGAGAAACCGATGTACATCTCCAATGGCGTTCTTGGCAAGCTCTACCGATCAGCGGCAGGTCACATGGAGAAACCAGAAGCCCTCTCATCCCCAGCTCAACCAAGCCCCCACTATGATCCTGACCTCGAGGTTCCTGGCTCTGATGAATTCTTGGAAGCAGCAGAGGAGTACTACGAGCTGTACGAGGAGAAGCTGACCACGCTGATGAACTACTACCGTGCGGAGCACGAGGACGAGATCCTGACGGGCAACATCCGGAACAAGTTGCTGTACCTGAAGAGGGACAACAAGAGGTACTTCGAGATGAAGGACCGGATCGTCGCCGCCGTCGACGGCCTGCACAGAGAGGTGAGGGGCTGGCTGCTGGGCTCCAAGCGGGAGGAGGACAGGTCGCGGATGGCGTCGGCGTGGTACCGCGTGACGTACCACCCTGACCGCCGCGGCGGGAAGCGGTTCTGGAGCTTCCCGTGGGTCGTCTGCGACAACCTGCTGGCGATCAAGGCGTCGAGCCAGCTGCGGCGGCGGGTGTTGCAGCAGGCGGACGATGACTCCACCGCCGTGCAGATGGACTGCAGCGCCTGACGAGGCGCGCGCCGGCGAAGTGAGCTTTGCAGCGTTTGTAGATAGCGAGCACACCTGTGTGGTGCACTGCTGCTGTTTTGTGCCTGTACGCTGTACAAATCTGGTGCAACTTTACCTGAGCTGAGCTGAACAGCAGATCTCCGATTAATTTGGAAGAGAAAGAGAGCTTGGTGAGGTGATGAACCATATCAAATCGTAGGCAGTACTGTCAAACATGCAGACGTCAACATCTTCACATGGCTTGGTGCTGGTCTGCTGCTGGTAAGGTGGCGACTCCCATTTTTCCTTACTAAAAGAAGAGAAAAATTACAGATCGATCATAGTGCAACCAGCATCCAGTGGAAGCTGGAACTTGCACTTCAGATTTCCGATATGAAATTCACAGAAATGCACCGAGCAGACGTCAGGTAGCAGCGTTTTGATCAGCCTTGACGTAAGGAACACCCACGGGTGACGGGCTCCACGGTTTGTTTTGTTGGGCAGAGCTGCTTGCCTTATTTTTTTTTCTCGAAGGGCGCTGCTTGACTAGTTGACTGTTCTTCCGGATTTTTTTTCTAAAATACAGTAATATAGTATTATAATTAAACAATAAATATTATATAAGTACTACAATTCTAAATAGGATACTATCTACTAAATAGATATTACTTAGTGATACAAATCTAAAATAGAAAAACTATATTGATTAATCTAGTACTACAATTAAATAATAGTATTAATATATATATTATTATATTTTAAAATAAAAAGGAGTAAGTGAAGTAACATCAGTCCAGCTAGCAGCTTTTAACCGACGAACAGCTTGGTTACCGTGGTTATACCGGTGTGAATCAGTAAAATTTGGTAGTATAATACAACAAAATTCTAAAACAACCGCGATAGGGTCGAGTACCAAAATTGTTCGGTTTTGCGAGGAGCGTTTAACTATTTATCAACGTAACGTAAGAAGGGCTACTTTTTAAATATGTCCTATATTTTGAAGAGAGTGCTTTTTTTATACCAATTTTGCCAGCGTGGATCGTCTTCTTCCGGCTCCTCTCGATCCCCTCTTTCTCCGGCAGCCCCTAATCAGACGCCGGAGTTGGCCGGTGTGATGACCGGCGAACCGGAGATTGATAGCAGCACATTAGCAGCCCCTATCCACCCCCCTGCTCGTCGCCGAGGGCTTCGGCCGGCTGGTTGCATGGGCAGACAGATCGGCGGGCAGGCAGGCAGGCAAACTCGTGAGGAAGGAGACATCCGGGGGAGTGAGGCAGAGGGGACGGACGTCCGGCGGGAGAACCCACCGCCGCCACCGCACAGCAGGCTTGCTCCTCCCATGACAGCTCGCTGCCACCGTACGCCGCCGCCGATGAGAACGGTGCTCGTCTTGATCCGCGGCTCCCCACATGCCCCTCCCAGTAGTCACCTCTTCGCTCCATTACTGCTGCTGTTGAGTTCATTGAAGCCAAGGTAGCTAAGCTGGTAGCAGATTGCAACAATCAATCAGGTGCACGCATCAATTCTTTCCTCTCCGTGTGCAACGAGCGAGTGACACCAAGACATACGGTCGACGATGACATCAGTTGCATCGTGGGAGGAGCCGACGTCGTGGCCATGCTCCACTTCCGCAACCGCCACATGGTGCCCCCGACGCTCGTGCTGGCTTCACCTCGCCCCAGCCGCCGCATCCAGAGGTTGTAGACAACAAAGTGAGATGGAGAAACTGACTTGTGGGGTCCATAAGGAACAAAATGGATATCTCACCCTTCATCCACGCTAGCACGGCTAGATGGCGTGGTAGTAAAAGTAGAAAAAAATATTCTATCTAATAGAAAAACGTAGAACGTAGAAAAAAAATAAAAATAACATTTAGAGAGCGACCACTTCTTACGATGGCAAATAGTTAAATTCCCGGTGCAGGTCGTCGAAACCACCTGACCGTTTTACCGTTAACTTGGCGGTAACCGCAGGAGAAAGCAACGAAGCCGAGGAGCGAGCAAACGCCCACCTACCTTACTCCTAATAGTCGGACACGGAAGAGCAGCCGGAGCTCGCTCGGTCCGACTCCGTCTCGGCGCCTCCCTCCTCCCGTTTTAAGGGCAGCCGGAACCCCGGAGAGCGCCTCCCTCCTCTCGCCAAAACCAACTCCCGAGCGCGCGCGCGGCGGCTGCCCTTGCCGGAGTACCAGGTTCGCGCGCGCGACCGATCAGCCAAACAGGAAGCACAGGATATGCCGGGGCCGGGGGCGCACCTGCTGTACGCGCTGTCGGGCGGGGCAGCGCTGTCGCGGCTGGCCGGGGCGCGGCGGTTCGGTCCGCACCACTGCGCCGTCTACGCCGCCAACGCCTTCCTCGGCCCGGACCTCGGCTCCTTCGCCGAGTGGCTCGCATCGTTCCTCCCCTCCTCCTCGGCCGCCGCCGCCGGAGCGCGGAACCTCGCCATGGCCGTCGTCCACCACCCGTTCTACTACCCGCTGCTCCTCGGCATCCCGCTCTCCTACCTCTACGCTTGGCTCTCCCGGTGGCTGCTCCGCGCCGGCCTCCTCGACTCCTCCTCCGGGGTGGGTGGTCTCAGCCTCCTCTTCTAATCCCCCTAGGACTCTTATTTAATTACTATTTATATCGCCAAATTGGTATCTAGGAAAAGCCTCGGGATTGCTTGTTTGTTCCTAGTAAAACATCTAATACCTTTTCTTGTCTCATTCCGATTAATTAACAGTTCGAGTAGTACGACAACCAATGTTCAGTAGAATCCAAACCTGCAATTGCAAATGGAAGGAGCAGATCAACAGATATAAGCAGCACATTGTAGAGGGGCTAGCTCTAGAGAGTCTAGTTGCCTCTGTTGATTGTGTGGGTTTGGTAGTGTTCCATGTTTGATTGTACAAAATTAATATCGAAAGTTGGTGCAGGTAGCACTAAGCAGGAGACAGTGCTTCTTGCTTATCGCGGCAGGCTCGGTATCCCACTTCTTTTTGGATCACTTGTTTGTCGTGAGCTGCGGTTTCAACTTTAGACCTCTTAACCGGAACAATGTGCTCCAATGTTGTATGCCCTTGTTCTTTCTCTATGCCTCATTTCTCATGCCAGCAGCAGTTCATTCATCCAAAAAGCATCACGCTTGTTAGGCTAATTTTTCGTCATATTTTTGTCTGCAGGAGAATGGCCACTCTACAATGTATACTTGGATTCTGAGCACTGGTTGGTGGAAAGGGCGTGCTCCTATCAACCCGGATGCAGTGGTTATTGTAGGCCTTCTTTGTTCTTGCCTCATGTTGGGATTTGTGTACATTAACAGGTACAAACTTTGCTTCATAGGCACATTTTGTTTTTTTTACATAATGTAACAGGACTACACCCCTGGCCGCTGCATCATGGATGCACACAGCCAACAAGTCTCGTACAAGTATCATAGGTGCACTATGTACATAGCTGTAAAGGACAGCTAGATTTTTTGTTTACTTGAATAGAAAACTTGGATCCTTTTTGATGCTCTAGAAATAAAAAAAATCTCACTAGCATCAGAATTTTGAATATCATTCTCTTTTTACCAACTACATATACCGATCATGTTATTGACAACAAAAATGACATAAAGGTCCACTGGGCAATATCCTTATTAGTATGTCTAGTTGTACTTGATCACTCAATCTGAGTTTCACTGTGCTGTTATCTGTAACAGATTCCTTTTTCTGATTCTTTAAGTATTTGTTCTATGTTTTGGCAGAGTGAAGCATGTAAAATCAGCTACTGAAAAATCAAATCAATCTTTCTTCCTCATTGTGGTGATAGCCATCCTGTACTGTATGTGGTGTGCCAGTCAGATATACCTGCGAAATACCCCTCAACCAGCCATAGGTGAAGAGGCTGATCTTGGAGTGATAATATTTCTTGCCATTTACCTTTTTCTCCCGCATGGCTTGTGTGCCCTGTCAATGAACCCAAATGATTATGCTGAAACACTGGAAGGGCTGCCACTTTGATAATATGCAATATGGTGGTGTACTTTTATCCTAATCTGTGCAGAAGATCAATTTTTGAAGTCTGCTCACTGCTACATGTTGTAATCATATTTATTTTCTAATTGGCAAATTGCCAGGCATTTATGTTTTCTTTAGCATAGAAATACTACTAGCACTAGGAGTTAGGACTATGCAGTTCAGGGTGATTGGCACTATAATATGGATTGTGGATAGCAATAAATTTCTGTTGGCGTTGGTGTTCGAAACACCCCAGCAAGTTCTATTTTCCACTTTAGAATGTACATTTCAAAGTTATGATATAATTTGAAAGAAGCTTACTTGCCTCATTGACACTATCCTAATATAAGGTATGATTCTTCTTATTAGAATTCATTTGCTTAGTTGAAATTATTGTAGTATACTTTGAATCTAGATTGCTGTCTCTAGATCTTACATCTTTTTACTCTTTTCTTTAACTCAACATTTATTTACTCTTGCATAGATGAAGACTATATTGGTCAATTTAGCTTATTTTCTAGTGTGTATCTAAACACAGTTGAGTTCTGCTCACATGAATGCACACAAATGTTTAAACATGTTCATGGAAACTCTTGAAGGATTACACACAGTAGCTATGCAAGGGACTTGATGATGCTAATGCTGTTATGCTTATTGTCATCTCTCATGGAGACCTTGAGGGCTTTCTCAAGACGTGACACAACTTGCTCCATGGACGGACGCTGCTGCTTGTGTCCAGTGCATGAGAGGGCAAAGTTCAAACCGAGATCAAATGCCTCTGTTGAGTACTCTCCGTTCAGCCTAGGATCAGCAAACTCCAACACGTTGCCTTCTCAGATGAGCATGGAAGCCTGAGGAACAAAGGTATGGATATCAGATTCAGCACAATTGATCATCTCAGAAGATAACTTAATATCCGACTTTGACTGTTTACAAATAATCTTACCATTCGATCCAGTGACATTGGTTTAGCAGTGTTCATGATATTGATTTCTCGCTTTCCTGACAGGAGCTGCAGGAGCACCAAACCAAAGCTGTAGACATCCCCTGCAGCATTTACCTTGTGATTGTGGCGATATTCTGGATCAACGTATCCAAATGTTCCTCTAACCTGCTTACGTGTGAGACTTTTTTGTCGATGACTCTTGATAGTCCAAAATCCGACAATTTGGGTTCAATATCAACCCGAAGTATATTGGTTGGCTGTAATGGCACAAATGTACTTGACATTACTTAAATTTGCAGATGTACCGGAGTTTTTCCAGATCATTCAACCAACCTTTACAATGCAGTCCTCAGGGTAGATGTGAAGGAACCAAAGGCCACAAGCGCTGCCAAGTGCGATCTGCAGCCTCTCAATCCATGACATGTTCTTATCCTTCCCTGTAATCAAATAACTTATTTCTAGTAATTATATTACATATTTAGAACATGCTCTTGTTTGCCAAGAAAGGTACTAACCAAATAACCATTAACTATAAAAAGCTATCTTCATGTGAACTCTCATGAATAATGACCATCACTCGATCAAGAATTCTTAAACCCTATCATGCGACATAGATATCTATTATAAGATCTAAATACATCTTATAAGATTCAAATACCAAATAATATTAAGAACCAAATAGAATTGGAGTAAGAAGAGAAACTTAACACCACAATCACGTAGAAGGAGTAGAGCAATAACCAGAATTTAAGTTGTGGTGTGAAAATTAAATCGCGGAATTTAAATTAGAATAATAAATTGATTCTAAAATAAATACTATTTTATTGATTAAAATATGTTTACATAGCCTATAAAATTCTCTCAAAAATTTCTTCTTATCTAACTCTCAAAAAAATCTCTCAACCATTTTTTTAAAAACTCTCTTCAAATATGCTCAAAGGTGCAAAAACTTTCACCTATACCTCTTCTTTTATAGGCCAAAAATGGCTAAAAAATCACTAAGACAAAGCTTAAAATGCCTTAGGACAAAATTCTGACTCAGGTGTAATCTTAGTCATTGATATGATATTTAGAAGCTAAGAAAATACCTTAGAGTCGTTTGACACACAAATCAGCCATCAGCCATAGAAAATCCAGCAGCCTTGGATGGCCACACTACCTGCACCACCGCAAGCCGACACGTGTCTAGGAGCGAAATCCCATGCATGTGCCCTTGCGCTCACCGCCACGCACCACTGGGCCCGTCTATCAACCGTTGTTGCGTCTCCCATGCGCCCGTGCATCCGGTTGGGCCGTCGCCGCTCGACCGTCTCATGCGTGCTCGCCCTTGCACCCCGCATACCTGTGAGCCAACACACTCGCTGGGCCGCCTACTCGTCTCCATGTAGGTTGGGCCGCCATGCTTTCGCGCGCCCGTACCTTATCTGGGACGCCTCTACACGCTAGGCTATGCACGCTCCTCGTGCTCTGGCCACCATGTCACTTGCACGCCCGTGTCCGTTGGGCTGCCCTAGCGTTGCCACACCGCTTGCATTCGGCCTGCTGTTGCAACCGCCATCGCCCGGCCAGCTCGCCTCTGTTGCTCGCGTGCCTGAGCTGATGAGGGAGTGGTCGAGGCCGGATAGGCCTTCGTTCCCTTGGTCCGCCTCCTTTTTCCCTTTTTCTTTTTCAATTTTCTTCTTAAATTTTCTCACGAATTTTCGGCGCTTCATGAAACCTATTGCGAATTGCGAAGACCTTCACATATAGTGTCCGTCGATCGTATAACACCTTATATCCAATCTTGTCTATTTCAACTTCTTCTTAAGTTTAGTTCTAATCCGCTATTGATTAAGATTGGTCTCTAAGGATTTTTAATTTCAGTTTTATCTTGTCACGTAGCATCCCAATCATATTAAATCGTTGCTTCTTTCTAAGCATAGTCCTAGTTCTCACCATTAATCAAGATTAATCTCTGTTACCTATATATAAGTAGACAAAATACTATTTCTAGACATAGATATCATAACTGATCCATATTATTCGTATATACTTATGACAACATTCGTTAACTTTTCAATCCGAATTTTCTAACAAATATTAACATATGATCATAATTTTTTGCTAATTTTTTATCACAACATAAAAATCATTACTGTAACTTTCCTTAGGAAAGTTTCCGCACGCTCGTTCTTGACGATATGTTTTACAGCAACAAGCCAGACCTTTGCAAGCACTCCTTTGTACACTTTCCTGAAAATCACATCAGGAAGAAGATACATCCAACTTTCAGGGCAAGAGAAAACCTGTTAAATATGGCTATTATCTTACATCTCTCATGTACTCACATCACAATTATATTTCAATTTCAGCTGACTGATGATATTGTCATGTACCTGCAATTCCCTGACCAATGACATTCAGCGGACTCAGATTTTCAGTTGCGCTGTAAATCTCTTTGATAGACATCTGCTTGCAGGTAACCTCCTCATACTCAACTGATGCAGCAGTGATCTCTACAAGATAAAGATGCATGAATTTTATTGCGATGTTATAGAGTAAAATAACCAGCATGTGCAAATTGTTGCTGATCAATGAAATTACCAATATCTTTTTTCGATGATTTCAGGTTGTATGCTCTTCTCCTAAGGTGTCACGAAACTGAAATTACCCCAACAATCACCACAGCTATGAGGCATCCAAGCAGTGCTTCATATCCGGCAGACAACTTTCAGGATCAGAAAAGAAGGATCATACTGGAAAGGGCAGAGGTAAGAGACACAAACCTCTATTCATTTAGCTTATCCCTTATGGAATGTATGGAAAGACAGGATTGTTTTTCTTTCAAAGTGATTGTTCTACCTGTATCAAATGAATATCATGGTCAGTCTCTACTCAGTCGTTATTAGCAATGGTGGCAAGCCATTGCCGGCCGCCCAAGAGGCAGGAAAGCAGAAAACAAAGCACAAATTGGATCATATATGATTGGTTCAGGTTTGGATCAGAACCCGACATCATTTGGTTGCTTTGCAACATTGCATGGTTTCAGTCCATTTTGTTCCATTCTGATGACATTGCTCTCTTTCTCTCTCTCTCAAGTTGATTAGTTTAGTCGCTCTGGCAAGTAGATCAGACCTTGAATATTGTGGATTGTTTATTTGATAATGGGAAATTATTGGGTTGCCCTAGGCCCAATAGTGGTTTCGGAATATTATAACCATTTCGTTAGTCTGTGCATTTGGACTTCTCGAGTTCAAAATCCAAATCCTAGGTAGCAGAAGACAAATGTGGCAACTCTATGCAATGTATAATATAAGCAAGAAGATTCCTCAACTTTGACAGCTTCATATCAGCCAAATGAGTAAAAAATAATGAGATAACGTCCATTAGAAGAATAGCAGCTGGAACAAGGCATCTTGGGTTGGAGTTTAATGTTTTGTACGCTACTTTGTACTCTCAACTTACTATGTCTTTTGTGGACAGTTTCGTTTTTACTAGTGTACGTTTGGTCTGCTCTTGTCTTGATTAATTTATTGGACATGTAGATGCTAGTTAGTGTTACCCGTAGAAAGTGCACAGTGACTATGAATCCCCCAAGTGTATACGAGGGAGTTGAGTCTATATATATACAGCCCAGGCCAGTGGTCTGTCTAACACCCCTCGCAGTCACAGCGGGAGCGGAACGGACGCAGAGACTGGACTGAAAACTGGTGAACAAAGGCGTGGGCAGGCCTTTGATCATTATATCGGCAAACTGATGTGCCGATGGTAAATGGAGCACCCGAACCTGTCCAAATGCAACCTTGTCACGGACAAAATGAATATCGATCTCGATGTGCTTGGTGCGTCGGTGATGGACCAGGTTGGCGGTCATATAGACGGCACTGACGTTGTCACAGTAGACGACGGTCGCGGTGGAGAGAGGTGCACGGAGCTCCTGGAGAAGCTGGCGAAGCCAGCAGCACTCGGCGATGGCGTGGGCGATGGTGCGGTACTCGGCTTCAGCGCTGGAGCGGGACACTGTAGTCTGGCATTTTGAGGACCAGGATACGAGAGTGTCACCGAGGTAGACGCAGTAGCCGGACGTAGAGCGTCGAGAGTCGGGACAGCCTGCCCAGTCTGCGTCAGAGTATGCGGTGAGAGAGTCGATGGGGCTGGAGCTAAGATGCAACCCGCTGGAGAGAGTGCCCTTCACGTAGCGTAGGATGCGCTTGAGCAGCGCGAGGTGAGGTTCGCGCGGAGCGTGCATGAAGAGGCACACTTGCTGGACAGCGTACGTGAGGTCGGGTCGGGTAAGTGTGAGGTATTGGAGAGCTCCGGTAAGACTCCGATAGTGAGAGGGATCGGCAACGAGGGCGCCATCTGCGGCGGAGAGTTTGGCTCGAATGTCGACTAGGGTGGCCGTGGGGTAATAGTTGGCCATGCCCGCACGCTGGAGGAGGTCGATGACTGAGTAGTGGTAGGAGATGTGACGGGTAAATCCTCAGCAGCGACCGATGAGGAGGCCAATGGAGAGGGCAGTGGGGAAGACCTGGTCGGCACGGTGTTGATGAGGAGTAAGTCAAGATCACTAGAGGAGGATCTCGGATGAAGGAGACCGAAGAGAAAACATGTCTCATCAAAAATGACGTGACGAGAGACGAGGACCCGTCGGGTGGAAAGGTCGAGGCATTGGTATCCCTTATGAGAGATGGAATAGCCGAGGAGAATACAGGCGGTGGAGCGGGAAGCGAGTTTGTGGGAAGCTGTGGCGGTGAGATTTGGGTAGTAGAGGCACCCGAAAATGCGAAGGTGGGAGTAGTTGGGCGCCGTGCGGTAGAGAAGGACATAGGAAACATTGTTATGAACGGAGGAGCATGGACGCCAATTGAGAAAGTACGTCGCAGTAGCCAGAGCTTCGGCCCAATAAGTGGCGGGTAGGTGGGCGTGAAGTAGCATGGTGCGACTGATGTTGTTGAGTTTGCGAAGGAGGCGCTCGGCTTTGCCGTTCTGAGGAAAGGTGTAGGGGTAGGAGAGCCGGAGATGGGTGCCCTGCGAGGTGAGGAGTTTTGTAACGGTATGGTTGACGAATTCCGTACCGTTATCGGCTTGTAAAGCCTTGGTGGGGAGGTTGAACTGAGTGGATACGTAAGTGACGAAGTGAGTGAGGTGAGAGGCGACCTCGGATTTGTGGATGAGCGGGAAGGTCCAGCAATAGTGTGTGTAATCGTCAAGTATAGCGAGATAATACTGATTACCGGAGACACTTTTAATTGGGGACGTCCATACATCACAATGTATAAGTTCAAATGGACGCGAGGTACAGGAGAGAAAACTAGAAAAGGGCAGACGTACATGCTTGCCAAGTTGACATGAGTGGCAAACTGTGGAGCTGCTGTGAGTACATCGGATGGAGGCGCTGCGACGGAGGGTGGCGACAGCGTCGGGGCTGGAGTGGCCGAGGCGAAGGTGCCAAAGGTTGGTGGAGAGGGTGACGCTGGCGTGTGGGGTGGACGGCGCAGCGGGAATGGTGTAGGGGTCACCGCCACTATTGCAACGAAGGATCTGTCACCGGGTTAGGATATCCTTCACAGAGAAACTAGACGCGTCAAATTCAATGGAGCAGTGGTTATCTCGTGTGAATTGACGGACAGATATAAGATTGTGAATGAGAGAAGGGACAATAAGAACATTGCGTAGGGGGAGGTTAGTGGTGGATGTAGACAGAGAGGAGTCACCGCGGAGAAAAGGATCGGCTCGCCGGAGGGAGAAGCTAGCGCGTCGGGATATCTAGACTCGCTCTGATACCATATAGAAAGTGTACAGTGATTATGAATCCCGCGAGTGTATACGAGGCGGTCGGGTCTATATATATTACCAACTTGAGTGTGGCAATTGTATTCATACAGAAACACTCCAAGCCTCTGACCAGTAGGAAATATGCATTGTTTTGTTAAATTTGCAGGGATGAGTGTTTAGGTAGAGGTCATGGGTTCGATTCGCAGCCTGTAGCCTCCTCTTCTCTGGACCGCTTCACTGTATTGTCGAACTCTTATTTTTCTTTACTTACCTGCATTTCAAAAAAATATTTTAAGCTAACTAGACAAATAATTTGCTATTATATTTTTCTCATTTTGTTCCTTTTTGAATTACAATATTTTCTGACGTTAGGTCAATGAGACAAGTCTATTTTAAAACAAAACAAATAATTTGATGGTTTTTTTCTTCACTTAATTTATTCATTTTTTAATTTGAAATACATGCTTTTTTTTTGTACTGATGGCACTAAATTTTTTAGGACCATTACGTACGGCTCGAATGCCCATCTTAGAAATCCTGTGTCCATAACTACTGGGAGACCTCCTACCGTATTTCCTTGACCAAAAAGAGAAGAGGGAGGTAGGGAGAGGCTAAACTGCATGAAGTCACCAAACTTGCATCAACCAGACTAATTGGTGTGGGAATTTGATAACATGATGTTTGAGCTGTATTAATGCGCTCAGATTTGATATTGCTCTATTGCAACTTCAACAGTACTCAAACCCTTAGATTTGATACCATCTTGTTTCAACAGTATTATACCTTTGAATGCGTCTTCAAAGAGATATTCCTTAGCCAAGAAATCCTCTTGTTATTCTTCTGAAAGTAACTCTGAATCAAAGCACTTGCTTTATAAGAAAAAATTGACTAGAAATTGGACCTTGTGAAAGGGTCTAGTTAATTACCACCCATACTATCACTTTCATGGCCCCGTTGCAGGCACAAATTAATAAATCAACTTAGTCCTCTAATAAAACAACTTCGCCACCTAACTTAAGCAGTTACTTTCTTAAAAACTAACGCAACAATGTTTTTAGAGAATAACTGGGAACCATCTGTGATCTATTCCTGTAAATGAATGAGTCCTATTCTTCTCTTGTCCTTTTTTTTTTCTTATAGTGAGGATCTAACATACGGTATCTCTGGTGACAACATGAAGTTCTTTTCCCTGTTTGGTCATCTATCTCGTGGTTTATACGCCAAAGCAGAATAATAAGATCCTTGTATATGACTGTCTCAAGTTAAATTGCTATGCTAGGAAAATCTAAAAGCAAACATTATAATGTTTTCGTTGTTTTTACTGCTGTTATAGAATCAGTTTTGGTTCCTGATAGGCGCTTTCTTGGATTTTTACATATTAATATCCTTCAGTAAAATCTTTATTTCTACTACAGGAAATAAGTATTAAAATTATCACTAGCAAATAGCCGGAAAATATTAAGCCCTTGCCTCTATTAAGAACTTCTTACAATAAATATTTTGTGCAAAGCTGCTCATGTAGTTTTCCATAAGAATTGCCATACTACTGTTCTCTCCTGATGATCCCATGCTATATGGTATCATACATCTCATGTCATGCTGACATTTTTCTTTCAAATAGATCTCGAGCACAGGAGCATTAGCATGGATGGAACCTCCAGGAAACAGCTAACAGTTGCCTGCTGATCATCAACTAGCAAGATACAAATTCAGATTTTGTTACAAGCCTCGGTTGAAATGAGCGGCAAGTGTTCACTGACAGTCTAGGATGGAGGCTCGCCAAAGATAGTACTCCCCAAAGGTTTTCGCCCTCTGCCTTTTGTTGATGCAACAGCACATCTTCCAATTATGGGTATGCACAATCGCACCTTCAACGGGAGATATATAGCAGAATCATGCTTAGGGACTAAGCATGTACGTACGGACTATTACCCAGCGTAGGTAAGGATATATATATATATATACACACGCACACATATGTACAATAATTAAAACACGTTTTTCACATAATAAATTTTTTACTGTAATTAATATCATTCTACCTATTAATAAATTTTTTATTATGAGGTATTTGAGGATAATATAGCTTACAGTAAAAATTTTACTATTTTATTTATTGCGCATTCTAGATGTGATTATATGTGTGTATATATATATGGGGCTAATTTAATGTGATTATTGGCCACAGTAATCTAGTATGTTCTTCAAATGG
This sequence comes from Oryza coarctata, assembly GCA_030770085.1. NCBI lineage: Eukaryota > Viridiplantae > Streptophyta > Magnoliopsida > Poales > Poaceae > Oryza > Oryza coarctata. The sequence continues at coordinate 11,879,799 of CM061468.1, forward strand.
GCTTGTTAATTTATTTTAACAAAACGATTGGTGCTTGCATGCTGAAAAGTAGTATTGTTTGCACATAGCTTCGTCTAGTCACTTCATTTGTAAAGGCAAAGAAAACAAAGCTCCCCTTTTCTTTTCCTTTCTAAACTCTTGCCCACAGTTGGTCACTGCTTGCCAGGTACTTTGGAGGCAGAAAAAGGTAAACCTGAAACAAGAGAATAGTATAACCAACCGAAAGTTCATAAATTTATATTTCGCTATTACCTTCAGTTGTTCAGCTGGTAACAATTTAGATTCACCAAGAGACGCCTGCTATTGGCTACAAATTAAATTTTGTGAATTTATTGGCTTGTCTCATATACAGATTTTGACCAAATATTTTTTTTGTTGCTCAAAGCATGGTATGTTGTGCACAGGAATCTACATTGGCATTCATCGTTCCAATTAAAATATTTTCTTTTTGAAAGACCCATTTAAAATATTTTGAACATAGCAATAATGGATCAGGGGCAGATCATGATTGGCATGTCCTGCTTTCGAGACCAATGTGATGACAGCCATAGATGATAGAATGCCCAATACTGGGTAAACAATAGAGAAATGAATGGAAGGTATCCACACTCTTGACTGCTATTCTTAAAGTGGCACAGCAAGCTAACCATGCATGGCTCAGATGTGGGGACTGCACCAAGGTTTGAATGTCGGTATATGATTATTTCGAGGCAACGAAATTAGAGGGGTGAGCTTTGCACACAATCTAAATAATTGTAAAAAATTCTAATTTCTTTTGACAACATAGACTATAATTTAATTTATCACTATGAAAAATGAAAGGCTAAATTCAATCGGACACATGGAAGGAGGGAAATCAAAATCAGCTTCCTCCCATATACGCAACCGAATTAACTTTTATACAGATAGAATTAGGCCTTACATGTCTGTAGACTAATAAATTACACCATAATCTACTTTTTAGGGGATCTCAAATTTTTCAAATCATCTAGATGATATTAATGGAATTTGACCTTACATGTTCTTTTGGTCTGAATAGAAAAGTGGGTGATATTTGATTTTGTGATAATATTGAGATACAGACGAATGAATTAACAATTACAATTAAAATTGAAAAATTGTTCTAAAAACTATTTAGAAAAAACTTATATACATAAACTTTTTTGTAAAAATCGTTCCATTTAGAGTAAAGAAGTATGCGTGTGATAATTATAAACTGAGGGGGTTACTTTATGTCACCTAGGCCTAGCACACTTCAAGCTAACCAGCAAAACAATTTCTAAAAGAGGTGTAGCAATTAGGAAAGCCTCTTCATTGATACACAATAGATTGTTTTTAGGGTATTTAATAAAGTGTCAGAAGTTATCATATCAAGATATTAGATATTAGGAGGCACCATAAATTGATATTAAAAATTGTAATTTATATTTAAATACCGTAAAACCACTCTACCTACTTAATACTGCTTAATACGAGGCCACTACAAGCTTACCATTTTGTTCGAGAATTGTGCACACGCTATTCTAAAGGAAGAACAGATGAGTAATGAAGCAAATGAACAGCGTGAGTTTTCAAGTAAAAAATGACTTGTCGGTTGAGCTATGGCTTATAAACGAAATAATTAACATAATTTTACCATAATTTTTTTACACTTAATGAGCTATGGTTTCACACACGCAGCTGGAAAACAGAAAGCAAAAAAGAAACCTCTAAGTAATTCTAAAATTCTAATTTGGCAGGGACTTATAAGCTAAAAGCCTACCAATAACTTGGTTCATGTACCTATAGCTATATGCACGGTGCAGTGTACCACCTTAAGATATTTCACGATATTTTTCACGCATATGACCACAACACGGTGTGGACATCTCGCATGATGAGGATGGGTCGTCGTTGCACAATGACCAGCTGCGTGTGTGACCACCAAATGGTACGTCGATCGTGGGGGCCTCGCAATGACAGTGTCGTGCTGAGAGAGATACAACAGTTAAGCTACATAGCCATAGCCAGGGATCAAACCCCAACCCGCGGTCGTCAACATGCAAAAGCCGGCCGATCGAAACCGCGAGCGCTTTGAAGCTTCTTTTTTTTCCCTCCCTCATCACAAAGACGGGTCGTTTCATCAAACCATCATCGTGCGCTCCAGAGATAGATGGAACATCTACACGTTACCCCACATGCCGCTTAGCATCTTATCCTATCACGAGATCCGGGCCGTCCGATCCCGGCCTTTATCCCGATCGCGCAATCCGGGCCGTCCGATGCCGATCTCCCCGATCGGGGAGACTTTAGTTTTTCTATCTAGACCGGAAGAACCCTAGCTGTCTGGCTAAGCTAGCTCGCAACTACCAGCCTAACATAGCTCTACTGCTGATCACTCTCCATAAACAAGCTGCAGGCTGCAGGCAGCCATGCAAGTGAGCCTGGAGCTTCTTCTATAAATTGAGGTGTGGCCTCTTCTCACCTTCCTTAACACCAAGCTAGAGACAGCAACTCACCAACCACTAGCTAGCTTGCCCTAGATAGCTAATTAATCTACTAGCTCATCAGTTTGATAACTGATAGTTAATTAAGAAGAGGAAGAAAAGGTAATATTAAAGCTAGTATATGGGAGGGAAGTCGTTCCTGTGCATCTTCAGCAGCTTCTCTAGGAAATCGAGGCGGTACTACGTCGACGACGAGGCGGCGGCGGCGACGAGGCTGCGCAAGGTCCGGTCGAGCGACGAGGACAACGGGTGGTGGGTCGGCGAGCGCGACGTCGACCAGAAGGCCACCGACTTCATCGCCAGGTTCCACCAGCACCAGACCACCAGCCTCGTCGTCTGATCATCTGCTGCTGCTGCTTCTGCATGCGTGTGTGCATTATGCATGCCGCGTAACTAGCTAGCTCGAGCCAGATCAGCTAGCTAGATGTGGTATTACATATATAGTACATGCATATATGTGTAATGTGTGTGCGCGATATATTATCCATGTTCAATGTTGATGTGGGCTATATATATCATGTATATCGAAGAATAATATACGCAGCTGGCTAGCTAGGACATGCATGACATGATGAGGAAAGCGGCCGGAACTGCTGTGTACAAAACATATATAGTTTTAGTTGTTTAATTATCACTTGTGATGATATATAATAATAAATACATGCATGATATTATTTACAGTATGTCTCATGCTTGCATGTAATGGCCTTGACCTCATATTGGTGGCAATTATACTAAACCAAAGAAAAGCCAAACAAACAAATCAGAAATACTCACTCATATCTCTAAAACTTTATTCAACCATATATATGAATATCTGAATTACATCCGTACAGAGATCAGATATATCAGCTAGCTAGCTTCTGAAACAGGATATGCCTATTTGCTTAATAAAGTCTGTACGGTTTCAATAACAAGATGCTGGCTGTCAGTGTATGTCTACTCACACAAAACACATTTACAGAATTTAATTTGAGTAGTTACTGCCTTTATTATCTCGGCGTGTTTACAAGAAAACATGGGGGCTTAAAGATAAATTTAATTATAACATAAACAATAGTACCATGTAGAAATTCTTGTGATTAAAGATCTGACAAAAGCTAACCCATATAATCGCTTATACAGTCCTCACTGGTTAATTTAATAATTAAGAAGCTAACAGATGTGTTGTTAGTAGCTAGCTAGGAACTTTTGTGTTGTCTGAAAATCCCATAACAAATGCCAGCAGCTAGCATATTAGCTATCGATCGATAGGGCACAGCTTAATTAACTGATACAGTAAATGACACAAGCACACATGCATGCTTAAGCATAAGTGCACTTGGATTAATCCAACGTAAAATTAACCATGAGTTAGTTTAATATACTACCTCCATCCACAAATATAATTTTGTAAGAGAGTGAGGATAAAAGAAAAGGACATATATATCCCTAAATAATGAGGGATAATTATGGAGTGATAAGGTGGTTTGGGGGTAAACTGGGTGAAAATTAAATGTTGTTAGCTAGGTGAGAGAAGTAATACTCTATAATTTCTTATAATTATGGATAATTTTTCAACCCTTCGATCCTTATATTTGTGGGCTAAGAGAGTAATAAACATTTCCACGCATTAGTTGACAATGAAAAAACTTGACTAGCTAGCTGCTCTAATAAAAGCTGTTCATGGATAGATTTTAGACAATTATTTATAGGAATTAATTAAATGTTATAAATTATAAATAACTTAGAACGAGGTGTTTGAATAATGAGGATGAATATAGTTTTTTTAAAGTATATTGTAGTTTGGACCACTATTTATTACTAAATTTTCATTTTGGACAACTCTTTTAACTAATATTTTCAGATAGTTTTACTTATATTTCACTTAATTTTAAATCTCAATTATATCAGTTCTTACAAGGCAATAAACTCTTGAGGCAGTATATATATATATATATATATATATTACACCTTTAACATAGGATGAGTTGAATATGTATGGATAAAAGAGTTGGGATAGTAAAAAATGATACGAAGGTAAAATTACATAGCCCAAAGTGAAAATGTTAGATAAAGAGTGGTCCAAAATTGAAACTTTGGTAATATAAAAAGTGGCATAAACTACAATTCACTTTTAAAATACCAAAGTTTGAGAACCGTGGTACCAAATTCATAAACTAAAAAGACCAAAATCCTTCTCTGGAAGTGGATCATATTACAAGACGTCTTTGTTTTCTATAAAATCATCATTTATAATATTTAACTAATTATTATACTAATAATATATATATATATATGCATACGGTACTGTTAGATCTATATTTAAAAATATTTTTATATAATGTTGATTTTATATAGTTATTGATAATACACTACCCGCTCCGTCCGGATTAGGGGATAAATCTGTACAGTATAAAAGTAATTAATGGTTTTGAGTATATTATTGAAAACCAGATCAGTAACATACAAGTCTTTTATATTTGTATATACGAAGGTAGCTTACGCCCTGATTAATTGGCTGATGATCGCATGCATTAGACCGTTGTTTGTTTAGCTCAGAACATTATATACCCAACCAATTCTTCTCATATAGGACTACTACTACGTATACATTTCTCACATCACATCTATAGTAGTGCACACTGTTCTTTCAAAGTATTAACGCCACAGAAATTAATTCAGCGAATACTGAAGACGTCTCTACAGTGTAGGAACCACACATGCATGCATGCTAGCTGCCTACCTTCATGCTTAAGCACGGTTAAAATGTAAATTAGTACAAATGCATGCATGAGCTTGCTTGTAATTGCATGCAATCAACAGGATGTGACGACGAAAAGCTTTGCACAGTACTTGAAATGGCTTCTACAGAGTAATGAGCTTTTTGTTGGGAAAGCAACTCAACTGGAAGCCTAGAAGAACTATTCGGTTCAGAGCTCTAGGTCTTTAGCAACTGAAAGTCACCCATCAGTGCGGCTTTGTTCTTGCCTTTTCTCTTCTTGTCTCCAAAATTATTCTCCTTCATCATATCTCACTTGTCTTGTTTTCTCTCGTTCTCATCAATTTCATCGTCTCTGATACTGTGCGTTTGCTTTATTTGCATCCGTGGTTCACTACTCATGAATTATACTCACGCTGAACGGTCAATTATTCCTATATCAATTAGCATCTGATAAATATTTCTTATTCCTGATACGTTTAATTTAAGTACATCCTTTTGTTATGAGAAGGTTCGATACTTACTCTGACCATCAGGTAGTTAGACAAAAATGCTTATATTTTAGAATAAATGAAGTATGTCGCTTTGAAACCCCCCTCCGCCCCCGCCCCCCCAAAAAAATTCAGTTTTTTGAATTTATTTAAATTTGTTTTCCCAAAATTTTGGATCTTTCCATCTCCCTGGGTTTTTTTTCCCGGCAGTTGAATATATTATGTGGTTAGGCTAAAATTGGTGTCTGGATTTTCTATCCTATTTACACCTACATACCAAAGATCTTCAGTACTGTACCCTGCCCTGGATATATGTTACCTAAGAGCCCTTCTCAGGTTGGTAGCTTCCCCTAGATTGTTCTAATTCCTTGAGAAAGTTGCAGAAAATGTAGTGTGCTTTTCTCTCGTTTCAGTATTTGCATGTCTTGTCGTCATCATATTATCCTTTTTTTCTGTGGGGCCTCATCGTATTATTCTAAAGTCCTAATTCTAAAGCACAAACAATACAACGTACTTGTGGTGCAAGACTGACAGGAAATAAATCACCTTTACAGATATTGTTATCGATTTGTGAATCATGTATATATACTTCTAGCTGGTAGCTGTCAGGTTTACACGTAATTGTCATCATTGTCTAATTAAGCATGCATCACATATTAACGTGAAACTGATTTTTATCAGAGGTTTCTCTTACCAATCGTCTTCGTAACATTGTTACAACTAGTATCTATACATACTTATTGGATTAGACATAACCTAAACTATTCAGATTCGTACTAATCCAATACTGTCTAGATTTGTAGTACTACATTTAGATTTATAGTAATAGGCTATATCATTTAATATTAAATTAGATACAACTTGATTCGTAATACTGTATTTAATTCAGTATTATCTAAATTCATAGTATTAGACTATATTTAGATTCGTATTACCTTGTTATATTTTGAGACTCAATGAGTATTATATAGCAAAAACTGTTTCCTATGTCTTCTGCTAACAACTCGAGCAGTCTTGATGCTCATGACCTATAGGAATGCATTTCTGCAAACTTTAGGCAGAATAGTGTCAGGCCAAAATGGCAGCAGTTTATTAGATATGCACACAGAACTCTGATCTGAATTGCAAGGTAAGCTTCGTCATTCAGGTCATAGATGCATGCACTGACACCACCATAGCCTCTAAATCATCAGGAGAAAGCTATAAGCAAAGCTGAGAGCGAAAGATTGAAAGCTACAAATCAGTTTCCTTTTAATTCCCCCTTTTAATCCCTGTGACGATCCTGCAGATAAGCATGGTTTAAGCAGAACAAGCTCACAGCAGCACATTGAGCCCAGAAGAACACTAGAAGCCAAACCACACCATTCATTCTGAGTCCATGACAGGTCGAAGTCTACATTGCCAAAGCTGTGCCCTTTGCACAAACCTTTTTCTTGCTGGAGAAGAGAAGGAAAACTTCATCTTTGTCAAAGGTATATGTCCTGATTCTGCAACCATTGCATGGCTTCCCAATTATTAAGGTCATGTCTTCGTCAGGACCGGATGTGTGTCTCTGACGGGAAGATGGCTTTTCTGGGTCACTCTCCGACTAACTGTCAGAGAATCCACTTAACACTGAACCAGGACCCCTGTTGCCAATCATAGGAGTTTACCATGCAAATGCTGAACAAAATGGCCAGATAATAACACAGGATAGTGAGTATCATAGAGAAGTTCAAATTTGAAAGTTGAAAGGTGTATAACCTATTCATACCTCCAAATTTACAGAACAGCAGTAGGAGAAAATTCAGGTGAAACAGAATGATGCACACAATTCAGGTAAAACAAAGTGATGCACAATGTGAAAAGGTGTGGAGTGCTCGTCTCTAATTGTAATTTGCAGACTTACTGTTGCAGATCCAACCACAGCATAGCGCTTCTGGTTTGTAGGAATGAGCTGAATGGCTGGCTTGTACACAACAGAACTGGAGTGACTCTATCCTATCCTGTAATCTAGTTCTGACTGTTCTATTAACAAATTGTATATGGAACAAAATCAGATGTAGTGCTTCTAGCAAGGCTATGGAGTGCAAGATTTTTGTCAAGTAAAATCCTTGGAGACCTTTGTATTTCACATTCACAAGCTTTCCTCTTGTAATTTGTAGCAGTTTTCTCCTCTGATCACCTAAAGTCGCAGCCTCAAAAGAGTGCAGTATCTGACATGTTCTTATGTATGTTGGTAATTTCGATACCATTTCGATTGCAGCTTAACTTCTTTCTTTCTGCAGGAACAAAAGGAAAGAAATTAATATCAACAATTGTGGCCTATGTATCAACGATCAATACTGCAGGAGCGAAAGGAGGTGTAGGTCAAAAGGATTTCAAAGCTTGTGGCCTAAAACTTGTTGAGAAGATTGAGCAGTGAACCTTTTTTTTCGCAGGGAGCAATGAACATTTGATTTACTGAATTTTGACTTGCTACCCTGTCTAAGGGAAAAAAAGGAGTGGTACCTTGCAATGCCTCACAATATATTAATTATGGCATGTATGGATATTTAATACTTCACATTACACAACCATGAACAGAAATCTACATATCCATGGAAACACAAGTATGTGAAGGACGCATACTACATAGAAACAGGAGATTCTCCAACAGCTTCCTAATTGCTCATAAATTTCTCAGATATATGGGACTATGGGAGACTTTGATGGTGAGCACCAACTCACCCATACAGCCATACAAAATCTAAGCTGCTGGAGGGTAGTAAGGATATATACTCATATTTTTAATACCCTCCTGACATGTAGGCTCAAGCCAGAATGGACATGGAATTGGACAGTCCTTGTTTAGTGGTTGCTTCCTGGTCTCATTACTGAACCTCACATGTGCAACAAATGTGCAAGATAAATCTTGAACTTAACTTTGAAACTACATAGCTATGTATGTACCAGCCAAATAACCCAAAAGGTAAGGTTTTCAGCTCCCATTTATTCTATTCTAAAGAGACATAATACTAAAGACACTAACTAGACATCTTCCATGTTCTATTAAAGAACTCAGAGTAGATTCAGGCATTCAGCTCCTGGGGATTAAGCAAAGCCTGCTAAATGAATATACATGAAACAGATCAATGAACATCTCTGCTGATACCTTGCAAAATCTCCAGTTAGCTTAGTGTCTGATATCCCATAACTCCTCCGATATCATCTGGGTTCATTGGTTTATTTCCGGGTTTAGGTAACCATGGAAACAATTTGGTGAGGCCTTGCCTTTCAGAATCAGCATTCTCTTGTCTACCATTGACCCCATATTTCTCCCTCTCAATTGCATCCAAAATATCCTCCTGAGCCACAGTATTGCCACCTGCAAAAATCCAAGAACAGGATATTCATTGACAGATTTTCCATCAGAATGAATTCATCCTCCTTTAAAACAATGGGGAAGTAGATAAAAGACCAAGTATTACTATGATTTCTCCAGTAACAATTTCTAATATGGAGAGGTCAAGGCACCTAAAGGGAAGATATTTCAGTTGCAGTCTTCATGGAGAACCAAAAGTCATATGTTCTATTTTTCTAAACCTTGTAAGTCAAAGAATTGTTCCATGTAGCAATAACATCATGTGCATTAAGGTGATAAATGAAGTAGAAAAGTAGCTTACCCCTTCGAGCAGCTAGTAACGCAGTCTCATTCACAATGTTTGCTAGATCCGCGCCAACCAATCCTGGGGTTAGATTAGCAACCAGATCACAGATTATTTCAGGATCCTCTTCCAAAGGAACTTCCCTTAAATGAACAGCCAAAATATTCCTGCGCCCCTCCAAATCAGGCACGCCAAACAAAACCTTTCTTGAGAAACGACCAGGGCGACACAGAGCAGGATCCAGTGCTTTAGGCCCATTATTAGCAGCCATGACAATAACTTTCATGTCCGAGTCAAAACCATCCATCTTGGTAAGAAGCTGTTGATAGAGAAAGCAAACAGATCTTCATTCAGCAATATCATTTGAGTCAGAGGACAGAAAGAAGATCAGGGTGCTAAAACCTTACCTGATTTAAAGTTTGGTCCCTCTCATCATTAAAACTTCTACCTCGACTTCCACCCACAGCATCAAGTTCATCAATAAAAATGATAGATGGAGCAGCTTCTTTGGCCTCCTTGAATAAATCCCTGACACAGGCTGCACCTCTTCCAACAAAAACTTCAACAAATTCACTAGCAGAAACACAGAAAAAAGGAAGTCCAGCCTCTACTGCGACTGCCCTTGCAAGCAGAGTTTTCCCAGTTCCTGGAGGCCCAACAAGGAGAACACCCCTGGGTAATTTTGCTCCCAACTTCTTGTAGTTCAGTGAACCATGCAAGCAACTCACTACCTACATTAGAATGCCATCTGTCAAATTTAGTACATAACTATTTCTATCAAGGAAAATTAAGAAAGTGGATATTAGTTGAAACAGATACAGTTTTTAGTTATTAACAAAATTCTGCACTCATCACAAGCTGGAGAGTTATAAAAATGGAAGTATTAGTTATTTATACAACCGTATAAAACCTTCAGTTACTTCCACTGCCTATCATAGATGTGTCCATATTCCAGGTATCCTCCCCGATGTAGGAAAACAAATATGCAGCAGATATATTTTCAGATAATGGAAATGGAGCAGATATATGATACCCTACAACAAAAACAGTGTAAATCTGCAGCAGAATCAATAAAGGAGGTTTGGATCCATCTACATATAAGCTTTCAGAAGACCATGCTGATACATTCCTATTTCCCACATTCCACAGCCTCCTTTCATCAGTAGAACAGCATGACAAAGATCCCAAACCCCTTTTTCTGTTTCCCTTTCACCCCACAAGAGAGAACAGATAAGTTAGTTCAGATGGTACTACAGAGGTGGATGGCACATATAATAGTTTTAGCATGTATAACAATGAATCATGAACAAACAATTGTCTTGATTCTCAGCCTTGATAGTTGCATTATCAATGGAATGGCACTCAATAAATCGAGCTAAAATTCTACTACAATGTATGCACCAGTCTATTTGATAATGCAAGGCCAAAGAAGAACAATCCCCACATTTCTACTTGATTCACAATTGCTATACCAATATACTGTATGCTCTCCACTTCCAGTCCCACTGTATAATGCCTACTGATTGTTATCTATGCGCATTCATCAAATGTTGCAGAAGGGCAGAAAATAATTATGAGCAATCAGTAGCTAGAGAAAAGGCCGTATTCACCTCCACGAGCTCCTCCTTGGCCCCATCGACGCACTGGACATCGTCGAACCCCACCCTCTGCTTCCTCGGCCGGCGCCGCTTCTCTGCGCCGCCCTCGGCAGACATCTGCCTCTGTATGAACCACATCATCGGCAGCAGCGACACCCACAGCGTGAGCAGGGTGCTCAGCATGTCCACCAGCAGCCTCCCCGCCGGCCGCGGCGCCGACCGGTAGTCCACCTCGCCGTCCAGCATCAGCCCCAGCAAGAACCCCTCGTCGTGCGGCACCCTCCTCGCGTAGTACGGCCGCTTTGACGGCACCCGCGCGGAGGCCCGCCAGGAGGTCCGAGTAGACCACCTCCTTCGCGGCGTCATTGGGCAGCGTGAGCCGGGCGGCGAGGAGGAGGACCGCGAAGACGATGGGCGCGGCCGCGGCGGGCGGCACGCATCGAACGGCCCGCCGCGGCGTCCCCCGGAGGTCCCGCGGCGACAGCAGCCGGAGCCGCCGCCACAGCAGGCACAGCCGCGGCCGGAGCCGCAGGCGCAGCTTCCTGCGGCCCAGCTTGCGGAACCCCAAACCGGCCTCCTTGTCCTCATCCACCTCGTCAACCTTGGCGCGCACCGGGCCCCTCCACCGCAACCGCATCCTACCGTGAAAAACCCCCCCGCAGCCATTGCTGGCAGCGAGGCAGCTCCAAGAACCGGGGGTACTCCCGAAGCAAACCCGAGGCCGCGGGAGGGGGGCAGCGGCAGCGCACAATGGGGAGAAACAAGCCACCACAACGGCAGCCATGCCAATCAAGCTCTCTTCGCTACACCCAGCCCGCTACGCCATTCGATCGGAGGACAAGGTCGCGGGTCGCGGAGGAAGCTCGGGGGGGAGAGAGCGCGCGCGAGGTGTTCGAGGGAATTACCCCGACGAGGGAGGAGGCGAGACAGCTCGGCGCTGATTGGGTTGCGTACTTCCGCGACCGCGATGTCTGCGCGGGCTGGGTGATGCGCGAATGGTGAGGATGAGAGGTGAAAAGATTTTTTTTCCTTTTTAATCCTCGAATTAATTGGTGGTTCTGGGCTTCCGGAGTTTACTTAATGGGAGGCCCAATTGCGGCTACAGTTATAGGCTCAACTCAGCACGTATGAAGAGTCGTCCTGGGCCGAGGTTTTTTGGGCCTAGTCAGTGGTGTAAATGGGATAGCTTCCATCTAGCTGGGTGAAGCTTTCTGTACACTTTGTTTTTTCCACTAAAAAGGTGTTATATTTTCAAAAAAGAAAATAAATGTTACATGGATAACTCGGGCAGAGCATATGTACCTGTATTAATTGAAATCACTCAGTATACTTCATCGTTTCCCCCTAATTTTTAGATGATGACTTTTCTGAAAATAAAGGTACCTGGAGAAAATAATAAATATTTTATTGGGAGAAAGGAAAAAATATATAAAATAAGAAGAACAAATATGATGCTCTTATTATATGAAAAAGATCTGTAAGACCACCTAACCCAAAAAGAGGCTTTGCAACTTGTCGTACTACTTAAAATGCTTAAAATTCTTTACGAAAAGACCATTATGTTTTTATGTCTCATTTCTTAGAGTCGTACTCCTTCCGTTCCTATATCTCCTACTTTCACATAAAAACTTTTTCTCTCCCATAAAAACTATTTAGCATAAACAATTGCATCATTCTTCTTTTGTCCTCTATTCCCTATATTCCCTAATCCTACATGAAAACTTCTTCCATCCCCTAATAACCATCCAACCAAAAAAAACTAATTCCTAGAAAAACAATATAAAAAACCAAACAGTCCGTTGGGCCTAAATCTTTTCACTGAACTGGATAAAAAAACTATTATACCATCCGACCATCAGAATGATGCAGCTGATATAAGGCTTAGGTCATTTATTTTTTTCTTCCTTTTATATGCAACACTTGAGTGCATAATAGGTATAAGTTGGCCTCCCTATGTGATGCTTAAGAAGTCTAAAATTTTATTTTTGAATCAAAGAGCACAATAGATGACCTAGTTAGACAACACAAAATTTTTTTGAAATAAATATAGTGCATAATATATTAAAACATCTGTAAGGCTTCTAAAAAAATATCTACAGAGTTGCTAGATAAATTTTTAAATCTATTATACTAGATTATATCTAATTTAGTATTAATTTCTATATTTATATTTTAGAATGGAGAAAGAGATATATATAGGCAGGGTTCATAAAAGCCTTGGCCTTTTGTTACCGGTCCAGCGTTTAACTGGGGACGCATAGCATAAGGCAAAATCACACCGGTAAAGATTCATCTTCGCTCGTCCCACCAAATCCACTGAATACTGATCCGATGCAGGGCCCACCAGTCAGCCGGTCAGTATCCGGTGCATCGCGCCAAAGTCACCTGCAGTGGGCCCCCTTGTCGCTATTCCGCCGATGACATGTGGGCCCGATGGCCGCGCATCTCGACCTTTCTTCCTCGTCGGTCCCCTCGCCCTCTTCGCACTTCCCCGCGCCCACCAACTGTAAAAGAAAAAAAAAAGAGAAAAAGATCGAGGCTCGCGAGACCCGACTCGAGCCGAGACGAACTCGAGTCTCTGTTGTTTTGGAGCTGCCTTGAGCCGAGCTCGAGCCTATGTAGGTGAGCTCGCTCGAGCTCGGAAGCCTGTAACTTTTACAATCCACACCACGAGCCTACACGTATATAACGCAGCCCCGCTGGTTCGTTTCGCCACCGCGGGGTTAGCGCAAATCCTTCGCCAATCAGCGCTAATCCGGCGATTACTTGAGATAGTTCGGTTTAGAGAGGAGGAGGAGGAGGAGTGAAGAGGCGGATGGCGAAGGCGGCGGCGATTGAGGGGCGCCCGGCGAAGATGGGATTCCGGATGCCGGCGGAGTGGGAGCTGCACGAGCAGTGCTGGATGGGCTGGCCCGTACGTGTTCATCCCTCTCTTCCTCTCTCTCCCCATCTTGGGGTTCAGATTCTCTGCTTCACGCCGCACATGTAGCAGTGTAGCACCTGCCATGTTCCTCCTTTTTAATTGTTCTTCGATTGGATTCTGATAGATCCGTGCGTTTTTTATCGCGGAAAAGCACATGAATTCTACTGCGACGTGTGTGATCGCCAACGACCTCTTAGATTAGCTCGTATTGCTCCGAAGTGAATGAATTTGTTGTATGTCCACCTGCCGCCGCAGTCGTGAATCAACACACCCATCTAAGTGCACACAGCAATTTGGTGTGGTATTATTTATTTATCATCGACTCGGAATCTTTGAATCGGTACTGACTTGCGAGCAAAGTTTTAGTTGGATTCTGTCACAACCTCACCGGAACATCCACAATTTATTACTCTGACTTTGTAAGCACATGGACTACTTTTTAAGTAGGTACATTGGCTACACTGGTTGTTCAAACGACAGTGTCATTTTTGTCTTAAAACTATTCAGGAGACTTTTCATTCTTTTGTTTTAAGAAAACGCCTTAACGTTTTGTTAAACTACTACAAATGAATTAATCATTCCCTCAAAGAATGAATGAAATAATGATGTTTGTTTGTTGTTGGTTGGACTGGCCAATAGAAAAATGTAATTTTGGGACCATCACGCTGTAAAATTCTACTGTTCTCTGTCCCTGAATCAATCTATCAATCATAACAATTATTTTCTTTGTTGTCTGATTTTTCTGATGCACGATTCTAGAGCTATTTATCTGTCTTGGTTCACGTTATTGTAGGACATTTGTTTAAAATTCAATCACATTGACATTTTGTACATATATGCATTTTATAATCATGAATGATCATTTGATCAATATAGTGACATTTGTGGACTACTCTAACTTGTACATGTCCTATTTTATCTCTGTCCAATCACTATCTAGTTGATGTAACTTTGTACGGGAGTGGTTGAGTGGAATATCCACTTGACACTATTAGTCATTGTCATTTTGGACCGTGGTCTTGAAAATCAAAAGCAAACTGTATCCATTTAATCTATCTTTTCTCAACATCCTTGATCTATACTATATTAAACAAACTTTTGGTTTAAAAACTAAACAATTTCAAATGCATGCTAACAGTGAGCATTTGTTCCTTTTACTTTGAATCCCAGGAGCGTCCAGACAATTGGTGGGAGCTTGCTGGTCCAGCTCAAAAAGTATTTGCAACAAGTGCAATTGCCATTTCAAAGTTTGAGGCTGTTACTATATGTGCAAGTGCCAAGCAGGTAAACAGATTTTCTCCACATTGCCTCATACGAACTTTGTTGTATATTGCTTCATGATCATGCGTGGTAGCGCGGTGGTACTGATCGCACTTTTTTCTCATGCAGTATGCCTATGTCCACAAGCTAATGCTACATCAGCCAAGCATCAGGGTGGTCGAGATGAGCATGAATGATTCCTGGTTTCGTGATATTGCTCCCACTGTATGCCACTTCAAGTCTTATCTATTCCCAATTTGTTGTCCAGTGTTTGGGGTTGCTAATAGTATCCCTGGTTTTTAGTTTATTATTCATAAAGGTGGAACAGGTTTAGGAATCAGAGAACAAAATATAGCAGGGATCGACTGGGAATTTAACGCCTGGGGAGGTATGTTGTTCTTATGTTGAGTAATATGTTAATTCAGTGCTTTCTCACACTGTTTATTTCAATTAAATTGTTTGTGATGAAACATTTTTCTTCACGAAGTAAATCTTTGTGCTAGTGTCCGTTATTAATGGTGTCAAAAGTGTCAATTATTAATACATGCTAGCGTCTTTGCACCTGCTTGGCATGAAGATTCAGTGAATTGTGCTGCTAATGCCTGCAGGAGCCATTGATGGTTGCTATGCTGATTGGAGCCTTGACAGCTATGTTGCCAAGAAAGCAAGAAGAGTAACCTTCTGAAAGAAAAGTTGACATCTTTTGCAAGTCTTCATCTGTGCTGATAACTAGTACTGTTTTGGTCATTGGTTTCAGATAGTCGAGATTGAGAGGATCCCTAGATTTCCACATACAATGGTTCTTGAAGGTGGAAGCATTCATGTAGATGGAGAAGGTTGTTCATGTGTTCTATCTTTGCTGATGAGCATATAGTCTCAGTATATTGGTTGATATCTTGCTAATGAATTGCCATATTCAAACAGGTACATGCATCACAACAGAAGAATGCTTGTTGAATCCTAACAGAAACCCCAACATGACCAAACTAGAGATAGAGAATGAGCTGAAGGATTCTCTTGGAGTCACAAAGGTCATCTGGATACCTCATGGGCTTTATGGTAACCACCAAAAACATTCTGTCACAATTCTACTGATAAAATAGGCCTGCAGTGTTTTTCTAGGTGATGATGATACAAATGGTCATGTTGACAATTTATGTTGTTTCATTAAACCCGGGGTGGTCCTCTTGTCATGGACTGATGATGAGAACGACCCACAGTACCAAAGGTCCGTTGAGGCACTCTTAACTCTCTCTAAGTCTGTTGATGCGAAAGGACGGCAGACAGAAGTTGTGAAAATCCACATCCCAGGGCCTCTGTACATGACAAAGGAAGAGTCGGAGGGTGTCGAGAAAACAGTCAGTATTTCTGCCACATTCATTAGTAGTTTCGATCCATTGAAATGAGCGTCTCATCCATTTCTAAGAACGAATAATTCATGATTGTTTTTTTTTTCAGGAGCATGCTGTACCGAGGGAACCAGGCACGAGACTGGCAGCCTCGTACGTGAACTTCTACATAGCCAATGGCGGAATTGTAGCGCCAGCTTTCGGCGACAAGTGGGACGAAGAAGCGCGTGCTGTTCTTGAGAAGGCATTTCCTGATCATGAGGTGAACTTCACTGACCATTTCATTTTGAAACTTAACCCGGCGATGCTGCCAGCAGTCACTGCTTGAGCAAGCAGTGGCCGTTGGTTGTTACAGAGGTTAATGTTCTGACGGAACCTGTGAAAAATTCAGGTGGTGGTGGTGGAAGGCGCGAGAGAGATCGTGCTGGCAGGTGGAAATATACATTGCATCACGCAGCAGCAGCCGGTGCGCCCGTCTTAATTAGCAGTCATGTTCTACGGCGATGACCCGATCGTACATCGTTTGTTACCCCCAAACCAAAAGGCAAATGCGTTGACAGAATAAGGTCGTAGGCCATTCGTGTGAGCTTGGGTAGTAGGGGTTGTACACCCGCAATCCAGTTACGGATAAATAGCGGCGGTGTGATGGATGTAACTCGTAGCCGTGGCATCTCTGTATCTTAAGGGGAAGGGTGGTGATTATATTGAAATATCAAGCTATTTATTTACCTACGAGGGGCTGCTTGCATTGGAGAAGAGGGGTTTTTGATTGCGTGGATATTTTCTTTCTTTTGAGCACCCCTATATCATCACCTCGAGATGCTCTAAGCACGCTAGAAACTGCTCTTTGGTTTGGGCTTGCGGCCCTCAACAACGATCCCATATTATCACCTAGAGATGCTCTAAACACGCTAGAAACTGCTCTTTGGGCTTGTGGCCCTCGTCAACATTGATCCACTACGTGACTCTCGATGAACATCTCAAGAAAAGCCCGAAATGAACTTCCAACACAGTTTCTGCATTTACGTCGCAGCAGAGACCTTCTTCAATGAGGCGATTCCCAATTCCCCACCAAAGATTCTTACATGTACTAGCCTGATCTGTAGGGCTCTTTAGTTTAATCTGTAGAATCCTTTAGTGAAATAACCTATGGGGCAGTCTAAACTGTAGTTCTCTTACATCACAACCAATTGCTCTACCACAACGATACATGGACCACCCTGTTCCCAACATGTCAACAATGCATTTTCCAGCCACCTGCAGCAGCAATACATTACTGTCATTACAGGGTACGTGACGTGCTGACACGCTCTGATGTGGAACATGACAAATCTACTAAATCGTAAACCATTAGTGAAACAGAGGGTTTAGATAACACCAACAATTTGAAGTATAAGTTGACACTGCATAAGCATCTTTTACGTATAGTAATCATTGGGTAGGCTGTAAGCATGTAACTAAATTACCATCTTAGGGTACAGTACGGACCTCTGTACACTGTTGATACCAGGTAAGCAGCAGAGGTGTACACTGCAGTGAGTGTGTGAAACAGGTTGGACGGCACACATCTCCGCCCCTCTCCATGTCCACTCTCCATCTCCTTCAATTCGTCAATTTTCATCCTGTGCAGTTAAGATGCCACATTATGGCAGTACCTGTCATATGGAATGGAAGTTGAGTTCATTCGGTATTTTTTTAAAAAAAAAAATCATCATTAGCAATAACGATGAAGGTCCCCACCTATCATTAGTATTCACGTGGTACTTGAAAACCCTTCCAGCTCACTTCTGTCCCAACAATTCAACTGCAACACTTTCGTCTTTAGTTGCTCACATGCTAATCTTAATTTCTGCTTGCTCTCATATGTTACATCAGGCGAATTAGAATCCTGCAGCAAGTCTTCATTAGAAAGGCCAGTTTCCCAACAACCACATTCAGGCATAATAGAGCAAGCTAGTGATCTAGGTACTGCACAAGACGTATTCTCTCATAGTAGGAATAAACTCAACAAACTAGCCTATGTGATATCACATGAACAGTCAGTTTTGTCCTTGATATTATGACCTCCCTGAATTAAGATTAAGACGAAAAATGACTAAGATGTAGGAAACTGAAATCTCACTAGTCAATATGGCTACCAAACAAAGGCATTTAAGTTATCACCACTTACCACCAGATGCCTTATATGTTGCAGGATACCTTTAATAACCGATTTGCCCAAAGAAAGGTTTGTGTGGAGTTTGCAATCGTTGCATAAGAATATGAGTATAGTAGTGACAACACAAATTCGATGTGAAAACTCTTCTGGGTAATTTAACTTGGATACAGATGAAAGCCCGTGATCATCTCCTGTTGCAAAAGATTTAAGCATCTCTAATGTGCAGCAAAGAACCTTCTCATTCTGACAAAATATGATGATGCAAGGCTTTATAAAGTACTGAAATAGTCTTGTCTTATCAGATGGAAAGCCAAGCTCAATGGTTTTAGACAAATCCTGCATGTACAAGACAACATTGGGTGAAATCAATTCTCATCACAACCACAAGCGTACAGCAATAACGCAATGTTTATGAGCTAATTAGGGATCTTTGCTTCTGATTTCTATAACGATGAATCAATGCATGTGTCTGCCAAAAGTTTTACAAGTGTCAAAAATCACATTTAACATCCATAAGTCAGTGTAACTGAAAAAAAGTTATGCTGTTCTGCGTTCAGTATGCCATACTCTGGGCTTCACAAGATAATGTGAGAATTGATGGTTAGAGATTATTACTCGTGATATTCTTCCTATGCCACCACATAAATATGCTCTGTTAGTGAACTCTCATGGTTTACAAAGATTTCATAAAAAAATGTTGGATCCTAATATATGAGATCGATAGGTAATATGTTTTCTAACATCAAATTACACTATCTGCCATTTTGGACTAATGCATCACACGATATAAATAGCAACTCTCCCTGAAAATAGGGGTACAAATTTATCAAATTACTGACTGCAAATACGGGAGCTTTAGAATTCAGAAGAGTACGCACCATAGCAGCATCAATCAAGTAGCTAGCTATAATCTTTATAGCATCTTCATTCATGAGCTTACAAGTTCCTGCATCAAGTGTGACAATAATTCTAAACAATCCATTCATGTTATGTAACGATCGTATCTGTGCCTGCACAAACAAGCATATATATATGAGAGTTCAATGGTTTTTGGGTGAGAACATAAAAGCAAAGCATGGTTTTGAATCCTCACAATCTCTTTAGATAAACTATCCCACATCAACTCAAGAACCAGAGCGCCATCACCCATTTCAGATAGAGAAGTTAAAATTAGGTGATTCAATGATTTAAAAGTATTCATATTTGAGCCCTTCTGGGAATCCACCTGGGTACAGGAAGGCCCTAGTTTAACAAAACAAAAGGTAAACTATTAGAAAAAAAACTCAGATAAACAAGCATTAGGATAAAACTTACAGAGCAAAAACAAAATATGAAACGTTCACCTAACGTAAGCAACTTAAAAAAAAGAAAGCTTTGCCTTCCAAAAAAAAAACAGTACTCACCAGGATGAACTCTGAATCGTGCCATTAGCAATGACAAGAAACTGAGTTGCTCTGTTATATGTAAATTCCCAGCCTTGTATGTTAACTGTAGAATCTCAACAATCCTAAACAATATGGTGGGTTCCAGCACATCACCTGCATTGTGTAAATTGTAGTAATAAGCCTGAAAGGAAAGAATATAACACTAATATGAAAAACAGTGACTTTTAGAAAAAAATCATACTTAAGCAACAAGAAGCCAACAGTCCCATTGTGTCAGAAAGCAGACTGGAGAAGTAATACAGGCATGAAATGGCAAGTTCTTGGCAATCCCGTGGAAGGTTAATGAAGGGACCAAGCTCTACAGTTCCTGATGATGCTATTACCAAAATGATATTAGTTTAAGACAAATGGGATTATACATAAAAGAGATAAATCATAGAGGACAAAAAAAGATCTTCAACCAGTAATTTAGTGCTTACATTTAACACCAAATAACTTAACGAAGGAACGCAGATTTCCACATTCCATTGTGGGGAAGTACTGTCCAATTCTTAGAAGAAGCTCCAAAACAACCTATGACAATTCATATGATCATAAAGTACACTATTTATTGAAAAGGTTAAACATTAATGTGCAATCTGAGTATACCAACTCTATATTGGACACATAAACCTATAGCAGACCTTTGTAACTGAGGGGGCTTTGTCAATTGATTGTAGTAAAATTCCAGGTAGTTCATCGACCCAAGCACCATAGTATTCCAAGCCTGAATCATTTTCATTTAACAATACTCCTGTGTTTTCCTAACCACAGGAAAATGAATATATTAGAAAGCACATTGTATGCCACTATCAACTAGCACATGTTTTGTACTAGTAGTTGTAGGGTGATTAAACCTGAGCATGATGAAATATACACAATTTATTTAGTTTGAGCATCTTATAAGGAATGAAAAGCTCTCCAGGAACAAATTGGGCATATGATCTATCGACTCAAGTGACTTACCAACCTTTAAATTTTCAAATGTCAGTACGGATGGTGTTTGGGGGACAGCTAGTTTTACTTTGTTAGATTATATCATTCACCATCAGTCAAAAGTTCTCTCCTATGTTTCTCTATGTAGTGGTTTTAAGATTTCTTGTGAAATTTTATGTAATATAAATTGGTGCAGGGACTATTTTCACCATCTTTTTATAAACTATAATATAATAACCAATTTGACAACCCACCCAAGTCCAGGTACATGCACTACCATCACCATCAAATGTGGTTCCAGATTGATGCGAACATGGAAAATTGAAATTAACCTACAGAACTTCATATCATTGCATAAATCTTCAAGCACTTTGGATGGTTAGAATAGTGCATGTACACAAATGCACGTGTGGAGATGGCGAAATGCATTTCTCCATAGAAGATATTTGTGTGTTAGCACCAAGTAGGCAATTTTCACTAGTCATGCCCTTCATCAATTTATATTTCTTAATAAAAACACATCAAGTAGCAAAAAAAAGTTTAGTATGTATCCCAAAGAAGGAACATACAGGAAGCACCATTTTTCCCACTGCATCCAAATATGGCAAGATCAGCTTGCAATCCACCTTGCAATCCCGAAATGCATTTGTAAATGCCTGTAGTTGAACATCTCATTTTGGTAATTGTATAAAATGACCCAAATACTTTCTACAGATCAGTAAAACGAAAATTAGCCACACCTCCAATAAATATCCTTTTGAGTCATCTGGGGCATTGGATACAAGGTCTGGTATGGAAGTTATAAGTGGACTCAAATGCTTTTCCATGATATCCTTATTGCGAAGAGTTTTTGCCTGACAAAACAAATGAATAATTAATGCATTTCCATAGGATGATTATAGAACAATATTCACAAGCTGAACAAAAGAACTTTCAACTAGCCAATGATGGAAATCAGTGGTTGAAACTGACAGCCACAGACAACCTTTGCAAGTAGAGAAGATACAAACTGGCAAAATTCGTCAGCTGGAAACATGGTGTTATCCATACATGCAATCAAGCACAAAAATATTTCAGCAATCTTCAGATTGAAAACGTAATATCTGTCATCTCCCTGCCATGAAAATAGAGTTCCATAAGAAACCACTGAGATTGTCAGCAAAAGGTATATAACCAGGCTTTCTGAAGAACACAATTAAAGGTCTGGAACAGAACAAAATGTGAAATTAATCTCCAGCCAAAATTCCAAAAGTTTTCATACCACAAAGAGTCAGAGATCAGTATGAGTAGAAAACATAAAAAGGCATGTTTTTTTATATTGGTTGATCACATTAGTACCATATATTATCTATTAGTTGGTCAAGAAATAGCATATATTATCTATTAGTTGGTCAAGAAAAGTTTAAAATATTATCATACCACTAGCATGGATGTAGAAATGAAAAAGGGAAGAAACTGAAACCTTTTCCTGAAATGAACGGTTTACTCCCCACAATTTCTTCACATATGCTAACACGGAACTTTTCAACCATTCAGGTCCAAACTGAGTTTTGGATCTTCTGAACATCAGCTGAGGTTTCTTCACCTCTTGAATACATATTTTACATATTAGATCCAGACAGTGAAGAGCTGATAATAATGCTTCACTTGACTGAGCATCAATAGTTGACTTTGCAAAAAGTTCTGAAGCTGAGACCTCTACAGAGTTAACGAGAATCTGGCTGAGGTTTTGAAGCTTTGTTAATACATTGGACAAAGAAAATGTTCCTGCAGTGCATCAGATATATAAGACATAATGTCAAGCCTGAGAGATAACAAGTAATTACATAAGATGAGCACCCACGACAAGTTGAAAACAAAAACAAAAAGTTGATTGGAGGTGTAAAAGATATTTTATAATACAAGGGTGTTGTTTCCATAGTATTGTTCTTCCTTTGTATTCAATACTAAACCACACAAATTTCCATTAACAATCACTTAACTATCCTGATTAAACACTTTGCAGTCCACATAATAACTAAAAGGAAAATGCAACTGTGAAAAAAAAATCTTCCAACAGTTTATTGGAGCTACTTACTTTACCATTGTGTGCGTTGTTTTACGACAAGGCTAGCAAACTAGAAATCCCATGGTAAACAAGGCTGAATACATATTAAATTGAGTGGTCTGATATTTTTACTGCTGAGCTTTCTCTGGTTATGTTACAAATAAATAAATAAATAAATAATTTAAGGAGGCACAGCAACATAAATTGCACAACAAATTAGGGACCAAAAAATATGGAAATCATGTACAAGACTTACTACTTCCTGAGTTATCTTCATCAAGAGTACATTTCCATAGTTCCCTACCAGAACGATTATGAACCTGTAGACAATTAGAAAAGATTCTGATCATTCCATTATGACTAAGAAGGTGTTTGATACAGACACATTTCTAAACATGCAAATATTCTGATTCAGTTAACTGCTATAGCTCCAGCTAATTTTAAGAGCAAAATATAAAATGATGATTCAACTGTACAAACCAGTCGATTTGATACATCCCCATTATCTGTTTCATAAGCAACCTGAGAAAGACAATGCCCAAGCCCACTAAGGACACTGTTAAGTTTACTCTTATCCTGGAGATGAATCCTGTCATTGCTCAGTACAGCAAGAAAGTTGTTGAAAACCTATCAAAAGAAATGATGAAACTGGTATTATTACTTGGAATGAACATGCTAAATCTCACATAAATCCTAGCAGGAACTAGAAGAAGTTTCAATAGCACACGCCTTAGTTGATGAAATATAGACTATGAAATATGTTATGTTAGTTTAACACATCCCATCTTCTAGAAAAAGAAGCAGCGGGAAGAAGGGCATCTGTCAGGGACAAGTAGCCACCCAACGCAAAACAATACATCTCCAACAAAACATCCCCTCATAACACAGTTATCTTTTCAACTTTCAAAACACCAATACATGCCAGAAGTCCACTGACCTGTTCTGCATATCTTGGAAAGGAGGATGGGAAATTAATAACCACAAGCTCCAAAAATCTGAAAGACATTAATTGGATATCCATGGATAGATGGGTCATTCCGTTCAAAATATTAGCCATTAGCAGAAACAGTGTACTGCGCGTAGATATTGCATTGTCCTGTGACAAACAGATACCAACTATCTCACATCTGAAGCCTATAAAACTAGAAAATGGAAATGATAGGAGGAAATAAGATATGGAAAATATGGCATCTATTAATAGCTAGAAGACCCTATATGGTCAGCATGAGAAAACTAAAATAGACAATTGGGGAAGAAAAACAGATATCAAGTTATTATAGCTAGCAAATTATAGCAACCTTGTGAACCTTAAGGTAGGCAAAAGGTAGAACACAGTGAATAGTTGTTCTTTTGGAAGATCTCTCGTGAATTCAGCAATAATCAGTAAGAAGTGGGGAAATACCTCTTTTAAAGACGGGAAGATGAAAGACTGTAGTACACTGAACAAGGTTTCACAAACCACCTTGTTAGTGTCACATATTCTTTCCTGTAGCTTCTCAACAATTGCAACCTTGTGCAGTTTAAGCTCTGATGGATGCTTGACAACAAGATCCTTTATCCCATTCAATGCAGCTTCAACAAAAAAACAAAATAGTACAGTCCGAGTTAGCTAGTCATCATGCACATGCCGAAACGGTCGATCAGATCAACTGTTTATCAGGGCGACAGCGTATTCGGCAGCTTGCCGTGCAGAGATTGTATGTAGATAGCTTACCTCGCCGCACATTGGCATTGTAGTGGCCCGTCTGCTGCAAGAGCTCCCGTAGCGTGAGCCCGCGCTTGTTCACGGCCATGCCAGCTCTCTCCGACGCCATGCTCTGCTCCGGCAGCACGATCGCTGCACCCCAAACACGCGCACATCACAACCCGAAACCCTTACGCAAGCAACGGAGCAGAAAGGGCGGCGCGGGCTCACCTTTGGACTTGATCTCCGTGTTGGTGGCATTCTTCGGCGGCGGAAGCTTGCGCCCCACCTTGTGCTTGTACTTCTGCGAGACAAAAAAACAAACACACTCCCAAATAGCACTGAGCGCTGAGCACGTCGGAGCGGATGTCGCTTCAGTTGGGGGAGGGAGGGGGAGACGGTGAGGTACCTTGAAGTCGACGCCGCCCCGCTGCTTCGGCTTCGCCTTGGGCTTCTTCGACGAGGAGGACGCCGACGCGCCTCCCTTCGGCCTCCCCATGGCTTGAGCTTGTCGTTCTCTCCGGCGGCGCTTCGAGGAGGCTTGGAGATGGCTGACGAGACGGCGGCGGCGGCGGCCGGAGTGTGGTTGGGGTCTTGCGCGCGACGGGCGGAACAAGGGCTAAGGGCTCAATGCTCATCGCCCCCGCGATGCGGACCGTGGTGGAGGCGGTCTCTCGTTACTGGGCCTCTGAGGCGTCTGTATTTCCGGCCCAAACACTGACGCCGTAGAAGTCCATGAGGCCGGCCTTCTTTGCCGCGCCGCAGGAAATTGCCGCCCGCGCGGCCTCGTGACCCCATGCCGAGCCGGAACTCGGTGGTTTGTACTCGCCGTCGCTGTTGGTGGCCTCTTTTCGGCTGCTCAAACCGTGGGAGTCGCGGAGATATGCGCTTCGCCGACGCCGAGCAAATCAGCGGGCGTTCATCCGTGCCAACGCTGGCGTACCCAGTCCCCAGTGCCGCACATACCCTACCGCCTACTAGCTGAGAGCCTGAGACGGCCGCGTCATGAACGACTCGTGAAGTCATGATAAAATGATAGTATGATACTGTACATTACTGAGCTTTGTACACCCGTCGCCACCGGTGACGCGACTTGGATTTACCCAACCGCTCGCCCTGTACCTGCACGCAGGCATGGGTGGCAGAAAACCCAGACGAGCGCACGGTGGACTCCATGTGGAGCAGCAAGAATCCCAGGTAAAGTCTCTGGCAAATCGCATCCTAAGATCAGTGGTGAAGCTAGGTTTGCATTAAAGAGGAGCTCTATCTTCTTTTTTTTTCTCCTCTAGCCTTCTTTTCTTCACGAAGTCCAGCAGGGTAGGGGCTTTGAGCCTCCCACCACCCCACGCTGGCTTTGTCCCTGTTTGAGACTGCTGATCCACAAACCAACCTACTCTTTCTATCTTTAAATATAAAAACTAATATTAAATTAAATATATCACTATAGATTCACAGTAGTATACTAAGTTTTATATTTTAAAATTAGCTGACTGCTACTACGGTTTTAACTTCACAGTCGTTTTACAGTGGGCCTCACTACACTGCCTGTCACTCGGTTAAAAAAACACTGTGTTACGCAGAACCACTAGGTTAATTCATTTGATCAAGTCATGTATCTGATACGGGAGTGTGCGTGTAATTCTTTGACGACTGGGAGGAGGGGTTGTGGGGTTGGGATCGGCAGCCGCGCGCGAGGCCGGGTGGCGACGGTGCAGCACGCCGACCTGTTGCCTGCGTGCGCGCGTATGAATACGTGGATTCGCTCGCTCGCTCGTCTCCCCAAAGCCACCCACCGCCGCCACTCGGCGCGCGGAAAGCAACTTTGGTCACTTGCACAGTTGCACTTTGGGGGCAGGACGCCCCTCGTGCATGGCCCCGGCCACTGCTGAGTGCACCCGGCCTCTCCCTGTAACAACTAGCTACTGGCTGTCAGGTTGGGGGAAAAACACAAAGACAAACCAAGAATCAAGTGGTAATATAACCGTGAGAGGTAAATCAATCTGATACCAATCTGCAATCTGGCATCATCTTTTTCTCGGTTTAGTGGCTAATAATGCTAAGCTTCCGGCCATTTTTGTCTGAACCCAATGTACGCACTACACATTTTTCGTAGGTAGTACTACTCCGATGTCCGTCGATCAGTAGGCACGATTGATACGGCAGCTTTTCGATGCGTAGCAGGTTACCGACCATGGCCCAATCGACGTTGCATCAAGAAAGGCTAATTAGCTGCCAGAGTGACACGTCGACCACTGATGCTGTGACGAATCATCCGGCTCCAAGATTTGTCGCATCGAAGCTTTCGAACATGCAACCTTTGCATTTATGGGGTAGCAGCGAACATAATTCTATCGTTTTATTTTCCCTGAATCCCATGATAATATTTGCATATCTATTCAGAAAATGATGCAGATCAAGTGCAGAATATACAAATACACTCGCTCTTTGATACTTTTGGATGTAGTTGGGTAAATTAAGAAATAATGGTTCATACTAATTCACTTGATACCTCTAGGATCAACCAGGACCATGGGGTTTAAATTATTCCTAGGGTATGGTAAACAAAACTATAACTGAGTACGGTTAGTACAGATGTACTGCCGATGTTTTTAGGTCTTCGCATCTTGCTTTGACAGTTTGGCTGCATATCCATATAGCTACAGCTAATAAGCTAGCCTTGTGCATTGTATCTTCTATAAAAGGCCAACAACCCCCAAACCTGACTCCTCACTCCCCGCTCTTGAGCTCTCCTATACTTCTTCATACTAACACACACAAGACTACAAGATCGTATCACACACACTGTGCCAGAAAAAGAGAGAAGAAATTAAAGTTCGCCATGAGCCGCAGAAGGACTAGTGCAGGTGCAGCTAATCTTCTTGTGGTTGCCTTGCTGATCATCTCCTTGCTGATGGTTCTTCACCTTCCCGTTGCCCGTGCTTGCCATGGTGAGTTCAACCTCTCACAAATATGGCTAATTTGGTCTGCCTCCAGTACCCGTCTGCTGGTTAGTTTAGTGGCAGGAACTTATACTTTCTTTCTCGAAAGAAGTACTCCTTTGCTAAGAGGTCAATCCTGTCGACTGTTCCTGTAGTTGCTGTACTGAAGGCTATCGACGGTGCTAGGGCCATGAACACCACATCAGGAGATGTGGTCAGCGAACATGTATATACCTAATCTGCACTTACCATGAATCTCATGCAACTAGTAGCTAGCTAGGTACATGCAGTTGTTAGAGCTGCTGTTTTAGTTGCCAGGCCTAGTTGAACAACGTTAGCACTTAGCATTAGCAAGTTAGCATGCAAGATAGTGTAGTTACCCCCTTATAGAATAACGTCTCTGATTTAGCATCCAAGCTGAGCATCATCTTTGTTAGCCCACAAGAGCCATGAACAACCCGTCTGAAACTGGGCAGTTTTGTCCCTGATGATGCTGATGCCTGGGGCTGCTTAGCTTAGCTACTTTCACCTTGTACCATATACATATATGTGCACCAGTGTGTCAGATTTGCAGTTTAGTTTGCAGATATTATGTCACAGGCTTAGTGATTACATGCATCTGTTTGTGTTGACTTCCTGCTCACATGGTCGCACACAAAGAGAGAGCACAGACCATGGCGAGCTGTCTTTCTGAACAGGGCAACACAGTTCAGTTTCACTTTTATAGTGTGTATAGGTACACACACACACTCCAGGGGTGTTCATCAACTACAATACTTCACCAAGTATACCTTCATTTCTCACTCTCAATGCAAATTAAAAGCTACTACCGAATCCAGTCAAACCATTAACCTGCTATAGATAAATAAAAATGGAGCAGGACATGGGGGGAGTGGGGGAAGCAAGAGGAGGGGTAGGCATAGGGAAGAAATGAGCAACATTTGAATGAATTTAACATGGCTACTGCGAGCTCAGGTGCGACACGAAGAGCTCAAAAAGAAAAGATATGCAGGAGCAAACACATTCAGAATTTACAGCAGAGGATTCTATAGCCCCAACCTCGGTCCCGTCTCAAGCGCCTGCAGTCCGCTTTCGCCATCTTCACAGGGCTACTGTTCCACTCTGTCTGTAGCCTGTGCATTGAGGAAGAAAAAGATGGAGGTTGATCCATTAGCTTCATATATGGGAAACATAAATTGTGAATATCATACTGATTGGCCAAGGAGATAAGAAGAATTCAATGGTAATCTGCTGATTCAGTTAAGATATCAGCCAGCTGTATTTAGAAAGAGGGACTTTACCTTGATTACCACACTTAAAAAAAGAAATTAAAATATGTCCTATATGGATGTGAAGAGTGGAAATGCATCTAAAGCAATGACACTGCTTTTTCCCATTACTGAGGTGTCCACGGAATCACGTTTCTAATGCTCAAGACCCTAAATAGATCGCTTGCTAAAAGATCATGTCAAAAGGTTGAGACAGAACATTAATGGATGGGATGAGATATGTATGAGGATCCCAATTGCATGTCACCAGTAGTATGTATAACTGAACTAGTAATTCTTTAGGAAAAATATTGGCGGAAGTTGTACAGTTTGCAATAGTTTTTTTTCAATAGTATGACCCATTTCCTGGAATCAAAGAAAAAGACCATCCATTTTCCTTTGAAAGGGAGGGGTGACATCATAACTGATATAAACAGCAATAACAATGCAGACAGGGAAGCAACTCTACACTGAGAAAAAATAATTGGACAACATCTTCACTTACACTGGAAATGCGAAGGACCGAGTACTTGTCGTGCTGCTATCCGATCGAAGAGAAATGTTTCCAGAGTAAGGTATATGCCCTGAAGGTGTTAGTGGACCTGATGTGATGCTAGGTCCAGAAAAACTTGACTCAAAGGGATTACGGATAACATTTCGAGCCGTCACTTTTGCATTGTCAGGTTCATTTTGTTGAGCTACAAATTCTGTTTGCATGGTCACTTTTGCACTGTCAGGTTCATTTTGTTGAGCTACAGATTCTGTTTGCACAAGCGTAGTACTCTCACTACCTTTGTTGTCCTCACTTATATTTGTCCCATCATCTGCTTCTCTTGGGTTGAAATCATGCGCGTCTTGGATACTATCAATCTTGCATTTTGGATGATTCTCACTTTTCACATCACTAGGCTCTGTATTGCTATGAGATGTAACTGAACCCGTCCCATGTGCTGCATTAGTTCTAATCCCATCAATGAAATTATCTACCTGATCATTGCTACCTTCCAATGGTTGGACATCGGACCTAGTTGAACTTGCTTCAGTAGAGTCTAATCTACCGTCTTCGTTTCTTGCTTCACCTGTTTGAGTATAACTAAGTGCCCTGTCAATGGGATCATTCAAATTGTCAGTATTTTCAACAGGACTTTCTCTCGGATCATTATTCTCTTCAGAAACTTGGACATCCGCGCTACTTGAATTTTCTTCAACAGAATTTAACGTGCTGTTTTCTGTGATGGATTCACCAGTTTCAAGAAAATTAAACCCTCTCAGTGCACCATTGACGATATCACTAAAGCTATCTGTCTTTTCAACAGGACAGGGCACTATAGACGCATCATCAACAATTGTAGGTAGGGCGTACTTGGGTTCGCACGTATCCTCTAATGATCTATATGAGATAAAAGGATTGTAGTGATTACTTTGGTTAATTCCTCTCTTATTTAGTGGCATACCAGCAACATCTTCAGTCGCCACCTCTGAGAAGTCATCAGCAGTTGACTCAACTGGTAAACCATTGGGGTTATTGGTCTCTGATGCAATACTAGCTCCAGTTTCATGGCAATTGTTTGACGAAACCTGTAATGAGAGTCGTATTGAGTGGTCCAATTGCAGTGAGAAATTACATAAATGAAAAAAAGGTATTATTCAGTGTGTTATCTCTCATTTTTGAATCAATCAAACTCAAAATATAGCACTACTTTCCACTTCTTTACATAGACTATAGAACCAAAAGAAAATATAATATCATAATAAAATTGAGACTTTTCACTAACCAATCAACAATGATGCGTGCTGTTGGCAAGAATAAACTTCAAGAACTAACATGGAAATTCGCAAGCATATAGATGATTCTATGTCTGTAATACTGTAAGCTGCGGTGTACCTGATTGCTTACTTCTCCATTGAGAATTGGCTCATGATTTTCACCAATCTCAGAATTGCCTGCACACATTTTCTGGCAATATTCTGCACCGTCATTACTTACTAATTGTTTGGGCCTTGATTTCTCGACGTTCACAACGGTAAATTCATCTGTAGCATTATTTCCTTCGGGATCATGCAATTTGCAAGAAGAATATTGTTCTGCAGTATCACCATCAGTAGCACAAGCTTCAGGCAGGACAACTATTTGCGATTTTAAATCAGTCACAGATTTTGCAGGTTCATATGCTGTTTCTGTCATCAGAACACCATTTGTATCTCCCATTGAAGAATCCAGGTCTGGGGACACCTTTTCTGCTATAACCTTCTGATCAGCAAGTACCCCTTCATCAATGCAGACATCCTTGACAAACTGAACAACATAATTTGAAGAGGCCATTATATCTGGCAAGTTGATTTCCACAACATCCTTGTCATAAGAAACATCCTCAGGACGGATATGTACTGCCTTATCTCCATTTTGTTGCCCGGCCTTCATAAAACTATATTCCAATGGATTGGTTTGTTGTACCATTGTATCAGGTAAAATATGTTGTTTGGTTTCTCTTTCGCCGCCATTGGATACAAGCTCATGAAAAACATTACTATGGTAAGGTCTTCCATCATCTGCAAGCATACATCAAAATCATCAATCATTGAGATAGTGAAGCGTGAACAGAGAAGAACACGATTTCACATACGTAACAACATGTACAATTCTCACCATTGATTAGTTCTGAATCAGACAGTCAAACGGTAACTAAAAGTATAATTGATGGCTAACTCATAGTCACAGGAAACGGGGTCCATGGCAAAGTTTCTCGACCCGAGAACGTCATCCCCGTCCTAGGAACATTGGGACATTTTCGTTCCCACCTTATAGAAAACTTCTTATAAATAGTGTACTACGTTTCCTGACTCCGTTCCTCGATCCCATCGACCCGAGAACTTTGTGATTATAGACTAACTGATGAGACCTTTTTACAATGTAATGAGCAAAGGAGAACTCCTGGTTAGTTCTGCCGTTATTTCTCTTTCATTTCAGTTGTACTGTCATTTTATTCATTTGTAAACACGAATTCTTTGGCTGTGACCGATTCAACCATCTTACTGCATCATAAATGTGCAACATATCGATTCTTTTGGCTGTGACCGATTCAACCATCTTACTGCATCATAAATGTGCAACATATCTGTGATAGAGACAAAGCTGTCTTGTTGGTTAAGGGGTTGTTGGATGCTGAAAGAACGCAATAAATGAGTAATGAACAACTGGAAATGTTAATTTTGATATGAAATTGACAATCTTCTTACCAAACATATCAAGGTTTAAGACAATCAAATCATTGTTGTTGGGTCACAATCAAGTCAATTTGGTGAATCAGAATTTAAATGAAGACTGATTGAAATGGATAAATAATAGAACAGTCAGTAGTTAGTACTAATCCATATCATATCAATAGAGAAATCTGGCACGGTAAGTCACTATATGGCTACATTTTTCATTTACAAAACACTATGTACTAATTCTTAAGAGGGCATTAATCCACAAGTCCAAAATTCACCTCAGAACATATCCCATGCCATAGTGTGATATAATGCACCACAAACACTAAACACACACCGTAGAGAAAAGCTCAGCTAAAGCCCGACAGATTAGGTATGATATTTAATCTCCAGTTGATGAATGAAGAATAGTAATGTTTAATGAGAATAGCCAAATTGCCACCATTCGAATTGCCTACAGACCAGGCTACTATTGTGGAACTTATAATGCAATTGCCGTGCTTAATTTCTGCAGTTAAGTCAATGCCACGCAGATACAAAACATAAAGCAGAAGATTGATATGTGAAAGATTCCCTTACCTATCTTCATGATCTGCATTGTGCGCTTAAGGTCTACTAGTCATGCCTCAACAATTTCCTTGAAAACAGAGCTGCTTATTTCCTGTGAAAAAAAAAAGATTCAAGAGTCATGCTTCCATCCAGAAGCCAGATTACATTAAAAAATAATGCAGAGACGCTAATGCCGATGTCCATCTATCGACAAACAAATGCCGTGCTTTGCGTAAACCAGATTCCCTCTAGAGAGAAAAGTCTCCCAGCATCCTGATAAAACCAGCCACTTTAGAACCTTTATACGAGCCAGTACACCCAAAAGAGAGGAAGAGAAAAAAGAACAATGGGACAAGAAAAGAAAAGAAGAAACAAACCAATCTCACAAAACACAATGCTTCAAAAAAATAAAGTTTTGATGAGCAAAGGCGAATCGTGACGACCAGTCTGTCTCACCAAACACACATAGGTACAACACACACAACACGAACACCAAACTAGACTCTGCTACAGAGCAGTACAGGCTGACTGAAACCGCAACAAGTTTTTGTTTACACGGAGGAGGAGCAGAGCGAGAGATACCGACAGGTGCGCAAAGGAACAGCCGAGCAAGGAAGGAGGCTTTACCAGAGAGGAAGCAAAGGATGGCTTGGCTCGGATCAAAATCCAATATTTTCTCTCTCTCTCTCTTCCCTGCCACGAAAGGGAGCGAGCGGACGAGCAGAGACGGCAGAAACGACGGGCGAAAACAGCGGCCTTGCACCGATCTCGGCGACCAGCGGAAGAACTCTGACAAGACGCTTTAACCGAGTGCTTCAGATGATGCCGCCACGGGGAGGGGTAAACACACAGGACTGTGCCCCGCGCGGCAGTAAGCCAGTAGCAGTAGAAGAAGAAGACGACGACTTTGAGAAAAATTTACTTTTTTTTTTGTTCTTCCTGTTCGCCAACGAAAGATGAAACTCCAACGCAAGCATCAATCAAACCGCGGATGCCAAAATTTTACACTCCATCCTATCAGTTCATACCGAAATTTCTCAAAAGAATCGAGAGAAAAAATCGGCAGAGAAGAACAGGGGAACAAGAACAAGACCAAGATAATCTCTTGCACGATCCACTCTAACAGTCAACCCATGGGCAGCGACGGAGAACAAACAACTCGAGTAAACCAAACCAAGAAGACGAGGTGGGGAAGGAGAAGAAGAAGGAGAGAAGGATCAAGAACTGACCTGACTGACCTCCCTTCTCTCGCTGACTCTCCCAGTCTCCCTCCTTCCTTCCCTCCCCGGATATCAACGGCAAATTCTCTTCTCCTCCTCGACCAAAAATTCTGGGAGAATCGCCGGGAGCAGCGGGGGCCGACGGAGAGTGGGATCGCGTCCGCGGCGAGCCCGAGAACCAAAAAAATTCTCGAAATATATTAAAAGGATTTCCGGAGCGGAGGGTGGAAGACTTTAATAAGCAGCATGAAGAGGCAGCTCAGTGCAATAAATTTTACGGGCTGTTTTTTTTGCATAAAGGAACATCTATTTTCTCATATTTACACTTAAACCCTTATAGGTACAGCAAATAATGGCTTCGATGGAGTTTATTGCTTATCTTTGGGACTATTTGCATTCAAGTACCTTGGTTTACAATTTTGGTTCTCTGATGCATCTTTCAAAAGGATGTTTTTGCAAATTTGTATTGGAAAGTGTGTTTTCTAAATAATACCTGAATGCTTATAGTATGCCTTGCTTGGACACGAGATTTCCGCAGGTATACCATTGTTTTGGAAACAACATTATCTGAAGATAGCATAGCATTTCCTTGATTTTTTTCAAGAGCAACAGTTTCATTAATCTCATTTGGAAATGATGTATACAGTGCTTTTTAAATCTTATTTGGAAATGATATGTACATATTTGTTTTCTCAGGTGTACTCTGCAAAACAGGAAGGACTCTCCCTGAATCCTGAAATTAGAATAGCATTGATAGAAAAGTGTCAGTATGAATCCTGAAGATAGAAGAGCATTGATAGCGTAGCGTCAGTCATACTCTACATTATACGTTGCCAGGTCAAGGGACAAATTACGTATTGATGGCATAACCTCAATGGACCCCAATTTATTACACACACAAGAACCACCATTCTTCAATTACCCAAGGATAACTGGGAGGGAAGGTTAATCCAAGCACATAGTAGTAGATTACCAAGTGTGATCTATATATAAATGTTTGTGTTTCTAGCTCTAGAGTATAGTTTTTGCAAAATGCATATGAATTTTTTTTCATTTGGAATGAAATTTCCCCCATCTTAGTAGAAGGAAAAAGAGTAAAAAAATTGGTGGACATTCAAAACTTAGTGTCACTATCACGTACAACGGTTGAAAATAATAAGATAACATCATAAAATTTGATATATACGAGTGACATGTACAAAAACAATGTAACATTTAATACCACTCTCTGCCTTTTTTTTTGTTTTTCTCGTGTCTTATGCTTAACCGTTCTCTTTTGATCATTTATGTATTTTTTTCCTCTAATCCATGTTAATAAAATAAGTGTTATGAGACGCCTCATCATAACAATTGGTATTATATATGTCCTCGATCGTGTAGAGTCCACTTGTCAATACGTGTGAACAATAAGCTTCGGAAAGAGTTGTACTTGATTTTGCTTCTGAATGCCTCCTTTTGAAACTAGAAACGCCTCTTTCATTGGCAAACAAACCAAGCACGTTTATCTAGTAAACACAATCTGTCATAGTAATGAGAATACAATATACACTGAACTCTATATAAAAACTAGAGCATACATACAAGTGACATGTCATTTCACTAAAAAAAAGAAAGACAATATATTATGTGTGGATAGTTGTAGAAAAATATGCCATTGACTTTGCCTCCTCTCCGAATATGCCATCAAGCTTCTTATTTGTTTAAATATTGAAACTGCCACTAGTCTTTTGTTCCTCAAAAATCCAAAATGTCTCTCCCCTTCTACTCCCTTAAAAAAATCATCAACCCATTATTTTAACTAACAGAATGGCTTTACAGTATCATATCATACATCTAACCCTATATATAAAAAAATACACAAATGT
The DNA here is from genome assembly GCA_030770085.1 of Oryza coarctata. NCBI lineage: Eukaryota > Viridiplantae > Streptophyta > Magnoliopsida > Poales > Poaceae > Oryza > Oryza coarctata. The sequence continues at coordinate 11,915,533 of CM061468.1, forward strand.
TAACCACATATTACAGTAGGTTTTAGTGAGATTAGGGATTTAACGCTAATATCTGTCTTTTTAGGTGTGTTAGAAAATATAATGATAGGTGTATATAAAGCGTACGTCTTCGATATAATCGTTAAAGGAAAAAAATAGACATGTACAAAAATACAGGGACCTTACAGAGATCATAGGGGTATTCCCAAGGAGGCCAGCCCTTTTTCGGGGCCAAAAAGAAAGGGTTGAGAGGAAATGATTCCATTGACTTGTGCACCTATAGGCAGCAGGAGAGCGGTGGTGCATGTAGACTGGATGATTGGCTGCTGCCGAGGCCACTATGGGGTTCGCGATCGCATTGCGCTTTCCCTGGACTTCATCTGTTTGACCTCAGATGGTTTGCCATGATGCAGGGGCGTCATGCCATGCTCCAGCTTGGTTTTCTGATGTGTGTTGCAGCCTACAAGTTGCAGGCTCCCCGGTTCCCTCTTTTGGGGATGCAGGAGGTTTTTGTGATTGCCATGTATCCAGGGAGTAGAGATGATCTATTTTCTCCTGGGATTATTCATCTGTGTTGTTCTATCTGAAAAATAGAACTGTCCCAATTTTGTGCTTGTTAACTTCTGCTATTATGTGCTTATTGGTGAAAATACCTTAGTATTATGTGGTTTATTATGCTATGAAACAAACATTGAAAGTAGCCTCTGTTCGTTCTAATAGACTAGTTATATAAATCACTGCACTGATTGAGAAAATAAGAAAAAATCTATACCATTATTTGGTCTATATTATTATATTATAATAGTTTAACTAGAATAAAACATAGAGTAAGTCAATTGAAAATTTAATTTAAAATATTTTTGAAAGAGTTAAAGCAATACAATCAAACCAAAATGAAAATTAAAATAAAAGTAAAGTGAATAGCTACATACATTCTGGTGGTTATATACCAATTCATATGTGTTGGTATGTAGCTACATTATTGTGGGAAATTCAGTTAATTAAAGTCCGTCGAGTGTCGAAGTGGTATTTTTTTAATAAAAGAATATTTATCGCATGCCCTTAAGAGAAAAATAAGATATACATATATAGGGTGGAGTAAACCAGAAGAATCATGATTTTGTTTTGAAAGAAGAAAGGAACCTACTGCTTCTGTTTCTTTTGGAAATAGGTATAATCCCATCGAGAGCTACAGGGCAAATCAAGGCACTACTAGTCTAGAAACAGTATATCATTTTTCACTTTTGCGGGGACAGGGGATAGCTAGGCAAGCCTGCAAGTTGAAGGCCGAGTTGATTGGCACTTTGGCAGGGCAGGCAACACCTCAAAAGGCAGAAATTGGCGCAAGCATGCTGGCCTGTCTGCAGGTCGATGGTGCCGTGGGCCAACGCATAATACAAGTGCAAGCATGGCTAGATAGGATATAGCTCGCAGCTGGACAAGAAAGCAACGCATATCCTGTGTGTTAATTATCCTTTTGTGAGGAAGAAACTAACCAATTTTTTTTCTGCCGTTGGAAACTTAAGTAAAAATTTGGAAGACTAGTATAGGAAATTGATTGTTTAGTTTATGACTGATTAGCCATGAAAAATAAACGAAACAACTAAAAATAATGTATGGTATGCATTTTAGTGGTTTAAAAGCTAATATAAAAAATAAATTACGACGAAAATCTTAAAATTAATTTTAAAATTAAGTTTTAAAATTTTCAAATCTTTGTATAGCTTATAAGATAATAATAAGTAGACGATCAGATGTATAGTTTGTTCCAATACAGTGAAAAAATTTTCAAGGTACACAAAAGGTAGGAATATTCCAGTAGATTGGGAAGGTGTAGTTACGTGGTTCCTTTGTTACATCGGACGTAAAATATCAGCTTTCTCATTCTTTGGCATGGTCAAATGGGTACTAACCTAGCAATCTCCACTGCATGCGATTAGATCACGTAGTTTTGAAAGACAACGATTCACTTTGGGTTTAAAATATAAAAAAGATTATTGGCTAACTTATTAAAATATTAGAAGATATAGTTATAAATAAGTTAGATTTTTAGGTGTATTATGGGTTTTTAAACCTTATCACAGATCTAAATATTGCTTTAAATATAAGTAAATATACAAAACCTCCATTGACTATATCTCTACTTTTATACATTAAGGTGGCTAAAAAAACCACTAAGAGAACCCAGAATGCTTCTAAGATAAAACCATACAATTCTAGCTTTAATCAGATGTGAACTTCACAGATCTAGCCACATTAGTTGGCCACGCAAGAGACCATACAAGGCGATCTTTGCCACAAAAGATTGTGCTACGTGGCAACCGCGCGTTGACACGTGTCGGGGCAATCATGTGTGGCCGCCGCGACTTCATGCGCGCGCGTGTCCTCGCGCTAACCTGACAACACCACCCGTCGCCAAGCCGTTCTCCTGGTCTCTTGTCCACGCTCACCCACGCACTTGCTACCGGGTCCTCTAGTCAGCCTCCACACGCTTTTGACGACGCATTCGCCAACACCCACATCCACATGGGCACTGCACATTGGGTCGCCGTCTTGTGCCCACGCACGTCTCGCTCAGTCTCATGGAGGGGAGGGGAGGGGAGGCTGGCTGGGCTTCCCTATGGGCCACCTCATCTCTCCTTTTTTATTTCTTTTCTTCTTCATTTTCTTTATAAATTTTTTTGCGCTTACACATTTGTTTCTGTGAAACCATTGTAAAAATCTTTCATGCAGTATCCGTCTACAGTGTGTCACACAGTATTTAACCTTATCACTCGGTATCTGTAATACTCTTGACCTTAACTTCTTTTTGAGTTTAATCTCAATCCTTAATTGATTAAGTTTGACTTAAGTATTTGAGGAAATAGATGTCAAAACCACCATATTTTTAGCATTTTTATACTTATTAATTTTTTAAATAAATATATAAACTAACCCATAATTTTAGTCTTATAGTCTTGCATATGCACTTAACACACCTTGTCAATTGTCACGTTGCCAGATAGACCTTTTGACACGGAAGCGTATATTAACGTCGCACATGTAGACGAAATCACACACGTATGTGACAACCCCTTCTATTGTGTATTAACTTTGTGAGTTTATATATCCGTGTGGCACATGCACATGCATCATGCATGATGACATGATTGATGGGTTACGACAGCAACTGTGCAACACGTCGTACGTTACGACACAGTGATATATGTGTTCGATAAATGATCGATCTCACGCGGGCAACAAACTTGATCAGACCCGTCCTTTAATTCTGCCGATCGCCGGGACAAAGACGTAAGGCAGTTTCGTCTACATCTGATCACATAGTATGTACTACCAACCATTGATCTGTTAGTTGCCGGCCTGCACAGCCGCCATCACCCATTCAGGCATTCACCAACCTTACACCTTAGATGTAGTACAAAACCTTGTAGAATTTTAAGCTAGCTAGGGATCGGAGGACATGCAACAGTCTTTCTATGTGAACCAAGCAATTAACCAAGGCTAGCTAGCAACAGAGAAAAAGAAAAGGAAAAGAAAGGGAAGAGTGTGTGGTACAGGGTACACTGGTTATCATTGGTGATCGATGGACGGATGGATGGATGGATGGTGGAGAGGGAGAGCAACTTTGGAGGTGCAGTCGAGTTCCAGTTCAGCAGCAACACATGGCTACATGCCCCGAATGGAGTAGTAGCTCGCAGCAGTGGGTACTAGTGGCGTAGCGCAGTGCGTGCGGCGACTTTGCGCGGGCCGGGAAGAGGACCCAAAAAAGGGCTTCGCGTTGCATGCCGCTCCAGATCGATACGCAGGTACAGCCGTGCGTGCAATCCTGCCGCTGCTGCAGGCGAGGTGCAGCGCAGTGCGGGTGCAGGGCAGCTGCACCTCACCACCACCGAGCGCGCGCGCGGCACGCATGATGCAACGACGCGCGCACGGCGCACGCACGGCACGGCGCCCGCGGCCGGGCCACCAGCTCGCTCGCGATCACGAGGCTGGCATGATGGCAACGCGCTCGATCGCTCGCCACCGCAGGGGTTTGGTTGGTGTGTGTGGGCGGCTACTCGATGCATGGCCCGCGCGCCCCCCGGTTAATTCACCGGTTGATATATGTATGCGTGGGAGTCATAGTTGATGCCACTTTGGCACGGACCCAAATCACGAAAGGGCGACGCCTTTTTTCCGATCCGATCTGACGAGACCTATGTTGCGCTAGCTACCATTCACTAGCAATTTTAGCATGCGGGTCGAGGTTGATTAATTGATCCCTGATCGATCGGGTGGTGGAAGACGCGGAACAAAGTGATTGCGTGTCACCGTCGATTGATTATCAGCTGGACCGACCGGTCGGATAAAGTCCCATATTAAATTGTATTTACGATCGAACTGAGACTGCACATGTCTTCGTCGTGTCGTGTCGTGTCTAGGACGATCATATAAGATGCAGAGGACCCATTATATTTTCTGTGACCTGATGAGGACGTCACACACACACACCTGCATAATTGTTAGCTAAAATTTTGGACGTTTCTGTGCGGTTCGTTCGGCGGTGTGTCTGCAGGTCTAAGGAACTGCCATGTGGTACTGTCCTCTAGTTCAGATAGCCGAGTCTGAATCCTTCATGATCCGTGTAGATTTATCCATTCTTAAGCACTAACAAATAATACCAGTCTTTGCCAAGTGACATATGGTATTAAGTGCAGGTCTAAGCTAGGAAGATGGCATCTTTCTCGGTTCCAAGCTTCCAGTTCAGTCGTTATGCTAGTTGCCGTCTCACAAGGACACACCTTTGCGTGACCGTGCTGGGTTCAGGACACATGTGTACAGCAGTACAGTTACTCATGGAGTGCTCGCAAAGGAAGAATCCATGGCTGCTGCTGGCTCCAGACACAACATATGCATGCATGAGAGTATGAAACAAACGGTTTCCTGTGACAGTACTCATTCCCTGATACATTGCACTTGCAACACAAATAAATTATAGGCTGAATTTATTTGTAATTTACTATCTATTGACTAAAACCTATAATTGATGTCTGACTTCTTAAAATTACAACGCGTCTTACAAAAATCAACATAGGCAGGAGGTTTTAACAAGAAGAAGCTAGGCACTTATACTACTACTCCCCCCACCCCCGACTCCGTCCCATAAATCCTAGTAAAAAGAAGAAAAGATTAAAGTAGCATTTATTAATGTAAAAATGGTATTAGTTGGTGAATAGGTAAAGAGTTTTCAAGGGATAAAATTTCTCGATTTATAATCTAATAGTGGGTAATTGTGTAGAAGTTGATTTATTTTAGGAAAAAGTTTTAAATTTTAAAAGTTGTTTTATTTTGGGATAGTTACTATCTCCATTTTAAAATATAAGTATTTCTAAGTTATTTAGTAAATATTAATATTCTATCAAAAGATTTTCTTTTAGTTATTTTAGTGGTTAATTTTTAAATTTTGAGATATTTAGATTCTCTTTTCAAGCACTTGGAAAATGATTGAAATGATGAGAAATATAGGAATCAAAACATAAATACTTGTACCATAGTAAAAAAATCCTATATATACATACATACACACACACACACACACATATATATATATATATATATATATATATATATATATTAGAATGGATGAAGCGGCAGTGAATCCATGGCTACTGCTGGCTCCAGACACACCATGCATGCATGAAACAAACCGTTTCCTGTGATAGTACTCATTCTCTGATATATTACCTACACCAAAAATAAATTATGCCCTGAATATATTTGTAGTTTAATTAATTGATGACTTAAACCTATAAAGTTCTGCTTTTTAAAATTAAAATGCGTATTACAAAAATCAACCAAGGTAGCAAGAAACTAAGCACTTATCCTGTTTTCTTTAGCTTATTTATCAAATTATTTAAATGGATTATTTACTCCATGCTTATTAAAAACTTTTTGCTCAATTACTTAAACCACTTATTTTAAGTTATCTGCTAAGTTTATTTCTTAAAATATTTAATCTAATCTTAGAATTAAGTAGATAATCTTTAATAATAATTCATTCAATAATCAATCTTACTAGTGTATTAATAGCTAATAGTTTGGTACGATGCTTGATTGTTCGTTAGTTGAGCGTCGGCTTCCGGAACATGCTAGGCATAATTCGATGGGGATGCGCACCATCACTTGATGCAGTATCATAAAAATGCTAGTCGAGAATCGATTTGTCAACTAAAACCGAAAAGGTATCTACTTTCCTCCCTTTCAAGACATCCATGTCATTTCTTTTTCCACATGAGAATATATATACACTTTAGTTAATTATTTGCTTCTCTACGTAGTGACCAGTGAATCCAACTTGCTAAGTCAACACAGCACCATATGCTTGATTATTTAATTAATTTGTCACATGTGTTCACATGATATCATGATAGCCGTTAAGCAAACCATGCATGAATCTAAGCCCAGCCCAAGTAAAGAAAAGGATAAATAAGTCAAAATGTGCTCACTATATTTGATCTGAGCAATTCTTTTTGGCATTGATGAGATGATAATGTTAATTAGTATCTTGGTCCTTTGATACTTTAATTTCTGTGAAAGGTGTATTAATTAGCAATAATCTTGTTAAAAGAAGATGTCAGTAGGACTTTTAAAACCTTTCTAAAAAGAGAGGATATCACAGAGTTGATATGAAGTGTTGCAGCTATTGGTTCTTATTCTTCTCCCTAGCTAGGGGGTGTGTTTCATATCCAATTTTTACATATCCAAATCTGGCTCCACGGTAGATATAGCTCTAAAGCCCTGTCAAAAACTCTCTTATATTGTACTCCCTCCATCTCAAAATAAGCCGATTTATGCCATCTGAAAAAATTATAGTAATAAAAAAATCAAATATCCCCAAGAGAAAAACAATATTGTTAGGTTGGGGGTAAGAGATACGTAAGATATATTGATGGAATAAAATTTAAGTGTATAAATAAATAAATAAACTATTATAAAGTTAAAAAAATGTTTAAAAAATATCCTAAGAAACTTATATATAAAAACTTTTAAAATTAAAATCATAGAAGGACGGGGCTATAACTCTCAGGGAAAACAGTAGTTATTTACTCCTTCCGTCACAACATAAGTGCCCGCTTTAGAAAAGAGAAAACAAATTATGAGGGAAAAAATAACTTAGATGTGATGGTTAATTAGGAGCGAGAGAGGTTCCGGTAAGATGTAAAAAATAAGAGATGATTGATGGGATAATTAATATTCTAAAATAGTCATTTGAGGACAAGTTTTCAATCCAAAATGATCATATTTTAAGGACAGTGGAGCACAACACACCCTACTGTGAACACGAAGAATTCGTTAATTAACAGAAAATAGCGTGTGGACACGCCAAAATGCCAGCTAGCTACAGAGGCCGTATGTAGGATTGACTAACAAAAGTTAATTATTAGGAGGTCCTATAGATACATGGTCCATTAGTAAGGCCATTGGAGGATGATGGGGCTCTCATCGATCCTAACTTCATGTTATTTTTAACATCTAGAAGTCCACCCTTCACTTCCAAAGTGCACAATAGAAAATTAAGATGGAGACCACATCCCACACGTCCACACCCAGCCACCACTCGCACACTGCCATGTGAGGCGATCCTTTTGACCAATTAGCTTAAGCGCAAGCTTAAACCAAAGCCTAGGCACAATCTTAAACAAGCGATATATGCAAGGACCACCCGTTGCATGCATGCTTCCAAGCATGTGACCCCGCGGAAAAAGGCTGACCGGGGAATACACCTGCGTGCATGCGAAGAGGAACGCAAAGCAAGCCTAATCATTTGACTGCATCCGTGACGTCCCCATTCGATCTTCCTCGGAAGAAGCTTCTCTGATTTAAATTTACAGACGTGTACCACTAATATGTGTAGCCCACACGTCAGTGACACACGTCTCTCTAAATTTACTTTGCAGGAGCTATTTTTGTCTGTAGGTGAGGTGGTTTTGTACGGTATTAGCCTCTCCGTGTTTTTTTTTTATGCCTGACTGACTAGCAGCGTGGTGCATGCCGAACTCCCCAAAAGGAGGCAGTCTGGTGTGGACGTTTGGCCAAAAATCTGAGCATCCATCCATCAAACCGAGGGCAAAGAGACGGTTTGGGTTTCGGGGGAAAAACTTAGTCGGGAGCTGGATGCACACACACGAGCGAAGTTAAGGTAGGCGCCGACAGGAGTACTTGCGTGCGTTCGATGTCTATAAACATTTTACAGTACAGGAACACGACTGTAGGTAGGTACAACCTACACGTATACGGCGTACGTACGTACGTACATGAGGTGATGCAGTGTCTGAAAATGCCTGGGCAGTTTGTAGTTAGTTCGGCCTGTTTGGTGGTTGCCACCAGAAGAGAGGAGAGGAGGAACCGAAAGCCAGCCGTGCATGTGGTGTGGGCGGTCATGGACCGACGGAGTTAACATCTGGTCATTAAATTGGGGAGCTCCAGCTGCCGCGGTTGCCTGCTGCTGCTGCCGCTCGGACGCTCGGTCTCGTTCGGTGTTCGGTCCGGTGAAAGGTACGCACGGCCGGCCTGGTGCCGTGCTCGCTACGCACGAGCTGACGACGCGGGGATGGGGTGTGGAACCGCGGATGTGTGGGTGGGTAGAGCGGGCAGCAACCGCCGTCCTACGTCATTACACCCGCCCGCCCGCGGTGGCGTTGCTGCTGCTGGCACTCGGCCCAGGGAACTCGTGTGACACAGTGACAGTGACACACGCTGTTCCTTCGCTCCCCGGCCCAAAATCGCCACGTTCAAATTAACCGTCTTAACAGACCAGCAAAACCACGGCCCACATCCGCGGCCCACACAGACACAAGGATACCAAATACTCCTACATTAAAAAAAACTGATTGCTACTTTGCCAGCAACAAATGGAGATTTTTTTATATTACACCTTTTTAATAAATAATTTTAAAAATAGATTCTCCTTAAACTTATTTTAAAAATAAATCTTTCAGCCACGCCAAACCGCCTTACGTGGCCAAACCAAACCGCTACACCACTGTATGTGACGTGACAAGAGCTGCCAAAGTGGCTATCTCAAGCAGGCATGGAAAGGAAGGAGCCAATGCGGCATTCTTGCCATGCTAGGTAGGTTGGTGTAGCACCGCCATGCTAACCCATCTTGCATGGCAAAAGTATATACATATATTCACTTTACTTATGCTTAACTCAATCTCATTTAAACTAAACATCTGAAATTCACCTTCTCCTATCTTCTCCAAGCTATCAAGAAACATTAGTTACACACATTAGAAGTGAATAGTGGTGCATATTTGATTGGAAATCACTAGGTGCCATCTCTAAAGGTAAATCACTAACTATGCTTAATATTTTATTAGTGGTAGTTGTTTATGTTCAGGTTGGAAATGAGTAGTTATTTTAAAAAAATCAAAATGTGAACCAATTTGGAGTATATTGGAGTAATTTTAGTAGATCGAAGTAAATCAAGGTATACCAGGTTTAATCATTTCTATGTTATATCCTAAAGCCAATAGGGTTATTAGTATGTTTAGAGATTTTTTATGGGTTAGGGGTTATCTAAATAGGGTTAATAGGAGTGTTGTTAAACTCTACTGATAGATATAGTTTTTTTAAAAAAATTTGCTTAGTAGTTATGTTTTAGTTTTGATAATATAAATGTCAATTATTTTATTGTTTGGTTGTTTGGAATAGACGCATTGGGTTTTACCCCTCACCAATGACCTCCGGTTGGTGTTCCCCGACCTGTGTTGGTTGGAGATGAGTGTTTACAATTAGTGAAGACGATAGGCAAAATTGTTGGATGTGCATGAACTACGCGTACTCCCTTGAAAAACCAAAGCCAAAAAGGGAAGAAAGTAAAATCGAAGAAGTCGGTAGAGATACTATAAAATATTTTGATGTTTTACTATTTTGTCCACAAATGCTAATTGGTTGTCATATGTGATGGTACCGAAGCCACCACCTCTTTTGTGTGACTTCGTGGAGTGGATAGATACAGAGGTTCATCCAGACGATGTGGAGAATCTTCGTTGGAAATAGGAGTGGGCAAGGGAGCATTTTGAACGTAGCTATGAAGATGAATGCATGACTGAGGAGAAGCAGAAGAGAAAGGAGAAATAGCTCAAAGAGAAGGAAGAGTGCTCTATTGACTAAGAGAGAAAGTAAGAGTGCTCTACTGAGAGAGAAAGTAAGAGAGGACACAACATGGTAAGCCAGGATAAAGGCTTGGAGGAAGGGGAAGTATCCATGTTGCACTCAGTAGGATCACCATGAAGTAGGTTGTTAATGTTGAAATCTCTTAAAGCATGTAATAACGATATTTGTAGAACATTTGACATGCCATTGTCTATTGTTCTGTCATTGAACCTTTATTTAGCTTTAAATATGAGTTGTTTAAGATAATTTACATCATATCACTTGGGTAAAAAATGAGGTCATCAAAATGTGCAGTATCTCTTTCTCTATTTCTGTCATCATCGCAGTTTACATCATGGCACTATAGTATAGTAGTACAGAAAAAAGAAACCGGAAAATCTTTCAACCCTGAAGCATACAATATGCATTTATAAGGAGACGTTGCAAATAATTAATATGATTGACTCTATTTATATTTGCAAATAATCTCATGTAAACAAGTCATGACAATCAACTGCAATGTGATTTGCATTTTACGTGGTAAATCTATTTGAATCCCATGTAATCTATTCCCGAGCACATCAAATTAGTTTCCACCATAGATATTCTTTTTTTCGGCAGTGCATACTTCTTTCTTTGGACAGCTGATTGATTTGACTATCCCAATGGCGTTATGGAGTCCATCATGACAGCCGTATTATTCATAGATATTAATTTAGAGCAAACGTTATAGAATACAACGATCTATGTTTTCTATACATTACTAGTTGCTATTAATACCACATACTCTATATTATCACTCCATATTTATGAATTTTGGTTAATTAATAAGAAAATGTTGTAATTGGGAGTATAAATCAAATCTAATATTACTACAGAATGAGTTCAATTAACTGAGATACTAGAATCTTAAAACAATTAAATCATAAAAACTATAATCGAGTACAATTGGATATATATATATATATAACTATGAATTTTGGAATTATGATGTCATAGAACTTATCTAATTGAAACTCGAAATCAAATAAGTAGTGGGTATTTATTAATTACAAAATTTTAAATTAAACCAATTAAATATCAATTTAGGACTCTAACATAAGTACAAACCGATATTTATTACAATTAAAACAATATTTTGTAAAATAATAGCATAAATGGTAAGATAGATTACATAGTAGGTACTAATTTTGATTTTGGGTAATACCCAAATAAATATAACAAAACAAACATATAGTATAAATCGGCATTATGAACTTTTGGTGCCATGCCAACGCCAATGGCATGTCAACAAGAATCTGCCACGTTTGCTCATATCAATATACACAGGCTTCAAAATTTTGAGAAGGTCAACATGGGAGCTCGACATTGCCATGCCTGCCCCACTGGCGTGGCAAGGTCTAGTTGCCATGCTGGCTTTTCCAAAAATCCAGGATGTTCAAAAAACTGGAGCTATTGGTGTGGCAACCTTGCCTTGCTGCACTGGTTGTGATGGCGAGTCAGGACAAGTCTGCCATGCCAGTTTTGATACCATGGTAGGATAAGGTTGCCACGTTAGTTGTGATGATGTGGTAGGATAAGGTTACCGTACTGGTCGTCCATCAAATGTAGGGGCAACATTTTTTAGCCAAGGCTAGCGTGGCAGATGATGACTTGCCGTTCAATGTCAGTCTTGCCATCGTAGCCCCTTTGGCATGGCAAGACCTAAGATTTCTGTGTTATGATTTCAAAATTGCCACACCCTTGTTGTTGATGTGGCAATTAGATTTTGCCACGCCAACTTCTTTGGTGTGGTAGAGGCATATATTTCACTGGCAGGAGTGGCAGGTACTCTGCTTACAGGTATTTATTTTGCAAGAAAATGGTAGTAAGCTTCCAAAGAAGCAGCAAATGTAAATGGATAGGACCATGCAACCAAAAAAAACAAAGTGCGGAGATCACTGCAAGTTTTATGCCATTTCATAAAGGATGACTCAAGTCATATGCGAACAAACTAAGTTCAACTAGTAGATTGAACATATCATCATTGGGTAGCTGACATCACTTATAAGCAACATAAGGTACTACAAGTTCACACATATTATAGGTTGAAGTTCAAACATAGCTAATCCAATATCTTGCATGCCACAACCATCACGTCATAGGCCTTTTCACTTCTTATTGTGGGGTTTGATCGCATCGATGCCTAGAGTGTAGTTCTTCTTCTTCTACTTTGTCGGCCTCCCAGGCGCTAAGTGTGGAATAAGACATGTTAGGTCACAATTATTTCAAAACGTTAGAAAATATTTATACGAATGGGATGTCAATTACATGTAGGAAGCTTATTGCCGCTATGTACGTCTGTGTGATCCCATTGCCGCTGGGGACCACAACGCAACCATTGTGATGGTTGTGTGGCCTCTGGAGCGTCATGAAGCTGCAATGGTCTAATCTCTTCATGAGTCTGATTGTAATCCTCATCATCGCCATCGCTACCGGCACCATCATTGTCGACGCTATCATCTGGTGTGTTAGCCCTGCGTGGCCTGATGAAGTACCATGGGATGATGTTCCCTGAGAGGAAGCGGTGCCTCACGTTTATGTTCCTTGAGAGGAAGCGGTGCTTCACGTTGGGGTTCTCATAGTACCAGAGGAAGATACCTGCCTCAAGGACCTAGAAGGCATTGTCCTGCTAGCAGCAGCGATAGAAGGCTCAGCACTTTCGGTGTTCGTTGCATTGGCCATGGAGCTCATATTGGCCAACATTCATCGGCAACGCCTACGCACAAGCTGGATGAAGTGGCGTATAAGTTAGATAGGCATAGTATTAATTGAAAACTCGCAATTGAAGCATCAAGAATTTGATTTCATACCTCAATGAATCTTCAAAGGATAGAAGCCTCTTGCTTTGACCCTAGTGTTGTTAGTAACACCCATGGAAAAATCGAGTGATTTCCAATGAAAGATTTATCAACAAATATTTAGGAAAAACACTAACACGAATCTCAACACATATGTGTTTGCACTAACATGAATCTCAATGCATTCGGCACACATCTTGGCACAAATTGGACCGTGGAAAAATAGAGTGATTTCCAATGAAAAATTTGTTGATAAATATTTTGAAAAAGCACTAACACAAATCTCAATGCACCCAGCACACATCTTGACACAAATTGGATGTGGAAAAATGGAGTGATTTCCAACAAAAAAATTGTTAACAAATATTTACAAAAACCACTAATTGCTTGTTGAAAGAGCTCCCATATATTTGTGATTACTAAATAATTATTTTTTATAAGTTGAGAATGAATTAATTTAGCTTTACTTAGACAACGATAGAAAATAGTAAATAAAGAAGCGAGATAAGCACTTAATGTTGAGCCATTGGTTGCTTGTTGAACGGTTGGATGGAAGGACTACCAAAGTTGTAGTCCAAACTACAACTTTAGCTTTAGCGGATCCTGATCCCTGAAAAAAGACTGTTACGAGCAATGTGGATATTTCTATTTCATATCATTGTCACAAGAATAGTATGTGTTAGTAAATGCGATCATAACATAAATAACAATACCCTCTCTCCTACCCCACACTATGCACCCTAAGTCACCTTGGTGATTGCAATTGAACCTAAAGTTGGAATACCTATGATTGGGATTCTCGTTGTCGATGCATTTGACAAGGTCACACCTACATAAAGTGTTTACAACATTACTTTTGTGCGGACAGGCGCAACCATTGCACGCAAGGTAGGTGAACTTCCACATGGCGGATGGCATTGCGAGAGGGGTTCCTCTATTCTAGCATCAACCACTTGCCATGAAAACTATGAGATACAACACCTTAAAGAGGAGAAGAAATAACAAGGGAGGCTCAGTTCAGATCCTAGGGAGGAAAGGGCAGGAGTGACATCTCACAAGATGAAGAATCGCCACGATGACATCTCGTGATAAGGAAGGTGCAGTAATGTTGGCACGCGACAAGGGGAGGTGAGGCGTTACTGAAAGTGCATTTAAACCATCTAGTGGGTTTTGACTAATTGATGACAAACAATTAAGAGACTAATATAATTATTGAGTAATGAAGAAGTATTGGTTCATATAAAGTTGAAAAGTAGGTAAATACAACCCTCGAAGAAAAAGAGTTGAAATGGAAACAATTTAAGTAAAGTTTGAGAGATAGAAAATTAAGTTGCTAAGAGATCACAATGGAGTGACAATTCGATAGATGCCGAGTCGGATAATCAGATAACAGTCGGACAGTCTGGGTGAAGGTGATCATGAGCAACTTGGGAGGTTCAAATTGTTCGGAAGGGGCCAAGCAATGTCAAGCTAGGCAGTCCAGCATGGTGTCGGATAGTCTGGGTAAAGGTGATCGTTAACACACTTGGTTGGAGCGAATTGTTCGATAGAGATCTGACAATCGCAAGCCAGACAATCCTATGCACTATCAGACTGTCTGACCTATACTTAGAGCGGATGAACAATTACACAGCCAGACAATGGAGAAGTATAGACCAGATAATCCGATGGTGACAGGACTATTTGGCAGAGGCACGATCCGATAGTCTAACTATAGTACCGAACTATTTGGCATTTTATGGCCCAACGGTTAGTTATTAGTGACTGTTGCAAAAGTTGTATAGGTCAGACAATCCCGTATGGTACCAGATTGTCCGGCCTGGTACATTTCAAGTAGACATTTGCAATAGTTATAAACGGCTAGTTGGAGTAGTTAGCTATATATGGACGATGCTATGGAATTGTTTGCACACTTTTAGACCCTCTACAACGTGAGCAAGCTAAGTGATAGTCTAATAGTCTCAAGAGCTTATTAAAGATCTTTTGAAAAGAGTTTTACTCTTAAGAGTTGCTTAGTGCAAAGTTTATAAAGCTAGTTGGTCTCCAATCATCTCAAGAGTGTGCTAGAACTTATGTGCTACTAGTGAGTGAAGTTGAGAATGATGTGGAGTGTGTGTGTTTCAAGTTATGATCTTGAGCAATTGTAATTAGAGAATTAGAAGCCCGTGAGAAAACAAGTTGTGTGTGGCATGCCCGAGAGAATATTGTAAAGGTTTTACCTCACCTCCACAAGAAAAAAGGTAAATTAAGTGGAAGCTAAACTTCCCCTTGGCAGTTACTTGGTAGAACAAGTTTGACTGATCAAGGGGAGTCACGTGGCGTCCACTTAGGTCTTGTTGATCAATTAAAGCATGGACTTGACCTTGGTGGTAGTTTAGGTACCAAGGCTTGATCAAAGGTGATTATTTGGAGAGGAAAGTGGTTGAAAGAGACCCAACTCTAATATGAGCTTCCTCAACTGAGAGTAGAAATGGTTGATTCTAAACTTTGGTAAAACAAATTGGTGTCTCCTCTTCTCTCTTTATATTGCATTTGTTATTTTGTTTCTTGAGCTATTTGGTAATCTTTCTCTCTCTTGTTTATCTTTTTTGATCACCACTAACTCGTTTGAAATTTAAGTGGGATAAAAGTTTATCTCGCCGAGGTTTTCCAAGCTCTCTGTGAAAACCAGATTATTCGCCCTAAGTTGGATTGTCCGGACTTCTGTTTTACATAGGTGCTTTTTGTTTTTCTTAGTATGAATCGGACTATCCAGTTGTAGTCAGATTGTTCGACACCATGTGTTATCGGACTATCTGCAGCGATCGCTGACCATTTGGTCAATACTAATTCCATTGTAATATTTTTTAAATCTTAAGTAACAACTATTCACTCTCCTCTATGCGACATCAATTATCCTTAATATACTTTCAATGACAGCATGGGAGATCCAACACGAATCAGACCGACATTTCCCCATCTAATGGCTTCCAAACATGAAGTAAATTTAGCTCGTGGATTATTTTCATGTGGCTAAGATCCAGCCATAAGCGTGAAGAGAAATTTTATTATTTGTTATCTTTTAAATTTTACCACTCAATCCACAAACCTAATGAGATTGATCGATCTATCCTTTAAGTAGGGGCAAACCCGTCTGGCAAAAGAAAACAATTTTAGAGAAAAATAAAATGAGAAAAAGAGGATAAAGTGCCATGCGACGAAGAAATTTGTAATTCTGATAGCAGATTCTAAAACGATTATAAATTGAATAGCAAATTCTAAAAGACGTATGAATTAAATGACAAATAATTCTCTTTGTGGAAAGGGCACATAGCTTTGAACCCCAAGAGGGATTTTTCAGCTGCACATGCCATTTCTGCAGAACATTAAGAAGAACAAGTGACTGATCACTTGCAAGTCCGTACGTACCGTGTAACTGTGTACTCTATCTTAAAAAGACCGATTCACGGTCAGACATTGGTTATCTTAAAAAGACCAGTTCATGGTCAGACATTAGTTCTTTTTGAGAAAATAAAATGACTAAGTTTATAATCAGAAATTGATTCTTTTTAGGATTAGAGAGAGTACAAGCTAAGTGACTACTGCCCAGCACATAGTACACCTGTGAGTCTTGCCGATGTTTGCCTGCTAAGCTATTAGCTAATGGATAGCTGGTGTGCAAATGATTTGCTCATCTGCCTCTGTCCTGACTCAGTTTCTGAATATTTTTTATGTCACAAAATTCAGCAGCGTTAGTAAGCAGATTTCAGAGAAGAAAATGCTTTTCTCCAATCGTCTAGATCAAACGAAATGGGAGTCGAAACATAATTTACACAAGAGCAAGAGAATCAAAACTTATGCAGCCCACGGCCCAAATGATGAAACCAAGCAAATTGCCACTTTGCCAGTAAGTCAGCAACCAATGAAACGATTTTGCGACGGGAACAATAAGCAATATAGGTTGTTTACATTTCTGGAGTCAAGTAAACATTACAGTACCGTTCATGCCAAAAGTAAGGTCACCCTCCAGTCGATTGTATTTAGAGTGGTTCTCAAAATATACTGCCATAAGTCATGTTTAATTCGTGCAGAATTTGAGGTTCTTACTACTGTCATTCTCTGTTGATTCAGTTAACAGTCGATACGGCTAAGCATTATTTCTACAGTTACTCCGTGGGAAGCAGAAGTTGTTGAACAGGACTCCAAAAAACCGATTACTGACCTGCAGATATGAATAAGCCAAGTCAGCATATTTGAACAAAACCAGTTTGCATTTGTAATACTCACAATTGTAATTGATCATGTTATTAGTGTTCCAAAATCTAATCCAATGGGATCCAGTGAACAAAATCATAGTGTGTTTATTCAATTAAGTGAAATGAATCGAAATTACTATGTGAAATTTAAGCCAAACATTCTTGCACACATGAAGCCAAGACTGTCTTATAAAATATGCAGATGCACAGTATCAGCGAAGACATCTCAAAAGACAAAAAAGAGCTAGCCGCGTAAAAGCTTCTCTCCACATGTTACAAAAACTGACAATCTGATGCTTTGTTTTAGTAGTATGTCAACTCAACATTCCTACACGGTGGTTACACGCTGCATGACATGACCCAAACACGTCTGCTAGAAACTTCTAAGATGAAATGCTGGAGAGCACAGGAGCGAGAAGCATCTGATTCTGGCTGATGAATTTCAGGTGTACTAATAATAAGTAGCGACCTGCAAATTCACATGCTTCCTGGTATCTTCATGAACAGGAAGAGGTCTTTATTTTGTAGTATTAGCATGGAATAAAATCACTTAGCTAGAGAGAAAACAGCATGTCAATAAAGGCTCCAAACAGCAAAAAAGGGTAAGAATACGAACTGCACTAGCCAGCACATATCGTAAGTAACACATGGAAAATTGGAAATTATATAAATAAATAAACAATCAAACAACAAGAATGATAGATATCATCATGGTTACAAGGATGTTTCTAACAGAACTGAATGATGTAATGATTGATTACACAATAACCAACCAATTGCAACTATCGGAGTTCATTAAAAATTCTTAATAAATGAGCAGGTCCCCTGCTCATTGTCAGGAAAAGAGAAGAAGACACCTAAAATACAGCAAAATTGTTAGTTACAATGACTAATGCATCATATTGGCCGAGTGCAAAAGAGACAGATGTGGCACTAATCTCTAAAAATGTCAAGAGAAGCAAAACTAGATTTATGAGATGGTGCATCAGCCTGAGCGAACTTTTAAATCAGATGTTTGTTGCCCTGTTCACCCAATACTTTCTTTCATATGTTTTTTCTTCAATAAAACATGGTACATAAGGGTACCAATCTGTCATGTACGCTAAGGAGCTTCTATGTAACAATCTTCTATATATTGTTACACAAGAATATGACTGATAAAAGCATAATGAACAGCTGATCCAATTTAGTAGGCAGAAATCTAGCAATAAGTGTAAAAACCAAATCACAAGTTAGAGCATAATGAACAGTTGCTCCAAATTAGTGCCTGGCTAAAGCAATCTCAGAAAGTAAACTTCAGAAAGAGACAACAAAACGCTACTTGCACTATGTAGAGCAGAAAATTAATATAAAACTATTACTACGCCATAAGAGAATGCTTGGAGTTCTAATTACCTTTTGGCCCAAAGATGATACGAAGTGTGCACAATCAGTACCGCCTTCTTGGATGATCATCCTCATCACCATCCCTTGACAGGCTCCTTGATCTTGCCCGGCCTCTGCTCTCGAACTCACGCTCAGGATACTCCTGGTACCTCCTCTTGTCACCTCCATAACAATCCCTCTCATCCCACTGCCTTTCATGCTTCCTCTCCTCCTCTAAGACTCGCAGACGATACCGGCCCCTCTCCTCACGGTCATGCTTCCTGGACAAATCAACCCCATCACGGCCAAACTGCCTCCTATCTGGATGACCCCTCTCATTGCCAATGTCCCCCTCCTCATTCCTACCACCTGCAGGTCTCTCGCGCCGCGCGGTGCCGCGCACCTTTCCATAGTCTCCATTCCGGTTGAGCTGCTGCGTTTGTGGTTTTTGCTGCCGCCACGGCATCCCATAACCTCCAAAATTCCATGGCTGCTGTCCACCCCACATGCCTCCAGGCATCCGATGATCAAACCACACCCCTGTGCCACCCATTGCCATGCCGCCGGTTGCCAAGAACGCCGGGTTCACATGTGGCGCCATCACCGACGGCATCATACTAGTACCCATCCCGGCATTGCACTGCCCCATCTGCGCGAACCCACCGTAGCCGCCGCCGCCGCCTGCCAACATCCCGCCAAACGGCAGCTGGGGCAATCGGGGACATATAGGCCGTGGAAGTGGAGACGGAGCCGGCGGATCACCAAGAGGAGGCCCCACATTGCCCCGAGCTGCCGTCGAGTTGCTCCCGTTCCAGCCGCCTCGGCCTCGGCCGCGGGTGGCGCCGCTCGGGGCGGCGTGGACGACGTGGGTGTCTTCGCCGCCGAGGCGCAGCAGCGCAGGCGGGCAGCAGAGCGAGGCGACGCAGTGGCGCCCGTGGAACGCGTGCCCGTGGAGCGCGGCGGCGGCCGACGCAGCCGCGTCGGGGTGGAGGAAGTCGGCGCGGCAGAAGCCGCGGGACTTGCCGTTGTGCTTGTCGGTGAAGAAACGGAGGCCGTGAAGCGCGCCGTGCGGCGCGAGCGCGTCCTCCACCTCCGCGTCCGTTGTCCAGTAAGGGAGCTCTCCTATGAACAGCGCCGTGGTGGGCGGAGACGACGCTCCGCCCCCCGACGCGTGCTGCGTCGGCGGCTGGTGCTGCCGTGGCGGGGTGGGTTTTGCTGCGGGGAGCGGCGGCGGTTGATGCTGCGGGGTGGGTTTTGGTCGTTCGGGCTCCCGCTGGTGTTCTGGGAGCGGGCCGCGAGGAGGTGGTGGGGATGGAGAAAGGATGGGGCGGCCGGGAGAGGGGGTTTTGGGCGGCGACGTCGGGGAGGGGGAAGGTGGCGAGAGAGGGAGGAAGTTGAGGCTGACATCACCGTAGAGATCGTCGCAGTCCTCGTCGGTGGTGGGGGAGGGAGCGTGGATGTCCTGGACGGCGGCGATCGTCTCCGCCTGCGGGAATGCGGCGTCGACGGCGGCAGTGAGTTTGCCGCCGGCGTCCATGGGGATGCTCGCAAGTGGGTGGGTTTAGCGTGTTCTGTTTGGTTGGGTGATTTGTAGTGTAAAATACTCACAGGGAAGAACAGGGTAGAAATAAAGGGTAAAAAAAGACCAGAGATATATACTTAGCTCATATGCTTACTGAAATATTTTTCACGCAAGCTGTAAATAATGCTTACTGAAACCATTTCACTTAATCTGTAAATAATGTGCATTCAAATAGTAATCATATATATAATACATGTAAATTTTGTTCCGTAAATTTTTGTAATACAGCTTAATCTGTTCGAGTTTAAATTTAAAATTAACATGTTTATATTTATATTTAGACATATCTTATATATAATACTTTAAATCTCTTAAAAGTTTATATAGGGATAGATGTGATAACACATGAAGACGATGGCTGTATGGAGAGATATGTCGATATATGGCTTTGTTGTTGGGTAAAATAGAGCTGGCATGCTGGAGTTAAGAGAAATAATGGTTATGAAAATTTTCGCTAGCTATGGATAAAAATTTAGTAATAGAATATTTTTATGTTTAAATTTCTTTATATGAATGGCCTTTTGGTTCTGGATTTCTTGTTGTATCTCAAATTGTTATCCACCGTCTTATGAATTTTATTTCTTTATAATAATTAATAATTGGTTATAACTTTTATTGAAGCAAATTAATTTTATTATAAAAAATTGTGACATGTTTCAAATAATGCGTAGAAATGATATTTGTCCTTGGTTCATCTTTTCCCTTGCACATTTTCCATTATGACAAAATATCAATAACATCCCTTGCAAAAAAAAATCGATAACACCAAAACTTGGACCATTCAATTTAATAAGTCCGCATATAGTAACTTAACTACTTAGAACCCATATAACCCGTTTACATTTCAAAATAGGATAATTTTTATTACATTATGTCTATATAAAGCCTATTTAGATAACGAGTGATGATGCTATTGTGCCAATCAATATAAAATATAAAAAAACTTATGTACCATCCTCACCTCCTTTTCCTAATGGTACTAGGATGGTCTTTATTTGCCAACTAGATGTGCCATGTGGCGTTATAGGGTAAAAAAACATTTTTTAAGATAGGAGTAAAATGTGAATGTTTTGAAGAGTTAAAGTATTAATGGTAACCAGTTTTATAGTTGAGCTGAGACCAACGATATAGTTATAAGACCCCACTAGACTTATCTATTCCGTTTTATAATTACATAATAGATTTACACACGCAGGCATGAACAACACTCGCACGAATTTACGTTCATGGTTTAAACTGACGAATTTACGTGGAAATGGTATCCAACGAGTAAATGAGAAAGGCGTTCTCCAGATTCCAGAAACAACCACCCTTGTAAATGAGATCAGAAAGTTTTTTTTCCCTTCATCAGTAAACTGACGAATTCTGTAGCCTACAGTTATAGTGAACCGGATGGACACAAAAAACAGCAATATTGGCATCTCGCCAGATAGATTAATAGAATGGAATACCCATCAAAACAATCGGTTATTCAGAGAAGCCAGGCCCCAGGCAGAAATGCAAGTCATGTGTTTCTCATTCGTTTGCCGAACGATACTTTGCCATCTTGTAGTGCATCTAAGATATCTTGGTACGAAACATCGTTGTCGCCTTGATTTTTAGAGCCAGACTTCGTTAATTCAGCTTGATCTGCGAAGGAGAACTTCGATACAGAGGAGCGGCAAATATCTCTATAGGTATCATATTTTGCAGCTCGTGTTTTGCCTCCTTCCAATATAGTTGACAAAGGGTGCAAAACTAAGATAGCACGATCTACGCTCTCTAAGGTAGCCTTCAGATCCAAGAAATCGTTTACACTCTTGTTTGCTGAATTGAACAAGGACCGCAGTGGAATCAATCGGGAAGACTGATGTAACCGAATCTCGACCAAACACTTTGCAGATGCAGTCCTTCATACCCTTTGGTCTCACCTTAGACTGGAATCACCAGATGAGAATGACGTTGTCATACACGGCAGCAGGATATCTACGCTTATAACCTGGATCTGGTCTCTCCATGCTAGCACTCAAATCAACTACTGTTCCGCTGTTCCAGCATGGGGGCAGGAGATTGATGTGTTTCTTCAGATTAATGTCTGTTGCTAGGCTCTCCAGAGGTGAGTGCTGCTCAAATTTGATGCCAAGATAGGCACACAGCTGCACAAAAACACATCCAGGCATGAATGCATCATAGCCTGCTTCGTGCTTAGCACCTGAAGTGAAGCAAGATAACCTGCAGAATAGGAGAAAGCAACAGAATAGAAACATCAGAAACAGTACCAATTGAAGGCCTACTAGTTCTATTAAGGATGAAAATTTAGTAGCAACAAGTGTACATGCAGAAACAATCATGGACATAAACATGAAAATTATTATCAGAAGAATATGAGTAAATGAATATCAACAATCCAGAACAAACCATACATAGTTTCATAAGCATATAAACTATTGACAAAAGAAAGTGCACTATATATCAAGGAATGACAAGAAACCAT
The DNA here is from genome assembly GCA_030770085.1 of Oryza coarctata. Taxonomy (NCBI): domain Eukaryota; kingdom Viridiplantae; phylum Streptophyta; class Magnoliopsida; order Poales; family Poaceae; genus Oryza; species Oryza coarctata. The sequence goes on from CM061468.1 coordinate 11,938,147, forward strand.
ACACTGTTTCATCTGCCTCTACTTCAATTCTCACAAGAGGAAGGGTGGATGACTTCTCATCAGGTGCATGAAGTGCAGGGCACAACAATGAAAAAGCTGAAGAAAGTGATTTGCTTTTATGCCTCATACGATACTGAACCGCTTCATTAACACACATAAGATGTCTGGTATCTGCTATATGTGGGAAAATTTTGTTGATACTAGAGGCAAAGTCCTCCATGGATGAAGGAAGAGGACCAACAAATTTGCTGTAGACTTGTGCAATATCTGTGTAAGGTCAAAAGTTAGTGCAAGCAGTCATCAATTCACAGTTGGTCATGTACTGGAGTATATTCCCAATACATCCACGACAAGCGCAAGTGTGTGTGTGTGAGAGAGAGAGAGAGAGAGAACCTAGGAAACAACTATGACCAATAATCAATTTCCTTTCCGAGGCAAGAAGATCAATGACATGGCGGATCCCTACTGCTGATTTGACCATTGCTTCCCTGATTTTTAATAGATCTTCCCAGACATCTTTCTGTAACAAAATAGGTTCAGAGTGACTATTAATCATTAAAAATATCTCAAATAGACCAACGTTCAATGCTTAGATTGGTGGAGTGATCCAAAATCAAAGAAAAATACGCATGTAAATTTCAAAGACAACAAGGAATCATTTGAATTTCAGTCAAATAGAAAGCCTGAAGCAGTTTGCAGAGAGAGATGTATCATTGGAAGAATAAGATGAAGTGTGGTTCATTTCCACAGGAAATATATTTTCCTTACCATCAACAATATCTTGTCATCATTGGTGTCTGTATAAACTACTCTCTTCTCTGATATGTTATCCTCCAAAAATGTACAGACATACACAAGGTCTCTAAAATGTTTTCTTAAAATCTGCAGAGGAAAATAAAAAATACATATATTATCTGAGCAGAAACAAAAATAGTGTATATCAAGCAGGATCGCTATGTGTACAGAACATTGATTATTTAAAGAATGTGGAACAGAAAATATCAATCTAAATTCTAATACATCCTCGATTTAATCATCAATGGATTTCCACAAAGCACAGCTAGACCAGATTGAAAATAGACAGATGTTAGTATTTTATAGTGACAAGTAACCTGTAACCAAAGGACGTATGCAACACTACAGAGCTCAAGAAGAATGTGATTAGGTTTTTCACACATTGGATGTCCAGCTGTCCCTATATTCCAAGGCAATGAATATATCAACTAATACCTGTCGAATTAACTTTAACTGATGTGACGTGAATCCATTAAGCATGATAGCAGGACGCATTTTGAAGAAAACCGTCTGGAATTGGTCTGTGAATTTGACGTTTTCTGACCTATGGCCATCAACTCTTTGATTGCTAACTATTGAATTACGCCACTCATGGAATTTGATCTTCATTCTTTCTGTGAAAAGAACATCAGCAGCGCTCTTCAATGGCACATCTTCTTCCTCTTCAGAAGTGTTTGGATATGCAGATATCTCATTATGATGCAATGTATATAATTTCCGAAGTGCCTCTTCTTCTTGTGTTCTGGATAAATAATATATTCCTGAGATTAACCAAATATCATAAATAAAGTGAATTTTAAGAGAAGCTCCACTTTGAATGCATGGTTTAGATGTACTAGCCCATTAAATAAACCCAAAAAAGTGCTTAATCTGTGGTCAAGGACAATCCTGCAAATTTGGATTGCTAAATTCAGAGCCATGCATGCAGTAACTTAAATAAACCAAGTAGCACAGATAAGAGAAAGCACCTTCACGGAAGCATGTGTTGAAATCAAACTGGTACTTTGCAAGGAAGTCAATCGATGTGGTCTGACACAGAAATTCATGTGATGAACAATCATTCAGGAGCTCATTGTGAGGAAAGATAAAGAAGTTATGCCTGGCAAAGTGAGAAGAAATAGTTATGTCTTGTAGAAAATGTCAATGGCAGAACTGATTGGGAAACGGACAAACAAAGAGACATTTTATGTTGCTTCAAATGTACTAGAAGTACCTTCACTTTCAGATTTATCAAAGGCTGAGATGTTTTACAGATTCTTAAAATGTACTAGAGGTACCTACACTTTAGAGTGATCTACGGCTGATATTTCTTCAAACTGGAAGTAACTCCAGTAATTTCCAGAACCGTTGAACATCTCATCAAATAATTAAAAAGAACTATTTATTGCAACCAGACATACCAACTCTCTTCAGAAGGGAGATGGAGAATTAAAGCTTATACAAGAAATTTGTCTTTCAGCAGAGTACTCCTTGTTCAATAACCATACTAGGTTTCCGGAACTCCTGATCAATTTTTTTGGTACTATTATTTTACTCTGTGCTCTGTATGCTTATTGTGGAATAGTCTTCTAAAGTAAAACAGTACATATCTGTAGAATATCACCAAACATTTCTAGCAACAAAGCCCATATTGGAGTTCCCTAATAAGAAAAAGAACACATAAATTCAATAGTTGCGATGAGAGGCTCACCACAGATCCCTAAATAACACAGCAGTTTAAGGAAAGAGTCCCGGAAACACTTCACACGCATTAAAGCCAACCCAATCTGTAACCTCAAATCTTATATGCCAATCGCAGTCTCTTAGTAGGCTAAGTCGGGAATGGCACCCCTTGCCTCAAGAATGGCACCAGGTGCTATTTCAAACACACTACTTACAGCATATCCTACCAAACACAAATGCATCATATATCCTACCAAACACAAATGCATCAAAATGAAGCCACCAGTATCTAAAATTATCGGTGAACTACAAGCAATGAACAAGTTTAAACAAGCTACTGCAGGGAAGCTGCAAAAGTGTAAACCAATTCACAGTGTACTAGTGTAAACTAGTGTTATTACGCACTAGTAGTGGATTGGAGCCGAAGGGAGTCGGGGGAAAGAGCAGGGGGAAATGCGGAGAGCGTACGGGTGGGCAACGAAGGCGGACTTGGCGGGGTCCCAGCGGAAGGGGCAGACGCCGAGCTGCATGGCGGCGAACCGCTCCGCGGAGTCGCGGAGCTTGAGGTAGCGGACGTCGGCGCGGTCGAGCTCGAAGGTGTCCCTCCACGTCACGCCGCTCATCTCCAGGTCGATCCCCACGAACGCCGCGTCCCGCACCCGCGCCCGCAGCTCCTCCAGCGCGTCCGCCAGGTTCCCCCGCGTCACCTGCTTCACCGCCACCCCTCTGGCCTCTCCTCCAACTCCTCCGCCGCCTCCGCCGGTCGCCGACGGCGAGGAGAGAAGGCGGGAGAGTAGGCTTCTGGACGGCGCATCTCCATGGCCGCCGGCGCCGTACAGTGAGGTGGCGGGCAGGTGGGTTGGGCTAGGTTTAGTTGCAGTGGATGGGTCGAGTTAAAACGGCAAGAAACTGAGCTCGAGTCATATAGGGCCCATCTGTAGAAGTCGTGAACGAAACAAGAATACGGCTTTGAGCAATACGTTTCCATGACAACAATGCGGCAATGCTCTAAACTAGTCTTGCACTATTACTTTCTGGGTTAAAAAATCATAAGACAAAGCATGATAAAGTCAATCTTAAGAAAATGTTGATGTTCCGTATTCCAAAGGAACTCGCACTCCTTATAATTAAATCCAACTTATTCGATCATATATTTCTCTGCAATGAACCATCTGTACTAGTCGAAACTCTGAAAGGCTTTGGTCACAGGAGTATGGAGAAAGAGGATGATGTATTCAAGTTCAGGCAAACAAAATGGCAGACCAAAACTCTCCAGAAAAGCGAATTTGCTCCATCTCTTCCCTATACAAGATGATGTGCTCCATCATCTCTCAGCTTCTCTGTCACTCTCTTCTCTTCTGTCTTCACGCAGCACTCACAGGTGATATGTCTTTGCCGAAAAGCCCAGCAATTGCTTTGCCTGGATCCTCCTGCTTGATGAGAGACTCCCCAACGAGAACCTACAGCATAGTTAGAGAGGAGTCAGCACAGAAGAAAACAGGAAATGCTAAATTGTCAGTACAGAGCGGTGCTCAATTGGGAGTACAGCGGTGTCTCCCGGCTGACTTACAGCTTTGACCCCAGCACTCTGAACGAATGAAATGTGCTCTGGTGTGAACAGCCCTGATTCTCCTACAACCTGAAAACAGGCCGAAATACCATTGACTTACAATTATGCCTTCCTATAATAAGGATTCCAATGCGTTTCACAGAACTTAAAGTTAAAGCACTTACGATTATGCCTCTCTGAGCTATAGTTTGTCCCCGTTCACCCTCGAGAAGCCTTTTAGTGTTTGAAATATCAACCTGAAAAGTCTCTGGAATAATATTTATGTTAAAGTGAATTATATGAAGCACTGAAATATAATATTAGCAGCTCTAAAAGCCCAACTCTGATACTGACCATACTATCATGTTTGACTGACTGAATGCTAGATTTATAAATGAATTCTAGTTTCTACTTCTAGTTTCTAAGAATCGAAAGCTTGGTTTATTCCCAAATCATTTTTCTACCATGTTCAATAGAAACTTCAACATGAACCACTAGCGTGGTGATAGATGAAAATGCACAAGCCACTAGTTCAATATGAGCCAACAAGTTTTCAGGTGGCACCATGATAAAATAGCCACAGTGAACTATGTAGTGAGACAGATGAATTCATACATGTCAAACTTGTTGATATAAGATGGGGGCAATTGTGTTCTTACCCCTATTTTCAACAGCAATTGTGATTTTACCCCTGTTTTTCAACTCTGTGATTCTGCCCTTAGTTTTTTGAAATGAAACTCAGATTTTCCCCTACTCCGTTAAAAGAACTTAACGGTGTTAATTCACTGGTAAAAATACATATACACCCTTGCATATGCAGCAAAAAGACATTGTCTTTACCCCTGTTTCACAATTGCAGCTGGAAACAAGGTTCAAACATAGTTGCCCTCAGATAAAGCCTGCAGGTTTAATCAATTTTACAGCAAGATGCAAGTGAGAAAATGCATTTCAGTATTATATACCAACACAATCAAGAAAAAGAAATTACTTACAAGAAACACTAAATTCACATCTCTCTCTTTCAATCAACAGATGCCCAGTTCAGAAACCAACCAATGCAACAAGAAAAATCAAAATAAAATCAAGAAAAATAAAAACCAAAGAAGAGTGACAACAAAGGGAAGCAGAAGGGAATAACATATTCTTCCCATTCTTCTCCTCCTCATCGACATCATGCAGCAGGCAAGCTCCTCATGTCCAAGCTAATGGCGGCAATACAGGGCGCTCCAAGCCGCAGCATTGCTAACTATGGATATGCAGCAGTCTGCGTACTAATCTGTTGTGCAGCAGGTTGGGCCCCATGGGCACCTCTGCTTGTCGTTGTCGATCAGCTCTCCCCTGCTGGGCGCCATCAATGACCGATGCCAACGAACCCAGTGACCACCACACCGAATGCGCTCCTCAGTCTGACATCACCATCTCGCGCCAGCCCAGTCTGCCCCATGTCACGCTGCTCCGGTGCTGACCATGCGCCGGCCCGTCTCGTGCTGTGCTGCTCTATGATGACCGCGCACAGGTCAGTCCCACGGTACTCCCACCCCTCGCCCCACTCACTCGCTCACGCACTGCCACCGCTTGCTCAACCACGCCACACACCGCCGCTGCTCGCTCGCTAGGGTTAACGATTGGGAGGAAGGTTGGGATTTGAGAAGGGGGATCGGCAGCAGTCAACAATGGCTTAGGTTGAACAAGTTTGGGGGTAGATATGTCTTTTTACATTTTCTCAGTCAATTTGTTCTTTTTTTTAACTCATTTAATCTGGGTCCGCCTAATGGCCATCCAAACCAGGGGCAAACGGACAATTCAGATCAAAAAACTAAGGGCAAAATCACAAAGTTGAAAAAACAGGGGTAAAATCACAATTGAAAACAAAAGTAAGGGTAAGAACACAATTGCCCCAAGATATGTGCCAAAGTAACTTGTCTACACATGTGAAACAAGAATAACATACCAAGGTTACGGTTATTGATGCCGATGAGCTGGATGCCATCTATCCCTAACACACGGTCCATTTCCCTTTCATCATGCACCTTCAGAACACATTTAGCTTGTTTATTAAATTAAATTTCGAATGTTGAGGTTGCATTTGATTTACTTGGAAGAAGAAAATGAATTGGAAGTTGCACTAGCAGAATGACTCCAAAGCAGCAGGAGAATAGAGTTGAAACACTTTGAAATGAAAAACATATCACAAATAACTCAGCTAACCTCAACTAAAGCAGCCATGCCAAGTATTTTGCATATTTTCAACATATACTTGATATCAAGATCAGGTAAGACAGCAGCAATCAGAAGAACAGCATCTGCTCCCTTTAACCGTGCATAGTAAAGTTGCCAGGCATCAACAATGAACTCTTTGCACAGCAGAGGACACTACATTTAGAAATTCAAGAGAATGAGCCTTTGAATGCATTTGAACTACCACAACTGAATCTCATTTATTTCTGTAAATGGAAGTACAACATATCAGCAAATTTACAGAACCTGTACTCCAGCACTGCGTATAGCTTCCAAGTAGTCAAAACTTCCCTGATTACATGACAAACGGAAACAAATATCTTCAGAATGCATAATTTTGTAATGCATCATAGAAGAGTAGCCAAATTGTCAAAAGGGAACAGACTAATGACCTGAAAGTATTTTGCATCTGTGAGAACACTTAAGCATGCTGCTCCATTTTTCTCATATGTCCGGGCGATCTGAACCTGTTTATCCCCACAAACATTAGTTAGCTATTTAGGTGCATTTTATTGTTAAACATGAAAAGTAATCAACTTGTTTCTTTAAGACAGAAACATGAATTTTTATTCAGAATGTCAACAAATGAACATATCATTATCTGGGAGTAATGCAATTCAAGCGGTACTGCAATAAGTCATAACGGAAAGATAAAAGGAAGGCATTTGTGAAATTCTATGTAAAATAGTAAAAATTTATTGTTTAAAGATCAAGATAAGCTGGTAACCAGGGGAACGCCATAGAGATATGATAATTATAAATATATGTTATTCAAAATAAAGCAGGTGATTATTCTGCAACATTTTGGCAAGTATGCAGCTAGTATGTGTGTGTAAAGTTCTAAATGATCAATTTCAATCCCTTGAAATAAATAAAAGGGCAATCACCATGGCATGTCTACCCTTCTGTTGTATGATTCCATAACAATAGGAGATCAATTGGTCAATGATTACTGATCAGTTGTAATAACCAGTTCAGTAAACAACATATCAGGTTTCAATCACTAAATTTCTACAGATAAATTAGCACAACAAACTGTCCCTGCAATTATAGAAATCGACTACTATGATTCACACCCACTTAACAGGTGAATTCTTGTGTCATGTGGGGTAACATTTAAAGCTCCATACATCTAATCTTAGAATGTGTTACCATACCCCAAACTCACCGGTTCGAAGTCCTCCCTCAGAACACCGCGGCTTGGTGAAGCCTTCTTGACCTCTGCAATCAAAGCAGGCAGACCAGTCCGATCATAGGACGCCTTCAACGCCCCAACAAGGTCCCTCGCCGGAGGAGCGTTCTCCAGCGGCCCCTTCAGCATGTACAGGGGCCTTCTCTCCTTCAACTGCCATAGGCACAAATTTGCAAATCACATTCGGAGAATCGGGAGTAACATACACTGGCTCACACTGTCACGCATGGCTCCTCAGAGTACGAAGCATGGACATGCCTGTGAAACCTCTGCCTCCTTGTCCCACACGATCCTCTCGAGGATGTTGCGCGGCGTGTTCCCCTCGTTCTCGAGGCGGAACTGGAACGGCCCCACGTAGTGCACCGGCGGCCCGGTCACGGGGCGCCTCCGGATCCTTATCCCGTCAACCCCCTCGACGTCGGGGGCGGCGGAGGCATCCGCCACTGGGGTCCCGTTCCCCTGCTCCGTCGCTTCGGCCGTCTCAGCCTCGACGGAGTGCGGGCTCGTCGCGACCGCATCCTCCGAATCCTGCGCGATAAGCCACACAAACCTAACCAATCTTCTCCCTCTATGAGTGAAGGACTCCGAAATTAGCGGGAATCCAGCTCCGAGGTGGCAAGAGGGGGATCGCGGGAGGAGCTTACCGTCTCGGCGCGAGCGCAGCGGAGCAGGGAGGGGGCCCGGCCGCTGCCGGCGGCGCCGGCGCCGTCCATGGGCGCGGCGGCGACGAGACGGCGAGGGGCGGCGGCGGTGGCTAGGGTTTTGGAGCGGTGGAGGAGGTGGAGATGGTGGTGGTGGTGGCGGGTCTGGGGTGCGAGGCCCGGCCGGGGAAGCGCGGATCCGACAGCGAGAGCTTCCATTTCGCGCTTTATGGAGGGAGGAGTGGAGAACCGAGGTGGAGTGGAGTGTGAGGATTGGGGTGGACGTTAGCCATTATTAGACGTCACGGGATTATTTCGTAGGCGTCCGTGAGTTATCCAGTGGACGGCGGCATCCGGCGTCGGAAACTAAGGCTTTCTTATTTACTTATCATAAACACAAATTCTAAACTATTAAAATATTTCGTATAAAAATTTTCTATATAAAAATTTCTTATCTGATATTTATAAAACAATTTATTTAATCCATTCGTTTATACTAAATAATTATCACAATACTAGATAATTCAAAAATTCTAAAAAATTTATGAGAGAAAAACACCAATTTAAGTGTGGAGTGTACGCTAGTTGCTGCTTTTCGCCTTCTTTCTGCAATGTCTCGACATGAGTTGGATTACGGATATTTTTCTGAATTGCTATGAAAGTTAAACCTTTTTTTGGCAATTCCTACTAACCGTTTGAGATTCCTGGAAGAGTTGCTAAGGGTTCTGAATAGAAAGAGAGAAAACAAGGAAAAGCCGGCATGCTCGTCTTGGATGGGCACATGCCACTCCATGGATACCAGTTGTTCAATAAAACAACTAAAATACACTTTATCTAATATGTTTAATTAACTTTGGTTAAACTAAAATACTAAATCAATTGGTATCCACATAGTGATCCGCGCCCATACCAAATGCTAACAGCGCACCAAGTGCGAGCTTCACAAGTCACAGCCAGCAACATTACTGCAACAAGACAACCGTGATTGTAGGCAATACTGATTGCACCAACACCGAAAGGCTGTTCCATCCTCCCTTCATAAAAGATACAAGATAATGACTCTTCCTAGCTGGATGTCTATGTGCGCGTCAGTAGTGCAAGCAAATGTTACTGTACATACAGTCATTTCCAAGCGACTCCAAATCTTTGGAGCACCTTTCTGCCCTATTCAGCCCCTAATCTCAATGCCGAAGATCCGATATCTTCTGATGCCCTAGGGGTCGTTTTTTGTCCAGGCGGTAAGACTTCAAGCAACACAATATCCAAGGTGGGTTCCTAGTCGATGGAGCACCTTCCTCGATGTCTTCTGGGATACCCAGAAGCCTGTTCATCTTTCTGGTCAGAGCTTCTGCCGTCAGGAAACCACCGAAAAATTTGGCCTGCCATGGATAAAGTTGAAGACAGGGTACATCAAGTTTCAGCAGATGCAAAGCGATTTTCAGGCACCCATAGCCTATTACCACAGATGTAGTTTTTTTTTTACAGATATAAGCTTTTGTTTTGCTACTGATGAGTGTTGACACTGACAATAATTTGTATATACTAAATGATAAAGCTCAGAGGTGATTTAGTAACATATCAGTATATTACCCCATCGACCTTGTGGATGGACGCATGAATTCTTGCCGTAGGATCCTCAAGAATCAAGTTTTGAATTTGTGCGTCAGCTGGCAAAATTTTTTTGGGAGATATAGATGTTGGCTTTTAGTCAGAATTCAGAACAATGCCAGGTGAGATCAGTACAATGTACTCATGGGAAGGGAAACGTTCTCATGACACCTACAGAGGAACTTAGTTATTGGGGGTAGCATCAGGGGGGAGCGAGCACCACAAATTAAACAAAATAGAACAACTGGGAAAAGTACCTCTCCATGGGTGAGTGACTCCATTAATGTCGTGTAACCCGCTCTCTCATAGTCTACATTTGACAGAATTGATGAGTTAACATCAAATGGCAGGTTTGGGAAACAGCAGATGGTAACAGAAGTGCATTACATAGTTCATGCAGAACCTTAATCATCATGAATCAGGACTAGAATGCAAAAAATCATAACAAAAAAACCACCATCTGTAAACGGTAGCACATGAAAAAAAAGGCTGTCTCTGGAGTGGGAAATGGCTAGGCCAGACTTAGTAGGCTAGAATTGTTTTCTTAAGCAATTAACCACTGTACAAGAATTATAGTAAAATGCTATCAGAAATAGCAGAACGATATCACCATCTGTGAAAAAGTAGTGCACAAAAAAAAGAAAGCTGTGAGGGAATGGCAAGGTCTTTTGTTCTTCTATGCAATTAACCACTGAACAGAAGCTTATTCAATGGAAGAGGAACACATATTCAAAGCAGTTGCACATATGATACCTTGCAAACAATTAGTAGGACAACAATTAACACATGCATGGGAGAACTTCGCACCATGCAACAAAATAAGCTCAGAGCAATCATGCAAGTTAAGTAAAAGGTTATGCTCAATTGTCCACACCAGCAATATCAGAAGAATCTGGGAGGCTTGCCATTGGCTGGCGATGAATTTGGTTGGCAATGCGACTGTCGAACAGCCTGGAGTTATTAATGCAATTGGTAAATACTTACTTAGAAACAGGTCTTTATACGGCCTTCAACATTCATGTGAAAACAGATGATTACTTCAGGCGATCAACAACGCTGCCATCTTCATTGGATAAAAGGCGAACTCTACTAGAAGGCAGCAGAAGCCCTTTCCACATGCCAAACTCCTTGCACGTAATATTACAGAACCTGGCCCAATAAATACCCTTTTGCAAGTGTAGTATTTCCTTGAAAGACCTGTTTGCGAAAACCCTCAGTACACTCCCAACAAGGCAATGTGCACAAAACCTCCCTTGGCAGAGGTGCTCCTTCAAGATGTAGATGGGGTGGAGAGACTGGTTTATTGTCCAAACTGCATTTCACCAAGCAAAACAACAGAGTCACAATTTAGTTAAAAATGAACCGTCATTGTCATATGATGCCATATGTTATAAAAGGAATGGCAGAGGCATGATTACTTCAAAATAATGTTCCACCATAGCATCATCATATTTTGCAGAATTGGTTTTAATAGCTATTTTTGAATTAAAAATTAAACAGTGACACCAATGTCTAATTTTACATATTCGGGAACTCAGTCACAGGTGTATCAGTTCCATCCCAAACATACAAAATCCATACACCATTGGAAGCCTCATGAACATCTAGAACCTAGCAAAAAAGAAAATCAGATTTGCTCTGTTAAAATTACGGTTGAATATAATGTAATTTCATATAGAACTAACCTTTCATACTAGATCACAAGTACAATCAGACTTTATACTCCTTAAATGCAGTTCAAGATCTTAAAGACCTAGAGTACTACATAGCTTGTTAGAAACAGCAGGAGTGTTGCAAAAGATATTGATAGTGCATATATTCAGCAGAGAAGATAGAGATGTAGATATTGTTGAGCACAAACCATGCTACAATAGACAGACGTGTATCCAAAAGTAGGTGAATATATACTCGACAGATACTAGGAAGGCAGGCAGTCGAAACAACATGAGATAACGTTATGGAGCTGACAGCCAAAAAAAAGTACAAATAAATGTAAGGCTTTTAATTTTTCTCGAACACGCAGGAGAGCTCACATCATTTCATTAACAAGAAGAACAAGAGTAATTACAAGAAACAAAAAGAACAACAAAAGTGCCAAAAAAAATAAAACCTAAGCACCTAAGCTAGCAACAATCATTGTACTGAGATCCATTGGCCCTGTTAGGGACCACAAGGCACCCTTATTTGTAATTGCCTGGACAAACAGGTTCACATCAGGAGAGAGAGTGAGACACCATTGAAGTCATTGTGATGTTTCCAAATCTCCCAAGCTACAAGGATTACCACCCTTTTCTTATATTTTTGTCGACCAGTTTGAGAATTTTTATTTTATTTGATCGAAACCTAGCCATCCTTCCCTAAGATCATAAAGAAAAGAATGGATGTTATATTGTGTACATATTTATGGAATAATGCTTACTCCCTCCGTCCCAAAATACAAAAACTTCTAGCATTTGAATCTTGTTCAAAAATATAAGGATTTATAGCATTATTTACAATGCTACTTGTCCCATCAATCACATCTCATTCAAATTTCTCTTCCATCTTACCCCACCTATCCTCCCACCCCTATATATCCCTCGTTTATTGATAGACATCAAAGTATTTTCTTCTTAACCTTAATATCTACTAAATAACCAAGAAATGTTTATGTTGTAGGACGGAGGGAGTAAGGTTTTGGGTAAAGAAGAATAGATGAATAGAAGGTCCATTGTATACTAATGAGTCCTATATTGATATATGTCCACAGCAACTAGTAACGTCAGGAATTGATGATGGCATATTCTCTTGCGGCTTAGGGCTTCTAGTTATGTTGTCTGTTATGATATTCACAGATGTGCAAGTTTTTGAGTGTCACACAACATATCATCCATATGGCATAAGAGCAGACCAGAGAAAAATAAGCAACAGTAGTTTTTCAGATAGCAGTCACACACTCACTTGGAGGATTACATACAATCCACATTCTCATCTGAGTCAAAATTTCAATGTCATGTTTGCTTCCATGGTATTTCATAGAACACTGATAGGGTCTGCATTCCGTAGATACTTTCCCTTTGAATAGCACAAATGAAGAAAAAACTTTGTTATATTTGACAAAAAATTCTCCATGATGCATTGTTATCTGCGGAATAGAAGACATGAAAGATAAGTATGTAATTATAATTGTGAGCAAGAAAAATGTGAGGACAATCACACAAAAATTCACCATAGTTTCAAAGGCATAGTATACAAATTCCGTCGAATGCAATAACTAGTACATTTCAGTAGAGTTTTTAGTTTCGGTTGTACCACAACATTATGGAGACTGATCACATCCCCACTTGACCTAACACAGGGCAGTAATGCAGTGTTATCAGCAAAGAAGGTCACAGAGATCCCAGACGCACGTGATTGATCCACAATCCTCAATGTAAGACTGAAATCTGCACAAATGATAGCCATGGCTAAGTACAACAATGTCAATTACAGGTATAATTGCAAAAGAATCAACAGCAAATGTATATATATATAGATCCGACCCCTCCTTATATACTCTTAGAATCTTAGTCAAAGTTGCTGCTCTTCGGGATATCGGTCATCCTATAGCCGACTCTTAACTCGTTTTCGCCCTTCTGCGAGGCCTCAACCCTCACCTCTCAAATACCGCCGATGATATCGCTAACGCTACACCTCTTTCATCGTTTGTCCGGGCCTATAATATGTTAGTTTTTAAAGAACTCCATCTGACCAACGACGAGAAGACAGTAGCCTACACCGCTCTCCTTGCCACAGCCGATAATAGCTGCCGAGTATCCTGCGCTGCAGCTTCCTCCCGCGGCTCTGGTGGCCATGGCTCCAGCCATGGCAACACAGCCCGCGCCGGGAAAGGCAAGGGCAAAGACAAAGGTAGGAACTAGCAGGGTCCGATGCAATCACGACCTGACTTAGTCCCTGCCCAACCTATTGGTCCCACAGGTTCGTGGCTCTGCTACAACCCCTGGGCATCCCAGCCCCAGCCACGCAGCCCCATCGGCTGGCAACCAGGGGTTCTCGACGCCCATCGTCAGGCTCATCTGGCATCGGCTCCCATTCTGCCGCCTCAGCCGATGCAACCAACACCACCCACCCAGTCGGCTCCCTCCTGAAACCAAGCTGGTCTCGTCGCCGCTCTCAACCAGATGACGCTCCAACCACAGCACCCTTGGGTGATGGACTCTAGGGCGTCCTCACACATGGCGTCATCGGCCGGTATACTTCGTTCTTATTACCCCTCTTCCTCCCCATTTGTCACCATCAGTAATGGCCACTCTTTTTTTGTCCAATGCCGAGGTGACTTCTCTCTATCTACATCCACCACTAACCTCCCCCTTCGCAATATTCTTATTGTACCTTCTCTTATTCGCAATCTTATATCTGTTCACCAATTCACAAGAGACAATAACTGCTCCATTGAATTTGATGCGTCTGGTTTCTCTGTGAAAGATATCCCAACCTGGCGACAGATCCTTCGCTGTAATAGTGGTGGAGACTTCTACACCATTCCCGCTGCGCCGTCCACTCCACATGCCAATGTCGCCCTTTCCACCAACCTTTGGCATCTTCGCCTCGGCCACTCCGGCCCCGATGCTGTCGCCACCCTCCATCGCAGCGCCTCCATCCGATGTACCCACAGTAGATCCACAGTTTGCCACTCATGTCAACTTGGCAAACATGTGTGTTTGCTTTTTTCTAGTTCTCTCTCTTGTACCTTGCATCCGTTTGAACTTATACATTGTAATGTATGGACATCTCCAGTTAAAAGTGTCTCCGGTAATCAGTATTATCTTGTCATACTTAACAATTACACACACTATTGCTGGACCTTTTCGCTCATCAATAAATCAGAGGTCGCCACTCACCTCACTAACTTCGCCACCTACGTTTCTACTCAATTTAACCTCCCCATCAAGGCTCTACAAGCCGATAACGGTACGGAATTCGTTAACCATACCGTTACAATCTTCCTCACCTCGCAGGGCATCCATCTACGGCTCTCTTGCCCCTACACCTCTCCTCAGAACGGCAAAGACGAGCACCTCCTTCTCACCCTTAACAACATCAGTCGTACTATGCTACTTCACGGCCACTTATCTGTCACTTACTAGGCAAAAGCTCTGGCTACTGCGACTTATCTCCTCAATCGACGTCCGTGCTCCTCCGTTCAAAACAACGTTCCATATGCCCTTCTTTACCGCACGGCGCCCGACTACTCCCACATTCGCGTCTTCGGGTGCCTCTGCTACTCAAACCTCACCGCCACTGCTTCCCACAAACTCGCTCTCCGCTCTACTACTTGCATTCTCCTCAGCTATCCTTCCTCTCAAAAGGGATACCGATGTCTCGACCTTTCCACCCGACGGATCATCGTCTCTCGTCATGTTATTTTTAACGAGACATGCTTTCCCTTCGGTCTGCTTCATCCGAGATCCTCCTCTAGCGATCTCGACTTCCTTCTCACCAACACCGTGCCAACCCGGTCTTCTCCATTGTCCCCTCCATCGGCCCCCTCATCGACCGCTGCTGAGGACTTACCTTTCACCTATCCCACTACTATTCGGTCTGATGTCCCACCCATCGGACCCCCATCAGCCCCACCTCTCTCATCGGCTTCAGCCGATCCCGTCCCTTTTCCATCGGACACCCCACTTCCATCGGCTCCTCCTACCCAATCGACTGCTCCATCTCCATCGGACCGACCGGACCAATCGGCCCATCCGACTCCATCGGCTCAGGCCGATCTAGTTCCTTCCTTTCCTCTCACCTATAGTCACCGATCCGGAGCCGATGACGGCCCCACCTAACCAGTTCTTCCCATCTCTCCCGCACTCCCATCGGCTCCAGTTCTCTCCACCTCTCATATGGTCACTCGCTCACAGACCGGTCACTCCGTCCCACCAAGCGCTACGAGCTCTCCGCCGTCCACAACTCTATCTCGCCCATCCCGACGACATCTCGCTCCGCCCTGACCGACCCTCAGTGGCGCGTGGCCATGGCGGACGAGTACAAGGCCCTAATGGATAACGAGACCTGGCGCCAACATTGTGATCTGTAAGTGGATTTTGAAACACAAATTCCACGCCGATGGCTCCCTTGCCTGTCACAAGGCTCGCTGGGTAGTCCGGGGTTTCTCCCAACGACCCGGTGTCGATTACGACGCGGCCTTCAGTCTCGTCGTCAAACCCGCCACCATCCGGGTTGTCCTCACTTTGGCTGCCTCGCACTCCTAGCCGATCCATCAGCTTGACGTGAAGAACACCTTTCTTCATGGTCATCTAACGGAAACGGTCTACTACCAGTAACCCCTAGGCTTTGTCGACCCTTCTTGTCCTGACGACGTCTGCCTTCTTCAACGTTCCCTCTACAGCCTCAAACAAGGCCCTCGTGCCTGATACCAGCTCTTTGCTGCCTATATTTGGCACATCGGCTTCATGGCCTCTGCGTCCGATAGCTCCCTGTTCACTCTTCATATCGGCTCCGCTACTGCCTATCTCCTTCTATATGTCGACGACATTGTCCTTATAGCGTCTTCGACATCTCTCTTCGACCAGATCATGACCCGACTACACTCTGAGTTCGCCATGACCGATCTTGGTACTATCCACCACTTTCTTGGCATCTTCGTCACCCATTCTTCTCACAAGCTCTTCCTTTCTCAGCGCCTGTACGCCATCAACCTTCTCCAGCGTGCGGGCATGGCCGATTGTCACCCCACGGCCACCTCAGTCGACACTCGAGCCAAACTCTCCGTTGCCAATGGCATACTCGTTGCTGATCCCTCTCAGTATCGGAGTCTTGCCGGGGC
The DNA here is from genome assembly GCA_030770085.1 of Oryza coarctata. Taxonomy (NCBI): domain Eukaryota; kingdom Viridiplantae; phylum Streptophyta; class Magnoliopsida; order Poales; family Poaceae; genus Oryza; species Oryza coarctata. Next base: position 11,954,655 of record CM061468.1, read on the forward strand.
TCTCCAATACCTCACCCTCACACGGCCCGACCTCACGTACACGGTTCAGCAAGTGTGCCTCTTTATGTACGCTCCGCGCAAACCTCACCTTGCGCTTTTCAAACACATCCTACGCTACGTAAAGGGCACACTCTCCAATGGGCTGCATCTCAGCTCTAGCCCCATCGACTCCTTCACCACGTACTCCGACGCAGACTAGGCAGGCTGCCCCGACTCTCGACGCTCTACGTCTGGCTACTGCGTATTCCTCGGTGACACTCTAGTCTACTGGTCCTTAAAACGCCAGACTACAGTGTCCCGGTCTAAAGCCAAAGCCGAGTACCACACCGTCACCCACGCCGTCGCCGAGTGCTGCTGGCTTTGCCAGCTTCTCCAGGAGCTCCGTGCACCCTTCTCCTCCGCGACCGTCGTCTACTGCGATAATGTCAATACCGTCTACATGACCGCTAACCCGGTTCATCATCGACGTACCAAACACATCGAGATCGATATCCATTTTATCCGTGACAAGATCACATTAAGATAGGTTCGAGTGCTCCATGTACCATCGGCGCACCAGTTCACCGATATAATGACCAAAGGCCTACCCATGTCTTTGTTCATCAGTTTTCGGTCTAGTCTCTGCGTCCGTTCCCCTCCCGCTGCGACTGCGGGGGGTGTTACACCATTGGCTTGAGTTGTATATATATAGAACCGACCCCTCCTTGTATACTCTCAGGATCTTAGTCACTATACATATTTTTATAATAAGCATTGCTGCAATAGCAAATGGACAAGAATATAATTACCATAGAGTACAATTACCAACAAAAGAAAACCCACCAAGGTGAAACATGATAGCTCACCTTGTAATTGCCAATTTCAGACACAGACATTAAACTCACCAGATTTGCTTCACCATCCAATTAACAGCAAAAAGTCCCCCAAAAGTAAGCCCTCTGTTCACTGTTCAGAACATTCACAAGGCTATAGGCCTACACCTAAACCCCCACATCTTCCTCTTCCCCCAGCATTTACAATCCAGCGCGGCACTAAGAACAGTTCGCGAATCGGGTATGAAGAAGGCATGGCTCAGCTTTATATTTACCACTGTGACCGAGCCCATTTGAGCACTGATAATCAGCCCCCGAGCCCCCCCCCCCCCCCCCCCCCCCCACTCGGAAGGGCAGGCGAGAAGGATGCTCACCGGTGCAGAGACGGCGGCGAAGAGGCAGACCCGGGCCTCGGGGCCTTCAGCGCGTCGGCGACGGGCAGGTACACGTACTGCCGCCTCCCTGGACGCCCCAGCCGCCGCCACCGCCGTCGCTGGATACATATCGCTCTCGCGCAGCCGCTTCCGCTCCGGTGCTGCTGTCTCTTCCATAGCCCAATTCCGATTTGTGTAAGCAGCAAAGTGACTAGCGCAGGCTAGTGGCAATTCTGCAACCGCCGAATACCCGGGGAAAACCGTTTATTTTCCTGGGAAAAAAGGCCAGGTTTCTCTCTTTTTCGCTGAAAATATAAAACCAATAGAAAAACTTGTAAAATCAAACAAAATTTTCAAGCCTTGCACACCCTGTTTAAAAAAAATACTTGTCCTAAAAAGAATACTTGTCGAGATTTATAGTCAAGAAACGATTTTTTTTAAATAGATGGAGTAGGCTGCGGTAGCAAGGCCAGAAGCGTATCGTTGTTACAACTCAGAGAATAGTCTGCACTAACGGCGATGCTACGCACTAGCAGTTTCAGCTTCCAATCAGGCAATCACCACTGAAATGAGATAATAATGGCAACTGCTACATTTACGTTGTACAAAGGGCGTGAGGTCTGTAGGAAACAAACAAACTTTAAAAAAACAAATGAATGAATGATGTGATCCTCTCAGCTCCGTCCACCCAGTCGTAGAGCCCTACCGATGAAATTCGCATCAAGAAAAAAGAATTTTCACACGAGAGCGATCTTCCCGCGGGGCAGAGAGACGCTGCGCCGGGTCTCCGGTAAGGGGATGTTGGTTCTTTCGCTGCAGGGCGCCTTGCTCCGGCGAACCTTCCCTTCAGTCACAGGTTCCATCTCCCTGACCGAGGCCCTGACAAAGTGACAATGTGAGCAAAACCAATGCCTTTGTAAGCAAACTCGCTAAATGTATAATGCATTTGTATATCATTGTATGTAACAGGAAAGCATGCATTGCTAGGGGAAAAGAGAGTGAATATTGAAGAATCATACCTAAGATCAATGCTCTGGGACTGTTTTGTCGCCTGTGGTGGGAATTTCTTTGCCTTCCGGTTGAAATGGAAGGTGGGCTCACTGTTTGCAAACTCATTTTCTATATCAGATATATTCTTGGGGGTCTTGGCTTCTGACTTCACTCTAGCACCTGCGTACTTGTTTGTAGTTTGCTCTTCTTTCTGAGGCTTTGTTACACTGTCAAGCCTGGTTTTTGCCATGCTTTCTCGCACTGACGGCTTTGCGCTTCTATTTTCTTCAGAGTCTCGAAACTTCCGTAAGCTTTGAACTGTCAGGACGGATGAAGGGGTGTTCCTAGAGCTGCTGTGCAGTACTTTGGGGGGCACTTCAATCCTTGATACTGGTGTACAATCCACGTTTTCAGACTTCTCCACGCTTTGAGCGATGCCAACTCTCTCAGCAGACAATGAGCTTCTTACTGGAGGAGATGGAGTCTTGAACTTCCGGGCACTCAGGTATAATTCCCTGTTGATGACAGGTGACTCGTCACCCAGTTCTCTCACTGACAATGGAGAGCAGAACCTTCTCTGCTTTCCAGATGATGAGCTTCTGATCTGTAAATGGAACAGATCACATATTTAGTGCATAACTTTGAGAAAGTAGACGTATGTTCAAATAAATGAGTAATATTTTATGCAATGTAACTTGCACGAAGCTTTTTTTGGTGTGCAAGAGGGCAGACCAAGAAGCTGCTATATATACTCTTGTCAAACACTAAGCCTCTTAAGTTTGTAGGGAGGTCTGAAACAAATACCTCGCGTGCACGAGTGTCAACACTGTAATCCTGGCCAACTTCAGGTTTCGAGGACATGGTGGTTAGAGGTGATCTCGTTCTTGCATTTCTCATTTCAGAGGCCGCACGGTTTGCGACATCTCTTAGCTGCAATGCTTCACGTTCCTTTTCGTCTAATGCCAGTTTCAGTTTAGAAATCTGACAGACAATACACACCATTAGTTACAACGACAAAAATCCAATGACGATTGTGTAACATTTACAACAACAAAATGTCATACCTCTTCCTTGAGATCTTTGACCTGTCCAGCCTCCTTATTAGCACAAGCTGAACTAAGTTCTATGGTGGTTACACGCTCTGCAAACTTGAGGGTACTTATCGTTTCACCAAAAGCATCTGCTTCAGGATTCACGTGGACAAACATCAATGTCTTCGCTTGACCACCTACATTACAAGGCAAAAACACATAATTAGCTATGTGGGCATTCTTGATGAAACACGTCCAATCTTTTGATTCTGTGTACCTAAGGCATCTTGTAGTACTTGTGTTAGCTTGCTATTTCGGTATGGGACGTGGGAGCTCTTTTGGGCCAGTGCAGCTATAACATCACCAAGTGCGGACAGTGATTTGTTTATATGCTTGGCTTCGGTTAGTCTTTCTCCAGCAGCCTCGGACTTGTCCACCCGCTCACTTCCCGCAAGATCCACAAGATGAAGACATCCTCTTAGAGTTGACCCTGAAGCTATTTCCTTGCCTTGAACATGAACTGTCAACACACTACAGAAGAGCGACAAAATTACAATTTGCAGTGATTATGCCTGTCGCTCAGACGATTAAAGAGAGGTTATCTCTACAAAGAACAGCATGCAAAGAAATTATACTAGGGACATTCTGAGAGGAAGTGCATTGCATTAGTTTTGGGATACCTGTGTGAGCGGCTACTTCGTTCATTAAGAGCAGTAGACCCAACTGCCCTGTTCCTTTGGCCAACTCTCATCATTTCCAAAACGTCCTGTGCACACTTCACCGGAACTAAATTTGCATCTGGGATGTTCAATCCATTTACATGAGAACTGTTTCGTATCTCTAATGTGTTCATGGTTAAGAACAACTCCAAAAGGAAACATTGTTAAATAAAGTTTTTTAAAGGCAATTTGATTCATGTGGAAAATATAGAAGATTTTTACAAGTAACTTCATGGGGGAACATCTTTCTTTGAAATATTGTTTTCAATCGGTAACTTGAAAAAATAACTTTTGCAACCATGAAAGGAAATCTTTTGTTTGCACCGTCAACCATCAATAGATCCCTCACTTGCTCATTGTATATTTCGATCATCTGAACTTTCACCTCATATGTGGCAGTATCTGCTCTATTTTGTGAGATATCAAATAGATCGTTAAGTGACCTGTAGTTCATGCCCCATGTTTCCTCTGTTGTAATATCTGGACCGCTCTGAATAACATTTGCAATAAAGAAAGGTTACATCATCATTAAGAAAAATACAAAGAGTTTGAGGCTTAATGCAAACAAGTAACATACAAAAGAACATTTGTTGTTATTATTGTTTCTAGCAGTAAAATTCTTTAATTTTTATGGAATTGGATTCATTGATTTGAAAACTTTGCACAAAAGTAAATATTGAAACTTCAATACAGTTACTCACGAAGTATTACCATGGTATATGATTTTCCAGATCCTGTTTGACCATATGCAAATATACAAACATTATAACCATCCATGACAGATCTGATCAATGGCTGTGTATCAGCAAAAACCTCATCTGTTACAAAGAAAATGAGGTGAAGTTATGATCATATGATAGGTAGAATTAAGAATTTTAGCCAAACAATAACTCTCAAAATAAATATCAGGCAGCCCCTCTAAAAATATGCACCATTCTTTTTCTTATGAAAGTATACTCATGCTTTTTTTGTTATGCATTATCAACTTAACAGTCATATTTTCAGTGGACTACATAACTTTTGGCATTAATTCATGACTATCTTGTGAGTCATCACTCTTATTATAAAACTACAGGATGGAATACAATTAATTTGTAGTAAATGAGAAATGAGAAATGTTGATGGTATACATTGTGAAGCATTAGGCCCGAATATCTTGTTGAACGAGAATATCTTCCGCCCTTCCTTTCCTTGCTTTTGAGTATTCATAATCATGATCTCACCATTTTCCCCGATATGATCAACAGTAGAGCTTTGATCATTTTGCATCTTCAGAAAAGGTTTCACTCTACAATATACACGAATGCTACCTAAAAGATATTTCAATTTATCAGTACAGATATCTCACTGTTAGTGAAATGAAGTTAATTTATTTGCCGATTACCTTTAAGGTCTTGAACTTGATTGTACAGCTTACGATTTTCCTCGAGTAAATTATGGTAAGCATTGTGATTATGAGCCTCAAAATAACTTTCTACAATACCAACCATCTGTTTAGCGATCAAAGGACAATTTTTCTAAATATTTTCGAAATCCATTACTCACCTAGCCTCCTCAAGTCTTCCTCCCATTGAGCTCGAGTTGATTCAACTTGAAGCTTCATCTCGTTGAAGGACAGTTTTAATTTCTGAATTTTTCAAATTTCAACAAACAATCATAATCAGTAAAAGTACACAGTACTCGCTACTCAGAATATGAAAGTTTCCATTAGAGGAGTGCAAAAGTCAAAAGTGTTGTCTTATTGTTTTAGTTGCTAATTGTTAGAGAAAGGTTCCTGGCAAGAAAATCATGCAATTGATACATGTTAGAAAGCACAACATGCTGACTGACAGTGATGTCAAATAGTCTATGTTATAATGAAAGAGAATACTGTTGGGTCTGCTCTAGACAAATTCGAACTATCAATCTCAGCAGAATAATTCTTGAACAGAAATTTCTACCTTCAACTCTTCTTGTTGGTGTTCAAGTCCTCCATCATCCAACTGTTTGCGGCGACCACAAGGTAATCGCAGTGAGGATAAGAAGCACTCGCTGTTCTCCTTCCTAGATTTTGAAATAGTTTCAATCAATTCCTGTTTTGAGTGAGTTCCATTGTCATCTTTCATCATCTTCCTTAGAAGTGATCTGACTGTTACATATGACATTTAAAAATAAGTTCAATAAAGATGCATAGTCAGCACAAACTGAATCATAGAAAAAAAGGATCAATGATCATTACAGAGTTTTTAGTTTTCACAATTTCTTATGGCGGAGCGACCGTTGAAAATTTAACAAAATATCATCTAGTAGGTAGTTCGAAAATGAGAAAGTACCTGGTTTCGATGTGAAGCGAGCAGAATGGTGAATTCTTTACAGGCTTGCTCAAGTATTGTTTCAAGGACCTGAAAAAATCACCAGCATAAGGAATTTAGCACATTTTATTTATTCTTTTGGATCAAGGTTCAGCTTGTTCGGTGAGGGCACCACTAAAATGATCATGTGGTCAACGAATATATACAACAATAAGTAGAACTTACCTACCATATCATCTAAGGGCAAGCCTTCAGCTTCACCCCATTCCTGAAGGAATGCCCGCACTACTCGAAACACAAATTGCTGGAAAAGTGAATGCTGAGATTCTCCAACTCTAGATTCCTCAAGGAAGACTTCAGAGAGAAGATGCACAAATTCCAGCATTTGTTGGTTCAGATCAGCTGAACCTCCTCCCTTGGATGAATACGAAGGCAACCTCTTACTTGTGCATGCAATTTTCACAATGCCACCGTAGCGCCATATGCCAATCCCACCGGAGATCTTCCACTTGTGGTATGCTTTGAGACAAAGTATGCAATCGACAACTTTCATTGATGAACCTCCCTGCAAGTGTTCATTTATAGTTCAGAATGCAGAAGTTTCAAAAGTGAACTGTAACATCTGCATAAGCTAAAAGCTATAATAATCTACTTTGTTCTAGTAAATTTCTCTAGGTTCAATTGGCATATTTTCTTCATCCATAGAGTTTATCATAAAAAGACTTGAAATGCATTCTGTGTTGGTGAACTTAACATGAGCCCTAAATGTCACAATTTGCAATAGAAAACTTTGGCCTGTTTTTGACAAAATGGATGAAGAATACAGTGGATGTCTTAGTCTAATAACCCATGCAATTGATCCAACAACAATTTGAAATAGTCTAAAGTTAAAATTCAACATGATTATTAAATCACGGTTTAGACATGTCAATAGTTGTTTTTCAAGCACTCCTATTCAATTACAGATCTTTAGACATATCCAATCTTTTAAGTCCTTTTTTATTGTCTCTATATCAATTTTGGTTTTTCCTTATTTCTCCTCACATTATTATGTTGACTTAGAACTTTATAATGTACTAATATCTCTAGGTCTTTTTTGGATATAACCAAATCATCTCAACTGATATTAGACAAGCTTTTCTTCAATTAGTGCTATATCTAGCTGATCACGTATATCATCGTTTCGGACTCGATCAATTTTTATATGACCATAAATCTAGTGTAACATACGTATTTTTGTAATATTCAGCTATTGAATATGTCGTCTTTTTGTAGGTCAACATTCTGTCACATATAACATAGCATATCTAATTGTCGTTTTATAAAACTTGTCTTTTACCTTCTACTGTATTCTCTTATCACAGAAAATGCTAGATGTTTGGTGCCACTTTATTTAGTCCGCTTTAATTTTATTACTTGCATCAATATTAACATCTATCTGTAATATCGATCCCAGATATCGAAAGATATACCTCTTAGCCATTGCTTAACCTACTAAACTCACATCTCTCTTTGTGTGCAATAATAACAAAATTACAGCTCAAGTATTTAATATTAGTTCTGCTTATTCTAAAACATTTGGACTCAATAATTTCCTATTTACTCCTATTCGACTCTCATCAACTAACACTACATCATCTGTGAAGAGCATATGTCAAGAGATATCTCCTTGTATATTTCTTGTAACATCATTAATTACTAGGGCAAAGAGATACAGGCTCAAGAATGATCCCTGATATAGTTCTATTTTAATTAAAAAGTAACTCGTGTTATTATAATTTGTTTGAACACTTCATAGCATTGTTACATGTTCTTAATGAAGGCTAACATATTAGAACTTCATGTTTGTGAAAAGCCTTCTCCAAGTCAATGAAAATCATATGTAGATCATTTTTCTACCCTTTAAACCGCTTCATAACTTATCTCATTAAGAAAATTGTTTCTATGGTTAGCCTTCTGGGTATGAAATTAAATTGATTAATAGAGATCCACGTCGTTCCTCTTAAACGGTGCTTGATAACTCTCTCTCATGGCTCATCAACTTAAGTCTCCGATAATTAGTACAACTTTAAATATCTTTCTTGTAGTTTGGTACCAATATATTTCTCCTATACTTCTCAGACATCGTGTTCGATTGAAAAATATTATTGAACAACTTAGTTAGCTATACTATAGTTATATCCTTTAGACATTTTCTTATCTTGATTGGAATAACATGAGGACACATCGTCTTACCCCCTTATCAATCTAGCTAGAGTAATAGCCGCTACTAAAAATCAATAAATGGGATTGTCTCTTACTTAAAAAAGAAACTAATAAAGAATTATCATCATGTAGTAAGAGTGACCTGCCAACAATTGAAGATCAATGCTACAGAGCAGTACCTTTTCTATGTCGGAAGCTTCAAACGTCAAGAGATTCATCTCGCTAACTGCAACGAGGAAGTTCCTCGTGTTCTCGAAATACTGAATCGCAGACTGTGCCGCCACATCAGACGACTGCACCGCAACAATGGGATTCTCCACGACCTGTCCGCAAATGAGCACTTACATTCCGAATACAGGGAAATTTTCAAATATGCCATGTTGGACATCCGCTTTTTCCTTCGATTTTTTGGGTGTTAGGATAGGAACGCACCTTGTGGACGGCGCCTGGGTTGACGCGGTTGAGGACATTGCAGAGGACGAGCCCGTTGCGCAGCGCCACGCAGAATTCCTCCTCGGACGGCCTCTCGGGTAGGGACTTCGCCGCCGCCGGCTCCATCTGCTGCAGCCATCGCGCCGCCTCACACCTCCGCGCGGCTACGGCGATCGCAACAGATCACAGAGTCAGCGAGGCCGTATTGTCGATAGGGGGCAGGAGTAGGCGAACACGACACACAGTTTCGCCTCGCGATTAGTGCAGAAGATGAACACGATATCCCCCCCCCCCCCCCCCATGCTGATTTACCTTTTGAATTCTGAATTGAAAACAGAAGCGGAAATTTTGGGATGCTTCGAATTGTGCTTGCGCGATTACCAAATGCAACTCCTGATTATTGATTAAACTGACGAGAATGTCGCGTGTACAAAATGCATCTTAGCTTAAACCAGACGCAAACTAGATCAAATGCTTCAACCACACTCATGGCCGCATGCAGAAGTCTTACCATATTGCTAGCAGCACTAGCATCTTCGTCGATTGCAACAACTAGCGCACTAAACAAAAGCTCAGCAACAATGATCTCCCATGCTGCCACGCGGCGGCACGAGCGCAGGAGAGCAGCAGCGCACTAGGTGATCGGCGCGGCGAGAGCAGCCAGTCCTCGAAGATCTCGCCGCCGCGGCTAAACTCAACGCCCCCATCCAATGATCCAAACCCCAACACCACAGCTCTCGCACGGCACGGGCACTCGCAACACAAATGCGGATCACGCGAACGGAACGCCACACCCTCCAAGGAGGCGGGGCAATGCGCCAATGCGGCGGGGGATCCGGAGAAGAGACGAACAATTCTCACCTGATTCCTCGGCCTTGCGCCGCGCCATCCCCTGGTCGTGCCTCCCGCCCTCCGCCGCCGCCATCGTCACCGCCTCCGCCCGCTCACGCACACCTCACTCAGATCGCGCAGCTCTGCTCCGTGCTGCGCTGCGCAACGGCTCCAAGTGTTTGAAAAACTCCGGGCCCCGACGGAGACGGTGGCAGTGGGCCACGCCCACGGCCTTCCGGGACTCTGGAGAAGAGAGAGACTTTCAACTGAACCCGTAATATTTTGAAACTGCAGGGGGCAAACTGCGAAATGGACCTCAAGATTGGCGCACCCCACGCAACGATCCGCTGCGGGAGGCCGGCGCAGCGAACAGCGTCGGCGGCCGATGGGATCGCCACAGGTGTGAGGTTGGGTCGTCCGATCGCCTCCGGATTCGGCGCGGTGGCCGAGGGAATTGGTTTACTTGTGCGGATTCGCTGTTTGGGCCGGCACATCGCATGTGCGGGCCGCAGGCGGGTGGCGTAATTGTTTTTTTTTCTCGGAGCCCAGGAGATTCAAACGCTTTGTTGAGTTGTTGTGTTCGTCTTTAACCTTTTCTTTCTGTCTTGGTTTTTATGGATGGATGGGGTTTGTTCAAACGGTCTTTACGGGTAGATCCGGCATGTTGCAGAGTGGCAGTGGCAGTGGCAGTGGCAGCACAGGCCTTTAATTATTTATGGTAACAGTTCATGAGACTACAGTGGTGGTAGTAGTAGTTTGTAATGTTTACGGTCTCCTGCCGTTGGTACGTATAGGCTCATTGGATGATTTGAAATGAGAGTACGAATTTGTCATGGTATGGTTTTTGTTTCATGCACTTGAGTTGAGATTAAGGCTCTTTTAAAACTGGAATTATGCATGATTTTTAGAGGAAAACGTTCCAATTCCAATATTTTTTCTTTAAAAATATTTCAAACCGAAGATGCCCTAAACTTTGTGTCCCCTTTAATTCTTGCATGCTTGAACTCATGGTGAATGACATTTTTTTATGTGGAGAACCTCCTTGGCATCCACTCCTTCTATTCCAAAATATAATTAATTCTAAATTATTTAGTAAAGGCTAAAAGACTCAGTGTCACTAAATAAATAGAGGTAGCAGGATGATAGGGGTAAGATGAAAAAAATTTAAATAAAAAATAATTGATGATACAAGTAGTAATATAAACAATGCTATGGAGCGAGTAAATTTCATTGATGAAAAAAAGAAAATAAAGAAAAAATAGATCAAGGATGTGCTATTGGGTATGTGTTAAAAAAGTATCACACCCTGATCTTACACTATCGGAAAGCTATTAATAGATATCACATGACACCGAGGACGACGAATCATCACTAGCAAAACCACACGTGTCCATGCCAGTCCTAAGACTCTAAGTTATCACCTATGGTTACAGAACAATAATCATTATATAAACTAAATAAATATATTATAACTTGTTACTATGTCAGGAAGACATTTAGCTGCAACTATCAAGAAAAAAAATTACAACAGTAGAACGTAGCATGGCTAGCACACCAATCCAAAGACAGTGACTTATGTCTAGCAACAAAACTAAATTCTTCACATCTTCGACCTCAACATAAGAAGAGAGAAAAAATAATAAAATAGAAAAGGCGAGTACTTTCGTACTTGTAAGTCATAGAAAAAGTGAATATGCAAGCTATAAAAAAATGCTAGGTTTATTTCATAAATCTTTCTGTTTGAAAATATTTTGTAATTTCTAAGAGTGAGTTTCACAGTTCGTTTGGAATAAGACGTTTTGCCTCGATCCGATGCGAGTTTCTTTGCAATAACCTAGACTTAAGAACGAGTTTTAGTTTTATTAATAGTTCATCTTCTACGTCTTCAACTAACATCATTCCTTAGGCCATGCATACAATATTTATTTCGCTTTCTTTAGAGCTAAAACAATATCTTTCTTTTATCGGCTACTTCTCGACACCATTAAAGCTTTAGTTTTCGCTTCTTCTCAAGAAATCTACTCTATGATGCCATCGCAACATCCTAGGTCACACAAATTTATTCCTGACTACTAAAGTCATCTATCAGTCACCAAAACCGACTAACAGTTACCATCTCCACTGATATTTTTTTTATAAAATATTAGCAAACAAATCTATAATAGAATAATCATCTTACATTTACCCTTGACAGTGAGCACGGCTATTTGAATAGCTTTATCCGCACTACACGAAACTGACACTAGATACCCATCAGCACCGAAAGTTCATGGTAAAACCTTTCTCAAGCTAACCCATGAATATCTCATGCTACATAATTGGTTCTAATATATCAAACTGAGTATTAGGCAAGTCTCATTCATTCAAACCAAGATATGCTGAAGATGTCTTCTACTCCTAACCATTCGCCTTAAAAGAGGCTAAAATAACACATATCCTAGGGAGTAAAAATCCACAATCTCATCTCATTCTCAGTGTTACACAACTATTAATATATAAGATTTTTATGTAATAACTAATTAATTAGCTAAAAACATCTCATAAATATTCGTGTGGTCATACAGTAAGTTTCTCAGATGTAATTTTGTCAAGAATCGGTTCTTACATGCGATTACCAAACAAAGCCACATAGGTGAGATTCCACATCATGAGTTTTTGGATATCTTTTCTCTTTTCAAATCCACCAACTTCATAAGTTGGGTTTTCGCAAAAGGTTTTACAACCAAATTTTTTCATAACGACAAACAACAGTGTAAAATACGGCAGTGGTATTTCCGCTCAAGGATCAAGAATTTCCAAGCAAAACTATGGTGGAGTTACAAGGATATGATTTAATGACAATCTATGAAAAGTAATACAACTACTTACATTGATCTGTTGGTTGCACCTGACCCGAGGCCAATCAATTTAACTGTGTATGATAAGTATGCAATTTTGCAAATAATTATATTTTATAAATTACAAGCAATAAATTAAGAGTGACTTATCTTGCTCTTAGTCAATGAGAAATTCTTCAGAATTGGCGTCTGAGAATTTTTCAGCGACGAACTACACATGCAACGTAATGAATCCAAATAAAACCCTAAAAAGACAATAAAATATTAAATAAATAATAGTTCTATTGGATAAATATCATTTTTTAAAAAAATCTAGAAGTTGAACGGAGTCAATTGAAGTTACGATTGAAAATATATAAATTTTAGAAGATTATTTGAATTTGTTGAATTTTTGGAAAAGACTAAATCACTAAAAAATTATAAGAAATATTCCCCTAGAATATTCTCTAAAGTGAGACCCACATATTAGAGAGAGTTTATTTTAGAGAGGTAAAGTGGATCTTGAGATGCTAGTGGGCTGAAATATGCTTTAGCCTATTAGGCTTGGTTGGCAGCCTAATCTATTGTTAGAAAAATGGGACTATATATCGGTAAGATGGAGAGAGAGATAAGAGCTAGTCCATATGTTAGTGGGAAGTAAGGAGAGGCATGTGACCTCACCTCATTGATTGAGGTAGGGCACACGTGTTAGTGGCACCGAGGATTCTTCTTTCTCTTTATTCTTGCTTTCTTGTTTCTCGTTCTTTCTTCCTGTTCAATCTCCCCTCTCTAGCGTGGGACAGAGTCACAACGACGGGTCCCGGCTATGGGTGGCAACACTGGTGACAGGGAAGGCTGCACCCGATGGTGGGGCAGAGGTCAGTGGCGTTATCTGTGGTAGAGTAGAGCGGTAGTTGGGTGGTAGAGAAGGAGGCGCAGGCAGCGAGGTAGAGGAGACGCAAGGTGGCGGTGCAAAGGAGATGATGCTCGGCTGGGGGAGAGGCAGCGTAGGGTGGTGAAGGCGTTCCTTGTGGCGAGGGGTTTTGTAGGAAAAGCAAAGAAGGCATGCTGGCTTATATAACCATAGTCGTTGGCTGGCGACAGTGACACACTGAGGTCATCGGCGGGGTCCATAGTGATGTGAAGCACATGTGCTTGGTGGCAATCGGGCAATGATGCACGCCATGATGCACCACTACGCTCGGTAGCATTGGGTAGAGCGGTGGCAAGCAAGCGGGTGCCACAACTTGTCATGGTGTGACGTTGCTCAGTACACAGTATGGCCGGTTCAATGCGGTGCACGAGTAAGGGACTCATGATGGAACTCGATGAGAAGTTGGGGCCGAAGAATAGGATGGAACGGTAGAGTCGGGGATAGGAAGACGCCTAGTAGGATTTGCGCGTGGAGTAGTGGCGACAAGCAAGATTTGTGGCAGTGGGTCCGTATTTGGCATAGCGCGACGTGGTGTGGCACGGTAGGGTCAGGACACACGTGCGAGAAGGCGGTGATGAGCTTGGTATCTTGCTAAAGCGCGTGATGTGCGTGCAGGCACAGGAACAGATTTGCGGTTCACAGGAACAGAGTGAGGGCACAACGCATAGGCTTGGGATTTTGCCGAACACCTGGCGTGCGTGTAGGTGTGATGCGAGGGGGAGGATGAGGGCATAGAGTGGGAGTGCGTAGCTTAGCCAGGTAGGGCTATAGCGCGGGGCGTGTGTAGGGACGCAGCGTTGGTGGGCATTTACGGGATGGAGAGTGTGTGGTGTGTGGGGTAGCCGACACGACCTAGGGAATAAAGAGAGGAGGAGGATAGGCCTTGGCCCGACTTAGGTGCGGCTCGAGGAGAAAGTGAGTGAGGCTTGGCCAACGGGGAAATTGGGCCGTGGGAAGGACAGGAGGCCGAGGAAGAGAAGAATGATAGGGGAGAGCAACCCAAATGAATATGAAGTCTTTCAATTTTTTTAGAGTTTTTTATGTTTAGATTTTTGAAGAGAATTTAATGGATTTGAAATGAGTTTCAATTTCAAACTTAGATTTGGGATCACTTAGAGATTTTTTTTGGGATTCAAGAGGATGGATTGAGATCTAAATTTTGGCACAACAAGCACCAATTCAAAAAGATCTAGATATTTTTTTAGAAGATATTTTTAAACAAAGCAAAATTTAGGATATGGGCAAGTGTGCGATGTACTGCATGCATGCATGTATGCCTCTTTCATTTAATTGTAGAAAAAAAGAAAATTCATGGTCACCAAGGCAATTTTTATTAATTTATGATTCTTTTATTTTTAATTAGCTATGTGTCCAAACAACATCATGAGTGGACGTGACAGTATTATTTGGACACGTCAGACGGGATGGCATGGTGGTCGTGGAAAAAATGTTTATATATGAAAATAATAAGTTTAGAAGTGGTTTAGTTTTAAAATTAAAAAAATAAAAATTTTGAAAAATTAATAAAAATTCACCTTGCTTCCTCGTCCCTAGGCTTATTGGACAAAGCCCGGAAACCTTAGCATGGCCCACCTGAGATAGCCGGTTGAATATTGGCCACTTACCTATCTTGGGCTAGGCGGCCGGGCAGTTTTACCTGGCCGAAAGCGATGTGCACTTCACATTGCACGAACAAATCCATTGGCTCCATCCAGAACGTCGTGGAACGGAAATACTCCACCGCCGTAGTCGATACGGCAACGAGGCTACGTTCACCGCTAAGTCACGCAATCCGGCATCCAGCATCCACCGATCGATTCGAGCGGCACTTTGGCGTGAGTGCGCGCAGGGTACGGTGGATGCGTGCATGAATGGATGGCGGGCAAACCGCACGCGCGCTGCGCCGGCCGCGACTTGCTAGCTCGCATCGCGTGACGTCCCGAGTCCCAGGCGCGGGGCTCGCCTGGTGCCTGCCAACTCCGCGTCCCGCATGCACGGCGTGACGCCCGCGTCCGTCCGTGCTGGGAGATTATTGATTCTCTCTCTGGTCTGTGTTCACTGCTACCACTACCAGAATGACTTGTTTACTAGTATCTATCGATCGTGTAAATATGCATATAAGAGAGTGTAATGTCGCTGCTTTACATATGAAAACTCTAGATCGTTAGGTAGCCGCCTCGTTATCCATTACAAATTTGCTCGTGAGCTGCTAGCACGTAGAGATTTACAAGATGTGAAGGTAAGATAGCAACCGGTTTAATCTCTTCTTCTTGCTTTGCTCCGTAAGTCACCGTCTTCGGGCATTGTAATACACAAGTTCTGAACTGAATAAATGCAACTGATAATTGTTCTCTTTTTCGCAGCAAAAGATCGTGATCAAGGTGAGCATGCCGTGCGAGAGGAGACGGTCCAAGGCCATGGCGCTGGTGGCGAGGGCGGCCGGTGCGAACTCGGTAGGGAACACCGGCGACAGCCAGGGCCGGCTGGAGGTGGTCGGTGACTGCGTGGACGCGGTCTGCCTCGTCAGCTGCCTGCGCAAGAAGATCGGCCACGCGGAGATCCTGCAGGTGGAGGAGGTGAAGGCCAAGAAACCGGAGGAGAAGAACAAGGAGGAGACGAAGCCGGGGGAGGAGGAGACCAAGCCCACGGCCGTGCACTCGCTGCCGCAATGGTACACCGGTTACTACCACCACTACTGTCCGGTCGTCGTCAACGACGAGCCCACTCGATCCATCATGTATCTAGCTAGTACTAACATTGATTTGCCCGTGCTTTTGTTAGACAACAATTAGATGCCGTAATTGTTTTTTTTCTTTGTAACATAATTAACGTCTCACACGGATGATCATATGATCCAGGCTTGCATGCTTTCTAGCATGGATTCTGGTAGATCGATGAGATGAATTACTCCAATGAATTTCCGTCCAATGTACACTTTCTTGTGAGAATAGTCGTACTTAATTCGGTTTTTGGTTTTGATCCTTGTACAGTTCAATTCCCGCGTAAATCAGCGAAAAGTCCCATGTTCCAAACCAGGCCTAACAAGGCTGGGTTATGCATATCAATGTGGTTCTTCTAGTCTTCCAATTTATTATTTCTTCACTCTTTTCCGCGCCCAAAGAAAAAATGGATGGGAAAAGATGCAGTCACTGACGAATTCAGTGCTTACGCTGCATGGCCCACCTGAAAAGCCTTTGCAGTTCTGGCCAGCTTTCACGGTTTGGGCTTTAATGGGTTAGGCCTAGAGGCTGGCCCAAACAAAAGTGCACATTTTTTGGTAGGCTCCCTACGCGACATACAAATGGCGATTCGTTCCGCAGGAATGGATTATTTGCATATCTCTTTCTTCGGGTATTTGGTCAAGAATCTTCACATCTCACGATAAGTATTATAAACTCCTTGCTGTGCATCTAGGATGTGTTGGAAATTGAATCTAGATTCATATTATTATTATTAGAATATGTCCAGTATGTGGAATGAAAGGAAAGGAGTAGTAGAGGAAAGTCAATTTCTAAACTCAGAAAAAAAATTAAGTCAATTCTTGTAGAGTGTTTACTCCATCTCACAATATAAAAAAATCACACTGAATTAGATACTAGCACATACAAGAATATAGATGCATAGAACGGGGAAATGAATGAACTGGTTGACCTGACTTCATTTAACATTTCCTAAGAATATCAGATTTTTGCACGTATGAATGTCAGACTTTTGCACGGAGTAGAATTAACATTTCCTACCACTTTCATGTTTATTTTTCTTTGTAATTTGAAATGAGGACTAAAATCCGGCAAACATTTGTCATTCCAAAACCCCCAAAAAACATGTGCAACACTAGTGAAAAAACAATAAGCACACTAGTCACGAACTCACATTTGACAGCGCGCCGATTTGCAATTGCCAGTTGGCCACGCGGATGTCAAACGAGAGCGAATTAATTAATTAATTAATTAAAGGAGCTACAAGATCGAGCAGCAGTTGGGCTGTCCGCCGTGACAATGCCTCCCGGCCTTCGGGCGCCGCCCGTGGCCAACGGCGTCGTAGTCGTGCTGCTCCACCATCGGCGAGTAGTTCGCCGGGTGGCTGCGCGCGTAGCTGCTGCTGCTGCTGCCGCCCGCGTACACGCCGCCGACGCCGGCCCGCACGGCCATCGGCGACGCGCCGCGCTCGCCAGGCCGCCACCGTAGTAGTACGCTTTCGGAGTCCGGGGGTAATAGAGCGCCGCCTGCGGCGACGACCTGTAGTGCTCGCCGTCATGGCACGTGATGCGGCCCCCTCCGGCCACGCTCCGCCAAGGCGTAGTAGCGGGGTGCCAGTGGTACGGCGGCGACTGCGCGAACACGACGGCGCCGCCCTTGCCGCCGGCAGTCAGCAGCTTCATCGACGCCGCCGCCTGCCCCGCACCGCCGCCGCCGCCGCACGCGTCCAGTGTCCGCAGCTCGAGTATCTCGGCCTCCCCGACCTCCCTCCTCAGCTTCTTGGTCAGCTTGCCCTCGTCCACGCCGTCGCCGATCACCAGCAGCAGGTCCCTGTCCCTGCCGGTCACCGCGACCGACTCGACGCCTGGCCATGTCACGAGAGCACGCGATTCGCCGGTATGCATAATGCACTCAACAAACGTTGCATTTCTGAAGATTCAGATGCGGTGTACCACTGACTGCAGCTGCTACCTTCAGCGCCTTGTGATGGCATTTCTCAGAGTCCGGCCTCATCCGGATGATGATCTCCTTCTGAATTTTTTTTACCAAAATTCAGGTGTTGAAACACACATCACGGATAAAAAACACAATCTTTCAAAACAGACAAAATCAGCAGCAAAAAAAGCGTAGCTGGATGAGACCTTCTTACCATGGTTATTTGGTCTTGCAGGTTTCACTATCAAGGGTCAATTTTTTCAGAAGCCAAGCCAATAATTGCCTCTAACTGTAATGGAAGAAACAGATAATGTCTTTGCTGAATTGCTGTTGCTGTACCGTGCACACAGAATACCGACAGGATTTGTACTACTAGCGACCAGTCATATATATTTCTCATCCAGGACACGTATTTTTTTCTGTACATTTTATTCTTCTGAGACCAGCATACTGACAACAACTCGAAGACTTTCGTGGCAAGAATTAAACGTCGGTTTAAAAAAAGTTGCAGAAAAAAAGAAGTGTTGCTTCAGAATTCAGGCAGTGTGACTGTACGTTCGCCGAAACTGCCCAATTGAAATAATACATCTCAACCGATGAAGATTAGTTTATCTAGAGCATACCGAAAATCTTAGATTACTGAAGCAAGTAGCGAACGTCCGCTCTTCTTCTAGAAAGCAAGAAGCAAGAAATTTTTTTCTAAAAAAGAAAGTATTAAGGGGATAGCTATCTGTCAGTAAGTATGAGTGATTAGGGACTAGGCACACCAAGCAGAGCAAGAAAATTGCAGCAGACTGCACTTAAACTTGTGGACTAGTGGTATGGTAGAATGACCACGGGTTGGAATTTCGAATATAAGGGCAAGTTTAGTTTGATGTCAAATTTTGCCATACTATTTTTTTAAAGTAGCTTCTGGGCCTATTTGGAACTAGCAAAACAAAACATAGAAATGAAAACGTAGGAATACAGATATAAAATAGACAAATAAAGAATACAGGAAATATATATAGAGTGGTGTTTGGAACGGAGAAATTTTACAAAATATATTAATCAACCAGCACTCTAATCATACCTCTTTTTACCTAGAATCACTATCTCATCAAACGTTATCATGCGAGTGGAGGCAACAGCTAGCCTTACGAATTGCTGGTTCCTGCACGGAGGAAAGCAAAACAAGAGATCGGACTGGATGCTTTATTTCCTGCATTTTGCTTTTGAAATAGTGGATGTTTTGATTTTGCTTTATTTCCTTGGAACCAAACGCTGCTACAGTACTTTCCCCATGAAGGAATTAAATCCTTTGGAATTTCTTTGAAAATCCCTTGATTCAAACAGGCCCTCAATAGTGCACACTAGATTTTGAATTAAGACCAATTTTCGCCCAAGTCAACATAGTTGAGTCACCTCTACTTTTTTACTAATAATATTATCGCTAATAGAAGTTATCTCAATAGTTAATTTATGAGATTTAAAATAATCATTATACTATTAATTAGTAGTTAAAATGATAGTATAAATAGATATGATTCATTAGTTTAGACATCAAAACGATGGCATTACTGTTAGGAGAGAAAACAGTTCCTAATCTGGGGGTTTCAGTCGTTAACCACCTGTCAGAGTAGCATCTGGACAAGATACCTCTTGTTCAATGCTATCCAATCCATTTGGCTCCTTTCCATCAGACCATCGGTCGATGAGACCGACGCGAAATTTAAGTTCGTTGTCCACCATTTGCCGTATTTTAGGCTCTCTGTCAGAACGATTAATGATGTCGAAAATTTAGCTTCTTTAAGCTTCAACCATGTGTATAGTAAGACACTAAGACAGCTTTGTCCTAGTCCTTCACTCCTTGCAGCCCAAATAATACGGGACGACATACTCATGTACTCCATGGTAGTGTCCGCCGTGCGAGTTTGGATTGAAAGGTTCTCGGAGCAGTTGAGACTTGAGAGAGGTTTGATGCAATTGGTCAACACCAAACGGGACGTCTGCGGCTGGTGTAAGCGATGCACTGTCATGAGCACGTCATCTTCAAGCGCGTTTACAACGTCAAAAGAAAACGGCGGCACTACTGATGAGTAGCGTATATTTTGTTTCTAATCTCCATGTATTTACTTCTCGAAACCTCCTAAATCGTCGAAGATTCAGGTGTGCCACGTTAGATTTTTTGCAAAAAAACCCCACACTTTCTATTAATTATGCACCGATTTACACTAATGTCCTTCGTTCGATCTTAGGGTAGATCTTGCTTTTTCGTAGCCATAGTATTGATGGACTAGGAACGGAGGGCCAAGATTTTATGAGAGCGTACTAAAACTCTAGCCTCATCGTCCTCCTCAGCCTCATGTGGCTCACACCCCTCCTCTCTTCTTAGTTCTCACATGCTCGGTGCGCCTCCACACTCTGATCCTCTCCTCACACGGGCCTCCACGCCCTCCTCTAGGTCATGGTTGCCATATCGTTGTTGCAGTCTTGCCCTTCTCTAGCCTATCGTTGTCATATCGCTGTCGTCACTCTCTCCCAATCAAGCCACCACATCTGTCAGCGAGATAGGTGGGACCACCGGATTCGATGGCCCTAGCCTCCTTGCCGGCCAACCTGGCGGTCCATAGAGGGACGAGAGCCACCGTCATCCTTTTTCCCTCTTTCATCTTTAACCTGCCACTGCCTATCTCTTTGCCCTCATCACATGGACTAGAGTGGTGCCAAATCTAGCTCGAGCATCTGAATCGATGACCTTGCTACCTTGGCCTCCTTGCTAGATCTGGCCGTCACCTGGAGGGAGGGATGCAAACCGGTGCCATGTCACTCTTCTCCCTCTCCGCATCTCCTATCCTCTCTGCTGGCTAAGGCCCACCTCATGGGAAAGATTGTGTGTTAACTTTTTAGTACTACATTGTTAGTTTTAGAGGAAGTAGATCTCCTTATAAAAGTAGGAGTAGGTGCTCTTCTATCTACTTGAGTTATGCATAATGGAGAGAACTAGAGGAACATATGGTTTGTGCAGACAACTTTCTCTTACAGTTTTGTTTTGTTGTATCGAACGGTTGATCTGTTTTTTATGTTGAAGTGGTATGAAGTCTGAACAGGTTATACATGACTTATCTGGTTTGGTTGCTCGTTATGTAGATTGTGTAGACGTCTTGATCATGCGTCGTAATATCTTTATAAGTACCGAGCCGTTGCCTCAACTCAACACACTTGAAAACAATTTAGGATTTTATCACTTCTCTATATTGTGTCGTTGCACGTCGCCTGCTCTGTTCCGCCTGTCAGTGTACACCGATGGATTAAAAGAGCAGGTATCTAAAACCTCATCAAAGTAAAGTACTGCATTGAGAGAGTGTGAATAAGGTTTTTAAAAGTACTCTGCTTGACTGTTTACTGGTCATTCACTACGGCTTGTCTTTCTCTTTGATCAACGACACATCGTCGTCATTATCCTATACAAAGCATAATTCGTGTGATGCCGGCTGCTACTGTTGTTAACGCTTCAAAATAGGACTATCGATATATGTATATCATATCTTTTATATTTGATATATTTATATTGATTACTGTTATATATATACACACACAGTACTGATGTTCATTTTTGTTGAATATACCTGAGTACAGATTAGTTCACGCAGCACCATTACAGGCAGCTACTACATTCTGTGTTCTTCTCTTTCTATGGTATAAATGAATAGCAAATATGACAGTAAACTATCGACGATTGTAGTTTGCAGGCTTTGTATAAGTCACTATTTCCGTTTTAATTATATGAAAAATCCTGCCATGACAGCAACTATTTAGTTCTTCCCTGAAGAGGGGTTTATCAAAACTGTTCTTTCAAGTTTCATCTGAAATGTTTTTGATGTCTGATTTATGTCTTTTCAGTTGTTGATAAGCCCTAGATCCTAGCTCAATCTAATAATACATGTTTCTGCTGGGAGGGACAGCCGACTGATCTTCATGAATGGAGCTGTCAGTACCATGCTGAGAAACAAATACAAGATAAGGTAATGGAGATTATTCACAATGCTTGCTCTCAGATGTCTCTTACAGAAAAAAACGTAATCCTTTTGAACATTTCTGTTTGATTCATTATTAATTAGATGTATTTAGTAAATTTGTGCATTGTACATGCATTACTGCTTTGACCAAAAGATATCACAAGGAGCTTTGATCATTTGCTCAACCATGCAGGAAAAATACTGAATGTACAGAAACGATTTTTGCTTTTGTATCAACTGGCGGTCTTATGTCTTTAGGCTTCAGCGTGTTACGCTGGTAAACGTCGGTCCAACCCTTTCTGTTCACCATGCTTACCAAGATCAAGCTAGACAGCTTCTGCAAACAATATGGCATCTTTATTCTGTAAATACAGCTCTTCCGATGATTGTAAAAAGTTACAACATTTGTGTGTTCTGCTACCATGTCGTCCACAAAGTTGTTTCCAAACTGAAAAGTCCTGATGCAGCATGATTGTGTTCCCACTCTTGCGCAATCGACGTGTCCTGCCACAACATTGCCCTGATCCAGAGACAATTGCTTTCTCACCCTTGGATAATTGAAGTACTTGACTCACTTTTCACTACAACATATTTCATGTGCTATATGTAGTTCAATATTATCCAAATTCTCCTCGAGGGAAACAAGATTGAAGGTTATGCTCTGCAATGAAACTATTTGAGATGCCTACGGAAATGTAACTACAAAGCGTTCGTGCGAAACATTGTGATCTTTTTTTTTTTAAAAAAAACTGTAGGGCAGGTAACTTAGTACCTTCTGCAATCTTCTACCCATAGTGACACATATATATCCATCTTATGCGATCTTCTACCCATAGTGACACATATATATCATTCCTATCATGTACATCTGCCTTAGATATTCTAGAGTGCGAAGGGTAGAAAAATAGACATTGATGAATATATACAGTGATTAAGACACCGAGAATATATAAAGAAGGGTCAGGTCTATATATATATACAACCTAGGCCAGTGGTCTGTCTAACACCCCCGCAGTCGTAGCGGGAGGAGAACGGACGTAGAGACTGGACCGAAAACTGGTGAACAAAGACGTAGGCAGGTCTTTGATCATTATATCAATAAACTGATGTGTTAATGATACATGGAGCACCCGAACCTATCCTAATGTGACCTTGTCATGGACAAAATGGATATCGATCTCGATGTGTTTGGTGTGTCGATGATGGACCGGATTGGTGGTCATACAGACGGCACTGATATTGTCGCAGTAGACGACGGTCGTGGTGGAGAGGGGTGCACGGAGCTCCTGGAGAAGCTAGCGAAGCCAACAGCACTCGGTAACGGCGTGAACAATGGCGCGGTACTCGGCTTTGGCGTTGGACCGGGACACTGTAGTCTGGCGTTTTGAGGACCAGGATACGAGAGTGTCACCAAGGTAAACACAGTAGCCGGACGTAGAGCGTCGAGAGTCGGGGCAGCCTGCCCAGTCGGCGTCGGAGTACGCGGTGAGGGAGTCGATGGGGGTTGGAGTTGAGATGCAGCCCCTGGAGAGGGTGTCCTTCACGTAGCGTAGGATGTGCTTGATCAGCGCGACGTGAGGTTTGCGCGGAGCGTGCATGAAGAGGCACACTTACTGGACAGCATACGTGAGGTCGGGCCGGGTGAGGGTGAGGTATTGGAGAGCCCCAGCAAGACTCCGATAGTGAGAAGGATTGGCAACGAGTGTGCCATCGGCAGCGGAGAGTTTGGCTCGAGTGTTGACCGGGGTGGCCGTGGGGTGACAATCGGCCATGCCCGCACGCTGGAGGAGGTCGATGGCGTACTGGCGTTGGGAAACAAAGAGCCCATGGGAGGAACATGTTACGGAGATGCCAAGGATATGGTAGAGAGGACCAAGGTCGGTCATGGTGAACTCAGAGCTAGTCGAGGAGAGATGTCGAAGACGCTGTAACGACAATGTCGTCGACATATAAAAGTAGATAGGCAATGGTGGAGCCGATATGGAAAATGAACAGGGAACTATCGGACGCAGAGGCCACGAAGCCGATGTGTCGAATATAGGCAGCAAAGCGCTGGTACTAGGCACGAGGGGCTTGTTTGAGGTCGTAGAGAGAATGTTGAAGAAGACAGACGTCGTCGGCACGAGAAGGGTCGACGAAGCCTAGGGGCTGCTGGCAGTAGACCGTTTCCATCAGGTGGCTGTGAAGAAAAGCATTCTTCACGTCTAGCTGATGGATCGGCCAGGAGCGAGAGGCACCCAAAGTGAGGACGACCCAGATGGTGACGGGTTTGACGACGGGACTGAAGGTCTCGTCGTAATCGACACTGGGTCGTTGGGAGAAACCCCGAACTACCCAGCAAGCCTTGTGATGGGCAAGAAAGCCATCAGCGTGGAATTTGTATTTGAAAATCCACTTACCGGTCACAATATTGGCGCAGGGAGGTCGGGGGACGAGACGCCAGGCCTTGTTGTCCATTAGGGCCTTATACTCGTCGGCCATGGCCACGTGCCACTGAGGCCGGCCAGGACGGAGCGAGATGTCGTCGGGATGGACGAGAGAGAGCTGTGGACGGTGGAGAGCCTGTAACGCTGAGTGGGGCGGAGAGACCCGGTCTGGGAGCGGGTGACCATATGAGAGATGGAGGGAACTGGAGCCGATGGGGGTGTGGGAGTAATGGGAAGAACTGGTCGGGGGGGGTGTCATCGGCTCCGGGTTGACAACTGTAGATGAGAGGAAAAGAGGGAACTAGATCGGCCTGAGCCGATAGGATCGGGTGGGCCGAGTGGTCCGATCGGTCCGATAGAAATGGATCAGCTGATGGGGTGGGGAGAGTTGATGGACGTTGAGGAGCCAATGAAAGTGAGTGTCCAATGGAAAGGGGGAGGTATCGGCTGAAGGATAAACTGGATTGGTATCGGCCGATGGAGGTGGGGCCGATGGGGGTCCGATGGTTGGGACATCGGACCGAATAGTGGTAGGATATGTAAAGGGTAAGTCCTCAGCAGCGACCGATGAGAGGGCCGATAGAGAGGACAGTGGAGGAGACCTGGTCAGCACAGTGTTGGTGAGGAGGAAGTTGAGATCACTAGAGGAGGATCTCGGATGAAGTAGACCGAAGGGAAAACATGTCTCGTCAAAAATGACGTGACGAGAGATGATGATCCATCGGGTGGAAAGGTCGAGACATCGGTATCCCTTGTGAGAGGTGGGATAGCCGAGGAGAACATAGGCGGTGGAGTGGGGAGCGAGTTTGTGGGAAGCTGTGGCGGTGAGGTTTGGGTAGCAGAGGCACCGGAAAACGCGAAGGTGGGAGTAGTCGGGCGCCATGCGGTAGAGAAGGGCATAGGGAACGTTGTTTTGAACGGAGGAGCATGGGCGCCGATTGAAAAGATACGTCGCAGTAGCTAGAGCTTCTGCCCAATAAGTGACAGGTAAGTGGGCGTGAAGTAGCATAGTGCGACTGATGTTGTTGAGGGTGCGAAGGAGGCGCTCGGCTTTACCGTTCTGAGGAGAGGTGTAGGGGCAGGAGAGCCGAAGATGGATGCCCTGCGAGGTGAGAAAGGTTGTAATGGTATGGTTAACGAATTTCGTATCGTTATCGGCTTGTAGAGCCTTAATGGGGAGGTTGAACTGAGTGGACATGTACGTGACCAATTGAGTGAGGTGAGAGGCGACCTCGAATTTGTTGATGAGCGGAAACGTCCAGCAATAGTGTGTGTAATCGTTAAGTATAGCGAGGTAATACTGATTACCGGAGACACTTTTAACTAGAGACGTCCATACATCACAATGTATAAGTTCAAATGGACGCGAGGTACATGAGAGAGAACTAGAAAAGGGCAGACGCACATGTTTGCCAAGTTGACATGAGTGGCAAACTGTGGAGTTACTGTGGGTACATTGGATGGAGGCACTACGACAGCGTCGGGGCCGGGGTGGCCGAGGCAAAGGTGCCAAAGGTTGGTGGAGAGGGCGACGCTGGCGTGTGGAGTGGACGGCGCAGTGGGAATGGTGTAGAGGTCTCCGCCACTATTGCAGCGAAGGATCTGTCACCGGGTTGGGATATCCTTCACAGAGAAACTAGACGCGTCAAATTCGATGGAGCAGTTGTTGTCTCTTGTAAATTGGCGAACATATATAAGATTGTGAATAAGAGAAGATACGATAAGAATATTGCGTAGGGAGAGGTTAGCGGTGAATGTAGATAGAGAGGAGTCACCTCGGCATTGGACAGGAAGAGAGTGACCATTGCCAATGGTGACAAATGGGGAGGAATAGGGGTGACAGGAGCAAAGTATACCGACCGATGATACCATGTGTGAAGACGCCCCAGAGTCCAGCACCCAAGGGTGTTGTGGTTGGAGCATCTTCCGGTTAAGGGCAGCGACGAGGCCAGCGTGGTTTCAGGAGGGAACCGACTGGGTGGGTAGGGTCGGTAGCATCGGCTAAGGCGACAGAACGGGAGCCAATGCCATGTGAGCCTGGGGATGGGCGCCGAGAACCCCGGGTTGCCAGCCGATGGGGCTGCGTGGCTGGGCTGGGGTGCCCAGGGGTTGTAGGAGAGCCACGGACTCGTGGGACCGGCAGGTTGGGCATGGACCGAGGCAGGTCATTATTGCATCGGACTCTGCCAGTTCTTGCCTTTGCCTTTGCCCTTGCCTTTCCCGGTGCGGGCTGTGTTGCCATGGCTGGAGCCATGGCCACCAGAGCCGCGGGAAGAAGGGGCAGTGCAGGAAGATCGGCAGCCATTATCGGCTACGACAAGAAGAGTGGTGTGGGTCACTGTCTTCTCATCGTTGGCCAGACAGAGTTCTTTAAGAACTAGCATGTCATGGACCCAGGCGAACGATGGAAGAGGTGTGGCATTGGCGATATCATCGGTGATGTTTAAGAAGCGGGGATTGAGGCCTCGCAGAAGGGCAAGGACGAGTTGAGAGTCGGCCACGGGGTGGCCGACGTCCTGGAGAGCAGCAGCCTTGACCTTGAGGCGCTGACAGTACGAGGAGACAGAGGAGTCTCCTTGTACCATGGAGTGGAACTCGTTGAGGAGGAAGATGGCGCGGGGCTGCTTGTTGGCCAGGAAGATCCGCTCGATGGCCACCTAGAGATCCCAGGCGATGGGGTCAGTATCGTTGATGGCGAGATCGAGGACAGAGTCGTCGACTGAGCCGAGTAGCCAGCTGTGCACGCAGCACTCGATGATGTCCCACTGAGGATCATCGGGGCGAGGTGGAGTGGAGCCATCAATATGGGACCGGAGACCGAATTTTCCTCAGAGAGATTTGAAGAAGAAAACCCACTTGGAATAA
This sequence comes from Oryza coarctata, assembly GCA_030770085.1. Taxonomy (NCBI): domain Eukaryota; kingdom Viridiplantae; phylum Streptophyta; class Magnoliopsida; order Poales; family Poaceae; genus Oryza; species Oryza coarctata. Next base: position 11,982,013 of record CM061468.1, read on the forward strand.
TTGCGTTAAAGTCAAGGGAGATAGGAACGTGAGATTTCACGTTCACAGCAGCGTAAGGAGGGGAGAAGATCGGCGTGGTGGTGCCCGAGGTGTGGTCTGAGGCACCGATGGCTGGAGTAGACTCGGCGACTAGGAGAGTGCCGGAGCTGAGGACGGACTCGGTGGCCATGACGGGAGAACAGGGGCAAATAGCCGATGGGAGGGAGAAGCCGATGAGAGGACGGATCGGTCGATCAAGGATGTAAGAAGCCGATAGGGAGTGGGTCGGCCAGCCGATGAGGAGTGGTTGGCCGATGGGGAGTAGGCAGCGGAGTAGGTGAGGAAAAGGTGGTGGCAGAGTGGGTCAGAGAGTAGTTGGGCCATGGACGTGCGAAGATTCACGTCCGTGGACTCGTGAAGGCCAAGGAGTAGGGCGGACGTGAAAAATAGACGGGGAGTGGCCGGACGCGAAGAGAATATGTTCACGTCCGGGAGGCGGAGATTCGTGTCCGCGGACATGTGGACATGTTTGACTGGCTCGAACGTGAGGGAAGAAAGTTCACGTTTGAGAGCCGTTGAGCGTGTCAGAAAAGGCGAGAATCGAGGGAGGGTTCCAGCCGATGGGAGGGCGGACGAGTTCAGCCGATGGAGATAACGAGCGCGGAGGTACGCCAGCGTCAAAGAAGGAGAGATGCACGAAGCGAGAAAAGGAACAGAGACGGGTGTGAGACGAGACGAGGAGGCGGATCGAGACCGTGGCCTAGTCGCGCGGAGGTGGGACGGAGAAAAGAGGATGACTGCGGGAGAGACGGGAAGAAGTAGAAACGGGGGCGAGAGAGCGAGGAGAGTGTCAGAAGGAGAGCACCGAGAAGAGGGTCGGTGACGGAAAGAAGACATCGACGACGAGGAAGAAAGGGTCGGCTCATCGGAGGGAGAAGCTAGCGCGCCGAGGATGTCTAGACTCGTTCAAATACTATATAAAAATATTATGTACAATGATTAAGACTTCAAAAACATCCAAGGAATCGAGTATATATATATATATATATATATATATAACCCAAGCCAATGTTAACACTTTCATAGTAGTTCAGTGCCTGATTAATTGCTTATCGGTCTACTCATTACCACTGGATGCTAAGTGGTTGCATTTAGATATCTCTTTACAGGGATTGGTAGCTTTAAGTGCCTTCAGGTGACTGTTTTAAGAATCCATTGCTTTCATTAAGTTAAATGCTACCATATGAGAGAGCAGTTGTCTATTAATATTGAATGCCAATTACGCAATACATCTTTCTACGTGTTGAGTTAATTATCCAGACTTTTACCATTGATTGAACTTGGTACATGTTTTGTTTATGTTGAACTAATGAGATGAACAGATGCTTTCCATTACATGTGTTGATTTGAATGGCTGAATTACAGAGGCGGACAGAGGTAGATATGTTCCTTGAGCACAAACTTCTCATAGTGAACAGGTTAGTCCCCTTTTTAAATTCCAAATAATGAATCCGAAATGGAGCTGGATGTTCATAGTATAGTTGATTGATACCATACAATTATCTCATCTGAATGTGTTTTTGGCCAATACTAATGTCAGGTTTTAAAGATATTATCTTATATTGTCATCACTTGCGAGCTAAATTCTGAAAATCATAACTATGTATAATTTTCGGTTAATTGATAGAACAAACTGCATCATGTGCCAATAGATGTTGGACATCGTAATGTGCTAGCTACCCTCATATTAATTGTGAAAATGTTGTGTTTAAATAATTGACTATACGGATCTGTTTCTAGCAGCTTTCAGTTATACACATAAAAAGCTCTCCAGGTTAAATAATGCTCTTAACATGCTATAGGTACACGAGGACTGTTGTTAGCCAAATCCTCTCGGAAGAACCTTCCTAGCATGAATTCATGATATCTATTTCATGTTTACAGTAAATGATTAGGCATTGGAAAATAATATGAGGATGCAGATCTTTAAAGCACACATATCTTTTCCTTCTGTTCTGTCTGCCATTTTTCAACGCTAACATTTACTCTAAATATAGGACAGTTTCAGAATTGTTAATTATTAGTCATGGTAGATTAGAGGTCAACTTTATTATGTGATTTAAGTATCCATCTTTTATTTTTTACTTCGGAGATGATCTGAATAAAATCTGGAGATAATGTCTACTTACTCTGTTCATATAGCATAACCTTTTTCAGAGTTGTTGCCACACAGATAGCTGTTAAGCTTTTGTTAAACCATTTTTTATGCTTGCACAAGCTAAACTTTGATCCCTTCCAATCACGTCCCTTCATTGATGTTTAGAATTGTTTTATCTCTATTTGTCTTCTGTAGACAAATGCAAACTAAATTTTACCATATGCAGGTTTTGATTACCTATGCCTTGTCAATAACAAAAATAATTATAGATAAACTTTTATATATGTGTGTTTTTAATTATTTAAAAACAAATGTCATAAAATAAACTATAATTGAAAAACCTAAAAATTAACTCTATAATTAAATTGTAAAATTTAATTTTTAGTGACTTATAAGCTAAAAAGCAGACATGTTTAGGAGGATGGTGCCAGGCTAAACGACCAATGCCTCAATAGCACTAAAATTTTGACAAATTGACCTTTTTTAAAAACCTATTTTAAAAATACATTGAGACAAAAACTAATTTAAAAAAGACGGTGGCCTTAATACCAAAACTGGTAACGCTGAGATCTAACAGATCAGCGCTAATCCATACATCGATTGCGCTGATCTCCTTGCCGTCTTGGCGCCGTGACCGAGATGGCGGGTCGACGTGGCCGCGGCGGTCGATGTGAGCAGGAGTTCAACGCTAATCCATACACGGCTCAAAAGAACCAATTGGTCTATTTGGATTGATGTTGGTGTTAATCTTGCTATCGTGGAGTTGTGGGTTCGATCTCGGTACTGGATGCTTTTATTTTGGCTTTTATAGTGCTGGTAGGGAAAAAAGTTAAAAATGTTTTGCCTTTTGTAGTTCTAATAGGGGGAAAAAAGTTAAAAAAGGCATGAGCACAGAGATCAAACATGTGACTTCCCACGTGCTAGGTGGCCACCAAAGCCACCAGACCATCTATAGCTTGCTATGCAAAATAGCATATCTATGTTGGTAAGGTGTATTTAAGGTCAGCGCCAACCTGGACAACATGCCACTTAGATACATATATCTCAGTGGTAAAGTGACCTGTTGGATCTCAACTTCATCGGACATGGTACCTTGTCACAGTCTATTCTCCCAAAAAGTATTTAGAAAGGTTCAATTTATCAAAATTTCGATCAATAGCAGATCAACCACAGAAACCAAAACTGCCGGCAGAAACACCGTTTGCACTTTGCATCCAGACCTCATCAGAAAACACAGAAAGATTACGGAGCATCAGGCAGACGATGAAACACGTTGAAATAAAGATGAGGAAAGGTGCAGGAGTACTACTGTACCAGTAGTCAAGAATTCACAGAGATGGATGCATGGTAGGAAATTTCGGAACGTTGGTGGCAGAAAAACGCAACCATTTTTGTACCTCGATCACAAACCAACCGGTCGGGCGGCCAGATGCACATGACAACTGTCACTGTCAGATCGAGTCAGCACGTAACTCGCCGATGGTGTCGTTGTCACTCACCGTGGAAGCGAGCGTCCGTTCTACTAGCGTCAGTCCGGTCGCACGAGGCTCCTCTGACGTGAACCAATGACATATAAGCCCATTAGCTATGGAGCCTATATATTAACTACTTAAAGTCAGATAATAATAAGTAAGTAGATGATCTGTTTTCTGGTGTGGTCTTCCAAGTTTGCGACGGTATGTAGGGCTTGTTTCTATCGGTCACGCTTCTATGTAGCATACGAGCCTGTAAACCTTGCGTGTCTGATTGCTGGTTAGTTTGCCGCGGGGCCAGTGGCGCGCGGAACATGGTCCAAGTGCATCTGGAGCCCGTCCGCGATTAGTCGAGCACACAGCGGTCAGCCAGTTACGAAGGGCTAGAGGCGGACGACCTGTCCGGCAAATCGGTGGCCTAGAGTTGCTTTGAGATTTGTGCTGGCTCAACCCTATGTCTCCGCTCTAGGCAACCACCGCATCAGGAGGTCTTCGCCGTTCGGTCTCCTGTCCAAACCCACCCTACAACACCGCCACTTAACCCTGACGTACTATCCTATAGCTAATAAAGCCTGCATGACGAAATGCTTCAGTCTTATGACTTGCTATAGTATAATGCTACAGCACCTTGTATAACGATAGCAATATCAAACATTGTAGCCACAGTAAATCGGATGCTATTGAATGCAACATGTTTCCTGCAGCAGATGCATTTTTCCCCCATAGCTATGTTAGACCTCTGTTTTACTCCAGTCTCCAGAGTTCAGACGATCTGTATGACTGTACCCAAGCAGTACCAGTGACTCGGTGCGGAGGCTTCACTGTTCCGATGCCGTGTTCCCATCCGTATTCCCAGCCACGTGGAGGCCATTTGTTTGTGCGGGATTTCTAATCGTTTTTCGTGGCCCCCTCGTAAACGGAGATAACAAAAGATGATGACGGTGATTAACGAGTAATTAGAGGATGCCCTCCAGGAGAAATAAAAGCGCCAAATAAAAAAAATGGCGCCAACCAAATCAGCCCTTTTTTTCCAGCAAATAGATTGAATTACGCAGAAGTTGTGATATTATCAGATCACTCATCTTCCTTCCTTGTAGCGCAACAATAATACCTTCTCCGTCGAATCTTTCCGAGCCGAACAAGATCATGAATTCATTACATGCACAACCAAACCGGTGACAAGGCCTCGAAGCAGCTGTACTGATGGTGAAGACCTCAATCTTCACCGTAGATGGCAGCACTGCAGCAGCTTCTTGCAGAGAGCTAGGGAGTTCGACGTTTGGAAACTACACCAAGCTGGCGGGCCTGACGGAAGAACACAAATAGACAGCCTCCGCGTGATTGGGAACATGGAAGGTAACATATCATCGGAACAGTGACTATGAATCTCCTGAGTGTATACAAGGAGGTCAGGTCTATATATATACAATCTAGACCAGTAGTCTATCTAACCCTCTCCGTCGTCGCAGTGGGAGGGGAACGGACGCAGAGACTGGACCAAAAACTAGTGAACAAAGGCGTGGGCTGGCCTTTGGTTATTATATCGGCAAACTGATGTGTCGATGGTACATGAAGCACCCGAACCTGTCCTAATGTAATCTTGTTACGGACAAAATGGATATCGATCTCGATGTGCTTGGTGCATCGGTGATGGACCGGGTTGGCGGTCATGTAGACGGCACTGATATTGTCGCAGTAGACAACGGTCGCAGTGGAGAGGGGTGCACGGAGCTCCAGAAGAAGCTGGCGAAGCTAGCAGTACTCGGCGACGGCGTGGGCAACGGCGCGGTACTCGGCTTCAGCGCTGGAGCGGGACACTATAGTCTGGCGTTTTGAGGACCAGGATACGAGAGTGTCACCGAGGTAAACGCAGTAGCCGGACGTAGAGCGTCGAGAGTCGGGGCAGCCTGCCCAGTCCGCGTCGGAGTATGCGGTGAGGGAGTCGATGGGGCTGGAGCTGAGATGCAGCCTGCTAGAGAGGGTGTCCTTCACGTAGCGTAGGATGCGCTTGAGCAGCGCGAGGTGAGGTTCGCGCGGAGCGTGCATAAAGAGGCACACTTGTTGGACAGCGTACGTGAGGTCGTGTCGGGTGAGTGTGAGGTATTAGAGAGCCCTAGCAAGACTCCGATAGTGAGAAGGATCGGCAACGAGGGCGCCATCGGCGGTGGAGAGTTTGGCTCGAGTGTCAACTGGGGTGGCCGTGGGGTGACAGTCGGCCATGCCCGCACGCTGGAGGAGGTCGATGGCGTACTGGCGTTGGGAAAGGAAGAGCCCGTGGATGGAGCGGGTTACGGAGATGCCAAGGAAATAGTGGAGAGAACCAAGATCGGTCATGGCGAACTCAGAGTGGAGTCGGGCTATGATCTGGTCGAGGAGAGATGTCGAAAACGCTGTGAGGACAATGTCATCGACATAGAGAAGTAGATAGGCAGTGGCGGGGCCGATATGGAAAGTGAACAGGGAACTATCGGACGTAGAGGCCACGAAGCCGATATGTCGAAAATAGGCAACAAAGCGCCGGTACCAGGCACGAGGGTCTTGTTTGAGGCCGTAAAGAGAGCGTTGAAGGAGACAGACGTCGTCGGGACGAGAAGGGTCGACGAAACCTGGGGGCTACTGGCAGTAGACTGTTTCCGTCAGGTGGCCGTGAAGAAAGGCATTCTTCACGTCTAGTTGATGGATCGGGCAGGAGCGAGAGGCAGCCAAGGTGAGGACGACTCGGATGGTGGTGGGTTTGACAACGGGATTGAAGGTCTCGTCGTAGTCGACACCGGGTCGTTGGGAGAAACCCCGAACTACCCAGCGAGCCTTGTGACGGGCAAGGGAGCCATCGGCGTGGAATTTATGTTTGAAAATCCACTTACCGGTCACAATGTTGGCGCCGGGAGGTCGGGGAAGGAGGCGCTAGGTCTCGTTGTCCATTAGGGCCTTATACTCGTCGACCATGGCTGCGCGCCACTGAGGGTCGGCCAGGGATAAGCGAGAAGTCGCCGGATGGACGAGATAGAGGTGTGGACGGCGGAGAGACCGTAGCGCGGAGTGGGGCGGAGAGACCCGGTCTGGGAGCGGGTGACCATGTGAGAGGTGGAGGGAACTGGAGCCGATGGGGGTGCGGGAGTAATGGGAAGAACTGGTCGGGTAGGGGCGTCATCGGCTCCGAGTCGACGACTGTAGACAAGAGGAAAAGGAGGAATTAGATCGGCCTGAGCCGATGAGGTCGGGTGGGCCGAGTATTCCGATCGGTCCGATAGAGATGGATCAGCCGATAGGGTAGGGGGAGCCGATGGAGAGTGAGGAGCCGATGGAAGTGGGGTGTTCGATGGAGAGGGAATGGTATCAGCTGAAGGATAAATAGGATCGGTATCGGCCGATGGAGGTGGGTCCGATGGTGGGGACATCGGACCGAGTAGTGGTGCGATATGTGATGGGTAAATCCTCAGCAGCGGCCGATGAGGAGGCCGATGGAGAGGGCAGTGGAGGAGACCTGGTCGGCACGGTGTTGGTGAGGAGAAAGTCAAGATCACTAGAGGAGGATCTCGGATGAAGGAGACCGAAGGTAAAACATGTCTCGTCAAAAATGACGTGACGAGAGACGAGGACCCGTCGGGTGGAAAGGTCGAGGCATCGGTATCCCTTGTGAGAAGTGGAATAGCCGAGGAGAATACAGGCGGTGGAGCGGGGAGCGAGTTTGTGGGAAGCTATGGCGGTGAGATTTGGGTAGCAGAGGCACCTGAAAACGCGAAGGTGGGAGTAGTCGGGCGCCGTGCGGTAGAGAAGGGCATAGGTACCGTTGTTATGAACGGAGGAGCATGAGCGCCGATTGAGAAGGTATGTCGCAGTAGCCAGAGCTTCGGCCCAATAAGTGGCGGGTAAGTGGGCGTGAAGTAACATGGTGCGACTGATGTTGTTGAGGGTGCGATGGAGGCGCTCGGCTTTGCTGTTCTGAGGAGAGGTGTAGGGGCAGGAGAGCCGGAGATGGATGCCCTGCGAGGTGAGGACTTTTGTAACGGTATGGTTGATGAATTCCGTACCATTATCTGCTTGTAAAGTCTTGATGGAGAGGTTGAACTAAGTGGATACATACGTGATGAAGTGAGTGAGGTGAGAGGGGACCTCGGATTTGTGGATGAGCGGGAAGGCCCAGCAATAGTGTGTGTAATCGTCAAGTATAGCGAGATAATACTGATTACCGGAGACACTTTTAACTGGGGACGTCCATACATCACAATGTATAAGTTCAAATGGACGCGAGGTATAGGAGAGAGAACTAGAAAAGGGCAGACGCACATGTTTGCCAAGTTGACATGAGTGGCAAACTATGGAGCTGCTGTGAGTACATCGGATGGAGGCGCTGCAACGGAGGGTGGCAACAGTGTTGGGGTCGGGGTGGCCGAGGCAAAGGTGCCAAAGATTGGTGGAGAGGGCGACGTTGGTGTGTGGGGTGGACGGCGTAGCGGGAATGGTGTAGAGGTCTCCGCCACTATTGTAGCGAAGGATATGTCGCCGGGTTGGGATATCCTTCATAGAGAAACCAGACGCGTCAAATTCAATCGAGCAATGGTTGTCTTGTGTGAATTGGCGAACAGATATAAGATTGTGAATAAAAGAAGGGACGACAAGAACATTGCGTAGGGGGAGGTTAGTGGTGGATGTAGACAGAGAGGAGTCACCGTGGCATTGGACAGGAAGAGAGTGACCATTGCCGATGGTGACAAAAGGGGAGGAAGATGGGTGACAGGAGCGAAGTATACCGGCCGATGACGCCATGTGTGAAGACGTCCTAGAGTCTAGCACCCAAGGGTGCTGTGGTTGGAACGTCATCTGGTTAAGGGCAGCGACGAGGCAGCCTGGTTCCAGGAGGGAACCGACTGGGTGGTTGGGGTTGGTAGCATCGGCTGAGGCGGCAGAACGGGAGCCGATGCCAGGTGAGCCTGGGGATGGGTGCCGAGAACTTCGGGTTGCCAGCCGATGGGGCTACGTGGCTAGGGCTGGGGCGCCCAGGGGTTGTAGCAGTGCCACGAACCCATGGGACCGGTAGGGTGGGTAGGGACCGAGGTAGGTCGTGGTGGCGTCGGACCCTGCCAGGTCCTGCCTTTGGCTTTGCCCTTGCCTTTCCTGGTGCGGGTTGTGTTGCTGTGGCCGGAGCCATGGCCACCAGGACCGCGGGAGGAAGGAGCAGCGCAAGAAGCTCGGCAGCCATTATCGGCCGCGGCAAGAAGAGCGGTGTGGGCCACTGTCTTCTCATCATTGGTCAGACAAAGTTCTTTAAGAACTAGCATGTCATGAGCCCGGGCGAACGATGGAAGAGGTGTGGCGTTGGCGATGTCATCGGCGGTGTTGGAGAAGCGGGGATTGAGGCCTCGCAGAAGGGTGAGGACGAGTTGAGAGTCGGCCACAGGGTGGCCGACGTCCCGGAGAGCAGCAGCCTTGACTTTGAGGCGCTGACAGTACGAGGAGAAGGAGTCGCGTTGTACCATGGAGTGAAACTCGTTGAGGAGGAAGATGGCGCGAGGCTGCTTGTTGGCTAGGAAGATCCGCTCGATGGCGACCTAGAGGTCCCGGGCGGTGGGGTTGGTATCGTCCATGGCGAGGTTGAGGATAGAGTCGTCGACCGAGCCGAGTAGCCAGCTGCGCACACAGCACTCGGCGATGTCCCACTGAGGATTATCGGGGCGAGGTGGAGCGGAGCCATCAATATGGGACCGGAGGCCAAATTTTCCACATAGGGATTTGAAGAAGAAAATCCACTTGGAATAATTGGCGTTAAGGTCAAGGGAGATAAGAACGTGAGATTTCACGTTCACAGCAGCGTAGGGAGGGGAGAAGATCGGCGAGGTAGTGCCCGAGGTGTGGTCTGAGGCATCGAGGGCCGGAGCAGATTCGGCGACTGGGAGAGTGCCGGTGCTGAGAGTGGACTCGGTGGCCATGACGGGAGAACGGGAGCAAAGAGCCGATGGGAGAAAGAAGCTGATGGGAGGGGGAAGCCGATGAGAGGATGGATCGGCCGATCAAGGATGTGAGAAGCCGATGGGAAGTGGGCCGGCCAGTCAATGAGGAGTGGTTGGCCGATGGGGAGTAGGCAGCGGAGTAGGTGAGAAGTGGCCAACCGATGAGGAGTAGCAGCGGAGTAGGTGAGGAGTGGCCAGCCGAGGAGTGGTTGGCCGATAGTGAGTAGGCAGCGGAGTAGCTGAGGAGTGGCCAGCCGATGAGGAGTGGTTGGCCGATGGGACATAGTGGGTGGGTCAGAGAGTGGTTGGGTCACGGACGTGCGAGGATTCACGTCCGTGGACTCATAGAGGCCAAGGAGTGGGGCAGACGCGAAAAAGGCAGGGAGTGGCCGGACGCGAAGAGAATATGTTCGCGTCCGGGAGGCAGGGATTCGTGTCCGTGGACACGTGGACACGTTGGATTGGCTCGGACGTGAGGGGAGAAGGTTCGCGTCCGAGGGAGGTTTTCAGCCGATGGAGGGCTGGGCAAGTCTAGCCGATGGAGACGATGAGCGCGGAGGTGCGCCGGCGTCAGAGAAGGAGAGATGCACGAAATAAGAGGAAGAGCAGAGACGGGTGCGAGACGGGACGAGGAGGCGGATCGAGACCGTCGCTTGGTCGCGCGGAGGTGGGACGGAGAAAAGAAGGTGACCGTGGGAGAGACGGGGAGAAGAAGAAATGGAGACGAGAGAGCGAGAAGAGTACCAGGAAGAGAGTCGGCGACGGGAAGGAAAGGGTCGGCTCGCCGAAGGGAGAAGCTAGCGTGCCGGAATGTTTAGACTTGCTCTGATACCATATAGAATATGTACAGTGACTATGAATCCTCCGAATGTATACAAAGAGATCGGGTCTATATATATACAACCCATGCCAGTGGTCTGTCTAATATGAACAGTGAAGCCGAAGTAGTGAATCGGACTTACGAAAGGTTGAGTGTTAAGTTAGGTGTAGCTGACGAAGGTTTAGGAAAAATCTCACCAAACTAGTGTACACTGTAGAGTATTTAATTTGCCCTTTGTTTTTCATCGCAGCTGTATCAACTTATTTTGAGAGAAAACACTTTAATTAATTTCAGAACGATGTTGCCATACAGAAAATAATCTTATTAGACCCCGGTCTTACGTACATAAAACCTGGGGTCTTATATAATTGTTTTCCAGCGCGTGGGACTGCAACTATGGACGATGGAGTAATCACCAGGCGTGCATCCATGATGCCACCGTTTGCTACGATTGGGCGTGTGTACTATTGTATCATGCAGCAGCTCGGCACGCAACGTTGCAACTTGCCGTGGGAGTAGCAACTATGCGTCGTCGGGTAATGACGCCGGCCGTCGTGCCGCTCGATCATCGGGGAGTAGTTCACCGGGTGGCTGCGCACCACATCCGACGCGTAGCCTCCCCCGCCGCGGCGGACTGGCACGGCGGCGACGGCCAACGGCGAGGCGAGGTAGCACGGGCTGGTATGAGCGGAGTACGAGGGCGCCCTGGGACTGTGGACGACGTCAGGCGCCGCCCAGCTGCCGCCTGCCTCGCCGGCGTGCCAAAGCGACGCTGGCGCGGCGTGGCTGGCGACCACCGAGTGGGCGGTGATGGGGCACCCGACGCGCGCGAACCAGGGCAAGCCGCCGCCGCCGCCGCCGCCGCCGAGGCCGTGGTACCGTGGCGCGCGCGAGGCGTCTTCGGTGGCGGCGGCGACGTCGGCCTGGGCGCCACCTGCAGGAAGTACGGCCGACGTCGTCGTGAGCTCCACTATCTCCGCGTAGCCGACGTGGTTCCTGAGCCTCCTGGTCAGCCTGCTCGCGTCCACCACGCCGACGCCGATCACCAGCAGCAGGTTCCTCTCCTCGCCGGCCACCGTGACAGACCGCACGCCTGCTCGATCAATGCATGCCGTTCATTTCCAAGGAGATGATCGGATCAAAACTTATGGAAGAAGAAGCACACGAATACATGATACTTACCGTTGATCGTGGCCGCCACCTTCAAGGCTTTTGAGCGGCATCTCTCCGAGGTCAGCTGAATCCGGATAAGAATCTCGGTCTGAAACCACAGTAATTATTCCGGCAATTAAACTTTTGCAAGCGCAGGAGCCATACTCACACTGTAGCACGTACCACGTAGCATGAAAACGGAAAAAGGAGGGAGTTAAGCTTACTAGAACCTACCCTCAAGGTGAGGTGCTAAACTGCTAATTGAAGTGATTATGTTGCTAATCTGCTATGACAGTAAAGAACTGTTTGCTGCCGGCTTCAATTCAAGTATTCCACATGGTACCGAGAATGTTCTGTACTTTCTTGCGAGGACAGTGCACATTGCCAAGTGACATATATAGACCGAGTTGGCACTTGGCACGACTATTTGTCCTTTGTCCTGTACTAATACCATGAAAAGCATAGTTTGGATGGTGGCATGAACACAGAAATAAACACTGTAGCTTTTTCTCCATAAGTGAAAGGAAAATCCAAATTAATTTCAAAGGGTCTGGTCCCAGGGGGCCAAACATGACACTCAGCCAACCACGCCCCGCATCAGATCTAAGCCGTCACTTTAGCTAGGAGAGTGGTCTAGTAGGTGCATGCGTCCTGACAAAGACACATGCGTCGTGGCTTAGGAAGTAGCATGGCACATAGAACCACTGGCTAGGGAGCCACATTGTGCATGGAGGAATTCAGAGTTTGGGAGAACGCCGCCCTTCGCGCTAGGGTCGGCAATGCGTGTTAATTTTCACAGCACAAAAATCGGTGCATATGATTACAGATATATGGCTGGTGAGGCACGGCAAGAGATCGTTTACATATTGTAAAAGACCAACTCCTATCCATCTATCTAGACCCCATGCCAAGCCTCATCCGAACTATGTTAGTTACAGAAGATAGATTCCAACAATGCGACCATCGCCCTTTCCACGGCTGCTTTTTCGAGGCCCATTCTAGTTGCTATGCATTGAGAAGTAGGTGTCCTTAATGATGACTTACTCTAGCATACTCTCTCGCCTGTGACCATACCATGAGCCGTTTTGCATGGCATATAATGCCCTAAGTGGCCTTGTTTGATTTTAATTCCCCTTCTCACGTGGACAAATCACAACTTTTACTATAAGTGTTAGCATGTTGTCATCAATTATATAGTTTGTTCATATATCAAGTAATTTTTAGAAAACTAAAGCTTTAGATAGCTTTCATGGCGCTTATTTTTTTAAGTTATGAAAGCATATAATATATTTTATTATACGAATCAAAGGTAGGCCGATTACCCTTTATTGTAAAAGTATAAATTATTCTCCTTAACTCTAATATTAGATAAATTATATCTCTCAATTTCTTAATAGGACGAATTACCCTCTTGGGCACACCAAAAGGGACATATATATACGATAAAAATAAAAAATTGTAGGGCTCACATGTCATCTCCCCCTCTCTCCTCTTTTGGCTTTGAGCTCATCAACAGGTGATTCAAACTTGCATCGGAGTCAGAGGTTAGAGGATGTCACACTCCGATCTGATACCACCAGAAAGCTAGTGCCACATAGAGCGTAGCGTTAAACCATCTCTAGCGGAACCATATGTGTCAGTACTAGTCTCAGGATTCCAAGTTGACACTCATGGTAACAAAATAGTAATCATTATAAAAATTAAACGAATACACTATACCTTATTATCATATTGAGTAAACCCTTAGTAGCAACTAAAAAAAACTACTACAGCAGAACTTAGCATGGCTAGCACATCAATTCACAAGTAGTGGCTTGGGTCTAGGAATAAATCCAAACTCTTCGGCGTCTTTTACCTAAACTCTAGGAAGAAGAAAGAAAAAGAACAAAATAGAGGAAGTGAGTACTTTCATACTCATAAATCATGAGAAAACGTCAATATGTAAGCTGCAAAGAAAGACTAGTTTTATTTCGCAAATTTGTGAGTTTCACCATTTATTTGAAAAAGAGACTTGTTGTCTCGATTCGATACGAGTTGCTTTACAATAAACCAAACATGAGAATAAAGTTTTTATTTCTATTAATAATTTCTTTTTTTCCATCTTTTCAACAAACACCATTCCTTAAGTCATACATACAACTTTTATCTTGCTCCATCTAGAGCTAAACCAACAACTTTCTTTTTATCAACATCTTATCAAAACCACCAAAACTTTAGCTTCCTCTTCCTCTCAGGAATTCTACTTTACGATACGATCATGACTTCCTAGGTCACACTGATCGATTCCTAACTACTAAGATCATCCATCAGTCACCAAGATCGATTCTGGTAACGGTTCCATTCCCCACAACCATTTTTCATAAAATATTGGCAAATAAATCTATGATAGGAGAATCACCTTATATTCGTCTTTAACTATAGACATGGCTATTCAAATAGTTAAAACTCTATAGACTTTATCCACTTTACCCACATCACAAGAAACTGACACCGGATACTTATCGGCACCAAAAGTTTTTAACAATGCATTTTAAAAACTAATCCATAAATATCCCATGTCACATAGTTGGATCGAATGTCTTAAAATCAAGTATTAAGCAAATCTTATGTACTTAGAATACACTAGGGATACCTCATACTTCTAACTAGTCACCTTACAACATACTTAAAATAACATCCATCTTGAACAGTAAAGATTCATGATCTGTCTTCTCATCCCTAGCATTTCACAACTATAGACATATAATATTTTCACATGCTACCTAATTACTCAACCAGAAGCATTGTGGGTTTTTGCGAACCTTTTCTCTTTTCAAACCCACCGATTCTATAAGTCAGGTTTTCGTAAAAGGTTTCAAAAAAAAAATTTATAACGACAAACAACAGTATATGATGGGGCAATGGTATTTTTGATCAAGGAGCGAGAATTTTTAAGCATTATTATGATGGAGTTACAAAGATATGATTTAACAACTTACAAAAAGTAATACAACTATTAGGTTAGTTTGTCAGTTGTGCACAAATGGAGGCCGATCAATTTAATTGTATACACTAAGCATGTAACTTTATAAACAATCATATTTTATAAATTAGAGGCAATATGATCAAGGATGACTTGCCTTAATAACAATGGTCTTCAAATCTTCGTGATCTTTGCATCCGACGAAATTCTGGAACACCACTACGAAAACATGAAATAGAGACACACCAAAAACCTACAATTAATATAGAAATAATTGTATTCTAGTATTGCCATCGGGTATATCTCAATTTTATAAGAATTATGGAAGTTGAACGGAGTCGTTCGGAGTTACGGTTGAAAAGATATGAATTTCAAAAAATTATTTAAATTTCTAAAATCTATGAAAAACTGAAAGGAATATTCTTCTAAAATATTGTCTATAATGGGACCCATATGATAGAGAGAGATTATTTTGGAGGAGGGCCCACATGTCAGTCTAGAGAGAGGGGATGTTGGGAGAGGTATAGTGGACCTTAGGAAGCTAGTGGGTTGAAATGGGCCTTGGCCTAAAGGACTTGGCTGGTGGCTCGATTTGGTGTTAAAGAAGTATGACCCACATGCCGGTGGGTGGGATAGAGAGAGCTAGGAGTTGGTCCACATGTCGGGGAAAGGGAGGAGGGGAACGTGGCCTTACCTTATTGGCTGAGGTAGGGCCTACATGTTAGCAATACTGGGGTATTCTTTCTTCCTCCTCTATTCTTTCTTCTTCCTCCTCTATTCTTTCTTGTTCTTTCTTCCTCTTTGCTCTCCCCTCTCTTGCGTAGGATGGAGACACGATGATGGGTCCTAGCGGCGAGTGGCAACGCTGGTGATAGGGAAGACAGAACCTAGCGGTAGGGCAGAGGTTGGCAGCAACATTTACGATAGAGCAGAGCGGCGGATGGGAGGTGGAAAGGGAGGAGGCAACTCCCAATTAGGGGAGAGGCAGCACATGACGGTGAAGGCATGTCTGGTGGCAAGAGATTTTGTAGGGAGGTGGTGAGATGGCGAGGAAAAGCTAGTTAGCTTGTCAGTGGTAGTGAATAGGTCAGTGTTTGCTAGAGTGCTTTCAAGGCATTCGATAGAATGCTGAGACTCAATCTGAGGTGGTTTGTCTACGAGAAGGGATGGGAAGGTAGAGAAGACGTACTAGTTTATATAGCTACAACCGTGGGTAGCAACAAGGCGGTGAGGCGCGGAGGTCGTCGATAGGGTCCATGGTGACACGAAGCACATGACACTTGGCAATAGCAGGGCAATGACGCGCGCCATAGTGTACCACGGCGCATGGCGGCGTGTAGCAGAGCGATGGCAGGCATGCAGGTGCCGTAGCTTGTTGTGGCACAATGCTATTTGGTGCGTAGTGCGGCTAGTACGGCATGAAGGATGTAGTGCAGAGGTGTGGACCCATGATGAAACTCGATGGTGAGATAGAGCTGAAGAACGAGATGGAGCGACGTAGTCGGAGACTAAGCGGTGGGTCCGATGATGGGACAAGGCGAAGGAGTCTTGTGTCGACCGTACGAGTGATGCATGGGAGTGGTAGGGTAGCGTAGCGTGGCTCATAGGGCGGCGTCGTGCGATGTGGCTACGACATGGCGCGGATAGAGAAAGGTCGTGTGGCACAGCGGCACGCAAAAAACCACATAGCATGGCGTGGCAGGGCGGGCGGTGGGATTCACAATGCAGAGCAGTAGCGGTAGGTGGGATTCGCGGCGTTGTGTCCGTGTTTGGCATGGCACAATGCAACACAATGCGGTGGGGTTGTGACACTCATGCATGAATACAGTGGTCAGCTTGGCATATGCCAAGAATGTGTGGCACAAGGAGGAAAACAATGGAGGAGGAAGACGATGACGCTTGTGCGGGTATGGGTCGAGTGTTGTTGGGCCATGGTGGTAGCGAGTGCGCAAGCGGGCGGCCATTCGTGGAGAGCAGGCCATGGGCGTAGCGGGGCTGGTCTATAGTGGTGAGCTAGGTCACTTGGTAGGGATGGGGGAGAGGGGGAAAACAAGAAGGCTGGTGGGCTGACGCTGGTGTTGGGCTGGAGGGGATGGGAGGTTGAGGAAGAGAAGAGAGAAAGAAAATGGGCTAGGGAAATCAGGGCATTACAAAGAAGTCATGAGGTGGCGTACTCCTTGTCTAGCTCGAGCTTTGCCAAGGAGAAGACACGAGGGGACGACAAGCCTATCAAGCTCAAGCTTTGTCTCTGTCTCTTAAAGCTTCACAGTGGCATGGTGTCCTCACATTAGAGGTCAATGAGGAGATGCATGGGTGTGGCTAGCCCATCGAGCTTGAGTTCTATGTCTACCTCTTTAAGCTTCACGACATCCTTACACGGGAGGTCAAGAAGAAGCCGCACGGTGGCACCAGCCTCTTAGAGGATGGAAGGGGTAGCACCAGAGGTTGGAGAGAAGGGAGATAAGTCATGGAAGTCGAGGAGGAAGTTGAGATCCTACAACATTTGCTCACCTTGCCATTTCGGCCCTTAGTCGCCACTCGACACTTGCTTGTTGTATGCTTGAGGTAGCACAAAGAGGGTATATTCTGCTAGATCAATGGCACAACCACGGTATGTTGTCATTCAATTCCTCTTCACATCACCTCTCCCAACGCCACCACAAGCATCCTCTCTAGCATCATCACTGTCGTTGTTCCTTAAGCCTTCTTTTAGCATTGACACAAGCATCCTGTTCGACAACCCCACCACTAGATCTCAAGCCTCCTTTGAGCTACCATTGGTTCATAAGAGGGAGGAAGGGAGAGAGAGAGAGGAGTGGGAAAGAACAATCTTACTTAAGAAGGAGAGGCTAACAGGGTGGGCTTGCTTGATAGTCCCTATCATTTGGCAGGCCATATCGGATAGCTTGAGCCGAAACCGCTTGTAAATGGAAGCAGGGGTTATATGCCTAGATTAAATAGTTGAGATGTGTGATTTGTTTGGTATTGAAGTTAAGGGAGGTAATTCGTATCTTTACAATAGGTGAGAAGGTTAAATCGGACTTAATAGATAAATCATGTTATTACCGTCCGACGACCAATGGCCATAGATCTTGCTACTTGCAGGGGTGGATCTACAGTATCCAGGCCTAGGTCAGCTGACCTGACGGCTTCGTTTTAAACTGATCAGGCCGTTGCCGTCGTATTTTATATAAGAAGAACGTGCTTCATTTTAAGAAGAAAACAAGGCCAGCCTTACTATGCACAGTTAATTAGGGGAACCAAGCGAAACCACAACTACAACTGCCTCATTTTTAACATGATGACTTTCGGCAAACCCTGCGCATAAACTGCTTATGTGTATAACATAACACTATAGTTTAAGTATGATTACCATGATATGACACCGGTGTATCAGTTATCTTGATCTGTCACTGCCGTTTGTTTGCAGCCTCCATGATCCGATCTCTACAAGACATTGCAGCCAGTTAGCAAGTCACCGGGCTCTTCCTGCCACTGGGAAGAAGGCACCACCTTCTCTCATAAATGCGCATGCAACTTGCGAGCGACTCGTTGGACGGAGCAACCCATGCAACAGTGCCGATCGATCGAAATGCCAACCCAACCACGTAGCCGTCGCGCTCGCGCTCGCGCCAGCACTCGGTTACTCCAATCATGCTTGCATGACTTGCCATGGCCTACTGCGCGCGCGGTAAGCTAGCAACGTGCGTGCGTGCCACTTCAAGCACCTGCGCAAGTGTGCATGCGCGCCTATTCGTAGTAGCCTAGGGAGCCCTAGACATCAGTCACCGCGCGCGTCGACTAATCTCCCGTCGCCGTCGCGTCGTCTCGCGCGATCGACTTGGCGGCGTCTACAGATGGCTCATGACCGCTTGTACGTCGCACGACTAATCAGAGCCACGCGCGCGCGCGGGAGCACGGGGTCTTCCGCACGCCGTCGCCGTCTGTCACTGGCCATGATCTTACAAGGAAATTTTCCGCCGGGCCGGTGCATTATTAGAGAGTTCGAGACGACGACTTTGACTTGATCCACGTACATTATTCACACGCCTGATGGGCATTGGGCATGTATGGGGTACGGCCTCTATCTGGAACAGTGAAACGTACCGGATAATCAAGCTTTACTGTGATCGATAGATCAACGGCGACTTGCATGCGCGGATGCGCCCATCGATCGGTGGGGTTGTATCGTTGCGCCGTGTGTGGTGTGCAAAGGCGTTGACGAATGCGCGTGCGCGGGGTCGTCGTCGTCGTCTATCCGAGGCATGATTCATATGGTTATCTGATTATCTCGATAGAACAAAACATGGCCGGCCGGAGTTGAAACTTGAAAGAAAGCCAAGCAACATGCGTCGATTATGGCATTACCGTATACACGGAGGGGTCGAGGAAATTGTCATGGGAGAACGGAGAAGGCAGCAGTAGACTAGCAGCCCGCAACAAATCAAACTGTGTTCATCTAACAAAGCCTGCTAGAGATCACTTGCTTGGGCTCGGTTTTAACGGTTTTTATCTGTTTCCATCTGTACTATTATTCTCCGTGCGTTCCTCTCGTCATCAAATCGTGCCTGATCTAATCCTGTGCGACTTGCCGAATTGGATACGCACAGGGAAATCAAACGAATTGAGATAGAGTAGATTTGTGTGGAAGCGGACAAATCAACCACGCCAGTACTAATAAACTTGCCCGCATTGGCACTTGGGGAGATCCGATCGAGATGACGTACGCACCAAATTAACCTGCTGTCGCCTGTCGGATGCCCTCTTGCCGGTTAAATTTGTCTTTTCTATCTACTAGTTGAGGTGCTACTAGGATATCAATCGACATGTCATCTTTATCTGTTAGCCTAGTTTTGGAACATCTCCTGTGCTTTATTAGCACGTTTATTGGGTGTACAACAGGGTACCGATGCTAATTACATATAGATAAGCATCCCACATATATAATCATTATTCTGAGTTGGGAGATCATCTTCACTAAGGCATGCTTAAAACTAGTGAAAATCATAGTGTGGTAAAGCACAGTAAGTAATTAAACATTTCATCCGTTTCAAAATAAGTTGATTTCTAAAGCTAAAAACTTACCCAAAATAAATTGATTTCAATTATTTTATCTATCCTTTGTTTACAAATTAAAAAGAACTATCATTTCAGTATGTCCTACCTACCCTTTTCCTGCAACCTAATAGTACTACTTTCTTATTAATGAGAACCACTTTAAATCTTCTCTACCAATTTTTTTGGATGGCTAAAGATCAACTTATTTTCTCTACCAATTATGTCATGTTTAAGTAGATTGGATATACATACATACATACATACATACATACATACACACACACACATACATACATATGTGTGTGTCGATCTGGCTTAGTCAAAGAAAGGTGAGATTAAAGACGATGAATTATAGAGATTGTTTCTGAAAGTATTATAACACGAGAAATTTTACATTGGTTAAGGTACTGGGACCGGGAGGTACTTATTTTGTATATTTTAAAGGAGATAACAAGAGTAAAATGTACTACATTCAGTTAGATACCATAACTTGGTATTGTAAAGGTTTTTTGAGCTAGTTTTTCTTAGCTCTAGAAATTCTTGCAGTTAGAGGTAGGACTAGATTGAGGCTGGTAGTGTGAGATATCTTTTACACACTTTAGCCTAAGCTGAGATTGTTATATTATATTATTTTAAATAAAAAACTATATTTTTTTGCAAGAATCATGAAGATGCAACCATGCCAAACATGTTATCTTTAATTTATAATTTATAGTATAAAATTTGGGGCCTTCTACTAGACCGTAAAATCACTCACAACAACAACATGGGGCAAAGAAGTTTTCTTTGTTACAGAAAAACCGACGTTTCTCTCTATGATATTGTATATATATTTTTTAAAGTATCGTAAAGAACCTTGTGATGGTGTGTTTTCATTATGCAAACGAAAAAGAATGTCTTATAAATGTCTATATAGTCTTTCGAAATGCCTCTATGGAAGTACCTTTTTTTAAAAAAAAGTTTTAAAACCTTTCACAAGATGGCCTACACATGTGAAATTATTATAGTGAAATTGTTTGCAGATGTAGACGTAGATATGTGTAACATACATATCCATAGAACATCAGTGGTTGGAGTAATTAGGAGTACATGTACATCAGTTATAAAAAACAACAAAAAGTACAGATACAGACATATATACGGCTCTCCGGCCTAAGAGGGAAGAAAAGAGAGCACTACTAGCTTGAACACTTTAAAGTTTGAACAGACAGTAGTACCATTTAGATGTACAGCTTTGAATGTCAGAAACGAACACATTTCGATAAACTATAAAGATGGGCAATATATATCTCCCTAGTACAGCTACCTTCACTTCACACCTTATACACTTTGAGGCCTGGAGCAGCTATGGAATTTATCGAATTTTTTCTTTTTTTTCTACACACATATATAATACTACACGGATAATTATGGTTCAGACTACAGAGTTCAGACAACAGGTACTACTGTCTGTTGTTCAGTAATCACAAGGAATCAAATCGGTCTCATCACACAGAAAATTAAGGTAATTAAGGTATCTACTTCAAGGCCAGCGATTAGTTAGGATCGGACAAGCATCTAGATCCGGTCGGCATCTGTTCTCCGATCGTGACGAGACGACGGCATGCATTCACGCGCGCGTGAGCAAGCAAACCCTTTTTGCAAACCATGCATCATCCACTGCTTGAACCTACATGATGGCGCAGCTGTCCGGGTCGTTGTTGTACTGGTGGTGCACGACGGTGTGCGTGTTCGTCGTCGCCGCCGGCGGGTAGTACGACTGGCCGTACTGCGGGTACCCGCCGGTGGCGCCGCCACCGTAGTAGCCGCCCGTGGCCATCGTCATCGGCGCGGCGCCGTACGACCCGGCCGCGCCGGCCGTGTAGCCGTTGTAGTAGTGGTCCCGCGCGCCGCCGCCGCCGCGCTGGTGAGGCGGGTACCCGCCGTTGTAGTACGGGTCACGCCCGGCGGCGACGTGGCTATTGTACGGGGTCGCACCGGGGTAGTAGCGGTACGGGTACTTCTCGGCGGCGGCGGCCATGTGGAGGAGCTCGTCGGCATCGACGGTGCGCAGCTCCACCACCTCCGCGTGCCCCACCTTCCTCCGCAGCTTCTCGGTGAGGTGGTTGGAGTCCACCCCGGAGCCGATCACCAGCAGCAGGTTCTTGTCCTCGCCGGCGAGCGTGACGGACTCCACCCCTGAAGGAGAAACCAACATGCACGCAGTCTGATCGGTCTCACGCACGGTGTAATAATTCAGGTATTGTTACCACGTGGAT
The DNA here is from genome assembly GCA_030770085.1 of Oryza coarctata. Taxonomy (NCBI): domain Eukaryota; kingdom Viridiplantae; phylum Streptophyta; class Magnoliopsida; order Poales; family Poaceae; genus Oryza; species Oryza coarctata. The sequence continues at coordinate 12,003,820 of CM061468.1, forward strand.
TAATTTCTAGGTTTTCTACTGTCAAGACCGTGTTCAGTTCAGATCACAGTTAATTACTATTAGTTCTTGTTACTTTCTCTGAAATATATATGTGTGCAATGAATTTACCGGAGACTGCAGCAGCCACCTTGATAGCTTTGTTGTGGCCCTTCTGAAGCCTGATGACAATTTCCTTCTGCAAAGGGTATCATATTAGGATCAGCATGCAGGACCAAATGAAAATCTACCATCTATTTTGTCATCAAGAACTTATAACAGATGCACAAAGAGAAACGATTTTCACTGATAACAAAACAAAGAAAAACGAACATTTTTGAGCAGCAAGATATATCATACCCTCATTTTTCTCCTGGTAACCAAGCAAGCGAAGCAACAGCTCTATATACTTGTCTTTCACAAGCTCACAAGCTTAAGCAAGAGATATCCTGACTACCAGTAGTACTTTGTATCTTGCCTAACACAAACATTCTGCAGAGCCTAAATCCCCTTTTATACACAGAAGTACTAGTAACCACTCCAATCTAACAATTAACTTTAGCCGGTTAGTTAATTACCTTAATCTCCCCCGTTGACTTTAGCGGCGGAGTCATGAACAAAAGCACAACACAACCGCACAGTGCACACTTGACAGCATCCATGTATATCTCTAGTTCTCTACGGCCTTTCAGAGAGCGACAGGAATATTAGACTAGGAAGACCTTGGATGTATGGATGGCCTCCTAGTTTAATCCTTAATTAGTTTGCTTGGAACAGGTGGTGACTTACAGACTCTGCCAACCCTAATTCCACAAAACCAAATGCCCTCATGCCCCCTGCATATATATCAACGCGTGATTTGCAGGTATTGGATGCCTCAGTTTTTCATTGAAAATTTTTAGTAGGAGACAGCGTTGGCCGTGGTGGTACAGTGGGCGACTAATCGATCCTTCTTGTGGTTGTTTTTCTCGCCCGCAATTTGGAGGGTTCGCTGTTAAAAAATAGTGGCACGGAGCTGTCAGTGCTCAGTACTGTCAGTTGATTAACAGTACTTGGGAAGTATAATTAACCGACTGATCGATCAGTGACGAGTGAGTAGTGTGACGGACGGCTGAGATCGCGCCGTGCTGTGCCGGGAGAGCTCGTCGGCCGTTGATCATGTGGGTAAATTGGAGACCAGACAAAGCCAGCAAAGGTGAAAATTTAAGGCTTTTTATGTGGAGATATTCAGAGAGGGTGCAACTGCAGGTGAACGTATCGATCGACAGCTAGCTTATGTAAACACAATGTTTAATTAATCCTGACAAAAAAATTAGAGGACAATCGTAGGCGACTTCTTTGTTGTTTTACCCCTATTTTTTGGCGCGGATTTCGGAAATGGAGCTGTCAGTGCTGTCAGCTAATTACACGGCGCGATCTCAGCTAAGTAGTAGTAGTAATAAGGAAGCCTAAACAGTATGGCTGAGATCGCGCCGTGCAGTGTCGTGGGAGCTCACCGGCCGTTCGATGATGTGGGCAAGCCGCAGACCGTCAGACCGGCCGAGCGAGGTTAAGTGAAAGAATCTTTTATGTCGAGATACTCAGAGGAGGTTGCAACTTGCAGGCGAGCGTATCGACAGCTTATCTAACCACTACTAACTACTGTCAAAAAGAAAAAGAGGAAATTCTAAGCCAACTGACGTGACAGCCCTTGAAAAAAAAAACCCGACGTGACAGCATCTTCATCAGTACTGGATCAGCAGTGAGGCTTACGTCGTCGCGTGACGCAGGTGTGACGTACCTGCTATCGTAATTGACGATGAAAAGGAAAAAAATAAAAAAAATGCCAGCTCAAGATGAGAGGTTGCTTAACGACAGCTAATAGAAAGAAAAGAAAAGAAGTGGTGACCATCCCTACGAAAGGCTATACATTTGTTTTCCGTTGGAGAAATGAGAAAAGAAAAACAGTTTAACTCTGTCCACCGTTGTCTGAGTCAGAAAAAAGGTTTTAGCTGATGTGCTGTCCCAGAGGCGGCAAGCATATGTTGGTGTGTGGTGTGGCATCTTAAAACTACTACGAGAACAAATTTCAAAACAAAAATCATAGTACATATTCAGGCAAAGCTGGATTGATATATTTTATCTATTATCTAGAAAAAAAATCCTAGTACACATGAGATAAAAACCATAGTACAAATTTTATCTTCTGTGCTGTATCGATACTAAAATTGATATTGATAGTTTCTAAAACAAAAATATTACACAACAAGATACCTACATAGGTACCAGATTTAATATCAGTTATTTGAAACGCTATACCATTCCATTGTCTCCCTCTTTCTGAAATCCTACGCAACGTTTCTCCACTCTGCTCTACGATTTTTTTCGGATATTTTACCCGCAATTTATTAATAAAGTAAGTTGGGGAGGAAAATGCGGCATGAACCCGGAAGGCCGGAACGCTGGTGATGTCTGGGCCTACAAATGGGCCTGAAGCCTATGGGCCGAGTAGTTGAGAGCTCCCCGGAGCCCGGCGTTCCCACCGTCCACGTACCGTGAGCGCACGCCGCCGGCGACAAGCGGCAGCAGCGACTCTCGGCGAGGGAACGCGGCCATTTTTCCAATTCAGGTGCACCTTCACTCCTGCAGCCATTATCGGCACGAGTTAGCGACAGCAGCAGCTAGCGTGCGCGTGTACGAGTTGAATCTTTTTCTTTTTCGTCGCGTTTTGATCGTGAAATGGACTGGATAGTGCGGCTTTGCACAAAACGGTACTGCCGCTCAACCCTGAGTCCCGTGGGCCTAATTATGGGCCGGCACTGGCGGCCCATGACGGAGGAGAGACATGATTTGCCACGTGCCCCGGATCGGTGCCTCCGCCAACTTGGGCCAAATCATGGGACTAGAACACAACGGCCTACTAGAGAGGAGCATACCACCTTACCTGTTCAGGCCGAGTGTTCAAGTTCTATTTCGGCCGGGCCCAAATGGCAGAACAGAATGCCACGTACATATCTGTCAATGTACTAACATTATGAAGTAAAACTGGTTCCTTTTCGAACGGGTGGTGTAAACTGTGGTAAATTTGAAATCCTTATAAACGTGCAGAAATTTTCTCAACATGAGCTCAAAGATGAATAATTTCAAACTTTTTTACGCTTTCAATAGAAGTTGCGTATATGCTCCCTGTTTCAAAAGGAAAATGATGAACAGTTCAAGTGACAATTATCTACTTGCTCCCTGTTCTAACAAAGTTGCCACCTTCCAGCTTTGCGTTACATTAATTATATCACCCATAAGATAATTCCACTTGCTATATGTTAATTAAATTACTTGGCCTATATAACTATTGTTGGTTTATTCTGTCTTTTGGTGGATGTGATGTTGATGTAGTCTACACTAACTAGTCTGGAAATGCACATGCCTCTGAACTTAAATATACGTAGAGAAGGACCTCGTTACAAGCTGGAAAACTGTTTCTTACAAGGGCTGTACCTTTCAACCTATCTGGCCACTACTTATTACTAGATATCACAGCCATCAGATAGGCAGAGCAGGCATGAAATGGAGTAGGAAAACACACTTTTGGCTGAAGTATCTTGGCGAAAACGAACCGTATATATGTGTGCATCTCATGACATATGGTTTTCAGACATGCAGTGGAAGGTCGGTATGACTGTAGAACAAGACACTGTATTTTATTTTAGTAACCATAATATAATGCATGTTTGAAATTATATAAATGATTAGGAGTGATTCCAGAGTCCAAATGTCAGTACACAAATACAAATATATATGTATGTTTCAGAGATCAACTAGAAATACATCTGCAGATTTGTTGGAGATTCTGACCCTTCCTTTTATTTTACAGAAACTATTCCTGGGAATCTGAATATCTGATGAGTGATGACCCAATCACCCAAGTTCGTAGACTTCTAATTAAGGTGATCCCTGCAGTATAAATTTGAGGATTATTGTGATGGAGTAACTTGTACTCCACAGAATGTACTGTGCTTCTGTTTGTCCTAAAAAAGAAGTGGGGTACTTGATGAATAAGTGGAATATAGTATGGTTGTTTGTTTTCTCGTTGAATGTTCACCAGCTCATGAGGACCAAGAAAACCACACCACTGTTAAAATGTTGACCAGCAGAAGACCAGTTCGCTCCTACCGAAATCGCTGCATAATAATTGAGGTATTTTCACGCATCGTTCTCTGTTATTATTCAGAAGTTTTTACCCTTCAGCATATATAGATCAGTTTCTCACGGGTTCAGGATCTCAGACACTCCGGAAATTTTTTTGAACTAACCGAAGATTTCACATATAATTGAATTTCTTCAAATTTTGGTTGTTTATGTTTCAACTGCTTGAAATTTAATTAAAATTTGTATATGATTTGAATTTCTCTCTGCAGGATTTCGACCAAAATTGCGATATCTTTTTGCCTCCCAAAGATTTTTGAACAGGGGTGACAAGAAAGAAACCATGCCATTCAGAGAACCGCACCAAACAATGCCAAATTTTCGTATGCCGCTCTGGCTGTAGGACCGAACAGCACCGCAGGACGTATCGAGATTAGACATTCATCATGCGTGACGTTGATTTATTGTTTCCAAGTGACGTTCTGATTGTTTGCACGCACGTTGCCAAATTGACTTCTCGTTCTTCGTCATACGAGAGCAGGTAGCGATTGATTGGACATGGCGGATTAGCACATCTGAAAGCAAGCTACTCCAGATCACATGCGTTTTTTTTGGGGGAAATAAAATCACATCCGTATCCAAACTTCATGAGGACGCAATCGTGCCGCTGAACATTGAGACGTACACAGGCGTTGTAGTTTTTAGTGCCAATTAAGGTGTGGATTATATTAAACAAGGCCAAAACAACAAATGATATGCTGCTGTTTATTTGCACTTGCCATGTGTTGGCCCCGGCTCGCCGGCGCCCGTCGCCGGAGAGGAGGAAGAAGCGTAAGAACGCAAAGGCACTACTCACAGACGTGGTGGATTCGAGAGCACACATACACACAGACTTTGTATGGTGACCACGCCAGGGCCACGACGCGGCGTTCTTCATGCTCATCTTCACGCCGTGCCATCCCACGACCAGAGCGTGCAAAACACCTCCACTCTACAGCTAGTGCGTGTGTCACAAACACCGGCAAATCCACGCTATCCTACGGACGTGCAAGCAGCGCAAGACAGAGACCCACTACCCCTAGAAAACAGAAAGACCACGACGTGCTCAGTTTTGGCTGAGCTCTGACATCCGGACGACGAGAAGCTAATAGAGCTTGGATTATACGACACCATGCACGCACCGATCATATGATTCATTCACTCGATTGGTGTACTTAATTGCTTGATGAAGAAATTACCGCAAAATTCGATCGATCTCTGCGATTGATTACATGATGGAGCAGGGATTCGGGTCGTCGCAGACGATCATCGCCGGCGGCGGTGGGTTGTAGCAATATGCAGGAGGGCAGCACGGCACGGTGGGCTCCGGCTTCTTCACCTCCGGCTTCTTCTCCGGCTGCTTGTCCTTGACCTCCTCCACCTGCAGCACCTGGGCGTATTTGACCTTCTTGCGCAGGCAGATGACGAGGCAGGTCACGTCCACGCCGACGCCGACGACCTCAAGACGGTCCCTGTCGTCGCCGGTGATCGCCATCGAGATCACCCCGTCCGCCTTCGCGGCCACCCCCAGTGCTTTGGACCGGCACCCGTCGCACGGCATGTACGCCTTGATCACGATCTTTTGCTGCATTCATACAACCGTCAAGAAAGCTATCAGCCTCATGCTCCAGCTTCATAAACGGTCAAAATTAAGCTGCATCCGAAGCGAAGGTACAGGTTGCAAGTTGCACCAAATCGAACATGACATGCGGTTCCCTCACCTTCATCTCGTCGTTCTATCACTGCGTCGACTCGATCGCTTGCAATGCAGCTACCAGCTAGCTGCGTGCGTTGCGAGTTCTAGCTGTGGATGCAGAAGGCCACGCCGGGGGACGCCTTATATAGCGCGAAGCCTCGCGCGGCCGCTAATGCTCGCTACTGTACGAGAAGAGACTAAACTAAACGGCGAGTTGGCGACGACGTGTGAACATTAATTCGACGCAGCTAGCTAAGCACCCAACTAATCAGTGGAACCTAACTCTGACGGAACGCGTTAGTTGTCAGGAATCGAATTAAGGTCTGAAACTAGTCAGACGGGTCTCCGATCGGAGGTGTTAATCATCAGGCGGATACTGCATAGGTAGACGACGACGACTTTGACTTGGTTCTTGTTGGCTGACGACGATCCAGATCCGAGAGCTAGCCGCACGAGCAAAATTCTATTGTGTTCCAGTAGTGTCTGCCGCGGCAATTCAGTTTAACGGCAAGCACGAGCTTGCCAGCACGCCTGAGCTGACAGGGGATTTACCGATATAATGCATGTCTGAAATTATATAACTGATGATTAGGGTTCTAGAGTCCAAATGTCGGTATACAAATGTATACGTATGTCTAGATCAACTAGAAATACATCTGCAAATATATATATATGGGCTTATTCATTTGTTGACACTTTTAACCCTATAAAAATTGCTAATGTCAAATTTTAGTAGGGTAACAAACCAAATATAGTTTAGCCAATACTAACCTAACAAGATTTGGAAGCTTCTACTCTTAAAAACACTATCAAATTTTTTTAAAAAAATCCTCAAACCAAATACATCCAAAGCTATCAAACTTTGGCAACATTAAAATATACCAAAATTTGGTTGCCAAATATTGGAATGTTTGATTTAGACAGTAAAGTAAACAAGCCTTATATTTTGAGAGATTCTATTTGTCCTTCCTGTTATTTTATATATCACTATATTTCTGGGAAACTGAATATCTGATGAGTGATGACCAATCATTCAAGTTTAGCCCTTTACTAGACTTTTGGACCTGCAAAGGTGATCAGTAGGGGTCTAGGGGATTATAAATTTGAGGATTATTGTGGGGAGTACCTGTACAGAAATTGTTGTACTTATGTCCTGAAAAAGATAAAAAATGAAGAAAAAGAGTATTGAATAAGTAGAATTAGGCCGTGTTTTGTTGATTTTTTACGCATATTTTTCGAATGGCTAAACAATACATTTTTAATGTTTTTTAATTCTTTATAAATTCGTCATAGATTTTTGACTCTACAGTAGTTAATTTTATCGTTTATATTATTAAATAAAAATTAGACAATCTTCAATCTTTTATCTTTCAACACATTCAAACGGTTTTCTAGGTGATTTTCTCCAGATCATAAGGACCAAGAAAACCACGCCATTGTTAAAACATAGACCAGCAGAAGACCAACTCCTACAAAATCATTGCATAATAATGTAGCTTTTTTACTATCAGATGTTTTAAGCATTCAGCACAGATCAATTTCTCACGGGTTTAGGACCCCTCTTATCTCGGACACTGGTAAAATTTTTTGAACTAACCTAAAATTTCGCATATATTTGAATTTCTTTAAATTTGGTTTATTTTTGTTCCAACTGCTTGAAATTTAATACAAATCTGTTTACAATTAGAAAAGTGACAATGGTAGTAGAGTCATGGGTGCATGATTTTACTCATTAGGGTTCAATTCAACCCTCATATGTCTGTAAATACTATACATACACGGTTGTGCTACTGATATGAATTTAGTGAGGTCAATTTTTTGACGTTGGCTTCTGTCTTTTTTGAGTGTGTGAAGGGCCTATTCGTGGGTGTGTGAATATAGGATGTCTCCACTATAGTGTGTGCACATGTGCGTATTCCATGTTATCGCTATCTTTTCGAACTTGTTGGGAACACATTCTTGATGTCCAACTATGGTGTGTTTATAGCGGTGTGTACACATGTGTACTCTATATAATCGAAAAAGAGTCTACAATTTGAATTTCTCTGTAGGATATGATTCAACTGCTTCAAATGATTCATTTACTGGATCGGTACACTTAATTGCTAAAGAAATTAATGCAAAATTCGATCAATCTTACATATTACATGATGGAGCAGATGCGTTTGGCTCGTCGCAGACAATCATCGGGACGACAGGTAGTGGTGGTGGTGGTAGTACCGATGAGGGTAGCACAGTGGCCATGGCATGGGGACGAGCATAGGGGCTCTGGCTTCTTTTCTAGCTCTGATTTCTTCTCCTTGACCTCCTCCACCTGAATGATCTCAACGTAGCCCATCTTCTTGTGGAGGCGGTTGGCAAGGCAGACCGGGTCGACGTCATCACCAATCGCCTCTAGCTGATCCTTGCTGTAGTCAATGAGCTGCATCAAGTTCACGCTAGATGCCCTCACCACCAGCGCCATGGCCTTGGACCGACACTTCTCGCACGGCAAGCTCACCTTGATCACAATATTTTGCTGCATTCAACAATGCCAAGAAAGCAATATGTTGTGACCTTAGGTCATGGACAGTATGGGAATAGGTGGAGAAATATTTTTCCCCATCTATCCTTACTGAATTTGGAGAACATGGCATAATGAGATGAAGAAAAAGAGGAAACATATCCAGTCTTTATGTGTAAGAATGAGAGAGAAAGCGCCTTCTCTTGGGTTTACTCATATATATAGATGGGAAAGGGAAAATTCCCCTCCTTCCCTTTGCTTACATGACCCACCTAGCAAACATTTTTAGGTATATTCCTTCATATATATTCTTTAGTGGTATTCGTCTATTCCTAACACCCTAAGGGATAAGGGTGACTATGCTCCACCAACTCCCTCATTGGTACGAGTTCTAGTATGCTTGGGACAAGCTAATGCAAACTCTTAGCAACAACTCCCTCGTCAGCATGTGCCCGAGTATAATCAAAGGCGTGTTGATGCAGTCAAGCTTCACCCAATTCCTATGTGGGTTGGGGAATAAGCATCCCTGTTGATAATTTCTGGAGTGGATGACACTTGATTTGTGGTCTTGAGGCTAGTTGTTGGATTTGAATTTGGCTTGTTGATCTAAACTCGTCTTGAAGATCATTTCCAATGCAGATGCAACGCGGCCAAGATAAGCTCACTCGCTGTAGCTACCTGCGTGCGTTGCGATGATTCTGTGGAGAAGGCCAAGCTGTGAGCCTCTTATACACAAGGTTTTAAATCCGGAGATAGCTACTGGAACAACACTGCTAGGATACTTTCATTTTGCCGCTACGCTTTTTTTTTTGCCGCTATTAGCTACCGTTAACCAGAGAGAGTTTAACGCCCGCTATTTTTAAAAATTCTATTTTAAAATTTTATTTAGCGGTGCCATAAAATACCATTTTGACCTTTAAAACTCAATTTTTCATTTCCGAAAAATTCTGACTGTCTATAAAAATTCTTTTTCGTTCGAGAAATTTAAATTTAATTTTTAGATCTTGGCCATCCGGTGAGTATTTTCTTCTCTATTTTAATATTCTCATATACCATAGTTTATTTTTTTTCCTTCGCTTATACACTTGCGGATTAGAGCATCCATCATATCCATGTTGAATTTGATCACGTGAGGACAAAAACGGTAAAAGCTAGGATTCTCTCCTAGCCTCCTCTCTTCCATCTATTCAAACAGCAAAATCACATTTTGGCCCCTCCCCTTTTTCCAGAAACCTGCATTTTTCTTTTCTGAACAAATTGAACCGATCCACGCTTATACAGCTCTCCTCCATTATTTCATTTTGTCTCTAGCCAAAACAATACATCACTCTGGTCATCCATGTTTTCACTTGAGAACCTGCACGTGCATGCGAATCCTCTACTCATGAATGAGACAAACAATAGAGCAGCCACGTGCTTGTAGCCTCTTCACTTTTTATTGTGTCTCAGACCTAAGCAAAGCCACCATTGCATGCATGCATACGCATATGTGTAGTCAGGAGACGAAGCAGCTTACTAGTGTTCCTTTTTGTCTCATGTATTAAAGCAAAGTAGATAACCAGAGATGACAACGAATGCAGGACTGTGTCCTATCCCATCATGATGAATACGGTGCGGCATTGTATGGAAGTTCATTGCCATTCGGATTGTCGCAAAATGCCAAAGGTGGCCACAAAGACCTTAGTCATTGCCCACATTATCACCATCCTCTCCATACCCCTCTCCTCTCCTTGGTGACTAGGGTCAAAACCCTAGCCACCATTGTTGTCCTCCCTGAGCTCCCTCTTTGTCTTCCTCGGTTCCCCACCGTCCACTACACCAGGGGCTAGCCAGAGCCCTCAGCCGTCACCACTGTGTCCCTTTGGTTCTAATTTTTTCGCCACGCCGAGTTTGGCCTACCGTCGAAACCATCGCAGCAGAACATACAAGCTCCATTGCCAACCATTTCTACAAACGGTGAGGCCACGATCCTCTCGCTTCCTCCCCATGCCCTCAAAACAATTCTAGAAAGTTAGTCGATATCATTGTTGGATCTCCCAACCACCGCTGCGCCTCAGTGAGCCACCGCCGTCCTCGCTTTGTCGTGCCTCGCGTTGCTCGGCATGAGAAAGAAGACACAAAGAAGAGGAGATAACAAGGAAAAAAAATGAGATGAGACCCACATGGGCCCCATCCTTTCTAGCCAACCCCATAGACCCAGTCTACTGTAGACTATCATCTCCTTTACACAATGACACTATTATTTTATGTGTTTTGTTATTTTTATTAGTACCCCATATAATATTTATGTTTCTCACATGTGTAGGTTATGACATAAGGAGTGTTCGGTCTGGATTTCGTCACAGCCGGAACCATCGCACACCAAGACAAACCATTCTTAAATATTTTGAACATTTATTGGTGAATTACTTTATTTATAAAAATATATTGTTAGATCACACTTTAATCTTGTTTAGACTCGTTTGTATGAAACTGACAGACCTAACTAGTAGTCATACTTTTATTATGTAGAATATTGATGACCACATCCTTATTAACTTTATCAAATAATCACCGGTATCATCATCCCTTAGATGCGATATACCGAGATAGTTGCTTAGCCCGCTTACGATTGTAATATTGTATGAGAACTTGGTACTTCTAAATATTTATTTAAAAATCCAATGTGATGTTAGCTTGTTTGTAAAATTAAAAAGAATTTGTATTACCTAGATGGTGCGAAGTCAACGCTTTCGTGGCTTGGCTACGTATTATTATTAATGACCAATTCTTTTGGAGAATTTATCTAAGCATATTACAGCGTAACCACATAAGTATTATGGGATGCACTGGCTATGTAATTAGCTATCACATAGAAATCTTATATGTTAATAGTTGTGGAACATTAGGGATGAGGAGATGAGATTATAGATTATAACTACCCGAGATGGGTGTTATCCTAGCTTCGTGTGAGATCACTGGTTAGATATAGGAGGCATACCCGATGTGTCCTGAGTAGATATGGGCATGAGATTTGACTAATACTCGATTTGAGAGATTTGACCTAACTATGTATCCATGGGTTAGTTTTGAAAAAGCTTTGTAGTGAGTGCTCACTTGTCATCCGTGTTTGATCATTATAAGTTGTGTAAAGAGAGAAGTTCAAGACATATGGGTAAAGCTTGCAACCTCTATAGAGTTTAGTTGAACTGTTTAAACAACCGTGCCCCATGGTTATGGACGGATGTGAGATGTTTTTTATAGCGTAGTTTTATTTTTATCAAAAACTTGTGAGCAAGATTGTTGGGATGAAAATTGTTTTCTAAGTCCACCTGTGTGACAGACCGTTGACCTTCATGGTAGTGGATAGATCTGTGTGAACTTGGGTGTCTTGTGGCACTATAGTGCTATAGTACCGAGAAGGAGAACGTGTACTATGAAAACTTTTTTTAACTATGGGAAATAATTATGAATGGGCTGTAAAAACTTGCTAACTATGATAAATATTTAAGAAATGATATTTGATTATTTGTTAAGTGTTGAAAAATTGAAAAGAAGCTAATTAAGAATAAGATAAGGGAATGTTGAGAATTTTTCTATCGCTTATAAACATTATGACAAGTGGTTGCAAAGCAACTTATGGAATGAATTAAGGTGTGAGCCTTTTTACGATAATTAAAATTTTGACTAGCTAGAATTTTGCAAAATGATTATTTTAAAGAAAAGACCGCTTTTATAAATAAAACCTTAGTATCCATTGTTAAACCAAAACATATCATCTTTCTATAGTACGTAAAATACTCACTCTTATTTATATATATATAGAGTTAGGAGAAAACAACGTTGACTAGTCTTCCAAGGAGTATGAATACTTCTAGTGTTTTAAACCTAATTCCTAAATCGTGTTTATGAAATAAATTAGTTATCTAGATGCTCCTAGGGTTTAGCCGCTTAATTTACTTTTCGTTGTTAGCTTCCGTTTAGTTGTCGTTATTATTTTTGCTTTTTATTATATTGCACATCTAGGTTATGGTAATTTATGTAATAACTAATTCTAGCAATATAATAAAAACTAGTTATTTATCATTTCTCTATTATTCTATATGTATCAAAATTATATATAATGTTTACGTTGATACCTAATCTATTTTAGCCTTCGAGACATCACACATAGCCATAAAACGGGACTTCAATTAGCGGCTGTTATGGCCAGGACGTAAGATTCATGTTTCTTATTGTGCAATTAGTCCCGTATATTCTGCGTGTTAGTCCAGTAAATATAGTCCTGTATATTTTGTTCATATGAAGTTCACTTTTGAGCTAGATTGTATACTACGGCCATGTCCTAAAACAAAACTGAAGGATAGCTAATTAATTTTATAGCTACTACTGCTTGTGAAGGATAGCTAATATTATAGGAAATATTTATGTAACTTCTTACTAAATACTAATATTTGCAAATGGCTTAGCTGTAGCTATAGCCAGCTATAGCTGATCATAACTGATGAAGAGCCTGGCAGCTAAAGGGCTTTAGCCGGAGATTTTAAACACTTCTCATATAGCGCGTGAGCACGCAGGCAAGCCGCGCCGCTACTGCAAGCCACCGTATCAGCCTAACTCTGATGGAACGCGTTGTCAGGATCAATGATCGGGGTTTCCGATTGGAGGTATATATATACGCTAATCATGCTGGGGATCAACGACGACGACCGTAGGTAGACGACGACTTAATTTTGACTTGGTTAACGATCCAGATCTGAGCCATGCGAGCCTTAATTTTCTATTGTTCCAGTAGCTGCTCGCGGCCAGTCAGTTTAACGGCAAGCAACGCCTGAGCTGACACAGAATTACCAATATAATTATTGCTGGTAGAGCTGATCAACTGTAGTGCAACTATACTGATTAGTCCAGGACTCTTACGGATTAGCTTGTATAGCTTAATTATTTTTTAACATGTTCACCAAAACGAAGATGACTGATGTCATGTGGGTATCGCACTACTTGACATGCCTAATACTTTAATTATCAGTATCAGACGATGTTGTTTAATATTGAAAACGAAAATTCCACCCGGCCGGTATCATCTTGTACATCCTATAGCCTCCACCTTTGGTTTTGTTTAATTTACTGTGTTGTGCAAGTACTGCATGTGACATCATAAGACGTCTTATGGTGCTTGAAAATTAACAGAGGATTTACCAATAAGGTATTGGAGATGAGCTCTTTTACAATGCCCCTAGAAGATCATTATTGACATATGTTCTTAATAAAAATTTCTCCTCAATTAAATTAATCTATTACATATACAGCAAAAAAAAAAGAAAGTGAAAACAGTCAATTGTGCCCTTCCTAGACTTGTTGATTATTCATGCTATCTACAAATATAATTGGGGCTACAAGTTTGGCAGCCACCTCAATTGATTCTCAATTTTGTCATATGTGAAACCACATTCAATGACTTAAAAATATGGTTCAAACAACCATCAGATTCTAAATAACAAAATAAATTTTCAATTCTATTTTTCTTTTTTATTTGTAGTATTTCTCTTAGGCTTGCCCTTTCATAAAAAATATTTTCCAGTATGTCACCAAACCCTAGGTTAGAATCACACATTGCTTAATTCGGTAGTGACATGCGTTTCACTATTAATTTCTCCCTAATGATTGGAAAAAAAAAGGCAAGACAAAGATGGACACTAAGCTGAGTAGCTGATGCCAAAAGAGACCGAAGCACTGCAATTTTCTCTCGAAGAAAGAACGTGTGATATATAGGGAACGGACGAACATAACAAAAATTAGAGTTACCTGAGCAAATATAAACACAGTTCCTTTTAAAACGTAGAACTTCGTGAAAGAATGGGACCACTCCATTCTGAATGATTCTGGTTACACTGTACATAGCCTCTGGCCCAGCGTGCCCGGCGGCGGCCGGGGCTCACCGGCGATCCGCAGGTACTCCTGCTGCCGTCCTGCGCTGCCGGTGTCGGCCTGGACGAGCTGGCCGATCAAGAGCGGCGCCGGCGCGCCGTCGGCAGAGGGGGCGAGAGCGACGAGAGGACGTTGCGAGGCGCTAGCTCTCGAGATCGCGCCGAGGTGGCCGAGCTCGAGCAATAGTAAGTAAACTACTCCTAGCGCACCGACCAATTAAACGTGCGCGTTCTCTCGGGATTCTAGTGATCCGATGATCAATCGGAGTCAGGACGCGAGAGTGTTTAACTGTGTAGACAGTGATGGCTTGATTGTCGATATACATTTGTATCTATCCGCTACCGGCTGTCCACTGATCGCCGGCGCCGGAGCTCCGTCGTTGTCCAGGCATGCATGCATGGCGCCGCCGCCGGAGACGACGACCGAGTCGGCGGTTCACGCATGCAGCATGCATGGATCAACTTGCGGCAGAATGCAAGATTCAGCGCAGGAAACTGACATGTAGAGCGCTTTCAGCCGTGCCTACTCCACACGATCGAACGCATACGGCGTTGAGGGAGCTGTCTCGTCCATCCGCTGCATGCGATTGACCTCTGGCGTACGTACCTCTGCCCCAATATTTTTTGGATCCCCATCTAGATAGTTTAATTCAGGCTCGTGGCTTGAAAAAAATTCAGGCTCATAGGGCTCGTTGACTCATGGGGTAGATGCGTTGACTTGGGCATATAGAGATACATGTTCGCACTCCCGGATGCAATAAAATTTTGGGCTACTCAATTTTTGGGAACTTCAAACGGAATTTTCTGAATTTTGGCAGATTTTCTCTGAATTTGTTTTTTTTCCTGAACTCAAATAAATTTGATTTTTTTGGTCAGTGGCAGTACATCTACACATCCTACCGCCCGGAAACCATGGGTAGATCCGAAATTATGTAGACCGTGAGCCTTCAGCACATTGTGGACAAACATGTATGACTCGGTACTTGTCACTAGCTACTATTCACTTTATAACTTTAACCACTCATCTTTTTTAAAAATAAGTTTATACATGTTTAAAAGTTAGTCATATTAGTATTGTGTGTTGTGGCGTAGATATAAATATATAACTTTCATTAATTATAACTTAATCATTCAAAAGTTATCACGGTCAAAATTAAAACACATGGTCAAAATTATATCTTCGCGTTGTACTGATATAACTGATCTGCAGACTTCAGATAGCTATACTGGATTACTGGTTGACTGGTTCAAGTCCGATGAGCCTTTGCCGTTTAGTTACAATTTCAGAACTGCAGGGGCTTGTTGCCTGCATCTTCGCCCTCTGATTGCCAGCGCGTAAACCCACTTGATTGCATGACTACCTTGAACGCATGGTCGTGGAATCCGGCCGTGGACTTGCTACACAGTTACTGTACCGTTTGAGGCGCGATATATTAATTCATGGAAATACACAGTTCTAATCAAAGCCTTTCGAGAGCTTCCTTGGATACCCCCACCCAAAAAAAAACTCTTCGTGTGGTTGGTTACCCAATACGGCATTTTGACTTGGCTTATGTAGCGTTCTCAAGTTGATACGTTAGGCACAAACAAATAAATTAAATAAACACCATCTAAGCTTATAACAATTATCTAAGGATACAAATAAATTAATTAAATACTAGAAAGGTTTTTTTAAAACATGCTACAAATACAGTCGCTCATAACACGTGCACACTCATTTCTATAAATGCACATACGTATGCGTAACTATATCTTAAAAATTGAGTAATCATGGATATCTCAGTATACGTCGTTTATCATTAAAAAATAATTAATCATAAATACGAGCACCCACGTTAAATCTAGAATAGGTTCTCACTTTACAACAGCTAGAAAGTTGATAGACTAATTTTTAAAAAGTTTTCTATGAAATGTTGTTAAAGGCTTTTTAAAAAAATCATATTGTTTATAAGCTTGTGAAGCATGTTAATCCGTAATCCATTAGCTTAAGAAGACGCCCTTAATTGCCTGTAATGCTTCCAAGATTGTGGAGCTAGCTAGCTAGTAGAATGACGTGCAGTTGGTTAGGCAGCATGCAAGGCCACAAATTATTATCCCTCGTATTGGACAGCAACTAGCAGCCTGCAGCTTCCATGGTGGCAAGAGAGAAACAAGATGCTGGAACGGCTGTTTCTTCACAGATACAAATAATTGAACGGTACTCGTAATGTTGACACTCTATCAATCTGTGATGGAAGAAAACTTCCACTCTTCCAGCATCAATAGTCAATCTTCCCGAGCAATTGGGCGTAAGAAGCTGTGGGATGGTGTGAGTTAAGAGTCACTGTCGCATCCTAACATGTTCAAAAGTCATCCTCTGAATAGGTCTGTGCTCTGAATTTATCATTTTTTCAACTAATATATTTGCGTCACACGCGAGTTAATTATCTTGCAATATTTATTTATGTCCATTTCACTGCATTGAGCAGTTGTACAATTGGCCAGTCGTCGGTGTAGTAGACCTTCTCTTGGACTCATTAACAGGTCGCCGTACATGTACGTAGTGTACTCTCAATCTAATCATGGAGTAACGAAGCCTGACCGTACGTATACGCTCCCTCCGGTTCAGATACATGTCGTTTTCGATACAAACTTTGTTTTGCATCTACAAATTTGAACGCTAGTTTCTATCACGATAACATGCATGTTAGTCAATGTTTAACACTATGAAAGTATTTTTTTCAAGGTAGATATGATTACACCCATATGATTATCTTTTCATACGTACATTTATATCCAAATATTTGAAAGTATATATTGATACCCGATCGATGTTCTGAAATTTCGTCGGATACATCCAAACGGACAGTGCATGCATGCAGGGATGCAGTAGCTAACGTTGTACAGAGGCGGTAGCTAGCTAGCATTGAATATCAGCTCACCTATTCATTAATAATCGCTCGTCTCCATCTTCGGCTAGCACAGTCCTACGTACATTTGCCACCACCTGACCAATTCAAACACACACATGCATGCACCCCCTTAGAAGAAGGCCGGGATCGTTTTTCTGCGAAAGAAGCTGCTGCTGATGGAATGGATGTTAATAGATATATCCTTGTTTTTATGTTGTCTAAATAATTATAAAAAAAATAAAAAAGTAAGATATAGTACATCTTTTAAATTCAGCATCTATAAATTATTAAAAAAACTTTCAATAGAAAACGTATATTTATAATCATATTTGTTTTTCTATTTCAACTTATGAGTGATATATTATAAACTAAATTATATTATCAATATTTTTTAAAAAAATTTATAACTATTTATATCATACAAGAAACAAGATCTGGGGCAATTAAAACACTTTCCCTGCTGCTGGTTCCTTGTCAACTCGGATAGCAGCTACTACTAGACATATATACGTACAACACCGGCCGGCGAACGTGGACTCTGTCAACGTCGCTGGCGCGGTCGCCGGTTTTGTGATGCGTACATATCCTGCGTCCTGCATGCACCGGCTACGCGCGGCCCCGAGCACGTACCGAGAGCGCGCGCGTAGGCGACGCGCGCAGCTTGGCAAATTGCCATCGCCAAAAGGCCCGAAACGCATGGGCGCACCGAGTCCGCGCCGCGCCGCTGGGTCGCCGCCCGGTCGCGCACTCGCGCGTGGTTGAGCTGGGATTTCCGCGCACAGCCACACACGACGGGGCGGGCCGGGGGGTTGTTATCTGTTACGCACGCACGCTAGCTACCTCGTCGTCATCGATCGCTGTCGCAGATGGTACCAACATGGCGAGGGAGGGCGAGACCGGCGGCCGGCCGTGTGCCGGACTCCCGGTTGGAGGCACCTACGGAGATATGGATACGGATATGCGTACAGCGACACGGTGATATGGCTTTTACAAAATAAGGATACGTTGATACGTTTATATATATGTACAATAAAAAAATATGGACTAAAATGGGGATACTGTAGTATTATTTTGACGTAAAAAGTAGAGACTCTACTTATAACCATTTTATTAGTGGTGAGCCAAAAGTATAGTACACTAAGGATTGTGCAAACGGGCTAGCCAACCAGGCAAAGAAAAAAAATAGAAAGAGAGAAAGGATTACTGAAAAAAAGGAAATTTAAGAAGAAAGAAAAACAAGATGAAAAAGAAATGCAAATGAGAAGGGAAGAGTGTACATAAGTGAATAAACCACAACAAGTTAGAGGTGCAGTGAAAGGTTATGCCAGCTTTGCTATCCATAATCCAATGTCCTAAAGCTGGCCTA
The DNA here is from genome assembly GCA_030770085.1 of Oryza coarctata. NCBI lineage: Eukaryota > Viridiplantae > Streptophyta > Magnoliopsida > Poales > Poaceae > Oryza > Oryza coarctata. Next base: position 12,022,319 of record CM061468.1, read on the forward strand.
ATGTTAATATCAAAATTTGGTAAGTTTCGCAAGTAGGATCAGAGAGCCGATCGGTTTAGTTTATAAAAAGAGATCGATTGATAAGAATAGATTTGGTTGAGTCAAAGATAGAAGATTATCTAGATGAAACCGAATCTGAGAAGAAACCATCGAAGCCACGGCAGGATAATTTTATTTTTATAGAATATATCTTATAAGATAGATAGGTTTAGTTAGTTTTATTAACTTCTTAGATAAATTTTTATTTTTTGATTAAGAAAAATTATCTGGAGATTGTTTATAATCATATCGAGCTCTTCTAATCTCAAGGTATAAATATATACCCCCTAGAACCTTGTAAAATATTCACACATATCAATATACAATCTCGCCGCATCACCACCCTAGTTTATTTAGGTTTTTATCGGCAGGTTCTGACTCTTGACACGGGGTTGCATTGGTTAAGTCCAATCTCCAGCGAAGGGATAAGTCCCGTCACTATCCTGGTGTATCCGCTTTATTTAAGGCTACATTGGTTAGGTCCGATCTCTTAATCCGATCGGATATACTACATCACATTCGTGTGAGTTCTATTGGCATATCACACTCTTCTGTTGTCATCGGTCTTATACTATATTGGTTAGGTCCGACCTACTAACCTACTAAACTACTAATAATAGATTAAGCCATAAGTCGATAGGTCTTTATGCGATGTTTCATCGAAGTGACTAGCCGATGAGTTATCCATACACTGAGCTTTATGCCTAGTGTATTGGCTTCTTAGCTGATATACATATATCTTACCCAACGATTAATCCGCTAGCGATCGATCTGTTTTGTTAGACCTGGTATCGAGACCTAGTAGGTTTTGTTTCTCCCATCGACTCAGCTAGCTGATAAGTTTAGTCATATGACTGTATCGGACCCACAACCAATAGCAGCTGATGGGTTCACTCGGTCCCCCGCCGTTACGTCCGATCTAGCTCCCGCTGCTACGGTGCCATTAGCCTCAACCTTATACTATATCGGTTTAATTGGATCTATCAAGGCTAGCTCTAACAGTACTATCATTAGTGGTTGCTGGGTCTCGTCACTTCAATAGATCAGACCTCGCTCTCTAGCACTTATCGTGTATTCTGTTCAGAGCGTCATCAGCTCTACAACCGATGAGTCTTTTATCTTATTTCTCGCTATTTTTCTATGTTGTCATCATCTTTCTAGCCGATGTATGAGCGCTACAGTTGCTATTAACAATCAATCGATAGCAGAGATGCATTAGACTCTCAGCTGATGGCTATTCTAACCTTATCGGCAATCTGCCGATAGTAGGAGTTCGTATCAGCCTATTAGTTGATTGGTTCTATGGTCTAATTCTCTCTGTCTTTCTTGTCAATTAGAGGTCAACTCCAGCAACTATCAGATAAAGACTCCAAAGAGCCAAAAGACTTACACTTGAGGTAAGCAGATCTTCTAGGCCTCAGTATGTTCGGACGTGGTTATATCGAACCTTTATCGGCGAACACGGAGGACCGATTTGGCTCAAATATATTTTTAGGCATGTCCGATGAGATAATTTGGAGTGCACTCCAATGAATCTCGAAGCCAAAGGACCTGCATTGGAGCTAAGCAAATCTCTCAAGCCTTCGTGTGTCCGCGTGAGTCCACATCAGACCTTCATCGGTTAACGCTCGCGCTCCCTATCGCTGTGCCCCTCCGCCTAGTCTGATCTTTCTCGCACGTGCGTAAACACCTAGCTTGACACAGGATTCCGAGAGGCTGACTTTTAATGATTCTTCTAATTAGCATGGAGATAGTCATGTTGCCAGCTCTGAATGTGAGCATATTCTGTGCCTTCCATAGGTTGTGTGCACAGGCAGCAAAGCATATGGGCCAGCTCGTTCAAAGATGCGAGAGTGATCGCGACAATTGTTCCACAAATTCCATAATGTTATTAGCCATGGTGGCATGTGTATGCAGTTTTAACCTCTGTCATAGTTGTTTTGCCAGTTTGCACCATAGAATTATGTGATTAGCCGTTTCTAATGTGGGTCATAGAGCACAGTGCGGGTCTTTGGACTAATGTTTCTTGGTTCTATGGGGATTGCTTTAGTCTATCATGAAAGGCAAGCCACAAGAAGAGCTGACATGAGATTGGGATTACTTTCATCCAAATATACTCTGCCGGTTTCCATTGTAATCCATGAAAATTTAGCAAGTTATAAGCTATTGTCATAGTAACTTCAGTGAATGTCAAGAGAAATGTCTGCATGTCTAGTGTTTCAGATACCGGTTCCTGATCATCTAGTATTGTCATAACTATGTGTAGTTCCTGAGTTGCTTGCTGAGACAACACTAGGTGTAGATCGATCTATCATTCATTCATCTTGAACTAACAGGAAACAGTGCAATCTATGTTTGTAGCGAAGGATGTGAGGGTTGGAAGGGATATGTAGAAACATCCCAAAACTATCCAATGATCTCTCCAAAATTAGATCGACCGGCCATCCCCTATAAACGCTTGCATTGTTGAGATCACTGGTTATAATGCGAGGAAAATTGTCTTTCAAATTGGGGTATCATTTGGTTGTACTTTGAGCGATATTTGATTCTATAGATAGTTAGATCGTAGCCACTGGAAACACAGCTCCAATGAGCCTAAAAGTAACTTGCCTACTAGCTTCATAAGTAGTGCTTGATTGTGCGGGCGTAGATCACATACGTCGAGGCCTTCTTGCATCTTCGGTAGTGTTACAATTAACCTAGCGACCAAACAATGATCGCCTTTGATGTCTTTATCCCCTTTCCAAAAGAAAGCTATATGCAACTTATCAAATGCATAAATACTTTATTTTGAACATTTTAAGCATGACATGAAGTAATTTAGGATTGTCGACATTACCGAGTTGACCATTATCAATCTGCTTTCTCGAGATAGTAAGCTTAGAATCCATCTAGCTAGCCTCTTATCGATCCTCTCAATAACTGGTAACAACAGTGTGTGTAAAATTTTATTTGTAGGGAGTGGCAATCCAAGGTAGTTGTATGGTAGAGGGCTTATTGGATAGTCAGGCAGTGTTAGACTTGTGTTGCATTAGCATCTAGGTGTATCAACATGAATGTGCTCTTACGATAGTTTATGTGTAGACCAAAGAAAGTAGAGAATTGGTTTAGGATATCCTTCAAAACAGAAGCCTGACTGATAGAGCCATGAATTAGGATCAAGGTATCGTCGGCATACTATAGGTTGGGTGGGGTAGTTGGCATTTGAAATGGATGTAATAGGCATCCATTGACTATGCAGACTACAACAACTTTTGCAAAGCATTCACGATGATGATGAAGAGATAAGGGGATAATAGATCACCTTATCAACCACCACGTTTATATGTGATTTGGTTGCCTAGAGCTCCATTAATCAAAAACTAAGCTTTTCCTAATGTTAATAGTGTTTTCATCCGCATGATCCATCTGTGATCAAAGCCTCTGCATGCCAGAACCATGAACAGATAGTCCTAGTTGATTGTATAAAAGGCTTTTTGGAAATCTAGCTTGAGCACAATTAGGGATTTTCTCTTCCTCAGGGCAAACTAAATCAGCTCGGATACAAGTAGGAAATTTTTAGAGATGGATCTTATCTTGATGAAGGCTGATTGCATATAATCAATGAGGTTCATTATTTCAAACTGTAGATGATTAGCTAGTATTTTGGTAATCAATTTTGGTATGCTATGAAGTAAAAAGATTGGTCTATAGTCTTTAATCTCCAAAGGTAGATCTTTTTTGGAATCAAAGAGATGTAAGAAACATTTATATTTGAAAGATCAGCCTGGTTATGGAAGAAATCTTTAGAGACTTTAACCAGGTCTAATTTCAAGATGTTTATGAAGCATTTGTATAATTCATTTGTAAAGCCGTCTAGTCTAGGGCCCTTGTTGGGAGGCGATTTGAAAATAGCTGCTGATATTTGTTCCTATGTGAAATGTTAGGACAAATCCATTAGGCTTCTTTGATTAGAGTAGAGATCCATTAGGTCGATCACATCTGCCCTCGAGGGCACCTCACTGAAGATGCTTTTGAAGTAATCTATTGCAATCTAGAGCTTTTATTGTAATTCATAGAATTCGACACCATGTTGTATCAGCAACTTGACCTTGTTTATTTTATAGTTTATTGAGGCGGTTGTGTGAAGAAATCAGCTAGTCTCATCACCTATTGTACACCAAGTGATTTTAGTCCGTCTTTTCCATTTGAGGGCCCAAAACCAATTCAGCTCTTTGAGGTGTGACTTGGCCTCCCATCTGAGCGTGAATTCTAGTGGCTTAGGGGCCTCCATTCCTCCATTTTGTCTAAGTATTGTATGACATACTCATTAATATGAAGTTCATTCTTGAGGCCTTTCTTCCTTCTGTTTAAGGAGAGGATCTTTGCACGTAATTTGCGAAGCTTTAGGTTGGTGATAGAGACACTAGAGGCCAAACGAGTACCTCTAACCTAGTTCTCGATGACTAGTTGTTTGAACTTCGACATGTGCAATGAAAAATTTTGAAGGTGAAAAATCATTTAATGTTGGAGATTTGTTGAGGCATCTACCATGATAAGCGTGTGATCTAAAGTTGGTGCTATTAGAGTAATTGCATCAGTATTTAGAAAAAGTTGACTCCAAGTTGTGTTGTTTAAAATCACCAATATTTAGAAAAACTTGACTCCTAGTTGTGTTGATTAAAATTCTATCAGGCTTGACAAGGGATGGCGATCTTCGCTTATTTTTCCAAGTAAACTTCCTATTTGGAATTTGAACATATATGAATCCTTGTGAGTTAATCTAAGAGTTGAAGGCTTCCATCCTAGACCAATTTATATTATTGTTATTCTTTTCCAAAGGTGACCTATATATGTTGAAATCACCAAGAAACATAAGTGGTCCTTGTATTTTCTTGCTTGGTCATTGCATGGGGCATATATGTTGATCATAGAGAAGCTCAGGTTGTCTATAGTTGAACTGAAAGCAACTCAGATGAAGGTGACCAAACTTTGGTTGAGACGGGCAAACAACTTACGATCATTCCGGGTGATTAGTAGCCCTCCTATTGCCCTATCTGAAAATTGAGAGAAAAAAGAATTGAATAGGGGTAGAAAGGTTGCTGCCATGAATCGATCTAAACTTGACATTGTTTCTTTCATGTAAGCAGATAATATACGATGTCGATTATGGTATTCTTTGTTATACTAATGCTTCTTTCTGTCATCCCCCAATCCATGTACATTGCAAGAAAGGAGTTTCATACGAAAGAATAAGGGAACATTGCTTTGCAAAGAGAGTAAACCACACCACTTACCGACAAACAAAAAGAGTTTAATAGGTTGCCAAAACAAAAAAAACTTAGAAAGAGGTGGATTGGAAGAGACAAGAGAAGGTGGATAAAGGAAAACAAGAGAAAATAAATAAAACAAGAGGGGAAAAGGAAATTAGATAGGAACAAGCTGCTAGGAGGAACATAAATTAATAGAGTTAACTACATTGAAACATAAAGAGCACAAAACAAGTATAGGAGATTAGAGATTAAAGAAACTGGGACATTAATATTGATGACACACATAAAACATGAGCATGAGTAGGGATACAAAGGATGTGAATAGAACCTAGATGCCTAAAGGGCAACATTAGCGAAAATAGCAACAGACCTAAGAAAGCACAGTAAGATACAAGGGCACCAAGGCTCAAAACCAAATACATTTAGCATTATAGCTGAATTAAACAATAGAGGAGATAGGCACCCTCAAGTCAGCATCTGACGTCATCTGATTAGCAGCTAATGCACCACTGAGGATATAAGAAGTAGGGATGCCACAGAGCTTGGCAATCTCCAAGACTTTCTTATTTTTCATCAAATGTGGGATTGCTTTGATTGGAAGATGCAGTAAATCCTCAATTTTCTTGGTTTTATCCTTCTTCCTGCCTCTACTACTTAAGATGGAGCTTGAAGGCTTGTCTACAGCCACCACTCGATGGTTTGCCCTCTCCACAGGATGAACGAGCACTTCATCATAAGCCTTGATAATGTGGCTACTGCAATGCTTGTATGCCCTGGGCAATTCCACTAGAGAGCTAGCTAGATTATTGAGGTCTATGATGTTTGGTTTCTTAGGTGACAAGAGCTGAAGTAGCTTTGGTGCCTCAGATTAGGTTCTATGATGGAAGCAACATCAAGCGGAACAAGATTTTCTTTGGTGCCAAGGAAATCTTGAACATCAGTTAGAGACTACGGTAGAAGGGAACATGTGCTGTGTGGAAAAGGCACATTGCCACTAAATGGAGCACGAGGATGGTGGGAAGGTACAGACCGATGGGAAAAGAATCAGTGGTTGTTGCTGCAAGGCCAAGCATGTTTACTAAATAGTGATCGAATGATGTAGGGGCTGTTAAGAGAGAGGTGCTAGGGGCATTAGGCTGGGCTAGACAAGGGGTGGAAATGATGGAATGTCATTTTTCACTTTGGAGTGTCAATCTATCTTAGGCAGGAGAAGTTTTGTGCCAAGTGGCAAAAGCATGCTATAGATGATGGAGCATTCAGTGGCTTGCAGTTCATAGGAGCAGTAGTTAAGTTATAGCAAAGGAATGAAGGGTAATTAATGTCTTCTACTTAGGACACCATGATCTAGGTTTCTAGAGTGCGACTTAGACTAAGGTGGATGCGGATATGGTAGCATGCATGTTCAAAGGAAACAGAGACAAATGGAGTATGAATTGGATAGCTTTGTAGAAAATGTCTTGGGGACTTGCCAATGAGTGCAAAGAGATCAAAGATGTTAGGGTTGATGTTGTAGTGCAGATCATATCTAGCCTAGTTTGCCATCATGTTGATGTTGGAGTACGATTGGGTGGCCGTGCGAGAGCTACTGCTAGCAGCCACCGAGTTGCTCGTGGTTTGTGTGGCTGGCTGGGCAACGTAGCCCTAGCACCTGAGTGACCCTGATGATCACATCGCCCATGGGACAGCAGAGAGGAACGCATAGGAGGAGGCGGTGGCAAAGGGAGGGAGACATTGATCTCCCAAATCTTATTGATGTAGACATTTGAGTACACCGTACTCAAGTTGGCTTTGTGGAAAGCAATGTGATGGGGGATATGCTCTAGGGCTTTGACATTTGCCATGACAAAGTTGTGTCCATGCAAGCATGCATGGTTGGTGTTGACAAGGTTGGTGAAGGAGGAGATGCTTGTGGCCACACCACAATGATCCCACAAGTTCACAAGGAACTTCTTGAGCGTGAGGCAACCATATATGGTAGAAGAAAGTGAAGGAGTTTTCTCCACAGTCATGTGGGAAAATGGAGACCGAATGACCATTGATCTCGATAAGGCTGCTCTAAATTGCTCAAGCTTGGTCACCTTGGTGCATAAAGATGTCGTAGATATGTTCGATGCCTCTCCCAGCCTAGTGTGGAAGACACAGCATAGCCATGGGTTTAGACATGGCCATGGCGGGTCAACCGAAACAGCCGTGACCAAGGTGTTTTTGTCACGAGTTGGAGGGCAGTGGACATCAATGGCGATGGGGCGACCATGAACAAGGGGTTCCATGGGTAGCGGGGTTAAGGATGAAGCAAGAAGCACTTAGTGGATATAGAGATGAAGGAAGGGACATCAACTTCTTGTAAGCCTATTGGCACATCAAAGCTAGTAGACTATGGGGTTGTGACATGCATTCTTGTGGTGGGAAAAAGAAAGGCAATGGAAGCAGCGTTGCTTAATATCTCTTGGCCAATAGGGAAAAAGGTTGTTTAGTTTTTGAAGCGACTAGGATGGTTTTAAAGCAAAGGATAGCAGCGCTGATTTTTAAGACATGGAAGGCGAGTGGGTGTTGAGGGCGTTAGAGTTTGCATGGTCTTGTTGCGAACTGCAACGGGGTGATGATGAGGTTGTGTAGACCTGCTTGGCATAATGCATGTCTAGGCAAGTTGTGCTCAAGCACTTATTTTTTAGACTAATTTGGTTGGTGGTGGTGAGCAACGACAAAGCCCTTTTGAAAGATGCATCAATGCTTCGAGATGGGTGATGGCTAGCATATCTCAAGAAGGAAAGCACAGCGTCGAAGCAACGAGTCATCCTATTGAAAATGATTCTTAGTGTTTATGAGAGATCAAACTTTTTAGTGAGCTGCCCACTGGGCTGCCGAGTCAACAGAGCGAACATGTAATGATTGTAGGCTGCAACAGCAATAGCACAGGGACAAGTAGAAGCACCATTAGAAACAGGCTAGACCAAGTAGAAAGAAACCATAATGCAGCCCAATCTAACCATACCCCTTAGAATGATTTCACCAATGATCACAGAGCATGCTACTTTGAAGCGAAAGGGTCTGTTTCCAAAATTTGAACTTGGAAGCCTCTAGGGTTCCTGCCAAACCAAGTGGTAGGGAGCAAGGCCATTCTTGCCGCTGACAGGAAACGCTCGTCGTCTCGATGTGGCCGACCAAAAAGGATGCGACATGCATCCTCGAGGCTATAGGATTAGTCGAGACCAAAGAAGTAATTGGCGAGCATAGAGGATTTAAAAGAGAGATCATGTTGGGGCAAGAGGGTCCTAGGCAACGGCTGCTGCCCAAACGATGAACTCTAACAGCAGACATAAACCAAGAGAAGGGTGTGGACGAGTGAAAGGAAGGAAAAAAGGGAGGAAAGTAGAGACTGACGTCGACCCCTACCATGTTAGCTCTTGCATAATAATTTTGTTAGTGGGCTAGGAGAATGACGTTAATGATGTTGGTGTCATACTGTTAACCATCAAAGCTTGTAACATTCCTAATTAAAGTTTTTTTAAATGTCTTATTTATAAAATAAGTTCAAAAAAAATAAAATGTAAAAAATACAGTGTGTCTATGCACATATTTCGTGCTCATACAGATTCTCTCTCTGGTTTTCCATGCCAAAATGTGAAGCCGCTGTCCTGTTAAATTGGCCAGAGAAAAACCCTCTGAGCCTGATGGTTGCGGTTGTGCGCATTTATTCTTTTTCTAGTTTAAGCCGATGAGACTTACGATGTTGTATTTAGACGACTTGTGTCATATTTGAGGTGACTGGAGACAGAGCCCTGTCACGCTTATCCGGCCATGGTCTCCTGTTTTATTTCCTTCTCTCTTAGGCTAGTTATTCCATGCCAATATGTGAAGGCGATGTTTTCTTTGTCCCGTCCAAGCCAAGAAGACTCAATGACGTCGCATTTAAATGACCATGTCGTGTTAAAGTGGCCGAAGAAAAGCCCTCCAAACCTAATGACCATGGTTGTGCGCATTTGTTCATTAAGCCGGGAGAATATTTGACGATGTTGTGGTTAGACGACATGTGTATGTTGAGGTGAATGGAGATAAAGCCCTTTGAGCCTATGGGCATGCTTGTGCGTATTCTTCACGTTCATGTGGATGAGCTCCTATTTTCATCCCCTCCTCTCCTAGACAAGTTGTTCCACGGAATATGTTTGTCAGATTGCTACATTTATTGTTTTGTAGTAAATTTTTAGCTTGAAAATTAAGGTAATGGCTATACGCATCGGCTGATACATAGCTGGGAAGTTATACTTTCTTTATATCAGGAAGATAAATATTTTCGCTCTAGCTGTTTCTCGTTCATCTTCCTGTCATTACACTACAAGCTCCTTTGATTTCTTCTTGTTTGGCAGTAAAATGCCTGGTGATGACATTATACCACACCACAAAAAGTAAGTGAAATTACAGGAGGAGGAAAATACTAATCTTTCCAGAATGAGTACGTCCGTTCGTCTCACTAAGATGTGACTATAAATTTGTTTATTTATTTTGCAGAACAAGTTCGTAAAAAAAACGACTCTTCTTTACCATAACGCAAAGCATATGCCCCGTGTAAGTTTCAAGTTGGGCGACAAAGCCGGCAATCGCACCATCCACATCAGCACTGTGCTTAACGAAAGCAGCAGGCCAGCATCAGGGAGAAGCCGGTGTCTCGTGCCCGTTGCTGACTCGCATTCAACGCCTAGTTTGTCATCTTAAAAAACATTGAGTTTGTAATTGTAGTAGCCATTACCATCGAAAAAGCCTTCGGTAATCGGAACCAAGTCTATTAGCCTTCTGAGCATGAAGGCTGCATGGGCCCAAAACGGGAGTAAAATTACTCGATTACCACACCGTCCAAGCGCTGAATTCAAGCCGACCGAGTAAGTTTTGGGGCTATGTTTTTATACACGTTTTGGGCCAAAAACTAATTTTCAGCAGGCCAGGGAACATTTCTTACTTTTAGAGTGATTGATAAATGGAAATAGAGAAGGAAACTGATTTTATCTAACCATTCCCATTGTTGCATTTGTCTTACAAACCTCTCAAATGATTATGAACAGAAAAGGCAAACGGTTATTGAAATTTTACAGAAAATATTCCTTCACATTGTTTTACATTTTGACGCCATAAATCAGAAGTCTTCGATTCAGACTCCATTCCTGGTCTGGCTGGTAGTGTCCATAATGCATGGTTTCTTTCTCAGTTGCTCCATTGAGAGAGAGAGAGAGAGAGAGCTCATGGTGAATAAACACATCTAAAATGAGCAGCAACGAGGGCCTGTCAGGGCGCAGGACAGGTCATTTCTCTTTTTATCTTTCCATGATCACACTGTCCATCAGCCATGCCCTTGTTCTAACCTATTCAGTGTTCACCAATCTTGCTATCAATGTTTCTATACTTCTACTGTACAACTGTCTAAGGCACTCACTAGAAGTCACCGCAAGAACAAGAGCCTCCACTGAAATGATGCTGTTGGCGTCTCGGACTACGATTTCCCTTTCAAATACCTTGGACACTAGCTTGGTGAACTCATGGCAATCGCCACAAACTCTCAGGTTTTTGGCTATCTTTAGAGGTGTACCTGAAGAAGTGCTGATCAGATCAAATGCTATCACAAGCCTCACGCTGTGCCTATGCAGTAAATCTGAATTCTCTTCACTCACATTATGCAGGACGAAACTAGTATCCTCGATGTACCCACCTTCCTTTCTCAGTTTTTCAGTGATCTGGGCAAGTTTGAGATGGATCACCTGTGAGTCTTTGTGAGAATGATCTCTTGCGGTCAAAGTGTGGACATTATTCCACTCAGCCATTTCTCAAACCCCGCTCAATCCAGCTGCAGGCTGGATCTTTTCTCAAACCCCGCTCTGTCATCCTGATTCTAACCTCCTTGGCATTATTCCACTCGACCATTTCGGCAAAAAAACATTTGCTACAAGGACATAATTACCTGGGTTATCAGGCTCCAACTCAAGAAGCTTATCGGTCGCAACCACAGCAAGCTCATGGCTCTTGTGTACACGACATGCCCCAAGGAGTGCACACCACACCACAGATTTTGGTTCCACAGGCATGGATTTAATGAACTTGTAAGCTTCTTCAGTCTGACCTGAGCGACCAAGAAGATCAACTACACAGGCATAGTTTTCCTTCCATGGTTGTAACTTGTATTTGTTGACCATCATATCCAGATAAAATTTACCCTCCTCGACAAGTTTTGAATGACTACAAGCATAAAGTAGAGCAAGAAAAGAAACATGATCAGGAGATACACCTGTTTCCAGAATTCTTTTGAAAATATCTATAGCTTGCTTGCCATGTCCATGCATCCCAGTAGCATTAATCATCGCTGTCCATAGAACAATATCTCTATATTGTGCCTTATCAAATATTTTCTGAGCATACTTCATGCTTCCGCAACCAGAAAACATGCCCACAAGGGAGCTAACCACAGCACCTTCCATGGGAAATTTACCTCTGATAAGGAAACCATGAATTTCCTTTCCTTTTGCCAGGGATGACAAACCAGAAATAGCCCCCAGAATACTTACTAGTGCCACAGAATCAGGTTGAATGCCCGTATTTTGCATCTGGCCAAACAAGGCGACAGCTTCATTTAACAACCCATTGTTTGCATAACAGTTTATCATACTAGTCCAGGTAACAATGTCCTTTTTCTCCAACATTTCAAATATATTAAATGCATAGCAAACCTCTCCACACTCCCCATATATATCTATGATTCTATTCTTCAGTACCAAATCAAGTAAGTCATTTCTAATAGCATAAGAATGCACTTTCTTTAACAGAGAGATGTTTTTCAAACCACTGGTTACTTCCAAAATGCTTCCCATCATCATAGGATCCACCTTAATGCCCTCTTTTTGTGCTTCTCTAAACTTTTCCATTGCCTCAAAATACTGAGAATTTTGAGCATGACACGCAGTGATTGTTGTCCATGATACATGGTCTTTAATCCTCATCCTGTCAAATACAAACGCAGAGCACTCCACGGTGCAACACTTTATGTGCATGTCCATCAATGTATTAACAACCTGCAAATCAGTATCGAGCCATTGCTTTACAGCATACGCGTGAACCTCCCTGCCATTGATTAACCTACCGAAATGACCCACTGCAGATGATAAGCTCACAATACAAGCATGATCAGGCTCAAAACCATTCTGTAGCATTTCACCAAAAAAATCAACGGCCTCAGCATATAAACCATTTTGGACATAACAAGAGAACTCTCTCCTGTTATGTCCTTGTCATCAATCTCACGGAATACTCTGAGAGCACTATCCACTTGACCACATTTCGCATACATGGCAAGCAAAGCATTGCATTGGATATTAAACTCGGTACCACATTTCAGAAGCGCTGCGTGCAGCTCCCTGGCATGATCCAGTTGAGTAAGCTCTGCACAGACCTGTAGCACCCCAACTGTTGTGTAAGAGTTCATACTGAAGCCAGCGCTCTGCATCCGTCGAAACAGGTCGAGAACTTCCAAGAACATCCCGTTCTGCACGCAGCCTGATAAGCCGAGTTCCAGGAGCCCACATCCCTCCCGTCGCGCAACCACTCGAACACCCGCAAGTGCAGAATCCAACAGGCCGCACTTGGCGTACATCCCGACGAGTGCATTGGCCACGAGCGTGCTCCTGTCAAGGCCGCGCTTCACCGCCAGACCATGCACCTCGCTCCCGCATCGCCCGCCCCCCTCCGCCCCGCACGCCTTGAGCACGGACGCGAGCGTGCAGCCGTCGGGCGCTGCCCCCGTCTCCGACGCCCGCATCGCCCGGTAAACTCCAACGGCCTCGCGGGCGTTCCCAGATGACAGGTACGCCCCGATGAGCGCGTTCCAGGAGAAGACGGTCCGAGCGGGCATCCCGTCGAACAGGCGGCGGGCCTCATCGAGGCGCCCGCACTTGCCGCACATGAACAGCAGCTTGGTCGAGAGGAACCCGGCGTCGTCATCGAGCTGCAGAGAGCCCGTGGCCACCGCGTGCGAGTGGACATGCCTGCCCTCCACGGCGGCCCGCCTGGCGGCTACGAGGTCGAGGACCCAGCCGTAGTTCCTCCGTGGGAGGGGCCCGCCCCGGCGCCGAGCGGGCGTAGGGCCTCCCACAGGTCGCCTTCCTTGCAGAGCTGCCTCAGGGAGGGGCCGGCGGTGGCAGGCGGGAGCTTCCGGTGAGGGATTGGATGGAGGGGGAGCGCGGCGGTGGCCATGGCGGTGGTGGGCTTGGAGGCTCGTGGGAGCCGCACGCGCATGTCAGCTCCATGGCGAAACGGAGAAGATGGAACGGATTGGGATTTGGAATCAGGTCTCGAGCAGGCCGGGAAGTGGGAATGAGTAAGGAGTATCAGGGCCTAGCCCACTAATCCTCACTAAGGCCTCGTTTAAATGGGCCACAATGACAGCCCATCTACATGGGTAGGCCGAGAATGAAGCCCATCCAAACAAGGCAAAATTAACAACTCCTCTAGATGATTACTGTTTGATCACGGAGTTGAATAGTTTACTCATCTCCACTAGCTTTCTCCTTAATGCTGTTTACGTGGCCGTCTGTTTGGTCCCAAGAGATGATTCGATGGGTATGACTTGCCCCTTGACACGCCGCCCCCTTCATATTCTGGAAGCGCCGCCCCCTGTTCAATCTGCAAAGCGTACACGTCGCGCTTAAGCGGTTCCGCACCACGGCCCACCACCTCACTGACCGACACATGGACCCCACCGCCCCCAACTCCGGCAACCCCAACGGCGGCGCACCCGTCGACGCCACCGCCCCTTCCAACACCACCGTTACCCTCCCGGCGCTCACCCTCCGCGACGTGCCCCGGCTCCCGGCGGCGGCCTACACGATCCCCAACCCAATCTCCCACCATCCTTACTTCCACCCGCCGGCCACCTTCTACATCTCCCCGGGGGACGTCTCCCTTCGCCACGCCTTCTTTGACCTCGCCTCCGCGGCGCCGGCGCCGCTCGTCGCCTACCGCCGCGCGGGGCCCCGCAGGAGGCTCGCCGTCGACCCCGCCGGCGCGCGCGCCGCGCTCGTCACCTGCGGGGGGCTGTGCCCGGGCCTCAACACGGTCTTGAGGGAGCTCGTCGTCGGCCTGCAGGAGCTCTACGGCGTCCGCGATGTCTTCGGCATCGCCGCGGGGTACCGCGGGTTCTACGGCGCGGGCGCCGACCACGTGCGGCTGGACCCGGCCACCGTGGACGATTGGCACAAGAAGGGCGGCACTGTGCTCAAGACGACTCGGGGTGGCTTTGATCTCAACAAGATTGTTGATGGCATCGTCACGCGCGGGTATACGCAGGTGAGAACAAACCCCACTGTTTTCATGTAGTAGAAAATAGTGAGAATGTTTACAAGATTTATCTTAGGATACCGTCTAAGAGTTTTCAGGTTTGAAACTTTGAACTGGTCTCGTGCACGTGCAAACCCCTAGGCTTCTTTTGTTTTTTGCCAGGTCAGCAATCGAAAGACAGTCAATTTCATTAAGATTAGGAGAAGCATGTTGCAGGTGATTGCAAGAGTACAATTTGCTGTCTGAATTGACAAGATACTATTTTGGTGCTACAAATTTGCCGTAAACGTTTTAGTAAACCATGTTGGTGTCAATCATGGGGGGTTATTCTAATTCTAATATACTATGTTAATAGGTCTCATTATGGAAGAACTATCTCAAAGAATTTGTTTAGGACAATTAATTGGAGTGGTAAAGTGGTTTAGGTCTTTGTCAGTTAGAGTGGTAAAGTGGTAAAGTGACCCGACTCCCTGGAGCCTTGAGTCCTTGACACGTTAAGCTTGATTGCCTTTGATCCAGTCTCTTCTCTTGTTACATCGATCTCTCAATAAGATGTTAGATATTCTGATCTCCTGGTGCGTGCGTCTATGGACACTTCAAATCATTACGTTATACGGACTATTATTATTGATGTAATAAATATTAAAGTTTAATCTCAGATGCTAAATGCTAAAACCTTGGTCATTTTTAATTATTTTTTACTTGGTTAATTTGGAAAG
This sequence comes from Oryza coarctata, assembly GCA_030770085.1. Classification (NCBI taxonomy): domain Eukaryota; kingdom Viridiplantae; phylum Streptophyta; class Magnoliopsida; order Poales; family Poaceae; genus Oryza; species Oryza coarctata. The sequence goes on from CM061468.1 coordinate 12,037,638, forward strand.
AAGAGTCCACGTCAATATCGACTTGTTCATTATTATTTTTTAATTTCAATTTTAAATTGTTTCACTAATTCTGAAACTCGCATTTAATAGTATCGAGATGTATTCTTTGTTTAGAGTCTGAATTGTATCTTTTCTGTGTTTTAACAATTTCAAATTTTGTAATTTATAAATATTTAGTTGTACTTGGTTTGTAGTCTCCAATTTAGCTTTTCCATGTTTTAAAAATTTAGAAATTAGGAATTGATAACTACCAATTTTTTTCTTGTGTGAAGATCAATGTTAGATAGACAGATGGATAGATAGGTATTTGTTTGCCTAGATATTCTTCGAATGTAAATTATTCTGAAAGCCAGGGGACCACGGTTTTATCTTAATACTAATTGGATATGTATTAGGAGGACTTAAACGTGAATATTGATCATATATATAGAGATTACTCTCGTTGCAAAATGTAATAGTGATTTAAGCCGTGGGACCAAAAATTTTTTCTAAATACTAATTGGATAACGATTTGTTAGGAGTATACAAACATGAATATTGATCGTATATATGGATTAACACTCCACGGAAAATTGAAAAGCGATTTACTCTTTTTTCCCGGGATAAAAGTGATTTACTCGTTGTGACCGTCAAAGTAGTAGTACCTTTCTTTAATACGTACTGGGCTTGGATTTGTCAGGAGGTATGTAATCACGTGCGGGCGTGATTGTTAAGGACACGGATTTACTTGGCCGTATAGCAATCAAAGTAGTGTTACGGTAAAAATACGTGAAAATATGAAACTTGTTAAGTACGAGTGTTGAAGACGTGAAAAATAAAGAGTCGATAATATTTTCAATGATATATTTTTATTTAATATGAATTCTCAACACAATTATCTTATCTATTTAATTAACAGTTAGATTTGTATGATTAATGTGAAAGTTTTTAGAAAGTGTTTAATTAGTATAGCTATATATTGCTATAAATCTGAAATAAGTGTGGTCTTCATAAATAAATAAATAAATTCTGTGCACGAATGCAGTTTTCCATAGGCAAATGATTTGTATGTCACGTAAGTGTTGTCTATCATGGAAGGCAGCATTGGCATTGTGCCCAAATCCTGCCCGTGATATTGTTAAATGTTCAGGATCTTCAAAAATTTTAGATTTGAATATTATTAGGATATTCTGCCATGCATGATGGCCTATTAGCTCAGCTGGTTAGAGCGTCGTGCTAATATAACGCGAAGGTCGCAGGTTCGAGACCTGCATGGGCCATAGTTTTTTTGTTTACAGAAACCTGTTCCAAATTGTTTTTGAGAATTAATTGTCCTATATAAAATAGGATGCCTTTCTCTCTCTCTTTTTTTGCAGAAACTTGCTCTTTTTTTGGGTTGCAGAAACTTGCTCTAAAATGTTTTTGAGAATTAAATATCCTAAATAAATAGGATGCCTTAAGTCATGTAAACATTGCCCTAAAGACCAAATTACAATCCTCATTCCTGAACAACATGATTCCATGATTTACATAATCTAAAGTCCTACAAACTAGTTATCTTACAAATCCATTGAGCCAATCTATGGTTTAAGCTGATGTTCAATTTCTCGTCTCTCACGACAGGACATGCATCATTGGAGCCTTCTCCATTGGCGCCTCTCTAGTCTTCCTCCTCCACTCTGGTTCGTCGCTAGCAGCGGACAGGAAGTGGACCTGTCTCTTTTTTAATGGCTAATATATTTATGGGTTTTTAATAAATATTTAGAAAGAATTGTTTATCGGGTTGTTGAGGATCCAATGGACAATGTTAGCTTTAGGGTATGGGTCACAATTTGATTCCTTATGCATGCTTGCTTATTTAAAAAAACAAAGAAAAGCCCATAATGGTTTATATACTTTTGCGTGTTGCAGAATTAATCAATGTTATGATGTGCTCATATGTTTCAGCTCTTGTGGCATTTCAAGATATAGAGCATATGTGCATCATTATTTAAAATAGTTTATTTTATATTTAATATAGTCAATCTTGTTTTAGAAAGGAAAAATATATAAGTGTAGAAGTACAAAACATATATACACGAATGCAAAAGGTGAGGATTAACAAACATAGAAAATATAGTTTGATGGAACGTTTCTAGTAATATGCCTATGTTTTACAATGGGTTAAGACCCTGTATTTTACAATGGGTTAGGACTATAAGGTCGGAATGGGCTAGAAGTATAAATTAACCTATGGCCAAGCTTATAAAATTAAAAGATAAGTTAAAAGTATAGATATAAAATATTCGATAATACTGTGATTACGTATATATAAAAAAAAGTGGACGGATGTGCTACACATGGTACAAGTAGATGGCGTGCTGTTGGAAAAGAGGATGATAAGTGACTGCGTTTTTTAGTAGTAGAAGAAATATAATCGATCTTGTTCTATAAAGGAAAAGGGTATTCTACGAAAAACACAGAAGTATAACCGTAGAAATACAAAACACATGAACATGAGTGCATAAAGTGAGGATCATCAAATATAGAAAATATAGTTGGATAGAGCATTACGCTCATCTATTTCTCTTAACTGTCCGTAGTGCATTACAACGGATGAGGACAAATATGTTAGGAGGATAAATTAATCTATGGATCAAATCTATAAAATTGGGTTATAAGTGTAGAGATATAAACGTGTGAAAATCATGGACTGACGCGCTGCGTGCAGTGCAAGGAGTAGATGGCGCGCGGTTAGAAGGCGGAGGATGAACCAGAAGAGATTTTTCATTTCACAGGTAAGTTACCGTACCAAAAAATACGCTCTCCACTTCTCCAGTAAATCGTCCACACTGTGAGCTCGAGCGGCGAGCAAGTCGGGCGGCGATGGCGCCGGTGCAGGTGGTTTGCGTCACTGCTAGAGGCGCGCGGCGGTGTCATGGTTCCGCTGGAGGCGGGGCCGGCGGCGGCGCTGGGACGGGCTGGCGACATGGCTGGATGCGGAACGGCGGCGTGGACTGAACGGACGGGCGGCGCGGTTGGAGTTCGCCTCGATCCTTCGCGACGGAAGAGAAAAAAAAGTGGTTACGATCATGTTAATTTTACCGTGAAATCGGCTCGAATCGTCCAGCGATGGGAAACTTTCATTAGGAATATACTACTATTCGTTTTTCCTACAATCCAAACGCACCGAAACTAAGATTTTCCTGCAGGAAAGCATTTCTTCGAAAATTCCTCCAATCCAAACGGGACCAGCCATCTCCGATTCCATAATTTGATAGCCATTTTAAACGATCGAATTTGTCTATTCCAAAATTTCTTGAGATAGTACAGCCCATACGGGTTCATGTTCATATGACTAACGTCCATACCATCTTCTTCAAACAAGAGCATTTTTAGGTAGTTAAGAATATATCAAGGATAGAGGTACTCTTTCAAAGTTTTGATGATTTGTTTTAAAGATTGTGGCTTCATTTAGTCCCAGAAACAGAAATTGCAAGTCGTCCTACATCCCAATAGCCCGATTTTTCTATAGAATAGTAGTTGAAACAGTGGAGGATGTCACAGGGTGAAGCCCCCCCCCCCCCCCCCCCTCCCACACGCACCCACACCTCAAGCAATCGGCATGGACAAAATATATCTACACCATGTACAGCAAATTACAATCTCAGCTGACCCATGATAGGTACTACTAGCTAGTGCCCAGTGCATTTCTGCAGTTGTTGCATTCCTTTTTCGGTGACTAATCCTCTTCGTTCTCGCGTGCATCTTCCCCTTGTTTGCGGGACTGAGTGATGAACTCACTCACTGTTGCTGCAACTGCAAACCAGTCAGGATTCAGAGCAAAGTGGCTCGATTTCTATGGGCAGACCTCTCTGGAACTCCACGTACGGGTATGCCATCGGAATGTCATCGCCATCGATTCTCCATCTGCACGGCACAAAGTTTTCAAGAAATGATGAACAATGATAAACTGTAGAAGTATGTACAGTGACTAAGACCCTAAGTGTATAAAGAGGGTTGGGTCTATATATATATAACCCAGGTCAGTGGTCTGTTTAACACCCCCGCAGTCGCAGCGGGAGGTGAACGGACACAGAGACTAGATCGAAAACTGGTGAACAAAGACGTAGGCAAGCCTTTGGTCATTATATCGGTAAACTGATGTGCCGATGGTATATGGAGCACCCGAACATGTCCTAATACGACCTTGTCACAGACAAAATGGATATCGATCTCGATGTGCTTGATGCGTCGATGATGGACCGGGTTGGTGGTCATGTAGACGGCACTAACATTGTCGCAGTAGACGACGGTCGCGGTGGACAAGGGTGTCCAGAGCTCCTGGAGAAGCTGATGACCGGGATACTGTAGTCTGGTGTTTTGAGGACCAGAATACGAGAGTGTCACTGAGGTAAATGCAGTAGTCGGACATAGAGCGTCGAGAGTCGGGGCAGCCTGCCCAGTCCACGTCGGAGTACATGGTAAGGGAGTCGATGGGGCTGGAGCTGAGATGCAGCCCGCTGGAGAGGGTGCCCTTCACGTAGCGTAGGATTCGCTTGATCAGCGCGAGGTGAGGTTCGTGCGGAGCTTGCATGAAGAGGCACACTTGCTGGACAGCGTACGTGAGGTCGGGCTGGGTGAGGGTGAGGAATTGGAGAGCCTCGACAAGACTCTAATAGTGAGAGGGATCGGCAACGAGTGCGCCATCGGCAGCGGAGAGTTTGGCTCGAGTGTCGACATGGGTGGTCGTGGGTGATAATCGATCATGCCCGCACGTTGGAGGAGGTCGATAGCGTACTTGCGTTGGGAAAGAAAGAGCCCGTGAGAGAAATGGGTGACGGAGATACCAAGGAAATGGTGGAGAGGACCAAGATCGGACATGGCGAACTCAGAGTGGAGTTAGGCCATGATCTGGTCGAGACGAGATGTCGAAGATGCTGTAAGGACAATGTTGTCGACATATAGAAGTAGATAGGCAGTGGCGGAGCCGATATGGAAAGTGAACAGGAAACTATTGGACGTAAAGGCCACGAAGCAGATGTGCCGAAGATAGTTAGCAAAGCGCAAGGATAGGAACAAACCCATCGGCTAGTTGAACCGATGAGGGGACGCCTCTCTGAAGGCGGGTGCGTATTGGCTGGGGGACCGATACGTTCGTCGTTACGCGTCGAGGGACACCTCTAAAGGCTGATGTGTATCTGCCGAGGGGCCGATGCGCTGGGCGTGAAGCTCAGAGCATGGATAACTCATCGGCTAACACGCCGATGATACGCCGAGCAAAAGACTATAGGCCTAGAGCTCGATCTACTGTCGGTAGCCCCGTAGGTCGGACCTAACCGATGTAGCACGAAACTGACGACGGCAGATGGAGCTTAACAGGCTGATAGGTCCAGCACGGACGTGATGCGATACATCCGATCGACCTAAGAGGTCGGACCTAACCGATGCAGCCTCAGACAGAGCAGGACATATCGGGATTGTGGCGGGACTTACCCCTTCGCCGAAGATCGGACTTAACCGATGCAGCCCCGCGTCGAGAGCCAGAACCCGCCGGTAAAACCTAGATGAACTAGGGTGGCGATACGCCGAATTTGTATATGATCGAGATATATCTTACATGTTTTCAGGGGATCTATATTTATACCTTGGATTTACAGACAGAGTCCGACGCATCTACGACCATCGGACATTATTTCCTAGTATGAACAAAGGAAAATATTCTAAAGAAGTTAACTAACTAGCTAAACATCCCTAACTGAGTAAGGTTATAATTTACAAAAATAAGCACCCTGCCGTGAAGTCCACGGCCCTTCCACAAACCCGGTTTCATCTGAATAATCTTCCAATTTGTAACCAAGTCTTTCTTTGCTGCAACCTGATCGGCTTCTCCACTGTAGCTATCGGACCTTCTTTTAGTCAAGCCAATTCTTTTCCTTCCTTCCCTCAGACTTCTCGGACCTGATCCGATTGGACAATCTCCTGTCTTCAAGCCGATTCAATCTCCTACTAATCTAATTGGCTTTTCTACAGTTCTCCATCGGCCGATGACTACATTAAACCCTTTATCGGACCTCTCAGCCGATCGGCTTTAACACCATCGGATCTCTCAGCCGATCGGCTTCAGCATCATCGGATCATCCAGATTTTGGCGTTAACACATGCCCCCAATTTCGGAGTTTGCCAATAGACTACAAAATTTCGAGCCGTTAGAAACCTCCGCAAACCAGGATGACCCGTTAAAACCCGTGTTAATTGGCTCAGATCTCTGCCTAGGTCGCTCCGCCTTTATAAAATATTTCTCCTCCTCAGCCTTTTTCCACACACTTCTTCTCATCAAAAACCCCCAAACCTCGACAAGCTCCACAGGCATCCGCAAATTTCCACGAATCTCGACGGGCTCAAAAGACTGAAGGCGAGCTCTTACAGATTTCTCCATCGGCTGCTACTCCTTCATTTGCGCAATGGCTTCTACACATGTAATCCCTAAGATAACCATTATCTGCTCTTTCATCCTATGTTTTGCACGATTCTTCCTCATCCTGATTTCTCATCCGTAGTTAGGTTCTGGTTTCTGTAAGATCTTAAGAGCCAGATCGCTATTCCAATCTCTGACCGCCCCGGTCACTTCTTTCTTAGCCCTATGGGTAGTGAGGATCCGTCTAATTTCATCAACTCATAAACAAAAAGGATCCCGTTCAAGCATTCATCCATGGCTATCACCTATTGGGCTCACAGTTTCAGATCCTAGCATAGCAAACTTCCGGAATGGAGAAACTGGTACCTTAGAGTTTCTGCCTTTAAAAAGTCTTTATGGGAGGATTTAGAAATAAACCATTGCATCAACCTTTACTCAGCCGATATGAAAAGGAACGAACCTCCGCTTGTATCGGCTTCTTACTTCTGGTCGGACATTTTGAATGCCTTCATATTTGGTCATGGGCCGATGACCCCCACCTTAATGGATGTTACTATGTTGACCTGCCTCAACACCACCCACTACATAAATCTGTTCAGCCTTAGATTCAAACCTAAGCATTGACTAAACACCAAGAACATCAGAGGTTGGACTAAGTATATTTCCTTGCATAAAAAATCCTCCGGCCTAATCGATGGACGTGAAAATGTAGCGTTCTTGGATCTTTGGCTGGAACGATTCTTCTTTGGTGGTTCGACTCTTGGTCCAACAACGAACATGCAATGTCTGGTAGAGCTCCTGGTCGATCACTACCAAATTCCCCTAGGGCATTATCTTCTCGGAGCAACTTATCATCTGCTCCATCAAGTTGCGACCAAGCTGTTAACAGGTCAACCAATCAGACATATCAGTGGGCCCTGGTGGTTTATACAACTTTGGCTGAACGTCTACACCTCCAAAGTCATTGCCAGGCCCCCTTCTCTTCTATGACATTCCCGACTGACTACCTAGAAGAAGATGAGGCTAGCCAACGCTGATGTATTTCTTTGGGTGAGGCTTCATCGGCTCTTTCTGGAAGCAAAATAATCCTTCTCGGACTCAGCCGATGGTTCAAGTGTTTTTACTACAACTTTACCAAAGATGTCACCATCTGGTTTACGTATGAGGATGACTCATCCTTTGAAATGCCTTCTAGGTTTCATCCGATGAATGCCTTAGCCAATAAAGAATCGAACACCATCTTTTTATCCTCCATAACTCCTTGTCTTCTGCCGATCCGATTTTCAATGGGCTGATCTCAACATCCATCATACAAGTTCTACCATTTTTCGATTAGTGCTTGTCAGTTGGGCTTCGGCCAACTCCCCATCGGCTTGTTCTTCATCGGCAAGCTCCAAGCCCGCGAAGAAGTGAAAAGTGGCTTAAAGTACGACCGACTTAGTTCGATGACATTGAACTTGTCCTTAGTGACTATCTCCATCTTCGAGCCCTGCATATCCAATACCAAAATTTTCGCTCGATGGTACTCAGAATGGGGAAGGCACTTATATAGTCTATTGGCTGAACATTATTGCCTTCGCCTCAATCCCAACTACGTGGAATCCGATGAAGAGGTAATCCTTCTCCTTTCACTATCATTTCTTCATCGTATTGAATTTCAACTCTGTCTTGATTCCCGTGATTCCACAGGCTGGCGACAAAGATGCACCTTCAACCAGCGCAAGTGGTCGACCGATTATCTATCAACCTCCATTGGCCAGATCCCTCCTTGGGCAAAGCGGTCCACCACCATCGGCTATCCTCCGAGTGTCGTAAGTAGGGCTAAAGCGCAAGAAACCGGCTACTCGGACGGTTTCTAAGAAACAAAAACCCGACGCCGATGTTGTCATCGTTGCATCGGCTTCACGAAGCCCTTCCCTGCGGCAATTCTAACTTCTTCCACATCTCCATTGGTATGTGTCAGCATCAATTCTTCGTTGCCTTTGTTTTATCCTGACACCTCCACTTTGCAGCCTGAACCATCGGCTCCTGAGGTCCAAATGTCGGACCCTGTTACTGGGGCTGAGCCGATGGTATCCTCCGAAGTTTTGGTGTCCACTCAAACCGCCCCATATCAAGCTGACACCCGCACATAAACTACTCCCGCTGTCTCTCAGGTACGTCCATCATACATGTCATTTCTCTTGACTTATGATCTCCATATTTGCTAATGTTGTTATGCAGTCATTAGCTGATCTATTCTCATTCGACATCGGCAAATACCTAGAAGCAGAGGAAGACTCAGCCACCAGCACAGCGATCGAACCATTTTTGTCAGCCGATGCACATGAGCAGTTGTCAGATATTATGCAATGGCTAGAGGTTCCGATTGACTCGCTGGTGGAAGATTGTGGGTCGATCCGGGGAAGACTTACAGAAATTTAACACCTTCTGCCTGCGGAACTGTCGGACGCACTCACACCTGCTGCTTACTTAGAATTTCAAAGGACCCAACTGACTGCATCAAGACGACGTATAGCCGATCGCGCTGAGCAAAGCCACCTGGCTCACAACGATCGGCTGACTGCCCTTGATGAAAAGAAGAAACTTCATGAAATATCAGCTGACCTCTAACACGCCAACACCAAGCTTGACCTCTTGAAGAAACGAGAAGCCGATTTGATGACGGAACTCGACAAGGTTCGTGAAAGCATCAACTCCACCAAGTCCCATCTCATCGGCTTACCAAAATCGATCCAAAACCAAGAGGCCAAGGTAGCAGACAAAGTACGGCTAGCAGTTCGCCGACACAAGAACATGAAAACTATCCCCGGATCAGACGAGGATGACATCCGCACCATCAACGATATAGATCAAATCCGTCTGCGCGCGATTGAGGCCATTAAGAAATTCTTGTAAAACTTTAGCCTCGGAGAAATCCAGATGTCATCTTGAACATTAACTTTTGCAATAGATTTTAATCAGCTTGATCAACAAAAGTTGTGTATATATATTTTCTAATGATGACGTCTTAAACGATATTGGCCATCTGTAACCGATATAATCATATCGGCTTCCGTACATTAGGAATCGGCTATGTCTCAACCGATTTAAACAGTATCACTAGCCAATACCAATTCTGAGAACCCATCCATCTTGAAAAGGAGAAATCGGCTATGCTCAGCCGATTTAGATGTCTTCTCGATCAGGTGACCGTTCTCTAGACTTATTATCCCAAGACCCAATCGGTAACTTCCAATATGTCAGCATCTCCTCTTTTCTTGATAATCGTCTTTCGTAAGCCGATACTACATGCATCAGATGTGCTAAACAGTTACTCTTGGACAGAAAATTTCCACCTGATACGACTTGATAACCCCTAGAAGGCCAAATCGGCTAATTGTTCATCGCTCAGAACAAGACCATAGCATCAGCTTCTGATGCCCTAGAAATGTTGGATATATTTCAGAACTGACTCATTAGACCTCTGTTTAACCGATGCCAAATCTGACAGTCTCGTTTCTTGAGTCTCAGTACAGAAATATCTATGAAACTGTTGCTCCAGATCGGCCCATCCTTCAATCGAGTTCGATGGTAATGAAGAAAACCATGCGAAGGCCAATCCAGAGAGGGATAAAGGGAAGAAACGGACTCTAAGAGCTTCCTCAGCCGATGCTTCTCCACACTGTGCTAAGAATCGGCTGATATGTTCTAATATAGATATGCTGTCTTGTCCTGACAATATTGAGAAATCTAGTATCGTGTATCGGCGAGGTAGTGGAACTCTGTTAAACCATTCTGGATATGGGTGCCGATATATTACTGTTTGATCTTTGGGTTTGATACCAAATTACTCTTCAATCGTGTCGACAATTCTGGTTAACCAATTCTTCTCTCTTAAAGTATCTTCCTGATCATGTGGAGGTGGATATGGTACCCGATGACTCTTGTATCACCTTCTTGATCAGATCCTATGGTGTATCCATCCATACTCCTGATGGACTACTGGATGATTGATAAAATGATTTGTTGAACATCTCTTACAACGGATTGGAAGAATTCATAGGTGCTGAATGGCCTGATTCCTTCATCAAAACACATTTTGGTAATTGTGCTTTTTGAATCAGCCCTTGTTTAGTCATACTGAAGGATTCCAAACAGAGCTTCTGAAAGTTGTCCATAATTTGCTCTATATGCCGCCTTTGGTCTTCATTCAAATCCTCCATGGTAATCGAAATTGTGATCTCCTTATCGGCTTCATCTTCAGATGAATATGTCTTGGAATCCACCTTTTCTTTAGACATATTGACAACAAGATGCCCCCTGAGTTGGTGAGAAAAATCTGACTTCTAATCAGGCACTTGTAGAGTCCCGCTGGTTGATGAATGAAATTATATCACCAGCCGATGAACGGTCTTCAGGTTTCTCCAGCCGATGAATCCAGTACAATCGGCTAATGAATGAAGATTTCTACCTGATCGGCCGATGAATAAAGTGCGGTTCTTATCGGCTGATGAATGAAACCTTTGGTCCCACCGGGCATGCCAAGATGCGTGCTCACCACTAAAAAATCCCGCGATCGGGGAGGGACGGTGGCTCGGTCACACAAAGGTCTGAGAGGTCTGCTTAGCACCAGTGTAGATCCTTAAGAATCGAGGTTCGTGGGCGTGCCAGTCAATTGGACCCTGCAATTGACAAGGAAGTAAGACGAGCGGGTCCGATACAGACGCTCGTTATCGGCTGGCTGCCGATAGGATCAGGATGCTCTTCGATCGGCTGAGGAGCCAATGTGGATAGGTGTCGATGAGGGGTCGATTGTAGAGCCGATGGAGGAACCAGGGTGTGCTTAGAGGATATCGAGGCGCACGGGATCCCTTCGGACAGCCGCACAGTGATTCATCGGCTAGAAAAACCGATGAAGGCGCATGCGGCCTAGGCAAGAAGTAGTATAAAAAGGCACGGGCTGCAAAGTCGATGCCGCTCCGGATATGACAGCACGAGACCCGTCGCCCGCTGTGGCAGAGCCATCAACACCGAACTTCGAAGATTGGACCTAACCGAGACAGTACGAGGCCAGGGCCAGCGGCGATGATACGGAGGACGTCGAATCGGCTATGCCATAGCAAGAATAGGAACAAGCCCATCGGCTAGCTGAGCCGATGAGAGGATGCCTCTCTGAAGGCGGGTGCGTACCGGCTGAGGGACCGATATGTTTGGCATTACGCGTCGTGGGACGCCTCTAAATGCTGATGTGTATCAGCCGAGGGACCGCTGGGCGTGAAGCTTAGAGCATGGATAACTCATCGGCTAGCACTCCAATGATACGCTGTGCAGAAGACTATAGGCCTGAAGCTCGATCTACCGTCGGCAGCCCCGTAGGTCGGACCTAACCAATACAGCACGACACTGATGATGACAGAGGAAGCTTAACAGGCCGATAGGTCTAGCACGGACGTGATGCGATACATCCGATCGGTCTAAGAGGTCGGACCTAACCGATGCAGCCTCAGACAGAGCAGGACATATCGGGATGGTGGCAGAACTTACCCCTTCACCGGAGATCGGACTTAACCGATGCAGCCCCGTGTCAAGAGCCAGAACCCGCCGGTAAAACCTAGATGAACTAGGGTGGCGATGCGCTGAATTTGTATATGATCGAGAGATATCTTACATGTTTCCAGGGGGTTTATATTTATTCCCTGGATTTACATACAAAGTCCGACGCGTCTACGACCATGGGATATTATTTCCTAGTAAGAACAAAGAAAAATATTCCTAAAGAAGTTAACTAACCAGCTAAACCTCCCTAATTGAAGGTTATAATTTACAAAAATAAACACCCTGCCGTGGAGTCCACGGCCCTTCCGCAAACTTAGTTTCATCTGAATAATCTTCCAATTTGTAACCGAGTCTTCCTTTACTGCAACCTGATTGGCTTCTCCACTGTATCTACCGGACTACCCAGCGAGCCTTATGACGGGCAAGGAAGCCATCGGCGTGAAATCTGTATTTGAAAATCCACTTACCGGTCACAATATTGGCGCCAGGAGGGCGGGGGGCGAGGCGCCAGGTCTCGTTGTCCATTAGGGCCTTATACTCATCGGCCATGGCCATGCGCCACTGAGGGTCGACTAGGGCAAAGCGAGATATCGTCGGGATGGGCGAGATAGAGCCGTGGACGGCGGAGAGCCTGTAGCGCTTAGTGGGACGGAGAGACCCAGTCTGGGAGAGGGTGACCATATGAGAGGTGGAGGGAACTGGAGCCGATGAGGGTGCGAGAGTAATGGGAAGAACTGGTCGAGTGGGGGCGTCATCGGCTCCGGGTCGGCGACTGTAGATGAGAGGAAAAGAGGGAACTAGATCGGCCTGAGCCGATGGAGTCGGGTAGGCCGAGTGGTCTGATCGGTTCGATAGAGATGTATCAACCGATGGGTGAGGGAGCCGATGGAAGTTGAGGAGCCAATAGAAGTGGGGTGTCCGATGGAAAGGGGACGTTATCGGCTGAAGGATAAACAGTATCGATATCAGCTGATGAAGATGGGGCCGATGGGGGTCAGATGGTTGGGACATCCGACCTAATAGTGGTGGGATATGTGAAGAGTAAGTCCTCAGCAGCGGCCGATGAGAGGGCCGATGGAGGGGACAGTGGAGGAGACCTGGTCAGCACGATGTTGGTGAGGAGGAAGTCGAGATCACTACAGGAGGATCTCGGATGAAGTAGACCGAAGGGAAAACATGTCTCGTCAAAAATGACGTGATGAGAGACGATGATCCGTCGGTGGAAAGGTCGAGACATCGGTATCCCTTGTGAGAGGTAGGATTGCTGAGGAGAATACAGGCGGTGGAGTGGGGAGCGAGTTTGTGGGAAGCTGTGTCGGTGAGGTTTGGTAGCAGAGGCACTCGAAAACGTGAAGGTGGGAGTAGTCGGACGTCGTGCGGTAGAGAAGGGCATAGGGAACGTTGTTTTGAACGGAGGAGCATGGGCGCCGATTGAGAAGATACGTCGCAGCAGCCAGAGCTTCTGCCTAACAAGTGGCAGGTAAGTGGACATGAAGTAGCATGGTGCGACTGATGTTGTTGAGGGTGCGAAGGAGGCGATCGGCTTTGCTGTTCTAAGGAGAGATGTAGGGGCAGGAGAGCCGGAGATGGATGCCCTGCGAGGTGAGGAAGGTTGTAACGGAACGGTTAACGAATTCCGTACCGTTATCGGCTTGTAGAGCCTTGATAGGGAGGTTCAACTGAGTGGACACATACGTGACGAAGTGAGTGAGGTGAGAGACGACCTCGGATTTGTTGATGAGTGGAAAGGTCTAGCAATAGTGTGAGTAATTGTCAAGTATAGTGAGGTAATACTGATTATCGGAGACACTTTTAACTGGAGACGTCCATACCTCACAATGTATAAGTTCAAATGGACGCGAGGTACATGAGAGAGAACTAGAAAAGGGCAGACACACATGTTTGCCAAGTTGACACGAGTGGCAAACTGTGGAGCTGCTATGGGTACATCGGATGGAGGTGTTGCGACGGAGGGTGGCGACAGCGTCGGGGCCGGGGTGGCCGAGGCGAAGATGCCAAAGGTTGGTGGAGAGGGTGACGCTGGCGTGTAGAGTGGACGGCGCAGCGGGAATGGTGTAGAGGTCTCCGCCACTATTGCAGTGAAGGATCTGTCGTCGGGTTGGGATATCCTTCACAGAGAAACCAGACGCGTCAAATTCGATGGAGCAGTTGTTGTCTTGTGTGAATTGGCGAACAGATATAAGATTATGAATAAAAGAAGGTACGATAAGAACATGGTGTAGGGGAAGGTTAGCGGTGGATATAGACAGAGAGAAGTCACCTTGGCATTGGACAGGAAGAGAGTGACCATTACCGATGATGACAAAGGGGGAGGAAGAGGGGTGACAGGAGTGAAGTATACCGGCCAATGACGCCATGTGTGAAGACGCCCCAAAGTCCAGCACCAAGGGTGCTGTGGTTGGAGCGTCATCTGGTTGAGGGCAGCGACGAGGCCAGCCTGGTTCCAGGAGGGAACCGACTGGGTGGGTAGGGTCGGTAGCATCGGCTAAGGCGGCAGAACGGGAGCCGATGCCAGGTGAGCCTGGGGATAGGCGCCGAGAACCCCAGGTTACCAGCCGATAGGGCTGCGTGGCTAGGGCTAGGATGCCCATGGGTTGTAGGAGAGCCATGGACTCGTGGGATCGACAGGTTGGGCAGGGACCGAGGCAGGTCGTGATTGCATCGGACCCTGCCAGTTCCTGCCTTTGCCTTTGCCCTTGCCTTTTCCGATGCGGGCTGTGTTGCCATGGCTGGAGCCATGGCCACTAGAGCCGCGGGAAGAAGGGGCAGCGCAGGAAGCTCGGTAGCCATTATCGGCTGCGGCAAGAAGAGCGGTGTGGGCCACTATGTTCTTATCATTGGCCAGACGGAGTTCTTTAAAAACTAGCATATCATGGGCCCGAGCGAACGATGGAAGAGATGTGGTGTTAGCGATGTTATCGGTGGTGTTTGAGAAGCAGGGATTGAGGCCTCGCAGAAGAGCGAGGACGAGTTGAGAGTCAGCCACGGGATGGCTGACATCCCGGAGAGCAGCAGACTTGACCTTGAGGCGCTGACAGTACGAGGAGACAGAGGAGTCTCCTTGTACCATGGAGTGGAACTCGTTGAGGAGGAAGATGGCGCGAGGCTGCTTGTTGGATAGGAAGATCCGCTCGATGGCCACCCAGAGATCCCGGGCGGTGGGGTCGGTATCGTCCATGGCGAAGTCGAGGACAGAGTC
This sequence comes from Oryza coarctata, assembly GCA_030770085.1. Classification (NCBI taxonomy): domain Eukaryota; kingdom Viridiplantae; phylum Streptophyta; class Magnoliopsida; order Poales; family Poaceae; genus Oryza; species Oryza coarctata. The sequence continues at coordinate 12,052,772 of CM061468.1, forward strand.
GTTGATCAAGCCAAGTAGCCAGTTGCGCACGCAGCACTCGACGATGTCCCACTAAGGATCATCGGGAAGAGATGGAGCGGAGCCATCAGTATGGGACCGGAGGCCAAATTTTCCACAGAGGGATTTGAAGAAAACAATCCACTTGGAATAATTGGTGTTAAGGTCAAGTGAGATAGGAACGTGAGATTTCATGTTCACAGCAGCGTATGGAGGGGAGAAGATCGGCGAGGTGATGTCCGAGGTGTGGTCTGAGGCACCGAGGGTCGAAGCAGACTCGACGACTGGGAGAGTGCCGGAGCTGAGAGCGGACTCGGTGGCCATGACGGGAGAACGGGAGCAAATAGCTGATGGGAGAAAGAAGCCGATGGGAGGAAGAAGCTGATGAGAGGACGGATCGGCCGATCAAGGATGTGAGAAACTAATGGGAAGTGGGTCGGCCAGCCGATGAGGAGTGGTTGGCCCATAGGGAGTAGGTGAGGAAAAAGGGTGGTGGCAGAGTGGGTGGGTCAGAGAGTAGTTGAATCACTGGCGTGCGAAGATTCACGTCCGTGAAGAGAAGATTCACGTCCGTGGACTCGTGGAGGCCAAGGAATGGGGCGAACGTGAAAAAGGCGGGGAGTGGCCGGACGCGAAATGTTTGCATCCGGGAGGCAGGGATTCATGTTCGTGGACACGTGGACACATTGGACTGGCTCAGACGTGAGGGAAGAAAGTTCGCGTTGGAGAGTCGTTGAGCATGTCAAAAAGGGCGAGAATCGAGGGAGGGTTCCAACCAATGGAGGGCTGGACAAGTCCAACCGATGGGAGGGTGGACGAGTTCAGCCGAAGGAGACGACAAGCGCGGAGGTGCGCCGGTGTCAGAGAGGGAGAGATGAACGAAGCAAGTGGAAGAACGGAGATGGGTGCGAGGCGAGACGAGGAGGCGGATCAAGACCGTCGCCTGGTCACGTGGAGGTGGGACGGAGAAAAGAAGGTGACTGCGGGAGAGACGGGGAGAAGAAGAAACGGAGGCGAGAGAGCGAGGAGAGTGCCGGGAGAGTACCAGAGAGAGGGTCAGTGACAAGAAGAAGATGTCGATAACAAGGAGGAAAGGGTCGGCTCACCGAAGAAAGAAGCTAGCGTGCTGGAGATATCTAGACTCGCTCTGATACCATGTAGAATTATATATAGTGACTAAAACCCCAAATATATAAAGAGAGTCAGGTCTATATATATATATACAACAGACAAGGGGTCTGTCTAACATAAACCAACACTAAGGCATGGATATTCAGTAAGTACATGTAGACTATACTTCGAAACGACGTCGTATGTTACGTAACCCTGCCTGTTCTTGTCACATACAGATTGCTGCTAATGAACTTAGTTTTTTTTTTAAGTTTGATCATATCGCAGTATATTTTATCTCGTATGGCAGCCCTCAACTCAACTTGCATAGCCTACCAATCAAAAACTCCATGCTGTCATGTTTGTTCTGTGTGTTGTCGTCTGATGCTATGCTCTACAGTGCCAGTTATGAAAATGCACAAGATAACTGAGTTAAGACTTGCGGTCCTTGCAGACAAAAGCATAAATAATTTTCCTAGTTGTTGTCATGCATGGCCTTCTTGCCATTACTTACTAGTGTAGTGTGTATTATTAGTATGAGAGTGGCAACTACATCAATCTGTTTTTCTGTTCATGTTTGCCTCAACAGTTTTTTAGCCTATTCAAACACCAACTACTCTGCGCCAGTTTCTTAGAGATTATTATTTCTGAACGCATTTTTCTTGTTCGTTGCTGTTTGAGTCAATCAACTTTGATCCATGTGTCTTCGACTCGGGTAGGACAAATATGCCCTTTTGTTTTACCTATAATTGAGCACAAGGTGATGGAGGAAGAAAGCAGCCTCTACTTTGGCAAGCTCTGATCCAGGGCAGAGCCGGGGGCCACCTCCGAACGGCGTAAACTTCTTGCTTGTCCCTTGGGTTGCACCCTGTTGCATCAATCAGATAAGAAATACACATGAATCAAACCATTAGCTTCATCACAGAAACTAAGAAAAGGAAGCAAAGCCAAGAATGCTGGCTTTGAATGAGAGGTATCGTGGTTAGGACCACGCACAAAAGGCATTACAGCCACAGGGAGCTTGCTTGGCATCTGAGGACACCAGAATAGTTGCTAGTAATTATGTCATAGTTGGTCACTCACTAATTAAAGGTAGCAATTAGTTAGAGAACACCCTTTAAAGAAGATTCTTTCAAGGCTCCAGATAAGCTCTCTTGATAGGTGCTCTAAACTTTTCATTTTATAATTTATATTCTAGAAAAGTATACTATGCAAAAGCTAAGCTTCATTACCTAGCTGGGCCAAAACATTTTCATTAGTTCATTAACAATACACATTGGAGTCTATTCACAGATTGTGAAAAACAAACATACCTCCCATCTGCAGGGCTGAAATTGTTGTGCATTTCCATGAAGTAAGGGGTTCAAATGAACAGCACTGAAAACAGGTAGGACCTTCCAACCAGAAGGAATCAGATACTCTGCAACAGAGCAAAGAAAAAAGAGCCACTTGCTTTTGAGCATCTTGTATGAAAAGCTGAGGTATTTTAGGAATAGCAATGCTTAAAAATCAGTAATAAAGGTGCAACCATCCACTTTGCCTGATCCGTTATCATGTGATGAGCACAATGGAATCTTCAACGAAAGCCTCAAGTAGGGTTAATTACCTTTGTATCTGACATCTTTGAGAGCCTTCCTATGGACAAACTTGACAATGTTGCCACATCTCAGTGCCTCATTGATAACCTGTAAGGGCATAGAATATGCATCATCACACAGTTTCCATTATTGCAGAACAAGTCCCTTCTGCCCTTTTCACTCTAATGTAATGATCTCTCTCTCTCTCTCTCTCTCTGCTTAATTCAAAAAATTGCACATATGGGTAGGCATAGGAGAATCGCTCTGAATATGAGTATACCTCATATTTGGATGGTCACATACTTGTGTAGTTGCTGATAATAGGAAAAAAAGTACCCTTGGCTTACTTATAATCAAAAGTAAAGCATGCATTGAATGATCATCTTACATGTTGGGTATATTCCATCTTCTTGTAGTCCTCAGAGCTCAAGAACCCGTCCTTCTCTTTCTTCGATTTTATGCCCTCATGCTCCCTCTGCATGCAAACATGTTAATACATATTTAGTGATGGCTACTTAATTAAGTACTTATTTACCGGTACTGCTCTGTCTTTTCAGCATGAGAAGCCTGTATACCTTCACTAGTTCCAGATCTTGAGCTGACTGCCCAAGGAAATACACAACCATGGAAATCAAGAGTGAGGTGGTCTCATATCCTCCCAGTAAGGAATCCAGCACAAAGCTCACTTTCTCCTCATCAGAAAGCTCATTGCTTGAAAGCAGCACATCAAGGAAATCACCATTGTTGCTAGAGCCAGCATGTCTCCTCTCCTCAATAATACCCTTCACAGTGCTCGATATCCTCTCTCTGGCCTGTGAGGATTATACAAGACAAAAGAATGAGTGTTACCACTTCATAAGCTATCATGGTAAGTATGCAAAAATAAAATGGCCTGAAAATTTTACGACAGTTTAACGACTTATATGTAAACAAGAAGTGAGTTGCATGCCTGCACAGCTTTGGCATAGGGTGTCCCTGGGATGTAGAGAGGGAAAGAGATGAGACCCTTCATGAAGGCGAGGAAATCCTCAAGTATCATGGCAGTGACTGGCTCCTCTGGTGACAGCCCCAGCACCTGCTTCACTATTACACTGAACGCAAACTGTGCTTATCAAGGAAAGATAGCACAAACAAGGTGAAAAAGAAAAGGGAAAAAAGACCCTGGTAAGTCAAAGTGGCCTTGGGACAGAGATTCATGCAGCAGCAAGTAACAACATGCATGATGATGTATCTAACATGTGCAAAGTTTTTCCTCCTTGTTTCAAGGGATCATGTCCCTTCTAGTGATATGGCTCTGGTTTTTTAGTTAGTAAACTTGCTAACCTTTCTTGCCTCCTCGCAGAAGGTGATGACATTGACCCTCCCCTTGTCCTTACTCTTGCCATGCCATGACCCAACTACATGCAGTGCAATCTTCTCAATGTCACCAAGGTAGCTGGGCTTGAGCTTTGTGGAGGTGACCAGTGCTAGAGCAAGGTTCCTGAGCCTTTTGTGGTCCTCCCCTAGGACCACTAACATGGAGGACTTGCCCAGAATGCCATGAATTGGCCTGGGGTAGCTGCACTGAAAAAACCTTTCCTCATTCTGAAGGATGAAGTGGTTCAGCTCCTGGTCACAGGACACTATGGTGGGGGTGCAGAACAGATGGGACTTGAACACCCTCCCATACCTGCATCATCATCATCATCACACCATGCTAAGTGTTAGTGTGTACAACCTTTACATTCCTTTTTCTCACTTCTTCATCAGAAGAAAAGTTGCACAACTCTTTACATTACTACTACACGGTCCAATTCATGTTACAGCCCCCATCAGGAGGAAGAAAAAGGGCATGATAAAGCTTGCTGGGACAGGACAGAAGCATTACCTTTTGCTGTGTCACATGAAATAATGGCACAGTACTTAATTGCATGGTAAGATGACACTTGTTTCCTCTGTGTGTGGGTGGGTGGTGATAGAAATGTTACTGCATTAGTTTGATTGATTTACCTGGAGCAGTGATCCTCCAGGAAGCTGCCCAGGGTGTTGCTAGTATGGGGCTTGAGGAACCTCAGGGTCTCACCAAGGAGAGGCCACCCAAAGCTGCCCTCGGGAGCCCTGGGATTCAGGAGCAAAGGCAGGAAGTGGCTCAGCACCAGGGTCAGGAGCAAGGCAAGCAGGATCACCAGAGCAGCCAGCACAAGCTCTCCTCCCACCATCATAGCCTCTCACCTCACACCAGGCACCAACACCACCCCCTGCTCATCTCAATCTCATCTCACATCACCTCACAAGCGTATGGAGCCTTGTAGCCTAGAACTTGCTCTCACACTCTGCTTCTCCTCTGTCCCTCTATTTTTCTCTGGAATGGAAGGTGAGGGGGGAGGCTATATAGCAGTAGAAGCAAAGGCAGGAAGGATCTTTGCAAAGGGAGTGATGGAAAGGGTGATGAGCAGGGGAAAAAATGAGGCTGCCTTTTGTTTCCTTGCTTTGGCCTTGTTTTAAAGTAGAAGTAGGAGTTTTTCTTTCTTGCATTGTTTGATCTCTGTTTTTTTTTACTGCAGTGAAGTGAATCGGCTGCATGCATATACTGTGCCCAGCTTACAGCCTAGGACTAGGAGGATGGTCCAATGCAGAGTAGCTAGCATCTAGGCTGCAGCTGCTGCTTAAGGTGCAGTCAAACACGCAGGTAGAGGGAGAAATGCATTGGGGTACATGCAGAACCAGGTGCAGATCGATGCATAGGACTTTGGTGATAATTAAGATCTCTGATGAAGCTTATGCACACCTCTTGCAATCTTCGGGATCCCCTGCCTTCAATACAGATCAACGCGAGAGAGAGAGAGAGCGCTGCTCTTCTTAAGCTGTGTCATTTCCTAAAGTCATTATTTTTCATGACAAAAAATACAGCAACAGGAGTCGATTTTTGGCCTTGTAAACTACTACTTGAATTTGTCTGATTATTATGTGACCTCTGTGTGCTTTGTCAATATCGTTTTGAAGATATTTTACCACATATGTCATATCTTCCTCCTCCTGGACTTGTTTCTAGCGACGGATCCACAACAATTCAAATCAAGCATAATGCAATTCAAACTTTGTTACCAATTCACCCAAAAAATATTCAAATTCTATAGCGCGCCCGCCCTGACGAGCCCAGGTACACACCTAGGGTGGTCGGACGGTGGATCGGGCCTTTGCCTTGATTCTCCGTAGCAATCTGGCTGGCCTTTAACGAATTTGGTCGAAAGTCAAACGTCTCCCCATTCATGTACAATCTCGTCGTCCTAGGTCAACATGTACCTCTGCCTTTCTTGGCCACCGTACATCAACAAGCGAGCAATATAATCAGTATAAAGTGCAACAGATTATCTTAATTTCTGCATACTAGCTCTCGTGCTATGCACTAAAAGGGAAAAAAACAGATCATCATACTGAAATACACTTTTAAGCTTAGAGCAAGAAAAATCATGACAAACAATTTGATCATAGCATATAGAAAAAAATCCGCATTAAATTAAGACAAGAAAATGTTGAGTTTGTTTGCCTCACCACCCGTTTGCTGCTTGGTGCGGCCATAGCAAGTGGCTGTATAACGCGCGCAATCAAAAAGTTTATTATTATTATTTATATATATATACTATATATATATATATACACGAGCTTTCTATATTTAAATAACTTAATGAATGTATCAACTTAAAATATACAAATCTAGCCGTGGGGGTGTTGGCATCGTAAGGGACTTTTAGCATTTGAGATATACAAATTTGTAAGTTTTGCCAAGCTACTATAGATTTTACACCAAACAGGGTCTGGTCTCTTGATACCAGGGAAACTCCACCCTCCCCGCCCTGAAAAATCTACCTGTACTGGCAATTATTATACCTACTCCTACAATGGCCGCCAAAATGTACCGAACACCAAGCGCCAACAATTTTCTTTGCTTTTTAAAGCTACTAATCAGCACTTCTTTAGACTCAGCTAATTAATTAGGACTTTAAAAAAATCCTGTTGATTAAACCTGAAGTCTCAGTTAAAAAAACATTAGCTTTACCGCTTTTCTGTAGCAACCAGAATATGTGATCGAATTTCCTAGTGCCATCAAGGAGGAGAACAACCTGGCGTTGTCATCGCACCTAGGACCTTTACTGTTGCATTCACCGGCCTGTCATTGTTAAGCAATTGCCATGACCCTCTCACGTTCATCTTTTCACTTGTACTCGTCACCATCACACTTGACCTGCATAGTGTTTTCTTGTCTGTAATTGTGCCCATCCTCTCGCCACGGAGCCAGAAAAGTAATTTATATAATACCTAGGTAAATGGGTACTTGCCCATATAATAGTAGTATAACCCAAGTCAAAAGAGAGGTTCTAAAATTTTTATTGTGTTGTACACTTATTTTCATGGCTCATGAGCACATTTTAGATGTACTTGTAGCAATGGCTTTGCTTGACCGAGAGTACACAGTGACATGAGCAACAGTTGGGGAAAAGATATTCCTTGAGGAGGTAGTGGTGGGTAATATATTTAAGGAACCGCACGAGTGGCAGCGGTTTCAGTACAGATAGGTCCACCTTAGCCTCATCGATTGGAGTGCCCACACGAACACAAAATTTAATCTCTCATTTATTTTTTTTTCCCAGTTGGTCAGATCTAACCTATACCTTTCTCTGTGCCATCCCTCTTGTATTACCCCTTTTCTCTTTACTTAGCTTGATCATGATCTGTTTGTTTAGCAAAGAATGGATCTTTACCCAAAACAATGGGCAATGCAGCAGAGCGTGATCCTTTTAAAATCGTTGGTATTTGAAGGAATTTTCTTGTTTTGTAGACTGTACTAACTTGTGTTGATATTTAACTCCTACTTTTGGTACTAAACAGAATTATATTTTTCGTATACACCTATGTAATTATCAACATACATCATTATAATTCAAACTACTACTACAAAACAACACATATCTAACAAGTCATTCAGGATGAGAGTTGTTATAGTTGATTATATCAATAAGAATATATTTATTGACCATTAAATATAGTAATACGGGCTAACAATTGTCACTTATAAGAATATATCTAGAAACCAAGCTTAGCATGACTCCCTATTAACGGTTGTACCGTTAATAGGTAAATGTGTCATATTTGTAATAGCTCCAACTAAGTAGCCATTATGGATAGGTTTTTCAGACATATATAAAACTGTTGTCATACTAGGAGGTTGGGATGGATTTTTCTCTTGCTATGGTTAATATCCCATCTTTTGTACATTCTCATAGAAAAATAAATTCTAAGGTTTCAATTGGTTAAATTATTCCAATATTTTTTTTTTGAATTTGACATATGGATGGTATGGGGATCATCTAAGCCAGCATCATATGAATGGATTATCTGAATTTTTAGCAGCCACAAAGATGGAAAGGACGATTATCTGAATTTTTATGCTTTGTCCATGTATTGGTCGTAGGAATGAGAGATTGTTTGATAATGGAGTTGAAAGGTTTGTTGTCAATGATTGTCTCAATGGAATATTATGTGACATTGAAAATTCTGGTTATAGATGAAAAGATTATGAGAAGTTTATCATGTTGGTTACTAATTTAGATGCATCTATATACAATTGTTGCGATCCAAAGTACACAAGGCTGTATTAGAATTTATGAAGTTTAAAAAAAGCAATGGATGGTTATAAAAGGAGTGAATGCCATCTCCTAGAAAACCTCTTTAATTGGTCGAGGCCATGACCAAATGTTGATCAGAAGTTCCGGTCACCTCCAACTAAAACTTTTGTTGTTTGAATCTGTAAATAACGGCTAGTTTTAAGTAGGTGCAAGTATTTAACTCCTTTTGCATCCACTTTGACTGGTTGGTTGTGATATCTTTTACACCTACTTCTATAGATTTTTTTTTAGAGTTTCTTATCCTACTCTACCTTGAATCTAAAGCTCATATTATGAGTTTGAGTGGGGGTTTATGATTTGGAGAGTTTGTGAGGTTAGGATAAATGTTGAGTACTTGGGGATAGATGATAGTCCTTCGTCATTGAACTTATTACTCATAAAGGTCATCCTTCTAGCTAGCTAAGGCATCTCCCATCGAGTATCTAGCCATTGTGGACAACTCGAAAAAGTTTGTAAATGTTTTATTTTACTTCCTCAAGAAAAATAGGTAACTTAAGTGAAAATTAAGCTCAATCTTTGTAGTTGCTTGGTGAGGCTATGGATCAAAAGTGACCTGATTTTTTAAATTCCCTCAATAGATACATAGAATTGTTGAAATCCAAACTTCGATGAAAAATTAGTGTAATCTCTTTCTCTCTTGTTATCGTAGTGGCCTCTGTTGCATAACATGTTCTAGTTGTAGTCCTTTGTGTTCCTATTAGTTTTCATACCCTGTTGTACCTCTTCGTCGTGAAAGTTGCTCTTGTTGTATCTTCTCCGTGGGATTAAAAACAGGAGACTAGAAGTTCCGGTACTTGTGATTGTTGGTCTTTCCTATCTTTGACAACTCGTGCCACCGTCATCTCTATCTAACAACTCAAGATTCTATATGCCCTTACCCATTGTCCAACTTCAACCCCACACTCTAGTGACATCATCGCTACCTTGTCACGTCTAACACTAGGCCACTTTCTTCCCAACCATCTTTCTAAACTTAAAAAAACTCCCATCATCCACTTCACTCAATCCCCTCTTTCACCCTCACCCACCTCATCCTAGAACAAACTTATTCGCGTTGCTACTATCTTCAAGCTGTCCCTAGAGAAGAAGAGGTGAACAAATCTCCTTGTTTATCCATGGTCAGTGAATTTGACTGATATTTTCTAGGACTTGAGGTGCAGTCTCTAAATAATAAAAATATTCCCGGTAAGCAGGCTGACACAGGTAATGACAATGAGTTACTCATAAAGCAGGCCTTTTTTGAGAACTTACTCGTAAACAAGTCGAGTGCGACCGATGAGACATCTCTACTTTCTTCAGAAGTACGATTAAGCTGGGAATAAACGCTACGATAGAAAAAACAGAGGACCACACACTATGGAACGATGCTTTAGCGTCTAAGTAGACTGAACTGATGGCTTTCTTTGTAAAAACAAAACTATATATTCGAGAAAATACCAGGAATTCGATTAGCTTGTGCTTGTTATTCTCCGCTTTTTCTGAACAAAGAATGGCGTCTGACCTAATTTGCCAGGGGACTGGCTGTGGCATGCCAAGTATTTATATATTGGATTTAACTTGCTGCCATCTCTTTCGGTACGGATAATGGAGGGCACGTATCTATATTTGATTCGATTGGTCTCTTGCATAAATACTCCTTTTCACTTTTCAGAGTCAATGTGATTAAAATGCTAGCTGATCTGATAGCGTTCGAGCTATGAATCGTCCAAGGACACGCACACGTTCAACTATAAAATCATAACTGGAGGATACTCTCAACTCACAGCAGGATAAAAGAGGAGATAAACTCAACTCAAGATAAACTTTTTCATAATAATTCAACAAGTGAGTTTACATTCAGAAATTAGGCTTTATATAGCCATACAACTCAACTCTAGAAACTTCCTACTAATTAATAACTCCTTAACTATTTTTGCAAATATCAAAACACAATAAAAACAACATTAACTACTACTGCTAATTCCCAAATATAATTAAAACATAGAAAGACTCAAAAGGCAAGTTCCAAGAAACTAAATGCTGGCTGGCTCCTCAGTAACCACGCTCACTTGACACGAGGTTTTGACCAAGAAGACTCTGGAATCTGGAGAAACTCAAAACATAAAAAAGATAGTCCATTTCATTATCTGATCACAGAAATTTAAATCACCCAAATCCGAGCCTTTATGAGAGAGTTATGCCCAAAATACTGGCCCAGTACGAATCTGTCCAGAGAGCTGCTGTTTCATAAATTAATTGTAAATATGACTTGGGCCTGGTTCTTCAAGCTGAGAACTGGTCCATAACTTGCTTCCTTGATCATGATTGTTTATATGTAAACCTGCCATGACTTGATCGCCATCATTCTCCCCCGGTTGAAAAGAACTCGACCACGAGTTCGGCTCATTTTCGCCATGGTATGGAGAAAGATCCTTCACATTGAATGTGGATGAAACACCATAATCTCCGGGAAGCTCCACCTTGTAAGCATTATCACCTATGCGCTGCAAGATTTTAAACGGTCCATCACCACGGTGCGTGAGCTTTGCATTGCGCCCAGGTGGAAATCTCTCCTTGCTCAAATGCACCCACACAAGATCACCTTCTTTGAAAATCACAGCCCTTCGGTGCTTGTTAGCTTGTCTTTCATACTTCTGATTTTGCTTCTCAATCCTCTTGCTGACTTGTTCATGCAAGCCCTTGATTGCTTTAGCACGCTCATCTGCATCTCCACTATAGCTATGGCTGATTGGCAATGACACAAGATCAAGAGGAGTCTTCGGATTGCATCCATACACCACTTCAAAAGGGTTTTTACCTGTCGTCTTGCTGCTGGACCTGTTGTAAGCGAATTCAGCTTGAGGTAGAACAAGGTCCCATTGGCGTATGTTATCACCCACCAAGCTTCTCAACAGATTGCCCAAACTCCGATTCACAATTTCAGTTTGGCCATCGGTTTGAGGATGATAGGCTGAACTAAACTGCAGCTTTGTACCCATCTTACGCCAAAGTGTTCTCCAAAAATGCCCAACAAACTTCGGGTCTCTGTCAGATGTTATGGTATTTGGAATGCCATGCAACTTCACTATCTCCTTGAAATAAAGATCAGCTATGTTAGTGGCATCCATCGTTTTTGCACAAGGAACAAAGTGTGCCATTTTAGAGAACCGATCAACCACCACCATGATTGAATCTTTGCTGCGTTGAGTTCGGGGCAGTCCCATCACAAAGTCCATGCTCACATCTTCCCACGGTGCATTAGGAACAGGAAGGGGAGTGTAAAGTCCAGAATTTTGAGACTTTGTTTTTGCTAGATGGCAAGTTCTACATCTCAAAATGTAATGGTTCACATCCTTCATCATTTTAGGCCAATAGAAACGGTCTTGGAGTAATGCACTAGTTTTATCTCGTCCAAAATGACCACTTAACCCACCATCATGAACCTCTTTAATGATCTGCCACCTCAAAGAACAATTCGGTACGCACAAACGGTTGCCATAGAAAATATATCCATCATTCACCATAAATTCTTTATATGGACCTTTTGCACATTCAGCTTTTATCGTGCCAAAGAACTCATCATCAGAATACAACTCCTTGATCACTTCAAACCCAAGAACATTTACCTTCATTGTGGACAGCAAAGAATGCCTCCTACTTAAAGCATCTGCCACCTGATTTGAAGCACCACTTTTATGCTTGATGTGGAATGTGTAGCCTTGTAAAAATTCCACCCACCTTGCATGTCTCGGTTTGAGCTTGTGCTGCCCATTTATGAACTTCAGCGCCTCATGGTCGGAGTAGAGAATGAACTCCTTGGAAATGAGGTAGTGTCTCCAATGCCCAAGAGCTCGTACAATTGCATAGAACTCTTTGTCATATGTAGTGTAGTGCTTACGTGAATCTGAAAGCTTTTCACTAAAGAAGGCAATAGGTCGACCCTCTTGATTGAGAACCGCACCAATGCCTACACCAGATGCATCACATTCAAGCTCAAAAATATTCTCAAAGTTGGGCAAAGCAAGAATTGGGGCTGCTGTCATCTTCTCCTTGATGAGCTTAAAGTTCTTTTCAGCTTCCTTCGTCCATTTGAATACTCCTCCTTTCAAGCATTCGGTGATTGGAGAGACAAGAGTGCTGAAATCTCGAATGAACCGGCGATAGAATGAGGCTAGTCCATGAAAACTTCTCACATCATGAATGTTGGCTGGTGTTGGCCATGAAACAATTGCATCCACCTTAGAAGGATCAACATGAATACCTTCAGCTGAAACCACATAGCCTAAAAACACCAAGTTGCTGGTTAGGAACTCGCACTTCTTGAGGTTGATGTAGAGTTTCTGTTCAGCTAGCACTTCAAAGACTTGGTGAAGGTGCTCCAAATGCTCTTCTTTACCCGTGCTATACACGAGTATGTCATCAAAATAGACCACCACAAATCTGCTAATAAAAGACTTAAACACCAAATTCATTAGTCTCATAAAAGTACTAGGAGCATTAGAGAGTCCGAATGGCATCACCAACCACTCAAACAATCCATCACGGGTCTTAAATGCTGTCTTCCATTCATCACCAGGCCTCATACGAATCTGATGGTACCCACTTCTAAGATCAATCTTTGAAAACACACTAGCACCATGGAGCTGATCTAGCATGTCATCTAGACGAGGAATAGGGAAGCGATACTTGATAGTAATCTTGTTGACCGCTCTACTATCCACACACATGCGAAAAGAACCATCTTTCTTTGGCACAAGCAAGGCTGGAACTGTACAAGGACTCATGCTTTCACGCACCAAACCCTTTCTCATCAACTCATCTACTTGCCGCTGCAACTCGGCATTTTCTGTTGGGTTCATTCGGTATGCTGCTTTGTTTAGCAAAATTGCACCAGGAACAAAATCTATGCAGTGTTGCACACTCCTCATTGGAGGTAAACCTGCTGGAATTTCATCTGGAACAAGGTTCTGAAATTGTTCAAGTAAAGGTACCACTGGTCCGGGTATTAGAGGACTTCTGTCACCCTTAACTTCTTTCACCACCAATGCAAAGGCTATTTGGGATTCTTCAAAAATTTCAGTAAATTCAGATTTTGAGAGAATGAAATTGCTATCCTTGAGGGCTGGTTTAGATTTCATTTCCATTCTAGAAGGACCCAAAGTAATCTTAGCACCATTCAGCTCAAAAGAATAAGTGTTTTTAAAACCATCATGGTGTACCTTTCTATCAAACTGCCAAGGTCTCCCCAAAAGTAAATGACAAGCATCCATAGGAACTACATCACACCATACCTCATCTCGGTACTTCTCACCAATAGAAAAATTAACCAAACAACGTTGGTCAACTTGCACACATTTACCCTTTTCAACCAAGAGAGTTTGTACGGTTTTGGGTGCTTTTCAGTTTTAAGCGGCAACTTTTGTACCATAATTTCAGAAACAACATTCTCACAACTCCCGCTATCAATGATAACATCGCATACCTTCCCATGAGAGGTGCATCGTGTATGGAAGATATTGTTACGGAGCCACACATCATCTTGAACGGGACTGGAATTCAGCACACGCCTAATCACCAACATCTCACCCGTATCTCCATAAATGACATCCTCCTCATCTGCTGCCTCATCAAACACGGGTGGAGAATCAAAATCTGTTTGCTCCTCTTCTAGGGGTTCTTCAATAATGGTAAATACCCGCTGGTTTGGGCACTCGGACATGATGTGACCGTACCCTTTGCACCGATAGCATTGAACAGCTTTAGGGGCTGGTTTAGAGGGTCCTGCGGTTGCGGTTTTTGCTGAAAATTTGGCCACTGCACTTGATGTTGGTTTGGCTGATTGCGTACTGCTCCCATGACTTGTTGGATGGCCTCGATTGAGAACTCGGCTACCACCAAAGCTCGCTGTTTTTCTGACTTCTTTCTCCTTGAGTTGCTTCTCAACTTTTGTGGCAAGTTTAAATACATCATGATAAGAGATAAAGGGCTGTAAAGTTACCACATCATGAATCTCCTTGCGAAGGCCACGAAGATATCGTGCAATGGTTTGTTCTTCGGGCTCAACAACGCCACATTTCAACATGAGGTGATCAAGTTCTTCAGTGTAATCTGCCACAGTTTTATCACCTTGAACAAAGCCGTGAAGTTGAAAAAAGGCCTCTTGCAAGTACCCTTCCGGCAGAAACTTCTTTCGTAACTCTTTCACCATCTTTTCCCATGTTCTGATTTTTTGCTTACCCTCATGGGCTCGCTTCATCTTCAACTGCTCCCACCAAATAGATGCATGCTTCTTTAATTTGATGGCAACAATCTTCACCTTCTCTTCCTCAGGGACATCTTGGTATTCAAAGACACGTTCAACCGTATTGAGCCAATCTATGAACTCATCGGGTTGTATGCGCCCTTCGTACACAGGAATATCCGCTTTTAGATCAAAAGCCCGTCGAAATTGCTGGTTCCTTCGGGTGTGATTTTGATGGAGAGCCTCTTCATCACTGGACACCAAGGTGTGGTTGTCGTGGAAGGGGTTGAACTCGGCATCATCGTCACCATAAGTTTCGCCATCTGAGCCACGATAGGAATCATCGCGGTTGTTCCCAGCGGCCTCCACGCGCGCTAGACGCTCTTGGAGTTGTTGCACATGCTGCCTCAACTCGTTCAACTCAATATCTCGATCGGCTTGCTGGCTGCCTTCAGGAGGATTGACACGAGCACTACGTCGCACCATCCTTCGCCTACTGCTCTGATACCAACTGATAGCGTTCGAGCTATGAATCGTTCAAGGACACGCACACGTTCAACTATAAAATCACAACTGGAGGATACTCTCAACTCACAGCAGGATAAAAGAGGAGATAAACTCAACTCAAGATAAACTTTTTCATAATAATTCAACAAGTGAGTTTACATTCAGAAATTAGGCTTTATATAGCCATACAACTCAACTCTAGAAACTTCCTACTAATTAATAACTCCTTAACTATTTTTGCAAATATCAAAACACAATAAAAACAACATTAACTACTACTGCTAATTCCCAAATATAATTAAAACATAGAAAGACTCAAAAGGCAAGTTCCAAGAAACTAAATGCTGGCTGGCTCCTCAGTAACCACGCTCACTTGACACGAGGTTTTGACCAAGAAGACTCTGGAATCTGGAGAAACTCAAAACATAAAAAAGATAGTCCATTTCATTATCTGATCACAGAAATTTAAATCACCCAAATCCGAGCCTTTATGAGAGAGTTATGCCCAAAATACTGGCCCAGTACGAATCTGTCCAGAGAGCTGCTGTTTCGTAAATTAATTGTAAATATGACTTGGGCCTGGTTCTTCAAGCTGAGAACTGGTCCATAACTTGCTTCCTTGATCATAATTGTTTATATGTAAACCTGCCATGACTTGATCGCCATCATAATCTCTTTAGTGCAATGGCCGCTGATTCTTGCAAGACAGTGATAGGGTAGTATGCACTTACTATTGGTATAATAACGGTACTCGATAATTTTACTAAGATATAAAAACTTCACCTTCTATAAATCTAATTGGTTTTTTTATTGTTTGCCGTGATAACTGTGTGGTTACTGTGCTTATCGTTGGTGATACCCCTAAAATCTATAAGGTAAAACCCTTGATACAAGATCAGATTTTTTTTATAAGTACTAGATATATATTGTCTCACTTTGGTCAATTGTGTACGTGTACACCCTTGGACAGTGGGCCGAGGATTACAGATCGAGACGACAAAAACAAGTTAAGGAGAGGAGAGGAGCTACGCGCCGAACAACATCAGTGCTGCATTGAAACCTGTAGAATTCAAAATCAAGACTAAGCCAGCATGGGGTTCAGTCGTTTCTACTGTAGTGTCTGTAGTAAAGTCTCCAACTAGCAACCATGAACTATACGATTCGGCACGGTGATATGGGTCAAAATGGACGAGTACCAAACCCGAAGCTTAGCCTCTGAAAGCGCACGCTCTCACGCACGCACGCAGCCAAGATCGATCTGATCTTGCTTTTCTCTTCTCATCACCAGAAGCTGCTGCTGCTTGTCGGCAACCGGTGGACGGCCGGCCTCGGCGGATCAGAGATCGATCGATCTAGCATGTTTGATAAGCTAGCAGCGAGACGACGGCACGCACGCACGCACGCACGGGCGCATATGGGGGCAGGGCGTTTTTTGACGAATTGTAGCCGCATAGTCCAAACAAGATGCCCCCAACGTCGACCCTCCCTCGCCACCGGCTCCGATGGATGGATCGATCGTTGATTCCCAGACCGCCCCCCCTCCCCTCCCCCTCGCCGCGGCGCCGTGCGCGCCCCTTGTCTTCTAGTGTGCATCTCACCTGCGCCCGTATCTTCCTACGGATTTGCAGCTGCAGCCGCAGCAGCGCGGTGGCGGCACGATCACAATGTGCTCGGTTCTTGGACGGTTCAGCCGTCCATGGAGAAGCTGTTCATACTGAGCTGTGTTTTATTATTATATCTCTCTTGGATTTTGTCACGGTGCACCTGGCTCGTCGCCATTAACTAATCGGCGGTACGTGTGCTAACACCTGAATGACGATCCGGCCTGGTCGGGGGCGATTATAGCGAATGGGTTTTCCCCTCTTTCCGATTGAATGGGCTCTGTTTCCAGGCAGCTGCACGCCATCCTCTGGCCCTTTGTCCTTCATTGATCGAAGTAGTAGCATCTGTCGATCCATCAAAGTTAAGAAAAGCACTAGCGCTGACGCGATGCCAAATGATCTGGTTTGGATTATGCACTTGGCGCAGATACAGGCCACACTGTAGCGCATTGAAAACGAGATGCTACCTCCGTTCGGATATGCTAACTCCGTCAGGGTAATTGTAAAGTTTAAATCGTGACATCAAAGTCATTTATCCTCTACTATTTTACCACTTGATTAGTAGAAATAATAAGTATTTTTGTCTACAATACCAGTAGCGCATTGAAAACGAGATGCTACCTCCGTTCGGATATACTAACTCTATCTCACAACATGAGTTTAAATTTAGTTTACAAAAAGTATATTTTTAAACTACTAATTTTCTCTCCAATCATTTTTTATTGAAATTCTTTCTTACCTAATCGTTAGTCCCTTTTCATTCTTAATTAATAAGTGGCATCAAAGTCATTTATCCTCTCTACTATTTTACCCCTTAATTACTAAAAATAATAAGTATTTCTGTCTACGATACCAGTAGCTTGTACGAACGGTTCCGTTTGATGAAGCATGGTCGGAGATCCAAAACCACGGCAGGGGTAAGGTGTATACGTACTCTTACGGAGTACGTACGACATGGTCTAGTCCAGGTCGGGCGTCCAGACGTGCGATCGACGGGAGTACGGAGCGCGATCGACCGATCGATGGGCCCGTGCATCTCGGTCACGGGCAGGCACCCCAAGACAGGCAGGGGAGGCTTATCTATCTCACCTTTTCTGCCGGGAAAATAAAAAAAAACAAGAACTGCCACCGCGTCGTCGCGTGGCGCACTGATGACCTGCCCGCACGAGGCGCCTCGGTGGGCGTGGCCGTCCTCGATCGGCGCGGCTCTCGAGACGGCACGAGGGCTCGCCAGCCAGCCCCAGGTCCCTGTCCTCCCTGACCGTCCTGGCCATCTTTCACCTCACCTCAAACACACCCAGACCCAGGCCACCACCTCTCACTGCCACCGCATGCAGCCGCAGGCGCAGCAGCGTACGCGCTGCCTCCCTCCCGCAGGTGCTCGGGATTCGCGCCCGCGCCCACCCAGCCCAACCGTGGCCGTGCTGGGCGCCCCTGCGGCCGTGCGACGCTGTGTGGCCTACGGCCCCCTTGCCGTGGCGTGGCGTGGCGTGCGGCGGGTGTGTGGGGGCGCGGCGCGAGGCTTCGTCGCTTGACCGGTCGCTCGCGCGCCGCGGCCCGGCCGCACGAGGGGCGCATTAAACTCTCGTCTCGTTGGTTGGATCCACACCCACCCGTTCAATGGAGAGCCCGCGTCCGTTCTCCCCGAGGGGCGAAACCGCGGAAGGCCGTGCGCCCGTGCGTGCGTCCTCGCGTCCTGCGCCTCTTGGTCCTTTTGCTGTGTTTTTTTCCCTCGATTCCGGCTTGCAACGACCGGCCTAAACTGACGTCAGATTCAACTGACGAGTACTCCGTATCTGGATTCTGGAGGAGGAGAGTACTATGCAGGATGAGTTCAATAATTAGCCGAAAGTTTTAATCATTAGTTTCAGTATGTGAAAAGTGAAAATCTGATCATTTTGTAGGAGTATGCGTGATTTTTTTTTGCGGAATCTATGTACCTGTTGCTAGGTTTCTCTCCGACTTTTAAGTCAACAAGACACACGGGGACAATGGGTGAAAGTTGAAGCGAATAATCATTATTGAGAGGAGAGATATTAAATCTCCCATCTGCAGGGTCGCTTGAAGAAAATCAACAAATGCGCATGTATTTATTTTAGCTCAAGGCACCCCAGTCCATGGATCCCCATGCTTGCAATGCCTCTGCGTATCCCACGATGTATATGAAAGTGTTTGGTTTGAGAATAGGAGAGATGTGATCATAAGATCTAGGTTTGCCTTGCCCTTAAAATTCGGTGAACCAATCTAATATATGTTTCTCTCGCTGACATATAAATCATCTTTAAAAGTAGAATCATTTTATCTCTCATATTAAATAGATAGATAAAATCATCCCCTTATAAAAGCATTGGATGAGTCGAACAAAACACATGTTAGCATGATAGAAACGTACAAAGTACATGGTACATGTACACACTATACACAGGACTGCTCGTACGTACGCTGCTGACCACTCTAGTCTAGTCTCTAGCTAGCTAACTCTAAACGTAGCAGGCCAAGCACTACCAAGGCAGCATATGGCACCATGCGTGCATGGATGCTCCAGTGTACTGGCTGCTTGTCAGTGGCACGGAGTAGCAGCCGCATGCATGCAAGCATGCGAGGGAGATATGCACGAATCATGAATGCGTGC
The DNA here is from genome assembly GCA_030770085.1 of Oryza coarctata. Lineage (NCBI taxonomy): Eukaryota > Viridiplantae > Streptophyta > Magnoliopsida > Poales > Poaceae > Oryza > Oryza coarctata. The sequence continues at coordinate 12,072,079 of CM061468.1, forward strand.
GTGGTGATAGCAGCACTGTAGCAGACAATGGCTACACAGACATGTGCATGCACGCACGCACGCACGGATGTGAACAGGGCATGCTCCTGCAGGCACGCCCACACCCTCGCTGCATGCATGCATGCGTGTACATGCTACTCTCCTTGCTAGAGTAGTCTCTGCAGTCTAGGCTTGCTATAGACCAAGGCTACTCGACTCCTGCAGCAACCTTGTCTTGTAGTACTTGGTACGGAACATGCGTACGTACGGCTGGCTATACGTGCATGAATGTGTTATTCAGGTGCATGCACATAACACGAGTCCGTCGTTTTGGGTCCCCGTGCGTAATTAGCACTAGCTACCTAGTACGCGCGATACATGCATGTATGTGTACACCCAATAAAGCGGCCACCTCCGGTGTCGGGGTACTACGTACTAGACGGTTCGATGTCGAAAATCACCGTAAAAACATGCAACTAACAACCATTTTGGAGCTCCTGGTTTTGTCACTGCTTTCTTTGCTCGAATCCTGCTTATGTTAGCAGTGACGCGCGCTGAGCGCTCTCGCTTACGTAGGAAGAAATTAAAGAGAGGCACCAATTCAGACAGACGACAGTGCTGGGAAAACAACCAGCAGCAGGAATCATAACACGCCAGATTTCATATCCACACATAATTGATCACATACTGGTCCAACGATGTGACAAATTACGAGTGCAGAAGTAGAAATTAATCAATACTGCCAAGTGTGATTATTTATAAATGTGTTTGGCACCAATAATGCGAGGGCCGCAACGGCCAAGGCCGGCGCTATAGTTTTTAGAGCTAGAGCGAACTGAGTGCTATGGACCTCTATGCTAAATGATTTTTTACTTATAAACTATACTTTATAAACCATTAACTGAACATTACTAATATGATAAACCAAGTACTTACAATATGGTGAATAATATGGATAATATAATGTAAAAACTAAAAGAACAACGAAATAAAAATAGTATGAGTACCTCAAATAAACACTAAAACTTAACAACTCCATTGATGATGCTGTAGAAAAGATGAGATAACAAATGTCCAAAAACATTTTAGGTAACATTAAAACACCTAAAATTACAAAGGAAAATAAACAAGAAGAACAAAATTAATCTAAGATGCTAGCTAGTGGATTATCATCAATCATCTATATCTAAGAGAAACAATCTAAATTTCATACTAAATAGATTAAAAAATCAACATTAGTCTGGTTTGTATGTATATATAATGTATCTCGATGGTCTGATTTGTATTATGTAATGTACCTCGAGTTGAGGTTTAAGCTTTAGTCGTAGGCTTTGGTTTCAGCCTTTAGAGCTTGGAAGTGTCAGAAAGTCAGTCAAAGCTTAATGACGGAGTGGCAGGCACGTAGCTCTAGCCACCTGCGCCGACATGCTATGGGCAAAGGCCTATAGCCTACCGACTAGCATGCCATTGTGCCATCCCTGATCGGTCTGCCGCAGCGGTGAGAAAAGAAGGAGACGAGAAGTCATCGAGTCAGATTGAGACGGGAAGTGAAGAACGACGACACCAGCAACTTTACTGCATTATATGATACTGGCCCTCTCCGGCTATGGACCTATACGGTCGCACCTCCTGCCTAGGGCTAGGGCAGGGCCTGTCAACGCGAATCCCGCCGTAGGTTGAGACAAACCCAACGACCTTGCCGCCATCCGTAAATCACGCGGGGATGCATGCGCGCGCGGCAGGATGGGTGCAAAACTCGTCATTACGATCGTTGCTCGTCGTATCTGTGGTACGCGTGTCGTTGGTTTGGCTAGCATGATGATGCACTACTAATGCAGACACATAAGGAGTTCGTCTCCTTGCTAGACTAAATAACAAAAGCGAGTTTGCCTTTAATTCTGCGTACTATATATATCCCCTGATTAACGACTTTAGCTTTCAAACCGAGCAATCGATCTATATACCCAAACAGATAGATCGACCCGAGATGGATACGTGATGTGTAATATACTGTACGGACTTCTATAGATTCTGGGAGGCCGTACGTTCTCGTGTACGTACGGCAGCGATTCTCTTCATCCTGTCGTGCATGAATGCATGCACCTACAACATCCTACATCGGGTCCAAATAAGGACGAAGGCGAGATCGGTCCGGCGATCGACTATTTGGCGGCAAATGAAGAATCTATGGTGGTCTTTCGAAAAAAGGAGGATCTAGAGCATTCATTTCTACGAGTATTTGGTATCCACATGGCTCGCTGCAGGCTAGCTATACAGCTACGACGTACCCCGCCTGAACGTACGTGCACATTACTTCTCGTAGAGTACTGGAACCATGGACCATATGCGCTAGAGTACTCCATCGGACAAAACGAAATGATTTTGACTTTTCCAAGGTCTTCCAGATACAATTTTGATCATAATTTTACTAAAATAACATACTGATCTTATGATAATTATTTGGGATACAAACAACTACTGAATTGAGTATTGTAAAGTTAAAAGGTCATTTTTGAAAAATTTTCCAAGAATTTCTAATGTTTTTTTCAAAAGTTATCATACAATCCATCATCTGTAATTAGAAAAGGACACACACTTAAATTTATGAGATTATGAAAGTTATCATACAGTACATTCTATTTTTCATGTTTTGCAACTAAGTATTTTTGAAAATTGATAGTCAAATGTTAAAAAATTGATGTAAAAATAAGTCAAACTCCGTACTTTTGTTACCAAAGGAAGTAAAAAACAATTGTAGACTTCCATTCTTCTAAAAACCTTCAACCAAGCTATGATATAATCATAGGCCAGCTCATAGAACATATATACTTATAGGTCTTATACGTGGGAACTCAGGTTCGCGGATTAGTCCACTTGCATCCCTACTTTCCATCAGTCACTACATGTCGCTAGCGCACATATGCGCTATTAATTGCTACACACAAAAACTTTAGCTAGCTTCCTACTGTGAAAGTTCAGAGGAGCGGAGGAGAACACCGACGTCCTATATGGGTCGTGCGATGGTTGCGTATTGATTGGATGCAAAATAGCCCCGCATGTGGCAGTTACATATAGGCGTTACAACTTGAGGGCTAAACCAAGAGATCTTTTCTAAATATAAACCTTCTATACATAGATGATCTATTCCTATATATAGATAATCTAGATCTCTTGGCTTTTGGCACAGTATAGTAAGGTAAATACAGATGTATCTAACCTTTCTATCTAACAGCCTCCCTCAATCTTAACCGCTCTAGGTTCAGATTGACTTTAAAATTTTCTAACAGCCGAACAGACAAGGCCTTTGTAAAGCCATCTGCAATTTGATCTCCTGATGAAACAAATTCAATCTCTAGTAATTTTTGAGCAACTTTTTCTCTGACAAAATGATAGTCAACTTCAATATGTTTTGTTCTGGCATGAAAAACAGGATTAGCAGACAAGTACTTTGCACCAATATTATCACACCAAAGTATTGCTGCCTTTGGACTAGGAATACCCAATTCACGCAGTAAAGTTTGTATCCACATAACTTCTGCAGTAGCATTAGCAATTGCTTTATATTCTGATTCTGTACTAGATCTTGAGACAGTAGCCTGTTTTCTTGCACTCCATGATACAAGATTAGAACCCAAGAACATAGCAAACCCTCCTGTAGACCTTCTGTCATCAACACTGCTAGCCCAGTCTGCATCTGAAAATGCACTCACCAAAGTCGAAGGAGACTTCTGTATTTTCAAGCCCAATTCTGTGCATTGCTTCAAGTACCGTAATATTCTTTTAACTGATGTCCAATGTACTGTGGTAGGTGCATGAAGAAATTGACAAACTTTATTAACAGAAAAGGCTACATCAGGTCTAGTGAGGGTTAGATATTGAAGAGCACCAACAATGCTTCTATACGGTGATGTATCATCTGGTCCCAACAATGATCCTTCATGTAATGATAATTTTTCACTAGTGGATAATGGAGTATTAACAGGCTTGCAATCTAACATACCAACTCTTTTTAGAAGATCAGAAGCTTTGAGTGAGAACAATGCAGATCTCCCAGATCCTTTAGAGCAAATTTCCCCTGCAAATCTTGAAGTAACACTGTGGTAGCATGTGGTGTAGAGCTGGCTATAATAATATCATCAACATAAACAAGGAGATACATGCTAACATCATTCTTGCGATAAAAGAACAAAGAGGTATCAGCCTTTGAAGATTAAAAACCAAGTGATATCAATTTAGCACTTAGTCTAGAGTACCATGCTCTGGGCGCCTGTTTCAGACCATATAAGGCTTTATCTAGGCGACAAACAAAGTTTGGTCTTAAAGGATCTTCAAAACCAGGTGGCTATTGCATATATACATCTTCTTCAAGATTGCCATGGAAAAAAGCATTTTGTACATCAAGTTGTCTGAGAATCCATCCTCGAGAAACAGCAAGAGACAGAATAATACGAATAGTAGCAGCTTTAACAACAGGACTGAAAGTTTCCTCATAATCTATTCCATACCTCTGCTTAAAACCCTTTGCTACCAATCGAGCTTTATATCTATCCAAGCTACCATCAGATTTTCTCTTTATTCTGTATACCCATTTGCATCCAATAATATTTCTACCCTTTTGAGGTGAAACAAGGTGCCAAGTTTTATTCTTCATTAAGGCATTGTACTTAAGATTCATTGCATTTTTCTAATTACTATTAGCTAGAGCCTCATTAGTACTACTAGGTTCCCCTGTAGTTGTCAAAAATCCATACCTAACAGTACCATCTGTGTATATTTTCTCCTTGCGTATGCCACTTTGAAGTCTGGTTACAGGTCGGGTTGCAGCTGGAGGTGCCGCAGACGATCTCGCATGCGGATCTGTTGGCGCAGCAGCAGTCTGGCCTGCCTGGCCTAGCAAATCTCCCGTGCGCGGGAAAGAAGATGTGGCCGCGCTTGGCAGGTGCGACGCGTTGTCCGGATCGGGCGCCGTCGTGAGAGGGGAAACCGGAGATAGCGTGGCGTCCGGTGGTTGGCCAATGGACGCGCCCGAATCAGACTCCGATCCCGAGCCCGCATGTGAATCGCCTCCGGAGATTGCGCCTGTCTGGTTTGCTCCGTGTACACCGGTTCCTTCCGAAGTTTCACCGGCTTCCCTAATTCTCATCATGCAACTCAGAGGAAACATTAGAAGAATTAGATGAACCATTAGCACATTGATCTACTGCATGTTCGCCCCCTACATATGGATAAACAAGATCAGAAAGAAGACATAAGATCTCAGAGCGAAGACGGGCACCGGCATTGGGATGCAGCTCGGTGAAGGGAAAAATATTTTCATCAAAGATCACATCCCTGGAGATGTAAACACGGCCAGAGGAGACATCAAGGCACTTGTAGCCTTTATGCAAGGTGCTATAACCAAGAAAGACACATCTTTTGGATTGAAATTCTAGTTTGTGCTTATTATAGGGGCGAAGATGAGGCCAACAAGCACATCCAAAAACTCTCATCGAGGAGTAATCTGGTTTTTGATTAAAGAGACGCTCTAGAGGCGTAGCATGACCAATCGTTTTGCTGGGTACACGATTGATGAGATAAACTGTTGTTTGGATGGCTTCATCCCAAAATTTTAGGGGCATAGCTGCATGAGATAAGAGAGAGAGACCGACTTCAACTATGTGACGGTGTTTTCTCTTAGCTAATCCATTTTGCTGATGAGCGTGTGGGCAAGAAACAAGATGAACGATGCCAGCTTTATTAAAAAAGGAATTAAGTGTCTAATATTCGCTCCTCCCCAGTCAGTTTGCATGGCAAGAATCTTACGATCAAACAAGCGTTCAACAAGAGCTTGAAACTCTTGAAATTTTTGAAATACTTCAGACTTGTGCTTAAGAAAGTAAATCTAGGTGAACTTGCTAAAATCATCAATGAAACTAACATAATATCGTTTTCGACCAACTGATTCTAGTGCATGATCCCAGACATCAGAGAACACAAGTTCTAAAGGAGACTTGAAAATACTAGAAGACTTGGGATAGGGCAACTGATGGCTCTTCTCTTGCTGACAAGTATCATAAACTGACTAACTCAACGACTCATCGATATATGGGAGACTATTATTACTGATAACTTGCTTAACAATTAACGAAGATGGATGACCTAGCCTACTATGCCATTGAGACAGGGGCAATCTGTTGGAGTTGTAGGCTTGCTTTATTGTTGGCGCAGGTAAAGGATAGAGACCCCTGTGACACCTTCCTCTAAGGAGCGTATTATTCGTTTCCTGATCCTTAATCAGAAAGAAATCAGGGTGAAATTCTATAAAGACAGAGTTGTCAGCGGTAAGACGATAAACTGAAACAAGATTTTTCTTGGCTTGTGGAACGTAAAGAACATCATTTAATTATATGTTACGAGTGGGGGTACGAACTGTAGTACAACCAATGTGACTAATGTTCATACCTGTTCCACTAGCTATGTGGATCTGATCACCGCCATGATACTTTTTCTTGAGAGACAACTGCTCAAGATTACTTGTCACATGATCCGTAGCATCGGTATCTGTGTACCAGTTGGTGTCCACGCCATACGAGTTTGTAGCTGCTGCAACAAGATGCTGATCTGGCACAAAGTTCTCATCGAACCTGTGCCAGCATTCAGCGGCTGAGTGATTCTTCTTGAAGCACACCTGGCACCTGTTGTCATCTGAATTGGGCGCACCAACAGATGTCCCGCGACTATTGTTGTTGTAGAAGGCGCGGGAGTTGTTGTTGTTGTGGGAGCCACGACCTCCTGCAGGAGGCCCGCGACTGGACCCGCCATGGCCAGACTGCGCGCCCCCACGCGAGGGGCCTCTCCCACGCACCTGGTTCTTCCCGCGCCACGAGCCACGACCACGAGATGCCGAGTTTGCCGATCAAGACCCAAGGCTGCCTCCATAGATCAAGTCCATTCTAGTTTCAAAATTGAGAAGTTGTGAATAAAGCTCACCAACGGAGATGGGTTCCACTCTAGCGCATAGAGCAGAGACGATGGGCGAGAAATCTTCGCCCAAGCTGGTGATGATGTACTCCACCAGTTCTTCATCTTCTAGGGGCCGTCCTGCAGCCGCCATGTCGTCGCCAAGAGCCTTCATCTTGGCAAAGTACTCGGCAATGGACGAATTCTCTTTCTTGGTCATTGCTAGAGCAATCCGCATGTTGACGGATCGCGCACATGTCTGTGACGCGAACATGTCTTCAATGATCTTCTAGGCGTCCGCCGCGGTGGCGCTGGTGGCCACTTGCGTGAGGACATCCTTGGTGACCGACACGAGAAGGTAGCTAAGGACCTGTTGCTCCGTGGCCTCCCAGTCTTCGCGCGCCGGATTGGGAACCCTCACTTCCTTTCCATCAGCGCCTTTCTGCATAAGCTCTGCCGCAGGTATAGGGGTGGCACCCATGAGGTACCCCTGAAGACGAGCACCACGGATCGCAGCACGCACCTGTGCCTTCCATAGGGTGTGATTGTTCTTGCTAAGCTTTTCCGTGACGAGCTGGGTGAGGAGAGGATTGGAGGAAGCAAATGATGACACCATTGTAGTTGTGGAGAGGAGATGCAATCTACTCAAAAGCGATGGCTCTGATACCATGTGAAAGTTCAGAGGAGCGGAGGAGAACACCGACGTCCTATCTAGGTCGTGCGATGGTTGCGTGTTGATTGGATGCAGAATAGCCTCGCATGTGCTAGTTACATATAGGCGTTACAACTTGAAGGCTAAGCCAAAAAATCTTTTCTAAATATAAACCTTCTATATATAGATGATATATTCCTATACATAGACAATCTAGATCTCTTGGCTTTTGGCATAATATGATAAGATAAATATACATACATCTAACCTTTCTATCTAACACCTACTACCTTTCTTTCTTTCTTTTTCCACATGAGCTGGTCTTTTGCTCTCAGGCTGCAAACTAAAGAAGGTTGAGGACCACCGGATCAAATAATCGCATGGATATATAGAACAACTAAAGATGCCATCTTATAGCTCCGGCAGGTACGTCCTCTCCCTCGCTAATGGAATACGTAGTACGTGCAACTATGGCGTCCTTTCAAACGTCCCAAAAGGAACTGCCAATATTTTGACAAAAAGCTAGCAAATCATGTGTGCATGACTGCATCTGCGTCCTCTGGTCCATCAGAGCTTGCTAGCTATATTAGCTAGCAACAACAAACACACCCACCTGTAGTTTTACCCTTTTGCTAAAAGCATGTATCACAAGCTAAGCTAGAGCCAATCATGTGGACAGCGATCATATACACACATATTTACTTTACTTCTTATGTAATGATGGTTAATATATCTCGCTTTAATTCGTTGTTTTATGCGGCAGTCGAGATCGATCGGTCAGTCGACAGAGACCATGCAACTCTTTCCTGCTGATGCAGTCAATAATGGACCTTGGTGCACGTGCGACATGGTGGCCCTAACCGCCGGCTAGAAAGTAGATTAATCGATTAATCAATAGCTAAAATGGTTGGCTCTAGATTTGTGTTGTTCGTTATTACATGCTGTGATTATTTTTCGGGGGTTTTTTTGGTGGGCATGCATGCATGTGGGAAACATATTCCTTTGGATCTTGGTTGTACTGCTCATGGTTGATTGAGATGTTTTATCAGTAAATATGTTACTTAAGATAATTCTAGCTGCTGGTGGTGCTTTCTCATCAATGATGGTCGATCGATCATGCATTTGTATGACCTGCTGCGTGGTAGGTGATAGCCGAATAAGAACAATATTAATTTGAGGGGAGCCTCCACACTTTACTTATAAAAATCATACGTTTGCACTCTTACCCTAGCTAGCACTGTGCTCCCCAATATATATACTACTTGAGGAGTGTCCTCATAACGAATTTTTAATCAAAAATCTTTTTGGTTGAATGTTAATTGTTTCAGCCAATACTTAAGTAATAAAGACGTTCATAATGTTCTTAGTAAGTAGAGTATTTCCTACGGTTAAAAATATTTAATGTTTAGAATATAATCTAGTCAAATTGTTAAAATTTTGACATCGATTTCTCAAATGCTTTTTTAAAAAAACAAAAGAAATTGTATGTGTGTACATTTATGCTAAAAACACTACTATCATTATATCATTAGCTTATTAAATTTTATAAAATTATTTATAATATAAAACTGATTATTAAAATTTTAAAAGTTTAATCGGATAATATTTCATGGGCCCTCTTTTTCTCAATGTGGCTCCAGGATCATGTAACACGTGGAATCCCCTGCAGGACAACAAGGACTCTGCCTCTCTGGGCATGCAGGGCCAAAATGAAGTCCTCCACTGACCAGTGTACTACGCTCTATATAGCGGTGGCCGAGATCCATAGGGCGGGTGAAGTGGTAGTCACTAGTCAGCAGCTTTCTGTACTGCACATGATAGAAGTTAAGCACAGCTAATAGCTTGTGTTGATTACCCGACAAGTGTCCCCCGACCGGTCTGATTATTTCCTATAGCTGGCGATCGAACGAGCATTTACATTAGCCTCTCCGATGATCCGATATGATCCAGTGCGGCCGGCTCGTCCCTGTTCTGCACTGTCACTTCACGGGGCCATATGGTGGCATAGATTTTGTTTTGTTCACAGTTGATGTCTGGATCAAGTCGTCGATCAGTGATCGAGTCAAAATTAAACTATCCATACAGGCATTTAGATCTGCAGTAGTATGTCGTACTAGCAGTTGTCCGATTCTCGACGAGGTCGTACGAAACATAAAAAAGAGATTACTCGATCATGCACGCGCGTGCATGCACTTACATTGTATCTAGGCCCCGCAACCCTGCTGCGTCCACATGTAGATCGACCAGGCCGGTGACGAGACGCCATGATATCTTTAATCTTCTCTCTCTCTCTCTCTCTCAGCCTCGGCATGCTTCTGCTTTCGATCATCTGGATGGTACGTGGGCATTGACTAATCACTAAAGGTCACGGGAAAGCTTTAATCACGACCGATCCATCGTGATATGGTTGAGGATGATCATTAGCGTTTTAATGATGATGATTACGCCTGTTTTTGTTAAGACGTACTATGACCTACCTTTTATAGCTAGTGCCATAGTGCGGCGCCGAGGTAGCATGCATGCAGCAAGTAGGTTTTACTTCTATATCGATCGGCCATGCATGCATGCACGGCCGTGTAGCGGCAGAGCACTTTTGACCAGCGAACACACATTTATACCTAATTAGCTTAGTACTAGCTGGCCGGTTTCGCGCACCATATTGCATAGTATGCATCACGCCATCATCGATCGTGTGGTAGAACCGGCCCACCCGCGGCGCACCAACCTCTCGAGCAGCGCGCGCGCGTGCGACGTCGCCGCGCGGCTCTGACGGCTTTAATTAGCACTACTTTGCCCGCCTCCGAGCTCCGGCGCGGGCGCGCGGCGTGGTGTCGCGCATGCGATCGAGCGGCGCGTGCATGGATGGCTACGGGTATAGCAGCAGACGGGGCACGGCCGCGCGGCGTTTTTGTTGCTGCATAGATATGCTCCGACGCGCGCACGCGTCTGGTGTTCGTCTACTTCTACTGTTGCAGCGGCGCGTCGCTCTACGCACGCATCACGAGCGCCGCGTTGCGTTGCGTGATGATTCAGCAGCGATTGATTCCTCTCTCTCGCGCACGTGCGGGGGTTTTCTGTGAGACGACGAGGCTGGGCGTGGAGGGTGAGCGCGCTTGTACGGTGTACTGTTGTATACTATAGCGCGGAGCCACTGGCACGTAGTAATATTCACGTGCGCTAGCCATGTGGGGTGGGGGTGGCTATACATGGGAAATTTTATCGTTCACGTTCGTTTTGTGTGTTCGCCTTCGTCTTCTGGGCTATCGGCCCAAGTACCTCGTATATAAGCTCGATGGTCGGCCTTTACTAGCTGCTTTTCAGGTGAACAATTGGAAGAAGTCCACCTGGCCTCCCTCAGCTATTGCTTGATTTCGTATCCCTTCCTTAACCACGGATATAACTATCAAAACCAGACTAATTTACCTCCGGCTTTCACTATGGTTTTGTCCTACGTACAATAGTAACGGTGCCGATGTGAAGCCACGTAAACGCTAACATAAACATAATTAAAAAATAAAAACAAAGCCCACATGTTATCCTCCTATCTTTCTCCCCTTCTCTCTCCCCGATTTTCTCCTATGGGCTCTTGCTTTTATTTTCTAATTATATCCATGTTGGTATTTACATGGCTGCTAAGTAAGCATGAATTAACTAGTTAATATGGCATATAGGATAAAACCATGGTGTAAACCACTGAAGTAGATAAATTAGTCTAGTTTTGATACTTGAGGAGAAGGTGTTATACACGTTTTTGTGGTTGAAGGAGGGATTCCGAATTCAAGCAATAGTTGAGGATGTCCTATAAATGGGCCTTTTGTTATTATGAGTGTGAAAAAAGTCCAATTACATCCCTCAACTTTAGTTTGAGTCTCATTCACGTTCTTTAACTAAAAAACTAGTTACAGAATGTCCCCCAACTATCAAATCCTAAACAAAATCGGGTCCCTTAATAGTTTGGATGACGGTTTTGTCCTACATTGTGCCTATGTGGTACTACAGTTAGCAAAGGATGGAGTTTTTTCCTAAGTGGCAGTACCGTAGTTGTCCAATTAGCAAAAATAATTTTAAAATTAGTGGGATCCACTTGTCAAATAGAAAAAAAAAGGTAGGACCCCACGTCCCCTCCATCTTCTCCCTCTCTTTCCACCCGGTACAAGCTACTGCTCAAGTTTGCTAGTAGGAATGCAAGCAACACCAGAAGTGGTCGGTGAGCCCGCATGAGTTCAAGCTCACTCGCATACTTGTAGGAAGGGAGGTGACAATGACGGCGGTCAATGAGCCTCTAGGCACCCGATCCCATCGTGTCCCTGATCTAGGAAGCATTGGCGAGATGAGGCCTAGACAGTGCTGATGACGGCAAGGTGGAGTCAGAGGTAGGGGGAGCAAAGCTACGATGGCTTAGCGTGACACCTAATAGAGGTCTAGGAGGAGCCCTAGGAGCTCCTCCTCCTCCAACCAACACCGCCGAAGAGGCTAGCCTCCTCTACATGCTCGAGCTCATGCTCGTCGCTATGTCACCACATCGAAGAAGGTGAACCCACCCTAGCCTTCTCTACATGCCGCCATCCAGAGCAAGCTAGGAAAAAGCAATGGAGAAGGCTCTATCATAGCCCATTGGTACCCCTAGGCAATCATGTCCTCTCCAGAATTCACCAGAGTACCACCATCGCTTGCACCTCTACCACCGCCCTTTGCTCATCACTGCCTTGCTATCTTCGAGCAAGTAGGAAAATAGGGTCGTCATACCTTGAGGACCCCGAAACTAGCCCTTTCCCACTGAGAACTAGCCTCCTCCATCACTGGCACCGTAGAACTGTCGCCGGTGCTCCTAATCCACCGCTAGCTCGATTAACTAGAGAAAACCAAGCGGTTTTTCCTTTTCCTTTAGAAAAATTAGTTAGGAAAATACCATTTTCTCTAGTTCATCCAGTTCACCACCTATTTGACCTCAAATTGAAAATCTGCCTCCTATTCCCAACTCCTAGAATTATTTCATGTGCTAGTTTCATCGCAATCCAGGCATCTATTAATGCAACCCTAATTTTGACTCTAGGGTTCGCCGTTCAACGAAACTCTAAAAAACCTCAAATCTTCCCAAAATCCTTCTTTTTATCATCTCTTGTACTTTTATGAGTTTGGGTGTTTATTTGGATTTATTTGCTTAGTTGTTTTATTTTGTGTATCGATGAATTTCACATTTGCCGATCTAGAAGAAGACGAACGATCGAAGTTTTTCATTGATGCCAATGCCATCGCAGTCATTGAAGGAGAAATGTGGTACAATTATGTCGAACCAGAAGGCAAGTCATGCACTCTTTGATCATGAGTTGAACCTAATCTAGAGCTAGATCATATTTTGGATAGTAATACTTACTCTTAAGTACTTATATAGTGATGCATGTGTCTTTTACTAAAAACCTTTTTCAAAATAGCAATGACATGTTACTTATTTTGCTATATATAATGCCATGTCTTGATATTGAGCTTGTTATGCCATTGATAACCCTAGTTCAAACAAGATGTTTATCACTTTTTCAATTATTGGATTATATCATTTCATGTGAAAGCTTTGGAAAGGTTATGGTTTATTTAATGTTAATAAGGACAAACCCCCTTGTGCTAATATAAGTGACATGGTTTGCGCTCATCTACATAATCCAGATATTCGGACTTAGCATATACTGCTCTAGTGAATTAAACTTCTGCAGCCTTTTGGTGTGTTGGTATTTTAGGCATTAACGTGTGCAATGGCCATAGAGAGATGTGGGATGTTTATTATATACATGAGTGTGGGTACTGTGGAACCCATAGTGTGCTTTGAGGACTATGTGTTCCTGTTATGTCGTATAATAGTAGGTGGATGGGTGATGGGTTGGTGCACACCCCCACGAAGGCTAAGTTGGAGTCAATAGTCAACTTGTCCTATAACCTACTAGACAGAATAGAGATAAACTTGGAGCAGTAGCATGCCATGTTATCTTTAGCTTGGCTAGTTGCGGTTATCGTGCAGATAAAGCTAGGCTGACGCTGCAAAGTCGTTTGGTATTTGAATATGTTGTGCCCCCAGTTAATGAAGATATGTTTATGGGTGAATCTAGAGTAAAGTCATAATTAGACTTGGAGAAATATTTATACATGGTTAATGAATGGCATGAAATGATGAACTCTTTAAATATAAAATTGTTTATGAAATGGGGTGCTTGTAAACTACTAATAAGGTGTTATATCCTAACATAGTATAAGTATCTTTGTATGGCTTGCGGAGTATTCGTGTCACACCCTATCTTGGCACCAACTACAATAATACCAAAAAGGGTGTGCCACAAGAGATCAGCGTGAACTAAATACCACGAAACCGTGACACCGGTACTAGTCCCAAGACACAAAGCTACCCATGGTCAACTGGGATAAATCATTGCAACTAAAGATAATATAGGTAAATTATACCTTTAAGTGGTTACACCTTCGGAGCAACTATTGAAGTGTAACCGATAAGCAGAGAAGCAACATCGGAACTTAGTGTAGTTAGAAACCAATCCACAAGCAATGGCTTGGGACTAGGAAAGAAACCATAATCTTCAACTTTATTTTCCTTGAGGGGGGAAAATAATAGTTGAGTAATTACGTATTCAGCGAGTCCATGGGAAAAGTGTGAGCATTCAGGCTTTAAAGAAGGGTTGGGGTTTATTTCACAAACTTTTTTTAAAAAAATATTTTCCAAAACACTAAGTGTGGGTGCTTCACCATATGTCAGAAAGAGGCTCTCACCTCGATCGTGTCCTCAAATTACTTTGTAATAATTCAAGTGGATAAAACAAATTTTAGTTGATTAAAACTATTCTGCTGATTACCCTACTAAGATACCAGTGTATAACCTACTACCTTAGGCGGCTCTCTACCTTTTTTTCATTTATTAGTTTTTTTTTCACTTTCAAACCATTGGCCATCAATGCCTCTCATTATCTCATCTTTTTGGCTCCTAGAACCGTCTATAATCTCCATCACACATTGCCTCCCCACAGAAAGCCTAATAAATGATGACATTCGACATCTTGATTCACACATGATTGTTTTAGATCATGTAATGGTCATCTATTAGCCATCATAGCCGATTCTGGTGACGGTTCCCAATCTGGTAACATCAAAATTTAGTAAGCTCTACAAACAGATTCGGTTAAAGATCGGAGAGCCGATTGGCTTATGAAAAAAAAGTCGATTAATAGATGGAAAGAGCCGATCAAACAGTTAAAGATGGAAACATATGGAGATATGAGACCGGATCTAAGGAGAAATTGTGGAAGCCACAGCAGAGTGGTTTTTATTTTTGTAAAATATATCTTATAGATATGCAAGTTAATTAGTTTTTATTTTATCACTAAGATAGATTCTATTTTATCATTAGGAAAGTTTATCCTGGATTCGTGTGAGATTTGTGTAACTCAAGGTATAAACATAGATCCCATGGAGGCTTGTAAATCATCCACATAGATCAATACAATTTTGGCGCATTGCTACACTAGTTTATCTAGGTTTTTCCTAGCAGGTTTTGGCTCTCGACGTGAGACTGTATCGGTTAGGTCCAAACTCCAGCGAAGCAGTAAGTCTCACCATTATCCTAGTGTATCCGCTCTATCTAAGGCTGTATTGGTTAGGTCTAACCTCTTAGTCCGATCATATATATCACATCACGTTCTCGTGAGATCTTTTGGCTTATCGAGTTCCTTATACCGTCATCAGTCTCATACTGCATCGAATAAATCTGACCTTCTAGACTGCTGATAGTAGATTAAGCATTAAGTCGGTGGGTCTTTACGTGATATTTCATCGAAGTAGTCAGCCAATGAGTTATCTTTACACTGAGTTTCACGCTTAACATATTGGATTTTCAGCTGATATACATATATTGTCTATTAATTTGCTAGCGATCGAACTAATTCTATTAGATTTAGCCTTACACTATCTCGGTTTGATCTGATCTATCAAGGTCATGTGTAATAGGACTGTCATCATGATCTAGCAGTATTTGTCCCTCTCATCGGCTCAGCTAGCCGATGAGATTACTTATTTATATCGTAACTAGCCGATGAGTTTACTCATTTCTTCCATCAACAAGACCAATCTAGCTTCCGTCGTTTCAGTGCTGTTAACTTTAACCTTATACTATCTCGGTTCAGTCTGATCTATCAAGATTAACTCTAACGGTATGGTCATTGGTGGTCGCTACTTCTCGTTTTTTTGGAAGACTGGGCTTCGCTCTTTACTAGTTATCGTATATTTTATTTAGAGCGCAATCGAATCTATAGCTAATGTGTCTTTTATTTTATTCCTCGTTGTTTGCCTATGTTTTTATCGGCTTTCTAACCGATGTATAAGTGCTACAACCCTTATCGGTAATTAGTCAATAGCAGGAGTGTATCGGACTCAAAGCCAATGACTATCTTAACTCTATCGGCACATCTACCCGATAGCAGAAGTCCGTATCAGCATATCGGCCGATTGGCTCGATGATCTAATTCTATTTGTTTTTCTTGTCAATTAGAGATCAAATTGACTAGCATGCCTTGAACCCCAACAACCCAAAAATGCTAAGTAACTTAAGGACCTGCATTGGAGCTAAGTAGATCTCCTAAGCTTTTGTGTGTTTAGTTGCATCGCATTGGACCTTTATCGACGAACACGGTGGACCAATTTCTGCTCGAACACAATCTCACAAACCCATTTCACAAAGCGTAGGTAAACAAATTTGCACTAGATAAATCACCTCATATTTGCCCTTGACTATGGCATGACTGTTTGAATAATTTGGTAACCTTTGCAAAGGATAGATGCTTTACACACACAACGTGAGCTTACTTCTTATAGCCGTCAATGGAGAAGGTTTACAACAAGACAAACCAGTAATACCTCATGCTACATAGAAGGGTTCTCTCTGAACCGAGCATCAAGCAAACCTCAACCCTCATCTACCTAGGAATTCAGGATGTCTCCATTCAATCATGCCCAGCATGTTAAATTTTAATTTACGCCCAGCGCATCATATCAAATCACATCTCCTCATCCCGACATTCTCTAACTATTATCATACAAGATATCCCTGACCGAATAATTACTAAGCCAGGGGCGGCCCATACCACCCGTGTGGTCTCACTATGAGATGCTCGGATGGAATTCTCTAAGAAATTGGTCCTTATATATGAAAATAGAGCACCACCACAAAAATTGATCACTTTGCATCGTGGGTTTTCACAAACTCATCGACACTACGTGTCGGGGTAGTGTCAGGTTTTCAAAGGTTTCACAACCTATTTTTCCTATATTGACAAATAAATATAATTTGAGTAGGACCATCGGTACCCATGCTCAAGTGCACGGTTACCAAGTTACGACAGGGTCAAGTGAAAAGCGATAGGTGTCATCTACAACCTATAGTTATAGTGCAACTAATAGGTAGGTATGTTATGTTGGTTCGTTGTGCAAATTGATGCTAGTCAAATTTATTGTGCACACTAGTAATATTATTTTACAAATAAAATATTTTTTAAACTAGGAGTAACATGATCAAATGATGACTTGCCTCATGTCTTCATCTTCAAAGTCTTCGAAAATCTTCATCCAAAATAATTTTTGCCGTCATCAACTATATGAAAAAGAGAGAAAACTAAACAAAATCCTAAAAAGAAAATACTAATTTTAATAACTAATAGTGCCATTGGGTAGGTATCAATTTTAGAAAAAAAATGGAGACTTGAACAATGTCAATGGAAGTTATGGATAGGGAGATATGAATTTTGGAAGTTTAAATGATTTTTTTAATAAGAAAAATATTTTATTGAAATTGAAAAAAAATATTCTCAAGAATATTTTCTAGCTAATAGGTGGGAGCTAAGGGTCAGAGAGAGAGGAGGATGGTGCATGTGCACTTGGTCCACGGGCCACGGGTGGAGGAGAAAATGATGTTAGTGGATCTTGGCCTTATCGGGCTGGCCTAATGGCCTTAGCCCAAGAACAAGCTAGCCTAGAGGGAAAGGAGGGCCCATCTTAAACTAGGGCTGAGAGAGAGAGGGAGAACTAGTGGACTGGACTTTGACCTTATAGGCTAGTGGGTCGCTTATCTGATCCAAGTCCTATATGCTAGCCCATGAGGGGCTGGTCCATGTGGCACAGTGGTAGCCCACGATAGCTAACGTGGCAGCCATGTGGTTCCACGTGAGGTTAGACCGGGAAGGGGGTTGACCATTGGGGAGATCAACGGTCGACGACAGCCAACATCAATCCGATTATTGGTGGCAAAGCTCAAGGATTGAATGCCACTAGGACAACGAGTAAGGGGAGAGGAAGAAAATAAGCAGCTCAGATGGAGAAAAGGAGGTGCGACGGTGGCCGACAACCTCAAATGTTGTTGGCCCCTAGGCCACGGCGTGCTCTGGCTCGCCAACCTCGAGTGCTAGTCAAGGAAGACAGAGGAGGTAAAAGAGTGGGATCTAACAATTTAAGGTCTTTTTTTTCACTATAATAATATGTAAGTATCATGTAGGATAAAGAATAAGTTAAAAACATCATCCAAGCCATTAAAGAACTTGATTTATCTTTATTTTGATAGTCAAGAGATAACTTAGGAATGTAAATAAAATTTGATATATTTGAGAAAAATAAAGTAGACCTTTTTCAATGGTTGCGTACTAGTAAGCGGAAAGTTTAGGCCTTCAGTGTTCTTCCTTCCCATTTCCCAAGTCAGTCCGGCCCGGAAAACGAGCTACCAGATTAGAGAAACCAGGCCCATTGAGTCCCAAATCTATATATCGGGTAGTATCAGCCTTCAGTTCAGGGTTACGTGTGTCCATAGATAAACTGGGTATACGGACTGCGAACATAACCGGCAATGCCCGCCCATCGTTGAGCTCTTGCCTCCGGTAATACTACTGATTATGTACGCTGATAATCAAGCAATGATTAAGCATCAAAGCAGTTACTCTGGGCACTACAGACGAACTGTGCGATTTGGTTCACAGTGGAACGAATCAAATACGCCTGCCAAAAATGTCGCTGCTTCACAGCCATAAAAATGAAAAACCACAATGCTGTCAGGCTATTAAGCAACAACGGTTGTGTAAATTTGCGTCACTACAAACCGAGATTTAACAATAGGATTTTTAAAAATTATCTTATCTATGTGAAATTTTTATAGTTTTTTTCCATATTATAAATTTATTATTGAGCAGTCATATATGTTACAAATTACACCCTCAATAACTTATGACTATAAATCTAAACTAAATAGAAGGTTTTTTTGATAGAGGGAATATGTTTTACCATATGTTAAAGTAAAAGCCAGAATTCATATATTATCTTATATTTAAAAAAATCAAGAGCTCTAGTCTAGTCGCACGCGCCCATGTCTACACGACATCTCCGTCTCCGGATGCCTCTGAAGGAAGAAAAGCCGAGGTCGGGTCGGGTCGGGGGGCAAAAGAAGCCCGCACGCGACCGTGACGACGATGAACAAGCCGACAGCATCATCCGCTTTCTTCCTTCCCGACGAATCCACCCTCCCCTTCTCGCCGCGCACGCGATACCCCGAGAATCGGCCGCCGCCGCCGGCGTCCCCCGTGGTTGAGATGTTTTACGCCTACCTCTTTTAAGTACATCATCATCCGGGAAACAGGTCCGCCCCCCCCCCCCCCTCCCCCCACTTCCTTCTATGTGTGTGTCTTCTCTGATTGATTGCGAGGCGCAGGTGGTCGGCAAGTCATACCGCTGCTGCAGTTCACCGACAAGCGGTTCCAGCCCGTTACATGACCTCACCATCGGCGTCGAGTTCGGCGCCTGGATGATCACCGTCGACAACAAGCCCATCAAGCTCCAGATTTGGGACACGGTAATCCTTCTCAAACTTTCTCGCTGCTAGCTCTGGAGGTGGGCCGGCGCGTATGTGTAGATCGATGGATGTTTTAGTGTAGCAATCTGTACCAGAGGTGGAGAGCGCTTGGATTGCTTGGGTAAACCTGGATTAACGAGGCTTGGTTTGAGATTGACAATGACATTTAGTTTATGCGGGCTTCAGGTAATCAACTAATGATAACCTAAAATTAGCACTGGATGAGATAGCCAAAACGTGTAGCTTTGCTTACATTGAAGCTACTTTGTCTGTCTGTTAGTTTTAAGTGTCCTTGATACCTTAATGGCATTCAATTGTCAAGTTAAACATTCATCTTAGTCTTTTGTGGTTCTGTCAACATTTCAGGCAGGCCAGGAGTCATTCAGATCGATAACTAGATCATACTATAGAGGGGCTGCTGGTGCTCTTTTGGTTTATGGCATCACAAGGTATTTACACAATACTATGAAAGCTGCTTGGTTTATTTCTTAAAAAAAGAAGTTTGGGCTGATTTAAGTGCGCAATTTCCTTAACTTTGATAACCTGAGTGCTCACACATATTTACATTATACCGACTTCAGGAGGGAGACATTCAATCATCTTGCGAGCTGGCTGGAAGATGCAAGGCAACACGCGAATGCTAACATGACAATAATGCTTGTTGGAAATAAATGTGATCTATCTCATAGGCGTGCTGTGAGCTACGAGGAAGGTGAACAGTTTGCAAAGGAGCGTGGTCTGATATTTATGGTGGCATCTGCAAAAACCGCACAGAATGTTGAGGAGGTAAAGACTCTTTTATCAGTGCATATGTGCAACTAAGATCTTCCTCTAGATGTTTTTCTTATCCCAACTGTTATGCAGGCTTTTGTCTAGACCGCTGGAGCAATATACAAGAAAAATCAAGATGGTGTCTTTGATTTATCTAATGAGGTAATTTTTTTTAGGAATGGAACTAATGAGGTAAATTTATGAACACAAATCGTATCGGCCTTCTTACTAAAAAATAAATACTGAGCATGTTTGACGTCAATTACAGCTTTATTTACTCAACATGTGTATTCTTAATTAACATATGCACTGCAAAATTTACCCAAGAGGATACAAAACTGTTTTGTGATCGCCAGGTTACATTGTTTAATATTCAACTCAGTTCTCCGATGTACTTTTGGGTCCCTTTTGCATCTCCATCCTGGAGAAAACCCACCTCTTCTAGAAAAAAAACTTTAACATGGCTCTAGAAGCACAAAAAATGTTCAAACATGAATGTCAATGTTTTTTGTAGTTGAATGGAATAACTGAATAGGTAGTCGAAACTGAGTCTAATTAAACCTAAGATGATTGAGGGACCAAAAATGGTCATTTTGCCTCTTTGGAATAAGTAAAAAGGAGATGTGTTAGATTTCTAGATTGTCATAGGAATTAAATTAGTGCAAGAGCTCTGCTACATTGTTCTCAAGAGAGCTGTTGTGATTGCTTGACCTGAGCATGAATTTGGTGCCTTTTTAAAAATTTTGCAGGCTAATGGAATCAAACTTGGCTTTACGACCCCTGGCCAATCTGGAGGTGCTGGTTCCTCGTCTTCTCAAGGGGGTGGCTACTGCAGTTTATGGAATGATATACTAGGGGTTATCTTCTTGTTGCTGAGTGGAAAGTAGTCACCGCAGTGTTCCAGTGAACATGAGAACATGACAAAGGATTCAGTTGGATTCAGTTCATTTATGTCAGCTGGGCATAAACCGTAGTCTCAAGCTTTTCCAGTTTCATGCCACTTGGCATCTAGGAATTCTTATTGTTTGCATGTGTAATTACAATAGCAATGCATGGTTTGGGTATCTGATACTTTGATCCGGTTGTTTTTATCATCTGTTTTTTGTAAGCTCATTGTCTATCGTCGAAGTTTATCTTACTTTATCTTACGAGCTTATTCGGTTCTAAAAGCCCCATCTATATGCTTCAAGTTGCATTTGAAAATGATTATTGATGAAATTAACTATTTTAAAGTTAAAAATATGTAAGATGAGAAGCTTATATGCTTCAAGTTGTGTTTGAAAATGATTATTGATGAAATTAACGTTAAAAACATGTAAGATGAGAAGCTTATGTATGATTTTTTTTAAAAAAAATACACCGAACCGAAAAAAATAAATCTGTACTGTTTCAGCTCCATTCACTGTCGAAGGCAGCCGTAGTGTGCGAAAGTATAGCTTTTGGTTACGGCGGAACGTGAGGGCGTCCAGGTGCAGTTGAGTTTATCCTCTTTTTTTTGCGAGGAATATTTTTGTTCTTTAATACTTAGGTAGGGTGTTGACCCTTCTTTTCTTCTTAGTGGACATATATCTTAGCTAAGGCATGGCACATGGATATACATATATAATCAAAAAGTTCCTAAATTACCTTCCAGTAGTGATGCAATGGACAAGGGCATCGCAATTCTGATCATATCATATCATGCTCGAAATTACTTCAGTATTGGACTGTTAAATTAACTGTTCACCTAAGAAGCCATTGCAACACTAACTAACTGAATGATGAGGCAGTATAGAACACAAAAGACAACAGCAATTCTATTGCTTTTGCCCGGAACGAAACCAAGGACTGAACCAAAACGCATCGACAACGACAGCAGAAGATGAAACACCCGGGGCCGAAAACACCACGAATTTTGCCTATCTACACGCTACTACAGCAGAGCAGCAGGAGACCTGAGCAGCTGACGTAGTAATCGCAATCTACAAAGAAGTCCAGACCTGAATGCAGCCTCGGCGAACTGAAAAGAAGCCCCCCGATCAGGATCAGCCCGTGTTGCAGTCGTAGCAGGTGTGGTTGCGGCCGAGGTCCTTGAACCGCTCGTAGCCGTGGCGGAAGACGCCGAGGCCGAAGAGGACGCCGATGAGGAGGGCGACGACCAGGATCACCAAGAGATAGCACCCCACCCTCTCCTTGTTGAACTTGAGCTTACACATGGCGCCGCTCCAGCCTTCCTCGAGCTCCTCCCGGACAGGCAGGCAAGCTGCACGGCCTTTTTATCGGAGAGAAGTGAGGCGAGGTGCGAACTGCAAGCTGCTGCATGCACAAGTGTCGTCCTACCTTGTGCCTCTCCTGGATGGCATGGTATCGGAGTGTCGCTTCAGGGAGAAGCTAGCTAAGCTTGTGACTGTTTCGAGTGATGGGCCTTTACCTTTTAGCCATGTCCGGAATCTTGATTGCGGATAGCCGGATAACTGTATGGACTAATCGTGGACACATGGACATGGCCCTGCCCATGAGGTCAGGATCCGGGATAATGATGATGATTATCAAGTAGTAGTATTTGCAGTGTATCATAGGTGCTGTGAAGTTAATTCTGGGAGAGCAACTTGTGACGACATGATAATGCCGTTTGCTAGAGCAGGAAGGGATGAATGGATTAATGGCTGACCAGGTTGCAGCAGTCAATGCGATCGCGACGCGTACTTGCTCCGATGGGAACGCAATCCAGTTAGCCAATCGCCGGTGCTTGCTCGTCACAATTCCTGTTGGAAATAACGTTCGGTTCAGATCGTCTTGACAATACAGAGCCAAAGCTCTCACGCCCGTTGGATTCACCGGACCGATCCGACGATCCGTGCAGCCCAGCGGAGCTGCAGGTGCCGGCGGCGGCAGCAAGCCCAAATGGAACCACGACCCGACGAGCGAAGCGAGGCGGTGTGGTTGCTTTTGCTTGTCCCGCAAACACTTCTATCGCGCACGGGCAAAACGTTGCTGGAGCGTGAGGTACGGGCTTGCCTGATGCCGAACCGGCGGGTGGGGGCCGGGGCGCGCGCGACGGCGGCGCATGGGAATCACGGCACGGCCGCGCGATGGGGAGGGAGCGGTGCGGCAGCCGGCAGGCGGCGTACCACCGCAAAGCCCCGGGCATCCGGCCGGTCGCGGTCACGCTTTTGCGTGCCCGGAGGCTGGAGAACAACGGTGGCCGAACGGATAGACAACACCGCACGGCGCGCGCAGAATCTCAAAAGAGGAAAAGAAGCATCGAGGGATCGAGAGACTGCGAGGTGAGAGTAGAATGGAAAGCAAACCAGCAACTTCAATCTTCCATCATTTACACACGGTTTCAGGGCTTTTTGTTTCAAAGGATTAAGAAAACAGAGGAATAAAAAAATTATAGGATTGTGACAGAGATAACATAGAATTTCAAAACACATAAAAACACATGAATAATTGTTTAAATAGACTGCAAGCAAAACATAGGAATTAGATAAGATAAATAAGCTTACAAGGAATTTTTTTAAAAGATTAAAGTTCTAGCTATCTTTTCTTTAAAATCTACACATATTGAGCCATTCCTTAAAAACTTCATAGGATTTTAAAAACTCCAATCCACTGTTTCAAAAGGCTATATAGGGAAAATTCATATAGGATTTAAATCCTACAAAATTCCTTCACAAATCCTTTGATTCAAAGAAGACCTTAACTCAGGTAATTTAGCTACTGCTGACAGCCCGCCAAATCACATGAACAACCTACCAAATGGGGGAAGATCGTAATGATTGAAGAAAAGAAACTATTCCTTTCGACCTTAAAAAACAGTACCAAGGCCAAGGTTGAAAGTCCATACCAGACATGCTTAATACTCCTAGATCAAGAAATTTCAAGCACTTACTCAGTATTATGACAGAAAAATTATATTAAAATAACCCAACTAACAACATACCACTTAAAATTTCGAGGGTCTGAGAAAAGGCACCACCCATGTTCATTATGAATGATGCAACATGAGACATGAACATTAGGTCAAATGCCAGGATGATTCCACAGCAAGAACTACTAAGATCAGCATCTTTGCTCTAATAGAAGTGAAACATTTTTGCACTGCAAGAGCTTCAGAAAACAAGGAATAACAAAGCTCAGCGCCCCCGGCCCCGACCACGGCGACGACCGCGTCCACACCCCCGCACCAAAGGTTTCCCTGGTTCCAAACAAAGATTGGTAGGTCAATTGATAGTTCTTGTACTGATCAAACTCAAAACCAGAAGGTTGGGGGGGACTGTATCCTCTACTAGCAAGGTTTCCAGATTTAAGCTATCTGGGAGGATGTAATAGCAAATGTTGTTCCCTCTTATACTGAGGTGATCAAGGGTTACAGGATTTTTCCCTTTCAAAGTGACCTAGACAGTCTTCAAGTGGGTATTCATACCTGAAAAAAGATAATGAATCAGGATTTGTTATAATAAATGGTATTTCAAAATAAACATGCCATGATGTAACAGCCTTATCCACCTAGAAACACCTCATGAAGAAAAGTTAGTGTAGAAAGTGTATAGTGACTATGAATCTCCCGAGCGTATACGAGGGGGTCGGGTCTATATATATACAGCCCAGGCCAGTGGTCTGTCTAACACCCCCACAGTCGCAGCGGGAGGGAACGGACGCAGAGACTAGACCGAAAACTGGTGAACAAAGACGTGGGCAGGCATTTGGTCATTATATCAGCAAACTGATGTGCTGATGGTACATGGAGCACCCGAACCTGTCCTAATGCAACCTTGTCACGGACAAAATAAATATCGATCTCGATGTGCTTGGTGCGTCGGTGATGGACCGGGTTGGCGGTCATATAGACGGCACTGACATTGTCACAGTAGACGATGGTCGCGGTGGAGAGGGGTGCACGGAGCTCCTGGAGAAGCTGTTGAAGCCAGCAGCACTCGGCGACTGCGTGGGCGATGGTGCGGTACTCGGCTTCAGCGCTGGAGCGGGACACTGTAGTCTGGCGTTTTGAGGACCAGGATACGAGAGTGTCACCGAGGTAGACGCAGTAGCCGGACGTAGAGCGTCGAGAGTCGGGACAGCCTGCCCAGTCCGCGTCGGAATACGCGGTGAAGGAGTCGATGGGGCTGGAGCTGAGATGCAGCCCGCTGGAGAGGGTGCCCTTCACATAGCGTAGGATGCGCTTGAGCAGCGCGAGGTGAGGTTCGCGCGGAGCGTGCATGAAGAGGCACACTTGCTGGACAGCGTACGTGAGGTCGGGTCGGGTGAGTGTGAGGTATTGGAAAGCCCCGGCAAGACTCCGATAGTGAGAGGGATCGGCAACGAGGGCGCCATTGGCGGCGGAGAGTTTGGCTCGAGTGTCGACTGGGGTGGCCGTGGGGTGACAGTCGGTCATGCCCGCACGCTGGAGGAGGTCGATGGCGTACTGGCGTTAGGAAAGGAAGAGCCCGTGGATGGAACGGGTTACGGAGATGCCAAGGAAATGGTGGAGAGGACCAAGATCGGTCATGACGAACTCAGAGTGGAGTCGGGCCATGATCTGGTCGAGGAGAGATGTCAAAGACACTATGAGGACAATGTCATCGACATAGAGAAGTAGATAGGCAGTGACGGAGCCGATATGGAAAGTGAATAGGGAACTATCGGACACAGAGGCCATGAAGCCGATGTGCCGAAGATAGGCAGCAAAGCGCTGATACCAGGCACGAGGGGGTTGTTTGAGGCCGTGGAGAGAGCGTTGAAGGAGACAGACGTCGTCGGGCCGAGAAGGGTCGACGAAGCCTGGGGGCTGCTGGCAGTAGACTGTTTCCGTCAGGTGGCCGTGAAGAAATGCGTTCTTCACGTCTAGTTGATGGATCGGCCAGGAGCGAGAGGCAGCCAAGGTGAGGACGACTCGGATGGTGGCGGGTTTGACAACGGGACTGAAGGTCTCGTCGTAGTCGACACCGGGTCGTTGGGAGAAACCCCGGACTACCCAGCGAGCCTTGTGATGGGCAAGGGAGCCATCGGCGTGGAATTTGTGTTTGAAAATCCACTTACCGGTCACAATGTTGGCGTCGGGAGGTCAGGGAACGAAACGCCAGGTCTCGTTGTCCATTAGGGCCTTGTACTCGTCGGCCATAGCCGCGCGCCACTGAGGGTCGGCCAAGGCTGAGTGAGAAGTCGTCGGGATGGGCGAGATAGAGCTGTGGACGGCGGAGAGACTGTAGCGCGGATTGGATCGGAGAGACCCGGTCTGGGAGCGGGTGACAATGTGAGAGGTGGAGGGAACTGGAGCCGATGGGGGTGCGGGAGTAATGGGAAGAACTGGTCGGGTGGGGGTGTCATCGGCTCCGAGTCGGCGACTGTAGACAAGAGGAAAAGAAGGAATTAGATCGGCCTGAGCCGATGAGGTCGGGTGGGCCGAATATTCCAATCGGTCCGATAGAGATGGATCAGCCAATAGGGTGGGGGGAGCCGATGGAAAGTGAGGAGCTGATGGAAGTGGGGTGTCCGATGGAGAGGGAACGGTATCGGCTGAAGGATAAATAGGATCGGTATTGGCCGATAAAGGTGGGTCCGATGGGGGTCCGATGGTGGGGACATGGGACCGAGTAATGGTGGGAGATGTGACGGGTAAATCCTCAGCAGCGGCCGATGAGGGGGCCGATGAAGAGGGCAGTGGAGAAGATCTGGTCGGCACGGTGTTGGTGAGGAGGAAGTCGAGATCACTAGAGGAGGATCTCGGATGAAGGAGACCGAAGGGAAAACACGTCTCGTCAAAAATGACGTGACGAGAGACGAGGACCCATCGGGTGGAAAGGTCGAGGCATCGGTACCCCTTGTGAGAGGTGGAATAGCCGAGGAGAATACAGGCGGTGGAGCGGGGAGCGAGTTTGTGGGAAGCTGTGGCAGTGAGATTTGGGTAGCAGAGGCACCCGAAAACGCGAAGGACGGATCAGCAGATCAAGGACGTGAGAAGCCGATGGGAAGTAGGCAGCGGAATAGGTGAGGAGTGGCCAGCCGATGAGGAGTGGTTGGCCAATGGGGAGTAGGCAACGGAGTAGGTGAGGAGTGGCCAGCCGATGAGGAGTAGGCAGCGGAGTAGGTGAGGAGTGGCCAGCCAATAAGGAGTGGTTGGCCGATGGGGAGTAGGCAGCGGAGTAGGTGAGGACAGAGTGGGTGGGTCAGAGAGTGGTTGGGTCACGGACGTGCGAGGATTCACGTCCGTGAAGAGAAGATTCACGTCCGTGGACTCGTGGAGGCCAAGGAGTGGGGCGGACGCGAAAAAGGCAGGGAGTGGCCAGATGCGAAGAGAAAATGTTCGCGTCCGGGAGGCAGGGATTCGTGTCCGTGGACACGTTGGACTGGCTCGAACGTGAGGGGAGAAGGTTCGCGTCCGAGAGCCGTTGAGCGTGTCGGAAAGGGCAAGAACCGAGGGAGGTTTCCAGCCGATGGAGACGACGAGCGCAGAGGTGCGCCGGTATCAGAGAAGGAGAGATGCACGAAACAAGAGGAAGAGCGGAGACGGGTGCGAGGAGGGACGAGGAGGCGGATCGAGACCGTCGCCTGGTCGCGCGGAGGTGGGCGGAGAAAAGGTGACTGTGGGAGAGACGGAGAGAAGAAGAAATGGAGACGAGAGAGCGAGGGGAGTACCGGGAAGAGAGTCGGCGACGGGAAGAAGACGTCGACGACGAGGAGGAAAGGGTCGGCTCGCCGGAGGGAGAAGCTAGCGCCGAGATGTCTAGACTCGCTCTGGTACCATATAGAAAGTGTACAATGACTATGAATCCCCCGAGCGTATACGAGGGGGTCGGGTCTATATATATATACAGTCCAAGCCAGTGGTCTGTCTAACAGTTAGAAACATGCCAACCATCTTCAATTTCCTATCATCTATGTGACACACTGCCACGCCCCACAATTTCAAAGGATTCATTAAGGGGCCAACAAAAGTTAGGTTAGGTAGCTTAGAAATATAGTGATTTGACAGCAGGGTCCATTAGAATATATCCCATTGCATTTTTTGAATTCTCAACACCAACTTATCCATGCAACCACACTCGCTGTCTGTACATCCCACTGTTATAGTTTTATTGATAGACTTAGAGAGAAAGATTTAAATACAAAAATTACCTCCCAAAACTGGTAGTCAACAGTGAACCTCATATAATGGTATATAAAGATAAGATTGACTCAACGTGGACAGATCCCATGTAGGCCACATTAATCAAACCATCTATGAACCTGAAGAACATTATTTCAGCAATACAATGTAGTAATAATTTACTGCTTTAACGGCAAAAGCATCAGAAAACTGTTCCTCACAAGAACACAAGGCATGTTCAGTCTCAGGCAAACAAAACGCAGCAAAAACGTGTTCAATAGTTCTCCCATACGTCGAATCTGAACACAATGCTAACAAATCCTAGTAACACAAGCACAGGGGAGAACCCCTAAAAATTTCAAAATTTCCATACTAGCGACCTGTGGCCTGTGAGCGAGGTCAGAGCTTACCAGTGATGGTGCCGTGAACGACGGTACCGTTCTTGAGCTCGATGGTGACCGTCTCGTTGTTCAGCTTCATCAGAAACCTGCAGCGAAACCCCACGCCCAAATCCGCACCAAAAAGCGGGAGAAATTTGCACCATATGGATCAGCAAGGAGAGACGCAGGGAAAACGAAGCGGAACAAAACTAAGTGGAGGAGAAGCGGAGCCTCACCTGACAAGCTTCATCTTGGAGGCGGCAGGGAGGAGCGGAGGCGGCGACGAACCACGGGGTGGAATCGGCGGAGCTCGAGCTGTTCGCTTTCTCGGAGCGGGAGGAGCGAAACCCTAGTTTGATCTGGCCGAAACGCCAAGGTGTCGCGTCGGCTAACTTGGACCGTTGTTGGGTTTCCTTTTGTTCTTTTCCTCTTAGGAAATTATTATGGATTATTCTCGTCGAGCTAGTAAACAGTACAATTTTTATAAATTTATTTATTTATACTAGAAAAAATAACCATAAATTACAATGGGCAAATTAAAATTAAGATAAGCATTAGATGATTTGGATTCAATTTTCGTAATGCAAGTCCTCTTAGAAAACGTAATCATCACATGAACATGTTAGGTAACTTAGTATATTCTATTTATTTCTTGTCCATCAGCTCCCACAACAGCTAAGATTTTGTAGGAAAAAAATTATTTCTCACATCCAACTATAACAGGTCTAATGACATGGCATCTATTACCTATATGCTTTTCGTTAGCTCTTTGTTTGGCACCTTAGATTCGTTCACCGCGATGTTACTGTATCAAAGTGCCATGTAAAAGGGAAGAAAATGCAAAGTTGAGTAGAGAGAACATGAACGGGGGGTGTAAGTTGACCGGCCACGAACTCACTGTAGGATAAGATGTTCTAAAAGGTAGATAGAAATCATAGTTAGCAAAAGATTAAATTGTGAACCAAAATTTTATAACATCTAGCCTTTACTAGCATTTCTACCGTCTCAAAGCTCAAAGTAAATTTAAAAAAAATAAAATGAGAAGAAAAGATAAACAAATTTTTTCTAAGTTTAAAGATTGGCTATATTCACTTATCTTCATTGGAGCATTCACGTAAGTGATGCTTACTCATTTGGTCACGAAATCTAAAGATAATCTTATATGGTTTTTTTTACTTCGAAAGTTAAATCCTAAAACCTTTCACAACATCATTAGATCTTTCATAATTTTCTAAGAAATCACTATAAACAACTTTGAAGCCGTCTAGTTACATCGAGATGCTAAAAGTAATAAGATATGTTTCTCTCTTGAAACACTAAGCAATAGAGACTTAAGAAACAACACAAAGATTAAGAAAGTATGAAATAAATTAGTACAAATTAACTCTTAGACTTGCATAAAGTTACACTAGCTAAAATGTGTTCCAAAAGACATCAGGGAGTAAAAGAGAATAGGTATTTATAGATAAAATGGAGCTAACTAGCCGTTTGTACCCGTTATACAAAACCATTTGAAAACCGTATAAAATCGAACAGTCTAGTAGTATGTTAAATTGTTCGACTATTTATATTTTTCTAATGGTCATTGATCAATTAGCCGTTATCCTATAAAGAGCCAAAAAATCCGACTTATATCGTATTGTCTATTGCACATTGTCTAGTACTATTATTGGACAAACCAACAGTCACACTTTGTCTAGTGTCCATCAGACAAAATATGGATTGGATTGTCTGCCACCGCTTCAAACTGTTTGGCTCAAGCCGATCACAATAGGATCGGACTATTCGAACGATGTTAGATTGTTCGGTCAATTTAATTCTTTTGTTCGGCTAACATGTGACCACTCCAGACATTAAACTAGCCGGATATTCCGATCAACTCCGAATTGATTAACTCAACACTTGATCATACACGATCAACACATGATCTTGTGATCACTATTGAGCCGAACAATCCGATATTGACCAAGGTTGTCCAGTTTAGATGTGATTATCGGCCTGACACATGTTGGGTTGGATTGTCTGGTATCATCTAGATTGTCCGACCCATACGTTTTCAAAACAAACAAGATACAACAATAAGAACTTTTTGCTCAAAAGTTTTAGAGGTTTTAGCACTTGTTTTAAAGAGGCTAGAGACCTAGTGTTCACTGCACCTAGATTTTAGGGAAAAAAGGAAACATACCTCTATCGTATTTACCTAGCATCTAAAATGTGTTTTGACATACTGAGACTCCTTATAAATCCATTATTCCATCACACCCGATCTTTGACCATAGTATGTTCAATACATTATCATCAAAATCCTAATTCTCTTTCAATCACACTTAAAAAAATTGATTAGTCCGATGATTATATTATCATTACTCATCAAAACTATAACACATAGGAGTCATAAGCTTTCATCCACTTATAGGCTAATTAAGTAGGTTGGCCCGTGGATTACCTTGCTTAATTGGTATAAGTGGGTTCGTGGGTCAGCCCACTTACAACTCTAAAGAGGGTCAACAAATAAGCAAATAAATGGTGTGTAAGAAAAGAGTGTATGATCATAATAGCAGAGAGATACGCAATGGCCCTAACCAAACGTAAATCATGCAAGACAATTTGATCATTTCTAACAATATGGGATTATGATAACCACCACAAATATTTTCCAATCAATTGAAATGTGTATGAATGGGGGTATAGTATACAGCCATTTACACCAATTCTAGCACTACGTAATACTTTTATGACTCCTTAATACTCATCATTGTATAAGAATCACCAGCTACGATCTAAACGACAACACAATTTAGAACAATTGTTTATCAGACCTAACAAGAATCACCTCAGGAACACGAATCGTGTCCTTGTCTTGCTGCTTGTGTTCGTTGTCCTTCCAACCATATGCATTGGGTACCCACTAAACTCCGATGCTCTTGTCGAGCCCTCCACTGTACGCCATGCAGCAATTGCTGACACAGCACCTGCTAGCCTAGAAGGATTTTCACGGGGCCTTCGTGGCCTCTGATCACGCCCACCCTAGCGAGGGCGCCGCCACCACTCGTTTGTTGGTACCACAGGCCGATGGTCTTGTCGGCGGAGCCTGTGCATACCAGGTCGCCGGCGATGCACAGGCAGAGCATGGCCATGTCGTCCGCCTTCACGTTGCAAAGAGAGGCTCCGCACCGGCCAGGTTCAACCCGGCAACGTACACACGCCGGACCCTGGCGTCGGCGCTTACCACGAGGGGGCGTTCCACGACACGCCGTCCTGGCCGGGAGATGAGGATGCCTTGACGTGGCTGCCGGCGGAGGCGGAGTAGATGATGCTCATGTCAGCGGCCACGGCATTGATGGCGTCGTCGTGGGCGTGGATCGACTCTAGGTACTTGAGGCCGGAGATGCATCAGACCTGGAGCATCGATCTTGTCCCAGAAGCCCGAGTACACGACGCCGTCGTGCACGACGTGGCAGAAGATGCTGTCGGCGTGCTCGATTCAGAGCAGGCGGCTGGTATGCATGTACGTAACTAGTGTCATGACGAAAAATCTTTCCCATGTATAAACACCTTCTAGACTGCCGCAACACCCGCCAGACGCGGACTCGGCCATCCTATTGCGTGAAGAACGCCCTGCGTCCCGTGGCGGTGAGCGCCTTGACAGACCTTTCCCGGTGCGGTGCCCGAACAGCGTGAAGCGGCGGAGATCCGGCTGCTGCCATGCGACGATGTCGGCGCCGTATGCATGAACCGATCTGATCTGGATGCAGGCAAGCGTTTTCTTTCCACACCCGTACGGGTGCACGCACGCATCACGAACCGACCTGGACGCGGGTCTATAAGTGGGTCTCCCGCGCACACTCCGCGTTCTCTCCTACTCCCGCGCGGACGACGACCGGACGAAGAGGTAGAGAGGGACACGGAAGATCGAAAGGGACACGGACGACGTACCAAACGACCACGAAAACACCTTTAAAATTATTTTTTAAAATGTTGGTAGAAATATAGTTTTTATTAATATTTTTTAATTATATTGAAGATGCACTCACGCACACACCATCACACTTACACACCTACAAATACTCCCCATAGTTAACATATGTTCAAAAAGTTGGAGAACAATTATAAATTAATGTCTTAACTAAATCATATAATCCCTCATTTACATGTCTTCTATACATGAATTAAAACATCTATAAAAATATCGCATACATATATATACATCTCTCTAAAAATAAAAGTATATATACTAAGAAAGAAACAGTGCTAGATTAAGATAAATCATGATGTTCGATCTAGATACGAATCAGGCTACTCAATTATATCGTTAAAGAATTTTTTAAGTTATATTTAAAAAAAGAAATATCTATCAGTATAAATACAATAAGAAGAAGAGGACATCAAAATTTTAAACCAAATATAAGCTACATTAAACCAAAATTCAATAAATTGTATCACTACTAGCCGTTGACTACATCTTATCGCTACATACTAGTTGATAGGTTATATATGCTCTTGTCTTATATTCTAATCATTAAATATATATAAATAAAAGTAAAGTTAACATTAAGGACTTAAATCTATATAAAAATATCTCTGTGTATTTTTTTTTCTACTATCTCGTGAGTACTTTAACATTAGCTAAAACCTATATCATATTGTAGTTTGGTATCATTGATACTCATCTATTCAAAAAATAATAATTAAAGACCATAAGTTGTAATGGCAGCTAGATTAGCTAAGTCCAACCGAATGTTCTAGACATGTTATATCTAATTTATTAAGTATTATGTTTTAGGACGGAGTAAGTCACTTTTAATTTTTTTTAATCCCTATTCCTCCTTATCGATCTTTCTTTCCCCTCATATCCTGAAAATGCTATCGACCAGAACACTAATTAGCGTTGTACATGCCTTAAAAGGCAAAACCCTTCTAAGATATTTTTCTTTTTAAAAGATGAATTCATAAGAAGAGTTACCGACTATAATGTTACTGAATTTCTTGTTTACTCTGAACTATTATGTGATCTATCGACCAGAACTTTTGCTAATTCCATTGAGAACATAAGTCACTGAGTAAGATAACTCCAATAAATAAATCCTTTATTTATGCTCATGGGGAAAATAAAACAGAATGTTCAGTAAGGGTGGATCATTATCCTGCAAGATTATTTGCTCAAAACTTCACGCTATAAAACCAAAATCCACAGAATGAAAGATTGGGGAATATACAACGGGATGATACTCAAAATTCTATTATACTCGGAGCAGAAGCATGAAAGGCACAAAGGCCAGATCACCCTATCGCGTTAATGACTAAACTGAACGCCTGAATCCTTCTCTATGATGATGAAGTTGCTGCCATCTTCTTCTTAGGTGGTGGATTTCCTCCGGAGAGCAACACATAAGCATAGAAACAAACCATGGCAGTGCTGCACCATTTTGGAGACAGGGTAGCAATATATCAGGTACTCATTTACCCAAAAAGAAGGCTTAAGATGAACAATAGAGAGCACAATACCTCAGAGATGCATAGAAGGCCCAAGGGAGGATTCTATTTGTCTGCACAAACAAAACAAAGATCAATACGACTAATACGTAAATGCTACATGACAATGGGTAAGTAATAATGGTGGTTACCAAGATGTAGGCATGAGAATACTTCCATGCTAGGATAACAGAAATTGCTGCAAATAACAAATAGAAACTGGTCAATAAGTATTGTGTACATTGTTGATTGTGGTTACATTTAACTCATACATATAACGGGCTTAGTATAGCAATAATGGACCCACCTGCTTGGCCCAAGATAAATGTGAAACTGGATTTTCCACTCCTCCAGAAATTTATACTGAGAGTACCAAGAAAGAGCATGGCAAGCCCTGGTGCAACACCTAAAACAAGACTTATGGTACTTCTTGAGAAAATGTATCCTAGAAGGCCCACACAGAACAGAAGACCACCTGCACTATCATATGAATCATTGTTACTCCGTTCGTAAAAGAATGTGTTCTTGTTATTTGTTATGCAGATACAAGCAAGATAAAAGAATCTATATTTCACTACTACATCCACAGAATTTACAGAACAAAAGTCAAAGGTGAACCTGCTGGAAAAATGAGTCCATGCCTGGAAATTGTCAATGAATAAGGAAATGTAAATGTGGACATGAAATAAAGCAGTAATGGCAGTATTGTTTCCACTGATTTAAGACTATTTATTGATGCCTCATATCTATGTAATAAAAACTGAGGTGTTTCTGAACCTTGTGGTACCGATCAAAACATATGACAACAGTTCCAGGCGATTATGCAATTAAAAGCTCACCTTTACTTGCAAGTAGTTATTTGTACACTCCTATATCAAACAAGGAGGGAAAAACGACACTTTACAACATATGAGTTCTCCTAGCACAAATCCATGTAGTGACTTAGTATCAATGTTCTACATTCATGAAACTCAAACTTACCAAAAGGGATCCCAAGACAAAAGTCATGGATTTTTGCACTCCTCTTCTGGGTAACAGGATCTTCATCTGCTTCTACTAATTCCTCGGTTTGATTTGATCTGAAGTTCAACTGATCAACTTGAGCGTCCTCATTTGCACATTTTGTTGAAACTTTAGCACCAACACCAAACGGCTTCATACCCACCCCACCGATGGAGATGGAAAACTGAAGCAACATAATATGCAAATAGTTAAAATCCTACTTGTTTTGCTTTTAGTTGTTTTAATCAAAAAAACATTGTAGAAGTTACACTCCATGTAAAACTTATTAGCAAGGGAATACATAAATATACAAGTACACATCAAAACTTTATCATGTACATTTTCCAGAGGGGGGGAATAGGAGTGTAGATGCCAAAGTGCATCCCTCGCGATGCATCCAACAAAATCCATTTATTTACACAGGTGATACGTGAAATGTGGAGTACTCTGATAACAGCACATTCAGAACAAATTAAAATTTGGTTCTTTCTTTCCTCTTGAGTTCCTTTTAACAAGGACATGAATACATGTTGCGCTAGATACTTGATACCTTACCATATTCGGAGGACATCAGAGAACAAAGTCTCAATAAAAAAAATTCGTACAAAAAAAATACACCTCAAACAACAATAGCACGATTTCTAGTGTTTATTTCGCCAAATTTCCATCACCCGCTTAACCAAATGAACACCACCGAAGAACCATTTTGTTCACCTATTAGAGATCTTTTTTTTCATCTAACAACGAACACTACACCTTCAACAATCAAACATGAAGGGAACAAGAACACCAAATCACTCACTGCACTGATACATAGGGTTTACCGTTTGGATCGGGACCGTACCTTCGGGGAACCGGAGAGAGGATTCTGCGGCCACCGGCAGGACGAAGGAGCTCTAAATACCGAAAGCCTCCGGTGCGCGGCTGCCGCCGCCGCCGCGCCTGATCCGTGGAGCTGCGCCGCCACAGCCATGGGCGCTTCGAAACAGAACCGGGATACTTCGGAAGATTCTCCAGGGGGAGAATTGAGAAAGGTGGAAGGGTTGGGACTTGGGAGAAGTCGAGCGCTGCAGGGCGTTGGCATCGACGTTCGTAGCCGTCGGATTCTATACTTGACAGTCCAGATCATGCATCTCCGGTTAGGAGAAGAGTCTGAACCGATAATTTTGATCTACAGTTTGTTACCTCGATCGAAGAGAAATTGATGATTAAAATTCAGAAATTTCACTTGAATCTCTGAAGAAATTTACCGAAACAGCATGTCATTTCCATCGGGTTGGCATTAATCTGTGTTCCAATTCCAATGCAGTATAAATTGTTGTGTGACAGATGAGATCTTTGCTTCATTCAAGAAAAATGGTTAGGTTATCGTAAAGCCATCAAATCATTGTCATTTTCTCAAAAAAACCAACTCATCATCAAGCAATTGATCGATCAAAGAACTCAACAATCTTTCTGGGCTGAACTGAATTTTCCATTGATTGAACAGGTTTTTCACGCCATCTTCTCTGCCACATTTCCAAATATAATTCTAAAAGGACTTTGATTTTTTACCACCGGAGAGAAGAATTGTTTACTGTGTACCATTTTGGACACAAAATACTGACATGTGGTCGCCATGACACCTGGATGATATGGCGCTGGATGTGAATTCTTAAGTTTGTCCTTCTTCCTCCCTATACTCACTCTCTTCCACCCCCTCTCCCTAGCCGACGTGCCACCCTGAGCTCCACATGAGGTTCTTCATGCCTAGGAGCTCCAGCTATCCCCTTCTGGTCGATCTCAGCAAGTGCATCAACTGTCTTCCTCATCGCAGTGGCCATTGTCGTTGGGCTGGGTCACCGCCTCCCCATGGCTTCCTCCATACAAAAGGCGGAGCAGGGAAAGAAGGGGCATCGTGCCCGAGTCCACCACAGGACGAAGATAGAGAGGATGTCGATGACAGAGGTGTTGAAGACGAGCATGACGGCCACGTCGAGCTGGACGTAGGGCAACGTAGGACAGTGGCGACGATAGCGGTCGTCGCTAGGGCATCCTCACCATTTGACGGCTCTAGTATCCTAGCCTCTAGATCTTGAGGTGGCAGAGGATGGGGGAGCGGTGGCTGCAGGAGGCAACGAAAGGAGAGGGACGGAGAAGAGAAATAGGGAGGGGAGGTGGAGGGAGGAGTGAACAAACTTGGAGTAGTAGAGCTTGCTCGATATCTTCCCACTCCAGTATCACCGCCCACTTAATTTGCAGGATTGCAGATCAATTGCAGAATGGAGTTCGCGACGGACAACATCTTCCGGCCGATGCGTCGCTTGTTCGCGTGGACGGTGGGCTACATCCTGTTCTGCGAATTCTACATCCAGGAGCTCGAGTCCAAGGCTAAATGGCTGGGTTGCCAGCGCGACGATGTGAAGAACCAGGTGAGGTCGGCGGAGAGGCTGAAGGGGATGGAAGCGACCAACCAGGTGAGCTACTGGTTCGAAGCCGTTGCCTCGCTTTAGCTTCGTGCAGACGGCATCGTCGCGGAGTTCCCTAGAGGAGGCGGCGCGGGGCTTGGCCTGCGTGAGAGCTACCGGCTGAGCAAGCGGGCCGACGAGGCACTCGCCGAGGCCGTGTCCCTGGTGGAGCAAAGATCCACCTTCCAGGAAGTGGCACACACGCCTGTGTTCGTCTGCACCGAGGTGCTCCCGACGGCGAGCCCATCGATTGGCCTGGACACCCTCGTGGCGCGGATCGCCAATGCCTTCCAGGAGAGCCGCACCAGCATGATCGGCATCTATGGCGCGCCCGGCGACGGGAAGACCGCCCTGCTGCACCACTTCAACAACACCTTCCTCTCGGAGTCCGCGGCGTCCATGGACATACATCTCGCCATCTACGTGGAAGTCCCGGAGCATTACAGCGCGGGCACCGTGCAGAAGGCGGATCCAGACCCTCTGCCTTTAGGGCTAAAGGCATAGAGTAGCGTGATTTTTGGAGTGTTTTTAGGCATACAATACATTTTTCTGTTTTTACACTGCTGCTACAGAAAAAATAACTGCAAATCACCGTTTTATACTGTAGTTACGGACTCCGTACGCCTCTGCCTTTAGCGTTAAAGGCAGAGGATCCGGATCCCCAGAAGGCCATCGGCTCCCGTCTAGGCATTCGGTGGGATGACGGGAAGAGCACCAAGGAAAAGGCGCTTGCCCTGTGCACGTATCTCCACAGGTGGAATTTCGTGCTCCTCCTAGACGACGTGTGGGAGCCCCTTGACCTCGCTGATCTCGGAGTCCCCGGTCCTGCTGACGACGCGGCTTGAGCACGTGTGCGACCAGATGGTCGTGACGAGGAAGATCAATGTGGAGTGCTTGTCTGCGGGTGATTCGTGGGAGCTGTTCAAGCACAAGGCAGGCAACGCACTCAGCACTAGCTGGGAGATTCAGCCGCTTGCCCAGGCGGTGGCGTCGCGATGCGGTGGCCTGCCCCTTGGTCTCATCACGGTTGCACGGGCCATGGCTTGCAAGAGGGTAACGCAGGAGTGGGAGCATAGCGTGGCGGTGCTCGATTTGGCTCCATGGCAGCTCGACGGCGTCGAGGCAAACCTCCTCATCAGCTTGAAGCGGAGCTAATGACATCTTATGGGACGATAGCCACAGGATCTGCCTCCTGTATTGCTCTCTGTTCTCAGGAGAGACGTCCAAGGAATTACTTGTGGAGAGCTTCATAGGAGAAGGATTTGTGAGCGATGTTTCTGCTGATGACATGGATGATCTCTACAACAAAGGCCATTACACGCTTGGTATTCTAGCGACCTCCTCTCTGCTGGAAGTAGCCGGTGACTACCATGTCACCATGCATCCCATGGTGCGAGCCATGGCCTTGTGGATAGTTGCAGATTGCGGCAGGATTGAGAACAAGTGGCTAGTACGAGCAGGTCTTGGGACAAGCGCTGCGCCGAGGGCAGATAAATGGGAAGCCGCTGAGAGGGTGTCACTAATGCGTACTGACATCCATGTGCTGAACGACACGCCAACATGATCTGTTTTGAGAACGTTGCTGCTCCAGAGCAATCGGCTACTGGGGAGGATACGCTGCTCCACGACTTCTTTAGCTTTATGCCTTTGTCTCAGGTTGTTGAACCCATCGGATACGATGATCACCGCAGTGCCGTCCGAGATCAACCTGCTGGTCACTCTGCAATACCTTCGCCTCAACAACACGATTATTCGGTCCTTGCCCGCTGGAATAAGAGCCCTGGCGAACTTGCGTTTCTTGTTGCTGCCCAATGTGCCCGTCCAAACCATTGCCGCCGGCGTGCTAAACCCACTCACCGCGTTGCAGGCCTTGTGTATGGACCACTGCTGGAGCAGCTGGATGGACGTCGGGAGCTCTGAGTT
This sequence comes from Oryza coarctata, assembly GCA_030770085.1. Lineage (NCBI taxonomy): Eukaryota > Viridiplantae > Streptophyta > Magnoliopsida > Poales > Poaceae > Oryza > Oryza coarctata. The sequence continues at coordinate 12,111,587 of CM061468.1, forward strand.
TGAGTCGGGTGACTCGAGAAAACGAAGGCGGAACGACCTTAGGCAACGCGGCAACCTGCGTGAACTCGAGAGCCTGACAAGCTTGCAGATGCTTGACATATCCGTGAAAACGCTCCACTCTCTGGAGAAGCTCTCAGAGTCTCCTCATCTCGCAGAGCACTTGCGGGATCTGCACGTCCAGGACTACAGCGACTTGCCGAGCCTCCAGTTTTCGCCTTCCAGCCTCTGGAGGCACATGAGCAGATTGAAGAGCATCAGCATCAGTGGTTGCTGCAATCTCGAGAACGTCCTTATTACCGGAGGTGGATACAACGCCGAGGAACTATGGTTACTTGATCGGACTGTCGGCATGATGCGTTACAGGGTGCCCGATGAGAATGTTGACGTTGACAACGTGTTTCGTCCAAAGACTAGCCTGTCACTGGACATGGACCATCGCAACCTGGTACCTCTGCTGCCTTCTCTCCAAAGTATAATCCTTCGCAAACTCCCAAAGGCCAAGATTGTCTGGCAGGGTGGCAGCCTGGAGTATTTATCATCCTTGAGCATTTCATCCTGCAGTGGACTTGAGCACCTTATATCCTACAGCACAGAAGGATCGAGCCACGGATCGCCTACGGAGACGGTTTTTCCAAGCCTCAAGGAGTTAGAGTTGCACGACTTTCCAAACATGAGAAGCATATGCCCTGAATGCTTCGCTGTGAATTTCCCAAGCTTGGCGAGCCTCAAAGTAGTAAGATGCAGCAGGCTCAAGAAGCTGAATCTTGTGGCAGGATGCCTGAGAGAACTCCAGTGTACACAGTCATGGTGGAACAAGCTAGAATGGGAGGATGAGAATCTGAAATTGGTTTTCTTGCCTTCCGTGAAACCGTTAGCTTAGCCTCCTTATGGACAAGCTCTCACTTTAGGTAGCGTTTGCAACAGATCTGGTGAAGAAGCTGTAAAACTAATCTGACGCCGCTTGTATTGGTCCACAGCTACTGATGGATGGTTCAGTCTGGACTGAATGGCGCAGTTTGTTTTCATGCCCATTTATAGGTAGGAAATGTGGCAACAGTAACACCAGCTACAGTGAAGTTGACAAGGTAGATGGCGTTTATTTTAGCACTGGGAATTGCTAACATGGTATTGAGTATTCAACCTGCTAAACAGATCATTTCTATCAAAAGGGTCCTGTATGGACATCAATAGTTTCATTCATGGTTCTTGTACTGCTGCAATTCTTTGTCAAACAACAAATCTCTTTGCTGATGCGAGCACATAACGTCATGTAATTCTGGTATTCTCGTGAAGGAATCTGAACTGAGAATTTTGATCTACAGTTTACAATCTATCAGAGTGTCAGATCCACAGGTTTTAGTACTGGTTTCTTGCCCTCTTGGGTGCTATTGTGGAACTAATGCTTAAAATTCAGAAATTTTAAGCATGATTTTCAAAGACAACACGCAATCTTCATGGGTGCAGCGTTGTACATTTTTCATGATCATTGAGATAACGTGCTAGAGCCTAGAAATGAGTGAATTTGCACTCAAGATGCAAATTGACTTTTCCCCATCACACCCATCGTCCGACAATTTGATCCATCAAATAACCAAACAATCTATCTGAACTAATCTGAATTTTCCATTGGTCACGGAGTGTGACTGAAGCAGAGGACTGGAGAAACACCTTGGCCTCCGGCTCAATCAATACTTCTCGGTAAAATTATTCACATTTTGCTTTTTTTTCTCTCTTTTCCAAGCAAAAAAAATCCCCATTTTTCTTGCCAGGATTGTACTGTATGTACTCCAGTTTTGTCACTCTTTCAGCAAATATTATTGGCAGCAATTTTTCGCTCTACCCAATTCTTTCCACCCGACAAGTACTGTTCTTTGATCATGGTGTGCTTCGTCGTGCTAAGTTTCCCGCGTTTAGCTAGCTACACGGCTACACCATGTGATTCGTGACCTCGTCGGGCAAGTCCCAGAGAACGCAGTCAGAGGCAAACAGGCCCGACATATCGGAGGCTCCTCCCTTCCCGCTGTCCTTGCCGTCGTCCGCGTCGTCGTCGCAGCCGCTGCTGCCGACGCTATCGTTGCCTTTCTCCGGCAATGCCCGCCTGGCCTCATCGGTGCTGGAGCTCCCGCTGTACAGGCTCTGGTGGCTCCACATCGACGTGCCCTGGTCCCCGTCGCCGCCGAGGACGTAGCTCGGCGCGGCAGCTCCGTCGTACCGGAACTCGGCCTGCGCGTGCGCCGGGTTGTACGTGGCGTACATCCCGGCTAGCCCCTCAGACATGTCGCAGGGTGGCCACGGCTTGTCCTCCGCGGGAGCGGCGGTGGGTGCTGCGACTGCGGCGGTGGAGGGCTCGCTCATGATGGCGCGGGACAGGCCCAGCTTGATGCGCTCGATGGTGTCGTCAGCGGCCTGCGGTGGCGCGGAGGGGAAGCAGGGAGCGGTGAGCGTGGACGCGCTGGCACCGGCCGCCATGACGTCGGGCACGGCGGGCGAGGGGAAGTCGGAGGGGCGCTTCTTGGTGAGGAGGTGGAGCATCTCGTCCTTGAAGCACCCCAGGGCGGCCTCGGCGAGATGCGCGACCTGCGGCGGCGCCAGCGTGGTGGCGATCTCGGCCATGAGGTGCGAGAAGGACTTGTGCGTGACGGGGTCGATGCCCATCCCGGACAGCTTCTTCTTCAGCTTCGTGTTCCAGTGGTTCTTCACATCGTTGTCCGTCCTCCCCGGCAGCTGCGCCGCGATCACCGACCACCTACACGTCTCACATTGTTCAACACATTGCCTAAACGACGAGATGGCGTGGATATTTCATTGTTACCTGTTGCCAACGACGGAGTGCAGCTTGATGATGGTCTGCTCCTCGGCGTCGGTGAACTCGCCGTGCTTGAGGTCGGGCCGCAGGTAGTTGGTCCACCGCAGCCGGCAGCTCTTCCCGCACCGCTGCAATCCTGCCACGTTCCAGCAACACCCAGTCAGAGCCACACCCAGTCAGTACCGGCTGCAGCTCAACCACGCATTCGCCGGGGTCCCAGTGTCAGCGCCACGGACGCGCGCGTGCGTACCAGCGTTCTTGGGGATGAGGCGCCAGTTGCGCGTGCCGTACTGCGTGATGTAGGAGAGCAGCTTGTTGTCCTCCTCGGGCGTCCACTGCCCGCGCTTCACGTTGTCCTTCTCGCAGCACGGGACCCGCCCCATGATGTCGCCGTCCGTCCGTCGAGGTGTGGAGAGATTCCGCTTCCGCGGCTGCTGCTGCTGATGAGGAGGAAGGCGACCGCGCCTGCGTGCGTGCGTGCGGCGCTCACACGGGGCGCCGCGTGTATAAATAGGCGCGCCGGTGGCACGGTGGGAAGGAAGGGTGTGTGCGCACCGGGCGCGCACGGGCGAAGGCGGCATGGGCGGCATAAAGAATTCAACGCCCGCGCAACGCGTGAGTTCCTCCCAGGGGGCGGGACAGGTTGCCCACCCGCGCAGCGCCGGGTCAACCCCCTGGTCCAAGACGCGCCCTCCCGGCGCCACTCGCGTTCTCGCCATCTCATTCACTGACGCTCTACACGCTGCACTGCTCCGCTCGCGGCGATGAGATCGACGCAGTGGATGGCATCGATGACGACGACGGGTTGAGAACTTGAGATGTACTGCTTTCTGACACCTTAGATTTACCCTGTGCCAAATGCATAAAGAGATGGAGCTTACTGCTGCAGTTCTCTACTTCAGTTCAGCCAAAAACTGAGATCTGAATGGTCTATCTGGCAGAACATATACAACTCCGTAAAATTATCAGATAAATTTTAGTGTTTGCTTGTAATGTTGCTAGATTAACACCGGTATTCACTAATATAAACCTTCTGAACAAAGCAGAGTATGAATAATGATCTTTTGTCTAAACAAATTTAAAACCATAGGTTCAGAATAAACAGAAAAAAAAGGGTCAAAGATGAACGATTCATTCTGCACACACTTTATCCTCGTAGGATCTTTGCAACCAGGGGGAATGCATATTTCTATGGGCTGCACTATGATTACACTCTTGATATGAGGCTGCTATTTTATTCTCCCTATCCTTATCATCAAGAACACAAAGGCTAGCGACTGTCAGTTCCAAGAACACCCCGCATCATGCTCTTTTCCCACCATTTCAGTAAAATCAACCACGTAGATACATGGCTTACGCATGCTCAGTGCCAAGCTGCCAACGCAACATGAAACGAAGCGATGCAGAGTGATCTCTAGTAAGTCGAAAGAGGAACAGAACCGAGCAGTCCTTGTTTCTGATTTATGAATCGAAGTTCCTCTCATCGTTCAAGTATCATGGCAGTATGACATTTTGTACAACATATAGGAGTAGTTCATCTGCAGTGCAGAGGGAAGGCACTGAAAAACAGTGTGCCACTCTCTCTGATCCTGAAGACACGATGTGCTGCTGCTGCTACTAATGCTGTTCATATTCATCACCAGGGAGGGACAAAGCTCATGCATGCTCCCCAATTGCTACAACACACACCAGTGCATTTCTCCATTACGGTTACACAAAAGAAAGTAATCCGAAGCAGAGTCTGAGGAGGCTAGATTAAGCCCTAGCCTAGCTTCTGGCTGATGAGCCCCTGGATGGAGCCGACGAGCGCGAAGGCGCTGACGAGGAGGCAGACGACGCTGAACGCCTGCAAGACGACCCACCGGGGCGACCACCTGGGGACCTGCCTCTGGATGAAGTACATCTCAACGGGGAAGTAGATGGCCAGCGGCCAGAAGTTGATCGCGCCGAGCAGCGCCAGCACCTCGTTGAAGTAGGGGAAGGCGAGCGCCACCGCCGTCGTGCTCGCCACGTACACCGTCCGGAAGCACACCCGCAGGAGGTTCACCCTCCACGGCGGCAGCAGCGGCAGATTCACGGTGTGGAAACCATTCACGAACCGGCTCGCCGGGAACCTCTCCGAGAAGAACCTGTCCGCGAACTGGTATATCGGCTGGCTGTACACCTGCAGGTTTTCAGGAATCCAGCAATGGCAGTTTCAGACTTCAGTTCAGTGACAATGAATTGATTTCTTGGTGTACCTGGTGTAGAAACGTGGTTTACAGTGAGACTAAGGCCCTTAGTTGTATATATATATATATATACAGTTTAGTGGTCTAACATCCTCGTAGTCGTAGCGAGAGAAAAACGGACGTAGAGACTAGAGCGAAAACTGGTAACAAAGACGCGGGTAGGCCTTTGATCATAATGTCGATGAACTGGTACGCCGACGATACATGAAGCATCCGAACCTGTACTAGCACGACCTTGTCATGTACAAAGTGAATCTCTATCTGTATATACTTCATGCGTCGATGATGGACCAGATTGACAATTATGTAGATGACGCTGACGTTACCGTAGTAGACGATAGTCGCAGATGGGATAGGTGCATGGAGCTCCTGGAGAAGTTGGCGAAGCTAGCAACACTCGGCGACGGTGTGGACAACGGCATGATACTTGGCTTCGACGCTGGACCGAGACACTTTAGTCTAGCGCTTTAAGGACCAGGAGACTAGAGTGTCGTCGAGGAAGACGCGGTAGCCGGATGTGGAGCGTTGAGAGTCTAGACAGCCCGCCCAATTCGTATCGGAGTACGCGATGAGAGAGTTGATGGAGCTAGAGTTGAGATGTAAGCCGGTGGAGAGTGTGCCTTCACGTAGCGAAGAATACGCTTGAGCAGCGCGGGCTGAGATTCACGCGGAGCATGCATGAAGAGGCACACTTGCTGGACGACGTAGGTAAGATCGGGCCGAATTAGTGTAAGGTACTGGAGGGCACCAGCAAGACTCCGGTACTGGGAGGGATCGGCTATGAGAGAGCTATCGGTGGCGGAGAGCTTGGTGCGAGTGTCGACAGGAGTGGTCGTAGAGTGACATTCGGCCATGCCCGCACGTTGGAGGGGATCGATGGCATACTGACGCTGGGAGAGAAAAAGCCCGTGAAAAGAGTGGGAGACAGAGATGCCAAGGAAGTGATGGAAAGGATCGAGATCGATCATAACAAACTCAGAGTGGAGTCGGGCAATGATCTGGTGTAGGAGAGACGACGAGGACACTATAAGAACAATGTCGTCGACGTAGAGAAGAAAATAAGCAGTGGTGTTGCCAATGTGATGGACGAAGAGGGAGGTATCGGAGATAGAGACCATAAAGCCGATGTACCAAAGATAGGCGGTAAAGCGCTGGTACCAGGGCCGAGGAGCCTGTTTGAGGCCGTAAAGGGAGCGCTGAAGGAGGCAGACGTCGTTAGGACGAGATGGATCGACAAAGCCTAGAGGCTACTGGCAGTAGACCATTTCCATCAGATTACCGTGAAGAAAGACATTCTTCACGTTGAGCTGGTGGATCGACCAAGAGTGCGAGGCAACAAGAGTGAGAATAACCCAAATGGTAGCGGGTTTAATGATGGGACTGAAGGTCTTATCGTAGTCAATGCCAGGACATTGGGAGAAACCCCAAACTACCTAACGTGCCTTGTGACGAGCAAGTGATCCATCGACGTGGAACTTATTTTTAAAGATCCACTTATTGGTCACAACATTGGCACCGGGAGGACGAGGCACGAGGCGCCAGGTCTCGTTATCCATAAGGGCCTTGTACTCGTCGGTCATGGCCGCGCGCCACTGAGAATTGGCCAGGGCTAAACAAGGAGTTATCGGGATGGACGAGATAGTACAATGGACTGTTAAGAACCTATAGCGCTTGGTAGGCGGAGGGACCCGGTTTGTGATCGGATGATCATATGAGAGGTGGAAGAGATAGGAGGATTCACAGGAGCCGATGGGAGCATGAGAGGTGGGGTGGGGACTGGTTGGGAAAGGGCAGCATCGGTTCAAGATTGACGACTGTATGTTTGGAGAAATGGCTGAACGAGGTTGGCCTGAGTCGATAGGGATGGATGAGCTGATGGAGACGGAGCAGCCGATAGGGGGGCGAGCCGATAGAGACGGAGGGGCCGATAGGTGTGGGCGAGCCGATGGAGGGTAGGTAGCTGATGGGAGTAGGCCAATGAGGAGAGTGGTTGGTCGATGGGAGTAGGTGGCAGAAATTCATGTCCGTGGATACGTCGGAGTGGCTCGGACGCGAGTAGAGAAGTTTTGTGTCCAGAAGCAGGTGAGTGTGTCGGAAAAGCGGGAATAGAGAGAGTTCCAGTTGATGGAGGGCGAACGAGTCTAGCCAATGGAGGGCGGACAGGTCCAGCCGATGGAGACAACGAGCGCAGAATTACGCCGGCGTCAGAGGAGGAAAAGGTGTGCCAAAGCAAGAGAAAAGCTAAGGCGGGTCTGAACGAGACGAGGAGGCAGATAAAGGCTATCGCCTTGTCACGTGGTGGAAAAGGGAGGGGAGAGGGTGGTGGAGGAGGAGAAGGCCGTCTGCGGAGGAGACGGGAAGAAGAGAGCCGAGACAAGAAAGTAGAGAAGGAATACCAGGAAAGAAGGTCTGCGACAGGAAGAAAGCGTCGGCTCGCCGGCGAGAGAATGCTAACGTGCCGAAAATATCTAGATCTGCTCTAATACCATATAGAAATATGGTATTTAATGAGACTAAGACCTTAACTTTATATAGAAGGGGTCGGATCTATCTATATATATATAGTCCAGTGGTCTAATACCTGGTAGCCACCGAGAAGGTGGAGGATGATGCAGGCGTTGGCAAATTCGATGAGCCAATACGGCTTGTGGAAGCCGAAGCTGGTGAGGAGGTTGCCCGGCACGTCACTTCCAAAGGCAGCGTAGCCGAAGCAGCCGCAGCAGAGGTAGAAGAAGTTGGTGACGACGATCGAGATGATGGACGCCTTCTTCATCGTCTTGTTCTCGGCTGGTGGAGCCTTCAGGGTGTCCTGCAACATCACAGACACAATAGGAAAAAAAATTGGTCACCGCTCTCTGTTGGTAGCATTCTACTAACAATATTATTATTAATAAAATAATCTTAATTTATAAGTTCTACTACAAATAAAAAATATTTTTGATACTGTAATATGATCTATTAAATTAGAAAAAATAAACGGTATAAATTAACTCTACTTACATTATAAAACAGCTCATGAACAACTGAATAAGTAGTTCTGACTTCAGTAGTGCTTGACATTAGTAGTAGTTCTGACTTCAGATAAGATGTACGTACCTGAATTTCCAAGAGGATTAAGGAGTACGGGTATGAGAATGCGATATCGCCGATGGCCTGCGAAACGTGCCAGATCTTCTGCCCGGGGTTTCTCGTTGGAGCACCTGTTATGCTTCCTTTGATTGTTCCATTAGCTGAAGAACAGAAACAAGTTTGTCAACTTTATATAATCTCAACGTTCATAATACACACTCAATGTTTAGTTGCAGCTACATGATCTGAAAAAAATCAGAGCGTGCATCTTTCAGGCCATCTATTATCAGTTATTCAGTTATCAGAACATGGAAATGGAGTACTGAGCAGCTCAAAAGATGAACAGTTTTGATTCTGTCATCCTGAAACCGAAGCAGGACGTACCGATGGTGTTGGCGAGGCCTAGACCGATTCCGATGAACGAGTAGGAGAAGGACATGACCGCCGCGAGGACCGACAGCCACGCCATGTCGTGAAAGTCCGGAATGAAGGAGAGGAACAGCTGCGCCGCGCCGAACATGAGCATATAGTAGCTGCCCCCGTACTTGCAGGGCGCGTCGTGCCCGTGCTCGTGGTAGCAGTTGGACCTCAGGATCGCCCTGCAAAACACCCAAAAAAAATCAACGGAAGAACACTACACACGCACCAAAAAAATCGTAATGTATCATCCATCGTGTTTCCTGCGCATTGATTCTGTAAGCTGTGGCCGGCTGCTACCTCATGCTAGTGGCGGTGGTGATGGTATACGCGACGCCGCAGCCGTACAGGCTCGCGTACTGCAGCAAACCGCAAGCCCAGGTGTGCTTCTTGCCTGATCACGCCGCGCCATGTAGAGCACACAGCAAGCACGCACACATAGAGAGTACAGAATTTAGCCATGAACACTGAAGAGTGCAGCGAGCGATTCGCTAAACGAGAAATTTGGTTTGCGTCGTGAACTAGATGGTGTTACCGAGGAAGACGCGGACTGCGTCCATGTAGGAGCGGTTCCGGGGGCCCCTGTCGTCGTCGCCGCGGCGGTAGCAGTCGGAGAGCAGCGCGGCGGAGACGTAGGTGACGAGCGCGAAGCAGAGAATGCAGGCCGGCCCGCCCGCCCACCCGAGCTGCGCCACGCTCCACGCCAGCGACAGCACCCCCGACCCGATCACCGCCGTGATGATGTGCGCCACGCACGCCCACACGGTCCCTGCACCATGCCATGCACGGCGCCGCCCGACGCGTCGCACGCGTGGATTCAGAGGCGCGCGGGGATAGGGAACAACAACGGGTTGGGGCAGGGGCCAGGGGCGCGCGCGTTACCGTACCGGTGCGTGCCGGGTGGCCGTCGTCGTCGCAGCGGGCGCCGGCGTCGGCCACCAAGAGGGAGTGGTGCACCGCCATTGTGCAGCAGCTCGGTTAGCGCGCGCAGCTTGACAGGAGAGGGGAGGCTTGCAGGCAGGAGGATCGGCGAGAAAAGCGCGCGGGGGCTACACGGTATCTCCTCCCCTCGGCTTGGTTCGTGCGAGCGAGTGGGTGGGGTTGAGGTTGGAGACGGACGCCGAGACGTGACGGCATAGAGGCAGCCAGGCAGGCGATCCCCCCTGCAGACCGCCGCGCCGCTGGCTACTAGCTTGGAACCTCGGATCAGTAGATCACTAGGTCGTTGCTGTCTCGATTTTGTCCGCTTCTCTTGGACTCGTATCGAATCCGCAACCCCTTCTCGGGGCGAAAAGCGCGGCTGCCTCAACACTGTACACATTACCATTACTGTTAATGTTAATTAATGTTTGAATGCCTTAATAACCAGGTTTTCCGGATTCAGCCCAAGAATGGAAATGCATGTGGATGTTAATGGAGCAAAATCTTAGTATTTCCATTGTCGTTTTGGCAGATTTTCGTAGAATTTCGATTTGAAGATAAACGGTTTACGAACAGTGGTGTACTACACGTTGAAGGGCCCATCCGCCGGGCGCCACGAGAGCACGGAGGGCACGTTTCGGCATTCATTTGTCACGAGAATGCTGCTCTGCCTTCTGCAATAGCGAGCTTATTGCCATTTGCCAATTGGGCAGCAACGGGTGTGTGTCAGTGTGTGGCTGCCCAACACCGATCATCATCGTGTCTCCATCGTATACCATCTTCCCATTAGGCCAGGACAAATCTCTGTTTGTGTTGAAAACTGAGTTCCACCGGAAAATTTTGGTTCGTGGATGTGATTGGATCGTCATCGTCGTCGGCCATGATGTGAAGGTTGTCCCAAGCTAGCGCATAGTGGCGCGATAAAAAAAAAAAAGGTGACGGCTTCGACATTGCCTCGACGGCTTGGCGATGCGCTAGGCGCGTTGGCAAGCGCGGAGACGGCGACAGGGGCCAGGGTGGCGTCGGCAGTACGAACCCTGTGGAGGCATTTATATATGGGATAGAGACGTTTTAAACCATATCTAGTAGGTTGTAGAGTCGCATTAGCAAAGCGTCATAGAAACGTCTTTATTGGAACAGTCTCAAACTAACAAAGACGCTTTTAAGCGTAGAAACCACCAGACATGAGACGCTGTGAAGACACCAAAGAATGTCGTCCTGACATTTTGATATAGAGGCTCGTACATCGTTTCCTTAACGTGGAGGCACGTTTGGTGCGCTCTATAAAATACTGGCGACACCATTTTCATTAACAAATAACTATATTGAGATCAATGTATAAAGCTACCATTTCTCCATAATCATATATATAGTCTTCAAACAGGGAAAAAATGAGCAACAGTGCAGTGAAGGAAAAGACAATTATATTAATTGTGATCAATAGTTTACAACTGAACTGTACATATATATATATATATATATATAAAGGTGCAAACAAAATACTGTAACTTCCGGATGTTGTTTTTTAACTACTTGGAATACTTGGCTCCGTCAGCAAAAATTGTACGCAGAAGTATTAATGCATCAACACCAGCTTCCCGATCTTCACACCATGCTGCAGATTTTACTTTAGTCTCTCATCATCTTATAGGATTTTTCTGCAGGACTTTAAAAACAACTTTGTGAAAAAATGCATACAAAACAATTCGAAATTATATAGGTACTCTGTTCATTCTCCATTATAGTTAATTAGCAATTAAACATGTACTTGCTGCAAAATGTTATGGTCATTCAGGTATAGTTAGATAGTACAAACAATGACTTCATGTTACCCCTCAATCTCAGATAATTTCCAGAATAACTGAAAGAAGCAAGCCCTAACATCCTTGAAGTGCACATCTGCATCCTGAAAGTTAAAACATGGTGTCAACAGGATTACCAGATGCTCATTCTTTCGCAGATGTATGCTAAATATTTGAGACTGGTGCCTACAGCTGCAAATACATGATACAATATTTCTTTCAATAAGAAAGACTTTATTGCTATACAAACAAAGCAGTTAATTTTGAATTGGATATCAAAATTTTAGACCTGATTTTAATCTACAACATGTATGCCCAGTGCTATAATATAAGAAGCAAATAACCTTTAAAAAGATGCTCTTTAAACCACCACAACAATTTCAGCCACTTTGTTGTTTACCAACACACAAGATTTATCTAAAATTTTGCATGGGCAATGTTATCCTTACGTAGAAATAACTTTATCCATGTTGCAATGGTTAACCCTGATAACCTTGATATAGCACTAGTTATAGGGGTTTGTAGCACCAAAAATATGTAATATAACCAAGATTCAGATATGGGGCTATGTTTTAACACAGCAAAGATTAAGAGATGGGACTATGTTTTAACACAATAAAGATTCATCTGACTACATTTCAGCAAAGATTACTAAAGACTGGAGAGATGCTAGTTCTCTTCTATGATCTTACCTAAATTATCCACTGGGGAAGCTTCCATAAGCCTGCATTCAGTAGCATGTAGACCACATCAGAAATTATGAAAAGACACATAGGAATTTGGGACCAAATCAACTTGCCCAGTGCCTAGAGTAAATACACTTCTGATAAACACTCATTGAACTATAATATTATAATATAATTGATAGAATAAATAATCATTTCATCCCACATCAATCAACGTCATAGAGGACACACAATGACAGAATGAAGCGTCACCTTAATCTTTTCATCCCACATCAATCAACGTCATAGAGGATGAGGCATCACCTTTGAATTTGTGAAGCATCATTATTATTTTAAAATAATAATAATGCTTTTTTATGTTTCTTTTTAAGTTTAATAACTTATGTATTGGCCGGTTTAATAAAAAAATCTATTATTTTAAAAAAAGGAAGTTGGAGAAAAAAGTGAGGAAACTTAAGGGATAAGCTTCATTTTTGGGCGGTATTGTCATATCCAAATTTTGCAGCATGAGTGCAGCTAATCTGCTAGTACGTATGAAGTACGACATGAGCCTGTACACAGATAGGTAACTTTTCAAGAATATTTTGCGTTTCCAATTTCCAATCCAAACAACGGTGCATAAATATCTACTTTATTGATTTTTTTTTAAAAGAGAGGATCCTTTTTTTGACTTGTATAGTTGCAGTTAGAAACTGAAGTTGCACAGGAGTTGTTGTCGTGGTCCTCGTGGAAGTTTTTGTCACCCTCTGGGAACAATCTTGGACCATCCAGGATTCCATTTCTTGTCAAAAAAGTAGCATCTAGCCAAAGACGGGCCTAAAACCTCGTCTTGGTATCGGCCTAAAACCTCGTGTTGGTATCATGTATTTTTTTTTCTCCTAAACTTAATATAAATAGTTATAAAAAATTAAAAATTTTGATACTATCAAATTTTTTAAGAATTTTTTATAACTATTCAATGGTTTTTAAACAATGAAATATTCCGAATTAGAATATTTTCCGGGTTAGCATTAGTATATCAGAACAGAAGAACTCAGCAATTCAGCCGTATACAAGTTCAAACTTTGAAATTCCGGTTTCAAATTTCAATGATAAATAGCGGTCATTTTGGTGGTTTTTTGGCTGCTAAGTTGTATTTAGCGGTGATATCTTGTTCTAGGTAGGTAGGTATAGTACCCCACAATTGGCTAGTTGCTACTTGTACTAGCAGTCACTATCAACGACTAGATACTTTTAAATTTTAAATTTAACTTAAAATAAAGTCATTTCTTCATTTATCTCATCATCTCAATAAATCATAATATTCATTTATTTAATTTTTTATCTACTTTTTTCTCCCAACCAATCATAATTATTTTTTAAATCCATTTCTTATTTTAAAAATAGCATAAGTGAAATTAGAACATAGCTGTGTGTACAAAACATACTTGTGGTGTCCAAAGTAGCCACTTAGTGATGTGGGTATAAAATCAGTTAAGGCCTCGGTTGGAACACATGACTAGCAAAACACATGATTTGATAGAAAATATACATTAAACAAAAAATTATAAACTGCATGAAAAATATATGAATAATTATTTGGATACGCTATATGAGAAACAACACAGGAGTTTGAAGGGAGATATATTTAAAGGAGAATTCTCTAGCCTTCCTTCAAAATCTGCATGAATTGAGTTGAGCCATTTCAAGAGAGTTCCGTATGATTTTGAAAGCTCTAATCATGTCCCAAATAATCAAATATGATAATTTACTATAGGATTTGAATCCTACAATATATGTCCACAAATCCTATATTTCAATAAATCCGTCCAAAACTTTTAAAAAAATTCAAAGTTTTGAACTCGAAGGTTTTTCTGAACGATGGGGCTTAAGTCATTTGATTGAATTTGATGTGGAGGGTGCTCTTGTTTTTGCAAAATATGACCTTCTTGGACTCTCCTTTATTATGAAATAGAAATTTTACTATCCCAATGAGATGTACTAAATTTAGTGTAAAATTTAACCTCTCAGCATTTGAAGCAGTGAGAAGTAGTATCAAATTTAGGCTAGACTAGCAGAATGTCCGTTATGGGATTAGATCACATGGCTGTACAAACGTGCCACCTCTAATAATCTGCGTATACCATTGTGGCTCCTATTTGCTTGATTCAACTCTCTTTTCCATTGAGTTTCATATTGTTGCTAGGGGTGGCCATTGACCAGCAAGTACGAAAGTGGGTGAAAGACAATGGCCCTGAATATTAGAATTTTAGAGAGTCTACGGTGGAATGATAGCAAATTTATCACTCACTAGCACTATTACTCCCTCTCAAAGAAGTATAGAAATTGTAATACTCCTACCTTCCATCACCTTCGCAAGTAGTAGAAAATCACTCGTTACAACAAATAATTGTACACGTGTTCTTCTTTTGAGCTGGTATGTTGACTGGGCCGTGTTTATGCAAGGCTCGAGAAAACTACCCTGCGGGCAGATTTCTCCGTGGCACTCTGGCTTGCTGCGAATTAGACAGACGATGACAAAACCGAAGGCAGCAACAAGTTGGGCTCTGTTCCCTTGGCAACAAGACAGGGGGAAAACGACTAGGATCCGGATCCAGGCAGAAAGCGATGCTGGTATGCTGTATGCTAATCCTGTGGTCTTCACGGTGACGACGAGGTTTACGGCGAATTCAGGATTAGAGGGTTAGGCCATGGGAGTCCTGCTGGGCCATTCATCGAAACACTGGTTGGGCTGGGCCTGGATGCATTGGACCGTTGGTACCAATGCAACTAGCCACAGCCCGCGGCGTCAGGGGCTCAGGTCACACAGGCAATCCAGGGGGAGCAGCGGCCTGCGGACGAGACAGGTGCGTGTGCGTTGGGCCTAGGCGTCGCGTGGACGATTTTCCCGTGCCCTCCTCTTGGCAACGGCGCGGCATACGGCCACACGGGCCCGCGCATGTTGGGCGAAACGATTAAAACGAATCGTGCCTTGCGCCGCGGCACGCGCGAGTTGGAGGCCGGCGCGGGCGCGAAGGGATCGACGGGCCGGGAGCACCGCGGAAGGAACGTGAATGACTAGGGAGTAGCCGCGACGGTTCGAGAGGTGAGCGAGGAAACATCGGCACGTTTTGCTTGCCGCGGCAGCGAAAAAAAAAAAGTACGGCGCGTGGGCGTACCTGCAGCCGATGGTGGCGGTGAGCAGACCCACGCGCTCGAGCCAACTGTTCACCAAAAAAAAAAAAATCCCGTGTTGCACCGTGATCGTTAGCCATGGGGCGTAGGAGCGAAAACCAACGTGTCGTATCGTACAAAACTTGTCCAACCAAAACACTGTATACGTGATGATTGATAGGGATTTATCATGCCGTCATGAACATGACAACCCTTAGGCCCATTACAATGGCAATAGAAGCGAAGTTAGTTATGTTTGCAATATATGGTAAGAAAGAAGATGGGCCTATATCATACTCGTTGAAGTCGATTTAAACTTTTGTAACAAAATTTAAAAAATAAATTTGTTAGTCACCCCAGGGACGTGGTGGAATGAGTTCATGACACCTCTGCCAAACCGAGATTACACCACTCCACACCAGACACAGAATGGCAATAAAACAACGCCATATGATGGTAAAGCTCGTTTAGTTTTTTTTTTCCGTGCACGAGCATGGCGTGACCAAATTTTCATTATGTTTGAACAACCATTGGAGGATTTATGTTTAAAATTTGCCATCCTTTTCAACCCCACTATGATCAGAGCGAATCGCCGGACACCCGTACCGAGTCAGTGATCTCCCGTCCTTTTCAAGCACGCCGCCATCTACGAGGCAACGAGCTGGGCGCTGCGGACTGCGACCGATCAAGCCGAGCGCGCCGCGGATTAATTTCACGAGCCTTCTCCTCACACGGTGGCGCCCGTGTCCGTGTTCGTGCGTCTCACTATTTTCCGGGTCACACTACTGCGATTCACCAATCTTGCTTGACAGGGACGTATTACGATTTTACGTGACAGGTAACCTAATCAGCACATAGTCTTCTTCCCTCTCGCAGGGTAATTGTGTGTGCGTGTCGTGAGCGGTTATGCAAGAAAGACTTTCTTAAGAACAGATTAAAAAACTGGAGAGAAGATATGGCAAGAAACTCTTTCTTTTTTTCCCTAGTCAAATGCTAATGTTGCAATCCACCAATCCAAACGACGTGTGATGCTTGTGAAGGGAGAGAGAGAGAGAGAGAGAGAGGAATCACGAGGCGTACCTAGGTTGCGCTCAACGGCGTGGGCGTAGGTGCGGTTGCGGTGCGGACCGACCTCCGGGTCCGGCGAGCGGTAGCAGTCGGCGAACATCGTCGACTGCAGCGCCGTCACGGCCGCGAAGACGAGCATCATGCCCGGCCCGGCTACCCACCCCAGCTGCGCCACGCTCCAGGCCAGCGACAGCACACCGGACCCGATCACCGGCGTGATCACGTGCGCCACCGCCGTCTACTCCGTCCCTGCAGTGCAGGCATAATCCGCCGCGGCGCATTCAAGCATGACAGCGTCAGAGACACATGCATCGGCCAAGAAGAAGAAAAAAGAGGGGAAGAAGAACCAAATTAGAACGAAAGAGTTCGTGCAGTCAGTTCTCACCGCTTTCTGACGATGTTGAGATACCTGGGGCGATACGAGATGAGAGGAGCGGCGGCCGCGCCGTCGTCCATCGCCGAGCACCATCGCCGCCCGGGCAGAACCTGCTCTCTGTCCTGGCAACCAGAGGAATATGAGGAACGCGCGGCGCGTGCCTGGGACCAATTTTATTTTAAGACACTAGCTGTCTGTCGCTGAACTACTCGTACTACTTGGCAAAATGGTGGTCGATTCAGCTATCATTCGACGAGGAGGCGATATATGGAGCACAGCAACAAGAAAAGACCACTTCTTTTTTCCCTTCCGTGAAAGCGATCCTTGGGACAAACACTAGCCCAAATATTGACCACCTTGTCGTCATTGGCTCTTCCCATGTCACCTGTGTGCAAATGGAATCATGCGAATATGTGAGCTAGCTTGACATGCCGCCTTTTGATTGAACCGTGGCCAATTCGTCCTGAGGTACGGTTCACTATAATTGCAGCACACATTCGTCACGCGCACGACTTAGCCCCCAGCGCGCGCATATTAGCCGCCCCCTATATTTTCGAACTTGTGATAACAGATTTCACGATGGAATGAAAAAGAATAATTTATCGCAACACTGCTATAACAAAACGTACGGTGCCTTCAGAACAGTCACGTAAGGATACTCCCTCCATTGGGAAATACATGGCGTGTATGCATTTCAAAATGTCAATATTTGTGATTTTTAAACAAAGCTATAAATATATATTTAAAAGTAAATAGTTACATATAACGTTTAATGATATATTATATAAGTTACACGTGAAAGATCATACCTTATATTTCTCGAGGAAACGAATAATTAATTGTGACAGCTAGAGATAAGCTACCAAACAAAAAGACAAAAAAAGGCTAACAAAATCCACTCAACCTGAGGCACTCAAGGAAAAGGAAACTACTAGTAGTACGTACATATAGACAGAAAGCAAAGCAAGAAACAGAGCGTAGCGAACTCTCCTTCCGCACCTTGCGCGCCGGAGTCCGTACGCTCTCTCCCCACCCGCGGATCTCTCGTGTACCGACCTGTACTCCACTCCCCTTCTCCTCCCTCCACCAGACGAGTAGTAGTACTAGTATCCCCACTCCCCACTGAACCGTAGCCTTGCATCGCCTTCTCTTTCTTCCTTCTCTCTCCAGGTTTCTTTTATTTTTATTGTTGGTGCAGCTGGATATCTTGAGGCGGTTACAGCTTCGAGCTGGACGCCCTCTCTTCCCCCCAGCTCAGCCTTCCGACTGCCACCGTGCCTCTCGGGTGACCGAACTGCTGCTCCTGAGGTAGGTGCGATTGGAACGCATGCATCCCCTTCCTCCTCCCTCAGCTTCTTCCCTCTCCCGTCCGGCCGGCCAGCATCTGGGTGATCTTTGCTCGTACGTGCTCGTGGGTTCTTGATCGCTGCGCGGTAGGGTTTATGGGGTTGTAGGCTGGTGCGTTCTTGGAGCTGTGAATCTGCTTATGTTGCCGCTTGCAAACGCGCGATTTTCTCGTGCGGTGCGCCTGATTGGTCCTTGCGTCTCTTCTTTTTTCAGCTTCTTGGAAAGCTAGCCGGTCCTGTGTTCTTGCTATGATTCTGCTTGATCTCCTATGTTCTTTCTTGGATTCTTTGGTGCAGAGTTGTCTGCTCGTTGATCGATCTGAGCTGCATTTTGTTTCTTCTTCTACTGCTTCTGCTGAAGTGCTGGCCAATCCCCACGCTGCTGGGTCTTTCTTGGGATTTGAGAGCGGATTGGATTAGTTCCTCTCGTCCCTCGTCTTTCTTTATCTCGTTTCCTATCTTGCCGGACCGTGTTCTTCAATGTTTGGGATTTGGGAGTAGATACCGACGTGATGATCCTCCAATGTTTGGGTTTGAGTGCAAGATTTAATTCAGAGCTAGCTCTTTCTTGGTCAGATTTCTTGCTGAATCTCTCTCTTCTATTTAATATTGTTGCAGTGTTTACTTGTTTTTTTTTTTTTTTTGCTACTGCTCCGGTGTGGATTGGTTCTTGGGTTGCTGGATTTCTGTTCTTTAATTCCTTTCTTAATTTGCGGTGGATTTGCATCTGGTTATCTACGGATTACATCTTTTCTACCATTTATATTGCTATTCCCATTGATCGCTTTCCATTACAAGTGCATGCAACTATGCAAGAGATCGATACGGATCCATGCCTTTCCATCTTTTTCTCCCAAAAAAATTCCATTCTACTTTTAATTAGTACTCCTATTATTCCATTTAATTCGCCTGGTCAGTGGTCACTGGGTGTGTGTTATGCAAGCCTTTGTTCAGCTCCTGTGCTGGAGTGGCTAGCTAGAAATCGCTAGCTTTTCATTCAGTGCTTGACTACTAATGCTACTGCTACTACTAGTAGTGCAGTTCTCAGGTAGTACGCTCTATTCTGATCAATAGGCTTCCAGTACACTTTTGGCAGAAAAAAGGCTGCACAGATCTCATGTCACTTCTCCAGGCATGGAGCCTTCACTCTCCATCTATCTGTGCTGAATGCATGTTCTCGTTGCATTACTGGAAATAGATGACTCTTTTCCATGCAGCAGCTAGCTAGCTTTGCTGCTCAACTTTCACTACTGCTCAACTTTCACTATCTGTTGCATTACACCACAATGTACCTGTTCAGCTACTCACTTTAACATAATTGCATTTCTTTTTGTGCTTTTATTTGCTGAATTTGCCATTATTTCATGCCTTTTTTCTCTATCCAAAAATCGCTGCTTCGAATATGTTACTAGTTACTAAATAATGTTTATCTGATTGGTCACCTTCCTGTTTTCTTTTGCAGGAAAAAAGAAGGGAATCTGTCCAAGTGAAGCTTTTAAGATTCTGGTCTCTCGTGCTCGTTTCAGTTTCTTGGCTGTGTTATAAAGGAACATGAGGTTTTAATTCGTTTGGCTAGCTCCCCGGAAACGGATACAGCCACCATCAGAAGCACACACCACCATTAACCTCTCTGATCAATTCAGTAACCTCGATCACCCTCGCCGCTTCTCATGGACTCTCGAGGTCGAGCCTACTACAAGGCGGCGGCGGCGGCGGCGGCGGCTGATGATACTGACGATGAGGAGCCAGCTGAGCTCACTCCGAAAGCTGTGACGCAAAAGAAGCTGGTGGAAGCGCAACGTGCCGGCTTGGGTGAAGCCGATGACGCCACCGCGGAGCGTGGTCTGACGTGCCCAGAGTGCGGGAAGATCTTCCTGTCGGACAAGGCGATGTACGGACACATGCGAGCTCACCCACAGAGGAGGCACAAGGGGGCGACCCGCCCGGCGGCGACGGCAGTGGATGCTTTCGTGGCTAGTGTCAAGAGGCCGCGGAAGATGGTGGCACGGAAGGAGGCCGCGCTCGACGATGACCACCACCCGGGGAGGTCGCCGGTGACGGGGAAGCGCGGGCGCCAGGCGTCCTCAGCCAGTAGTGGCAGCGCGCCCGCGCCGCCCATGCTGCATCCGATCCTCACGGAGGAGGAGGACGCGGCGATGACTCTCCTGGACATGGCCTTGGGGCGCCGGAGGCCGCTAGAGCTGGCTCCTATGCAGCTGGCACATGTCGCCGACGCCCTCCCGGCGCCGGCTTTGCACCTGATGCCAAGCGTCGAGCAAGACGCCCACGCCGTCGCGGAGCACCACGCACCGGGAGTCCAGCAGCTAGATCATGTTGCCGGCGACGACGGGGGCCAAAAGACGTGGGTAGCTGAGAAGCCTGTGGTGCTGGTGAAGACGGGGAAAGCAGGGAAGCCCGCGCAGCTCGAACATGTCAAGGAGCCCCTGGCGAAGGAGAAGACCAAGGAGGATGTTCCGAAGGAGCATGTCTCTGCGGTCACCGCCGAGCCGCAGATGCCGGAGCCGAAGACGCCAGTGAAGCTGGGGCCTGTAGCCGAGGCTGTCTACGGCAACAAGAACGATCTTGCCGACACGCCCGTCGTCTCCCCCGGCACCAAGAAGCCTGTGAAGCGAAGACTCAAGGACATCGAGCAGCCTCCCTCAGCACCACCGCCACCTGCAGAAGCTGCAGCGGACGTCAAGCCGCCTGCGGTGAGGTTGAGGCGCATCCCGTCGCCGGCGTCGAACAGGAAGTACGAGTGTACGATTTGCCCCAAGACGTTCCCCAGTCACCAAGCCCTAGGCGGTCACATGGCAAACCACAAGAGGATGCAAAGGAACAGCGTTGAGCAGCAGCAGCACGACGTGCCGGCAGTGGGGCAAGTCCGGCACAACATCCTGGCTCAGCAGCGCCACGGCGTCGTCGACGCCCCCGCCGTCGCTGCTGCTGGTGGTGGTCTCGGCGAGGAGCGCTTGGTCAGTCCACCGGCCGCGCCGCCCAAGTTGCAATTCCAGTGCGGACGGTGCCCCATGAACTTCCCCAGCGGGCAGGCTCTCGGCGGCCACAAGCGGAAGCATTTTCTCGAGGACAGGGAGCAGGACCTGGCCAACGCGGCGCCAGTGCCGCCGATGGCCAACGTCGCGCCAGCGCCGCCAATTGCCAGCGCCACTCCGCCGCCGCCCATGGCCAATGGCGCGACGCCTAAGACGCCGATTGGTAATGCGACGCCTGCGGCGCCACAGATGGGCAGTGCGGCGCCTGGGCAGCCGAGCAGAAACTCTTTTGACCTCAACGAGCTGCCCAAGGATAGTGAAGGGGAGAACCAACCCTAGCTACTAGCCTTGGATTTTTGGTCTCCTTGGAGGTTCGTGCTACTACAGGAAGCATCATTGCATTACTAGTCCTAGCTTAGTGACAGTGTGCCGCTATATCGTTCTTTTTAGATGTTTACAATGTTTGATTTTGTCAATGCCCGTGATCTTACTTCGAATATACAGAGCTCCCAGTCCTGTCTGGGAAGTATGGCTAGCTCATATAACATTCTGAATTCTAATGTGGCAGCCACTATACCAATGTAAGATCTTCAGGTTTTTGTTTTGGATATTTTGGGGAATCCACTTAGCTACTTAATTGCTATGGTGTCAACAATGCTCAGATAACAGATGATTGATATTCTGTATTGTTTTGTCAGGGAGGAAGGTTGCAGTAGATCGATCGTGCTTATGCACTCATACTGTTTTCATTGTGCTTGATTTGAAAAAAAATGTTATGATTTTGATGTTCAATCAGAGCTTCTTATTTATCTGCTGCTGTCTGTTCATGGCTTACCTTGAGTGATGTTAACACTGTTTTGACTATTACCAAATCAGAGTTTCTCACAAGAAATTGTCCACTCAAAAGAAAAAAAACAACTGATCAAAATAAAGTTTATTTCTACGCTTCAATTCCTGTGAGAAAGTTTTCTTTTCGTAAGAGAGGAATAGCACCATCTTAATTATCGTGTTTCTCTTTCAGAGTTTCTAGCTAGCTGCCACTGTGAGTATTGACAGTGGCGTTCAATTCCTCGGGAAAAAAAAACTTTCTTCTCACATGAGAGGAACAACACCGTACTATAGGGAGTATCAGAAGCAGATGCTCTACAGCACTAACTGTCAATGACACGTGGGCCTAGATGAAAATGGATCCACATGTCAGTGGCAGCTATTATTGTGCAGTAGCTGCTGACAATCCTCATCAAAATTACCTTATTGCAGTTTCTAGATGTCACTCAATTTATTACTTTGGGCTTGTTTAGCTTGTTTAAATCAACCGTTCCAATATTTGGTAATGCAAAACTTTAGTATACTTTTGGTGTTACCAAAATTTAATTTTATTTGATACATTTGATTTGAAGCTTTTCCACATTTTTGATAATATTTCTATGAGTGGAAGTGTCCAAAACAGTATACCAAAATTTGGTAGATTAAAAGTGCTAACAATCTAGACAAACACTTTCTTTTCATAAGGGTGCCAACAGTCTATAGGTGTGCATGCATGTCTCAATCTAATAGACTATATATATGAACTAGTTAACTATGGATATTCTGTAATACATGGCACACCTCTCTTATAGCTTATTGAAGCCCGTATGTTTTTTTTTCTATCACTCCGCCATATAAACACGATATATGTCAATTCCTCTCTTATATGGAGTGGTTAGCGAGAACAACGGCAGTGTATGGTCATGCGCCATTGTCTTCATTGCTGTGGCAAAATGGATCCGTGCCGATCCTTTGAGAGAAACAAGAAGACCTCTAGCCTAGCTAGCTAGCAGGTCGCCAATCACGTGCCAACTGCGAAGTGCCGAGCTGCCTGGCGACTGGCGCCCGCGGTGCCCCACTGCCGCGACGCCTCAGCCGCGGAGCTCCGCCGCGCGTGCCTGCCTACGGGCGGCTACGGGAGAATCGGGAGATCGCGCCCCGGCCGCGCGGAACGTGTGCCGTCGAGCGCACCGTGAACCGCCCCAAGCGTGAATGAGGCCCCGCGGGTGCAGGGCCAGGGCGCCGGGCCGCCGGACCGCCGGGGAGCGTAGGTGTTTCGCCGTCTCGAGACTGTGCGTTTTTACTACAACAACTTTCGAGCAAGTTAAAATTAAAATTCAACGACAGACACGTTTTCTAAGTGCGTTTTTCTGACGGAAAATGTTTATTGATCCTTAGTAATAGGCTGAGTTTGATTTATCTTGAACCAGATATAAAACCTTCATCAACTCTTAAAATCGAATAATTTATCTTTTTAGTTTGTAATCTGATTTTATCCGTAAGTTGATTCACATAGGTTAACATGACCTTTATACATCAATTCTATAAAAAAAAACATAGGTCCGAGGACAAGTCTTCTTGCTCTTTCTTTGCCAACCTATCTGACTTCGCCGACTTTGCGGGCCGCCTGCTTTCCGCGTCGGTCGGCCTCTCCCAGAAGCCGATGCGGCGGCGGCATCGGCGGCGGACCTTGCGGAAGAGCGAGGTGGCCGTGGTGGTGGGAAGAGGCGACGCCAGCGAGCTCCTCGACACGGTCTCGCCACCACCGATGCTGCCAGGTTGCAGCCGTCCCGTTCGTCCCCGCGTAGTTGGGCGGAATCAGCCGCAGCGTCGTCTCCCCGCGAATCTCGTGCTCGAAGGACGGGTGGGCCACGAGCTCGAGCTCCTCCCCGCGCGCATGGCTCCGGCGAGCTCTGTTTGTCCTCCTCCGTCAGCCGATCTACCCCGAAGCGGCGGCGGCGGAAGATCTGGAGGTTGTGCTATTGCGGCGGCCCTCCTCTGAGCTCGATCACCATTCCAAATTCACCACTGCAACGGCACGGCAGGCGCCCATCGCGTATTCGTGCAGTGCAACGTGCGGCCCGCCCTCGCATGCAGCCGCATACGAACATACTCACTCGTCGTTGGCCTCCACGCGCCGGCACGACCGGCGTTTCGTCGGCCTTGGCGTCGTCGCCGGCAACTTCGACAGCGGCGGGACTCAGTTTCCTTCTCCATGCCCAGCGCCCGACGAGTTCCGCCTCCTCCTTCACCGAGCACCGCGGCCTCCTCGAGCTTCGCCTCCTCCTCCACGTGCGGCGCCTGGTGGAGGCGAGGACGAGGGGAGAAGCCCAACGTCGCCACGGTCCGCCGCTCGATCTCTGACAGAAGAGAGAGGGGTAAGAGAAGAGAAAGAAGAGAGAGCTGACACGTGGGCCCATATTTTTATTATTTTTTTGATAGAATTGCCGTTTACACGTCAGCATGTGTATCAAGTCCAGATAAAACCGCTGCATGTTATATTACACTAGCGTCACATAGAACAAAATTAGAGCATAAATTATTGAATGAGATAATTTGATGCAATTTTAAGAGTTAAGAGAGTTTTATATTTGGTTTTACGGCTTAACCAATTAAACTCGGTTTATAATTAAAGGAGGCAAATGTACCTTGTGCTTTTCGGACTGAACCCATTGCGGCCCGTAATGGACTGATGGCCAACGGAATTTCTTTCTACTGTCCCAGTGATCGACCGGTAACGGACTAATGACTAGTTTATGCACAAACGGACACAATTTTCTACAAGAGTTTGCGTAGCTTCAGCTGTACATCACAACCTGCAATCAGCTAATTAATCAACTAGTACATCGAAATTAGGCCTAACACACACCGCGAATCATTAGCGACCTTATTTACACACCACAGGCTAAAACACACACATCAAGCTGAAATGTGAAATCTGAAATCAATCACGTCGGCACAACGTCACCGAAAGTGTCAGAGACCTGGGTGAAGAACGTCTTCAGGGAGAGGAAGAGCAGGATCAGCTGGACGAGGCCAAAGAGGCATATCTTGAAGGTCCTGCTCTGCATCCTCAGCACCTGCGTCGTCCCGAAGAGCTCCCTCTCGTGGACCTCCAGCTTCTCCACCTGCTCCTTCAGCTTGAGGATCTTGCTCTCCGTCTCCCGTAGCTTGAGCATCATCCTCGTGTTGTTGTTGTCACCACCAGAGGACAGCTTGTGCTCTTTCAGGGCGAGCTGGTCCTCTGTCCGGACCTGCCAGCTCTGCCTCGCTTTCAACATGACCAGAGACTGGATCTCAGCTTCGATTTTCTCCTGGAGCTGGCGATCGAGGTCGATCTCCATCTGATCAATGTCGAAGGCCCCCTGCTCCGATGATGATATATGCGCACTGTCAAGAAGTTCTTGAAGCTCCAACAAGCTTGAATCCTTCTCTCTGATAGTGTCTGACGCTTCTTCCAGTTTCTGTTTGAGATGGCTCATCTTTTCATTCGTTTTCAACACATCATCCTCGTTGCGAGAAATGAACGCACTGTTTTCTCTGTTATCACTGCTGAAGTTGTCAGCCCCTAATTCCTTGCTAAGCTCTGACAATTTCTGCATCTCTGAAAATTGAAAAAGAACAAAAGCAGAACATAGGCTATATTACAAATAGTTAACACATGCATAAACAACAGCAAGCTGAAAAATCGTACAAAGGTAAGAACAGGGAGTACATAGGATAAAACATAATAATAAACTTTTCCATTACAGCCAAGAGCAATGGGAGTTAAGTTTATTATAATCAGAACATGAATTAAGCCCAAACAACACTGCAGGAGAGCATGCATTGCCACACAAGTAATTCATAAACCCAAGTAAGTTTTAATTTTTATGGTGTAATGGTTGTGTGCATCTATAATTGATGCACAGACCGGAAGTTACTACCATTACCTAAAAAATATTGTGTTGTTATGAAAAGCTTTTTTTAAAAATAACATTAGAAAATTAAGCCATTAACTTTTGTGTTTCTATTCATTCAACAGGCAACGGAAAAGGAGTGTTGCCATACATGCGGTACTCCAAAAGACACAGATATCTTAGGCATAAGAGTTGTAATTATCACCAGATATACCTTAACTATCTATTATCCTTAAATTAGCACGACCTGGGAAAAAAGTCAGTGGTCACCTGCTTGGTAAAAATTATACTGATTTTTAGAATCCTACATACATTGAAGTGACATTATCCAAGCTCAATTAGCAGTTATCGGTGAAGCGCTCGATACAAATTAAGGCTTTAAAGTGAGCAATAAAGCATGATATCAACAATCTAGCACAGTTAGCCTCATAAGGTTCAGAAGCACAAATGGAAAAGGCTATAGGCCAATTTCTACACAACTAAATAAAAACCTGGTGCATATGAAATGCCTATGAGAACAAGAATTTACCATTTTCAAGAGCTTCTTGTGTTGTCTGAAGTGAAGACGTTGATTCAGCTAGCGGATTACCATCTTGAGGAACCCAGCTCCACTCATTTTCTTCATTTTGCTCTTCAGACTGATCCAAATTAAAATAACCCCTTAACACACCTCCACTGTGACTTTTGTATGCTGATTGAACCTCTTCGCTTTGCCGGTCCTCACTTTGATCCCCGTCGTAGCTCATCGACATTATTTGATGCCTTTTGTTATTACTAACAGCACCACCTGCACCAGATGATATAAAGTAAGACTCAAAAATGCAAGCCTCCCCCGTGTCCCTCATAGCCCTTCGGTGCGACTTGCACGCTATTCGCCCCACACCAAAATCCTTCACCCTAATCCTTTTCCTGTTAATACAATCTCCAGATATCTTCGGTCCTATCCCTAACGAGAACCCTGTGGCTAGTACCAGAAAATTGACATCCAGATTCAATGGGCTGTCTCTTAGTTCCCTCCTCACTCTTCTCCATCTCCTCAGCCTACGCCCTTTTCTTGGTGATGTCTGCGAAACATACTTTTCTTGCATTGCTACAACACATGTTAGAGGAAACTTGCGTGCAACAGCCTCCTCATCGAAAGGTAACTTGGGAAGAAACCCAATTAGATTCTCCTTCTCAGCAGCACAACTATCCAAGTTCGAAATTTTTATCTCCCTCAATTGCAATTCGGTTTCCTCTCTAGCCACGCCACCAAACCGAGCTGCCTCACCCCAATTCGTCTCAATGGGAGAAGATTCCAGCAGCAACCTTGCAGGCAACTGGGAGGAATCACTTGCCCTAGTTGCACAATCCAACAGAGCCATACTAACAACACCCCTCCCTACCCCAATCTACGCAGACAGAAGCTTAATTCAGCCTCAGGCAATCAGGTATTCAGGTCTCTAGGGCTTGTCTACGATCGCCTACCGATAAAACAACCGAAATTTATAAACCCGACGAACAATCACCACCAATTAACTACAACCCTCCACGAACATTTCAGAGCAGGTCACCAAAAAAAAAATCCAAGAAACTACCCTAAAAGCCGCCATCATCGAGAAACCGGACCTCTTGACTCGAACGGGGGTGGAATTTCGTCCGAAATCGGAGGTGAGGGGAGGAGAAATTACGCACCTGGGCGCAGCGAAGGTTCTTGGGGATGATGGGTCGGGGATTCGGGGAACCGGTTGGCGGATGAGTGGGAGCAGCAAAGACCGGCGAGGCGGCGAGGGCCGTATAAATATTTCGCGGGGAATTTTCCGTGAAGTGGCGGGTAAGCTGCGCCGCGCGCCACGAGGTGAACCGAAGCGAAGGGGATGAGTGGAAACCACGAAACCAGCAGACGAATCGAGAATTTGGTTGCAAGTTTTACAAGGAAGTACCTTTTATTGCCGATTTGCAGTTTCGTGCTTCCGTCCCGTTTTGCTGTCACATGGAGGAACTGAGAAAGGTGGGTTATTGACCTATTGGGCCTGCTTTTTAAGGGCTTTTTGGTTATATTAGGGTATAAAGTCCATTTAATTTTACTCAAGTAGATATAAAGCCTATCTCAATTATTAATATTAGTCCATTTCATCTTATGTAGCACATGTGTGACATGAATTAGACGTGGTGTATATGTGATACTTACATAGCCTTATAGTCAGCAATACAAATATTTCCTCCATTTTAGATTCTAAGTTATTGACTTTAATCAAAATTAAACTACTTTATGACTAAATTGATTTAAAAACAATCTTTATAACATAAAATGAATATACTATAAAATATATTCAATTGTGAATTTAATGAAACTATAAATAAATGTCAGTATATTTGTCTATAAATTTAGTCAAGTTGATTCAAGGGAATAAAAAATAGTGGGACCTATATGTTGGTGATAGTCTTTCTCCCATTTTTTTTCTCTCCTCACCACCTAAGCTCCCACTACCACAATCTTATAGTTGCTTGTCGTCGTCGGATAGGAGCTCAAGGTCCAACATCACCACTTCCTTCATCTTTGCCAACCCTACCGATGCCGACTTCAACGCTCAAAGTCCTCCTCGTGCCACTCGAGCTCTTGTTAATCTTCCTATCGAGATCTAGCCAGAAGAGCAACAAGCTCGCAAGGTTAAGCCAATCGTCATCCTACCATAGTTCGAGGAGGCAACGATACTCAGCGTTGGGTAAGTTCAAGCCGATGGCCAAATCTGAAATGGAATAGGAGCTCAGGGTTCGGTGAGTTCCCACCTTCTTCTCTTTCTTCAACTAGGTGAGGGTAGTCCAACGAGTCGTGTAGGATCATGCCATGGATGAGCAAGTAGAGAGAAGCCATTGAGAGGGATTAAGAGGGTACTCGCCTCTTCCAAGAAGAAGGACACCGTTTGTCATTGAGCTTGGGCCCTTACTCTCTAGGTCAACTAGGAGGAGCGCCTCCCACCACCACCTCACTCCTCCTTCGCAATCTCTGATAAGGGGATGATGTGGTCAATCGTGTCCACCAATGTACTCTTGGAGCTCGGTAGGAGGCGGTATGGGCCTGAGTGGTGTTTCAATATAGCCGAGGTCATTGTGGCCCACTCCAACCCGGTGGTCATGCCGCTCAAGGAGACAGTGATGGAACTCGAGCTCGCTTGCATCGAGCTCATGGAGGAGGTGGTTGTGGAGCTCGTTGCATCATAAGCAGACATGGAGTGCAAGGCGAGAAGATTCGGTAACATCTACGATGACAGCAGTGGCATGCTCACCCTTCCAAACTGCAATCTAGTTGGATCTAGAGCAAGTTAGAAGAGAGGAGAAGGGGAGGAAGAAAATGAGAATGATTGGGCACTTACATTTAGGTCTTACTATATTTTTTTTTGGCAATGCTATGTAAGACGAAATCGCGCTTAAATTTGATATGGGAGGTAAAATAAATTGGTATTAATAGTTAAGAGAGACTTTCTAAATGATTTTATAGTTGAGGGAGATATTATGGATTTTTTCATTATATTAGTCCTTGGGTTTAATGGGCCATGATCTTTTTTAGGTTTTTTTTGTCAAATTATTTGCCCGGGATTTGTTGGGCCATTGTCTTTATAGGACTTTTTTATTCAAATCACTTGCGTTGGGGATTTGTTGGGCCATGATCTTTTTAGGTCTTTTTTTGATGATCTACTTTGTTTCCTATCCTCCAGGTCCAGGGACCCAGGGATGAAGACATACAGTTAATAGTGTCTCTAAAAAGAGAGAGTTTCTTGGCATCACTTCTAGTTTGCTGAAGTGATCTTCGGAGTTTATTGCATGAAGTAATCATCTAATATAATTTTTGGAGAGTTTTTATGTAATCTTCACATATTGCCCGTCAAAAAGGGTAATCTTGTATTACACTCATACTCTTAAAGTTGACAAGATCAATTATACTAGAAACCATATTACTCCTTTAGTCCTTTTGAGCCGTGTACATCTTAGTATGATGAATAGATCACCGTAGAAGCCTTCCTCAATTATTCCTTTTGAATTTAGTATATTTTTTCCATCACGGATTGGTGTGGCTAATTTCCAGCTATTTTTGCATTCACAAGAAAGGTCCAGCTACAGCGGGGCCCGCTTGAATGTGTCTGCAGTAGCGTGGCATTCGAGTTTAAAGTGTCCTTTTCCAGTACATTGTGCCATCAAGATACTTGCCACACCTTTAGGATGCAAAGCACGTCAATGCTTTCTATACAACGGCAGAGTACTACTCTCCGTAGCACAAGAACACGATCTACGGCACTACGGCTCAAACAGGTTTCTGAACAGGTGATGTTCAGACACAAACACTGTATCTCAAGAAATGATGATGCTCTAACAGTTTAACCGATCGTTTGAGTTGTACTAAGTAATATCATTTTGTTTGTTAAATAAAGCCTTAATGAAATCATCATGATCCTATGGAAGCCGATCTTTTTTGTGAGAGGAAAAAGCAGACAGGTCATTTTCATATTGGTAGAATATTACTGATCTCATCTTATCTCTACCTTAATGAGATCATCTTGATTTAGAGGCTGCTCTCTCTCTCTCTGTCTAAATCCCCGTCGAACAGAGGCCACTGACAGAGATCTAGGAGTATCATTTCACCAGAGCCAACGAAAGAAGAGAGAAATAAAAGCGTACGGCGGCAACGGCAACGGGGGCCATGTGACGACGGTGGTGTCCACGCCCCGCCCGAATCATTGCGCTGTTACTGTTCGGTTCGGTTCGCTCGCTGTTACGTGCACGGCAGCACCGTCTGTCTCCGTCTCCGTCGCTGGTCGCCTCGCGCGAGAGGAGAGGAGAGGCGATGAATCATGAGATGCTACCACACGAGCAGCAGCAGCAGCGGGTGTAGTTGTAGCGGCAACAGCATCTCTCGCTGTCTGGGATCCTGTTTTCTCGGCGAGGAGGTGGAGGTGGTGGCCGTAGCTGTCCGGGACCATCGGTGGCTGACAACGCGGGGGTCGGGGATAATTGGCGGCAGCGCGAAAGGGGTCTCTCTACTTGTTGGTCACAAAATTGCAGCCGAGATCACTCCCTCACCCTCACCCCCTCTCTCTCGTGTTTTTGCCGACGGATTACAGATTAAGGTGATATTATTTTCTAAGCTGCTTAATGGTACGATTTCTTAAAAAAAAACTTTTTACCAGTTTTTCTTAGATTTTTTTTCAAATTAACTTTCAACTTTCTAATATCAAATTTATTAATTTGTGCCCTCAAATGATTATAAAAAAACTCAGTATTTTAGAACAGGACAACTTTAACGTTGTTTAGAATTGAATTGCTTTATGTGAAATTATTCGGCGTGCTCTTTTTCTGGTAGAAGGCAGCATTTTAGGGGCTCTTTTTTTTTCAAGAATTCTTCTATTTCCACACCCAAATTTCGGCAATGAGCTGGTTTTGGCTGGGATCATGGCCGTCCTGTGAGATGAAGCAGCGGAGAAGGATTAAAATAGTGTGGTTTCTAACGGTGCCATTGATTGTTGTTGAGCTGCTGTGAGCGAGCGAGGCGGCTATAGGGTGTGCAGGGCGAAAGCTGCAAGGCGAGCAGGGGCAGTGGCAGTGCCTTTCCTTTGCCCTTTCTGGTGGTGACCACACTCTGTAAACTCTGTTCTTTTTAGCAGCGATTGTTTGGAGGCTGCAGCCACTTCTACTACTACTACTACTACTGTTTCACTTGGAGATTCAGAAATTATGACAACTGGAGCTCGAAGTTTTGACCGGATTTCAAACAAGCGAGACTGTAGCTGCAGTTTTTCAAATTCTTGAAACCGAATAGAGTTCCAAACAGAGCATCTAGAATTCTGGCTTGTTTAGAGACAGGAAGCCTGTCTAGCGAGGGGTAAATTGCCTAAATTTGTCGTGAAATTCTCAGAAGATTAAAACCCGAAATGACGCAATGGATACGTTGGAATTTCAAACGAGATTGCCAGTGCAGGTTTCTGCGATCAGATGTACGTCAATTATCTATGCACACAAAGAGTCTAAACCCTATGTGACAATAAGAGAGAGAGAGAAACAGAGAGACGCATAAAGCCATGGAATTAGCAAAGCCAGCTCCATGCTGAAGTAAACAAGACGTCTCAAATAATCACAGAAAAGAAACTCAAGGTGTGTTTGCCATAGAGGTAATCCATCAAGAACTGTCCTGAATTACCGTGTAAACCTCAAGGAATAGAGAAAAATCACAGGCAATAAGATTGGGTTTTTGTATTGGGCAAAGCAAAACACGAGGGACACATCACATCTATTGCAATTTATCGCAGAATATGAAGTAGACATACATCTGTTCAAGGACTAAATATGACACTACAAGGTACAGAAACCGGATTTTATATTTTCTGGGCATTAGTAATTTTGAGAACCATGCTGCACAGAGATTTACACCGACCGTTTCGTGGGGGTACTTTATCTACTTAATTGGGGAAAATGTTGTTAGTATCACATGTGATTACTTGTTCTTCAGGTGACCTTCATCAACTGCTGTAAGTGTTCAACTTCTATGAGGAATTCCAGTAGATGCAACCGACTGACATTGAAGTAGCAAGATTAATATGAACTTTCTTTCACCACTCTAAAGTCTGAACTAAACAAATCAAAAGCCCATCCATGTCTTTTAGTCAAACATTGAAAGCTTGAACATGTACAGGTCTACCAAATATTGTTCTGGAGCTCAAAAATTCAAGGTTATTTCCATGCCATTTTTTCTTTTCAAATTTGATTTTGCCCCATATATGACATCCAGAAACTACTTAATTTGGTTCATCCGCCAAGCAACAATACTTATGTTAGTACATCTACGATTATGCAGCACAGTATCTGATTTTCTGTGTGATGCATTGCAGATGCAAAGCTAACTGCTTTATTATGGCAACATCTCTACTGCAGTTGCACCAACTATCACAAACTGATGAGAGCAATCCACAGAGCAGAGTTAAAAACAGAAGGGAAAAGGAATTTTTTTTGCTGCAATGTAAGCTATTAGTTTCTTCGATAAATAGTGGGGTATATCCTTGAGCACTATTGGACAATGCCATACTATAACTTACTGGAACTTTGCAGGATGTAATCAAAGTACTTTGAAGGCAAACAAGTTTACCTGAAACAAAAAAACTAAAGAGGCAACCTATGTGAAAAATCCTCATGAAA
Source organism: Oryza coarctata (assembly GCA_030770085.1). Lineage (NCBI taxonomy): Eukaryota > Viridiplantae > Streptophyta > Magnoliopsida > Poales > Poaceae > Oryza > Oryza coarctata. The sequence continues at coordinate 12,144,322 of CM061468.1, forward strand.
AGTCAGGCATCTTATGCAGGTTCACTAATCTCAGAATTTTAGACTCATCACAAAGCTCTCATTATTCCCACTTTGGCATTGATGACCAAGAAGCTAATGGAATTATCTTCTTCATTTGAGTTACTGAGGAATCATCACCGTAAATTCTGCAAATAGTAGACCGATGGGTTTATGTAACCAGCTGGAGATTGCACATATAATGGATTTGAAATGTAAGGATGTGATACTTCCGCCTTGCTTCCTTGACTTGAGGAGCTAACACCAACCATTGGGTTAAAGTTTGTGAATACAGGCAGGGGTCCAACAGCACTCTCCCTTGGCAAAAGCTGGTTTTGGGATGGAAGGCAATAAAATGGCCTTGGTGCCAGAGTGTTTTGAACCGAGATTGTAGCTGGAGAAGGAGCAGATGGAAGAAGCATACTGATTTGCGGATTGCTTCTATGCTCAGGAGAGTCATTAATCATTATTAATTCTTTCATCATGTAGGATGGGTGATGCATGACAGGAACAAGGTTCCTGTAGGCCTTTTGTGGAGAATGATAATCAGATTGCACCATGGAACCACTATGCAACGGAGACCCAGCAAAGTTGCCAGCTTGTACACTAGATAGAGGAATTTGGTGATTGATAGTTGGAGTTGTGTTCATAAATGCAGGATCACCAATATGTTGGTAGTTTTGAGGCACAAAACAACCAGGTGCCATGTAATTTCCTCTCAGGTGCCCGCTCTCCTCATTGTTCATCACCATCAAGTTCTTGCCCATCAATCTCAAAATAGGATTTGATGGTGAAGGAAGCTGAGTTTGTATTGATGGACTGATACAATCTGTCGTATAAGATGGCTGGGTCATGGTAGGCTCAGCTGAAACCTTACCAGCTAATGTTTGATCCTGTGAATCTAAGCAAGGGTTTGCCTTTGTGCTGATTCTTTGATATGTGCTGAACGACGATGATGTCCGTAAACCTATGTTCAACTGTGGAACCTGCCTTCCAGTAAAAGTTGGCACCGATCTGGCTGTTGCACTTTGATGGTGAAACTGAGACTCCCTGGAAATGTTGTCCTGACAAGTGCAACAGCACGACTTCTCAGGCAACTGTTCACATTCTCTTGCAAGAGGTGTCGACTTGGTTTCTTGATTCGAGCACCCAGAAACCTGTTCTTCAACAGTCCTAGAATTAACAGTGGATGGACCTTGTTCAGACCTGTTAATCCTTGAGTCCCTCAAAGAAGTTGAAGGAGACATTGTCGAGGCAGTTGAAATAGGAGAGTCAGATGAGCCACGATCAAAAACCAAACCATGATCTAGGTTAGAATCTTCTCTGTTCGATGTAATTGATGAGTTATCCTGAGGAGCTCCAAGACCCAGGTCCCTATTATTAGTCAAGCAGGCACTAGATTCCTTAGTTGAAGACGGATCTATTTGCCATAACTCCACCCTGTTATTGGCAACAATGTTGGGTACATGAGCATGATGTGCAGATTTCACATTAGAGCATGGATCCACCATTGCTACACTATAGCCTTCAGCCAATACATCAGCAGTTTTGTTATTTTCCGGACTCAAAGAATCACTGCTCATTTCATTGACGTAGTCCACAGGATTATTTCTTGAGGCTGATGCACATTGCGTTTCAGTTTCAGGTTCATCACCTTCATAATACATCTGTGCATTTCCTGGTTGCTGTGCCACATCATATTGATCATCCCCTTGTCCCAATGCTGGTACATCACTTTCATAAGAGAAGTCGTTATCTGCAGTATCTTCTTGAGTGTGCTTCTTAAGCTTCTTGGAGGTTTCCTTGTTACTAACCCTGAACTTCTTGCTTATATGATTGGGATTAGGTCCATGGTCTTGACCAAAACCATGAACTAGCCCACTGTTAGAAGGTGAGAGTTCATGCCTGCCAGTCCTCAACAGAGATCTGTTCTTCCGGAACTTATTGGTAGATGCTACCCTATTTGAGCCATCATTCAACCCTGCAACAGAGGAGGAAGGACCCCGACATACAGAGCTTCTCATCGAGGTGGAATTCCTGACTGTATCATAGTTATGAGATCTATAAGCCTCTCTCCTTCCAATCTCCCTTATTTTCCTCTTGGCAAGAGCAGCAGCAGATCTAGGTACTTTCGGTATGACACTGCTGGATGTAGTTTTTGAAGGCCATCTAGGAATTGATCTGAGCAATCTCGAAGAGCCATTCCTCTGATCACCAAAATTAGCTTCTGAAGTGGTTGCCATCTCTTCTGGTGGCTGTGAAGAAAATGCCTCAGGAGGACTATCTGATATTTGAGAATCATCAAAACCATGCATGCTGTTCCTAACCAACTTCTTGGAGCCAGGTGTTATACTCTTGGAAGCTTTATCAGTAAGCTTTCGAGCACAATTCTTAGAGAGACCTGAGCGTTTGGAGCCCACCCATTGCCTTATAGTTTCAGAACCACCATAACTTGTGCTTTCAGTAGGTTTCTGCACATGCATAGCAGACGGCCCCTCTTCCTCCTCAGAGGTGTGCTCATGCATATTTCCATCCCTACGTGCTCGAACCTGTACATATAAAATCACATACAAGAATGAAAATCATTAGCACAACATAAATTTGCAATTACATGAAAACGGTAGGACAACAAACTATTATCATATGCAATAGATGAACAAAATGGACCTTGAAAATCAGTGATAATTTAACACCTACAAAATAAGCCATCTGTAAAATTGTCAATAAGCATAATAATATAATATTAACTCAAGGACATATTATAGCATATGACTAAGATTCTAACATGTAGTGAATCTCCATATAGCACATCCAAGACCTAGATGAGTACAACAGGTGGCTGTTACTGAAACCAAAGCTTTTCTATCGACGATTTGAATCCACTGTATTGTTATATGCAGCACGTAAACACCACGGTCTACAATTAAGCCAGCTAGTAGCACAACCTCACATCTGCATTTGTGTCCAAACAGCATCACAACAAGGCAAACCTTTCTATGTTTCTTACACATCTTTTACAATAATGTGGGGACTTTTCAAATGTGACAGAGAAGTAGAAAGCTCAGTTAAAACAATAGCCACATCAACCCATGGAATAATGCTCCGTGGACCCATGTCAGGCCATAAACAGAGTGATAAAATTCCAGTGAACAACCAGTAAAAACAAGCTTAATGTCACTGCATACCTGGTTATTCAATCGGTTAGGTTTGTTGTGCTTCTTTCCTGGAATCTTGAGCCTCTTTTTCCTAAATATTTTGGATTTCAAGCACGTCTTGCTCATCAATATACTTTTTCTGGTCTCATTCTTGGCAACTTTCCTTGAATTATGTTCCTCCCTCAACACCAAAGATGCATCACTGGATTTGGACAATATTCGAATTTTTATCCCATTAGAATCAACATAGACATCGCCTTCTCTTTCATCATCTCTTGGGTCAAAAGGTACCACTTCTGGGCTACGGTTCTCCGTGCATACTTTCTTGTTAATGGTGGACATGGCCAATTCGATAACCCAGTTAGTGCCATTCCTCCGATCAAGGTCCTCAAGAGTGAACAAACGGGCAGTCCTGTAAATGTCCACCATCAGTCGCTTCTTCCTTGGCTTCACTTTCGGCTTCAAGATAACTGTTTCCACTGGCTCAGTATTAGACTCAACAGAAAGGCACTGATCCATATGGGCATTCAAGGTTGTGTTTGATGTAGAAGCAAACACTTTGCAAACAGGACAGGTTTTTGAAGCCATTGGATCTGAAACTGTGCTTGAATTAGACGCCACCTCTTCTGTCCGCGTCAGGGAGCCTAGTTTGACTACTAACTTACACTTCTTTTCTGATGGCTCCCGCGATGAGTCAAGATTTTTCGATCGCCAAGAGGGTACAACAACCTCGGTTTGCCGAGTTGCTTTGGTGCAACTATTAACTTGCAGATCTACTGCTATAACCTCATCAGTATGGTCCAATCCATTTGTATTTTCTCCTTGGTCAACACCAGATTTCCCATCCCCTGGTGAGGTGTACTGTGAAGGACCAAGTGACTCAGCTACTGGTCGGCATGACTGGAAGATGATATTGCTTGCATTCACATTAGGAGAACCATCATCTCTAGTCTTCACCAGACCAACAGGAGCATTGGCTTCTGAACATGCAGCAGATTGCTCAACGTTTATGTAAGTATTCAAAGACTGGTATCGAATTGAATCAGGAGGTTCAAATGGAGGTAGCAGATCCTTTACACCACGCTTCAGGCAAAGCTGCAGCGATCGTGGATGGAAAGGCCAGCTTCTCTTAATGCCTTTGCTCCTCGAAACAAAAACATAATCTCTGGAGAAAAGAAAGACAAGGATCTCCATTAGCATATGCTCACATATATGTAGCAGATGGCTGAAGAAAATCATTTGTATAGTATGCAAGACTGTATTACATTGAGAACCCTCCATAATGTTGTTGAAAAGAAAATAGAGATAAAACATCTTCATGGACCTACTGAAGATGCTGTCATATCAAAACTGAAAATCTCTGAACTGTGTTCCCGTTTGTTAAGTATGGAAATAAGTAAACCATTAATACATAGCGGACAAAGATTCATCAGACGAGAGCACGAGACACCCTTTTATTTTCAGATTCTTGGGGATGAAAAAGACCACCTTTTTATTAATCAACAATAAAACTAAACTAATTAAGCTCCCTCAAAATAACACAGATTAACCCGTGAAAGCAACAAGTCCGACCCAATCCGATCCCTCAAAGCCGCAACCAATAATTAATCCACCGTCAAGAACTTAAGCACCCAAGCTAATCCTTATCCAAAGGTACTAAATCAATCAAAGGTTCCTCTTTTTCACCTTATGGAGAACTTGGGGCACGGCTGGACCAGATCTGTGGGATCTTGGCTCGCCGGCGCCTCGCCGGCGGACGTCGCTGGATCAGCGGCGCTCACACCCAGGAGAAAAGACTTGGACGTGCAAGAGGGGCCTGAAGGCTCCTCACTGGATAACATCGGATGAACGCTTTCGCTGACCCCCCAGATCTACTGCTGCTGCTACAGTTGGCACCAAGAACCCAAGAGCTCTGAAGCAATTGGGCCTGCTCTTATCCCTGGCCTCCAGCATAACAAGATGGTAAGTACACCAGGTGAAAGCAAGGAACTTTGCTTCCTTGGCCGCCCACTACCTCCTCAGCGACCTGCAGACACAAACCAAGACCCATATTATTTCATGTCACGGCCATGAACCCATCAGACAAGCTCTCCCCAAAGAAAATCACATGGTGTCATTTCATGTAGATAGAAGCTGCAAGAGAGATTGGAACTGAAGGGGAGGAAGAGGAGAGGATAGGGGAGCAAGAGCGGTTGCTGTCATGTTAGTCCAAAGCACATGAAATATCATGACCACGACAGGCAAAGCGTGAGGACCAAATCAAGAAGAGGATTAGTGGGAGCTCATGCAGATCACGCAGCTATGATGAGGATTTGCGGAAAAGAAACAGCAAGAAGAACCAGACATGAACAGTTGCTAAGCAATGGAGGCTAGCTTGTACGGTAGTGCTTTCTTGATGGGGGGATAAATAGCAAAAGAAGGAAGAACGTGAAGACGGGGTTTATTTACCAGAAAACACGATGGGAAATCAAGAATAGAAGGATTTTTTTCTGCTTAATCTGTGGCCTAATGGGTATTTCTTTGGCCTGCAGAACATGCCCGTCTTCCAATCCACCACATCTCGCCACAAGAGAGGAAGGGGAAGAGGAGAAACACGCAAGAAATTTCCGAAGCAGATAGAACCAATCTCGCGCACGACCGCAGGGAGAGAAATCACGAACGAGCCACCAAGAAATCACAGCAAGAAAACGCCCAAGAACACCCTCCCTAAAGTCCTCACCTTTCTTCACATCTGCTCCCCAACCCGCGCCCCCGCGCAAGAACGCCCATCCCGCCGAGCAGATCCACGCGGTGAGGGGCCGGAACCGACGAGCTCCACGGCGAGGAGAGCTTTGATTTGGTGGTGGGAAGGTGAGGGGGCGGGGGGTGCTGAGGCGAGGAGAAGAGGAGAGGAGGAGGGGAGAAAAAATTGGGGGAGAGAGGCTGCTGATTTTGTTGGCTTTGCTGCTGCTGCTACACTTTTCTCTCTCCTGCTTCCAGACGGCAACAAGAGAAGATAGGAGCGAAGAAATTATTAGCAAGAAATTGATTTAAGAAATAGAGAGAGAGAAGGGGGGGGGGGCGGGGGGAAGAAGGTAACACCAACCACTCACATCAAAGGCATCTGGTTCTCCACCGAGGCAAAGGCAAGGAGGCCTGTACCATTAACAGCAACTCAAAGAGAGAGACTTGGAAGAGAGAGAGGGGAGTGAGCCGTGTATTTTTACTTTTAGAGAGTGAGGAGGAGAGAGGCAGACCCAAGAGGAAAAAAAAAAGAAAATGAGGGGTTTTTTTTTCTTCCTGGACCTGTCGTATCCTACACCAACTCTGTTTTTTTTCTTTTGGTGTCTTGTTGTATTGAAAGAAGAGATAAAAGAGCTTGCCCTGATAGTACCGGCATATTTCAGAGATGCCACTATAGTTTACATCTCGGTTTGCAGTTCTGCCCTTAGAAAGTCACAGATTGCTTCTAGATCCTATTTACTTTGAATTTACTTCTTACCTATGGATATGGTTATTTTGGAGGGTTGATTTGTGGTAGTCATTCGTATCCTCCTGAAATGCATATCCTAGTAGCCCCCTCGTCAAATGTATGTCCTAAAGCACCACTCAATAGCTAGTGTTTGTATCCTCATCGAATATGTATTATAGATTATCACTCAATAGCTAGCGTTACTTCCATCTGTATACTTGTCAAATGTGTATTCTAGTATGTTACTCAATAGCTGCCATCCTCTCCATTTGTATCCTCGAAAAATATGTATCCTAGTGTGGTACTTAATAGCTGGCGTCCCCTCCATCTGTATCTAGGTTGACCGTGTGTCTTAATGCATCACTTAATAGCTGGCGCCCCTTCCATCTGTATCCTCACCAAATGCGTGTCATAGTCCATCACTCAATAGTTGGCATCCTTTTCATCTGTATCCTTGTTAAATGTGTATCCTAGAACATCACTCAATAGTTGACACCCATTCTATCTTTATCATTGTTAAATGCATATTCTAGTGCGTCACTCAATAGCTAGTGTCCCTTCCATCTTTATCCTTGTTAAATGTATATCCTAGTGCATCACTCAATAGCTAGCATCCCTTCCATCTTTATCCTTGTTAAATATGTATCCTAGAGTGTCACTCAATAGTTGGCATCTCTTTCATCTTTATCCTCATTATATGCGTATCCTAGTGCGTTACTCAATAGCTAGGCTCCCTTCCATTTGCATCCATGTTGACTGTGTGCCTTAGTGCATCACTCAATAGCCGATGTCCCTTCTATTTGTATGCTCGTCGAATGTATGTCTTAACGCACCACTCAATAGCTAGCGTTTGTATCCTCGTCGAATATGTGTCCTAGCGTATCACTCAATAGCTAGCGTTACTTCCATCTGTATGCTTGTCAAATGTGTATTCTAGTACGTCACTCAATAGCTACCATCCCCTCCATCTGTATCCTCGTAAAACGTGTATCCTAGTACGGTACTTAATAGCTGGCGTCCCCTCCATCTGTATCCAGGTTGACCGTGTGTCTTAGTGCATCACTTAATAGCCGGCGCCCCTTCCATCTGTATCCTCACCAAATGCGTGTCATAGTCTGTCACTCAATAGTTGGCATCCCTTCCATCTGTATCCTCGTTAAATGTGTATCCTAGTACATCACTCAATAGCTGACACCCATTCTATCTTTATCATTGCTAAATGCATATTCTAGTGCGTCACTCAATAGCTAGTGTCCCTTCCATCTTTATCCTTGTTAAATGTATATCCTAGTGCATCACTCAATAGTTGGCGTCTCTTTCATCTTTATCCTCATTACATGCGTATCCTATTGCGTTACTCAATAGCTGGGCTCCCTTCCATTTGCATCCATGTTGAGTGTGTATCTTAGTGCATCACTCAATAGCCGACATCCCTTCCATTTGTATCATTGCCGAATGTGCATCCTAGTGCATCACTCAAATAATAAGCATCCTTCCATTGATCTGTGTTCTCGTCAAATGTGTATCCTAGTGCGTCACTCAATAGTTGTTGTCTCTTCCATCTGTATCTTTATTGAATATGTATCCTAGTGCGTCACTTAATAGCTAATGTCCCTTTCACTAAATAATGGTATACTTAATTTCTATATGTATCTTTGTCAAATGATGTATCCTAGTTTGTCACTCAACAATTGGCATCCTTCATCTATATCCTCGTCGGAAGTGCATTCTAGTATGTCACTCAACAACTAACATCGTTTGCGTATGTGTATCCTTATTGACTATGTATCCTACGATTGATATTGTTTTCACATGTATCATTATTAAACGTATATCTTAGTATGTGATTTGATGACTTACATCACTTTCATCCACATCTTCTTCGAACGTGCAACAACCTAGGATACTCAACTATTGTCATGAAGTCACGTAATGTTGTTCGCTTGCTTTCATTCCACATATTAGTTTCCTTATCAACCATGTCTTCTAGTGCAACAATGCATTACTCAATAGCTTGTACCATTGTCACTACCCTATAACACCCATTGTTATTTTTTTCTAAAAAAAGTCATCATCTCTTGCAAACCTTATGAGTCATTTGACATGTTCTTTCATACAACATTTAGGCACAAAGTGTTGCATGCTAGCCTCTAGCGATGAGGACCATCTCATTTTCTCCTAGAGGATCGAATGCATGTGGATCTTATGCAAGGTTAACCCCGTGCGATAACCTCTTGGTTTTTAAAACCTCATAATTTTTGTTAGTTGCTCGGTTTTTACGATAATTGTGATACCGTGGGGCAACGGTAATCCCTCTTATAACTATAAGGGGAACCCTAATCTCATGGTCATGATCAAACTTTGATTTCCTCTAACCCTAGGATTCATAAGAAATCAACACGATAGATGAACTTAAGTCCTAACTCCATCAGTAATAAACACAAGGAAACCGAAGAAACAAAGGACAATATCACAAGAGCATTAACCATCAAGTTGAGTCTAAGGTTGAAATCTATTTGACTCAAAGCTAGTAATGTATAATAAATCCACTGATTTTTATTGTGAGACAATTATATAGATGTCAATGAACTCGTTTCAGTCAAATTCGCCTCTATGTTAAGGACATTGACATTTAATTCAATCCATTTATCTATGTTTATAAAGCAATACATTCCTTTTTATTATAGAAGAGCATATATATTTCACTCCAACTTTTGATTGTTGATGTTTTTCAATCATTGATTATACCACATCCAAATTAAATATATTAATTGATTTACATTAGAAACAAGTATTGGAGAGAGTTTTTTACAAAAAAGTTTACATGTAGTTGTCCTCAAATTATCAATTCATACATACTTCTCCAACAATCATTGATTGTGCAAATAAGAGGACCGCTAATGTTGTCATGAAACAAGTATTTGAGAGAGTTTTTTTTACAAAAAAGAGTTTACATGCACCTGTCCTCAAATTATCAATTTATATATACTTCTCCAACAATCATTGATTGTGCAAATAAGAGGAACTGTTAATGTTGTCATGTACCATGCACATTTATACATAAGAATTGCTTTGTTTCTTAAAAAAATATCTACTTTGTTTCAAGCAACCCATAAACAAGAACAATTCCCTCTCGAATAATATACTCTAACCATTAATTAATTTATAATGTATTATCAATAACTACGAAATTAATATCATATAAAAATATTTTTAAATACGAATATAATAATACCATATTTGTGACAGTAAAGATATATATTGCTAGTTTAATTATTAGTTAAATGTAAATAATGCTGACTTTTCAAAAAAACAATGATGCCTGGTACAACATACTCCCTCCAAATCTACTCATGCATTTATATGTCTTGTTTTGTGTTTTAGTAAAATTAGAATAAAATAAGGGCTTTTTTGCAAACCACACAAAAGCACAAGGGATAGTACAATGCATGAATCTCAGGCCTGACACTTGCACTTTGTTTATAGTAATTTAAACCTGTTAAATTAAGCTCTCCTAATGGCTGCCCCTGGGCGTGGAAAATTGTAATAGGAGTAGTGGCATCGAGTATAGCTGAGGACAATCGCTGAGGTACCCGTAGCATTATCACCACCTCACACAGACCAATGGCCTATCTCGAATTAAGAAAAGCTGCAACACAGTCCCCACATATATTACTGCGTACTCGGTAAACACAAGATTTCACCCAAACGAGTTCTTTTGGGATGGCAGATCTGATTGTTTCTATCCCTTTGATTAAGGTCCTAATGTGTAAAATTAATACCGAATAATATTAATTAATTTCAAGATGTATATGGAGCATATAGTGTACTGGAGTCATGGACACCCCCGAAATAATTCATACAGTTGGGGGAATAATGGGTGGGGTCCCCTACCCTGAGCAGCACTGGCGAGAAGATGATGGGGGTAATCAACCACTCCGTGGTCCCCTTGAATGTACCCAAGCCCTTTTGTTTTCTCTCTTTTTTTTATCTCATTTGAGGTGATTAATCAATTCAGTTTGACAAACCTCAGAGGAATAATGTATTAGTTCTTTTTTGACCTCCAGCGTTATTGATAAATAAAAAAGTACTGTTTTGTGTTATAAGGAAAGAATATATATGTATTGCTAAGGAAATATACATTTATATGCACTCTTTGTTGGGTAGAAGTTGATTATAGTGATAGGCGGGAACCGTAATTAAATCATGGTGGGCTCTGAAGTCGTATTAGCTGGTCAAAGTATGAGTTCAACAACGAAGAAATTTGCATGCCTAGCATACCTTTTTAAATAGCTAAATAATTATGGCACACAATTTGAATTTCGGATGCCTCAATCATACCATAAGTAGATCGCTATATTGTCACTATTAGGGTTCTATGTTATGGAAAGGTAAAATATTTCCAAGGGGGATAGATCCAAAATTTCAGAATATTTTGGCCCTAAATAATTTAAAATTTTGAACATTTTTTGTCAAATTTGAATAAAGGACCAAAATTCCATAAAATTTGGAAATTTTAAAACAAAATATGGAACGTTCAGATTATATTAGAAAAACTAATTTCTGGGGACTTCGTTCGGATTATATTCATTGACAAACATTCCTAGCTATCCTAGAGAAAACCAATTCCAGAAAGGAAAAAAACTAAACAATTAAATTAGTGCAAGTTTTTCGTAGGTGGCATAAATTTGTGTTGAATAACAAAATTATATTGAGATTAGATAGACCACTTAAAAACTAAACAATTAAATTAGTGCAAGTTTTCGTAGGTGGCATAAATTTGTGTTGAATAACAAAATTATATTGAGATTAGATAGACCACTTTTACCAGGGCAGCCTGAACCTGAACGTATTTTTCCAACATCTGGAAACCATTTCCTGGCCTTACTTAAAGTCCAAAAGACCCAAGTATACGCAATTATAACAAAACACGCTGTTTTTTTATTGTAACAATAACATTTTCTTCTAGGAACCAGCGTAACTTAGCTGGTGGAACTTAACATGGGTGCTCACATTATCACTAATTATTCAATAGTGAGCGACGTATCCATTGACGTTGACGTATCTAAGCGTATGCGTATGTGTTTGTAGCGTGTTTTAGATAAACAATTTTCTGTTAAGGAAATGTTTAGGGAGACAAAAAATCATTCTTTTCAAATCCCTGGGCCGGGCCAGAGGGCTTGACCAAGGACAGGCATTTCCAGCTCGGCCCAGCCCAGCCCGGCCTCTAAAACATACCTAGTTAAACACTCGACTCACCCTCCCAATCTCCCATCCAGTTCAATTCACCTGATAAGCCGTACGTTCGCTGATCGGCCCGAGTCGACGGCACGCATGTGCATGCACGCGCGCTGGAAAACGATAGGTCACGACCGAACCGATCGATAATTTCACCGACGACGACGACGACGACGACTCCGATCATTCCAATCACGTCGGTGCAGCTAGCAAGCCGGTGACTAGGGGGACAACGTACTGCGTCGTCGTCGTCTCGACTCTCAAACGAGGCTCACGATTGTGTTTCTCTTCCGTTCTTGGGACTACTGATGGAACTGAAATTAATCAGACGTGACCACACCGTACGTGCTGCATTCATGCCGCGCCTGCTGCCCCTCCCCCGCCGGAGCATGCAATCAAATTACGCCAACATATTGTGTTGTCCAGCATTCAATTCCCTACCTCTACTTCTCTACAAACTCCTTTCCGATCATTTCATGCGTCGACATATCTCTCTGAAAACTTTGGCTGTTTCCGCAGGGGTTGGAGACGAGAGGGGCCCAAATCCTGTGTACGAGATGACCACTGAAGGGGCACTGAGTGTCACTGTGTTCATCCTAATATGAAAACGGGAGAAGAAAAGAGAACCACGCCGGGCGCCCGGGCTGGGCTCCTCACAAGTCACACCACTCACAAGCATTAGGAGTAGTTCATTTCCTGGCTGTGATGATACGAACTCAGAAATCAGAAATTCAGATTGGCCGGGTAGACAAAAGCTCCGAGGTACCACTCATCAGCAGTAGAAAAATAGATTAAGCAATAAGAAATAATTTATAGATAAAATTTTTATATTTATATTATTTCAAGTATAAAAGACTAGGCTTAAAATATGTACTGTGATAAAAAAATCTTAGAATCAACTTTAAAGCTTTGAAATTTAAATTCTGATTGTGAATGATAAGTCAACATATAGGCAACCGGGACGATTCAGAATATAATGGCCTTTTCGATTGGTCATTTGATCCACGCACGCACCTCTGTGTCAACGTACCGGGCTACCGGCTGCTACGCGTTTGTATACATGACTTTGTTGGCACATATATAGGAAGGTGATGGTTGATGGATAATTGAAAACTATATTTATTATAATTAACTAATGTAAAATTAAAAATATATTTTAAAAACATAAATATAAGATAATAAAATTATATATAAAAATATTTTTAAAAAATAGTCGTTCAATAGTTTAAGAAATATATACGCAAAAACAATAACATTCTTCCATCGTGCAGCTTTGTCGAACGCAACCTAGGTGTATGTACGTACGTGTACACGTGTTGTAGTGTGCGGCATTCTGCTGACGAGAAGATATATATCGTCTAGATACAGAAGCGATGTATTTGCTCGGATCGAAAAGAGCATAGTGGGTATAACGTACGGCTATCAAGATCCCACACGTACGTCACATGGATTTGTTACTCGGGGCAGGTTACTCCTTGAATTTGAATTTTCATCATTTCACTTATTCATAAATATGATTAATTTTAAAATCTTAAGAAAAATAAAGTATCACAAATACCTCTCAAACTATTACTTTTTTATATTTTATTTCTGTTAAATATGTAAAAGTATAACAAATATCATCTATTGTACTTTTTGTTGCTATATTATTTTTTCTCAAAGTGGTACAATAGCTTTTATCTGTGGACGGAGGTAGTAGTATAAGGTAGCAGTATAAACTAACCCTCTGTCCCGCAAGACTCCATTTTTTTCTCTTTAATTCCTCCATAGAGATTTCATCACTGAATCCATTAATTGAATTTGTTAGATTAAAAAATAAATGCATTAAAATTTGCTAAAGTGAGAGATAAATACATAAACTTTGATAAAGTTAGGGATACATTAGCTAAAGTAAAAGATATTATAATTTTTTAGCTTTATACTTTTAAACGTGAGAGAGCCTAAAACTAATGTTTTTTTACAGAGTCGAGCTGCCCTTTGTAAAGGTTGCAACATATTTTTTAAAACTTAATTTTATAATTAATTTAGAATTTTTATTGTCTTCATGGTGCAATCTTGACTTGTTGGACGGCTAAAAATATAATTTTTAAAAAATTTAGTTTAAAATTATTTTTTCTTTTATTCACGTGCTTTTAGGTTATAAATGTCTGCCTTCTAAACACGTCTAATTTCGGAGAATTCTTGTTTTTATTTAGTTTTTTTTTAACCTTCCCCTAGGGCCTGAGACCGATTAGATATAAGTACGATTTTATTGGACGGATGAGAAAGCGCATAGAAGTAACGCGCACCGGAAATGATCAAGGCGAAGTAAAGTAGGATTGTACAATATCGCGAGATTAGATTAGATTAGATTAATTAGAGCAAGACTCGAGGCTCGCTTTGGTGTCTAATTAACAACTTTTTTGTCTTCGATTCTGCCTAGTTAGCGATGCATCCGGCCTCCACACGGCCGGTCTGCATATCATAATGTATTGTCGTCAATAATACATTTAGTCATGTCAAGAGGGCCATAGATAGATGGATGTAGCATAGTTTAATCACGCAGAAGCATCGCGCCAACCCACTAAGTCTGAGTGTTTAATTAATCAAATCCGGGCTTAGCTAGCAAGGGAGCTCGGCGAAAGCGAAAGATGGATCGGGCACGATTAAAAACTTGATGGATCGTGCACCTTCCCTAGAGAAACCAGCTACACAGGGTACAGCTCCTAATTAATAGCTAGCAATTACTTGCTCGATGTGTGTGGATAGGGGCAGAAGTGTTAATTTGTTGGTTAAACTAATTAACCTAAGATTTTTTTAAAAAAGCTAATTAACCATATTTTTAAAACCATACTAAATTTTGCAAAACGCATTACAAACGTAGACGTCTATAATACACCTACACTCACCTCTATAAATATATATATGTATATTATAGTATCTTTAAAAATTAAATAACAAAATCATTATGAAGTGATGGTTATATTATCTATCACTCTTTATTTGTACTCGATATTTGTAACATCATAACTCCACTGGCTATAGCTGTGTTGCTTGCAGATTTATATGTCACACTACATTGTTTGTCTGGGTTCTTTTCCATGTCTTTAATGAAAAAAAATACTGCATATTCCTCTGCATATTCCATGTCTTTAAAGAAAAAAAATACTGCATATACTGCATATGTCTTTATCGTCGATTTCAACTCTGCATCGAAGGAGCGATCTGTGGGGACAAGAACTCGCTGGTTATTAGTATTTTGCGATACTCAAACTGTGCTGCACAAGATATTATTATTGATATTATAATTATTAATTTAACTATATGTTTAATATGTTTATAATTTTTATTTATAGAGGATTAGATTAAACGAAGTCCATTATGACTTGCTAAATATTAATTTTAATTTTTAGATTAAATTAATTAAATACTAAAAAAGAGAGTTCTAGGTATTGCAACTTCTATATATATATATATATTGTTTTTGAAATTAATAATATAAAATTTTGGATAAAAGCTAAAACTAAATAATCAATTATATTTCAATCATATGTCATCGTTACGTGGGAGTTTCCGTAAAGGCCAATTAATATAAATATGGATAGACATATATATCATGTTACACGTTGGATATTCCCCTACCTGAATGTGGATTATCTACCTTACTGCAAAGACATTGAAAGTTACTGACATGTGGACCCAAGGAAGAGTAGGCCCATATGTCAGTGGGTTGTCACTACTTCAACAACACTGTATAGGATCCCGATTGCACCCACTTATACCTCAATAGGCTGGTTAATTGAAAATGATCAAATGGCCCAATTCTAAAGGGTTGAATGATGGATGGTCTAATTTTATGATAATATGTAATGGTACAAATAAATAAATTAATTAATGTAAAGTTGAAAAGTTATTTTAAAATTATATAAAAAATTATAGAGCTTAAAAGATATGCATGCAACAATCCAATTTGTAGGAGGAAAAGGACGGGACCTAACTAGATCGGGATTGAATCCTCTGTCATTGTCGTGCTCTATACCATTAGTTATTTTTAGCCGTAGGATTAAACATGAACACAAGGTCAATCGCTACAGTGATTACCAATAAGCAAACAGTATCTACACTGTTTCTGCAGTGATAGCACTGTGCCAATTGCAGAGGACTGTAGCCCCTCTCACGTTTCACTGCGCGTCTATGTTATTTACGCCTTAATGGCAGAGGGTGCGAACTCAGATAGATCGTATCTCCACAAATAAGCAGCACAGTACATTTCTTTGGGAGAAGATAAAAGTTCCTATGTTTGTACCAAGAGGAATAATGCATTACACAAGCATAATTGTAGTGTTTGTACTGAACGAACCATTTTCCTTGTACTAAAATTGTTGATCTTAACTACTCGACTGTTAGATCGTTGTCATATCCCTGAACACATCGCATGTCTTTCCATATGCTGGAAAAAAAATCATGTCCTCGCTAACTGTACAACATGCCTGATAGAGTTGCTCTGAAGAAACGCACGGCAAATGATATATCATGTCTAGAGCTGTGCTACTGCGCTACCAATACACGAGCGTTTCTCTTCCCAGGTGTCCACGTATGGTCATCAATACACCAGCGCCATTGTAGGTTACTGCTCCCCTCGTTGAAAAATGCAATAGATTGTTGAGAGGCGCATATAAAATAATCAATATTTTCCGTACAACATCCCAGTTATTTTATCTCTCTTGTACGCATTTACTTATCAGCATCCCACAATAAATTCTCTCATCTAAATATCACAATAATTGTATTTAGCTTAGAGGATGATCTGGTTGGTTAAGCTACAGATAATAAGAGAATAAGAATAAAGGAAAAAACAATTTATGTTCAAACTTTTTATAAACTTATTATTAAATAATTTATGTTAAAAATTATAATATACTTCATCCGTCCCATAATATTACTATTTCAAAATTAAACTAGCTATATAATATTATGAGATGGAGGTATTATTTATTATTAACGGTTTAAAAGGTAAAGCTGAAAAACAGACTGCAATGAAAAAAACCTAAAATCAAATATAAAGTTAAATTTAAAAATATAAATTTTAGCTATGATGATAAGCCTCCAAACAAAAAACATTCTACGACAACACTCAAGAGTAGTACTATTTCTGGAAGATTTCAATACATTGGGCCAATGCGGCCGAAACGCTCCATAAGCACCCCACATCTTAGGAAGTTCTTTTTTTTTAAAGCTAGCACTAGTAAACAGGCCGTGGGGGTTGTAAATGTGAGGGGAATGGTCCAGCTGCAATGAATTGGAACTCTGAAAGGTCGTCGTCACCCAACCCAAATCTTGCCTCCTCTTTCATGGCTTGGATAGCAATAGAGGAGGCCACCTTTTCCTCTCTTTCTTTTGTTGATTTTCTCCTCTCAAAAATTCAATTGCTTCTTTGCTGCCCATTCATGGCGATTCTGGCTAGGAATAAACCTCCATCCGGGTATTAAATCCATCCCCATTGCGGCCATTGATGTGGATGTGTAACCGCATCCTCCATGCATCCTCTCCTCCCATCTTTCTTCTACTATAGGAAGCATGGGCTCAAACGTCGTCTACTCGATCGTCTCCGCTACCAAGCTATTCTATCAAATGGCTCCAAAGCTTGTGCCTTGTCTCATTCACTGTACACTGTTGGTCCATGGCCAACTCGAGATGATGCTTGCAGCAATGCCTGATTAATTAATTAAGATTTAGTAAAGTAGTTAACATCCGAAATTGTTGGTGCATTGTTGTTGCCATTCAACATGGTCCTGCATGTGCTGTAACACCTACAGTACTGTCAATACTCAAACATTTCGTCGTTTGATGCTTATCTTATTAGCAGTAGCCAAAATTTAAAATTTAAAATGTATTTTTATTATCCTTGCATCGTAAGTTACTTTTTAGTAGCGGCTTTTACCACCTAAAATTTATAAAAACATAAATATAAAGGATTTATTATAAGTTATTTTTAGTTGGTTCATTTGTTTTTTTCACAGATTATTAGCCATATAGAGCAAACTGTGTTTGTGATGAGAGCAATGAACAGCTACTTTGACACTCTTTGAGGATTAATTTAGCGCACTTATCTGGAGGGTGAACTGCTGAAATGTTCATGTATAACGTGTTTTTTTCTTGGGAGATACTGTGCAATAGGAACTATAGGAAAGTCCGGTCTGGCCTCTACTACAGGGAACTCGGCAGGTTCAGAGAATTCAGACTTCACAGATGCATGGAGCCATGAAACTGTTCACAGTACATGCACCGATGAGCGATAAGACCATGCATACATCAACAACGTTCCAAAGCGTAGTGCCGACTAAACCGTAGAGAAACCCTACGGAGATGTCACGAGAGGCAGCTGATCAAAGTGGTCAAATCGCCGCGTTGATCGATTGCGGCGCAAAGCAACTAAAAATAATTTATAAATATTTTTTTTACTTATACTATTCACCTTTTTAAAGAATAGAAAATAGACTGCGCTAAAAAACCTTAAAAAACTCTAAAATTAAACCTTAAGGGCGTGATGAAAGCTGCTGTTTGGTGGCAACGTCCTCCCTACGTCATAGGGGTTTGAAAATATAGACTCTCTCACCGTAATTATTTTCTTTCTTCAAGGCGAGCAGCGTGTATATATGCGTATATATCCAAATAACCTTTTCCTCCTTTTCTGAAAGGCGAGGAACGAAACGGACACGCAACGACAGGGACACACCACACACGGCCCAGGCGCCCATGGCAGAGTTGGCACTTGACAACACCGCCTCCGTCCCCAACTGTTTCCTCCCCGAATCGCAACGCACCGTCTCGGCGTAGGGTTGGCTTAGCTTAGCTAAGAGCTGCTGGTGCGATATCGCGTCGAATCCATGGAAACAAATCATGAATTCGTGGTACGATACGCGACCAGATCGGTCCACTGCTGTCGCTTCCCTCCCTGTTGCTACGCAGGACAGGAGAGGAGACCCCGCATCACCACCCAAGCCATTAGATTTTCTGTATGACGACCTACCGCTGATAAAACCGAAGCCACGCGAGCGGAGTAACAAAAAACAATAATTTATATGTGTAATCTTATATCTGTGTAATTAGCGTTTTAGATTCTTTTTCAATGGGTGGATTATTCGAGCGTCGTGAGGATGATCTGTCGACCAGGAGAAAATCTGAAGTGGTAGTAGAAATTAAGTGGCGTTAGTAAAAGAATTTTGGACTTCGAACCCCCATGATTTATTCAAGCCCGTCTGTTTGCGCAGAGAATGGCCGGTCACTCCGGTACTACGACTCGTGCGGCCGCAAGCCATTGCCGGGGGACGACGACGTAGCCGCCGTCCAAAGTTGCCGCCGCGCGACGCGTGGCATGCACGAGAGGCTAGATTAATTTGGCCGTGCGCTCGCTGCTCCGCTTTTGACTAATCCGACCTCGGAGCCAAGGAGATTTTTTCACCCTTCGCCTCTCTTCCTTGTGAGTTGTGAGTGTGAGGTGAACAGCTAGCGGTTCAAGGGCCCGGCCCAAACTCGGAACCGGCCCAAACTGAAAAAAGGTCCAAAAGGAGAGGGTTAGTTAGGTTCCAGCCCAGTAAACTAAGGATCTCGTTTTGCTGCCTGTGCCAGCCTGGCCCTTGTACCATAGACGATTGGAGTATATACTAGCTTTAGTACAAAGTTTGAGAACAATTGGTTGTGTTAATGGCAAAGGTGGAGATGGGAAACATGTGTTTGGTTTGTTTGCTTTTTCCAGTTTTTTTTGCAAGAGGGAGTTTCTAGAATTAGCAAACATTGCTAGTGGAGACTATTTGGATTGTTACCTTGACAATCTTTGTCTTTACCAAAATCTAGGGCCTATTTGAATTAGAGGAATTTTATGAGAATTTTAGAGTAGCTAAACTGCTTTCAGTAAAATTTATGCATTGGGAAGGTATCTTACTATGAAGAAACAAACCAAACAGCAGTGGCCATCAATGCGCAGGAAAGAAAGATCAGTATCCAACAAACCTGTCGCTGCTAGCTGACTAGTATTGCATAGACTCAAGTACTCACCTGAAGCACCAGGTGTCCAGATGTTGAAGAAAGAAAAAACAAAGTCTGAAGCTAACTTAAGCATAGACTAAGAGCAGCACAAATTTAAAACTAAAGAGCAAGAACTGAAGTAAGGGCGTTGGTTCCCACGGTAATACTCCACTTATGATGATAACATTAATTAATTAACCTAAGCATATAGATATACCGCTACTAAATTGCTTTCATTTTATTTATTATCTACAGTTGATTCCCCAGCGACACCCTGCTCATCGCCTGCTGATACACGGCCGGGCCTCGTCCGGCGACGGCGACGGCTGCGCCAGCCGGCATCGCCTCCTGCTTCACCTCCGCCCTGGGGACTACCGTCTCAATGCCGCCCTGGCGGTGCCTCAGCAGCGGGTGCACCGACGGCGACGCCAGCATCGGGTACTTGAGCCCCTCCACTACGCCGACGAGCCCCACCGACGGTGGCGGCGGCGGCAGGCTCGGCAGCGCCGGCGACGCCGCGTAGCAGAGCGAGTACGGGAAGGTGCTCGCCGGTGCGAGCGGGTCCCTCGGGGGAGGCAGGTGCAGACCGAAGTGGGGCGCGAACGGCGCCGCGCCGCAGCCGCCCAGCCTCAACAGGCTGTCCTGCACCGACGGCACCTCCGGCCTTTGTGCGCCGCCGCCGACGTGGGTCTGCGACGACCCCACGCCGCCCGGCGGCTTCGAGCCCGCGGGGTGGCCGCTGTTCCTCGCCGCCGGGACCTCGTGGTTGTGCTTGCCCTCGTACGTGGTGATCACCGACTTGAGGTCGTGCGACGCGCGCTCCACGTGCTTCCGCACCAAGCACCCCGGGTGCGTGCACTTGTAGTAGCTCCTGACCACGACGACGACGACAGATCAGCAACCAAGGAAGAGCTTTGAGAAATGGAGAAGCTTGAGACGACGAACCGAACCTTGGGTTGGGGTTGCCCTTGACGACCTTCTGCCCGTACTTGCGCCAGCGGTAGCCGTCGTCGAGGATGTCGACCTCGCTCGTCGTCTGGATCACGACCCGCGGCTCGCGAACAGCCCTCGACGCCGTGCTCATCTCAATGGCGCAAGACTCCAGCTTCCTGAGGCATTCAGACGATTCAGACGCTGCGTGTGCATTTCCATGGAAGGAACAGAGGCTGCAGAGATGCGCGAGACAGTGATGGGTGACCTTCTCTTTCGCTCCAGCTCGTCGCTCTCACCGTCGGCGGCGGCGGCGGCCTGGGGCAGCACGTGCGTCGCCTTGTCATCCCTGTCCACCTCGTCGGTCACCGCAGACGTGACGTCGACGCCCTCCGGGGACTCGAACTGCGCTGCGGCGCCTGAGCCGTCGTGGACCTGCATAGACGCCGTCGAGTCGCAGAGCTCGCCGGGGACGGAGGGGGACGACGTCGCCTCCAGCCCCTCGCTGCCGCGCCAGTCCTGGACGGCCACGCCGTTGTGCCACAGCTGCCTCGCCTCCGCGCTCGGCTGTCCGCCAGCGCCGGCCGCCGGGGGGTTGCTGCCGCCGTCGGACGCGTGTTCCACCTGCGCGTCGCCGGTCGGCGGATGGACGGGCGGCCGCCGGCTCGCCGCCGGCTTCGGGTGGTTGTGCGTGCCCTTGTAGATGATCTCCGTGACGTGGCCCTCGTGCGAGCGCTCCACCTTCTTCTTCACCATGCAGTTGGTGTGCGTGCACTTGTAGTAGCTCCTTGGGTACTCGCTGTGCTTCACCTGCTTCTGCCCGTACTTCCTCCAGCTGTACCCGTCCTCGGCCAGCGCCGCGGCGGCGGCCGACGCGACAGCGGCGGAGTCCCCCTTCGTGTCGCCCTCCGTCGCAGCCGGTTGCCCGTGATCACGCGGTGCTGCGCCGTCGCCGGCAGCAATGGTGTCAGGCGCAGTGCGGCTGAGCTTGCAGCCACTCTTCACGTTGAACTGCTGCTGCATCAGTTGGCTCTGGCTCTGCAGGTTTGCTGCCTGTTGTGCAGTTTGAATGTTGGCTTCAGTCTTGACAGAAACCTGCATGCTTGGTAGCGACTGATGCTGATTGTTGGGTATAGATTCCTACAGCCAAACAAAATTGCATTCTGTTTACAAAATCTCTGCATATTTTTAAAAAGAAAATTTCGGGAAAAAATTGCCGGTTCAGCTAGTAATATCTGGTCATTTAAGTGTGTTGATAGAAAATTTGAAAATTGTCATCTTTTTGAAACCTGAAAACAGTTCAGTGGCTGGCTACAAGCTCCCGGAATCAGTAATGCAGCTGTAATAGGAACAGGTACAAAGTTTCAGTTAATGCTCACCGTCTTTTCTTCAGCTGAGTAGCGTGAAGATGTTAGATTCAGAGGCTTGAAAGAAAATGCACCAGATCCTTCTTGAGCCGGAGGGGCTTCAAATCTGATAGGATCATTGTCGTTGGAACCACCAAGCATGTGCAACTTCCCCGTGGTTGGCGAGGCCTGGGCCTGCAGAAATGCATACGGAGAAAGCATTTTGACTGAAGGTTAGTGCAAGCTTCAGGATTGTACATTTTTCTAAAATCAATTAAAAGTATCACCATATATGATCCCTAGAATGGTAGAAAGTGTGAAAATTAGATCAACTGACCTCCCTAAGGCATTGCATACATATGAGTTCAAAAATGAGTTCATTCATGTACGAATTAGAACAGAGCTAACACATAGTTTCATTTCGCTTTTGACTCTAAAAACAGCTCCTTTATTCTTAGGAGCTAGATTAACCATATGCGTTGACAGAGCGAACTGTAGCAGTTCATTTGTCTGAAAAGAATTATCTTTGTGAAAACAAAGCAGCAAGTATGATGGAGAAGTCTGAACTTTCACGAATTCGCGGAGAAGTCAAAAGATCACTAAAGCAAACATTCTTGGCCTGCCAGCTTATTATTCCATAGACACAAAAGCAATCGCGCTTACAGGGTTCAGTGTGCTTATCAAGCTAGAAACCGTAACCACGAGCAAAAAAAAAAAAAAAAAAGAAAAATGAGGATCGATACCATGGCGTTGGAGAGGAAAATCGGCGATTCCAGCAGAGTCGTCGGGCTCAGGCCAGGCGGGATCGTCACGTAAGGCGACGGAGCCCCCGACGACGATACATCCGCCGCCGCAGCAGCTCCTGCGGTCGCAGTCGGCGGGTTGCACGGCACGCTGATCCTGGCGACATTGCTGAACCCGCCCCTCGCCCTCCTGTCGGCGAGGCTGCCGCCGCCGGCGGAACCGAACTTCTGGCCAAACTGCGGCGTCGGCGGCAGCGGCGAGTGCCCTTCCTCCGGAGGCTGCGCCGGCGGCGGCGAGCCAACGGCCACCGACAGGCCATGCTTCTCGAACCCACCAGCAGCGAACTTGGAACCACCGCCTTCTCCACCCAAGCCATCCGGCGGCGGGAACGCGTCGGCGAGGAAATTCGGCAGCGGCATCAGGTAATCTGCACCTCGATGACTAGGATCCTTCCACTCCTCCATCGCTATGTCTCCGTCCATCTCAGCCTAATTCGCTCAACCTGAAGTGCCTGAAAATGATCACACCATCAGTACAATGCAGGCTTAACAACACTGAGAGAATGACAGACACACACAAACAAAACGAAGCATTCAGTTTCAGAATTGATTCTTGTTCTTCACAAGAATCACAAAGTTTTTTGTTTTTAAGGAAAACAGAGCCACTTTTTTTTCCAAACAGAAGGAGACCAGGTTCGAAAACTCCAATTTTGTTCGCTCTCTGAACTCGATTCCAAAACTGAAACCGTGTGCACGAAGGTAGACGACAACTCGCAACATTCGAAAGGTTAGGCCGGCACAGTCCTCCACAAAGGGAAAAGAAAACCGAAAGGGAGCCAACGAAACAAAAACGAGAGCGGCCATTCGTTCGATCCTACTACCACTCGTTCACTCCAAGAACAGGAAAAGAGAAGGCCAATGGACTGGATCCCTACCGTCTCGGAGCTCAAGGAGAACAACAACAACAACAGGCAACTACTTTCCTCAGAACCGGTTTAAATTGTCCTGTAAATTGGTGAAATTTCGTGCCCGAGATACAGGGGAACGGAAACAACAGTATAAATTTAGAAAAATTTAAAAAGAAGTTGTAAGAGATAAACGAACGAACACTCCGAATGTGAAGATACCGAATCAGAGACGACAAAGGAAATGCCGACATCTGAGGAATTCAACTCAGGTTCGTTTTGGCATGTCGATCACCGTAAAAATCCTTCCTTTCTTGACAAAGAATTTTCCTTTGAAGAATGTCTGAACAAATAGAACAACGGGGAGGATATGATAGTTTGGTTCAGAGACAATGCATGTCTTACCTGCATCAAAGATTCAAGAACAAATCACATTGCAGAGAGAAAAATAAAGATGCAATGGGACCGCATTCTGAAAGAGGAGTGGCAGAGACCATCTCCACAGATTAACATTTGCTCCCCAGAAAGGAATCAAACCATAGCCCAAGAAATTCAGATCACGAATAACCAACCAGATGGCAAACGGAACAAAAACGATCAAGAATGCCACTGACCAGAATCGAATCTCCCCCACAAGGGCAAAGCCTGCATGGAAATGGAAGTGCATCCAGAGAAACATTCGAGGGCATTTGATTGTTCTAACAGAATGCAGCACTGACCTCTCAAGAAATGGCAATGACGACGGAACGAGATCGCAAATAGCCCACAGCCGGAACAGAGCACAAGGATCAAAGACAAATGATGAGCTGCAGCCGCAGGGAGTTAGGAAAAGAAGGTTCCCCCTGCCATTATTACTCGGCTCCCTCCTCTCCCTCTCCTTCCTTTCTCTCTCCTCCGTTCGGTGCAATTCTTTTATGCTAGAGAGAGAAGAAGGAACAGAGAGAGAGGAGAGAGGAGAGAGGAGAGGGGGGCGGTTTGACCGAGAGGATGGGAGAATGTGCAAGGAGGAGGATTCGTTGGAACTCGAGTCGGTTACGCGAGAGAGATGGGGAGAGAGCATCGATGGCATGCAGTGCCGCTGCGCGTTGTATTGCATTCGCATCTCTCGTCCCGTGCGAAATTGCATGCCCTAGTTGCTGCCTTTGCCTTCTCTCCCGTTTCGTTTTGGTTTTGGTTTCTTTTCGTTCGGAATTTTGTTTCTCGAGTTTTGGTTTCGCTTGGTTGTCTTGGAGCCGTTGGTGTTTTCGAATTTAGAGGTTTTAATTGAGGTACGGTTTTGTACTCTCAATCTTACGATAGAGGACAGGGAAATGTTTTCTAGGCCGGTTTCAATGACTGGAATTCTTCAATAATGAATGTGATGTGTTTGATCCCACGGATGCTGTGTAAATTTTTGCCTAAAACGGTATTGTGTGAGAATTCATATGGTGTGTTTTCTCACGGTACTTATAAGAAAGTGCTCTTTTTACCATGTTTATGCGGAGAGATGCAAAGCACTGCAATTTTCATATATTGTTTCATGAATAACACGGAGCAGTGTTTTCCATATTCTCGAGAGATACATATTAGCATACTTCATTAGGTGCTCGCTTGTATAGCTCTTCTCTAGTTATATAGTAGAGTTTCGATTGGCATATCAATCATCGGGAGCCATATTTAATAGTAATATTAATATTGTCAATGTTACTAGGAGATATAAATCCCATATCGTTGTTGTCATTTAGCTGTATATCCACATTATGATATTATTGGCAGACGGTTTTTTCAGGACTTCTAGAAAGTTACCAGTTTCAATTGGTTTGCATCTAGAAGCCTATCTAGTGAGTTCACTAGCGCCAAAGTTGCTATTGCAATATATTTGACAAACTTCGAGTTCGTCGAAACGTCATTCTATCTTTCTCACCTTTACCAAGTTCTTTGTTAACTTCTTGTTTGAACACCAATACTCCTTGTGCACTTAATTGGTAACTAGCTGTGAGTCCGCTCTTATAATTAGTCATTTTATTTTAAGTGTAGTGGCTCCTCAGAGTCCTATCAGGAGAGCTTTGTACTTAGTTGTGTAAGTCGTGAAGTCAAATTAGATTGTATACTTGAGTTCTTCTTCAGTTGTTAATGTCGATATGACACCAACCCCTGTGCCTCATTGCTCTGTCAAATATCATAATTCTAGTCTCGCTAAGCATATTATTGATCTTGGTTTCGGCCTCATTGGTTCAGTTAGTGATAAAATCAACTAAAACCTAAGACTTTATAACTATTCAAGAAAGGAAGTTGGCATCAAATTGACTAAGCTCTATGACCTACTTGCTGATGCATCCTGCTATTTTCTTACTTTGAACCGCTTCTTCAAGTGAGAAGGAAGAAATGATTGTCAGCTTGTGAGCTTAGAAATAGTAGCGTAGCTTCCTCGACGTCATGAGGAAGGTGTAGAACAACTTTTAAATCTGAGGGTATCTTGTATTGACATCGTGGATTACTTCGTTGACGTAGTAGACCACGAGGACAATGTTGACTGAGTAAGTCGTAGCTACAATGTACAGGAATAATTCCTCCCGAGATCGAGAGGCGACAATGATAGGAGGGCTTGAGAGGTACCTTTTGCGGTCGAAAAAGGCCTTCTTGACATCTTGGGTCTATTCAAATTTGTCATGTTTCTTTAAGAGATTGAAGAAATGCACACATTTTCTCCTATCTATGCCACAAATCTACTCAAAGCAACCATTCACCCTATTAGTTTAGATACCTCCTCGAGTCCTGTCACTGACTTCATTTCTTCAATCGCTTTGATTTCTTGGGGTTTGCCTCAATTCCCCTACCATAAACAAGAAAGCTGAGTAGTTTCTCTAATGGTATTTCAAACTTACACTTTTCTAGTTTTAGCTTCAGCTTATGTTTTCGAAGATTGCCAAATATTTCCTCTAAGTCTTCAATCTAGAGATTTTTTGTTTTGGTTTTGACAACAACATCATCTACATATGATTCAACGTTTCATCCGAATTGGGATTGAAATGTTCTTTGAATTTCTCGTTGATATGTACCTCCAGTGTTTTTTAACTCAATAGGTATTTTGACATAGCAGAAGACATTAAATGGGTTACAAAAGATTTTTTTTCCTTATCCTCTCTAGCCATTGTATGCTAATGATAGCTTAAGTAAACGTCAATAAAACTCAATAACTCACATCCGAACTCAATAACTCACATCTAACAATCAAATTAATTAGTTGGACTATCCTAGGAAGTGGGAAATGATCTTTTGGTCATAGCTTGTTGAGGTCGATGAAATTCAAACACATTTGCCATTTACCATTCACCTTTCGCACCTTGATTTGGTTTGCTAGCCATTCGAATAGTAGGAGTTCTCTAATAAAGCCTGCCTTCTGGAGCTTGTTGATCTCCCCTTGAATAACCATCTTCTGATATGGTGTAAATCTTCATAGCTTTTACTTGACCGATTTTGCCTATGATCATACCATTAATTTATACTTAATCACCTTCCTCAGGACCCTGGGCATGTCCAATGGTTGTCATGCGAAGGAAAGTGATGAATTCGAGTTTCTATTTCCCTCCAAGTCTTGCCCCGATTTTAATTGTCTTTTTAGGGTTGGAGTCGAACAATGGTACCACATTGAGAGCGCCATTAGGCTTCAAAGTGACCTTAGGTTTACTATGCTTTCAGGAAGGCTATTCTATGGTAAGCGGGCGTGGAGTCTAATCAACCATGTTGAAACCCTTTTTATCGCACTACACAACATTTTTGTCATTTCTGAGAATAGTAATAACTCCTTAAGTCCTGGAATAATGACAAGCTGATACGCGTAGGGGACAATGCCATGAACTTTGCTAATGCTATCCATCCAAGGATCATGTTGTATGTCATGTCGAATTCGATGACATCAAATACAACCTTCTCAGTTCGAAAGTTATCAGGAGGACCAAACATAACTAGTCGCATGATCTTCCCAAATGGCTTTGAAGACAACTTTAGTATGATCCCATGGAAGGGCATATCTGAAGGTTTGAACTCGTTTTGAGAGATCCTCATGGTTTCAAACGTGCTAACAAAGAGAAGATTGATAGAGCTATCTCTGTCCATCATGACACGAGCAACTCTAGTATTCTTGATAGTGGGCTCGACCACTATAGAATATCAACAATGTGTGGTATAAATCACAGTGTGATAGTCAGGTGAGAATGTTATCACTTGATCCAACCACTACAACCTTGTTGCCTGTCTCAAGGATGTAGAGAATACTTCACATTCAATCTTCTTATACTCTCTCTTTGAAAAATATGAGGTTGGGAAGATGTGAGCTACCGTGAGGTCGGAAAGAGGGTAATTGTCATACTCATCAGATGATTTGGTGATGGAATTTTCCTTCTCAACTACACATACTCTTTGGTTGGCTTGGATAGCCAACTAATGGGCCATTTCCTTCTAAAAAACTTAGCAACCAGCAAAACAATGAGAGCTTATTTTATGGATTGGGCATCACTTTTGACCAAGTCTTTTGTCATGGGACTTGTAGCGCTATGGTTGTTAGGGTGCTCATTTTGAGATGAGTACCTCTTCTTTAGCTTTGCACTTTTTGCTCCTCTTTTTCTTCTTGGGTTGGTCCGGGTATATAGAGGTGCTTGTATCCATTTTCTTCCTAGAGGTACTATCATCAACCACCTTCCCTTTACCTTTGCTTCGTTGAAGAGCTTTATCGGTGAGATCACCTTGTTCGGCAATCTTAAATAACTCTGTTGTCATAGTTACTTGTCTTGTTGTCAATTACTGTATCGTCCATTGATCTCGGATGGTAGTCTTGAACGCCCTTATAACAAATGCATTGGTGATATGTAGGTTTGTGTTATGACACACGTTGAAGCGTCGCATAAAGTCTCATAGTGTCTCCCCGTCTTTGTCTCATAGCGTGTAAATCATTCTCAATAGTGCCTCTTATATGTCCCTTAAAAGTTTGCTATAAATTACTTACAGAGATTGTTCTAAGACTCAATTGAAGATTTAGGCAGGTGGATGAGCCATGACTTTGCATAACCCTTGAGCGCGGTGGGCACATAGTTTACCATTGCATTCTCATCTGCTTCTGCCACGTTTAGGACTATGTAGTAGACCTTGAGAAATTCCTCAGGTACTTCCATCATACTTCTCTACTGGGTCAGGTTAGAACTTAGATAGCCACCCACTTCTTTAAGAGAATAGGTGAATGCTACATAACCTACGCTTGGTTAAAAAGAGGGATGACGGTTGTCATACCGAGGACGACTTTAAGGATCTGATGATGATGATAATGATAATGACGATGATAATGATGATGACGACGAGTTGCTTAGTGAATTATATGATAATGATGACGACAATGAGCCGCTCAGTGAATTATCTTGTTCTTGAGAGGGCCGTAGTCGATCGTCACGGTTCTGATGCTGAAGTAGAGATCAAGAACTTCCTCGACTACACCCGTCACTTCATCAATCATCCTCTCCTTGTTGGCAATATGGGGAGCAGCTATGGTCCTTTTAATGGTCTCGACGATCGTTGTGGTCATCCTTTTGCTCATGATTCTTTTTGCGTCTGTCTAGGTCATCAGATAGATCGTGAGCCTAGTAAGAGTGGCACCATGGTGAGGAATCTCATCATCTAGGGGAACTTGTGCCTTTTTTTAGTATGATGATTGTTTTCACCACCCTTAGGGTTAATGGTTCTATCATCGTTACTTAGACTTGTGAGGGTGGTGATTTGTCACCGGTTAGTGGGGCATTTTCTGATTCTTTAATAACAACTTTAGCAAAAGTGACATCGAGATTGGAGATAGAAGATTTTATTCATTTGAGGCACTCTACGAGCCGTGGGTTCAAAGAGACATTTGTTGCAGGTTGGTCCAACAGAGAATGTGCTATCGCTAAGTGTTGTGGAGAGTAACGTTTTCATCCTCATAAGGAGTTGACGTAGATGGTGATACCTTATTCTTTCTAAGAACCTTTGTCAGCCTTTGAGATCTTAGTGAAGTTCTCAGACGTCTCGACATCATAGTCGAATATCAAATCTAAAGGAAGATTCCTTAGATCCATACTCTCCAAGCCTATTAAGTATGGTGGGCTCATCTGGATATAATCTAAGAAACCATATTAGACAATTAGAGTTGAAATCATTTGATGGATTATTCTATTCAATATCATCAAATTGAATCTAATTGCAGTGGAGCGGACCAGTTGCTGGTGTAGGCATGTCCTTGGAAGCAGATTGTTGAGCGACCTCCATCCAAAACATCTTACACCCAAGCAACGAGTGAGAACTTGTCATGTGGATGGGACACCACAGGCACTTCATCAAAACATTCTTGTTTGGACAAGTCTAAATTCTCCTTACAAGTGGCTTCGGTATGCAAATCGGTAGATCAAGTGGCGTAGTTGTTAATGGAACAATGTTGGTTCTGATATAAAGATAGGGGACTACTGGCCGGGATGAATCTCCCGTGCCTAAGTTATTGCCATGACCTTCGTTGGAAGTATTGCTTCTCAAAGTCATCTTTGATGGAAACCTTTGCAATACTAGGCCTCTACCTAGTGCACCAACTGTCGACGGATGATACCCGACTACGTTATTTGTAGGAGTAGGGTTTGACTGATGCCAAGATATCTACGAGACGATAGTGCGAAGAAAACACAAAGATTTTTATACATATTTGGGCCTTCGATGTGAGAAATAATGCTACTCCTACTTATATGTATTTGGCAGTTTAAACCATAAAGAGTATAAGACGAGAGAGATCTACTCTTTTTAGCATATCTAACTAGTACAATTAGTACACAGCGACCTATGCGGTGATATATAGTTAGTGGCTTGCAGTGAGACAACTCCTTTGTTTCTTGGGCTTGATGTCACTTGTGTTTGGCTTAAATTTGATATTCGATGTCCTCCCCTCCTGGGAGACTATTGTATTTATATTGTTAGATGTTTACTTCTTCAAGTAGAAATCTAAGAACTATTTAGGTAATACGACCGAGTCAGTTAATTTGTCCCCAAATTACATTCTATATTCCTACCTAAATAGGTCATGGTTTCCATAGTCATGTATGCTTCCATCTTTGGAGACATATGTCCGTATATATGTAAGTATACAATATTACTAGAGATGTTTTAGTAAGAATACAAATACAAAGTCTTTTAGGAGGAAAGAGATAAGTCAACATAGCCAAGACAATATAAGTTACCTCCAATCTCATCGAGTCAATATTAGAAAAGCCTGATAACGACTAGCCATCGATAACTATATCTGAGCTCTATGCTGATGTTGTTGAAAACTAGATTTGGGTCTTCCTTCCCATATATTGTACTCATTAGAGATTCATAGAGTGGAACGCCGGTCTCCCGTCGAACAGGACGTAGGTCTATTACCCACTTTGAGAGCTAGAACCTATATAAAAAAGCCTTGTCTCTCTTGTTCTCTTAACATATTCATTTACATTATCATATCAGCTGATCCCTACATCCTTTAAATACACCATATATACACGAATTCCGCGGTTAATTTATTATTCATCAATGGTTGGTGCGCCAAGTATGTGAAGTTGGTATTCAAAGGATTCGCGAAGACATGATGTTCAAAAAGGGATATTCCAACAAAGGATGTCATGATGGCTTTGGATCGAGACATACGACCAGACCAACGTATGTTCACCTCTAGATTGGAATCGTAACCATCGAGATTTACACCAATTACATTATAAACGACTTCGTCAATTCTAGGTTTATCATTCTAATCTCCTATGTTTAGATCAATTTTACCTTTACTATTAATCACAATTGGGTTGTGACTTTTTTCTGTTTTACATGCACATTGTTTGTTCGATTTGGGTGTCATTTAGCCGTACCTCTGACCAGCTGCCTGTTGGCTCAACTCCTACTTGGATATGGCGGGTCAAAAACAACCGCACAAGTCGATGGTCCCTAATTGATACCCTTGGCCGACAAAACTGCATATACTGGACGATAGGAGCTCCCCGCACACACCCATATATAGGCACGTGGACAAATCAGTCTTGCGTCCAAGAGAGTGCATCAAGAAGGATCTCCATGAGCACACGTGTGGCTACCAGAAAGATAACTATGTTCATTGATCTAATAACTCGACGTCTTGTACGTTAGTATGTGACATCGAAGGGTGGAGTTTCTAACAAAGGATTCTACAACTACTTTGGATCAAGAGCTACGACTTAACCAAAGTATGTTCGCCTTTAGATCAAAACCATCACCATGTCAATCTTCAAGACATTGCTACTATGAAAAATAGTAGTTCAAAATTATCGATCTTGGAGCCTCGAATCAAGAATCAGGGCTGATATCTTTTGAACTAATATCCACCAATCAGTCAACAACGAGGTTGCACACCAATAAAAATGATCATCTTCAACAAGATATCGGTTTGTCATTCTAATATATTAAGTATTTGATTAGTTCATATATTGTTTATATATGGTGTGTATGTTTCTCTTTTTTTATGCACGAGCTACGAGAACATTGAAGCACTATAGCCACCTATAACTGTGATCTGTCTGAAAGAACAAGATTCTAATTAAGCCGACTAGCCTCGGACCATGTCACCTTGTTTTATTAAATTTATATTACATTTTTTCACATCAAAAATTAATTATGTTTACTCCAAAGCATTTTTATACACAATATTTATTTTGTAAGCTCATGTTATATTAGACCCACTAAGGTCTCATACCTAGAGACTTGCATTTTTTAATGCATGTATAAATTTTGCTCAATTATGATAAACATGGTAACAAATATATGATATAAATATGCTTAGTATATCCTAATAGAAGATCCATATAGATTTCCATGTACATGCTTGATATTTTTAGTTATATTTTTTGCATTCTAGAAATTGCTTTTTAGAATAATGGCAACATATTTCACTACAGTTACTAGTTTCTCCTAAAATATTTGTGAAAAAGTTGTCATAGGACAATTTCTTAAGAAAAATAACTAATACTATTTGGCATATTTTGTTAAAATTTTGTCCATGTTGTTGACCCCTGAGTACTCAATACATTGACAACGGAGACACTTTGCTCGTAAACGGGGGGCCTGAGGCTCTACTCATATCATCTACTATGATGATTAAGTCAGAGACCTTGAACGGTGATGACATTTAGGATGCGATTGCTATATTATCAAACGATACCTCGCAAAACTAACTAGCCTAATCACTCAGCCTTTTTTTCCAAGACACTATTCACACCATCGATTTCTATAAGTTAGAATTTGGGCTAGTCGAAACAATGATGGAGGAGGTGCTCCGTTGCCAAGCAGAGGACTTGAGGCACTGCCCATATCATATAGAAGAAAGATACTTGTGGAGCAGAGGCCTCGAATGGTGATAACACATAGCGTATCATTGCCTGAATATAAAAGGTATATGTGGAAAACAAGCGATACAATTGGAGAGACATTTTCAACTAGAAGTTTGAAGAAAGCCATAGCCTTTTAGTATGCTCATGCATTGGAAAAATAAATGTGAAATCATGCTGGCCACATGAGATGCACATCTATTAATGAACCCGAGAACCAATATACGTGGTTAAGACTTGACTACGCCATTGGTTTTTGTAGAACTAGTAGATTCGTAGTGATCTTACCACTAAAAAACGTGGTTGAGTCCTAATTATGTACTGGTTTTCGTGAAACTAGTTAAGTTATAGCGGTCTTACCACTAATACATATTATTAGGATCTAACTATACCGCTGGTCTTACAAGGCCTTGGTAGTCATGGTGGTTCTATCACCTGTATATATTACTAACTAAATTGACTATTGCTTTGCCACAAGAAGCAACTTAGACTGATTAATAGCTAATTTCACCGAGATTATAGTTGAAGACATTAAATCATCAAATAGATCCATACTTTTTAAATCACTTTTCTACTCGAACTGTCTACACATTAACAACGTTTACGAGAAGACATTTGAGGATTGTGGCAAGTATATTATTTACTTATAGATTGAAAAAGTATTTTAAATTTTACTTTATGTTTTTCTCCTAAACGTGTGCTCGAAGGATTGTTATTTAACAATTTGTTCTGAATACTTAATTTCAAGAAAATTAAATGACATAATAACTAGTCTGATATTGAGTAAGATGGAGATTTATCGAAGACTCTATATTAGTCGGCATTGTATAATAGCTAAGTAGAGCTAAGACTGATAACTCCATAACTCAATTTAAGACATATGCTAGTCTAAAGGTGCCCACTAGTCAAAAATCTACTTCTGCTGGACACGTGTTGAGTCAATAAGTCCAATCATTAGTGTCAAAAATCTACTTCATCTGAACATGTGTCGAGTCAACGAGTCCAATCATTACTATATATAAAAAAGATCAAAAGATAGAGTGAAGTCGAAAGTTATCCATTAGTTAAAATTTTATCCTGACTAGATGGGACCTAGATCGACAACTCTCAAAAATAATTGCATATCTTGTATAGGTCTAATAACCCATGTTCGGTGACTACATGTGGTGTTTCACATCTAGAAGTACCACCAAGCTCTACGTCGGTATGACAAAAAAACAAATTTGGGCTCATGTAGTCGCTAAAGATGGTAGTGTTCTTGAAAGGAAGCAGACCCAAGTTGTTAGAAATAAATTTCTCACCTGAGTAAAAAGTTGCCAATAAGATGGTCCAAACACCCTAACCGAAGGCCTACAAAATAGCTGACAAAGAAGGTTGACATATACGTAAGTTTTTACATATGTGCACTTAGACAATGTAACTTGTTATTGCCTATATTGTCATATGTTTTGTGTTTATACTTGCATAGTAAATACTGCTCTAAATCATCGAGTAGTTAGGGTAGACAAGAGGGCTTTTGTATTGTCAAATTATGGGATCTATACATATTGTCCAAGTACAATATAAATTTGAAATTTCTTGTTCTTAGATCGGCAAAAGCATGGTCTCGAATATCTTATTTTGACAAAATGCAACCACAAGGAAAAACCCTCTACTATTTGGGACGCTCAAAGTATTTATAGTTGGAATGACGCATATGAGAAAGACAACCTATGACGCATGTAAGTAAGAGTTTATAAATTACATCTATGTATTCAAAGTTTATTAGGTGTTTTATAATTACAATTTACTTGCTTATATTTAAATATCTATATTAAGCTAACCAACATTTATTTGAGTATTTCGCGTGAAAGAAAGAATAGATAGAATAAGTGGGGTACTCTGTTGAGACTTTATGCACACACTTAGATGGACAAAGTTTTGAACTCTACTTAAATATTATAACCGGCTACAATGACAAATTGCTCAGATGAAAGTATTAGCTATGTCGATGTAAGCTAGTCGAATGAGTGTCGACTATGTTAGTCTACTCCAATAAATTGACTTATCAAGACAATTAAACGAGCTGACACCTCTATTTGATTAGAGTTCGAGGGCTACTTACAGTATAAGAAATACGGAATATCCTATAGATGTATATCTAATTCAATAGATATATCATGTACCAAGTCCTATGTGAAAAAAACATATATATGAATAAAATTTTGAGCAGATAAGAAATAGGAAGGAGTCTCAAATAAAGAAATTATTACAAAGTTCTACTTGGCTCCTACCAAGAATATTTAAATAATATCTATACTTATCTTCCTAGTTCTAGCTAGACAACAGATATCTAAGTATATAAATACAAAACCTTATAGGAATAGAGAGATAAGCCAATATATATAAGATAATACAAACCACCTCTAACTATCGAGTAAATATTAGAGAATTCTAACAATAACTAGCCGTCAATAATTATGTCTAAGCTATATACCGATATAGTTACATAGATTAGATTTTTCCTCCACATATGTTACTTATTAGAGATTAATATAGTTGAACGTCGGTCTTCGATTAAATAGGATGTAGGCCCACCTCGAAGTTCTAAACTTATATGAAAAAATATTATCTTTGTTTATATCATCATATCAGCGGATCTTTATATTATGTATATATATGAATTATCTAAAGATGGTAGAGGGTAAAAGAGGAGTGAGTGTTTGTCGATTTGACCCAGAGACATGAATTGATAGAGTTGTCGCCGACGAGTAAATTAAAGCAAATCCTACAATCTAATGCATTGTAGTGGCTATCACGGACATCTCATAAATCCAAGCCTCACGTACGTGTTGCTTCCATTTATGTGCAACGTGCAGTCATCACCAGCAAAGGCTTAAATTTGTGTACACATATCTCAGCAAACATTTGATACCATTATCAATTGAATCTTTAAAAAGTATATGACCGAATGAAAAATATTTTATTATGGAAATCTATCAATAACCGACCACAGTTTTAATTCTTATGCGCAACTGCATGTGCAAAAGTGTGTTTTCCGTGAAATTTGCAGGGTTTACATACTTATTCTCGGGGTTCTTAATTTTGAGCGAGTATTAAGTGGACATATTTAGAATCATACGAGTGTGTAGTACTGTAATGATTTGTGCCCATATACATCTTCTAAAAAATTAAAAAAATGAATTTACGTGAAACTCTCCCATTAATGAGCCCAGACAAAAGGTCTAAGTTAATTCATGTCAATATATATTCACTTTTGTAGGCTATTTTAAATTATTTGAAACTGAAAGTATGTATGTGTGTGGAGTTATATATATATATCCACTCTTGCAGCATCTCAAATTTTTTTCGAGGTAGAGCACAATCTCAAAATCACCTGGCTCTTTTCAATAAAAGAATCGTCTGCGTACTTTGCTGCATGCAGTGCTGCTAACACAGCGATCACACGCTCGTGGGAAGCGGTAACGGCAGCAATTTAATGGCGCCATTGGATGCGAGATTCCACGCTCCCCACGTTAGTAGGAGTACGCTTCACGTATTAAAAACCACGCCCCAAGCGAACAATCACTCTTCCCGGCTACTGCTAGCCCCTTCTCCACTCTACTCATCCGTATCGCGACACATCATATCATCACCCATTCCATGTCTCAAAAAAAATCTATGAAGATTATCAACCCTTCATTCAAAAAGTAAATTAATCCATATGCCGATCAATCATCGTGCAATGCAAGCGTGCAACATGCTCATCAAGTATGAGCAGTAACTGCAGTACATGTTCAGGTAGTAATAATATGTTACAGTAAATAATATTTACAGTAATATACTCCGTTCCAGTAGCAAGCCTGTACCTCCATCGTACCTGCCGCGCGGTAGTAGTACCATATACCGTACTACTACACGGCCGCCGGTCACAGTCGAGCAATGGAACCTGCATGAACAATCACTTCCAGTAAAAAACATAAAGTGGCTGGCTTGATATCTTCTGGTCTCGTAGTTGGACTGTAGTGAACAAGCGATAGACTCGGGCTTGCTCTACAGTCCACATAATTTCCCCGTTTTAATCAACATATATGTTCTATAAAACCTAAGTATAATTTTCTGTTATAGTATATAAAAAATAATATATATATATAATACTAGTTTCTATAAACTAAATATTTTAAAAAGTATTAATAATTAAAGTTTTAAAAGTTTGATTTTAACTTTATCTAAAACAACAAGAATAATCAAACTAAGGAATACGAGACTGCATGTACGGATGTGCCCCATGTCTACGCCGATCTCTGTGTACGTAGCTGCCTTTTTCGCTGCAGCCGACTACGGTCTACGCGTCCAGTCGTCTCAGAATCTCACGTGCCGAGGCAGGCGAGGGAGGAGGAACCGAACCATTGCTGCTGCCGCCGCCGCCGCCGCTGCTCCCCTCTGAATTGAACGTGCCTGGACTGGACCATGCCCTGGCTTCTGTTGGATGGCCGGTTTTCCTGATGAGACTATAGCCCGGCCTCTGCAATCATGCGCGCGATCTTCGCTGGTCCCGCGTTGAATCCCGGCGCGCCGATGCACAGCACCACCGCCCGTGGCAAAACGGCCACGAAAGGAGATGCTCTTGTACTACTTACTCCCTTGTTCACGCATGCCACACTCTACTCTTCGACTGCGTTTTAGCTTCCCTACTGCCTGCGGCCTATCGATCAGTACTCTGAACTTACTGCAAGATTCTTCAGCAAGGAAGGATTTTTCTTTCTTTCTTTCTTTTTTTGAAGTGAAGACAGCGTGTTTTATCCGTGAGGAAGTGTTCTACCATTGCTCTGAACTTGCTTTCTCCGGCTTTGCTTCATTCCGGGGTCCAAGGACTAGTTGTGCTCGCGACCTGTGGTAGATTAAACAATGACGAAGTGTCGGGTAAAGGCAAACCAGGCTTTGCTTTGTGAACCGGGAAAGACAGCATTCGGACTTCTTTTTCTTGCCTTCTTGATTGTTTGGAAGATTTTGCTCTTCTTGCATTGCAATGATTAAAGTTGATTAAAGTTCATGCTTCGAAATGTGGTTGGTTTGGTCATTTGGCGAGCCGATGAGGAGATGATGATCGATGCCATTGGTTTAGCACATATGATCCACTACTACTGACTATTCCTCCTAATCCCATTTCCCAATCGATGGTGGCATGCATTGTGACTTGTGCGAAAACCATGACGAGATGCTCACCAAACCAAAGCAGTCTTATCAAATTATCGGCGAGCTGGTTTTGCGGAAACCCATCTCAAGATGCCGGCAACGTGCTCGCTGAATTATTTTTGTTACTCCCAGAATACTACTACGTAGCATGCCAAGCAGTTACCAACCAGTTTGCCTCAGCCTATGCGTGAGCAAGTATCCTATGTGCAGCCTTAAAGAAAGCGCTGTATCCTACCATGTCTCAAACACGTGTGTGTGTGTGTAGAATAAGAAAGCAACGGTTTTTTGCACGCGTCCGTTCTCCTCTCGTCAACTGCTGCACCCGCGCAGAAACTTTGATCGGCCAGCCACGGCGGAGAGATCGGATGATGTGCGGCTTGACGAACGATGGCCTGGAGGAGCATCATCCTTGCCGAGTCGCCGTGCGCGAAACAGCGAAGCGGCGAAAGCGGTTGGCCGATCTGTTCGCACTTCTCGGTTTGCGCCGAGCGTACTGCCGCCGCGACGTACGAGGAGCAGCAGACGAGCGTTCTTGCAGGCCGCGGGATCACGGGGGGCGTCCACGCACAAGGCGCGAAGATGGGCCGGACGCTTCACGCCCTCTCGATGCTGGGGCAACGGCCTATGCCACGAAAGAGGCCTGTGCCATGATGACTGCCAGCCCATCAGACGACTCAGTGACTGGCCTACTCATACGCGTACATCACAGGTTCACAACAGCTACGTACACTTCCAATGCTGATACGATTACTTAGTCAAAACATACGCATTTTCGCTAGCGTACTGCTACTACTTGTCTCTAGCAAGTATTGACTTGTGGCTGTACCATGCACGCGATGCAGTGCAGCCACAGCCTCACAAGACCATCAGGGTGATCGCGCCGAGAGCCGCCGCGGCGGCGTAGCTCGAGGGCCAAACTTCCGCCGACGTCTCGGCCTCGGCATTTCCCTCCACCGGAGCCGGCGGCGGCGCGACGTGATCGTACGACCCCACCGTCGTCGTGCGTCACGTTCACCGCGTACCGCCCGCGGGCGAGCGTCGTTACCGGGTTGCTCTGGCTCAGCACCTCGAACTCCGCCCGCGTGTGGTGCTTCGCCAGCGAGTGGTACATCAGCAGGTGCCTCATCTGGTTCCTCGTAAGCCCCTTCAGCACCTGCGCATTCATCACAACATCACATACCAATCAAAAATTTCTCAACGTACACGTGATCGTAAGTGCGAGAGTTCTTGGTGTTACCGACGGATCGACGGCGGCGAAGGCCATGTCGACGGGGACGAAGATGGTGATGCCCTGGTCGGTCCGGTAGGCCTGGTTCTTGAACACAGACACAAGGTTGGTCTACCGGAGGTACATGAAGAAGGTGCTGAAGGGACGCACAAGTGTGAGCGCGTCGGTGAGGTTGCCGCTCTTGCCCTGAGGAGCCGGCGCTGCACCGCCGCCGGCATCTGTCCTTACCGGTGCCGGAGGCGGCCTGGCAAGTGTGCCGGCGAGCAGGAGGAAAAGGGACAGCGCGGTGGTGAGGAATGCGACGGCGAGCTTCATCGTGACAAACTGACAGTGCAACTGCCGGCTAAGATCAAGAGGGTGAATTTTGTCTTGAACATCATGTGTGCTATGTTTAACTGCGTGGAGAAAGAAATGGAGATGCGATTTTCATGCGAAGCAAAGATCTTTGGCTGCCTATTTTTCCAGTGGTTTAGAGGATGCAAGATAGTGTTAAACAATGATCTTTTGAGCCGTGACATGAAACTCTGATCCATCTCGAAAGAGGAAAAGCAAATAGGATTCAGACCAATTCATTCTGTACAGTATTTAACCTGCCAAAAAATGGTGCCGTAAATATGTTCATGCAAAATGCATGTTGCATACACATGTGCACCAATTAAGTGACAAACGAATTAACGAAATCTTCTCACGAACATAAACATTATTGTACGTTCCCAGGCCAAAAATAAGGAAGAAATAAAAATCGACACCTATACCATCAGAAAACTGGATACCATCACAGCCAAGGTGGCGAGAAGACGCCCAGCGCCAACCCGGCACGACAAACCCTTGGCATCCGTGGAGCCATGCTCAGCTGCGCCCGGTGCACCGTCGTTCGCCTCGTCGCCGTGCACCGGCCACGGCGCCGACGCGGGCATGGGTGCCACTTCGGGAGCCGTCGGGAAGATCTGCTCCGGCAGCAGCACCCTGTTCAGCGCGTACACCGCCACCGGCGACGTCGAGTAAACGCTGCTGACGAGCTTCGCGGTGGCCCAGCCCGACTCGATGCGGATCGTCCCGGCGGCGTTGGTGACGTTCACGCCGTACTGCTGCCCGCCGGCCAACGTGGGCACCGGGCTCGACGCGGCCAGCGCCGAGAACGACGAGAGCGGGTAGTACCGGGGCATCCCGTGGCCCAGCATGAGCGTGCCGAGCTGGTCGGCGGTGAGGTTGGACAGCGCGGCCCTGTC
This sequence comes from Oryza coarctata, assembly GCA_030770085.1. Taxonomy (NCBI): domain Eukaryota; kingdom Viridiplantae; phylum Streptophyta; class Magnoliopsida; order Poales; family Poaceae; genus Oryza; species Oryza coarctata. Next base: position 12,185,088 of record CM061468.1, read on the forward strand.
GACGGCCGCGAACGCTGAGTCTTCTGGCGCGAACACGGTGACGCCTTGGCCGTCGGTATTGTTGGCCTGGCTCTGGAACGTCGTGATCACGCCGGTCTTGGTGAGGTAGCCCAGGAACGTGCCGTACAGGCCGGCGAGGGACAGCAGCTCGGCGAGGTCGACGTGGCGCGGCGCCGGCGACGGCGCCGGCGCAGGGGTATCCGCCATAGCCGGCTTCTGGGACGACACACCGCGAAGTAGAGCGAGGCACAACACCGTGACGGCGAGCACGGCGGCTTTCAGCTCCATTGCAGCGAAACCTTGTGCACGCAACGCACGTACGTCGCTGTCGTGTCGTGTGCTACGCCGACAACAGGCACCTGCACCACCTGACCGAGGCCGTGACTGTGACCGTGACGACGCCATGAGCAGCAAGGAGAACTTATATAGTGGATGAGTAGCTGAGCGATAGCATAAGAAATGGTGAAAGTAAACGGGTTGGCATTTGGTTGGCATTGGGTAGGTTGTCACTGTCGAGTGGTCAACCTTCAGACCCCGAACACGATCGTACAATTCGGGAATGTTTTACGGCCGACAGTTTGAGACTTGTAGTAGCGAAGATGGAGAAGAGATTGTCCAAAAACTAGTAACTCCGTTCCTATTTCTTTGTCATCATTAATAAATTTTAAATACTTTAATTATAATGGAGGAGAGTTTAATAGCTTATGTTTGGGATACAATATACTTTAATAGTATTGTAACTTTTTAAGCATTTATAGTATTTTTTTTAAAAAAGATGAGTGACTAAAATTAAAATTTAAATATAAATAGTATCTGGTGATAAATAATATTAGGGAACGGAGAGAGAGAAATATGCACCGACATGAAGCACAGACATACGTGATGTCGAGTGCAATTTGAAGAACAAAAAAATTGGAGTATCACAATCCAATTAAGTATCCGACTCCGTCTGATCACCAACTTGTTAAGTAGTACTACTACTGCACGTGGGCGACGGGCGACGTGCAACCAACAACAATACTCATTTCCATAGCAACGTCCTGCAAAAAAACCAGGCTGAACTGATGCTATTCAATCCATTCTCCATTTCGTCGGAGCACGCAGCTCCGCTTGCACCACCATTTTGGCCGTCCGTCCGCGCCCGAGCCGCCGATCTTTCGACGGAGCGGCCGCTGTCCAGCGCGCGCGACCGGTGCGTTCTTCCTCCCCTGTCTGCTCCCCGCAAAGAGGCGGCGAGCCAAGCAGGAAGCAGTTCTTCCTCCCCGGTGCGGGGGCGTGCACTGGACAAATGGCGACGTGCGTGCCGCGCGTGTTTCGTGCTTTCTGGCGGCGTTACTTATTGGTCTGCCACTTTTCCGTCTCTCACCGACGTACAGCGTATGACTGGAATGATCTTTGTTGTTTAAAGCATGAGTGCACAACTACAATGATCGAAAATAATTTGCAGGTGTCGGCACATGAGTTTTTTTTTTTATGTTGAGCAGCGTCGGTCGTCAACTTGAAGCATCCTGTACTCAAACGAATTTGTTGTACATCACCAAACATATTATAGGGAAAACATATGAACTTCTAACTTTGGTGTCTGCTTTAAAATTCATGCTTTATCTTTTGCTCCACATAGCCTTGAACTTATGGATTAGGTTTTTAGAGTTAGAGATAAGGAAGGAGGGGTTTGGAAGACGAAAAGTGTGAGGCGTTCTAGGTTTAGAGAGATGATTAGAAAAGCACTTGATTGGTGGCTCTGACAGGGTGGTAAGGTAGCTATGGCGCTGCCTCGATTGCAGAAGAAGAGGCCACTGGACCAATTTTAACGATGGAGATGTAGGATCCATCAATCCGAAGTGGTTAGATGGCTAGGGGCGACAGACATGCCCCTCGGAGAGGTGGAGCAAAGGAAAAGGGATGGGGAGGAGGGAGGAAGGAAATGGTAGTGTCACAAGTAAGAAAGGAAGAAGAGGATAGGTTAAAGTTATAGGGTGTTACACGAATCTCAAAACAATTCTACCCTGATGTGAACGAAAAAAAATATGTCGAGTAGTAGGTAGATAAAAATGTCCATTTTATATCCATCATCTTTAAGGTAAGTTTGATTTTTATCACACAACCAAAAAAATTGAGTATACATCATCCCTTAAATATCAAAACCAAGACAAAGTTCCTTACAGTTTGGAAAGCATTTTTAGTCAATGTGGCATTTTGACTTAGTCTACAGCAATGAGTCAACATAAATAGGGCCACATGTCAATGAACCTCTCTATTTCTCTCCACCTCTCTCTCCATCTCCATTCCCTCTCTTTTTGTGTCTTCGGTGACCACTGACTTCACTAGTGGTGACCACCTCTAACGAGGCCACAACAGCGTCGTCATACCATTGCCATCACAGCATTCTCCTCACAAACCACCACGGTGAATCATCAATGACTCATTGTTAATTTTAGTAATTAATGATAAACGCTAATTCTAGACTAACTATTTTATTCAACCGTTATAATTTAAGTTAGGTATGTATGATGAGTAAGCCAAGAAGCAATATCACCGATTAAAATTGATGGCGTAAAGTAATGAGATAAAGGTGAGAAATCTAATGTTTTATTTCTATCGATCGAGGTGTTGGACGATTGAATTACTAGCTTTTCTTTCTAGTCATAATATCAAGGGGATATTAATCTTGGCAAAGAGGTAATCAAAATATCACATTAAAGTATATGTGTGAGGCTACACTTAAGTTTGGCCTTTTGATTTTGCTATATGATAAAGGCCAGTTGGGCCGAGTCCCTAGGTCGATTGAACCACAACCTTCTAGAGGTATCTGGCCATGAGGATTAGCGCGCCGGTTGAACCAACCGCCCTGACCAGTCAAATCAAGGTCTTCCAAAGCCGTCTGGAGGTAGCGCCTACGCACGTCAGTCGAATTGCCTACCCCGGTCGATTGGACCATAGGTCTACAAAGGCGTTTGGCCTCGGCTGTGGGAGGCATCGGTCGAACTAGGCAATCACACCCAATTGGACCACTCGGCATATTAAATGCATAGCAATTGCTCTTTTTTTTAATCATTGCCATAGTAGGCAGTTGAACTAGAATCTCCATGGCGGTTGGACCCGTATTGCCTATAGTTGGGATATTTTACCCCAATGGTTAGTTTTTATGGGTGGGATATAAATATCCTCCCACCAGTAGCAAGGGATCCCTCTTGGCACTCGGTTTAATTATCTATAGCCCTTGTATTCACTCGCACACTACTTGAGAATTTTCTCTTAATTTATAGATGTTTAAGGCTTGTTTAAGTCAAATCAAGCGCATTGCATAATTGATTTGGCTAGTGTGGAACTTGATCATATCCAAGTATTGTTTGCTATTCGTTACTTTTGGAGGTTGTCGCCTTCTAAATGATTTAGAAAAGTTATGTGCTAGTGATCTCTCCAAAAAAAATTATGGAGGATAATCAGTAGTGAGTTGTGAGTGATTTGGAGTTCACCATCTTCGGAGTGAATGAAGAACCAATCATAGTGATCAAGACTTAGGTAGACCACTTCAGAATCGGCTCTCACATTGTCCATCCCTTGACAAAGTGATTCGGAGATTTGCTGATTTGAGCGTTAAAGTTGGGCTTGACTCAATGGTAGCAAGAAGTCGGCAAGCTTCCGAGTGAAAAATTTATTTATCTCTTGTCCTTTACTTATTGTAATTTAATTGTGCAATCTATATTTCTAGAGATAACTTGAACTCATATCATCTTATATTTGCAAAACATAATTTAGCTAGTTAGTGTGTGCTCTTAAACCAAGCTTAGCAACTTAGGGCAACTTGATTATATGTAATTTAGTTTAAAATCGTCTATTCATTCTCCTCTAATCGATATCTCGATCCTACACACGATCACCTCATTTTATTCCTCCTATTTCCCCCTTCTCTCCCAGTGGAGAGACGCTTTTACAACGGTGTTGGCTCGATCGCCAATAAGGGAGATGGCAAGCGAACCAGTGTCGAGGGAGACGACAAGCACATCCACGATAGTGTAAGGGAGAAGCGAGCGAGCTGGCATTGAGGGATAGTGGTTGTGAGAGGGAACCGTCCTCCTTTCCACGCCATGAGCGAGGAGATCCATTGCTTGCGTCACAAGCCATCTTCGGTAGCGTTGGGGAATGGGCCCTCCTTGCACTTCCTCTAGTGCGGTCGTCGGCTTGGTCTCAGCCTTGGCCTTCACCCGCTCCCTCTCTTTGTCGGTGTTGTAGCAAGTGAGGATGCTTGGGACGATTGGTGGGGTGGGGATAGCTAGCAGACGAAAGTAGAGGTGGTGGCCTCCATTGCCTCTAACCCATTGATGTCGCCATCCCTACCAGTGTTAGGTGCTACTGTTGCTGCTTCAACATGCCAGATTGCGGGTGTCGTTTGGTTTCGAGCTCCTTGCTGCCATGGAAAAGAGGGGGAGATGGGAGGAAGGAAGGAGAGAGGAGTTGTAGCCACATGAGAAAGGGGAAATGAGAAGGAAAAAAATGAAGTGGTTTTATTGTTTTTTTTATTATTATATTGCTATGATAGATAAAGAATACGTTAATAGGTTAGATAGACATCATATATGATGAAATTGTTGTTCAAATCGTTAAGAGAGTTGATTTTCAAATGTTTTATAGAGGTGAATGGAAATTGAGTACGAACTTTTTTCCATACGTAGATGCTTCGTTCAAAAGACAATAACAGCACGCCCATGTACCCAACCCAGCCAGTGCAAACTGGCCCGGTTTTCAAAAACAACCCAGGCGGTAGCACAGTCAGCTGAAACGTGGGGCCCAGCGGACAGAGGATATGAACAAAGAAGAAGGTGGCTTTCAGCTTCAGGAGCCGCGCCCACTCGGCCCTGAATTTCTGCACGGCGGCGTGGGCGCCATGTGAGGCTGAGGAACATCTCCGTATCACCCAGCTGCCACCCAAAGACACAACCCAAATGCCAATATGCCATCATGATGAGCTAGGCAACTTCTTCCACGGGTACACACTCCATTCCTTCTCTCCTATTGTCAAGTTCGTGTAGGTTTTCTTGTTGCGAGTTTCTGTGTGCTAAAAGTGTGCCTTTTCTGCACTGCACTGGTGTCCATGGGACGTGAAGGGCATCAACAGCTCCAACACTTTGACACGAAGCAGCGTACATGCATCGGAAAGGAGGAACCGTATGATGGCGAGCGAAACCACAAAAGCGAAGCTTCGATGGAGTTGATGATTGGTTGTTAACATGATAGAGGAACCGGCCGGAAAGGGGACGAGATCACAAAAAACATCGACGGCAAAAAATACATCTCAATCGACTTGTCTACCCATCCATGACCATGGGACCTGAGATCGATCCATGTGCTCGGGATTTCTGTATCTTGGTTTGGGGGTGGCAAATGGCTGAAACCTATGATCAAATCTCTCTCCTCCTTTGCCGATGAGAAGATTCCATGATTATAAAATGGCTGTGCTTTTCTCGCAGCAAGATCTTCGAGAGCCGCGCTGGCCGGCGACGCTGTCCACAGATGCACATGCCGCCGAATCTTTTTCCTCCCCTGCAATGCTGGATAATGTTAGGTTCAGGTTAATCCAGCAGTTTAGCCTCACGCGATTACCATTCTAGCCCCGACATTGCATTGGTTGTTCCAGTTTGGAGATCATCATAACTAATCCAGTTAATCAATCTAGTGCCAAAAATTTTTGTTGTTCCTGTACTAACCAATGGGAAGGCCTTCAGTTATTAGTTGTTCCTAGGATCTGTAAAGATTGCTCAAATGTCAGGGAGGTAGACAGCTCCCGGCATGTCATGTGGCATCCACTTGAATCGAAAAGGACGCCAGCGCTTGATCAAATCAAAACCCACTAATCTAATGTCCCTCCATTCTTGCTCTCGCAACACCGGATACCCAATGATTTCGTTAGCGCGTTCGTTTTTTTTTTCCTGTCTACCATCAGGGCGATGCACGGAAAAAGCTGTGTTGTGCAGCTGGTTGGGATGATTGGGTACGTACCGACGCACGTGTTGGTACGTCTCAAACGAAGTCTGAACTCGTATCAGATTTTCCCACATGTCAGCGATAGGAAAATTAGCACCTCTGATTATGATGACAAAGGAGCAAACTTAGGTACGATTCAGCTCGTCGAGGGGCAACCACTTCTTCACCAGTAGAGACCCCATCGTCTGAAACGTTCGGCAGATTCAGATTAAACTGTGTGGGGTTAGTGAAGAGATGGAGTACGTGCTACTTTGCAGCGATGATGATCTTAACGAGCGCCATCACCGACTGGCATTGAATGAGAACACTTTGGCAAAGGTAGTCTAGGTCGGAGAGCTCATGAGCTGTGCGTCCTTAACGACGAGTATTGATGAGTGGAAATTGTGTCGGTACAGTCTTATAGCTGGACTGTAAAAACATAATATAGAATGTATTATACTCGTGTAGTGTGCAATGTTTGTTGCAGTTTGGTTTGTTTTACCGCTAACTGACAGGTTACTATTAAATCATGCAATCATGCAATTAACACAGTAGTTTAGTCCAACCGGTGTGGATTTTATAAAATTTGGACTTTTCGGATCAGGTCAATAACATAAACTGTTCCGTTTTTCGACCAAGATATTAAAAAACAAAGTAAAATTTAGTCTGTTTGATAAAACTTGTAATAGATTTTATTGGTTTTTGTTGGTTTATTAACTGTTTTCACGGAATGAAAAGGCGCTGTCCGTAGGCTGTTTTCGATCCGATATCTGGAGCGGCAATCGAATGGTGATAAAATGTCGACTGGTGCCGGTGCTTCTAGCTCCGCGTCTACCTGAATTTTGACATGCCTGGGACTCCGTGCTGCCTGCTGTCCATCATGGCCACCTGCATCGGACGCTCTGATTTTCTCTCTAGTTTTTATACTACCCCAACGCGGCGAGGCCAACATAATTGTCGACCGGAGGCGTGCCGTGTAAACGTGCCGGCGACGAATCCCGCCGCCCATCCGCGCCACGAGGTCATCCGCTGATCCGCGCTCCACCCTTCCCACTCCCACCCGCGGAACCGGTGATTCCACGGCGGAAAACGCCGTGGAGACCGACAGCCGCACGCGCGCCACGCCGCTCCCCCTCCGCGGGGAGGCCGGGATCCGAGGACGTGCGCGCCAGTCAGCCCGAACGGCCGATGCGCCGCGCCGTGCCACCGATCCGCGCATCGCACCGCAACCGCACGTCGCCATTATTCGGCGGGGACCCCGTCAGGTTGTCAGCAGCAGCGCGCAGCCCCTGCAGTGCACACCGGGACGCGACGCGACGTATCGCAGTACTCGGTTCCGGATCGGCATGGCGTCACGGTGAAAATTGTCGCAACCGCGGAAAAACCGCACTCTTTTTTACCCCCAAAGCATAGAGAGACGCTGATACTCCTGCGCTGTGCTGGGATAAACTGTTACTGTACCCAATTACTGGGACTTACTAGGAGGACCGTACTTGGCGCCAATAAATGACAAGGAAAAGAGATTAAAGAACAAACAGTCCGTCCTGGGAGGCATCGATGGAGGCTGGACTCCGGTGTCCGGAGGCAGAAACATCTCATTATTTGACCACCACCACTACTACTACAGCTCCCACCTCCTTCCGTCCTTCCCCCAAGCAGCCTCGGGGGAGTACACCCCCGCAAAAAGCCTTCCATTTCGTCGTCTCCAGCTCTCGGTCTCTCGGCCGAGGCATTCAAATTCCAGGACGGCCATTGCGCCGGCCGGCTGCTCCCGGCTCCCAGGGATTTTGTTCGGTGTTCTTGGAGCTCTGTTTCCGATCGAGCTGGTGGTGCTTGTGGTGAGGGTGGTGTTCTGTGGCGACAATGAGGGGCAGCCATGTCTGCTCCGTGGTTTCGTCACTTGTATTGCTGTGGCTGGGGATTGCTGCCGCTGCACAGAAGGCCTCTTCTTGGAAGACACTGTACGGTACATTCTTTTAGTTCCCTGTTCACTACATGATTTATTTTGTGTATGCTGCGATCTGAGTCGATTTGTAGCACTTTCCTGGTTGATTCATGCGTTTTTGGGCATCACCGGCCATGTAGTTTGGGCTGGGTGATCGTTAGGATGGGTTTTGTAGTTTTGCTTAAATTTGTTATTTTAAAAATCTTTTCAACCACATTCATTTCGTTGTTGGCACGGTAACCTAGTTTATAAACGACCATTGAACATTGTTCCAACAGCTTATTTAGAGTACGTTGCTTTTATATTTTGGACTGAAAAGATTGGTACCAAAGGACCAAAAAGTGTTTTTTTTTCTGTTTTTGGGTAGCTTAGACTTTTTCACCTTACAGGCACAGCAGTCTGTGGAGATTAATTGCTACTTTCTTTCTTTTCTTTTCTTTTTCTTTTGAGATGAATCCTACATGCATTTATCTGAAAAAAACTTTTTTTTTGCGAAAAAGCTTCAACCCTTGTTTTTTTTTTTTGTGATCACACTATTCAGAAGTGACCTAACCATTGCAGTTAGGAGTTATGCACGTTCACAGGGCTAACAATTAGCTCACTATTTCAGGCAATGCTCCGGCAATCATAGCCAAGGGAGGATTTTCAGGCATATTCCCCGATTCAAGCGAATTCGCTTATCAATTTTCGCTCATTGCTAGCTCACCTGATACGATCCTATACTGTGATGTTCGGTTGACCAAGGATGGTCTTGGCATCTGCTTGCCGGATATAAAGATGGACAACTGCACCAATATTCCAGATTTCTACCAACAGGGTAGGAAGAGCTATCTTGTCAATGATGTGTCGACAGCAGGATGGTTCTCTGTGGACTACAATGGCACTGAGCTCGACCAAGTGTCTTGTAAGTGTTATCATACTTTTCTAAGCTCCCAAAGGTTGGAGCTTTTGGTGCATTTAGTTATGTCAATATTGGATGAGGAAAGGGGGATATCTCTTGGTTTACACGTCTAACTTGCCGTTGTCGTATATATTTTGAGCAGTGAAGCAGTCAATCTTTTCTCGCACGCCAAGGTTCGATCAAAGCTTCTTTCCGATTCTTGCTGTTGAAGACATAGCATCCAAATTTAAGCCTCCTGGAATTTGGCTCAATGTCCAGGTACTATTAGAAATCTTGACATGCGCTGCAGGTTATGTTGCATGTGTTTCTGTTGTCACTAAAACCACATTTTGCCATTTGCAGCATGACAGTTTCTACAGTCAGTTCAATCTGAGCATGACAAACTACGTCCTTTCTGTGTCAAAACGTGTTATTATTGACTATATCTCATCTCCTGAGGTGAACTTCCTCACTAAAGTATCTGGAAAGGTTAGCAACAACACAAAGCTTGTGTTCCGCTTTCTTGATGAGAGCATAATCGAACCATCTACCAAACAGACATATGGATCCATGCTGACAAATCTTACATTTATCAAGACATTCGCATCTGGTATACTTGTCCCAAAGAACTATATATGGCCTGTTTCACCAGATAATTATCTGGAACCACACACTTCAGTCGTCGATGATGCTCATAAAGCAGGGATGGAAATTTATGCTTCTGACTTTGCCAATGACTTTATGTTCAGTTACAACCATAGCTATGATCCATTAGCAGAATATCTCTCGTTTATTGACAATGGTGCTTTCTCTGTTGATGGAGTATTGACTGATTTCCCAGTTACACCTTCCGAGGCCATAGGTGAGTCCTTTTTGTCTATATTATTGCGAAAATAAATTTTTTTTCTTACAATCTTGAAACACTCATGATGATGTTGCCCGTTCTTTATTTTGCTGTGCAGGATGCTTTACTAATCTAAACAAAAGCAAAACAGATCATGGTATGTTCATTTCATCCTTTTGTCTTATGGCATTCTTCATGTTTAGTTTTGTTACTGACCACCTTTCTTCACACTTGGTATGCAGGAAAACCTCTAATTATTTCCCATAATGGTGCTAGTGGGGATTACCCAGCCTGTACTTATCTAGCTTATCAAAAGGCAGTTGATGACGGTGCCGATGTCATTGATTGCCCTGTTCAGCTGACCAAAGATGGCATACCGATATGCATGAGTTCAATTAACTTAATGGATGATACTACAGTGGCAAAATCACAGTTCGCCTCTCAGACAGCAGTAATCAGAGATATTGAGAGTGTGCTAGGAGTGTTTACCTTCAACCTCACTTGGGATGACATCGTAAAGAATCTGAGGCATAAGTTGAATCGACACATTTCTACCTATTAAAGGAACCAGAATAAATGTATTTGTTATCCTAAGAATTATGGTTATCCTAAGAATTATGAACAAACTAACACTATTCATTTCCATTCTTACAGCAAAAATTTCTACTCCATTTAGCACCTTCAAACTGGACAGAAATCCAAGATATAGGAATGCAGGGAATTTCGTGAGACTATCAGACTTTCTGGACTTCACAATGGATAAGGATTTATCAGGAATCATGATCAGCGTAGAGGTGAAAATTTTATGTTGTGAATGCTTGTTTTAGTTTGTGAACAGACCTACATTTACCTACTTATTCATTACTTTATTGTGATGATATTGCTGTCCCTTTACTTCTGTTGAATCATTAGTCTGTTCTATCAAGCACCGTTCTTTTTTCCCTTCACATTCCAGTGCTTAAGCCTACCAACTAAACCACCAGTAAACCACCAAGCTGTAAATATGTATTTATCTTTTTTGCTGAATACCAGCAATAGCTACTACTCTCAATTAACTAGCTACCTATGTGTTTGCAGCATGCTGCTTTTGTGTTAGAGGAACTTGGGTTTGACATGGTAGATGCAGTTATCAAAGCCCTCGATGCTGCTGGTTACAGCAATCAAACTGCCCAGAAAGTTATGATTCAGTCAGCCAACAGCTCAGTCTTGGTGAAGTTCAAGCAGCAAACAAAGTATGACCTTGTGTACATGGTCAATGAAGAGGTCAAGGACGCTGCACCTTCTTCCCTTGCTGCCATCAAGAAGTTTGCTGATGCCGTTTCTGTTGAAGGCAGCTCTATTTTCCCTGAAAACCATCATTTCACCACCTACCAGACCAATCTTGTTGAGTCCCTGCATAAAGCTGGTCTCCTGGTCTATGTTTATACTCTCATGAATGAGTTTGCTTCTCAGCCATATGACTTCTTCTCGGACGCGACTGCACAGATCAACGCATACGTTCAGAGTGCTGGAGTGGATGGTGTGATCACTGATTTCCTAGCAACAGCACGGAGATACAAACGTATGTCTGGTTACCTTGTTTTTGCACAAATGGCATCCTTGATACCATCCAAAGTCTATGCATTTTTAAAATTCTGTTCTTTGGACACCATACATTCTGTTTTGCAGTGAACACCTGTATGAACATGGGGAACAACACGCCGAGCTTCATGGCCCCGGCTCACCCAGGTGATCTGATGCAAATCATCAGTAAGTCGGCACAGCCGCCGGCGATGGCGCCGATGCCTCTTCTTACGGGCTCAGATGTGGCAGAGCCACCGCTGCCCCCTGCGAAAACAGCTCAAGCACCTTCGCATGCTAGCAGGTTGCAGGCTCATATGGCAATCCTTGTCACGTTGGCGATGCTTTTGGCCTGCCACCCCCTGGTATGATCCAGCAAAGTAGCAATGCAAGTGACACGCCAGAGCTGGGCCAAAAATACTAATCCAATCGTTTGCTTCGTTTTGCTCTTTCTTTCTCCTGTAGCGATTCGTTCATCCTTGTGTAATTTTTGCATCGCGGGCTCTTCCCGATTTGCCTATGACACTTCTCTGTGGGCTGTCCCTTGTGGTCTCAGTATATATGTGTGATAATATATTGCTCAGTTTTTATCCAGCTGCTGTGTTAGTACCTGTGATTCGGATGGTACATCTCTCCCACGATCTAACCTTCATCGTCACTTTGTTCTGAAGTATAATAAACTGAGTTCTGATACAAGTTGCCTTCTATCTAAGCTGCGACGAGACATGGAGAAGAGTAGAAGTGTAAACTAGTTTCACCCTGTGCTACTGATTTGTTTCCTGAATGGCCAAAAATGGTACCTAAGCACTTGCCAGTAGAACTGTAGAAGACAACATGACACTATATCGCAAGTGCTCCATTGCCGGTCCGATCACAGAGACAGCAAAGAAAACCTGAGTCATCATGCATTTGCCTCAACTAACCTAATCGTTCGAGGGGAATTCTCAATCCACCACGCGAATCATTCATTCCTCAACGATCTCGAATGCCCTGAACCTGGTCAGTCAGGTCTGATTACCTACCTTTTCTCCAATGTAAAGTTGGGCCACTTGGCCACTCCCGCGCACTGCGCATGGGCTTAAAGGTTTTCTTATCTTTCCCGGCGGCGGCTGCTGCTCCCCTCGTCTTCGTCTTCCCCTCGAGGCAGACACCGGCGTCACTTCATCGGTCAAGATCCGTAGGGCCGCGGGCGCGTGGGTGAGTGAGTGATCCCGCACTCTTATATGCGGTGCTCGCCCGCCAAAGTCAGCCGTGACGCCCTGCTGCGTGACGAATCCTAACGGCGGCGCGGCCGCACGCACGCGCTGTGATCGCCGGGAGCCCGGGGCCCCGGGAGGATTGATCGCTTGGCTCGGCGAAAAACGAGGCGCTTGATCGGTTGATCTAGTTCGTCTAATCGTCTCGGCGAGTGCCGGGGGAGTGACGTTTTTTTTTGGGGGGGGTTTCCTGATAAAACCCGGCAGGGCTCCTCCGTTCCAACTGGTGTTACATCCGCGAGTCATATCCTGCTTCCTCCGAAGAAAATCGAAGCACATCGATTGGCTGTCTGCTTTCTTTCTGCTTTTGCATAGGAGCCTGAACTGAACATACTGCTCGATTCTTTCCACGAAGAAATCCGGATGTGTTAACATCAAATTTAAAGTCCAGCAGCTAGAATTAGATAGCCAATTAACTTATAAAAAATCAATTTAAAGATCCGATCGGATGGATAAAATTAAATTCAATTTAGTCAAAAATAAAAAATTATTCAAATAAAATAAGACACGACAAAATAATTATATCTTGATAGAATATATTTCATAGATAAAATTTTATTTTTTGATTATAAAAGAATGTATGGAGATCGCTTCCGTGAAATCTTGTAAATTCTCTACAGATCAAATCAATCAATCTTGATGCATCGCTATTCTAGTTCATTTAAATTTTTATCGGCATGTTCTAGCTCTCGACGTGGGACTACATCGGTTAAGTCCGATCTCTAATAAAGAACTAAGTCTCACCACTATTCTGATGTATCTGCTCTGTCTAATTCTGTATCAATTAGACTCGATTTCTTAGTCCAATCGAATATATTACATCACGCTCATGTGGGTTGTATCGACTTATCATGCAATTCTGTCATCATCGATCTTACGTTGTATTAGTTAAGTCCGATGTACTAGATTGCTGATAGCGGATTGAGACATAGGCCGATATGTCTTTACACAACATTTCATCAACAGTGGTCATCCGATGAGTTATCTATACACTAAGACTCACACTTAGTATATTAGCTTCTCAATCGATATATATATTACCAACGATTATTTGCTAACAATCAATCTGGTTTTATTAGATCTGGTATCGAGACTTAACGAGTTTCGTTTCTCCCATCGGTTCAATTAGTCGATGAGTTTACTTATATGCATGCATTTGGACTCATCGCCGATAACAACTGATGGATTCATCCAGTCCCTCCATTGTTACGTCCGATCTAGCTCCTGTCGTTATGGTACCATTAGTCTCAGCCTTATACTATTTTGGTTTAGTCCAATCTAATTTGGCTCTAATGGTACCGTCATCGATAGTTGTTGAGTTTTGTTCTTTCAGGATATTAGAACTTACTCTCTAATGATTATCATGTATTCTGTTTATAGCATCATCAGCTCTATAGCCGATGAATCTTTTATTTTATTCATCGTTATTTGCTTACATCATTATCGGTTTTCTAACCGATATATAAACGATATAGCCCATATCAACAATTAGCCAATAGTAGGAATCCGTATCGGTCTATCGGCCGATTGATTTGATTCTCTAACTCTTTTGTCTTCTCAAATTGATTGGCACACCCGTAACTCCAGCAATCCGATGAATATAACTCAAAGCTGGAGGATCTGTACTAGAGCCAAACAGACATTCCAAGCCTCGGCGTATTCGAACGCGATCACATCAGACTTTCATCGGCGAACACGAAAAACCGATTTGACTCAAATGGCACGTCAGTTAGAACAATCATGTGTATACTTCAATGAGTTAAAAGATCTGTACTGAAGTTAAACAGATCTCCTAAGTCACGACGCACATCATCGGCTCAAGCTCGTTCTCTCTCTCCACGTGCACCTACTTCCAGTCCGATCTTCCGCGCGCGCGTATACAGGATGATGCAGTAAACTGTGTATGCTTTCTCGTTTGATTTGAAACGGAGTAACGGACGATAGGAGAAAATTCGAATACGCTGACGAAGTACCAATTAGGATTCAGAAGAGGCAGTGGCATGCCATGGCACTGGCCATAGCTATGCCACCGGCAAAAGCAAGTAGGGTATTTAATCATTTGGCTATTAGCTTGTTAATTTAGATGTTAATCATGTGATTAATTGGTTATTTAATTTGATTAAGGCATTTGGCTATTTGTAGAACTGCCTGATGACCGAAATGAAAAAAAATGAAGAGTCAAACAACAAAATTAGCTAGTAAAAACTCAAGCACTAAAAATTAAGTATGCAACATCTCTCTTTTCTTACTTTAATAAGTGCAATTGCAGTATAAGTCCGTGTATATAAAATTTTGTTTCATTAATTAAAAGCCAATATATTTGTCCTATCATGCCGGTCCATCGTAGCTAAATTTTTGTGTTGGGTCGGATATCCTAGTCATGTACAGCTTACTACCACTCTATACGCTAGAGTACATGGTATATATACCAATACAAACCATGTCCAATTGTCGATCAAGATTAAAGATACAAATCACGAGTTCATAAGCATAACCAATGGATACACATGCTCCGTATTTGCATGCGCTCGGGCACGTACGCCCGTAGGCCTACGCGTAGATGGCGTAGCGCATGCTCTCGCGTACCATGAGGTGGCTGATCTCGTCGGCTCGCGGCGGCCGCCACCCGCTCGTCGCCCACGCCTCCTCCGCTCCGCCGCCGCCCATGTCCTCGCCGTCGAGGCGCACCACGCACGACATCGCGAGAAGCGCCCTCACCATCAGAGCGCCTGCCCCGCCCGCCCGGCCGCGCGCGTCGTCCCCTGCGATGACGTCCGCGCCGGGCCCGGCGTGGCGCTGCCCGAGCGCGCTCTCGTCCACCACCCGCGCCGTCCGCCGCTGCCGCCGGAAGAGAGACAGCACGCCCCACATACTGTTTCTCTACTCAGCCTGTGGCCTCGAAAGCCAGCTAGCTTCTTGCAGAGCTCGATCACATAAGCACGGTGGCTTATATACAAGCACGCACGGACGGAAACACAGAACACGATTGATCTTACTGGCAATCAGAAACAGAGCGCTCGCTAAGGAAACAAGAAATCGGACGGGGTGGTCATGGAAAGGCGAAAGGTTCGTTCGTGCCTTAGATGGGTGGGGAGGGGGGGGGGGGGGGGGGAGGAGCACTCGCGCAAAGCTGAAAAGGTCCCGACCCTAGTGGGCGTATCCATCCATGGACGATGGCTACACGAGCCGAAAAGAACAGCAACCTAGCTCTCCATCTCCATTTGATCTCCATCTCCTGCTACACTTGCACGTATCTCGTCTCCCCAAATCCCAATCTTTCGTGCCAATGATCTGGGAGTTGTACTTCCGTTGTCTGAAAAAAATCTCCACGTTCTTTAGACACGGTCGTTTTTGCGTAGACACGCGTGGATAAAAAAAGGCCAGGTGTTGACAAGCTCTCTCGCGGTGTCCGGTGTGGCTGGTGTTTGTGTTTCGGATGGCCGGATGAGCGCTTGTCACTTTTGCAAATGTGCAGCACACGGAGTGCTTATCGGCATATGCTACAGTGTGCTCACTACAGTCGAGATAGGTGCAGTATTGATCGATCGCAAGTTGCGCGCGGATCCAAAGGTTGCATAGGTGATGAAAGTCTTTGTGGCGTACGAGCTGCGAAGACGGCGCACCAAACCATTTGGTGTTGACTTCTGCGAAAATGTAAAGCAGATGCCGGCTTATATGGACATATTGCTGCACGCTGGTAATTATGCATGTTACTGTTATGATTGGATCCCATGAGCCGATGCGTATACATTACGGTGGTTTGTGTGATGCATGAAATGGAGGTAGCTCTCCGATTCTGTTGGGCCAACCCGCAGTAACGTGGGCTAAATCTAATAGGACGACTTTATTTTTCACGTTTTAACCTTTTTCAAAAATATTTTATATAAAAAAAGCCACTAAAAAATTCTAGAAATAAATCCTTTTTTGGTGTCAATAGGATTGACATGAGGTCTTATAGCTTTACCAAAGATTTTGCCACAGACCATATTGATATTGTAGAAACGACAATATATTAAGTGTTAACGTGACCAAAGAAACTATCATCTCCTTGGTATAGAGATTCAATAGCTTGGCGCTAGAATCTCTAGCGCAGCCGCCGGTCATGTCAACAGTCACTGTTGCTGCCTAAGAGGGTTGTTGACGGGGAGTTGTAGGACGTTAACGCTAGTCTTATTATTATTAAAAAAAATGGTTTTTAAGGATTTATTTATAAAAATAATTGTAAAAAAGGGCTAATGTGAAAAATTCAACGAACGGGTCAGCCCCGAATACGTACCTGTCACGTCTGCACGACTGATCGTGTCGTTGTCGTCAAGGATTGCAACGCTAAGCGAGTTTAGTTAACACAAAGCTAAATCATCCGAGCGTGTAATACGCGCCAGTTCCAAGTTCAAGCTCCAACTGACCCCGATCCGGCGCGCGCACCGGTCGCGCGCGAGCCACAGCCGCCGTTGCTGAGGCGGGCGCATCCCTCGCGATCGCGAGGCCGCTGCATCACCGGCGCCGCGCACTGGGGCTCAGGAGGAAAAAAAAGAGAGGGTAAAATAAAGGGAAAAAGCCGCAAAAACACACACACACACCGCCTCTCTCCCTGCCCCCTCGCGCACGCGTCCCTCTCTCTCCTCCCCTCGCCAGTGCCCCGGCCCGGCGCCGCGCCGCTCGGCCGCAACGAACCGCCCTCCTCCCGTCTTCCTCCATACCCCGCCGCCCAACGGGGAGACGTGCGATACGAGCGCGGCGTTGGAGCGGCGGATCCGCCGGCTGTGGATCGCGGGAGCGGGGCGGGGCGGGGGAGGGGCGGCGGAATCTAGGGTTATTTTAGGGCGGTTGCCACCTCCTCCAGTCGCTATGGACGACGTCGGGGAGATGACGTTCAAGGGGAACTTCACCGGCGAAGGGGTGGCGCTGCTGCGGCAGCGCGTGAAGGAGAAGCTCAAGGAGCTCATGGGCGACTACTCGGACGACACCCTCGCGGTGAGCCCCCCGGTTCCCACTCTCCCCCACCCCAGCTTGTCTCATCTGCGCTCTATTTCCCCCGTCGTGCCGTGACGCGATCTCCGATCCAGTGCTAAAACCCTGGCGGTGATTGACGGTGGGATTAGGTTCCGTTCCGTGGTGGCGGGGGTTTGGATTTCGCGGATTCGCGTGAGAATTTGGAATTAGTTTCGTTTTAGATTCCGTCCTATCTGCATTCGTCTTTATCGTGTTTCCTGTGCTTTAAGGATTGGAGTAAGAAGTTTTTTTTTAACACTTGTTTGGACTCTAGACTGGACAATAAATAACTGGGGCTCAGCACCTGATCAGCACATCGGAATTATGCATTTTTAATGAAGCATTAGTTACAGAACATTATAGCGTTCTACGATAGTTTCTTACTTAGATCAGTATTGTTGAGTTGAAGCACCAATCCAGTTTAATGCTTTTATTGTTTAATTGGACTCACAATTCTGTGTGCTCCCATTGGCAGAATTGTGCTTTGATGCTTAATATGTTTTGAATTTTGTGATGTTTTCAACTTATCATGAGATCTCTGGAGGTTACATTACATTGGTTGGCTGATGTCGTGAAACTTTGTTGCTGCACACTATACATGAACAATCCAAAGGGGTTTATATTACACCTGTTTGAAATGTAGAAACCTACTGGCAAGATTGTCGATCTAACAATTTCATTTTGTTGGTCAGGAGTATGTTGTGGTATTGCTCAGAAATGGAAAACGGAAGCATGAGGCTGCAAAAGAGCTGGAGGTTTTTTTGAGTGACAACAATGATGCATTTGTGTCCTGGTTATTTTCTTGCCATCCAAATTTTTCTACACTTTTTGTACCGTGCATATTTTGTTCTAAGAGCTGCAATAAACTCTGGCCATGTAGGTTATGGGATCACCTCTCCTCAAGTTTGCACCTTTATGTGCAACCCAAAGCTATCTCTACTAATGATGAAGCTAAAAGTACTCGGAGTAACACTAGAGGAATGGCTGTACAAAATATGACTAGCAGCACACAGGCAATTCATGAACCTGCTGGTACTCAAAAGACAACGGGAATTCAGCAGAGGAGGGAGCTGGGAGGAATTGTTCGAGAACAATCAGAAGCAGTTCCCCTTCGAAGTGTTGTGACCACTGTTTCTCATGCAGAGGAAAAGGATGTTCATAAATCACATGCCAGAAGACGAACCCACTCACCTGACATGCATCACCATAGAAAGAGAAGCAGAGAAGATGATGAACGGCAAATCAAGGTCTCTAAGCTCCTCCCAGTCAGAATTTATCTTACAAACCTTGGCCATGTGCAGGACATACATTTTGTAGTGTATTTATTAATTAATTACCAAGTTATGTCATGAAACACAATCTCCTACTCCCTCCATCCCAAAATAGCTACATTTCTAGTTCAATATAGCTACATTTGTAGTTCTTGAACTAGAAAGGTAGCTGTATTTTGGGACGGAGGGAGTATTGCTAAATCAATGTTTCAAGCATATACTTTTCTCTAGTCTTGGTGGCAAGTCCATTAAACAAACCTACCCATAGCTTTCATATTTGTGTAATATTAATTCTCAGATGATTAAGTGGCACAGTTTTCATGTTTAACACACCTATATTGTGACAAGGTTCTAATTATTTTGGAATACTATTGTTTTCCTTGTCTCTGGTGAAAAAATTAGAGTAATGGTGCAGTAGATATAGAATTTACATCCTGTTTATTGTAGTTACTAATATGCATGCCCCCTGTTTTGTCTGTGCCATCACTGAATTCAATTTGAAGTTTAAACATCCTTTTCTTTGAAATGGATTGTGATTTGGAAAACCTGCTTATATTGGTCTACACTGCTTCTTGTAATTAATTGTCATTATGGGTTTCACCGTTTATTTCTTTTTTTTCTCATTTTCTAACTTGTAAACCCTGTTCTGTATATCAAATCCCGTTATAAGATTTGTATTAATCTTCTTCTAGTTTGCTTGTTTGTTTGCAGGGAAATCTTCTGCTAGTTATTTCTATTGCTCAGTGGAATAGCCCTCTCATATACAATCCCTCTGGTTCCATTTTATTATGCTTATATTTTGGATCCCCTCACGTATAATTTTGGCCTCAATTGAAACCTGATATTGAAAGCCCTAAACTCTCACAATTGGATCAACTTCAACCATGATAGTAGGACGTGTGGTGCCTTTTGCACATAACCTGGTTTTGTGCTATTGTGGCCCTATAGTCAGCAGCACGTGTGTTGGATTAGCAAATAAACAAAATAACATTTGACTACCTCTCATATATCTCAAGTGGTATGATATACACTCATGATTTTTTTTTGCACCAGTTCTTGCCTTCTTGGAGTTTAGGGGTTCTTGATTCTTAGAAGAAATCCTTATACATAATGTGGGTGAAAATTGGACTATGATAGTTCATCATCATTTAGCCTTTTAGTCTTAAGCAAATTATGATTGACAAAAAATAAAACCCACAAAAGCCACATATTAAGTAAATTAGACTCTGATAGTTAAGGGACTAATATGAACTTCCTATCCTTATCAGTTACAAAGACTAATAAAGGTATAGGTTTGAGAAATCCGTTGAAGAAAATACCTATAATGGCCTTCATTTAAGTGCTACATACTAGATATAAAATTGGTGAATGGGCTGCTGTGTTTTTATTTTTGTTGCCGCTATTAATTTATATTATTACCGTAGGAGATTCAACACATTTTTTTATCTGTGACTACTGATTCATTCAATGCGTAGGAGATTCTGTATTCCTCGTCCTCATTCTTCTTGGTATCTCATATTTTTGTCTTTTCAGAGAACATCAAACCAAGATATTGATGCACCACGCCGGCTTCTTCAGTTTGCTGTTCGAGATGCTGTTAGACCTGTACAGCCAATAACCCCTAGGTCAGAATCAGCTTCCAAGCGACTTCGTTCTGTGGTGTCTACCATGGCATCAGATTCACCACTTGATGCCAGACTGCAGAGAACGAATTCAGATGTGAGAGTACCTGGTGCCACAGCAGCAGCATTAAGAGCTGCAGCTGAGGCTGCTGAAGATGTTCTGAAGGAGAGATACTCTGGAAGTGTGTTCAGGAGATTGGGTAGAAGGGGCATGGTGAATGCTACTGACGAATCCTTTGGTTTCAGAGAACAAGATCAAGAAAGAGAATATGGTGATGGTGATATAGATAATGTTGAAGCAGAAAATCAATTAGATTTTCATGGAAGAAATCATTATGCAGGCGATGCTTATATGTATGACCGGGAGGCAGCCAAAGCTGCTGATTCTGCATCAGATATTGATGGGTATGATGATACTGGTGCAGCTAGGTATAATGATTTGGTTTCTCACCGAAGTACATTGCCTTCTAGTATAGGCAAAGAATCATTAGTAGCAGGGTTCAATAATGTCGAAGGAGATGCTATCATTAGAAGCAGGTCTATAATGCAGGACCCACATTCTAGTTCAGGGCGAAGACCATCTGAAAGGGTCTTAAACATTTCAGTTAACAATAGCACACATACGCCTGCAAACCAAGAAACAAGAAGGAATACTGCAAAGATAGAACCTCATGCGCCTACAGAGATGAAAGGTACTGACTCAAGAAAGTCAAATGCGACAAATGCACATGTTAACAATACGCCCATGATTGACAAGTCTAAAGTAAGTTTCTCCATTTTCCAAGGGGTATTCATTTTACTCGTCCTGAAACCTTTAAACTGGCTTGGCTCGTGAAAATCCACAATTCTTTCATGTAGAATACTAGCTTGATTTATTGCATAGAATGAAGTTCAATCCTCACATGCTTAGTATACCTGGAATTGTAATCTTAGGTTGAGGCATTCAGCCTTTACCTTGCTAAGTATAATCCTTCAACAAACTTTGACTTGCTAATTGATAAAAAAAAAATCAACACACTGTAGAGGGAGGACTGGGCCTTCAAACTCATATCGTTCACCTGAGATTATTTTGTCTAAAACATGTGTTGGGCAACAAGGCCCATAGGTTTGTTAGAACATACAGCACACGCCATTTTTTATTTTTTTTATGTGCAAATAATAAAACATGTCTACATTGTTGGTGTCTTCTATCTAATCCTTTTCATTGAGACTCTTCTGTGCTGATTTGTTAACGAATTTGTAATTTGTTTTTTTTCTGATGCATCATGCTTTAAATGATCTTTTTAATTTTACAGGATTTGATGTTTCCAAGCTCTCTGGTGGAGGCACTGAAGGTTCCTTCACTTGGTATGTAGTGTAGATTATGACAGTAGAGTTTGGAGAGATCTGCATGATGCGTTGATCTTTTATATCAGTATGCAATACCATGTTTGATTATGAAACACCTTTATTTAATTGAAAGTCAGCAGCCAGCATTCTAAAAAAATCGCTACTGTACTATGACTTTTTTACTCCATTCTACTTATTTTACATGTTGATTCCGTGGCTTTTCAACACCCTCAATGACTCAGGAATTTTCCTTTTCTTGCCCCCCCCCTCAGCTGTTGGATCATGCACTACAGGTCAGCCAGAAGGTGGCACTGATTCTAGAACAGTTTTTGTTACCAATGTAAGTATCTCGTATTACCATTTCATTCATGAAGTTTAGAAGCTGCTTTTATTACTAACTATTTTTCTCATGACTTTATAGGTACATTTTGCTGCTACAAAAGATGCTCTTACACGCCACTTCAATAAGTTTGGAGCTGTGCTTAAAACTATTATTGTGACAGTCTCTGGTCAGCCAACAGGGTATGGATTCCAAGTCTTATCTATATTCCGAAGTCTGAACTTCAGAGTTTGTTTAGACATTATCCTCATTGTTTTCTTTTTATTGTCTGTTCAGTTCGGCGTACATTGAATTCTTGCATAAAGAATCAGCAGAACAAGCTCTAACTCTGAACGGCACATCTTTTATGTTGCGCATTCTCAAGGTAAAACCCGCCTTCACCTAACTTATCTATTGCGCATTAAGGCTCTATAACTCTATTGAATATATGGATTCCTACGCAAGACCTGACTGCTCGAGTAAGGTTGCTATTTAGTAGTAGTATTCCAATCTCGACATTAGATGATAGTTTTGTTTCTATAGGAGAATTTATAAGCTGAGCTGCTTCACTGCACACAAATTGCAAATTATAACACAAAATATTCCCTGGCTATTTCAGTCAATGTTGGCACTTTTTAAGTGTTATGATTCCTGGCAGAGAGATCCTAGTTCTCTTTCATGGCTTGCCAAGTTGCCATGCATTCATGATCCCAGCACTTAACTATGTGTACTGCAGGTTGTTAGAAGGAACTCTCCTGAAGCATCTCAACTGCCTGGCTGGCCCTGTGCTTCTCGGGGATCATCATCGTCCACTTCAAGGCTCACTAGAACCGCGTATCCAAGGTCAGCATTTCCTGGTGCCATCCGTGGGCGTCTACCACTCAGAGGTGGTGCTCGGAGCTTACAATGGAAGCGTGACAGTGCTGATACTGTTGGTGATGGAAAGCCTAGTCACAGCACAGTTGTACCTACCGGTAATCAGTTGGTAAGCCCAGTTGCACGGAGCTTCACCTACACACGTGCCGACACAAAACAGGATGTTGGTGCGACCATTTGATTGCTCCCGATGAAATTCGCAGGAGCTCAAGATCTGTGCCATTTCGTAGTTGGTGCCTCCTTTGGTAAATACGGAGTACTATTTAGTTGCAGAGCTTAGTAACAGGCTGGTTTTTTTGGGACTGAATTTGAGCCATGTTCTGTGACCAGTTTTGTGTGCCTTTTCCGGTCAGCGCTCATGCTGTGCTGGCTGTGCGAAGTTTGTTGAGTGGGAAATGCGGAAAAAGAAAGGAAAAATGAAAGGTTGTAGAATGTGATGGCAACACCTCAACATTTAATCTTATTGGTAGATTATTCACTTAGCACATTTTCTTTATTGATTGATGTGGTCATGTGAAAAATCTGTAGTTCCACTGATGTGCCGCTGCATCCTTTTGTCCCACGATTGCCTTCCAATCAACCTGCGTCTTGGCCCTCGTCTCATTGTTCCCCTGCTGCTTTCTTTCTGGCATTCTCATAGTTTATGATTATTTTGTTTAGACTTGTTGCTGGAACCATTTCAGTGATGTTAACAATTACTGGTGCATTGCAACGAATCCATATAATTATAATTAGGAATAGAAATCCATATAATTGGAATTAGGAATAGAAATCCATATAATTGGAAATAGGTTGTATGGCTCTTATAATTAGAAATGGGCAAAGGTATAATTAAGAGTGGGCAAAGGGTTGCAAGTTTTTTTTGATTTTTTTTCTCGCGTGTGGGTGGTGTAAGGAGTGAGAACGAATTCGTTTTTATAGTAGTAAAGATAAGTAGGAATGGACATAGGGTTGCAAGTTTCTTTTGGATTTTTTTTTCTCACGTGTGGGTGGTGCAAGAGTGAGAACAAATTCATTTTTATATAGTAGTAGAGATAAGGATTAAAATATCATTGTATTTTACTGTTTTAAGTCTCATGGTTTTTCCTCGTGTCTGGGTGGTGTAAGAAAGAGAAAGAATAAGGATGAGTCCACTTTTACAACAATAGAAATATGGATTAATATATATTCCTCTAGTTTAATAATTATTATCGTTTTATAAAATGATGTAGCCTTCAAAACATATTTTTACTGTGATTTTCTATTATAATATATAATAAATATTTATTTATTTTTATTAATTTTTTTTTTAAGATTCGTTTTGTGTCTTCAAAGTTTAAATTTAGTTTTACTGTTTGTATGAATGCTGGGTAACTTTCTCATAGACCCAGATTGCAGCTATAATATGATTCGTGTGACAATCCCTTGGAGAAAAGTAAACCAATGATTGAAGGCAACTTTCCCTTATGCCCTGACTCTAGCTATTATGATCTCCCATAGACCCTGAATACAAATATTTTACATGATTTTTACAATAAGAAGCTCATTTCTTTTGAAATTTCCGTAAAATTCCTTAGTTTCAAATGCGCCTAAAAGGATTTTTGGCAGCTCCAGTGCATAGGATCCAAAGGAGTTGGGCGGTACATGGCACATCAAGTGCCTAGAAACCATCCATAGGTAGCCATGACGCCATTTTTACATGTTTCGCGCGAACGGCAGCTGATCTCCCGGGCGGTGCAACCGCTGGTACTCGTCACATCGTCGTCGTGCGATGCCGCAGGACAAGGGCGCCACTCCAAGGTCAAAAAGCGCCTCCTGCTCCATCCATCCCAAAAGTCCAAACGAACACAGTGCAAAATGCCAGGGCATCCGACATGACGCAGCCTAGCCTGCCACATTTTGTACAACCCTTGCACTCTGCCGCTGACACTACCAACATTTTTACTCACTCCCCCCTGCCTTCGTGCGTGCGTGGTCGGCCAACTCGTCTGCTGGTCTTACTATCCGGTGAATCGTCGGCTGTTGATCTGCCCATCAACGACGGGATCTGCGCCCCGTACAGTAGTCAATCCCTGCGGTGACTGCTTTCACTCGAGTCAACACTCTCACTAGCAGGTAGCAGCACGGGTTAACACGCGCAGGCCGCGACCCGAGACCGCGCGCGTTGCACTTCCGCTCCTCCGTCCATGGCGATCACCACGGCCACCACCATCCTCCTCACCTCGCCGTTGATCGCCGCCTCGTCGTCTGCACCGGCGGTTGTGCCGTCGGTGGCAGCGGAGCAGCCGCAGCAGCAGGAGCTGCTGCTCAGCTTCAAGGCCTCCCTGAAGGACCCATCCGGTGCACTGTCGACGTGGTCGCCTTCCACGCCGTATTGCAACTGGTCGCACGTCACCTGCACCGGCGGCGGCGGGGGAGACGCCGTCGCGGTCGGCCTGTCCTTCCAGGGTCTTGGCCTCTCCGGCGACGTCGCCGCCGAGCTGCTGTGCCGCGTGCCGGGGCTGGTCACGCTCAGCCTCGCGTCGAACATCTTCAACCAGACCGTCCCGCTGCAGCTGTCGCGGTGCGCCTCGCTCGTGTCGCTCAACCTCAGCTCCGCTGCGTTCTGGGGCCCGCTCCCCGACCAGCTTACCATGCTCGCCTCGCTCACGACGCTCGACCTTAGCGGCAACGACATCGAAGGGCAGGTGCCCCCCGGTCTCGCCGCTCTGGGGGAACTCGAGGTGCTCGACCTCGGCGGCAACCGGCTCTCCGGCGTGCTCCACCCGGCGCTGTTCCGGAACTTCACCAGGCTGCACTTCTTGGACTTGTCCAAGAACCAGTTCTTGGAGTCGGAGCTGCCGCCGGAGCTCGGGGAGATGGGTGGGCTCAGGTGGCTGTTCTTGCAGGGGTCAGGGTTCAGCGGCACGATCCCTGAGACTCTTCTGCAGCTGGAGCAGCTCGAGGTTCTTGATCTGTCCATGAACAGCCTCACCGGAGCTCTGCCATCTGCGTTTGGCCACAATTTTCGGAAGCTTCTGTCTCTGGATCTCTCGCAGAATGGCTTCTCCGGGCCGTTACCGGCGTCCCTCGGCGGCCTGCCGGTTCTGATGTACATCGACGTGTCCAGCAACGGCCTCACCGGCGCCATCCCGGCCGAGCTCCAGAACCTGAAGCTCACGCTACTCAACGTCTCCTACAACCATCTCACCGGCCGCGTGCCGCCGTCGCTGGTTTCCGGCGCCCTCCCCGCCGTGTTTCTGGAAGGCAACCCCGGCCTGTGCGGCCCCGGCTTGCCGAACGACTGCGACGCGCCATTGAGGAAGCACCAGGGGCTCGCGTTAGCCGCGACCGTGGCGTCTTTCGTCACCGGCGTGATGCTGCTCGCTCTCGGAGCACTTGCAGTTTGCAGGAGGCTGCACGGCAACATCTCCTCCTCCAAGACCAAGC
This sequence comes from Oryza coarctata, assembly GCA_030770085.1. NCBI lineage: Eukaryota > Viridiplantae > Streptophyta > Magnoliopsida > Poales > Poaceae > Oryza > Oryza coarctata. The sequence goes on from CM061468.1 coordinate 12,211,351, forward strand.
TGGTGCTCTTCTACCCGATCAAGATCACCGAAGATGAACTGCTCGCCGCGCTCCGCGACAAGAACGACATTGGCAGGGGGGCATTCTTTACCTGATCGAGCTGCAAGACGGTCAAAACTTCGCGATCAAGAGGATGATCAGTTCAACCAAGCAAACATTCAGAGCAGTCAAGAACGAAATGAAGATACTGGCAAAAATCCGGCACAGGAACATCGCCAAGATGCTAGGCTTCTGCTATTCCGAAGGCGAGGTCTGCATCATCTACGAGCACCTGCAGATGGGAAACTCGACGGATTTGATTTCCGCGCCGAAATTCAGAGTGGCGTGGAACGACAGGTTGAGGATTGTGCTCGGAGTAGCACGGGGATTGGTGTACCTTCACCATGATTATACTCCTCCCTTGCTGCACCGTGATCTGAAGTCGATAAATGTGTTACTGGGTGATGAATTTCAGCCCAAGGTTACCGGATTCGGGATCGATCGTGTCGTCGGCGAGAAGGCGTACCGAGCTTCGTTGGATTCTGATCTGAATTACAAATGCTACATAGCTCCAGGCAAGCATTCATACAGTTTTACAATCATACACACCCTATCCTTATAAGCAGAGATTAGGCCTAAGTTGGCATATCTTAATATTAATGATTCGATGTCATCACGTCGTTTATGTTTTCAGTTACACGTTTTACACAGAGACATAGTTTCACTAGTACTAATTCCATAGCAGAATTGCACTCCAGATACCATTGAACTCTGGCTTCCATCGAAATTGTTTGTTCTTTGCTGAAACCAGAGGTAAACTGCACCAAGAAACCAACGTACCTCATGGACGTCTACAGCTTCGGCGTCATCCTCCTGGAGCTGATCACCGGGAAGCCGGCAGAGCAGCCAGCGTCGGACGACGACTCGGTGGACATCGTCCGGTGGGTGCGGGGGAGGATCAACGTGGCCGATGGCTCTGCGCAGATACTCGACTCGGCCATCTCCCGCGCGGCGTAGCAGGGGATGCAGGCGGCGCTGGAGCTCGCGCTGCGCTGCACCTCGGTGATGCCTGACCAGAGACCGGCCATGGATGAGGTCGTCCGGTCGGTGCAGCTGCTGTATTCCCCGCACCCTACGCACCGGAGTTGCTCTGGAACCTTGAATGGAACAGCTCCTCGAGGTCGTGCTTACGCAGAGACCACAGGACGGCAATTGTGATGTTAAGAGTTCAGACTTGCGTACCATGTAACAATAGTCTTGCTCTGTTGTACGTAGCGTGAGATTCTGATGACATTAGGAGGAGTCCACTTAGTATAATAAAGTGAAATAAGGTATCTAAAGTTTATGCTGAAAGCGGAGTTTGGAGAACAGGAGCTTCAGAGAAACTGATTATGCTACAATTCTGAACATCTACAACTCAAATATATTTCAGAATCCATTTTCTTATTCCATCATAATATGATGAATACAAGCTCAACAAGATGACAACGGCTATTCCATTACATGACACAAACATGTAAGGATGATACGAGTTGCATAGGCACAACTAGACGGAGAAAATCGATTTGGAAAACATACAAATCGCATTAATCTATCAGCTACACTGAGCAGGTTCGCAACACCAACTCTGCCATATCTTATGCACGTTCAGATCACACTTATGGTACATAAGCTCAAACTTCCATCATTGCGATCAGGGAATCTCACTATGTTGCCAAGCAGTTTGGCGACGCTCTACTCTTCCATCTGATGCACATTCCGCCCGGCACCTTGATCGGGTCTGATAAACTCTTCTTCCTCCACTATTGTTGCGGCAGTTCACAATGTCGTTCAAGAAGAACCAGCAGATTGTGCTTTGCAGAGGTCTTGGTATGCCGCCAACCGTAGGAAGGCAAGGCGTAGACCTCCCGGTTTCCATGTCGAACACCATGCCCTGATCCCTACCGCGCCCACCAATCCAGTACACAGTTGCCCTTCAGACCAGGCACGCCCTCAGCATACATTGACACAGCATTGTTCCGCCCAACAAACACTGAGTAGCCACCTAAGTCTGTCACAGAAGCCCAGCATGGCTGGCGCCGCGGGTAGTACCTCAGAAACAAGATTTCATTCTCCAATACACAACGGTGACCGCCTCCAGGCAGCTGCAAAGTAACAGTGCAGCTTGCATTCCTCCAGATTTGGTGTAAGTAACCCTCACATAGCACTATGTTTTTGGCATTGGTGAGAGCAGAGACAGTGTTGTAAGAGGGAGCAAAACTGGTGGCAGGGTCGAATGGGAGGTTGCCCTCTGGCAACAAGCGCTCCACCGTCGCGGGCGCATTTAGATGCGGTTCAAGAGGTCCAAGTGAGAATCTCTGAACAGACAGTGAGTTTTCACCAGCGGTGCCGTGGGATCCCTTGGTCTTAGATGTTCATAGCAGATCATGCGAAGGCTGCGATGGTGGAGTTGGGTTCGTCTAGGGCGAATAGAAAGTGCACATTCAGGACGCGGCACTGCTTCCTCTGGTGGTTCTGAGGGTCCTGGCTCATCGGCGGGTTTCCGACGACGGCGCACGGGGAGGCGGAGCAGGTGGACGTCCCCGCACCTCGTGAGGCATTAGACCTTACCTTTGTCGTGGTAGACGACGTCGGTGAGCTGGTCCCCGGTGACGAGGCCCACGGGTTTGAGGACGGCCCACCTCCTGGCGCCCGCGGTGACGTAGGCGATCCTGTCGATGTCGCAGATGGCGGCGGCGGTGAAATCGTCCTTGGCGGGGCTGGGCGCGAAGACCACCTTGGAGACCCACCTGCTCTCGTAGATCAGGGGCGGTAGGACGATCTCCGTGGCGGTGATGGGGTTGAAGAGGACGAAGATGCTCTGCCCGCCGAAGAGCGCGACGGACAGGACGAGCCACCCGTTGCTGGAGCCGACGCATCGCCCGCCCGTGACTATCGCCGCCAGGGCGAAGGAGCGGCCCGTGGGGAGGGACGCCGACGAGGGGCACAGCCTTGCGTCGGAGAGGACGACGAGCGCCGGGGACGGCGGCGCCAGCGCGGACCGCCACGCCGTGCACGCCCCCCGCACGCTGGCGTAGCACTTGAGGTCGAGCCGGTCGCCGATGCGGCAGAGCAGGTCTGGCGGCAGGTCCGCCCAGCGCCGGAGCGACGCCATGGCGGCGGCGGCGATGAGAGGAGGGAGCGGCTGATCCGGGGCGGCGGCTACGCTAGGATGCGGCCATCTAAGGTTCGAAGGCTCCAGGCGACTGTCCAGCTGGGGAATTTTATGCTCCTCCGGCCCTCCTCTTCCGTGCTCCCCCGACTCGGGTGGGCATCTTGCGCGTTGCCCACTTCCCCCTCCCCGAATTGGCAAAATGTCCCAGCGCCGCCGCCGGGGCCGCCGTGACCGCTTAACAGTACGCGACCCTTTGTCTCGTCACCCCCGACGAACTCACGCAGGCCGCCGTGATCAATGGAAATGGGCCCACACGACACCATGAACGGGCCAAAGGTTGAACTGGGAGCGGCCCATGGTGGAGGAAAGAGAGGACGCTACGTACACAAACCCGAGTCATCTCAGCCGTCCACGTCATACAAAACGACGGACAGATGGAGGTTTAGTCCACGGAGGATCCATGGACCGGCGATTTGGCTCATCACGTTTACGCCGAGCCGAAAATTTGAGTTTTGGGAATAGTCCGCCCACCGCCGCCGCAATTCCCCATTTCTCCCTCTTCCATTTCCCCTATTTGAGCCGGTATCTGCAGAGATTTTTGCGGCAGATTGGATGTCGTAGCGCCATCAGGGGTTCGAAGCGGCAAGATTGGAGGAAGAGCCGAGCAAATGGTGAGCTGTTTTCGAGATTTTGGGGTCATTTTGTCCATTTTTCTGAACTTTTTGCTCGGTATTTTGATGCATCTGTTTGGTTCTGTTGCTGCAGATCTGGTGAGGTGTTCGTATTAGCAGTTCGAATCTGAGAAGGAGGTGGACGGGGTAAGCGAGAAGTATGACAGATTTTGGGGGGTTATTACTTATTAGTAGCATCTCATGGTTTTGCCGCATCTATTTCATCAGTGTTTCGATGTTTTATTTTTTTATTTTGCTCTTGCAGATTTCTGGGGATAGGAGTAGAAGGAACTCTAGCTAGTATTCAGACAAGTAAAAGTAAGGATCAGAGAGAAGAGATCAAGATGTGAGGATAATATGTGACAATTTCCTGATATTTTTATGCATTTTGTTGGATTCTTACCCATCTGCGCCTCTTCTGCTACTTGCAGATTACAACGATATGCCTGAGAAGAGGGATGGCAAGAGGACAGCCCTCGGTGACCTCTCTGGTGGCGGGTTCTTCATCAGGAGGGTGGCCTCGCCGGGAGCTCTGGCGGTGAGGGGCGCCGGTAAGCCGCTGCCTCGGCGGTTCATATCGCCCTCCAACAACAAGGAGAACGTGCCACCGGTTTGGGCTGTGAAGGCCACACCCGCAAAGAGGAGAAGCCCACTTCCTGATTGGTATCCAAGGAAGCCACTCCGTGACATCACGGCGATTGTAAAGGTGATCGACAACTTCTTTCAGCTTATGAGATGGATCATGCAATAGTTATGATGTGATATTGTGAATGAGTAATTTAATTGAGTGAAGGCGTATTTATTATTTGATCCCCTCGCAAAAAAAAGTATGTTTAATCCGGTGGGTGTGGTGTTACATATTGTAGCTGTAAAATACAATAATGTGTGACACACTGTTTTTTTTGTTGTCTCCGTTGATTCTGGCATTGTTTATTTTGTGCTAGTATTTAAGATTAGTACCGGTTGGTTATATATGGTGATCTTTTTTCTCAACCAATATGGTCAGTGAGCTATAGTAATTTGTTGCAATAACTTGTAGCAAGACATTATAGTTAAAGAAATGCTAGTTGGAATTTAAGATACTCTGATGCTGTTTCCTGCATTCACCATCCAAGAACATTACTTTGGTTTGTTACATGTACTTCGATCTCATCTTATTTTATTGCACGTAGGAAGCTACTTAAACATAGTATTCTGTAATGCATTTTCCTGTTTCCTGGCGCCTCTCAAGCGTCCATGAAACTTTTTTTGAGGGAAAGCATCCATGATACTTCACTTGGGATATGTGCATGTAGTAGCAACGGTTTGTGAGCTTGGAATACTTTGCTAGTTTCTTAAAATTGTAGTATTATTCTCTCTTCAAGGGAATTCCAAGGCATCTCTTATACCCTCCTTTGGGCATATGTTGTGTTGAGCTCTTGTGGTCTTGCACTCATGCTTTAGGTCAATAATTTCTTAATATGTTGAATATTGTTCTCCAGGACACCTAGTTAAATGTACAGCTGTACATGTGTTGATACCATCATTTTTAGTTAAAACTGCTGCATCTACCACAACGTGATACATGGAAAACAATGAACTGTTTCTTTAGTATTGCTCAAATCAAGTGATATATTTTCGAGCTGGTCCGATTTCCATATATATTCGGAATGACTGTTTGCTGGGCAAAGTGTTGGTTTTTCTTAGTTAAGCTCTAAGAACATATCCACCATCTAACTGTTGTAAATTTTATATTGACATTTTTATGGACTTGGAGTTTCAGTGAATCTGAATTTATATCACATGCGTACTAATATTTTTCAGCTTTACTTAGTTTAATGGATGTTATAGTTCAATGTATGCCTTTTCCTTGCTAGTGCAGCTAATCTGACTTAAGAATTTTGCAGGCTACTGAGAGAACCCGTTTAAGAACTGCTGCTGCTCAGCAGCAATGCCAGAGGCCTGAGCAGGATATTCCTCATTGTACTGAAGTTCACGACACCCCTGATGTTACCCCTGGTAGCAGCTCAACTCAAATTGTTGCGACCCTTGCATCTAGCTTGGCCAAGGACAGTCTGAAGATCTTTTCCTCGCCATCTGAAACATCACTCATTACACCATCCAAGCTGATGGATCCAGCTCATCTGGATGATATGGAGAAGAAACTGTCCAGCTCAATAGAGCAGATTGAGAAGATGGTGAGGAGAAACCTGAAGCGGACTCCAAAGTCGGCTGCTCAGCCTTCCAAGAGGGCTATCCAGAGGCGCACACTCATGTCGATGCGTTAAAGTTTATATTCTGCTTCATAATGTGGGTCAGGAAAGTCCATCTCAGGCTTGTCCTGCTTCTCTCTTGTCTGCTGCTTCCTTAGCCGCTACTTAACAGCCCAATGTGTCTCTGCTATTCTCCTTCCAACCCTCCCTTGAACCCAAGGCTTTACCATTGCATGGTGCTCTGCTTGAGGACCTAGTTCTAGGATTAGCAGCTGGAAGTGCCAAATGTGTTGTCAATGGCAATGGCTCATTCTTCTGCAGTACAAGAACTGAACTGTAGTTCGTGCCACCGTGTCAGCTGTGCTGTCACTGGCAGTGGTTTATGCTATTGCAGTAGAACCTTGTGGTCTAGAATATACATGTAGTGGAACAAGGAACAACTGAACTCTGTAGAATACTGTTTTGTGCTGTAATATCTCATGAACCACTAATATATGCGTGTTTTAGTCCTTCGTTTAATTCAGGCGTTTCTTTGTTATGCAAGATGATATATCACAGACTTTGCTTGACTCTTAAACTCTTGAACACTGCAGAAGTGTAGTATACAGTGAGACTAAAACCTCGTTTTCTATACAGGAAGATCGGGTCTATATATATATACAAGTCCAGTGGTCTAATAACTACCGCAGTCGTAGCGGGAGTGGAACGGACGTAGAGACTGGAGCGAAAACTGGTGAACAAAGGCGAGGGTAGGCCTTGGTTATGATGTTGGCAAACTGGTGTGTCGACGGTACATGGAGCACTCGAACGTGTCTTAGAGCGATCTTATCACGTACGAAGTGGATGTTAATCTCAATATGTTTCGTGCGTCGATGATGAACCAGATTGACGGTCATATAGACGACACTGACATTGTTGCAGTAGATAACGATCACGGAAGTGATGGGTGTACGGAGCTTCTGGAGAAGCTGACGATGTCATCGGCGGTATTGGAGAAGCGAGGGTGAAGACCTCGCAAGAGAGCAAGAATGAGTTGTGAGTCAGCCACATGGTGGTTAACATCACAAAAGGCGGTAACCTTGACCTTAAGACGTTAGCAGTATGAGGAGACAGAGGAGTACTTTTGTACTATGAAGTGAAACTCATTAAGAAGGAAGATGGCGTGTGGTTGCTTGTTTGCTTGGAAGATCTGCTCGATGGCTACTTAAAGATCCTGGGAGGTGGGATCGGTGTCGTCTATTGCAAGGTCGAGAACAAAGTCATCGACCGAGCTAAGCAGCCAACTGTGTACGTAACACTCGACGATGTTCCACTGGGGATCATCAAGTCGAGATGGAGCGGAGCCATCGATGTGAGAGCGAATACTGAACTTTCCACATAAGGATTTGAAGAAGAAAACCCACTTAAAATAGTTGGCGTTAAGGTCAAGAGAGATGGGAACATGAGATTTCATGTTGGCGACGGCATAGGGTGATGAGAATATCGGCGGAGTGGTGATCTAGTTATTGTCAAGAGCGCCGATGGTCGAAACAGATCCGACAACTAGAAGAGTGCCGAAACTAAGAACCGATTCGATGGTCATAACGAGAGAGTAGCGAGGCGTGATAAGCCGATGATAGTATTGAGCCGATGGGGAGAGACGGATGTCTGATGTGGACGGATGTGTAGCCGATGAGAGTAGGTGGAGTAGATAGAATAGATAGAGCACGAACGTAAGATATTAGGTGGGTCACGGGCGCGAGGGGGTTCGCGTCCGTGAACACGTGGACGCAATGGAGTGGGGCAGACCCGAAAAATGGGAGAAGTCATGGGCGCGAAGAAAAGAGGGTCGCGTCCAAGAAACATGAATTCGCATTCGTGGACACGTGGACGCGTCAGAGTGGCGCGGACGCGAGTAGAGAAGTTTCGTGTCTGGGAGTAGGTGAGCGTGTCGAAAGAGCGAGAACCAAGAGAGTGTTCTAGCTGATAGTGGGCGAATGGGTCTAGCTGATAGAGGGCAGACAGGTCCAGCCGATAGAGGAAAAGTTTTGTAATGGAGAGGAAGCGTCGGCTTGTCGGTGAGAGGATTGGTAGCGTGCCGAAGATGAGGATCGGGTATATATATATATAAAAGTCCAATGGTCTGGATGAAAATGAGTTCTAGATAATTCAGGCTCTGTCAAATGGTTTTCTATACTTTTGTTTTCTACCCATAAAACCCAGAACTGGAGTATGGCACTTCTTGCAGAATATTTTGAAAGAACGCAAGCTTTCTATCTATAGTGCTTTGACATTAAAAAAATCTGAGTAATCGCCGCCTCATATTCTGCATCAAACCTGCTGCCAGTAGTGAAGCAACAAAACTGCCACCATGAGGAAGATTGGACTGGAGTGACTGACCAAGTTTGATGCGTCTTGCAAGGCATTTCACCCGAGTTTTAAGCTGTCATTCACTTCACTAGATGAGCAATGATACCTGTCATTCTCATCATCTGATGGACTCATGTGTATACTACAGTTCGCTAATTGCTTACCGGAGCAAAACCCGCCTGACTTCCTGCCTGCATCTATTTGATTAGTTGTTTTCTGACTTCAGAAAACATATGGCAGAAGATGACTAGTATAAAAAACAATTCATTTAATATCTCATGTAATAACCACGAAACAACTTAAAAGTAAGAAAAGAACAGAATAAAGGCAGCAAAACTCCGTAAAGAAAATTTGTTCACATCACCCTTTCAGAATCTTTTTGTAAATTCTGAAGACTGAAGTAATTAGATTGACATGGTAGACCCTATCTGGTCACCATTTGGCACTAAAGTTGCAATAGTGCTGCTTCCTTATGATGTGCTCCATAGGTTTATGAAATGCATTAACTATTTCTCTACTACTGGGAACATGACCTTTGGTAAAGCAAGTATACTTAAATCAGAGCAATGAGTAAAAGGAGGGAAAAACTAAACTAAAACATCGGGTGAAATATCGAGGATAAAGAAAAATTCAGAAGGCAAAAGGTCTTGATTTCATAATAGTCCAATGTAAAATTAAGTTCTTGGAGAGCTATAGTAGACCCTACATTGATCATGTATTTGCCCAATGGAAGTTAAAAAAGGGTAAATGGCAAAATTCCACATTAGACCTCCATTGTCATTGGTCAATATACTTAAATGGTAACTGGAGAGAATAAAGATGAAACGAGATAAAAAAAAGGAGCTTCTTTGGTTAAAGCAAAAACCAGACGCCAAAAGCCTCTGAATCACTTTCGCTTTTTTCAAACAAGTACACAGTGTGCACCTTCGTCTTGCTTTACCACATAATTAACACTGCTGATAGAAACGTTTCTGGCTTCAGAGAAGAGTTTTTTTGGTTTACTTTTCTCTACGATATCAGAGCAATACTGACATGAGACTACTGTCAGCTATCAATAGTTATACATTGCTAACTATGTGAATATTGACATTTTATTTAAGAAGAGTGAGCCCTAACTTCATGTAAATGCCTGTAGATTTTTAGGGCTTGCGTTGAAACTTCAGAACACAAAACTACAGCTTAATCAAACGGTCATGTATTTCAGTTTCAAACTTAAACAACAGCAAGCCTCATTTCAGAATTACCAAATATTTTGTTCTGAATGATCCTGCAACTTCTAACCAAATTGTTATCACGGTATATTTTTGGCAGAAAATCACCTCAGAGAGCGTACATCACACTAAGATCTCAACTATGTACAATGGGTACACTACACTATTTATTTAGAAAAAGGGAGAAACAAGAATAACAAATCCATTTTTCACATAAAAAGAACAACAGATAAACCTTCTTTTTTGTTCTGAAACATGCAAGAAAAAGACATGAATCCAAATCAAGATCACCCTGAAAACTAATTAACTGGATAGGTTACAGAAAGCAGCAAACACATGTAGTTTCCTGAGAAAAATCCCAGGAATCTTCACCGAGACTCCTGTTCTTATTCAAATCTAAAAACAAAAATGCAACCCCACCACCAACTCGCCATGACTCGCAACACATGATCTCATCTTTATTCCCCACGATTCCGTATCCAATCCATCGAAACTGGCGCGATCACACGATCTCACCAACCTTTTCTATTTTACACTTGGCCTCAGTAGACTTGTGTGCTCATAGATGCTTCAAGCTTCTGCAAGAATTTGCTTGGCAGTAGCAAGAAAAGCTCGGAGAGGCCATTGCGTGGTGGCTCCTGGTATTAGCTGATGGCGCTACCTTTGCATGCTTTCCCTTGCCAGTGACGGGAAAGCCGACCGGTGAACCGCAAGGCGTCGCGGTGTGCCGGAGAAGACGGTCAATCGGTGGTTTTGGTCGACTGGTCGTCGGTCATGGAGTATCCGTACGTGTTCCGTGCACAGGCGCCGCCGGTCATGGCCAAGGAAGCAATGGCGCCACGGCCACAGGTCAGGGAGGCGTGGCCGGCGGGTGGCGGTGGTTGGATGAGCGTTGGTTCCGGCGAGAGGCTGGCGAGCGCGTACGACCTCGTGGAGCAGATGCACTACCTGTACGTGCGCGTCGTCAAGGCGCGCGGGCTGCCGGTGAGTGCAGTCACCGGCGGGTGCAACCCGTACGTCGAGGTGCGGCTCGGCAACTACCGGGGCACGACGCAGCACTACGAGAGGAAGGCCACGCCGGAGTGGAACCAGGTGTTCGCCTTCTCGAGGGAGCGCTTCCAGGCCACGGTGCTCGAGGTGTTCGTCAGGGACAAGGACGCCGTGCCCGTGGCGCGCGACGGCTACGTCGGGAAGGTCGCGTTCGACGTCGGCGAGGTGCCCGTGCGCGTGCCGCCGGACAGCCCGCTCGCGCCGCAGTGGTACCGCCTCGAGGACGTCCGCGACGGCGGCGGCGGCAGGACGGTGCAGGGAGAGGTCATGCTCGCGGTGTGGATCGGCACGCAAGCCGACGAGGCCTTCGTGGACGCGTGGCACGCCGACACGGCGTCGGTGCGCGGCGGTGACGGCGTGGCTGCCGTGCAGAGCACGCGGTCCAAGGTGTACGTGACGCCGAAGCTGTGGTACCTCCGGGTAAGCGTGCTCGAGGCGCAGGACGTTGTCCCGGCCGGCGCCGGCGCCGGCGACAAGGGACGGCACGGCGAGGCCTTCGTTGTCAAGGTGCAAGTTGGCGGCGTGATGCTTCGGACTAAGCCGTGCTGCGCGAGGGGTCCGACGAGCTTGGCGTGGAACGAAGAGCTGGTGTTCGTCGTGGAGGAGCCGTTCGACGAGCCGGCGGTGCTCATCGTCGAGGCACGGTCGCACCCCAGCAAGGACGAGATCGTAGGCCGGACCGTGCTTTCGCTTACCCTCTTCGAGAAGCGGCTCGACCGCCGCGGCGCGGCCACGCAGTCGCAGTGGTTCAGCCTGGAGCCGTTCGGGAACCGGCTGCGCTCGCCGAAGGCCACCTTCGCCGGCCGCGTTCACCTCCGGGGGTGCCTCGAGGGTGCCTACCACGTCATGGACGAGCCCACCATGTACGCCAGCGACACGCGCCCCACTGCGAGGCAGCTATGGCGGCCACCCATCGGAGTGCTCGAGGTTGGCGTCCTCGGCGCCCAGGGCCTCACCCCGATGAAGACCGTCGACGGCGGCCGGGGCACCACCGACGCGTATTGCGTCGCCAAGTACGGGCAGAAGTGGGTGCGCACGCGCACCGTCGTCGACTCGTGCAGCCCGCGGTGGAACGAGCAATACACATGGGAGGTCTACGACCCGTGCACGGTGCTCACGCTCGCCGTGTTCGACAACTGCCACCTCGGCAACAACGCCGCCGGAAACGGCGGCGCTGTCAAGGACCAGAGGATCGGCAAGGTGAGGATACGCCTCTCGACGCTGGGGATGGACAGGGTGTACACCAACGCGCACCAGCTCGTTGTGCTGAACCCGTCCGGCGTGCGCAAGAACGGGGACATCTGCCTCGCTGTGCGCCTCACCTGCCTCTCCCTCACCAGCGTCGTGCGCCTCTACGGCCAGTCGCTCCTCCCCAAGATGCACTACATCCAGCCATTCACCGTCGTGCAACTCGACGGCCTCCGGCGGCAAGCGATGAACATCGTGGCGGCGCGGCTCAGCCGCGCCGAGCCGCCGCTGCGCCGGGAGGTCGTCGAGTACATGCTCGACGCCGACTCGCACCTGTGGAGTATCCGGCGGAGCAAGGCCAATTTCTTCCGGGTCACGGCGCTGCTCTCCGGCGCCGCCAGCACGGTGCGGTGGTTCGTCGACGTGTGCCACTGGAGGAACCCGGCGACGACGGTCCTCGTGCACATCCTGTTCGTCACCTTCATGTGCTTCCCGGAGCTCATCCTGTCGACCATGTTCCTGTACATGTCCATGATCGGCGTCTGGAACTACCGGCGCCGGCAGCGCCGTCCGCCGCAGGTAGACGTGAGGCTCTCCTGCACCGAGGCGACCAACGCCGACGAGCTCGACGAGGAGCTGGACACGTTCCCGACGTCGAGGCCGAACGACGTGGTGCGCGTGCGGTACGACCGGCTGCGGACCGTGGCCGGGCGGATCCAGACGGTGGTCGGCGACGTGGCGACGCAGGGTGAGCGGGTGCGGTCGCTGCTCGCGTGGAGGGACCCGAGGGCCACGTCGCTGTTCACGGCGCTCTGCCTCGTCGCCGCTGTCGTGGCCTACGTCACGCCGTTCCGGGTGGTGGCGCTCGTCGCCGGGCTGTACCTGCTTCGCCACCCGCGGTTCCGGAGCCAGATGCCATCGGCCGCCGGCAACTTCTTCAAGAGGCTGCCGTCCCGTGCCGACACCATGCTATAATAGCCTTTGACTGTATATGATGTGCTGTCTTGTGGCTTGTGATGCGAAATTTTGTTTGAATTCATCGGATATGATGCTTGTATACACCAAGTTCTGCTGTGCACATTCACATACAAGATCATGCCATTTTTCAGTTCAGCTTACAAGATGACATGTGTTTTAGTTTACGTACATCTGAAGTAAATATATCCACGTCTTCAAAATCACAAACAATACAAATGAGAAGAATACTCAAGTTTTTGTGACCGAAGAAAGAATGGACAACAGTAAATCCTAACGGCTTTAGAAAAAAATCAGAATGACTTGATTTTTAATCCGACAAATTGTAAAAGACATTATTCCAGAGACACTGCGGTGCAAGTAAGCAAAAACCTCAAGCATATAGACTTCAATCTTCATAAAAAAACTGCAGAAACACCAGCACAAAACTTCTAGGGCAAATGACTTGTGTATAGTGTGAATGTATGATGCAGAACATCACTAAATGGAACCAGCGATGTGTATAAGACTCCAGGTGAGATTTGACAGACAGATACTAATGGAAACGAATGGTTCACCAGTCAGATACAAAATTCAAGAGCCCACTCAGATTGAACAGGCAAAGTGGCTTCAGAACTAGAGCCTAGCGCCAACATAATCTAGAAAACCATCTCATGGGGCCTGTCCCCGTCCCTGAGAGAGAACCGTGCACCAAGGTAAGTTTTCAGATCTGGGACAGCCTCGATAGCTTTGATCAGCTCGGCATCCACAACTTTCTGGTCCTCCTTTTTGAACTCCGGCAGGTCCTTGGTTGCCTAAAAGAACAGATGAATCACATAATAAGAATGGACTGCAAGGCTGCAATGTACAATAAACAAATAACAGAACCTCAGCTTATATAAAGCATTTACCTCCTTCTCAGTCTCAAAAAGTTCACCCTCAGTCTTCTTCAGCTTCTTCTTCTTGTCCCTAGCGAAGTACTTGTCATCAAACTTCTCCATATTAACACCAGAGATATCAACCTTTGTGGATGTAGCAATGACGTAGGACTGGTTCACACGGCGGATTGGAACTCCATTGATCTTAAAAGGTCCTGAAAGGGATGGAATGTATATCCAAGAATTTTGATGGTAAGAACTAAGAAAGAATGCAATATAAAACTAAGAGAATAAGATAAATGAAAGAAGCAAACCGATAAATCATTGACAATATGAATTTATATTAAGACAGTTTTGTTTCTGCATTACTGGTTGTATACAAAGAAACATTGGGCAAACTTGAGGCATATATTGATCTTACTTCAGCATACACAATGGTAGAGCAGATAAATAGAACGACCAAGCTGCCATAGACATATGAAAATTGAAGTGTATAATAGACATGCATGCTAATTTATGCAAAACACCACAATATCTCATCTCAAAAGTGATATTAACATCATTGGATGTACATTGGTCACACTAGTGTCGTGTGCACAAAAATGCCACATGATGTTGATGGGAGAAAAAAGTATCCAGCGCAAAGGGCATTTCCAATATCAGTATTATGACGCTAGCAACTGATCACAGGGAATTCTTAACCCCACAATGAAAACTTTACAGTCTTTTAGAATATCTTTCATTAAGGCTGTTGGTAAAGGGAGATGAAATTACCGGTCCATTTTAAATGTTTTCTCAGAAAATGAATCATATGATGATTATAACTACAATAAAGGTCAACAGAACAATAGACCTGTATAAAATTCTATGGTCTGGTCTGTTACAGAGCAACACATTATTTCAACCAGCAAAGAAACCATTTCTACTAACATAGGTGATGTGTGACACTTGCCAAAAACTAAGTTTACCAAACAGTGCTACAGCAATGGATAAAATCCGAAATTTTTACTTACAAGTTACAATCACCTCCAAACCTTCAGCAAGCATTTGTCCAAAAAAAGTTACAATGCTAACAAAGGCACAATCTACGCCACTACTATAAATAGTAGTAACTCTCAAAAGCCTAACACCGAAACTAGTCAATGAGACCAGTTGTTCTCATCACAAATATATCAATGTTTTCGCGAAATACAGCTTGTCCACTCATCACAGGTTCAGCACATATGAAACATATACTCCATCATCATAGCAAACCGTATCAAGCAATCTAACAGATTTTTGAACTATACTGCATTACACATTTAACGATGCCTCACCAGTGACGAGAAGCAGGCCGGATTTGAGCTGCTTGAGGAACACGACACGCTTCCCCATGAACCTCCCGGCGAGCAGGATCAGCACCGTCCCGGGCGTGATGGACGACCTGCAACCCCCAAGGAGGTCAGCACACGAACCACCTCAAGCAAAATGAATCGGACTAAAGAGACTCTGCAGTTGCTGCTCTCGGACCTGAGCTTGGTAGGCTTGGGCTTGCGGGTGCTAGGCTGGCGAGGCTTGACGTCGTCGGCGGGGTAGAACTTGGGCGCGGCGGCGTCGGGCTTCTCGGCCTTGGGGAAGGCGCCGCCGTGCTTGGCCTTGATGGCCCACAGCCCGCGGCGGTGGTACGTGTGCGACCGCGATGCCTTCTTGATGCCCTGCGACAGCTTCGACGTCGGCGCCATTGGATGGGCTCGCGGCGCGCTGCTGCTGGGGCGACGGGGAGCTGATGCGGAGGAGGGGCGAGAGTAGCTGGCGGCTGGTCGGGGTTCGCCTTTATATATCGTGGCGGCGGAGGGGGGGAGGGGGTGGCAGGTGGTAAACCCTAGCTTTCGTGTGCTTCGTAATGGGCTCTTCTTGGGCCGTTTGGGCCACTTGGCTCATGCTGTGTTGTTGTTAGAATTGTAGCTTCAGTTATTTTCTTGCTGTTTGTTCGCAAATGATACTTGAATTTTTCCTCTGTCCATTAAACATTTCGACATATTTTGAGTTGAAAATGTTGCTTCACGGATTCAATTTTCCAGCATACTCTCCCCAGTGCTACGCAGCATCATGAAACGATGAACTGCAAACGTCAATCAATCAAGCAGTGCAACCATTACACCGTTTTCTGTAACAAGAAATCAGTAATGTTTCCTACGGAGACTCGACCAGGCACTCCAGATGAATCGCAAGGTCATGGAACAAAATGCAATTCATACTTCCATTGTGCTAACTATAGTTTCGCATCAAATTCAGGCGCTTCACTTTGATGCTTGCACTTCTGCAAATTGCAAAACACCAAAAGACATTAATTACACGGTTACTTAAGTTAGAGCATCCCTAACATCATGGCCAAATGACCTTTCAAGCCAAAAAAATGGAAAATTTGGCTAAAAAACGAGCTCCAACAAACTTGCCATAGCCAAATCCCTCCTCTTCCTGGCTAAACTTAACCAGACATTTTGTCTTGCCAACCATGGATCCCACCACTCCATCCATCCTTTTCTCTCTCTCTATCTCCTCCCCGTCGTCATCTCCTGCCCCAATCTCCTCCCCCAACGCCGTGGCCGGGCCGCCGCCGTCAGAGCGTCATTGTCTCCTCCCCGCCGCCGCTGGGCCTCCGAGGAAGCCCCGCGCGGTGGAAGACGGCCACGCCGTGCCGCCTCCTCTCCTCACACTGCCGCCGTAGGTAGTGTCGTCCACACGGTGCCTCTCGAAGTCGCAGTTGGAGCAAAGGAAGCCCCGCGCGGCGGCGCGGCGGAAGGCAGCGAGCACGGCGCGACAGGCGAAGCAGAGTAGGCCTCCGAGAGACGTCGCCTCCGTCGTCGACCTCCCCGCCATCGCCGCCGTCGTCTGCCTCCTCACCGTTGCTGGGCCTCCTCTTCGACGTCGTCCCCACCTCTTCTCCTCCCGCTGTTCCTTGCCGCCGCCGTCCCCGCCTCCAGCATCGCCGCCATCGGCCACCAGCACCGCCGCCGACGGCCTCCGGTCGGTGCGGTGGATGGGTGGAGAGAAAAATGGTGGGGAGGGGGAAAATCTAGGAGAGAGAAGTATATAGACTGGTACATAGGATCTACTAATATTGAAGAGTATAATACAGAGACCGGTGAAATGAAAAGTAAAACGTCAACCAATCAAGCAATGCATCCATTACACCATTTTCTGTAACAGGAAATCAGTAATGTTTCCTACGGAGACTCGACCAGGCACTCCAGATGAATCGCAAGGTCATGGAACATAATGCAATTCATACTTCCATTGTGCTAGCTATAGTTTCGCGTCAACTTCAGGCGCTTTACTTTGATGCTTGCTCTCATGCAAATTGCAATACACCAAAAGATATTGATTAAATAGTTTAAGCATCTCTAATGTCATGACCAAATAACCTTTCAACTCAAATATCAGTAAACTTAGCTAAAAACAAGCTCTAACAAACTCAGCATAGACACCCGGTTGATCAAATCTCTTTTCTCCTGATCAAATTTGACAAGCCATTTTACCATGACCTGTCACATTTGTATTTTTCTTTATCTATCTCTCTTTTTGTCGGTCGTCTCCTACCCTTAAACTCCTCCCTTAAACTCCTCCCTTAATGTCCGTTGTCAGGCCATCGTCGTTGAGCCTCTTCCTACAATCGCTAGGTCTTCGAGTGTCGTCGTCAGGCTATCTAGATCCAACTGCTTCCCCTGGCCTTCGAGGAAGCCCTGCGTGGTGGCGGGACGAAAGGTGACCATGCTACGTTGCATCCTCTCCTCAAACCGTCGTCGTTGATAGTGTCATCCACACGTTGCCTCTCAAAGTCGTAGTTGGAGCAAGCCTCGCGTGATGGCACGGCAAAAGGCAATGGGCACGGCGTGATAGGTAGAGCAGAGCAGGCCTTCAAGCACGTCGTCGGCACCATCTGCCTCCCCATCGTCGTCAAGCCTCCTCTCCACCATCGTCCGTGCCTCTTCTCCTCCGTCTATTTCTTGCTATCACTAGCACCGCCACCATTGCCCACTATCACCATGCCATTAGTCTTTGATAGGGGGGGTGTGTAGACGAAGAGAAAAATAGTGGCAAGTACTAGCATATAGGATCGAGAGACTATTGGAGTGAAAAGGAAAAAAACCCTCTAAATTTTTAGATAGCTGGTCATTTTAGAGGGTTATTTTTGTTAGAGATGCTCTTATTCTGCTGGCTATATGGAACCTGAAAATTGGAATTGCTAACCAATATATACATATAGATCAAACAACAGCACACACACCCACTTTCACTGATACTCTGTTTCCCTACAATTCGCTGATAGCTAGAGCAAAACTGCACCTTTTCTGCATTTATAAAGACACCATTCTCTTGTGCAGTTCAAACATTGTTACAGTAATTCAATTCAGTTACAGTACGTTACAGTTAAAAGGTTGAACAAGATAGAGATATATAACTTGTTGCACTAAATTAAAAGTACAAGCAAACATGGCAACGTGCACGCTGGCAGCCAGGTAGAATTTCGAATCAAAAGCTAGTCTTGTGCACTTCTGAGTTGATGCACACATTGCCCCAAGCGGCTATAGGGCCTCGAAAAGGACCCGCACATCCCAGACGACTAGACATGAACTCTTTCCTTGCCCTAGCACACAACAGAACAAAGTTGCTTTCCATCCATCCAGGAACAGAAAAGGAACAAAAGTTGTATCGCTTCTTTCCCCCAATCTCAACTTGAACAATCATGCATCAACATAAAAGAACACTTGGAGCTGGAACAACTGTCTATTCAAAACTCAAATCAACACACACAGAGAGAGAGAGAGAGAGAGAGAGAGAGAGGGGTAAAGAAGAACTGTCAGAACATGCAAATTTTCAGCGGAAGAGTAACTCATGCCCATCCATTATGAATCCTATTCCCTTTCCTTGATTTGGTATGCAAAAGCAAAGAGAATGGTGGTAGCTTAGCTGTCATACTATCGTATTCCCTATGGCAAGAAATGAATCTGAATAAATCCCAAGTGCATCACAGATTCAACAAAACCAAGAGCACAATCCACACAGACTCCGCTTCGTTAATCCGGAGAAGGGATCCCCCGCTGCCCTACGTGCTCTCGCAATCACGGTGACTGTCGCCTGGGCCCCCGGCCGTGGTGGTGGATCGGGTCCGGCCCGGTGGGCACCTCCCTCTCCGACTCCGCGCCGAACCCCGTCGTGGTCATGTCCTCCTCCGCGCCCTGCAAGCCAATCAAGAACCGCATGAGATCGAACAACGCCGAGAAGCCATGAAAAGAGCCGCCTTTTCGATCTTTTCCGGATGAAAGCTCAAACCTTGGTCACGTCCTGCTTCGCCCGCAACTCCTTCGCGGTGTACATGGTCGCCGTCTCGGTCCGTTTCAATGTCGCCGCTGCGCCGGCGAGGAAGAGGCAGAGCAGCGTCAAGAACGCACGCGAGATATTTGTGGGCGTACTAGACGCGAGATATAGACCTAAGAACGCGCCTTTCGGACGTACCTGGTCGGGAAGACGATGCGGCGGCGGGCGGCGGCATGGCCAGGAATACGGTGACGGCGAGCACGGCGACGACGCAGCAGCAGCAGCACGGCTTGACGGCACCATGAGCCATCCGGTCTAGCTGGCCGGAGTTGGCCGCCTCCCTCCTAGTGAGCGTGGGTACGTGCAGCCACGGAAGGGTCACGGAAAGAAAGGATCCACCTTTTATTTTCTGCTCCAACCTTCCAACCTTTGGGGGTGGGCTCAAACGGGAGGAGGTGGTGCAGCGCAGGCGCCTCTCGCCGTACCGTACGGTCAGGCACCCGCGAAGGGACACGTGGCGTGCATCGGCACCGTTCAGATCGCGCGATTCGCGCCGATGGGCGGAGGCGAAGGGGGTTTCGCTGCCAGCCTCGATGCGTGTTGCTATCGCCGCTGCGCTGCTGGCCTCGGTGACCGCGAGCGCGGCTGAGTGGGGCCCTCGTGCAGTGAGTGTGGCTTGCTGAGCCTGGGATTCCATCCTTTGGCGGCGGCGTGCCGTTGCTGACGTCAGGGCCAGCTGTTGGAGGCTGGGTGTTTGTTGGGCAGGCGGTCACAGTGTCAGTCGTTGCACGATATTCACAGCTTTGCCATTGCCTGCCTTCTTTTCTCTCTCTCTCTCTGCTTTGGACGGTAGCGGGAGATAGAGATGATCAGTATGCAGGTTTAAACTTTAAAAATATCCTCAACCTTTTCGCCAACAGTGTGGAAGCTTTGTTTGGTTTGGAAACGATCACCAGCCTTTTCAGCCCGGCAGGCAAGACATCATAAATCTTGAAGTTTGAACAGGGAAGAACATACAAAGACTATCACTGATTGTTTGGTAGTAAGTGCATGATCTTTGTAGATGTATGCTGACCACGATGATGGTCGATGCATTGGCTTCATTATTCCGTATAAACTTCAGTAAAGGTCGTCTACCCCCGTTACAAAATATACAAGTAATTTACTACAGATGATTATTTATTTCTTCCTCCAGTGGCTACCTATTGATCACATTACCGTACGTATATGATCACAAAGATACTACTACTAACTCGTACGTATATAAGCTGCACGGCAGCATAAATAAGTCCAAAAAGAGAGAAAAAGAGAAGTAAAAGCAACACAGCAAACTAATCATGCATGCCTCCTCCTCGTCATGCTACATGCTGTGCTTCACCGTCTCCCCCTTCATGGCCAGCCCAAGGGCGACCAGGCAGCCGCCGTCTTCCACCCTGACGCTGGGCATGGCCACCGCGCGGCTGCCGACGAACCCGTCCTCCCCGACGCACACGGTACCAAACTTCACCTTCCCGGGCTCGCCCTCGTACACGTGCCCGAACAGCAGTGTGCCCCGCCCTACGCTCGCCCCGCGCTCCAGGTGCCCATGGAGTCCGCGTACACGCCGTCGGCGGGGGACACGGAGGAGCCCATCAGCCGCATCCACGCCGCGAATAGCACCGACCCAGACGTCAGCTCGGCGAAGTACTCCGCCTCACTCATAACACTTTACGATCTTACTCATAAATCGTTTTACGATTTTCTTTATCACTTTATACTTCTAATACAAGTGCAACCGCTTATAGTATTTTTTTTGTTCTTTACACATTTTTTTCAAGTATCTTTAGTTTCGCATCTACTCCCTTTGGCCAATTTAAACACATATGAAATAATCTTTCGAATACATGTTACTTGTTTGTATCAATTTCTTACTTTCAAAACCCCTCTTTGATAACCCTTTTTTTGAAGATATTCGATGTCTCCTCTTTTAACTTTTATCACTTGTTCTTATAATTTTAGCTTATTTACTCCTACGAGCATGCACCAGAAAATAAAAGTCGACCACCAGCAGCCTATGTTGAGAAATCACATATTCTTTAGGTATTATCTTATAATCCATGCATGCTCGTTTATCTCTATTCTTACAAGGATAAAGTTAATCTGACTAGAATATTGACCACTACAAAAAGTCATTAAATATGATTGTCTCTTATTAAAGAAATTGTTAGATATTATTAGATCAAAAGCTATAGCAAAATCCAATATTTTACCTCTCTTCTGATTTCTACCATCATACTTAAAAATTTTATGTGCCGCCTTGAAACCTGTACCTATTATATCTATATGTTCATTAAGATCCTCTCCTATAAAAAAAACTTCTCGCTATTAGGTACAACTCTAACCATGCTATTTAAGTTTTCCTAGAAATATCCCTTAGCACTCTTATCCTTGTCTATTTGAGAGATATACACACTAATTACGTTTAAGACTGTATCACCAATGATAAGTTTAACTAAGATGATCCTATCCTCTTGCTTTCTCACCTTCGCCATTCTATACTTGAGGCTCTTATTAATCACAATTCATATTCTATTTCTATTTAAAATTGTCCCTATGTCTAAAGCTTAAAGTCGATACTGTCCGTGCACTTGATTTCGTCTCACTAGAAACTACCGTACATCAAGACAAGCCATTAATATTTTGAACCTATATTTATGAATTATTTTATTTATAAAGATGCATTGTTAGATCACATTTTGATCACGTTTAGCCTCGTTTTGTGTGAAATCGATAGAACTAACCAATAGTCGCACTTTTATTATGTAGAATATTATTGACCCATGCTTGTTAACTCCACCAAATAATCACCGGTATCGTCATCTCTTGGATGCAATTATTGAGGTAGTTGCTTAGCCTGATTACGATTATAATGTCGTATGGAAACTTGGTACTTCTAAATATTTACTTAAAAATTTGATGTGATGTTGGCTTGTTTGTAAAATAAAAATGGTTTGTATTAATTGGATGGTGTAGAGTCAGTGCCTTCATGCCCTGGCTACGTATTCATTAAAAACTAATTTCTTTGAGAAATTCGTTCAAGTATATTATAGCGCAAACACATGAGTGTTATGGGATACCTCTAACTAATTAATTAGCTATCATATGAAAATTTTGTATGTTAATAGTTGTGAAACACTAGGAATAAGGAGATGAGATTATGGATTATTATTACTCGAGATGGTTGTTATCCTAGCTTCATATGAGACGACTGGTTAGGTATAGGAGACATTTCCGGTGTATCATAAGTAGATGAGGTGATGAGATTTGCCTAATACTCAATTTGAGAGATTCGACCTAGCTATGTGACATAAGATATCAATAGGTTAGTTTTGAAAAAGGCCTATAGTGAACCATCTCTTGTCAACCATATTTGATCGGCACATGTTGTATAAAGAGAGAAGCTCATGGCATGTGGATAAAGCATATAATCTATATAGAGTTACTTGAACTGTTTAAGTAGTCATGCTCATGTTTATTGGCGGATGTAAGGTATTTCTTATAGTGTAGATTTGTTTTTACCAAAGGTTTGCGAATATGATTGTTGAGATGAGAATCGTTTCTAGAGTCTGCCTGTGTGACACACAATCGACCTTTGTGGTCGAGAATAGATCTGTGTGACATAGAGTGTCTTATGGCACCATAATGCTATAGTGCCGAAAAGGCGAGCGTGTGCTGTAAAAGCCTTTTAACTATGAGAAATAGTTATGGGTAAACTGTGAAAGCTTCTAAACTATAAGAAATAGTTATAATATAATGTTTGCCTGATTGTTATGTGTTGAGAAGATAGAAAGAAGCTAATCAAGGAGAAGATAAGGAAATATTGAAAATTTTGCTATCACTTATAAACACTGTGATAAGTTATTGTAAAGCAATTTATAGAATGGATCGAAGTGTGAGCCTCTTTTTGCCAATTAATTTTTTGGCTCACTAGTGTTTTGTAAAATAACTCTTTTAAACAAAAGCTACTTTCGCAAATAAAAAACTTAACCTCTATATCATCTTTCCCTTTGGTTTACTGAGTACTTAACCATTGTTTATATATATATATATATAAAGTTTAGAGAAGATGATGTCGACCTATCCGCTGAAAAGTTCTTTTAGGAGTAGTCAGAGTATAAAATTTTTTGGAGTTTTAAAGCTAGTTTTTAAACCGTGCCTATAGAATAAACTAATTGACTAGGTGATGTGCTTAGTAATTAGCCATTTAAGTTGCTTTCCGTTGTTATCTCCTGCTTAATTGTCATTGTTGTTTTGCTTTCTGTATTATGTTGTTCATCTAGAGTCTGATAGTAATTTATATGATGACTAATTCTAGTGATGTAATAAAAATTAGTTATTTCTGATTTTACTATTATTTTTTATTAGCTTATGTATTTTAGATATAGTATAGTGTTTATAGGTAATTAAATTGATCACTGATCTATATTAGCCTGCTCTTTATAGCTAGTAGAGTTCGGGGTATTAAGCTAACCAAATTCTATTCTATTTTGGATTGTTGTGTTGGGCACTTGCTATATGTTTGTACATTTCTTGGTTTAGATGTCCAAAACAAGTGACTGCTCCATGAATATGCTGACTCACCAGTAATATTAGCTTGGAAATCAGTATTATAACTGTTGTTAAGGTCATACGATGGAGGAACATTATCAGCATAGTTTGAAGAGTAGTAGTTAAGTCCAATGAAATCTAATGCACCCTTGACCATTTCAGATTGTTCTTTAGTGAACTCTGGCAAGCAATTTCCAACCATTTCTCTCGTACTTAGGGGGGTAGTTTCCCCTAACGAGAGGATCCATAATCCTAGAAGGGATTTCATAATTAGAATCTTCACTCTCCTAATGATGAAATTATGTGTGAAACAAAGAATTTACCATCCAAGCATGAAGTCTAGAGCATGTCTTGCAGCATCTTTGCTGAATTTGGATTGGGACAATGGAACAAACCACAGTGCATTCAAAATTATTCCAATCTTCCCCTTTTGTAAAGCCTGCATTTGACAAGCATTTTATTGTTCATTGTGTGGTGTGTGATGGTGAGTGCTGAAGCTGAACACCGATCTGTTGATGTGGCAAACAGAATTGATTCTAATAAGCACTGAATGTGCATGCATGGTCAGGGTCTTTTTTTTGTTGTTCCTGAAAACAATACTACCTACTAATTCATATCTATAACATTCGTGTTCAAATTGTAAGGCCTAGAACATATTATTATGTAGTAAATTGAAGAATTTTTTTAATATAACAATGGACTAGATTATGCAAATGTATGTGTATATGATAGGAATCAATTTCATGATACAAGCTGCAGTTAATAAAGTAACTAGCTAGCTATTTAGCCAATTTACACGCGCAAATTGTGCAGCTAGCTATTATAAATATTAATGCTTACTTGCAAATTATATTTTAGTTATCTGTTGGTTTCAACTTCCTCGTACAATTGTGTTGTTGGATACTGATATATGTTTGTATTTGAAATAACTTAATTGGCGATGTTTTGCCGAGATTGATATTGAATGTTTTGTAAGAATTTCTCTTTTTTCATGTCGATTCTAAAGGCCTTTCATTGAATATTAGTATATAAGTACCTGGTCTGTATATATATATATAGACCCGACCCCCTCGTATACGCTCGAAGGATTCATAGTCACTGTACACTTTCTACATGGTATCAGAGCAAGTCTAGACATCTCGGCACGCTAGCTTCTCCCTCCGGCGAGCCGACCCTTTCCTCCTCGTCGTCGACGTCTTCTTTCCATCGCCGACTCTCTTCCCGGTACTCCCCTCGCTCTCTCGTCTCCATTTCTTCTTCTCCCCGTCTCTCACGCAGTCACCTTTTCTCCGCCCACCTCCGCGCGACCAGGCGACGGTCTCGATCCGCCTCCTCGTCCCTCCTCGCACCAGTCTTCGCTCTTCCTCTTGTTTTGTGCATCTCTCCTTCTCTGATGCCGGCGCACCTCCGCGCTCGTCGTCTCCATCGGTTGGACTTGTCTAGCCCTCCATCGGCTAGAAACCTCCCTCGGTTCTTGCCCTTTCCGACACGCTCAACGGCTCTCGGACGCGAACCTTCTCCCCTCACGTCCGAGCCAGTCCAACGTGTCCACGTGTCCACGGACACAAATCCCTGCCTCCCGGACGCGAACATATTCTCTTCGCGTCCGGCCACTCCCTGCCTTTTTCGCGTCCGCCCCACTCCTTGGCCTCCACGAGTTCACGGACGTGAATCTTCTCTTCATGGAAGTGAATCCTCGCACGTCCATGACCCAACCACTCTCTGACCCACCCACTCTGTCCTCACCTACTCCGCTGCCTACTCCCCATCGGCCAATCACTCCTCATCGGCTGGCCACTCCTCACCTACTCCACTGTCTACTCCTCATCGGCTGGCCACTCCTTACCTACTCCGCTACCCACTTCCCATCGGCTTCTCACGTCTTTGATCGGCCGATCCATCCTCTCATCGGCTTCCCCCTCCCATCGGCTTCTCTCTCCCATCGGCTCTTTGCTCCCGTTCTCCCGTCATGGCCACCGAGTCCGCCCTCAGCTCCGGCACTCTCCCAGTCGCCGAATCTGCTCCAGCCCTCGGTGCCACAGACCACACCTCGGGCACCACCTTGCCGATCTTCTCCCCTCCCTACGCTGCTGTGAACGTGAAATCTCACGTTCCTATCTCGCTTGACCTTAACGCCAATTATTCCAAGTGGGTTTTCTTCTTCAAATCCCTCTGTGGAAAATTCGGCCTCCGGTCCCATATTGATGGCTCCACTCCACCTCGCCCCGATGATCCTCAGTGGGACATCGCCGAGTGTTGTGTGCGTAGCTGGCTGCTTGGCTCGGTCGATGACTCTGTCCTCGACCTCGCCATGGACGATACCGACCCCACCGCTCGGGACCTCTGGGTGGCCATCGAGCGGATCTTCCTGGCCAACAAGCAGCCTCGCGCCATCTTTCTCCTCAATGAGTTCCACTCCATGGTACAAGGCGACTCATCTGTCTCCTCGTACTGTCAGCGCCTCAAAGTCAAGGCTGTTGCTCTCTGGGACATCGGCCACCTTGTGGCCGACTCTCAACTCGTCCTCGCCCTTCTGCGAGGCCTCAATCCCCGCTTCTCTAACACTGCCGATGATATCGCCAACGCCACACCTCTTCCATCGTTCGCCCGGGCTCATGACATGTTAGTTCTTAAAGAACTCCGTCTGGCCAATGATGAGAAGACAGTGGCCCACACTGCTCTTCTTGCCGCAGCCGATAATGGCTGCCGAGCTTCTTGAGTTGTCCCTTCCTCCCGCGGTCCTGGTGGCCATGGCTCTAGCCACAGCAACACAGCCTGCATCGGGAAAGGCAAGGGCAAAGGCAAAGGCAGGACCTGGCAGGGTTTGACGCCACCACGACCTACCTCGGTCCCTACCCACCCTGCCGATCCCACGGGTCTGTGGCTCTGCTACAACCCCTGGGCGCCCCAGCCCCAGCCACGCAGCCCCATTGGCTGGCAACCCGGAGTTCTCGGCGCCCATCCCCAGGCTCACCTGGCATCGGCTCCCGTTCTACCGCCTCAGCCGATGCTACCGACCCCAACCACCCAGTCGGTTTCCTCCTGGAATCAGTCTGGCCTCATCGCTGCCCTTAACCAGATGACGCTCCAACCACAGCACCCTTGGGTGCTGGACTCTGGGGCATCTTCACACATGGGATCATCGCCCGGTATACTTCGCTCCTGTCACCCCTCTTTCTCCCCTTTTGTCACTATCAGCAATGGTCACTCTCTTCCTGTCCAATGCCACGGTGACTCCTCTCTGTCTACATCCACCACTAACCTCCCCCTACACAATGTTCTTATTGTCTCTTCTCTCATTCACAATCTTATATCTGTTCGTCAATTCACACAAGACAACCACTGTTCCATTGAATTTGACGCGTCTGGTTTTTTTATGAAGGATATCCCAACCCGGTGACAGATCCTTCGCTGCAATAGTGGCGGCGACCTCTACACCATTCCCGCTGCGTTGTCCATCCCACACGCTAGCGTCGCCCTCTCCACCAACCTTTGGCACCTTCGCCTCAGCCACTCCGGCCCCGACGCTGTCGCCACCCTCCGTCGCAGCGCCTCCATCCGATGTACTCACAGCAGCTCCACAGTTTGCCACTCATGTCAACTTGGCAAACATGTGCGTCTGTTCTTTTCTAGTTCTCTCTCCTGTACCTCGCGTCCATTTGAACTTATACATTGTGATGTATGGACGTCCCCAGTTAAAAGTGTCTCCGGTAATCAGTATTATCTCGCTATACTTGACGATTATACACACTATTGCTGGACCTTCCCGCTCATCCACAAATCCGAGGTCGCCTCTCACCTCACTCACTTCGTCACGTACGTATCCACTCAGTTCAACCTCCCCATCAAGACTTTACAAGCTGATAACTGTACAGAATTCGTCAACCATACCGTTACAAACCTCCTCACCTCGCAGGGCATCCATCTCCAGCTCTCCTGCCCCTACACCTCTCCTCAGAACAGCAAAGCCGAGCGCCTCCTTCGCACCCTCAACAACATCAGTCGCACCATGCTACTTCACGCCCACCTACCCGCCACTTATTGGGCCGAAGCTCTGGCTACTACGATGTACCTTCTCAATCAGCGCCCATGCTCCTCCATTTATAACAACGTTCCCTATGCCCTTCTCTACCGCACGACGCCCGACTACTCCCACTTTCGCGTTTTCGGGTGCCTCTGCTACCCAAATCTCACCGTCACAGCTTCCCACAAACTCGTTCTCCGCTCTACCGCATGTATTCTCCTGGGCTATTCCACCTCTCACAAGGGATACCGATGCCTCGACCTTTCCACCTGACGGGTCCTCGTCTCTCGTCACGTCATTTTTGACGAGACATGTTTTCCCTTCGGTCTCCTTCATCCGAGATCCTCCTCTAGTGATCTCGACTTCCTCCTCACCAACACCGTGCCGACCAGGTCTCCTCCACTGCCCTCTCCATCGGCCCCCTCATCGGCCGCTGCTGACGATTTACCCGTCACATCTCCCACCACTACTCGGTCTGATGTCCCCACCATCGGACTCCCATCGGACCCACCTTATCGGCCGATACCGATCCTATTTATCCTTCAGCTGATACCGTTCCCTCTCCATCGGACACCCCACTTCCATTGGCTCCTCACTTTCTATCGGCTCCCCTACCCTATCGGCTGATCCATCTTTATCGGACCGATCGGAATACTCGGCCCACCCGACCTCATCGGCTCAGGCCAATCTAATTCCTCCTTTTCCTCTTGTCTACAGTCGCCGACTCGGAGCCGATGACGCCCCCACCCGACCAGTTCTTCCCATTACTCCCGCACCCCCATCGGCTCCAGTTCCCTCCACCTCTCACATAGCCACCCGCTCCCAGACCGGGTCTCTCCGACCCAATCCGTGCTACGGTCTCTCCGCCGTCCACAGCTCTATCTCGCCCATCCTGGCGACTTCTCGCTTAGCCTTGGCCGACCCTCAGTGGTGCGCGGCTGTGGCCAACGAGTACAAGGCCCTAATGGACAACGAGATCTGGCGTCTCGTTTCCCGACCTCTCGATGCCAACATTGTGACCGGTAAGTGGATTTTCAAACACAAATTTCACGCCGATGGCTCTCTTGCCCGTCACAAGGCTCGCTGGGTAGTCCGGGGTTTCTCCTAACAACCCGGTGTCGACTACGACGAGACCTTCAGTCCCGTTGTCAAACCCGCCACCATCCGAGTCGTCCTCACCTTGGCTGCCTCTCGCTTCTGGCCGATCCATCAACTAGACGTAAAGAACGCCTTTCTTCACGGCCACCTGACGGAAACAGTCTACTGCCAGTAGCCCCCAGGCTTCGTCGACCCTTCTCGGCCCGACGACGTCTGTCTTCTTCAATGCTCTCTCTACGGCCTCAAACAAGCCCCTCGTGCCTGGTACCAGCGCTTTGCTGCCTATCTTCGGCACATCGGCTTCGTGGCCTCTGCGTCCGATAGTTCCCTGTTCACTTTCCATATCGGCTCCGCCACTGCCTATCTACTTCTCTATGTCGATGACATTGTCCTCACAGCGTCTTCGACATCTCTCCTCGACCAGATCATGGCCTGACTCCACTCTGAGTTCGCCATGACCGATCTTGGTTCTCTCCACCATTTCCTTGGCATCTCCGTAACCCGTTCCATCCACGGGCTCTTCCTGTCCCAACGCCAGTACGCCATCGGCCTCCTCCAGCGTGTGGGCATGGCTGATTGTCACCCCACGGCCACCCCAGTCGACACTCGAGCCAAACTCTTCGCCGCCGATGACGCCCTCGTTGCCGATCCCTCTCACTATCGGAGTCTTGCCGGGGCTCTCCAATACCTCACACTCACCCGACCGGACCTCACGTACGCTGTCCAGCAAGTGTGCCTCTTCATGCATGCTCCGCGCGAACCTCACCTCGCGCTGCTCAAGCGCATCCTACGCTACGTGAAGGGCACCCTCTCCAGTGGGCTGCATCTCAGCTCTAGCCCCATCGACTCCCTTACCGCGTACTCCGACGCGGACTGGACAGGCTGCCCCGACTCTCGACGCTCTACGTCCGGCTACTGCGTCTACCTCGGTGACACTCTCGTATCCTGGTCCTCAAAACGCCAGACTACAGTGTCCCGCTCCAGCGCTAAAGCCGAGTACCGTGCCGTCACCCACGCCGTCGCCGAGTGCTGCTGGCTTCGCCAGCTTCTCTAGGAGCTCCGTGCACCCCTCTCCACCGCGACCGTCGTCTACGGTGACAATGTCAGTGCCATCTACATGACCGCCAACCCGGTCCATCACCGACGCACCAAGCACATCGAGATCGATATTCATTTTGTCCGTGACAAGATTGCATTAGGACAGGTTCGGGTGCTCCATGTACCATCGGCACATCAGTTTGCTGATATAATGACCAAAGGTCTGTCCACACCTTTGTTCACCAGTTTTCGGTCCAGTCTCTACGTCCGTTCCCCTCCCGCTATGATTGCGGAGGTTGTTAGACAGATCACTGGTGTGAGATGTATATATATATAGACCCGACCCCTCGTATACGCTCGGGGATTCATAGTCACTTTATACTTTCTACAATCCAGACTTTGTATTAGGACGCATCGATATGATGTTTTGTTTTTATCTGAGAATTTCTAGGATTTATGTTTTTTCCTTGACCCTAGAGAGTCTTGCATAATAAACAAATAAATACCTATCTTACCTTGTTTTGACCTTGTACTTGAAATAGAGATTAAGGACCAACTGTTTTGCTTTTCTTGTGAGAATTCTAGGATTTCTCGCTTTTTCTGTATTGACCATGGTTTGTGTTTCATCGAGTTTTACTATATTGTAGATAATTATAAAAATAATGGAAGATTCGCTCATGTCTGTATTGAAAAACTCTACCACCAGGCCCCAGCTGAAATTGAATGCCAAGCAATAAATAATTTTGGATTATGAAACTTAACTTTGTGGATCTTCAATTTAAATTATTATCATTGATGAACTGCGGCTGCCTCACAGCTTCTTCGGCGAACTAACAACTGAACAGTTTCTGCGTGAGCAAGTAGTTGGTGATGGCATGTAGTGTAAGGCTCCCTCCTGAATCTCCAACAGTGCATTTCCCTTCTCCCAGGGCGAACACCGGCCTGGCACATAGGTGCCAGGTTCATATAGTCTTTAGAGCAGAAGGTCCAAGGCTCATTGAAGGTGATCCAATGTTTCACCCGGTCACCAAACTATTTGAAGCATATTTCAGCATAGTCCCCTTATAGTCATTTCTGCAACAATTTTTCACAATTAGTAACTTTAGCACCTTTTTCATTGCAAGTAACATTAAGATGTTTTATATGAAAAGACTATAGGAAGCGAGCACTATTGTGGGTGGTGTCCGTGCAAACAGGGGTAAAATCCTGTCCAAAGCAAAACACCTTCCTACTTCCCTTTCCACAAATGTCAGTAAACAATATTCTAGTGCTGAAGAATTTTTTGAGTTAGTGTTTATTAACTTGGTCAGCAAAGGTACTGAAGAAATTGTTGACTTACATGATATTAGATCCAAGAAATCCTTTATATTTATCTTCCAGTGCCTGAGGTGTATCAAAATGGAATAGGGTAGCAAATGGTTGGACCCCTGCAAATGTATAAGATTATTTTTCATTTTGAAAAGGAAATTTGGCATACCAAGGGATGGGGCTAATGGTTGTCACAAGTTGCATCTAGCCACTGAACTTGAAACTAAATAGTGAAGACTAGACATGCATACCTTTCAACAATAACTTGTTGATCAAATTGTTGTAGCAGTTGACGCCTTCTCTGTTCACTCCACCGCTTAGACTTCCATCTGCCATGACAGTGAGATTTTAACCCTGGTGGGATCACCTTGGAGATTGAAAAAGATATGCAAAATATTGTACTTGAGAACAAAAGATTGAAAATCTTCAGATAAGCTCTGCCTGTTAGTATGTCTACGACAGTGCATTGTATCTATCATTTTTTTTTCTGAAAGATATGGTCACGCGCTTGGAAGAATTCTCGACCATGAGATGGAAAACCTGTATGCATCCATTCTCATCTCCTTCATAATGTTCACATCTTCCTGCGTTTTGGGTGGTCAGGCCCTCAGGATGAGTACTAAATTAGTCCTTTTAAAGAAGCTTAGAATTAAAGTTTGAAGAGATTGTGGCAGACGCAGACTGGCAAACATGTTGTATATTTAATTAAAATCCTTACAAAACGTCAATTAAAAGTGGCCAGGACAGCAACTTGAAAAATGCTAGCTGCTAATACCTTGTAGAGATGGTAGCTGTTGGCAGCCACATCCCCGTTGCTTTTGTCAGTTATTTTATCTGCCAAATTAGAGAATTGTGTCAATCGAAAATAATCTCATTGACCTTGTCATTTACAGTCAAACATGCCTAGATACTGATGTGTGAAGGTGTCCCAGATGCATGGTCCTCTGGCCCCATCCACAACACCACCCTCGAACTGCATCATGTGTGAAACAACAGTCAATTCTTCAGGTTTAAGACCCGAAACAGAGAACATCGTGATGAGAAAAGGTTAAATTGACTACTGAATGTGTGTTGGATCGGGCCTTGAATCTCAAGCTACATGCAAATATGAGCATCATTCTTCTTATTCTTCAGAGTAATTTGAGCATTTTTCAGTGCCATCATTTGCTGGTTACCTAGTATCTACATCTTTGAGGTACACTAGTTGCACAATTTATCTTAATCTGCTCAATTTTCATGTGTTTCATGTGTAGTCTGTTCCAATCTTTTTTTCCTTTGAAAAGAACAGAGTCTGTTCCAACTGATGAGAATTTAGTTTAGGCGCAGTTTTATGAAAGTATTTTCAATTTCTTGTAGGAAGAACGAGGTGGAAGCCTGACCTGATAGGACGACGTGGACGTCCCAAAGATGAACCCCTTGGGGAAGCTTCTCCGGCTGATCGGCGGCAGCTCGCCGGCCTCATGGTAGGCGACGCAGGAGACAGCTAGGCTCGTGCTAATCATAGCCTCATGGTAGGAAGTACCACTAATCAGGCAATGCTGATAATAGCGATCGATTCTGTTGTAGATGCTCGTGCTAAGCATGCACAATGCTATCCGCATTACTGTTGCATTGTCTGGTAGGTTACATGTAGCTAGCAATCCCTTTTGTCAGACTCCTCCATAGAATTGCCTGTATACACATGACCGCTGCTTATGTTTGCTAGCTTTTTCTTGCAGAGGTAGGAACTTGTTCAGGTTCTGGTCGTATAGAGTAATGCAGTTCTGGATCCCCACAAGATGAATGGAACTCCGTCAGGTTATGTACCTGTATCCATTCTTTGCTTCTAATTCGTGGCTCAAAGCGAGTTAGCGTGGATGCTTTTCAGTTTCTCTGTGTTATCCTGAAGAGCATCCTCGCCAATTCATCAACCACGGTTGGTCAGTCGGTGTCAGGAAATAGGAAACGACAGTTTATTGCGGTACTGTCCAATATGACTTTATACCAAACTAGCTAGTCCTATTGCAACCTTATTTGGCAGAGTATCTATTTAAAGTTGCTATATCAAAAGTTTCTTCTACTACATCGAAAGCTTCCACACACAAAGTTTTCATATAAAAAGTTAGGCTGAATCACGTGATGTAGTTCGTTTCGTGGTAGGCACTTGGGAATGCAGGAAAATCAGAGAGAAACGCGTCGCACTGGGCACTGATATGATGTGAAATGCTCGCGCTGGACCAAAGTTTGAGCACAAGTACCTTCCAATCAGTTTGTTGCATGCATTATTGGTATTGGTAATATAAATATTAAAGTTTGAACCATATATCCAATACATTCTTTATATTATGAATTAATGTATATTGGATGTTACTACTACTTGTTAATTATTAATTCAAATTTAGGAGTTAAATACAACACTAAATTCAGAATCCTTCCTAATATGTCTTATTTAATATTTTAGGATTATGGAATTAAAGGTTATCTAATTGTATCTGTATTGGAGTTTCAATTTAGCACTATGTCTCATTATTTAATAATTTCTAAATTTTAAATTAATAAATATAGAGTTGCACTACTCTGTTTGAACTTTAAACGATAAATAATCGGTTTTTTATGCATTAATATTTTCAAAATTCGGAATTAATAATTAGTAGTTTGTAATCGATATGAACTCTTGTTTTATCTAAACCTGTTAATTAAAAATTGAAGAAGCAGCGATACTTTCGATTGTATATTTTATTTAATGCAAAATCTAAATACGATCTACCGTCATTATTATATGAATCATTTAATCAATGGCTAAATATTTCTAGTTAGGTACTAGGGTATCTTTTGCTTTTGCTCTGTGGATGAACATCTCGGTATCTTTCTTGTTTGAGAAATAGAAACAAATGAAGACTTAGCTAACCCTGATTGATGTTGTTTTAGATGAGATCTTGATCGAGAAAAAGGAGTACCATCCGTTGAGCTGTAGGGTCTCCAAATTCTGTGTCCGCCGATCGGGACGAAGGGTGCTGAGTGAGTCTCATGGCTCCTTTTTAATAATTGTTTGTGATTTCTTTTAAAGGAAAGGCTGGAATTACATTTATTATTAAAAAAATTCCAACCATGTCTCTAGTCTGTGCAGTTTTCCCTCAACTTATAATCTAATGCCAACAAAGCTGGGTCTTTCAATATAAAAACACAGCAATCACACATCCTCTCAGAAAAAAAGAAACATTGCCGACTTTGGGCAAAGTTATGTCACTCCAAGGGTTTGGACACACCATTCTAAAAAAAATCCAATTAATAAAAGTATAAAATTATAGCTTTGACTTTTTGAGAAATATCTGGATAGAAGGTGTAACGATACTCTTCATTAAGCCATCAGCACAAAGTTAATATAGCTACTCCCATCGTTTGCTTGTTTTTTTTAGTTTTCGTTATCCCCCCTGTTTCGGGACTCTGCAGTTTTCCCTCAATTTATAATAGAACGCTAGAAAAGCTGGGTCTTTAAAAAAAAACAGTAATCACACATCCTCTAAAAAAAGAAGAAACATTCCGCATTGGGGCAAAGTCATGGCACTCCAAGGGTTTGGACACACCATTCAAAAAAATCAATTAATAAAAGTATAATATTGTAGTTTTGATAATACCCTTTTAAACCAAGCACGAAACGTTAATATAACAAGTCTTGTCAATTTCTTTTCAGCATATAAGTCATTACCAAAATTTAAATTTTAAATCTTAATTTTGGTTTATTTTTATCATAGTTTACTTTCCGGTATTTCCTTATAAATTGCTAAGAACGCATTTATAAAAATTTTACCTATAAATTATTTTTCAGTTACTAATAAAAGATAGATTTATTATTTTATTTGAATTACTTCCGCCTCTTGTGCCAAACTCATGCAGCATACATATTCTTTGCTATTCAATGAGAAAGGCAACGAGTGCAATGGTGTAAACTCTACACATGATTTGCTTTTCATCACTTCTTGAGGAACTTCTTGAACCAATGGGCAGACTTTTTGGGGTATCTCTTCGCTCCGTCATTGTAATCCACAAAGTTTATCCCAAAGCGAACAGTGTAGCCGTTTGTCCACTCAAAGTTATCGAGCAGCGACCATGCAAAGTATCCCTTCACGTTTGCTCCGTCCCTGCGAAATGCATATGGAGTAATGCACTGTCAAACTAGCATCACAAGAACTCTATTCAAATTAAGATGAGTATATGGTAGATGTTCAGACCTTATAGCACTTAGCAGAGAAAGAAGGTGCTTGTGATAATATTCTATCCTGGTGTCATCCTTCAAGGCTTGCTGGAGTGATAAGGACTTATTGTTGAATTCATCAACACCTGAAGATTCCATAAAATAAAAGGCCAGTAAGATTCATTAACTTTTACAGAGGAGAACATATATTTCATTCTTCAAATATTTATGAGGAAAAAATACTCGAGCCATTTGTGCATTGTTTGACTTGATTGCAAAATTGGAAGGTGTTACAGCACTATGAGAAACCAATTGATTAGAGCTTACCATTTTCAGTGATGTAGATGGCTGGATTGCCATAGCTCTCCTTAACATAAAGTAGCAATTCACGGAACCCTTGAGGGTAGGTGTAAATCCAAGGTGAAGCAGCCTACGTATATGTCATTTACAACATTCATCATCTCACCTGAACTATTTCGTTGTTAATTTATTTTGTGGAGGACAAAGTATGGAGTTACCTGTGGACCTATCGGAACGCCGTTTCGAACACCTGGCACCATCAGGATATATAGGTTAGAATAAGAAGTTAGTCACTCCGTTTTTTTATAGGAATTAAGATGGATAAATTGATGGTTGTAATTGGTTGAGACTGAAAAGTATATAAAGAAATTAAATAAGAGATAGTTATAATCTGTTAAAATAAGAAAGTAAATAGAGAAGTTATTATATTTTATAATAAATTTTAAATGTTAGAAGATATTTTAGAACGAACGGTAGTTGTGCAACATACACTATGATAGGAGCTGACCGAATGCTTGTTAGAAATGATACGGTCTTACAGATATTATTTATAGGCACCTGTATTACAAGATTGCAAATACTGTGAATTTAAAATATAATTTTAAATTCATTGACCTTGCTGACTCACCGGTAAGATTTGCTCTAGAATCAGTAGTATAGCTGTTGTTAAGACCACTTGATGGAGGAAGGTTATCAGCATAGTTTGCAGTGTAGTAGTTAAGTCCAATAAAATCAAATGCACCTTTGACCAACTTAGACTGTTCTTTGGTGAACTGTGGCAAGCGATTCCCAACCAATCCTCTCATGCTTAGGGGGTAGTCGCCTCTAATGAGGGGATCCATAAACCTAGAAGGGATTATGCATTGTTAGACTTCTTTCATGTTTTAAAAACTCCAATGATGAAATTATATGTGTGACATAGAATTTACCATCCAAACATGAAGTCTATAGCACGCCTTGCAGCAGCATCGTTGGATTTAGAGCGGGAGAAGGGAACAAACCAGTGTGAAACCAGAGTTATTCCAATCTTCCCTTTTTGCGAGGCCTGCATTTGACAAGCGTTTTATTGTTCAAGGCGTGGTTGCGTGAATGTTGTACTCTAATCCTTTAATTTGGCAAACAGAACGTATTCTATGATTAAGTTCTGTATTTTTTTTCTCGCACGCAGTACTTCTTGAGTTCGATGTGCATGCACAACCAGTTTTTCTTTCGTTCCATAATACCATAATTAACAACTACAATTATTTACTAATGCGTTCAGATTCAGGTATTATGTAGTAAATTGCATGAGTTTTTTAATATAAAAAACAACACACTAGTCTATGTACCTGTCTGTTGTTGATCTGATAGGAATCCATTTTTTATATGCAATATTTAAAATAGCTAGCTGCAGTTACTGAAGTTTTTTTTTTGCTAATGGCTATACTAACAAATTCTACCACCAGGGCTGAACTGAAACTAAAAAATGCCAAGCAAAAAAAACATTTTGGATTATCAAAACCAAAATTTCAGATCTTTGATTTAAATCATTATCATGGATGAATTGAAAGTGCTCAAACGAATTCTTCAGTGACCTGATATTTCGCTTTGTACAGCCGAACAGTTTCCGCGTGGGCAAGTAGTTGATGATGGCATGCAGTGTAAGGCTCCCTTCCTGAATCTCCAACGCTGCAATTTCCCTTCTCCCAGGGTGAACAACGGCCTGGTGCAAACTCGCCAGTTGCATAGCCATAAGAGCAGAAGGTCCAAGGCTCATTGAAGGTGATCCAGTGTTTCACTCTGTCACCAAACTCCTTGAAGCAGATTTCAGCATAGTCCTTGTAATCATTTCTGCAACAGTTTTTTTACGATCAGTAAATCTAGCACATTCTTTTTCACGGCAGGTAACTTCAGACATTTAGCTAAAAATAATACAAGAGGAGAGTAACCCTGTTAAAAGAAAAGAACATCTGGGCATATCTTTAATTAGTCTAAGTAAATAGTATTAGTTAAAAATATGGTAATTTGCTACAGGGATTGCCTAGATCCACAAGAAAGTTGATTTCGTTGGAGCTAGTACAATGTGTTGGTCAATTTGGTGATGTCACGATGAATTAGTTTTTAATAATAGAAAAATGTCTAACCCTATGCATATTATTTTTGTGCCTTTTAGCTGGCTCCGGTTTTGGTCTATAATATTATCTCAGGCGGCGCAAGATACTATTAGCAATACTGCTACACTCTTAAAAGCGGTAGCCAAGATCTTCTATTTTATTTTAGATGGTGTAGCACTTATAGGATAACTAAAAGGATCTACATGATCTTCTATCGGTATTTCAGCTGGTCATAATTTTAGAGGAAGTTGAGGTTTGTCCCAACACCTCATGTTTTTTCTTCGTATTAGAACTTATTGCCTGTGTGCTTAACAGTAGATGTTGGAGATATAAACCATTTTCATTGTCTAAAAAACTTAAATAATATTCACAAGAAAAATGGCAAAACTCCAAAAGCTATTGAAATTGAAATAGGAGTATTGGGTGGTTTAATTGGTATGCGTAGTGATGTTGACAACTTTGTCAACTGAATTTCCATTCCAACCTCTCAAGGTTTAACTAGCGGTGTATTAAAGAAGAAGTTTAATGAAGAATTGTTGACCTACATGATATTAGGGCTAAGAAATCCGTTATATTTGTCTTCCAACGCCTGAGGTGAATCCCAGTGGAAAAGGGTAACAAATGGTTGCACCCCTGCAAACGTATAAGGTTATTTGCATCTTGAATATTATCTAGAGTGGCACTAATTAGCATCTAGCCAAACTGACGTCTAGAAAATGCATACCTTTCGATAATAGCTCATTGATCAAATTATTGTAGTACTTGATGCCTTCTCTGTTCACTCCACCCCTCAGACTTCCATCTGCCATGACAGTGAAATTTTAATGTGTGGTGCCATCAGCTTGGAGTTTGAAAGATATGCAAATTCTTGCACTTCAGAACTAAAAACAGGTAAGGTTCAGAAAAGCTAGAGCTGTCTGCCGATAGTTCTGTGACCGTGCATTCCATCAGGTCTGAGATATACCGTCTTCAAAAAAAGGTCTGAAAGACATGGCTACTCACTTGGAAGGATTCTTGTCCATGAAATGGAAAACCTGTATGCATCCATTCCCATATCCTTCATAATGCGCACATCTTCCTGCATTGCAAAATGCAAGTCCCTCATGATAAGTACTAAATTATTTTCTCAAAGAAGGTTAGAATTAAAATTTGAAAACATTATGATAGGCAATATCTCATAGCTGTAATATAACAACCTAACACAACTCGAGTATACTTTTAATTACAATCCTTACGAGAAATCAATTAAAAAAACTCATTACTCCACACAACAGGCTTAAATTCTAATGCCTACAAACACACACGAGTACAATAAGATGTCAGTGAGTTATGGATTTAACACTAGTCTTTATCTCTTTGGACATATACTAGGAGATACATTTGCAGATATATGCGTGTGGTATATGTGTGTAGTGGTGCATAAGCATATGCGTCTTTTATGTAATAAAAAAAAGTCATGACTGCTACTTGAAAAATCGTACTAACTGCTAAATACCTTGTAGAGATGGTAGGAATCCGAAGCCACGTCCCCGTTACTTCCGTCAGCGATCTTATCTGCCAATCAGAGAATAGTCAATCCAAAAATGATGTGTCCTTGTCTGTTGTGTTTCTTGTCATTTACATCAATCATGTGTTTAAGTTACCCCTGATTTCTCCATTGTCATTTATACTATTCTGTACACTACACTATCCCAGGTAGGTCAACGGGTAAAGTGTAACTGTGTGCAGGAAATAATATGTAGACGAAAAGCAAGCAATTCGAGAAGATAGGGACTGCTAGAGTAATCGTCTGGATTGAGATGATGATTTTTTGGAATGCGACATGATTGGATTACGT
Source organism: Oryza coarctata (assembly GCA_030770085.1). Classification (NCBI taxonomy): domain Eukaryota; kingdom Viridiplantae; phylum Streptophyta; class Magnoliopsida; order Poales; family Poaceae; genus Oryza; species Oryza coarctata. Next base: position 12,250,731 of record CM061468.1, read on the forward strand.
GGTCAAGATACTCGCTAAGCTATCATATAAAGAGCAACATCTTGCTCACAACAAAGATTGGACGATTGGCAAAGGTAGTATGGTCTGGTTGTATAAAGAATCCACCAACACGGGCAGCCAATATATATATTCAGACAATAATAGACACACACATTTTGTTAGATACTGCTATGATAGTATGATACCATGTTTATTGTTGTGTATGCAACTTCTTAATTTCTTTCTGACATTTGACGCGGTTGGGATTGCTAAATAGGTTGATTTTACTCTTGTTGAGATACAAAGAGAGCACCTACTAGCTTAGTGATTGCAGTGCTCTAGTAGCATTTATTTAACTTCTGGGTTTGACTCCCTCTAGAGCAAATTTTTGGAGTTGGCTAATTTAAAAAAGTCACTTGCTGGCTCTTATTTAAAACGCGTGTTAAAAATCGATTTATGGCGGGCGGACCGTTCATGTACTAGGCAAACGATTCAAAGTACAGGTTAACGTCTGAACCATGAGGCAGATCCACATGGGATCAGGATTTATGTTCTTAGTCGATTTTGGCTAAGGTTTTTTCTTAGCCTAAAAAACCGTGGAGCAGTTTTTCTCCGCTGGTCGGAGTTTTTTTATATAGAGCGCACCTAATTAAACTTAATCAACACAAATATGTGCATAGCACAGCAGGCAGAGGCAAACAGAGACGTAGTTACATGCCTGGGTGCTGATGTGTGAAGGTGTCCCAGATGCTTGGTCCTCTGCCACCCTCCGCTGCACCACCCTCGTACTGCATATGCCAAGAAACGGCCAACTCTTCAGATTTCAGACCAAGATATAACATGTCGCAATGTGACAGTAAATTGGCAACAGATTCATTCCTTGATGACAATTTGAGCACTATCCAGTAGGACTGCACATCTTTATGTTTTTGTACCACCGTCTTTCGGTGGAGAAGTTGCACGATCTGTTCTTAATTTGCTCCTTTTTCATGTGTAAAATACATAGCCAGTCCCAGCTCGTATCGATGTTCTTGAGAGAAGTGAGTTTAGGTAGCAGTTACATGGAAGCTCTGTTTGCTGTAGGAAAGGAAGGGAAGTGGAAGCTCAACCTGATACGACGATGACGCTGTCCCGAAGATGAACCCCTTGGGGAAGCTTCTCCGGTCGATCCACGGCTCACCAGCGCCGGAAGCGATGACAGCTAGGAGAAGGAACGTGAGGAGAAGGCCACCGGGCCCTACCCCTACACTTGCAGCCGTCATGGGAAGTGTGACTCGTATACAGATAGGCAAGAAGAAAAAAAAGAGAGAGATGGTTGTAATGTACAAAGTAGCTTAACTTAGCATTTCATTTATAGGCTTATGCTCAGTAAAATATTTGACATTTAGAATAAGGCTAGATTAAAATTTTAAAATTTAGATCATCAATAATTTGTTAAATGCTAAGTTTTTAAATAAATTGTATGCGTAATTTTTTCTTGAAAAGTCTATCACAAGATTATAGACTTACTAAATTTCATGATTTTACTATAATATAGAAATAATGGTCAAAGTTTAAAGAATTTGATCAAATTTGATCTAAATATTTATAAACGAAGGGGGAGTATTATTTAGACAATGGGGACAATTGGACACAGCAGCCATCATGACTTCATGGATGATTTGAAAATAATGCAATGCGTGAATTTTCAACAGTTGCGAGTTTTCAATAACGTCACGGAGGCTGAACTTGCCTTGGAAATAATAGGGTGGTCATGGAAAGAAGCTTTTTCATTGAGTTGTTTCTGGTTTTTTTGTAGCTGAGTCTGTAAGTTATAGCCGGCGTTCTGTGCCCGGCAAGCAAGGCAGGCCTTCAGCCTCTTGGTATTTGTGTTTGCATTGTCTGATCTTCTATATCCCAACAAATTCTGCTGGTGTACTTCGCCTTTACAGCGAAAAGAAAGAAAAGGTTTTGTGAACAGCTGAATGGCACTGCAGAGTGGTGCCCACCATGACAGAGAACCAGTAGAGAAACATGTGAAAGGCTAGCGTTTTGTAATTTTCTTATAGATGGTCGTGCTGCACGCGCACGAAGCTAACATGGTACTCCAATCTTCATGATTTGGTAGGTTGTGTGTCAACTTATTGGTTAAATACCATACTCCTCCATGGATTACCTGTACGCTAATACTTATCCACTGCTTTAGTCGTCCTTTTTTTTCTCCCAAGAAATTAAAGGGAAGAAAAAAACAAGAGAGAAGAAAAGATAATGCATTAGTCCCTTATCTGCACGGTTGGTGTTGATTTTCGCCTCACGGTAGCGGAAATTCTCAATCGGCCGACCGACCAATGCTCTTTTTTTATTATTATTTCTAACGACCGACCGACCATCTCTGGTAACCGAGACAAAAATAAAATAGAAACAATAAAAGAATGGAAATAAAAACGATTTAATTGTTTTGCCAACTGTTTCTTATTTTACCATATTTTGACGGAATTTACAGTTTTCATAATATAATGACTGTCATATTTCTAAATACTCTAATAATATCTATGGTACATGTTCATAGTCTTATAAATTTTTTAACCAAATCCCTAATTTACGTGCATTACCAAAAGATAGATGAATTATAATTTACATAGAAATTTATGTGGTTATATAATATAGCCACGTTATTACATATGTGATTGTACGGTTTAATGTTTTCAACATTAATTTTCAGTTTCTGATTGATATTGTGTGTTTTCCGTTCGTGTAGTTTTGTTTTGGATTTTTTGATAATTCACCATTTTTATTTGTTTCCGAGAGAAATATAATCAAGAAAATGGTTGAGCGTATCTTTTGATCGTTTTCCACCGTTTTCATCCCTGGCTTGCGGCATCGACTTGTTCAGATTCAGTTATTTCATGCTTGCAGCTCGCAGTTTTGTGTTCCCCGTATGATGAAACGACACTTAGATATTTTACGAAGAACATGCAAAATTCTGAACCGCCCACAAGATGACACGATGAGGAGTACTGGCTGGATCTTTGTTTGTTGTTCCTAATGCGTCGCATGTTTCTCTCAGTGGCCATCATCAGATCAATACAGTGGTGGAACCACGCAGCAAGTTGGCAGCGGAGGAAGCTTATCTGTGATTCTGCATTCACAAGTACTCTCAGCCATGCATGTTGGAAGGCGAAATGAGCGGACCGACAACTCTGGGATCATATGTCATGGGCCGCCAAATCTGAATACTCCCCCGAATAAATCAACCAACGTGTTGATGCTTCGGGATAGCTTAGAATGACGGAGGGGGGTACGTGCATTGGGTGAGTCGCCGTGTGATCTGATCTGCGCCAGTTCAACTTCCAACAGTAGAAGTACACGGTATGCTGCTTTGCTTTGGCGTCTACCAATCTAGTAGCTAGCTAACGCCAACTCGCCCCGTGCGACGCTAACTCGATCACTATCGTCTGTATTCGTTCACGTGAAGTTGCCCATGTAGTCGTAGAGTGGGGAGAGGCGACTATCGATCGGTCGATCGCCATATAGCTTGCTCAGTGTAGCGTCGACCGATCGAGCACGCACCGAGGTAGCAAACCGCAGACGTGGTGGTGGTTTGGGCTTTCGTGCACAGTTTGGTTGTCCACCGCGACGGATCTGACGCGGGAAACCGGCGTGGTTGCGTAGACAGTACTTAGTAGTACTAGATAAATCGGCGGCGCGCGCCTTTTTTCCGCTGCCGGCTGCCGGGTCGACGTACCGTGGCGCCCTTGCTGGTCTTGAGCGGCGCCGGGACGAGCGCCATGGTCGTGCCGTGAGAGCGACGCGGTGCAATGGAAAGAGAGTGGGCCGCGTGCAGGTGAACCGCCCCAGCATAGTGGCTAGTAGGTGAACGATGGTGCATCACAGATTCACCGGTAGCCCGATCGACGCCGCGGAGATGGGCTGCAGGCATAACAACGTTATCGCGCTAGATCCTAGTCGTGGTGCCGTGAGGATTTTAGACACGCCATTTGTCATGGGTACTGGGCCTAGGTCCATGGGTAGCCCAGTTCCTAGCTGGTGAACAGTACCCTTGTGGTAAGATTAGATGGGGTCATTTCTTATGATCAAGTCCTGGCATATATTTAAGGATGGGATTGCATCTATTTTCATTAAGTAGTAAATCAGAAATAGTTTCTTCTATCTAAGTCCCCTCCCTTATCTCTAGCAGCCGTCGTCGCCCACCTACTCTTCCAATTGTGTTTACTCTATATGAATTCTACCCTCATAACACCATTATGAATGAGTTCAATTACTAAAAGACCAAAGTTTTAGCCTTGTGAGATATGCGTAGTAGAAGATATTACTCTATCCATTGCTGAGGTATGTGCAGATAATGAAGAGAGATTTATGCAGATTGTGAAGAGATCAGATAGATTTATTTACTTGTAATACTTCCATATCTTATACCCGACTCATGTAAAACATACACTCTTTGTTGTTCAATGGGACAAGCAATGTGTGCAATTCTTTACACGCTTTTATTTTGCGAGGATCTCTACACACTTTTCATCATTTCTGGAGGAACTTCTTGAACCAATGGGCAGACTTTTTGGGATATCTCTTTTCTCCGTCACTGTAATCCACAAAGTTTATCCCAAAGCGAACTGTGTAGCCGTTCGCCCACTCAAAGTTGTCAAGCAGCGACCATGCAAAGTATCCCTTCACGTTTGCTCCGTCCCTGTGAAATGAATATGGAGTAATGCGCTGTCAAACTTGCATCACAAGAACTCTACTCAAATTAAGATGAATGTATGGTACATGTTCAGACCTTATAGCACTTAGCAGAGAAAGAAGGTGCTTGTGGTAATACTCTATCCTTGTGTCATCCTTCAAGGCTTCCTGGAGTGGTAAGGACTTATTGTTGAATTCATCAACACCTTAAGATGCCAAAAATAAAAGGCCAGTAAGAGTCATTAACTTTACAGAGGAGAATATATATTTCATTTTTCGAATATTTAGGCGGGGAAAAAAACTTGAGTCATATGTGCATTGTTGACTTGATTGCAAAATTGGAAGGTGTTACAATAGTATGAGAAACCTATCGATTAGAGCTTACCATTTTCAGTTATGTAGACGGTAGGATTGCCATAGGTCTCCTTAACGTAAAGTAGCAAATCACGGAACCCTTGAGGGTAGATGTAAAGCCAAGGTGAAGCAGCCTACAGATGTTATTTACAAAATTCAATATCTCATCTAGACCTGTTTGAGGGAGTTTCTCACGGCTGTAACTTCTCGTAGAATCTCTAGAAATCAAAAGCTCTTCTAAACAGTATTTAGATATAATAAACTAGAGAAAACCGGCTTTTCTGAATTTTCACTAGTTAGCTTATCACTAGCTGCTTACCAGAATTTTAAGATCTTCCAAATAGGACCCTAGACTGTTTACTAGCTATTAGTCCATCCGTTTTAAAATATAAATATTTTTAGAGTTTTCATGGAGATTAAGCAGGTGGTAAAATTAAATGTAGAATAGTTATGAATGTTTGAGATAAACAACGAGCAGATAAAATTAAATAAGAGATGGATATAATTAGTTGAAATGAAGAAGTAGGTAAAAAATAGCTATATTTTAGAATAAAATATAGATGTTAGAAATAGGTGTGATACTGATGGAGTAATTTATTTTGTGTGGAGAACAAAGCATGGAGTTACCTGCGGCCCTATGGGAACGCCATTTCGTACACCTGGCACGATCAGGATAGGTTAGAATATTTTGACCCGTCTAAAATGAACAGATAGTTGTGCAAATAGCGGCTATGATATGAGCTGACCAAATTCTTGTTAGAAAAGGATAATAGTGTATTCTAGGCACTTGTATTACAAGATTGCAAACTGTGAATTATGAACATAATTATAAATTCATTGACGTTGTTGACTCACCGGTAAGATTAGCTCCAGAATCAGTAGTATAGCTGTTGTTAAGGCCATTTGATGGAGGAAGGTTACCAGCATAGTTTGCAGTGTAGTAGTTAAGTCCAATAAAATCAAATGCACCCTTGACCAACTCAGATTGTTCTTTGGTGAACTGTGGCAAGCGATTCCCAACCAATTCTCTCATGTTTAGGGGGTACTCGCCTCTAATGAGAGGATCCATAAACCTACAAGGGATTTTATTGTTAGAGACTTCTTCCATGTTTTAACAACTTCAATGATGAATTATGTGTATAACAGAGAATTTTACCATCCAAGCATGAAGTCTATAGCACGCCTTGCAGCATCATCATTGGATTTGGAGCGGGAGTATGGAATAAACCAGTGTGAGACCAAAGTTATTCCAATCTTACCCTTTTGTAAGGCCTGCAATTGAAAAGTGATTTATTCCTCAAGTTCGAGGCTCTGAGTGAATTCTAAACTCTAATCCTTTGATTTGGCAAGTAGAATATATTCTAATTGTTCTGTTTTCTTTTTCTTGCAACTAGAGGTTTTTTTCATAAGATTGTAATTAACAAGTACTCCCTCCATTTTTATTAAAAAATAGAGGGAGTAATACATATCTACAAGAGAAAATTTTACGGTTGTACCAAAAGATATCATATTTTTACTATAAATTTTAGTATCTAATGTACCTCTCAAAAACCATAAAATTTTCTAGTATACCAAATTTTACAATATAGAATATGCTCCTCTTGGTATGTCTCAAGGATGATGAAATAACTCTTTCTATAAAAATCATGTTCAGATTCAGGTATTCAATCCATAAGGTTTAAAATTTATTCAATTTGTAAGGACAGTAAAATCACTCTCTTCCAAAGTAATAACAGACTAGTCTATGCACATGTCTGTTGATATGATAGGATTTTTTTTTAAGTAGGTTGATCTGATAGGAATCAAGTTCATGATATGTGATATTTAAAATAGCTAGCTGAAGTTTAAGTAATTTGCTAATGGCTGTACTAACAAATTGTACCGCCAGGACCGAACAATGCCAAACAGAAAAACATTTCGGATTATCAAAATTCAAATTTGCAGATCTTCGATGTAAATCATTGTCATGGATGAATTGCAAGTGCTCAAAGGGATTTTCCAGTGACCTGATATTTCGCTTTGTACAACCGAACAGCTTCCGCGTGGGCAAGTATTTGATGATGGCATGCAGTGTAAGGCTCCGTTCCTGAATCTCCAACGCTGCAATTTCCCTTCTCCCAGGGTGAACAACGGCCTGGTGCAAACTTGCCAGTAGCATAGCCATTAGAGCAGAATGTCCAAGGCTCATTGAAGGTGATCCACTGTTTCACTCTGTCACCGAACTCCTTGAAGCAGATTTCAGCATAGTCCTTATAGTCATTTCTGCAACAGTTTTTCACAAACAGTAAATTTAGCACATTCTTTTTCACGGTAGGTAACTTCAGACATTTTAGCTGAAAATAATACGGGAAGAGAGTACTACTGTCTAATGTCTTGAACCCTGTCGAAAGCAAAACACATACCAACTTGCCTTCGATTAGTCTAAGTAAATAATATTCACAAGCTTGCTAAAAAATAGATATTATTCGCAAGAAATTAAATGGGGGAGAGAAATCCAAAAACTATTGAAATTGAAATAGGAGTATTTGGTAGTTTAGTTGGTATGCACGATGATGTTGACAATATTTTTGTGTTTACTAACCTGGTCGGTTTCCATTTCATCCTATCAAGGTTTAACTAGTGATGTATTGAAGCAGAAAAAAGGTACTGAAGAATCGTTGTCCTACATGATATTAGGGCTAAGAAATCCGTTATATTTGTCTTCCAACGCCTGAGGTGAGTCCCAGTGAAAAAGGGTAACAAATGGTTGCACCCCTGCAAATGTATAAGATTTACACTATAAAATATGGCTATTTACATCTTGTATTAAAAAAAACTGGAGTGAAACTAATTTGGATCTAGCCACTGAATGAACTAAACACTGAAGACTGGGAATGCATACCTTTCGATAATAGCTCATTGATCAAATTATTGTAGTAGTTGATGCCTTCTCTGTTGACTCCACCCCTCAGATTTCCATCTGTCATGACAGTGAACTTTCAAAGTTTGATGCCATCAACTTGGAGTATGAAAGATGCAAATTCTTGTACTACTTCAGAACAAAAAACAGATCAGCTTCAGATAGGCCAAAGCTGTCTGTTGATAGTTCTGTGACAGTGCGTATCAGGTCTGAAATATATAATCTTCAATAAAAGTTCTGAAAGATATGGCCACTCACTTGGAAGGATTCTTGTCCATGAAATAGAGAACCTGTATGCATCCATTCCCATATCCTTCATGAGGCGCACATCTTCCTGCAGTATTTTTTGCATGTCGGGAATAAGTACTATTTTTTGAAAATAATGTTAGAATTAAAATTTGAAGAGATTGTGAGTGGCAATTTCTCCAAGCTGTAAATGTAATAGATCAACCTAACAAAACTCGGAGTATACTTTTAATTACAATCCTTACGAAAGATCAATTAAAAAAAGGCATGATTACTACTTGAAACTGTAACTGCTAATACCTTGTAGAGATGGTAGGAATCCGCAGCCACGTCCCCGTTGCTTCCGTCAGCGATCTTATCTGCCAAATTAGAGAATTGTCAATCCAAAAATGGCGTGTCCTTACATGTTTGTTTTCTTGTCATTTACTTCAATCATGTGCTCAAGTTACCCTGATTTTCTCCATGTCCTTTACACTATTCTGCACATTACATTATCCGAGGTAGAACAAGAATATCAACTTCTTTGTTTTGGAAACTGCGTGCAGGAAATAATGTGCTGACGAAAGGCAATTCGAGAAGATGGTGACTGCTAGAGTAATCGTCTTAATTGGGATGATGATTTTTTGAAAAGCAACATCATTGGATTACTTGGTCAAGATACTCGCTGAGCTATAGGAAGAACAAAATCTTGCTCACAACAATGATTGGACCATTGGCGAAGATATGATGGTCTAGTTGTATAAAAAAACTAACTAACATGGAGAGGCAAAAATATATTAGATAGTAATAGACACTCATAAGTTATCGGAATAAATTATCATAAATTAAATATTTTAAAAAATAAAGTTAAAATAAGTGTTCCAAAGTAGAGGAATTTTTTTTAGAAACACACTTTTTGAAGCGTGAAGCAAATAATCTATTTAATAACATGAATAAGCTAAAAAGAACAGGATAGTTGTATAAATAATTCCCCTAGCCAAAAATATATTTATAAAATAATAGATACATTTTTTAGATACTCCTATTGTTAGTGAAGTGGGTCCAAGGCTCTATCCTAAAGACTTAAGGGCGTTAAGGTGGTATCATGGATTCTTAAAAATCTCACCCTCGAGGTCCTCGGTATAAGGCCTGGACTTGTGTCCATCTTGAGATCCAAACTAAATGAATTGGGCTAGAGTACCCGAGTTAACTAGCCTAAACCAATTTATCTAAACCATTCACTCCAAGCTGGTTAGCCTAGGTCTTCTAGTCTAGAGATTAAGTGTGTTAAACTAATCTAATCATCACATTCAATATAGGCTTACTTAACCCTATGAACATAGAGTATGCACGCTCATGATGACCAAAATGATAAAGACAAATATCTATCTATCAGACAACGGACGATAAAACGGATGATATGCAATAAAACAAATACCGTCCCTAGCAACAAGAGGGATCACCCTAAACCCTCTTAATTTCTATCTTACATCACTGAAGCGGTTGGGAATGCTAAATAGGGTCGATTTTACTCGTACAGATATATAGAGTGCCCTAATTAAAGTTGATTAACACAAATCTGTACATAGCACAGCAGGTAGAGGCAAACAGAGAAGTTAATTGACATGCCTGGGTGCAGATGTGTGAAGGTGTCCCAAATGCTTGGTCCTCTGCCACCCTCCGCTGCAGCACCCTCATACTGCATTTCAAGAACGGCCAACTCTTCAGATTTCAAACCAACACAACACATGTCGCAACTCGCCATGTGACAGTTAATTGGCAACCGATTAATTCCTTGATGCCAATTTGAGCAATATATAGTACTAGCTAGCATCGTGTATCTGTGTATATGTACAAACGTCTTTTCGGTGAAGTTGACCGATCTGTTCTTAATTTGCTCCTTTTTTATTCATATGTTACAACTCGTAACAATGCTCTTTGAGAGAACGGAGACGTTTCGGTAGTAGGGACATGGAAGCTTTCTTTGCTGTAGGAATGCAAGGGAAGTGGAAGCTTAATTAACCTGATACGCCGACGAGGCCGTCCCGAAGACGAACCCCTCGGGGAAGCTTTTCCGGCTGATCGGCGGCTCGCCGGCGCCATTGCTGGCGCTGGAAGCGGCGACAGCTAGGAGGAGAAACGTGAGGAGAAGGCCACTGGGCAGCACTGCTGCCCCTGCAGCCGACATGGCTAATGTGACCAGGGTACAGACAAACAGAAAAGGAGGGAGAGAGAAGGTTGTATGCTTGTAGCTCAACTTAGCACCAATATATAGGCTCCTGCTTAGTAAAATGAATACTACTTTATTCGGTTAAATATTTGAGTTTTTGGATAAAATTTGATGGAACTTTAAAACTTTGAGTATTAATAATTTATAAAGTGATTAGTTTTCAAAATAGTATGATTAGATTTGCATTATTGGAAAGCATGATATTACAAAATTATTAGATTTTATAAACCTATTACTCTATCCGTCTTAAAATATAAAATTAATCACATTTGATTGTGAATTTAGATAGAGGGAGTATAATATAAGATTAATGGTTATAATTTTTAAAGTTTGACCAAGCTGTTTCGGTGTCCAAAACGTTAAATATTAACGTATAGATGAAGTATTGAATTTCCGTTGCTACAGTGAGAGTTGCGTAGACAACAGCGACAGTTGGACACAGCGGCCATCATGATTTTGTGTACGATTTGAAAAGAATGCAATGCCCATATTTTTAACTTATTTGAGTATTTCAATAGGGTCCACGGAGGCTGAATTGGCCTTAGCAATAAAGGAGTGGTCCTGGAAAGAATCAGGATTTTTTCATTGAGTTGTTCCTGGTTTCTTTGTAGCTGAGTCTGTAAGGTAGGTTAATTCGGTACCCGGCAAGCAAATCAGGTCTCTAGTATCTTTATATTGTGTTTATATCATCCAATTTTCTCTATACGTACGTTGATACTGTTGTACCGTCTGATCTTTAATATCAAAACTTTAAGACCGGTGTATCACAAATATAGATTTAACGTGATAATTTTATTATTAAATATATAGTTTTATAATACTTCATTTTACGATAAATTTAATGCTATAGTTTTGTGATATGCTATATTAAATTTATATTTTTAAGATAATTTAGTTAAATTATCTACAATTTTATAAAATGTACTCTAATAAATTCATCGGGTGTACTGTCATTAAAATTAAGAGATGTCATATCCTAATTTGATACTATCGAAAAACCAATAATAAATAGAGTGTGCTATCAAAAATGACAACCATAGCTAGTGGTACCACACATGTTGGTGTTAATTAAGATTACACTCGCACTAATAAAATAGTAAAAATTATAAAATCTAAACGAATATTGCCATACCAGATAGACTCTCGGTAACAACTTCTAACACAAGCTGCAACAATAGAACTTAGCACGGCTAGCAAGCTAATCCACAAGCATTGACTTGAGTCTAGGGACGAAATCAAATTATTCAGCATCTTCCACCTAAACTTAAATAGAGAGAATAAAAAATAAAAAAATAGAGATGGTGAATACTTTCGTACTCGTAAGTCACGGAAAATATGGGTATGCAAATTGTAAAAGAAAGCTAGGTTTATTTTATAAATCTTTTGTTGGAAAACATTTCATAAACTCTAAGTGTGAGTTTCACAATCTACTTGGAAAGACACTTACTGTTTCAATCTAATGTGAGTTGCTTCGTAACAACCCAAACATAAAAACAAATTTTTAGGACCATTAATAGTTTCTTTTAATTTTCTATCTCCTCAACAAACCTTATTTCTTATGTCATATATATACAACTTTTATCTTCACTCCTTTCGGAGCTAAACCAAGACCTTTCCATCTAATGGCTTATTCTCGGAGTCACCTAAGCTTTATTTTTCACTTCTTCTCAAGAAGTCTATTCTATGATGACATCATGGTATCCTAGATCACACATACCCGTTTCCGACCACTAAGATCATCTATCAGTAACCAAGACTGACCCTGCTAACAATTCTCATTCTCTTAAATATTTTTCATAAAACACCAACAAACAAAACCATGCTAGAAAAATCACCTTACATTCGCCCCTAACCATGGATACTGCTATTCGAATAGCTTAAGCTCTGTAAAGTTTATACGCTTTACCCACACAACACGAAACTGACATCGGATACCCATCCACACTAAAAATTCATGACAAAGCCTTTCTAAAGCACACCATAAATATCCCATGTTACATAGTTAGGTCAAGTCTCTCAGAACAGAGTAATAGATAAATTATATGCCTTCATCTACTCAGAACACACCGGAGATATCCCCTTCTCCTATCCAATCGCCTTACAGGAGGCTAGAATAACACCTCTCCTGGGCAGTTGGATAGCCTTATAGGAGGCTAGAATAACATCTCTCCCAGGCAGTAAAATTCATGATCCGTCTCCTCACCTCTAGAATTCCACAATTATTAATATATCAGATTTTCATGTGTTAACTAATTACTCAATTAGGAGTATCCTATAAATACGCGTATAGTCATACTGTAAGATGCTCGGATGTAATTTTCTAAGGAATCAGTTCTTACATGCGATTACAAAGCCAAGCCATACATGTGAGTTCCACATCATGGGTTTTCGAAATTTTCTTTTCTTTTCAAACCCATCGTCTCCACGAGTTAGTTTTCGCAAAAGATTTCATAACCTAATTTATTTCGTAATGATAAACAACAACGTAAGATGGGGCAAAAGTATTTCCGCTCAAGGAGTGAGAACTTCCAAGCACTGTTATGATGGAGCTATAAGGATAGAATTTAACAATAACTTATGCAACTACTAGATTGGTCTATCGGTTATGCACAAATTGATATCAATAAATTTTACTATGTATGCTAAGCATGTAACTTTGTAAATAATTATATTTTATAAATTAGGAGTAATATGATCAAGAGTAATTTGCCTTTCTCTTGATTGACGAGAAATTATTTAGAATCGGCATCCGAGAATTTTTCCGACGACGAACTACGCGTGAAACAAGAGATTCCAATAGAACCTAAAAAGATAATAAATTTAGAAAAGTTCTAAAAGTTAAACAAAATCAATCAGAGTTACTGTTGAAGATATAAATTTTGGAAGGTTATTTAAATTTCTAAAATCTTTGGAAAAAATAATCACTAAAAAATTAGGAGGAATATTCTCATATAATATTCTATGGAGTTGGTCCTACTATCAGAGAGAAATTATTTGGGGAGGTAAAATAGACCTTGAAAGCTGGTAGGGCAAAATTGGACTCAACCTACGTGGGTCGGCCGATGGCCTAATCTAAGATTAGGGAAGTAGGGCCCACATGTCGATAGAAGGAAGAAAGGGATGAAGCTAATCCACATGTAAGGGAAAAGGGAAGAGGGGTACATGGCATCACCTCATTGGCTGAGGAGGGCCCACATATCAGTGGCACCGGGGCTCTTTCTTTCTTCTCCCTTGTTCTCTTCCTCTCTGCTCTCCCTTCTCGAACGTGTGATGGAGGTGCGACGATGGGTCCCAACTACGGGTAGCAATGTTGGCGATGGAGAAGGCGGCACTCAGTGGTAAGGCAAAGGCTGGTGGTGACGTCTACGGTGGAGCAGAGTGGCGGTTGGGGATAGAGAAGGAGGTGCACATAGCGGCGCGGAGGAGGCACAGGGCGACGACGTGGAGGAGGCAACACCTGGCTAGGAAAAAGGCAGCACAGGGTGGTGAAGGCATGCCTAGTAGTGAGAGGTTTTGTAGGATAGGTTAATGAAATGTGTTGGCTTATATAGCCACGGCTGTCAGGTAACGACAAGGTGATGACACATGAGGATCATCGGCGGGGCCCATAATGACGCGAAGCACAGGTACTTGGTGGCGATAGGGCAATGATGCGCACCACAATGTACCACTGCATGTGGTAGCACTGTATAGAGTGACGACATGTAGAAGGGTGTCATGGCTTGTCGTGACGCGATGTGGATCAGTGCGCAGTGCGACCGGTTCAGCGTGTCGTAGGGGTACGGGAAGCAGGGCTGAAGGATGGGATGGAGCAACGAGGTTAGGGATAGGGTGGTGGCCGATGGGATTTGAGCGTGGAGTAGTGGCGACAAGCGGGATTCGTCATGATGGGATCTATGTTTGGCACGACACGACGTGGTGTGACGCTATGGGGTCACGACACATGTGCGTGGAGGTTGTGGCCGTCTTGGCACCTTGCCAAGCGTGTGATGTGAGTGCGGGCATGGGAACGGGTTTGTGACGTACGGGAATGGAGCGAGGGCATATGGAGATGGGCATCGACGCGTTGGCTAGTGGTTCAACATTTTGCTAAGCAACTTGCATGTGAGCTAGCGCAATGCGGGAAGGGGATGAGTGCGCAGGCGCGGGTGGAGTGAGCACACATGACAGAGATACGGTGACTAACAAGCGAGCCCAGGCAAGGAGTTGAGCGAAGAGCAAGCGCTACGGCATAGCTGTGTTGACAGCCGGGCGCAGGAAAGATTGGTCGACGGGCGTGGCCCAAGAGGAGGAAAGGAGAAGAGAGGCAGGGGAGAAGCTGGGCTGGCGAGACAGTTGGGTTGTAGGGAGGAGTTGAGGCCGAGGGAGAGAAGAAAGAGAGGGAGGGGGAGCATGGCCCAGGGAGAAGGCGGCCCAAATGAACAGGAGAATTTTCACTTTTTCCAAAGATTTCTATAATTGATTTTTTTGGGAAAGTTTAAAATGAGTTTGAATTTGAACTCGGGATTTTCTTAGAGAGTTTGTAGGATGGATTCAAGGAGATTTATTTGAGAGGATTTTGAAGTGGAGTTAATATTTGGATAGGATTCAAATATGATGATCTGACTTAGAGAGATTGGAAGAAATTTTCAATGGAGAGGTTGATTTTAAAGTTGAATCTTAGGATTCAAATTTTAGATAGAAATCTTTGACACATAATACACACAAAGAACCAAAGTTATTAAAACTATAATTTTTATTAAAATAGCTTTTAACTACTAAACTAAAACTAGGGTATTACAATTAGGGACCAAGTCAAGTCCTTTGCCAACCCTTGCTCAATGCCATCATCTTATCCATGGGACAAGGAAAGATGGGGTGGAAGCGTGAGATGTTATAGAATCTAATTCAACTTTCTGAAACATAGTTGATTTCAAACAGCCGCCAAATATTCATACCTCTGTTTAGTACACATGAGTGCTTGATAGAAAGCCATGAAGTCCCATTTCATATGGATATGCAATTGAAGAAACAATACAATGTATCACCTGTTTTGGGCTTTTAAAAGACATATAACTTTGTCTAGGACCTCAACCCAAGTAGGTTCGTCCCCAACCCAACCTGATGGATCATGACCTAAACACCTGTTGGTTGTCCTCTCACCCTATTAAATAGTTAGCTAACCTATTAAGATTGTTTGGGTTTTATTTACATTAAAACTTAGCCATTACTAATTTTTCGAATAAAATCGGTTAGATTATCTTTTTACGTTATGTATTTAATTCATATTTGTAATATTAGATTACTTTTATCTTATTTTGTTCTCGATTTGTTTGTAGGAATAACATTGATCTGCACCAGCAAAATCAACAACCATAGAAAGTTTTATGGATTGCTAAGACATAACACTCGTACGACTTTGTCAGTATTAGACCACTAGACTTGTATATATATATATCCAAACCCCCTTATAGAAAACGGGGTCTTAGTCTCACTGTATACTACACTTCTACATAGTATTAGAGCAGGTTCAGACATCCCCGGCGTGCTAGCAACTTTCTCGCCGACGAGCCGACGCCTCATCCCCGTCGCAGACCTTCTCCTCTGCTATTCTTCCTTTGCTTCTTCGCCTCGGTTCTTATCCCCATCATCTCCTCCGCATACGGTCTTCTCCTCCTCCACCGCTTACTCACCACTTCCACCACATGACAAGGAGATGGCCTTCATCCACCTCCTTGTCTCGTCCAGACCCACCTTCGCTTTTCCTTGCATCGGCATACCTTCCCTTCTTCTTATGTCGGCGCACCTCTGCGTTCGCACCCTACATCTGCTGGAACACTCTTTGGGTTCCTGCTCTTCCGACACGCTCACCTGTTCTCCGGATATGAAATTTCTCCCCTTGCGTCCGCGCCACTCTGACGTATCCACATGTCTATGAATGTGAATTTCTATTTCCTGAACGCGAACTTTCTTTTCTTTACGTCTACGACTTCTCCCGTTTTTGGGGTCCGCCCCACTCAGTTGCGTCCACGCATCCATGGATACGAAACCCCACTTCACGGACGTAAACTCTCCTGTGCCCATAACATACCTATCCTCTCACGCCCGTGACCTACCTAGTCTACCTACCCTCTCATTGGCCATGCATCAATCCACATTAGCCCCCTGCCCGCCTCTATTGGCTTAACAGTCACACCTTCCCATCGACTTATCACGTCCCACTACTCTTTTGCCCTCTCCCGCGTTTAACCATCACCATCGAATCGCTCTTGGCTCTAGCACTCTCCCAATCGCCGGATCCCTTTCGGCCATCGGCGCTCTTGACAATACCTCGGGCACCCTAATGTTCTCCCCACCCTACGCCACCATCAACGTGAAATCTCACGTTCCCATTTCTCTCGACCTCAACGCCAACTATTTCAAGTGGGTTTTCTTCTTCAAATCTTTATGTGGAAAGTTTGGCCTTCGCTCCCATATCGACAGCTCCGATCCACCTCGCCCTGATGACCCCCAGTGGGACATCGTTGAGTGCTATGTGCACAGTTGGCTACTCGGCTCGGTCCATGACTCCGTTCTTGACCTTGCCATAGATGACACTGATCCCACCGTTCGCGATCTCTGGGTGGCCATCGAGCGGCTCTTCCAAACAAATAAGCAGTCGCGCACCATCTTCCTCCTCTGTCTCCTCATACTGCTAATGCCTTATAAGGTCAAGGCCACCGCCCTCCACGATGTTAGCCACCATGTGGCCGACTCACAACTCGTCCTTACCCTCTTAAGAGGACTCAACCCTCACATCTCTAATACCGCTGATGACATTATCAACTCTACCCCTCTTCCCACGTTCTCTTGAGCCCACGACATGCTAGTTCTCAAGGAATTTCGCCTAGCCAACAATGAGAAGACTGTGGTCCACTCCGCTCTCCTCACCACAGCCGATCATGGCTGCAATAACCCCATCGACTGCCGCCCACCGTGCGCTGCTACCTCCTCTCACGGCTCTGAAAGTCATGGCTTTGGCCACGACAACAAAGCCCGCGCCGGTGGTAACGATAAAGGCAAAGAGAAGGGCAGGGATAAGAGCAAGAGCAGTCCGATGCAACCGCGCCCTGCTCCTGTTTCTACCCCGTCAGCTAGTCCCATGGGTTCGTGGCTCTACTACAATCCCTAGGCACCTCAACCCTAGCTACGCAGCCCCATTGGCTGGCAGCCCGGGGTCCTCGGCCCACACCCCCTAGCCCCACTTGGCGTCCACCCCTAGGTCCGAGGTTACCTTCCATCTCATCAATTTCACCAATTATGTTTTAACTCAATTCAACCTCTCCATCCAAGCAATACAGGCTGACAATGGCACGGAGTTTGTAAACCGTACCATCCAAGCCTTCCTCACCTCCCGTGGCATCTACCTTCGCCTCTCCTACCCTTACACCTTTCCTCAAAACGGTAAGGCCGAATGCCTCATTTAAACCCTAAACAACATCAGTCGCACTATGCTTCTTCACGCCCATCTACCTGCACCCTAATGGGCTGAAGAACTCACCATTGCGACCTATCTGCTGAATTGGCGCCCTTGCTCTTCCATTTGTCACAACATTCTCTACACTTTTCTGTATCACAAGACGCCTGACTACTCTCACTTACGTATCTTTGGGTGTCTCTGCTACCCCAATTTGACAGCCACCACCCCTCATAAACTCACACCACGCTTCACTGCCTGCATCTTTCTTTGTTATCCCTCTTCCCACAAGAGATACCGCTGTCTTGATCTCTCCACCTGTCATATCATTATTTTCCGACATGTCGTTTTTGACGAGTCATGCTTTCCTTTCGGGTTACTCCACCATGGACCTTCGTCTGGGGACCTCGACTTCCTTCTCACCCACACTGTACCATCCCGATATTTACTACAAACCACACCTCCGCAGCCCACACCGGTCGTTCCTGAGGACCCCCTGAATGACTACCCCACTCCTCTCCACTCCGCTATCATACCGATTGGACCTCCATCAGCTCCACAACCTCCATCGGCTCTACAACCTTCATCAGCTCGCCATCCCCTATCGGCTCCACCACCTCCATCGGCTCATCAACCTCCATCGGCTCACCAACCTCTATTGGCCCCCACCCTCCATCGGCTCAGGCTGGCCTCGTCCAGCCCTTTCTCCGGACCTACAGCCGCTGATCCCATCCCGCTGCCACCCTTTCTCCTTCCGAGCCTGCCCCACAACCGATATTACCATCGGACCGTGCGGCCTCTACTACCTCCACCTCCTCTCATATGATCACATGATCTCAAACCAGGTCCCTCCGCCCCCTCAGCGCTACGGGTTCTCCACAGTCCATCGTGCCGTCTCGCCCATCCTGGTGACTCACCATTCTGCCTTGGCCGATTCTCAGTGGCACGTGGCTATGGCTGATGAGTATAAGGTCCTCATGGACAACGAGACCTGGTGCCTCGTATCTCAGTCCTCCCGGTGCCAACGTTGTGACCGGCAAGTGAATCTTTAAACACAAGTTTAACTCCGATGGCTCGCTTGCTCGTCACAAGGTGCGCTGGGTAGTCTACGGTTTCTCTCAACGTCCTGGCATCGACTACGACGAGACCTTTAGTCCTGTTGTCAAGCCCACCACCATTCGGGTTGTGCTTACCCTCGCTGCCTCGTATTCTTGGTTGATTCATTAGCTTGACGTGAAGAATATTTTTCTTCACGGTCATTTGACGGAGACGGTCTACTGCCAGCAGCCTCTAGGCTTTGTCGACCCATCTCATCCCGACGACGTCTGTCTCCTTCAGCGCTCTCTCTATGGCTTCTAACAGGCCCTTCAGGCTTGGTACCAGCGCTTTGTTACCTATATTCGGTAACTTGGTTTTGTGACCTCCGTCTCCAATACATCCCTTTTTGTAATTCACACTAGGGATGTCACCACCTACCTCTTTCTCTATGTTGACGACATCATCCTTACAGCGTCCTCAACAACCACGCTACAGCACATCATGGCCCGACTCCACCTGGAGTTTGCCATGACCAATCTAGGTCCTCTATACCACTTCCTTGGCATATCTGTTATGCACACTTTCCACGGGTTATTCCTCTCCTAGCGTCAATATGCTATGGATCTTTTCCAGCATACAACCATGGACGAATGTCACTCCACCGCCACTCTGGTCGACACTCGTGCCAAGCTCTCCGCCACCAACGGCTCTCTCATTGCTGACCCCTTCCAGTATTGGAGTCTTGCTTGTGCTCTACAGTACCTAATACTCACACGGCCAGATATCACTTATGCGGTTCAGCAAGTGTGTCTCTTCATGCATTCTCTGCGCGAACCCCATCTCGTGTTGCTCAAGCGTATCCTTCGCTACGTGAAGGACACACTGTCCACTGGCCTACATCTCAGCTCCAGCCCTATCGACTCTCTCACCGCGTACTCTAACGCGGACTGGACAGGTTGCCCCGACTCCCGACGCTCTACATCCGGCTACTGCATCTTCCTCAGTGACACTTTAGTTGCTTGGTCCTCCAAGCGATAGACTACGTTGTCTCGGTCAAGCGCCAAAGTCGAGTTTCGTGCCGTTGCTCATGCCGTCGCCGAGTGCTGCTGGATTCGCCAGCTTCTCCAGGAGCTCCATATACCCATTGCCTCCGTGACAGTTATCTACTGCGACAATATTAGTGCCGTCTACATGACCGCCAACTCGGTTCACCATCGTCGCACGAAGCACATTGATATTGACATTTACTTCGTCCGTGACAAGGTCGCTCTAGGACTCGTTCAGATGCTCTATGTACCATCGATACATCAGTTCGCCGATATCATGATCAAAGACCTACACACGCCTTTGTTTATCAGTTTTTGCTCCAGTCTCTATGTCCGTACCCCTTCCATTATAACTGCGGAGGGTGTTAGACCACTAAACTTATATATATATACCTGATCTCTCTGTATAGAAAATATGGTGTTAGTCTCACTGTATACTTACACTTCTACAGCACGTTCTTAGCGTTTCTTTCGAATGGTTGTTATACCTTATGATCATGCCACTCCTGTGCTCGTCATGTACTTCACCCGTACAGCCAAAACAAGAATTGTGTGGACAGCTGAATGGCACTGCATGGTGGTCACCAGTCACCACCGTGACACAGACACAGTTAAAAAAACAAGTGATGTTGCACTCGTGCTGCACGCGCACGAAGCTAGCAAGATCAATCTTACATGATTCGGTAGGTAGCATGTCAACTTATTGGTTACTTACACAGCATACTCCTCCATGGATTGCGTATATCCCAATATTTTTGTCTATAATAATCAATAATGCCTGTATTAAACAAGTGGTAATTCAAAGCAATAAGGAACTATGAAATTAGGAAGGGCGTCCATCACGCTACAGCGTCAGCTGTGGACGTTCGACTTCGAGTTCGACCCAGCCGCGAACGTATCATCCGCGAGTCCTTTCTAGCGCCCGCCTCTGGTCGCCGCGCGCGGCGCCTCTCGGCTAACCTCATGCTCCTCGTGTATGGCGCGCGAATTGGCGACTCTCCGATGCACCTGCGCGATCCCTGGTCCTTTCGGAGTTCTCAGCGAATCAAGCATGCATGGTTTGTACTGTTTTGTGGGCGTTTTTATTTGTACAAAGATAGCTGGAAACAAATTACACACTCAAGTTCTATGGTTGTATAAAAAAATTGCTCAAAGCTCCAGTTATGTGTGCATATGCGTACTGCGTACAGGGGTGTGGTGGAGAATTTATTCGTCCGGATTTGTATATAAGCATTTTTATGTCTTTATTATATGCGTTCTGTCTGCTTGGTTCATATCAGAATTCCGCATAAGTGACTGACTCCTAAGATCTATTTCATTCATTTTAATATATATATTTTTAGAATTTAAATTTATCTTAAAATACAATACTTTTTCACCAACCTTACTAACTACCCATCTTAACCCATCACATTATTTCTATATTTAATTTCTTTACATATTTTTTCTTTCAATCGATTACTACCATTTTTTATCCTAATCTTTAATTTCTTCAAAAGATGAGATAAGTATCTGTATTTTAATACGATGAGAGTATCACATTGGCTGATTGGCATATACCAAAAGGATTTAAATGCATTGATGCATATAATATGAATGAGTGACGAACGGAGTGACGTCCAAACAAACTATCACTGTTTAATTTCTGGAGCACCTCAATAATTGAATCGCACGTCGAGAACATGGCTGGGCCGGAGCCAATCCAAGATTCAATCATAACAGGGGCCGAGCGGTGGCCATGCATGGACCGTGGGGCACACGCCAGTCTTATTTTCTGGATCGACCACAAGATGACACGACGCAGAGTATTTTCTGGATCTTTGTTTATTGCTCCCAGTGCGTTGCACGTTTCTCTCGTTAGCCCCATCAGATTAGCACGGTGGTGGAACCACACTGCAAGTTGTTAGCAGGAAGCTTATTTGTTAATTCTGAACGTTCAGAAGTAGTCGATCGTAGCCATGCATTTTGGAAGGCGAAAATTAAATGAGCGGGCCGACAACGCTGGGATCATGTCACATGAGCCGCTGTATCTGAATTACTCTCCCAGACCCATATCAATCAATCAACGTGCTGATGGTTCGGGAGGGTTAGCGTAAGATGACAAGAGGGGTGCATCGCCGTGTCGTCTGATCAGATCTGCGAGTTCAATTTAAACAATGGTACAATACACACTACACAGCGGTAAACTGCTTTGGCCTCGATCTAGCTAGCTAAGCTAGCGACCGCGAGTGAGGCATGCGGTGCTTAGCTCGCTATCGGCTGTACCCATTCGTTCACGGGAACTCGGCCGGGAGAGGGACGATCGGCATCTCGAGCGATCGGCCTTTTTGTCAGCGCGCGGTGTAACGTCGGCATAGAGCATCGAAGCAGACGTGATGTTGGTTAGGTTTGGGCTCCACCGACGGATACGAGTGACCCAGCAAGACAATCCGGCCGGCGGCAGCGTGGTGTCGAGACGAGGCGCTGCTGAAGTGATGAGGCCATCGAGGAGGCGGGGCTTCCAGTTCCAGGCCGCGAGTGCCACCGAGTCGTCGCGCGCCAAGGCGGTGAACCGGAAAGAGGAGTGGGCGGTGCAGGTGAGGTGAACCGGCCCAGCACACACACATGGCCAGTAGTGTGTTTGTTTCCCTTGACATTTTGACGCTCAATGAATCGGCTTCGATTATTTGCCACTTGACATCCTGGCCCTACTGTCATTTAAGTCATATGGTCCCACGCTAATTTGTCATGAGTGTCAACCAACGTGGCAATGTATAGAGGACGGGATACTCTGTGTGCTCACGCCATGCTAGTTTTAACATGTTATCTTAATTCGGTACCGGATGTTCTAGTATATGGATATCATGCCAATGTCAGCAACATGTTCTAACGGCATACCGTGCCGTAGTATTTCTGCAACGTATATAGTGTCAAACCATCGAATTTGTACGTGGTGGACGCCCTAGATGCCGGAGACGGGCCGGGTCGCCAGCTTGGACGAACTGAACTGGGCTAAGGCCATGGGCCGTTCGCCTAGAACGCTCGCCCCATCTGCCTGGCTGGTGGCTCCGAGTCTAGTGGTGATTAGTGAAGAGAGATGTATTTAGTTTCAACACTTCCATTTCATTCTTTGTACCTGACTCATGTAACATATATGTACTCTTTGCTGTTCAATGGAAAGGCAATTCGTGCAACTCTTTACATGCTTTTATTTTCATCACTTCTGGAGGAACTTCTTGAACCAATGGGCAGACTTTTTGGGGTATCTCTTCGCTCCGTCACTGTAATCCACAAAGTTTATCCCAAAGCGAACTGTGTAGCCGTTCGCCCACTCAAAGTTGTCAAGCAGCGACCACGCAAAGTATCCCTTCACGTTTGCTCCGTCCCTGTGAAATGCATATGGAGTAATGCGCTGTCAACTAGCAGTTCTGGCATCTCAAGTACTCTACTCAGAGACAAGTGTATGATCGATGTTCAGACCTGATAGCACTTAGCAGGGAAAGAAGGTGCTTGTGGTAGTATTCTATCCTGGTGTCATCCTTCAGGGCTTCTTGGAGTGGTAATGTCTTATTGTTGAATTCATCAACACCTTAAGAAGCATCGGATAGTTAGTAGGGTTCATTAACTCTTAGGAGAAGAGAACACATATTTTTTGTTTTTTCAAATAGCCAGGAAAGGAAAATACTTGAGCTATATGTGTACGTCAGAAGGTGTTACAGTAGTATCAGTTACAAACCGATACATTAGATAACCTATTGACTGGAACTTACCATTTTCAGTGATGTATATAGTAGGATTGCCATAGTTCTCTTTAACATAAAGTACCAATTCACGGAAGCCTTGAGGATAGATGTAAAGCCAAGGTGAAGCAGCCTACATATATGTCGGTTGCAGAATTCAATACCTCTCATGAATTATTTAGCTGCTAATTTATTTTCTGTGGAGGACAAAGTATGGAGTTACCTGAGGACCTATGGGGATGCCGTTTCGAACAGCTGGCATAATCAGGCAAGGTTAGCATATTATTGATGAGGCAAAATGTTGAGTACCCAGTGTTTGACGATACTCATTTGAAGAAAAGAGGGTTACTGACAATGCAACAGAGGCTAGATATGAGCTGACTAAATGCTTGCAAAAATGCTAGTCTTAAGTAAAAGTTATGCCAGACACTTGGCATGTGTCTGTTTTTCACAGTCGCAAACACCGTGAATTTAAAATGGAAAACAAATTCATCGACTTTTTTGACTCACCGGTAAGATTAGCTCGAGCATCAGTATTATAGCTGTTGTTAAGGCCATTTGATGGAGGAAGGCTACCGGCATAGTTTGAAGTGTAGTAATTAAGTCCAATAAAATCGAATGCACCCGTGATCAACTCAGATTGTTCTTTGGTGAACTGTGGCAAGCGATTCCCAACCAATTCTCTCATGCTTAGGGGGTACTCGCCTCTAATTAGGGGATCCATAAACCTACAAGTTAATTCATAGTTAGTTCCTTCTGACTGGTTTAATCTTGAATGTTGAAATTATGTGTGACAAAATTTACCATCCAAGCATGAAGTCTAAAGCACGCTTTGCAGCATCGATGTTGGACTTGGAGCGGGAGAAGGGAACAAACCAGTTCGAGACCAAAGTTATCCCAATCTTCCCCTTCTGTAAGACCTGAATTTGACAAGCATTTTATTGTTCAAGCGCAAGGCTGTGTGAATGCTGAATTCAAATATTTTGATTTGGGAAACATGACATTCTATTAAGTGCTCTGCCTTTTCTTTTCTAGCATGTCGTACTTCTTGAGTTCAATGTGCATGTACAGTCATCCTTTTTTTTCATTCTATAAAACTATAATTAGCAAGTAAAGCATATCTACAAACATTACATTCGGATTCACGAATTCAATCTATAAGGTATAAAACAAATTAGTATTATGTAGTAAATTGCTCGAGTTTTTTCAAACAACACATTAATCTATGCACATATCTGTGTAACTGATAGGAACCCAGTTCGTTGTATGCAATATTTAGAATAGCTAGCTGCAGTTACTAAAGTAATTCGCTAAAGGCTTTACTAACAAATCTACTACTAGGACGGAACTGAAACTAGATGGCAAGCAAAAACGCAGTTTTTATTATCAAAATCATTATCATGGATGAATTGCAAATGCTTAAGGGATTCTTTCAGTGACCTGATATTTCTCTTTGTACAACCGAACAGTTTCTGCGTGCGCAAGTAGTTGATGATGGCATGCAGTGTAAGGCTCCCTTCCTGAATCTCCAACACTGCAATTTCCCTGCTCCCAGGGCGAACAGCGGCCTGGTGCAAACGTGCCAGATGCATAGCCCACAACGCAGAAGCTCAAAGGCTCATTGAAGGTGATCCAATGTTTCACTCTGTCACCAAACTCTTTGAAGCAGATCTCAGCATAATCCTTATAGTCATTTCTGCAACAGTTCTTCACAGTCAGTAATTTTAGCACCTTCTTTTTCACGGTAACTTTAGACGTTTTAGCTGAAAAGATACAGGAATGTACTATTTTGGGTGATGCCAGTGCCAATAGAAAGGGATTTTAATCATGTCCAAAGCAAAACACATCCAACTTCCCCTAAAACAGCATTCGCCAGAAAATGGGGGAGATAACTCCAAAAGGTATTGAAATTGAAATATTGGATATTTTAACTGGTATGCCCAATGATGTTGACAATAATTTTAGCTGAAGTATGTAGCATGGTCCCTAGTATTTATAAAAAAAGTTAATATTATATTTTTAGTACAATAACACCCCTATCTTATTGAGTTAAAGATTGTTAACCTGGCCAGTTTCTGATTCGACTTATCCAGGTTTAACTAGTGATATATTTAAGAACAAAAAGGTACTGAAGAATTGCGGCTTACATGATATTAGGGCTAAGAAATCCATTATATTTATCTTCTAATGCCTGTGGCGAGTCCCAGTGGAAAAGGGTAACAAATGGTTGCACCCCTGCAAGCATATAAGATTATTTTGCATCTTGAAAAAAATATCTAATGATCCACGCATTCTGCACGTCGCCGCTGAACTGGGAACTCTGAAGATTTCTATTTTAGATAAGAACACTGAAGAGTGGACATGCATACCTCTCAATAATAGCTCATTGATTAAATTGTTGTAGTAGTTGATGCCTTCTCTGTTGACTCCACCGCTCAGACTTCCATCTGCATGTCAGTGAGATTTTAATGTCTGGTGGGATCAATTAGCGGATAGAAAGATATGCATTCTCATACTAGAGCTGTCTTTTGATAGGTCTATGCCAGTGCACTGTATGAGGTATATTCTTCTACAAAAGGTCTGAACAATACGGCCACTCACTTGGAAGAATTCTTGTCCATGAGATGGAGAACCTGTACGCATCCATTCCCATATCCTTCATGATGCGCACATCTTCCTGCATAGTTTTTGCAAAGCCCCATGGATAAGTGCATATTTCTTTTTTGAAAACAAGGTTGGAATTAAATTTTAAAGATATTATCTCCTGCCCTAATAGAACAATCTAACAGTGTAATATACAATAAGACCCTATTTTTTATAAAGAAGATCGGGTCTATATATATAAGTCTAGTGGTCTAACACCTCCCGTAGTCGTAGCGGAAGGAGTATGGATGCAGAGACTAGAACGAAAACTGGTGAACAAAAGCGCAGGTAGTCATTTGGTCATGATGTTGACGAACTGATGCGTCGATGGTACATGAAGCACCCGAATGAGTCTTAGAGCGACTTTATCACGAGCGAAGTGAATGTCAATCTCAATGTGAACCGAACTTTCCACATAAAGATTTGAAAAAGAAAACCCACTTAGAATAATTGGCGCTGAGATCGAGAGAAATGGGAACGTGAAATTTCACGTTGACGGCGGCGTAGCGTGGGGAGAACATCGACGTAGGGGTGCTCGAGGTATTGTCAAGAACGCCGATGGTTAGAAGAGATCCGACAACTAAAAGAGTGCGAAAGAGTAGTGGGACGTGATAAGCCGATGGGAAGGTGTGACTATTAAGCTGATGGGGTGGGCGGAGGGCCGACGTGGATCGATGCGTAGCCGATGAGAGGGTAGGTAGAGTAGGTAGGTCACAGGCGCGAGAGAGTTCACATCCGTAAAGTGTGGTTTCGCGTCCGTGAACGTGTGGACGCAACTGAGTGGGGTAGACCTGAAAAATGGGAGAAGTCGCGGGCGCGAAGAAAGGAAGTTCGCGTCCGTGGACACGTGGACGCGTCGGAGTGGCGCGAACGCGAGGGGAGAAGTTTCGTGTCCGAGGAACAGGTGAGCATGTCGAAAGAGCGGGAACCCAAAGAATGTTCCGATCGATGGAGGACAAACGGGTCCAGCCGATGGAGAGCGCGAGCGCAGAGGTGCTCTGACGTGAGAAAAAGGAAAGGTGCGCCGTTGTAAGGAAAAACCAAAGATGGGTCTGGATGAGACGAGGAGGCAGATGGAGACCGTCTCCTTGTCACGTGGTGGAAGTGGCGAGTAAGCGGTGGAGGAGGAGAAGACTATCAATGGAGGAGACGATGGGGATAAGAATCAAGGCGAAGGAGTAAAGAAAGAATATCAGAGGAGAAGATCTACGACGAGGATGAGACGTCGGCTCGCTGGCAAAAAGTTTGTTAGCATGTCGGGGATGTCTGAACCTATTCTGATAGCATGTAGAGGACTAAGACTCTATTTTCTATAAAAAAGATCGAGTTTATAAAGAAGATCGAGTCTATATATATATATACAAGTCTAGTTGTCTAACACTAACCCAAATCAGAGTACTTTTAACAACAATCCTTAAAAAATTCTACTTGAAAATTTCTAATACCTTGTACAGATGGTAGGAGTCCGCAGCCACGTCCCCATTACTTCTGTCAGCGATCTTATCTGCCAAATCAGATAATTGTCAATAAATAATGTTGTGTCCTTGTCTGTTGTTTCTTGCCATTTATGTCAATCATATGCTCGAGTTTCTCCATGGCCCTTTAGACTAATATTACATCCCAGGTAGGTCAAGAACTCAACGCTTGTTTTGTTAATTGTGTGAAGGAACTAATGTGTGGACAAAAAGACTTGGAGAAGATGGTGACTGCTTGACTAATCATCTGAATTGGGATTATGATTTCAAAAAAGCAACATGATTGGATTAGTAGGTCAAGATACAATTATTATAGGAAGAGCAAAAAATCTTCCTCACAAGTCACAACACAGCCTCCTCACAAGTCACTACGATAATAACTCCATTGGCGACGATTAGATGGTCTAGTTAGAAATAAAATCCACCAACTTGGTCAGCCAAAATGTGATCACACAGCCAGACAGACATCGTCTACAATACCATATGTGTATGCAGGGTGCCGTTGGTTGAAGTAGTTAGGTCTGCTAATTATGATTGATCTTTTCTTGTCAACATATATAAGTTACACCTAGTTAAGCTTGATTAACACAAATCTGCACTGATGTGTAGCATGACAACCAGAGCAAACTGAGACGTAATTAACATGCCTGGGTGCTGATGCGTGAATGTGTCCCAAATGCTTGGTCCTCTGCCCCCCTCCGCTGCGCCACCCTCATACTGCATGTGTGAAGCAACGGCCAACTCTTCAGATTTCGGACCATTACAACGACACAGTTAATTGGCATCCGAATGCTTATTGGAACAGACCATGCATTCCTGCCTGCCAGTTTGAGCATTATTCAGTGCATACATTATATCTGAAGAGTGAAGGAGAACCTGTTGTAACAATGTTCTCGAGAGAAGTAGAGAACTGACTATTGGTAGCAATTGCATGGAAGCTTTCTTTACTGTAGGAAGTGGAAGCTTAACCTGATACGACGACGAGGCCGTCCCAAAGATGAACCCCTCGGGGAAGCTTCTCCGACTGATAGGCGGCTCACCGGAGGCGACAGCCAGGAGGAAAGGGAGGAGAAGTGCACCGAGCATCACCACTGCCCCCGCAGCCGCCATGGGAAGTGTGCGTGACAGTGTGACCAACAGAACCAGAGACAGGAAGAGATAATATAGATGGCTGTACAGGCCGGCTCAACTTAGCAGTTAGCATCCCATATTACATACGCTAGTGCTTGATAAAAACCACAATATTTTTCGGATCATGTCCATGCTTGTGTGAAACGGCACTGCAGCGTGGTGACTACTGACCAGCGACCACCATGACAAAGACCTAGCAGAAAAAAAAATGTAGGAGACCAGTTACATCATTTGGCAGGTTGCTTGTAAACTTATTGGCTAATAGCATGAGCTTGCCTGCATTCACTGCTTAATCGTTCGTTTTTGCCAAAAAGAAAAGGAGAGAAAAGGAGAAGGCATCGTCTTGATTCTTACCTCTGTTCTTGCCCTTGGCAAATTGCCAACTAGTGCAGGTTCAGTTCAGGCTTACAGCTAGCTTGCAGAGAGTATTCACTGGATCTTTGTTCGCTGTTCCTAATGCGTTGGATACTCTCAGTAGCCATCAGATGCTGCAAGTTGGTAGCAGGAGGCTAGGCTTATCTGCATTCTGCGGCAACCATTTGGACTGTGAATCGAACAGCATTCGGCTGGCCGGCAGCGTCGCGATCATGCCCGCTCCATATATCTCTTAATATTCTCCCGGAACAAACGTTCCGATGTTCTCACTGGTCACGGTCGGCGTCGAGACGTAGTACCTACCATCAGTGTCGTCCAGTGCGAGCGACGCGGTGAACTGGAGAGACACGAGCCGTCCGATTGATGTGTGAGATGAACCGCTTGAATTGGTGAGGTGGGAAGAGAAGCGAGTCAGATCGAGGTCCACCCAAACGAGGCTGGAGATGGGCCAAGAGCTCAAGAAGACCAAGTTCTTTTGAGCAACTCGGTTCACTCAAAATAAGATAGTTAGTTACGATTAATTATGTATTATTTATTTTAAACTTAAGAATATGTTTATTTGATTTTTTAAAACAAATTTTCTATAGAAAATTATTATAAAAATTTGACAAACGTGCACACAGAAAATAAAAAAGTTTTTCATGTTTTTCAGGTCGAACTCGCCCTAACCGAAGCTTTCCTCCTGCTTGGAGAACCATGCCCACCAACCACCGTGAGTTAGTAGACCTTGAATGATAACATATGACTGCATGCAAGTCACAACCACCCTGTTGGCTCTGAAAAGATGATAACTTTGTTCATTACTCGATCAGTCAAACAGAACAGCAACACAATGGGTCAATGGACAGCTGTTCCTGTCCTGAACACATTGGGTCAATGGCCAGCTGTTCCGGTCCCAGTTCAGGACAGTACTTTGGT
Source organism: Oryza coarctata (assembly GCA_030770085.1). Taxonomy (NCBI): domain Eukaryota; kingdom Viridiplantae; phylum Streptophyta; class Magnoliopsida; order Poales; family Poaceae; genus Oryza; species Oryza coarctata. Next base: position 12,280,878 of record CM061468.1, read on the forward strand.
GATTTGGTCCATGTGCTTTGGCAAGATATGGCTTCAATTTTCAAGTTCGCTCCAGGTCGTTCTGACCATTTCCATGGCTACGAGGGCTAATGATTTGGGGCGGACTACTCCTTGTCAGCTTGACAATTGCACACTACGCTAGGCTGTGTTCGAACCAACATGTTCGTAGCCTTCTTTCTCACACAGAAACAGAACAGAAGTAACGAATTATCATATAAATGATTAAATATTAGTTATAAAAAACTTAAAAAATAAATCAATATGATTTGTTAAAGCAACTTTTCTATTAAAAAACTTTATAATATAAAATGATGATATGCAGATTGACGAAAGCAATCACGGATACTCTGTGGTAACGATGGAACTTTGTGACCTTCCATATATCTCGTTTATGTGACATCATATGAGACGTTTTTTTAGCTTCTAGAATCAGATCAATAAATGATATTTATTTTCATTCTAGTAGCATTTTAGACTTTATATTAATAGTTTTATAGTCACTGAAGACTTTATATTAATAGTTTTATAGGCAATAGAGGGATTAAAAAGCACATTTAGAAAGAGTCTTATGATCGAAGAATGTTGTAAGAGAAAGATGAGATGGAATTTATGAAGGAATTTTCTAAGATTTATAAAAACTTATAAACATATTTCAATCAATTTAAATTCCGTATTTAAATTTCGAGTATTGCTCTACTCCTTCTATATACTTATAGTATAGGTTTTTTTTATCTTTAGAGTCAACCTCTATATTGCCTTAGAAAAAAAAACACGAGAGGTTAAAGTCACTAAGAAACAAGATTTTTTTCACTATTTATTATTTAATATTTAGATATTATGATAAGCATATATAATTATAATAACCCTCAACCGAGTAATGCTTATAATTCATATAAGCCATCCAAAGGTCTAGCTTTCTTATATTTTTAAGCCGATCATTGATCTAACTTTTTAATCTAACTTTTCAATAACTAATATTTTAATAATCTAACTGGATTAAGTTTTTATATGTATTTTAAAGGCAAAGCGAAACAATCTATATTCATCCATGCTTTCTAACGTGTTCCAGTCTTTCAAAGGTGGAAAATTTCTCTAGGCCAGGCTTATGGATACCGACTACTCGAATGGTCGGTTTATTCTCAGTCTCGAAACAAATGACAACCTGAGTTTCTATCCAGTGGCTGTGCCCTCCGGATTCAGGTATGATGCCTATTGGTCCACTAATACAACCGGAAATGACCCAAAGCTGGTTTATGATGTAAATGGCATAATATACTTCTTGGAGAAGGGCACACAACACACTGTCATGAAAGCAGAGCTGGATTCAATAGAAAATTTGCATCACCGGACAACACTTCGCCCAGATGGTGTTCTTAGGCAGTACACATAACCAAAAGGGGAAAAAGTTGGCAACGGACTGCTTTCCGAATGGACACTAGTACAATAACTGACAACAAATCTCTGCAGCTTAGTCTACTCACAGTTTGGCAGTGGTGTTTATGGGTACAACAGCTATTGCAGGTTCAACTGGAAAAACCGAACAGAATGCATCTGCCCAACGGAATACTCAGTTTTTGATCCGGAAAGGAGGTACAAAGGGTGTAAGCCAGACTTTGCATTGCACAGCTGTGACTTGAGTGATGCTAAGGTTGCAAAGCAGTTCCAAATGAGTCCAATGAATAACATTGATTGGCCTCTTCGTGCCTATGAGCAGTACCACCCCATAAATCAAAGTATTTACCAAAATTTATGCTTGACCGATTGCTTCTGCTATGCTGCAGTGTTTGATCAGAGTGGATATTGCTGGAAAAAGAGACTGCCTTTGCCTAATGGGAGAGAAGGGAGTGATGTTCAAAGAACAGTTTTCCTCAGGGTGTCAAAGAATAACAATTCCTGGAATCAACTGAATACTGAATCCAGTAGTAAGTGGCAAGCCAATAGAAAGGACTGGATACTTGGAGGCTCCATCCATCTTGGTAGCTCTGCCTTTCTAAACTTTCTTTTCATTTTAACCCGGTTTCTCAGAACAAACTACAGGATTTCCAGGAATAAGAGAATTCCATCACAACCATGGAATAGGGTGATTACAAGAGCTTTTTCTTACAAATAGCTTGAGGAAGCAGCCGATGAGTTTAATGAGGAAGTGGGAAGAGGATCTTCTGGTATCGTATACAAGGGACACCTGCATGATGGCTTTGGGACCAGCAACGTAAAAAAGATTGATAGAATCCCAAGAGAGACAGAAAAGGAGTTCACAATGGAAGTTGAAACTATTGGGCATACGCTCCACAAGAACTTAGTTCAGTTGCTTGGATTCTGCTACGAGGGAACTGAAAGACTTCTAGTGTATCCATTTATGGCCAATGGCTCTCTTACTAAGTTCCTCTTCAGCAGCATGAGACCATCGTGTCACCTCCGAGTTGATATTGCCCATGCCGTAGCAAGAGGACTGCTATACTTGCATGAGGAGTGTGGCAAGCAGATCATACATTGTGGCATAAAGCCCGAGAACATTCTTCTTGATGATAATTTCGTAGCAAAAATATCAGACTTTTGCCTTGCAAAGTTGCTAAAAGCTGACCAGACACAAACTTGTTAGACAGACCACTGGTCTGAGTTGTATATATATATAGACCCGACTATACACTCGGGGTATTAGTCACTGTACATATTTTTATATGGTATCAGAGCGAGTCGCGCTAGCTTCTCCCTCCGGCGAGCCGACCTTTTCCTCCTCGTCGTCGACGTCTTCTTCCCGTCGCCGACCCTCTTTCCGGTACTCTCCTCCTGGCACTCTCCTCGCTTTCTCGTCTCCGTTTCTTCTCGTCCCCCGTCCTTCCGGTGTTAATATTGTGACCGGTAAGTGGATTTTTAAATACAAATTTTACGCCGATGGCTCCCTTGCCCGTCACAAGGCTCACTGGATAGTCCGGGGTTTCTCCCAACGACCCGGTGTCGATTACGACGAGACCTTCAATCCCGTCATCAAACCCACCACCATCTGGGTTGTCCTCACTTTGGCTGTCTCGTATTCCTGGCCGATCCATCAGCTTAACGTGAAGAACGTCTTTCTTCACGGCTATCTGATGAAAATGGTCTACTGCCAGCAGCCCCTAGGCTTCGTCGACCCTTCTCGTTCCGACGACGTCTGCCTTCTTCAACGTTCCCTCTACGGCCTCAAACAAGCCCCTCGTGCCTGATACTAGCGCTTTGCTGCCTATCTTCGACACATCGGCTTCATGGCCTCTGCATCCGATAGTTCCCTGTTCACCTTTCATATCGGCTCCGCTACTGCCTATCTACTTCTATATGTCGACGACATTGTCTTTACAGCATTTTCGACATCTCTCCTCGACCAGATCATGGCCTGACTCTACTCTGAGTTCGCCATGATCGATCTTGATCCTCTCCACCATTTCCTTGGCATCTCGGTCACCCGTTTCTCTCACGGGCTCTTTCTTTCCCAGCACCAGTACACCATCGATCTTCTCCGGGCATGGCCAATTTTCACCCCATGGCCACCCCGGTCGACACTCAAGTCAAACTCTCCACTGCCGGTGGCGCACTCGTTGCCGATCTCTCTCACTATCGGAGTCTTGCCGAGGCTCTCCAATACCTCACCCTCACCCAACCCGACCTCACGTACGCTATCCAGCAAGTGTGCCTCTTCATGCACGCTCCGCGCAAATCTCACCTCATGCTGCTCAAGGGAATCCTACGCTACGTAAAGGGCACCCTCTCCAGCGGGCTGCATCTCAGCTCCAGTCCCATTGACTTCCTCACCGCGTACTCCGACGTAGACTGGGCAGGCTGCCCCGACTCTCGACGCTCCACGTTTGGCTACTGCGTTTTCCTCGGTGACACTCTCGTATCCTGGTCCTCAAAACGCCAGACTACAGTGTCCCGGTCTAGCGCCGAAGCCAAGTACCGCGCCGTCGTCCACGCCATCGCCAAGTGCTACTGGCTTCGCCAGCTTCTCTAGGAGCTTCGTGCACCCCTCTTCACCGTGATCATCGTCTACTACGATAATGTCAGTACCGTCTACATGACCACCAACCCAGTTCATCATCGACGTACCAAGCACATTGAGATCGATATCCATTTTGTCCATGATAAGGTCGTATTAGAACAGGTTCGGATGCTCCATATATCATTGGTACATCAGTTTACCGATATAATGACCAAAGGTCTGCCCACGTCTTTATTCATCAGTTTTCGGTCTAGTCTCTGCGTCCATTCTCCTCCCGCTACGACTGCGGAGGGTGTTAGACAGACCACTGGCCTAAGTTGTATATATATAGATCCAATCCCACTTATATACACTACATATTTCTATAAAAACTATTACAGGCATCAGGGGAACCCGTGGATATTTTGCTCCAGAGTGGTTCAAGAACATGGGTATTTCAAGTAAAGTAGATGTCTACAGCTTTGGGGTACTCCTACTAGAGATTATCTGCTGCAGGCGAAATGTGGACCTTAAAGCTGGTGACGAGGATAAAGTAATATTGACATATTGGGCATACGACTGCTACCGCTGTGGTCGGCTTTGACTTGTTGGTTGAAGATGATGAGGATGCCATGCTTAACATGAAGATGGTGAACAGATTCATCACAGTAGCACTGTGGTGCATCCAGGATGAGCCAGCGATGCGTCCAACTATGCTTAAAGTGAACTAGATGCTAGATGGAGCAATAGAGGCTCCCCAGCCTCCTCTAAACACCCCAACTTTCATAAGTTCACTTCTGTAAGATTTCATAAGCTGATATTAAATGATAAGCAGCGAGCAGCGTGTATGAAGAACTAATATAACTAGTCACCAACCCGAAAGTTGCACAGATTATTGTTATTGATATTATAAACATTAACATTATAAACATATGCTGAATATATCGGTAAATTTATGAATTACCGTAGTTTAGATTAAAAGAAGAAGATTCTACGTTAGTCATACCTTTCTAATTATTACTTTTGAATTTTGGAATTTTCCCTACCTAGCCAACCTGTTCATGGTACTTCTGTTAACGCTAGAATAGCCTGTAAACTGGATCAGTTGATGAAGGAGGGACTGATCGAAAAGGAAGCCTATTGATATAGTGAGAGAGCCGATCGTACGAATTGAGTATAAATTCGGTCCAATCAAAAAGATAGAACCAAATCTAAGGAAGAACCATGAGAATCATAACAGGGTATTTTATTTATATAGAATATATTATATAAGTTAGTCAAGTTTAATTAGTTTTATAAACTTCTTATATATTAGTTTACTTATGTATGTATTTAGAAAATAATGTCTGGGGGTTTGTCTGCAGCCACATCGGACTCTTATAATTTTAGAGTATAAATATAAACCTTATGAATCCTAACAAAGAATCAATAGATTATACATCAACATAACCTTCGGCACATCGCTACCCTAACTCGTCTAAATTTACTCTATCGGGTTCTAGCTCTTGACATAGGGCTGTATCGGTTAGTTTCAATCTTCAACGAAGGGATAAATCCTACTACTACCCTGGTCCATTTGTTCTGTATAAGATTGTATCGGTTAAGTCTGATCTCTTAATACAATCGAACGCACCGTATCACGTTTGCGTAAGGCCTATCGGTTCATCGACTTCCCTCCGCCATCGTTGGTCTCATGCTGTATCGGTTAGGTCCGATCTACAAGACTGGTGGCAATAGATCGAGCCGTTGGCCTAGCGGGTTCTCGCGCGACGTTTTATCAAAGTGAGTAGCCGATGAGTTATCTTTATCTCACACTCCACGCCTAGCATATCGATTGTTTGGTATATGTATATGTGTCTTATATTCTCAACGATTAATCCACAAGCAATAGATATGGTCCCGTCGAATTCGACCTGATACTGTCTCGGTTAAGTCCAATCTATTAGATTTGTGTCTAATAGGACTAGCGTTAGGATTTAGTGGGTTTCGTTCTTCATCGGCTTAGATAGCTGATGAGGTTAAATATAGAACTATGTCGGACATTTGGTTAATAAGCAGTCGATAACCTCACCCCATTCTTTCTGTCGTTATGTCCGATCTAACCTCTATCATCTCTATGTCGTTAACCTCAGTCCCATACTGCCTTAGTTTGGCCCAATCTATCGAATATGGCTCTAACGGTGTCATCACGATGGTCACCGGTTCTTGTTCCTTTGATGGGATTTGTATCCCACTCCCTGTTTTTTATCGCTTACCTTGTTCGGAGTATCATCGGCTTTTTAGTCGATAAGTACTTTACTTTATTCCAAGCCTTATTACTTACGCCTTCATCAGCTTTTCAGTCGATGCTCAAGTGCTACTTTCCTATTGGCACCTAGTTGATAGGGTGAGCCGTATCGACCTATCGGCTGATTAGCTCGTGGATTTATTCTCTATATCTCATCATCAATTACAAAGTTAAATTGAATGGCACGTTATCCAATCGAATCTTAAAGACTAAAAACACTGGTATAGATATTCATGTGACCAAACGCCATCTTTCTTAATCTGACCGCCGTCGGCTCGCTCACGTCTTCGCCTGGTTCGATGGCCTCGCGAAATTTGGCACACGACAACTTCCACACAGGTTTTGCCTCTAGTTTTTTGCTAATATTTAGGATCTGAATTGGGCTATATTTAATTATATACTTTACTTGTAAACTTAGTTCTAAATTAGTAAGAACAGGATTGTTTTATTTAATTTATAGTTCCAAACTAATTTTCTTGCGTTAATTCTATTTTTTAATCAAATATTTCGTGTTAATTTAGGAGGTTGATCTATATGTATAAGATATAAAAAAGTGTGGTGAATATATAGCCAATGTGATGTGTGACATCAGTGAAAAAATTTAATGGCGAAAATGGATTAAAAAATTAGGAGATGTAATCAAGATGTACATAAGAAGGCAACGGGAACGTAAAAGATGTGTTTACATGGGCATATTACGTACTTAATGTGGGGCTTCATAGTTCGTACGTGAATGTCATAGCTTCGGTATTCTTCTGCGCATGCGCTATGTCTACATGATCATATTGCTTGATCGATTGATGACCAGCAGGAGCTATGGCTGTGGCTGCGGCGCGATTGATCAGGCCAACAGTGTCATACTTCAATGCAAATGGAAATTAGAGAACACGATGCCAACGCCGCTGCGGAATAGGGTTCGCAATCGTAGCCTATACGAATCGTATCTCTAATGGACTTTATTATCGTATGGACACGCTTAACTGTTTCGAGTTTTCACGGACCTTTTCTTTGATGAACACGCTTATTTAGTTTCCTTTTATCTTACGACATAAGTAACACTTAAAAGATTAAATCAACAATCATAGTGGTAGATCTATCTAATAAACGACCAGATTTTTCTAATTAATATAGGTGCTCGTAAAAAGTGTTAACTATAAACTATAGATAGATATAATAACATCCGTAACAGAGTTCACTATTATGTTCGATAAGGATTGGAATGACAATGTCTAATACTAAGATAGTTGGATGTCCTAAGTTTTTTTTTTGTCTCGCCGAACATGATACACACAGTGAGGATAGAAACCAAGCAACTGAGAGCATAAAGCATACTCACAGAGTCACTTACAGTAAAAGATGCAAGTGACACTTAGATTCTACCGAGGATACATGCTACAATCACAATGGCAGCACCAGGATTCGCATGTATCTTCACGCTGCACAGTGTCCAACGAGCCGACGGCGCATCTTTTTCGGAGAGAGAATGAGAGATGCACGAAATAAGAGAAAGAGCGGAGACGGGTATGAGATGGAACGAGGAGACGGATTGAGACCGTCACCTGGTCGCGCGGAGGTGGGACGGAGAAAAGAAAGTGATTGCGAGAGAGACGGGGAGAAGAAAAAAAGGAGACAAGAGAGCGAGAAAAATATCGGGAAAAGAATCGGCGATGGAAAGAAGACGTTGATGACAAGAAGAAAAGGATCGACTCGTTGGAGGAAGAAGCATCTAGACTTGCTCTGATATATATATATAGTAACTATAAATCCTTTCTGAGTGTATACAATGACGTCGGATGCCAGGCCAGTACAGGTATAACAGAACTAATCACGGAATCGCAGCCGCACGGCTCCCTTAGCATCAGAGATTTTTCGAAAACCAAATAGCGTGAGCCATCGTCAGGGGTTCAGACTTTCAGAGTACCTGTGCGGCGGAAGAGGATGCGGATCCATCCGCGAAGACGCCGTGCGGCAAGCGCGCACGACCAGCGAGAGGTTGGGCGCTACCACCAACACCGCAGCGCACGCCTCGCCCCTCGTACTCGCCGGTAGGTCGACCTCGCCCCTACCGCTCCGGCCGCGGAGGGCAGTGGGAGACGGTGGCGGCCCTCCGCGCCCCGCCGTGGTGCACTCCTAGAGACATAAGTATATGAGTCGACGAGTCGTGGAATCGCGGCAGAGATTTGGCCACATTTCGGTGGGAGGTGGTGGAGAAGGCTGTTCGCCAAGGCGGCGGACGTACCGGAGGAAGAGACGGCCGCTCCGCCGCTGGTGATGTAGAGGGCCATGGTGCAAAATAAGAAGATCGCAACAAGTAGGAAGGGTGTGTTTGAGGTAGGGAGGATAGAAAGAAGAGAGATAAGAAAAATGAGGTATTGATTATTTTAAATTTTAAAAAAGTATTTTTTATATTTTTTTTAATTGTACCGTTTAACAGCTTTAAAAAAACGTGCGTGTAAAAAATAAAAAAATTCTTATATCAACCAAACAAACACACCCTAAAATGTAATAAAGGGGCTATTTTGTAAAAAAAATATGCACGGTTTAACAGTAGACGTTCAGGGGCCATTTTGCTGAACATCGGATCGCTAGCGTTCATTTTCAAAAAAACTGAACAAATCCCTTCAAATCTCACAAGTAGCTTTTGAGATGAAATTGGCCAAGATTCCATTTAAATTCAGTCACAAAAAAAGACAGCTCTTTCTACTTTCTGGCCATGTCTCCGCTTGTTGACCACTTCACGTGCCATAGCGCCCTTGTTGATTCCTCGCTGGTGTTACAATTTCTCCTCTAGGAACAGATGATCATGCATTCAATCAATCACCTTGTTGGTACTGCTCATTACTCGCTCGGTTTCATATCATAAGTGTGGCTTTGACTTTTTTTTCCTTGAATAGTATAGTAACATTTTCAATACAAAACATACATGCTATTAAAATGTTAGATTTAATAAAACTAATTTAATGCTATAAATGTTACTATATTTATAGATTCTACTAATATGATTAAATTTTAAAAATTTTGATTTAAAAAAGTTAAAACAATTTATATTCGCAAAAGAAGTAGTTAATTACCAAACTGGAATCTGTATCAGGCATGTCCAGTGGCAATCTAGACAGAGACTTGACCAGTTCCCCAGAAGACGGAGACTGGGCCATCAAACAGATTGCCAAAACACTCCGGCCAGTTGGATTTATTTCCATTTTCAAAAGAAAACACTCTGGCCAGTTGAATTTACCTCTTTCGATGATTAGACCATGACTACAAGATGATTCTCTGTCAGGTAATGTGCACAAGGATTGTACATCATTGCATTAAGAAAAATAAAAAGGTATAGAGTTAGGCAAAAACCTGCAACAAGAATAGCAAGAGAGACCCAAAAACTTCGTGTTCCCATGTCCTGCTGGCTGCAGGTAGAGTTGAGAATCCTATTATTGTGCTCTGGACCATCCAAGCTACTAGGGACACAATGGTGATGACTTCGAATTACAAATCTTTCACAGCCTATAATAGCATCAGGAAAGTTCATCAGAATTCCCTATATGCAATTCATAACGAAATCTGAAACTAAAAAGGGAAGATCTACCTTTTGAGGATACATCCTTACGTAAGTATCTTTCCTACAGTCTAATCCTCGCACTACATGCTCTCTTTGGCGATTTTGGACTGCTAATCAATATGTCACCAACATGACAATTGAGTGCCAAATTCTCAAAATTTTCACATTCTGTAAGTACAAGTAAAATTTCACCCTAGGTCAGCAGTAAAGCTCTTTGCTGGACTTTCAAAGTGTCCCCTTTTTGAACGTATCTAGTCAAGTAGGCCCCTGCTGTCTGTCCTTATAAGTTCAATAATAAATGCTGCAACAACTAGTAAGTCGTCGCTAAGTCAAGCAGACCCTCGATCCCTGCCATGATATAGCTGTGCTGCAGCACACAAAGTTGTTGCATGAACACATATCATCACAAAAATGATGGAACCTCTCCTCACCCTCCTCATCCTCCACCTAGTGTTCGCAATAGCTCCCTCAAGCTCAGCAGAACATCACCCTGGGTTCATTCCTTACCACTAAAGGCGTGAACACATCGTGGATTTCACCCTCCACCGATTTTGCATTCGGTTTCCAACTCATCGACACCAACAACTCTTACCTCCTTGCCATCTGGTTCGACAAGACCATCGACAAAACCATGGCATGGTATGCTAAGACCAACACACAAGTATCGGAGGTAGTACTGGTGCCATGTGGTTCTCGACTTCAGCTTAGCTCTAATGGTCTGTCACTACTTGACCCTGGTGGCCATGAGCTTAGGAATCCCCCTAGTCCCTGGTACAGCCAATGCCAACATGCTTGACACTGGAAACTTTGTTCTTGCTGGTGCAGATCGCTCTATGAAGTGGGGAACCTTTTCTGCCCACACAAGGGCAATTTCCTGAAGTTCAACTCTAGAGTCGGCTAAAACAAACAGACTACTCTAGTGGTCGATTTCTACTTTAAGTGAAAGATGGAAACCTTGAATTTGATCTAGTTACTGTTCCCTCAGGAAATCAATATTCCACATATTGGAGCACCAATACTGACGGAAATGGATTGCAACTCTTGTTCAATGCAACTGGAAGGGTATACTTCACCTTGAAGGACAATACTGAAATTAATATCACATCTACAATCATGGGTTCAATGGTGGACTACTACCAGCATGCAACACTTGACCCAGACGGTGTTTTCTGCCAGTATGTGTACCCAAAGAAGGAGGCAGCGAGGGGGAGGAACCACATAGGGTGGACTACTGTGGACTTCATCCCCAGGAACATATGTGAAATCATCACAAGCCCATATGGAAGTGGTGCATGTGGGTTCAACAGCTTCTGCAGCTCAACTGGAACCTGAATGAGACAGTGGATTGCCAATGTCCACCACACTACTCATTCATAGACCAGGCGCAGAACTACAAAGGCAGCAAAGCAGACTTCCAACCACAGAGCTGTGACTTGGATGCAGAGACCATGATTGATCAATTTGATTTGATCCCAATGAATGGCGTGGATTGGCCTCTTGCAGACTATGAGCACTTCACCTCTGTTGGCGGGGATGACTGCAAGAAACTATGCTTGACAGATTGCTTTTGCGCTGTCGTGGTGTTTAACAATGGAAAATGTCCAATGGAAGAATGGACAGTAGTGTTGATAGGACACTTTATCTAAAGGTAGCCAAGAACAACAATTCCCAGTCTCAACTTAATAGCAACTCCATCAAGTGGAAGAAAGATAAGAAATACCGGATCCTTGGTGGCTCTCTAGTCCTTGGAAGCTTCTTCTTGATGTGCATTCTCCTCGTCTCATTCATTATTTTTGGAAATTATTTTGCAATGAAAAGCAATAAGACAGATCTACAAAAGCAATCATCTAGTACTGTGGGGCTTCCTTTGAAATCTTTCACCTATGAAGAACTTCATGAGGCAACAGGTGGGTTCTGCGAAGAAGTTGGTAGGGGTGGTTCTGGTGTAGTCTACAAGGAGCAATTACAAGATCAGCTTGGTACACATGTTGCAGTCAAAAAAATTGATAGGGTCCTGCCAGATATTGAAAAAGAGTTTGCAGTGGAAGTCCAGACCATTGGATGGACATTTCACAAAAACCTGGTCAGGTTGCTGGGGTTATGCAATGAAGGGGCTGAGAGATTGCTTGTTTATGAGTTTATGCCTAATGGATCACTTACTGGACTCCTTTTTGACACCAGCAGGCCATCTTGGTACTTACGAGTTCAGTTTGCATTAGGGGTGGCAAGAGGATTGCTCTACTTGCATGAGGAATGCAGCACACAGATCATTCACTTTGACATAAAGCCTCAAAATATCCTTCTTGACAACAAGCTCACAGCAAAAATATCTGACTTTGGTCAAGCAAAGCTTCTACAGATGGACCAAACATAAACACATACTGGAATCCGAGGAACCCAAGGATATGTTGCGCCTGAGTGGTTCAAGAACATTGCTATCACTGCCAAGTGGATGTCTACAGTTTTGGGTTGATCCTACTAGAGATTGTATGTTGCAGGCATAATGTGGAGAAAGACATGACCAATGACGATAGAGCCAACTTACTGACTGGGCAAATGACTGTTATCATTCTGGAAGAATTGATTTGCTGGTGGAGGGTGATGAGGAGGCATCATTTGACATTAAGAGGGTACAGAGGTTTCTGGAAGTAGCACTTTGGTGCATCCAAGAGGACCTGGCCATGCGACCTACCATGCATAAGGTGACCCAAATGCTTGATGGAGCTGTTGAGATCGCGATGCCTCCTGACCCTGCATCATATATCAGTTCACTCCAGTAATACAGTATGTCATGCTAAATAAAATGCAGCCTCAGACAGCTGCAGAAGATAAGTATTTTAGTGCTATGGTAGGTCATTCAACAAGAATCATCATTTGTTTTCTTAAAAAGAATGTAAGTTCTCATCTTCACATCTTCATCTACTGATAGGTAATGCTTCAGTATCGAAACTGTTGTAACTTGCAAGTATATGTTGAGTAATAGAAGTCCTTACGGTGCTAAGTTCCTTCCCCACTGTACGAATTTTAGTTTCAGTACTGTTGTCGTCTGATTTGGGCTTCGATATGATTTATGTATACATTCGTTTCTCAGGACTTCTTCCGTTCTCGATATCAGGCCTCTTTCATAGCGCTATACAAATGCTAACTCGAAGGTCTCTGCAAGATTGCAACGAAAAAATTTCCATAAAAAAAACTGTAAATCTGCGAACAGCTTGACATTTTTGTATGAAACATTGCAAATGGGCAAATGGCATCACAATTTGCAGTTCCAAACTACTCCTATGCAACAGCATATACTTCTGCCAAACTAGCGCAAGCTTACCACAAATTACGAGATTGCATTAGCCCGAAAACCCAGATGCGGCGGGGCGCCGGACCCAGAAGAGCCAACGCACGACCACTGCGATGAGAGCGAGGTTGGGCCCGGTGATGAGCCACCCCCCGCCGCTTAAGACGCGAGCAACCTCTCAGGCGAGAATGCGATATCAGCCTCGCCCTTGCCTCTCCAGTGCGGCGGTTCTGGCTCGACCGCGGCAGAGGGGGGACCAGTCACAAGCGGCGGCCGGGAGCTGGACGGGGCACCGGGAGCCCAAGGACGAGGGCGGCAGGTAGAGGCGGGATTCGCCAGTGAGAAACAACCGGGTGAATTCCCCCAGTGTTACGCAGAGGGCGCGCCGCCGCCGGCGCAGAGGAACGGCGACGGCGGTCGTCGGCGGAGGACTCCAGCGGCGTGTGGTCCACTAGTGCGCAGGTGTGCGTCACGGCCTCGGCCCACTGCCTGGAGTGTTGGAAATAACACGTGTTCAAGCATCGTCCCTGCCAAGCCAACGCTCGACGCGACGGCCTCACATCGCTTACTGTACGCGCTCGACGTGTGCCGCTCTATCTGAGCTGCACAAATTCCCGCAAGCGGACGAGCGCGTCCCCACTTCGGCCCGTCAGAATTCAGCCCGCGCGTCCCACTTCTGGAACTCGGATGTACACTATCACTCCTACTGTCTGTCCTGTGGGTGTCGCAACGTTCGGAAAGGAAATCAATGCAACTGTACTTCATCCAATTACTTTTATTATTTAAATATATTAAAATACAACTAATTTTTCACATATCTACTTATCCCAATCCATCACAATTTTCTTCTATTTAATTTCTTCGCCTACTTTTTTTCCTCTTAAACAATTGCAATCATTCCGCACTCATATTTCTATTTTTTTTCTTGCACAATCACAACCATTCATCACTCATATTTTTAATTTCTTCAAAATCGGCCGGCGAGCAGAGCGAAAGGGGGTAAAAATTCGAAACCAACCGCCGTACGCGCAATGCGTCTACTAGCATGTACCGATTCGAAATCCTAAATGCCCGCCATGAAATACTATCGCTGCATTTAGTGCGCGGCTGCCTCCTCTCCCTGCCGAAGATGGACACCGCGCGTTTGTCCCGCCCGTTAATTCCGTTCTGCTTCTCCGCTGCGCTTCCCCTGCTGTACTCTGCTCTGCGCACGCGAATTCCAAATCATCCCACGCCTTCGTTCTGCTGCTGCTGCTGCTTCTTCTTCCGCAGGTGCCCGGCCCCCATGAGCAGAGCAGAGCTGAGCTGAGCCAGAGAGGCAGAGTGGCTGAGAGAGAGAGAGTGACTGACTGACCAGAGGATGCACGCGTGCTTCCATGGCGGCAGGATCAAGTTCATCGGCATCATCAGGGACCTCACCAAGAATGTACGGCGGCAACTGCTTCCACCCTTCGTGTCTCATATGAATGGAGGTGTGAATTTGTTTTTGTGCGCGTTTGCAGATGAAGGCCATGTCGCTCAAGGTGAAGATGGGTGGCGGCGGGAATCACGGGCAGATGAGGCGCCGGAGACGGGGGAGGCGGCCGGAGGAGGACGAGGAGGAGCTGGAGATGCAGGGGAAGGACAGTGCGGCGGCGGCGGCGCCGTCCGCGTCCGCCAAGATCGTGCCGGCGCAACAGCAGGAAGCCGACGGCCACGAGGCCACGACTAGTGGCGGCGGCGATGACGATCACCAGCAGCGCAAGGACGAGCAAGGAAGGAGGCAAGAACACCGCGAAAAGTGCTGCTGCCCTCCGGACGACGGCGCCGGGGTGGAGGAGGAAGAGGAGGTGGTGGCCATGGATCATACCACGGCCTCGGCGGCGGCGGAGGATGAGGAGAGCGATCACGAATGGGTAGCGGAGCCGGAGCCCGGGGTGCTGATGACGCTGGTGGCGCGCCCCGATGGCACGAACAACCTCCGCCAGATACGGTTCAGCGAGGAGCTGTTCGACGGGCCCCGGGCGGCGCAGCGGTGGTGGGCGGACAACTACGACAGCATCGTCGAGCTCTACAGCGTCGTCCAGCCCGAGCCCTCGCACGACGGCGTGGAGGACGACGACGACCCCGAGTCCGACTCGGTGCCCTCAACCCCGTGCCAGTCCGAGGACGACGACCACCGGCGGCGGCGGCGGCAGGGGTCCGATTCGGCCTCCAACTACTCCGGGCCGTCCAGCGGCAGCGGCAGCGGCAGTCGGGGCGGGTCGGCCAGCACGGTGGGCTCCCCCATCCTCGGCCTCGTCACCACGCCCGGCGGCGGCGCGCGTACGACCCAAGCCAAGCACAGCCCGACGTAAAACTTTTTTACTAGACAGAACTCATGTTCATCAATCAATGTACTAACAAAGCAGTTCTCTTTTTTTTTCTGCGAAGGCAACATAGCAGGATGATTACGACCTTTTATACTCTTGTTCTAATACTGCTTCATACAATACCATTTTTAAACATTTTGGTATTACCTCCTGTTTGTACGTTCTTGTCACTCCTATCACATTGTACTAATCCAGCTGCATAAAACAGGGACAAAAATGAAATTTAAATTTTTGAAACACAAGAAATGAAGAAAAGAAGCCCAATGTGATTATTAGATAGTTCACTAGCTAAAACAGATGGTTTGGGGAAATCACTAAGATTAAAGTACCAAAATATTTTAAAAAGTGACGAGCATTTGAAAGCACACGAAATCACGAAATGCTTTGTTTTCCTATCAACCGGGTGGGTGAATGGCAGCCGCAGGGCAAGTGTTGCATTCGTTCCACCACAGATGCGTGATTCTAATTAATGACAGCAGGCATCCCAAATCACGAGTCATCCGACTACCATGCATGCTAAAAATTGTCAATAAATTGCCCTCCAAAGTGATCTACACAGAGACTTTTCTTGGTCAGCTATTGTGCAGAGTAACACTTTTCTGAATGAAAGCTCTCAACTCTAAATGATGTACAGAACAAACATGGTTTGATCAGAAACAAATGCACACGCACTTCTTCCAAATAAAGATAGCAGGCCAACTTATGAGAACATGAAAGATTGCTTATTGTTGCATCAAGAAGAAAAAGGAGTAGACAGCAAAGGCCCTACCTCCCAGATGAGAACAAGTATGATATGCCTTGAAATTGGACAACCTCTGTAGAAGGAATAAATTCAGCGTTGTCTTAGCCCCTCGTTTGACATTGCTCCCATGAGGCGCCACTGTTACTGGTAGCAGTTACTAATTTTTTTTCCATACAGTTAAAAAGAATATGCAGTTACTGGTGACTTGCTTGGGTGTCCTTTGTAAATTTAACAGGTCAAACATTTCCCATCAGTCTTCTGGAATCCGGAAAAACTAGGTAACAAATTATATTGCACTTTCATAACCGTACCTAAAGCCAGAAATCATGATTCGGAGTCACCTCTGTTCCATATCAACTATGCCACTCTGAATTCTAAACTCATCTTTTTGTCCACTCAAGGCATGAACAACTCACGGCCTTCACCCTACTGTGACATTGCATCCGACTTCAGAACCATGGACAGCAAAACCTTCTCCTGCCCCTTGAAGTCTGATTCAACCAGGGCACTTTTTAGTATGAGAAGGGCATTGCACTGGCTCACCCCTGATAGGCAGTTAGGCAGTCCCTCCATCCATCCATCCATCCTGCCTCAGGAGAGAACTCCGCAGCTGGCCAATGGCAAGAGATTAATCTGATGGCAGATTTCAACATGCAAGATGACGGAAACTTTTTGCTTCGTCCAGTCGCTGCATGCTCCACAAACCAGTAGTCCAGTACACAGCGTATTTTTCCAGTGAACATCAGGAATGCACAACTGGTCCTCAACACAAACAGCAATATATACTTTACCAATTCACCTTGACTGACAGTACATAATCAGTGTATGTGGAGATAGGCTCCAGACTGCACGTGGACTACTACAATTGTGCTACACTTGATCCGGATGGCAATATCATAGCAATACATCTACCCAATGACGGCAGTAGTAAGCAGCCAGTACAACATGTAGTGGACCTGAATGGAGTTCATCCCAAGGAACATCTGTGGCATAGTCGTGACTACAGAATCCGAGAGGGAAGCAGTGTATGCTCAACAGCTCCGATGACCAATGCCAATCTGAACAGGTCGATTTGCTGGTGGAGGGAAACTAGGAGGCTTCCTTTGATATGAAGAGGTGCAAAGGTTTGTGGCAGCGTCACTTTAGTGCATCCAAATGGACTCGCCAAATGGGCCCTAGTACGCATAAGCTGATCCAGATGCCTGATGGAGCTGTTGAGAACTTGAGATCTTAGTACCTCCACACCATAGATGCAACATCAGTAGTGGGCATCTCGCTATAAATAATCGACAGTTTCAAAAGAGATAGAGCTCCATATGTATATCTGTGGCATGTACTTCTCTCATGTACTACTCTCATCTATAGCTCTCATGTACTACTCTGCTTCAATAAAGAAGGCCTTCGGTCAGTTGCAAAACACTGCTGCACTAATTACCAAATCGCCAACATCTGATACAATCTATGTTGAGATATAATGGAGCCTGCGTTGTCAAGCACCAACAACTTAAATGTTAGGATTCGGATGACTTTTGAAAATGTGGGAATTTTTGATTGTATTCCCAGTATATATAAGCAGTCGGAGTGGCTTACACACACAACCGCACAGCTACACACGCGGGTTAACCTACTATAATTATAATAGACTAACACTCCCCCGCAGTCTTATCGAAAGCATCACTAACATTTAGGCTGGATCGAAACTCCTAAAATAGTGAGGTAGGAAGACCCTTGGTAAAGACGTCGGCGTACTGCGATGTCGTAGAAACATGTAGGACCCGAACGTGACCAAGGGTGACCTTCTCTCGAACGAAATAGAGATTAATCTCAACATGCTTTGTCCGCTGATACTGCACCGGGTTGCTGGAGAGATATACAGTACTGATATTGTCACAATAGACCAAGGTGGCACGTCGAGAGGGGTGGTGAAGCTCAAGGAGCAGTTGGCGCAGCCATATAGCTTCAGCAACACCATTTGCCACAGCACGATATTCAGCTTTAGCACTCGATCTAGAGATCGTATGCTGACGCTTGAAAGACCAGGATACTAAGTTATCCCCGAGAAATACTGCTTAGCCAGAGGTCGACCGACGAGTGTTAGGACAGCCAGCCCAGTCGGCATCTGTGTAAACAACAAGATCTGTAGGCGAAGATCGGCGCATAGTCAGCCTAAGAGACAGGGTGCCCTGTAGGTAGCGTAGGATCCGCTTGAGAGCAGCGAGGTGCGGCTCTCGAGGATCATGCATATAGAGACAGATCTGCTGAATTGCAAAGGTAATGTCTGGTCAGGTGAAAGTCAGATACTGCAGAGCGCCGGCGAGACTACGGTACTGTGTAGCATCAGCGACAGGCGGTCCATCAGTAGATAATTTGGAGTGGAGATCAACAGGCGTGCTGCACGGCTTGCACACACTCAGCCTGGCACGCTCCAAAATATCCTGACTATACTGCCGCTGAGAAAGGAACAGACCATCTGTGGAGCGGGTCATAGAAATGCCCAGAAAATGATACAGCTGATCTATATCCGACATAGCAAACTCATATCGGAGAGTCTCAATGATATTCTTAAGTAATCCAGCAGAGGAGGCAGTAAGGACAATGTCATCAACATAGAGCAATAAGTAGCATGTGTCTGGACCGCGGCGATATATAAAAAGAGAAGTATCTAACTTTGTTTCAATAAATCCAAGTGACACAAGGTGAGAGGCGAACCTATGATGCCAAGTACGAGTAGCCAGCTTCAAACCATAAAAGGACTTGTTGAGCCGACTGACAAAATCTGAGTGAGAAGAATCCATAAATCCAGAGCTGGACGCAGTACACTGTCTCAGTGAGAGTGCCATGGAGAAATGCATTCTTCACATCCAGCTGATGAATAGGCCAGTTCTGAGATAATGCCAGAGAGAGAACCACGCGAACTGTTGCAGGCTTGACAACTGGACTGAAAGTCTCATCATAGTCAACACCGGGTCGTTGTGTGAAACCCCGTAGAACCCAGCGAGCCTTGTAACGATCCAGAGACCCATCGGCGAGCAACCTGTGACGATAAATCCACTTCTCAGTCACAACATTGACACCAGGAGGGCGAGGCATAAGACTCCATGTGTCGTTGGCAATCAAAAAGTCATACTCAGCCTGCATAGCAGATCGCCAATTGGGGTCTGACAAGGCATCATGAACGGAGCGAGGAAGAGGCGACATGGGTACAGCGTGAAAATTGAGGCGATCCACGGGCCGCGCAATGCCATCTTTGTCACGTGTACGCATAGAGTGCGCATTGGTCATCGGAGGAATGACAGTCGGTCGAGTGGCAGCTGTGCGGCTGGTACCGCTGGCAACAACCTGAGCGCGAGCAGCAGGGGCAGCAGGACCGGCAACACACGTGGTCGGTGGGGCACCGCTGGCAGCGACCTGTGCGGGGTACATAGGGGCAGTGGCACCAGATGACGCGAACTCAGACGACCACAGCCCTGCACCAAGGCTCGACGGCGCAAGTGGGACCTCGGGCACGGTTGAGGAAGCTGCTATACCTATACGTAAAAAAGAGGCTCTAGGAACTGAAGCGGTGAGATCATGATCATCGACAAGAAAGTCTAGTGCAGAGGGTGCCTTGGGTGTGGTAGACATGTCAGAGAAAGGGAAGAAGGATTCATCAAAAACAGCATGTCTAGAAATGAGAATGCGGTTCGACTGAAGCTCGAGGCATCAATAACCTTTGTGCTCCGAGAAGTAGCCGAGGAACACGCATAGAGAAGAACGAGGAGCAAGTTTATGGGGCGCTGTAGAGGACATATTGGGGTAACAGGCGCAACCAAAAACTTTAAGATGATCATAGGAGGGCGAAACAGAGAAGAGAACGGAGTATGGTGTGGAGGAGGCGAGTGTTGTGGTAGGGAGGCGGTTCACAAGATATGTGGCAGTTTGAAGGGCCTCAACCCAGTAAGCTGGAGGGAGACTCGCCTGAAACAAAAGGGAACGCCGAGAGTTATTGATGGTACGAATAGAACGCTCTGCTTTACCATTTTGTTGAGAAGTGTATGGGCACGACATGCGGAGGGCAACACCGTGGGAGAGAAAAAACGTGCGGGCCTGAGAATTATCAAATTCACGGCCATTGTCGCACTGGATGCTCTTGATGGTGATGTCAAACTATGTGCGAACATACGCAAAAAAGATAGAAATAGTAGAAAATGTCTCGGATTTGAGACGAAGGGAAAAGTCCAAATGTAGTGAGAACAGTCATCAAGAATAACAAGATAATATTTGTATCCTGACACACTAACAATTGGAGAGGTCCATATATCACAATGGATTAAATCAAAGTTATGAATATCACGAGAGATAGATAAACCGAAAGGTAGACGTACATGACGACCGAGTTGGCACACATGACATAAATGATCGATGTCATCTTTATTACAGGAAATGACATTAGACCTAAGAAATTTGAACAGAACGTCGCACCCAAGATGACCGAGACGGCGATGCCAAAGAGAGGTGGGTGTAGTGACGAACGCGGAGGTGCTGGTAGATGGTGCAAAAAATGGGTAGAGGTCATCGGAACTATTGCACCTGGCGATCACGTTCCTGGTTTACAGATCCTTCACAGAAAGACCAAATGGATCAAATTCAATGGAACAATTATTGTCGGTGGTAAACCGACGAATAGAAATTAAATTCTTAATAATGTTAGCGGATACCAGAACATTATTAAGAGTAAGATCACGATGCGGTAAGAAAAAATAATAGGATCCAGTGGCGGTGATAGGAAGTAAAGCACCATTGCCCATAACGATAGACGAAGGAGTAGATAAAAAGGGTGGAGAAATGGTAGAGAGTATACCAGTGTACGAGGTCATGTGGGAACCGGCACCCATATCAGCATACCATTCAGAGGCCGGTTGGTTGAGCGTCATGGTGTTGAAAGAGTGCGCCAGGGAGTCCTGGTGCCAACCTCCATGACTAGGCGGCCAAGGTGCCGCCTGGTACACTGGTGAGGGTGCCTGGAAGCCCGTCGGTGAGGGCGCTTGGAAGCCCGACGATATAGCTCTCCCGTAGTACGTGCCATACGGGGACGATGGGGCACCGTATGTACCGCCATAGGTGCTGGGAAGAGCACCAAAACCGCCATAGTGCGGGGCTGCGTGGAACGCAAGCTGTGGCAGCGGAGGACGGCCGGACTAATCGCAGGGCCACATGCGCACGGTGCCAGCCCAAGGGTGGGCAAACGACGGGTACACAGTCGTTCCGAGAGGGACACCGCCCTGTCCACCTGGGGCCGCTCCAGCAGAGGTCGCTGGAGAACTGCCACTAGTAGAATTGCCACATCCACCGCGGCCACGGCGGCGGCCGTTGCACTGGCCTCCGGTTGGTGCAGTTGGGCGCAGAGGAGGAGGCGCCCCCGGACGAGGAGCAACTGTGACACTTGGGGCTACTGGACGCGGCGTCGCAGCGACGAGAGCGGCCGGCGGGGACGAAGGACGAGCGTCCATCTCTAACTCCTCCAACAACAAATGAGTGCGTGCTTCCGTAAATGTTGGAAACGGCCGGTGCATCTTGAGAATAGACACCATATGGCAAAACTTGCCACTGAGGCCACGGAGAAGTGTGAGGACCATCTGCCGGTCGCCAATAGGGTCGCCGAATTCGGCAAGGGAGGCAGCCATGGATTCAAAACAACGGCAGTAGTCGGTGACGCTTAGGGAGTCCTGGCGAAATGTGCAGAACTGCGTCTCGAGGAGAAGGGCACGAGAGTCCTTCTGGCCGAGGAATTCATCCTTGAGATAGCACTACGCATTACGGGCGCGTCCGGGCCACATCATCAGCGACTGCTGCAGGTCGCTGGAGACGGTGCCATACACCCACGTGAGGACGCAGCAATCCGCCTGGAGCCATGCCGGGCACGCGGGGAACGCGTCATCCTCGAGGATGTGGCGGGTGAGGGCATATTTCTCAAGGACAGTGAGAAATATGCAGCGCCACTTAGTGTAGGAGTCCGTGGCCTTATCGAGGACGATAGGGATGAGCGCCTTAATGTTGACGACGGCGGTGGCTTGCGCCCAGAGAGCCGCGTGAGCGCTCTCGTACGCGTCCAGAGCTTCGTCAGCGCAAGATGGATCGGTCGCGAGACAGCGTTCTTTGGAAGTAGTGGCGCCAGTGTTGCCGCCAGCCATGGGGGGCACGACAGCCAATCGGAGGTATCAGTCGATCAGAGTCGGATCGGTAGCCAATCGACCGATCGGATCGGAGATCGGATCAGAGGCTGATCGGATCGACAATGGGCAGATCGGCTGGACAATGAGCAGCCGATCAGTTCGGAGGCCGATGAGCAGCCGATTAGTTCAGAGGCCGATGAGCAGCCGATCAAATCGGATGGATTAGATCGGTAGTAGAGATCGAGCGGCCGATCAGTTCGGAAGCCGATGAGCAGCCGATTAGTTCGGAGGCCAATGAGCAGCCGATCAGATCGGGTGGCCGATGAGCAGGCGATCAAATTGGATGGATCAGATCGGCAATAGAGATCTGTTGGCCGATGAGCAGCCGATCAGTTCGAAGGCCGATCGACGGATTCGATTAGATCGGATCGACGGGCGATCTGGTTGGCAACGGAGAGCCGATCGGATCGGCAATAAGCAGGATCCGTTCGGACCGATCGATGGATCCGATCAGATTGGATCGACGGGCGATCTGGTTGGCAACAGAGAGCCGATCGGATCGGCAATAGGCAGGATCCGATCGGGCCGATCGATGGATCCGATCAGATCGGATCGACGGGCGATCTGGTTGGCAACGGAGAGCCGATCGGATCGGCAATAAGCAGGATCCGATGGATCCGATCTGATCGGATCGGCGGGTGATCTGGTTGGCAACGGAGAGCCGATCGGATCGGCAATAAACAGGATCCGATCGGACCGATCGACGGATTCGATCAGATCGGCGGCGGCGCAGGCGATAAGACCGGCGACACCTAGTGGTGGCGATCGAATCGGCGACGGGCGCTGGTTCAGAAACGGCGGCGTTGAGGGCGTCGGACCTCGGCAGTCTCTCGCACAGTAGTGGCGGAGAAGGAGATCAGCAATGGCAGCAACAGCGGCGGCGTTTTTGGTTGCGGAAAGAAAACGGATTGAAACCGCTTTGATAGCGTAAAAATGCAGGAATTCTCTGTTAATGTATCAATATATATAGCCAGCCGAGGTGGCTTACACACATAACCGCACAGCTACGTTAACCTACTATAATTACGGTAGACTAACAACTTTAACACAGATTTGCAAAGGATAAAGCTACAACATCCGCAACGAGAAGAGAAGCACATAAGCTGCATCTGCAGCTTCTAGCCCAAAATGAATAGGAGCAATTGCAAACAGCATCACAATCTGGCAGTTGCAGGTGGTTGCAAACGTTTCACAGTTAGATTGCTACCGTCACACGATCGCAATAATGTGAATTGCGCATGAGAAGCCGCGTACCTCAATGGCTCAGATGCGGTTAGGCCGGACCCAGAACAGCTCGCGGATGACCGCCGCGACGATGACGACGTTGAGTACGATGGTGAGCACCGCCCCCGCGACGGAGTGCGGCGGCCGCGCCCTCATGGCCCCCCTCATCGCCCGCTGCCGCCGCGCGTACCCCCCGAGCTCCGCCTCGCTCCACCTCTCCGGCGCCGCCTCGATGACGGCGGAGGGCACGATCGGCGGCGGGAGCTGGAAGGGGCACCGGGATCGCCACGACGACGGCGGGAGGCAGAGCCTGGCGACGCGCGGAAGGAACACGGATGCGAGCGCCCACCGGAGGAGACCGGAACCGGGGCAGAGGAACGGCGGGTAGGTGGAGCCCGTGTGCGGACACGGCACCCGGGACGCGAGGAAGAGCTGTGAGTGGAGCGACGGCGAGTGGGAGGGGTGGATCAGGATAAGGGTCAGCGCCTCTGCCCGCTGCGGTCAGGTGGGGCTGGTGCTCCGGGGAGCTCGGCCTCTGGCTCTCGGCTCCGCCATGGTGGAAGCGGAAGAGGTCGCAGGCGGCGTAGGCTGCGCGCGCGGCGGCGGTTTGCTTGCCCGGCGAGAGGACAAAGTTTGTTAGCCGTTGGCCGTCGCCGTGTATACGGACGTACAAGGTAGATTGCGTCTTCCCTCTGTTTCTCCTAATTTACTTATTATTTTTTAAAAAATCCAACTTTTTTAGGTAGTTCAATTTATCCTATTAATTTAAATATCGCGTATTTAACACTTCAAACTTTTTAAACAGACAAATTATCATGACTCAATAAAAAACAGTTTTATTTCTATATGATATAGACATGACAGTCCAATCAAAAAAAAATTAAAAAGAGTCGATAGGACCCACAAATCTTCACTTCTCTACTCTTTACCTTTCCTCCATCCCCGGCTCGGCAAGCGACGCTGACAAATGACGACAAGGAGGCAGACCTCACCTGTCGCCGCCCCCAGCGCCCCTCCCTCCCTGCGCTCTTTCCCTCCTTCCCGGGCGGCTCGACCACAACGAGGCGGGCCTCAGCCGCCGCGCGTCTCTTCCTCTCTTCCCCTAGGAAGCTCGCCCTCGGCAAGCAACACTGATGAGGGTGAGGCGGGCCTCAGACGCCACCGCCCCTCTTTATCTCTTTCCCTCTTCCCTGGGTTCGACTTCGGCAGGCGATGCCGATGATGGTGAGGCGGACTGCCGCCGCCGCTACGCGTCTCCCCTCGAGACTCGGCGGATGAGCTCTAGCTTTCTCTCCTCTACTCCAGCTTGAATTCAAGCTCGCTTGAGGAAGCCGATGACCCCTTCCCCTTTATCCCCGAGCCCAGTGATGGAAGGGGAAGCCGACGACCTCCTCCCCTACTTGCCGATCCCGAGCGACGGAGGCGCAACTCGAGCTCGTCCATTGCCTCCTTGACCTCAGACGCGAGATTGTTCGATACGGCAAGTTCATGACACCACGTACGGCTCCTTCCTCTGCAGCGTACGATGCTGCGCCGACCGACTGCGTCCATGTCCTGCTCGAGGGCGCCGCCTACTGTGCCACGGCTTCCCTACCTGGCTCGCCTCCGCCGCGTCGTGCGCCGGACAGCCCCTCCGATTTCGCCACCAGCTAATGGAGGTCTCCGCCACCTCCTCACGGCTCCCGTTAGGGGTAGAGAGAGAAGAAGAGGAAGAGGTGGAAACAAGAAGTGGCAGACTAGCAGGCAGGCCTATCAATTTTTATTTGTTTTTAGCTATTTAGACTGTTAAGTGTATGGACCAAAACCGCTATTAAGTCGGAGGATAATTTATCCGGTTTAAAATTTTAATGTGCCAAATTAAACTACCATAAAAATTTAGGGGTTAATTCCGCGAATGATCACGTCTTCTTCACTTGTTCAGTTGCTCACGAGTAAAGATGCTTGCGCTGCCCCTTTTATTCTGGAGGCCAGACCATAGAAAAGCTATGGGCCGTAAAGCCTAATCTTTGAACCAATTTCCCGAACTATACCTTCTCTAATTCCAATTGTGTGTAGGCCTTTCTTTGAAATATAGTAGGATTTCAAAAAACACAAAATATGGAAAAGTTTGAATTAGATAGAAATGCGTATATAAAACAGAGAACCATATAAACTTATGGTAGAAAAAAATGAGATGTGGTATTTGGAACACAGAAATAAGCTAAGTAAGAATCTTGCTAAACAAGCATGTCAAGTGGAGTATATAGGAGTAACATTCTTATTTTCGGCTCAAACGACTAGCTCTGGATTTAGCAAAGAACCAGCTGATAGGATATTCAATTACGAGCACAGCTCCATTGAAACTTTTTTCCTACCTCTATCTAAAGAGTCGTTTCTGTATTTTTACTATGCCTTTATAATCTTTTTTTAGGATAATGGATTAATTAAAACCCGGTCACTACATCATGTACATGGCCATGTATGACTTTATAATCTTGAATAATGTTTTTGATTTAATGATTTTGTCCGATGCCACCACTGCTTCATGTTGTCAATTAGACTAGCCTAATTGTCTTCTATAAATTAGCCACTCGATTCCAAAATCACAAGCCTCCCATTCCACCGCTCCAATTCCTCCTCTCCAAGAAAAAAAAAAGGCGCAAGAGAGAGAGAGGCTTCTCACCTCGGCTTCTCCGATTAGAAGCTCCTCGCGTGGCAATGAAGCCCTCAACCATGTCACCAGGCTACCACTTTCAACCCACTGGCCACGAGATCATCGGGCACTTCCTTGGCACACCATGGCGCTCCACGTCACTTGCTACCTGGAACCTCCATCTAGGAGGGAGGGAGCCGAATGGCAGATGGAATAACTTGTTGATGGCTTCTTCTAGCGGCGGTGCATATGGCTTCCTCTAGAGGCGGTGCAACACCGGCAATAGCCTAAGCACTAGCAAGCACATTGAGACAGAGGTGGGGTGGGGGTTTAGTGGAAGGGGCAGCTTTAGAGGGAGGGCATGAACCATGGAGCCACAGTGATGTGTAGGACAAAGTGGTGGACTGCTGGAGCGGAAGCCGCACAGGAAACCTCATCAACCTTATCAACCTCAGATCGCAAGCCTTTACTTGCAAGCACTGTAACAATATTGACATACATCAGCAACTTAGGCATGTAGCAGTGCTCCTTCTGGATCTCCTCAAAGACCTATATATAAGAAATTGTCGACATTGAGAGGCATCTCAGTGACCATTCCTCGGTTCTAGACAAAGTTTATTCTTGTGAGCACCATTTAGTAATCCAAAATGCATGTAAGAATACAGAAAGTAAATCAATCAGGACAGTTTGCTAAGCAAGGCCATAACAAAAATGTCAAAATGAAAAAAACCATTTAAAGAATCTAATAGCAAAATATCAGCAGAAAAAAATAGATTTTCTGCCAATGTGTTGTCAATTTGTGCAAGTGCGACTACACACATGTGCACCCCGCACCATTGGTGTATCTCTGTTCATGCAACATTAAGTGTTTACATCATCCTTAAATTAATATAGTTCAAGACAAATATGTTAACACAAATATGCTAGTAGCATTTAAGACTCGTACTGTGTCACAGGGAACCTTATCAACATTCTACAATCAACAGACTTATATCGCCTGTTGTGCTCAAGACATAGCATCCGTGGCATATCTCCAAATTATAAAAATCATCAGGTTGGATCAAGGTGAGCAAGACATTTAGGTCATTAGAGGCTAGAACATCAGCACATGCTATCTATGAAGGATGGCAGGGATCTGAACACATAACTAATGAATAGCAAAGGCTCTGCAGTGATAAATTAGAGGATCAGAAACTAGAAAGACAAAATATCCACTCGAGTGCCTAGAACTGTTCAGGAGTAGCGAGTATGCAGTATGCACAGGTGATCACAGATAGTCCAGTAATGTTAGATTTTAGCTGAATGCTCACAAAATTTATGTTCTTCTTGATTCCTCACATAATAAGTATCCCTAAATTAAAACTTTACCAGCTGGGACAGCTGATGAGTCATGAAAGAACAATTGATGCTATGGAACAATTGGTGCCATTTGATATTTCGTTCCAAAAATCATTGACATTTGGTACAATTCTCTGACAACTGAATCACAGAATTATAACCAGCACCAAAACTATTATTACAAGTAAATAAGTCCAATCCAGTACCGCAAGGTAACAGAGTCACACACATAAGGGTGTACCTGGAGAGCGAGGACTGCCTCCCCCTGAGCGGCAAGCTCGCGGAAGACGGCGACCATGTCGACCTTCAGGAGCCGATGGAGCTTCGACTCCACCAGGACGGCGGCGGCAGCGGAGGGGGCGCCCCGGAGGGCGGCGCGCTTGAGGGACCGGGCGGCCTGGATGGCCTCGGTGCTGAGGTAGCGACCTCTCTGCGTCGGCTTCCGGTTCTTGCTCCTATCCCGCATCGTGATGACGGTGGCGGCGGCGGCGGCTCTCCGACGAGCGACGGCGCGGGGAGGAGATAGGCGGAGCCGCGAATATGCGGCCGCGGAGGAGAGCATCGCCACCGTACGTGGGATGAGCACCGGATTGGGATTGGTTGGGCCATCTCGGTAGTCTTACGGCTATGGCCTATGGCCCATGGGAAAAAGGGGGCATTTTTTGTATATTGGCCCTATTAAAAATTGCTGAATTTATCCGTATTAATGATTTTTTTCCATTGCGTGATTGACCCATGAGAATAAAAATACATTTTTGTAAATTTATAAGTTCATTTTCCAATTAGAAATGTTAATTTATCCTTATTAATATTTTTTTGATTGCCTAAGACATACACATACACTGTTACGCACGTACCACTCGTACACCCACGACTATATCTCCTAACACATCCTAACACCAGAATTTGCATGGACTGTGCACATGCATATCACTGTCCATGAGTTCGTCTAATAGAATGGCGCAACAATTATCCTATATTCCTATGGACCACAGTGATCCAAATTCCAAACCTCGTTTACCCACCGCGTGCGTGTGGATCGATGCGGCCAGGTCAGGCCGCCAGACGAGCGAGCGCCTCGCCGGTGGACAGCCTGAGCCTCTGGCAGTCTCCTCCGCGCTGGAGGCGCCGGCGAGCCGCAGGTCGATCACCGGGATCTCCACCATCTCTCTCGCCGCGCGCCTTTATTCTTCACGCTCTCACGCGATGCGACGCTGACACACCGATCAGGCTCGCGCTCGCCTGCGTTGATGGCGCGGCTCGCCGCTTCTATTTAGAGGCGCGCCGTGAAAGGACGCGGGGGGCGAGGGCGCAGGGCGGCGAGTCGTGCCGCGGCTTGTCGGGGGGAGCGACACGGGGACTCGCGGCACGATGGCGAGAAGCAAAACGAGGCCGTTGGCGTATTGCCCGTTTCGGCGAGACAGTCGATGGACACACGCGCCTCGTTTCCAAATCAAACGCTGGCTTTGCTTCGTCATCGCTTGGACCGTCGTCGAGCAGCACGACACGTAGACAGCATCACAGCATAGGCTGAAGTGACACATGGTTGTAGCTTACACTTCACAAATTCGCGGCGATCGGCATATGAGATTGCTTAATTATCCGGTGGGTTGCGATGGAGCTTGGAAGGCACAGGTCGCCATCTCTTCTTCTGTCATGCAACAGTGAAAAGGAACAGTCTTTGCATGTTTTTCTCGTTCAGTAGGCGTAACAATCAGTACCTTATCTTGCACGCCTGTTCTGCTTCTGTTTTAAAATTCGGCCAGGGCTGTTCTTCGCCGCTGGCCCGGCGGAAAAGGTTCTGATTCTGTTTCATTGTCTATGTCTTCGGACGACAAAGAGGAGGCAACGACAAATCGACGATACATTGCACAAGCCGAATTCGGGGACATCTTAGATAGGACGCAATCCCTGAATAGACTAATGAAGTCGTCATCGGTGACGTCGGTTTCAGCACGCTTCTTCGATCTCGGCTCGTAGTGGCTCTCCTATATACGCGCATTGGGCGTAATCCATTCTGTGGCCAGCATTGCAGGAGGGCCCTCGTAAGTTTCACCTGCGGGAGGAGGCAAGGCCACATTACTCACATGGAGACGTCGGAACTCGGAACAGGCCGCCTTGGCGGGTCGCTCCGACGCGACGTATGCTGGAGTTGGGGTCCAACAAAAGTAGCCGGCGCCATTGGCAGCCAGCGCACTGCGCACGCACGCCCGTTCCCGTGGGATTCTCGGCCACGGCCTCGGGTGGAACCATCCAGTGCGCCAGTGGCAAAGCTATAGCAATTTAGCATCGATACTTTCACGTAAGCAGGCAAGAGTGATATCGAAAATAAAATTATGTCAAAATAAGGAACCAAATGGTAATATTGGTTAGTATAGTTCAGTGAAAGAAAAAAAGTAAAACTAAAATCACAAACAAATGATTGCTCAAATTGAAAAACTACGCACACTCTGACATCAGCATCTTAGAAAAAAAAAGATAAGATTACTTGATTTAAACATTTAAAAAACAGAATAACCAATGAGATAAATACATTATATTAATATTGATATACTTTCTAATTTATGGAAGCGTGAGCTAGGGCTCGTGGCGGGCCCATGTCCATGGCGGGGGACGGGATTGCGGGGAATCGGGGGAGGGAACCATCTTCGTCGTCGTACACTGGTACGACGGGCAGGCCGGGCAGCGTTGTAGCACAAGATAAGTATCCATGTGTATGAGGACTCTCAATGCGCTGAGCTTGAGTAAGCCAGACTGCCAAAGCTGGAGAACAACACAAGCTCGAGCCGACTCTACCCAACCGTTTGGCTTGAGTACATGATTACATATTTTAATGATAATTTTTTTAATTAAAAATAATAAGTTTAAGTTAATTATATTAAATAAAAAATGTAAATTATATTATGAAAACAACTCAAAAAAGCCATCATTTTCATTTTGGAAGCTAAAAATTCTCATATTAATTATATAAAAAAATATTTTAACGTATTAAATTATAAAATACAATAACATCTAAAAATAAAAATAAGAGTTGTATATCAAATCTAATTTTACTTTTAATAAAAATTATAATAGTACATATCAAAATAAAAATTAAAGTAATAGGTATATGTGAAATCCTTTAGTTTTATATAGAAAGTATAATTGCATTTATAGAAAATAGAAGATAAGATTTGTATATTAAATCCAATTCTACTTTTTTATCTAGTTTCGTGCAAATCTACGTGAAAAATCTGTTAGTTAATATATAATGCCAATGTATATTAGCTTATCATATAAAAATATAATAATGTATTCTTAATCTACTATCTCATCAAATAAAACTACACATATAGTCAGACCCGTAAAAGGCACAAACTAGGGTCCATAAAGCTCGCGAGCTTTGGATCAACCTCAGGCTCAACTTATTAAGGGCTCTAGCCGAGCTCAAACCAACTCTGAGATGAGACAAGCTCGAACAGCTCACGAGCCTCAAGCTTTTTATACAATCCTAATCTGCATCCAGGTTTGCGCGTTAGATAGTTATACTAGGCACGTTGTAAGTAGTAGTGCAAATATAAGGTGGGGGAGCTAAATAACTTTCGATGGTTTTTTTAGTAGAAAAATATCATTTTTTGGGCCATCTGATGTGCCCTGAGATTATGTTAGGCATGGAGAAAACAGATTTTGCGCGCAGGGATTCCATGGATCAAGCTTGTGACCGGTATCAGGCACCTTCCCCTGAGATATGCCAGTTTTTTTTTTATTTACGTGTCAATTACACCTAATGCTAGTTATAATATGTTTATATAAATGTTAAATATACCGTTTGAATAAAATTTGTATTTCGGTGGGCGAAGTTTATATTAAAATTATCATGTCAAAGCATATCAAGCATATAATGATATAGTTAAGATTGTTAGAATCTGTAACTAAAAAATATTTTCTATAATACAAATCACGGATAGTGGGCCAATGCACGGAGTTAGACCAGGGGCACACGGTGAGTTGGCTTAGCTCGGTGCGAGGATGCACGAGCAGCCCATTGGCCACATCAGGGTAGTGCACGTGGAGGTGAGGCCAAGCGAAGTAGCAAGCCGGAACAACGCACGTGTGAAAGTGAGATGGGCTGGCGATGCGGACATGGCCTAATTGCATGATGTGGGAGTTGCCCAAGTCGGTAGTGGGTCGGTAGTGGGCTGAAAGTAAAAAATGTTTATTTTTATAGGTGGATTTGTAGGAGATAACAAATTATATAATATATTAGAGTTCTAATCAAGGATTTTGGAGATTTCGTGGAGAAATCTTTTGGATGATTTAGAGATAATCTTATAAGTATAATCTTGATAATAAAGATAAAATTTTTGAAATATCAGTGTAGTACTTAATCTCTCTTTCTCATTTACTTTTGTATATACCTACTGATCGATTTTATATTGATTTATTTTTCTCAAGTTTGATTAGTTAATTATTTTTAGATCTCATTTAATCAATTAATTAGAACTTAATTAATTTTCATCAACCTTCTATACAATAATTTTGTTTCATTGATATCTCGAGATTCAGAAGTCCGATTGACTGGTTTTGTTTTTAAATTTTACCTTGTTTATTCTGACAAAGTGTCAGCTCGATCAGAGTTACGAAACTATATATATAATTTTTTTAGTGACGAAATAGTGTTGTGTCTAGATTCTAAAAATATATTTTTTTAGGTTTTTATAATTAGAGAGAAGTGTTAAATTTTATTTTTAATTTTCATAATCATTCACCGCTTCTTTGATTAAATATTTTAGGGTGAGTCGATTATAAGATTGTACACGTGGGTGTATTCATTTAGAAAGATGCTTTGTGATGATATATGGGAAGGTGTGACAAAATATACGTAAATGACTAATTTATAGCTCAGTTATTCTATAACATTATCTTGGTTCGACGTTAGCCCCTGATGATGATATGAGCTAAACTTGAGCTACACAAAGATTAATCGTTGATTTCAGAAATTCCATTTTTCTAATTTAAGACAAACAAGGACAACATAACAACATATAAGCCACCGAGAAGGAACAACGAAGATGAAGATTCTCTCCATCCATTGATGGAGATTTAGCAATAGATGTATCCTGTTGTAAGGTAGAATTGTAAGTATTTTTTATTTTTAATTTTCGCGGTTGTTACCCCTGTAACTTCTATAATAATTGATTATGGCTTCCTTGAAGTAAAGGCTGAAATAAATAATATTATTAAAAAAATGGGGAAAGCTAGGGACAAGATGTCATCCTTTCCACCATGTACGGTATTAGCTCCTCCACTTTTCTGCATGTGCATATCTTCACTCCGCTTCTTCCCGTCCTTTCCGTCCCCGTCCTCTCTGCCCTCATGGCAGATGCAGGCATGGCTGCCATGTTGGGCCTGGGGAAACGGAGCAGGGAGGCCATGAGATAAACAAAGGAGCTCATGAGCTCTACAGCAATCGTGGCCACGGGTTGATCAGATCGATGTTGATGCTGGCGCGGTGGTCAGAGCTAGGAGAGGAGAGCGAGCAGTGGATGAAATAGGGGATCTACTATGACTATTTACCCTCTCCTCTTCCCCCGAACCATGATGTGGAGTAGGTGAGCCACAACATTAACCCTGTCTTTGTCGCTAGCGGGCGTAGCCGCAGTCCCTGACTACGTGGAGTAGGTAAGTTGTGCCCTCTCCTCTCCTCGTTCTTCACTCCATGTTTGTTTTGTCTCAAGCTCGACCTCGCTAATGTTGTGAGTCACTGAAGAAGGGGAAGGAAGGGGCTTGCCCGAGAAGGGTTTTACACCATCTTGCTGCACTGTCGAGGAGCAATCGCCGAACCTAGAAAATGGAAAGAGAATTGATTTTTGGCTTGGTACCTGGTTTGATACTTCAGTACCAGCTTTATACCTATGCGGTGTTACCTGATACTACGTATGTATCATATGTTATACCTACCGGGTATCATCTACATTAGCAACCCAAAATACCAGGTATCATATCTTATTATTATGTAGATAATTGCTATAGATTATGTAGAGATAAATTAAATATTTTGATAAATAAATTTAACATATAGTTTAAAACAAATCGTAGAAAATTTATATAAAAAATATATTTTCAAGAGCGATGAAAATAATTTGTTTTAATAATTTGGTGAATAAGTGAATAAGAGAACATATATGTAAGAGGCGTGTGTAGATTACTGTTGAATTACTTGTTAGTGACAACAAAGCTCCTATATAGAACCAATTCCCTACATGCCTGAAATTTCATATGATCCTTTTATGCCATGAGATTTACTTAATTCCTCATATGTCCATGATTTTTTCTTTGAATTCCCGACGTGCCCATTCATTTAGTTGACCATCTATTTACCATTAGTTTTTTAGAAATTACTTTATTATCCTTGGGATATTATATTACTAAAAGTTAGAAATGTTCCACGTATGAATTATTTGGGTTGTGAAAAATCAGTAAGGCATAAATTATTAAATATGTCAGTTTGAACTTCAAAATTTTGAAAGGTAATTTCATTAAAAAAATTTAAAAAATTAAACTTTGCATCAAATTTGAAAATTACATTTTGAACAAAATGCAGTGAACAAGATTCATCTCAAAAAACAAAGGGGTGGAATTATTTTATCATAATTTTGGTTCTCAATTTCTTGATGAAACTAATGTGTAGATTTAATCATAAATTTTCAAATTTGTTCTTAGATTTTAATTTTTTTTTCTAATTTGGCATTAAATGATTGTCCCATTTGAATTTATTATAAATTAAAAAAATCTAAACCACATATGTGTGAGAGCGTACAATATAATCATTTTACAAAAATATAACGATCAACTGATTAAGTGGACTTGTTAAGATAAAAACTCAGAAACATAAGAGTGGAGACAAAATTAATAAATAAGGAAGAAATTAAGTAAATTCTTACTGACATGTAGCGATTCTCTCTCTCTCTATATATAAACAATGCACGTTAAAGTTACATGTTTTAGATCTCTGTACGTACGTGCAGACCGAGATACAAGTTGAAAGAAAGATAAGATATCCGTACGAATTTCTGAATGACAGCGATACATAGTTAGGTCAATTAATATACGAGCTATGATATCTAACGAAACAGACTGAGCAATATATATGTTAGGTTATATTGCATTCGTTAAACCATAAAACGATCTTAGTACGTGCATCATCGTCTCGTCCCATGCAGCTCGACATGCCTACCCACCGACGGTGGGCCGGCCTCCACGCCGACCTCGTCTCGCGCGTCGCAGACCGCTGCACGCTCCAGAACTACGCCTCCAGCCGCGCCGTCTCCACCGACCTCGCGGCCGCTCTCCCCCATCGTCCTCGCCGCCGATGGCACGGCGAGCAACGAGCCCCTGTCGCTGGGCGTCTGTTCCCTCCACGCGCAGTGCTGGTCCCGGCTCCACGGCCTCCGCCAGCCATCGCGGCTTTCCAGCGCCACCGGTTGCCGCTGCGTCGGCGCGCGCGACGGGTGGATCGTCCTCGCCGCCGATGCCAAGGACGGCAGGAGCGTCGTCTTGATGTTCAACCCGCTCACCGGAGTGGAGATCCCGCTGCACGCGTCGCTGTACGATCCCAAGTACGAGCGGGCGACGTCGACAAAGGTCGTGTTCTCGCCGTGTCCCACGCTGCGTGACTTCGCCGCGGTGAGCATCTGCCGGCCCAACAGGCTCGCTGTCCAGAGGACAACCGACGGCTACTCTTCGACCCTCGTCCTGGACACCGGCATGCTCATGGACGGGGCCGTCCTGGCCGACGTCGCCTTCAGCGATAACGGCAAGGTGTGCAAACCAGTGAAATCGTTCTCATCACGTTAGGAGCCAATTTTAGTTTATATAGGTCAAGAATAGTCCGCTTACAAGATTACAATTTTCAAAGTAATAAAATAATCAGGAAATTACAATTCTCAAAACAACAAAGCAAAACTAACCATATCTTTTAGTTACATTCTTATTCACGCCGGAACCCCATGTGACCGGCGCGAGCACGCCGACGCCTGAGAGATCTGCTTAGATCCAGTACAGGCCGATCGACTTCTCTCCGTGGCTCGAGATACACGCGCCGAGGCCTGTGAGGTTCGATCGGCTCCGGTGCGATGGTGCGGGTGCGGGCATGCCAGTCAATTCGACTATGCAATTGATAAGTAGATAAGACAAACGGGTCAGTCGGATGATTGTTCGATACGAGCCCTCGCTATCGGTTGGCTGTCGATAGGATCGAGCTGGTCATCGACCGTGTCCAAATGACTCCTGCTATCGGCTGGTCATCGATAGGAATCAGGGTGCCCTTCCATCGGTTGGAGAGCCAATGTAGGCGTAGGCAGTAGTCGACGAAGGATACGACGCCTCCAGGTGTAGCGGACGTGAGGCCCTGATCCATCGGCTGCAGAGCCGATGGAGGCATAGGATGGAGATAGCAGCACGAGACCCATTGCCCATCGTGACGGGCTGCTGGCATCGAATCTCGAAAATCGGACCTAACCGAGACAGTACGAAACCGAGGCCAAAGGTGACGGGATGGTGGACGTCGAATCGGACGTGCTAAAGCGAGGGCGAAGCGAACCTATCGCCTAGCTGAGTCGATGAGTGGATGTCTCTCTGGAGACAGACGCGCCTCGGCTGGAAGATCGACGCACTTGGCGTTGCGCTCGAAAGAAAGTCTCTGAAGACCTGGTGCGTATCGGTCGAGGAGCCGATACACTGGACGTGACGCTCAATATATAGATAATTCACCAGCTAACACTCCGATGAAACGCCGTACAGAGACCTATAGGCCTAAAGCTCATTCTACCGTCAGCTGTCTCGTAGGTAAAACCTAACCGATACAGCACAAGACCGACGACGACGGAAAGAGCTTGATAGACCGACAGACCCTGAACGAACGTGATACGATACATCCTATCGGCCTAAGAGGTTGAACCTAACCGATGCAGTCTTAGATAGAACGAGACATATCGAGATAGTGACGAGACTTACCCCTTCGGCGGAGATCGAACCTAACCGATGCAGCCCCGTGTCGAGAGCCAGACTCTGCCGATAAAACCTAGATAAACTAGAGTGGCGATGCGCCAATATTGTATTGATCGAAGGATTGATGATTACATATTTCCAAGGGATCTATATTTATACCCTGGGTTTACAGAGTCCGACGCATTTACAACAACCATCGGACGTTATTTTCTAACAAAGATAAAAAAAATATCTCTAGGAAAATTAACTAACTAAATCTTCCTATCCATATAAGATAGGATAGACTACCCTGTCGTGAGCCATGACTCCTCCTTAAACTCGGTTTTATCCGAATAATCTTCTATTCTGGGACGGAGTCTTTCTTGCTCCAGTCCGATCGACTTCTTTCTTATAGCAATCGGACACTTATATGCTTCAGCCAATCATCTTTACAATCTATCGTTGGGCTTTTTAAATTTTGGTATTAACAATTCTGTTATATCTCTTTTCATATCTCTAACACTACCCCTCAATTACAACTTATCAAAGTTGAGATTGCACCTGAACTTCTCTAACGAATGAGTTGATAGGGGCTTTGTGAACCCATCGACGACTTGATCACCTATAGATACAAACTAAATATCCAATTATTATTTTTTACTATGCTTTCTTTCACAAAGTGATAATCTATCTCTATATGTTTTGTTCTGGCATGAAAAATTGGATTAGTTGACAAATATGTAGTAACTAAATTGTCACACCATAATTGAGCTGCTTGCGGTGCTTGTATATAGAGTTCATTTAGCAAAGATTGAACTCATATCATTTTAGAAGTTGCATTGGCTAATGTTTTATATGCTCACTCGGTACTTAAGCATGAAACTGTTTCCTGTTTTCTCGCACTTGATGACACTACATTAAATCATAAGAATACAACAAATCTACCAGTAGACCTCATATCATCATGACTCCATGCCTAATCAGCATCAGAAAATACACTAACTATAGTTGATTGAGATTTACCTATCCTTAACCTTAGATTGGTTGTTGAGTGAATGTATCTCAAAATTCTCTTAACAGTAGTCCAATGTTCAGTCATCAGTGAATGCAAAAACTGACATACCTTGTTGGTAAATAAGTCAATATTGGGTCTGTTAAGTGTGAGACATTGCAAAGCTTCTATTATACTTTTATATTGTGTTGTGTCCTCATGTCCAAGTGATCTGCCTTTATATGCTGATAACTTCTCTGAAGTAGATAATGAAGTGCTAACAGGTTTACAATTTGTCATTTTAACCTACTTGAGTAAATTTGTTGCAAATTTCTCCTGAGTAAAAAGATACCATCCTTTAATTTATTTACTTATATGACAAGGAAGTTATGTAGCTCTCTAAGATTCTTAAGAGCAAACTATTGATTGAGATCTTTAAGTAGAGCTATAATAGCCTCTTGCATGGAGCTAACAACAATAATATCTACATAAATGAGAATAAAGATAACAATATTACATTTATTATCAAAGAACAAATAAAACCAAGATTGCACAACTTTGTTCTTAGACGAGAATACCATACTCTTGGTACTTGTTTAAGACTATAAAGTGACTTGTCTAGTTTGCAAACAAAACCAGGCTTATATTTGTCCTCATACCTTGAAAGTTGTTTCATGTACACCTTTTCCTCCAGAACACCATAAAGAAACATATTTTATACATTCAGATGTTTAAGACACTATCCCTTTGAAATAGCAAGAGACAAAATAATTCTAATGGTGGTAGAATTTACTATAGGACTAAATGTATCCTTATAGTCAATGATGTACCTTTGCATGAACCCCTTTGCAACTAAACGAGCTTTGTTCCGATCTAAACTTCCATTAGTTTTTCTTTTTAACTTATATACCCATTTGCAATCTATGACATTTTGTTTTCATTTAGCAACGCCATTTTGTTGGTGGGCATGGGACAGGAAACTTGATAAGTGATGCCTATCTATGAAAAGGAGTGTAATTTTTCATATTCACCATGCCTATCAGATCGCAAGGCAACAATTTTCCTATTGAATAACCTTTCAACAAGATTCTGGAATTCATGAAATATCTAAAACACATCATTTTTAAATTTAAGGAGATAGATCCAGATAAACTCATTGAAATCATCAATAAAGTTGACATAGTATGTTTTGCCCCCAATAAAATTAGGTGTTGGACCACAAACATTAGAATAAATAAGTTCTAAAGAAAACTTTGATAGAATAAAGTAACTAATGGTTGTTCGTCATTTAACAAGCATCACAAACTTTATGACTTATGGATTCTACCAAGCATGTCAATTTATTATTACTAATAATTTTTTGAACAATAATTAAAGATGGATGACCTAGTCGGCAATGTCATCTCGCAAGAGATGGTCTGATGACTCCAAAGGCTTGTTTTGGTATAGATTCTAAGGGATAGAGACCATATCGACACCGTCTTCTAAGTAATGTGTTCTTTGTTTGCTGATCTTGATAAGAAAAAGATTAGGGTAAACTTTAAGATAGACATAATTATCACATGTGAAACAACAAATGAAAATCACATTTTTCATAGCCTTTGGGGCATATAAGATGCTTTTTAGATATAAATCATGGCTAGAGGTATAAATAGTGCTATGGCCGATGTGACTAATATCCATATCTAAGTCACTGGTTGTCTAGATCTTATCTGCAGGTGGTCAGCTTATCCAACACGTCCATGATGTGATCAGTTGCTTCGGGGTCTAGGTACCAGTTGCAGCAGCAACACTTTTTTCTAGAACAAAGTTTTCATCGAACCTATATCAATAATCAGCAACAACATGTTCGATTTTACCACTAAGTTGGCATACATGTCGTTTGCCTTCATTGTTGGTGACACCACGACTTGCTCCAGAGTTGTCGCCGTTGTTATGACTGCGGCTACAGCCATGACCGCAACCTCCTCCGTCCTAGGTTAGTGCTCTACATCCACTTTGATGCACCAAGTTGGCTTGGTAGCCAGCCTAGCGCAAATTGTGGTGATTCTCAAAACTAAGGAGTTGTGAATATAGCTTTGTCACCGTTACCGATTTAGGCTTACTAGCAATAGATGATACCACCGGCTTGGAACTTTCATCAAAACTAGTGAGGTTGTAGCCCACCATGTCTTCATCATCCATCGGCTTCCCAGCACCCGCCATTGGTGATGTACTACATAACATTTATGTTTCCTTTGGAAGTGATTGTGAGTGCAATATGCGTGTTAACAGATCATGCACACGTTCGTGTGGAGAGCATCTCGTTGATTACTGTCCAATTTGTGTAGCAATGTTCATGTTCATCACCTGCATGAAGCCGAAAAGCTGCTGATCGGCGACAACCCATTCGTCATGCACTGGGTTAGCTTTCATCATGATCTTGTCTCTATTTTTGACGTTGATCAGTGCCAATGGTGTAGCGATCATGTCGGTGAGATACCTTTTATGGGGACACCTCGTACAATCGAAAGGATTTGTGTTCCACAGATAAAAATTAGCCTTTGTTAACTTCTCGGGGATGACTTGGTCAAAGAACGGATTAGCTATGAATTCGGTGGAAGAACTCACCATAGCTTCACTAGATAGGATTTGGATGTCTATGAAGGAGAGACTCTAATGCTATATAAACTGATAAAAACGTTCTTATTCTGTTAGAAGTCATTGTTGTGTGTTTATATAGATCGAGAATAGCTCTCAGTAGGAGATTATAATTCTCAAATAAGGAAACAATCAGAAAATTTTAATTCTCGAAACAAATACAACAAGAATAATAGAAGGCACGGCACCGTGCACGTGCTCCGGCTCAACCGCCGCCGCCACCGCGGCAGGCTGCGGCCCGTGGAGGTGGAGCACAGATGTCGTCTTCCCCACGCCGTAAGACACCATCAACCGGTTCACGGACGCTAAGAACCTGGTGCCCTACGACGGCATGCTATACCAGGTGTGGAGGCGGCCGAGCGGCGCAGGCTCCGTCCAAGAAGCTGCTTTTCATCTCGGAGAGCTGTCTTCGTCCTGCGGTTTGACCCTGGGCGCCGGCCGGAATCTACGACCAGAAGCTGCCTTTCATCTCGGAGAGCGCTGTCTTCGTCCTGCGGTTTGACCCGGGGCGCCGGCTGTGCTGGGCTGAGTTGAAGGATCTGGGAGGCCACGCGGTGTTCCTCGGGAGGAACGACGCGTCGGCGGTGCGCGGCGACGGCGCAGCGGAGCTCATGAACGGCAACTGCTTGTACTACTGGGACAGCCGGCCAGAGGGAGACTGCGAGGCCTTCGTTTACAATATGGCAGCCAGTGCCAGGACGTCTAAGTGGTTGCCGCTGATGACCGGAGGCGTGTTGAGCCCGCTTTGGTACTTCTTGCCGGCCGGCACGGCGAACATAGAGGCAACCGCCGTGGAAGATGCATCTGAGGAAGGGAGCATCGTAGCTACAGTTTAATGCACGGTTATAAATATGCTAGCTTATTAATTGTAGTCATAAATATTTAACGTTTAGTATAAAATTTAGTCAATATTTTTTAAATTTAATTGTTAATAATTTCTTAAATGCTGATTAAAGAAAAAAATTGGTACACATAAATTTGAAAAGCACAACTGTACTATTATAACTTATTAGATTTTATAAAGTTATTCCAATATAAAATAAGCTAGAGTAGCTCGTTAGTTTCTACTGTTGATCTTTAATTAGATAATGGTTTTTTTAACACAATACTGTTTATGATGTCCCAATTAATCATTTTATTAATTGTTAATTTGGAGTCTATTTATGTACTGCACAAAGTATGTGTGCACATCTCACCATCATATTGTTAATTTGGGACCCATTTTATACCTATGAAAAAGTATTTGATTTGTTTTTTCT
Source organism: Oryza coarctata (assembly GCA_030770085.1). Classification (NCBI taxonomy): domain Eukaryota; kingdom Viridiplantae; phylum Streptophyta; class Magnoliopsida; order Poales; family Poaceae; genus Oryza; species Oryza coarctata. The sequence continues at coordinate 12,322,315 of CM061468.1, forward strand.
CGTGAAAGTCGTAATGCATGGAAAGTTGCATAATAGTCTATTTAAGTACTGCAAAGTATGCTTGCACATTAGTAATTTATTGATACTATTCTGTGTCAATCTGACTGAAGTAGTTCACTTGTTGATGCTAGCTTGTTATCAGAAGTAGCTTGTTAGACAACCTTTGCCTTAAACACCTTGCACTTAGATATAGAAACTCGTTTTGTGGATAGGACACCACGAGCGTTTTGTCAAAACATTCTTGTTTGGACGAGGGTTAACTCTTCGTACAAAGCTTCGGTATATAGATTGGTGGCTCTAGTGGTGTAGTTGTTACTGGAATAGTGATGGTTCCGTCGTGAAGGTAGGTAACTGTAGGCTGGGTTAAATCTTTTGGGCCTAAGCTTTCGTCAAGACTTTTGCTGGAAGTATCACTTCTCAAAATCATCTTCGATAGAAACCTTTGAAACACTAGACCCTACCTGGCGACATCAACTATCAACGGGTGATTCTCGACTATGGTGTTTAAAGGTGTAAGGTTTGACTAATGCTAAAATATCCACTAGATGTTAATGAGAAGACAACATAGAGATATTTTTATATAGATTTAGATCTCAATATGATTAATAGTCCTACTCCTATTCGTATGTATTCGGTAAATCAAATCACACAGAATACAAGGTAGAAATAATCTACCATATCTAACCTATCTAACTAGCGAGATATAGTCAGCAACTAGCAATAAAACACTCTGTAGATATTGGCTCAACATGGCTTTTGTTTAACTTAAAATTAGATACCCTCACCTCCTGTGAAGTCATTATATTTATACCGGTAGATAATTATTTTTTAAGTAAAACTTGAAAAGCTCCTTGATTTATTCTTTAATCAGACTCTACACGATCAATTTCCTTTCTCAATCTTATATACAGACATGTGTATAGGTGCTCACCGCTAAAAAATCCCGTGATCGGGGAGAGACGGCAGCTCGGTCACGCAAAGGCTTAGAAGGTCTGCTTATCTCCAGTGCAGGTCCTTAAGCATCAAAGTTTACGGGCATGCCAGTTAATTTGACCCTACAATTTACAAGTAAGTGAGACGAGCGGGTCCGATACGAACGCTCACTATCAGCTGGTTGCCGATAGTATCGGGAAGCTCTTCGATCGGCTAGGGAGCCGATGTAGACAAGTGTCGATGAGGGGTCGACCGTAGAGCCGATGGAGGAACCAGGGTGAACTCAGAGGATGGCGAGACGCACGGGATCCCTCCAGACAGTCGAATAGTGATTCATCGGCTGAAAAAACTGATGAATGCGCATGCGGCCTAGGCAAGGATTAACACAAGAAGGCACGTGCTACAAAGCCGACGCCGCTCCGGATATGATAGCACGAGACCCGTCGCCCGCCGTGGCAGCGCCATCAACACCGAACCTCGAAGATCGGACCTAACCGAGACAGTACGAGGTCGAGGCCAGCAGCGATGATACGGAGGACGCCGGATCGGCTATGCCGTAGAAAGGATAGGAACGAAACTATCGGCTAGCTGAGTCGATGAGGGGACGCCTCTCTGAAGGCGGGTGCGTATCGGCTGGGGGACCGATACGTTTGGTGTTACGCGTCGTGGGACGCCTCTAAAGGCTAATGCGTATTGGCCGAGGGGCCGATGCGCTGGGCGTGAAGCTTAGAGCATGGATAACTCATTGGCTCAGAAGACTATAGGCCTGAAGCTCGATCTACCGTCGGCAGCCCCGTAGGTTGGACCTAACCGATGCAGCACGAAACTGACGACGGCAGAGGGAGCTTAACGGGCCGATAGGTCTAGCACGGACGTGATGCGATATATCCGATCGGCCTAAGAGATCGGACCTAACTGATGCAGCCTCAGACAGAGCAAGACATATCGGAATGGTGGCGGGACTTACCCCTTCGCCGAAGATCGGACTTAACCGATGTGGCCCCACATCGAGAGCCAAAACCCACTGGTAAAACCTAGATAAACTAGGGTGGCGATGCGCCAAATTTGTATATGATCGAAAGATGTCTTATATGTTTCTAGGGGGTCTATATTTATACCCTGGATTTATAAACAGAGTCCAACGTATCTACGATCATCGGACATTATTTCCTAGTAAGAACAAAGGAAAATATTTCTAAAGAAGTTAACTAACAAGCTAAACCTCCCTAATTGAGTAAGGTTACAATTTACAAAAACAAGCACCCTGCCGTGGAGTCCACGGCTCTTACGTAAACCCGATTTCATCTGAATAATCTTTCTATTTGTAACCGAGTCTTTCTTTGCTCTAACCTGATCGGCTTCTCCACTGTAGCTATCGGACCGTCTTTTAGTCAAGCCGATCCTTTTCCTTCCTTCTCTCGGGCTTCTCAGACTTGATCTCAATTGGACAATCCCCTGTCTTCAAGCCGATCCAATCTTCTACTAATTTGATCGGTTTTTCTACAGTTCTCCATCGGCTTTGTCTCAGTATCTTCATCGGCCGATGACTGCATTAAACCCTCCATCGGACCTCTTAGTCGATCGGTTTTAGTACCATCGGATCTCTTAGCCGATCGGCTTCAGTATTATCAGATCGTCCAGATTTTAGCGTTAACAATAGTTATATAGTATTTTTAGATATGCATAGTTCAGATTTATGTTATATTTTAGACACTGACAATATGTTTGTAATTTTTACCGTTGTGATCTTATCTTTACTAACATCTAGCGACCGTCTTCCCTTCTTGAGTTGGATCCTGCGATGAGGCAGAATCTTATGGTCTGTTTGGTTCATGGCTAAACTTTGCCACAACTAAGTTAGTCAGGTACTTTTAGAGGCAAGCGTTATACTCTAGTCATAACTGTATCACGCCACACTTTTTTATTTTTATAGCCCAAACGTTGTTGACTCGGTTGTTAGCAAATTTTTGCCACTAGTGTGGCGAGCTATTTGAGCGCCACGTAACTGTGGCTAGCCAAACTTATGGCATGGAAGTTTGGTAAATCGTAGTAAGCATCCAAACAGTCCCTTAATATTTTATAACTTTTCTCGGTGTGTAAAATCTGGATTCTGAAATTCAAACCAGGAATGACGTCAACAGAATTAGCATTTACTTATTGAAGGCATCACAGTGAGATAGGAGAGGTGAAAATCTTTAATCTCAACTCTACTAATTGGATCTAGTGATCACGATAAGTCATACCCATTTTGATGGCATTGCCATAAAAACCCAAAGATTCAAGGAACTCTTTGCTACACAATTGTTGTGATTAGTTGTCCTGATTACAAGGCTACGGTTATTGTATTTCTAGACCAGCCATAGCTTTTGCTCCTAATGTTAAGTTAATAATGGTGTAATGACTATGTGTATCAGAGTAGTTAATACAGAAACCATAAGTTTGAACTTCCCTTATGTATTATAAAATAGTTTGTGTGGGGGCACTTTATATACCTACACAAAGTATTTGATTTAGCTGTATCTGTTACTTCATGTTTTTTTCCAAGCATAACACTGCTGAAATTATGTTTTAAGATGGTTTAAATTACCATTATTTATTCAAATCTCGGCTTCTAACGAAGAAAATAAGTTTTAAAGGAGTAAAGACCCTTCCGTCTGACTTATATTAGCCGTATTATATGAAAGTCTAAGCTCAACCAAATCAGCAATTTTTTATTGAAAATTTTAAAACAGCAAGTCGCTCTCAATAAGAAAAAGACATAAAGCTAATTATTTCAAATTAATGTCGGTTCATTTTGTTTTTCAATTTTGTGGCTTAAAACCCACCAGTTTATAAAATATTAGTATGCGAAGATGAACAATTTTTAAAAACATATATACTATTAGGTGTTGAGATATTCAACTACCTGAGGCCGCAGCATAATACAGCTCAGCTACAAGACGGTTCAAATTTATTTTTCTTTATTTTTTTATTTTCTCTTTTTCATATATTTATTTATTTATTCTATCACATAAACCTTAATTAGTCTATGGACTTTTTATGCCATAATATCGATACATAGACGAATAAAATACAGTATAGTTATGTCTTAATAAATCATGCCGTAACGTGTTTAGCCAAACCGTAAGCCGTGCTGACCAGCCGGTCAGTTTGCCCTCGTAGAGTCCAAACAAGCTCCCAACGAGAGAGGCAAACGACGCCAACAAAATACGGGCACTAAACCCAATCCAGCCGACTACCCCGACGACGACGACGAGTCACTGACAGCGCGGGCCCAACCATTCGTGGGCTCCACACGCCATCCAAATAACTATCCATTTCTGAGACCCCACAGCTCATTGACCTCCCACCCCCATTCATCCCCACCTAACCCGACGTCTCGTACACACACCCTCCCACCCCCACCAATCCATCGATCCTTGATCCTTCCCGTCCTCCTCGGCCTCCAACGCGGCTCGGCGCGTGCGCGTCCCCTCCTCCTCCTCCCCCTCGCCATGGACGCCGCAAGCCGCACCTGGCCGCCCCCGACCCCCTCGCCGCCTCCCTTCTCCTCCAGGCCCCGCGTTGGCCCGCCGTCGGAGCCGCCGCACCACCACCACCAGCGCCGCCGGCGCCGCCACTCCAAAAAGCCGAAGCCTCAGCCTCAGCCTCCGTCGCCGTGGCCGCAGCCGGCCGCCGCGACGCGGAACGGGAAGGCCGCCGGTTCGGACGTTGCGGACTTCTCCGCGCTGCCGCCGGAGCTCGTGCACCGGGCGCTGGCGGCGGCGGGGGCCTCGGACGTCGCGACCGCCAGCCGGGCGTGCCGCGCGTGGCGGGAAGCGCTGCGGCCGCTCCGGGAGGCCGCGGCGCTGCACGCGCGCGGGCGCCGCGTCAAGCACGGCTCCGCCGGCGGAGGCGTCGAGGGGCGAAAGGCGGAGAGGCAGCGCGCGCTGGAGCTGTTCCAGCGCGCGGCGAGGCTGGGGTCCGCAGCAGCGATGGTGGACGCCGGGCTGATGTGCTGGGAGGAGGGACGGCGGGATGAGGCGGTGGAGTACTACCTGAAGGCGGCGGAGCTGGGGCACCCCGTCGGGATGTGCAACCTCGGCGTCTCCTACCTAGAAGGTACCGCGGATTCGGCCTACGAGATTAGCTTTCTTGGAGACTTGATCGAGGTGGTAGCTAAAAGATTCGAATTTTAGGACGGATTGGGATTGCTTACGTTCTATACCTGTACACGTTACTTAGTTAGATTTTCTCCCCCAACATGATTAGAACCATTCGTGTTTAGGGCAAGTTTTGACTTTGCTCTGTCGCTGGCGTTTGTCTTTTGTGATTCTTTTAGTAACCTGTAACTTAGTCTGACTCTAAACTAGCAGGGGAGAAAACTTCTGGGTTTGTTGTTCTTGCAATCATATTCTTCTTCGTCTCAAGGAACTGCAACTGATGTTGGTGCCAAATCTTTTGATAGCTGATCCACCCAAGGCTGAGGAAGCTGTTAGATGGTTTTATCCAGCTGCAGCTGCAGGCAATGCTCGTGCTCGATACAACCTGGGCCTCTGCTTGCAGAATGGAAAAGGAATCAAGCGTAATCAGCGGGAAGCTGTAAGATGCCTCCTCTTGTTACATTTACATCTGCATATTGCAAGTTTTCATTGGAACCTAAGTACACAGTTACTCTAGATGTATCCAGTAGTCGAACCAACACCATTTCTTTGTTGTGGTATCTTATTTCTACAAGTTATGCCTGTAGCAAATAGTATGAACTAATTAGAATTAGACAACCTCCAGCTGTTCCTACTTCCTACGTGGGTGGATTTACCAATTTATTTCTGACCAATGGATCAGCATTCCATGGTTTACAGTGTGATATGTCGAAACTGGGGTGACCAGAGTTCTGAGTTCTGGCATAAAGGAGCTTTTGATCTAGTTGGGTTACCTTGACCAATGTAGTCATAAACTCATAATTACACCATCAGGATCAGTCTGAATTTAACTGGTGGTTACAAGATTACTACCAGCAGGCTACCAAACTTCTCTGTAGCACATAAAGTTGATTGTGTGTTTTATTGCCTTGATACTGCTAGCTTAAGATAACAAAGTTTGTAAATGCAGGCAAAATGGTACCTGCGGGCTGCAGAGGGAGGAAATGTACGAGCCATGTACAACATTTCCTTGTGTTACAGCTATGGTGAAGGATTTTCACAGGATCAAGTGCGTTCAAAGAGGTGGCTGCAATTAGCTGCTGATTGTGGTCACAAGAAAGCTCTTTACGAATGTGGTATCAAACTTTGTGCGGTATGTCTTCCACCACCCAATGAATGTCTGGAATTATGGATTAATCTCTGAGAATTGTGAAATAACAATGCAGTTCTAGTTGTTAATTGGGGATTTTTTTTAATTTTCGAATGATTTAACTGTGTTGAAATAATATATTCATTATATATTCCTTTTCTGTTAGTCACCTCCAATTGTACATTTCAGTGTGTAAGCCTTGGCCATGTAAGGTAAGGGGCGTAATGGTTATCTTCTTGGGGTTGGAGGTCCTCTTTGGTGTCCTCGCATAGATACAATCACCCTTACTTAGGATCTGGCTTATTTGATGTCTTTAAAAGGAAGGGACATAGGGCTAAAGCAGTAGTATGAAGTATCAAATCCCTTTGTCAAAATGGTTCAGTTAAGGGCACTTCAAAAATAGAATACAAAGTAGATAGTTACTGTTAGAATTGCCAACAACTTGTATGTTAATAGATAATTTCATGGTAGACCACTAACGGACCAACCTTGTATTGAAGTAGCAACGGTGGTCTGATGCACCACTATAAATTATGTCATCGTCGTTGGTTCTGTTCCTACTGCTTCACCAATGTTAAGTGTGTTATGCATTTACTTTCTCCTTTTTGTGGCATCCTTTTTTTATGATGATGCTTCTCTTATTTAGGCAGGAGACAAGGTCAGGTCTCTTATGTATCTAGAGCTGGCGACGCGCCATGGAGAAGCTGCTGCCTCACATATGAGGGATGTAATACTTGAATCACTTTCTCTTGTGAATGCACAACGTGCTCTATCAGATGCTGATAAATGGCGTCCGAGAGCATTGTATACCAGAAGATGAGTAAACGAGCTCCCTGGCAGATACATCATACACCAACCCCTCGCTGTCAAGAAAAATTCACAACTGAAGGCCCAAGTGAGCTGTATGCATCTGTGGCATGCTTAGTGTACGTGAAATCGTTTTAGTGTGGAGCCGTCACCTTTCAAAACCCTTACCTCGTTGTCTTTTTGTACAGCAATTACAACAGCAGAAACACTATTACTGGAGGTCAAGTGGCAATACTATTGAAGGCCATGCAGTCATGCGCTGATCCAGCACAGGATAGAACTGTACAGTCAATATTTTCAGTTTGTAATAAATAGAAATGCTTGTTTTTTTTCCAGAAAAATGTGTGAATGTAGGCCAAATGCAGTCAGAAGAAATGATGTACCTTCAACTGTTTTTCTTTGAATTGATGGAATGTGACTTTTGAGAAATTTGAATGTTCAAAGAATCTCGGTGCCCCCATACATTTTTTGATGATAATGTGCTAGCGAATAGTTTCTGGTGATTTTACCGCGCTGTATAGTTTTATCTCCATGGATGCTAGTTATGTATGATTGCACCAAACTCACCCCTCGGTTCTATTTTAAATATCACTTTCCCCACGGTGCATCAGCTCCAATTCAGCTCAACCGTCTTCTGCACATGCTTACCTTTCGATCTGGTGTAATTGAGATAATAATAATCGTAAAGGTGAAAGTCTGCAGTTCCCATCGCAATCGCTGATACATCAGCACCCCCACAGCCACAGAATCTGCATATGGCATCTAGTTTCTTCATGGAAAGTATTTCAAATGAGGTAAGCTAACATAAATGATAAGCACTTGACAATGGCTATGTAACACGCTTTTATTTATTAATAGAGGCATTAATGCCATCCCAAAACTTCACCAATCACCAGACGTGGCTCACAGTTCACAAAATCAAACAGCGCACCAGGAAGGTCATAACAGTACAGAACACAGGAATAACACCAGTGTAGCTTTTATTTGGAACAATATAGTGACGAAAGCATACGTGGCAGCGACATGCCAGTTGCATTCCTTCGAAACGAGGAGCAGCGGGAAGCTCAGAGCTTCGAAAGGAGGCCGCCGTTCTGGGTGGCTTTAGGCGACTCGGCTTCCTTGATGTCTGCGTCAGAGGAGCCCGGAGGCACGTCAACTGCCGGTGAGCAGTTGAAGAACCCATGTGGCTGAAAAAAAGAGGTAGTACAAAACACAATCAAGCAATGCACTGAGACTGTAAAACCAGAACAGCGAGAACTAGCTAATCGTCCATCGAACGAAGATAGGAAAGGCTAGAAGAAAAAAGGTCTTCACCATGAGCATGAAGCCGATGCGTTCCACTGGCATGACAGGCCAGTCCTCCAGCCTTGGGATATGAGTGAGCCCAAACACATACCTGCAGATGCAGTATGTGGTTAACAACAATATTCCAAATCATGAACCGAAGAAACATTGCCAATTATTAGTTACAGATGCACAGCAGCAAGTACCAGAGAACAATGTCAGTTTCCTCCAGCGGCCTATCCTTCTTGACCCAAGTAGCTAAACCCTCGTGGATGCGTGGATTTTGGTTGGGGAACTCCCCTCCAGGAAACACCTCGTCGCTCTTGTACTGCGTGACCCAGAGATTGTGCTTCAGGAACCCCGCTCTTCTTAGAAACTTTGCCTCGGGTAGGGACAGAGGCAAACAGTTTGAACCAGGCACAAGCCTGTAACCAGTTGGCTGCCCAGTACGATTAACAGCCCTTGTGTTCCTCACCTGGTCAGATGTCAACAATGTTAGGTAGGAAAGAGAGAAAGATCGGTATGTATGATCCACAGACAGCACAAAATAATGTGCTCTAGTTGTGGTCTAAAGCTATATCTGTCATTAGGATATGCACTGGTAAAACGTCAAGAGTAATGCGACTAATAAGTGCAAACTAGTAAGCACTGCCATAAAGCAGCAAAGTCAATGCGTCATTTCTGAAGAAAGAAAATGGTAAACAGGTACTGGAAACGCTATTATGGTACATCAACACTAGTACAACATAAAATAGATGATACTGAAAGATGATGCTCTTACGATCCAATGCCGCACAGATGAAGGTTCACAATCTCGCATTGCTTGCAACTCAGATTTCAGTAGTTTTTCTTCAGCATAGAAAGCGTTGTTGTGCACATTATGTGTGCCTGCATTTTCGACTTTCACATTTACTTCAACCACCTGTGATAGAAAGCAACGTACCAAAATATCAATCCCATGCCAATTCAAGGAAAAGGCCCTGCTACTGCAAGAACTAAACTGGCACCCATTGTACACAAGTTTCTTGTACAAGAAGCAGGTCTAAACCAAAGTAACATTACGATATGCCTTATTGTGGAACTAGGTGGAAAAACTTCCATTTAGTCTATCCAATAAAATTTTAATGCAATAATTTATTATGAATATTTCAATACAAAGAACTAAATGAAAATGCATAATACACAACCCACCTGATTATGAGCCTCGTTAGGTTTACAGTCAACAGCCATGTCCATACGGGCAACAAAAAAGTGTTGGTGAACAGGTGCATACAGACCAGGAGCAATAGTTGTACCATATTTCCTTGATTCCCCAGGCATCAGAGCTCCCAAACTAAGAATGCCAGTAAGTTTTACTTCTGCTTCTATCTTGCCATCCTATATCCAACAGAATGAACAAATAAATTATATGGAAAAAATATGTGGTAGCAGAATATTAGAGCATCAAAAGATTCAGAAAGGAACCAGATTCAAGTATGAATTAACTAAATCTCATGAACTTTGCGACAGCCAAATTGGAAATAATTCACGCATAACTGTATCAAAATCTATAGAAGGAAAATCAGCCCTTATAGGTTACATCTTAATTGCTGAGGACATTATAAGGAATAGCCAGCTGAAATAATTACCTGATAAAAGTGCCAGTAAAAACCATATTCATAGTTGGCAACTGTGCAGATAAATGAAACAGAAAGCCTCCTTGACCGCCTAACTTCTGCTAAACCAGTTCTCCAATCCTGGTGTTTCCAAAGGATTCCATGGTCTTCCTCATGCAAACACACACAGTTCTCAATTGTTTCCACACCACCCGTAAAATTCGTGAAGTGTGCATCAAAATACTTTATGTAACCAAAGCAGTCACATCCCTACACAAAAAGAGCATATAATAGTCAGATGAAAAGGTTAAATTCTCTGAAGATAAAAAATCACGAAGAACTTAGCAAGTGACCTTCTTAAGAGAATGAGCATTCTTCCCAAGTCCATCCTCTCCAGCATCAAAAGCATTCTTGCGATAATGTGGTTCATTTGGATCTCCATAAGGAACAACCATCTCAACAAAGCTCAGTCTATGGGCTATCGGTCGACGTCCACGGCTCCCATCAACATATGCAACAGAATAGATGACCAAACCCTCTTTAGGGGTGAAGCCAATACGGAAGTTCCACTGCTCAACACCATTGGAAGTGTTATTAATTCCAAGATGAACTTTTTTTGTTTACCCTATAAAAATAGATAGATAAAGCATTACCCAACAATGTACCTTTTGCCATTCCACAAAATATCCGTTAATGCGGAAGCTCGGGCCCTCAGGTTGATTGATAATAAGAGGTTTCAAATCACTTCGATCAACACCACCTCTCGTTTCCCCAGGAGTGTAGTTTCTCAGATGATCTGGCGGGGGGAGAGGAACCAACTTCCTATCTTCAAATTCTATGACAACATTATTCTGCATATCAACAATAACATGGATCCCTTCCACAGGACGTGCATAACCATTCTCCATGGGACTATCACTCTCAGTTCTGCAAAAGATTAGAGGCTTGGCTAGTCTGCGACTGGGAGCATCATCATCACCGTAGTAGCCAGCACACCTGATGATTTAGGAACAATGTTCACATTCCAATTTTTTATATGATGATTGTAAGACAAAACAAAATCAGCCATGAAAAATGCAAAAGAAGTTTCCCAGAGCTAGCATACCAGGCATCTACCATGACAAGCTCCATGTCATCTACACCTCTTCTCTTCATAGCTTCAATAAATGGAGGATAACTCTTGACGGTAGCTTCACATTCAGCATACTCCATAGCATCCTGTGAAATATAGAAATTAGAAATGAGCACCCCAAAAGGTTCTAAAAAACTTCAAAAGAACCAACAGTTCAAATGGTAATACAAGTCTAGATATTGGAAAAGTAAAAAATTGTGTTCTAAAAGCAATAATTGCAGAGTAATTTAAATGTTGTTTTAAAGAAATTTCATGGACTAAATGATTGGAAATTTGGGATAAAACAATCAAAGGGAGGAAAAATACTAAACAAATTTAGTAGGCATACCATTGCAGGCTGAACATCTGGAACAACTTCAGATGATATCACTTTCCCTCTGTGATGTCCACCCCTAGTAGCCGCATGCACCTCAGAGAGTTCTACTATCCAAATGCTGGTCTCATTTGATTGTCTGTTGTAGACAGTGAGCTTGGCCCTTCTAGGAGGCAACCTGCTTGGAATGACAGCAGAGCCTTTGGTTCTAGGAAGCAGTGATGGTTGGAAAGGTGGGAAGAAGTAGGCATCAGCTAATGCCACAACATTCTTTTCTGGCTCCAATAGCACAACTTCAACAAAACGCATACTGTCACGTTCCTGCAAATTCAGAAACCGTATGTCAGCTCCTTATTTTTCAAGGTTGTAGAGAAAAGTATACGAGATATTATTTTGACGAACCTCAGGGGATTTTCCAGCAGATCTTACAGTTGCTACAGCCACCGCAATTTCAGCTGCAGATAATGGGTCTAAAGGGTGGCTTCTCTGGGCTCTTGTCGTTATAGGTATCCCTGTCATTTTTTCCCCATCCAGAACATTAGAAACTGGTAATAATGAAGATGGTTCAGTTAAGACATGGTCTGCTGAACAGGTCACTCAAACAACTTCCAAGAAATTACTAAAATATGGACGCATAGACCAATTATAAACAACCAGACTCCTGCATGAACATACAGACCTCTTCAATAACATAGGTCAAGCATTGACAATAGATAATTTGGCAGGACAAGAGCACCATGCTAGATGTGCTTACCAGAATGGCGAAAGAGACAATTCTTAATAGAAAAGCAGCTGTTGACCTCTCTGAAGCAACAGATAAACAAATGATACCTTACAGTACATATGTTTTTATTATTGTTCCACCAAATAATGCCCCTTGTCTTAGATTTAGCTGTTAATTAGGAAAAATATCCCCCATTCATTCACTACAAAGACATGATTGCAGAACATTATGATCTAATTAGACGAAACACATAGGAGTATCAACTACATTACTGTCGATCATCTCTCCATGTAACACATTCAAAAGTCTCTTACAAAAATATTGCTACTCAGAGAAACTGAAAGTCGTTGCTTGTCTGTCTTTCTTAACTAATAAGCTATGAAGAAGAATTTGCCTAATATGTAACAATATTTTGGACGAGATGATAGTCGAATTTGAGTTTCAAAGGCAAGCCAATATGGGCATTTCTAGACAAAAATTAAGTGTTCAGCTTACGTACACTGCACTTCTTCAGCATCCCACAAGCACTACTACTTTATGATGGCCCCAGCCCCGTAGACCAGCCTGCACGATCAGCTTATGCCTAGTGCCTGGCGCATATACTAAAGTGCAGATGCCATATTGCTGATGGCCCCATGACTCACATAGTCAACAAGCCTATTGGTCCATCGCCAAAAGGACATCATTATCCATATTCAGACATTTTACTTGTTTCCCTATATCAAAAAACTTATTGGTCCGTCGCTAAACAGACATCATTATCCATATTCAGACATTTTCTTTGTTTCCCTATATCAAATCTCACCATCAACCAAAAACTATGCAAGAAGAAATAAAGGAGCTATTATTGCTACTAGTGACCCCAAAAAAAATTTAAGAGGTTGTAACACACGACGACAAAGCAGAAAGCCAGAACAGTAAACTACAAATCCGGACTACCGGAAGATATGTGACAGCAAGTCCCACAAGTAGGCGTCGTACCATCACGTCATGCCCCCATGATCCGTTCATCAATGATGTTGACATGGAGTGCAGACTACCCCTCTTTAATTGCGAATTTGTAAATGGTAGATTAATTCGCCTATGGGTCTAAGCAAATGGAGTGAATATGAACAGTTCGCACGCTATAATCTGCATACTCTGCCTGCATGCATCGATTGAGCAAGCATAACGAGAACACTGTCTGATCGTACGAACTAATTTGCATCTCTGCTTGCATGAGAACGAGAAATCGAGTACTACGCACTTTGTATAATACTACCTGACTACATTTCCCGAACTCTGCATCTGAGCTCGCGAGAAATCGTGATCTCGACGAATCATATCTATCACGTACTCACGTGCCATACCCTGCTTTATGATCCATGCACGGCACGTCTCTTCCGCAACATTTCCCATGACCCAATCAACCAACCACGCCCACTCACACAAATCCACCACGCATCACCACAAATAGCCCTATCCAACTCGATCGAGAAAGACAGCGAGAGAAGGGAGGCGATCCCGTATACCTTTTGAGGAGGCCTTCGCGGTGGTGGGCTGGACCGCGGCGGTGATCTCCTCCATCACGGCGCCGCCTCCGGCCGCCGCGGCGGCGCGCGACTCATCGCCCGAGGCGGCCATGGAGATCTTCCCAGCAGCCGCAGCCGCGGGGGCAGCGACGATCCCCACGCGTGACGACAACCCGGGGGCATCGCGCCGAGCACCGCAGCAGAGCGACGCCTTTTCCTGAGCTGCGGCCATTGGAGCGGATTCGCGAGCTGACCGTGTCCGTATTCTCCGCCTCCGCCTCCGCCTCGCCGGCTCACACGATCTGACATACAGCACAGGCCTCCTCCCCCCCGCGCGCCTTCGTCCTCCTCCCCGGTTCCCCCCCTCTCGTCCCCCCACTCCTCGGCGTCCTCTCGAGACCTCCTTCCTGGGGTTTCTGGGGTTGCTCTACACGGCTCCCCGGCTTAGGGCTACGCGAACCCTAGGAGAGGGAAGGGAAGGAAACCAGGCGTCGTGCGTTTTCTCCTCCTCTCCGCGAGAAGCCAACCAACGAGGAAGGGGGGAGAAAGCCGGTTGCGAGTTTGGAATGGTGGTGGTGAAGGTGGAAAGAAGGAGAGGGGGTTTGGGTTGTCTTGGAGAGCGGAGGCCTCGGAGCTCACGTGCTTTTATAAAGGCAAGAGGGGAAAGGTCGCTGGCCGTGTGTTATGTGTGGGCTGGATTCTTCTGGGCTCCCCTTTTTTTCAAATGCTCCTCCTTTTTCCTCAAATGCTCCCCTTTTTTTTCTCAAATGCTCACGGGTAGCTGTACCCCACCCTGTGATGATCCCCCATACAAAGTTTTGTTTTCTTTTTTTTTTCTTTTCAGACGATCACTCCATGAAAATTTGGCATTTTCGCCAATACGAAATTAAGATTGGCTGTTGATTTTTTTTTTGTTAAACATGTTAGCACCAGCTGTCAAATCAATTGTTTTCGTTTTTTACGATCACTGTATGAAAACTTGCATTTTTCGTCAGTAAGAAATTAAGAAATGCATTTTCCTGTGTTGATCTTTTTTGTTAAACATTTTCGCACCAGCTGGAAATTGATTGTTTTCGTTTTTTGTTCCTTTGAGACGATCACTCCATGAAAACTTGCATTTTTCGCAGTGAGAAATTAAGAATGGCATTTTCCTGTGTTGATCTTTTTTTAAACATTTTAGCGCCAGCTGGAAATTGATCATTTTTGTTCAGTACATGAGTGCAGTAGTATTTTTTTGGATTTTGTGGTGATCATGTCCGAAGGCGAAGTTGAGGTTGATGGCTAGCTGATCACTGTCATTTGGGCTTGCCGTGTTGCAGCCTTGTTGAAAAATTCATGGTATCTTCTGTATCTAAAGCTGTGGAGTGCTTCGCTTTGATATGTCCCTGTACTAGCTAGTGGTTATCAAGGCAAATAATGCAGAATTATGATCTTTTTTCTTATAGTTGCTGGCCTGCTGCTTATGGATTTCTATTAATTATATATAAATATATTTGCTCTGGATACTTTTAGTGATGTGACTGAAATGATACTTCTAAGAACCGGGAAACCGATTTTTGTGGAATTGTGGGTGCACCGTGCACGTCAACAAGTTGGGGAACACGAGAACCATATGTCAAACTTTCGCTAGTCCTGGTCATTCATTAATCGGAGGTATATTTGCCCATCTTATTCGAAGTGGCAAGTCGATACCGTATATATACTATATGGGTTATATAAAAGAATATTTTGGTGGCATGCTATAAATAAAATCTATAAAGGTTGGGTCTCAAGACGTGTATTAAACCTGTAAATTTTAGGATCTGACACCTCTCAAGGTGACGTGCATATTGGGATTTAGTACTGCTTGTATGCATGTGATATGTGATCTCAAATGCCGTAGACATATAATTTGCAAAGACTGAATTAGTTGCAACTATCTATAAGCGACAAATCATGGAATCTTCCCTTTTAAAACGTCTCACAAAAATCATAAAGGGCGTGATATAAAGAAGATTAAAAAACTTAATTGGCTTCTCAAATTACATATATAAACAGCAACTAGGTAGCACTGGTCATATTCACGCACCACAAAGCACTTTTGTCTGCCCTGCTTGTCATGTATCCGAAGAGGAATATTGCCGCATGGCAAACGCAGACACCGCAACCAAATCCTAACGGGTTAAAGTACTGAGTGTTTTACTTCACGAGATTCCTGCATCGATCCCATTAAGTATATACTCCTACAAAATAAATTAAGGTTAATTAATTAATTTGGTGTGGCACGTGTGAGTACGCGAGCCGTGAGGCGTGAGAGCACGCATGCGCGG
Source organism: Oryza coarctata (assembly GCA_030770085.1). NCBI lineage: Eukaryota > Viridiplantae > Streptophyta > Magnoliopsida > Poales > Poaceae > Oryza > Oryza coarctata. The sequence continues at coordinate 12,338,194 of CM061468.1, forward strand.
GCGCCGAGATCCATCGACAGCGACGTACGGGAGCTGAAAGCGTTCTTATCATCTCAGGCTCTCCGCCGGAAGCAAAACGAATCAGGATGCTTGTGCTCTTCTCACAAGCCTTACTCGGTTACAACGACGTCCTGTACTAGGCGCCGAGCGAATATTTCTGTAATGCGTGCTGATTAGGACTGGAAAATTACTGGAGCACGTCGCCAGGGCTTTTGAAACAACCCCTCCGTTCTAAGATAAGTAACAACTTTAAAAAAAATAAATAATAGATGTTTATAAGTTAAAAAGTGATCAGATAAAGACAGAAATAAATTTAATTAAGAAATAGTATGTGGAAGAACCAGTCATCGCTTATTATTTATTTTAGGATGAAAATATTATGTCCCTGAATAGAGATTCTACATTAATATGTCTCATTAATCATTTTATATTTAAAATTTTCTTTATCTTATCTTAATTACCGTACTTTCTACATTAATTTCTCTAAAATAATCTAAAATCTTTATAATCTTTATGCATAAATGTATAAAAGGATGGATGGAGTTTAGAGACGAAATTTTTTGATTAATTTATCAGGTGTCAGCGCTGTGTCAAGGACTGATTTCCAGGAGAGACGTATACATGTACGCAAGGGTGAAAATAACCATGAATCCATGTGCCAAACACGAGAACTTGTTTGTATCGGCGGACACCATGGAGAGCCGCACAGGCTCGCCGATGCATGGTAAGAGTATACTATGGACGATGCACCCTTTCGTAGTATATCGGTAGACATCGATCGGTGGGTAGTAGTTGTGGTGATGTTTGTAATTAAAATCTTGGGTTTATCAATGTTTTACATGTAACTTCATTTTGTTACAAATGTAAAAAATTGTATTAATATACTACTGCAACGTGTTAGAGTGTAAGGTGAATTAACGTTTTCAACATAAAATACTCTATAAAAAGAAAAAGAAAACCACCCACCGACCAACAAATATATTATTTCAATTAAAAATAAGTATGCTCTTTTATCTACATGTGGTACAATAAAAGAATAAGAGAATGTTTATATCATACAAATTATTTCTCACCCCGCCATGCACGTGGAGTCCTGCAGCACCTCGGAGATTGTATGCTGCATGCATCCATCCCGACTTCTGAGCCATGCACGTCGCAGAGGTCATGCATTCCGCTTCTTGGCATTGGTGCATAGATGTTATACATTGATCAATTTTGGATGGAGGGATTTTTTTTTCAAAATATCAGATTATATCTTGGCCGAATTAAGTTCTTGCGTAATCCTATGGGAAAATTTTGAGCTTTGATGGTTTCGGGCCTTCGCTGAAACCATGGTGTATGGCTTGGAAATTTGGATAACGATAAGAGAGCTATCTGATAGGAGCTGGCGTGTATGATAGGAGCAGCCACTAGTCGATCACCCGCCACAGCCTCTTCAACAGCTCAGTGTTGCTCGAGTGCTCAGCATGAGGAGACTGCACCCACAAGATTTTTTTTTAATAGCTGCAGTAAATATATCGGCTACCTTTTCCCCTGACGGGCCACATCACCAGGGTCCGGCCTTTGAGGGAAAAGCGTGGGATTCAGTCGCTCTTAGCAGCAGAAGCCCCCCATCTCTCCCCGCTCTTGCTCGCACAGTAGAGTCACCAATGACACGGTGGGCCCACCACGCATTGGACCCACTACGTCAGTGGCGTCCCTCCGATGGGCTGCGCGTGAGAGAGGAGAAAGCACCAAAAGCAAGTGGCGGTTCGTGCGTGGGCTCGCGCGCGACTGCAGCGAAGCAGGCAGGTGCAGCCGTGGACCGTGGTGGCGTCCAGCGGTGGCGACCGCACTTCGATCAGGCAGCGGCCCGGCCGCCGGCGGTCGATTGGTTCCTGGGTTCACGAGTGTGGTAAATTTACTATGATATAATTAAATTTTAAGTTTACTATACCTATAACATAATTAAATTTTTCTATGACTATTTATAGATTATCTAATTACTAAATTTTACTGTGCTTATGCATGTTTCCTATTTTTTTATAAATCCTTAATTTTCACTGTGTTATATGTATACTGGCTTTTACCTATAACTATTCCTATACCATAATTCAAATTTCTTAAATTTGTTACCCCTATATTATAGTCAAATTTAATCAATATAAATTTTATGCCTATACATGTGTCATAGTTTTTTTTTGCCTGTTAAAAATAACGGAGGGGCCGTAGCTGGCGAAAAAACAGTATATTTCTCTTTAAAGTTTTTAAGGATTTATTTGTAAAATATCTTTTCGAAAATGGCTAAAATGTTAAAAATGGGGCCCCCACTGCGCCTGCGTGTGTGCGTGTGCCACTTTGGTGGTGGGTGGGCGGACGGGCGGGCGGGCGCGTACGTACGTTGACAACATAACAGCGATCTGCCCGCGACGTTGATCGCTCGAAGCTGGTGCGCTGGCGTTGCTGTCCATCGATCGGCCTGCCAATTGCTGATTTGCAGTGCATGGGGGTGGCTTTCTAGGCACAGTTGGAAAGCGAGAGAGAGAGAGAGAAAATCGTCGTTTTTCGTGAACATGATTCTCGCACGGATAAATAGTATATTTTTATTTTAAAAATATATTAAAAAGTTGTTTAAAAATTATATTAATCTATTTTTTAAAAAAATAAAGATAAAAAGAAAAAAATTATGTTTTTCACGTGCTAAACTGTATGATTTTGTAAAAAATTTCTATAAAAAATTACTTAAAATTATATTAATATATTTTTAAATTTAAATTATTTAATATTTAATTAATGTTACGTCAATATTATGTCCGCTCAAACTCACCCACATGCTCCTTTCGTGATTTAAAATAAAAGAAGAAAGAAAAGAAAAGTTCTCCTTCTCCCTTTTCTTTTCTCAAACTCACCCTAGCCATCAAAGATGCTCCTTTCGTGATTTGAGATAATAGAAGAAAGAAAAGAAAAGGATATGTTTGTTCTGATTCATGATGCATGCACGGACCGTTGTTAATTGCGGACACAAATGCTACTAGTAATAATTAGTACTTAAATTTGTGTCTAGTGCGGTACAGCGGTAACGCCTCTGCCGTCATCCCGAATTCAGGATATATCTACGGCTCGTACGTACGACCGTCCTTATGCCTGAATACTACACGGAATACCCGGCGACGCGTGAAGTAATCAGCTCAGGCCAAATCTGTGATGATCGCTGAAAGCTTTTCTGGTGATCGATCCTGTACCGCTCTTGGAAGCTGACTTGGCCAGGCGTCAAATGGCATGCCATTTCCGGATAGATCAAAGCGAGATCACAATCAAAATCCTCTCATCATGCGTTCACACTTGCATCTGTACGATAGTAAAATATTAATTCCGCTTCTTTTTCGAAAGGTGCCGACTAATGTAACTCCAAGTGTCCAACCTTGCTACTAGTACTAGCAGATGAGAACGACACGGAAGGAAATTTTACAGGACCTTAGTCCTTCCCCCATCGGAAAGGTTCCATTCCATAAGGCGACACGTGTTCGTCCGAATCTCAAAGTGAACTTTCTCCTCATTGTCTTCTTCCTCGCAGACTCGCCGCCATCTTGCACTCGATGACGACCGCCTCATCTCCACCCCTGCTATCAGCGGCGACGCTACGTTACGCTACCCTGATGCACGGAACATAGGTAGATTTTCGTTTTTAATTGCTAGAACCCATATATATACAAGTGGGACACCCATTAGCCTACCTACCGGGACACCGGGAGCTCTAAGCTGGTCAGCCCGTAGCATTGCACAACGAAGCACTGCAGCAGCCTATATCTGGTCATGCCTCACGCGGACTGATTTGAGGTGTAGCAAACCATGCGAGCAGCATTAAAAAAACAAGCCCATACAAGCAGCCCATATATGAGACACTAAGAGCGTCAAGTCTAGATAGTAAGGTAATCACGTGGGCTTTGATAGTATGACCTAGAGCATATGATCGATGAAGGGGGTTCTGGTCTCCAAGCTGTTGCGCAGCATACAGAAAAAAAAGTGAACTCGAGCCGAGGATGTTTGGTCTTCTCTTGCGCCACTGTATGATCGTCGGCCGCCTAGATGGTTAGGAGGAAAACTATACAGCAAGTCATAGATAAAAGATAAAGACATAAAGTTTGGGGGCTTTTAAATTAAAGGTATTTTAAATTTTATATATTTTCTATCCTAAGGATTCAATTTGATGGGTTTTTCCTTAATTAACTTATACCAAGTAATAAAGATATAGTTTGAAATAATTAGATTATAGTTAAAAACAATATAGTCACGCGCTTCTATATGTCTAATTTTTTCAATAATTATTATAAGTGGGCAACTGAAACATTCTCTTTAATAAACACCGTACAATGATTAGAAGTTATTAACTTACTATTGGAAATAAAACTATTTAATACGTATAAAAATATTGATAATCTATTGTAATTTAGTATTGTACTTATTATACATGAGACACCAGATCATTTTTTTTCTAGATTCGTTCATGCCTGCTATGGCTCATCCATGACACAGCAGCACTGCAGCAGTGGGGAGAAATTTGTCCCGTAAAACTTCCTCAAAATTAATCTGTAACTTACTTAATCCTCACTTCGAGAGGTTTGGTTCAAATTTAAGTTTTAACTTCTTTGATTCTCAATTCGAGAGATTTGGATAGGTAAAACACAAGTGATATGAAATATGCTTGTTCTGTAGAGTTGCAAGAACATAACGTCAAAGGCTCAAAGCTGCAATATAATGGTGTTTTTGTTTATCAGAGAAACGACCCAAACTAAACAAAACGAACAACGGAACAAGTATTAAACAACCAGAGGAGAAACTGAGCTACTGACGCAAACAAAATTGTCTCGCGGAGAAACTAGTCCGGATTGCCCGACCCGAAGCTCCACCGGCATTCCCGTTGGTAGCGGTCGCCGGCAGTCGTGGTCTGGCGTGAGTTCACCCCGGCGGTTGGGCTCGGCCTCGCTGGCGCTCGCCGGACAGTCGGGCACAAGAGCAACGCCATTCATGGCCAGGCACACACTCTCGGAGCTGGACTCTGCGTCTTCCTCGTTCATGAGCTCGAGCCAACGTGACAGAGCGGGAGAAAGAGGGGAAAGCGCTTGAGAGGCGAGGGGTTGCTTGCAGATTCGTGACAGACACGTGTCGTGTAGGAACCATAGTCTTACGGATGAGGGAAGGACGGAAGTCCTACGAAATTTTCTTCCGAACGGCACGGATTAGTGCACTCAGCATGGCATGCCATGTAGGAATCCAATGCTACTATAGCTCCGATCAACCCAGCTGTTTTTATATTTATTTATTTTATAATTTATAATGCCATGGAGCCTTGCTTGATTGATTCGAACAAGGTGATGGATGCCTCATCCAGTCGATCCTTCCTGCATGTATGCTTAGTAAGCGAGGTTGCCCACTGTGGCACAAAGCTGTGACGCCTGAATATTCTTCTTTAATTTGGAGAAATGAAAGCTCAGATTCGCGATATAGAACGACAAAGTGTATGCTGCTGATCATCGTATTGCGCCTCATCAGGCACGATAAAAAAAAAACACGCCGAGGGGCCGGTGGATGATCGATCGGCGACCGGTCTAAAAAAGAAGACGCAAAAACGGTGTGCGCGAACACGCATACGTACGTACACTAGCTCCAAATATCAAATGCCAATCCAATCAATATCCAAAGACCATGCGTGCAGCGTGATGCACGGCGCACCGGGTCAGAATATATTGGATGAAGCGTCTGCACTCATGTTGACATCGATCTGCCAAAGTGCCAATATGCAATACGATTCCATCAAGTAGAGGGTAAGCATGGATTGGCCTATGGATAATCTCTAAATACTTTTACTTTATTTAGTCTAACTCAAGACGGTCATAGATTAGCCCGTGGGCTGTCCATCCCTACCACCAAGCAATCCGCATGAGCAGATCGGGTCATTGGTTGGAGTGGAAGCTTATTGTGTTTTTCTTACTTCAATCCCCTCGCTTTCCTCTCCTTTTCTCGTTGCTCTTCTCATAGGGATCATTTTCCCTCTCTCGTTCCTCTTCTTATAGGGATCGAGCTGGTAGGGGGCTAGGGGCTTGGATCCGCCCCCGGCAATCCAGAATTCCGGAGTACGTCGTGCTGCACAGCTGGATGCATGGATGCGTTTTGTTACGGTAGCTAGTGCTGCGCGATTGCGTTGCACGGTCCACGAAAACGACTCGATCGCGATCGGCGACGTCGGGTGGGTGGGTGAACGACGTTACGGATGGTCATCGCTGCTGTGGCGCTGCCGTACGTGCTTGCTCGTCGGCCGTGGGTGTGGGGTCTTGGTCACTCGCACGGGCCTCGCCGCCCATTGGCCGGGTGCACATAGGTACGTGTCGGAGTCTTACCGTGTACACGAGGATGGTCGCGCCGGCTGGGGGCTATGTACAAGCGCGGGCCGGTTTCGTTGCCATTTATGGGCTTTTCTGTTTTGGACCGGAACCTGATTTCTTAGCCCAACGTCGAATTTGCTTTCCGCAAGCGGGGCAGAAAACCGCCATTTCCCGCTGCGGCATTGTCGTCGAGGCGCCAAAACCCTACCGCGCCCTTCCCCCCGCGCGCGCCATCCTCTCCTCTCCCCTCCCAGCCGCCAACGAACTGCCGGCGACGAGATAGAAGAGGGGTCCGGGAAGGAAGGCCGTCGATGGCGTCGTGGTGTGGGGACCTGGCTGCGCCGCCCCGCCTCCTCGTCGCCCCTCGTGAGTGCCCCCCTCCCCCCAGGCCTTCCTGACCCCGGCCCCGCCCTCGCCTTGCTGTCTCGTTTGCTGGAAGCTCGGATGTTTCAGGGCGGCCTGTGGAAAATGTATTGCGATTACTGATTCTAATTCCAAGTCCCGATTGGAAGCCTTTCGTCGCAGCGATTCGCCCTCATCTATAATTTCCCCGATTCATTTGAGTTTGGTGGATTTATGTGGTTTGGTTGAAATACCAGCGGATTGTAATCCTGTGCAAGCTGAAGATTACCGCCAGAGTTTGGGGGTTTGGGGAATTCTTTTTTGTTTATTGTGGGGGTTGGGGCGTTGGGCCTTGGGGTCTTTTAAACTCTGGATTACGGTGCCGTATTCCGCAATGAGGGTACATGGAGGAGTTTCACATGTATAATCACATCCCATTTTATGTTTTCCTTGCAGGTCCTGCTGATGCCAACTGTCAAGGGAATGTTTTGTCTCTTCGCCATCCGAAATCAGGTGCTCTTATTCCTCCTTACTTTATTTTTCGTTTCTGGTGTAAGCTCTGCACTAGTATTGTAGACAAATGTGATAAACCTGTCGCCAACTTAGGATAGTCGAGTAGCTTCAACAGTTTGCATTTACCATTTTACTCTTGCCTCGTCATCAAACAGATGAAGAAACAGGGTATCTGTTCATTGATGGTCAACTTCATGAATTCAATTGGTTTAAGGAGCGTTTTGGCTCTTGGTTCTTGGGAGATTATGTATGTGAAGGTACACCAGGCACATAGCTATGCAGCTGTCATTTCTAACAAAAGTTTTTATTTCTCTCTTAATGGTAAGGTTGTCTACTATTGTCATTCTGTGTCCTATAGGAAGTCATTTTTTATAAGGTTTGTTGCCCTGCCTCTGCAAATCGCCCATTTAGGTTGTATTAGCATGTAATTGAAATGTGGAGTCAGTAGTAAGGAACATGATGGTAAAGGAATGGTACTATTCTTGTTTTAACACATCAGCATAATAATTACCCAGCACAATTTATTCCGGATAAAGTTGAGTAAATTAAGTTTTTGGAAAACTATCTTACTGCATAGATTTTCAAAGCCTGAGTTTCTTATTGACCTGCTTTCCTTCCTGTCTTCCTGACTTCTTGTAGATGGCAGCCTCTACTACTGCACACTTGTTGATCCCATTTTTATTCTTCTACCAATTTTGAAAGCTGCACGAATGTCGGTATGCTCAATTAAAGAAAATTATTTCTTCTAATATGAAGTTTTCATTCAATATATATTTTCCTGTTTAAAAGTTAGTCTCTTAAACAGCTTTACTGTGCTGCAGAATGGTAAAGATCCAGGAAAATTCAGGCAACTGGATGAAATATTGTATGTTGAAGGATATCCTGGATATCAACACCTCATGGGTATAGCAGGAAACCATATTGAACTGGTTTGTGAGGTTAAAGGTAGATGTTTGTCTTGTATGTTTGTTCTGAAGTTAAATGTTATATGTAGTTAAATATAATATCAAATTGCTGTCAGAATGTTACCTACTAGAACTGGCAGCCTGGTGATTGTACCTTTTCACCACTTCATTACCATGCTGAACTGAAACATTTATTATGGGATATGAGTGTTTATTTTTCATTAGTACTTTCATGCGTGTTCTGTCACAGAACTGCAGAAGAGAAGTTTTACTTAATCATTTGACATGGATCTTTCCTTTCCTGCAGAAGTTGCTAAGGTGAAGTTCTTTAGGCTGGACGATTCTAAGGTCTTATCTTGGTTGTGCTGCAAGGTAGCTTGTGTCAATTATTATATCTAGTAACTTGATTTACACCATGTTCTTCTGCCGATGCTTATACTTATCAGAAGCCAAACCACCTTTTATCTTTACTTTTCTTTTTCATATTACAAAAGCAATGATCTAATCTGCAGTTAGGGTGGCATGTTCCTGAAATGGATTAGGAAAAGAGTCATTTTATTGTTGTTACCCTGTTTGCCTTGAATAAGGAAGCAACAAACTGAGTACAGCATTGAGAGAGTTAGTGGGCTAAATCATAATTCTCCCACACCATGTTTTGGTGTTCATTGGTTACATAAATTATGTGCATCAAACGTTAGTCTTTAAGTTCACTTTGGTTCTGAAGATGATAAATAACGCATTAAATTGTACAACAGGCCCTAGTGAATATCCTATATATTTAGGAACATGAACGCACATGACCACTCTTGTAAATGTCCCTATATAGGCGTCAGAGGGTAGTGGCTGCTGTTTGTAGCATTCTATACAGTTGTGCCGCAGAGGTTGGCTAACCTTCTACAATTAATATGACGTATGGTGTCTTTCATTACTGATTCATTTGTTGCATATTTCCTGCCCTTTTCCAGTTTAACAAGACATGCCATTTCACTTAAAAATTAATTTTGATTTAACTTCATTCTTATAAAAAATATAGCTAGGTGTGTGGTGCCCACTATAACACCACTGCTATATACTGTAGCAACACTTTGCCACCCCACGTCTGCTACATGCAACTCAAAACAAAAGACAATAATTTTGCACGATTAACCTAGTAAAGTTTATTATTATATGCAAGATGCAAATGCCACACTGAGATATCACTTAGATTTTCAAAAAAATCATGCTGCCTTGCCAATTCATCTAAAAGCATTTTTTTATTCACGAATGAGACAAAAAACATTGAAATAACAGTTTGTCTTGGTAGCAACAACTCTGAGCGCACACTTCATGTTCCATCATAATCTCTGTTTTGATATGTGCTTTAGCTCTACTTAATATTTGTGTGTGTGAATCTTGAATCATATTGATCTCGTTACTCTGTTGTTTCGAACATACTCTTGTTAATCTCATATACAGGTACACAATCTAAAAGAGATTTTCCCCAAGCTGGGCAAAAATTATGCTGCACAAGGAGAAAAAGAACTATGTATGTCATTGTAACTCTTATTTTTTATAAGTCTAATATAACTTGATTAGTCTATTATAAGAAGGATATAGCTCCTTGTAAACTTATGTTTCAGTTTGTTTTTATGAGTGTCATCTGATATTCACATGTAAACAAACAGTTAACCATTGCTAAATTTCACAATTATATGGTCAAACTGCTTGAAAATGGATCTTTGGTGTGATTGACATCCTATTGGATCACTTTTGTCCCAACCTTAATTAGTGAATCCACTTTGCATAACAAAATTGGCCGAGTAAACTTAAAGGAGCTTTGCTTGTGGTGATGGGTCTCTAAAGAAAGGGATAGATCAAATTATTTTAAACATTTTAAGTAAATTTATGTAACTTCAATTCAAGATTTTGCATAGAGATTAAATTCCTGAGTTACTTTTGAAGCACAACTCATGAATTTTATGAAAATGTAAATCGAGCTGTTTCCATTGTTTTGGTTACAGTGAAGGATGCCGTCCAAATAATTCGTGAGTACCTGAACGATGAACCATGGTTAACGCTACTCTGCAAGAAGTTGCAGTAAGACTTCTCCTTGGATTATGTTGACTATGCATTCTTTTTTTTTTCTGATTGACTATGCTTATTTCTGGGCTAAATCTGATTGACTATGCTCACGTTGGAACAATGCATTCACCGCAGATTGGGTATCAAGGAGATCACTGAAGCGAACAAAACTAGCGAAGCTTCATTCTGTGCAGAGAATTCTCCTGTACCTTTCCGCCCTGCTGAGGTAAACTCCTTGGAAGATGATCAGGGTTTTGTACATCGGTTAACTCATGTGCTATAAGCTCATCAATTGTGTCAATGCAGGAGAAACTTGGAAACAGTAGCACAAGGTCAAGCAAAGGGAGGCCAGCAAAGAAACAAAAGGCTGAGGTAGAATCGAAGAACATCAAAGACATGTTCCGAAGGGTCACAAGGAAAGGAACATGATCCTATATGATTATATGACTTGGTTGTGATTTTGCCATCGATAGCAAAGTGAGGCGCTTCGTATTCTTGGGGAAAGCTGAGGTTGTCAGGTTAAAGCATTGTTTATGCTGCAGAAGCATTCGTGCAGCTAATGTAATTAACTGTTTAAGGAATTTAGTACTATCTCCGTCCCACAATTAATGTATTTCTAGATTTTAAATTTGTCTCAAAAAAATACATTTCAAGAGTAGTTGTTCGATCAATTATCTTTTATTTAAATTTCTTTCTATCTTTTACTTTTAACTTATTTAATAAGAGGCATTTAGGTTATTTTGTTTTTCTAATAATTTGCCTCTTGAGTGTTATAAATACATTTATATTGGGACGGAGGGGGCAACTCTTTAAATTTAAGTTTGGTAGGTTTGCAGTTTAGCATAGCAGGTGTATATTTAAGTATTTGAGAAAGGAGCCTTCGTACCATCGCACTGAAACGTATCTGTACCTTATAAATTAATTTTCTTGAACATCTACTTTCACCTGAGTAACCTGAAATGGATGTTAATCTTATTTGTCAGATCAAACACTTCCTACTTAGCTGTCAATCACCTCATTATCTTACTACCCTAATACTACATATACGTAACCACCAGTATCTAATGTTTTATTTCTAACTCTCAACCAATCTCTATTCTTATGAGTTTTGGCCTTGCCCTTTAAAATGCATTACTAGTTTATTAAATAAATTACTTTTAGATGGCTAGGATTTGCTCAAGATTCGTTCACCAGTTACAAACTAGAGTAAAATTTAAATTACCTCCTCTCCCTCCCTCCTTCCGACGAAAGGGCTGAGGCGAACGGACACTGCCGTGGAAAGGCAGAGATGTGGGCTTTTACTCCTGGCCTCCGGTTCATGGGCCGATATCTTTGCATCAGGGCCGTTGTTGACGTCATCAACTCCCCTACCCCAGTCGCACTCACTCTCCTCTCCCCGCTGCCAGGGCCGATCCACTGTCCTCCCCACCCCACCGGTGAGTTACCACGCTGCGTGGCAAACCCTAGTTTAACCGGCGCGGCGTCCGGCGACCGGACACTCGTGCAGAGGCGCAGAGCGGCAGGCGGCGTCGCCGAGGGCCATCGACTCCCGCGGCAAGGGCGAAAGGGGGAGTAAGGCGGCACGCGTCGAGGCTCCCGCGGCAAGGGCGAACTAGGGAGCTGGGCGGCACACGCGTTGAGGTTGGTGGTGGTCCGGCGTCCGGCGAGGTGTGGCCGTGCCCGGGTAGGAGCGAGCGAAGACGAGGTCGTGAGCTACAGTATTATGTGCCAATTCAGTAAAGCCTCATGCCCTAACTCCTAACCATCTCTCTTGGTTCCTTGCTTGATTTGTTCTAGCATCGAAATGTCGGGCACTGAGCTATGAACTTTAGAAATGAGGGGATTTATCGAAACGATTGTGGTTCTTAACTCTGCTCGCGTAGTCGCATGTTGTGTACGTCCACTTGCTGGCACACATAGGCTATGGGCTTGCGGGTTTGCCCAGGCTCCAAAATTTCCTTTCTCCGCATTTCTTTTATAGGGATGAAGCCGATGAAACCCAATCTGGCATTGCCTTGTGGAGTTCTGGTAATAAATAGGATTTTTCCATAATACCGAACCGATTTGCTGATTACAAATTAATTTTACGGATTGGCTGAACATTCTAATGAAAATTGGGGGCAAAATCTTGCAAATTCCTTATCTTCCAACCCACGCCACGGTTTGTGCTTCAGTGAGACAGTGACCTTCTCCTCCATCTCTAACAAGCTCATGCACCAGGCAGCTGCGGCAACAATAAGTTAGGATTTGGGGTTGGGGTGGGGGTAGTTTGCTGAGTTTGGATGGAGAAGTGGGTACTACTGGCACCACCATAGTCACTGAGTCAGGAGAGGGCAGCGGGAGGGGTTGGCAGCAGGGACAAAGGGGAACGAGAAGTTACGAGGTGGAGGGCTGTGCTAGCTGCTGGACATGGGGAAGGAGGCGGCACAGGGGCACCAGATGCGAGGAATATGGATGAGTGTGGCGGGGCATGGAGGAAGGCAAAGTGGAGGGAGGGGGTGGGGTGCGTTGGCGGTGTAGCTGGCAGCAGTGGGGGATGGTTTGCTGTCGGCAACCTGATGTCTATGAGGCAGAGAGTATGCGGCACGTGGGGGTGGAGATTGGTTGGAAGAGGTGGCGTCGGGTGATGGCTGGAGGATGAAGTTGGTGCTTGAATTATTAGAGAAGGAGGAGAAGATCTGGGCCTTTGGATCTCAATCAAACAGTCAAAAAGTGTATTATTTTGTGTAAAAAATCTTACAAATTATATATAGTCAGTCCCTTAATTTTAGGCATATGTATCTTCTCATATATTTAAGATGCTGCTACCAATAATTTGCATTCTCCATGTCATATTTAGTAAAAAAAAATCTGTATCAGCAAAATTACAAGTTATGTTTATGGTGTCTTATCAATTTGTTTGTTGTATTCCAAGATGCTTACACTCTTGTTGTTGTTCAATTTTTTTTGTCTATATAGGATTCTGATTGCCCAGAGAGCAGATGTGATGGACGCCCTTCATAGTGATCAATATGCAAAGAGTAGCCTGCAACCGTTCAGGGACACCTCTGTTTCCTTTGAAAACAACAGTTCTGTTTTGGATAAGCATGATATTACAAGTCCTCAAGTTGGCATGACTTTTGATACAGCTGATTTGGCATATCGGTTCTACTTAGAATATGGCTACCGTGCAGGGTTCGGGGTATCAAAGAGGACTTCCCATAGTGTTGATGGGGTCAAATACCGCGCAACATTTGTTTGTTACAAAGGTGGCATTGCTAGGATTAAGCCTGGTCTAAAAGCTCGAAGGAGGCTTGTTGCAAAGACTGGTTGCAAAGCAATGATGGTAGTCAAATATAACACGAATGAGAACCATTGGGAAGTAGTTTTTGTTGAGCTGGAGCATAACCATCCATGCAATCCTGAAATGGTCAGATTCATGATGTGTTTTAAGGATCTCCCTGACTGGCAGAAGGAGCACCGCCCATTCAATGCCAAGACTAGATTAAACCCAAAGATTCACTCTGGCAGAGGCAGGCCACCCAACCAAAATAAAGACTTCATGGTGAAAAAATCCTTCTCTCAATCGAATTATTCCATCGAAGCAGCAGGCAAGGCTGGAAAGCTGAGGTTTGCAGAGGGTGATGTTGAGGCACTCTTGGTCTTCTTTGATGAGATGCAAGCTCAAAATTCTAACTTTTTCTATAACTGGGACATGGATGATGAGGGCCGGCTCAAGAATGTTTGCTGGGTTGATGCTAGATCGAGAGCTGCATATCAGCACTTCTGTGATGTTGTTTGCTTTGATACTGTTTATTTGACATACCAATTTGTCATTCCATTGGTTGCTTTTCTTGGAATCAATCATCATGGGCAATTTGTGTTGTTGGGATGCGGTTTACTTGGGGATGAGTCTCCAGAGACTTTTTCTTGGTTATTCAAGAAATGGCTAAAATGTATGAATGATAAATCACCTGAAGCAATTATCACCACCCATTCAAGACCGGTGGTCAAAGCTGTTGCTGAGGTATTTCCAAATACTCGTCACAGATACAATCTTTGGCATATCATGAAAGAGCTTCCTGAAATGTCTGGAAGAGTCGAGGATAAGGAGGCAATTAGCCTAAGAATGAAAAAGGTAGTCTTCGACACTATTAAATCAACTGATTTTGAGAAGGAATGGTCTGAGATGGTCAATCAGTATAACCTTCATGATAATCATTGGCTCACAACCTTGTTTGAAGAGAGGGCAAAATGGGTACCAGCATATGTCAAGGATACTTTCTGGGCTGGTATATCCACTGTTCGCCGCAGCGAGCGGTTGGAGGCCTTTTTTGATGGATACATTACACCAGAAACCACAATTAAGACTTTTATTGAACAATTTGACACTGCTATGAAGCTTAGGTCTGATCGAGAAGCATATGATGATTTTCGCTCATTTCAGCAAAGGCCTCAAGTCCTGTCTGGTCTGCTCTTTGAGGAACAGTTTGCAAATGTTTATACAATAAATATGTTTCAGAAGTTCCAAGATCACTTGAAGCAGCTGATGAATGTGATTTGCACTGAAGCCAGTAGGAATGGATCAATAGTAACTTACACTGTGACTGTCATTGGGAAGGAGAGGAAGTATGACTACAAAGTGATGTATAACAGTGCTGAGAAAGAAGTGTGGTGTATCTGCAGGTCCTTCCAGTTTAAAGGTATTTTGTGTAGCCATGCTCTTGCTGTCTTGAGACAGGAGCTTGTGATGCTAATACCTTATAAATATATTCTCGATCGCTGGAGGAAGGACTATAAATGCCCGGAGGAATCCAAGGAAACTCCCATCTCACCAAAAGCAATCAAAGCTACAGGGAAGGGCACAAAACCGGAAAATGTCCGTGAAGATAAAGTGGACAATCTCTACAAGCATGGCCATCAGTACTTTGCTGACATTGTGGAAATGGGAGCAACGGACCCTGATGCAATGGAGTATGTTTTGTCGGTGATGAAAGAAGCCAAAGAGAAGGTACGGAAGTTTGAGGAATCTCGAAAAGATAAAAGGCCTGGAGACAGTCCAGTGTCTACTGGTAAGAGAAGTGGTAAGTCTTCAAGACCATCCAATGAGGATGGGGGCAATGGCATGTCAGATTTAACACCTGGGACTACAACAGTGACAACAGTCGCGGTGGCCTCATCCACAACAATGCAGGCAACGCCTACAATGATGGCTATAGCGCCTGCTTCAGCAACTGTTCACCCAGGAATGTTCTTAGTACCAATGCACCCACACCCGATGGTTTTCCCACCCTTCACCCCTGAAGTACCACCAGTAGTAGCACCTGCAGTGCCACCTCCAGCACCAGCAGCCAATGTGGGTGATGTGGCTTCCAGCTCCACAAAGAAGAGGAAGAAAAGAAAGGGGAACAAATGATGTCCTAATACTGATTATGTAAGCGCTTCGCTATGCTGCTTCTCCTTTTGTGATGTACTTTGCTCTGCGGCGTTGATTTTGTTCATATAATGCCATCGTGCCCTTACTCCGTACTTTTGTTCCAGGCCTAACTCAAGTTTAGTCCTGCATGCTACACCAGGCCCTCCTGTCCATGTGTAATAGGTTTATCATCGTCTCCTGATGGTGATCTGGCCCCTTGAATGCTCTCTGTGAATTATCCCCCTTGATTTGGAACTACTGATATTAGTTCGTGCAGCTTTGAACTGTCTACTGTACATCGATATGGAAGTCGTGTTATATGTAGTGTATGAATGTTAGCTTCTGTTTCTGCTCATGTGGATTACGACCTGGAGCAGCGCAGACTACTGTAGTAGCGTAGCAGTACCCTTGCTGGCTGGTATCCTTCTACTCGCCCCCCCCCACCCCGGGTTTTTTTGGAGTTTATTGCATTCTGTAATAATATAACTGAATATTATGGCCAGCCGCTAATGTTTAGTTTCTTTTTATGCTGGTATTTTTTTCGGAAGCTGTTGCACTAAACACTTCTTTATCGTCTTTGGAATTTGGTACCAACATTATTTTCGTTGTATGTGGATTCACCATTTCTTGTCATACTGAAAATTGGTCGTGCATATGAGAATGGTTTTCCAGCAAGCAAAATGTAGGTTACTGATACAAGGAGTAGACCCAGGAAGGCTGGGATTGGCACTCAGCGTCCATGGGGCCTAGCACTCTACACTCTAGGAGGACTTGGCCTAGAATACTCAATTATCAAGGCATGTTTTGACTTGCCCGCTTAATCGCTTATACTCGTAGTACACTACAGCCTACAGAGGCGACACGTGCATGAACTATGCTTGACACGGCTACAAAAACATCTATGGAGTACTATATTTTCTCCTCTACAAGCTTCCAATGGAAGAAATTACTATATTTTCTCCTCTACAAGCTTCCAATGGAAGAAACTTACAGTCAACTGCTTAATTTTCTTTTCCAGTGTTAGCGATGCAGAACTGCATACGTAAGTTTCCTTTTACCATAAAAGTTCTTGCTCTAATTTAGACGTCTTTATTATACTTTCTTCATTTCAAAATATAAAACATTTTATTTTGTTAGGATAATATTTAACCAATGATTAATTTATTAATATATTATTTATATGATATAAAAGTATAATCAAAGTATTTTTAATATGAATATAATTACATCAATTTTATATAAAAATATATTATAATAGAGTAATTGTTTTTTAAAATATAGTAATTAATAGTGAAGCATCTATCTTAATAAAATAAAATATATCGTATATTTTAAAACGAAAAAATACAGAAAAATAATTACAACTGTATACACATAGTACTTCGTATGGAAGTAGTATTAACTAGTAAGCTTGGTTTACGAACCAAACGTCACCATTGCGAGGTGTGACATGGCAAAGACCTTTTGACGACGAGCCGCGCAACCAGCCTCGCGCCATGCCACGACCAAGCGGGAAGCTCTAGAAGGACCGGAATTCAAAGCCGCGACTCGACCCCGTCGGCTGTCCGCGCCCCGCCACCGCGTGTCGCGCCTCCTCTCCCGCCACGCGCCCTCTTCCCAGCGCAAGTCACTCACGCCCCCGCATCCAAGCCCAAGTTAAAACTCCAACGCGAACCACCACCTCGCCACCAACCTTTCCCACTGCCGCTTGCTTGCTTGATCGATCGGTCGATCTCTCTCATCGTCGTCACTGCGCCATGCGGCTCTACCGGTACGTGATCGAGGCGCGGGGCCTCCAGGAGCACGGCGGCGGAGGGGGCGGGGGCGGGTACTACGCGAGGGCGAAGGTGGGGAAGCAGAGGGCGCGGACGCGGGAGGTGGAGGCGCGGGAGGCGGCGGCGGAGTGGAAGGAGGAGCTGGTGTTCGCGGTGGATGTGCGAGAGGCGGTGGAGGTCGGGGTGGCGCGAGGGGGGCCGGGGCGGGAGGGAGGTGGTGAGCAGGGTGAAGCTGACGTTGCCTGCCGCCGCCCCCGGGAGGGCCCAAGCACCACCGGCGCCAACGGAAGAAGGGCGCCGCCGCGGCGGCGGCGGCGGCGGCGGCGGATTGCGGTCCGTACACGCATTCTCTAGCTTAAATTATCATACGTGCGATTTCATCCGTACTTTGGGTTAATCCATTCCCCTTGTCGAATTGGTCGGCGCGCTGCTGCCGGCCGACTTTTTGGTGAAGCTATCGGTATTTCTGTTTGCTTTGCCAAATGCCGCACGCAAGCTCGTACAAAGAGGGATTAGCATGCTGTTATTACGGAATGAAAGATCGGTAGCTTTCGAAGTCATTCGAAAGTATTGATTCCATTCCAGCACACCGGCGGCGCAGTCTGACGACGTCTCTTTCACTTCTGTTCTGGTGTTTTAGTGAGACGCGTGCTAAGCAGCAGCAACATGCTCTTTTGATTTGCACTGATTGCACAATAATCATGTACTTCCTCAGTTCAATATTATATAAGTTATTTTAGTTTCGTATAAATTCAAATTTAACTACGTTAATAAAAAAATATAGCACCATTTCAACACAATAAATATACTATAAAAATCTATTTAATTTTATATTTAATAAAAAATAATCTGGTGTTTTAGATGTTGCTACGCTTTTTTTATAAATTTATTTAAATTTAAAGATATTTAATTGAGGATAGACCTAAAATAATTATAATATTTAGAACGGGGAAGTAGGCAAAGTAGCCATCATGCTCGGCTTCAGGCCTTCGCAGTACTTGCCCTAAACTAGACATGGAAACATACATAGGGATCAGCACGGGGACTTAAAGCAGGTTAATCTTTCATAGACGTTTCAATAGTTATTTGGACTCAGTATCTGCGGATCTAGGTAGCTGTAAAAAGTGTACTAGTCTTAATAGTTAATACGAGGCAGGGATCAGTGTAGTCCAATTCGTATAGCCGTTGTGTATGGTATTCGTATTACAGTGTGTTGCTCCCCTGTTTTCAGTTGGGAATGGCTTAGTTTAGGTTGTATATTCACCCATTGCCATTTGATGTAGACAAGTACGTAGTAGCATTTCTCATCATCGTCAGTGATGGTATTTGATATTGTTTTTTATTGGTATGGGTGTATATACAAGGGAAAATTCTTTTGACCTATTCACTGCATGGAGAAAACAACGACAATACTGTCATCCACTCATCTCCTTGTTCGGGTTATGGGAGCGACACGGACATTGAATTTGACAGATCAACTTATTGGGAACATTCAAGTTCCAACAGTGGGATGGTTGATTCTCCCAGGAGTTTTGCAATAGAACGATCTTCTCTAGAAAATTCTGACCAGTAACAGCAAAGGACACTAGTGACACTGATCCAATGGTTTCAGACGCAAGCTTTGAAGAGGCTATGGAAATCATGAAGTCTAGAAGTATACCTGACATGCCAGAGGATCTTGGTGGCGGTGTCATGTTTGATCGCACTTACCTTGTGGACTCGAAGAATTTGAACTCTCTTGTCTTTGGGCTTGATTCTCAGTTCTCCAAAGAGTTGCGCGAGCTGCAAGGAACTACCGACTACGAGGAACAGCCATGGACATGGAACAACAAGAATCCTCCTAGCTTAACCAGGGCATGTCAATACACCAAAGGTGCAAACAAATTTATGAAAGCTGTGAAAACTATTGAAGAGCAAACATATCTTAAAGCAGATGGCAAGAATTTTGTAATTATGACTCGCGTTCGTACTCCTGAGGTTCCGTTTGGAAATTGTTTTGAGGTTGTTTTGCTGTACAAAATAATTCACTACCCTGAGTTCAGGTGAAGAAATGTCACATATGACTGTATCATACAATGTAGAATTCCTTCAGAGTATCATGATGAAAAGTATGATTGAGGGAAGTGTTCAGGACGGACTGAAAGAAAATTTCGAAACTTATGAAGAAAGTTTGTCTCGGCATGTGAAAATCGCTGATTCTGCTGGGATGGACAAAAAGAAATTATTGGCACCGCTCCAGACAGATCATCAGTCAGATATCAGACTTGCTTACAAGTATTTTTGCAATTTTACTGTCATCTCTACAGTGATAATAGCATTGTATGTTCTTGTACACATTTTTCTGTCAAGACCAGGCCAACTTATGGTCCTTGTGTTCAGTGTTCTTGATTTACCTGACACATTTGGAGAGCTGATCACATGTGGTATACTAGTTCTTCAGATAGAACGTTTACCGAGTATGATATCTCATTTTGTAGAGGCAAGGGTACAGCGAGGTATGTTTATTTTCTTCGTTTTACATTTACTGTATTTCTCATGCACTAGACATGCAGATTAACATAAAGTTATAAATGTGCTAAGTATGTATTTCCTTTTGTCACAGGAAGTGATCACGGAATAAAAGCAAACGGCGACGGTTGGTTGTTACTGTAGCTCTGCTAGAGGCTACAAGCTTGCCGCCTGTCTCTAGCGGTTCTGTAGATCCTGATGTTATGTTCAGCTGTAACGGCATAACAAGAACAAGCTCTGTGCAACTTCAGACTCATGACCCTCGATGGAATGGTTAGTATATTTCAAACATTAGCTCATTAACCTCCTAGATTAATTTGATTTATTATTTATGACGAATTGAAATAACATTGCAGAGATAATGGAGTTTGATGCCATGGAAGAACCACATGCTAGGTTGGATGTTGAGGTTTTCAATTTTGATGTACCATTTGATCTGTCAGTTTCTCTGGGACATGCTGAAATTAACTTCCTTAAACACACATCAGCAGAACTAGCAGATATATGGGTGCCACTGGAAGGAAAATTAGCTCAAACTTGCCAGAGTAGTTTACATTTGAGAATATTTCTGGAGAACACAAAAGGACCTCAGACATCAATGAGAGAGTACCTAAGTAAGATGGAGAAGGAAGTTGATTAGAAGGTAAGTTTCGACTAACTTATTCCTGAGTACCGTTTAGAGTAACAGATAAGCCTCTTGAAGATGAGTTTGTGTTTATATTGCAGTGACATGTTCAGTCACGTCACAGAAATGCAACATTCCAGAAGGTTTACTACATGAAAATTCCTTATAGCAGATGTTAGACAGACTCAACTGATACCGTCCCCTCTCCATCGGACACCCCACTTTTATCGGCTTCCCCATCCTATCGGCTGATCCATCTTTATCGGACCGATTGGAATACTCGGCCTACTCGACCCCATCGACTTATGCCGATCTAATTCCTCCTTTTCCTCTCGTCTACAGTCGTCAATCTGGAGCTGATGACGCCTCCACCCGACCAGTTCTTCCCATTACTCTCGCACCCCCATCGGCTCCAGTTCCCTCCATCTCTTACATGATCACCCGCTCTCAGACCGGGTCTCTCCGCCCCACTCAGCGCTACGGTCTCTCCACCGTCCACAGCTCTATCTCGCTTAGCCCTAGCTGACCCTCAGTGGCGTGCGGCCATGGCCGACGAGTACAAGGCCCTAATGGACAACGAGACCTGGCGCCTCGTTCCCCGACCTCCTGGCGTCAACATTGTTACCGGTAAGTGGATTTTCAAACATAAATTCCACGCCGATGACTCTCTTGCCCGTCACAAGGCTCGCTGGATAATCCGGGGTTTCTCCCAACGACCTGGTGTCGACTACGACGAGACCTTCAGTCCCGTCGTCAAACCCGCCACCATCCGAGTCGTCCTCATTTTGGCTGCCTCTCGCTCCTGGCCTATCCATCAGCTAGACGTGAAGAACGCTTTTCTTCACGGCCACCTGACGGAAACAGTCTACTGCCAGTAGCCCTCAGGTTTCGTCGATCCTTCTCGTCCCGACGATGTCCGTCTCCTTCAACGCTCTCTCTACGGCCTCAAACAATCCCCTCGTGCCTGTTACCAGCGCTTTGCTGCCTATCTTCGGCACATCGGCTTCGTGGCCTCTGCGTCCGATAGTTCCCTGTTCACTTTTCATATCGGCTCCGCCACTGTCTATCTATTTCTATATGTCGATGACATTGTTCTTACAGCGTCTTTGACATCTCTCCTCGACCAGATCATGGCCCGACTTCACTCTGAGTTCGCCATGACCGATCTTGGTCCTCTCCACCATTTTCTTGGTATCTCCATAACCCGTTCCTCTCACAGGCTCTTTCTTTCCCAACGCCAGTATGTCATCGACCTCCTCTAGCATGCGGGCATGGCCGATTGTCACCCCACGACCACCTCGGTCGACACTCGAGCCAAACTCTCCGCTGCCGATGGCGTACTCGTTGCCGATCCCTCTTACTATCGGAGTCTTGCCAGGGCTTTCCAATATCTCACCCTCACCCGGCCCGACCTCACTTACACTGTCTAGCAAGTGTGCCTCTTCATGCACGCTCTACGCGAACCTCACCTTGTGCTGCTCAAGCGAATCCTACGCTACGTGAAGGGCACCCTCTTTAGCGGGCTACATGTCAACTCCAGCCCCATCGGCTCTCTCACCGTGTACTCCTACGTGGACTGGGCAGGCTGCCTTGACTCTCGACGCTCTACGTCTGGCTACTGCGTTTACCTCGGTGACACTCTCGTATCTTGGTCCTCAAAACGCTAGACTATAGTATCCCGGTCCAGCGCCGAAGCCGAGTACCGCGCCGTCGCCCACGCCGTCGTCGAGTGTTGCTGGCTTCGCCAGCTTCTCCATTAGCTCCATGCACCCCTCTCCACCGCTATCGTCGTCTACTGCGACAATGTCAATGCCTTCTACATGACCGCCAACTCGGTCCATCACCGACACACCAAGCACATCGAGATCGATATCTATTTTGTCCGTGACAAGGTCGTATTAGGACATGTTTGGGTGCTCCATGTACCATTGGCACATCAGTTTGCCGATATAATGATCAAAAGCCTGCCCACGCCTTTGTTCATCAGTTTTCGGTGCAGTCTCTGTATCCGTTCCCCTCCCGTTGCGACTGTGGGGGGTGTTTGACAAACTATTAACCTAGGTTGTATATATATAGACCCAACCTCTTTTGTATACTCTCGGGGTTTTAGTCACTATACACATTTCTACAGCAGAGTATGCGTGCTCCTTGAAAAGGAAGTTGCTGTTGTAAGTATGATTGTTCTTTCTTCCTTCTTTACTCCCTTCTCTATGTAGAGAATTCCATTGGAGCACATTGCGGTTGACATGATATGGAATCAACTATAGGATTTTACTTTGAAAACATTGTTTTACTTAATACTCCAATATATCGTCTTATACTACTCTTATGTCTTCTTTTGGACCACTACAATATGAAATCATCAGGTCATTCACATATTATATATGTGCAAATTATTTACTTGTAGACTGCTGATGCAGGGAAGACTGTTTCTGTCAGCCAGAATAGTTGGTTTCTATGCCAATTTGTTTGGACATAAAACGAAATTCTTCTTTCTGTGGGAAGATGTCGAGGAAATCGAAGAGTTACATCCATCTTTCACAACAGCAGGGACTCCATCTTTGTTATCTGTCTTGAAGAGTGGACGGGGACTCGATGCCAAGAATGGTGCAAAGTCCCAAGATAAGGAAGGAAGGTTGAATTTTCAGTTCCATTCGTTTGCATCGTTTATCAAGGCTACCAGGTGGGTCTCTCTTCCTTGCTTTAATCACCAGTATTAAGATAAGGAGGATCTCTCTGATGAGAAAACTATATTAAGATAAGGAGGATCTCTCTGATGAGAAAACTATCTGTTCTTCATTGTTAGGACTATAATTGGACTATGGAAAACTAAATCATCAGCTATTGAACAGAGGGCTAAACTAGAAGAAGATCAAGAAGATGAGAACCATGAGGATCTTAATGATGTTCAGTCTGTATTGAGCATTGGAGATGTGCCTCTATTAAAGGAGTACATTTTGGAACTGCCCGTTGATGTGAGTCTTCTGCCAATTTTATCCTGCCTCCTGAGTTCTTTTTCTTCCACAAATACCAAGAAAGATTTTGAACCCATACGGTTGTCACCACCCTGGAAAAATCCCCGCTTTCGGCTCATCCTCGTTTCCTCGTCCGTTGTCTGCGTCGCAGGCAGATTTGCTGATGGGGGTGTTCGACGGGGGCCCGCTGGAGATGAAGACGATGAGCAGAGCGGGGTGCCTCGACTACGCCGCCACCACGTGGCAGCACGCCCGGCCGGGCGTCCTGGAGTGGCACGCCAGCTACAAGTTTAGCCGCTACATGTCTATCTTCGGTGGCGAGGTCGTCAGCACTCAGCTCAGGCTCCCCTCCGACGACGGCGACGATTGGACCGTCTACGACGTCATGACGCTGCACAACGTCCCCTTCGGCGACTTCTTCCGGGTACAGACAAACCAAAACCAGAGTGTTCTTGTCACTCTGTCGGTTGGATGCGTTCTCCATGTCGTCATGCCACTGTTTTTTTCTTCTTTTTTTGGTACAGAGTGAGGAGAGTAGTTAGCTAGGCAAGTGGCAGTGAAGGGGTTAATGAGCTGATGTGCGCGCGATTATAATTGATTGATGCAGGTGCATTTGAGGCACAACATACGAAGCGTGGAGACGTCGGAGGCGGCGGCGAGCAGCAGCAGCAGCCGGTGCGAGATACTGGTGGGGATCGAGTGGGTGAAGAGCTGCAAGTTCCAGAAGAGGATCGCGAGGAACATCTGCGAGAAGCTGGTGCTCAGGACCAAGGAGGTGCTCGCCCCGGCCGTGTAGCTAAAGCCGAAAGCTGTAGGAGACTGCTGTTTTTATCGCTCTCCGTGTCCCAGAAGCAAACCTGCAACGGGGATCTCTCTGCAGAGCAGAGAGAGGCTGTAACATTGTATGCACGACCGAACTGTGTCGGCTTGGCTGTAGTAGCATATCTACAAGAGAGAAACAAATTGGCATACGAAGATAATCCTACTATTAGTAGTATCTTCAAGACATATTATCCCAAAGTGTATACAGGCGTGAAGCACGAACCGAATTGTGCGTGCGCTCGCGTGATCAGCCTTCCAATTTCCGGTGGTTTTTCTTGTGTCGAGCCGGCACGTTGCGGTGGGAGGAGGTGTTGGTTTGCACCGCGTGCCGCCTCGTTGGATAGATCGGGTGGTGCCGTATGGAACATGGGGCGTGAGCGTGACTGCCCATTGGATAGACATGATCGGGGGTGATCATCTGTGTGGAACGTGGGTGCATGCGCCTAGGGGCGGTCGATTTGGCCATTTGGCCACCACGCATGGTGGTGCTCGGTTGGACTAGTGGAGTTGTGGTTTCCTAGGTTTTTCGTTTCAGTCTCAAAATGTACAATTATATATTAAAGTTATAATTTTTATATCCTTCACATCATAAATAAGTTAACACTAGATATTAATACTTTAATATAAACATTAATAATTTATATTTAAATTTAATGCTATTTATCACACGTTATCTTTTGTTTAGTGTCTGAAATGGTTTTTTCTTCCTTCTTTATCACTTATACATCATATTTTATTTTAGATAACATTACATTGTAAATGATATAAATAAATAATGTTTGAGCCTTAGGTTTCAATTGTTTAGTTTTATATAGTAATATCTCGTTAGAATCTACTGCACTAGTCCCTCACGGCATTGTTGTCAAGTGCAAGAAAAAACCTTGTTATCAATGGTGAACAAGTTTTATTCGAAAAAACATTTTTTGAACACATAAAAAAATAAATAATAAAAAAAGTTTTAGAAATAAATACTTTGAATTCCTAGTCTGATTGCTTATCACCCTAAAGAGCATATAGACGACCGTGAATTTTGGGGAGGGGGGTTTGCCGCCTTATCGGGGGGAGAGAGTAAGGGAGAGAGACCATGCAATAGTAGAATGTTATAATTCTAGTCGTGTCCTCCTAAAAGAATAGAAAATTGGCCTGTGACATTATAAGATCTCGAGTTTAATTTTATATTGTACAACGATCTATTTATCTTTTATATTATACATAATAGTTAAAATATGTGACATCTTGTTTGTTATTCTCACATTAATTAAAGTGAATATACTGACCATTTGATCGGGATATAATTCTAGTCACGTTCACAATAAAACAATAGAAAATTGGCATATGATATTATAAGACCTGAGTTTAATTTTACATTATAACACAATCTATATTTATCTATTATATTATTGTATTATATATAGATCAAAAATGGGGCACATGTTTGTTCTAAATATTAGAAATTCTTACATTAATAGAAATATATTGGATCATGACATGTGAATTATAACAGTGTAGATTGATTAATATAGCTATAAATTACAATTACGAGCTAAAGAGTTACAAATGAAATTCAATTATGTTTTCAAAAACTATTCTATAGAAAAATACAACTATATCCATGAAAATACATCTATACCAAATCTAATTTAACTTAAAATTTTTAAAATTCATATAGTATAAAAACTATAGTTATATTTGTGGAATAAAAATTATGAGTTATATACCAAATTAAATTATACTTTTATCTAACCGTGTCCAAAATTGTGCGGACTAGTGTTCTTAAAATTTGGATAATGTAATTCTGAACTTTGAATTTTTCGGGGCGATGCGCCGATGCCGATAGGAATCAATTTTGCAAAAAGAAAAGTTACATGTCCCTGGAATTTCCTGCCGGCATTCGGCAAGGGCTAACCGCGAACTGCCCAGGCCGCCGCCGTCGCCGCTGTCTCCCTCATCCCCAAAAGCCCACCAGGTCAGAGACTCAGAGGCCACTGCACCATAAAAGCAGCCTTTACGCTCGCGCCTGCTTCCCCATCTCCTCCCCGTCGCCGATCCCCGCCTCGCGCCTCCCTCCTACATCCCACCATGGATCCGTCGCCGCAGTCCCACCCCATCCTCTCCTACGTGCTCTCCCGCCTCCCCACCCTCGCCAAGCCCCGCGCGTCCGCCGGCGGCGGCGGCGACTTCGACATCGAGCAGCCGCCCGTGCACACGCCGTCCCCCCGGATCCCCTCCACCGCCGGCGAGTTCGAGCTCGTCGAGCGCATGCCGGGGCTGCGCCACCCGTCCGTGCTCCGCGCCATGACCCGCGCCGTCGCCGACGTCTCGGCCGCACGCTCCGCGTTCCAGGTCCTCGGCCCACGCCCTGACCACGAGCTCGTGGACTCCTCCCGCGCCATCGTCGCTGCCGCGGACGAGGCCGGGGGCCCGGGCTTGGGGATCCCCGAGGGGGACCTCGAGGCCTGCCGCGCCGTGGTGCGGCTCGAGGAGACGCACGACGCCTACGAGGCGCTGCTGCAGGAGGCGGAGGGCAGGCTAGAGGCGGTGTACCGGTCGGCGATGCAGGGGAAGGACCTGGAGGAGTCCGACGGGAAGGACAATTCAGCGGCGGCCGGTGCTGAGGCCGGGGATGCGGCGGTGCAGGAGGAGGTGATCTGTTTGCTGAAGCAGGCTGAGGAGGGCAAGGCGGTCGAGAGCGTCCGCCTCGTGGACCGGCAGCTTCGGCACCTGCCAGAGGCGTTTGGGAGGATCCAGGGGCTCCGCGTGCTCGATGTCTCGCGCAATCAGCTGAAGGTGAGAAATCTGTTATCTCCGCATGCTTATATCTGCTTGTTTAGAGTCCTGTAGTTCCGTAAGCCGCAAAATGCTTGTCCAGTGATTTGCACACTTTTAGACCTGTGAATGGATGAGAAATTTTTTTCTGCTGTACTGTGAAAACTGTGAATGAATGAATTGAATGGTGTGTTAAAAATATGGTAGCGCCATATGCAAACGTGTAGATGAGCCTTAAAATGCGTGGCTTGGGGTGTTGCACGCATTCTAGTGCCATTTAGACTTATGAATGGATGGATTGAACTGTATGCTGAAAATAGTTTGAGCACTGAATTTTCAGTAAGGATTGTGATTTTTGTGTATTATGGTATGGTCGGGTCCTATTATTTTAGAGTTCTCAATAAGGCACATCTGCACTGTTTTTTTTTTGTGGATTTGCTAGGGCAAGTTATATCAAGATACATGTAAGAATGATGAGAATACTATTACTATCTTAGGGGGTAAGTATTGAAGCACTATATGTTAGTACTTCTTTTTACCATTTTTTTATTACTAAATTAGGCTATGGGTAGATGAGTGCTGAAAGATGCTAGTCTTGTTTTAGAGTGCTGAGAGTTAGGTCGACCTTCTATAGTAAGAATTGACAGAATAAATGTATTTCCTGATTAGATTGACATGAGTGGATTCACTTTCTAATATCATCCTGTATTTCATGGTTGGTTTGGATCATTGGAAAATCGTACATTAGAGTAGGGAAGGCTGGCTTTGTTTTGAATTTTGGCCACTTCACTTATATTCGATGTTTAGAAATTTCATAGTTTATTTTTGAGATATTAGCCTGTACTCATTTAAGTTTAAAAGTAGGCATAAGCAGATACCAGGTATAATTATTTGCCTGGTTATATTTCCTTAGCGTACACATTTTGTTAAGTATGATGTTGTTGTGTCCCTTGTTTCATTGGTGAATCAATGTGATTGTAGGTTATTCCCGATGCTATAGGAGGACTTGATCATCTTGAAGAGCTTCATCTCACTTCCAATGCCTTGATTTCTCTTCCCGATTCCATTGGACTGCTATCCAATTTGAAGATTCTGAATGTGGCAAGCAACAGGCTAAGGTCATTGCCAGATAGCATCTCCAAGTGCAGGTAGATAACTCTCCTTAGCTTAACTCTTGGGTTCAGTAAGTATTACTGTTCAAGTGACTGATTAGTGCAACTCCAGGTCGCTAATTGAGCTTGACACGAGCTACAACAGGCTTGCTTATCTGCCAACCAACATTGGGTATGAGCTGGTAAATCTGCAAAAACTTTGGGTCCATATGAACAAGTTGCGATCACTTCCTTCATCTATCTGCGAGATGAGATCATTGTACCTCCTGGATGCACATTTCAATGAACTATGTGGTCTGCCATCTGCCATAGGGAAACTTTCCAGTCTTGAAATTCTGAACCTAAGCAGCAACTTTAGTGACCTGAAGGAGCTCCCTGCTTCATTCGGTGACCTGTTGAATCTGTGTGAGCTTTACCTCAGCAACAACCAGATCCATGCTCTTCCTGACAGTTTTGGTCGGCTGGATAAGCTACAGAAGCTTAACCTGGAACAGAATCCTCTTACTATGCCGCCAATGGAAATCGTGAGCAAAGGTGTTGATGCAGTGAAAGAATTCATGTTGAAGAGGTGGCTTGACATCTTGCTCGAGGAAGAACGGACGAGCATTGCGGCAGCAGAGAGCCCTCAAGCGCCAACCACTCCTTCGGCTTGGCTGGCACGCAGCGTCTCATGGGTCTCTGACGTTTCTGGAAGCCTTGTGGGGTACCTTAGTGGCGAGAACAAGACGGAGAAAGATGCCTACCTGGATCAGCAGTACTGAAAACCCACCTGCATGGTGTTTGAGCATCGTGTACATACTATAAGCTTACACAGCTCATCTGGGAAATCGTTTTGTGTTCCTGGTGTGTTGAGCCATACACTCGTGCTGGGTTTGCACCCCCCCTGAAGCAGGCTTTGGGGTTTAAAATTTTCCCATTTTAACTTCTCAACGTCCTATACAGTGAGACCGATCCTATTTGAGATCAGGTTGAGTCTATATATATATATATAATTTTAACGGTCTAACACCCTCCTGCAGTCACAGTGAAAGAGACATAAACGTAAAGACTGAAGCGAAAACTGATGAATAAAGACGCGGGTAGGCCTTTGATCATAATATCGGTGAACTGATACGTCGACGGTACATGGAGCACTCGAACGAGTCCTAGAGCGACTTTGTTATGGACAAAGTGAATATTTCAATGTGCTTCGTACAATGATGGTGAATCGGGTTGACGGTCATATAAACGACACTAATATTGTTACAGTAGATAACTGTCGTGGAGACAATAGGTGTATGTAGCTTCTGTAGAAGCTAACGAATCCATCAGCACTCGGCGACGGCATGAGCAACGGCGTGATACTCGACTGAGACACCGTAGTCTGGCGCTTGAAGGATTAAGAGACCAAAGTGTTGTCGAGAAAGACGTAGTAGCCGGATGTAGAGCGTCGGGAGTCGGGATAACCCGCTCAGTCCATGTCAGAGTACGCGATGAGAGAGTCGATGGGGCTGAAGTTGATAGACCGATGGACAGTATGCCCTTTACATAGCGAAGGATGTGCTTGAACAGTGTGAGGTGAGGTTCGTGCGGAGCATGCATGAAAAGACACTTGCTGAACCGTATAAGTGAGATTAGGCCGTGTGAGGGTAAGGTACTGTAGAGCACCAGCAAGACTCCGATACTGAGAGGGGTTAGCGAGGAGAGAGCCGTCGGTGGCGGAGAGTTTGGCACGAGTGTCGACCAGAGTGACGGTGGAGTGACATTCGGCTATGCCCGCACGCTGGAGAAGATCCATGGCATACTAACGCTGAGAGAGAAATAACCCGTGGGATAAGCGTGTGACAGAGATGCTAAGGAAGTGGTGTAAAGGACCTGGATCGGTTATGGTAAACTCCAAGTGGAGTCGTGCCATAATGTGCTGTAGGGTGGTGGTCGAGGACGTCGTAAGGATGATGTCGTCGACATAGAAAAGGAGGTAGACGATGGTATCCCTGGTGTAAAGTACAAAAAGGGATGTATCAGAGACGGAGGCTACAAAACCAAGTTGTCGAAGATAGACAGCAAAACGCTGGTACCAAGCCTGAAGGACCTGTTTGAGGCTATAGAGAGAGCATTGAAGAAGACAGACGTCGTCGGGACGAGATGGATCGATAAAGCCTAGAGGCTGCTGGTAGTAGACGGTCTCCGTCAGATGACCGTGAAGAAAAATATTCTTCACGTCAAGCTGATGAATCGGTCAAGAATATGAGGTAGCGAGGGTAAGCACAACCCGAATGGTGGTGGGCTTGACGACGGGACTAAAAGTTTCGTCATAGTCTATGTTGGGACGTTGAGAGAAGCCTCGGACTACCCAGCGCATCTTGTGACGGGTAAGTGATCCATCAGAGTGAAACTTGTGTTTCAAAATCCACTTGCTGGTC
Source organism: Oryza coarctata (assembly GCA_030770085.1). Lineage (NCBI taxonomy): Eukaryota > Viridiplantae > Streptophyta > Magnoliopsida > Poales > Poaceae > Oryza > Oryza coarctata. The sequence continues at coordinate 12,368,754 of CM061468.1, forward strand.
ACAACGTTGGCACCGGGAGGACGAGGTTCGAGGCGCCATGTCTCGTTGTCCATGAGGGTCTTGTACTCATCGATCATAGCCGCGCGCCACTAAGGATCGGCCAAGGCAGAACGGTGAGTAGCTGGGATGGGCGAGACGGCACAATGGATTGTGGAGAACCCGTATCGCTGGGGGATGGAGAGACCCGGTTTAAGATCGGGTGATCATATGAAAGGAGGTGGAAACAGTGGAGGCCGCATGGTCCGATGGCAATATCGGTTGTGGGACAGGGTGGGTAGGAGTAAAAGTGACAACGGGGCGGGATCGGCGGCTGTAGGTCCGAAGAAAGGGCTGGACGAGGTCAGCCTGAGCTGATAGAGGGTGGGGGGCCGATGGAGGTTGGTGAGCCGATGGAGGGTGGCGAGCCGATGAAGGTTGTGGAGCCGATGGAGGTTGTGGAGCCAATGGAGGTTGGCGGGCCGATGAAGATGACGGAGCCGATGGTGGTCCAATCGGTATGACAGCGAAACGGAGAAGAGTGAGGTAGTCGTTCAATGGATCCTCAAGAACGACCGGTGTGAGCTGTGGGAGTGTGGTTGGTGGTAAATGTCGGGATTGTACAATGTGGGTGAGAAGGAAATCGAGGTTGCCAGACGAAGGTCCTAGGTGGAGTAACCTGAATGGGAAGTAGGACTCGTCAAAAATGACATGTCGGGAAATGATGATCCGACAGGTGGAGAGATCAAGACAGCAGTATACTTTGTGGAAAGAGGGATAGTTAAGGAAGATACAGGCGGTGGAGCATGGTGCGAGTTTATGAGGGGTGGTGGGCTGTCAGATTGAGGTAGCAGAGACACCCAAACACACGTAAGTGAGAGTAGTCAGATGTCTTATGATACAGAAGAGTGTAGAGAATGTTGTGACGAATGGAGGAGCAAGGGCGCCGATTCAGCAGATAGGTCGTAGTGGTGAGTGCTTCAGCCTAGTTGGGGGCAGTTAGATGGGCGTGAAGAAGCATGGTGCGGTTGATGTTATTTAGGGTACAAATGAGGCGTTTGGCCTTGCCGTTTTTGGGAGAGGTGTAAGGGCAGGAGAGACGAAGGTGGATGCCACGGGAGGTGAGGAAGACTTGGATGGTACGGTTTATAAACTCTGTGCCATTGTCAGCCTATATGGCTTGGATAGAGAGGTTGAATTGGATTGAAACATAATTGATGAGATGGGAGGTAACCTCGGAACTACGTGTGAGGGGAAAGTCCAGCAGTAGTGTGTATAATCATTAAGTAGAGCAAGATAGTACTGATAGTTCGAAACACTTTTTACTAGAGAAGTCCACACATCATAGTCAATCAGTTCAAAAGGTCTAGAGGTATAAGAGATAGAGGGGAAGAAAGGCAGCCGCACATGTTTGCCAAGTTGACAGGAGTGGCAGACAGTGGGACTATGGTGGTTGCACTGGATGGAGGCGCTGCGACGAAGAGTGGCAACAGCGTTAGAGCTGAGGTGACCGAGGTGAAGATGCTACAAGTTGGTGGAGATGGCAAGGCTAGTGTGAGGAGTGGATGGCGCAATAGGGATGGTGTAGAGGTCGTCGCCACTATTGCATCGAAGCATCTCGCGTCGGATCGGGATATCCTTTATAAAGAAACCAGAAGCGTCAAATTCAATAGAGCAATTATTATCTCTGGTAAATTGACGGATAGAAAGAATATTATAGACGAGAGAAGGAACAATTAAGACATTGTAGAGTGGAAAGTTGGATGTGGGTGTAGGCAGGATGGAGTCATCGTGGCATGTGATTGGAAGAGATTGCCCATTGTCGACGGTGACGAAGGGTAAGGAGGAAGGATGGCGGGAGAGTAGTATACCGTCTGATGAAGCCATGTGGGATGACGCATTAGAGTCCAGCACCCAGGGGTGCTAGGGTTGGAGCGTCATCTGGTTGAGGGCGGTGATAAGGCCAGCCTGGTTCCATAAGGGAGCTGACTGGTTGGTTGGCAAGGGTGTGATTGGCTGAGGTGGTTATACGGGGACAAACGCCAGGTGGGCCTAGGGCTGTGCGCCGAGGACCCTGGGTTGCCAGCCGATGGGGTTGCGGAGCTAGGGTTGAGGTACCTAGGTGTTAACGCCAAAATTTGGACAGCCTGATAATGGATTGAAAAAGGCCGATCGACTGAAGAGTTGTTTGATCGCTATAGGAAAGAAGCCAATCGGATTAAAGCAAGGAAAGACTTGGTCCCGGAATAGAAGACTATCCAGATAAGACCGAGTTTGAGGAGCCGTGGTTCACGGTAAGGTAGTCTATCCTATCTTATATGGATAGGAAGATTTAGTTAGTTAGTTAATTTCTTTAGAGATTTTTTTATTTTTGTTAGGAAATAACGTTCGACGATTGTTGTAAATACGTCAGACTTTATAAACCTAGGGTATAAATATAGACTCCCTGAAAATATGTAATCATCATCAATCCTTCGATTAATACAAACTCGGCGCATCGTCACCCTAGTTCATCTAGGTTTCTACCGGAGGAGTCTGGCTCTCGATGCGAGGCTGCATTGGTTATGTCCGATCTCTGGCGAAGGGGTAAGTTCCGTCACTATCTCGATTTGTCTTGATTTGTCTAAGGCTGCATCGGTTAGGTTCGACCTGTTAGGCCGATCAAATGTATCGCATCACGTCCGTGCAGTGTCTATCGGCCTATCAAACTCTCTTCGCCGTCATCGGTCTCGTACTGCATCGGTTAGGTTCGACCTACGAGGCTACCAACAGTGGAATGAGCTTTAGGCCTATAGGTCTCTGTATGGCGTTTCATCAGACTATTAGCCGATGAGTTATCCATACGTTGAGCGTCATGCCTAGCGTACCAGTCTTCAGAGATGCGCGCCTATATTCAGAAAGACGTCCACTCATCGGCTCAGCTAGCCGATGGGTTCGCTTCGTCCTTGCTTCAGCATGTCTGATCTAGCGTCCACCATCCCGTTGCCGCTGGCCTTGGTCTCGTACTATCTCGGTTAGATCCGATCTTCGAGATTCGGCGTTACCGGCGTCGTCACAGCGGGCGACGGGTCTCGTGCTGCCATATCTAGAGCGACATCGGCTTTGCAGCCCGTGCTTTTTATATGATTCCTTGCTAGTTCGCATATGTCTTCATCGGCTTTCTAGCCGATGGACGACTGCGATAGGTTCCATCGTCTACCAGGAGGAATCTCGTGCGCCTTGCTAATCTCTGTGTGTAATCCTGTGCCTCCATCGGCTCTGCGGCCAATAGATCAGGGCTTCGCTTTTGCTACGTCCAGAGCCGTCGTATCCCTCGTCGACGCCTGCCCACGTCCTCATCGGCTCCCCAGTAATGGAAGAGCGCCCTGATTCCTATCGACTATCAGCCGATAACGAGAGCTTTCTAGACGTGGCCAATGACCAACCCGATCCTATTGGCAGTCAGCCGATAGCGAGCGCTCGTATTGGCCTGTCGTCTGATTGACCCATTTGCCTCACCTCCTTGTCAATTGCAGGGTCAAATTGACTGGCACGCCCGCACCCGCACCGTCACGCCGGAGCCGACGTGAGCCCCCGGCGCGCGTATCTTGAGCCACGAAGAGAAGTTAACCAGGTTGCACTGGAGCTAAACAGACCTCCCAGCCATCGGTGTGCTCGCGCCGGAATCCGGCGCGAACACCAGGGGTTGTAGCAGAGCCACGGACCCATGGGACTAGCTGACGAGGTAGGGACAGGAGCAGGGCGTGGTTGCATTGGACCACTCCAGCTCTTGCCCTTGCCCTTTCTTTTGCCTTTGCCGTTGCCACCGATACGGGCTTTGTTGCTATGGTCGAAGCTATGACCGCCAGAGCCATGAGAGAAAGTAGCAGCGCACGGGGGGCGGTAGCCGATGGGGTTGTTGCATCCATGATCGGCTGCGACGATGAGAGCGGTGTGGGCCACAGTCTTCTCATCGTTGGCCAGGCGAAGCTCCTTGAGAACCAGCATGTCATGCGACCGGGCGAACGTGGGAAGAGGGATGGAGTTAGCGATGTCATCGATGGTGTTGGACAAGCGAGGGTTGAATCCTCGTAAGAGGGCGAGGACGAGTTGTGAGTCGGCCATAGGTGACCAACATTATTGAGGGCGACGGCCTTGACCTTGAGGTGTTGGCAGTGTGAGGAGATAGAGGAGTCCCCTTGTACCATGGAATGAAAGTCGTTTAGGAGGAAGATGGCACGTGACTGCTTATTTGCTTGGAAGAGCCGCTCGATGGCCACCCAGAGATCGCGGGCAGTGGGATTGATGTCTTTGAAGGTCGAGTATGGAGTCATCGACCGAGCCGACTATCCAGCTGCACATGCAGCACTTGGCGATGTCCTACTAGGGGTCATCGGGGCGAGATGGGGCGGAGCCGTCGATATGGGAGCAAAGACCAAACTTATCACATAAAGATTTGAAGAAGAAGACCCACTTAGAATAATTTGCATTGAGGTCGAGTGAAATTGGAACGTGGGATTTTACGTTGACGGCGGCGTAGGGTGGTGAGAACATCGGGGTGCCCGAGGCAGTGTTGAGAGCGTCGATGGCCGGAAGGGATCCGACAACTGGAAGAGTGTTGGAATCAAGAGCCGATTCGGTGGTCATGATCGGACGTGAGAGAGAGCAAAAGAGTAGTGGGGCGTGATAAGCTGAGGGGAAGAAAAACGATGGGGAAGACACAGGCGCGAGAAGAGAGGTGGCATGTGGGAGGTATGAGTGTTAAACCGATGAGGGCGAGCGTGGGGCCGATGTGGATCGATACGAGGCCGATGAGGGTCGGTAGGTAGGTCATAGGCGCGAGAGGGTTCACGTCCAAAAAGTGGGGTGTCGTGTCCGTGGACACGTGGACGCAGCTGAGTGGGACGGACCTAAAAAACAGGAAAAGTCATGGGCGCGAAGAAAGAAAGTTTACGTTCGGAAAACAGAAATTCGCGTCTATGAACACGTGGACCCGTCGGAGTGGCGCGGACGCGAGGGGGAGAAAGTTCGTGTCCGAAAGATAGGTTTCGTGTCCGCGGATAGGTGAGTGTGTCGGAAGAGTAGAAACCCGAAGAGTGTTTCAGCCGATGTAGGACGGACAGATCGAGCCGATAGAGGGCGCGAGCGCAGAGGTGCACCGACGTGAGAACAAGGAAGGTGCATCGATCCAAGGGGAAGCGAAGGTGTTACATTAGTCTACTTCTTTGTTGAATAAGTGGAGACTAATATGACCTGAGAGCGCACTCAAGAATATCGTTGCCTAGGGCTTCAGATCCTTTCCTTTGCGTCCTTTTTGCCAGTTACGTGCTACCGGTTTCAGTTTGCGCTGAAACTGGAAGCGGCATGCGTTTCGTGTTGCCTGTGTTTTAAGTACAAGTTGCCGTTTCTCTCTTCGCAATTGTGATTTATATTTGTTCATCGTTACTGGATTTCCTTTGTAATATGATTACTCTGTAATGATGATATAAGGGGATTTATGACCGAAGGGAGTAGTTAACTAAGAAGGACGATCTGAGGATATCACGCGGACGAGTAAATATCAGACGAAAGTCAGTCTACACTTGAACAAATTTTTGCAAATGCGGTTTAACATGGCGCTGTAGCTTTTGAGAGTTCTCTAAAACTCTAGTACTTTTGACGGAGTTAATGCTTGATTTGTACCCGTACTTGATACTCCCTCTCTTTTTAAAATATTTCATATTTTATTTCATTAACCAATAATCACTTTATTAAAATATAATTTTTATGATATAAAATTATTGTTATTAGATTTATGTTTAAAAATAATTTCTTATAATTATATATAAGTGATGTATTAATAGATTGCTCAGTCAAAATAAAATAAAATATATCTTATATTTTTAAATATTTTTAAACGGAGAGAGTAGTTACTCTCCACCAACCAGCAGCCACATCTACGAGAATAGCACAAATACCAGCCAACCACAAGACCAAGGCACCCAGTAACAGATTAAGTTAAACACACTAACTTATAGGTAATAGGTACGTTACTTAGTTCGATCACACACCAGAAGTCACGGAAACACCACTACTAGCACTACACCAGACGAAGGTGGCTGGTGAGTAGGGGTAGCACGGCCGTACGCACGCCGCTTATATATACTACGTCTATATGTAAAGGTTTGCTGCACGGCGCGCGATAGCTGAACACGAGGTCATCACTGGCCCTTCTGGGATAAAAAAGATTCATCGCCACATGCTTCCTCGCCGTCCTTCATGAGCGCCTCATTTATCTCCAACTCATCAGAGACCCTGACAGAAATAAGAAGCAAGGTACAGAGTAATTCTCATAGCAATGGCAGTGTACATAGGAATGATATATCCTACTTACCAGTTCATGCATCTCCTCGTGGAGGGCATCCCATTCCAGGATGCCGCATAGTTCATCAACGGACTGCTCCATGTTGTACTCGTTCCGCCTTAGTATTTCTTTGTTCAGGTCAATTTTTTTGAAGCCCATCTCCTCCAACTCCCTCAACATGTTGTCCTCCAAGGCAGTGACGATCGCACCAGGCGAAGGCTCGGTAGGCAGGCGAGAAGTAGCATGAGCTGTTGCAGAGGGCATGCTAATAGCAGCAGCAGGTGCAGTAGGCTCACTAATAGGAGCAACAGCAGCAACCACACGTGCAGCAGTAGTCACACTAACATGAGAAGGCACAGGTCCAGATGCAGGAATGCTAACAGGTTTTGGCAGCGGAATGTCTTCAGGTGCAGGTGCAGAAGGCATCGAAGCCTTTTCAACTCCAGCAGATGAAGTGAGAAGATCAGTGGCTGGCACTTGCACTGATTCAAACGCTGTAGGTACAGAATGCACAGCACTTGAAACACGCTCAGAGCCCATTGGTTTGGTGGCTTCATGGAATAATGTGTGCGCAATACGATCACTTATGGTGCTTACAGAGTATTCACCCACATCTGTGGGCTGAACATTCATATTGACGAAAGGCTTGCATTCTGTGCTGCTTCCTTCTGGAGGCAGGTTCAAGTTTATAGCAGCAGTCTGCTTGATGCCACTGGTTTGAACCGGGTGCTTCACCTGCACATGAATTTGGCATGCAAATGATCAGATAACAAAGAGCCAAAGCCAACGAGGACAAAAAAGCAAGCTATGTACGAACAAACCTGAATAATAACCCAAACTCGCTGACCAAACATCTGGCCAGTGGGCGATGCCAATTTCCAGTACGATATGTACCTACCAGGCTCTGCAGGTGTGACAAAATCAACACCAACATCGATCTCTTGATCGATAGGAAAACCATCCACTGAAATCTGCACAGAATGTCAAATCAAAGTAAAATTTTACTGTCTTACACTCTTGACCATACACTGGTAGATAAACTAACTATGCAAAGTTAATGTGTACCCCTAATTTAACTGAGATGTGGCGTGCAAATTGATCTCCGCCAACCCAAATAAGACATGTCCCATATGGCCACATGGAAGATCCATTGTTATGCATGCGCCAAATCTTCGTAAATGGGGTTGATGGTGCCATTATCGTTCCATCAGGGACAGTAACATCCTTAATGAAGCGGCAATCATGTAGCTGTCGAAGATGGGGAAGGAGCATCTGATTCTGAAAACGGCCAGATGAAAGTCAGTTGGCACTGTTCTGTAACTGTTTCACGAGAACTATATAATCATGAATTTGGACAAGTTGCCACCATCACCTGATTGGTGCCTTTAAATCTTCCGCTTTCTAAAGATGGTTTGTCTATTTGGGTATATTCATTCACATTGTCCATTCGAGAAAAACACAAGTTGCACAAATTGTAATCATCTTTACTGCAAGCAAAGAACAATAAATCATGTTAGAAAAATGGCATTTTTTCTTCCATTCCAATTCAACTTACGATGAAGAGCTAGAACAACTATTGAACTCAAAACTCACATATTTGACTTGTAGCGAGAACCAGCGATAGGTGTCACCCCACAGCTATCGCACTGTATCCATCTATGCAGCATGTGTTGTGCCATGCTCGCGTGCTTATCACCGAGATCCAGGTATGGACTCCTAATAGAGCTGGTGCCTTCAGAATAAGGTCCACAAAGACAGATCGATGAGAGATTATCTGGTTTAGATATGTTACTTTTGACGGTGCGTGGAGGGCAACAGCAACCACCCTCCTTGATGCTTCTATCAGCTCCAAGGGACTGAACTGGGTAATAGGGAAACAGTGGTGGAGGAGGGTATGGCGATTTCAAATCACCACTAATCTTGCCATTAGGCTCAAAGGGATCACAAGAATGGCCTAGTTGTCTCCCTAAAAGATCATTTCTTAACCCTTCAGCGAAATTTGAAGCAGGAGTAGAATGAACAGTAGGTGCACCATGATCAATGGTAGCAACATGTGGCACAGCAGAGGATGTAATACATTTGCCCTTACTTTGGGCATCCATACTTCCCTTGTTATTGACTTTTATCCAGCCTGAAAAGGTATCCATATAACAAGGGTATCCTGGTTCATATTCAACTTGAGCTTTGACATCATCAACTAGAACACCCTTAAGAGCAAGTGCTTTAGTTGCTCCAGAGTTCTGCATATCCAGAGGTTTCGAAGCTGAAATGGCAATAAGCTCAGAGTCATTTTTAATATTGAATTTTCCCATAGTTTGTTCCCTACCACTAGAAGAACCAGACGGACCATCAGCAGAGCCACTGGAAGGCTGCATGTTGCTCTTTGGTGCCATCAGTTTAGTGAGCCAGTCCAGAAACTCAGCCAATGATGGCGTTGGTGATGCAGCTTTAGAACGCAAGTCATGAGATAGTTTTGCAAGGACAATGGGAACTTGTTCCGGTACGAATTTTAAAGCTTCATCAATAGCTGATTTCACCTGAGCCAATTGATCTTCCAGAGCAGTGAACATTCTAGATATGGAATCTGAGACCTGCTGTTTTCTCTGAGGTGCCCCAGCGCAGATGCTCTTCAACTCAACATAAATCCTAAGAGGGTTCAGTTTCTGACTAATGGCAGCATCACATAAATCACTATCATCATCCAGCATGACAACATCCCCATCCTCATCAGTATAGGTGAGTACAAATTCATTATCAGGACTGAACTTAAAAGCACTTGCAATCTTTGACCGAAGGGCAGCCAGATTATGATCCAAGTGCTGACCATTCACACAAGCATTGAACCGCTTAAGAGTGCCACCGAATTTTACCTGAAACATCAAACAAATTAAAATAGAAATCGATAAGAACAACAATCTAGTACAAATGCATAAGGCAAACTATAAATAATGTAAGTGGTTGGTTTTGGAGGCAATTTGTCAATATCGCAAAGCCAGGTGCTTAAGCAAATGATAGCTCAATTCTGTTCTTATCTTAGCAGCTGATCAATAATGATTCAATTAACATTAACGCCAAGACACAATTTACAGTACCAAATCTCACCACCTGATGCTACATAAGTACCCTAAGTGACATGCCATTAATCAATTAAGGACGACTACAAAGTATTACCAAGTTAAGTCGTTGCATGTTGAGGAAAGTGGGATGTATTTTATACTAGATTTATACGATCATAGCATGTAGACGTGGAACATGTAGCATACCAACAAATTTCAAAGAAACGTACATCAAATTACTGTATCATCAAATCCCAGAACATGGCCGGATAAACTGAAGAGAAAGGGACTTCGACCAATGCTGATTATAGTGTTGTGGGAGATATGGATCGAGCGGAACAATAGTCTTCAGGAACATGAGCGACACGGCGGATCATATCATCGACAAGATAACTGACGAGCTGAAAACATGGAGTATGTCGGGCACGAAAGGAGTAGGTAGAATCCTATCGGGAGATCAAGGACCTAAGCTATCGGCTGTCTGTTTGATCAGGCCATGCCTGATCGGTTTTTTCGTTTTCTTTCTGTTGTAACTCTGTACAGTGCTCCCCTACTTTAATATAGCAACGGCTCAAGACAACCAGGTTTCAAAAAAAAAAAAATCCCAGAACATGTCCTCAGTAAGTAGTAACACAAAACGCTCCATAACAATCTTGATTATCAAACAGTCGTGAAACAATCGTCCCCTGTAATGACCGAAATTTCTACCCTCCTTCACCATCACAAACAACACAAAAACGATCTAATCCTGTACGATCACAGAGATGCAAAATCCATCCTTTGGAATACATATTTAACCTACATGACCTAATAAGATGCAAAATCTATCCTATAACATTCAAAAGGAACGAAAAAAGCATCCAATTATTGTAATCACCATACCACGCCGTCAATTCCAATGAGGGGGAGAACTACCCAGGATAGTGCACACAATCATCTATATATCTACACAACTAACAAGAATACAGAGAAAAATTGAAGAACAACACTATCAACGATCAGCGATTACATCGCTCGACAACCATTGGTAAAACCACTCCCCCCCCCCCCCCCCCCCCCGGGGACAAAAGACTATTACGCGAGCAGACAAAAAAACGCGGCATTCCCCCACTTACTCCCCTCCCCGATCAAACCATCACAGTACGAAAACACCACAGACCGATCATCCACAAAAACATAACCTTTATGACGAGATCCCGCAGCCCGTCCTCGCGCGTCGTCGTCGGCACGACGCCGCGAGGCGCCGGAGCGTCCCGGCTGCGAGGCATCCCGGCCGAAGGAGTCCGCGGCGGAGACCGACCACCCCGAACACTACTTCCGTTTCCTTCGATGGGAAGTGATGGGGTTAGAAAAAAATCGCCGGCTTTCGCGGGGTTTTCTGCGTAACTACACCTGCGTCACCGTCACTTTTGGGCCTACTTGTCAGCGAGAAACGTCGCTTGCGTGGTAGCGTGAGAGTTGGGACTTGGGAGGACGGTCCCACGGTGGGAGAGGAGAAAGGGTTAACTCCCCTTGTTTTTCTGATCGATAGGAGATAAACTTCTGCTTTCTGATGTACAAAGACTTCTACCACGTTTTTTTAAATATTAGATAGTATCTTTTTTATAAAAAATATATATAAAAAAATTGTTTTAAAAATTATAGTAATTGATTTTTAAAATTTATAATACCCTTAATTAATTATTTACTTGATGAGTGATTATCTCCTTCATCTTCTCTTATCTTCAAACACATCTAAGTTGTGACTGTCATGATTCTGAGATTTTTGGGGTGTTGGGTGTGGTTTTGTCCGTTGTAACTATTGTTAACATCATAATTTACTAAGTTTGTAAATAGATTAAAAAGATGATAGGTTTTATAAAGAAGAGTTCGATTGCTATAGGGAAAAAGTTAATTAAAGAATTCGGTTTAAGAATAAAAGATTATTAAAATGAGATCGAGTAGCTGTGAAAATCATGACAGCATATTCTATTTATATAAATCATATCTAATAGGTTAACTTCTTTAAAGATATTTTTCTTTTATTTTTACTAGTAAATAATATTCGATGGTTGTTGTAAACGTGTCGGACTCTGTAATGCCAATATAAATATAGACTCCCTAAGAGCCTATCATCCTTCGATCAATACAACTTTGGCGCATCACTGCTCTAGTTTATCTAGGTTTTTATCGGCAGGTTCTGGCTCTCGACGTGGGGCTACATCGATTAAGTTCGATCTCCGATGAAGTGGTAAGTCCTACCAATATCTCGGTATGTTTCGCTTTGTCTAAAGCTGCATCGGTTGGATTTGACCTCTTAGACAGATCGGATGTACCGCATCATGTCTGTGCAAGGTTTATCGGTCTATTGAGCTCTCTCTATCGTCGTCGGTCTCGTGTTGCATCAGTTAGGTTCGACCTACGAGGTTGCCGACGGTAGATTGGGCTGTAGGCTTATAGGTCTCTGTACGGCGTTTTATTGGAGTGTTAGCCGATGAGTTATCTATATCCCAAGTACCATGCCTAGCGTATCGGCTCCTCGTCCGATACGCACTAGCCTTCAGAGACTTCACTTGAGCACCACGCCAAGCGCATTGGCTGGAAGGCTGATGCGCGCCTGTCTTTAGAAAGGCGTCTTCTTATCGGCTCAACTAGCCGATGGGTTCGCTTCGCCCTTACTTCAGCACGACTGATTCGGTGTCTATCGTCTTGTTGCCATTAGCCTCGGTCTCGTACTGTCTTGGTTAGATCCGATCTTCGAGATTCGGTGCTGACGGCATCGTCACAACGAGCGACAGGTCTCGTGCTGCTATATCTGGAGCGGTATCGGCTTTGCAGCCGGTGTCTTTTATACGATTCCTTGCCAGATCGCATATGCCTTCATCGGCTTTCTAGCCAATGAACGGACGGTATAGCTTCTATCGGCAACCAGCAGAGATCTCGCATGCTTTGTTGTTCTCTAAATATCCTTTGTTGCCTCCATCGGCTTTGCAGCCGATAGATTAGGATCTCGCTTTCGCTACACCCGGAGTCATCACATCCTTTGTCGATATCTATCCACGTCTTCATTGGCTCTCTAGCCATAGAAGAGCGTCCCAATAACTATTGGCGACCAGCCAATAATAGGAGCTATCCGAACGCGGCCAATGACCACTTAGATCCTATTGGTGGCTAGCCGATAGCGAAAACTCGTATCAGTCCATCGTGTAACTGACCGGTTCGCCTCACCTCCTTATCAATTACAGCGTTAAATTGATTAGCATGTCCGCACTCGTATCGTCGCGTCGAAGCCGAGCAAACCTTATGGGCCTCAGCGCGCGTATCTCAAGCCGACCTTTTAAACATCGACGTGGTTATCCAAGATATTTTCGGCGTGACCACCTATCCCCTCGTGGGGTCCGTTGATCATTGGGATCGGATCGGATAGGGCTGGAAATCTGCGTTGGAGAAGGATTCCTGGCTTCCTGGAGCGATAAGCTCAAAGGCACGATCACGACTTACCGGTCCCTCTATGATGTGTGGGCCACATTGTGAATCTTCATCTTACTACTAGTGAATGATCATCGTTTTGTAGCAGCAAGACGAGGGAATGATACAACGAATGCTGACGAGACCCTTACAGCTGGGGCGGTTGGGTTACTTCGATGTAAAAGTAGCACAACGTGTCGATGCCATGCTTTTGACATCGCGACTACGCGAGCTCGGTGCCGTCCGTCGCGACTGCCGACTTCGCCGGGACGAGCCGTTGCGCCGGCGCCCGGAGAGGACTCCCTCCCTTGACTCGGTCGGTCCAGCTCCAGCACAACTGGAATCAGCGACGCAAACGGCATCGAATCCGCGGCCCCGCTTCCGCACCAGCAGCCCAACCCGGCAGGGGCAGCAGGCTCGTCGTGCTCGCGCTACGCGCTTCGATCCGACGGCTCGGCCCGTTCCACCGAGGCCGCGCTGCCTTAGTGCCTCTGCCCATCCGCGCGGCCACTTTCGTCCGGTTTCGCCTCTCGCGAGTCCACGGGTCGCGACGCGGGTCTCGCTTCGTTTCTCCTCTGCACGCGCCGCGTGGTACGTTTCGGCCCTGCGCGGCGCGCAGAGAAGATGCGTGCCGGTCCGCTGTTCAGCTGCTTGGCACGGGGCGTGTGCCTCCGTGCAAGACGATATCTGAACGCTACTGACGAGTACATAGATGCACTACACGCTTTGGCCGGAGCTGAATAATCGAAACTTTACACAGTCGTCAGGACTGATCTTTACACAGTCCGTCGCGGCCCTTGGTAGGAGTATAATTATTCCATTTTAAAATATAAAATATAAGAGTTTATTATTAGATTAGACATAACCATCAGAGTAGACGTATTTGTTTAGAGGCTTTTTGTTTGCCAATCAAATGTACTGGAAAAACCGGATCAATGCGTAAAGTCCTGTGATTAAAGCGAGCATAACCCGTTTCTTTTCAATCTCATGAGTGCACATAATAATTGATTTGGTTTTTAAGATTAGTACATCTACAAACTTTCTTTCAACAAAAAAAAAAGAACCGAACACGTAGACGAAGAAAGCTTGTGGCATAATGTTAGAGACTTCTTCGGGACCTACACAAACACTCCATTGAGCAGAAAAAATGCACAAGGTGGAGGTGGTTGCAACTTGCAAGGAAAAACGGAGTGGAAATGTGGCCTCTGTGGGGGGCCAAAGACCCCAAAAGTACTTGTAGAGTTCTAGGAACAGGAATGTCTCGTTCAGATTCAGAAGAGTGGATTGCTCGAGCAGTTGGGCACTTGGACCCAACAGGATCACCGGCCAGAATCACTTGTCCTATAGAGTAGGGTACTCCGGCACTCATGGCAAATCGGATTCTGAATATTCTATCGGCTAGAAATGAAGATCAATACACAGGGGAAAGTTTCGGACAAATTTTCATTAGCATGGCCTGTGACAACAAGAAAAGAAAGAGGACCATTCTGTGGGTCAGTGCAGAGTTGAAGTATGGAGACCGTGTAAGAAAAACAAAGAACAAAACAGAATGCTTGGAACTTATTAAGCAGAAGAACTTTTGGAATTCGATGGTGAATGTACCTGAACTGGAGTGGAGTATTTAAGTTTTCCTCCACTTTCTTGGACCACAGTTGATTTCCTTATTGTTTTGTTTACAAATAAGCACTGCAGCAAAGGCTCCCCAAATTTATTTAAACCGCACTCGGTCCACTGCACTACAATTAGTTGGGCAGGATTGCTCAACTGTCAAAATCGATGGGCTACAAAGAATTTGTTATGCACTCTCGTCCACAAAAAGAGATGAAAAAAATAACCATTTCTGAATTCATCCTTGATATAAAACATCTTCCAGCTTGGTTTTATCTAGTCCATCATAAGTCCATTTCACAATAATATTCCAAAAAACGCCTACTTCAAAAGCTGAAATGCTGAATAGACTAGTACTGAAAATCCTACTCAGTGACAGGTAAAATCTTGCCAACAATTGGCAAACAAAAGACTCGGTAAGCTGACCTATCCTGAAGTATCATTTCAGGACAGAAAACTTTTGCTGAATTTTGCAGTTTGCAGCGTGGCCGGCCACCAATCACCTGAACCAGCGGCGACAGAGGTCGGAGTGCCCATCTCACCTCTCACTTGTCATCACTGAACACGGCTCTGGTCCCCGCCACCACGCCGTCTCCGATCAAGATTCTTCCATTGCTGCTGCCATCAAATCCTTGGACATTTCCAGTTGCAAATTTAGACTCTTCCCCCGCGATTCCCAGCAGTCCCATCCTTCCCCTCCCACCCCTGTCCCATCCAATTATCTCCCTGACCACTTGGACCACTGTGATATAGCCACCGAGGAGGAGGAAGGAATCATGTCCAGCTCCGCTCGTACGTAGTTAGGCAGGAGTTGAGTGGAGTGGAGTGGACTGGTTATCGTCCACGTGAGGACGACGGCGAGAGTGCTCACCGGAGCATTGGTGTCGGCGATGAAGCTCATGAAGCTCGGCTCCAGGCCTGACACCTTCTTCTCGTCAGGGCCCGTCAGGTAGTTAGCTGTTCATCGGCTGTTCCTTCGATCGTCTCGCTGTCGTGGCTCGTGAGCTCGATGTGGCGTTTGTGTGATCGGTGGTGGTGTTGGTTGCAGGTCTGTCTCTATGGAGGTGGCCAGTGACATGCAGATTCTGGTGGATGGCTTCCTGTTTCGTCTCCACAAGGTAGCTGCAGAAAATTCTTGTGGTTTGCGTGGATCAAGAACTGATTTAAAAAAAAATTGGTTTCTGGATGCATTTCATTGTTCTTGCTGAATTTTTTTGGTTCCTTGAATGCAACAGTTTCCTCTACTTTCCAAGTGCATGTGGTTGCAAGCGCTATGTGTGGAGTCCGGCGACGGCGGCGCCGTCGAGCTACCGGCTTTTCCGGGCGGCGCGGAGGCGTTCGAGGCATGCGCCAAGTTCTGCTACGGCGTCACCGTCACGATCGGGCCGCACAACGTCGTCGCCGTCCGCTGCGCCGCCGCGCGCCTCGGCATGACGGAGGACGCTGACAGCGGCAACCTCGCCGCGAAGCTCGAGGCCTTCCTGTACTCATGCCTCCTGCGCCGCTGGAAGGACGCGCTCACTGTGCTCCACTCCACGCGCCGCTTTGTCGCTCTCTGCGAGGAGCTCGGCGTCACGTCACGCTGCGTCGACGCCGTCGCGGCACTCATTGCGGACCCCAACGGCAATGACTCCGGCGCCGTTCCTGCCGGTTCGTCGTCGCCGTGGTGGGCGCGTGATATCTCCGAGCTCGGGGTTGACCTGTACTGGCGCGTCATGGTGGCCGTCAGGGCGGCCGGCACCGTTCGTGGGAAAGCCATTGGCGACGCGCTCAAAGCCTACGCGCGCCGGTGGCTGCCGATCGCTGCCAAAAACCAGTACGCGGCGGAGCGAACGGAAGGCGGCGCCGGCAATGCCGAGCGGACCACCAAGAACCACCGCCTCCTTGTCGAGAAGATAGTGAGCTTGCTCCCGGCGGAGAGGAACGCCGTCTCCTGCGGCTTCTTGCTAAAGCTTCTCAAGGCGGCGAACATCCTAGGCGCTTCCCTGGCATCCAAGGCAGAGC
Organism: Oryza coarctata; assembly: GCA_030770085.1. Classification (NCBI taxonomy): domain Eukaryota; kingdom Viridiplantae; phylum Streptophyta; class Magnoliopsida; order Poales; family Poaceae; genus Oryza; species Oryza coarctata. Next base: position 12,385,167 of record CM061468.1, read on the forward strand.
TCACGAGGAGGGTGGCGTCGCAGCTGGAAGACGCCACCGTGGGCGACCTCCTGATCCCAGCGGCGCCACCGTGCTCGAGCGGGACGCTGTACGACGTGGACGCCGTGGTGGCCATACTTGAGGAGTTCGCGCTGCGGCAAGCGACGACGACGGCTGGGAGCCCGGAGGGTAGCCCGGCTAGTGAGGCCATACACCGGCGGTCGAGGTGGGCCGAGAGCACCGCCGAGCTCGAGGGCGCGCGTCGGTCGATGTCCATGGCGGCGGTGTCGCACGACGCGATGGTCCGGGTCGGAAGGCTGGTGGACGGGTTCTTGACGGCGGTGGCCAAGTACGACGCCCGCACGCCGCTCGACAAGATGGTCGTCGTTGCCGAGGCCGTGCCGGACTGTGCGCGGCGGGAGCACGACGATCTTTACCGAGCCATCGACACTTATCTCAGGGTGTGTGCGTGCCGCCACCGCATCCTTGATCACGCCGACATTGCCATGGCTCATCTTGATCTCTCACCGTGTCTTAGTCTGTGCCACGTGTAGGCGCACCCGGAGATGGACAAGAGCTCTAGGAAGAAGCTGTGCAGGGTGCTCAACTGCAGGAAGCTCTCGGAGAAGGCGTCCATGCACGCCGCGCAGAACGAGATGCTTCCCCTCCGCGTCGTCGTACAGGTGCTCTTCTTCGAGAACGCGCGGGCCGCCAGACTGTCCGGGCATGGCAACCGCGTCGCCGCGGGCCTTCCCGGCGACGACGACGTCAGGGCGCTGCTTGGAAGACCAGGAACGACGGAGGAGGACGGAAAGGATGGGCAGAAGCCCCGTGGCTTCGCCGGGGCCGGGTGCGTGCCGGCGGACGACGACTGGAGCGTGGAGGGGCTGAGACGTGCCGCGTCGAGGGTCGCCACGCTGAAGATGAGGCTGGAAGAGGACAACGAGGACACCGGCGCCGGCGACGATGCGTTCGTGCACAGTACGCGAGCGGGGCTAGCACGGAGCGCGTCGTGGCGTGTCACGGCGGCCGGGAGGTCTAAGCGGATGCTGAGTAGGCTATGGCCGACGAGCAGAACCTTCACCTAGCGACATTAAGAGCTGTACGTGTGAGACACATGGCGGCAAGCCCAGGCTGATCCGTCAAATAGTAGCCGGTGTACAAATAAGCTTGAATTTGTAGGTAATTTTGTTCCCTCCAGATTTGATTTTGTTTCAACTAGATCTTGAACAAGTTTGACCTTGTGTTAAAAAGCAACGCACGCAACGCAACCAACTCAGATAATAGCCGCCTTTGATGGCAAAAGGTCCCCTGGTCAAGTTTATTATGCTCTCATATCTCACATAGAAAAAAAAAGGAGTTTGATTTTATTCAGTAAACTGTGAAATGTCCAAATTTTAGTGATCGAATCAGTACTAGTAATTCTCCCGAGTATTGAAGTACTAGTATATAATTAAGGAAATCCCCACGGAGCGCAATGCCCAAGTATCACCAAATGATTGAGCTCGCCTTATTTCCTCACATATATCATTGATCATGAACTCTATCCCACTTTATGCGTTGGTAAATGATTGTTAGTATGGACTTTACATAGGAAATAAAAAGAATGTCATCTCAATGGAAAATCATATGTGTTTAAGCCATTGTCTGATAGGAAACCAAATGCGTAGGCCCGGCAAGATTAAAAACAAAACAAATGCGTAGTACTAGCAAGACTGATATCCAGCAACAGCTTCTTGTCATCATGCACACGGTGGTACGCGCCAACCATGCGTATCACTATCCCAACCTGAAATATGACCATATTTTCAACATGTGCAAACGTTTTCAAGTGACTGATCAATGATCATAGGCCAGCCGTAATCCATCGCTCCAAGGATTGGTCATGTTTCAGCACAGGACAATAGGACAGGAGTGCACGGTCGGCCAGTCGCTGCCTCAGTCAGTGCGAGAGAAATGGACAAGCACATCCGTGGTCCTCTTGTGTCATTTAGCAGGTTTATCGCGTTCTCAAAAAAATTGGTGTTCCAAAGGACGAAGCATTGTTGATGTGAGCTATGATTAGTACTTAATAAGATTCAAGGACTGCTTGGTAGTACTCATCAAGGAATCAACAAATAAATATCTCACGGAGTCAAATCAAATGAACCTGATGAAACTGGCGTTCCAAACTGGTGTAGCCTGAGCAACGCGAATAGTATGGCAAGATGGGAGCAGGGTTCCAAATTGCGATGGTAACAGCTGAACAGCTCGGCTATTGCAGCCATCGGCTTTATCAAATCGGCTCGTATTTAGAAACTGCTCGATAAACCGCTTTATCTAGGTTCAAGAAAATTCAAACAAAAATTCAGATTTTTGACAAAATTTGTCAAAAATTCACCAATTTCGTTGTTAATCGAGTAGTAACGATCGACGAAACCGGTGACCGGTGGCATTTGTAAACCCTGGCCAACCATGCACGCATAGCGGAAAAAGGGAAGCATGTTATCTGAGACGATAGACAGGTCGTCGTCGGTTGACGGGCTCACGATCACTGGTCGGGCCACAGGGAGCGCACGACCTCGGCGTAGCAGGCGAGGATGGCGGCCAGGGTCAGCGCGAGCAACACCACGCCGGCGGCGGCCGGCGCTCTCTCGGCCGCCCAGCACGCCATGCACACCGGCAGCGCCATCGCGAACGGCCACAGCAGCAGCCGCGCCCGCGCCCACGGCGCGACCGCGACGCGGCGCCGGGGCTTGCCCTCCTTCTCCGGGAGCGCGCACAGCGCGAGCAGCGACGTGAAGACGCAGAAGCTGACGACCTGCGACGCGAGGAGGGCGACGAGGACGTACTCCTCCCGCGCCGCAAGATGCGCGGCAAAGGCGGCGCCCGCCGCGAGGACGACCAGCGCCAGCCCCCGCGTCGCCGTGGGCGAGGTGGTGGCGCAGCAGCACGCCTTGCCGTCGCCGCTGCTGCCATCGTCGCAGCCGGACCACCACCGCGGCGGACAGCAGCGGCTGCTGCTTCTCCACGTCGGCGACCGATTCCATATCTGATTTTGCTTCTATCACGCACAATGGATGCTAGCTTAGCTGCACTGCTGGAAAATTAATTAGAGGGCATCGCTGGCTATATAGTCTAAAGTAGTAAAATGCAACACATGCATAAGCAGATAAGCTCAGCAGCGTCAGAACCAAGAAAGCCACATAAAAATAAGCCAGAGCTTGATCAACCAGCGAGATTTACAAGACTGCAAGAGCGAACATACATCTGAGTATCTTAGGTAGCAGCAGGGAATTAATCAAAGAGGGAATGACGTTATAATTAGTAGTATAAATTATCGCTTTACTAGGTTGAACTATTTCGTCGTATCATTTAACCACATAAACTATTTTTTAGTATTATTGTACACCTAAACTATTAAAAACAGTTCACTTTACACATAACAATTCTTTTTTACATTAAAATTTAATAGAATTGATAGATATGTTACAACTTACCTCTTAACACCTTTTATAATCTTTTATCACTATTTACATAGGAAGCACCTAGAATCGATTTAAACAGTTATAAAATTTTTTTAACTTTAATAACAATATCATCTATAGCTTTTAAAAATTTGATCTTAAAATATAACTTGCATAATGCGAAAAAAACAAAGTATGCTATTAAGCATCAAAGTAAACCAATTTTAATTTTGGGTTTGGAGGTAAAATAAAAAAATAGTTTAGGAAAAAAATTAACTTTAATAGCGGTATCAGCTTTAAAAAATTAAGCTTAAAATACAACTTATATAAAGAAAAAAAGAATGATATTAATCAGTAAAGTGAATTATTTTTAATATTTTAGAGATAAAATGACAAAAAATAGTTTAGGAGGTTAAGTGATAGAAAATAGTTTGAGAGAGTAAAATATATTTTTTTTCTAAATAAATAACCAATAGAACAAATTAACGAGAGAAACATAGTTATGGTTTTGGAACAGAACAGTCTCGGCAATACAGTTTAAATGACCAAACACTCTGCACTCTCACAAAAAAAAGGACAAGCTAGATAAATGCTTTAGCCTGTCGCTCTGTGGTTCACTGTGACAGTGAATCAGTGATGGCATGCATCATGATACACAAATCATTACCAACATATAGTATGACAATGAGACATCTCAGGAAGTAACTAAGCACATACCAACAAGGTCCTCTTTACTCTATGCTTTAAAAATGATCTTTAGTGCTACCACTTCAGATGCTACTTGCAGTAATGATGAGAGCTAGGACCACACGAAGTGCTGACACTGTAATGCTGTCAATGACAAGTAAGCTGGGCAGGGCGATTAACTCTATCCAGTCTCCACTTTGCTGGGCATGACATATCATTAAGATGCGGTATGCTTAGCCGTTAGTGACAAGTCACAAGCTGTCTAACCTCACTCTTATCAGCTTAATAGAAGATAGTATGAGTGTTTGGCAATGCGATAACCAAATAAATAGAGTGAGTTGTGACCTAGCGAGGTCGAAACTTCAAAAATTCTAGATTGGAATGAATGTTGATGGGAGTCTTCAGGAAAGCATGTGTGCATGTGTTTCCTTCTTTGTCAAAACTAATAGGCATATGTCCACAGTTCAACTGAGAGAAGATGGAAGGCTAGAGCTTGGGCAAGAAGAAGAACGGGGAGACGAGACGAAATGTGCGTGCCACCTGATCCTCATCGCCAACCATGCTAAGCTTCAAAATGATACTCCTGTCAGAAAATGGCTGGGCAATGTAGCATTACAAACAAGGCAGAGGTTGAGCAAGTCCTCCGATCATTTGATTTTTCCCTTTTTAGGGCATCTGCTCTATCTGCCCGGTCTGACTCTGCTTCATAGAAGGCTCATGCTTTTGCAGCATCTTCTGAAGCCAGTTGCTCATCTTCAATGGCACGCTCGTTTTCAGTGGTAAGCCCCTCGATCAGTCAGATGTATGTGCTGTCATCAGGGGTGATGCCATTCTCCACCATCTCTTTCACCATGTTCTCAACATCGTCTCCCTGGCCATTCTTACATAGCCCCTGAATCAGCGCATTGTATGTCAAAAGCGTTGGATTGAACCCCTTATTCATCATCTCATCCCGAATCCTCAGAGCATCCTTGACATCACCCCTCATGCTGTAGCCACTGATCAGTGTGTTATAACTGACAAGGTCTGGCTGGATTCCCCTTGCGCGCTTCATCAACACGCCCCAGTAAACACAGCCCCCTCATTAGTGTATTGTAGGTCAGATCATCTGGTGCGATCCTTTTCTTCTCCATCTCACCCATTATCTCGAATGCCCGATCAATGTTGCCAGAAGTGGAGTGGCTATTGATCAGAGCATTGTACAAGAGAAGGTCAGGCCTAATGCCTCTCCTTACAGCCTCATCGAACAACCTATCTGTCTCCTGAACTTGCCCCTTCTTGGACAAGGCATATATCAATGACGGATAGGTCACCACTGTCGCACAGATCCCCTTTCCTAGACATGTTTTCAAACACCTCTAGTGCTTTCTTCACGTTGCCCTCTCTGCAGTGACTGTTGATCAATATATTGTACGTGAACACATCTGGCGCAAGACCCTTTCCACCCATCTCCTCAACCAACTCATATGCCTCTGTTCCACGGCCATCCATGAACAAGGCGTGCACAAGTAAATTGTAGGTCGCGACTGTTATGGCAATCCCTCTCTCCGCCATTTTATCACGGTAAAGAAGGGCAGAATGCAGGTCACCCTTGTCACAGTATCCACCAATCAATGCGTTGTACATCACAGCTTCCGGTTTCACTTCTCCCTTGGTCAGCATTTCGTCGAACACCTTGGCTGCCTCATCAACCCGGCCAACCTTACACCAGCCAGAGATCACCGTGCCGTAGGTGCACTGGTTGGGCGCGATGCCTCAGCGTTCTCGCATCTCTCGCATAATATCCAGCGCCGCCTGGACGCGGCCCCGGGAGCAGAACCCGGCGATGACGGTGTTGTAGGTGACGGCGTTTGGGCGGGGCATCTGGCGGAGGAGCTCGAGCGCGCCGGCGGGCTTCCCGGCGGAGTAGAGGTGGTGGAGCATTATATTGAAGGTGGTGGTGCAGAGCGGGAGGCGGAGGCGGAACATGTCGGCGAAGAGGGCGAAGGCCGGGGCGGAGGGAAGGGTGGAGAGGAGCGGGTGGAGCGAGGCGGTCGAGATCGGGAGGGAGAGGGACTTATCCGCGCGTAGAGGCGGAGGGAGGTGGTGTGGGGGCGAGCGGCGGCGGAGGCTGTGAGCAGGAGGCTGGGCAGCGACGAAGCGTCGTCGAAGTGCGGAAGCACGGCGAGCGGAGAAAACGCCGCGTCCGCGGGCAGCGCCAATTTGAAGAGCGCGAGAGCCGTCGCGGCGGCGGAGGTGGGCGGCGCCATGGAGACTTTGGAGGAGGGCAAATGATAGTTCCCGCAAGCTGTTGGACAAACGAAAGGTGGGCCCACATTCATTGGCACAGAAACTGAGACATAAAAAAAGTGAACAAGAAATGCCCTACAAAGGCTTAGATGAAGCACAAACTGAACATGGCTTGCCATGCAATGGCTAAGATGTTACAACATCACATACTTATTTTCTAACTAAGATGAAGATTTTATTTTGATTTGTTTTTTAAATTACTAAATGATATGTTTCGAATGAAAACTTTCTACGTAGAATTTGTTTTAAAATATTAAATAAATAAATATGTTTTAATTTTATAATAATTAAAACTTAATTAATTATGTGCTAATATTTTTTATGTGTACCTATCTTTGTTGAAATCGCACAAGTGGGCTGCTTTAAAGTTACAACACATAAACACGGTCTTACAATACATAGACATGTTCTCACAGAACCTTTTTGTTTTCCTTTTTTAAGGCGGGAAAGGACTCAACTACTTACTGCTCTGCTAAACAGAACTGGTGTTGGTACGAAAATCCATAAACGGTTTTTTTTTTTGAGATCATTGATCAACTACATGAAGGGTAAATCTAGGATTGGCCACTGCAAAATACGCCACTCTTTAAAGATTTATGAAACCATTCGTCAACCACAACTCCACAGGAGTGATGTAGCTCACAGGAGCGGCAAATCCTAGATATGTTGAAGGCGCCTTTCGGCAGCGCCGGTGCCTCCCAACTCCTCGGACCATCACTTACGTGTGATCCCCACCCGCCCAGCCGAAGCTTTGCTGGGAGTCGAACAAGTCCTATAGAAAGAAATGAAATTCAAGAGAGCCAAATCAGAGTTTTCTTTACCGCAATAAATATGCACCGAAAAGAAGTAATACAAGAACAGCATGGTACACTTACTGCCAAGCTGAAACCGTCCTGGCCAGGAGACATTGGATAGAACTCTTCCATGCTTGGGCAAGCCAGCACTTCTTCAAGAGGGTCGCCCGGAAACTCGCAGTGCTGCGGCAGAGCTTGATCCAAGTCCTCAACTGTTCTTGACGATGTTCCAGCACACTCTGGACGGTTCTCAGGTTCTATCTTGGGGCGGAGGGTGGATGTGCCGCACTCCTCCTCCTGTGTAAATCCATAAAGGGATTGCCAAATAATCCGAAACTGTGTTATTGAGAAATGAGAAATTATTTTTTTAGATAATGAATGAGAATTTGTTTGCCCTATGCTGGTGTGCTCGACAATGGAAAACAAAAGCTTCTGATGATCAAAGAGTTATATGTAGTAGGCAGGGTTTACCTGATCACGCGAAACGGTGGCGTTCTGCTCGGTGTCACACGGGCTGTTCATTGGGCGGCGAGGCTGCGGAGGGTTCGTTATGGGTGTTATGGGATCACTTCTTATAGTCAATGCATCAGATGCTTCTTCAGTAACAGAGTCCATTTCAGGCGTGCAAGTTTGCTTGGAGGATGATTGGTAGAAGACCTTGGAAACAACAAGCTCTCCATCCTTCTCATCTTCTTCTACACCAAGATTATATTGATGCATAACCCAATTAGCCTGTTCTATCTTGTCCTTTTTAGAACCTCTGTATAGAACCAGTATTTTCTTCCACCCTTTTTTGACACCATTATGGTAGATCTCTTTGGATTTTCCAGTTTTGTGCCATCTTATGTTCTCATCAGAAGTAGTTTGGTGGTTGTGGCTGATCTTTCTACGCTTGCGCTGCCCACAACCATATGCATTTGATATCCTATGGAAGAAATGACTGCTGCTGCCGTCCATCTTGATACCTGGCAAAATTACAAAGGAAAACATAAGACATGGGCTAACTAATTAGCTCAAAAGGCCTGATAACAACTTAAAATATAATCCAGTACCAGGGAGATTTTCAGGATGTGTATAGCAGATTCCTTCCACCTCTTCTAGAGTTGGGACGAAGTGATCAATAATACTCTGAGGCCCCGGATTTCCCTGGTTAATTTTTGTTTCTAAATGTCCAAGTATTTGAAGATCAGATGGATCAAACTTAACACCATCAGGGAATTCTGGCCACTGTAAAGTGACCTGCAGTGCAAGGTTTTATTAAGTACCACCAAAAAACGCATAGAAAATGTGAAATTTACCTTAGATATTTCTGCTTAACCAACTTTGTCACACCCAAGGCTAGGAAGCCACCAGTTTTGTGGATTTTATATCAACGTTATGACACATAGGAGACAGGAACATAAGAATAGAATGTGGCACGCACCATAAGCGTGGTAACGGACCAAACACTCTTAAGGTGCGTTTGAATCTACACTATAGGTGAAAACTCCTCTAGTTTCTTATGAATATACTTTTCAAACTGTTAAATGGTATGTTTTTTTAAAAAAAAAATCTATAAAAGTTGCTTTAAAAAAATATTAATATATTTTTTAAGTTTACAATAGCTAATACCTAATTAATCATTCACTAATGAGTTTTTTTATTTTGCGTGATCATCTTCGTACTCACCTTTAAACACACCCTAAAGTGTAGCAAGCCATGCCGCCTCCCTCCCAAAAAAAAAAAAAACAAAAAGTGTAGCAAGCCTAGTATCTGACCAAAAATATAGGTCCTTATGGTATATATAAAAAAGAAAAAAACAGTGTAGCAGATTTATGTTTTATAAGAACAGGGGCACTGCACTGAGGTAGGGTTTACAACAGTAATAACTTACCAAGGATATTAAGTTGAGTAACGAGTAAAATGAAACTATAGTTCCATCACTTCCATGACATTAACGTGTTGAGAAAGTAGGAAACTACCATAAAGGCAAATGACCAAGAAAGGAAATATTGTTCTAGTATTTTATCGGAGGGTTCCCTCGGAAGTAGTGTTGTCTAGTGTTGATTTTCTTTACACAAAACTTTAGTGGCAAAAGACTATCAAAGTATCAGACAATTGAACAAAAAGTTAAATTGAGCGGTCATAAAGTAAAATGGTTTGCCGAACTTACATCGCTATTATCAATGTGACATTTGCAGTTTGGGCATTCCCTCCATGCTACTGGAACCAACTCTCCAAGTTTACAACTCAGCCGCTGAGTTGCATTTCGTATTTTTGTAGCAATTACCTTCCCGCCATCTATAATCCATGGCCTGCAGTAAAAAGACAAAATTGAGACATATTCATCTTATGGTAGGATCATTTGAACCTAACAGACATTACATAACAAAGAGTCAAAGACCCAACTTGTCTCTGGGACAATCTATCGTCATTCACCAAAACTTTCAGGTTAATCAGCCAAACATAGGAACCGTGTTAAGTTACAGATATAGAAAGATTTTTTTTACATGCATGGGGCTTGGTCTGAACTTCTAGTTAAGTGATAGGGCATTAATTGTTTTAACAGAATTAACAGCAATTAATCATACACAAAACGGGGTTAACATAATTAATTGATAAACTTACCACCCTGTGCATTTACTGGAACAAAAATGATATGATGACAATGAACAGTCATCTAATTCATTATGCCCTACAGGCCTGCACGATTCCAAATGTTAGGCACGTGGTGCTATTTTCCATGTCCATCTAACAAAACTAAGCTAAGTTATGTTGCCTATGTTAACAACATTTTCTCTCGTTTTACGCGTACGTTTTTCCAACTACTAGTGTAATTTTTGTAAAAGTTTTTATAGAAAAGTTGTTTTAAAAATTCAGATTAATCCATTTTAAAATGTTTTTAGCCAATACTTAATTAATCACATATTAATCAGAATTTTCGTTTTACGTGCTCAGGAACTCCCCTCCCAAACCCAGCTTAACTAATACTAGTCTAGTAGTACTATTGATTTCCACATCATTCGTCTTGTCCTGCTGTTATGGGAAATTCAAAGATTGACACATTTCAACTCTGTTTTGACTTGACTTGAGTTTCATTCCCTGCTTTCTAGCATAGGTAGTCAGGCAGAACTCCTCCCTGTGTTTCGAGAAACCGAAGATAAATGGATAGAGCAATATATAGAAATGAATGGTGATTGATTTCAACATGCAATTGTTTAAATACCACACTCAGGCAAGCTACTTTGGATCTGCTTTACTGCATACTTCCATAAACCATTATCACATTAGTCCACTATGATTGGCTAGGCATGTGTCCAAGAGAACAGGGCAATTTACCACTAGCTCCACAGCTCAGCAGCTCACTGATCCAGTGCTTACAAACGCACCGAAATCTAGAAGCTAAGCCCTTCACTTAGCAGCTGCAAGACTGACCATTAACAACAATAAGCCGGTAACCACGTCACTTTGAAGCTTGGAATGTTGCAAAATCGAGTGCAGCGCAAGGCATGACTTTAAGCAAGAAAACCATCAAGCGTTCTGTCCAACCGACATTCAGTCGGCGTCAAAGAAGCTTTTGTGATCCATCGATTCTGAACGCCATTTCTGCATCATCACCCAGACTGCTAGGCGCTAGCAATCCAATCGGCAATCAGAGGAGACGAATCCGAAATTTCCTCTCTTCTCAGTGACCACCACGGATCAACGGAACCCAGTGTTGTCAAGATAATAAGGAGCAGCTGCGAGCGATTGGACCACACCACATGACCCACTCTCCACAAAAGCAGAACACTCTTCTGCATGTTGTTTGGTTCCTTCCAGTGGAAGATTCCCCTCAAACCTCAGCAGACTGCAAAACAAACCCATGCTGCAATGGCGACAAACGCTGGAGACAACATCCGAGACCGCTCCCTCCGCCGATCTCGCGCATCACGCCACCAGTAACCAGCTCCAGCTCCCCTTTCCACGCTAGAACCCCAAGCGCACCAGACCGATCCCCTCCAAAACCCCACACCAAAATCCACCACTCTCCGATCAGACAAACACCACTGCATTAGGGTCAACCCGAAACCACGTGCAAGGCTGAGGGAGTCGAAATCCCCAAATCGATCTACACATCATACATGAAAAGGAGGGGAAAAACTGTCTGCACGAACAGAGAGGCGCAGCCAGAAAACTAAACCAAGAAAAGGAACCGATTAAACTAGCCACAACCAAGACGCAACCGAATGGGCAAAAACCCACCCGATGCTTACCTTGCCATGGCGCCGGCGCTGAGAGGGGAGCAGGGCTGGGATGTGCAGCTGCACGAGCATCCGAGGGGGGAGGGGGCGGCGGAGGGGAGAGGAGATGGGAGGGGGGACTTCTAAGCAAGTCGGGAGAGTAGCCACGCCGCGGAAGCCGGGTATATATAAGGGGGGCGCGTCCGCGTGGACCCAGCTCTGCGCTGCGGTGCGGGGGACGCGTCTGAAAAGGGTTGGGGGTTGGCTTTGTCCATCGTCCCACGAAACCCAACCCAGAACCGAACCAAAAGCAGGAGTGTCCTGTGCGATTGGCGGGAAAACGGGCTCAGGTGCGGGTGCGGTGCGCCGCCTCGGCGTGGCTGGGGTCCATGGACCGTGCTTGCCAGGGCGGCAGCTCACCCCGGTAAAACTCTACTGTACTTTTAGCTGCCGGTATAACTCTACTGTACTTTTAGCTGCCGGTATAGCCCGAGTAGTACTACCAGCGTGATTGTTTCTTCAGATATACTCCCAGTACTAGTAAGTGGAGTAGCTACTGTACAGGAAATTTCCAACACTGGATCTACTGTATGGTTCACAAAAGTGCCCTTCTGCGTGTTAAATCTCTGCACACAATTATACTGAATCCCATGTATACTTTCCACACTTGGACTTCGGAATTGTTGAATCCTTCCAATTCCCATTGGACATCACATGAATGACACTGTATGGATGACGTGGAGGACCACGTGCACGCACATGGTGAGCGTGATCCTTGCCTTGGACAAAGGCTCCGTTTGACGATGCTTGTTGACAAAGGATGGAGTGCAATCGGGTGATGAAAGTTGGTTGATAAAGTTGTAATTAAAGCTGAGCAGAAGAGCTTTTCATCGATCAGTATTCCATGACGTGAGATAATGATTCAATGCTAGACTATACGACAATGATGTCTCTGCTGGGCCATCCATCCTGTGCCATTTTCAACTCTCGCCACCTGCGCCATTTCCATCTCCTGTCACCCCCTATGATTGGCAAGCCATTGGCTGTTGTATGCGTGTGGCAAAGGACGGGTAGGCATGCTAGACAATCCAGTTTCATATGTGCAATTAAGTAGTAATCAATGATTTGAAAATACTAAATATTAATCATGTAAAATATAGTATATATTGTAGAAATATATATGATAAATACTGTGACAAAATACAACCATATTAGGCGGAACAACTAGGGAGTTGCTACTACAAGAGATGCATATGAATAGGAGTCCTACACAATATCATAGATCATGTCTACGAGATGATTATGAACCAAGTCCATGACATGTTGACTATTATCCGCATGATACACAGTGTGCACAGTCAATGGGGATGGCATTTGAGGAATATGTCCATTGTACAATAGGTTGATGTTGAGGAAGTTATCCAATGCACTATCAATCATGAAATTTTTCAACACCATCATGACATGAATAATCATCGTGTGCAACCGTAGCATGCATGCTAGAATCCAATCAAGTATTTGCCATCTTACCTTAATTTGACCAAATAGGCGTTAAATTGAAGAGCACAAGGACGAGTGGAAGAAATTGAAGTACTCGTCCCTTCCTTGGGGGCTCTCACTTCTATAATAAGGCATGTGTTACTGGACAAAAGGAAAAGACGCTAGGAATCCCTAACGGTTCTGGCATCCTAAGTCGATAAGAAAGTATCTCTATGGAAAAAGAATCATCAAGCCATGTTAGAAGTAAGCACACAATTTCCAAAATAAATATACCATATGCAATAAAACATTTCACTAACTAGGAGGTGGTTTAGGGAATCTAGAAGTATACCTCTGCATCACATGAATGAGCGCATGATAATTATGCACTAATCCCGACTAGCCAGCCACTTTGAAGATGACGTGATCACTCCAGTCATAAATAACCATAACATTTTGAGCTGTACTGCCGATATTGTTTCTAAAAGCCCTGGACGCACGTTTTGGAAAAAAACACCTCCACATGTGTCCCATCAATAGCTCCAATTGCATTGAAGAAACGCATATATCGGCTACCATTCATCACCTTGCCATGATATGTGATGAACTATGGGGTCAATTGGACAAACAATATCTTGTGACATCTTAACTACGACCTTAAACACTATATGGAAATATTTTGAAATGGTTGAACCTAACTATACAAACTGATTGTTCGCAAACCTATTGGCCTCTTCTTGACATTGTCCACAGAAAAATACCAATAGCTTCTAATGTGCTAACCTCATTAGATCCCTTAGGTCATACCTCAATTGAAGGTCATCATGGAACTACCACACATGTGTAGGCATCATCCGGAGCATGTTCTTGCATTGAGATGAAATCCCCAAAGTCTTGTACATCCAATGAATGCCCATAAGCATTGGAGTACGACGGAGGGCTTGCTCTTACCGAACTAGTCTTGTGGCAATGAAAGATTCAATGTAATTTGCAATATACGCCATGATGTCAGTTGCCACTTCTTCGTCTGAGCTGTCATTGTTTGGCTCTTCTTCCAAGTAGTTGTCCTCTCTGAAAAAAGATGTCGTCTCTAGAGAAATTGTCATCATCGATGTAGCCACCCATTCTGCAGTGTGAAAGGAAAATTGGAGAGGCCAATTTATGACAACATATGAGGATGGGTGATACCAAACATAACATATTTATACTAGCAAAATATCATGTGAAGCATATAACTGACAGCACAAAAGTGCTTTAGTTTAACCAAACAAAGTACATAAAGGATAATAAGTTATGCAACCTATGCAACAGTTCATTATTATACAAAACTAAACAACTATCAAATTGCAAATGTACTAATGTAGCAACAAATGGTAATATAAATACAATTGTATTGCAATGATGACATATCATAACTTACGTGTCCACGTAACAAACACTAATGTAGTACTAGTACAACATACAGAACAATTTTGAACTCAAATGCACATATCACAAGCTATATCTAGAACACAAGTTCATCTATCAGAACGACTCTCTCAGTGATCCCTCATCCTCTCCCATGAATGGACCGCTAGACGAACTTCCATCACCCGCAAATGCACCACCCATAAAATGGCATAATCGATGAGCCATCGTCGCCTCCTATTTACGATCCTCCGACTAACCCATGCGTCCCTCGTCCACCGCCTCCAACTGTCACACCACCGAATTGTGGAACACGAGGGTAACATAGAGTCCTTACCATATATGGACCGCCCATATATGGGTCTCCTATGTACCCAATAGCTCCTTCATGTAAACCCCACCACCTATAGTGTCCCCTTCCATATAACTGACAACCTACTATGCATAGAAACATAACCATCCTGATATGGCGGGTGCCAACCCACACCCTGCATAGCCATACTTAGGATCCCTGGTGGAGGACACCGTGCTTGCTGCAACATGACCTTTTTCACTGCACTAGAGTCACCACATAGCCTGAATTGCTTGCACTAGTATGACCTACCAAACAACTGCATGGTAGCTCCCACAGGTTGTCTCCAAGTGCGTGTCCATCCTTGACCATCCAAGGCATGCATTTGTTGACGGAGGGGACCAAGCCATGTTGTGCAACCCTTGAAACCCTGTTATCCTACTCCATCTCCCTCATCTGCACAAAGCAAGCCGAAATGTCGATTATCAGGTCATTGCTCTTCATCCACTTTGAAGAGCTCAATCCTCCATCATTGCTATCATGCTTTGTCTTCCCTCTACGACGGTCGGTACTTTTTCTACTAGCCACATATGGTAGGGGAGTATGGGATACTTAGTGTTTAGCTTCAAGATCAATGTAAGGAAGGTTCCACACCAAGTACTGAGATTACACTTGAGCATTGCCGATAGCCTCATTCTGAGTAGCATTGCCACCAGCTGCCTCATTCCAAGCATCAATGGCACCGGCTGCCTCAATCCAAGTAGTATAGCCGTCGAAACCCGTGTTCCAACCAGAAGATGCACTAGCTAGAGGTTGTCCGGCATTGCCGTTGTCAGCCATGATAGCATTAGTGCCACCTCTACCTACTACAAAAACCTCCTATCTATCGTCCTCTCTTGTCGCATTTTTTGGTCATCGGTAACCAGTAGACCACCGAAGACATGCACATGCAATTTCAGGAATGGCAAGTTCTTTTTAAAGCGATGTCAACTCTCCCTTTGCTACAGCATGGATCACATCGAGGTGCAAACAATTTGTCATACACATGTATCGAGTAAACAAATCAAAAACAAAGAAATATACCCTGAGTATTCCCACTATTTTTTAATATAAAAAACAAAATAGAAACACAGAATAAGATGGCATATGTGCAACAGGAAGAAAAAGAGATTTGCTCATTTTACTAATCAATCAATTAGCAATCACGTGACATGTACTACTAAGAAATTAAATAGCCATACATATGCACATGGAAGAATGCAGAATACCTAGTCTGTGAGCTCAATTTTAGATGTCATGTAGACATGTGTGAACCTATTTACAGCTGACTTATATGTGTTGGACATGAACCTACAGGATTGCTAAAAATTGAAGATATATATATCTTTCCTAAACCAATGGTGACACGTAATGTTGTTATGGTAATTAGAATAATGGTTCCATCTGTTGTTGAGATAAAATTGGGAAGATTCATTGAAAAAAAAAGAAATATACTAGTAAACATTACCTTTGCCTATAGAACATTTATATAGGATAATTGTTTTAGTCTGTAAGCTAGTACTATGCAAACCATAAAGGGAATATACTTTTCTACAAACCAAATTAGCACTAAATATTGGTACTATTCAATATGGAGCTTGTAAATATGAATAATATTTTGTTTGTAATGCAGGCCTTAAGCATACCATTAAGTTAGCCATAATTTTGTTTATGAATGGTGGAGCTATTTCCAATGCACTGCTACACAACATTTGTATGTTTGAGGCGGCAGAAAAAACATATTTCATAAATGGAAGACAAAACATGGTTGCTAACCAAATTTAAATAATGAAATATATTGTTTGTGATGAAATGTATGGTAATCTTGTCATAACAAAGCTTTTTAACCTAGATTGTAGGAAGTTAGCTCGTCCCACCAATCCTTGGTGGCGATGATAAGACCAGTTTGTGTATCGCATCTTAGGCCTGTTGTGATGGTTTAAAGATAGCACCAGTCAACGTACCAGCGATGTGCGTAGTCCTAGCAGTTCTTGATTTTTTTTAATTAGGCAATTCCTTGTTAAGCAACTCTAGTATCTTGTCATGAAGGTACCGATATCCAGAGGAGGTAAGATTATTTCTAGTGATCCCCCAATGCAATGACGGCATGGCAAATTTTTAAGAAAATAAAGAGGTCACTATCATTGTAGGGCTTACACATCTTGCACAAAATTCTCCAACATTCAACTATCGCAAATCACGCTAAACCACACAAAAACATATGCACACGCATCTTCGATGTTGATGTCATACAAACGTCCTAGTCGATGTAGTGTGCTATAGTGGTGATTGTTGCGCTCTAGATGAAGGCCTTGAAGCCTTATGATGAGCTCGTGCAGTACCATTCAAGGACAAGGGCAATATGCCCCACTTCGTCGTCCTTCTCTCTATTGGTGATGACTCTCCGTTCAAGGAGAAGGAGTCGATCGATCCCTACTTGGATGCTAGCACCAATACCTCAGCGATGGCAAGCCCCTACTTCATTGTGCCAAGAGGGGATGACATGGTTGGTCGCTTCAAAGGCTCGAGCTCCTCGTAGCAAGTCGCTAGCCGGGCTCGCATGCTTGCCCATGGTGACTGCCTTTTGCTTCAATTAAAGGGGACTGGTCGTCACTATGGGCGACTGACCTGGCCTAGCTTCACGGGTTCTCAAAGGCCTGCCATCGACATATGCTCTTCGTGAGGCTCGCCTTTTCCGCTTACCAATGGCCATAACAAAAGGTGAGGGCCTTACTTTCTCAATAACCAACACGATGTCGTCTTAGCACTATTTCAATGTAGCGTTGTGTCACACCACAAGCTACAACCAGCTGATAGAGAGATCTTCGACTTCGGCTCCTCACAGTCGGATTCATCGTAGATAGACGCATTGACGCTGTGATGTCGCCTCTTGCGGAACCTACTACCAGTGACCATGTTGCCTCTTGCGGAACCTACTACCGTAGGATCTCGAACCTCGCGCTTGATCACTTTCAACTTAGTACCGTCAACGAAGAGTGAAGAGAGACGATGAAGAGCAGAGGATAAGAGGACGATGGATGACATGGGGGAGAGGATGAGTGGGACGTTTACGGGTTATAGCAAAACCGTAGGCATGTGGGCTATATGGCACTGTTTTTGCTGATTTCTTCGGAGTCCTATTTTTCTCTCCAGCGACGTCGAACATAGTCCGATTGGCCACCGGCAGTGGCAGGGCTGCGCCGTGGGCTAACCCGTGGAGAGCAATGGGTGGGACCCACGCGCCTTGTCCTTGTTTCTTGGTATGCCGCCACGTCAACGACAAGTGGCACTGCGCGTTCACCCTCCCTCTCTCCCCATTTTCTTCCTCTCCAAGCCAAGCACGCCGTCGCACTCCCCGGATGGCCCCAGCGTGTCCCAGCAAACACGCACTGCCACGCTCAGCGCTCAGCGCTCCCCAGGGGAGGGAGTGTGGCCGCTGTACAGGGCGCGTGCTGCTCGGCGAGTGAGTTTATATATATATAGATGGGCTTGGGGTGTTGACTGACTCAGCGTGCGTGCGTCCTTTGTGTGGAAGGCACCTGCGGCGTTGGTCGATCCAGCCGTCCGTTGGATCTCGCTCGCTGTGGATGGCTGGCGCAGATCGGAGATGGCAATCAGCTGTGTACGGTGTACTACTAGTAATATGTCCCTGTGACTGTGAGGCTGTGACCAGGGGTCTCACCTGGAAGCGATACGTACGTAGATGTTGCGTGGAAGAATACTTCAGTGTCTATGCGGAGTAGTATACGTTTTAAGTACAGGCCTGTGTTTTCCTCTCCAAAAGAAAGTATGGGGCTGTCGCTTGTATGGGCTGATACACGGCTCGTCCAATATGGGCCTGTTTGGGCCCAATTAATGAACAAATAAGCCTACGTTGTATGTCTATACAAAAGTTCTGAAGAAAATGTATCTTTTTACACAATAGGGTGCCTTGACATGAGGTGTACATGTGTATTTACTGGTGCACTCCCTCCGTCTCAAGAAAATAGAACACAGACCGTGTTCAATTCAGTACTATATTTATATATATATATATATTAGAATGAAAAAAGTATGTGCGTAAGGCACATAGGTTTCGTTGGCAGGAGTATAGTAGAACTAGGAAAGTACAGATTACTTAGATTAGATTGTGTTGGGAAGTGTTCAAACATATTATCTAATTTTTTATGATAGTTATGTAACGTAGAAACTTTCAAAATCTATTTTATAAATGTGAGATATTGTTTTAAAAAATATTCCGTTTAGTAGTTCCACAAGCGCATACGTGATAGATGAGAAAAACTTCTCACTCGTCTAGCACATATGAACGTGGCATTAGGTTGTATTCCAAAGTGCTAAAAGATAAATGATTATCTAATTTTTTGAAATTTATTTAATATTGTAAACGATAGAATTGATTGTTTTTAAAGTTAAAAAATACTTTACAAGATGATGAATTATATAGAATTTTTTTAAAAATATATTGTTTAGTAGTTTGATAAATGTAGACGTAAAGACCCGAGAAAAAATCGTCCATCCACATTAGTCCGAACGTAGCTGCAGCTTGGCGGCGGTACGAACTTGCACGGTAGTCGCAGCCGTAGTAAATGCAGTCAGAGACTCAGTCAGATCCTATCAAGATTGTCACTCACACTGACATTGTCTTGACAATACTTACATTCAAATTTTGATAGATCAAATATAAAGTTAGCTCCACATCCTGTGGAGATCATTTGAGCAGATTTGTTGGCTATAGATGTTCATTTCTGTCTGTTCCTCTGGCACTGTGTTGATATTATTCATATTCAAATCTTAACAGATCAAATACAATCAGTGTCAAATCCTTTGGAAATCATTTGAGTAGATTTCTATGGTCTTAAGTTATGCACTTCTGTAGTTCTATCTATGCCCCTGACACTGTCTTGACACTATTTGTCCAAATTTTGATAGATCAAATACAAGTCAGTGCCAGATCCTGTGAAGATCATCTGAGTAGAATTCTTGATTCTAAGATTTGCACTATCTAATCCACTGATTCCACACTGTTTATATTAAATTTTTGACGGATCTAATACAGTAGTACTCCCTCCATCCCATAAAAACATCATCATTGTCAAATTGTTTTGTCTCACACAAACTTTATTTTTAAATAATTAATGTATTAAAGTTTAAAAAAGTAGGAGAGTGCGTTGAAGTTTAAAAAAAACGGAGGACACATAGACATATATATATTGAAGTTTAAGAAAGTAAGAGGTATTCTAGTCTTTTAAATTTATATTAGTACGTGAGAAATACTAAAAGCAAAGTGTACTATATTTTAGCGATTAAAAGTTAAAACAATAACACATATCGCTCACAAATAATTGAGTAGAGTAACCGGTGGTGCTTCTACAAGGTGGTCCTAGACCACCCTCAAAATTGGCCTAGAACCCAACTCTCTTAAATCTAACCTATCCACTGCATATGTATAATTTAGACTTAAATATTGGTTTAGTAGATTTGAAATGTTATGATATAATATTTATGTTACACTTTAAATAAATTATATATACTAACCAACTCAAGACAGGTTACTATATTAAACTTATGGCTATAAAATTTTGGACCGTGGAGTAGGACCACCCAACGAAAAAAAAATTCCTACAACCGCCACCGGGAGTAACGGAGGAAGGCTACTACGGCTAGAGCTGATCCAACGGCGAGAAGCCTTTTGCTTAGCTGATCCAACGGAGAGAAGAGTGCAAGGGACATACATGCGCAGTCGTGTTGATCGGACGACGGGCTCACGATCGGGTCCGTACATGCCGCCGCGTACGTACTGACGGCGGCGTCGCCTCCACCGTCCAATGGCCATGGGAGACCAAATCACCAAATGATGGCGTAATCTGCGACGATACCCCGTGGACTTGACGAGTTGACGAGACTGACGAGAAGACTGGCACGCAGCGCCACCGTGCCGATCCGATCCCACGAGCACTGGACTTGTGTCCGAGTTTCGGACAGGCGACAGGCGCGTTCAAACGGCTTGCGACCGCGGTTCGGTCCGGTCGAGGACGCGTCTTCAGTCCGGTCAAGGACGCGTCTTCCGTCCGCTGGCCTCGCGCGTTCCCAGATCGATCGGTTTAGCCTCGCTTGGCTTGATAAGACTGATTTTGACAAACGACCAAATTTGCTCTTGCAAACTTGTGGTAACATCAATTCATCAAAAGATCGCCCAGAAATAGGACGGCATCCGAAGGCCAGCACATTGAGGGAATTTTAGGATTTTTAAATGATTCAAATCCTATTGAAACTTTTCCCCTGCCCAAGATTGACATAGCAGATTTTCTTTGGAATCATTCCTTTCCTTCAATTTTGAAGGATTTTAAATATGAGCTCAAATCTCCTGTGTTTGATTTCCTCTTAGAAGTCCAAGGTATTTTTTTCTTCATCTTTCCTCTCTAACTCTATTCTAAATTTTTCTCTAAAAAATCCTGCAAGTTTCATAGGTAGTAGCCAAACATGTTTGATTGGTTCATTTGTTTTTAATTCCTATAAGATTCCATATGTCATGATTTACAATTCACGCGTTTTTTTATTTATTCCTATGTTGCAAAGGGGCCTTGGAATTCGTCAAAGGATTTCTATAAAAAGAATACTTATACGCTAATTTCTGTGGAAATTTATGTGAAAGTTCCTTTGTTCAAACGAACCTTATTTGTGGCCTGGACTGTGTTTCACTGTTTCCTGCCCAGTTAACTCTGGGATGATCTACGAGACTACGACAAAAGAGAGTGAATGACGGCGACAAGTAACCATCTTGTGGCTGGCCAACGGAAGAAACACTGACTATACACGTTTGTATATTCATCTCAAATCTCTTGAGGATCTGAGGCAACTCGAGGACACAACACACCGATTGAGTTACCAATAATGGGGTAGAGATCAGAGAATATTTCACAGACCGTTTTCCCCAAATCCTTCCAGCCTATCTACGCTGCACTACCTTCCCCATCGATAATAGAAGCATCCACCTGTCAATCCAGCCAGGCAGGGCCAGCACAGCAGATAGCGAACAGTTTGCAACTAGCCATTCACTACCAACCGACTGCTAAAGCCACTTGGAGAAACAGGTCAGGAGACGAGATGAGACGCACAAGAATAGCTAGCTCAACTTGGGCATTTGGTTGGGTTAGATATTGCCTCGGATTGGCACAGGACACAGAGACCAGAGAAGCGCTCAAGTCAGTGATGGATGAAGAAACAGAAGAAATGCTCACGCAATCATGCTGCAACTTCCAATGATAGATAGTAACATCGAGAGCCAGAGTTTGGTAAACCAGAACTGGATGCTGCCATCAAAGAAAGGAACAGAATACCAACGTGAAAAAGAAAAAGAGAGAATAAAAGCATGTGTGAATTATCTGCAGAGTAAGGCCAGTTCTACAGCATATAAATCTGAAATCTCAGTACTTAATTTGCAATCTACAGCAGTTCTGAGTTTATGTATCAATCAGGGAAGTAATATGAATGGCAGTGATCTGTGGTAGCTAGTACACAGTATGCTCTAGCCTGTAGGGTCGTCCAGTGTTCGTAGTGCAGAATGATAAAATCATCCATAGCCACTCATCCCCAAGCAATCATCCAACCAAATTAGCCAATGATATCAGATGCATCTGTCACGTCCAGCCAATCTCGGAGGTGGAGAGCATGGCAGTGACACGCGTGCACATCAGAATGAAGAATAGATCATCAAAATCTACCCACTTTCTCTCCTGCAGTAACCCGGGAGAAGGTATCTGTACCGTTCAACATTCTGTAGCAGATAGCTAGGAAGATGAACGGCAGAATATGTACTCGGAATCGGCCCTAACTTGGCAATGATCTCTTGGAACGTGTACTCTTCAGGGAGCATGTCAAAAAGATCCGCCCCTCTGCATATAACATCTTGGATCCTTTCAGGGTTCAGGAAGTACTTAAATCTAATCCGATCAACATGGCTGTATGCTTGCATTTTGAAGGCAAAATCACTTATGTAGCGAAAGCAAAAACTGCAGTGCCAGCCTGAATCAGCAAGAAGCTCATCTGTCTGCCGGAAGTGCGCATATCTCGTCTTCCCAGATCGGTACTTGTGAATCGATGCCCTCCAACTCTTGTCATCCAGGAAAAATTCAAATGAGTAAAGGTAATTCCTAAGCTGAAGATGAAGGATCTCAGGAATGTCATCACACCATCTCAGGAGATCAATTGTGTGGCCACTTGGGATTTCATCAACATCTGACATGATCAATAGGTCATCATCTTCTATTTTTGCAATCTTAATAAGCTGGTCCAGGGCAACCCTCTGATATGACTCCTCAACAAATGGGTTTTCTCCCTTCACGAACCTTCCCCCAATCATACCATATGTCAGCCGTGATTCAGCAAATCCAAATCGATGACGATTTTCCTTGAAGTGGAGAGGCTTTTTCAAGCCAGTGAAGGTTGAGTTCGACTCAAGCAGCACAAACTCTAAGACATAGGGGCTTAGTTCATTCCAACGTATCTCAAGGATATCGAGCTCATTGCTGAATAGTACAGCATCAAAGACACGTCGTGGGGTCTCCCGGACTTTCCACCCATGTAACTTGCAGAGTTTCTCCATGGTGACATTCTCATGGTAGTAATGAGGGATAATTTTGAAGGACTTGGGAGGAGACTCCCATATTGGCCTGAGAAAGTATGTGACCTTCTGACCATGAGCATATATTATTAAAATCAGAATTGGCACTCCTATCAACAGGGCCAACAGAGCTCTAAAATCAAATCCCCGAAGTGCACATTTCAGCCTCGACATGGTCAGAACAGCCTTTGACGCATGCTGCAAATGAATTCACAAAGCAAATAAGAAACCAGATGAGCAATGGTGGACATAAAAAAATGAAACAAGAACAGCAGCCATCTGCATGCCAACTACTCGTCCACGCTAACTATTTAAAATTCCAGCATGTGCATATATTAGCACTATCTATTCCTAACGCAGGAGCAAAGTGGCCAATAAGGCCATAATCAAAGCCTGCTTGCCAAAAAGATATAACCTAATGAGGCATTTGCTAAACATTTGCTTTTCAAAATACAGGTTTTGATAGTCAGCAAAGGCAGCATCTCAAGTTCATCAGTAATTCAGAATCCCACTACAACAGCACAAAGTTAGCAAAGGACAAATGAACGACCTAATGCCACAGCTAAAAGGCACGGATGCAAAAAGCCAAAGAAAATTTCACTCATGAATATCAGCCAAGCTACGTAAAACAGAAACAAGAACCTGGAACAATAAGAAACCGTAATGTCCAGCTATAACTAGATTAAACTAGCTTCGCTAACCAAGAACACACGCAAGCCATCACAGCTGCCGGTAAGATACCTAACCTAAGGTCTGCAGCTTTTATGGGTAACCCAAAAGGGACAGGCATCTCAAATTCCGCAAGCTTGCAAGAGCCCGAAGCTTTCGCCGCACAAAGCCATGATCGAAGCAAGAAAGGGAGAAGCCCCAACCTCATCGAAAGAAATATTCCACAGTTCGAAAATGCCAGCACGAAACGCGCAGTTCGGCCACGTCGCGAGATTCTACTACCAGCGAGATTCTACCACCAAAAAGTCGTTACTCGGTGAGAATTCAAACTCCATGTCGCCACCACCTACCTAATCAGTCCCGCATCCCGCACCAGGGCAGATCGAGCGCTGCAGATAAACATGGAACAGCAAACCGCCCCCAAATCCGAGCAACATCGCATCCAAAAATCAGGAGCCTTGCAAGCAGGCAGCACACAGCTTCTCAGCGCACGACTAAATCGGCGCGGGCGGAGACGGCTACCCCGCGCGCGCGCCGCAGACCGAACGCGCCGCGCCGTGCGTCTAGGGGATCGAGGAACCAACGCCCGTGGCACGCGGAGCACGTCTGGACCGACGGGACAGGGGGAAGGGAAGAAGGGGGGTAATGGCTCACCTCGCCGCACACTCCGTCGCAGATGCCGTCGGTCTTCTTGTGGCCATAGGGCCCGGACTCCGGCATGGCAGCGCAGCGCAGCCAAACTAGCAAGCCCCCACCCCCACCAGGAGCAGACGAATCCGAGCAGGCTTTCAACCTTCAAGTTTGGGGGAACAAAGAACACGCGCCGGGCGCCGAGCGCCTCCTCTCCAATGGCCCGCCGGCAGGGCGTGTGTCCGGGGATGTCACCGGCGATCGCCGGCGGTGGTTGGCGCGGCCCTTTTTCCGATCTGGCCCCTCGGAGTCCGACGCTTTTCGCCGTTGCCCGTTACGGTGGCGTCGGGGATGGGGGGAAGCTGTAATTAGAGGGGTCGTGGGGGCAAAAGCCGTGGGGGAGCGTTTGGAACCGCCCAATTATAGCCGTTCGGGTGGTGGCCGTGGCCTATGCGGGTTCCTCCTCATATCCATCGCCCCTGCCAGGCGCGTGCGTGGTGTTGTGTCAACGTGTCATGGTGTGGTGCGAAAGCTGGGGTTTTGTCCTCACGCACGCTTGGGAATTCTAGTGGCACAAATTTAGGCCTTGGTGGTATATCCGTTTCATGATATCTAAATCTGTTTTAGCATGTATACGGAATTAGATTTTCTGTTGCTAGATAGATGTAATTAGTTTTACTTTATAAAGAATGGAGGACTGTGCACGCTTCCGAGCTCACCGTGTGTTTTTATAAAAACTTCGTATATATGATTTTTTTAAAGTATTGTTTCAATATGTTTTCAACTTTATAATAAATTAATTTGTTTGTTTGTACCATTAACAATTATTATAAATCGTTATGTTATTCATCCATTCAGCCCAAGAGAAAAAAAAACATATTCTAAAACAAACAATTGAAGTGAATTTCTATTGCCAAGAGAATACAGTAGTGTATTGTTAGATGGCGTTTTTTTTACAAGATCACCACTATATTGAATATGACGTGTGCCTCTGTGATTGTAATTTGCATAATATGTCCAGCATCCCAAAGTAGTAGTACAAAGATATGTGGTTATATGAAAGAAAAATAGATTAATAATGAATAACCATCCCATGAACAGAAGTAGTAGATTTTGATTAATATTCCTATTGTTTTACAGGTCATAAGATATAACTATCGAACATCGGTGATACCTCTGTAAAATGTTCCTATTAGATTGTAGCTACTCTTATCTGTGTTTGAAGTAGTGTATTCGATTAGTAAGGCACTAATCAATTACTAGTGTTCTTTTTCCAATAAAAGTCTTGTCCCTACAAGGGAAGAGGGCTTTTTACTTCTGCCTTGAATGAATGGTTGCTAAATGAGTTACAGCAAGCTTGGAATCCAGCTCACCTCAAAGTAATTGTAATATACAATTCATCACCTTTTTTCTGCAAAGGATAAGATAAAGAACCGCAAACATCATGAGAGAAGAATCTGATAACCAGTGTAATAAGTCAAGGCGATATTATGTAATAAGAAAGGCTATTATCCATCTGTTGTGCTTCTTCCCCTAACCAATGTAATAAGAATGGCTATTTATCACTTTGATCAACTGGAACAAACCATCGTATACACCACGTCTTCACCTATCTCGGTAGCATCATATTCCGAGGGCATCTTTTCCCTAAAGCGACTCGAGGTGTGTTCCCAAACTACTCTCCAAAGATACGATCACCTGATTCCCTCCGCGCACAACAGTATCGCAATATCCATGTGGCTAGCAAGTCCAACCGGATTAGCGCTCAGGTCTGCTTGTTTGAGCTACACCTTACAATTCAAATTTGTGAAAACTTATCAGCAGCTCCATCCGTTCATGTCCCTCCTACCCTAGAGACGACTTGAACAGTGACCAAACCACCGCCTCCACCAACCTCCAACCTTCCTCTCTCCTGCCTCACCACTTCAAGAGGTGTAAGGCCAACTATTTTTTATAAAAATTTTAATTTTAAAATTGCTGTTGTTAAATTATGTGTTCACTTTTTCAGTGGTTAGTTTTTTTTTACTTCAAAAATTTTGACCGTGTTAAATGTATTTATTTTCATCCAAGAAATTTAAATTTCACTTTTCAAACCTTGACTACTAGATAAATCTTTTTATTTTAATGTCTTCATGGACCGCCTAAAATATCCGTGTTAAATTTAATCACGTGCGAATAAAAACGACAAAAGTCAGATTCTCTCCTAGCCTTCCTCTTTTAATCTCTTCAAACAACAACATGGATTATCCCATTGTCTCTTCTAGTCAAATCAAACTTACTCGTGTACCTTCCATTATTTTATTTTATCTCAACATACATTCATTTTTTTTAACTGAGAACGCACATGTGCACCTCTCCTCCTCTACTCAAGAACCAGATAAATAACATGCAACCTTGCATATATGCCTCAACCATCATCAACCACCATCACGCTTGCATACGAACATCATCAATTTCACCCACATGAAACCTTTTGTTCAAGCCTATGAGACAATAAGCAACAAGCCGAGCAAGACAAGCAGTTGTATGCATGCTTCATTTGTCTTATCCAAACACACGTGTGAAGCTCTTCTACTCAAAGGCCATAAGGCGACAAGGAAACAAGCCGAGTGAGATGACAATGAACGCACGTCAGTGTTCCATCCCATCGCGACGACCGCGAAAGACTAATCAAGTGCTTTGCATAATTCGTGTTGTCGCGTGGATGCTCGTTGTCACCAGGTTGTTGTGAAGCAACGAAAACTGCTACAAATAAAACCCAACCGATCACCATTATTGGCTTTATCCTTTCTTGAGCCACTGTTTTACCTCCAAAGCGCTTGTTATATAAAAGGAGAAGTTCATGATGTGTAGCTAAAGTGTACAACTTCTATAAAGATTAGCTAAATTGTTTAAGTAGACGTGCACGCAATTATAGGCAGATGTGAGATATTTCTCATAACATAGTTTTGCTTTTCTAAAGGTTTGTGAATATAATTATTATGATGGGAATCATTTTTAAAGTCTATTTGTATAACAGACGGTCAAACTTTATGGTTGGAAACAAGTCTGTATGACCTGTGGTGTCTTATGGCACTATAGTACCGAAAAGGCAAACTTGTGCTGTGAAAACCTGACAACAATGAGAAATAATTAAGACATAATATTTAATTAATTGTTAGGTGTTGGGAAAGTGAAAAGAATCTAATCAAGGAGAAGATGAGAAAATGTTGAGAATTTTTCTATTATGTGATAAGTTGTTACAAAACAACTTATAGAAGAGATCGAGGTGTGAGTCTCTTTTCGATAATTAAAATTTTGGCTCACTAGTGTTTTACAAAATAACTCTTTTAAAGAAAAAGTCGCTTTCACAAATAAAAATCTTAACCTATCTTTATTAAGCCAAAATATGTCATCCTTACATCTAGCTTACTGAGTATACTCACTCATATATATATAGTTTGGAGAAGGTGACATCGACCCATCTATCAATAGTTCCTCTAGGGTTAGGCCGAATGTGAATACTTCTAGGGTTTCAGGTCTAGCTTTTAAACTGTACATGTGGAATAAACTAGTTGTCTAGATTCTACACCAGGCCTTAGCCCCTTAAGTTGATTTTCGCTATTAGCTTTCGCTTAGTAGTCATTGTTGCTTTTACTTTCTATATTGCATTACTCACCTAGGTCTATTCGTGATGACAACTTATATAAGAACTACTCCAAGTAATATAACAAGTGCTAGTTATTTCTGATTCTCTTATTATTCTATGAGTACCACCTTGTGTATCCTAGAACTGGTACAGTATTCACAAGTGATTAAGTTGACCTCGGACTATGTTAACCCATGCTTTATGGCTAGTAAAGTTTGGGGTGTTGCACCTATCAACAAAGTCAATTGGCTGCAAGTATGGTGGCAATGGGGCTCTTTCTTCCCCCGAGGGCACCACTGTGGCTGGGGCACCGAGGCGACCTAGGAGGTGAAGGCAACACCACCCATATTTGCTCTCCTCGGCTAGATTTGGTCAAGAACTTGGTGGGTGGTGGGGTAGAAGAGATTGTAGCCTGAGCATGGTGAAGTGGTAGCGGGGTTGAGGGCACTAGCAACGGCGATTGTTTGGGTTGCTAGATCTAGCATGATGGTGTCCCCTTAGCGAGACTCGGTCCCCTTTGCTTTGGATCCGTATCTGGTGTCTTTCCAGCGAGAGTGATTGGTCCTTGCATCTCTCAGCAATGACAACGAGCGGAGCATGTGGCAATGATGGTGTGCTGGAGTTGGCGACGGGGTGGCAACGTATGATGGTGACGTCGTCTAAGGTAGGGCAGTTAGCTATCGAATCTGAGGTGGCCACACGACTTCATGGGCAATAGTAGTGGACCATCCATGGTCACCACCACACACCCTTATATACATGGAACTCCTCCCCTGCTATGACCGATTCCTCTTGGCCGTGGGGAGCTCCATTGGTGAGGTGATAAAGGTGGCAACGATGGAAAGGGATGTTTCGTAGGAACGATATCGGGCGGTGGTGGGTCGTCTTCTTCACTAGCCATGTTCCCTTCTCTATGGAGCTTCTCCGCTCTTAAGGTCGGTCTACTTTTAGACTTGGGCAATGGGAGATATATGGTGAGGAGGTGGTAGAGGGGAGGGACATTTCCACTTGGCACACATGTAGCTACAGTCTTGCCAACGGTAGGACTAGGAGATGACTAGTGAAGGGGTGTCGGTCGGGGTTGATAAAGGTTGACAAGCGAACGGACGTCGACGTGGCGGAGGCCACATGTTGGCAATGTCTAGATGGTGATAGTTGAGATAGTGGATGACAGATCATAGTGATAGAGTCGTTGTAGGAATCTATGCAAAAGCCTAGCCTTCTTTCTAGGTTGGCAGCGGTGACGCCTTCAGGCGCTGCAACCTCCCTAAGGGTGTTGTCGATGTACATTTCTCCTTTCTCTCAAGGTAAGAATCTACAGGTGAAAACCATATTCTTTGGATAGGCAACTATGGCGTTGCAACCTCCTTGGAGGCCTGTTTTCTTAATCTAGCCTTTTGGTTCCATTGTAAGTTCGGCGGTGATTGATCACGCATGGCGGTGATCAGTTTGGTGTTAGGCTTCTCTCTCAATGACATGTGTTTGTGTTGTTGGCACGTATTATGGTTGTATATTATTTTTTCCTGATCATATCTTTCTAAGGCTAATCTTGTAATGTTCTTTTGATTGATAGATATGAAACGTTACCCGTCGTTTGTTTAAAAAAAGTCATATCTTGTTTTGAATTTTACTTAGAGTTGTTTGCATTTTTTACTTAAAAGCAGAAGGACAAACGCCGTACCTAAACTTTAGTTGCTTCGGTATTTTCGGCTTATGTAAGTTGAAGCGGTGTGCCTTACATCATGCGTTCCTTGGTTTTTAACCCTGCAAATGTTGGCCGCCCTGTCAGCGACGGCGCCCACGAAAACGAGAAGCACGAGGAGCGCGGGCGGCCGTTTTTACCGCCCATCTCATATTGATGGTCACCTGAGATTTCTGACGTCTTCCCCAATTAATCAACGTATAACCGGTTTCTTTGTGCAGCAGTAAATGCACATTGTTGCATTCCTCGCATGCATGCCTCCGTCGCCATGCAACATGCAACGCGCGACGCAATCCGGGGTTTAATTTCAGAAGGAAGGAGGTTTTGTCGTCCTTGGTCTCGGCGCCATTTAAGTATATGGTGATCAATTTATAATAGAGAAAGTGACAATCTAGAATTATTTCGAATTAGATAAAATACAGTACTAGATAGATCAAATACTAACTTATATTTTAAGACAAATAAAGTAGTTATTTCTGTCCGTGGCGAGCCAAATGCTGCCGGACTTCGCGAGGGGCACCAGCCGAAGCATACAGACGTCGCCATGCACGCCGCGGCTTGGAATTTCCGGCGGAAAGCGATGCTTTTGTTCGCTCCGTTTGGCGTTTAGGCGTTGCTCTTTTTTCCGTTCCATCGATCGAGCCGACGACCAGCGTACTCAAGGTCCAGCACTATGTATCCCATTGTGTTAATTAATGTGTACATATCACTATATCAGCTCAGTCGATTGACCTGTTGACTTGCAAAGGGCACAACAAGATTCTGCACTACTTCACACAGAGTCTTATCTCCTGTGATGGTACTACTCTGTACAGTTTGGTTGGCCTATGAAGCAGGCATGCGAGTAACAGTGGAAAAAAATAAAAGGCATGGAAAATGGATCGTCCATTGATGAGATCCCGTTCATGTCAAGTTGCTAGCTGCTGGTCATTTTCGCGACATGAAACAAGAAAAAGAAGGCGGCATCGCTAGTGGACCATCGGAAATACAAATGGACAGGCGCCTCTCGGTGTTTAGTGCGTTAGTGGCTCAGGAGCAGAGATCGTGTGAACAAGAATCGCTCTCGACTTCGATTAGACGGCAACATTCACCACAATTCCACAACTTCCTTTATCACACGCAGATCTGAAACTAATATACGAAAGGCTCGAATTTTATAAGATTTCAATGTGGATTAGTTAAGTTCCACAAAAAAATTGTGAAATTTCTCCATTTCAAAAAAAGGCTTAGGTAAAAAAAACGAATTTTTAACTATGAGTCTAAACGTATGCTATGTAGCCAAAAAATTTTGAGTAGAGGATATAGTAATCTTAATGGCTTAGAGGACCATACTGATCCACCACAACTTCCTCTGCTACATGCTGAGATGAAACTAACATGTTAAGGCCGCATTTGAAACACGTGAATTTTTGTACGATTTCAATAGAAATTAGTATAAGCTCTACAAAATTTCCATAAAACTCATCCATTCCAAAGCAGGCTTGGGACCTTTCTGAAGCGTAGGAAATTTGATGGTCTTTAAACAAATTAAACAATTACATTTGAAATCTTTGTAAAATTTCTGGATCCAAACGAGTCCTTGAACGATACTGGACGTGATAAAGAATCAATTCTCTAACAGTATTCATACAGAAGCCAGCTAGACGAGAAAGATGGGGTATGGACAGAGATGCAGGCAGAAGTACGTCAGACGGAAATCACGGAATACAGCATATGATGCCTTGTAGTCATGGTGATGTGAACGTGATGATCCTCTGATGGGAGTATGACCATGACGGCATTTTTCTTCAGCCACTGAACTCTTTCTTTTGTTTTCTTTGAATGCATTTACATTAAGGTGGCATTTTATTCTTATAAAATTTTTAGAATTTTTTTTCATAAACATAAAGTACCAATAAAATATATCTCTTTTATAACAATATTATGACTATTATTTAAATAAATGATGAATATAGTTTACATTTCAATTAAAATATGAAATCGGTATTGATTTCATATATTTTTTTGTCTCGGTAATGGATAAGGTTAAAAAAAACATATAATAATATATTTCTTGATATATATATACTCTTTATAGAAGAAATAGTGTTAGTTGATGAAAGTCGAACGATAATAAATAGAAAAACTAGAGTTATGGTGAAAGTCAAAAGATTTTAGAGTAAACAGAATTAAGACATGATATGTGACTTTGACACCATTGCATATGAGGAGTGAGATATGAGTATAGGAGGTCAAGGAATATATAAGAAGTACATATTTTAATATCTAGAATCGATACTATAGATAGATGAGAATATTGATGTTGACATTAGCCATAGAATCAAAGCGTGCTGGATGAAATGACGTTAAATATCTGACATTCTCTGTAATAAGATGGTAGTACCGAAGTTAAAAAGATAAGTTATAGAATGATGATTAAACATGATATATTGTATAGGGCATAATGTTGCGATGATATGTTTAACAGTTGAGTGTTATAGAAATATATATGTTAAACTAGATTTATGGTGATCAAGTATAAAATAATAATATATGTGATTAATTAGGGGTAGCAATAATTAAAGAAAAGTGTGTCTAATATCGGTTGAGATGGTTTTACCACGTTCAAAAGAGATCTCAGAGATATTACTATATTGTAGAATTATAAGTTAAAATAATAATATAAAGAGACATAGATAAAGATCAAAATTAACATTAAGATATAAAGATTTTAAAAATATAAATATAAGTGTATGAAAAATAATGTAAGAATGAATTTTAACTCTAGTCTACTCTAATTTATTTGGAAATAAAATACTTTCTTGATTTTCTTATTGCTGTATCTAATTTTGTGATAGCTATAAACAACTGAATCAAAGTTAAAATTTTAGTTTAGAAAGATCAAACAAGAAACTTTTATATAGAGTTTTTTTATATAAAATACATCGTTTATAAGATTAAAAAGTGTGATAGTAATAATTTATAATCGATGATAATAAAATAAGAGGGAGAAAGCCACCCATAAACTCAAAGCAAATGGAAATATAAGACAAAAATAAACCAAGTTATTAATGGAGCCTAATTTATACTAGCACATGTCAAGCTACTTTTTTTTAATTTTCACATTACAATATATAGTTCGGTATTACATATTGTGGAGGGGAGGGAGAAGATGGATTTTTGACATTTTCAGATTGCATAAGCGTTAGTGTTTTTCTTAATTTTTTTATACGCTAAACGGAAACGGTATGTTTTTTTAAAAAAAAGTTTCTATATGGGAGTTACACATCTCGTCTTTTTAAATTACATTTTCAATTTTATGGTAATTAATTTTGTTGTTTGTATTATTAAATAGTTATAATAAATCAGATAATCTTCTATCAATTTTAAACACAGCCTAAGAGTATAACTTAGCGTCCTCCACCCAACTTCTGAGAAGCCTAGGGCAAGTTCCTAAAGATGATCTCGTTTCTATGGTTCATATTTACCAGTAGAAAAAAGGAAAAAGATGCGGTGGAGAGAGGTGGTAGTAACCCAAAGGGTTGATTATCCTGAAGATTTGCCATGCTTGTAACCGTTTAAATTTGGATCGCATTCAGTCCAGGTAGATCTGCTGGACAGTTGGCCAAAACATGACACGTCACCATTGCCAGACTCAGATTCAATCATACCATGGTCAGGCTTATGCTAGTTATCCTGCAGAACAAACAATATTTTTTGTTTGTGAGCTGACACCTGCCTGAGATAAGATTATGAGAAACAATCTACTCATTCTAAGCTGGTTCTAAGTACACATCCACATGGACATGTGCCCCATGAAGTCCACATGGAGGCTGTCCATTACAAGCACTTGGAATTATTTGTCATTTTTTCCCTCTCCTTCTACCAACTGATGTGTCATCTGTCTATTGCCTTGCCTGCTATTTTTTAGTTAGGTCTGCTCCCAATGATATCTTAGGAGCACATCAAGAGAGAGACTAGGTTAGCTGGTTAAAGGAGTTTGCAATTAATCTGCAATTACTTGAAGGTTGCGATTTCATGCTTTGGTTATGCCGAAGCATATAAGCATTTTGGCTGTAATATGCCTTGGCCATTGCTGTCCTGGCTCTGAGCTAGCTCTTTCAATCCACATCAAGAAAAGCATTACTTTTAAGTCAATTATTCAATGCCAGGTCATTTTAAACATAGAACTCAAATTTCAAAACAAATGGACTAATATATCTTTGTGTATCCGTAGGAAAAAATGACTAGCCCTTATTTTAGAATATAGGAATATCACTTACAAATTCAATTTGATCTCTTGCGATTTCTTTTAGCCGTTTAGAGACAGGTAGTCACTTAGGAAGATAACTGCTTTAACAACGCAATCCATATCATATATCAATCACCACCAATTCATCAAGAGTTGAAGATGTTGCATCTAAATTGTTGTTTACACCGCATTATTCTCTCTACATATCATGTCATCAGATATGCATCAAACGCTATAAACAAATCCATCTCATAGTTCTTTCCGATTGGTTATTTTATATACATAGGCGAGGCTACGCGTAGCTGTGCTTGGACTAGATCAAACAGACGTCCGTGGTGTCACTGTCACACACGGAATTGCCGGTTAATTAAACTTGAAATTTAACTGGCGAAAGGATGAAACTTGGCAGAATTTAACTGGGGGATCGATCGCGTCGTTGGACTTGTGCTGCCTCGATGTCTGAATTTCGAAGTGGTGCGACGAGTTTGGGACTTTTATTTCTTTTTTCTGTTTGTATCGTTGTCTTCTCTGACAGCGATAGGTAGATTGAATTTTTCGTTTTCTTTTTCTTTTACTGTTTGGCTTGTAGTAGAATCCAAAGGCCGGATTTGCACTTCAGAGCAATTGTGTTCTACGAGATTTGAAAATTTTTTTGGAAGCACGCTTTGACCAAGCGGAGTTCGAAAGGCTTAAAAATCTGATTTGGATACTGTTTACCATTTTTTTTGGTTTGCCATTGTAGTGGTGCAAACGTGAGAGTGATAATAAACAATACTAGAGGGTTGTGAATGCAAACCCGCCACGCACAAACTAGCAATGAGTCAGAGGAACCCTATGGTAGTGATCCACCACGGGAGGGCCGGTGGCGGGGAGCGGTATACTGGTTCACGTGCTAATGCAGCCCGCTTCCCCCGTTATCTGATCTATAATGGGCCTTACGATTTCGTGGCCCAGAAAGACGAGGC
Source organism: Oryza coarctata (assembly GCA_030770085.1). Classification (NCBI taxonomy): domain Eukaryota; kingdom Viridiplantae; phylum Streptophyta; class Magnoliopsida; order Poales; family Poaceae; genus Oryza; species Oryza coarctata. The sequence continues at coordinate 12,420,226 of CM061468.1, forward strand.
AGTAAACTGGCCCAAAGAGGAGGGTCTCTGCCAGTCCACGCGCTTCTCAATCTTGGGCTGTATAAACTGGATCGTACGGTGTACAGGCCCATCTAAGTGCTTCCGACCATCGCGCCTGCCAGAAGGCATAACGGTAGGCGGCGGCGGAGCTCCGGCGAGCGGCGAACTTGTGATAGGCCAGGAGGCATTGTAAGAGATCCAGAAAGTTCCCCACCAAGCTACATCCGAAGGCGAATCACCGGCGGAGAGTATTCAGGCCTGTCTGCCATGGCCCGGCCGTCTTCCTCACCGTTGCCATCGCCGTTGCTTGCGCCATGGATCCTGGCGACCTGGCCCCGCAGTGTAGGCGGCGTACAGTCAGATAAAATTGATTGGTGAAATAAGCCATGTGTTTGGATGAGTTGATCTTAACTAGCAATTTCATATAATTTTTGCAAGCGCTGCACTGCGAATCTGCAACAGTACTGTAATCCACTGGATTTCGCGGCTGGCTGGTTTGCTTCCATGTCTAGCATTGAAAATGGCAAGTTTCAGAAAGAAACGTTGTGCGAAGTACTTCTCATCCGGTTGTTTATTCTGATCGAACGTTTTTTTTTCTTTTCATAAGTGACTGAAAGGTGTTGTTGATCCTTGAAGTCTTGAGTGATCGGTTATCTTACTACTTATTATCTGAAGCTAGAGAGCTAGAGAAAAGGCTCTTCGCCCGGCTATACTGAAAGCTTAAAAGGCTCGATCTCAGTCACTGTATAATACTCGGATCCCCCGGAGTGAGAGGCTGAGCCAGGGTGTTAATTTTCTCCAGCGTTGCTCTGAAGTTTGATATGTTATTCAGTCATTCCTGTTACTGCATGTACACCTTCGGATTTTTTTTAGCTACTTGATGCGCATTAACGAGCAATTAAGCCTGAAAATAAAATAGTACAACCATAGGATCCATCTCGCCTGTGCGCTACGATCGAATCGCATTATCGCAACGAATGGTAGCTATCCGCCTCGCGACTTCGCTACTTGATGCCGTCTCTTGTTTCACTCGTCCACCTGGGCCGTATAAGTTGATGGGCCGATCAGGCAAGGCCCAGTATCAGACCGATACAATTGTTAACGCGGGAAATTCCAAATCTTCTCTCCTCATCGGCCTCCTCGTTCCCCAATCGAAAGTCATAGCGGAAAATTTCTCCTACCACCGTCCCGCGCGCTGCTCGGCCGCCATGAGCGCCCCCATGGAGGTCTCCTTCTCCGGGCCATCTCCTCCGGATGCCGCTTCTTCTTTCGCCGCCTCCGCCTCGGTTCCATCGTTGGTGCCCTCCGTGGCGACGGCGGCGGCGGCCACCGTTTCCTGCTCTCCGCAGCCACCGACGGCGGCCCGCGGCCGACGACAGGATCCTCGCGTCAGGTGGATTCCTTGGCGCCATGGCGTCCCCCCCTTGTCCATATCTATGCGCGATTAGTGTGGTTAGCGAATGCTGAGTCGGTGGGGCTGTGCGTTTTTGTGCTTGCAGTTGAGGTGCTTCTGCACGCCACAAGCACGGCTCGACCCGAGGAAGTCTGCGCGGCGGTGGAGAGGTTGATGCTTGTTCTCAGATTATCCCTTTTGCTGTTGTTTTTCCGATTGGTGGCACGTGAGCAAATTTAGGTGGGTTGGTTTAGAAATGGTGGTTTTCTGGAAATGTGGGACGGTGATTTTGAACATTGATGGAAAGTGGTGGTTTGAGCTTTTGCAGTCGACTTAGGCGGATTTGTTGTGATTCAGTAACACACTAAGATCATTAGATCAATTGGATTTCTGATGAAGTAATAGAATAGAAATGCTGGGTATCTATGTATCAGAACCTGGGCCTCGGTGTTCTAAAGTTGCAGCAAATTGTGGTACTGCAACTAGTGAACCAATGTAGCATACTAAGAGTAGTTGTAAAAAGCATCAACCACAGCTTTGTGGAAGGTTCCAATAGCAGAATGACTATGGTGGCAGACTCTTGGTGGTGCTACGGCGGGCTTGGGCAGAGCTGCCGATGTCTGCTGCATTGGACTTAACATAGTTTCCTGAAGAGAATTTCTGGATTTTATTACTCGCTCACAGAATATGCACCATTACTGGCATCTCATTTCATGAGCCATTAGCATCTGTTATTTCTCGTACTTAATATTTACCACTTGCTCGAACAATCAGGATGTTAGAAGCACGAAGCTTAAGCTATGTTGATGGTCCTGTCCAGATTCCTAATGACGATCATTTTCTTCTTGCAAATGTTAAAAGGATCCAAATCTGCGACACTGGTATGATGATCTACCTAGTCTGGGAATTGTGCTTTCTTTCTTGCCCTCATTACTTATGCATCTTTTGATACTTGCCTTTTATGTAGACGAGTGGATTGAGACTCACAAAGTTCTGTTATTTTGGCAAGTCAAGCCTGTTGTTCACATGTTCCAGGTATGCAACTATGTATAATGTTAGCTGGCAACTGCCTAAATCTCTCGCACCTCTTTCAAGCACTGTGGCTATGCATTTTTTTGACATGTTGGCTGCCTTCATTGATCAATTGCGTGCTGAGTTGACTTAGTTTTCTCTGACTTCCAGAGTTACATTGTACACCCTAATTTCTTAATACTGATCCATAAGAGTATTTTCTTTCCAAGAGATGGATTGATTTATGTTGTTTATTCGATTGAACAGACATTGCTCTAGTTCAAATTTATTTACTTCAATCCGGTTGGCTTATGCTACAGTTGAGCAAAGATGGTCCAGGTGAGGAGCTGGGTGAGGACGATACACTCTCTAGCTTCAATGAGTGGGCTCTTCCTGCCAAAGAATTTGATGGATTGTGGGAAAGGTTCAGTTTAAATTCATGTTAACCTTAACCTGTACAATTTTTATTTATTTTTTGAAGAAGTACGCTATCCTTTCTATTCTGCTGGTGACCTCAATAAGTCTTTGCAGCTTACTATATGAGGTTGGTCTCAAGCAAAGGTTGCTGAGATATGCTGCTAGTGCTTTGCTGTTTACTGAAAGAGGTGTAGACCCATGTCTTGTTTCGTGGAACAGGTAAGCATCTTAGGTGCAAATGCCTGAGCGCTTTATGATAAAACTAGTCATCTTAAATTATACAATGGTTTTTCATTCTTTTAATAGTTATTTTCCCCAACATATTGCAGGATTGTTCTTTTGCATGGTCCACCTGGAACAGGAAAGACTTCATTGTGTAAAGCACTTGCTCAAAAACTTTCCCTTCGCTTCAATTCAAGGTTCGTGCTGAATGAGATATGATACTATATTTTGGGTAATGAATATCTGTTACACATTTCTATAATTCTTTTAGGTATTCTATGTGTCAATTGATTGAAGTCAATGCCCATTCACTGTTCAGCAAGTGGTTTTCTGAAAGCGGAAAACTGGTATGCCTTTTTTGTGCTAGCATAAAGACTGGTATATGCATGTGTTGATTCATATGCTGAATTCACACTAACATCTAATGACAGTTTGGCTTCATTATGTTTGTGCATCAGATAGAAAGATACATGTTGACCTTTTTATACTGGAGATCGTGCCAATGTATATACATCTTTATTTGCACCTTACATTGTGTATACTATGTGCAATCCTTCTTTTTAGGTGGCCAAACTTGTCCAGAAGATTCAGGGGATGGTGGAAGAAGAAAGCAACCTGGTATTTGTATTGATAGGTACGTCCTTGAGCAGTGACAAGTTAACACTCTAAAGTGACAACTTGCCCAAACCGATAAAATGACTATATTAGTCTTCATTGTATGGTCTGTGAAGTGATTAGTTGAGCGAAGGATCGTTACAGTCTATATTATATTCTCTTTTGTGCGTGAATTCAGATTTTAAGATCATAAACTGATTTTATTGAAACTAACATAAAATTTACTTACCTCGGCATTGCCTCCTGGTTAAAGATTAGCAACTGAGCATTGAGCAAGTGGAATGGTTTGGTTTGCTCGATGCTGTATATATTGAATCTTAACCTTATGTATTCTATTATTGACTTGCAATTTGTAGATGAAGTTGAAAGCCTTGCAGCTGCCAAACAGGCTGCCATATCTGGATCTGAACCTTCAGATTTCGTAAGGGTGAAGTTTTTGTTTTTCCATGTACCATTTATCGGGAAATGTTCATACCTTATTCTTTCATTGTGCAACCTGCAGGTTGTAAATGCATTACTTACACAAATGGACAAACTCAAGTCTTGGCCAAATGCTATCATTTTGACAACATCAAATATCACCACAGCTATTGGTATTAAGTTCTGCCTTTTTCTTTTTTACTTTTATGAAGTTAGAAAATCGTCCATCCCTAATGATCTAATTTATCATTTTTGTACGTGAAGGTCATTGTCAGCTTTTATCTGTGTTTTGAACTGTAGCACTGCATCGTCTTAACATACTGGCATTCCTTCCTATGTTATTAGTTGTTCAATTGAATCCCCTAACAAATGCAATCTCTGCATACTAGAGAAGAGTTAGGATTTACTCACTGTAGATGCCAATGAACAGTTTATCTTGTCAATAGTGATATTGGCTCCACAGTGAGCAAGTTCTAACTCGTGTCTAGTTTGCAGATATTGCATTTGTTGACAGAGCAGACATCAAGGCATATGTTGGACCCCCTACTCTTCAAGCACGATACGAAATATTGAGGTCATGCTTACAGGAACTTCTGCGAGTTGGAATTCTTGCATATACTCAGTTATTTGATCTGTGCTTAGCAACTTGGTTTATGCTTATGGTGCCCACCTTTTCATTAGTATTATCCAACAAACACCTGATTTGCTGGGCATGGGGCACTTGATTGAAGCAAATAATTCTTTTGGACCTTAATTGAAGATTCTATCAAAATTTCTCCACGAGACTTTCAGCCTTCTTGTAATCTTTGAATGTTTAAGTAAATTATTACCGCAAATTGCAGGGTGGCAATTCGCCTTGCATTCCGAGTTATTTTAGTCTGAAGGAGAAGCAGCACCGTCCTGAGGCTGCAGAGCCTCACGGTTCGCTTCATCTCTCTAGCCTACTCCATAAAGCTGCAGAAATATGCGAGGTAAATTATAAAACTGATACATGCACCATCTGCTGTACTCAAGACATTCCCATCAGGCTGACAGCATTTCCTTTTCTGCTTCAGGGATTAAGTGGCCGATCACTGAGGAAACTTCCTTTCCTGGCACATGCTACTTTTGCTAACCCTTCTCGCTGCGATGCTGCTACTTTCCTGCATACGTTGATACACACTGCTCAAAGAGAGCTCTCCGAGTCACGTGGTTAATTGATTCCATCCCGATCACTTCGAAAAGCAAATGGCTAACAGTTGAATTCAAGGTAGTTTTGAAGAGAACTCGAGATAGCTGGAAGCTAATTCAAAGTTTGGTGTTAAATACCGGCAGAACCCTTTCCATATTTAGGTCTAGAACAGCAGAAGTCCAGAGTAGATCTGATTGTTGCTTCGATACTTTTTGTGCTTTGTAGATTACTATACAGTAGGGTATAAACCAAACTTGATTCAAGTTTCAGGATGTTGGGGAAAAAAACACATGCTATCACATTGTGCGCTCTAAACTTGTGGCTGTGTAGTAACGAAGACATGCTTCACGCGCTGCATATAAAGGAAACACACACAACATGGTCATTTCTCAGAGCACTGAAGAAAAAAACATTCAGCAAATTGCTGGCTGACGTTCTTAACCGGCAATTATACCATCAATTCAAGCAGCAAACTATGAGCAGCAACTCAGTATACAACTAACTCACTGTCCACTAAATGTATAGGAAAGGAGTCTACAAGAAACAAAACAGAGCCATGCCGTTGTTGGCATCTCCAAAGATCTTACTACAGCTACACCACAGAATGGGTATAGCAAATAGTGATTCGGGTTTGAAAGTAAGGTTTCACCTCTGGCCTGCTGCTCTGGTTGGGTCATACACGCCAGGATAAAGAGCTGGTGCTTGTCCTGCCTTGGTAGCTGTTGCTCCACTGCTTGACTGAACAACTCCAGCAGTATATCCAGCACTACTGACCGCACCATACATGCTTGCGACATCTGTAGCTACACCACTGCTTATTGGGCGCTGAGGTGCGGCATACGCACCAAGGTAACTTGGCAGCGTGGTCTGCGCGTAACTTGCAACTGAATAGCCAGGATAGCCCACATATGCATTGGCTTGCGCAGTATGCATCTGGTAAGCAGTAGAAGCATCATAAGCAGTTGGGTAGGCATAAGCCCCAGCTTGGGTAGATCCTTGCTGATATGCCCCAGCTTGGGTGGTCCCTTGCTGATAAACCCCAGCTTGGGTGGCTCCTTGCTGATATGCGGAGGGATGGCTGGTAAATGCACTGGCATATGGGTTTGTGGCAGTGTGCACTGCTGCAGCTTGTGCTAATCCAGGTTGTGAAGCTGTCACATGTGCTGCCCCCACCTTCGCTGCTACTGCTTGAGCTGCTGCCACTGCTTGTGCTGCTGCTGGTGGAAGAGTCAGATGGAATTGAAACATTAGAGTACATTACAAAGAACAAAAGGCATAAAATATGTACACATTCATAGATAGATTATGTGCATGCATAATAATAAGCCAATCAAAAGCTATAAATAAGAAGATGCTGAAGCGAACAGCTAGTTCTGAATACAAAACAGGACATCAGCTATAAGTTATGCGACATGGATATGACAATGGCAACACTGGAGTACCAGATTAATTCGGCTGTTGCATATTTCAAAAGCACTGATTATATATCTATCACAATTCATAATGCACATGGAGATCAGATATAAAACAAAAATACTGTAGTATTTAAGTAATTAAATGCAGCAGGGGTACAGAAGGGAACATAACTGCCCATCTATGAGGACAAGACAATCTGGTTCTTCAATAAATTAACGCTGAGAAGTTGCAGCTAAACAATAAGGGAATAAGGATAATTTACCTTGTGCTCGCTTTTCAGCATTTGCCACGTCAGCACGTAACTTGTCAGCCTCTTTGGTCATAGTCATTAAGTTCATTTCCATCGTCCGCATCTGCTCAACTTGCTTGATGTTTGTATTTTTCTCATATTCAAAAGCAGATCTATGCATGGATAGAGAAATACATATTATCAAGGCCTGTTCACCACCAAAGCTCAGAAGTGAATGGAAAATGTAAAAACGAACAAACTAACAAACCTTAGACTCTGATGCTCTTTCCGGAGCCCGTCTAGCTCAGCCAGTAATTCAGGAAGTTTCTTACCGTCACCAGAGAGTTTATGTATCTCATTAGTTACTTTATCTATGTCAACGGTGAGCATCTGCCTCTCAGCAGTAAGTCTCTTTGCCTCCATATGCACTTGATGAAGTTCTGTCTTCACTGCATCACCAGCTTGTATATCTGCCTCTATCAATCTCATTCTCTCCACCAAATGTCTCATCTGCATGTCAGTCTCTGTCTGAACATCACCTAGGTGAGCATGGATCATTTGCATCTCTTTCTCACTATCAACAATATCCCGCCTCAAAACTGCATGGCTTGTTGCCAATCGCTGATTCTCTCTGATAAGCTTTTCTGCCTCGGCAGTCCGCACAGCAAGCTTTTCTTCCAAGATCTCCAGAGTGGTGATGGGACGATCCAAAGGTTGGTGGCTAGAAAGGTTGGATCCAGGGAAGGAGCCATCGCGCATCAAACCTGAAGCTTGGCGTCCATCCAATTGTCCACGGTATGCCATTATACTGAAATAGTAGGTAGCGCCAAAAGGGCCTTAGATTGGAAATTGGGATTCGTCCAAAAGCGAAAAATGATGTTAAATTGTCATGTTAAGCCATGCATGCATAACGACAATTGACATGGCTGCCCAACAATAAATACGGAGCATGTTGTAGTCTCATCATAGGTGATGGTAATTTGAAAGCTTGTAGCTACTACAGTTATATCCATGAAGTTGTTCAAAGAATATGTGACGCCAGGAGGTTTACTTACAAGGAAAAATACAAAGACTCCCTATTAGTCCAATAGAACCAATAGAGGGCATTACATTGGAGTTGAAATACAGAAACGCAAACGTCTCACACGTAATCCAGGTTTGAAATGCATGCACAGAAGTACTCTCCCAAGACATACAAGGCTGAACTCCCGCTAAGCGAACAACAAAATTCAAAGCTAAACCTATAACAATCCATAGCCCTAAACTGACAGGGGCGAACCTAAGGCCATATCCAATGCAAAATACTTAAATGGGTGCTTACGAAAACAGAAAGCTTGCCACACCATTAATTAAGCTTCCATATGAGCACCGCGTTGAGGATGGCCTAACATAGGGCATATGGGGTTCATCTTCATCTCAACCCCCATTTTTTCTTAAATAAGATACTACTGCACCACGCACGTATAAGGAAAGGAAATCGCGAAGACACAAGATGGGTTAATCGGAGGGGAAGAGATCAATCCAAGTCCGGATGGATCTCCAGTCTACACCCTACACCACGCCAGCTCATGGAGTGGCGCGGAAGAGGAGGATACCTTCAATTCGACTCAGCAGAGATGAAGGCCGATGGAACGAGGCCCGCCGCGTCGAATCCCCCCTGGTTCCAAGCCCTGCTCGCCGGCCGGGGCCGTGCGCGCGAGGAGGCCGCACAAAGGAGAGGAGTCTGTCCGCACCACGTGTATACGGGGCTGTTTGCCGGCCGGGTGCGCGAGGAGGAGGAGAGGAGGCGGAGAAGGCCGGCAGTTCCGCCGCAGCGCCGCCGATAACAGAGCAGAGAGGGGATGGACAGAGTAGAGGCGAGGAAGCAGAGGGATGGAGGCGGAGGAGGAAGAAGCCCTGTAAAATAAAAGATGAAACATACTTATTTAACAATATAAATAATAAAATTAATTAATTTAAACTTAAAAATCTATTTAAGAAAGGTAATATAAAAAATTATGTATAAAAACTTTTTTAAAAAGCATCGTTTATCACTTTGAAAAACGTACACACAAAAACTTTTAAAAAATATACTCTCATTATCAAACACAGCCTTCCAAGAATTTTGGTTTATCGATTTTTAGGTCTTATTTGGATCTGCATATTTTTATAAGTAAAAATAGGCAACCCTAAAATGTATTGTAGTTTATTTTTTTAAAAAAAACTATTGCTTTAAGTTATTTTTAACAATATCAGTAAGCTGATAAGCCATGAAAAAGTAAATGGTGCAAATTTATGGTAAAATTTCATGATGATTTTATTGAAAAAATCGCACCACGATACAATATTCACTAGTTCTTTAGAAATACTAGTTGGTTTTTGTTGATCGCCGGAAACTGAGGCAATCAATTTGTTTATGCAATGTCACAAAAATGCCCCTGCGATCTTTACATTTATTTAGTGCAACTTGCTACTAGTAGGAATATTTAGGGCGTGTTGGTGGGTTACCATAATTTTGGCAAGGGTGACAATAGAGCACAGGTAACATTGCAATAAAAAAAGGGCTACAAATCAAACACCCATGGCTTAAAAAATGCAAGGTTTAGAATGGCAAATATAACAAAAGGCATTTAAATATTTTATAGTATGTTCCTAAGCCAGCACATGAACCGCTACTCCAGCACATTCTGTTTTAAAACATTCTAGAGTTTGTTTAGTTGTTTTAGAGTTTTCTTTGTCACTGATTTGTGCACAGCATGGGCCCATGATACAGAAGGGAAAAAATAGAAATTAATTTTCGGGAAACGAAAATTGGCAAGTATTTGTGAACAAGAGAATCGGTCAAGACCGACTAGTCTTTCTACATGGATCTTTTAAAGTATGGATTTCCTAATTGTTGGTGATAGTCTGGCTTGGCTGGCGAGCCACCATGGAAGCTTCTTTTCATGTTATTTTTGGCTAAATGTTTGGTATAGTGATGCATCCCTAGGCTTCAAAACCTCACTGCTTCACTATTGGTTGGTGTGAGAAAGTAATTCTTATATCTTATGCCCTATTTATGTTGATTTGTTACTTGAGAGTTGTTGGTCCTGCAACCTTATATGTATTTATGATTATGATTAGGTCGAGATTTGGTTGACAGGGAAAATTAATTATTGGGCCTTACCTCCTACAATTATATTTCTATTCATGTGTCGGCCGAGAGTTGACTATTAAGGTAATTCTTAGGCCTTATAGCTCTGTTGTGTGCATACGTAGACTAAGAATTGGCTGACATGAGAGTATGATCCTTGTGTCAGAGAGGCACAAACCAACGAAAGCCATATAGGTGCCCGAGTTAGACTTCTTTGGAACAGAGGAGATATAGAAGATTTTTTAGAATTTGAACCTCATAGGAAATTTTTTTCTTCTATATTGTCTTTTGAAACAGAGGACTGAATATGTTTGAATCTTATGAAATTACTTTGGTTTGACTTACTGCATGAATGTTTTAGGGTAAAGTTAGCATAGATTCAATATCTTGAAAATTTTCCTTAATATATCTCTCCCATCTGATTTTTGCATTTTTCCATTAGCCCCCCTTTGAAACACATGAATATAAAAACACAATATTTTGCTAAAAAAATGCATATGCAAAACAAAGAATTATAAAACACAGGGAAAAAATAAAATTACTATTTTTCTTATATTTTGTATTAATCTATTTTGCATATGCATTTCTAATAATAAAATCACGTGTTTCAGATGTTGTTCGGTCGCCCAGAGCGTGCCCAATCCAAGGCAGAATTTTAAGACCAAAAGTTCAAATACATGGCAAAGTAAATGTACGATCGCAGATAGCAATGCAAAGAATCAGATGATAATTGAAAACATCTTCAGGTCCATGAAGAGACAGCCACGGCTGAGCGAGGACTGAGGATCAACTCATAATCATTTAGTTAAAGGGATTAAGGCTGACAGCATTTCGCTTTGCAATAAAAGGTGTCCTCTTTACCTTGTTACACGGTATCGTGTGGTGAAGAATAATTCTCGTGGGTTCCTGAATTATTTGTGAAACAGAACTAGAAACAGAGATGCATCAGGATTCCTTCCATGGAAGCGTCGTACAAATTGACGATATAAAACTCTATACGAAACAAAATTAATCGGAGGTTGGGACTAATGAACTAGTCCTCCAAAAGAATTAATCTCTCCGGCGTGCGTCACCCGGTATCTAATCCAGATTGGCGATTACCTCATCAGTAACTTCCTGGGTGGTGCTGGTGCCGCCCAGATCCTTTGTTCTATAATTGCCTTCTGCAATGACACGCTTCACCGCCGTCTCCAGCCGGTCGGCGAATGACGGGAACTGTAAATGCCTCAACATCATGGCGGATGATAGAAGCAGGGCGACTGGGTTTGCTTTCTTCTGCTCCAAAATGTTCTCGTTCCCGACGTTTCCTGCAGAAGCACCTTGCTCGAAAACGGCATGGTCCTGACCCACATTACCTGCAACACGATGGATACAAGGATTAGTAAACCCCATGTCAAACTTACTCTGATTGACAAGGATGAACCAATTGGGTTGCACAATCATGTTAAATAGATACAAATGATGACAACAAATAAAACTAATGCTACAACCATGCATGATGCACGGATAACAAACATCTAGATAGCTAAATTAGTCTGTGAAAGAAAAAATTGTCTCCCAGTGAGAGATTGTTTAGCATGTTGTTGCTTATATGAATTACAGAAATGAAGTAAAAGTTAAGATCCTACCTCCAGGCATGACACCTGTTCCTCCAGCAATACCTGCAGCCGTGTTAGCAACCAAATTGCCATAAAGGTTAGGTGTAACCTACAGAAAGTATAAAGGAAAGCAAGTTAGAAATTTAGCAGGGATTACACAGGGATACTTAACAGGGAATCATTTGGGAAACCATGATTCAGGAAAGTGTCTGGTTGAACAGAAAGACAAAGTAAACAAAAAGGTGAATTCGACATCTGCAGTTAGCTATCATGCTTTATAAATCATATCAAGCTAAGTAATACTGTCTATGGCTGCATGATTGCAACACTTACATACTGTTAGCTGGTTAGAAATGCTATAAATTCTCAAAACATTGTATTCTCAATCCTTAGAACAACAAAACTTCATTTGTTTTTCCTGCATTTTCACATTATTGTGGAGCGTTTCCACTTTTTCGTCTCCCATAAAGATGATTCTGAACCAAACCATTCTCAATTTCTCTGACGTTGCTTTTAAAATTTTACATGATAAATAAGTCAAATTTATAGATAAGGAAGCAAGAGCAAAATAAACAGTACAATGGCACACCTTTTATTTCCTAGTGCAAATGACTGGAGAAATTTTAACGTGGAGGCCAGATATGGCAATTTGACTCATTAGATTCATTATTATCTCTGGTCACAAGCAAAATTTCAATATCAAAAACTAGTTGCTAAAACATTTACAGGAACGCATGCTTCCCAAGTACAACAAAATCTGTTCTAGCAATGCTAAACCACAGCATCTACAATAACTTCTCAGTTCTCATAAGCTTCCTCATTCAGAACCATATTTGCTGAGGAAGTGTTACATTCATTCTTCAAACATAAAACAAACAGATTAATAAAAACAAATGTTTGAATTGCATCAAAAAATAGTAAAGAACATGAAAAGAAACTCAGTGCAGTACTGAGTACTGACAAGGTAGCTCCAAAGTACTGAACAGACAGTAATGTTCCAAACAGAATGTATAACGTAAAGATGCATACCATAACATCAAATTGCTCAGGCTTTGCAACAAGTTGCATACAGCAGTTGTCGACAATGATCTCATTATACTGAATACCAGGATACTTTGAGGCAACCTCACGGCAAGACTCCAAGAACAAACCATCAGCAAGCTTCATGATATTTGCTTTATGCACTGCTGTGACTTTCTTTCGGTTGTTAAGGTAAGCATACTCAAAAGCATATTTGGCAATCCTCTCAGAACAAAACTTTGTTATCACCTGACAAAAATTAGTCAGTGAGAGTAAGATGGAAAAGAAGCTCACAGAACTAACTGAAAAAAAAATAAGTGCATTTCATTTCATTGGCAATCATGTAAGCCAATTGATCAATGGTTCAAATGAAAGAAATCTGACAAATTGATGCGTCCCAGATCAATAAATTTCAACTATCAGTCTACTTATTCCATACAAATATACAGTCCATTCCCTGAATCCCAAATCCATGAAACTGACCTGATTACAAATCATATAACAGTCTAGCCAAATAATCACATCATTATTCAAAAGGCCAGAGTGTTTGATACAGAATGCACAAATCAGGAACTAACAACAACAACAACAATATAGCCTTTTAATCCCAAGCAAGTTGGGGTAGACTATAAATCAGGAACTAAAATAACATGTTTTACAACCAAGTCAACATGCACATAATATTGAAGTCAACAAAAAACTTACTCAAATTCATAGTTTGTATTATCCAAACTCTTTACCAGGCAAACAAGAAGCCGTGAAATCAATTAAACAGGTCTGTAATGATAAAAGGCCTGCTAATCCACTTCTCAAGACTGGACAACCAAAGCAGATCCCAAACAATAGGTACAACAGTATATACCAAAGAGTTCACACCATCTCATCCTTAATGAGACCACAATTCTGTAAATATTGGTCCTTCTATGCCCCTTTACTGGGTCTGGAAAATGCAGATATAACTCCAACTGTGGCCTTATCTGTAATTCAGTATACCACATATTGACATAATAAGCTAGTGAAATCCCGTTGAAAATGAACAATGTGGTCAAAATGTCTTAGTTTTGCAATAGGATACCCTCGTCTATAAACTGTATGATCTGCAAAATCTACCATCCGCATGGACAGTAGCAGTAATTGCGCCAAAAAAATTGCAGCATAGCATCACAAACGCACACATAGCAACAAAATCGCACTAGACGTCAATCAATTCACGGTAGCGATCCTCCAACCAACACAGAGCAACGGGCGCGCACGCGATTGGCCGTACCTTAAGGCTCTCGACGACGCCGGGCACGACCTCGTGCTCGAGGCCCGAGTACTCGCCCTCGGTGTTCTCCCTGATGACGACGATGTCGACGTCCTGGTGCCTGGTGGGCAGCCCAGGGAAGTTGGAGCAGTTGACGAGCGACGCGTAGAGGTCGAGCTCCTTGCGGAGCTGCATGTTGAGGGAGGAGACACCCCCTCCGACGGGGGTGGCGAGCCCGCCCTTCAGGCAGACCTTGTTCCGGTGGATGGACTCGATGACGGCGGACGGTACGGTGGGCATGTCCCCCCGGACCTCGTAGGTCTCGAAGTAGACCGGCGCGTGCATCGCCTCCATCACCTGCTGCACGGCCCCTGTGACGAGAGGGCCGATCCCGTCCCCCGGGATGAGCGTCACGGCGCGCGGGTTCCCGTCCCCTGGCCGGGGCATGTAGGTCACCGTGCGGCGCGCGCCGCCGTGACCTGGGAGGGGAGCCAAGGAGGCCGAGGCCGGGGAGGAGAGGATGCGGCGGAGGAGGGGGGCGGATCGCCGCGCCATAGGAGGCAGGTCGGGGGAAGAGGAGGCGGAGGCGAATTGCGATCGGGGGAGGCGAGGCGGAGGCGGGGCGGCCGGGAAGAGAAGAGGAAGGAGGCAGCAGGGAGACTAGGAGATGGGGGAGGTGGAGAAAGGAAGGCAGAGATGTGTACTCTTGTTTTTGTGATCTTGCCCTTTTTTTATTCGAAAATGGCATTTTGAAGAAGTTATTAAGAGTAGATTTCTTTCACAAGAATGATGACGAGTCTCTGACAGGTGGGCCCGTTATTTTTTAAAAAAAGAAATAAACGCGTGTATGTTTCTTGCAGAACATACTCAAATAACGGTGCCATCACATCAGTTGAGCTATTTGATCAGCAATCAGGGAAACTATTGCTTGCTGGATTTTTTTTTGGATTTAGCGAATGTATCAATCATTGCCACACAATCCATCCAATATTCCAGTAAACTACACCTGATACATATCATCAACTATCACTAGTTGGAGAAAATCTAAAGGTAGCAAACTTGGGCTTTATTAGATAATAATAACAGAGAAAACACGGATAATAGAGAACGAAGTTGCTTCACTGAATGCCAGAAAAAGAAAATTCAGAAGTGTACTCAGTGGAGGAGCAGCGACGCCGTCAAGTCCAGACGACTAATAGTACTTTCCAGTGATCGACCATTTTTTTCAGACATCGACGACAGGCGGTGGAGAAGCTAGGAACGTCGTCGAGTCTGGACGACTAATGGAGTAGTATTTTCCAGTGCGAAGAAAAAGCGACAGAGCAATTAGTAGCGGGGACGCAGCGACAGAGCCTTGGGCACCCGCCCAGCCTGCACCCGAGATGGATCCACCGCTGAACTACAGCCATCAAGATGGCAGCTTCAAAAACTACACCGTTCCTTGTCTTTTAGATTTACACAGCTGTTTTCACAATTTCTATCTTGGTTTTCTACCATCAAATCTGTTTACAGCGAAGAGCGTGCAGTGATAGCTAGCTTTAAAAGATTGAATAATTGAACCACAGCAGAAGTCACGAACAGTTCATAATGTTGGCAGCGAAATTCAAATGGAACCTTACAGTCAGTGTTGTGTTGGGAGATAATACCAATTCCCATGTAAGGTCCCTTTGTGAATTACTTGTTTCCTGATTTAATGTGAATCAAACAAAAACAAAGTGTAGCTTCAACCATTTTGGTTTCGGTAGCACTTTATTACAGATATGATTACATTCCTTTGCATCCACGGTTCCGAACCAAATGACATTAGCAGTATTCCCTTTACCCTAAAATATAACAATCTAGTTCTATGAATCTAGATACAGTACTATAAAATGGAGGTTTTATGTCTAATGTTAGGTTGCTATATTTTTTTAAGATGAATATAGCATCTAAAAAAAGTAGAAAATCAAGGAAGTGACAAACAAGTAGTGTAAACAACATGCACTATATGTATTTATCAGTTAAACGTTTAAGGTAACATCACACATAATCGGCTTAGCATTATTAGTGGCTAAAATTTAAAATTTAAAACATATAAGTTTTACCTATAAATTATATTTTATTATTTTATTTATATTTCTACAACAACAGATAAGATTCATTCCAAAAAAGTATCTCGTTATTGTGTTCCGAGTTGCACTATAGGGCAAACCTGCATCCTAGAGGACTAAGGCCCTATTGTCACCACAACAATTAAGCTCAAACAGACACCATATTCATAACTAGTAACAACAACATAAACTCTTCCATTTTTTATATTTTATTAACTTTTAGATATGTTTGACTATTTATCTTATTTAATTTTTAAATAAAAATACAAATAAAATAAATAATAATTATATATTTTTTTAATAAAATGAATGGTCTCGAAGAATGAACAGCGTCCGTATAAAAAATCCGAGGGAGTAACCAGTAACAGCAACTACGACGATTAGCAGGTGCAATGAGGAATTATGGATTTCCAAGTTGCAGCGACGATAATAACGTATAGCAGGACAGAGATCTTCTATGGCGACATCACACAAATGGTCAAGTTTCAACATCTTCTGCGGATCGGCACTTCTGCGTTTATATACGAAATGAACATTCTCCTTAAATATCTTGAACCGGCCGAGCTTCAACTCATCTCTGCGTTTCACATTGAAATAGCTGCACCACCGGTGGTACAAGGCCCACAAGGTTTGCTCGGACTCGATGTCTTTCTCATCAAACGGCGTCCATTCTTTACCTGACCTGATGTCCAGATTGAAGACGGGTCCAGCTATAATGGCAAAGTTGTTAGCAAAAAAAAAAGTTATGCAGATAATTTCTGTGCTGCAGTTTAAATTTAAATGCAAGCTATTGGCTACATCGTGAACTTTTATATCCATCAATACAAATTTTAACTGTTACTGGTGCACAATACTTGGTGGATGTTTATGTAATGTCAATAACAATTGTCAGTTAAATTGTATGCGGAGGACTCGAGACTAGTCAACCATCGAATTGGACCGATTCAATTAGGTTCCAGTGTAACTCCTACACTGTTCCAATCTGACCTTTGCAATCATAGCAAGAAGCTTCTCTAGCAGCATTTTTGTTTCCAAATTTAATCCGCGGAATTTAACTAGCAAGAAAATATGTGCTTAAAATAAAAATAACGTTAATATAGTGTCAGAGAAAGGGAAAATTATACAATCTATAACGCACGATTAGCTAATCCATGATCTTGCCAATGGCAGCGTACCTAGGTTAGTCTGTACAAAGGATAAACACAGACCCAGACTTGCATGCGGCCCTTCTCAAAACTTTTCCACCTTAAGCCTCAATACTTGTTCAGATTATAATAATGGATTCATATAGCGAGCTAGGACAGCAAATTTAAATTTAATTATATAGCAATATGGAGTCACAATTTGGGTTGCGATGGTGCTTAAAGTCTGGTACCTACCGTCAGTAAAGATAAAAGAAGGTACAGATGCTGTGTTAAGGCTTAAGGGTGTTCCAGATGAATGTAAATAGTTTAGCAGTACAGTGCAAAATTAGACTCAAGCCACTGCAAAGGGCTAACCAGGGTGCCTTTTGTTCAAGTAGGGTAGTAAGTATGCTCCTTCGTCGTCGCTGAATTCCGAGGGGACGTGAGGCGCTGTTATGACAATAAGTAAATCCAAATCAATAATGTTCTAATCTGCTCGCTAGCTATTCGAAGAAGGGGTTGGTTACCTTTCGAAGAGGCATCGCCGCCGCCGAGTTGGTGCCGAGGAGGAGGATGGTTGGCAGCGCCTCTCCCGTCATGTGAACGGGCTACGGCGGCGGCTAAGCGAGCGGCGCCTGAGTGAGCGGCGGCGGCACGGGAGGCTGCGGCGGCGAGTGAGGCGACCACGGCGAGGTTCCACACGTGGGATGGCATGTCCAGGGAGACAAAGGATCGATCGATCTATCGATCTGTATATCTATTGGGCGTTTAACAAATTTCGCTAAGACCCAAAGAAGTGAGCATACCAGGTGTTTCCTTCCTATTATACACCCTAATTAACCGCATGCATTATGCATGCATATTTAGTTTTGTTGCTTGGATTGGATGCGGTAGAAACTCTCCCGGGCCGCCTGTCTTTCCTGCGTCTAAGAAAGTCTACGCCGCCGCCTGTCTTCGTGCTGCCGCCCAACACACGCGCACCCCTTGCAAAGATCTAGTAGCTAGGTTTCCTACTATATAAACTGTCATCTCCATCCTAAAATAATAAAGATTTTATCTATATATTTGTATAGATTTTTTAAAACGGTTGTAGTATACGGCACACCGTTATAATATTTCTGCTTACGAACAGTCTAGCCAATGCCGACCCATCATGCGAGGCCCAAAACTTGTAAACGAGAGAACAATGAGAACGGAGAACGAATTTGCTTCGCTGAATGCCAGAAAAGAAAATACAGTGGTTCAAAAAAATACAGAAGAGAAAATACTGGAGTGTACTTCAGCCATCAAGATGGCAGTTACAAAACGATAATATGTATTATTTCTAAACCCCTTTTAAACACCAAAAACATGGATAATGATTATTGATAGCCCAAACAAGTAGCATGCATGTGACCACATTCATTCGCCAAGATCCGCAGCACTCCAGAGTTTAAATCATGACCTTTGCGGCTTCGCACCATGGTCCCAAAAAGGCTATAACTTCTACCACTGTTTCTTGGAAGCATATTTTTCAATTCTATTTTTAGCTTTTATATCATAACTTATTAATAATTTAATATCAGTCTTATATTACTCGAAGTTAATTACAAAATACAAAAAAAATATTTTTTACAAATAAAGCACGTCAAAAAAAATACAATGAATCTTAAACTCTTAATAGACAGTGAATTAAGACTTACGAGTATTCGAGCTACAAAATTTATCTAGCACATGAGAAATCACATAATCAAAGTTCGAATAGAGAAAACAGAAGAAAATTATCCATAACAAATAAGGTTGTCACAGCTTGGCACAGATCGTAGGTTGTAGTCGTGGTGAGTTGGCGGACGTGGTCCAGGACCTCGCCGCCGGCGTGGTTGATCGATGATGATCTAGAAGAAAGCAAGAACCGTGCAAAAGAGAAGAAGGCATGCAGGGAGGAAAGAAGGAATCGAGGAAGGAAAGATATAGGGAGATTAGAGATTTGGTTTAACTTTTCATCACTTCTTCCTGAACGATTACAACTCTTTAAATAGATTCTAACTCTACTACCTATCCTAACAAACTGAACTACTTATCTCTAAGGAAAACAACCTGACGCTAAACGATAACAAACTGAAGATAAATTAGGAAGACGCGTCATCCACGCCGTGCGCGCTCTGACGCTTGTTATCGTGCAGTTCTGGCTTCCGTGACGATACAGGATATGTCCCCACATGACATCTCTCCCCGCCTCGTGAAGCAGCTCGTCCTCGAGCTAAAATGATGGATAAACACGGCGAAAATATCCAGCGCAACCCATGACGCCTCCCCTGCCGGAAAACCATCCCATTGTACCAAAATCTCCCGAACACCACGGCACACCCGTGTGCACACCACCGGCGCCGGCTGAGGAACTGCTCGGCCATGATGAAGCGGCGGTAGCGGCGGAGCTGATGACGGCGGCTAGCCGCGAAATGGATTAAGAAGGCTGACGTGAAAAACATCATGCAAACGAGCGCCGGTAGGCAATTGGAGTCTGTACGTGTCACCGATCCGTGCTAGCACTTGATATGGCCCGTAGAACTTGGGGTTGAGCTTGGAACAGGCAGAGACACCCAATTGCGTAGCCGGACGACGTAGTAGCCGTAAACACACCCAGTTGCCCGCGTCGTAGCACTTCTTGTAAACTTGCTGAGCCTGCTCCAGACGATCGCGGACATCAGCTAGGAAATCATCCCGGTCGTGCATGAGCCAGTCTACGGCGACCACCTTGGCCGCACCCGGCTCATACGATTGCAGCGTTGGTGGTTCCCGACCGTACACCACCTTGAACGGCGTCTCCCTCAGAGATGACTGGAGCGAGGTGTTGTAGCAATACTCCGCCCAAGGTAGCCATTGAAGCCACTAGCGAGGATGGTCACCGGCGAGGCACCAAAGGTACATAGCAAGTCTTGTTCACTGCTTCAGTTTGGTCGTCAGACTATGGGTGGAATGCTGAGCTCATGTGCAGCTGCACATTAGCCAAGTGGAAGAGTTCTTGCCAAAAGTGCCCCGTGAACATTGGGTCAAGGCCGCTGAAAATGGAAGCCGGAATGCCGTGGAGGCAAACGATGTCGGCAAAGAACGCGGCGGCGACAAAAGAGGCGGAGTAGGGATGACCGAGCGCGATGAAGTGCGCGTACTTGGAGACGGAATCACCGACTTGCCATGGACCTTAGGGAATACTTCCACGAAATCGAGGGAGATGTCCTGCCAAATTTTGGATGGCACCGACAGAGATTGGAATAGACCGACGGGGTGCAAATGTTCCACCTTGTTGTTCTGGCACACGGCACAAGATTGCACGAACTCCTGCACCACCGCGCAAGCGAAGGGTATGAAAATCCGCCTTCACACGATGCAATGTCTTTTGGATACCTTCGTGGCCCGTACAGCCACGACGATGGACTGGAGATGCACTGAATCCGGCGGTAGGTATATCTTGCCAACAAAAGTAAGGAGGTCATCGATCTCCCCACAAGGGCCTTCCACTTCATCCGCATGGAGTTGTTCCCGGAGCGCCTAGAGGGTTGGGTGAGATGCATTCTCTACCCGAAGTTGGTCGAACAGCTCAAAGGAGGGGGCCGAGAGTGTCATGGCCTGTGCGGCCGCATTCGCGTCGCGGCTGGACAGTGCGTCGGCAACGGTGTTTTGGTGGCCCGGCTTATACTCCACACTAAAGTCAAACCCGAGGAGCTTGCTCACCCACGCGTGCTGTGGTATTGTCGACAAATGTTGATCCAACAAAAACTTCAAGCTGTAATGGTCAGTACGTACCACGAAAGGACGTCCCCAAACGTATGGCCACTAATGTCGGACAGCCTGAACAAGGCCGATGAGCTCACGTTTGTAGGCGACGAGTCAGTGTGGTAGGGAGCGATTGGTCGGCTGAAGAACACCACCAGACCGGCACCCTGATGGAGGATGGCGCCAAATCCCACCCATGATGCATCGCAATCGATGAAGAAGAGCAGCATAAAGTCTGGGAGCTGCAATGTTGGTGTCGATGTTAACGCGTGCTGGAGAGCTCGGAACTCTCACTCGACGTCATCGGACCAGACGAAAGCCGCCTTCTTAAGGAAGCGAGTCAGGGGCGCGGCGATTATGCCGAACCCTTGGATGAAGCGGCGGTAATAACCCACGAGCTCGAGGAAGCCACGAAGTATGCGCACCGAGTGGGGCGTCGGCCAGTCCAACACCGCCTGGACTTTTTGTGTCCATCGCGACGCCCTTGCCGGAGATGGTGTGGCCCAAAGACGCCACCGATGTGACACCAAGGAAGCACTTAGAGCGTTTGGAACAGGTGTTGCTACTTCAACATGGAAAACACTGCCCAGACGTGGTGAAGGTGCTCCACCCACGGTGGACTATAGATGAGGATATCATCGAAAAATACGAGGATGAACCGGTGAAGGAATGGCCGCAGCACTTCGTTCATCAATGCTTGAAAGGTGGCCGGCGCATTGGTGAGGTCGAACAGCATCACAAGGAACTCGAACAGGCCTTGGTGCGTGCGGAACGTTGTCTTCTTAACATCCGCCGGCCACATGCGTCGCCGGAACGTCCTTGGTGGTAGAGCTTGGTGAAGGAGTGGGCGCCTTGCAACTCGTGGAGGAGCTCCTCCACCACTGGAATTGGGAATTTGTGCTTCAAAGTCCGCTCGTTGAGCATGCGATAGTCGACACAGAAGTGCCAGCTATCGTACTACTTGACAAGGAGCGCGAGTGCCAAGAATGCTGAGGAGCTAGATCGGATGATGCCTTTGGAAAAGCATATCGGCACACTGGCGCTCTAGTTCATTCTTATGTGCTATGCATACCAGTACGGCTGGACTACCACCGGTCTGGTGCCCGGCAGGAGGTGGATGTGATGGCCGTGGTCGCACTATGGCGGAAGTCCTCGGGGCTCGGCGAAGATGGAGGTGAACACCTCGAGGAGGCCCGCAAGCACATCGGGACCCGAGCACGCGAACGCGCTCTCGTGGCGTGTTCGCTGGTGCACCAATGCCCAACCAGGTGACTTGGCGACCGGCGCGCGAGGGTGAGGTGCAACTTAGTGAAGTCCAACATAACTCGACCTAGGGACTGAAGCCAATGGATGCCGAGCACAACGTCGAAGGTGTCCAACGGAATCGCGAAGAAATTGAAGGAGAACGCCTCGTCGCTGATGAGGAAATTGGCGTTGCACGTGACGCTTGCACAGTCGAGACGTCGCCGTTGGCCACGTGAACCTAGAGGCCCTAGCTTGGGCTTAGCGCAATGCCAGTGTTGATGGCGGCGTTGGTGTGGATGAAGTTGTGTGTAGATCCCGAATCGAGGAGCGCCAACCGTTGTTTCCCGTTGACGGTGATATGGAGCTGCATCGTCTCGCTCGTGGGGAGACGGGCACCTACCATAGCTATGCCAAGGTCACCATCCTTAGCGTCAGGCGGATCCGTCTCGTCGTTGTCCGCTGAGGGTGCGCACAGCTAGAAGAGACGTTAGCAACGATGCCCCAACGTGAATTTTTCATCGGAGTTGAAGCAGAGGCCCGCCTCACGTCGGGACTGCATCTCTGTCTGGCATCAAGGTGTGCCAGGGTATGTGCGTGGCCCTGGTGGTTGCGGTGGGGCGCGCCACTGCCGCTGTCGCGTTCACGGCTACTAGTGTCGCATGTGGCGCCGCCGGTGGCACGACTAGACGAGCCTCGGAAGCGCGTGCTGGTGGCTTGGCCGGCTCAATAGGGACTGGGTCTTCCGTTTGCGCCCTAAGCTTGTAAGCCCGCACCAAGCTTATCATCGTATCCAGGGACGCCGGCGACTCCAGCTCGACGTCGATGCGAAGCTTGCCCTACAGCCCTGTGGTGAACAATTCTATTTTCTATACCTTGGTGAGCGGCCCGGTGCGGCTTAGGAGTGTCATGAAACGTTCTTGGAACTCGACGACAGAACCGATGCGACAAAGTTCGGCGAGGGACCCCAGCTTGTTGTGACGAAGCGGAGGTCCGAAGCGTAGTTCCACCATCACCTTGAAGCATCGCCACAACGGTGTGCCGTATGCCTCCTCGACACGTGTGTACCATTCTTGCACCACGTCGGTGAGGTGGAATGCTGTGACCCACACCTTCTCCTCGATGGTGCGTTGGCTACAAAAGAACCGCTCACAACGGCTTACCCAAGTTAACAGGTTACCCTTACCGTTGAAGACTCGGAAATCCCACTTATGGTAGTGTGGAACACGGCCGTCTGGTGCGCCATCTTGCTACTGCTGGTGCGAAGCCGATGGCTTGGGACCCACGAGCCCCTTCGCGTCGGTGTCGGCGATCTTGTTGTCCAGGTGACTGATGGCGACGGAGTGATCGGTCATCGTCGCCTCCATCCGCTTCAGCTGGTCGAGGATGGTTGTTAGTTGCGAGCTTGTCGGTAGGTTGTAGTCGTGGTGAATTGGCGGACGTGGTCCAGGACCTCGCCGCCGCCGGCGTGGTTGATCGATGATGATCTAGAAGAAAGCAAGAACCGTGCAAAAGAGAACAGGGCATGCAGGGAGGAGAGAAGGAATCGAGGAAGGAAAGATATAGGGAGGTTAGAGATTTGGTTTAAATCTTTATTACTTCTTCCTGAACGATTACAACTCTTTAAATAGATTCTAACTCTGCTCCTTGTCCTAACAAACTGAACTACTTATTTCTGAGGAAAACAACCTGGCGCTAAACGATAACAAACTGAAGATATATCAAGAAGACGCGCTATCCACGTCGTGCACGCTCTAGCACTCGTTGTCGTGCATGTTCCGGCTTCTGCAACGATACAGGATATCTCCCCACATGACAAAGGTATTGGATAGAAGTGCTATAGAAATTACTAGATTTTGCGGACTGATATACTGCTAATCGCAATTGTAGTTGCCTTTGCAGCCTTTTACAAGATACCGTAGCATACCGTCTAAAAACTGTGTCATGGTACTATAGCGGGCTATCTAGAAGACTAGAGCACAGCAGCACTCAATCTCACATAGACCTAACTTGTTCAGCCACACTCATGCAAAGGTAGCAGAGTGACTCCTGGAAATCAGAACTGAGACCGATTCATGATATGGATGAATTCTCTCTTAATTATTAGTCTGTCAACAAACATGTAAAAAATGGCACTAGTTTAGTTACAAAACCACAAATTTCAGGTTTATACATGGTTTTGGTAAAGCTATCAAGGCTTCCATAGTTTAATTCACTCTAGTGCAAAAGTAAAGAGCGTGGATTGTACATGCTGTACTAAAAATTGGTTGTGGACTCAAAACTCAACTATGACATTTCTTGTCTCCCAAATCACCATAGTAAATTAATCCAGCGAAAGAGCTCACCACCTTGTTTTGACTAATGACAACTCAAATCATGATGCTTGTAGTTAAAATAGAATAACATGACACATTGCTACGCCTGAAATAGGTGTTCTAAAAGGATGTTTGGTGAATGCCTTATTAACTATTTAAACCCCCCTTAGCCACCTGGATCCTGCACAGCTAGTTTCAGGCTGTGCTCCACCTCTTCATATAACGCTTCATCTCAGCCTCAGGAAATCCCAGTATATTCTGGCTAAATCTTATTTTGAAAATTTTATTGAAGTGGGCAATGCCATATTGCAGATGAAGAAATTACAGAAGTGTCATGCATTCTGCTTCCATAAGCAAATACAGACATTCAAAAAGGAAATTGGTTTCAAGATGCAATGCTATTGTGCTAAACAGAAAATGAATTCTTTGGAAACCAATTTAGATTTTCTATCTTGAAATATTCCATATCCCCTCTGTCCGTGACGACAGAATTCTCCTACATCCCAATTGTTCAATCATTTCTTCTATTCTGACATGAATAGATACTGCCTAATTCGCATAGCAGAAATATTGTTTCAAGTTAGGCTAGCAAGTGACACATGAGCAATTGATTTGTCCATAGTTCAACAAAACCACAATAGGCAAAGATCTGACAACGCAAAACTCAGGATTCAACACACACCTGATTGAGCACGTGTTCATTGCTCTGCTCAACCTGCCGAGCAAGCCCCTCCAGCTTCCTTAGCATCCCCCCGTACATCTCCTCCATTTCGGATGTTAGCCCAGAGGCCAAGGTCACAATCGCCCCTACCCTCTCTAGCCCGAACCCTTCTACGATCCCATCGACGGTCTTCTGCGCACCAATGCTGTAGCCCTGCTTTACAGGCTGCTGCGGCAGCGATGGCAACGGCGACTCTGGCGCGAAGGCGTGGTACTGCTCCCGGAGTCCGGGGCCGGCGTTGACGACGTTGAGGGAGGCCGGCGGAGTAGGAGGGTGTCACGAGGAGGAAGACAAGGGGGTGGGTGAGCGCCAGGGTCTTCGAGAGGGAGAAAGCAGGGGCGGCCTCGCGCATGGAGGGGCGGAGCGGCGAGCGGCGACGGGAGGAGAAGAAACCAATGGCAGCGGAGGGGTCGGGGAAGTAGGACCTGAAGCGGCCGAGCGGATCGGCGAGGGAGGAAGGCTGAGCGACCGATACGTGCCCCGCTACGGAGATGGAGAGGGAGGGGCCGGAGGAGGCGCGGGCCTTTTCGTCGTCGTCGTCGTAGAAAGAGATGGGAGCCGCCGGTGCGCGGGAAGCCAGGCCCAAGAGGAGCCCGTCGCAGCCGCCGTCGGCGGAGCCGCAGCAGGCGAGCAGCGACGCGAAGGCCGCGCCGGAGACGGAGAGCTCCGCGGCGGCGGCGGGGGGCATGGCCGTAAGTTGGGATTTTGGGGGAAGCTTCTGTTTTCCGGTGTCAGGCGAGGTCTTTTCCGGGAGACGGAGATGACGGCCTTGGATCAAAAGACACTATTCCCCTCTGGTCCTCCACTCCACTGCTGGGCTCGTGGGGTGGGCCAGATTGTATTTTCATTGCAGTCCTTTCAGTTTTTGGAAATTACGCCACAAGAACTGTGCCATCACGGTGCTTAGGAAGGGATGATTTCAACTGGGGTTGGCTAGCTCGATCAAGATTCAACCATGGTGCCAGGCTGCCAGGCAACTAAGGCATGTTAGATTGTTCCATGGTTATTTCCATGAATTATATTATTTAACATAGTGCTAAATTAACTAGTTTGAACAATAAAATTAACTAGTAGGGTAGAAGTTTTTTTTCTAAGGATGTATTTTTAAGCATGGAGATCTGGTTCAATAATTCTAGTTAGTCTACCATTTACTTGGTTTATCAACCATTGCCAAATTTTAAATTTTATTAATTTTATATTTTTTATCATAGTTTATTTTTAGTGTTCGTTTTTAAACCGCTAATTAATCTATTTTTTTATTTGCCTTATTTATTTTTCTATAACTTCTCGATTATAGCTCAACCAATTAAAACCAATATTTTTATAAGTGTATTTATATGTATCGCCTTTGATGGAGCTGACAAAACATCTACTACTTGCCTCTAGCAGACAAAGCGGAAAATAAATGATTAATCAGCAATGTATATCTGACGAAGCACGTGCATTCAAAGACAAAATTTTGGTTGAAATGGAAAGTATACTTTGTAGGCACTTTGCAAGGCAAATATATCACTGAGAATTTACGAGCGCGGTTTCTCCATTTCTAAATACTTAAGAATGTTAACTGCACTGATGCAGTTTTTTTTTAACCGAACTGGCACGAATTTTTGTCCCTTTCAGTTTCATTTATCCAAACTGGGGCGATGTATTAGCAAGAAAAAACTGAGGCGATGTAGTACAATCCCTAGGAACAAGGAGAGCTATTTAAGACTATATTTGAATGAGTTAACTTGGTGAAGTTTCTCGTCGCAAACGACCATAGCAACGAGGCCTACTGCAGAGAGTTCCTTTTGTTGAAAGCCTTAGATTTTGCTCCCTCCAAATCTCCCAGCCCGCAACAAAAATTAGCGTGCACACTCCTCTTTTGGGTGTTCTCTGGCAGGTACCCGGTGTTTCCTACGGCTCATGCATTATGGTACTCGTCCTCTATTTGGCCGGGTTGGGTTGATGTTTGCTAGCCCAGGTCGTCACTAGTTTCCTCTAGTGTATATGCAATCAACGAGAAGGTGAAACGAGGTTCATGCGTGTGACGGTTGAGTGGATAGTAGACGGTGTTCAGCCATCCCTAGCTGCCAAGCGGTATGAGATCTGAACTCACTTCTGTATCACCAACCAAACCAAGAATTTGTATTTTTCTCCAAAGGCTTCCAAATCATGTGTATATAGTTTGCGTTAGTGTTTGCATCAAAATTAGATAAGTCACGCAGTTAGAATTAGAGTCGATCGGTTTATGAGAAGAGTCCGATTGTTAGAGGAAAAGAGCCAATCAGACGAACCGAGAATGTATTCGGTTTAGTGAAAGATGAAAGATTATTTAAATAGGACCGAATTTTTAGAAGAGTCATGAAAACCACGGCACGATACTTTTATCTATAGATAAAATATATCTTATAAAATAAGTAAGTCTAGTTAATTTTATTAACTTCTCAGAGATAGTTTATTTTTATGTTTTAGGAAATAATGTTCAGAGTTTGTAATCTTGTCAGACTCTTTTAATTCTAAAGTATAAATATAAACCTCCTGAAAGCTTGTAATCCATCTCTCGATCAATACATTTTGACGCATCATTCGGTGGGATTTTGGTCTCGACACGGGGCTGCATCGGTTAGGTCTGAAATTCGATGTATTTGCTTTGTTTAAGACTAAATCGGTTAGGTCCGACCTCTTAGTCCGATCAGATATATTACATCATATTCGCGTGAGATCTATCGGCTTATCAAGTTTTTTTTACCATCATTATCATCAGTTTTATACTGCATCGATTAAATTCGACCTACTATATTATTGATATAGTAGATTGAACCATAAGCCAATAGGTTTTTACTCGATGTTTCATCAGAATAGCTAGCCGCTGGGTTATCCATACACATAGCCTCATGCCTAGTGTATCAGCTTCTCAGCCGATATACATATATCTTTAGAGAATTTCTCGCATCGGCTTAGCTAGTCGATGGGTTCACCCGTTCCTTCCGTTTGCACATTTGATTTAGTCTATGTCATCTCTGTGTCGTTAGTCTTAGTCTCATACTGTGTTGGTTCAGTTCGATTTATCGATGCTGGCTCTAACGGTATCGTCATGGTGGTCACTATGTGTCATACTTTCGGGAGATCGGGTCTCGCTCATTACTACTCATCGCACATTCTATTTGAAGCATATCGGTTTTACAACCGATGAGTCCTTTATCTTATTCGGAGCACCACTCTATTTCAGAACATTATCAGTTCTACAGCTGATGTGTCTTTTATTTCCTTCGTCGCCATCTGTCTATGTCTTGATCGGCTTTCTAGCCGATGGACAAGTGCTTTTGCTATCGGCAATCAGCCGATAGCAAAAGTTTGTATCAATCTATTAATCGATTGACTCATCGGTTTATCTCCTTATCATTTACAGAGTCAAATTGACTGGCACACCCATAACTCCAACAACCTGACAAAGCGATCTCAAAACCGAAAGAGTTGCACTAGAGTGAAGTAGACCTGCTAAGTCTTAACGTGTTCGCGCAATCGTATCGGATCTCCATCAGTAAACACGAATGATCGATTCGGCATGAACAATTAGCTGAGCCTATAAATTATGCTTTTGTATGCATAGGTAGCCGTATATTCTATAAAAAAATTAAAGTCATTGAATGTCTTGTAAAAAAATGAAAATAGATGAAGATGGATATTTAAATATGTATTGAAGTCATTGAATAAATACAATAATCTAACTTCTCAAATATCAAAAGATATTAGGGTTTTCATCATTTACCCTTTAACTTATAAGCATAAGCAAACATTTAAATTTTAAAACTAATTTTATGGTTTTTCATCATAGTGTATTTTTTAACATTTGTTTTTAAATCATTAAGAATATATATAATTTTTAGTCATTTTTAATTGTTGATACGGCTTATAACATGCATAAGCGCAATGATAACGCTATATAATCTTTATAACGGTAATTCTTACATAGCCCCAAACGCACATTATGCCAATACAGTATGCGCTACCATGACTCATTGACTCGTACAAGATTATCCGCTCCCGAAGAGATATCATCAGTCGGGATCTACTACATAACGAAGTGACTCTGACACCATTGCATTTAAACAAGGCGCATCGCTCATGTGTCCCACACGCGCGTAGTCATGTATGTAATCGCGCATCCGCCGCCAGGTCAGTCGTGACATCGCAACAGGCCTGAAACTACGTATGCCCCTCCTGGTTTCATCTTCATCAGAGAGTTGTTTCAAGCATTGCAAGTTTTAATCGCAACGTCAACTTCAGAGACGCATCCCTCATCGGTAGAAAACTATTATTCCTGCCGGCACTCAACACATGCTGCTAGCGGCCCTGAAGATCAGCTAAAAACTGCGTGCGAGACTGAAGCACTATCTGGGGTGATAGCTCCTGCTGCCGCCGTCGTTATCAGCTAGTCTAATCCTGAGCATTTTACTTTTGTTCTTGCCGCCGGAAAAGTTGTCTGCTTGGCGTTCAGATTGGCAACACCGTCGTCTTGATTTCCACGCCGGCGTAGTGACTTAGCGAGGAAGGCGACTTTGATTGGAGCAGAATTAAAGAAGTATCTGACTTGCATCGCAATATCTCATTGTCGTACTACTTCTGAAAAGAAAAGGAAGAGGAGTTCCTTTTGCCAATGTCAAATAAGATATTAAGCTGTTAACCTCTTTACGGCTTGCTTTACCTACCGGCTACTGGTAGGCCTCACATCTTTGTCACCGTCTTTTCGTCTTTGATTAGTTCCACGCATTCGTGCAAAGCTGGTAGCAATGGTGAACTCAGGTATCAGAATGTTCCTGAAAGGCTTCGACAACGGATTAAAATCAGTGACAAGCTATGTGATAATGTGATTAACTGCACGGATTGTAGCGAATTTCACGCAGCTTTTAAGAGCTGAAATTTTGCAGGTTCTTGATGTATGTAGCATTTGTTGTGCCCTGGATTCAAGAACCTCTGCAAATTGCTGGTGAAAACAGACAAATGAATTCGACGGAAAAGAGAACAGGTGAGAGGATGAAAATGAAAGAAAGAGAGTGAAGGAAAACCACGGGATTATTCTGGTGGTATTTCACCCGGACAGAAAGAAGATAGTCTCCTGGTGGTGGATTTGTACCACTCTTCTTGAATCTGCTGCAAGACAGAGTAGTTAGTTTGGCGAGCACCGTTGACAAAGTTCTTCGGAAAGACAGAAATATACTATTCTGCTGTCATTTAATTGGCAACCGGTAATTCTTCTATTCATATGTTGAACTAATAACCGTTAAATGGTCCACGGTATGCAAAGAAAACATCCAGATTACAAGCTACCCGAATCAGCTCCTGGACATGCTCCGAACGATGCTCATCATGTATGCTCATCGGCACATTTTTCAGTGCTTAAGGATGGAGATCAAAATATCAGATGCCCTGGATGGATTTCAGAAACACACATTTTTAACTATCCAAATTCCAACTCCTACCACTCAACATTACTGCTATAAAAATTAATAAAGGATGACTAAACCTTTTGATTATATCGGTTATAGATCATGAGATAATGACACTATACACGATATTTATTAGTGAAGTGAAGAGCTCTAATTTATGGGTGCTCCTTTTTAATCAATATAGCATACAGCTACTATGTCTCATTAATATTATCTCTCTACACTTACTATATTGTGATATTTCAATTTATATTTAAAGGGTTAGAATACTGAGTATGACGCTAATTCTAACCCCTATCATCTAATATAACTTTATCATAAGTATGTTTAATATATATTTTAACAATTATGTTTTTTTATAAAATACAAATGTAAACACTCCTAACACATACATAATAACCCACTCCTAACACATACACTCACCTCTACAGAAATCATATATAAACAATAATTAACTTTAAATACAACTAATTATATCAAATCAATTTAAATGCCGATGAATACGGAAACCTAATTAGGCTCACACAAATACAGTACTGCTAGTAAGGAGTACACTGTACAGCAATAGCTTTACGCCAAGATACTCTGAGTTGTGCTCGATCGGACGGCCAGGTCGGCGTGCCAGCTGCCGCCGCGCGAGCAGCCGCACGGGACATGAGGGGCCGCGCGCGCCGCCACGAGTCACTCGCCAGCCAGCGCGCACGGCGCGGCGATCCCACATTCCCAATCCGCGCGGGCCCGCGGCCGCCGCGGCACACTATTTTGCCGTTCCGCCCCACGCACGACACCACACCACTTCACCACCAGAAGCGCAAGCGACTCCCTCTCTCTCTCTCTCTCTCACCTCCGCGCTCCGAGCACAAAAACCTAGATCTTGCGGCGGCGGGTGGTGATAGCAGGCGGCGGCGACGAACGGGATGGCGAAGCCCTGGGGTGGCGTCGGCGCGTGGGCGCTGGACGCGGAGCAGGCCGAGGAGGAGGAGCGGGAGCTGGCGGCGGCGTTCCCCGCGGCGCCCGAGCCGCCCGCGGCGGCCGGGGGCGTCGCCAGCTTCCCGAGCCTCCGCGAGGCTGCCGCGTCGGGCGGGGGCAAGCAGAAGAAGAAGAACAAGGGCACCACCCTGTCGCTGTCGGAGTTTAGCGGGTACGGCGTGCAGGGGCAGCGTCGGGGCGGCGCCGCCCCGATGGAGTCGAGGGGGCTCACCCCGGAGGAGATGATGATGCTGCCCACCGGTCCGAGGGAGCTCGACCGCTCCCGAGGGTTCCACTCCTATGGCGGAGGGTTTGGCTCCGGGAGCGGGGACCGCCGCGGCGGTTTCGACGACGACGGCCGACGCGGACCGAGTAGGCCTTCGGATCTCGACATGCCCTCCCGCGCCGACGAGGTGGACAACTGGGGGATGAATAAGAGGTTCACGCCGGCTCTCAGCGACTCCGGCCGACGTGATAGGTTCGGCGGCCCCTCCCCTGCCGGCCGCTCTGACGAAATCGATGACTGGTCGCTCGACAAGAAGCCGCTGCCATCGCGCTACCCAAGCCTCGGTTCTGGTGGTGGCTTCCGTGAATCACCGGGTTTCCGCGACTCACCAGGCCTTTCCGATTCTGACCGGTGGGTTCGTGGTGGTAGCTTTGCCCCTATGCCGCACAACGGTGAGCGTGAGAGGCCGCGACTCAACCTTGATCCACCGAAGCGGGATCCCTCGACTACCTCTACGCCGCCTGCTGAGGTGGTACACAACCGGCCAAGCCCATTTGGGGCTGCGAGGCCCCGGGAGGAGGTGCTGGCTGAGAAAGGGTTGGATTGGAGGAAGATGGAGAATGAGATTGAACAGAAAACTAGCCGCCCTACCAGCTCGCAATCCAGCCGGCCGAATAGTGCACATTCCTCCCGCCCTGGGAGCCCTGGATCACAGGTCTCAGCCCTCGGGAGTGAAGGAGCACCGAGGCCGTGGCCTAAGGTAAATCCATTTGGTAATGCCAAGCCACGGGAATTGGTGCTGCAAGAGAAAGGGAAAGACTGGAGGAAGATAGACCTTGAGCTGGAGCATCGTGCTGTTAATAGGTATGCATACGAAGTTGCCTTTTGATTACACTTAGTATTTCTCATGATAATGTGAACATGCGATGCAAGAGTACTGATATAGGCTAATGAAGGTGTATTTCTTGTGATAATGCAAACATGCAATACTGGAGTAGTGATATAGGTTAGTAAAAGGAGCAATTCTTTTGATAATGCAAAACATGCATATCGCAATACTGGAGTATTGATATAGGCTAGTAAAGGTGCAGCCTTGCATAAAGAATTATACAAGTTTTTTTAGTTCTTTTTTACTATATAAATAGCCTAGAAATTTATGTAGTATGTCCTAACAACAATTAGCCTGCTGTTTTTGTTATGTAATATTTTGGAAGAATTGCTTTTGTGACAACTTCATTGAAATCTAAAAATTAGCAACTGGAAGTGGAGGTTTACCTTTATAGCATACTTCCAGTGAATTAAACATTGAATGTTAATGGAGGACCATTTATTATTATGAAGTTATCTGCATTAATTTTGTGAACCGTGCAGTGGAGTCAACAATCGACATTTACAGCGATGGTTAAGTTAAATTTAACCTTTTATTGTCAGTGCTGAACGTAGTGGTACAGATGCAGCTATGTGTTGTTACTTCCATTCAAACTTGATTGCATACTTCCAGTGAATTAAACATTGAATGTTAATGGAGGACCATTTATTATTATGAAGTTATCTGCATTAATTTTGTGAACCGTGCAGTGGAGTCAACAATCGACATTTACAGCGATGGTTAAGATAAATTTAACTTTTTATTGTCAGTGCTGAACGTAGTGGTACAGATGCAGCTATGTGTTGTTACTTCCATTCAAACTTGATTGTTCACCGTTATGGTTAGTTTTTTGTGGAGAAGTGAAATTAATGCTGGCTGCTAGCAAAATGTAGCATGCTATTATGGCAATAAAGACCTTTAAAAGTCACAACTCATGATTAGTAAGGACATGGATACTTGTGTTGGTTCCTTCTATCTGAAATTCTGTTCTTTTAGCCTGTGCAAGTTTGTTTTCTATTAATTTGATATGTCCATATCATATTTTTCAGGCCAGAGTCAAATGAAGAAAGGATATTGAAAGAACAAATCAACCTCCTCAACGAGAAACTGAAAGAAAGTGAGGCTAATAAAACTGATGGTTCGGACCAAGCTTCCCCTGAGGATGCAGAGGATTTGTCTGAGAAGATAACTCAGATGGAAAAGAAGCTTGAGTTGCTTACTATTGAGTTGGATGACAAGGTTCGATTTGGGCAAAGACCTGGTTCTGGAACTGGCAGGGTTTCAACAGTTCCACCAGCTATTGCAGAGGAACCACAGATTATGGCATCCATCGTGGATAGGACACGCTCCCATGGTGGTATGGAGCCATTTCCAAAACCAGCTGAGGAAAGATGGGGATTTCAAGGTAGCAGAGAGAGGGGCTCTTTTGGTGGAAGCAGAAGTTCAGACAGGTTTGTGTAATTGCTTTCTCAATTTGATCATGCAGATTTCTTTCCAGGTTGATGTTTCATACTGACAGTTGCATGTAATTTCCTTGTTAGTTGAATATGCCTCCTTAATCCTTTTATATAGTACTAGCAAAATGACCATGCTTTGCTATGGATAAAAGAAAATATGTTATAATATGTAATAGGCAAAACATTTTTTTATCAAATATTTTAGTACCACTTCTTTGGTTATTCAAATGTATGATATTCACTTGTTTGAACTATTCCATAACATCAGGAAATATCAGGGACCAATTTATAAAAACTGTAAAAAACAGTGATGGGATGGCAGATTCACTGCCACCACCACTAGAGCCTTTTTAAAGGAGTATAGATATTCTCTTCATATGATGTATGGTCCATCACATTTTCATACTGACATCAATTTTTCATGCATGTCTTGGTTGTGTTTGTCATTTTTAGTTGAATACGGAACCTTTTATATAGTTATTCTTTAGTATGACAATATATCACGTTTTGTTAAGCCAAGTAGCACTTTAACTTTGGACATCTTTGAGATTACACGTATAGTATGCTGTTTGATTGTAAGATGAGAGGAGGAATGGGATATTTGTCCAGGAAGGAAACTATAGATTTATATAGAGGATGCACAGTTCACAGTTGCGGTTTCTTTTTTATTTGAAGGTGGATAGGGTGTACAACCAACCATGATCACCAACAGCTCAAACTTTATGATGCGGTTATGAAGTGTTCTTGTATGAAAGTTGCTTTTTTTAATGGGTAGAAATAGGAGTGTAGAACCTTTATATCTACTTTCATCTTATTTGCTTTAGCTCTTGATGTAATGTAATCTGTGCTATTTAAGTGGGTAAAAGTATGACGAAAGTCAAATCAGTTTCTCTTGTTCTGTCAAGCAGTTAAACCATTTAATGCTGATATTATCAGTTCATGTGCAACTCTTAATAGGTTTTCTTTTGTTTTCGTTCAGACCAATGACAAGGCAGAGATGGTGAGAAACAGATTTTGAGCATTTGTTAAGGAAACTCTGGGTCGTTTTTGTTTTCAAAGAATGGGATAAAATAAGTCATTTTCTTCTGTGTTCTGACTCCCATTTTGTCTAAACTAGAAAGATTGGAGAGAAGCTTGTCAATGGAGGTTACTCTGCGTGAAGCTATTTATTACAACCTCGTAAGTTGTTGGGTATTTTGGTTCCCTTTTTGTCATCTTCCATGCCAAAACAAGACCTGACAAGTTTTGATGCTAACTATTGTTCCTGATCTGTTCTTGTCTCATGTGGTCTCTTAAGCATTCAGGGATGGAGACCTTTGTATGGATAATTCGGCATTTTGTACAGTTGCACGTGTTAGCAATCTGTTCTGTTATTTGCTACTATTTGCCAAAGGTTCTCATACCTGTGTCCGCTGTACTGGTGCCCTGCGATGACATGCCTAACCTTTCACTCCAGTTCCCTTTCACAGAATGTCGGTAAATTCGCTAAAAAACAGAATTTCGGGAAATTGCTGCGCGGTTGTTATTGGATAGGAGTAACTGTTACCTGGTCACCTGGAGGTGATGCACTTGTTGCCGTACAGTGATTTGGTGCGAG
Source organism: Oryza coarctata (assembly GCA_030770085.1). Classification (NCBI taxonomy): domain Eukaryota; kingdom Viridiplantae; phylum Streptophyta; class Magnoliopsida; order Poales; family Poaceae; genus Oryza; species Oryza coarctata. Next base: position 12,455,884 of record CM061468.1, read on the forward strand.
CGATTCCCTTCGCTTCTAGAAGTACCGTCTTGCCTGGTTCCACTTCAACTGCAGCCGCACAGGGAGCTTCTGGAGCAGCGGCCAGACACGGCGCATCGTCGCGTGATTCGATCGATGAGATGCGGCCCGGCCCTTCTGAATTTCTCTGCTCGTGGTAGCGAGGTCCATCAATTGAGCTTCCCGTGGTAGCGATCCATCTATTGGGCTTCCTTGTGATTTCCCTTTTCCCGGCTACGCTGTTCCAACGCTGAACTGGAAGAGCAACTGCGCCCATATCGAGCAGCGGAAACCAGCACAAGGATCTCGCCCCGAACCAATTCCATGAGGAAGTATATGGAGGGTTCCGGTAACGCGGTGAAGAGGAATGGACGGCCGAATTTGAGGCTCGCACGAGAGGGGGCGGCCTCGTGGGGATTTCCGAGACGGCGAAGAAGGCTAGTAACCGTAAAATAACTACATAAGGATCTTTTTAATGTACTTCCCAATTTCAAAATATATGTCACATTTTATTTTGTTTTGTTAGTGCAAGAGTTTAACTAACAATTATTCTAGTGAAATATAACTTTTGTGATGCAAAATTGATGTTATTATATTCACATTGAAAGATATTTTCTTATAATTTTTGGGTCACATAAATAATATATAAGTAACATAATTATTGGTTAAAATACTGTCTAACAAAACACAATACACATTATATTTTGACATTTGAATACTTCTTCGCATTATACTTTTGTACCTCCGTCCCATATTATATTATAGCTAAAGCTAAAGATACTATAATATACAGGACGGATGAAGTTACTAAAGCATACAGGGTTGGCATACCAGCATCTTGCAACTGAGACCTAATTTGACTTGCTAACGTTCCTAGCAATCCTGAAATTTATAATCTAGTCCCCACATATGATAGCTAACATTGCTACCAATCCTGAAACTTACCAATATTTCTCCTACATTTGGATGAACTTTACAATTTACCCCCTAGATCGCTAGCTCACTATTGTCCAAACATTTACAATTCAGCCCTTCCATGCTACCAAAAAATACTCACTCCTGCCACCCAATGGCAGGGGATTCATATTTGGTGAATGCTCGCTAGAAAGTAAGGGAGTGAACACCTTATCCTATTAAAAATCGTTGCCACAAGAGGCACTCGGTTCCACTTTCATAGTTTTGTAGATTTGAACCTTTGCTTGAGACACACTTGTCGCTCCAATGAACTTACCCATCAACCCCCTCCTCCCTCTTTCCCTGTGAAATAACAGTGAGCCCAAGCTTCACTTCTTCCACCTCACCTTAGAATAGTGCCTCGCAACTAACAACGCCAAGGTCCTTATCCTTTTGGACTTCCACCAAGACAGCAGCAATACACCAGTGTCCTCTTTCTCCTTCTCGGCGATAAGCTCCGTGCCTTACCACTGGGGAGGCCCTCATCCTCTTTCCTAACCAATTGATGAGATATAGGCACTAAAAGTTTTTATAGTAAATGATATGTGTTAAGGAAAGAAAAGTATATGAGTTAGTCATGGAAAAAATTAAGTTGATGAAAAGAAACTTCTACTATAAAAGAGGTATTGAAGAAGACTCAATGTTGCACTTTAAATATATTTTATTTTTAAGTCTTAAAATTGTCGTACTATCAAGAAGTGTATAAATATTAGCCTAAATTATAAATCAAATGTTTAATTAGATCTTTTTATTTTTTTAAGTGAACACTTGCATCATATGTACATATGGGTTTTGGTTTTTCTTTAGAGGCCTCTAGATATTTTGTTTAAGTCACCGAATATTTTTGGATAAGTTTTTTTTGCCTAATGGATAGGAGTCTCCAGAGAATTTTCTTTATCAAACAGTAAATGTTGTCTTGAGTCTTTAGATGTTTAGATTCAAGTGTCTAGAGTCTCTAGTCCCTAGGTGCGGATATTCTTTGAATCTGTAAGTAACGAATAGTTTCGCAGGGACTTTATTTTTAACTCCTTCAACCTTCACTTTGAGAAAAATATTGGTTTCACACATCTCTCTTGGCTTCTACACTAAATCTATTTATTTATAAATAATCTTTTAGAGCTAGTGAGTGACAAGGTTAGTAGTTTGATTGAGTACTTATAGATTAACAACTAATAAGAATTTACACTTATTACTTTTAGAGGTTCTCCTTCTAAACAGCTAAGCGCCGCCCACGATGATTTAAGGTTGTGAATCGGTAGGAAAAATTTGTGAAGATCTTTCTTACCACTATAAGAAAATATGTAACTATAATAGATACTGAGTTTATACTTAGGGTTTGATCTTGGTAGAGCAAGTTTCAACGGAGGTTGTAGCATCGTGTTCTAATAAAAACCTTGATGGTTATTTTAGACTTTGTGCTAGCCTTAGTAATAGTTTGGAGATTAGATCAGGCATCGAGCACAATCTAACTCCTTGGAGTCTATCAACAGAGACGTAGGATATTTTGATCCGAATTTTGATAAAAAATCTTATGACTCCTTATGTAATGTTTTTGTTTGTATTTATTATTCTTGTATTACCTACCATACCTTTTTAGAAATAGTAAGGGACTGAAATATCAGGATCTTAGAACGAAAGTGTCTAGCTAAGGTTTGCCGTCTAATAGTAAACCTCGATCAAAAGAGAGTTTTAATTTTTGCTATGAATTTTTTATAAGTTTTTATATGTATACATTTATCCTCCTCTATACTGTTTAAAACCCTTTAGCCCTCCTCCTGCCTTCTCTTTGCCTCATCCCCAATGATGCAGGTGAGGAATTGCATCTTTTTTTTCCTCTTGTCCGGCCATAGGAGAGCTCGCGCCCCTCCGTTGGATTTTGCAAGCCATGCTTCGGTCGCAACATATCTTGCAAAGCGTACCATGTAAGCCACTCAAAAAAAAAATCTGCAATGCCAAACCGGACGGTACTTGGTTTGTTGAAAAAATAACTAGCAATGCCAAAAATTTTCTAATGAAATCAAACTAAAGTCAGTACTTACCAAAATTTTGCCACCAAACTATACGACTACATATTTTGATAATACTCAAAGTTTGGTAATACCCCCAAACAATCCCGTAATACTAGTTGAAAGTAACCTGCTTATTTGAAAAAAAAAGGTGTGACTAGGCTCCAAGTGGCCTATATTTGTAAAATATCATACGGTTTTTATCATATGTGTGTATATATATATATAATTTTTAGATTTTTTATCATTTGATTAAAAAATGTTTCAAGCAGATAAAATATTTAAAAAAAGCTGATTATAACACTAACATCCTACTATATACAACCTCGGTAAAAAAATACAGTGTATATCGTGTGCAACATCTTGATAATAAAAAAGTACGAAACACTCTAATATAATAAGTAAAATAAGTCTACCGTCGTCTTCTTAATTTCTCTATCCGCCTTCCTCCTTTTCTCCGGTGGCATAGAAGCGGCCCAGCTCCAGTGGCCAGTGACCTCCCTTGCCTTAGTGGACGCCGCCACGGCTGCAAGTCTTCTCGTCGTTGTCGTGAGCCTCGTCCCAGTTTTGCCCGCTGATGACGCTGCCGCCGCCGCGAGCTGTGAGCCTCGTCGTCGCAGCGCCTGACGTAGTCGCTATTTCGATCTGGGTGGCCGGGGGCGCTAGCCGCATCAACGCTGGGAAAAGGAGGCGGCGGAATAGCTTGTCACTGGCCTCGTCGGCGTTGGGAGCAGAACACGAGGACAGAATAGCTGTTCACTAGCCTCCGATACGCGTCGGACGTCGTCTGTCACGTAGCATTTCCAAAAAAAAAAAAAAGGAAAGAAAGAAAGTAACCTGTTTACAAGTCTAGAGTCAGTCAGCAATGCCCCTTCTTCCACGGATAGCCCACGTGGTCGGTGGTCGTGCCGCGTGACTCATTAAGTGGCGCACCGAATCGACTGTAGACAAGATTTATCAAACTTGCAAAATTTTAAAGTTTTCTAACTCCGCCGCCGGTGTCTTGCATCGTTCGAGAAAATGGATGTAACAAAACTTCTAAGACTAATTGTGAGAAGATAAAAAGAAAAAGAAAATAATATTTTTGTTGGTCTTACCTTATTGACATTTTGTGTTTAGAAAATTATTTCTTCTATGTGATACAAACAAAGATGGCTATTGCCATGGATGTTACCCATCCATAATGACCTTAAAGTTGTGTACAAAATTTAGGAAAATAACTTAAATAACTTTCTCACCAGCCCTTCATTTGTACTATAGTGGAAAAGATTATACATTTATTAGTGAGAGATATACTGACAAGACGATCAAAAAGAAAAGATTAAAAAAAGTACTATAAAGTTCAAAAGCAACTTCCATTTAGGTTCCTTTGATTTCTAAAACGCATAAACGATGTTACACACTTGGATTCCCACAGGGTTTTAAAACATATGAATTTAAGAGTTTGTGTATTTGGATGATTCATAGGAAATAAAATATAGAAATTGTGAATGAATTTATTTTGTGGAAGAGAGATAATATAGAGAAAAAGAGAGAGAATGCATCGTACTTCACAAAAGAAAATAAAAACATGATGTATGAGTTCACGCATTCCTATGAAATTGAGATGTAGGAAGCAAATCCATAAGAATTTTGCTAATAATATTTCTTTATTCTAAAAGAGCTTGTAGGAAAATTTTGCTTAGATTAAAAATCTCTATGTTTGCTTTAAAATTCCTCCAAACCAAATAAGCTCTTAAAATAAAAAGCTATGCTGGTTATCACTCATCGGTTAGGAACAACTACACAAAGCTATTAACATGGATATGCTCATATGCATGTGCCAACTTACAGTAACTTCAGTATAATTAGATGAACTGAATTTCCCTTTTAGTTTAAGGCCCCTTTTTTTTAATGAAGTCTGGGACGGCTAATTGCATACTTATGAGGATTATCGTCGGTATATTTCTAAACTGTGAATACTATTTTTTAAAAAAAATATCTTTTATACGGAAGATTCTTTAAAAATAAAAAAATATTTTCAACCGTCTAATATTAAAAATTTAACTAGTCTTACTCTAATAGTCCACCTAGTTTTGCGCGTGGATTACACAGCGTAGTTCATGAAGCCAGGCCGGCGGGAGTCGCCGCCGCTGTCGGGGAAGATCTTGGACTGGACGAGGATTGGATCGAAGACTTCATAAGTTGACCCGCGTCCCACCCCACCCATAGTTACCCCCGAGACGTCATTAGAGCCACAAGGCCCACGACAGGTCTGACGGCCAGCACAGACTACTCTCGACTCTCGTACATTCGACGATGCGCACAGCGATGGCGTGGCTTGCGCCTGCAGTGCTCATGTTACCCTTAGCAACGGCCGCCGTGGTGACGACGCCCAGAAGAAATTGCCCCTCCGTCTGTGATTATCATGATATTCCTTACCCGTTCGGAATAGGCCCTTTATTGCTCCTTGCCTGGCTTCAACATCACTTGTGTGGCCGGCGCAGGGAAATATAACGCGAGTTATCTCCTACTAGGCAATCCAAGAATCCAGGCAGATTTTATCGATTTCTACCAGTCGATGACTGTCAGTATCTCGTACTCCCTGAAGATGATCCGCGGTGTCCGCGACTACTCCGTTCACTGGGAGTCTCCAGGCAGGGCGTTCGCCATCTCCGGCCCGTCGAACATGTCGCTGGTCGTCTTGGGCTGCAGCGTCAAGGCCTCACTGTTCATTCCTGACCGTGGTGCTGAGATCGGGAGTTGCTCCGTCGGCTGTGTGGATGTTGAAATCATGGAAAGTCTGCCCCCGGGACCATGCCTTGGCATCGGACGCTGCATGATCCCCATACAGGTAAACCTAAGGGCGTTCACCCTCAGCATCTCGCGTTCCAGCGAATTTTATCCCTGGAACTGGAACCAAGTGACCGCACTCGTCGCCCCATACTACAGTGACTTGTTCGGCCCGAGTGACGTCCGGGATGTATTCAGAGCGTCATTTTCCAGCTGAGCTGGACTGGGCAATTCCGTACAAGCCGAACTGCAAGGGCGCATTGGAGGACCGGTCCAACTATGCCTGCATCAGTAACAACAGGAAGTGCGAGGACTCACCGATCGGTGGATATCTTTGCTACTGTCTGTCGGGTTACGGCAATCCCTATGTTCTTGATGGCTGCCAAGATCAGGCCCAAAGTCCTCTGCCAGGCATGTACCTCTAAATCCGCTTAACCCGTCGCGACCAAAAAGCATCTTGTCTCCATTCCTATTACAATTAAAGTGTACTCATTTCTTTTTAATTTACGTATTTAGCTTCTTTTTAAGCGTAGCTTCCACTCTTTTCCGTTCAGCTACTGTTGGGGAGTTTTCGACCTTAGAAGTTTGGATATTTCGAACACTAAAAAATGTAATTAGTTAATTAGCGTGTGGCATCACTGTCTAGTTTAAAGCTGTGTCATTTGACATTTTGATATAGCACATTCGCTCAATGATTTGGCGTGATCTTCCCTTCCAACAGTTTACGAGTTCATCCAGCCGGAAACGGACTGCCTACATGGTGCGGGAACGTGAGCATCCCGTTCCCCTTTCGGCACAAAGATCTAGGCCGCTTTGCGAAACTCCACCTGTACCTCGCGTGTCTACCGGGCACCACTATGTCCATCCCCCAATTGACCGACCGCACCGTCGTCACCGGCGTATCCCTCGACGAGGTGTCGACGGTTTCCTGGATCCCCCCCCCCCACACACACACACACACACTAGACGTTGTGTGGTGAATCGGGCGTGGTGAAGTGGGCCATCGACGACGGGACGTGTGAGCAGGCAAAGCGGAACAAGAGCGACTAGAGGTGCTTCAGCTCCCATAGCGACTTCGTGGATGTCACTGTCGACAGGACACACAAGCATGTTGGGTACCGGTGCAGGTGCGCAGTGGGTTTCGAAGGAAATCCTTACCTTAAAGATGGATGCACAGGTACAATCTCTCTCGTAAATTTCCATGTAGTACATTTGATGAAAGTTCTGCTAGAGTGTTTTTATTAAACCAAACTTATTTTAGTTCCTTAACCTCCGGCTTGGGTTAATTTTTGTCCATAAACTAGAAAGCTGCCAAAGTTACATTCTAAGTTGGCAAGTCGCCATGTTGAATATTTGAACATTGAAGCTAGTGGTGTATATAACTTTGAAGCACACTTTTGTATGAATCACGCAAATCGTTATTGGAAAAACCTCGGAGACATTGCATGCAAATCCTTAGCATTTGTAAGGATAGCCACTGATATTATTATGCAATTTGCAGATACTAACGAGTGCATGGAACCAGACAAATACATCTGCAGAGGTATTTGCCAAAATAGTTTTGGGAGCTATACATACACCAGTTGTCCTCGTGGAACAGATTTCAGTGATACTACAGGAAAATGCAAGCCATCAACAATCATGTTGGGTAAGCTATTTGTACAGGTTGCAACCTTGCAACTGGCTGTCCCTTATTTTCTCTTTTTGGATAAGCACACAGGGGAGTTGCAGGATGCTTTCGAAAAACATGATAACAAAGTATCTGCTTCTGCCAGTCCTAGCAATATACTATCATTGTCTTGAAGAATTTTTTTATCCATTTGCATTACAGCTCCTATACCCTCAGAGAAAATAAGTTCATTAAAAGGTTGTGACTAACGCAGGTGTAACCATTGGACTAAGTAGTGGCGGTGGCATCCTTGTTCTCGCCGCATTTGTGGTTATACTTACTAGGAGATGGAAAAGAGGCGTTAAGAAAAGGCTTAGAACGAGGTACTTCCGCAAGAACAAAAGCATTCTGTTGGAACAACTGATCTCTTCTGACCAAAATGTCAGCAACGGCACAAAGATATTCTCCCTTGAAGAGCTAGAGAGGACTACCAACAATTTTGTCCATGCCCGTGTGGTTGGCCGTGGCAGCCATGGCACGATCTACAAGGGCATCTTGAACGACGAGCGAGGGGTGGCCATCAAGAGATCAAAGCTTCAGGCAAGCACCGATATCGAGCAATTTATTAATGAGGTGTCCATCCTTTCGACGATCAACCACCGGAACGTAGTAGTTTTACAGATGCTACCTCGAGGGCGAGGTACCCCCGCTTGTTTATGAGTTCATCCCCAACGGCATGCTGTATGACCTCTTGCACTACAAGCAGAATGGCGATCTGTTTGCGTTGTCTTGGGAGGAGTGCCTGAGGATCGCCATCGAGATCGCCGGTGCACTCACATACCGACACTCAGCAGCTTCGATGTCAATACTCTACAGAGATGTCAAGTGCATGAATGTGCTTCTAAACGAAAGCTACACTGTGAAGGTTGCAGATTTCTACGCGTTGATGTCAATTCCAATCGATTAGATCCATTTGGTCACCGCCGTGCAAGGCACATTTGGTTACTTGGATCCCGAGTACTACCATACGAGCTAGCTCAATGAGAAGAGTGATATTTATAGCTTTAGGTGATACTTGTTGAGCTGCTGATAAGGAAGAAGCCAATCATTCAGAACAAGTACATTCAGAACAAGTACGGTGAGAAGCAGGACATTTTTCAAGTGGGCGATGAAGGAGAGGCCCTCAAGGAGATATTGGATGGGCACATTCTAAAGGAAGAAGGCGAGGGAGTGATTTTGTGCGTGGATAAGCTAGCGGAGGAGTGCTCCAGTTTGACTCGAGGCAAGAGGCCTACAATGAAATATGTCGAGTTGTGGCTATAGATGCTTAGTGGGCATCATGTGGCGCCGAAGGCGAAGCGAGAGAAGGCAGTCTATCAACCTCGATATGAGACAGCACAAGACGGTTGGCATGCTGGTGTTATTGTGGTGGCTAGCCACCATGGTTCACGTCAATATAGCCTAGAGCAAGAGTGTGTATAGTCGTTCTACATACTATGGTAGTTGGTGCACTTGAATGATTTCGTGGCTTGTGTAATTTTGGTCTTTTTCACGTGTACTACGAATTTTTAGGGAAAATTGCTTGTATAATCCAAGTTGGTATGTATACTCCCTTTCGCCACAAACTTTGGTGGCTTTGCAAATTTGCTAAATGGTTGATGTGCATATTCTTTCCCACCTTACCACATGAAATCACGAGTATTCTCTGGGCTTCTCTTTCTTCCTCAATCTTCTCTCGTTTTTCCTTGCTCTTGTGTTTCCAATGAAAAGATGGTGGATGATGAAGCAATGGTAGATAGAAAGAGCGGACCTATCTATTGGGTAGGGGACTTACCTATCTATTGGGTAGGGTGGGTCGGCTAACCAGCTATGGCCTATATTGCCTATCGTCCACATTAGCCGCCACCACCACCAACCAGCCCATTAAATTAATAAAGTATTATAGATTAGGCATGATCGTATGGGACAATCAATTGATGTGTTATCTATGATTTCATGACTATGTGCCACTTCGTCTTAGTTGCTTGTCGCTCATGCTCATCATCCCCTTCGTCCTTCGTTGCAACAATGATTGTGCTAGGCTGTTAACCACTAGTTTGCATGCGCTGACACCGTGGATGATCGAATAATTGCCTAAGCCTCCTAGAGGATGCACACATGCTTAGTGAAACATGTCAAAGTATCCACTAGTCACCTGGTGCCTACGATGATTGCCCGCCAAGAGACACCAATGCATAGGGACACGCTCTTGAGTTATGTTTTTTTACTCCTTTTTCATTTGATCTAGACGACTGGAGACAATTATTCTCTTCTACTATTAAATTTTGTATCATAATCTCTGCTACTACAAAAGTGGAGTCATGCCCTTTTGTCTCTTATTCCCACGGCCTACAAGTAACCAAAAGATCAAATGGCTAAAACTCCAAGCCCATTCCAATCATAAGGACCATGCAACTCTATTTTCAACTAGGGATTGTCCTACGTTGTTTTACACGAAGCTAGATAATTCACGTAGAGTTAGATTTAATATGTAACTCTACAATTTTATTTTTATAGATGCTAAAGCATATTTGAATTTTAAATGTTTAGATTTCATATACAACTATTAGCTTATCTTTTTATAGAGTCAATTGTATTTTTATACGACTACATTGATCAATCTATATCGTTATAGTCGAGATAGATCTTTTTTTTATAACATAATAGATAGTATACGTCACAAAGTGAGCGTATCTCAACTAGTTAGCCTTTTTTATGGTAAAACATGTTCACTTTGGTTTAAATCATAAATTTAACACAGATAAAATATGACTAATTATTCTGTTAGTGGAAGGTAACGTACCTATTGCTAAAGTGACATAACTGTTAAGAGTGAGACATTCGTAGTAAGTTTATCAATCTCAAGATATAATCGGTCTAGTCTTTGAAAATGATTTGTTTTTGTTTTTGGATGTGCTCTGTATTTAAAAAAACAGTATACATGGACAGTGGCAGCAAGGTCTAGAATTTCAGAAAGTACTCTATTTTATATTAAAGACGTTTTATTTTTTTAAGTTAAACTTCTATATTTATATTTAACTATAGAAAAATATAATATTATTTTTAATATAAAATAAATACAGTATTTTTTTTAATGTGAATGTTACTTTATTAGTATTATTTTCTTAGGGTAGTAGGTATTAGTGGGCCTAAATGTTTGATAGGCTTCTCATGCGGCAAACTCGCAAAGAACCAAAGCCCAGTAGGCGCAGCTGCGTTACGGACCAATGAAGATCTTTATACAGGAGCTCTTGCGTGCGCGTGCGTTGCGGCAGAACTACGCACGTGGTAGGTTTTCTCGCGTTCTCCCATTCTCGGCCGTTCCCGTTTGCGTTGCGGGGCGAGGGCATAGCGGCGAGCGCGACGGCCGCGTTCCGGCGGTCGGCGAGGCAGAGAGCGAAGCAGCCCAAAGCCCACAGCATGCCCTCGTGGACTAGCTCCCAAGCGGTTGAGCCCCTGCCCTGGTGCCCCCTGGGGCGGCCCTGAAGCTGATGCCCGACGGGGCTGTGGCCTGCGGCCTGCAGGCACGGTGTTGTGGGGCGGTGGCGGCGGCGACCAGCTGCTGCATCCTGGAGGCGGTAATGGCGACCAGATCAACTGGTTACTCGACGATCTTTTTCCTTTCGCTTCCTCTAAATCTCTGTTCCTCTTTTTCTAGATGACTACATTTCATTGAAAACTGAAATGAGAAATCATCGAGTTCAAAGATTGAATGCATGTTTTTGTGATTTGTAGGACTAGGTCAAACTGAATCTATCAAATACGACAAGGAATATGGTTTTTTTTATTCAGCAATTCACCAAAGAGTTCTGATTCTCCAGTTTCGTTATCACCTAGGTCATGTCTAGGGCTTTTATGATGGTGATTAAAAAATTCAGAAAAGGAAGGAAAAGTAACTGAAAAAAATAGAAATATGTTGCCATTGGTGTTGTTCATTCTTCTTCAATTGCATCTCATCATGATCATGAACCATCCAACGCTAAAATGCGAACAATTTGTACCGTAATGTTCATAAATTAAGATCTTAATTGTATTTGTGTGTATGAAGACTTTGCTTTGTCTTGTGACATGGGCACACCCAGGGTAAAAATCCTGAGTCCGCCGCTGACTGGCAGATGGGCAAATTATTTGCACCTGAATATTTTAAAGATCCAGCTCTCTTCCTGTAGGCTGAAAATACTGACAAATGACAAGGCCCAGAGGTGTGTGCGCTGGGCGCGCAGTGTATACTTGTACACAGTTACACTGTACAGCCGTACAGACTGACTTGCAACTAACCTGCAAGCAATCACCTGTTCTTCTCCATGTTCCCGAAGACAAAGAAGACGACGAGCGCGGCGACGGAGAACGCGGAGAGCACGCCGGCGGCGACCTCGATGGACGTGGTGATGCCGGTGATGCCCGCGACGGCGAAGCAGGCCGCGGGCGCCGTCTCGCCGTATGCCACCTTCACCCCCGACGCGTCGAGCGCGTAGGCGCGCACGTAGTACGACGCCGTCGGGACGTCGCGTGCCACCGTGTGCTCGAACTTGCCAGCGCCGGCGCCGGCGTATGGCTGCTGGGTGATCTTGAACTGGCAGGCCTTGTCCTTGCTCAGGTCGTCGTGGGCCTTGCGCCACCGGCGGTCAGCCTGGCTAGCCGGCGCGTAGCACAGGCTTACCTTCACCGCCTTGTAGCCGGCGTCCGCCCCTGTCGCCGCCGCCGTCGCGTTCAGCGACCACGTCACGGTGATGGTGTCCTCGCCGGCGTGTAGTACTGGCCATAATTTGACACCGTGACAAAGTTAGATTGACATGTTGCCAACTTGGTGTCACTATCCCACGATGAGATTGCGAGGCGCCCGATACAGAACTAGAAGAAGAAATTGTGAGCCAAAATGCTCTGCCAAGTCAACAATATCAGGCAAAACCAGCTAACTACGCGTGGAAAACCACGGACTAATAGTATGCATCATGAATTCAGCATTCAGATTACGCTAGGATCATAAGGAAAGACTAAAGGTGTACAAATATTAATCCTTTTGATCAGTTATCCCCAAACCAAACAGCGAGGACATGTATGAACAGATGACAGGTTTTACGTCGAATATGTATCCAGCCATGCACAGACGAGAACAGATGGATGGATGCACGCAGACACGCACCTTGTCCGGCGCGGGGCGACGCCGCGACGACGAGCGTCCTTGGGAGTGTGGAGAGGCGCACCCCCGCCACCGCCGCCGCCGCTGCCACCAGCGGCGTCACATGGCAAGCGGCGAGAACTAGCAGCATCACGCAGAAAACCACCGGAAACAGAGCCATCGTTCTCAGGCTCACAGCTTCTCGGCCTTGTCGCGCCGTGAACGAGCAGCAGCACTAGGTGAGGTGATTGAAGTTTGGAAGCAAAAAGCTACCAGCGCGTGGCCGATATGTGAGCTGAGGGCCATTGGAGCGATAGCTACATAGGTGTTGTACGTCAACTAGTTGACTCGTGGAAGGAGAAAGGCGATTCCAACTTTGTGGGGTCGAGGGCGCTGCTAGCGACGGGTGGTTGCAAAGGTCGAAGCTTGATGGATCACAAGTCAAAGGGCGTATGTGTTTGAAGATGAGAGAACACGATAGACTTATTAGTAAATAAACAATTAATTACTTTTTAAAAAATAAGTTTTATAATTTTTAAATTAATTTTTAGATATTTTTTTTAAAAAATTGTTTAGTAGTTCGAGCGTGCTCGTGGAAAGCTATATGACCTTTTCCCCATTCTTGCAGTCGAGAACGGATCCTAACTGTCGTAGCACGTCTGGCTGTCTCGTTGGCTGGCTCGATGGGACACCCACCTCAGTCGATTTGAGGGTCACGTCGATGTGAAGCGGCGAATGCGCAGGCCATGCAGCTGCGGAATCTGTAGTACATTCCACAGTAACAGTAGTACTAGTCAGTCTGTCTGATATCATAGCGATGGTTACAGTGATCTGATGTGAATGTATGTGCTGTGAAATCTATAGCTAGTTCGATGACTTTTAGATTTTATGCAGGGATGGCAACGGGGCTGCCCCTGTCGGGTTTTACTACCCTGTAACTGCCCCGGAGCAAAGGAAAACAGTCGTCCCCATCTCCACACTCGGGGGCAAGTTTTTTCCGTCCCCGTCCCTGCAGTGGGTACGCTGCACCTATCGGGTCCTGACACCCGGCAACAGTTGCAGCTGTGGCGGAGAAGACAGCGACGCGGCGTGGCATGCCGGCGTGGAGGCTGTGATGGCGACGCGACGAGATGCGTGGAGGCGGCAACGGCGTGTGGACTGCAGCATGTGGATGTGCATCGAGCAGCCCCCGGCGCTTGGATCTACGTCTCGGCTGCGCCTGGTCCTGGGCTCTCACGCGGCGTCAGACTAACTGAATGTTTAAAAGTTGCATGATGAAAATAAAATATCATTTAATTTTTTAATAGATATTTAATAATATAAACGATAAAGATAATATAAATAACTTTTTAAAACGCATTATCTAATAGTTGAAAACGTACCTGCAAAAGCAATCTATATCTTAACACTTTCTGGGATCATATTTTATTAAAAAAAACGTATTTAAATCCGATACGGTAAACACATGTTACTTTGACGTAGGCTATAGCGTTTAAACCCATAATAAATGGCTACCTGTAAAATTGCTAAGCCTGCTTATGAGATCCTGTTAAATATTTTTGTCCATATCATACAAATATAAAAAAAAAGATTTTAAATAAATCTAATTTTATTTAGATATTTAATTGTAAAAAGAATTTGGGAGTATAGAAAAGATAATTGTGATATATGTAAGAATTAACGTTAATACTAGAAAATTATTATAATAAATATTAGAGAGCTAAATAATTAATATGTTCACATGTAGACACTATTTAGTTAATAGTGATAAAAATATTATATGTCTATAAAGAGGTTTATACGTTACAAACAAAATATAGATGTAATATAAATAATACAATGAGTAATACGGTAAGGACATCAATTTAAAACTTGTACAAATTATCATCTTATTTGTAGTCACTCGTTACTAGGAAAGTTGATTATTTGCTAGTACTCTGTATGTATTGTTCAACTATTTTAGGTTGCACGATCTATGTAGATTTATACTATGATTTCTTGATATCTATCCATTATTTAAATTCACACTTTTTCTATGGAAAAATTACATCCATAACTATTATAGTCAAGATGATAATAAAATTAAAATAAATTAGATAGATGTATAGCAAACTTACAACGAAATCGTTGTTAAGAATATTTAGAAAAATAAAGTACATTCTATTAAAAGTATCATCATTTATTAATCTTATCGACAGACAACAATCATCACAAGCGTACTTAGAACTCTCCTGTCAAAGGGATAATGCAAGTGGCTATAGCCTCCACCCTGACCATTCAGCTCACCGACATTGTTCATATTCCTCCCTCCTCTCAACTATTTGTTTGATTCCAAGGGGAAAAACTAATAGCTCTCAAAGAACCAACAATTGAGATCAAATACTGTAATTTTTATATAAACCTACTGAATGAAATACATTCTTTGATGGATATGGCAAAGAAAATATTAGTTAGAAGAAAATTTTGTGGTAAGAAACAACTGAAAAAAGAGACATACAATTCATACCTAATAAGAATAGTTTAAGCATCGAAAGAATCTTCTTTCACAAGTGTTAGGGATCCAAGATGTCATAAGCTCACATCCATCACCACTTATGTAGAATGGATGGTCACACTAATATTTGTGGTGTTTAGTAGCCATTGTTTTTACTACCAAGGTAGACTTTTAGCAAGCGGTCCTAGTGTTGGAGACCATTCATAAATTTACTAAACCCCTATTGGTCCATCGTTAATAAGGACTAACAGGCATTTGTCATGTTGGATTTAACACCCTTTGGAAGGGTGTTTTTTTTAAATAAACCCTTCCAGAGAGAGTTGGAGTATAGATATGTAATTTTTTAAACAAAAATATATTTTTAAAATATTTAATAAAAATATAAATAAAAAATTTGAAGATTGTAGCCATTAACACACACAAAGGTGATGATATAGTTCTATTTGCAGCCCCTAATAGAGTTTTTCTCCACCGGGTATTAGGGTTTGGGTCTCATTCTCATCCTTAATTCTATGGTCATTACAAATTAAATGCTTGCAATAAGGTAACTCTTGCATAAGAAAAGAGAAACAAGAAAATGGTTTAGTTACTTGTGAGTTGTGACAAGATAAGAGTCGCAATGCTCCACGGAGCCAAAACTCTTTTAAGTTCTACATATGGGATATGTCATGTACGTGTTTATAAATTGGCGGAGTATTGCATATCATATTCTATATGGAAACCAACCCTATGTGTATTAATAAAATCCAAAGCAAATAAAAAAGGTGTTCCTAAGAAGAAAAGAGATATATAGTTCTACTTAGGCTCGGTTAGGATTATTCAGATCGTATCCATACTCACCTCCTAAGTTTTATTTGGGCAAGTAAGCAATCGAAGGTATAAATGCAAGACTCCCTAGGGGATGTCGACAAGCCTAACAATCCAACATAAGCCATAAGCCACATGCCCGATCTCGTCGAGTTAATATTGGAATAGCCTAACTACTACTAGCTGTCAACCACTATATGCGAGCTCCATGCCTATGTTATGACATATTATATTAAGATTTCTTCTCTATAGTTTGTGCTCGTGAGATTGATATAGTGGAAACCACGCAGCTATTACCTCTAAGGGGCTCGACCTATATAAAAATCAATGTATGCTTGCAGTTTCATTTGCATCTTTATATCAACTTTTACAAAAATAATATATATACATGGATACTGTGGTTGGTTATCAATCCATTGACAGTGGCGCCTTAGGTAGGGGCCACTGGTGTTCAGAGGATTTACGAAGATATGGTGTCAAAAGACGGATTTTCTTATTGGGCTATTACGACGATTTTGGGATGAAAGATACAACCTGACCAAAGTTTGTTCTCCTCTAAATTAGAATCATCACCATCTCCATCTTCATTAACCTCATCAAGATCAATGGAATCTACATTCTTCGAGACATTGCCGCCATGAAAGACAACAATTCAAATTGGTCAATAATGATGCTATGTCCAACCAACTTGATGTTCTACATTAACTATGCAGGTTGGCATCAAGAACCTTTGGTTAACCTTGTTGTGATGTTGAAGCAAAGTCACCAAGGTCCGACATTATATGCACCAAGTAGTCTGCGCTACATCCAGTACATATGTATGTAGTACATACATGTACAAGTCTACTATGACCATACATATGTATCTATCAATGATTTACTATGTTTACCTAAAATTAATCTTTATATAATATTTACTTTAAGAACTCATATTATGATAGACCGACTCTGGTTTAGTGTCCGGAGGCTTGCCCTAGTTTACTTTTTGTATAGCATATGCTTTATTATGGTAAATGTAGTTTTTTATGTTTATTATGAATTTGCTCCTTATATCTTGAAATACTAGAAGATTTAAGATTTATATAGCTGCCCGAGTTCCTACTTAATGTATTCTATTGTATTTTGTCTTCTAGAATCATATTTTTAGGAAACTACTCGAGCTCACGACAACGACATATCTCACAACATTGGCTAGCATCACCCAATATATTTATCGAGATTATGTCAACCTATCCATCTAGTCCAGTCAAAATATGGATGAGGAAGGTACTTTGTTTATAAACGGAGGGCCTAAGGACCTGCTCATATCATCTACCATAATAAATTCAAGCAAAAACTTCAAACATCAATGACAACACCTCATGTCATTGCCCTGTTATTGGACCATGTCTCTTAAAGTTTACTAGCTTGATCGCCTGTCCTGTTTAGTGAGCAGCTATCCACGCCATCCACCCTAACTTGTCAGGATAAGGGTGAAGAGATGATCCGCTACTAAGTGGTGGACCTGAGACGCAGCCCATTGCATCTACTATGATCTACAAGCATAGGGCTCAAACGGCAATAATACTACGTGCGTTGTAGCATGATGGTGTAGGCATAAGCAATACAATAAAAAAGATGCTTCTGACAATAAGCTTGAAGTAAACCACAACCTTCTGATATGCTTATGAGTTGATTAAATAAACACAAACTATACTGACCCCATGAGATATGTATCAGATAACCAACTTGAGAACCTATACAAGTGGTCAAGATCCAACTACGCCACTAAGCTTTGTGAGACTAGGTTGGGTGGAAAGAGTTCTCCACCTAGACAATGGTTGAGATATGATTACACCACTAGTCTTCAAGAGACCAAGTTAGGTAGAAAGGGTCGCCACCTAGGAAATGATCAAGTGCTGACAACATTGCTGGTTTTCACGAAACTAGTAGGATGTGGTTGTTTTGCCACTTGTACAAATCAATTTAGGCCAAGTGCCTAACTGTTTGAGTTGACTATTTCTTCACCACAAGATTTATCTTAGCTTGAGTAGCTAATTACACAACAGAAAATGTGGACAAAGACGTTAGAGAGTCAAAGTAAATCACTAATTTTTATGTCTCTTTTCTACTTAGATTGTCTACTCATTAATTATGTTTATGAGAAGACATTTGAGGCTGAGAAAACTATATAAATTTTTTCTATTAGCTTTTTTTTTCAAAATTTTAGTTTATGTTACTCTTATGTGTTGCTCGAGGGCTTGTTATTTAATAATTTGTTCTGAGTAATTGATTTTAAGAAAATCAAATAGCGCAACAACATGATGATCGTATCGAGTAAGGCGAAGCTCTCTGTTGGTCGACATCAAGTCTTGACTAAGTAAAGCTCATACCAACAATTCCACAACTCGATTACAAGTTGTATGCTAGTCAAATGGAGCCCACTAGTCATAACTTTATTTCGATTAAACATGTACTGGATTAGCAGCATCAAACTTTATTATGTAGAAGTGAATTTGGTTCTGCGTACTCACCAAAGTTAGTTTGAGTACTCTAGCCAAATATGTAAGTTTATACATATGTAATATAGTATACCGATTTATTTCCTTTGTTGGCAAATGTTTTTCCCAATATTTGTGCTTTTTGATGACTCGTATGATATATGTCGCTCTAATTTACCCGAGTAGTCAAGACCGATAAGAGCTTTTATGTTGCCAACTTATAGGATATATACATATTGTTTAAGTACTAAGTCAAACTTGAAAGTTCTTGTTCTCTAATTGACAAAGGGCTTTGTCTCAAATATCTCATTCCAACTTTGCAATGGTGAGATAATGATCCGGTACCATCCAAAATGGTCGAAGTGTTTGTTGTCGGAATGAGTTGCACATAGAAGACAACCTAAAGCTGGTTAAGGCAAGAGAAAGTAGAAGTTTGCGGTTATGGACAAAATACATCTAGGTATAATGTTTTTATTAAGTATTTGTTTACGTTTATTACATGTATTGAGCTACCCAACATTACTAGGGGGATTAAATGTTTTTTTACAAGTTTATTTGAGTATTTTAGGTGAAAGAAAGAATAGACAAAATAAGTGGCCACAGCTGAGATATCATGCATGCAGTTAGACAAACAAAGTTTTAAAATCTGTTAACATTTTAGAGCTAGCTATATCGACAAGCTATTCTGATGAAAGAATGAAAGAAATTAGATCTAACTAATTGGTAGAAATCCAACGACGATTATTTAGTTCGATAAGTTGATTCTTAAAGACAATTGGATTAGCCGGTGTCTTTATCTAAGTAAAGTTTAGGGGCTATTGTTAGTGTTCAATATGAGATATCTCGTGTACGTATATATAACTAAAACAACTCTATGTGTATGGATAGAGTACAAAGTTGATAAGAAAGGTGTTCCGAGAAGAAAATAGATGTAGAGTTTTACTTGGATTCAGCTAGAACGACTTGGATCTTATTCATACTTGCCTACTTAACTTTACTTGGACAAGAGGGCAATCAAGGGTATATATACAAGACTCCCTAGGAAGGAGGACAAGTCTGATAGTCCAACATAAGCCACAAACTACCTGTCCAATCTCGTCAAGTCAATATTAGAGGAGGCCAACCATCAGCTATCCTGACTAAACTCTATGCATATGTTATTACAAAATATATTAGGGTTTCTTCTATACTTTATAGTCATGAAATTAATATAGGGGAGACAACCAGATAAGAGGTTAGAAGCATGAATGCAATTGACAAGAAAGTAGGAGTAGTTATACATGCTACTCGATTCGAGTAGTGGAGACTCAGGGCTGTTCTTTATCTAATTAGTTGCATACAAAATAAAAACACAATTAGCATAAGATTAATATTAATTGAGTATTAATTATTAAAACCTGATAAATATATTTATTTAATTTTTAAAAATAATTTATATAAAAAAGTTTTCGTACAAAATAATTATTTAAGCTTACGAAACACGAAAAGTAAGCACAGTCAACTGATTAGAGCTGGCCGGCTCTGTGAACAGTGTAGCCAATCGTCTGTTATTGACTCTCGACGCCAAGGAATCAGGACACTGAACTAGCACAATCCTTGAGTTCTAATGAAATGGTTTAAAGGGCTACCGTGTATATAATGTTTTCACGTCATACATAGACGATATATAGATTAATTATCTATCATATATTTGTATAATTAATGATTTGACTCTATAGACAGTATATACACAATGATGATATGGGATAAACTATTTATTAGACAGTATATACTTCTCTTTTTATTTTTCATCCACGTTAAATCCAATGTGACATCTTCTAGACGGTGACGTCGAACCATTGTTTATGCCCTTCCACTTAGACCTGGACAGCCAATGCTGAGCAGGCCATAATTCTTCGGCTCAACGCAAGCCGAACCTCAAGCCATCAGCGCAAGAGCAAAAGGCCCAAAAACACTAGGCCCACACCCCCGAGACACGAAGCACCAAAACCCACGCGGCCCCAGCGAAAATGCCCACGAGACATCATCCGTCGTAATCCTCCTCGGCGACCTCACCACTGCCTCCACCTCTCCTCCTCGTTCCTCGTCTCGCTCTCCCACCATCCGAACCCAAAATCCCACCAAGCCACGCACGCAGCTCAAAAAACCCCACCGCCACCCTCTGATCCGACGGCCCAGATCGCTCCTTTTGCCGCTCACCCCCTCAGTTCCCGCCCTCTCCCCTCCCCATGTCGCCGCCGGGGGCCGGCGCCGCCTCCTCCGGCGACGGACCGCCGGGGCGTCCGCCGCGGGAGCTCTACACCATCCCGGCCTCCACGGGTAAGCCTCCGCCCCCCCGAATCGAGGAGTATTTCCCCTCCTCTGCCGCTCGCGCTCCTAGGGTTAGAGGGGGGATTGGGAGGAGGTTGTGGCCTGTCTAATAATTCCGTGTCTGCTTTGCTGCGCCCTCGCAGGTTGGTTCCGGTGGGATGAGATCCACGAGACGGAGCGGCGGGCGCTGCCGGAGTTCTTCGGCGGCGTTGGGGGGAGCGGGTTCGGGACGGCGTCGCGGAACCCCCGGATCTACAGGGAGTATCGCGACTACATCATCAGCAAGTACCGCGAGGACCCCTCCCGCCGCCTCACCTTCACCGAGGTCCGCAAGGCGCTCGTCGGCGACGTCACGCTCCTCCGGAAGCTCTTCGCCTTCCTCGACTCCTCCGGTCTCATCAACTTCTCCGCCTCCCCCTCGCGTCCCGCGCGTCCGCAGCAGCAGCAGGAGGCGGAGGCCGTTGTGGAGGCGCCCATGGGGCTGCAGGTGACGCCGCGGCCGCCGGCGTCGTACTTCGCGGAGGAGAAGGCAGGAGGGGCCGGGGAGAACGGGTTCCGCTTGCCGCCGCTGACCTCGTACAGGGATGCATTTGGAGAATGGGCGCCGGGGATGGGGCCTATATGTGGGTTCTGTGGTGAGGTGTGCAGCGACGGGAGTGTCCAAAAGTTGAAGGTACTGTTGAATTGTGAATCTCTTTTTTGCATTAGCTGCGAAAAATTGTGGGATATTGAGGAGGAACGCAGTATCAATTATTAAGGAGGTGGTGAGCACCTGCGTCAAACCCAGGGATCAAATGCAGGCCGGTGCAAAGCTCTTGGCAGCTATCTGCCAAGCAAGCTGTGTGCTGTCCTCTCTCCTTTTGTATTAGATTGTCTTTATTAGTGAATTTTGTGTTTATAATCCTGTATTGCTAAATCTTAAATTGCATTGCAAATGGTCACGGTGCTACTGCATGGTAATCAAATGGCTAGTTTGTACTTTGTAGCATGACCTGCAAATGTACAAGGTTTAAATTCAGTCTTTAGGAATGTCATATTTTTTGACCTACAGTTTCGAATAAATTAATTATGGGGAAATAGATTTATGAACATGTTTTTGAATAACAGCTGTTACAAAATATGAAAGTATATTGGCTCTGAAATAGGTAAAGCAGTTTAGATGATAAAATGGATCCCCATGTATTTGTCTAGCATGACATCCATCACAGGATGTGTGCTCAATTAGCTCTACCAGATAACAAATGTGATGCACCAGTGGGTTTCATGGAATACATACCGCGGGATGTCTCTGTTATTATTTTTATATGATTTCTTGGAGCATCTTTATTTTATTTATGGCATCCTGTTTATGTTGTTGTATGCTTTGACTCGATTTTTGTTGCTTATCATTGAGAGCACATTAAGGTTTAATAGAAATAATCTGAGAAAAGCACCTGTTATGTGCTCCTTCATATTTGGTTTGTTTGCTTTTCAGGATGGCTTCAAAATATGCTTGAAGTGTTATGCCAATAATGATAATAAGGGAGAAGCAAATAAACATCCATGTGACAAAAAAGAGCGGACCGACAACCATGCTTCTAGTGCATGGACAGATGCAGAAACTCTCCTTCTCTTGGAAGGTGTTCTAAAACATGGAGATGACTGGGATCTCATTGCCCAGCATGTCCACACAAAGAATAAATCAGAATGCATTGCAAGGCTTATTCAGTTGCCTTTTGGTGAACATATGTTGGGCACGGTAAATGGTAAATTGGATAACAGGCTCCATAAAAACCAAACAACTGATGGAAATGTGAACAAGTCCATTATGAAGGATTCTTCAAGTCAAACCACCGAAACAGTTGATGGCATGCAGATTGATGGAAATGAAGATGGCGCTGATAAATCTATTGAAGAACATCCTACAAAACATGGACTGTTATTTTCTTTAATAGATACAACTGTCTTGTTAATGGAGCAGGTAATAAATAAAAAACAAATATATACCAATAAACTGATGTCTGAAGAACACATATATATGTTAAATGAAAAGAACTGACGTTTGCTATTGGTACCTCAGTTAGCTTTGCTTACCACATCAACAAGCCCAGATGTTGTTGCTGCAGCTGCTGATGCCGCAATTAAAGCGCTGGGTAATGAAAACCCCCAAGCACGGAGAGCTTTTCAGCTGAGAGAGGAGTACCAAACCAGGGCATTCTCTTCTAACCACGCCCGACATAGGTAAACATGCAATCTATGTTGTTATTTGCCAGTATTAGTGCAGTTTGTTTGTATTAACTAATAGGTATTACTGCAGTGATGATATTGTTGGTGGTCAGGACGTGGAAATGCACGGGCTGTCAGGTAGGCCAAATATCTCTATGCTAATTATTGCATAATTCTTCCTATATCTGTGGCACAGTTGGTCCGATCAGATCTGTTTTAATGTTTTTAGATTTGATTTGAACCATCATTACTAACTATTAAGAATTAGAATCAGTATGAAGTTTGTCATCTCTTGTTCTTAATGATGAGTAGATGACAAATCCAAACATAAATTATTACCACCTGTTTGGAACCTTGGTTTTGAGCCTCCTGGCTTGCGTTAATGTCATTACCTATTTGTGCTTCTACTGTGATTGTCTAAAATGTATGTGCCTTCTTCATGTTTCAGATAAGAGGATGCTTATTTCTACTGCATATCAAATAAGGGCAGCTGTGGCAACATCCCTAGGCATAGCTGTTGCACGTGCTAAGATGCTTGCAGACCAGGAAGAGAGGGAAATGGAGCTCCTAATGGCATCCATAATTGAAACTCAGGTTAATTATCTTGCCCTTCTCTTATACATCATGTACATTCGTACAAATCATTTCAGCTCACTAGACTTTATTACTCAAGTACTACCATATTTTGACTTCGTAGCTGTTTTTATTATATGTGTTAACAAACATGACCAGTTGAGAGTTGGATGATATTGCAAACATCATGCTTGCATAGTCAAGGGATAAATAGGCAGCATGTTCTTCTACATTAAATGGCTGAGTGGAGGGACAGAATGTTCTGTATAGTTTCATTGTCCGAATTATTTCCTTTCTATTTCTAAGACACTGTAGGATATAAGCTAAGGGGAATAGGGATGTATTTCCTTAATCACTGACTGCCATCTATTTTATCTTGACCAGCTAAAAAAGATCCAGTACAAGATCAAACACTTCGAGGAGCTAGAGTTGATCATGGATCAGGAGTATGCTACTATACAGCAAATAAAGTTTTCCCTTGTCAATGAATGGCAAAAGGTCCTCAAGCCAGCATTTGAGACTGGAGTACCAATACCGAGGGATGAAGTGCTTATAAAGTTGTTTCAGAACAAACCAAATCTGTAGAGAAGTTGACCGGAGTTGATTAGACCACCTCAAGGGAGCATTTGAATCTAGAATATCAATACCTTGGGATGAAATACTTACAAAGCTGTTCTTGTACCATCCCTACTCCTTGGAGAAGTTGACTGGAGTCGATTATCTCTCCTCTGATCTTCCTCTCCATATAGCAGCCATCTAGTTAACATTATGCGTGTCCAAGGGGGTGGCTGTAAAGGTGCTGATTGAGCTTTCGATTGATCTCAAAATTTTGCGTTTGAGATCACATCAAACTTCTGTACCATCCTGTGTAATTTGCACATGACTACTCCGTTATACCATCCAGCTAGGTTAGAGTGTTAAACAACAGGTGCTGCTAATAGATTCCTGTATCTGTCTACATTTTGTTGATTTCATTTGTTGGGTTGTGCAAATCTTCCTCCAGTTGGTGGTGTCTGTAACTCTGTATGTTTGATCACGTTGTCTGTGTGGTTACTTTGACAAGTTAATAGCCATTGATTGTAGCAATACACGGCAGTTCTGCACCTCAAAAATGTGACGTAATGTTAAACGCCCATGAAGTTTTACTACTGGGAGTTTCTTATTTGTTCTGATCAGTTGAGTAGGGAAAAAATTGAATGAAGCAACAAAAACTTTTATACGGGTGTTATCAGCGGCTCAAAAGGGCTGAAAAATAGAAAAATAGACTATAACGAAAACAGCCCCTTCAAATCAGATTTTCAAAATTTAAATTTTGGCCGTGGCCGATAAGCGACAAGCAGCCGGTGAGATCTTTCTGAACCGTTTAAGATTCGATCGGACGGCTGGTATGGATTGTGGTGCAACCACATGAGGGCACCAATGTCCCCAACGCGGACTCGCGGAGGCGGCAGCGGCGGCCCAAAATCCTCCTCTCCTCCGGACTTGCGGTTCGCGGGCGACCTAATGGCGAAAAAGAGCAAGGCCTCCGCGGCGGCGGTGGCGGCGCCCGACGCGGGGGTCTCGAGCCCTCAGGGCGGTGGCGGGGAGAAGGAGGGCACCTTCCTGCTGGGCTCGCCGACCTGGGAGGACGCCGGGGGCGGACGGTGGCGGTGCAAGGAGACGGGGCACGAGCTGCCGGAGCGGGATAAAGAGGCGTACGGGCGGTCCCGCGCGTGCCGCCTCGCGCTCATCGACCACGCCGTCGCGCGCAAGAAGCCGCCGCTCAACGCCTTCAAGCCACACCCCGATCTCAAGTTCGTCTCCCAAATTCCGCCCCTTTCTGCCGCTGCTCATATATTCTGTCTTGCTCTTGCGTGGCACATTGAAGCGTATCTCACTTATATTGCTCCGAATTTGTTTAATTTTATTGTTCGGGGGTATAACTCGCTATCTGTTATTGCTCTTTTGTTAAGGGATTCGAGGGTTCTAATGCCCGACGCGTACGTTCATTACATTGTCAAATAAATTAGAGACAAAATCAATGTCTCCTTTTTTGGACGTGGTTGTGGTGTGTTGAATTGAGTTGGGTCATGTGTTGTAGGTCGAAGCTAATATGCAACATTACTGGGGACATCATAAACAAGTCAGAGGAACACATCTGGAAGCACATCAATGGGAAGAGGTTTCTCAACAAACTAGGTAAATAATTTTGTAGTGCTACTGCTAACTTGCTATTGAACTTTGAACTGAACTCTGCTTTTCTCACCTGTTGCTATGCTAATCTAAGAACCCATGAGGTGACCATTTCCATTCCGGTACCCTTTTGTTCATGTTGTATTCTTCTATAGCCATTCAATTTGACATTTTGGAATTTTTGCCAACAATGATTCTAATAGAAAAAGATGATGATTAGTATTGGATGAATACTTGGTAGTCGGTACCATTTCTCAAAACAATTCTGAATGGATTTTACCATTAATGATTATTCAAGTGGATTAGGTTCCTTGCTCTGGAATGGTTATTTAAGCTTTCTTTTACTTTTGTATCCATTGTTCTGTAAATAATAAGGAAAATTTCTGGTTGAAATATATTCCAAAAGAATTTGCACTGGAATTCTGTTTTTTTCCCACATAACTAACTGTTCTATTGCATTGGAATGTTTGGTTGCTCCTACATCTAACATGCCTATTGTGCCTATTTAATAGAAAAACTAGAAGAAAAGATGGCATTAGGTGAAATGGCCGAAGGTGAATCTGAACAGCCCAATGAAGTGGCAAAGAAAACTAGGTCAAGCAAGAAGGACAAGAAGAAAGCTGCTGCTGTTAACCCTTCTTTGCCACGAGAACCAAAACCAGAAATTGATGATTCAGATAACTCTGATGATCCAGATTTCTGGGTGCCTCCTGTTGGTAGTCGTTGGGATGATGATGATGGGAAAGATCGCTGGGACTCCTCTCCAGGGAAGGATGATGTAGCAGAGGATGAAGGTGACCTTGCAAAGTTTGTTTTTGTCATGTTTAACTGCTTTAGCCTAACAAGCCTTAAAGTTGTGATCATAACTCTTAGCACATACAGTAGATATTGTTGCTACTTTTCTTGAGATAGTATTGGTCAAAGATTCTGTTTTCTTACGAGTAAACAGAGGTTTATCTATACTGGATTCTTTATTTGCAGACCTAAAACATGAGAAACAGAATTATATTCAATTCGTCTACTGTTTCTTCAGGCAAGAAATGAGATTGGTAAGAAGGTTGGATGATAACAAATTTCTTGTTAAGTGCAAATCATAAATAAAGACATTACTTGCTTGCAATTTCTGCATATATATTTTTCATTTTCATATTCCTCAGGAAACTGAAAATGGAAAGTTTCATGTGAGGTTTTTATTTTTGGGAAAAGACTTTACGCCGACATTCCAGATGTCTTGTCTTCCTTTTTGTTGAGACTCTTCTTCTGAACTATGTAGTGTGTAACTGCTCTGATCCACACTTTCCTGTTCATGACAATTTTCTGCTTTTGAAAATTTGTGACCAGTTATTACCAACAGGTGGTCCTTTTTCAAAATCTTGTTTGATTATTCTTTTTGAAAACTTATTTAGATTGACCTTATAAAATTAACTCTCTTATTGTAGTAATTCATGCAAGGTCCATGAGTGGGTTAGATTTGATCTGCTCAATACTTTCAGTGGAACTCTTCCACTTCTGAATTTTGTGATTAGCTTATTATAGCTTTTTGCTATTATGATATTTAAATTTGAACTATATGATCTGGCATATTCCATGTCTAATTTGGTAAATGTCTATATGATAGATGGTGATGACGATGGCGATGATGATATGGCTGACAAGGATGATGGGGAGACAAGAGAAATTGCTTCGAGGTATTCTCAAATGTTTCTTTCAATATTTTAATCAATGATGTATGCATCATGGTTAACAGATGTTTTATAATATAGCAGGACAAAGCGGCTGTCAGTAGAAGCTGTTGGCCCAAGTAGCTTCGCTTCAAGGAAGAAAAAACCCAAAAAAGATAAGTAAAAGTTGGTCCGCAGCTTATCATCATAGTCGGCGAAGAACTTATTTGATCTTTCTGTATGGATGAACAAAGTTCGTCTTGATTCCTCTTGGTTGGCTAATCAGGTGCGGGTAGTATTAATTGGCATGCTTTTAGTTAATGCTTCTCACTGTAGACTTATTGCTGCTATTGCATGCCAATTCTCTACACTTGCATTATTTAATTCATGTAATTTTGATGTGAGAATGAACCGTGTTATTTGTCCTATATTTATTCTTGCTATATAACTTCCATATGTTTCTGTTGTATTAATTGTGCATGTGAGTATTTGAGGGTAACATAAAATCATTCAGACGCATCTTAACTAGCGGCTTTTAAATTTATAAGGCAGTGCTTGGTTAAAATAAAAACGATATTGACAGGATGGGCGCCTGACAAGTCGATTGACTGGAAGAATAAAAGTAACCCTGCACATTGTCAAGTCCAGATGTTGTGCTTCAGTTTATAGGCCTCATGTTAGCAGACCATGTCGCTCTGAATTGGCTATTTGGCTGACGAAAATGGGCAATAATTAATTATGTATTAGCTCTGAATTGGCTATTTAGCTGATGAAAATGGGCATATCAGAACGATAACATAGATGTGTTCAAGTTCAAACTTTCGCACAACAGATTTACTAACTTGGAGCTGCCTCTAGCTAATGCCAGCATATATATCTAGATCTTAGTTTCAACAATCTTCAAGGGGCTCTACTCATCCCCTCATCTCCATAGTTTTTAGATTATCCCAACAAGCTATTCTCATCGATCCCGGAGGACTTGATGGCAAGGCTGAGTTCTTTCTTTCTGAACTTGGCAAACAATTCAATGCAGGGAGATATCCCACCTATCAGCTGCAATGCAACCAGGCTCAAACTCCTCGACCTGTCTTACAACCATTTCAGTGGCCGTGTTCTGCCATGTCTACTTGATGGACATCTGACCATACTGAAGCTGAGACATAACAAATTTGAGTGTATCTTTCCTGATGATACCGAAGGAGGATGTGTTTCCCAGACGATAGACTTGAATGGGAATCAAATGGAGCGGAAGGTATCCAGATCACTCACTAACTGCACTGACCTGGAAATCTTTGATGTGGGCGACAACAATTTTGCTTACTCCTTCAAAAGCTGGACTGGGGAGCTACCAAACTGAGCTCACAGTTCTTATTCTACGTTCCAACAAATTCTTCGGCGCAGTGGGGGGAGTCCCTGTCAATGGTGATCAAAATAGAGCGAAATTCTCCAGTTTGCAGATCATCGATCTGGCCTCAAACAACTTCTCTGGCAGTTTGCAGCTGCGATGGTTCGGCAACCTCAAAGCAATAATGATCACAAGCGAGGGCGACATGCGACAAGCCTTGGAGAACAACCTCCCGGGGGAGATTCTGTCGAGATACCTTTGACTTCATCTTATTTAAAAAACATAATAATTATTTTAAATTTTATTTTATCATTAAATATACTTTAAGTATGACTTGTATTTTTTATTTACATAAAAAAATTAAATAAGAAAACGGATATAGTTCAAAGGAGTAACCATGACATTTGGCAGTATCACCGTGAACTTCTCCGACAACGCGTTCACCTGCAACATACCAGAATCCATTCGACGGCTTGCCTCGCTACAAGGTCTCAACCTGTGGCGCAATGCCTTCACCGGGACAATCCTTCTCAGCTGAGCGGCTTGACGCAGCTCGAATCTCTCGATCTCTCCCGGAACTAGCTCGTTGGAGATATCCCAGAGGTGTTGATCTCTTTAACTTCTATCGCTTGGCTGGACCTTGTCCTGCAATCGTTTGGAGGATGCTATGGAGGGCAGTTTCAGACATTTGGCAGCAGCTCGTTTGAAGGGAGTGCCGTTGAGCTCCAAACTGCTATCTACTCAGTGCAACAGTTTGAATGCAGGAGGGCCTTGGTTACTTGGAACAATACTTTTGAAAGTATGACATGAATAATAAGCTGATTAGTTTCCTTTGGACCGTCGGACTGGCGGCTGTCAGCCCCGGAACGCAGGGCGGTCGGCATCATTTCCTTCTTTCCTGATTGCGAGGTGCAACCAATGACAAAGGTCAACCGAGCCAATTAACCATTTGATTATGTTGATGCCATTTGATTATGTTCAGGGCGACCCATGCATGCGTGCGCACCCAATCGCCGCCCCGTCAGTGTTGTCTCAAGCCTGAACTTGATCGTGATGGCGTGCGATGCGAGCTCAAATCCTCAAACGTGGTAAGACTGCCGTGACATGAACCCAGGACACGGCCGGTAACAACGCAGGAGCCCACCGCTGCGCTTACCAAAAGCTGAGACGCAGTGCAAGCCACGGGTGGCAAGTGGTCACAACCCGTTAAAATCCAGTACTCAAGTGTTGGGGGCCTCTACACAGCTTGCGCCTGCGCTTGCACGTACAATTCCAAGAGCGCACGTACATATCTGCCGGCCTACACGTCTTGCCTCATAACTCCAGCGGCCGTGTGGTGCACGTTGATCGATGTGGACCGTGGCGGTCCACAGGTCCAACACTGTCCAAATCGTCCAGATACGGCAGAGACGACGGACGGCTTTCCTGCTTTTCTTTCTTGAATTTTGATGAAGAGCAGTAACGCGTTCAGGCTCCGCGACCGCGAACCAACCAATGCCTATGGCTCTTGGCAAATGCATGAGCCAAACAGTTTGAGCGCGACGTACGCGTCCGGCCGGCGCGATCGAGACCGTTCCGGCATCGCCTATCAATCAATCTCCATCTCGCATATTCACATACGTATACGGACGCCAATGGCGCGTGTGGTATATGAGATCCATCACGATGGATTTGGATTGGGTGCAACATCAGATATTTGGCCGTGTAGTTGTCACACTGTATAGTAGAGGCTGCTGTGTAAACGCAGGGAAAAAGATCGTGTTTACAGTGGCCCGGCGAAAACAAAAGATCGTGTTTACAGTGACATCAACACGTACGGTACTATCCCCTTATCGATTTTTTTTTCAAGACGACTCTGTGATTTATATTGGTATAGGTATGCCAAAATTACATGTTGATGACTGCATTACGATTTACGAGTTGTTCCGCTTGGCCATGAGCACGAGCGGGTTCTTCTTGTGGACCGCCAGCCCGTTCTCCTCCTCCACGTCCACGTCGCGCCCCGGCGGGGCGCGCCAGTCGAAGCAGAAGAGCAGGTTGGCCAGCAGCAACTCGATCACGGGCGTCGCGAAGTGCACGCCGGGGCAGCTCCTCCGCCCGATCCCGAACGGCACCAGCGCGAACCCGTCGTGCCACGGCGTCCTCTGGTTGCCGCCGCCAGCGTCGTGGCGCTCGGGCACGAACTGCTCCGCGTCCGGCCCCCATGTTCCCGGGTCCGTGTGTATGGCCATCGCGTTGATGAGCACGCGCGTCTTGGCCGATATCTCGACGCCGTGCACCGTGCACGGCTTGGTCGTCTCCCGAGGCACCAGCAGCGGCGCCGCCGGGTGCAGCCGCATAGTCTCCTTGATGACCAGCCTCAGGTAGCGGAGCTCCGGGAGGTCGGCTTCCCGAACCATGCCACCGTCCTTGTCGCCGACGACGCTGCGCACCTCGTGCTGCGCCTTGGCGAGGACGTCCGGGTTCCTGATGATCTCCGTCATCGCCCACTGCACCGTCACCGCCGACGTGTCGCTCCCAGCAATAAACATGTCCTGTAAAGGCACACGTTTCAGTCGACCAACACGTCGAGGAAAAAACGTATATCACAGCGTGAAATGCTCTTGTTCACGTACGTATATGTACACGTACCGTGAGGATGCCTTTGATGTGGCTCCGGCTGCCGAACGTGTTCCGGTGAGCCGGATCGCCCTGGAGGCGGAGGAGCACGTCGACCAAGTCGTCGTCATCCTCGGAGACCTTGTGTTTGTTGAGGTGGTCATCGATGACTTTTTCGTAGACCGAGTCGAGCTGCTGGAACCGCCGCTCCAGCCGCCGCCTCATGCCGCGGAGGGTGTCCATCCACCGTAGCCAAGGCACGTAGTCGGCGACCCAGAAACCACCAAGAAGAACCTGGGTCTCGTCGAGGAGAGCCCTAACATCTATGCTCTCGTCGCCGCCGTCGTCGCCGAAGGCGACGCGCCGCACGATCCTGTTGCTCGTGGCGGCGACCATGTCGCTCAGGTTCACGGGAGAGCCGGCGCCGGACGCGCGCGCCACGGCCGCAACGAGCACGGCGGCCTCGCCCTCCCGGACGTCGCGGAACCCGCGCACGCGCGGCGCACCGAGGAGCTCAGACAGGCATGCGCGTCGCGCGGCGCGCCAGTACGCGCCGTCGGGCGCGAAGGAGATGCTCCGCTGGCCGTAGGAGAACCTGGTGGCCGCGTACAGCGCCGGGCGCCCCGACAGCGAGCGGTCATTGTCCCGGAACAGCGCCCGCGCCGCGTCGGCGGTGGAGACGACGAGAGACGGAACGGAGCCGAGGCGAAGCAGCATGAGCGGCGCCGCATGCCTGGCGGCGAGCGCGGCGAGGGAGTGGTGCGGGAGCGCCCCGACCTGGTGGAGGTTGCCGATGAGAGGGAGGCCTCTTGGGCTCGGGAACGGAGGCGAGGCGGCGAGCTTCTTGGGCGACGGTGCGAGAAGCTGCTTGAAGAGGAGAATGGTGGCGACGAGGAGGCATGATGCCAGGAAATTAGGAGCTAGGAGAGACGCTATGGACATTGCTGCCATGGTTCTTCTGCTCCTTATCTCTAGGGCGGCTAACTTTATCTACATATATATACGTCATGATCAGTGCATTATTTTCTTGAATTATACTTTTACTCCCTTTCATACTAGACATTTTAGGAGTATCTTAAGTTAAATTTTCTTCATGATTAACTAAATTTATAGCCACATCTACATACCAAATTAGCATCATTAAATTCACAATTGAATATTGTTATATTTTTTTATATAATTGATCAAAATTTAAAAAATAGAGTAGTTAGCATTAAGGAGTGATAATTTACTCTTACAACAAGAAGTTCGAATTAAAAAACATTGCCGTTCTTTAATTAGTCAATGTATCTATGATAAATGACAACTCATCAAGCAAAACATAAAAAATACACCGGAAAAGTGCATCGGTCCTTGTTTATTCTGTGTGGAGCTTACCTGCCAGTGACAAAGTACTTTCATTTAGGACCAAGCAAATTTTAATTTCTTTATCAAAGTAAACATTGATGTGGTATAGCATATATTGTATGCGGACTGTGTGTTTTTAAAGATGTAGTGCATATGATTTAAAAAAGAAAACCGTGTCATTATGAAGTCAGGACAAATTAACATTTCCGGTTATATTGAATGAAGAGTTATATAAATTCTATTTAGAAAAGAAGATATAGTATAAATAGTATCAAATCTAATATTAAAATATAAGTCTTTAAGAAGTTGTCTTACTATTAGCCACTTATTACATACTAGTTGAAGAGTAAATTACTCATGTTATAAATCATCGAATACATATATATATATCTATTACTCACATCGAGTACTCGAACATATATAAAAATCTTTCCGTGTCTTCACGCTATTATCACACAAATATATTGACATCAGTCGAACCCTGTATCTACTAATATTGTCGTGAAGTATCACTGGTTGACAATTTCAATGCTATGGAAAACAGAAATGAAAAGGAAAAGATGAGACGCTGATAACTTGGAATTTTGAGCTAGAAGTTAGTGTTACT
This sequence comes from Oryza coarctata, assembly GCA_030770085.1. Classification (NCBI taxonomy): domain Eukaryota; kingdom Viridiplantae; phylum Streptophyta; class Magnoliopsida; order Poales; family Poaceae; genus Oryza; species Oryza coarctata. The sequence goes on from CM061468.1 coordinate 12,488,979, forward strand.
TCATTTAAGTGCATATAACTGCTACTGGGATGACTGGATGACCGTATTCAAGATTCAAAATGCAAACTGTATTCCTTTCGTAAAAGCTAAGCACAATTTGAGAAGTAGATTCCTCAGTTGAATCCATTCATAACACGATAGTATGTGATCTGGACACAATCACACAGTTCACACCAGTTGATGTTACATTAGAAGCCTTTCTTTAGTATTTATTCTGGCTTGTACTAGCAGGCTTGCTGGTTTTCCCTCCAACAGTAAATGATAATGCTGTTGCATGTTACTATTTGCTCTCTGTTCCAATGAGCGAATCATGTGTGCCTGGTCTTATACTCCTATATAAAAGGAAGATCAGCAGAGAGACTAGTATAAAAAATCACCAGTAATAATTTCAGGAGAAAGAACCATCTTTGAAGTGATTAAAATATATTCTTGCCACGCACAACAATCTCCCTGTAGTACACCTTCCAGATCGACTTTGTAGCAGAGTGACAGACCATCCACTTTCAGATTGTTGGATAACTCATCAGGCCACAATTGTTGTACCAGGGCGCACTTTCAGCAGCCGAATGCAAGCTTCTTGCTGTGATGTGTAATGGAGAATTGTCATTTTCATCAAAATCTAACCTCACATCATCTGTATTGGACACATATCCGTCCATGTATCCTTATACTTTTCATCTCCTCAACTTTCTCATACATTTCCCTCCGCTGGGGAGTGGGAAATGGTCATTGTCTTCAGCCAATAACTCAAAGACTGTCCCTCCAGCTCAATGAGATTGCGACTCGGAGTTTTCACAATAGTACATTATTGGTCTCCATTAGGGTTCCTAATTCCTGGTATTTTTGAACACTTCGACGCAGCTTTCTTGTGCCAGCACGTGTCCCTTTTCCCTTGTCTGGTTTGGGTTTCTACGGACTGGTCACTGGTCGAGTAGGTCGCTAAACGGCCTGGCTGCATTTTTCCCCCTCTTCGATTTCGATGTACGTCGGTTACACACATCTGCCGGTTATTTCCATCATTGGGATTTCCTTTTGTCGGTTAGAATATTTTCTGCTCGACGATGCGGCCGACGTCTCTTCCAGATGATGTGAACGCGCCATATGTTTTCGGCCGCCGCCCTGTGCGTTGGCGCTCGCCGGTTGGTTCTTTCCGTTGCCGACCTTCTCTTTTGGTGGTGTCGTTCATCGGTTGGTCGTACCGTTCTACGTGCATTCTTCTTATTTGCCCTTCCTTTCTTGGGCGCCTCCTCCTGCTGCGTGCGCCTGCCTGCAGGCAGTGGCGGAGCACAACCAAAAAACCTAGGTGGGTCAGAGCCGTCCGTAGGAGCCACGGCCGCCGGTGCTGCCGCTACTGACATGCCTCGGCCGCAGCCTACCGCTGGGGATGCTGCGTCGCCCGGGCTCTCCTAGTATCCCTCTCCCTCCTCGATGGAACATGCGAAAAACCGGCCGCCGAGGCGTTGAGAAGACTGCCAGACGAGCGACGGCGTGACACGGCGGCGGCGCTATGGTTGGGTGCGCTAGTTGACGCAGGGCGTCGCGGCGTCGGGCGTTGCTTTGAGACCGCTGTCCGCTGAGTTGAGGAACGGCACATGCACACAACGCCACAGCCCACAACCGCCCGCAAGCACACGCATGCAATTAACGGCCCACAAGACCACAAACCACAAACTCTGCTCAGTTCGTCTTCCTCCCGATGGCCAAAACACAGGGTCTGTGCCGATCGGTAGCCGGGTCAGCTGCCACACCGTGCCGTATGGGGCTCTCCGCCTCTGCCTGCAGGCATGTACATGTTCGCCCCCCCGTCCAATCCACCGACATACGCTGCTTCCTTTCTAAGCTTCCTCTTCTGGATGGTCTCCTCCTTTATAGGAGTAGGTCTGTTTCTTCCTTCTGCTGCTTTTTCCTTTCGGATCGCTCTCTCTTTAGTTGCGTCTCCGCTTCGTGAACAAGGTGCCCTCTTCTCTTTGCTCCTCTCTCTATCTTTCTTTCTTTGTTTCTTATTTGGTCTATTGCGATTTGGCTGTCTCCATCGTTTGCATGTCCTTCGTCTCCACACCCGCGGGCTGAATTCTTTGCCACCTCCTTCTCCAGCAGAATCGATGAGCACCGCCGTCTCCGACCATCGACCCACCGCGTCCTCCCCGACAAAATCGCCAGTCACCGGCGTTCGCGGCCATCAGCCCTAGCGCATCTGCACTCTGCAGTGCAAGGGTTGCTGTGCTCCTCGCGTTCCGGGCCGCGAAGAGAACGAGCGAGCGACACTGCGCATCGGCGATCTCCTTTCAACCCTCCGCGTCTCTCTCCATCTCTGCCCTCCTCAGCCGGTACGTTTCTCCTCTTCCTCCTCTGTATCTCCTCCCTGTCCGGCTGTCCCCGAGGTCCGTCGATCTGCGCCAGCATCGGGCTTTCCGCGCCCCCTTGCCCCAAGTGCAAGCCATATGCTCGATCCTCCTAGCCAGACGAGAGAGCGCTGCTAACTCTGCATGTGTCTCTCTTTAATTTGGCTTCTTCATGTATAAGGTAATACGCCCGATTGGATTTGTTGTTTGATGAATGTGTGATTCTCTTTTTATCTTAAAATTGAAATGTATTTCTGTTATATACTTATATGTGCGATTGGTTGGCTGTATCTCTGCCCCGTGCGATCATGCCGCACTCCCTCGCATGGAAGGAGCAGTATGATGTGCACTGTGCATTCCGCTGCTCTTCTACACTAATCTTGGCCCTAAGACGATAATTTCATGAGATTATTGGGACCAACATGCATATTAATAACTTTTAGTCTTTCACGATGGGTGGATGAAAATTAGATATAGTATAAATGTAAAATATATGTTTATTTGAATGTACCAGAGAGTAATAAACAATGTTAAAAAGACTGTGGAGTACCTTTGCTACTAATTAACAAGATGGTAAGCAGTGTTGGGTGGCAGGTTTTGGCCTTATAGGTCCGCTATCCTTGACCAATAGCAATGGAACAGATAAATGTGCATTACCTGAGTTTTTTCGTTATGATTGATGATTACTTGATCAATGACAACAGAACAGATAAATTTACATTACGTGAGTCTTTTTCGTTATGACATGATTTACTTGGATTATGAGTTTTACTTCAAGTATCATAGTGGGTGTTTAGTCCTATGCCAGAATAGTCCTAGAATTACTTCTCTTGAATTATTTTTAATGCGAATCGCAAGAGGTAAGTATAGACTTTATTGGTGGTACCAGAACATATTCGTGAAGCTTAGGAGGGACACAATGTCCATGTTTTCTTTATGTGGGGAGTTTTGGATATTTCTTGGCAATAAAACCAAAAGTTGTTCCTGCTGGTGGTAGTATCACTAATGCACAATTCGGCATCATGCAGGACTGTCAGATATGAAATACTGGCTAGAAATATATTCTATCATTTAGTATTCAGGTCACAACTCACAACTCCATCTCTGCCCAATTTTCCTAACTATTTCTTTCTGTGGTCCATTCTATACGTGCGGCGGTGGCGGGGGCGAGACAGCGGTAGACGGCGGTGGCCCTTGGACTCCGTTCGGGCGGTTACGCCCAACCGCTTAACCGCACGAACCGCGGCTGTCACGTGTCGCTAATTATCCAAGCGGCAGGCCATCGTCACACTGCAACCGGGACCCACCGTACTCAGGCCCCACTTGTCATAGGAACATCTCTTCCTTTTAAACCCCCTAGATCCGTCAAGTTGGCACTCCACGCCACACTAGTTATCATGGCTTCCTCCTTGTCCCACTCCACTTCTCCTCGGCCACCTGCTGCTGCTCCCGCTCGCCTCCGCCTCCGCCGTCTCGCTCCCGCCACTGCCGCTCTTGACGGCGTCGCGGTGGGTGGTGCGCGCGAACGGGCGGCGCGTGAAGCTGGCGTGCGCTAACTGGGCGTCCCACCTGGAGCCCGCGGCGGCGGAGGGCCTGTCGCGGCGCGGGGTGGGGGATATCGTGGCGCGCGTGGCGGCGATGGGCTTCAACTGCGTCAGGCTCACCTGGCCGACCTACCTCTCCATCAACGCCACGCCGGCGAACCTCCCGCTGCGGTTGTCGCTGGAGCGCCTCGGCATGCGGTAGTCCGTCGCCGGTGTCCGCGTCAACAACCCTGGACTCCTCGACCTGCCCCTCATCGATTTGTTAAGGTAAGCGTCTCTCTTCGAATAGCCAAAACAATAGCTCAGCATTGGTTTTGTTGGAGTTATTGGTGTTCTAGCCTCCTTAGATTTTGGCATTGTTAATCAAACCCTGTTAGATTTTGGCATTGATAATCAAACCATATTAATGATAGTCTAAATAGTTTCTTGAATTTTTTACAACCACCATTGAATTGGCAGCTGTTTCTACTGTTGGAAAGCTCAAGATGGTCGATTTTCACCATGTCTTATCTATTGCCGCTGCCCGCTAGAAACTAGTCATTCTGCTTATAGTGCCATAGAAGTAGAGATTTTCCCTAGATAACATTGTATGAGATGGACAGACTGATTTACAATCTTGCTGAAAGCTATGGGTTCGTTGAAACATTTAAGTCGGAGTCTATATAAATTTTATATTGTCTGAAGAAATAGTCATTATGATGCATAAGATTGTAGACTTACATTGTGGCAAGCAATATAATGCGATGAATCAATTGACTTATAGCTAACCAACTACAGTTCATCCTGTTTAATTAACTAAAACAAGTTTCTTGAAAGTCAAAACTTTGCAGATGATGGATTTTGAAATAAGATGATGTCATCACAACCTTGTCACAAGGTTTTACCAAAGAAATTTAGGATATCCATTTTTTGCTTGTTTAAAAAGAACAATCAATTTCAAGTTGAGTGCTTAAACCTTACCAAGAAAGATCTGATCGTTTTTTCTATTTCAGGACAAACCAACAGTAGTTGCTTGAATAGCTTTCCTTTTCCATTTGTTTTTCTTCCATGCCAGTTTAATTTGAACATGTACATTATACCTACTAGTCACCAAGTTGATGGTCCAAGATGAGTGTGCCTTGCAACTCACAAAGCTCTAGCTAGAACAAACCTTTCTTTGTGTTATTTGTTCTGAAGATAGATGGCAACTGGTTGGATTAGGTGGGCTGCTTCTTTTTTCTTAATCCAAATCTGGAATCTTTTAGTTCTCTCTCTCTTTGCAATGAGGTATCTAGTTCGTTGACCCAGTAATCTACCAAAATATATGCTCATAAACTCAGCAGTCAGGAGTATATTTTAGGAGAATTCATCTGTACTAAACATCAAAGGAATTCTGATTATTTGTTCCTTCTGACACAATTAAATTAATAACCATAGGAAATGGTGTCAGCTTTGGCCAGGAACAATATTATGGTCATACTTGATAACCAAATGACCACTCCAGGATGGCGCTGCAGCAAAGAAGATGGTAATGGCTTTTTTGGTGACACTTACTTTGACCCAGATGAATGGTTGAATGGCCTGAGTACAATGGCAGCAATGTTTAGGAACACAAAAAATGTTGTGGGCTTGAGCTTAAGAATTGACTTCCGAGGCGCCAAACAAAATGTTAGTTTGTGGTTCAGGTTTGTTACTTATACGCTAAGGCTTATTTTTTATAAAAATATTGAAAAGGTTTTTCTGTGTGACTCATGTTTTTGGAAAATTTTCTTTATAATTTATTCCCATCTTAGGTACATGCAACAGGGTGCTGAAGTTGTGCGTGCAGCAAATCCTGGCGTCCATGTTATTTTGTCAGGCCTGGACTTTGACAATACTATCAACTTCTTGTTCTCAGAACAAGTTCTACTATCATTTACTGGAAAGTTAGTCTTTGAGCAGCACTGGTATGGTTTCTCAGATAGTGGCAACTGGGGATCCCAGAACCAAAATGATGTTTGTGGGATGGTTGTTGGCTTCATAAAAAACATAGGATTGTTCCTACTTCAGCAAGGCTGGCCATTGTTTTTCTCTGAGTTTGGGTTTGACATGTCTGGCACACGTGTCAGCTGACAATCACTATCTTACCTGCTTCTTAAGTGTGGCAGCTGACATGGATCTGGACTGGGCTATTTGGGCTCTGCAAAGGAGTTATTATATCAGGGAGGGCACTCTAGCTTACGATGAATCATACGGATTGCTATCATGGGATTGGTGTACAGCTAGAAACCCCAGCTTTACTAAAAGGATCAATTCTCTTCAATTGCCATTTAAAGGTTTGTGCTTTGCCTATCTCAGTCTTATTCTTATCTAGCAACATTATCAGGAACATACATTTTTGAAATTGGGCCTCGTTTTTTACATTTTGAACTTTGTATGGTAAAAATATAAACTTTATACTGGACCGTTCTGACAAAAAAAAGCAATGAACCTCTTTTAATGAACCAACACAGAAACATCTGCATATGTCGTCATAGGATTGGACCCTTTCTCTGTTATTAAAGCATTGACGGAATTTATTTATTTTTGCATTGATAAAAATTTCAGATTATTCACCAGTATGCATGCATTGTTTTAGCCCTTGCATGAAATGGTGTGTACCTTCTAAAGAGAACACTTCGGCAAATGGGTAGTGCCGATGTAAGACATTAAACGAAATAAATAATGTGCCATGTAAAAGTCCACTAAATTTTGATCATGACAATATGCACCGTATTTCATTGAGCTACATAATAATGTATACGTATTGACACTCCAGACCCTGGTCTACCGAACAGCCAAGAACCTTACAACGTAATATTCCATCCTCTATCTGGGCTTTGTATCATGGTGAAATCATTAGAGGCACTTGAGTTGGGTCCATGTAATGAATCAAACGCTTGGAACTACACATCAACACATGAGTTAGTACTGCAAAACACTGGTCAATGCCTCCAGGCCAAGTCTGTCGGTGAGAATGCAAAGCTTGGGACCGATTGCAGCAAATCCAGTTCAAAGTGGCAGCTAATATTAAATTCAGGAATGCATGTTTCAACGAACTCACTAAAAATGTGACTAGAATATGCCTGGATGCTAATCCTGATGGTACCATGAAAACAAATCAGTGCAAGTGCCTAACCGGAGATCCAAATTGCAATCCTGAAAGCCAGTGGTTCAAAATTATATTAAGCAGTAAAGGTCTACCAGGCGGCATCCATTTTTCAGCTGCCATCTCTTGGTCCCTGGTCTGCAACATCATCTAGTTAACCATGAAACTGTTTCGAAAATACCCTGTTTGAATGTGGTCAAGGACTTGATTGAAGAAAAAAAGTGTGGTCAAGGATGAATATGACAGAATAAGGATCGAGTTTCACGGAGTTACTCAAGGCAATTGGATGACTATAATATTGTAATTTGTAGAATAATACACAGAACACCTCATGTTTATAGTATTGCCATTGAATTTACTTGTGTCTTGTTTCATAGAGTTGTATTAAAATATCTCCTATGTGTACAAAAATTGCAGAGAATAAAAGGAATGTACAGAAAAACATCATGCTTGTTCTTTGATACTACAGAGAATAAAAGTAGTATCTTTTTAGGGTTGGTATGTTGACATGGTCACATGGATAAAAACATTGCAAAAGGTAAGTTCAATCAAAGGAATGGTGTCCAGTTATTAAGGTTGCATGCATGAGTTGTTCATTCGCCCTTGTAATTTATCATGCACATGAACATCTCAACTTGTGCATTGTTGGATACTTTTTTTCCCTGAAGACTGCACAGATACTGGCTCAACAATCTCGCAAGTCAAAGTCAGTGCTTTGATGCGAGGAATGAAGCAAGCAAAAAAAAAACCTACAGCAGGAGCATCAGTCTGAGATCAATATTTTTTGAATTCATCAGCGATTTACTTCAGCAGCTAGGAAATCTGCATTCCCAATCTGAAATATGCACACAGCGACCATGGCGCAGAGAAGAGCCTTTCCCTTTTTTCTTCAGTATACTCAAATTCCTTTACCTCTTTGTTCATTTCCATGTAGCCTTTTCTCCTTTTGTTTTAGTTGAAGGACACAATCCTCATTCAGATTATCAGCTGTGCATATTCAGGACGTCATTTCTTAACTGATCGGATGTGAGACAGATACGGAATATCACGCTGTTTACATGATCTGGAATACAACTAGTTCCATACTTAAAGTAAAAGCAAGACCTCTAAACTGTCCTCGAGCTGAATTTTTGACAACAGCGTGAAGCTTTGCACGAGCTCATCATAAATAAGAGAGTCACAGTGCGCGCTACTGAATATTGATTGCTTCACGAAAAAAATTATACAAACCAACCACGATTAGCTCTGCTATTAATTGCAAGCGAAGTATTTCTAATAATCGATACAAGTAACCAACATCAATATCATATTATCTTTCAAAAAGAAACCAACATCACTATAAAAAATCCAACCGAAGTTCTAACTGCAAGAGTTTAGTGGCCATTTTTACCCCAACTACCTACCGACCGACGTGCAGAGAAATTTTTTTTCTCTCTGAGCTGAGTTCTGAAGTAGTAGTACGAGTACTAGGAGCAGAGCAATTGCGCTGTCACAGTCTCATCACAGACGTAAAGTGCTGCTGCTTAGCTTGTCCTGCCTTGAAGAATACTAAAACAATATTTAGTTGCATTCTTGAAACATCAGCAATGTGATTTGCTCACTCATTCATGGCTCCCTTCACTTCACACATGTCAAGGACCAGCTTAGCTAGGAGAGATCGTCGTCTTTCGCCATGGTGATCCCTTGAAGCCTCGCCCTTCCCCATGCTAAAGCAACCCCACCGCCGTACTCGCTATAAATTCACCTCACTGTTTGCTTCTTTGAGGCCACCATTGCTGGCCGGGCGGCGTCGCCATGAGGCTGCAGCGTGCGCTGGTCGTGGCCATGTGGCTCGCGGTTCTTGGTTTGGCTAGCCATGGGCGGTCGGCGGCGGGAGCGCCGACGCTATCGACGGCGTCGAGGTGGATCGTCGACGAGGGCGGGAACCGGGTGAAGCTGGCGTGTGTGAACTGGCCGTCGCACCTGGAGCCGATGCTGGCGGAGGGGCTCGGGAAGCAGCCCGTGGACGCCATCGCCAAGGACGTAGTCTCCATGGGGTTCAACTGCGTCCGGCTCACCTGGGCGACGTTCATGGTGACCAACGCCTCCTACTCGTCGCTCACCGTCGCCCAGTCCTTCCAGCGGCTCAACCTCACCGAGTCGCTCGCCGCCATCCGCGTCAACAACCCCGCCGTCGTCGACCTCAAGCTCATCGACGCATTCAAGGCAAGTTCTCAGTTCTCACACCTTTACTTTGATTTGACAATGCGAGAGAGGCTGATGATCGCCGGTGGCCGATCCGCCGCCGTGTGCGTGCGTGCAGGCAGTGGTGAGCAGCCTTGGGGAGAACGGCGTCATGGTGATCCTGGACAACCACGTGAGCAAGCCAGGGTGGTGCTGCGGCAACAACGACGGCAATGGCTTCTTTGGCGACACCTACTTCGACCCGGACGTCTGGGTCGACGGCCTCACCAAGATGGCCACCATGTTCGCCGGCGCCCCCAACGTCGTCGGCATGAGCCTCCGCAACGAGCTCCGAGGCCCCCGGCAGAACTCCGCCGACTGGTACAAGTAAGTCACCACCCATTGGATCTCCTGATCTCCTCATCAATTTGCACACCACCATGATTAGCAACTGCATCCAAGAACCATACATTGTTCATCGGCCATGTCCTGGATCAGTAAAAACGAACCTGTAGCTAGTAGTTGGCAGCTGAGTAGCTGAGTGACTGACCGCGTCCGACATTGCTCATCCCTGCACAAGCATGTGAAGAACAGTAACGGCCTTCGTTTCAGTAGCAGTAGCAGTTTGCATCATTCATTTCAGTCTACTGTTGTACTACCACTAGTACTTGGCATGCTCCTGAGCAAAAAGACAAAAAAAAGCAAGGCTTGGTCTGCTACTAGTAATGGAGCCAGCCACGCTGGCGCGCCGCGCGCGCGCGCGGCTGAGCTGACGCGGGAAAAACGGCAGTGCAGGTACATGCAGCGCGGGGCGGAGGCGGTGCACGCGGCGAACCCGCGGGTGGTCATCATCCTCTCTGGCCTGAGCTTCGACAGCGACCTGGCGTTCCTCCACTCGCGGCAGGTGAACGTCAGCTTCGCCGGGAAGGTGGCGTTCGAGGTGCACTGGTACAGCTTCTCCAACGGGCAGGAATGGCGGACGGGGAACGCCAACCAGGTGTGCGCCAGGATCGCGGCGAGCGTAGCGCGCCGCGCGCTGTACCTGCTCGACCAGGGCTGGCCGGTGTTCCTCAGCGAGTTCGGCGTCGACAACCGCGGCGGCAACGTCAACGACAACCGGTACTACGGCTGCATCGCCGCCGTCGCCGCTGACCTCGACCTGGACTGGGCGCTGTGGACGCTGCAGGGGAGCTACTACCTCCGGGAGGGCGTGCTCGGCCTCGACGAGGTCTACGGCGTGCTCGACTGGGCATGGTGCAAGCCCCGCAACGAGACCGCCCAGAGTAGGATCCACGCCCTGCAGCGCCCATTCAGAGGTAGGTTCGCCATGCGCCGCTGGCCTTCGCCGCCGGCGACACCGCCATCTTCTCCGGCGAGTCTTCAGAGCCTTGATGATGACTGTGGTTTTGGCGTGCAGGGCCTGGTCTGGCGGAGGCGGCGCCGTACACGGTGCTGTTCCACCCGACGACGGGGCGGTGCGTGGTGCGGCGGTCGTCGCTGGTGCAGCAGACGCTGGAGCTGGGGCCGTGCGGCGAGACGGAGGCGTGGGCATACACAGCGAGTCAGCAGAAGCTGTCGCCACGGGACAGCCCGCTGCTGTTCCTCCGCGCCGAGGGCGCCGGCCGGCCGGCGCTCCTCGGCCTGTCGTGCGGCGACGAGCTGGCGCGGTGGGGCCTCATCTCGGACTCCAAGCTGCACCTCGCCGTCAACGCCTCGTCGTCATCCTCCAGTGGCAGCGGCATGCTCTGCCTGGACGTCGGCGACGATGGCCGGAGCGTGGTGACCAACCCGTGCCGTTGCCTGAGCGCGGACAACAGCTGCGACCCGGAGAGCCAGTGGTTCAAGCTCGTGACCAGCACGAGGAGCGTGGCGGCGGCCAACACCATGCTCGCGCAGCTGCCGCTCAAGCTCAGGTCATGGAAGATTAGGTCTTTCTGATTATCCAAGCCATCTTGCACGCGTGAGCACAAGCTCACCATACACGGTGGAGTAATCCATCCACGCATCCAACTGTAGAATGATCTTGCTATCGCCATCTGACGCATGAAGGAGAAGATACTGCCCCTAGAACAAGAGCAGTGTTCTTGATGTAACCGAAAGATCCTAAGCTTGCAATTCAATTCATGATTCATCCATGCAATCGCTTCCAGTATCTTATAAAGTTAAACGTTTACTGCGAGAGGGATAATATATTGTTCTTAGGTAATACTGGCACAAAATGGGAATTAATATGGCAAAATATCAATTTTCTGTTATAACTGCGACTATCAGATTCGAAATTTAAAACAAGCAATTAATTGGCACAAACAATACGCACAATACAGAAATTCAGAGCGAACACACACTCCCGGGAAGCAGTATATCCACAGCTAAGAACAGCATAGACTGCTTGAAAGAAATCACGCTAAAAAAGTGGTTCAGGAAGCTCTGTATAGAATCTCAATGCTTCTGCGGTTGTTCTGGGACGAACAGTGAGAGAGATCAAAGGCCAGGAAGCCATCCTCTTTGTGGCTGAACTCTAATTCATGCTCATCAACTCTGCAAATGTCAGGCCTGGTGGCTAAATACACCCCAAACCGCGCTGGCCCTTGGCACTTGATCTGAATTTTGATTGCTGAAGAATCAGCTGTTCTTGTGACGTCTTCAAGTGGGCCACCTGATTTGTACATGTTCAGCAGTCCAAGAGGCGCAAACTGAACAAAGCCACCAAAAACCTGGTGCAAAATAACAAGATGATTCCTGTATGAGCTAAGAACAGATTGAGTGATTGCTCAAGTAAGTGGGTGAATGGAGAAAAAAATCTGACCTTTATCGGCGATATGGTGTATATCTCACATGTCATAGTACGCAATGAAATCTCGAAATTCTGATGTTTCTGAAGCCTTGAGAGAGAACCTGAAGGCATAACTGAGGTTAATAATCATGAAAAGGTTCGATGAATGAAATGAGCAGCGTCCAATGGAATTTACATGAATTGAAAGCAAATACTGCAGTCTCTCCATTACATTCATCCCCAGCTATCTCCTCAAGCAACTCCACGTCTGATGGGGAGAGAACACCAGTGATGGAGACGGTATTGGGAACCTGAGCATTTTCTTTCACTGGACAAGTCCAATTCCCAGCTCCCTGACAGTTGAACACTCCGATGACTCCAGAGAACTTCAAATTCCATATTTTCAACAGACTGCACAAAATTTAACGAGTTAGCATTATTTGTAGAATAAGCAGGTGGAAACTGGATAAGCTAAATTGGTGTATATGCCTTCTGCCGTCCATGACTGGGTCATTGAACAGGCAATCACGACTAGGACTACCAGCATGCTTTGCTCTTAGAATCAAGCCATCTGGCAGAACAAGTTTTTTAAGAACACTGAAATCATACACACCTGGTTTGTTGCTCCATATTAGATCAGAAATATAAATCCATAATGAGATCACGCAAATTTCTTAAAATGCAAACACCGCACCTGAATAAAATATACTGCAAAAATCACCCGACATAAACACCACCACCACTTAGAGCCCTCGCAGCTCCATGAAATTCTACTGATTCATGCTTAATCTTTGCATCGACAAGAAGGGAAAATTAGCTGACATCCTGATACTAAAGAATCGAAATAGAGCTACTACGGGTGCCAGAATCTCACATGAAACATATCCCAGTCAGGTACAAAAATTTTTCCCAATAAAAGGCTATTGAATGCAACAGTAGCAATGTGCAGAGTTTGCATTGTTGGCTCGCGAGGCATGAAATCTTCTGATGCTCTAGCAACTACACTCTTCAATGCACTACAAAGAACCGAGATTTACGTCAAATTCCATGTATATCACGCATATTGTTCACAGACAAGGATGTCTACCTAAAAATGTTGTCTGTGTTGTGACTCATGCAGCAGATTAGGTTGTTTTCTTTGAAGTTCCGAGCAATAGATTCTTCAGGAGCTTGTTGACACATCTGAGCTAAGGCAACACGACCACCAAAACCCACCCCAAGAGTCTCCATCACGTTCTGCGCATCAACCTTCACACCGTCCACACCCACACTAGAAAGGTAGCTGTGCTGATCATTGTAGAACTCATATATCTTGGCAGGATCAATGATACAGACTCCAAATTTCTGCAAGCTGTCCATAGCTATATCCCTCATTTTCAACATCACCACGAAACTAGACTGGGTAAACTAGCTTTGGATTGTACTTCTTCATCACATCAGATGTTGTGAGGACACCACCCCAATGCCTATGTAAAGCATACCATATGTAGACATACTGTTAGACAGACCACTGGCCTGGACTGTATATATATAGATCCGATCCCTCTTGTATACGCTCGGAGTCTTAGTCACTATACACATTCTACGTGGTATCAGAGCAAGTCTAGACATTCCTGATGCGCTAGCTTCTCCCTTCGGCGAGCCGACCCTTTCCTCCTCGTCGTCGATGTCTTCTTCCCGTCGTCGACCCTCTTCCCGGTACTCTACTCGCTCTCTCGCCTCCATTTCTTCTTCTCCCCGTCTCTCCCGCAGTCATCTTCTTTTCTCCGTCCCACCTCCGTGCGACCAGGCGACGGTCTCGATCTGCCTCCTCGTCTCGCCTCGCACCCGTCTCCGCTCTTCTTCTTGCTTCGTGCATCTCTCCTTCTTTGACGCCGGCGCACCTCCACGCTCGTCGTCTCCATTGGCTGAACTCGTCTGCCCTCCCATCGGCTGGACTTGTTCAGCCCTCCATCGGCCGGAACCCTCCCTCGGTTCTCGCCTTTTTCGACACGCTCAACGGCTCTCGGACGCGAACCTCCTCCCCTCACGTCCGAGCCAGTCTAACGTGTCCACGGACACGAATCCCTGCCTCCCAGACGTGAACATATTCTCTTCACATCCGGTCACTCCCTGCCTTTTTCCCATCCGCCCCACTCCTTGGCCTTCACGAGTCCACGGACGTGAATCTTCTCTTCATGAACGTGAATCTTCGCACGTCCGTGACCCAACTACTCTCTGACTCACACACTCTGTCACCACCTTTTTCTCACCTACTCCGCTGCCTATTCCCCATCGGCCAATCACTCCTCATCGACTGGCCGGCCCACTTCCCATCGGCTTCTCACATCCTTGATCAGCCGATCCGTCCTCTCATCGGCTTCTCCCTCCCATCAGCTTCTTTCTCCCATCGGCTCTTGCTCCTGTTCTCCCGTCATGGCCACCAAGTCCGCTCTCAGCTCCGGCACTCTCCCAGTCGTCGAGTCTGCTCCGGCCCTTGGTGCCTCAGACCACACCTCGGGCACCACCTCGCCGATCTTCTCCCCTCCTTACGCTGCTGTGAACGTGAAATCTCACGTTTCTATCTCCCTTGACCTTAACGCAATTATTTCAAGTAGGTTTTCTTCTTCAAATCCCTCTGTGGAAAATTCGGCCTCCGGTCCCATATTGATGGCTCCGCTCCACCTCGCCCCGATGATTCTCAGTGGGACATCGCTGAGTGCTGCGTGCGCAGCTGGCTGCTTGGCTCGGTCGATGACTCTGTCCTCGACCTCGCCATGAACGATACCGATCCCATCGCCTGGGATCTCTGGGTGACCATCGAGCGGATCTTCTTGGCCAACAAGCAGCCTCGCGCCATCTTCCTCCTTAACGAGTTCCACTCCATGGTACAAGGCGACTCCTCTGTCTCCTTGTACTGTCAGCGCCTCAAAGTCAAGGCTGCTGCTCTCCAGGACGTCGGCCACCCTGTGGCTGACTCTTAACTCGTTCTCGCCCTTCTGTGAGGCCTCAATTCCCGCTTCTCCAACACCGCCGATGACATCGCCAACACCACACCTCTTCCATCGTTCGCCCAGGCTCATGACATGCTAGTTCTTAAAGAACTCTGTCTGGCCAACGATGAGAAGACAGTGGCCCACACCGCTCTTCTTGCCACAGCCGATAATGGCTGTCGAGCTTCTTGCGCTGCCCCTTCCTTCCGCGGTCCTGGTGGCCATGGCTCCGGCCACAGCAACACAGCCCGTACCGAGAAAGGCAAGGGCAAAGGCAAAGGCAGGACCTAGCAGGGTCC
Source organism: Oryza coarctata (assembly GCA_030770085.1). Taxonomy (NCBI): domain Eukaryota; kingdom Viridiplantae; phylum Streptophyta; class Magnoliopsida; order Poales; family Poaceae; genus Oryza; species Oryza coarctata. Next base: position 12,504,178 of record CM061468.1, read on the forward strand.
GACGCCATCACGACCTATCTCGGTCCCTGCCCACCCTGCCAGTCCCATGGGTCCGTAGCTCTGCTACAACCCCTGGGCGCCCCAGCCCTAACCACGCAACCCCATCAGCTGACAACCTGGGGTTCTCGGCACCTATCCCTAGGATCACCTGGCATCGGCTCCCGTTCTGCTGCCTCAACCGATGCTGCCGACCCCAACCACCTAGTCGGTTCTCTCCTGAAACCAGGCTGGCCTCGTCGCTGTCCTCATCCAGATGACGCTCCAACCACAGCACCCTTGGGTGCTGGACTCTGGGGCGTCTTCACACATGGCGTCATCGGCCGGTATACTTCGCTCCTGTCACCCCTCTTCCTCCCCTTTCGTCACCATTGGCAATGATCACTCTCTTCCTGTCCAATGCCGAGGTGACTCCTCTCTGTCTACATCCACCACTAACCTCCCCCTACATAATGTTCTTATCGTCCCTTCTCTTATTCACAATCTTATATCTATTCGCCAATTCACACGAGACAACAACTACTACATTGAATTTGACGCGTCTGGTTTCTCTGTGAAGGATATCCCAACCCGGCGACAGATCCTTCGCTGCAATAGTGGCGGAGACCTCTACACCATTCCCGCTGCGCCGTCCACTCCACACGCTAGCGTCGCCCTCTCTACCAACCTTTGGCACCTTCGCCTCGGCCACCCCGGCCTCGATGCCGTCGCCACCCTCCGTCGCAGCGCCTCCATCCGATGTACTCACAGCAGCTCCACAGTTTGCCACTCATGTCAACTTGGCAAACATGTGCGTCGGCCCTTTTCTAGTTCTCTCTCCTGTACCTTGCGTCCATTTGAACTTATACATTGTGATGTATGGACGTCTCTAGTTAAAAGTGTCTCCGGTAATCAGTATTATCTCGCTATACTTGATGATTACACACACTATTGCTAGACCTTCCTGCTCATTCACAAATCCGAGGTCGCCTCTCACCTCACTCACTTCGTCACGTACGTATCCACTCAGTTCAATCTCCCCATCAAGGCTTTACAAGCCAATAACGGTACAAAATTCATCAACCATACCGTTACAAATCTCCTCACCTCGCAGGGCATCCATCTCTGGCTCCCCTGCCCCTACACCTCTCCTTAGAACGGCAAAGCCGAGCGCCTCCTTCGCACCCTCAACAACATCAGTCGCATCATGCTACTTCACGCCCACTTACCCGCTACTTATTGGGCTGAAGCTCTGGCTACTACGACGTACCTTCTCAATCGGCGCCCATGCTCCTTCATTCAAAACAACGTTTCCTATGCGATTCTTTACCGCACGGCGCCCGACTACTCCCACCTTCACGTTTTCGGGTGCCTCTACTACCCAAATCTCACCGTCATAGCTTCCCACAAACTCGCTCCCCGCTCCACCGCCTGTATTCTTCTCGGCTATCCCACCTCTCACAAGGGATACCGATGCCTCGACCTTTCCACTCGATGGGTTCTCGTCTCTCGTCATGTCATTTTTGACGAGACATGTTTTTCGTTCGGTCTACTTCATCCGAGATCCTCCTCTAGTATCTCGACTTCCTCCTCACAAACACCATGCCGACCAGGTCTCCTCCACTGTCCTCTGCATCGGCCCCCTCATCGGCCGCTGCTGAGGATTTACCCATCACATATTCCACCACTACTCGGTCCGATCTCCCCACCATCGGACCCCATCGGACCCACCTCCATCGGTCGATACCGATTCTATTTATCCTTCAGCTGATATCGTTCCCTCTCCATCGGACACCTTACTTCCATCGGCTCCTCAATTTCCATCGGCTCCCCCCACCCTATCGGCTGATCCATCTCTATCGGACCGATTGGAATACTTGGCCCACCCGACCTTATCGGCTCAGGCCGATCTAATTCCACCTTTTCCTCTTGTTTACAGTCGTTGACTCGGAGCCGATGACGCCCCCACCCGACCAGTTCTTCCCATTACTCCTGCACCCCCATCGGCTCCAGTTCCCTCTACCTCTCACATGGTCACCCGTTCCCAGACCGGGTCTCTCCGCTCCACTCAGCGCTACGGTCTCTCCGCCGTCCACAGCTTTATCTCGCCCATCCTGGCGACTTCTCGCTCAGCCCTGGCTGACCCTTAGTAGCGCGTGGCCATGACCGACGAGTACAAGGCCCTAATGGACAATGAGACCTGGCACCTCGTTCCCTGACCTCCCGACGCCAACATTGTGACCGGTAAGTGGATTTTCAAACATAAATTTCACGCCGATGGCTCTCTTGCCCGTCACAAGGCTCGCTGGGTAGTCCGGGGTTTCTCCCAACGACCCGGTGTCGACTACGACGAGACCTTCAATCCCGTTATTAAACCCATCACCATCCGAGTCGTCCTCATCTTGGCTGCCTCTCGCTCCTGACCGATCCATCGACTAGAATTAGAATAAGAATCAAGTACTTGACTCCATAGTTTTTTTCTCAGCATATATTATGGAAAAATAATTATAGAACTAGAATTGGAATAAGAATCAAGTACTTGACTCCATAGATTTCTTTGATTTTCTTGACATGCTCTCCAAGATTCTTGCAGGTTTCCCCCCCAAACTTATCATTCTCCATCAGGTCGACAGTCTCTCAGCAAACCTAACAATATTGCAACACAGGTCAGAAACAGAGGAAGGCACATTTCTACGTATAAAGTGTATAATATAAGGTGATGACAGTGATTTACAGTCTGAGAAAAAAAGGAAATTGTCTGGAAAATATCACAAGAAAGAAAAAAATCTACATCTTATTTTGGTGGATCCAGATCCTCTCTTTAACAATCACATGGGGAGAGATTTCAAAACATATTGGTGTTTATTAAACATGAAATCAAATATCCTGGACAAAAATCCGTTGGCTAAACATGCATTTAAATTGATTGCATCGACCAATCAACTAGTAAAAAAATGGATAGGTGCTAACACAGTCTGTTCGGTGAGGATCTCATCCTCTTCTTTGAATTCGTTAATAGTAACATGCCACCCATCATCTATAATCAGAAACCTTGGTGGTGCACCTCCTTCACACAAATTATAAAATAAGAAATGCATCATCAAGAATTCACAATAATGAAATACGTTGGCAAAAAAATGTTGTTCCGAATTTTTTCTAATATCAAATAAATAAGACTACTCGTTCATACCTTTTAAGGCCCTCTTTAATTCCCACCGGGTCAACAGCTTTATAAAAAGCATCCCAAGTACACCACCCAGTCCAGGTTTGCAGGATCTGACATTTGTGACAAATTTTAACAAACAAACAATACACAACGTAAAATCTGTTAATATTTGGATATGCTACAAATAAAATTCAATATAAGCCATATATTAAAATTTAGGCACAAAATCCATATTTTACATGCATTTCAAATAAAACTTTAAAAATATTTTCATCCCATATTAATTTTGATTTTCTTATATCTCTCCTTATATTATTATTACGTGTTAGAATCTTATTGGATATGTTAAAAAAACTATCTTAGATAACCCTAAACTATCAAATATTTCATCGTTTCGGATCCAATTTATTCTTATATATCAAAAAATAAAACATAACATACGTATTTCCGTAACACTTAATTATTAAATATATCATCTTTCTATAGTCTAATATTTTTAGCATATAACATCATAAATTTAATTATTATTTTATAAAACTTATCATTTAACTTTTTGAGTACCTGAGAATGTCCGATAATTTTTTGTCATTTCATTTACCTACTTTGATTCTATACCTAATATCTTCAACAATATCTCTGTCTGTCTGTAGCATCGATCTCAAATAATGAAATGTATACTTCTTGAACACTTGACTCTCTAAACTAATATTTCTGGTCGCATTTGTAATAATGCTAAAGTCTCACCTCATATATTCAATATTAGTTTTTCTAAGTCTAAAACATTTTAACTTTAGAGTCTACCACCATAACTACAGCTTTTTATTTACTCTCGCTCAACTTTTATCAGCTAACACTATATTATCAGTGAAAAACATACGCAGATATGTCCCTTTGACCTTATCTATATCCATGTCAAAAATATAAGGGCTCAAAACTGATTCTTGATATAGTAATATTTTAATCAAAAAGTATATATTCCAATCACTTGTTTGAAGTCTAGTCACAGCATTATTATATATATCTTTAATGTAAGGACAACAAAGTTTGTTAGAGCTTTATACTTATCCAAAGTTTATCATATATTATTGCTTAGTATTTTATTATAAGTATTTTACAAGTCAATGAAAAGCATGTGTAGGTCGTTTCTCTACTCTTTATACTACTTTATAACTTATCTTATTAAAAAAAATTTCTTCTAGAGTTGATATTTCGAACATAGAACAAAATTGGCTCATGGATATCCATATAATTTCTCTAAAACAATGCTCGATAAATCTCTCACATAGTTTCATACTATGGATTATCAACTTAATTATTTAGTAATTAATATAATTTTAATTATCTCCCTTATTCTTATAAACCGGTACCGATATACTTCTCCTCCACTCTTCAAGCATATTGTTCAACCAAAAAATATAGTTAAACAACTTGGTCGGTCAGACTATACTTAAGTCTTTGAGATGTTTTCACAACTCGATTGAGATACCATCGGTGCCCATTACCTTACCCTCCTTCATTCTTTTCAACCTCTCTGATCTTAAATTCTTAGATACTTCGCATAAGGCGTTTATTGGTGTTATTAAAAGAGTCATCTAACCAAAAGTTTATGTTTTTATTGTTAACATTAAATAAATTATCAAAATATGCTTATTATCTATGTTTGATGTCATCCTTTTTTACTAAGAGTTGCTCTCTCTCATATTTAATACAGTTAAGAACCATTGTCTTCTTTTTACGAACCCTAGTCATCCTATAGATGTTATTCTCTCATTGCTTTGCACTCAATCGTTGGTAAAGATCTCCGTAAACTTGTCTTTTTTGTGAACTTCTTTGTAACTTGTACTTCTCCATGTTTTTGCACTTCTGTCATAGTAGAAGAGACTATAGCATTTTTTTCTCCTTAATAACTTTTTGTACTTTCTTGTTCCACCACCAAGTATATTTAGGTTCACATATATTCCATTGGATCATGCCAAACACCTCTAAAGCCTCCTTTCAAATGCCTGTTGTTATCTTTTCACATGTTATTTACATCGCCTTCTTTATTTCAAGAGCGCTCTTTGATAACTCTTATCTTAAAAGATAACTGTTATTTCTCTTTTTAATTTTTACCACTTTATCGTTATAATCTTAGCTTGTTTATCCCTGTGGACATGCACCCAAAATTAAAAGTCAAACATCAAAAGCTTATATTGAGAAACAACACTCTCCCACTATTATCTTACAATTCAAACATGCATGTTAGTCTTCTCTTCTTGTGAAAATAAAGTCAATCTAATGTTATCTATTACTAAAGGTCACTAAATAGGTATCTCTTTCTAAAATATTGGCTAACAACAGATGAAAAGTTATAGCAAAGTTCAAGACCTCTTATCCCTTCTAACTACTTTTACCATAACTAAAACCTCTATATATTGTCTTAAAATATGCACTTATAGATACTACATGACCATTAAGATCTCATATTATGAAAAGCTTTTTTACTAATAAGTACATATATAACCATACTATCTAAGTATTTTTAAAACTATATTTTAGCACTCTCATCATGGTTTATTTAGGGGAATATGCGATATTTATGTTAGATAATATCACTGAAGACGAGCTTGACTAAAATAATTATGTCTCTTTATCTTCTTACTTTCATCACACCATTTTTTAATGTTCTTATCAATCAAAACTCATTCTATTTCTATTAGCAGTTATCCCCGAGTACCAGATTAAAGCTAGTATTTTCTACTTGCTTTACCTTGTAATCATTCTATTTAGTATCTTAAATGTATAAAATATTTACACGTCTCCTAATCACTATATCAATTAATAATTTAACTATAAGAAGCCATACATTTCAACTATCTAAAGAAATCCTAATTGTTTCGACTATCTTTTTACCATTTACATCCGTCGAGTTAGATGTAAAAACTATTACTCATTTTTCACTATATCCGAGCGAGGTAGTCATACTTATCCTTACTCACTTGACAAGTCCACACAAATTTAAACAAGACTTGTGAAAAACAAAATAAGATAGAACTATATATGGCTAGAAAAGGTTACATGACTAACAATCGCATTCTAACTAGAGGATAGAACTATAAAAATGAACATCCTTAGGTACACTATACCTCCTCGTCCTGTGACTGAAAGATCCTTTGATCTTAGATAATATGCTACGTTGAGATAGATACAAGTGAAGTGAGCCAGCTGCAAATTGAACAAAAACTCCATGACATTGTGGTTTTGTTGGAGTATAATATCACTTGATTGGTTCCTTCGTAAGTTTGAAAGGATTGTTCCCTGAGTTGGTGAAGCATCAACTGCTTCCAGTGTCTGAACCTCAGGGATCACCTAACAAATACACCATTGTACTCGTTCAGAAATTCCAACCAAAACTCCAAACTTTGCAGTGTGTTTCGATTTGAGCATCTCGGAATCCAGCAAATCCTAAAGAAATGTACCGCTTTCGAAGCACAATTGGAGCTCATTCTTGGGACTCCCGTGGAGGCTGGCTCGGAAGCCGCCGTTAAGAACCGGAAGCATGAGCGCGTACAGCGCGTCCCCCACCCCGTTCCTTGATTCCAAGAGCAGCGTCTGCGTCTCAGCAGGCACGCCGGCGGCGTCCTCGCCCATCGTCGGTATCATCCACCAGATCTTGAACCTGAACAGGGACAGCCACCTCCACCCCCTGCGGCGCACCCACCCGAGGACCAACCCATCACGAATCAGTATCACCGGGACACGCGGCGGCGGCGGCGGTGGCGGCGGCGCAATTCGCAATCCCAGCTCTCGGCTTACCTGGCGAGGGTGACTAGGGAGAACACGTGGCGGCTGGACGGTGCCGGTGCCGAGGCGCCAAGGAACGCAGCGCCCGGGGCGACGACCACGGGGCGGAGGGCGACGTTAGGAGGGGCCGGCGCCCGCCGATCACCAGTGACCCGCCTTCCAGCTGCGCCATCGTCTCGCTCCGCGGGCACGCGTCGGCGGATGCTGCTGCTGCGGCGGCGCTGATGCTGGAACACGACCACGGCCGCGGGCGCGCCAATTATACCCGCGCGAGGGAAGACGAGGGGCCCGAAGAGGCAACCTCGAGGCCGTCAGCCCCGTCACCGCCATGTCAGCTTCGTGCCGGGATAGGCTGAAGTGTTTGGTCACTGGTACTGCTGCCTCTGCCATGATCGGGATCCCCTGGTGCGGGTGGGTGTGCGTGCCGTTCGCGTGCGCGCGCGCGAGAGAGAGAGACGGCAACGTTCGCGTGCGCGACGACGCGACGGGGACGGGGAGACTGGCCTGCCATCGCTCATCGGTCACTAGCTCACTGCACCGCCACATCAACCACTCGAACTCCTCGACGAGGTAAAGCGCCACGTCAAGCAACGAACCAACCAGTGATCGTCCAGTCTCCACGGCGACGCACGGCATGCTCCGCGCTCCGCCTCAGACGCCGCGCCCACCGGCACGGTCGCTGCTAACGCCGCGGTGCTCCCCGGCGGGCGCGCCGTCGCCATTGGCCGGAAACATCCGGCGTCTGGTGCTCACGCCGGAGGGACGCGCGGCCGGACCGCGACTTCTACGCGCTCCCGCGCCTCGTTAAGCACGTGAACGACGGCTTCCTCTCCACGCTCACCGACCTATACCGCGAGCGCCTCCGCCCCGGGTGGGACGTGCTGGACCTCATGAGCTCCTGGGTCAGCCACCTGCCGCCGGAGATGACCATCCGGCGGGTCGTCGGCCATGGCCTCAAGGCGCAGGAGCTCGCCAAGAACCCGCGCCTCGACTACTTCTTTGTCAAGGACCTCAACAAGGAGCAGAAGCCCGAGCTCGAGAGCGCCAGCTCCGACGCCGTCCTCTGCACCGTCAGCGTCCAGTACCTTCAGTCCCCCGAGAAGGTAGTAGTTCATCAATTCCGCGCCGCCATTGCTGCAATATTCTCCAAATCTCCCGAGTTTTTTTTTTTGTGTGTGTGTCGTCTAGGTTTTCGCGGATATCTTCCGGGTGCTGAAGCCGGGCGGCGTGTGCATCCTGAGCTTCAGCAACCGGATGTTCTACGAGAAGGCGATCGGGGCGTGGCGGGAGGGAAGCGCCTACAGCCGCGTGCAGCTCGTGACGCAGTACTTCCAGTGCGTTGAGAGGTTCACGCAGCCGGTGTTTGTGAGGAAGCTGCCCTCGGACGCCGCCGGCGGGAAGCCGGCGTCGCTGCGGGACGCCGTCATGAGGCTGTTCGGAATGGGGAGCTCGTCCGACCCGTTTTACGCGGTCATACAGAAACTTCAAGCCCATGTGAGGTAGCCTACATGTTGGCGCCAAAGCCGAACTGCCAGAACACCTGCAAATCTTGTGATGTATATATGTAGTTTATAAATTGGGATATAATGTATATAGTTCAGAATCTAACACTGTCTGAAAAATTTGTTCCGTGGATGTTGGGATTCAGAGATGTTTGAGAGAAACAAACAAATGATGCGCTGTGCTGTTTTTTCATCAAAACAAGCAACATTCTCAGCAGAGATAATCATAATCTTAATCTAAGTATGAAACAGATCATGTACCGAAACATCACGTATATACAAAATACTAGCAAGTACTTTTATTGGTTATTGCTCAGAGATCACGCTCTACAGCGTCTACAGATGACCATGGCTGAACCAAACCACCTAGCTAGTCATCAGAAGAAACTACTACTCAAGTAGACTCCAAGTGTCGAGGATATTTACATGTGTTACGAGACATCCTATAGCCGTAGACTTTAGGAGTCCTGCAGCTGAGCGGAGCGGCTGGTTAGTGGGACGTAGCGGACAGACGCGTCGTTCCGGACGGTCACCGAGCCATCGTCGTTCTTGTCGACCACCTGCAGGTTCTGGAAGTAGCTGCCAACGGGTATGACCATCCGACCGCCGGGCTTCAGCTGATCAACCAGAGGCTGAGGGATCTCAGGTGCCGCAGCGCCCACATGAATGGCGTCGTATGGTGCCTCGTCGGGCCAGCCAAGCCTGCCGTCTGCAGTTTTGAGAACGGCAAGACATGTTGAGCTCAAGGTGATTTTACATTTCAGATCTCGCTAAGATGGAAGCCAAGCATACATTCAGTAAGCCAGTATCAGACCAGTTAGCAACTTAGCATACCTGCAAGATGCAAAGAAAGAGATACATCCTTCAGTAATTGAGCTGCAGCACTTCTTTGGATATTCTCAGTTGAAGCAGCAACAAGCTCAGGAATATGTTCTATCCCAACTGCGCGACCTTCTGGTCCAACCATCATTGCAAAACAAGCTGTCAAGTAGCCACTGCCTACAAGATCAGAGGTACACATGCAGATGAAATGTGCCAATAGTTAGGAAAATTTTTGATTCTCAACAATCGAATAATGGATAATAGCAAGTCGTTCAGACAACTGCATACTCTGGAAAACCGAACAGTGCACTCTAAAAACAATTGCATGTGCCACAGTACATGAGTATGGTGTTTTAGTAAAGAACCTGATCCAACATCTAGAGCATGCATTCCTGGCTGCAGGTGATCCTTCAGTATCTCCAAGCAGGTTGCATGCATGTGAGGAGCAGATATGGTCGCGTTATAACCAATAGGCATAGGACTGTCAGTGTAAGGAGTAAGGCCCTCTGCTACAAATAATGCTCTGTCAATAGTTTCCATTACTTGAGCCACTTTATCAGTTCTAACAGCACCATACTGCTTCAGGTATTCAACCAGAGCTTTGTTCTTGTCCAGTGATCCTTGAGTCCAAAATTGCTGAAAGGCAAGTAAGAAATGATCAGATGCGGTTGTTCATCATAGCCTCATAAGTATGACCAGGGTTAAACTAAAACAAGAAAGAAAGAAACATGATTCTGAAGTAGTACATGGGGTATTTTTCATAAGTAGTACATGGATCATTTGGAAGGCAACCAGTACCCCAATTCACAAAGCTGAATGTGAATTATGTCTATACAGTAACAGTACATGGATCATTTGGAAAGCATCCACAGATCAACAAAGCTGAAATGTAAATTTGCTGGTTACATGGGACTGGTTCATCTCGGTTAGAACATAGGCATCAATTACAGCATAAATTGCACTTTAAAAGGCAGGTTATCTACACCTCGCTCAGTGGAAGAAAAAAAAATGCAAGGTCTGCCAATTTGTTTTTATAATCAGCGATGTATCTTCCATAAAGTGCTAGGAAAGGAACAAGTAAACTATTACATGGTATTGTTTAACAACGACATTCTCACAATTACAGTCCCCATATCCAAACTACGTCGGCAAAAGCTGAACATTTTGAGTTATAAAGGCAAGGTAAACAACTGAGCATTCAGTACTCAGAATCCGTTGATTTCAGCCTCGTGGTTCAACTGATTCCACAAATTAAACAGCGCGCTTGTAACAGCCATGCAGTTTTACCCTAACCCATCACACAAGAGCAATCCGGAGCAGGTTCGGTATCGTAGGCAACCCAGACGAGACAATTAATAGGGGAAACAGCAAGGGTGAGGGGCTTACCGCCATTCGGTGGAACGGGATGCCGCGCAGCGGCGGCGGTGAAGGCCGGGGAGGAGGCGCGGCGAGGAGGTGGAGGAAGCGGCGGGGGAGCGCGGAGGAGGGCGACAGGCAGCGGGAAGGGGAGGCGGCGGCGGTGGCGAGGCACATGACGGCGCCCTCGCGCGTCAGAAACCCGTTAAAAGGAGAGGACGAAGGGGGAGCGCGGAGCAGGACAGGTGGGGCGTTGCTGCTGCTGCGGTGGCGGTGTGGGAGAAGCTCCCTCTCGTCTCGATCGACAGGACCGGCGGGGACGCGAGCCGCGAGACCCTCGTCGCGTGGCTCTCGGTGGTGGGGATGCCGCCCAGGCGGCTAGGCGGGGACGGGTGTGCCGTGCGCGCGCGTGGCTTGCCTGCCTAATCCAGACTTTTCACCGGTTCGGGGGCGTTCGCTCGCTGATCTGCCCCTCTCCCCGTGGCCGTCACGAGTCACGCTGGTGTTCCGTCTCCTTTCTGGAACCGAGAGATCGTGAAGGCTCGGACGCTCGGTTCACCGTGAATGCGCCTGCACTAGCCGAGTTCGTGTTGTCAGCTGTCACCCACATGGCATGCATTGCATATGCTCCTGCAGGTTCAGAATAAACTCACGCGCCTCTCCGTTGTACTCCAACAGTAAACATCTCGTTCAAAAGATATACACTCTATAGTCTACCTCTGTTCTGCTTATATTAGCATCAAGCAATCTGCACAAAGTGAAAATGACCAAGATCGTGAACCGCTAGATGCAGTGGAGTGATTTGTCAATGGATATCTAGAAATCCTCCGATCCTAGTAGAAGTTGCCCCAGGTCAAAATGTTCACACATTCACAGCAGTAGTAACATCGACGGGCTTCTCGCTGTCATTGAGAGTATGAATTGTGCTGGAGGGTCCCTTGGCTATCCATCTCACTACAAGCTTTTCTCCCCCAAGTAGAAGTACTAGCTGATACAGAAGATGTATCCTGTATGTGTACACATTAAGTTAGTAAACTGATTTAACCACACAGTTTTTCTATAATGAACCACAAGGTTTTGCTGGTACCATATTTCTTAAAAACTACGTGAAATTAGGTGTTCTTATATTTTTCTGCCAGCGGTAACCTATAAGACAGTTATAGATTTGGAAGCTAGAGATCCCTAAAGTACCTCAAAAGTCCAAAAGAAGTTGTGGCAGTACACGCTCCAGATGGGTGGGTTCAATAGTAGTAGTGCCCTCTGCTTCGGCAATAAAAGCAGAACGTTGAACAGCCTCTGCAAGAAATTTTCTCTAGTTACACTATAGGTATGGAGTGTGGACTCGATGTCACTTAACACCATGAGCTAATGAAACAATTTAAGAGGTACATACCTGTAACAAATATCCGTAGAAGTTCACAGCTCACTTTAAGCGCACTGGCATTGGCTGTAAAGATGAACAGATTGTCGTAAGCAGTTGAACACCGCACAAGAAGGCTCTCATAGGATGATAGGAAGTTACTTTCAAGTTCAAAATTTAAACTACCCAAAATAAATCTAAGGGTGGAGAATTTTTCTTAGTATTCACTTGTAATTGGGCGCACAGAATTGAATTGAATAAGACCTGGTTTTTCACAATCACTTTTAACGAACACTAGAGATAAACTCAGATAATATTGTTTTGACTAGGATGCCTTAAACATTTGAGGCAAGTTATTGTTACTCGCTAGGTCAATTCTTAATTTCTTTTCTTATCCAATAGGGTCAAATTGTTATAGCCTGGTTGGCACAGTTGGTGCTGACATTAGTTGCTGTTGTAAGGATACACCAATTCCTGGAAGGGCCAGAGGTCTAGAATCCATCTGCTACAATATAAAACAGTAATAAGCACTGAATTGTACAACCCAGGTGATCAACAAATGTCCACAACTGCAGCATGCTGCATGCAACTTTAAAAGATGAAAGACTAACTGCTGAATATCTAAACTAGTTTGCTGACAAGATCCTGTTATCATAAGTGGTTGGACCAATTGATTGTTATACTGAAATCAGATAAACTTGTTATTACCCACTGTATTGCACAATTTCATATTATTGTCAGGATTCGCTTGTAAGGTAAAAAAAAAAGGTGCCACCCAAGGACCCGTGAAACAGCAGGTAAACATCACTGTAAAACTATCCAAAGTAATACTTACTACTTACCAGCTCTAAGAAACAATTGCAGGATATGTAAAAACTTCTGGTGCTGCTACCTGAAGCCATCTGGCAGCACCGAATACTACCAACAGATGCACATGGTCAAAGTTCTTCCTATTTCCTATCAGTGGGCAGTGGCTAAGGGGGCAGTAATCAGATGTAACAACACGTAAGGGTGTGTTCTAGTGTAGCAAAAAAGTGTGATTATTTACCAGTGGCACTTCGATTCCTCCTTGATGCCTCCGGAACAGGCTGCCAATTAGAGAAGGAAACATTCAGAGTTGCAGACCAGAGGGCATACACAACAGCAAGAAGAGTAATCTAAACAAATTAGGGTGGCTGAAAGAGTAACACCACAGAAATTAAAAAAAATTGGGCCAGGGATCAAGACCAGATCAAGTAATCACCTCGACCTCGATAACCTCGTCGCTGGCACCGGTGCCGCCACCCCTCTCGCCCCGCTGGCTCCACACCAGCTTGAAGATGGCGTGGATCAGATCCTGCCCAGATCCCCAAACAGGCCCGTTCACCATACCGCGTCAACCCAAAAACTAGATTTTATTCCGATCAAAAGTGGGAAAGTGATCCTGGTTTGGAGGGGATGCTTACCGGATCGAAGGTCTCGCCGCGCGTCGCCGTCGACTCGTCGTTCATCGCGGCTTCCATTTTCGCAGGCGCCGAGCGGGAAGCGGAGGGGATTAGGGCAGGTATATGGCGGGAAGGTTTTTCAAGGTGAGCCTTAATGGGCTCATTTCAGGTCATCCTGTTAGTAAATTGGTCATGATTTGGGCTCTAAATTGTAATAGGCCTCTTCTATCCTTTCCCCCTCCATTTCTCTGATGCGACATGGTCACTCAGCAGGAATCTGTATTTCCCACACACTGGAAGATTATCTTTCAAATCTCTAGACAATAGTGTGTTTCGGACGAACACACGTGTGTGCGTGGAAGTAGTGTGAGTGTGGAGTGTATTTATGTGCGTATCTTAAAAAGAAAAGCTTGTGCGAGATGGTTTACCACGTTACCTTAAGGAAAAGGCAAGTTTTTTTTGTTCATTTCTTTTGTTTTTTTAATGGAAAGGCAATGTTGATTGAACTGGTAATAAGTCAATAACCAACTCACCAAGATTATGTCGTAAAGCCGTAATTAATCTGTTTGAAGATGGCCAGCACTGCCCTGATAAACTTCAGCATTGTTTAATCTTGCGTGAGTCAGGATGGTCGGAGAAATGGCAGAGCACGAGCTTTTCAGGACACTATCATCGTCGTCACTAACTAATTCCTTCACTTTGAAGGACAAAACTGTTCAGCTTCGGTTTCCCCTGTTTCACATCACTTTTCAGTTTTCTCGCCAACTTCTGAAGACTGTTTAAGAAACCTTGCATGCGTCCGTCATTCCCGTACTCAAAGGTGCAAACAAGCACATTGTTCAGAGAACCACTTCCCCCAACCTCTGTACCTCTCGCTTCTACTAATTTCTAAAGACTTTCATCTCCATCCTTGCATTCAACTAGCAGTACGTGGTACTATGGTGCAATTATTTTCACATGCATTTGGTTTGGAGGGCAAACATGACAAGCAGAACTGGTAGTTTGGATGCATCCACTCCACAGGTCAAACCTGCGCGCTGAATCCCTGATCGCTTGCGAGATCTGAACAACAGTGTGCCACGCGTTCGCCTCGCTTTCGCTAGGGTTGGCCCCCCTCTTATTCTATCATCATCGTCGCCGTCATGGGGCCGCTTCCCTCTCCCGTTGTCTGCTTCCTGAGGCAGAGCATGGGCAGAGGTTAGCACTGGTGACAGTTGACCAAACGCGGTCGCTTGGTTGGTTACAGACTGCAATTCTCTCGTTATATACGTGCACGTTTTTTAAACTATTAAAACTGTGTTTTTCAAAAAAATATAGAAAAGTTACTTTAAAAAATCATATTAATCTATTTTTCAAAATTTTATAACACTTCATTAACTATACGTTAATCAGTCATTGCATTTTGCATGCACCACGGTTAAAAAATAAACCATGAGCTTGTGAGGAAATCTTAGGCTACGTATTCCTTTAGGATGTTGGAAACATACTTACTAACATTAATTAATTAAGTATTAGTTAAAAATTAAAAAAATGAATAATATAAAATTTTAAAATATTTTTATATAAAATTTTAAAATAACTTATATATATATTTTAAAAAACACATAATTTAAATGATATACGCGCTAAGTTGTCGCTTGTGTAGTGAGCATCTTCCTCATTTTTCTTCTTATCCGGTCGCTACTGCAGACGTGAAGGTTCTGGAAGCGGAATATCTGGCGCCGGCTCCATCCATCTAATCATGGGGGCCTGGAGGATGGAAAGCTCTGCCATTGTCTGTCAGACTGTCACGCCGTGGTCCTCCTGAAAAATGCAGAGCGCAGGGAAGAGGAGAAGAGACGGCCACGCGTACGGCTCAGATTTCTTTGGTTCATCACCACATGGATCCATCCATCAAGCTAAAGTACACTAGTAGTGCTAACGATAATAAATGGGACGGGAGATCGGCCGATTCATTCGAGAAGAAAGAAATGCTCGTAGAACTATGTAGCAGTACGAGTTTAGGAGTAGTACTCTGCATAGATATCTGAGGTACTACTCCGTAATCAAAGGAAAATGAAGAATTACTGTGTTACGAACATTCAGATAAAGAAGAATTACTGAACTACAGGAACTAAAGAGTTGTACTCCCTCGGCCCTAAGAATGTAAGAATGCTCTGTTTGTTGTGAAAGCGTTCGATGTCATTGTCTTGTAGGACGCTTGGATGACCATTGCTGGAGTAGCTCACTGTGTACGCGATGAGATAAGGGGTCGATAATGGTGCTATATACTCTACGTGTTGACATGAGAGCAGCTAGCGAGGTAGGCAAATAAAGACACGAACCGACTTGCTAGTTGATCCAGTGGCTGTGTTGACGAAGCTAATAATGGTCGAATATTCCAAGACCTAGGCTCCATGTGCCACATTGCTTTGTACAGTAGCAGTACAAGTCAATTCATATACTAGTAATGTAGATATGGAAACAAAATACACAAATCCTAGTGTAGGACTAATACATGGCGCCTCAGACTTGTCCGCTGAAACCACGGTTGTCAGATGATGGTTTTGCCACTTGTTTCTGACCGCTGCTTGCATGGAATTTCTTCTAGTCACCAGGTTCCAGGCTTCCACGATAACTTAAACTCGGATGGTACAGTCAGCTACACCACCCTTTCTCTTTCACATATGTTGGTCAAATACTCCACACCTTTCTCCTCTGAAATATTTTGACCATCAGCAACAATCCAGAAATAAAAACCATTCCTTTACACGGCCTGCATATTCAGAGTCCTACGTGCCAATGTACGCACCACCTGTTGAATCCCATGTTAAACAATCCATTCCCATAGAAAAATCTTCTCCTAACTTGCCGCTGGTACGCACGAAATGCATATTTGCATTTGACTCTTACGTCATTAAAAGAAGATGGCGCTGAGGCAGACGTGAGCCAGTGTCGCGATTAACTCTAATCGAGAGCTGCTGCTGCTGCTCCACCACCGCGCTCTCTGATCCAGGGCAACCCTGCCGGATCATTAGCGCGATTACGGTTGTGTTTAAAATGGTAGGAAGTATATGATTTTTGATAACTTATTTAATAATATAAATGATGAAATTAACTATTATAATTTTAAAAATATATTTTAGAAAAATAAGATAAAAAGTTTATACTTTTTTAAAAAACATATGTTTCTCAGTCACCCGCCGCCGATTATCCTCCCCCATTCCTAATGCCCTGAAATTATAGCCATAGCTCTCACATCTCACAGCCGTCACTGTCTAGCGTCTCCTCCTAAATTGGACCCTCCGCCACTGCGCCTTGCTTATCCGAATGAGGGAGTACCAACAAATCGGCCTGGGCACGAGTCCGTGGAAGGAATGGAGGGGTTAGGTTGGTTCAAGCAAAGGTGGGGAGTCTATTTGTGCTTTCACTATCACACAGCTCGGATTGGCCCGACACATGTGACCTGTCGGTATGTGCTCGGTTCGTGTGACCAAGCGAGACAGGTGTCAGGTGGTGGTGGTACACGGTCGCTGGCGCGAGGCAAGTCGAGCCGGGGTGGAAGAGGTGGGGAAGCCTCAACGTGTGATCTTTCAAAAAATTAAACGAATGCTATGATCAACTGCTGTACAGTGTACACCTGCTTTTCAGATCGTGATGCTTACCATGCACTCGCGAAATGGACGTTCGCCTCTCCGGAAGGTAGAAAATTTACTGGATTTTTTAATAGTAAATAGTTTAATTATTCTAGTTTTTCTTTGAAAAACCTTCAGGCCCTAACAAATAAAACTGGGTTTTAGTTATTCAAGGACACAAACAAATAAGTTAAAAGGTTGATATATTGATTTTAAAAAATATTTCTAGGAATTGTCAACGAGGAAAGCATGCTCACAATAGTCCACTAAAATTAGTATCTACTGTAGAAACTATATATTCAATCCTCCTAATTACATATAATTTTAATGGTGTATGTGCCGATGAGCTTGGGCAACTGCTCAGGGCTGACGGACGTTCAATTCACCAATCTATACGACGTAGACTATCGAAAATGCACCCTATGTGCGTAGATCACATTTGTTCCTAGATTAGTACTCATCTGACCATTATTTGTAAAAGGTGGGAGTACAGTCTAACTTGACGAATAATCCGTTATGTTTTTTCCCTAACACTAAAATGTGTGGTACCCCTTGCTTCGGGCATCATGGCCTATCAATTAGCCCCCCTTTCTGCGTACATAAGAGGGTGGTTCTCTTTCAAGGAACAGTACGTGCTCCCAAACGACTGTTGGCAAGTGGTTCGCGCGTCAGGACCATGTTGAAGAAATGTGCGTGTAAAACCTGTGTACGAGTACGACGCCTCTACGTGACATCTCGGGCTCTAGTTGAGGCATGGGTAAGGGTGTTACATTGGGTGGAACCGTTTTGTTTCAACATGTCAAGCGGTACTTGAAACGTGAGGCATATGTGCTTTATAGCTTCTCCTATGGGTCCATAAGCTGACACGTCCATCTTCTGCTTTGTCTTTATATATCTACATGTGTACAATTTAATGCGGTTTGGTTCACCGCTACGCATTGTCAATTCGGCTTTGAAAGGAGCATTTTTAATTTTTGTGTAATCTAAGGCTAGCTGAAACTGCATATGGTGCTGGTTGAAATAAACAAATGGTCGAAAAAAGCGGTGTTTTGAACCATGGAGGTTCATCAGAGAAAAAAAGCTGCTGTAATTTGAAGAACAAAATCTTGCAAATATACTGTAGAGGAAACGGCAGGAGGTAAGGACAAGCGTCCTTGTAAAAAACAATCCGAGGAGAAATGCTTCTGGCTGATCATGTAAGAGAGACAAGACTGTACTACCAGCAAAATAAGTACTCCAGTAGTAGTAGAACTTGCTATAAAATTCTCTGAGTAACCAGGAGGTTGCAAGTAAAGAGATACTGCACAAGCTAGCCTCCATTTGATCCAACATGCATGTGATGTCAAGGGTGGACTATTTAGACAACATTATCTTGCAACACTAAATGCAGGAAAGGAAAAGCTAATTATAAGAGTTTGGACAAATCTCAACCGAATATATATGGTTGCAAAAAGAGCATGGGGGCTACATGTAAAGCAATGCAATATAGAATGTCAAATGAGGATCATGTCCTAATCTCTGCTCCCTAACTACTCTACTCTCTCAATGCATCGCTTTACGCCAAAATTAAGCTGGTTTTGAGGGATTCAGACCTGTGTTACGGGTATGTGTGCTTTTTGGTCCCCTTTGCCAGCTCTGTAGCCACCCTAGAATATGATTATATGACTCCATGTTGATAGTGAGAAAAGTTTCAGAGACGCTTATCTATGGTGGAACGGCATTGCCCTAGACTTAGGTTGCCGGTTTCGTACAGTCTGGTACCGGTGGATTACATATAGACGCTGTGTGTATCAATTAGGGAGAGATACCCGGCCGGCCTCAACTATAATTAGTTACAATCAATCTCCTATATTTGGTTAGGATCTCCTATTATTACGGCACGGTATCAAATCCCTGATTGACTTACATGGTAAGACATGAAATACAATATTTGTTTTAACATTCCTCCTCAATCTAAACTTCTCAAGTTGAGATTACTCTTGAACATCTCCAATTGTCGTACGAACATTGGTTTTGTGAACCCGTCGGCGACTTGATCCTTTGTAGAGATATACTCGATATCAAGAAGTTTTCTTGTGACCCTTTCTCTCACAAAATGATAATCTACTTCTATATGCTTTGTGCGGGTATGAAAGACCGGATTAGCAGAAAGATACTTTGCTCTAATATTATCACACCATAACTTGGCAGCCCTAGGCGCCTAAATTCCTAATTCATATAATAGAATTTGTATCCACATAATCTCTGCAGTTGCATTTGCTACATCCTTGTATTCTGCTTCTGTGCTTGATCTTGACACAGTGGATTGTTTTCTTGCACTCCACAATATGAGATTGGATCCGAGGAAAACAGCAAACCCTCCAGTAGATCGACGATCATCTAGATCACTTGCCCAATCTGCATTTGAAAAAGCACTAACCAAAAGAGAGTTTGTTTTACTGATACGAAGACCAATCTTCACAGTATTTTTCAAGTACCTTAAGATCCTTTTTACTACCGCCCAGTGAACTGTTGTAGGTGCATGCAAGTACTGACAAACTTTATTCACAGTAAAAGAAATATCTGGTCAAGTCAAAGTCAAATACTGTAATGCTCCAACTACACTTCTATACACCGTAGCATCCTTTGGCCCAAGAGGAGTACCTTCATGTAAGGACAATTTTTCTGACGTGGATAAGGGAGTGCTTACTGGTTTACAATCCATCATGCCTACACACTGCAACACGTCTCTAGTATATTTTTCTTGAGTCAAGAGAATACCATCTTTTATCTTGCTTACTTATATCCCAAGGAAATAATGTAGCTCCCCGAGGTCTTTGAGGGCAAACTCCTTTCTTAAATCCTGCAGCAGACATGTGGTGGCTTCCTGTGTAGAACTGGCAACAATGATATCATCAACGTAGATGAGAACAAATATAGTAACCAGCCCTTTATGATAAAAGAATAGGGATGTGTGAGCCTTCGATGCTTTAAAACCTAGGTCACATAACTTACTGCTCAACCTAGAATACCACACTCTTGGCGCTTGTTTCAAACCATAAAGTGCTTTATCTAACTTGCAAATATAATCTGGAGTTGCTTTACTCTCATACCCAGGTGGTTGACGCATGTACACTTCCTCTTCTAGAAATCCATGAAGAAAGACATTTTGTACATCAAGTTGTCTCAAGCTTCAGCCCCTAGATACAGCAATAGACAAAATTGTTCTGATGGTAGCATGTTTGACAACAGGGCTAAAGGTGTCTTCATAATCAACACCATATCGCTGTTTAAAACCTTTTGCAACTAACCGAGCCTTGTATCTATCAAGACTACCATCTGCTTTCCTCTTTACTTTATATACCCATTTGCAATCAATAATATTAACTCCTTTTCTTGGTGGAACTAAATGCCAAGTTTGGTTCTTAATTAGGGCATCATACTCTGTATCCATGGCTGATTTCCAATCTTTATTATTCATAGCCTCATCTAAAGTCTGAGGTTCACCAGAAGCTGCAAAGAATCCATACCTGACCATCCCATCTGTGTATATCTTGGGTTTGCGAATTCCATCACGAAGACGAGTACGAGGTGGTTCTGGTACTAGTGATTCTGACACTTCAGCGCCCGCCATAGTAGATCCAGGTGCAGAAGAGTCAGACACTGCCGTCACGGTGGGTGCAGCGGCCAATACAGGTGCAGAAGAGTCATACACTGCCGTCACGGTGGGTACAGCGGGTGCAGTGGCCAACTCCCCCTCGCTTGCACCTGGTGGTGTCGTCATGGCGGTTCCCAACTGGCTGGATGGACCGGAATCCCACGCCGTGTCTACTGCGTCACGCAAAGAACCCGAAGGTGATACGTACGGGACAGTAGTGTCTTCGGCTGTTGCCGACGCTAATCCCGGGATAGATTGCCCATCATTTTGTGCCAAATCTTCTTCAGTCCTTGCGCCAGGAGACAAAGTTTCATCCCTATGATGACATGTACTAGAACCAGCAAGGTTAGTGGTATTAGATGAATTAAACACCCGGTCTGCTACATGTTCCGCCCCATGGAAGGATAAAGGAATAAGATCTGATGGTAAGAGATTTATTTCGGCATGTAGACGTGCCCCGGCATTGGCATGTAGCTCGGAAAAGGGAAAAACAGTCTCATCAAAAATCACATCCTATGAGATAAAAACACGACCGGATAAGGGATCAAGGCATTTGTATCCTTTATGGAGATTGCTATAGCCGAGGAAAACACAATGTTTGGAGCGGAATTCAAGCTTGTGCTTATTATAGGGATGCAAATTAGGCCAACATGCGCAGCCAAAGATCCGAAGAGATGCATATTCTGGCGCCTGCTTACACAGGTGCTCTAAAGGGTATCCTGCTGAATAACCGTACTAGGCATACGATTAATGAGGAAGGCAGTTGCAGAAAATGCCTCATCCTAGAATTTTGGGGGCATAGATGCATACGCAAGAAGAGATAGCCCGACTTCGACAATGTGTCGATGTTTACGCTCAACAGCTCCGTTTTGTTGATGGGCATGAGGACAGGAGACATGGTGGACAATTCCAATTTTATCAAAGAAGCTATGTAGTTTTTGATACTCCCCTCCCCAATCTGTTTGCATGGTGAGAATTTTACGATCAAATTGTCTCTCTACCATGGCTTGAAATTCATGGAATTTTTGAAACACTTCACACTTGTATTTAATAAAATAGATCCATGTGAATTTGCTGAAATTATCAATAAAGCTAACATAATACTTGTTTCTTCCAACAATCTAGTGTAGGACCCCAGACATTAGAATGCACCAATTCTAAAGGGAATTTTGAGAAACTATAAGAATTACTATAGGAAAGCTGATGACTTTTGGCCTGTTGACAGGCATCATAAACAGACTCTTTATTCAACTCGAAAGAACAAGAAAGATTATTGTTGCTAACAATTTTTGAAACGACTAGAAAAGCAGGATGACCCAGGCGATTATGCCATCTAGACAAGGACGGCTTCACTACTCCAAACGCCTGCTTTATTGACTGATCTGAAGGAAAAGGATATAGCCCTTGATGGCAGCATCCTTTAAGAATGGTGTTCTTCGTGGCCTGATCCTTAATAAGAAAATAATCAGGATGAAATTCAAGGAAAACAGAGTTATCTTTAGCAAGTTGACGAATGGAAACAAGATTTTTTCTAGCTTTTGGAACATGGAGCACATTATTTAGATGCAAATTCTTGAATTGGGTTGGAACAGTAGTATGACCGATGTGTTTAATCTCCATACCTGCACCACTAGCTGTGTGGATCTGATCATTCCCCTGGTATTTCTCATGGAAGGACAGCTTCTGCAGTTCACTCGTGACATGATCAGTCACCCCCGTATCAGTGTACTAGTTGGTGTCAATGTTGTAGGAGTTCATCGCCGCAGCCACATGACATTCTTTAGGCACGTAGTTCTCGTCGAAGCGATGCCAACACTTGTTGGCTATGCGCCCTACTTTGAGGCACACTTGGCAAAGGGGGCATTCATCCACACCTCCTGGTGTCGGGCGCTGAACCCCGCTGGTGCGCTGCTGGCCACGCCCGTGGATGAATCCACCACGCCCACGCGGACCACCACGTCCACGACCAGGGGCACGATCTCTGTGGGCACGACCATTGTTGAAGTAGTTGCCGTGCCCTCTAGATCCTGAGCGTCCGCTCCTATTGGCGGCATTAACAGAGCCACCCGAGCCATCTTGAAGATCTAACCGTGTCTCAAAGCTGAGAAGTTGTGCATACAACTCAGAGATTGAGAGCGGTTCAGCCCTGACGGTAACAGATGTGACCACCGGGTTGTACTCGGCGTCCAGCCCATTGCAAATATGGGACACCAGCTCCTCATCATCCATTGGTTTGCCCGCAGCTGCCATCTCATATGCATAGCCCTTCATCTTTGCAAAATATTCAGCAATTGACGAGTTACCTTTCCTTGTCGTGGTGAGTGTGAATCTCACGTTCATCGTCCTGGCACGGGTGTGAGCAGAAAACATCCGCTCTATCTCTCCCCATGCCTCCGTCGCCATTTTTACGGCAGCAATCTGTGCCAGCACCTCCTTGCCGACCGAGGAAAGCAGCAGCCCTAGGACCCGCTGGTCGTGAGCAAGCCAATCCTCAAATGCCGAGTTGGGTGCCTTGATGGTCGTACCATCGGCATTCTTTTCTTCAACCTCCTGCATTAGGGGCCACGGCTTTGCCGGTGAGATAGCCCTCCATGCGTGTACCGCGTATGGCTGCAAGCACCTGTGCTCGCCATAGCGCATGGTTTGTCCTTGATAGCTTCTCGGTGATCTGTGTACCGAAGAGAGAATGAGATGCGCTTGAACTTGACGCCATGGAGACCTAGGGCTCTGATACCATGAGAAAAGTTTCAGAGGTGCTTATCTATGGTGGAACGGCGTTGCTCTAGACTTAGGTCGTCGGCTTCGTGTTTATCTTTCTAAGTACCAAACAGCCTGGTACCGGTGTCTTACATATAGACGTCGTGTGTAACAATCAGGGAGAGATACCCAGCCGGCCTCAACTATAATTAGTTACAATCAATCTCCTATATTTGGTTAGGATCTCCTATTATCACGGCACGGTATCAAATCTCTGATTGACTTACATAGCAAGATATGAAATACAATATTTGTTTTAACAGATAGCTTATTTAAGCTTGGATCACAAAATGTTCTGTATTTGCAGAGAAGTGATTTGATTGAGTGGTGAAGCAGCAAAAGAATATATGTTCCCTTCTGGAGAAATGCAACATAAACTAATCTGTTGTCATTTTCTCTTTTGTCATAGTCACCTTTTGCTTTACCTCGCAGGAGTGTTCAAAATTTCAGAGCGCGACAGAAACAAATTTGGAACTAAATCACATGGACCCAGACAAATTGGGCACTGTTAGTACGTTTGAAATGCGGCGAAAAATTGCCAATGAGATGAACAGGTGATCAATTGGATCAAGGTCACGTTGACTGCATTTGAAGATATTGAGTAGCCTGTTGCGCTTGTTTAGTCGAGCAGCAGCAGCAATTGGAAATGCGTCATATGAAGCCGATGGCAACGTCGAGCAACTGCACAGTGTTTTTTTAATCTGCACACTAACATCGGCGTCACGCTTAGAAAATCTGCAGACAAAACCCACAGTGCAATCGGCAAGAAGTGCAACGAGGTGAGACGTGACGACGGCGACTGGCACATGCTCAGTGACGAGATCAGCAGCAGCAGATTAACAGATAACACGGCCGCTAAATTCAAAGACCAGTCGTCTTCCTGAACAGGATTTGGACACTATACGAGCGTATCATCTGGATTAGTTAGTTCTTGCGTGAGCGTGACATACGCACGAACTGGGGCAGAGAGCCAGAGATGCAGATATTGGAAATTAAGCCTGGATGGCCGGATCCATGTATGTATACATGCTTCGTCTCCAAGCGTTGTTGCTTGCATTATTCACTCTTTACAAGCGCCAAAGGCGCTAAAGCTAGCAGAGAAGGATCGAGAAAAGGCGACCAATCCTTCAGAATGTTCGTTTCATGTCCGCTCAAGCAAACGCCCCCTAACGACGTCTTTGGCGTAAATTATTGCCAAATTGCAGCAACCGTCTTACTACGAATCGCCCCAAAAAGGCATGCAAAGCTCAATGCGGGTAGTGCAGCAGCCCAATGGCCGTCGGTATCATCGTGTTCGTTGTGATTTCCCTTGGGTGGCAATGAATGGCATTGTGGTTGTGCGGGTTGGGGCACCGTCTAATGATCCATGTCTCCATGTTCTTCCAGGTGGCGAGCTCGCGAAGCAGGTCAAGGACTGCATCGAGTAGGGACCTGAAACTTTTGTGGCCAGCCACCGGTGGGGCGTCTGCTTCCATTCAACTTTTGTGCACAGCCACAAGTTTGTTTTTTAAGGAGAAAATAAATTGGTAAAGTAAAAGATGTTTTTAATTATTTTTCGCTCGAGTTCGTGTGAAGCTACTTGTGCACGGGCTGAGATGAGATGCCCCCTCCCAAAATTATTAAAATCCACTTAGAGTTTTGGTAAATGTTTTAGGTTTGTCAAATAAACCCGAGCCTTTTTTTTCAGCTTATTCTTGTATATTTCCCATGGTGAGAATAGTACGAAAGAACCCATTGTTGTTGTTTTTCTCTCTTTTGCTTAAGTTCACGTAAAAAACTAAAGGTTGGAGTTTCGTCCCTATACATAAACTACTGAGGGGTGCCATAGCTTCGTTGAGCTTCGCTGTTACTATTTCTGATTAAAGGTTAAACTTAGGGATTATTCGAAACTATAACGTAAAATTATATTATATTTATAATATAGAAAATCTTATATTGATTTATCATGTTACCGCTAGTATTAGCATAGCGATCCTAACACTGGTACCTGTTTTGCGGTTCTAGAGGGAACGGCTTGCTGTTTTCCTATTGCACACCCCTCGACACCATTGGTATAGTGGCATATGGACGAGATGTGACATTGACAATACAAGTTGTTAGCCACATAGAATAACTCTAGAAATAGTTCTTGGACCACAACTTTACTTTACAGTCATTTACAAACAAATCTACTCAAGAGGAGCCACTTTACGTCCATCCATAACTGCGAGCATAGTTGTTTAAATAGTTTGGCTAAAACTACTGTAGAACATGCATGCTTTACCCAAATGCTGCAAAGTTCAGCTACCTGTCAATAATGAAGACTTACTACAAGACATTTTTAAATCAAAACTAGGGTAACCATTTGTCAGCTAGAAGGGTTCTAGACCAAGTCACAAGCTGGTCCTAGACTTTATGTACTAAGAATCCTACGAGCACCACTTCTCATGCCTACTTCGGTGATTCCACAACTCCTGACAAATTAGCAATCGTGGCCCCCACTAGTTACTTAGCCATAGACATCTTATACCATCCACATGGTCTCATTGTAGTATGCTTAGTACAATTCCCAAGAAAATTATCCTTATAGGTGAATATAAAGTCTTGCCACACAGGCGACCACCTCACCATGGTTTCCTTTAAAAATAGCCGTCTTTTATTGAGCAAACCACCAACATATTGTGTCGGATTTTTAAAATAGTTCACAACCAAATTTTTCAATATGTTCAATTTATCACAAAAAACATCTAATTATTTTAGAAGAACAAGTTTTTTAATTATTAAATATAATAACTGGAGGTCTTGGTACAAGTGGTATGAGACTTAGATAATAAAACATGGTCAGGGCAATAAAATTTCAAAAGAAAGAATATCATACAATAGGTCGGCCAAACAAATTAGTGACAATTAGCGGCCTTTACGTGTGCCTAATTATGCACTTTGTAAATATTTAATTTTATAAAGTACAATCAATATGATTGAGGGAGTGATTTGTCTTACTTTAGGTCGACATGAAATTCTTCATAGTCCGTGTCTAAGAAATTTCCTTCGGTGAACTATGCGTCAAATGAGAGATATTCAAATAAAACCCTAAAAACAAAATATTATTATTAATAAATGATAGTATCATTGGATAGAACTTACTTTTTAAAAAAATATTAAAGTGATTCAATCGGACCTACGGTTGAGGAGATATGAATTTTTGAAGTTAAAATTAATTTGTAGATAAGGAAAAATGATTTATAAAAACTAGAAAGGATATTCTCCCTGAGACTATTCTCTCTGAGCTGATAGGTAGGGCCACTATCGGTGATAGGGAGTGGTCTTGAGCCTATGGCTCATGGTGGACTCGGTTCACCGAGGAGGAAAAAGATGAGGGCCGGTGGACTTCGGCCGGTTGTGCCAACTAGACTAACATGGCATGAGGATGACATGTGGCCGTACCTTATTAGCTAAGGTGGGCCTAAGCTATCAACTACTAAGGGGGAGTCGACTTCTTCTTCCTCCATTCGGCCGAGTGGGCACTAAGAGGAGCATCAAAGATAGGTTCAATAGGGAGGTGACGGCCAGCAAGCTTCCTGCTGCCGCATGTGGATGGCGGCGGTCTAGGCGGTGTCACGTACTCCACTGAGCGATGGCTTTGGATGAAGAAGGGGAGGGAGAAAGGAGAGAGCGTGTGAGGTTGTGTGGGTCGCTGGGGCTTTTATAGGTGAGGAGGGCGGTGAGGTGGTGGCATGTGGGATATGGTGAGGCAGTGCATGGTGGGCTAGTAAGTGCGGCAAGAGACATGACTAGACTTGGGGACATAGGACTGGGTGATGGCAGAGGTATGGTGCAGGGCGGATTCGGGACGTTGACAATGGAATTCACAGTGGTGGGGCCAAAATTAGCGTGGCGTTGCGCAGGGCAGAGCACTCGATGATGGGATTCATGGCAGTGGGGCCATGGCGCACGGGCGCGAATGCGGGTGGTCGGCTTGGCATTTCGTCGATTACGTGCTATGCATGCACGTGAGGCAAAGGGGGATGTGATGACCATGTGCGCGAGGTGGAGCGAGCGGTTGTGCCATTGCTGAGTGGCTGACCAATGGGGCCCGTGGGAAGTTATGTGGTTAGCGAGCATGCAGACGTAGTAGTGTGGACACGTGTGGGAGGGTGTTGGCTGACGGGCCGTGGCCCGCCGGGGAAGTGGGGGAGAGAGGGAGGCGATAGTCGTGGGCCGGCTCATGTGTGGCCTAGAAGGGGAAGGAAGATGAGGGAGAGAGGGACAAAGATGCTAGGCTGATGCGGTAAGGAGATGGACAGGCGGAAAGAAGGAAAGAAGGAAAGAGGGAGGGTAAGGAGAAAAGGGTTGGGCCGAGGGTGAAATGGAGACCCAGAGAAAAGTTTTTCCTTTTTTTCTTTTCGTAGGGATTTTAGATTAGGATTTTAAGAGAAATTAGAAGGGTTTTGAATTCATACTTTGTATACGGTCTCAATAGAATTTTGGTGATTTCAAGAGAAGGTATAAAATGGGTGTTCGAAACATTAGAAGGGATATTTGGATTCCAATTCAATATTTGAGCTCACAAAAAAATCTAATAATGTCAAAGAAAATGGCTTCAAGATCAGGACTTGTATATTTTGGTAATATATTTGATTTTGTGGAAAGAAAAGAGAGAGGGAGTTTCAAAGGGTTTTGGATAAGATTGTAGAGATATTTGAATTTTAAAATTTGAGCCTTGGAATTTGAATCTTGAGATTTGCTTAGAAGGAAAATTTTAGATTAGAATTTTTTAGTATCATGAGGTGGGATTTAATTGAGATCTTTGTTACTAGGACCTAGGTACGGAACCAAAATTTTAAAACTACTATTTTTATTAAAATAGTTTTTAAAAGCTAAGCTAAAACCGAGGTGTTATAGTAGGACCTACCATAACATATTTTATTCTCTTCCTACATGTAAGAAAGCTATGTCCTAGTAGCAACTCTTTACAACTCTCACAATGTATGCTACCTGGTAACAAGGTCCAAGTTTATGCTTACTACTTGCTTTTCCACCACATTGTGGATGTGCTAATAAGATGACAAGCTATAAGAGTTGTCATGTCAGATTTATGGTGAGTTGGAGGAGAGAAGAGAGGTGAGAGCTATAAGAGTTGTCACATTAGATTATGGTGCACATTTGTAGTCGGCTATAGCACTAACTTCTAGGAGTTATGTAAGAGAACCAGGTGAACCTACGTATTAATGGTTTAACATGTATCTATAGCTAACTATTGTATGAATAGATTGACTATAAATGATATAGCAATTTTTATACCCGAGGGTGGCTATGTATGTGACTATGAGCGTAGCCACTGCAATGCTGGCGCATGTGATACATAGAGGGTGTAACGCCCCAAGTTTTTTGGCCATTAAAAACTATTTTAATAAAAACCCTAATTTAGAAAACTTGGTTCTTTGTGTGTGAAGAACATAAGAGCCAAGATCTCAATTAGATCCCTTCTTGCGACCAAAAAATTCTAGATAAAAAATTCCTATCCAAATTTAAATCTTGGAATTCGAGTTTTGCAATTTGAATTCTCTCTCCAAGGTCGTTGATATCTCCTTGTATCCATTTCCATGTCCATCTTTCCTTCCAAAATTCAATTAAAAGAACTCTTCTAAATACTAGGACCAAATTTCAAGTTTTGGAATTCAAATCCTCCTTGGAACTTCCCTCTCTTTTCCTTCCTAATCCTTTGCCAAAATTCCTTCAAATTCCACCAATTCAAAAAAATCCAAGTCTTGGTCTTGAAGCATGTCTTTGAAATCCTTAGAATTTTTGTGAGCTCAAATATCAAATTTGGATTCAAATATCCCTTCAAATATTCCAAATATACCTTGAATCAAAATTTGTGGAAAAATCTCAAAGTTCCCTATTCACTTCGGGCCATCTATCTCCTTTCCCTAACCAGCCTAGCCTCATCCCTCTTATTTTCTCCCCAGCCATGCCAGCGCACCCTGTGGCTTTCCTATACTGCAACCCGTACTAACTGGCCTAGTCTTCCTTCCCCCTCCGCATTGCCGAGCTGGCCCAAGGCACGCGCACGTGCATCCCCTCACGCAGCCGCCTGACGACCACCGAGCAAATGCTCGCTCTCCTTCTCTTTTCTTGGGCCCGTCTATCATCCATGGCTTGCCCACTGCACTCTCTCACGCGTGTCTCTGCATGGCCATCATCTTCTTCCCCTCTTCTCTCTCTATGCCAGCCATGTGCTCGACAAAATTTGCACATGAAGAATGTTGCTCTGTCATCATCTTGTTCCATCATTGCTTCCTTTCTCCCTACCATTGGATTCCCCAACCTCCATCCAATTAATTGATGTTGTTCTCTCCTCCGCGCTAGCCATGCCACGTCTTCTCTACATCCAGCTGCCCCTACCAAAATGTCTTGTCATCACCAAAATGTCTTCCTTTACCATATCTTTATAGTACCTCGTTGTCTTGCACTGCTGCATGCCAATAAAAGGCCATGACCCCCTCTCATTTTTACCTGTTCCTCACATGCTCTAATCTGCTAGCTCACCGTACTCGACACATCGTGGATCAAGATCAAGCTTAAAGTAGTGCACACGGCCATCACAATTTTTCCCCTTTTCGATTACCAAGCCAGCCCTTTCGCCACTCGTATGGTCACTGGTGGCAAAATACCACCGCCAAACCTGAGCTCCTTCATCGCTTGTTGTTGGCCACTTCTTATACCCCTAGCCCTAATCCGAGCCACTCGTTGGAATCCCCTTCCTCTACTTGTTCTTCCTTTGGCCAATGCCGGCATCTTGTCCCAATCAAGCGCCACCACCTCTCAGCCACCGTGAGCCATCAATCTTCTAGCTAGTCTCCTCCTCCCTAGGTCAAATTCGACATGGCGTCACGTGGCTATCATGTCATCAATGTGGGCCACCCTTGCTAACAGGGATCATCCTTGGAGGTCAAGGCCACCATGACCCGCCTGATGAGGCCCACTCAGTCTAAAAGGCCTAAGCTACCAATGCTTCATTAGTAGGCTAAATCCCTTGAAGCGACCCACTACCCTGAAGTCTATTACCCTCCTCCTCCTCTAGACCGGCCTTAGTCTCCCTTGGGCCAAGCAAATTAGCCAACCCAATAGTCCAAGTCCACTAGCTTCTCCCTTTCCTCACCGTAGACCCGGTCCATTGGGAACCGTCCTCTCCTCTCTCACTTACTAGTGGACCCTACCTATGAGTAAGTGCTAACATTAAAATTTGGTAAGCCTGCAAAGATATTCGGTTAAGTATCAAAGGGTCTATTGGCTTATGGAAAGAGGTCGATTGATAGATAGAGGGCCGATTGGTTTATGGAAAGAGCTCGATTGATATAAGGAAAGAGTTGATCGGACAGATAAAGATAGATTCAGTTCAATTGATAGGTAGAAGATTATCCAGATGAGATTGAATCTAGAAAGGAATCGTGGAAACCATGGTAGAGTGATTTTATATCTATAAGATATCTCTTGGAATTAGGCAAGTATAGTTAATTTTGTTAACTTCTTAAAGATAGTTTTCTTTTATGTTTAGAAAATAATGTTCGAATGTTGTTTCTAACCATCTTGGACTGATGTAATCTTGAGGTATATATACAAACCCGCAGTGACCTTGTAAGATATCTCTCGATCAATATAACTTTGACACATCACCATCCTATTTTTTCTAGGTTTTGACTCTCGACATATGGCTACATTGGTTAGGTCCGATCTCTGGTAAAAGTGTAAGTCCCGCCATTATCCTATTATATCTACTATGTCTATTGTTATATTGGTTGAGTCTGACCTCTTAATTCGATTAGATATATTACATCATATTTGTATGAGATCTATCTGCTTATCGAGCTTCTTTTATCATCATCGGTTTTATGCTATATTGGTTAGGTTCGACTTTTTAGACTATTGATAATAAATTGAGCCTAAGTCAATGGGTTTTTATGCGATGTTTCATTAGAGTAGGCAACCGATGAGTTATCTTCGCACTAAGTTTTAAGCTTAACGTATTGGATTATTAGATCGGTCTACTAGTGATCGATCTGACTTTATTAGATCCAACATTATACTGTCTTAGTTAGATCTGATTTATCAAGATTGTTTTTAATAGGGCTAACATCGTGATATAGTATGTTTCATTTCTCCCATCGGCTCAGTTAGCCGATGAGTTTATTTGCTTATATCATGTTTATATGCCTGCATCGTACTCACAGTTGGTTTATACTATCAGCACAATTGATCTAGTTTCTACCGTTCTATTACTATTAGCTTCAGCCTTATACTGTTTCAGTTCGATCCGATCTATCAAGGCTGATTTTAACAGTATGATCATCAATGGTTACTAGCACTCGTCTCTTTAGAAAACCGGATTTTGCTTTTGATTGCTTATCATATGTTTTATTTAGACCATCATCGGTTCTATAGCCGGTGTATCTACAATTTTATCTCTTGCTATTTGCGTATACCATCATCAGTTTTCTAGCCGATGTATAAGTGCTTCAACTCCTATCGTCAACTAGCTAATAGCAGGAGTTTGTATCAGTCTATCGGCTGAATGGCTCGTCCATTTAATTCTTTCTATCTTCTTATCAATTGTAAGGTCAAATTGATCAGCACGCTCACAAATCTCAAATTAAGGATCAACATTAGAGCTAAGTAGATCTCCCAGGCCTTTGCGTGTTTAGACGTATTAGACCGAGCATCTATCGGCGAACACTTTTTTCAATTTCAATAAACCATTTTCTTTATTTTATAAAATTCTTTAAACTTCCAAAAATCATATTTCTTTATCCATAACTTGGATCCACCCATTCAATTCTTCAAATTCAAAATTGACATCTATTTAATGCCACTATTAATTATTAATAATAGTATTTTGTTGTTTTTTTCTCTTTTGCACATAGTCGAGGCCAATAGAATTTTTTTTGGGTAAGGAATTTTGAAGAGCTCGAAGACGAAGGTAGAATCAAGTTTTGACATATTGTTTCTAGTTTATAAAATATTTTATTTTCAAAATTATATGTCTAGCATGCATGATAAATTTGACAAGTCTTGGTTCATGCAATGAACCAATGGAGCTAGCTATTTGTTGTATTATATCTATATAGATTGTTGATGACCCATACTCTTGGTACTCCACCTTCAACAACCATGCTCCTCAAGCATGAGTTTCAAAGGCTATTTTTTCTTTAACTCGTGTTGTTTGTCAATAAAAGGGAAAGTGTATTTTTAATCTAGCACGGAATCGACACTAGGTGTCGGCATAGTTTAGCAAGACAGATGCGGTTGTGAAAAGTCACGATGCAAAGTGAGACGCTTTGTGTTCGCATACATCCCATTGTGAAAACCGGCATTGCAAAGTGAGACACTTTGTATTCGCTTTGGAAACCTCTAGCTGAGATGATAGACTATAGAGGATCCATGGTTATCATTGAGACAACAACAATGTGACATCGTGACGATGCACTCATAAAACCCTAGATATGAGATATACTTGATCGTGATGACCCGGCATAAGTCTAAGATAGACGTATGCAAAAGGAAATTTAAGTTACATTAAGTTAGATGCTTGAGTGAAAGCAATGGACTTTGGTTGTAGGTGGCTCTTAGAGCTAAGTTTGGTGATAAAGATGGCTGTTGTAGATGATGAAAGTAAAAAAGAAACTAATAGATGAATAGAGAGAAGCTGCCTTGCAAGGACGTTGTGGAGGTTTGAGCTTCACTATTAAAGTTAATGAATTAAAATTTACTTGACCTATAAAGCAAGTCGTGGATCAAATCAAGACAAGCGTCTCTTTCCAACCAAAAAATACTTTAAAAATATTTATAAAATAAACCATAGTGTTTATTTGAAAACTATATATGCATATTTATTGTGGATTGCTCAGTATGTAAATAGTCGATCATTGTTTTTTTATCTCTCTAGGAGAGATGAAATTTAAAATTAAGGTTTGTTTCCTAGTTCAAGCAGTTGATTATGGATTGTGTTTAGTTGTGCTAACTTTCACTGCTGCTTCTCTATTTGTCAGTTGTTGTAAATATGTGATCTCATAATCAGTATATTACAATGATACATCTCGTGACCGCATATACTATTAGTTTTTTACTGATATCGGCATTACGTTGCTACGGGAGATCGGTTTATATCAGATTTTAGATGATGTTAGGACAGGGTGTCATGGGGTGCGCCCCGTGAGACCTTTACTGCCCAAAAATGGCGCTCCTGTGCACTGTGCACATTGCACTCGGTGCAGTGGGTGAA
This sequence comes from Oryza coarctata, assembly GCA_030770085.1. Taxonomy (NCBI): domain Eukaryota; kingdom Viridiplantae; phylum Streptophyta; class Magnoliopsida; order Poales; family Poaceae; genus Oryza; species Oryza coarctata. The sequence continues at coordinate 12,537,833 of CM061468.1, forward strand.
GGACGCTGGCTGCTCCGGTGCTGTGCAAACCTATGAAAGGAGCAGGTCAGGTACTCCGATTCGGACGGACCACGCTGCGGAAATAGACTTGGCTATCAATGGAGGAAGGGATCGGATCAGCTTTGGCCAGGTTGTGGGCGACCGGCGTCCTGATTGATTGGTACGTACGACAGGTCGGTGGTAGTAACATCGGCCGAGGCAGTGGAAGTTGTAAAGCGCGGGGAGAGATAATCAGATGATCAGCGTGGCACTGGCACGTACCCTTTTTACGTGTGCCAACTGCAAGCTAGTTAGGATGAGCGTGAAACGCCCGCGCTTCTCCTCGATCCACTTTTGCTGGAACCTGGAAGGGAGCAGCAGCCAGCAGCGAGAGACTTGAAAAGAGAAAACGAACCATGGACAGAGCCGACGGAATAAGCAAAGCAGATTAATTCCAAGCATGGGCCATAAACAACACATATAGTAGTACACGCTAATGGCTACGAGTATCTACTGGCTATGGCGCAGCCGCGCAGGTCCGGTGCACATATTCTCCTCTCCTGTTCTTTGGACTGACTTGGCTGCATCGCTCGGGACAAAACAGCATACTCAACTGGTCACCATTCACCAGAATTATCCCTCCAATATCCAATTCCAAACCTGAGGAGCAAGTCCAATCGATTTTGATATAATCAGTATATTCCTCACTCTTAATGCCTGCTCTGACAGTAGGCTACGTGACAAGCTCGGATTAAGCTATCCAGTTTTAGGACAGAGCCACTGACTGACCGGCAATTAGCTGATTAATAGCAAAATTTTGGTCAAGCCTGGCGATCAGTTAGTTTTCCTGGGAATTGGGATCCATGGGCGACAAGGAGAAGCCGTCGTTTCTGCGGCTGGTCCGCTACGCCGACGCGTTCGACCGGTGCCTGATGGCTCTGGGCGCGCTGGGGAGCTTCGGCGATGGCATGATGCAGCCGTTGTCAATGCTGGTGCTCGGCGACATCGTCAACAGCTACGGCCGCGCCGGAGGCACCGGGAGCACCTTCAGCTCCGGCGCCGTCGACAAGGTGAACTGCCATTCAGTTACGTCCCCGTGACCCCGTGCAACTCCATAACTGAATTTTACTCTTGCCTGCCACGCAATTGCAGTTTGCGCTTCGGTTGCTATACGTGGCAGTTGCAGTGGGTGCCTGCTCCTTCCTAGGTAACCAACTTTGAATGAAACCATCAGTGATCACTGATCAGGAGTAGCGATTGATCGATGAAAATTTTCTTTGAAACGATCATGGTGAACATTTATGTTGGTGATCAATCAGAGGGACTGTGCTGGACCAGAACGGCGGAGCGGCAGCCGTCGAGGATGAAGAGGGTGTACCTTGAGGCCGTCCTGCGCCAGGAGGTGGCGTTCTTCGACCCCGCCGCGCCCTCCTCTCCGTCGTAGGCCCAGGGCACCACGTTCCGTGTCATCTCCACCGTCTCCAACGACGCCGACGTCATCCAGGACTTCCTCGGCGAGAAGCTCCCCATGGTCCTGGCCAACTCGACGCTCTTCTTCGGCGCGCTGGCCGTGGCGTTCGTGTTCGCGTGGCGGCTGGCGCTGGCGGGCCTCCCGTTCACGCTCCTCCTCTTCGTCGTCCCCAGCGGGCCATGCGGCGGCCGGGGAGGAGCGCGCGGCGTACGAGGAGGCCAGCGGGGTCGCCGAGCAGGTGGTGTCGTCCATCCGGACGGTGGCGTCGTACACCGCGGAGCGGCGGACGCTGGAGCGGTTCCGCCGCGCGCTGGCGCGGAGCGCGGCGTTCGGCATCAGGCAGGGGCTCATCAAGGGCGCCGTGATCGGCAGCATGGGCGTCATCTACGACGTCTGGTCCTTCATGTCTTGACTCGGCAGCCTCCTCGTCATCCACCTGCACGCCCAGGGAGGCCACGTCTCCGTCGCCTCCATCTGCATCGTCTTGGCGCGAATGTAAGCATTCAAATTGAAACTTGCCCCATTCAAATTGAAACATACCCTCTCCTTCGAAAAAGGTGGCATTTTTACGGCAACTGTGATCAGTTTGTGCTGATGATGCTAATCTCAGGTCGATCATGATAGCTCCCCTGAACCCCATGATTGCGCCGGAACCCGGCGAGAACACGTAGACGCATGGAAGGTTTGTTTAGTTCCAGTGCAGATTGGTCGGCTTTTCTCCATGGCTCAAGGTACACGCATCGGGAGCCGTGGGTTCACGTTGGCTTCGGCGTGACTGTGCCAGTGTGGACGTGCAAGTCAATTTAACATTGTAATTGACAAGAATGTGAGACAAACAAGTCAGTCAGACGATGGGCCGATACGAGCCCTCACTATCGGCTGGCTGCTAATAGGATTGAGTTATTCATCGGCCGCATTCGGATGCCTCCTGCTATCGGCTGGTCACCGATAAAAATCAGGACGCGCTTCTATCAGCTGGGGAGCCGATGCGGGCGTAGGTGGATGTCGACGAAGGATACGACATCTTCGGGTGTAGCGGACACGAGGCCCTGATCCATCGGCCGTAAAGCCAATGGAGGCATAGTATGGAGATGGCAGCACGAGATCCGTCGCCCGCCGTGACGACGCCACTGGCACTGAATCTCGAAGATTAGACTTAACCGAGACAGTACGAGAACAAGGCCAACAACAACAGGACGGTAGATGCGGGATCAAACGTGCTGAAGCAAGGGCGAAGCGAACCCATCGACTAGCTGAGCCAATGAGAGGTCGTCTCTCTAAAGACATGCGTGCATCGGTTGGAAAGCCGACGCGCTTGGCATTACGCTCAAAGGAAAGTCTCTGCAGACCTAGTGCGTATCGACCGAGGAGCTGATACGCTGGGCGTGATGCTCAACGTATAGATAACTCATCGGCTAGCACTCTGATGAAACGCCGTACTGAGACCTATAAGCCTAAAGCTCATTCTACCGTCGACAGCCTTGTAGGTCGAATCTAATCGATACAGAGCACGAGACCAACGACGGCGGAGAGAGCTTAATAGACCGATAGATCATGCGCGAACATAATGCAATACATCCTATCGGCCTAAGAGGTCGAATCTAACCGATGCAGCCTTAGACAGAATGAGACATATCGAGATAATGTCGAGACTTACCTCTTCGTCAGAGATTGGGCCTAACCGATACAGTCTCGCGTCGAGAGCTAGAGTCTACCGATAAAAGACTAAATAAACTAGGGTGACGATGTGCTAAGTTTGTATTGATCAAAGGATTGATCATTATATATTTATATCTTAGGTTTACAAAGTCCGACGTATTTACAACATCCATCGGACATTATTTCTTAATAAAGATAAAGAAAAATATCTCTAAGTTAACTAAGTAAATCTTTCTATCCATATAAAATAGGATAGATTACCTGCCGTAAACCATATCTTCTCCTAAAACTCGATTTTATCCGGATAATCTTTTATTTTGGGACTGAGTTTGCTTCAATCCGATCGGCTTATTTCTTGTAGCAATCGGATACTTCACGTCGATCATCTTTTTAATCTATCGTTGGATTTTTAAATTTTAACGTTAACACTCCCGTACTTCATCGACGCGATGGCGGCGGCGGCACGGATGCAGGAAATGATCGAGATGCTCCCGCTTCTCGAAGCGGCGGGGAAGAAGGACGCCACGGTGGAGAAGATCAGGGGCGAAATCGTGTTTAAATACGTGCACTTCTCGTACCCGTCGAGGCCGGACACACGGGTGCTCAACGGCTTCAACCTGACCATCTCGGAGGGCGACACCGTCAGCCTTATCGGCTGTAGTGGGTCGGGGAAGTCCACCGTGATCTCGCTGCTGCAGAGGGGGTGATATTGTTGGATGGCCATGGCATTGACACGCTCAATGTGGAGTGGCTTCGGAGCCAGATAGGCCTAGTAAGCCAAGAATCTGTACTGTTTGCTACCTCCATTAGAGAGAACATACTGTTCGGCAACGAGACGGCCTCTCTGAAGCAAATCGTCGCCGCGGCGAAGATGGCCAATGCCCACGAGTTCATCGTCAAGTTGCGTCATGGATACGAAACACATGTACGCGACAGCTACAATTTGCAATGCTAGCTAGTACAATGCAACGCTCTGAATTAGTACATGGTGTTTCTTCTCCGGCGCAGGTCAGGCAGTTCGGGACGCAGCTGTCGGGAGGGCACATGCAACGGATCGCCATTTCTCGAGCGCTCGTCCGGGACCCAAAGATCCTGCTGCTGGACGAGGCGACGAGCGCGCTTGACGCTGCGTCGGAGCGGACGGTGCAGGACGCGCTGGACCGGGCGTCAGTGGGCCGGACGACCATCATCGTGGCGCACCGCCTCTTGACGCTTCGCAAGGCGGACGTGATCGCGGTGCTCGACGCCTGCCGCGTCGTCGAGTCCGGCACCCACGACGAGCTCGTCTGCACGGACGGGGGCGAAGGCGGCGTCTACGCCAGGATAGTGCACCTGCAGAAGGCGCTACCCGTGGTGGCGAGGGAGGAGCGCAACCGCGCCGTGGATGTGGTGGAGAGCGAGATGGTGTCGTTCTGCAGCGTGGAGATTATGTCGGCCGCCAGCGCCAGAGACCACCGTCCCAGCCCGGCGCCATCGTTCCGGTCGGTCGAACACTCGACGGAGCTGGGAAGCAAGCTCGTGGAGCCCCGTGTGGCGCGCTCGAGGAAGCCTTCCAAGCTTCGCCTGCTGAAGATGAACCGGCCGGGGTGGAAACAGGCGCTCCTCGGGTGCATTGGCGCCGTCGTCTTCGGCGCAGTGCTGCCTCTGTACTCGTACAGCCTAGGCTCGCTGCCGGAGGTGCATTTCCTCGCCGACGATGGCCTGATCCGTTCCAAGACAAGGTTGCAAATTCTACCAAGGTCTACATGTTCATTAATGCTTGCTGAATGCTGATACAAGAACAGGCGTCATTGACGTCTCTCTTTAACTCTGGACAGGTTGTACTCCCTCATCTTCCTTGTCATCACCGTCATCTCCATCACGGCGAGCATCGTGCAGCATACAACTTCGCCGTTACGAGCGAGCGCCTGACGGAGCGTGTCCGGGGCCAGATGCTCGCCAAGATCCTATCGTTCGAGGTCGGGTGGTTCGACGAGGACGAGAACTCGAGCGCCGCGGTGTGCACGCGGCTGGCGACGCAAGCGAGCAAGGTCCGCTCCCTCGTCGGTGACCGCATGTGCCTGCTGGTCCAGGCGGGCGCCACGGCGTCGCTGGGCTTCTCGCTCGCGCTCGCCGTGTCGTGGCGGCTCGCGACGGTGATGGTGGCCATGCAGCCGATCATCATCGCGAGCTTCTACTTAAAGAAGGTGCTCATGACGGCCATGTCCAAGAAGGCCAAGAATGCGTAGGTGCAGGGGAGCCAGCTCGCCAGAGAGGCCGTCGTGAACTACCGGACGATCACCGCGTTCTCGTCGCAGCGGCGGATGCTCCGTCTGTACGAGGCCGCGCAACAAGGCCCCAGGAAGGACAACTTGACGCACTCGTCGATCTCCGGCTTCTGCATGTGCCTGTGCCAGTTCAGCAACACCGGCAGCATGGCGCTTGCTCTCTGGTACGGAGGCAAGCTCATGGCCAAGGGGCTCATTACTCCCACGCACTTGTTCCAGGTGTTGTTCAAGCTCATGACCATGGGACGGGTCATCGCCGATGCCAGGAGCTTGACGTCGGACTTGGCGCAAGGGGGCGACGCTATGCGTTCCGTCCTTGACACGATTGACCGTGAACCAACGATCAAGGACGACGACGACGACAATGAGAGGAAGAAGAAGAAGAAGAAGCAGGAGATAAAAGGCACCATCGAGTTCAAGAACGTGCACTTCTGCTACCCGACGCGTCCGGAGGTGGCCGTGCTCGCCGGGTTCAGCCTCGAGATCGGAGCGGGCAAGACGGTGGCGCTCGTCGGGCCGAGCGGCTCCGGCAAGTCGACGGTGATCGGGCTGATCGAGCGGTTCTACGACGTGCAGAGGGGCTCCGTCCTGATCGAGGGCAAGGACATCAGGAGCCACAGCCTTGCGCGCCTCCGGTCGAACGTCGCGCTCGTCAGCAAGGAGCCGGTGCTCTTCTCCGGCACGATACGCGACAACATCGCGTACGGCGACGAGCACGCCACCGAGGACGAGGTGGCGCGCGCCGCCGCGCTCGCCGACGCCCACTAGTTCATCAGCGCGATGGAGCGCGGCTACGACACGCGCGTCGGGGAGCGCGGCGAGCAGCTGTCCGGCGGGCAGAGGCAGCGGATCGCGCTGGCCCGCGCGGTGCTGAAGGACGCGAGGATCCTGCTGCTGGACGAGGCGACGAGCGCGCTGAACGCCGCGTCGGAGAGGCTGGTGCATGATGCAGGGGAGGGCGTGCGTCGTCGTGGCGCACCGCCTGTTGACGGTGGAGAAGTCCGACACGATCGCCGTGGCGAAGGACGGGAGGGTGGCGGAGAGAGGGAGGCACCACGAGCTCCTCGCCGTCGGCCACGCCGGGATGTTCTACAACCTGATCAAACTCCAACACGGCAGATCACCGTGCCTTAATCCCATGTGAAATACGCGTTGCATATTGGAACGCGATATCCTCACAGATGAGGAGCTAAAGAGTTAAGAGGCATTTGGATTTGGTAGAGCAATGGCACGGTTGAATGGATCAAAAAAAGCAAAATTCATACATGGATGATCCAGTGTATATAGCTTGTCAAAGAAAAAGATGATCAGGAAACTGGAATATGAGTAGCAGAGTGGGAATATAGTAAAAGAAACAAAACACTAAATAAAACTGATCACTAAATAAATCTGAATTAACAGCTTAGATCTCATACAGACCTGCTAATTATTATCATCGAATTTAATTCAATAAAATACTATTTGAAGAGTCCAGGTTGGTTATGACTATATATTTATTAACTCCGAATTTCAGAATAAATAGTGCTTGAAAAGTTCGGAATTGAGAATACAAGTAATGCACAACTCTGTGTCTATTTTAAAAAAAAAACTAAACAGGACAACTACCAACTATATTTCAATTTTCAATAAGCATGGTAAAAATCCAGACGAGTTATAATAAAAGAAACACCCCCTAGACAAGCTCTACCAGAAAAGCCTCGCCAAAACACCTCAAATAGCGACCAGCTGGATAACTAAACTTGCAACACTAGCCCACTAACCTAAGGCTCTAAAACTTTTAATTTTAATATGTTTTTGTTAGCAGTCCGATCATCGGAATCATTGACTCTCCCAGTTAAATTTAGATTTTAGAAATTTCGATCATAATGATAAAATTTTCTTTCCGTATGAAAATTTAAATTCCGATTTCGTATTCAAACCTACACCAAACCGATGAATATTTCCTTCCTATTTAATTACCCCTTAGACCACAATTCAATTTTTTTTCTCTCTTGCACACATGTAGACCAGCTTTCTCAACCCATATTTTCTTATCGAATTTAAATCACATGCGGACAAAAACCTACGCGACCAAGATTCTTTCTCACGGTCATTTTTCATCAATTCTTTCCACTAAACTACCTCCTACCCTCTTCTATCTTGTCACACTAAGACGAGGGAGCAACCAGCTTTACCAACCAACCAACCTTAACATCCGTTCTGTCCCATGCATAAACACAACACAACATGCGTAGTCCCATCCTTCCTTTTCTCATAGACAATGCATAGACGCATGCATGCGTTGTTAACTCATGTTAAGCTAAGATTTTCCAAACAAACTACAAGGCGTGCATGCATTTGCCGTTCTCCCATGCAAAGCCTTTCCTACTTATACACATCAAGCTCCTCTCTATACTACCAAATACTTGAACGAGAAAAGTGCCAAATTGGCCAACTCTTCTCTTCTTTTCATCAGCCCCAGGATGTTGCAAAGCTCAGTCGGCGCTCCATCCCATAGCGATGAACTCAGGAAGAACAAACAAACATTTTTGTGTGATTTTGTTAACATCAAAATTTGATAAGCCCTATAGACAGGATTGGATAACCAATCAGCTTATAAAAAGAGGTCGATTGATACAGAGAAAGAGCCGATTAGATAGATGGGATGAACTCAATTCAGTCAAAGATATAAGATTATCTAGATGAGATTGAATCTGAGTAAAAACCGTAGAAGCCATAGCGGGATAAATGTATCTTTATAGAATATATCTTATAAGATAGACAAGTTTAGCTAGTTTTATTAACTTCTTAGAGAAAGTTTTATTTTTTGATTAGAAAAGAATGTTCAAAGGTTGTTTGTAACCATATCGGACTTATATAATCACAGGATATAAATATAGACCCCTGAAACCTTGTGAGATATCCACATAGATTAATTTAATCTCGACATATCACCATCCTAGTTTATCTAGGATTTACTGGTGGTTCTAACTCTCGATGTAGGGCTGCATCGATTAAGTCTGATCTTCGATGAAGGGGTAAATCTCGCCACTATCCTGGTGTATCCGCTATGTTTAAGTATGTATTGGTTAGGTTTGATCTCTTAATTCAATCGGATACATCACATCATATTCACGTGGGTTCTATCGACTTAATGTGCTCTTCTATCATTATCGGTCTCGTACTGTATCGGTTAGGTCCGACCTACTATACTGCTAATAGTAGATTGAGCCATAGGTTGATAGGTCTTTACGTGACGTTTCATCAGAGCAACAATCGATGTGTTATCCATACATTGAGCCTCACGACTGGTGTATCGGCTTCTCAGCTTATATACATATCTCTTGCTCAGCGATTAATCCACTAGCAATCGATCTAGTTTTGTCAGATCTGGCATCGAGACCAAGTAGGTTTCATTCCCCCAATCAGCTCAGCTAGCCGATAAGTTTAATTATATGAATGCATCAGACCCGCAACCAATAGTAACTGATGGGTTCACTTAGTCCCTCTATCATTACATTTGATCTAGCTCTCGTCGTTGCGGTGCCATTAGCCTCAGCCTTATAATGTCTCGGTTCGATCCAATCTATCAAGGTTGCCTCTAACGGTACCGTCAACGGTGGTCACTATGTCTTGTCACTTTAAAAGATTGGACCTCGCTCTTTAGCACTTCACGTATTCTGTTCGGAGCATCATCGAGTCTACAGCCGATGAGTCATTCATTCCATTCCTCGCTATTCACTTATGTCGTCATCGGCTCTCTAGCTAATGTATGAACGTTATAACCCCTATCGACAACCATCCGATAGCAATAGTACATCGGACTCATAGCTGATGGCTATCTTAACCCTATCGGTAACCAGCCGATAATATGAGTCCGTATTGGCCTATCGTCCGATTGACTCGATTATCTAACTCTATCTATCTTTCTTATCAATTAGAAGTTAAATTGAATGGCAAGCACATAACTCCAACAACCTAATGAAGACATGTCGAAGCCAAAGGACCTGCACTGAAGCGAAGCAGACCTCCTAGGCCTCGGCGTGTTCGGGAGCAATTGTGTCGAACCTCTATTGGTGAACATGGAGGACCGATTCAGCTCGAACATATTCTTTGACACGCCCGGTGGGACAATCGAGAGTGCAAACCAACGAGCTGAATAGATCTCTCAAGCATCAGCGTGTTCACATGGTATCGTATCGAACCTCCATTAGCTAACGCTCGTACTCCCTCTCGTCGCACACCTTCACTCATTCCGATCTTCCATGCGCACACGAACAAATTCTTAGCACCGTACGAAAACTCGCTATTTCTCGTCTTGTTATGAGATGTTGAAGGATGAATATTAATCTAGAACCCTAACCCTACCTCCCTCTCCAACACCCTCATTCTCATGTGTTATCCCTTTGCTTTCTTTCTTCTCGGCAAGACCAAGCAGCCACCACTGTTGCATCCCCGAGCATCCTCTGCCTCCCCCTATATCTCGTCATCCACTACACCAGAGACCGAGATGAGTGCATAGTTGACCCCTCTATGTTCCCCTTAGTACGTTTCCTACCTTCTCAAGCTCAACCGACCATCAAACCATTATCGCCACTCCAGAAACAGAGAAGCTCTGCTGCCGATTGTTTCTACAAACGGTGAGATCATGATCCTCTTACTTCCTCTCTATGCCCTAAAGACAACTCTAGTAAGTTAGCGAATGCCTTTGTTGGAGCTCTCGACTGCCGCTGTGCCTCGACAAGTCATCGCAGTTCGCCGCCTCTCTGTATCGCGCCACTAGGCCACTCCACCGCCTGCCAGCAATCGAAACCCTAGCACTCAACTTGAGCCGTTGAAACTCCTATTCACATCCCATCCTTCCTTCCTGCTAAGTACTAGCCTGGCTTCCCTATTGCACCAAGTAAGAACGATGAACAATGGTCATCTCCAGTCGTCTTCAACCTCTTGCCCAAGAGCGTGCTTCTCCATTTCCTTCTCCATGAACCCAACGTACCACTGCTAAGACGCTATCCATGGGTCCTGCATGGATGTCATACGCGTCATGAGCTAGAGCACCGTCCCGCCATCCTTCCCGAATGCATGCTTGTTCTACGGTATGCTGTGCCACTACACGTAGGCTCGGCCTATCTTGGCGGTGCATGTGCATACATTGAATCTACCGCAACATGCTGTGCCACTTCCGTAGACCCGGTTTAAGGTGAGCCAAAGACCTGACATCATCTTTGTGTCACTAATGCCTAGGCCCTACCTATCTACCCCTCCGAGGGAATATTCATGAGAATATTTCTGATAATTTTCCATAATCCTTTTTAATTCTAAATAAAATGATCAAGAATTTATATCTTTTTATGCATATCTCATTTTAGTCCCATAATTTTTTAAAAAAAATCTCCTCTATACAATGACACCGTTATTTTCTATGTTTTGTTACTTTTAATAGTATTTTATGTAATGTTTTTGTTTCTCACATGTAGAAGTTGTGACCAAAGGCATTTTTGCATAGGATTTCATCACACCAGGACCCATAGTGCACCAACGTAAGCCACCCTTTGACCATGTTGATCTCAATACTTACAAAATATCTGAGATGGTCTGGTAGGTCTAACCTAATTGCTACATAACATCCTTACCTTTAAAATTATTTTGTCATGTCATTGTTAGCCATGTTATATCCCGGGGTCCATACCACTGGTAGAAGTATCATCGGTATTTACTTACTTCTATACATTTATTAGTTAAGTTTTGCGAATGAATTGATGATTGTGTGTGATGGATTAAATTGATCAAAATGGGAAAAATGGGTTGTAAAATGTGATAAAAACCTAACATATTGATGTTGGTGGTTTGCAAAATAAAATGAGCTTGTTTTTAGAGAAAACTCATGGTGCAAAGTTGTCGCATGTGTGATAAGGCTTTGTATTCACACATAAGGATCTATTTCTTGGAGAACTGCACTGAGCATAGTATAGTACGATCACGACCACATGAATGGTATGGGATGCCCCTGGCTAAGCAACCGGTGGGGCTATGAATATTTGTTTGCCAAGAGTTGTGAAGTCACCATAGTAGCCATGAGAAATGGTTCTTATGAGATCCTGAGTATGGAAAAGTCTAAACTTGCTCGGGACTTGGTCTGGGACCCTTCTAGCTAGCAACTGGTTGTCATAGTTTTACTTTGTAAATACCTTGTCATTAGTCTCCCTTCTACTAGCGATATGTGATCAATTCATGCTAAGTGATTGGATATGGATAAATGTCTTGTGGATAAAGCGTATATCTTCTATAGAAGTCTTGTCTAAACTATTAAAACAACCATGCCTATGGTCATAAGCGGATGTAAAGTAGTTCCTCTTATGTAGGTTTGTTTGTAAATGGTTGTGAAATAAATTTGTGGGATAGGAATCGTTTTTAGAGTTAGCCTTTGTGGTAGATAAATGACTTGCAAGGTGAAACAGATCTACGTAGTTTGAGAAGTCGGCTTTATAGAGATAGGATAAGATGTCAACCTTAAGATCGAGAGAAAAACAAATTTTGAAAAATGTAAATAAAGTAAAGTAATTTTAATGGATGTGGTCATTAAATTGCCATGGGTAGAAAGCTCTAGGAGCTACATAGTTAAAAGTGGGGTGAGCCCTTATGTGATGGTGGTATTCTTGAGGAGTTGAGACTCATGTGATGAAAAAATAAAAAAAGTTAAGTTTTGAAAAATAGGAAAAATATTGTAAATGGCTCTAGACCTAAAAAGTGTTGGAATTACTGTAAAAATAAAACTTTGAGACAAAGGTTTCTTTTTTATAATAAATTACACTAAATTATGTACTTTGATTAAGGGTAGAATGTCAATATGAGAAAATGCATACCCCTGATTTTTGAAAAAATGGTTTAAATGAGTTTGTGAAATAAACACAACCATTCTTTGAAGCATATGTATATTACACTTTTCCTGTGGCTTGCTAAATAGATATAGTCATGCTTGCTCCCTACCCCATAGCAGACTAGGATGAAACCGTTGAAAACGAAGGATCCTCCATGTATTCTTCACTCAATTAGTTTCTATAAGTTTAATCCAATTATGAAGAGTTATAGGTTCTCATCCTAGTTTCCAAACCTAGCATATAGATTAGAGTCACCTTAGTTTATTTCCTCTAATGCTTGAGTATTGTTGTGGTATAACGGCTTTGTCTATTAAACCATTAATGCAATAAGGTACTTTTATTATATAATAAATAAGGATTATAATGATCTACCAAACTCTTATGTGTACCAGCTTAGATTCCTAGGATTGGTATACGAGTGCAGGTATATTGATATGACACGTTTCTCTTATAAGACTGTGCTATGGGGCGAGTAAGAGAGGGGTGCCACATAAACAAAGACGGAGTCCAACATAGGTCATCGTTGTCGAGATCGCTACAAACAATAAATCAGCTTGCTGACCAAATGACACAGCAGCTCCAACTTCACAGCGGACACATAATCGTTACCAAGCTTGCCGCCAAGATAATCAAACATCTTCGACTTCTTATGGTGGACATCAGTCAAAGCCACCAAAGCACCACTTCCTCCACATGACTTGCGCTAACACACCTAGAAGGAGACTGCAACGTGTCATCGTTATCAAACTTCATCACACCCTAACAATGAAGAAACTCCAACTCCACCGAGCTGAATCAAATGAAGAGTGCTTGTCATCCACTGCAACACAAGAAGTGAAACCCAAGGAGGCAAAGGCCTTGTCAAACCTCCTAGGCCTCCAAATCCTTGGAGCCGACACAGGTGGCCACCAACAACCATCGCTATACAAGAAAGTTTCTCCAAAACAGTGCCCCCATGGAGGACGCCACGTGAAACACTGCCACCGCTCGCCCATAAGCCGAAGCAAGTCTTTCACCTAGAGATCGAAGTAGGGGTGGAGGAACAAATGTCATAATGATGCCTCTAAGGTGGGGAATGGCGCCTAAAGGTGTCGCTGTCATCAAGCCAGCCAATTGCATAGCAAGGTTTTCACACTTGATTCCCCATCTAGCCCCACACAACCAACTCGCACAACAACTACCGCCGCCTGCTCCCTACACCATCTCTTTGGCGACCAGGCCTAGGCCGTCACCCACAGCTTAGCAGGCTCATCGAGTAGCTCTGTTTGCCACCACGCCTTTGCCATCCCCTGTTGCAAGCAACCACCTCCACCCTCCCCAAAGCTCCCCACGACAAGAACAAAGAATCTAGCCATAGAAAGGAGAGTGTTCCAAGAAAGGAAGATGCTTGGCTGGCAAAGAGGAGACGAGTCATCGCCATCACCTAGCTACTTCCCTGCGCATTGTTGTCCAGCCGTCAGTCCCCCTCCTTGCACCGAGGCTGCCTCACGTCACTGCCATGCTATCACTGTGCGGCAGGAGTGCTAGACCTAGCCTTCCCGGTTAGGGAAAGCCCTCGTCACTACTAGCCTGCCACCCTCTATAGCACACGAGCCAGGGACAACCAGAGGGAGGCCGATTCCTCCCCCTTCTCGGCACCTACGTTGTCTGAGGCCGTCCCGTCTAACACAAGTACCTGGCTAGATCTAGATGAAGGGACGCTAGAGTTGGAGGCTAAGCTCGACATGGGAGCTCCCTCACCAAACTGTCACACCATCATTGCCATCGCTTCCATCATGTCGTCGCGCCTTTGCCGCCACGATTTTCATGTACCGGTTCACCTTCGGGATTTGGCCTCACCGCCACCATCCCAGCTCATTGTGCGGTTGGTCGGCAGGTTGCTCTGGTGATGAAGAGACGGGGGATAGGACGGAGGAGGACGGCAGAGGCTCGAGTTTTCTTTCCCGGGCCGCCCATCTAGGGACAACACGGGGTCTCAAAACCTTCGGTGTCTATAAATTAGGACTTAGGAGCATAGTTATATCAACACCAAGTAGAATTACATCAGTTGCAATTTTGGAATTGTTCGTTAAAATCTCAAAACCATTAAATCATGCAAACTATGATTTAGAACCTAGAACGAGTATAAATTTGTATGAACTAATTCTGAATTTCTAACTATAAATTTACCAGCTCTAATAAAATAAAGTAATTCTTTTTTTCGGAAAATAAATATTCTTTTTTCTATAACTAGTTCAAAAAAAGTTACATAGATACACATCTGTATCATGATCAAGAGATGCACCGGTCGTATTGAACCAGGACTAACCGGTAAAAGCCGATCGGAGGGACGAGGCCGCCCAGCTACCGCCGTCCCGAATGAACGCGATGACGGCCTCGCTCTCGGTGATCACCACCTTGTCAGTCTCGGTCCTCGTGATCGGCGGGACGATGAGCCAGAACCCCGTCGCTAGGATGAACGCCAGAGTTAGGGTGGTCGCGATGGCGCGCGGCGGCCGCGGCCACCCCTTGTGCGCGGCCCACCACCCCTCCGCCACGGCGCACACTCCCTGCAGCGCGAAGAACGCGGTGGCCTCCCCCGTCGGCGGACGCAGCGTGGCGTAGTATATCATCGCCTCGTGCATGAGCCCGGAGACAAGGAACGCCGCGAGGACCCCCGCGGCGACGCCCGCGACGCCGCCGACGCGCGCGCGCACTGGGCGGGTGACGCACTGGCGGAGCAGCGCCGGCACCGACAGGTTCCACCGCCGTCCCCAGAAGTCCCGTAGGTTCGCCGACAGGTAGGGCCGGTCGAACTGCGGCTCCAGATCCATCCCCATCACCGCGTGCACCGCCGCCGCCGTGAACGCCAGGACGAGCTCCAACGCGAGGTAGACGTGCAGCGAGTACAACATCAACAAGACGTACTTGTGCACCTGCTCCTTGTGCCGGTACAGCGACACGATGGCGGCGAGCAGCGCGGCCATCACGGCGGAGGTGACGAGGCCATGGCTCGAGAGCGGGGCGTTCTTGGAACCACGCTGTCGCTGCCTGACAGGCAGGGAGGCGATGGCGATGAAGGCGGGCAGCGGGAGGAACGTGTCGAGCGGACCCTGTCCCGAGGCGAGGAGCAGTAGCTTGAACTCGGCGAGCCATGTCAGGAAGAACCCGGAGATGGCGCGGAGATGGATCGCGTGGAACGCGAGCGGGAGGACCGGGAGGACGGCGACCACCGGGACGAACGCCGCAAGGCGGGGCAAGCCAGGGCGGAGGCGGCGCGCGGCGAAGCGGACGTACGACATGGCCGCTGCCACGCCGGTCGCGACGGCCACAAGGCTGCGCAGGTCGCCGCCGGCCATCCCCAGGCACCAATCGACGGGCCCGAATTTGCACGAGATGGTGAATTACTGAATTTGCCAATCAACTCTCAAGTTTTCTTTGATAAATTGGCCACTCGGCGTGGAACAAGTTAAGGGCATCAGTTGATGCAAAACCATGGGCCGATGGTACAACCCACTGGCCACTACAGCCCATGTTATCGAGATAACAAAATGTGTTGCACTGTTTAGCTCCGTTCTCCAGGGTCCACTCGAAAGTGATCTTCGTTCTTCATGGCGTCACCGCTAAATCCAACTGGCGCCGGTGGATATCATTGCAGTCCGTTCACCACCCAAAACCGGAGCTAAAAGCGCCATGATCCAAGACGCCCTCAACAGAACTGGGTTCGGTTCCCACTTCCCAGTTACTAGCCGGCTCCTGAAACGCACTCCCATCCTTCTGAGGCTACGCCACGCTCAAAAAATTCTCTAAACCTAATCGATCCCTAAGTGCGCTGTGAGCGCTCAAAAAAAATTCTCTAAGCCTGATCGATCCCTATTAAGTGCGCTGTGAGCGATCGGTAGGTTGTTCGCTGTGCTGATGTGGGGTGGCGATACCGGATATCGTGGCATCGCCGCACGCTTTATTCTTTGACGGCTTCCTCATCCAACACCTGTTTGATTTCTTAGGGTCTGTTTGAATGTGAGATTTGGGTTGGTTACTTACCCGTTTACCTGTTTTTCATAAGTTTTTAAACAAGGTATATTTTTTAAAAAAATTATATATAATTTTTTCTTTAAAAATAAATAAATTTATTTTTAAATTTATAATAACTGATAGTTAATTAATTATGTGCTAGCATGATATCGTTTTACGTGTCACAAATAGCTTAGTTCAAAATGGTAAAACGAATGCAGCCTTAATCTAACTCAACTTATTAAGTAGGTGTTATGCTTATTCCCTATTTAATCTCAAAGCATTTAATCTATCTATTATATTATAAAAAACAATTTTAAAAAAACTGAGCTAAAAAATATCACATTAATTTAAGAAAAGAAAAAATCTTAACCAAGTTCATACGGTACATATTGTTATACAGAATACAATTATAATTGTAGAAATAAAAGTTAAGAATTGTATATAAAATATAAACATATATAAATAAAATTTAAGATTTGTATATGAAATCCAGATGTTATAAAAATAGAAGCTCAGACTTATAGAACCCAAATATATTTATAGTTATATATTAAATTTAACTCACGTGAATTTATTTAGCTGCGTACTTACAGAGCAATCCTCTAGTTTTACTAACACAAACTTCCAAACAAAAACAAACAGGATTAATCTCATGCTGGATGTGATTGGGAAATGGATTGGGTGGTGAGAGGAGATCAACCTAATCCGAACCTGGCAGATGCTTTACCTGCTGGCTGCTAACCGTCTCAAGAACCGAGCTGAAAAATACTGTACGTCGTCTCTACTACACAGATGGGAGATTTGGGGTGATCGCCGTCGGCTGTGCCGCGACATATACTACTACAACCTTCAAGCTTCAGCACGGCAGACCACCGTGTCTTAGCAGTTAGCACCATGTGAGGAACCAGGAGACAAGGAGTTCAGATGTAATCTAGACCTCCGGCGCTGCACACGAGAACTTCACAAAACAATGTTTTTCTCCCCTCTTAACAAGAAATATGTTGGATCCGATATAAATTTCTTGTCATGAGGAAACTCTAATTTTTTTGTCAGACGAAAAGACGGTCTAGAATATGAGTAGGGACCACATGTCACCACCACAGTTTCGTTAACGGACGGTGGCGGCGCCGCCACTTCCAATCTGCTCTTGCCGGTGGATTCCTTCGCCAATTCGCGCTATTTTCAGAGCTGGATCGCGATCGAGAGATGCGCCTGTCGTATCAAGCTACGATCGGCCGATCAAAGCAGACCGGACGGAGGCGGCCGCCCAGCTGCCGGCGTCCCGGACGAACGCGACGACCGCCTCGCTCTCGGCGATCACCAGCTTGTCGTTCCCGGACCTAGTAATCGGCGGGAAGAAGAGCCAGAACCCCGTCGCCGTGACAAGCACCAGCGTCAGGGCGGTCTCGACGGGCCGCGGCGGCTGCGGCCACTCCTTGTGCGCCGCCCACCACCCCTCTGCCACCGCGCACACCCCGTGCAGCGTGATGTAGTAGAACATCAGCTCGTGCATGACGCCCGAGACGAGGAATGCCGCGAGGACCCCGGCCGCGACGCCGGCAGTGCCGCCGCCGACGCACGCGCGCACGGGGCGGCTCACGCACGGGCGGAGCACGGCGGGCACCAAGAGGTTCCACCGCCGGCCCCAGAAGTCCCGCAGGTGCGCCGACAGGTAGGGCCGGTCGAACTGCGGCTCCAGATCCATCCCCATCACCGCGCGCACCGCCGCCGCCGCGAATTCCAGGACGAGCTCCATCGCGAGGTACATGTGCAGCGAGTACAGGACGAGGAGGACGTACGAGTTCATCCGCTCCTTGTGACGGTACAGCAACACAATGGCGGCGAGCAGCGCGGCCATCACGGCGGAGGTCACGGGGCCAAGGCCGGATCCCGTGGCGTTCTTGGGATCACGTTGCCTGACGGGGAAGGTAGCAATGGCGACGAAGGCAGGGAGCGGGAGGGACGGGTCGAGGGGCCCTGACCCGAGGCGAGGAGCAGCAGCTTGAACTCGGCGAGCCAAGTGAGGAAGAACCCGGAGATGGAACGGGGATGGACCGCGCTGAAGGCCAACGGGAGGACCGGGAGGACGGCGAGCACCGGGACGAACGCGGCGAGGCGGGGCAAGCCGGGGCAGAGTCGGCCCGCGGCGAAGCGGACGTACCGCATGGCCGCGGACACCGCGCCCGCCACGGCGATGAGGCTGCGCAGGTGGCCGCCGGCCATTGCCAGGTTCCGAGTTCCGACAGGGCGCCCGGGTTGGTGGAGTGACTGGACCGTGGAGAGGAGTAGCGCCGCGCTAAATTGGGAAATTTGCCAGTCAAGTTTCAGTTGTTAATGTCGAGATTAGTACAGTTTAATACCTTGATCTCGATGTACGTGGCTGTCCCACTGGCCGTGCAACGATTGGTTGTCGCCATCGATCTACAAACCATTCTCCACGCTGTCCGTGAAGAGGGCCAATTTAATGGTTTGAATTTTAGTTGGGTTTGCTTTGGTTGGGTTGAAATGGACCGATATCTATAATGGGTTGGATTGGTTTGGATGCACCACAAAAATGGATTGGTGTGAATTGGTTTTGACTTGGAGTTTCGGGGCTCAAAACGATTACAACCCATGGGGATCTACTAAACGGATTGAGCTCCTCTGCCCAAAGCTTAGATGCAAAATGTGCGTGGTGAGACTGCGGCAGCGGCAGCGACGAGGTGCAGTTCTCTGGGTCTCGTGATTCGACGCCAGGGATCGATGCCGTTGTCTCCTTCGGTCCTACCCAGTGGGTTCTTCTTCTTGTTTGGTTTAGTTCGTTTCCTCCTCTTGTTGGGTTGCCATGGCTGACATTGGCGAGAGAGCTCGCCTTGATTTGCTTTCGACGTCTGGTTTCCTTAGCTGTATGTACACGTGCACGCCGACGAACTCGGGCCAGCCTGTTGTGCATGGCGTTTGAGCCGGTGGGAACGACCCCCTCGGCGCTGGCCATTGCCAGGTTCCACGGGCGCCTCTACTGCTCCTCTGCTTCTTGCACCAGAAGGCAGCGGTGGCATCGAAGTCGATTGTGGATGGGATGACGCGGCCGTCATCGCTGTCGGCCGCTGCCAGCCGCGCCGCTCTCGGCGGCGACAAGCAACACGAACGCTAGGAAGCATGGCGCCGCGAGTGAGTACTCCCACCGCCGCCACCTCATGGCACGTACCGTGCTCGTGCCATCGCGCGTGCCTAAGCCAAGCAGGCAAGCAAGCACACACGCACGATCGAGACGGCGCCGGCGCCGAGCGGCGATGTGCGTGGCTTGAGCTAGCTTGATGTGTGGTGATGTTGAGCAAAGATGCAAACGAGACGTAGTTGGCTATGGCAGCAACAGCGGTGGACGGCGGTGCACAAGTGGTACAAAGGCTACAGCTCGTCGTATCGGAGCGCGCCGTACCGCGCCGCCGCAGCTCGTCGTCGTCTCCGAGTGTGCCGCACCGCCGCCGACTAGGCCGAATACGAAGATTGACAGCTCGCCAATACCGGAGCCGGAGCTCGCCGCTCCTCCACCCGGATCATCCTCGCCGTTTCTTTCCCGCTGTCCGTCGCGCGCCACCTGAGTACACGCATGCGACACGGTCGTGCTGGAGTGCTCCCCTACAGGTTGCTGCCGTAGACGACAAACCGTGGTACATAATGGCCATTGGAGCACGTGGTATAAGTCCATGGACTTAAATGGATCGAATCCATTGACAAATCCACTTGACTCAAATGGATTCGATTGGTCTGGGTAGAAATCTCTAGCGGACTGGATTTGGATCGGTTTGGGGCTTAGAAGTAGAGAAGTGGGCTCAGCTGGTTTAGTATGTTGAATCCCAGGAAAATGGGCTGGGGCGGTTATGGATTCGACGCCATTAGCAGGCCTCGGAACCAGAATGTTAGGGCTCGGTTTATTCGATTATCAAAAGAAAATTAGAGAAATTGAACTGTTTGCTATAAAAAATTTTATAAAATTCATGCGTTCTGAAAATGCACTTAGTGATTTTTCCTTCTTATTTAAAGAGAGATTCGCGCACATAGGCGCAATTTGGGCGTTCACATGTCAAAATCAAAATTAATTCGCTAACGGTCTCAAGAACCGAGCTGAAAATGTATGCCATCTATTCATCACTACTATGCTGAAGGAAATGATGCATGGGCATTGTTTCAGAAACGTTCGGTAACCGAATACCGCACCCGACCGGTTTTGTCAAACCGTGATTACCACTGTTCTACTGAAAAACCAATAATTTCCGAACAAAATATTGCTGAAAATCAATTGATCATGCAAATATAGCAAGCAAGACTTCACTGCAACTCCACAAGCAATACGCTTATTTACCACACACAGATGTATTTCCACAGTTTCGCTGGCACAGTCGCGTATGCCGCAACGTAGAAGCCGAAGGTTGCTTGACAATACCGCTATGTTATTACTAGCATGCACGTCGGCAATGCAACGCTGGCAAATCGAGCACACAATCCGGCGAGCGGCGGTGTCAGCCGTAGCAGCGGATGGGGTCGTTGCAGCTCTTCTTGCCGGACTGGCCGCCCTTCTCGAGGTATTGCTGGTGGTACTCCTCGGCGCGGTAGAACCACCTCGCCGGGAGGATCTCCGTTACGATCTTGTCCTTCCACTCCTTCTGCTTCTCCGCCAGCGACTCCCGCGCCGTCATCTCCTGCTCCGCCGTGTAGTAGTAGATGCCCGACCGGTACTGCGTCCCGACGTCGTTGCCCTGGCATACGTACATGTGCGTGCATATGTCGCCGGAGTTAGCAGGGACGATATGCCTAATCTATTCTCGTGGATAAATTAATTGATGGCAGCACAGCTTGCCGATGAACTTGATCGGTTCTACAATCCGTGATCAATGACATAATCTGGCACAAAGTAAGCTTTTTTTCTACTCCAGCTTGCGATTTTTGTAGCACAGGTCAATAGCTTCATTGAGAATCACTAGCAACTGCAGGGTTAGTTGCGAGTTGACACCTGCCTCTTTCTGACACAATTGCGGATAAGCACTGTACTATCAGGTTTAGCTATTTTTTAAAAGCAAAAAAAGAAAAGCAAGTGAATTACTCTATGCCGTTTTGACTTTTCTCAAAAATACAGCAATCATTAGATCTAACGTTAAATATATTTCTATATTTTGTGTCAAAAATATTACTGTATTTTTCAATGAAGTTAGTTAAAGACAAGAAAGTTGGATTTAAAAAAAAAATCAAAACGCGGAAAGGAGGGAGTAAGTTTTTCTGTTTCCATCAACGGTACCTGGGAGTAGCTAGCAACCGATAAATAGCAGCGTCAGAGTGTTTAAAACAACAGATTTTATTATCTGTTTTACGGTCCAAAATATCTAGTACGGCAACAACTTTGCGCGTTTCGGTGCTGAGGTAAGTCAACGCTATAACAAAACCCGAGCCAGGTTCACTGAACCTCCTGCAACGCCGGCGAAAAGGTCGCCGCCGCCACCGCACGCCGGCACACGCATGCGGCGGCAGGCATGGCTCTCTCCTAGTACCTACGAGCGAACGTACAAGTACCTGTCTGTTGAGCATGGTGGGGTTGTGCTTGGCCCAGAAAACATCGAGGAGGACCTTGTAGGGGCATTCCTTGGGGTCGTAGTGCAGGCGCACCACCTCGGCGTGTCCCGTGTCGTTGCAGCAGACTTCGCGGTAGGTCGGCTCGTGGCGGTGGCCCTGCGAGTAGCCCACCTCTGTGCGCGCCACGCCCGGGAGCCGCTGGTACGTCAGCTCCACGCTCCAGAAGCACCCCGCCGCGAACTGCGCCAGCTCCAGGCCCTCACCGGCGGGCGCGTCGGCGTCCGGCCCCAGGGCGGGGTTCGCCGCGTCGCCGTCGGAACCCGGGTTGGACATGGCGACCGGGCGGCGGCGGGGGTCGCGAGGCCGGTGGCCGATCTGCCACTGGTGGTTCGGGATTTGGGGTAAACTTTCCGAAGCATGATTCGCCGGAGGGGTTTATAAACAAGTCCTGCAAACTGATGACTGAATGGTTGGAATTTGCGAATAGATCTAGACCACAGATAAATAAACAATACGTGCGTCATTGTATCATTGACCTGAATTTATTTTTTATCAATTATAAATTTACTATTGATTTAAATTATTATTATTATTATACTATCACCAACCCTTGTTTGGTCTCGCTATCTTTAACAATAAATTATATCTCATTTAAATTACTTATATAATTCATATATTTAATATTTTATAATATATTAATATAAATATAGACACAGAAGTCGCTAAATATAAAAATTTTATATGTAATTATAATATAAAGTACTAATTAAGAAGCCATAAATATATAAAATTATATTGATCTTTTGTATTAACTGTTAAACGAGTAGGTAGTAAGCTTTCTAAGTTCATACGCTAAAGTTCTATCTTTAACTCAACTTATTAAAACTACGAGTATAATACGATTCGCACTTTAAGCTTTTTATCCACGTCTAATCACATCTTATTACCATCAGACTTTGTTTAGCGGAACGGCCAAACCTTGAAACGATGTGGACAATGTGCTTGCATCAGCAATTCACGGTGGCAGTATCTCAAGAGCTGTGGTGTCGCTGGCGTGCGCGTTGTGCCGGCTAGACGTCCGGATAGGAATATTCCGTTTCTTTATACTTATCACTAAGTATAATTCATATTTAAACTTTGATTATTCATCTTTTCTATAATTTTTTTAAAATATTTAAATAGATATCATATTTATCGAGTAGTATTAGATAATAAATATGAGTATGAAACTTTTATTTATCACAAACTAATCTTTTAAAAATTATTAATATTTAAAGTTGTTACCATAACCATTAATTGTGACAATTAAAAAGAAATAGCGGAAGTAGATCGGTTCATGCCATGGCCCACAGCCCAGGTAGTCAGTGTACGAACGTAGCTGCTGGGTGAGAGGCAGAACTAAGGTTCTGTTCGTGGCTCTATACCTGATCTATGTTAGCTTTGATGGTTGTAGGTTAAATTAAAGTAGTTTAAAATTTTTATTTTATAAAAAGTAAAATAATTGATCTATATGTTATTTATATAATTATGTATTTAGATATATGGATTTGTGAAGCTAGAAATATCTAATTTTTTAAAAAAATCTCAGATCTGAAGTTATATGAAACAGCTCCCTCTAGCTCTAAGGCTTGCTCTCGGATCCGGAGTATGCGAACTTGCATAGGCACATTCCCCTGTGGCTTCATGGTGGACTGACACCGTGGTGACCGTTGTCGCCGTCTCCGCATCGTCCCTATGAGCATCTCCAGTGTGGCAGTAAAATCGAACCGTGCACCAAAAAACCGACACACATTGCAGCTATCGACTATTACGCGTCGAGCAAAAAATCGACCAAAAATGAGGAGTCAAACTCAGCGACTAAAAAAAGGTTTGCAGCCGTTGGCTGTCCGCGCGAGGGAGGATTGACGCATGTGATTGAGATATTCTTTTTTACGTGGGACCCACAATCGATGTGAAACGTTGCAGCTACCGAACCAAACTTTTGTTCCACCACAGTAATCGAACCAGGACTGCAGGTGCCCTAGAGACGGCATCACCGGTGATATCTCCCTTCTCGGTCTCTCCCTTAACCGGCGGACACCGGTAGAAGAACATGCCCTAGTCATCATTGCATCTCGATCCAACAGCCAAATGAGGTGACGGAGTTTCCCGGTTTTTCACCAAAGGTATACCGAGTCATTCTACCCATAGTCCCATACTCCTGCGTTTCACAGGAAACCAGAGGAGAGACGGACCGCTGCTGTAACTACATGTTATTAGTTATTCGTTTAAGTCACATAGAGAATAGAATTAATTATTTTCATACTTTTATAATATTAGAGCGGTTTCAATCCGTTATCTTTTCATAACTAAAAATGCCACCGCTATTGCTATCGTTGTCTGACCTCCTCCTCTCCCGTCACTACTGTGCTGCGAGAGATTGCCGAGGTCCGATACCTTACCTCCACAACGCCGCCGTTCCCGAACCAGCACTCGTCGCCGATCCGATCACCACCACCGTTGCTGACTGCACATCACCGGTTGTGTTGCCGGTCTTATCGCCCACGTTGCCGATCTGATCATCCGCCCCGTAGCTACCCTCATCACTGGGTGTGGCTGTCGATCTGATCCTGCCTCCGCTCCCGAACCAGCGCCCGTCGTCGATCCGATCACCACCACCGTTGTCAACTACATGTCGTCGGAAGTGTTGCCGGTCTCATCTCCCGCACTGCCAATCCAATCCGATCAATGTGACCTGCCTGCCGATCGGTCCAATCGGATCCTACCTACTACCGATCCGATCTGTCTGTCAACCCGATCGCCCGCCGATAGGTCCGATCGGATCCTGCCTACTGTCGATCCGATCGTCCTCCGATCCGATCGGCTTATGCCGATCCGATCCCTCCGATCTGATCAGCTCCCGATTCCTCCGATCAACTGCTGATCCGATTCTGATCGATCGGCTACCGACCCCATTCCGATCGATCGGCTGCCGATCCGATAGGACGATCGGCTGTCGACTCCCGATCTGATTTCGATCGGCTACCGACCCTTCCGATCTGATCGTCTGCCGATCCGATTCTGATCGGCTACTGATCGCCAATCCTACCCCTCATGGCTGGCGAAGACGATGGCGCCACTGCTTCTGATGACCGTCGTCTCGCGGCCAATGCTACTCACGCTGACGAAGCGCATCGGGCTAAGGAAGCCTGCCTTTGCAACGACGCGTATGAGAGCGCTCGCGCGGCTCTCTGGGCGCAAGCCACCACCATCGTCAACGTCAAGACACTCATCCCCATCGTCCTCGACAAGGCCACGGACTCCTACACCAAGTGGCGCGACATGTTCCTCACCGTCCTCAGCAAATATGCTCTCACTCGCCACGTCCTCGAGGATGAAGCGTTCCCTACATACCCGGCGTGGCTCCAGGCGAACTACTGCATCCTCACATGGGTCTACGGCACCGTTTCTAGCGATCTGCAATAGTCGCTGATGATGCGGCAAGGTAGCGCCCGCAACACATGGTGCTACCTCGAGGACGAATTCCTCGGCCAAAAGGAGTCCCGTACCCTTCTCCTGGAGACGTAGTTCCATACATTCTGCCAGGAGTCTCTGAGCGTTACCGACTACTACCGCCGCCTTGAATCTATGGTTGCCTCCCTCGCCGAATTAGACGACCCTATTGGCGATCGGCAGATGGTACTCACGCTTCTCCGTGGCCTCAGTGGCAAGTTTTACCACATGGTGTCCATCCTCGAGATGCACAGGCCATTTCCAACATTTACTGAAGCACGCACACACCTTCTGTTAGAGGAGATGGAGATCGACGCTCGTCCTCCGTCCCCACCGGCTGCCCTCGTCGCTGCGACGCCGCCCCCAGCGGTTCCAGGTGCCACCACTGCTCCCCGTTCGAGAGCGCCTCCTCCTCCGCGCCCCACTGCATCAACCGGAGGACAACGCAACAGCCGCTGCCGTGGCCACAGTGGATGCGGCGGTTCTGCTAGTGGCAGCTCTCCAGCGCCTCTGCTGGAGCGGCCCTAGGTGCACAGGGCGGCGCCCCTCCCGCCGTGTACCCATCCTTCGCCCACCCTTGGGCTGAAACCGTGCGCATGTGGCCGTACGATCAGTCCAACTGACCTCCGCCGCTACAGCCTGCGTTCCACACAGCCCCGCACTATGGCAGTTTCGGTGCTCTTTCCGGCACCTATGGAGGCGCATACGGTGCCTTCCGTCCCCGTTCAGCACATACTACGAGAGAGTTGCACCACCGGGCTTCTAGGCACTCTCACCAATGTACCAGACGATGCCTTAGACACCCACTCACGGAGGGTCTTGGCACCAGGACTTCTTGGCACACTCCTTCAACACCATGACGCTGAACCAATCGGCCTCTGAGTGGTATACTGATACGGATGCCGGTTCACACATGACCTCAGATGCTGATATACTCTCTACCATTTCCCCACCCTCTTCATCTACTCCTTCATTTATCGTTGTGGGAAATGGTGTTTTACTTCCTATCACAACCACTGGATCCTATTATTTTTTCTTACTGCACCGCGATCTTGTTCTTAATAATGTTCTGGTATCACCCCATATTATTAAGAATTTAAATTTCTATTCGTTGGTTTACCACCGACAATAATTGTTCCATTGAGTTTTATCCATTTGGTCTTTTGTGAAGGATCTGCAAATCAAGAATATGATCACTAGGTGCAATAGTTTCGGTGACCTCTACCTATTTTTTGCACCATCTACCAGCACCTCCACGTTCATCGCCGCACCCACCTTCCTTTGGCATCATCGTCTCAGTCATCTTGGGCGTGAAGTTCTATCCAAACTTATTAGGTTCAATATCATTTCTTGCAATAAAGATAATATCGATCATATATGTCATGCGTGCCAACTCAGTCATCATGTACGTCTACCTTTCAGTTCATCTACCTCTCGTGCTACTCGTATTTTTAATTTAATTCATTATGATCTATGGATCTCTCTATTTATTAGTATGTCAGAATACAAATATTATCTTGTTATTCTTGATGACTACTCTCACTACATTTGGATTTTTCCCCTTCGTCTCAAATTCGAGACATTTTCCACTATTTCTATCTTTTTATGCTTATGTTCTCACACAGTTTGGCACCACCATCAAGAGCATTCAATGCGACAATGGCCGTGAATTCGATAATTCCTAGACCCGTACGTTTTCTTTCTCCCACGGTGTTGTCCTCTATATGTCGTGCTCATACACTTCCCAACAAAATGGTAAAGCAGAGCGTTTCATTCATACCATCAATAACACTCTGTGTTTCCTTTTATTTCAGACAAGTCTTCCTCCAGCTTACTGGGTTGAGGCCCTTCACACCGTCACATATCTTATGAACCGCCTCCCCACCATAACTTTTATCTCCTCCACACCATACTACGCTCTCTTCTCTGTCAATAGTAGAAGTTCATATCGGCCTATCGGCCGACAGACACATCTGTTTATCTCCTAGTCAATTGCAGGGTCAAATTGACTGGTACGCTCGTAACTCCAACAACTGGACAAAGGGATCTCGAAACCGAAGGACCTACATTAGAGCGAAATAGATCTCTCAAACCTTAATGTGTTCGCACGTCATCAGATCGTACTTTCATGGGCTAACATCCGCGCTCCCTCTCAATGCCCGAGTCATGCACATGTGAACAGACATGTGCTCACTCTTGCTACTATTATCCCCTAACCAGAAAAGCAATATAACAAACCTTTAACCATAGAGTAGTTTCTTCAGGAGCAAGCGGTGTACGAAGACTTTTAGTGTTTTAATTTATGACCTAAGCCATACTTATGAGTTTAAATCTAGATTTAGTTTTACTGTTGTCTTTTATTTGGTACAGTGTTTAAACCTGAGATTTATTCGTAGCTGTAACTTATGCTAGACTTTATTAATATATAAAATAAGTTTTAATGATAATTCATTTATATTCTATTAGTATCATTTAAATTTCTTAGACTAAGTATCATTATACAACTTGGATAATGGAAGAGTAACGTCGCATTTTCCTTTCTTTCAAACTCACGGTGTGATTTAGATGATGGTTTCTGCCATGACATAAGGGATGTATTTCGTCGTAGACTTTTTTTTTACTTGCATGTACTATGAAGTGGTTGCGTCTTTTGTTATACGAACGTGAGCCTATAGAATTACCGCCGGTATGGATACAAAACTATTCTCAATTAGGCTTGAATGTCACATGTAATCATATCCTACCTGACGGAGCCATGATCGATGATCATCATGGGCTAACTACGAACGCGTGAAGATTAAAATAGCAGCAAATTAAAATCTCGCGTTTGGATTGGATACGGGATTGGAATTAAACGTGTGTCCGAGTCAGCAAATCCATGGCCAAGCAGATCTCTCTCCCCTTCTCTCTCCGATCCAACTCGTGGCAGTCAGACCGCCTACGTGCACGCATCTTAGCCGTCCGTGTTGCCACTCGTAAGGCACCGCGCCTCCGGGCGTAGGGCCAGCACGTCACGGTAGGTTGCCGCCGATGGGCCCAACCGCCGCGGGCTGCAGCGATCGGGTTGCTGACTCGGATCCACCCGCTTCTCTGACCAGCCATCGGGGGAATTGTTTACGCGCGCGTCGTTCGCTGATCATATCTGACCGTCCGTTCTGAACCGGACAGTCACCACTTGCGAACGCGTCCGCTCTCGGCTAGCTGTGAACTGTGCGGGTACTCGTCGTCGGCTTCCTTGCTCCCTCCCTCGACGCCATTATATAGCTGTCGCTGAGCTTGAGACCTCGAGCTCTCATTGCCATTTCCATCTCAGATGATCATTTGGGAATCGATTCACTGGGAGACCGATCGATCGATTGATCCTGTTGCTGTGCGTTTCTGTAAGACCGTTTCTTGTTTACCCTTCTAACCGGTGTTGTTGATCAAGAAATCAAGAGAGCGAGGAGATTTTGGGGGATTTTTGGTAGGTGCTGTGCTGATCGATGACGCGCTGCGGGATCTGGACTCGCTCCGGCCGGCGATGGCGGCGGACGTGCAGGTCGTCACGTCGGACGGGAAGAGCATCGCCGCACATTCCTTCGTCCTCGTAATGCAGCTTGATACATACTATTGGTTCTTCTCTGTTTTGGTGGTGAGTTCTGGATCAGGGTACTGGACAATCTTGCATCGCGGCTGATGATTTTTGGTTTTGGGGTTTGGTGTCAATGGCACGGGTCGCCATTTTACACCGGTTTGGTTTTGGGATTTTTTACAAGCGTCACTCAAGCCGACCGACGCACGGGTCGCTGCAAAACAGTCCGGCGAGAGCACGACGTACAGTGAAAATGTCACTGGATCGCCAACCATGCTTGTCTCGTCGTCAGATGCCCTTTATCCTGCGGTGGAATATCTATCTGATCGCCGCATGTCTAATTGTACTACCATTATATTTGAAAGTGCTAAAATATAAAATTTTAAATTTTAAATTTTTTTAATAGTTATTTAATTATATAAATAATAAAAAAATTACTTTAGAAACTTATATATAGAATTTTTTTAAAAAAATATCGTTTAGCAGTTTAAAAAATTTACGTATAGAAACCGAAAAAAATCTACACTGTTTTTAGCTAATTTACAACGCTGTCGATCCAACATTTGGATTTGACGATTGGGAGGTACTAACGTTTCGGTTGGTTAAAAAAAAATGTGCAGTCATTTCAAGAGCAATATGCGGGCGGAGAAGGCGGCGGCTGGTGAAGAAGGTGATGAGGGCGAGGGTGATCTCGCGGTTGGCGGCGGAGCGCAAGGTGCCAGAGGTACAGCAATGTAGGGGCCAGGTTGAGATGAAGCGATAACCAGCATCATGGCCATGTGACTGGCGTGCACGCAAGTCTTTTCGTGTGTTCCTCCTGTGCAGTTTTCGTCGTGGAAGTGAACACCGCGAAAAAAAATGGATGATGATGGGCTGTAGCACGATTGTAACATAAGGCTGTGAGGGAGAAGATGGTATTCAGTTCGATTTTGGCAGTGTAGTTTCAGTGCTTCAGGCTTGTTGTAGCCTGAATGTACTCAAGTCACAAGTGGAACTGGTGGCGTATTAGGAGGAAATCAAGTATTGGCATGGTGGCACAATGGGGCTTGAGCAGTTGAGCCATAGACCGAGGTCCACAATTTTATTGAAGCCTTATGTGTGAATATAGAAATTCTGAAAATCTCCATCCGAAGTTACATATAATATGTTAGATCAGTCCTAGACATGGCCTGTATATGGGTCCGTATATGATATGGATGCCATGCATTTCGAAATAAAGGTTTTTTTAATTTCTAAACAATATGCAGCAACTTTTGTCGTCCTTTTGGAAGCTACAGTACGGTTCTAATGTTGATTTTAACAGGTACAGTAAAAATGTGAATATTATAACGTCCTGTTTGGTGAAACATATCAAAATTAGATGAAATAACCATTTGTACTGTTGCCTACCATGTCATCATTTTTTGAGGCATCATCACTCATCTTGTATGCTACAATCAGCTTTTGCCAACACCGAACATCTCAATTGATAGGACCCAACAAGACTATTATAACCTAGAAAGGTATCATGTGAATACAAACTTCGCATGCACACCCATTAATAATTGTTATAAAAACTTTTAGAAAAATATACACGTTTTAATAGTATTACATATATATAATCTTATATTCAAATTTATTATACATATAGAGCAATAAAAAATAAAAAATCTAATAGATTTATACTCTTAAAACTGTTAGATTTTTTTATTTTTTACAGCTAAAATATAATAAATTTAAAGATAAAACTTTATATATAGGTAGAATACTAGTAAAAACTTTTTTCTAGAATTTTTAATGACATATGTTAATATGTGTGCACAGTATACACATAGAAAACTGTTGTGTACATGATATATTCGATTATAAACCAAGCAGAGCCTAAAACATTTAGAAATTTGTCTAAGGGGTTTGTCTGCCCCCATTCTGCCCTACCTACGATGTCTTTGGCAGCCGGCTCGTGCTACTGAATTTGCCACCAAGCCAGTCCATTTTTCATGCCCACCTCTATGGCTCTATCTCACCCCTGTGGCCTTGTATGCTAGTGAAGCAGCTGCTACCTTGCGCTGCCACTACTCACCGCTGATTCAGCTCTTCGTTCACCCTTTTTCATTGAGACAGATGCCTGCCCTCTGGAACCTCCTATTGCAGCCAGCGAGACACTGAAGAAGACCAATGGTACAGAAATAACAGGTTTGCATCCAACTATGAACCAACATAGAGAAAATGCCAGATAAAGAACAGAAGATTTGTGTTTGACAGGGTCCTACAACAAAAATGTTTTCAATAGAATTACTTACCACTTTATGGTGTGGCACCCAAGGACTACAATTTGACAACAAAAATGCCATAATGTAGTACGTGATTCAGAAGCTGGGATCGACATTCCGTTATCCATAAAAAAAATGATGAATAGTAGCTGATAACTCTGATCTTGGTTGGAACGGAACGAGCTGGCTTCGGCCTGACACAGTGCGGAAGACCATCCAGATTACTACAACAACCCATCTAAGCTTTCTGGACGAGAGGCCGCGTCCGGCTGATCTAAGCTCTCACCCTCGGCAACCTCGTGCAGCTAACCAAGCCCCGCACCACACACGGCTACTGACTGCGTACTACTACCTCGGCCGAACCACCCCGCTGCATCCCGTGCGTTCCGTTGTCCTCCTCCGTGTCGCGCCGACTCCGCGTCCACGGTGGTAAAGATTCTCTTCAACCCCTCGACGCCTGTACGTGCATGCACGGCCGCTCGTCTCCTCTACCAAGTCGGCCTAGCGTTCCACCGCTTCCTGCTCGGGCGCTAGGCTTGTTGCTGCGAGCATGCGGAATGGCGTGGCGCCAAGTCGCCAACAAACGCCTTCAAATTGGAGTAATAAAGTACCACTAGAGACTATGTTTCAGTGCGGCGTATCATTTTCTCCGGGACTTATCAGCTTTACTGCCGCGCTCCTACCACAATAGCCCGGCACCCTGTGATTGCCCCCGGCGCATATAATTGCCTTATTACGCGTGACCTGCAAGACAGGCAAAACGTACCTACACTAACGAAGTGGCTTTGCTGGCGAGTGGCAATGCGCGGGCAGTAACAGGCAGTTCTGTGCGCGACCGTGCCGTACTATACGACGACGATCTGAACTCTGAACATTTCTGAAAGAGAGAGAAAAAAAAACAGAGTTTCCGAAGCAGCCGGTGCCGGAGGTCAAAGCCGGGCGAGCAAACAACCGGTGGTCAAAAGCCTAATCTCCGTTCTGCTGGACCCTTGTTAGTTTCCACAAAGCCCTAGATGATCCCCATGTCACCATGTGATCACTGCTTTTCATCGGTGCTAACAACCGTTTTTTTCTTGTTAAGTCACTGCGCGAGGAAGTGAGACTTTGAGCTAGCCCGGTGTGAACCTGTGAATCTGAAGTTCTTAACAGAAGTATTTACACGGTGATTTCGTGGTAAATTCGGTGAAAAGCAGAGGGGAAGAGCAAAGGGTTTCCTCCAGTTGTGAGTTGCCATCAGGCCAGTTTTCTGGTACTAGAAGGGATGTCTCAGATTTTACTCTTACAGGAAATTTTTCTAAAAAAAAAACTCTTACAGGAGATTTGCAGTCTTGTATCTGCTGAAATCTGCTTTTACTCTTACAGGATATTATCTAAAAAAATCTGCCGAAAGTGAGCATTTAGAAAAAGGATTAAGTAAAAGAAAGCTATGATCTACAAAAGTGAATGGTCTTTATGTGCCAAGGTAGTACAAAAAGACAACACGTCTTCCTGCTGTTTGAGTGGTAAACGAGTTCTTATAGAAGAGACACATTCATGCTGTTTGAACTTTCAGAAAGAAAAATAATGTAAATGTACTTAAATCAACTGAAGTTTGAAATAATAATGCTAGCCGTTCGGACTGGTAATGCTGCGAGTTTCATGCCACTTACCACATTTGCGAACATGTCTTGTACTCATCTTTCGTTTAGGACCCATAAAGTAATGCTCTCAAAACGCAGCAAAGTGGTAATCATGTCTTACTTTGTTGACGAAACATGAACTTTACGTTACAGTGGTTATCTCAACAGAGGACAGTCCGTTGATAAAATGAGCTAACAAAATCCGTCCTGAGAAAAAAAAAGATGCTATATTTATTTTTAAAAAATCATGATAAATCAGTTGATCATCCAAGTGCCTGATAGACAGTATATTGCAAATGCTCCTCAGTATACTGTCCATTATGGTTGACAGTTCATAGGAATTTCTATGCCTGAAACTTCAGGCTAGCTAGCCGCTGCCATTTCACTTAACAGAAGAAGCAGAGAAACTACAAGTCCTTCACATCTTCTTACAAAAATGTGCTGAAGCTAAGCATTAGAGCTACAGCAACTAATACTACTAGTATTTCTGCGTATATATATCCTAGTAATAACATTTGGTAAGGGGGCAAAATTTCCTTGCACTCGTCTGTGCATGCTGCTGGACATATAGGTACAATGACAGAAGAACGAAAAGAAAAGGAAGTACATGATGGATCAGCTGCTCCTAACATCACGCTTCAGTAGATGCTGCTGCTGCTGCTGGAGCATGGAGACGCAGGCAGAGCTGAAAGTATCATGGTTTCGCATGCTGTCTAATCAGGGATAGCTTAGCTGAATCAGTTGTGTGTCCGCCTCCGCCTCCTCACACTACTGTAGTCCATGGTCATGAACGTCCTCATCTGCGTCCTCTCCTCCGCCCACTGCTCCACGTGCTGTCTTCTGTCATGCAGCCTAACGGCACCTGCTCGATCAATCCACAAAGAACAAATGTTTCAGAACTCAGTGATATGATCTCAGAGGTACTGAATAAGTACATCTAGAAGAAAAGATGAAAAGAACTGATCATGCAGATCAGATGACTTACCAACACCTGCTTGCTGGTGAAGTGACGAGCTGAAGATCAGCAAGAACACCAACGCAACAAGCCTCAAAATCCCTGCAAGTAACCTCATGCTGCCTGCTTCAGTTAAAATCTTCAGTGATCATCTATTCTAGACTATCTCTCTCCTCCTGCTGCATCTGCGAGTGAGTGTAGTTTACATATAGAGTAAAGTCTCAAGCTAGTCAAGGGCATTTGAGAGCAACCAGCTCGCAAGTCGAAGGACACAGGAGAGATATAAATCGCAAGCTGCAGGTACAGAGCTCGTGTAGATTTATTACCTCCATCCTGTCCCCCTCCCTGCACTGCACGGCCTCGGCATTGGGAGGACGACGCATCCCATGGAGGTAAGAATCTATAGTTTCTGGAGCTCGCTGTTAGTTTAAGTTTGGCTGCTTGCCTTGGCCTTTATGGGGACGAGAGCTCGTCGAGCTAGTTTAATGGCGTCTCTCATGTGAGCACCACCACTCGCTCGGGTGAAAACCACATGGCACTAGACTAATGAACCCCTGGCGCGCACGCGAATTCCGAAGCAGAGATAAATGTGTGGTTTGAATTAACTAGTGGTGGGGTGATGAAGGATTTGGTTTTGAATTCACAAAGGAATTTGTAGGCCATAATCAATCAAGCAACTAAGCAAGTGGAGTACGGTGGCTTTTACGGTAGTCTGTGCTAGTAATAAGAACTCGACTACTAGTATTATTACTAGTTGAAATAATCTAATTAATGAATTCTTCCATAAGTAATTAAGATGGTATTATAGGTATATATGTTCCATTGGCTAAGAAACTATGGAAGGTCTAGATTACCACTAGAGACCATCGTAAAAATTGTCTTCTGTTTTGTTCAATTTAGTAGTACTGGCTAAGTAGCTACCACATTGTTCTAGCTACTTCAGTTAGCCTCATGGCCTCTTGAGCGTCGGTTAATTGCTACTTGGATTTGCTCAAGATTCGCCATGCTAATGCCATGCGACTCTGGAATAGAAATCACAACGCCATTGGATTGATGTGCCTAGCCTAGCTAGCTAGTAGTTGTGAGCACTCAGATTGGTTGTCCTGAGAGATGTTTTTAAGCTGAAAAAGGAGGCTGTGCTGCTGTTGCCTACGGCGGCTGCTTTAAGTACCCTGATAGTTTGTGAAAGTAGCTAGCTTAGCTTAGCTTCCTTACTTGACAGTGATGGTCAGGATAGATCATACCTTGATCCTGTTCTTAGATCATACCTTGATCCTGTTCTTCTCTGTCAGAACAAACGTTTTGGGAAACGTTTTACTTAACCTTTTTATTTTGAAGCTGTTGTCAATACCGGCATGCATAGACAGCATAGTGATGAATGGAACATCATTGGGTGGCTAGAACTGATAGGGTCATATATTCTTCTTGGATTGGCCATGCTGAAGCTGTCTTTAGATGGAGCAGACATTTCATTTACCAGCCTGTGGATACTTAATTCCGTGATGCTTTGCGAAAGTAGATGATAGCGATCAGGATTGTCAATTACATAATGGCATGATGATACTGTGGCCATTTGCTATATTATAGTAGTATGTATTCTTGACATACAATCAGCTCACCTCGAGAATGCTAAACACGGGCTGTTGAGGATAAGGAAGATCATACATCTAGGTCACTGTGCCTGGGCTAAATCGTCCTACACGAAGCTAAATAGACTGCTTACTAAAGAGTAGAAGACATGTCCTCCCTCTATTTTAAAATATAATATATATTTTATTTTATTAATATAAGATTTGATCAATAATTATTATATATATGTGTGTGTGATATAAAAACATAGTATTTTTAACGTAAATCTAACAACATCAAATCTTACTTTTGAACATATCACAAAAATTATATTCTTATAGAGCTGTTTATTAAAGTTTTGCCCTAATGAAACAAAGCCCGTCTTTTTTTTAAAACGAAGGGTGTACCATTATACTTGATGAGATAAGGATCAGCACCATATGATGTAAATTGTCAATAGACAGAAGTAGACACAAAAGTCAAAGCCTCAAGTACAGAGACGAAGTGAACAACAAAACCAGCACATAATGCATTTACACGAGTTTTGAATTTCAAAAGAGAAACAAAACCAGAAACACCTTCAGCAAGAGAGGAACACTACCGTAATGAAGAAGTAACCTGTGGCACATGTTTTTTTCTAGGAGCTTATTAAACTTTGTCCAACCATGTAATGCAAAAGATAATAGAATCATCAAATGAGCTAATTCATTACAATGTTCATGAACTCGAGTCGTGACTAATAGCCTAATACAGCTTTGCTCTAGCAAAAAAAGCTCTGGCTTTTCTTGTTACAGTTTGCTTAACTACAATTCACTGAAGGGGAACAAAATTATCATGGCTTCTTGTAATGTTGCAAATAATAAACTTTATGGAGCTCTATCAAATGGGCGTGAATCATTGTAGCATATATCCCACACAGCCTCAACTGCATCTTTTGCAGCTGTCTCCGAGCAGTAAGGGTTGTTCCTGAGAGACATCAGGGCCCGCCTTTTTACACATTCCTTCAGAAATGCAGAAAATGTCAGAACATACATAAATTCATGTAGGGTTTAGCAAGTGTGCAGATGTAAAACATGTCGCTGAAAAAGAAAAAAAAGGGATTATTTTCACTCAAATCAAGTTTACTTTATAATCTCATTTCATAATACAACACAACAATATTGTTAGAGCATTTTCAAACCATAGCAGTTAGGGACCATACTTTTTGGATGTCCAACTTTTTTGGATGTATAGAATTGTACAAGTTACTGGCTGCATGGCAGGCTCCTGATAACAGATCCATGGTCTCCCTTTCTTCTTCTTCATTCTTAATATTTGGAACATCAAAATTAGGACAAGTCTGGATGCTGTCGATAGTAACCTTGCTGACAAATGCAGCTTTAGAGTGATAATCGGTGATCTAAAAATACTGGACAATACTTTGTACCTTTGAATCACACACATGTTATACATGTTTCCATTGTTTTTACTGTACTAGGGCATCGATTATAGATTTCTATGATTATGATCTATATATTTGTTGCACATGAAGTATCATCACTTTGTGGGTTGTGATTTGTGGTATCTGTGAGTATTAACAAATGGTGTATAGGTATACAGGTTGCGTATAATCCAGTCCTAGGTTTTTATATTTTGAGATGGAGGGAATAGTTGTGAATTTATACCTGTGACAATGTTAGAAACGGCGAAATGCGTGTGCTATGCATCATCATGTAGTTAGTGATCTGTGCAACATTTATATATGCGCACTGGTATGCTTGTCAACTAATAATGATCTGTCTATATGTGTCATTCACCAACCGAATAATTTTTCCTTCGATGTACTCTTAACTGACTACACCGCTAATTTCTTTAAATCCACTCTAATCATTTGCATAGCTGATTTTAATATGTTAGATTTTGATATTACTGTACACCTGTGTTCTGCCATTTGAGTCCGCGAAATGATAAGTTGAAGCTAAGATATGTGGAAAACGTGTGTTGCACGTGCACAATTACTAGTTAGCTACAAATATTCAGATAAACATGGGAGACTCAAAATAACGGACAACGAACTCATACTATCGCAAAGATTGCTCACAATATAATTTGGAAATGAGAGTCTCGATTGGTAAATGTCACTGTATTTCACTACTTTAATTTTGTAGCCAACTAGCTCCTGGTTTTTCTTTCTTTCTTTCTTCTCTGTTCTCTCTCTCTTTGAGAGAGGAAGTTCGTCTGAACTGGGAATTTCGTATTACAAACATGTGAATGCAACTGAAGGACAGAAATGATACTACACCAGATTAGGTTTCACATGCAAACTAGCAAAGACTAAAGAACCAATGTCATATGGCATAAGCTCAACAGTAAGACAGTGAAAATACTTACTTGTTCATGCCCCCTTATCTTCATGAAGCCACGCAACAATTCACGTTTATAATGGCAGTTACCACTAAGGTGATTGGCTCGAATCTAACAACAAAAAATGCATTGTCAATTATCAATGTAACTCATAACCAAGCATAAAGTTTGTACCTAACGCTAGCATGCCAAATAGCCAATAACTCCAGCTTACATGGTAAGTATTTTGTTACCTCAGAGCAAGCATGGTGAGCACAGTTCTTCCAATCCATGTTCTTGACAACACAGTCATCATAGGCATGTATTAATTCATGAGTCAATATCTGATTTATCTGGTCTTGATACCGCATTTGATCACAGCAAATTGTTATCTGGACATAAATAATTGCAAAATTAGGAACAATTTTGTTGGTGGATAACTTGAAATAGAACCTAGAGCAGATGTAAAGCCCATCAAGAAAAACAATGAAGACAAGAATTCTCTTTTTTTTACAAGGGCTCTAGCTTAGGAAGAAGGAACTAGGCTTCCACTATCAGGGTTAATTGAAGATTTAGCTGATGTTTTACTTGTGAAAGAATACCATACTACATGAAGATAATGTTATGCTGACCAAATATAGAAATTTGAGTGAACCAGTGTGTTAACTGATGAAGGTTGGCAATCCAAGCAGGCTCTGATGAACCCATGGCAAATCCTATCAACAGGCTTTGATGAACCAATAACCGACATGGATTACAACAAACAGGGGGGCCTTGGTGTAACTTTTTTTTTCCAAATGAGGAGCAAATTTGAACCTAACAGACTTATATTCAAAGGTGAACTCTATCTACCTACCTACATATAGCAGCATAATATACTGAACCCTTTCAGTATTCTCAATACCAAACAACTGAAGAAAATGTTACTACAGCTGTAGTTCTCAATGCCAAAACTTTAACCTTTCAAACCAGACGCCGCGATTCTTTGGAAGGATAAAAAGGGAAGGGGAAAGAGTAGCGTACCCCCTGCCCACCACCGTAGGAACCGTTGCGATCGTTAGTCGTGCAGTTCATCGCCATGAACATCCGCGGCGGCAACGGGCAGCCAGCCTTCTCCATCCGCTCCCTCAGGAACCGCACCGTCGGATCTGTGGTTCAGTAACGCAAATGAGGAACTCTTCACAGAAACGCAAATCGACGGCAAATAAATATTCGGTGGCGCGCTCTTACCTTGGAGAGCCGACTTGATGCCGACGACGCAGTCCTCGAACGGCATGCACCGGCTTTCGCCGCGGGGCTCTGAGACGGAGGCTGCCTCCACTCCGGTGACCTCCGGTGCGCCGCTGCCTCCGTCCTCCCCCGCCATTGCTCACTCGTGGGCTCCGCGGGGCGGCGGTGGTTTGCTAGGTCTACTCGCCTTCGGCTGGTATGGGCATCACTCGATCGAAGCGCCTTTCTGCCTCGTGATTCGTGCAGGCGGTAGGATCGCGCGGAGAGCTACGTGGGCCGAGAAAAGTGTTTTGGGCCAGCACGAATTTCTTTCTATGTTGATAGCTAATGGATGAGCAGAAAAGGTTCATTCTTTTATGTTAAAAATTTCTCCATAAAGTGTCTAAGACATTTTGATTTTTAAGCGTACAAATTTTCTTTGCATCTAGATGAATATTCAGGAAATGGAAGAGCAAACTAGATGAATCTTATAGATTCTGCCTCAAATTTTTTTTACCCGAAACCGGAGACTGGGACAAGGGGAAGTGATGGACTGTACTCATTTTGGATTACCTGAGATGGTTCATGTTGCACTTGAGCGAGTTATTTTTTCTGGGTAAAAATAATCAATGAACTTAAGTTCAATACGAAAGCTTGCAACATAAAAAACAAACCCCACATAGAAAAAGCAACGGGTTATCGCATGATTAAGAATTAGCTTAAAAAACTTTAAAAAATAGATTAATATGATTTAAAAGCAAATTTCTTATAGAAAATTTTAGAAAACGAGAATGAAAAGGTTGAAAACCTTACTGCTAAACACAGCCTTAGTCAGATGTTAGCTATGATGATTTGACAACGGATTTGGAGAACCTGTTTTAAGTCCTTTTCTTTCATCAAAAAGAACAATGCTAGCGGTCAGTTGTACAGCATGGAAGCGATTCCAATAAATAGTTCTGTTGCTTCTTAATTCAAATAACATTTGTCGCAAAAACGGAAAATGGTAAGCCAATGGTAACTGGCAACAGAACATGACGAATTCATGATTGCCATTCAAATGAGAAGCAATTCAGACTAGCTAAGTGAACCGATCAACCAAAAACCAACCAGAAGTGTTCATCTCTTCAGTGTCTACTGTTTAGGAGAGAGTCTACCACGAACCTAGAGACCTGACTACAGAATAAAACATATGTATCCTAATATTCACATTCTAAA
This sequence comes from Oryza coarctata, assembly GCA_030770085.1. Lineage (NCBI taxonomy): Eukaryota > Viridiplantae > Streptophyta > Magnoliopsida > Poales > Poaceae > Oryza > Oryza coarctata. The sequence continues at coordinate 12,577,807 of CM061468.1, forward strand.
TAAATTGCTTCTTTTGTTCTTCTTCTTCCTATGCAACTTCATAATTTACCATGTGAAATGATTAAACCAGAAGGTGGATGAACTAGTGTAGATCAATGGAAACACAGACAGGCGTCGCCATCATGTCTTGGTCTTCAGCAAGCTTGAATCCAAGCTGCCCCTTGATGCCTCCCCCAAAGGCGTAAAGCTTACCAGATTCAGTGAGGGCAATTGTGTGAGACATTCCCACGTATTCGTTAAGCCAATCCCAGGTGTTACTTGGACTAATCTGCACAAACTTCTCGTGCAGATTGGCAAGCGAGGCGACGAACTTGGGGTTTGGGAAAGATTCTTCGTCTTCTGCACCGTTCTCCTGAAACCAATAGTGATGAAACGGCGATTTTAGTAGCTGAAAAGATGACAGTTGATTGTTAGTACAAGTTTTACCAAACTATGTTCAGTGATCAAAGGAAAGCATCTTCAGAAAAGTGATCAAACCTGAAAGCCCAGATTGAAGGATTCCCCCAATCCAAAGGAGTAGACATCGCCATTGTCTGCGACGACAAAGGTGGTGTACTCGCCAGCTGAAACATGGACAGCCTTCACATTATTCAAGCCTTCCACTGCTGTGGGGAGGGTCAAGCATTCTTCACTTCCGTGCCCCAAGCAGCCACAGTAACCCCATCCCCAGGTGAACACACGCCCATCACAGCTCAGGACTGCGGCATGCCAAGCTCCAGCTGAAATCGACATTGGGCGTATGTTGAATGCATGAAAATACCCAATCATCTGGGGAATGCCCTCATTGTTCTTGTTTCCATGCCCAAGCTTGCCTCCTAAACCACAGCCCACAGAGTACACTGACCTGCATATTTGCTTGCATTAAAGATCAAATATTTCTCACAAAATGTCAAGAATAATGGTCATGAATTCTTTCTAACCAAGTCCAATGATGTGAATGATCATGCTTAAAGGATAGAACTGTACTTGCAACAAGACCAGCTAGTGGGCAAAGGAGCAAAGATGCTTACATCCCAGTGGGGTGGTAGGCCAACATAAGGAGGTAGCAATTGCCCGCAGCAATCTGCACAACAAGAACGTCATCAAGCGGCTGTCCAGATATAATACGCGGCTCAACATCAGTGAGATCTGAGCTATGGCCGAGCCTATCAGAATGCCCCCAGGAGAAGGTAAAAACCCGGCCTTCTCTGGACAGAACTGCAGAGAAGTAGCCTCCTATGGAGGCTTGGACTACAAAGATACCCTTCAGTGATTCCACCAGCTTAGGAGTGCTATTGTAATTCACATCAGCTGTACCAAATATTTCCAGGCCCCCAAAGATATCGTGCCCAAACGCATAGATGCTTCCTGTGTCGCTCACGAGCATTGTTCGCCTTGATCCAACTGCAGCTTGTATGATTCTGATGTCTTGCAGAGACCTACAAGGCAGCAACACAGTATGTGACATTGTAGATGCTTCAAATTTCAGAAATCAGCGTACTACCTGATAAGGCATGGCTTGAACTTGTCTTCTGTATCGCCATGGCCAAGCTGGCCTGAGCAGTTCGACCCAAATGAGTACACCTCCCCGTTTGTTGTGACAACAATGCTGTGGCCTGGTCCGGCAACAACCTGAGACTTCTCCCGGCGGTAGTTCTTCTCGCCGACCAAAATGTACCTAAGGACATGCTTCCAAAAGCCCCCGCAACGTTGCTTCAGCAAATCCTTCTCTTCTTGTTTCATCGTCTTGAACATGGCCCTTTTTTGGCACATATCGAATGCCGCAATCTCTGGAAGAGGCAGTGACAGGTCTGGTGAAAAACTTGCAGGCTTTCTGAAGAACTTACAAGTGGCCTGAAAGGACAGTAGATATCACCATTTTCATAAGCACAAGCAGTTCAGAAACTCAAAAGACTGTGTCAGTACAACTTGCCTCCAAAGCAGCAAGATCTTTGGGGTCGAGGTCACAGGATGAGAGAATACGGAGGAGGATTGATGGGTTTGCAGCGAGGGGGAACTCCCCTGAAGCTTCATTTCCGAAGCAATGTCGCTGCGAGCGTTCCGATGTTGGATGCGATGACGATGAAGAATCGGAGGTGGCCTTACTGACGATGTTGTGGAACTGTATAACCGTGGAAACTTTACTTGTTGTGGCATCCATTGGGCACTGCATGATCGAGCAGTGCCCTTGTGAGAGTGAACTAGAGCTGCCAAGAAAAAAACAAAGAAATCACACGATATTAGACAGCCAATTGGATCAATATCAACTAGTCAAATGCTTTCTTGTCTAGAGGAAACAGTTAGCAAAATTCATTGTATCATGTAAAAATTCAAAGGAGCAACTGATTATATGGTTTATATGTTACATATGTTGCAATTTCTTGTTCAAGAAAAATCCATAGCATTATAATGAGTGACTTATCATCCTGTCAATTTAAACAATTATGATGATGAAAATGGCCACAACAAGATCACTCTAGAGAAGCTTATTAAACACTTCCCCACCATTCTAGTACTACCACCATCAACAGAACACAATGAACAACACCAGCTGCAACGAAAAATCATTACTCTTATGCACACTTGTTAAGGGAAAAACCCCAACGATTTTTTGCATGACCTAAGGATCACATATCACACCACAGTTAATGATCACCAGAGATCAACTACACACTAAAGCGAGATGATCCGCGATCACGGAGAGAGAAGCCACAACTCATTGATCTAATCAATTCCTAGATCACAAAGGAATCTCATCTTTAAGGCATCCATCGTCTTAAGGTTCCCCTTGCATCACCCCATAACCCCAAACTGCACACAACACCATCGCCAACAAAGAACCACACATGCTACAGACACCATCTGGGTTTCATAAGCAAAAGGAAAGATCCTTCCTTTACCACACAGATCGAATCAAGACGATCGAACAACCTCTTCCCTCCCATCGGATCCCCCCAAAACGCACCACTGATCCTACAAATTCCACACCAAAAGACCCCCAAGAGATGAAAAACAGAAAAAAAAATCTGAACACTGCAGGGCCAGGGACGCTGGGATCACACCTGGAATTCCCGCAGCACGCAGCCCGATCACGCGGGACTAGGCAGATCAATCTGCCTGGATCGTCTGATCTTTGCAATGTGGTTGCAAGGCTTGGGATTTGGGGACTGTCGTAAGTTATTTTCCGGGTAACCCCAGAGAGAGAGAAAGAGAGGCGAAGAGGAGGAGCACTTCGAATATATAAACGCCGAGGGTTCCACATCAGTAAAAGAGGTTTTCCCGTGGGCCCGGGTCATCAGCAGCATTGGCGTGCTGGCGACTGCTCATCCTTCGTGTTTATTGTTCCTTTTCTTCCTTCGTGTTTGCCGAACTAGTGTTGAAATTTGCTGATAGCGTGAGGTGCATCACGTTCGCTTTCACAAAAAAAAAAGGATCTTTGCGTCTTTGCGAAGTATAGTAATGTTTTCTAAGATTTTTAATATCTTGACCAAAGTCTAGTCTTTGTTTCGGTTTTAGTTAAGATCGTGATTCTGAAAGATCATCGTTGCATTATGCTCTGGGCCGCTAGGAGAAAGGAGAAGCAATGTGATGCATGTTGACATGGTGTTGACATACTCCATTCCAGTGCATCCTGATGTGTAGCTTTCATCCAAGAAAAGTGCAGATGGATATACCAGCAACTGGTACCATACTACCATGATGCTGACATCTATTTCAACGTCATAGAAGGCACTTAAAACATGTCACTGTCTCTGGTAGTATCCTACCTAAGCAGGATCCCTGTCTCTCGTAGTATCCTACCTAAGCAGGATAAAATAAAACATGGATGGATATATGGCATATGAATAGATGGTTCAGAGAAGTTGAAGTTAAGCAGCCAAGATGGACGGGCTCATCCACAATGATGCAGCTCCAGCAGCTTGAAGCCATCGGCAGCTAATTACAAAAATTCCACTAGTCACGAACAGCTCTATTGTTCATGGCATCTCATACCTGAAACGATATGGTTATTCATAACTCTCCCAAGGCATAAACTACCAAACCAAACCAATGGAACACTATCTCAACAAGTACCAACACAACCAACCTATAATCCTCCGGTATATGGTAACACAACGGCATCAGGTACACTAGCAACAGGAAAACCTTTTGGTATGGTACTAAAGACAGCAGGGGTGTAGATGTACATAAAGAAGATTCATCAAGTTTAACCGCCTGGGGGTAAGTTCAAGGAGTGGAGGCGAAGGATGGAAGCAGCCATCCACGCTCAGTTGCGAGATCCACATATGCTCCAAACTTCTCCTGTGCATTCGGGATATCGAGGATCAGATCATCGAGGCCTTCCTTGATGCGAGCGAAGCCTTTTGTCATCTGGTTGATTGTTATCAGCCCCTCACCGAAGCACTCCTGTAGCAGAGCCAAGATTCTTGCTTCATTCTGCTTCTCCATAGCCATAACCAGCGCTTTCTTCACTACTTCATGGTTGAAGAAGGGCATTCCAAGGTCACGGATGCATTGGCAAGCCTCCCTCAAGTCACCGCCAATGTTGTACTCTTCAAGGAGCTTCAATATCTTGTCCTTTGAATCTTCTACAGCCCAGCCAGTGCCGCCACCCCAGCAGCGCAGAATCCTCTCACCAGAATGGCGGGCAGCAAGAAGGGCACGGGCCATCTGGACAGTTTGACTACCACTGCTGTTAGGGCGTAGCCTGCTACTGATCTCATCCAAATTTAGTGGAATCAAAACTTCATCAATAACTGCCCTAGCAAGGAAGAGTGCGAGTTCACTGGGAGCATCCACAATGTCAAGGGCGGTGTCTTCTGCTGACTGCAGGAGCATTATGAAGCCCTTCATGATGTCATCAGTAGAGAAGAGTTCCAAACTGAGTGAAGAAAGGAGGACAGAAGCCATCTCCTTCTCCCTGTTCTTTCTGTCCATAGCAAGTGTGATAAGCTTCTTGAGGAAGATAGGGTTGTACTCTGGATCAGAAAGCTCTTGAAGGCTTCTAATGAGTTCTGGGACATCATCTGAGAGAAAGTACTCTTGAATTATGTGTCCAGATTCTTCTTTGAAATGCTTGACCTTTTCGCCACTTGCATTTCGCGTATCTTCATTAGGGGTAGAAGATGTAGTGAATGAAGCATCAAGCCATCCTTCAGGTGTAGCAGTGAGAACCAGCTTGTCAAAAAGAGTTTTGGCAGAAGGAATATCAAGGCTCAGATCATCAATACTCTCAGCTAGCCGACAAAAACCCTTAGACATTTGATTAGAACTGATCAAGCAACCTGCAGTTGATTCCTTCAACAGCTTCAGGATTAATGGCTGTGATGACAGATTCTCCATGGCAAGCGTGAGAGAACATTTCACAACCTCATGATGGAAGAATGGAAGGCCCAGCTCTCTTATGCACCTAAAAGCTTCATCGGTATCTCCACTCTCAACATACTCCTTCAAAATATCCTGTATTCTCTTTTTTGCCTCTTCCACAGTAAAGTGAGTGCTTCCACCCCACTTGCGCTCAACTAGCTCAGCATGATGGGGGGCTGATAAGTAGCTCTTCTCAGCAACTCGCAGAACTTCAATACCTTTAGAAAATTCAGGAAGTAGTGCTCTGGCTCGAGTGAGAAAAACAGGAGGCAGTATTTCATCCACAACAGCACGGGCAACAAAAACAGCCAAGACATCAATAGCATCTGGTATGTCAACAGCTAGATCTTCTGTTGACTCAAGAAGCACAATAAAACCTTCACTCATCTTGGAAGAGCTTAGTAGATCAGCATACAAGGCAGACAACAGAATTGACGCCATTTCTTTTTCTTTGTCATGACGATCCATTGCCATGGATACGAGCTTCTTGACAAAGTAACTGTGAAACTGATCAGATCCAAGACTCCTTAGCTCGGAAGCTGCCAGTTCCACGTCTCCTGTACTAAAATACTCCTCAATTACAGGAACTAAAAGCCTTTTATAGTCATCTAATGTAGCAGGAACCTGCAATGGCAGTGAGACCTTGATAAATTAGTGTCATATCAACAAAGAAATAAAAACAGCAGTATTATAGGGGGAGGGAGATCAAACCTTAATGTTCCCATTAGCTAGTTTGTCTAACTCCTGAGATAGTACAGAATCTTCATCTTCAAGGTTGTCTTGTTCATTTTTCCCACCAGCACCTTCTAAAGCAGTATAAACAAAATAACAATATCAATATAGACTATTAGAGTCACATGGTGTATCCCAGTATCTACGAGTAATGCTGCAAACAAATAAAGTACGTCATACAAAGAGTAAGTAATTTGGATTAAGTACATTTATTGCATTGATTTCCAATTAATATGTAAATGATCAACAAGAATAAGAAATTCAGAACTCTATGTTCCCTTCATTCTGTCCATAACATCAATCAAGTCTATGAAGTATTTCCTTTTGTGTCCAGCACTAACAACCTTCACAGAAGATGCTTCTATGCAATTAAAATCAACTCCCATAAGGCCAGAGCACCATGGCCCAACATACTGATATTAAGCCTTAATAGATGTCAAATCATTCCCAGCTCATACTGCAGCAACTAATAACTGGCTGGCAGTATAGATGTCCACGGTCCAGAATCCCAAGGTAGGGGTGAGTAACAATGAAGGATAAAATCGACAACAGCTATGTATAACAGATGCCAAAGCAAGAACAGATATGCCCTACTAAAACGAATCATCACACAATAAATAACTTCCTAAACAACTATATTAAGGAAATAGCCTGATTATTCAAGAAATAGGCCACAAATGATCATAGCAATTACACACCACCCAACCCAGTGTAAATGCACATGCTTTGACTTTCTCAGTAAATGGCACATGATCATTTCTGCTAAAAATTAGAAAAAAAGGAGCTTGATTGGAGATTTGGAGCTTGTGCTTTTGGCAGCTTTAAACTGAATATTAAACCCCTCTAAACATATACACATAAATACTAACCAATCATGGATTTGTATCATACTTGTATTGAAAGCGACAAATCCATATTAACAGAATGAATTAAAAAGGTGGTAGGACCCAACTTTTCTGAACCCATAAGGATTTTAATCACAGGCGACTGAAACTATCAGAAACTTTGGCAGCTTTAAACTCAAATGTAAGCCCTTCCAATCGCATTACTAGAATACCAACCAAACATGAGGTGCAAGGACAGTATTTGCGTCACCTCGATCGAAACCAGTAAATACGTTACCAAATGTGCAAAAAAACACCAGAAAGCAGGAACTAGCTTCCAATAAAAACCGGTAAATGTCTTTTTTTGGCCGCTTCAACTTTGTCGGAACCTGATTTTCCACCTTATTGAACTTAGGGTTTCAGCGGTTACAGACAAGAACAATACAACCTAGAACTACTAGAAACCATCATGGATATACCGACAACAAACAGAGTTCAAATGAACGCCTTTTGCTCTTCCCGCCATTCCTACACCTTTTGTTCTTCCCGCCATTCTAAACTACACTAGATTAAATACATAAGAAATACCAATGAACTACTTGGTGGCATGACTACATGGACATCAAACCACCGACAGTTCCACACTCTTATTTATTAAAGACTGTGCTTCAAGCAGCCAAGCCTATCCATTTGCATGTATAGCATCAGGCAACCCAAAGACGAAGCACATCCCTCACATCTGCTATGCGCCATCACCAGATCATCCTCTAGAGGTAATAACCCCGAGTAACCCTAAGAAACAGTGAAACTAGACCAGCCCAGTCCGAATTCTCAAACAAAATCCCACACCATCACATAATTCAGTGCTACATCCGAATTCTCAAACAAAATCTCACACCATCACGTAATTCAGTGCTACAGAAAACAGATAGACATGCATAGCACAGGCGCACATAGGGATCAAAAGTCAGTCACCTCTCTTAGATGAGTGGTGGTGTGGGAGGTGGCGGACGGCGATCACGCCGTCGGCCAGCGCGCCCCCGCCGGTAGCCACCCGCAGGTGCCCCTCCGCCAGCATCCTCGTCGGCGACCTCGCCCCATCCTCCGCCGCCATCTCCCCTCTATGCTGTCCCGTCCGTCCACCCTACACCACACGCACACAAACGCACACCCCACACCGCACCGCAATCAGATCACCGCCACCCAAAAAAAAAAATCAAAGCGCGACCATACCATCCCGCGGTGGTGAACCGGGAGCAGAATACGGCGATACCTGTGGAGATCGGAGGAGGCAGGGTGGTGGTGGAGACGGCGGGGCGAGCGCCGACGCAGATCTCAGGCGAGTGGTGCGGCCGCGCGGGCGGGCGTGAGGGGAGGCAACGCAACGGGGGGGCGCGAGCGGAGAGGAGAGGGGCAGAGTTTTTATTTATCGGTCTCCCCGTCTCTCTTCACACTTATGGGCCCTTTAATTACTTTTTACCCCTGTGTTTAAGCTAATCTAGACGTAATTTTTCCACTCCATTTTCTATTTTCTTACTTCTAAAGCACTGTGAGACCGCGAGAGAGGTCGGCTTACTTTGACGGAAATCGCTACGCGCACTTAAATACTCGCGCGGATAGAGGTTTCATTACTACCTTCCTGGCCCACCTGTCAATGAAGGTACGTGCGGACTCGCATGTATGCGTCGGTGCCGCGTAGCGGAGCGGGGTCTAGGACGTGGTATCCGTGGAACGGGTGTATGGACCGGTGAGTGGATGGGTGTGGAACGGACGGCGGTGCGGGGGGCGGCGTATGGACGCGGTGTACGTATCCAGGTGGAATGAGGGGAGCAACGAGGAGAGGGGATGGATGGCGTGGGGGTCAGGCGCGGCCACGTCAGGGGGGGCGCGTCGTGTTCGGTCCACGTGGCAGCGACGACGAGGCGGAGGGGCGCTGGTGCCGTGAGTGGACGGACGTCCCAGATGGTGCACGTAACGCAGAGGCGTCACCGCACTGGACGCATCCTGGCCGTCCGTTGGTCGCAAAGCCGCTTTTGCGATTTGTCCATAAGCAAAACCGCCCAAGGTTTCAGTGATCACACACTCACATTCGCAGGGTGCAGCGCAGTGCATGTTGGTGTATACTACCATGTGCTGGCTGATCAGTCACATGGAATCTGCTTAAGGTTGCATGTTAATTTACACGCTTTTATTACGTGTTTATCTCAAACCATACGGCTTGCCTTGGCTAGCTGGCTTATCATGATCAACACAACACACAAAAAGAGTGTCAATGTGTCATCGCTAGGACAAGTATATGAATGCCGATGGAGCATGCGTGTCATTAACATCGTCACATTTTTGGCACTCTGCGTGCAAATCGATTCCTCGTTGCAGAAAGGCGGAGTAGAGTAGTAAACAAACTAATTAGCCCCACTCGGTCGCTTTCTGTTGCTCCACCTCTGAATTCAGAGCACGCCATCCATGGTCCATCAGACAGGTGTTGGCGATTGCAATGGCAGAAACAACGTACTTACTGCATACTAATGCTAGTTATATACGCATACATTATCTAAAATAAGTTATATACGCATACATCTATCCTGACAAAAAACAGCAGGTCGATCGTTGTATATGCTGTTGTTGAGCTCAGGTAAATAGTAGTAGATTACATTATTATAGGAGCCGTTAGTTAATCAGGACTTGTCGAGGAGGCCGTCGAGGTAGAGGTTGAGGAGGTATCTGCCGGTGGAGAGGACGTCGAGGCGCTTCTCGCTGGGCTCGTACCGACCCTTGCGCAGCTGGTACCGGTGCGTCACCGCCGACACCGTGTACGCCTGCCCTTCGATCGTCACGCTCTCGCCGCAGTGGATGTTCTGCACCAAAGCACACACGCAAGACGAAGGGCATTAGTCCACACCAGCAAAATCAACAGCCACCGGACATACTCTTTTGGTACTACTAGTATTGAATTGCCAGAAGTAAAGGTTAGCTGCAGAGATTTTTTATCCTCGTTGGAAGCTCATGAAGCATTTCTTGATCTGTAGAACATTAGGGCATTGAGAATCTGACAGCGCTTTTGTGCACATTTGATGGTTTTGTTATCTTCACATTTGGCATAAGCTTTGATGCCATCTATGGATGTTCTGCGTGCACCAACACCAGTTCATCACGCACACACGCACCGAAGGGGGCATTAAACCACAGCAACATATCAATAACCACCGGACACAGTCTTTTTCTTTTTGAAGAATCATGTCAACATATCAGTTCAACGGTGATCGCTGGAACGCAAAAAAGAAGGAAAAGCAGCAGAATTTTTTTCCCCGTTGGAAAGTCAGTCACGTCTTGATATCTAGAAACAATAGGAGGCGCTTGACTTTGACAATCTGACAGCACTTCTGTGGGGTGTATATATGATTTGGTTATCTAGCAGATTCTTGATGGTAGTACCAATTTTCGTTGCTTCGACTTTTCAGCAGCAAAAGATTTCGTTATCTTGCAGGATCAAAACACTGCTAAAATACGAACAAAAACACAACTAGAGTAGGATATTAAAAAAACTACTAGTTTTTACAGAATTAAGTTCTCGCTGGCTGATGGGAATAAACTCTGACGACGTTAACTCCTGACAGGATGGCATGAGTTGCTACAGAGAATTTCTGAATCGATAGGAATAGGCTAGAACAAGTACTGCTTCAGCTAGCTAGGTACCTGAGCACGGGTGCTACATTATTGTTCTTGGAGTTACAGTAATAGCATAATTAGTCAGACAGTAATCCCTTCGGAAAAAAGCGTGCAAATTCTTTTCTGTTCTCGCAGTGCTTGAAACATTTCGGTTAGTTTTCAAAATACATTTCTTTTTTTCTTAAAGAAAAGCACTGCAGTGTATTTAACCACTAGACTAACGCAATCTTTATTTTTGCAAAAGCTGCCAAGAATGTTGACGATCAAATTTACACATTGGAAGCAGACGGTGACTCTGCAACCAAAATTGTGGTGCAGACCGAATTCTGGAACAATGCTACACCATTTGTCACAGGAAATATGTTCCATTGTTAATATCGACTTCCAGATAGCGTCGATTTGATGATCAGGTGGCCCAGCGAAAAAATTTGATGATCAGGTCTGTGCACTTTTACGCATTTCCATTCTAAATTTGTTGACGAGCGAATTCAGTGTATCTATCGTGCTAGCATATATGCACGCAACGCATCAGAGAATTCAGAAAAGGGCAGAGGCGTACGGTGGGGAAGCAGCGGACGCCGAGGCACCGCGGCGGTGGAGTGATCTCGACGACCTTGAAGGGGTACTTGTGCTCCTTCTCCCGCTCCGGGCGCTCCCTGTCACGGTCCCTGTCCTTCTTCCTGCACTCCACCGCGAATCGCGGCTGCGGCGGCAAGCAAACCACACCGAATAGGACGTTCAGCTGGTCTGCCACGAACGGCGGCGGCATGGACAAAATCGCCAGCGGGAAACGCTCTCGCTCACCTTGTGGTAGGAGAAGGAGGTCGCCGTGGACGCCACCATAGCCGCCATGGCGGATTAGCCGATCGATTTATCGATCTCTCTCCCTACTCCCTAGCCGCCGCTCGGATCGATCGCTTGCTGCTGCTGCAGCAGAATCCGCTCGGTTCCTTTAGGTGCAGGAAGGGGGGAGAGGGGGATCGGATGTCTCTGGCTCGCTGGGTAGCAAGAACGTGGCGGGATTGGCAGCGGGCGGATATTTTTCTTCGATTCGGCGCCAAATGGATGGCGAGTGGTCGATTGGTCTCGAGGTCGAGGATTCTGCAGGAGCGAGACGTGGAAAGCAGCCGTGCCACGCGTACCTGTCGCCCCCCGCAAAGTCGTTTTCGATTTATTTTTCCCTTTCCCATTTTCTCGCTCACTGAAAATTTTCTTCTCATTTCTTCTCTGAATTTTTACCCGAACGACAGTTGAAAACATGCAAATTCAGGCCGCAGGAAGAACTGACCATCTCACTTACACCAAACCTGTCAAAGGTCTGCGTCAGCAACGAGCAAAATGTTATCTCGTAATCTTGGCTGAGAGAGTAGGTGGTAAAAGACGAGTTTACCCTATATCCACACCAAACACTACCTAACCAATCATCTCCCTCTCGTCGTCTCCGACGAACATGCATCACATGGCCCTGTGGTAGTCTGAACATCAATCGATCGCACAATGGGATCGATCGATCGACCAGATGAGCAGAGCAGGCAAGATCGTCGCCACATGCGACGGGGAATCTCAATCCAAGCGAGGATGCATGTGGGTTCGGAGCCTGCGTGTCACCGGGATAGGCAAGGCTTAGCACAAGAATAATGGGGAGATTCCCAGGCATCAGGACAAAAGGGATAGCATTCTCCTAATTAAACTATGTCCTGCACACATTCGTCCTGCATTTGGGTGAAGTTCTCCGGAGCTAATCATGGATCAGGAGATGGTATGTTGGGTGTTCATTGCATCTGGAGGACAAATGGACAAATGTCGGCTAGCTGACTCCAAAGTTAGGACTTGTCATCAATTTGATGACTCAGCATATAATCTTATCATTAAAGTTAACAAAAGGAGTACCTTAAGCTTTCTCCTCTGAATCTTTCAGATAATGATAAAGGATATATTTCCGCTCTCTAATATATTCAACGAAAATTAAGAATTTGAACTAAGTCTCTACACATAACTTTTTAGTTTTTTAAAAAATATATAAGGAGTATATTGCTCATTTAAAAATATATTTTTAAAAAAAGTAAAATAAAATAGATTAATCTTATCTAAGAAGAAAATAGAAATATACAATAAGAAAATCAATTTCCTTAACATGAAATAGGAGAAGTCAAAACACTTTTACAAGAGTATACCGCCAAAAAATCCTACAGTTTTCTAATTCCATAAATGATATAAAAGAACTATAACAATGCTTATAAACTGTAAACTATGCTAAAAATCACATAAAAACCTAACAAAGCTAGCATGATCTTTGTACAATCAATTCTCCTCCTAAATAAACTTTTTTTTGAGCTAAGAGTTAATAAATTGAAAATAAATCTTTGAGATAATGATAAGGTTTACACTTCTGGTCCGGTATACAATCATCTCTTCTCCTAAATGAACTTTTTTTTAAGCTTGGAGTCCATGAATTGAAAATATCTTACAGTATGGTGGATCATATACAAATCCTTTTCTATTGTGTGAAATACTTATGTTAAGCACATTTTCGTCCCATTTTTTATTCATGGCTAGCTTTTCCTTAGGAATCTAAGTTGACTCAAATAGATAGTTTTGATCATATTATTTAACTATCTCAGTGCAAGCCAGCCAAGAGCCATACGTGTATGATTGTCATACGAGGATCAAAACAGTACACCTGTATCACGAAAAAGATGAACCTAGTCTCCAAAACCCAAGCCCTAAATTAAACATCCCAAGCCCCACCTATGTCCTTAACCACCACTTCATCCCCCCTAAAAGCTAAAATTAAACCAAACATTAGTGCTATACACCTTTGATTAATTAACAATGCTAATACAGATAATCAACGCACGTACAAAACACATTGAGAACAATCATATATCATGCCATGATTCATTATCATCCATTTCTCCTATATAATTAAACAAATAGATTCATTCTAGACATTAATGCGAGAGGCCTGCACCACTCTACTCAGTCTGCTGTGCTGCCACCCACCTCTACCCCTCCTCCTCCTTCGGTGCCACCAAAGTAGACCACAGCTTAAGCTTTTCCCTTTCTTGGGAGCTCATTCTCCTCTAATTGCTAGTCTGCTTTCAGACATAGTAGTAGAGTACTCTAAGGTAAGGGAAAGACGATGGCTTTGGCTAGAAGGTTGCTTCTTATCGATTAGCGGGTGGCCTTCGACATTGATAGGGTGCTGAAAGATCTTGTGATAGCTTGGGAAAGGTGGAGGTGTGGTTCGTAGCTAGGAGTGGCGAGTTGGGCAACGATAACACACAAGCCCGTGATCACCCCGCAAGGTGAAGGTGTGGTGTTATAGCCTCTGCTGTGCACCAGCGGTTTGTGTTGTGGTAGAGTCGGAGTTGCTACATCAGGTATGGCGAGCTAGCAATGATAACCCATAATCTTCTTGCTATGGTAATGCAGAGGTGGTTGTGATCGATAGTTAAAGAGAGCCTATGGCGAAAGCCACGCCTAGCCCTTGACCGGTGCTAGCGACGTCGATGCCTATAAGTGGCGTTTCTCTCCTTGGAGGCGTTGTGCCAATGGTTTCTTCTCTTTTCCTTTGGGTGAAAAACATAGTCCAGTACTTTAGACGGGCATTGTCAGCGTCTTTATGTTGTTTCTTCCTTGAGGTTTCGCTTGGAAGTTCATATGTGATTGAGTCTGACGACCGCATTAGAAAGTTGAAGTGTGATAAGCTCATGCGGCGTGCGGCCGGGAAATGCGATGGAGGTGGCGGCAACCATTTTAGCCCGAATAGCTTCTCCACTCCTCCTTGACTCGGTATATAAAATCATTTTGATTTTGTCTCCCTATTTCATTTTTGCTATTTCCACCGTCTTCCTCTATCGTCTTCTCAAGCTATGGTGGAGAGGTGTCGAGGCTGCTTCTTGTCCATGTGCTCATCGGTTGGCTGGTATGCGCACCTTCTCGATGTGTGTGTGTTGTAGTGACTGAGTGCAAGGACAAATACGACATTACTGCCTAGTGTGTGGCATTGCCGGTTTGCTCTTGCATCGTGATAGCTCGCGGCTACACTGCATGGGGTGTCCTGTGATCGTGGCGGTGTGTTGGAGTGTGAGGTTGTGCACGATCTAGGGGTCGTGTGTGGCATGGTGGTGCTAGTCGCATGCGTCTATGCGTGGTCGCAGCATTTCGGACTAAGCGTGATTGCGTGCTTGTTCTAGAGTTTGGCTTTGTCCTCCCTAAGTCAGCAATGCTCGATCGCGATAGATCATACGGTGGTAAAAGGCAAGCGAATGGTTTGGCGCCGGTGGACCGATACGGTGGTAAAAGATGAGTAAAGACTTCGCATCAATGGACCGTGCAATATCATGCAAAGTTATGAAAGATCTACATCAATCATTTGAAGAGTGTAAGATGGAGTGCCAAAAATAAAGACGATGCGAGATATTTATTAAGGCAAATGTATAATTGATTTAGAATTAATGTATTTAATAAGATATATGTGAATAGTTTCGACTGTAAAATGGAGTTGACATTGGTAATTTTTAAGGTAAAGCAAGAAGATGTCATGAAGGTGTTTCTAAAAATATAGCTTTTATATTTGTTTTTGAGTGTAGAAATGCCGTACTGTTAATAGAGATGCAACATTGATATATTTGTTTATGTCTCGATGGTTAAAATAAACCTTCTAATTACTTCTTTGATATAAATATAAGATTTAATATATTCTCTAAGAGGTTTTAGAGTTTATTTTTAGTTAGGTTGGATAGCACTCTTAATAAGCTTTCTATAGAACCCAAGATCATTAAAAACAGACTCCAGAGCAATGAGTTATGATCGTTTTTGTGGTGTGTTTGTCACGGAGTAGTGAAGACTCCAGACTTTTTGGCTAGATACTTCGAACCAGACAATGAAGTTTGACCAGATTCTCCGATAATTTTGACCAAAGACTTCGAACTTTGAATCTGTGAGTAACGACTAATTTTGGAGGGATTGGTTATTTAAGCCCCTCCATCCCTCCATCCTTTATAGCTATTTTTTAGGCTAAGTTTTGGCAAGAGTAAATATATTCAAAACCAAAAAGTCTCTCCCAAATCACCTACGTGGTTGTCCTTTATGAGAATGATTTAAGAAAAGAAAGAGTTGAATAGAGAGATTGGGAGGTTGAGAGTAAGTAAGGGTCACTCTATTTGAGCACTTAAGTTTATAGTAATTAAATCTTTAATTGTGCTTATTATTTTAGGAGATCAAGCTCTTAGACGGTTAGAAGTTGTTGATAAGCTCTTAAAGTTACGGTGAGTCACCAAAAATTTGTGAATGTTCATTCTCACATTCGCAAGGGAAGAGTTAATCGAGTGAGAGCCAAGATTGTGTTTGAAGGTTGCTTGATAGAGTAAGTTTTACCAAAGTTAGTTGCTTGTTGTTCAAGTATATAGACCTTAGTGGTCATTTGGGAATGAAGTTTTATCTTAATGGTTGCTTGGAGACTAAAGTTTCATCATTAGTGTTTGTTTGGTAAGTCTTAGGATCTAGAGATATTTATCTCTTTAAAGTCTCTCAATGAAGACTTAGAATCGTTGGAATACAAATTTTGAAAAATAAATCTTTTGTCTAGGTGAAATCTATTTTCTTATACCTGATTTGGATAATCTCTTTCCTGTACTACCTAGGGTCTTATTCAGGTATAATTTAGACGTAGTGAAAAAGAACCAGAATATCTAAACGCACTATTTAGAGACTTTGACCGATACTCTTTATCTGACAGAAAGGCTCGTCCGGATATTGACCAGATCATTCAGAGGAATTCGTCTAGATATTCCAAAGAACTTCGTCTACATACTCTGGCCCTTTTGATCCAAATATTTTCAAGAAGAATTTTATATCGTTACGAGTATTTTTTAAAAACACACGACATCAAATTCCTTTAGTTTGATGGCCACGTGTCCTTTCCAAGGCTGAACCGTGGTAACCTCTGATATTCTGAGATAAGATAACTTGGCGTGAGGCCGTCCTGCACACTTGGTGATAAGAACTATGGTTTTCGTGTCACTGACAGCAGAGCGGTGTAGTGATAACCTCTAGCTAAACGATAAGGGAAACCTGGTTCAGAGCCCAGCCGACGGCATCCGACACGGTCGTTATTGTCCGTGCGCACGCTCCATCACAAACCCGTTCCGTAGCGTTCCCGTCCCTCCATATGCTGATGATGTACTCATTCACGTTGAATCACGTGTGGCCTCGCTGCTCTGGCGTCGGCTAAAAAAAATAGTGAACTCCCGACTTGCCGAGCCATGGCGATATGACACGCCTTGGGGTCAGAGCGGCGACTTGCAAGCCAGTAATCAGTAATCCCTCGCCGCGCGTTGTGTGCATTGCATGAGTGCTCCTTTGCTGCAAACATATTATCTGTCACGCGTACGTAACCCTTGTACTTGTACCGTAACGGGCACTATAGAAGAGGATCGACTACTCCACATCATTTGTGAGCAGCAAGATCTTTCGGTCTTGAGATTGGGAATTTGGAAAAGATTGGGGAGTGGGTTGTCAGTGTTTGGGACTAGATTGAAGACTCTGCACACGAGAACAACTAGCCTGTGAAGAAGGGTGAACAGCAGAAATAAAACATACTCCCTAGAGAGGAATAATCTGCATCCAGAAATGACAAATCCGGCTGCTTGCTGGCACTAATAATCGGCCCAGTCGCCAGTCGGCCGTCGCGGTCCGAACTCATTGCGCCATCACGCTGTCTCCACGCAGGGGCTGACGCAATATATGCAGCCTGCTCCTTCCCGCACCAGAAAGGGCGGCCCATTAGGCCACTCCCCACTCCGCTAAAAAAAGGATAAAAGAGATGATCATCACGTAGGGAGAGCCCGTGTCATTTCGGTCTCGATCGCTCGGCTTCGCCAGATTGGCCGCCGCGCCGATCGTGGCGATTGGACCCGTTGCTTTCGTTCGCGGAGACGCGCATCGCTCGGGCAGCCGGGCCGTGCTATCCTCCTTTCCAGTTTTCCTTTTCGCGACACGCGCGCACCGATGGCCGCACCACGTATGGGGACCGAATCGAATGCGGCGTACGCGTTCGCGTCGTCGCGTGTACTACACCTGGGCCGCTGCTGCGCGCACGGGCGACCTCCTCTGCGTCCGTCCGTGGAGAAAACGAGATCCCATCGACCGACGCGGCGGAGCCGCGGAACCAACACAGCTAATGGAGGAAGGGTACATGTGTCACCCGTAGGCCGTACCGGAATCGTTTTCAGAACGTGCTTGCCCAATGCCAAGTTGGAGCAGTGGCCAGTGGCTATCATACGTGGTCCTTTCCCCTCAGGGCGAATCCGGTGTCCCTGCTCTGCATTATCGATCGGAATCTGTTCTTTCTTTGCAATTTTCAGCAAGAAAGGAACGCGCGTCGTCCATAAACTATGAAACTGCAGCGAGATGCCGAGATCACGTCGGCAAAATTCTACCTACTCTGCAACTCCTTTTCCCCTAAGTTGTTAGGCACGAGTTGGTGGATTTATGGCACCAGCGTGTCACAGAAACAACAGTACGACGACATGTTAACAAAAGAACGCCGGTTAATTAAGGAGAGAGTTAAACATTATACAGGCGTGGAGTGACAGTAAAGCACAGCTGTTTCTTTACCTGAGTATCCCAGTAAAATGTCCTTGATGGAGTACTTTAGCTAGTGAAAAAATGTCCTTAACTCGATCCATTGTTCATCCGTAAGCCCCTGTCCACGACAGTCCAAATCAGCGGCAGTTGCCGAATTTTTTCAACACGATTCAGGTGGACAGTCAGTTACTCGAATAAACAGTACTACTACGTACCATTAATATACTGATACATTTTTCAAAAAATTATTATTATCTATACTGCTCCTAGGGTGTAAATAGAAATTACAGACCATACCATTTTTATAAAAAACAATATTTAAAATTTTTTCTGACAATTGTTATTTATAAAATTTAAAATTTTTTAATTTCATGTAATATTTAAGTTACTAAATTCATAAACATAAAAAATCTTAATTCTTTTTTACCGTTTATATACAAAATAATATAAAATAATATTATTTATGATTGTTTTTATCCATATATATATATATACCGCCACCAACTCCACCAAATTATGACATGTGGTCTACTTTCTGTTTCCTCTCTACATTTAACTTAGTAAAAAAAACTTTGTAATTAATTATAAAATTAATATTTTAAATTTTAAATAGATTTTTTTCTTTGTAATGTGTTAATATGGTTTTTTTATTTTCGTAACGATGTACTGGCATTTTTCTAGTTTTTCAAAAATATATTGATTTTGCCACGCGTCGACCATGCCGGTTCCCACCACCACCTACTCTTCGCGTCGCCTCCGCGCGCCCGCACCTTGAAACGGCTGCGAACTCCACTCCACGGCAGCGAACCGCGCCTCCCTCCCTCCTCGCAAAGCTCCCACTAAACAAAGCGTGGCCAACCGAGAACCAGCACAAAGGCACAGGCACAACGTAATCCTTTTCTCTCGCTTTCTCATCTCCTCGCCCGAAAAGCAAGAATACGTGCTCAAGTTTCTACCTTTCTTCGTCACCCCAACCTGCCTCCTAGCATCAGATTCTTGACCCTCCCATGGTGGTTTTTCTTCCATCCGGTTAATCATTCCCACCGTTTCGTTCTCTCTCGACGCCGGTGGGATCGAGCTGCGGTTTCTTTTTGGTTTTTGGCACTTAACATTGTTGTTGCTGTCCACAGCTTCTTGCCTGCTCTTCCTTGCGGTTCCTCCCTGCCAACAGGCACAGCCTGTGTATCCACCAGCAGAGGGGGGGGGGGGGGGGAGGTCCCACTCCTGCTGTCTTGTTGCTCACACTGCTGGCAGCTTCCCCTAGGCTGTCCTTTGCTTGTGCTGGGTTTGGTTCTTGGGGTCCATCTGTCATCAGGGTTTTCCGGTTTGTTGAATCCTTGATCTTGGATGGATGATGATGGCCGGTTCTTGAAAAGCCTTGCTGGTTCTCCTCACGAGAGGATGTGGTAACCTTTTCTTGTGTTTTGGATTGGAGGAAGGGTTGCTTGTGAGGATCTTGGTTTAGCCTGAAACTTCCTTTGGTGTTCAGAATTGGAGGGTTTAGAGGAGAGTGTTCGGTCTTGGCCTCTTGCCTGTTGGTTTGGTTTGAAGGAGGCTGAAGAGAGTTGGCAATGGAGCCACCAAGTGGGTTCTGGGCTTCCCTGTGGAACTTCCTCAAGTTCTTGCCCTACTTCTGCGGCCTCCTCATCCTGGGGATCATCAAAGGTGACTTGCTGCTCTTCTGTCTTGTCTATGTTGGCAATTTCTGATGAACTGAGTGAGTCCATGTGTGTGCTCTCGTTTGGGACTAATGGGAGGTGTAAGGGCCATATGGCCCTGTATGACCTGCTGCATTTGTTGGCGTTATGAGGTTGCTTTCTGTTGGTCTATGCTTCGGTGCTTGATTCCCCTATATCTTTGAGCATCTAATTAGAGATTTAGTTACAACAATAAATTTTGCTGTCCTGTTCCAGTTAGAGATTTAGTTACAACGATAAATTTTGCTGCAGTTCCCATTTTTGTCATGATAGAACCAAATTAATTTGACTTGGCTTAGATAATCATTTATTTCTAAAATGAGCAGTTATTTGATGAATTGCTGACCGATGTGCTTTCAATTAATCATATTGATTGAACGTAACTAGATATTCTATGGTTTGGAAATTTTTGCTGGATTTGCTAACAACTGATACCTTTGCATGCATTGTGATTGCTAGAAATTTGCTACTTTGTGGCTTTGTGGATTTGTTGTCCCTTGTTAAAGCTTTTAGTTCAATATCTTGACTATTCATGCAGGAATGCAAATTCAGTAATATACTGCAACAGGTAATCATGAGCAAGGGACTGAACTAGTGTAATTTTGCAAAGTAATGATACTATGTTTTGATATTGCTACATATATACTAAGTAAATTATCAAAAATATAATGTTGCTATGTTGTTACGTACTTACCTATGTTTACCTATCAGTATGCTGTTCATCTTTGTTTTGATTCTCTTCAAATTTGATGTACAATCCTCATTTCACTTTATTTTTTTCTGCAAGGTATTTTGATATGCCCTTGGGCATGCCTTATTATGGCAATTGGATTATCTGCGCTAATCTTGGGCTTATGGCCCATGCATGTGATTTGGACATACTACTGTATTATAAGGTACAGCGTGCATATTCTGCATCTGTATTTTAGCAGTCTCATGTAATTAATCAGGATATTACTCATATTCTGTGTCCTTTTTCTTGAAGACAGAACTAAGCTGGTAGGGCCAGTAG
Organism: Oryza coarctata; assembly: GCA_030770085.1. Taxonomy (NCBI): domain Eukaryota; kingdom Viridiplantae; phylum Streptophyta; class Magnoliopsida; order Poales; family Poaceae; genus Oryza; species Oryza coarctata. Next base: position 12,598,677 of record CM061468.1, read on the forward strand.
TAAAGTTTCTGCTCCTTATTGCTGCCACTGCAATCTTAATCCTATGGCTGATAGCTGGCATCCCTGGAAGCATCTTAGCTGGTTTGGTATATGGCTTTCTAGCACCGATAATGGCGACGTTTGGTGCAGTTGGAGAAGGGAAAGAAAAGCCATTTGTTCATTGTTTTGTGGTAGAAATTTTCTTTCCTCATGTTTACTTTTACAAACATTTGTTTTTCATGTGCTAATTTTCTCAAATTGCAGGATGGAATATGGAGTACTATCACTGGAAGCTGTACAATAGTCAGGGATGTGAAAGACCTGTTTTTCAACGCCTATTTTTCATTCATGGTTGATCTTAAAGCACCTCCTGATAACAAGCCATATGAGATAAGGTATGCTTCTGGTTCTTGTTTAGTATTTTTTGGGGGAATAGGCAAAAGACATGTGTATCTTTGTATTCTTGTTTAGAATTTTACCTTGACAACTCAAAATCACAAATCTTTCCTCCTTATCTTATGGACCTCAGCTTAACATGCAAATAACACTCCTTAATTCTTTTAATGTGAAAGGATCCCCAAATGCAATGCTATATATTTAGCTGGCATTTTTTAATATATTTTGTTACATGACTACATGACAAATGATGATCAGTAAAATGAGGAATATCTTTCTTCCAGATTGCTCGATATCCCTGGCGCTTTATTGTCTGCTGCATGTGGGCTCATACTGGATGGTATAATGTTCACACTGATTGCCATCTACAAACTCCCTGTGATGCTTTTCAAAGGATGGAAACGACTGATCCAGGATTTGATTGGTAGAGAGGGACCTTTTCTGGAGACAGCTTGTGTGCCGTTTGCAGGTCTGGCGATTCTTCTCTGGCCATTTACTGTAGTGGGAGCTCTTCTCGCCTCCATCGTATCTAGTATTCCTTTAGGTGCATATGGTGCAGTTGTGGCTTATCAGGTATGACCTTATGCCTAAAGTTTTCCTTTTCAAGTATGTTGACGACAATGTATTTTTCATGGTAATTAAAAGTAAATATTTGTAGCAAATATGTTACCTAGAGACAAATATGAGTTAAGATAGCTTATGTTTAGTTAGTCATGGAGCTTACTCTTGTTGATATGCTAGGAATCCTCCCTTAAGATGGGCTTATGTTATGTTGTCTCATCCGTGTCCATATTTGATGAATATACAAATGACATGCTTGACATGGCGCCAGGATCTTGTTTTCCAAGGTATAACCAACCATAAGACATTCGTTCATATCCTAAATCATTGAAGTCTGTGGTTCTGATGTTTGAACATCCTAGGTTGAAATATCGGAAAAATGGAGGTTCTTCCCATGGCGGTGTCTTATCCAGGCCAGCCTCATTCGACAAGGAGAAGCAAGAGGGAAAGAAACCTCCAGCGCGTGCTACATCTTTTAAGAACAGTATCGACAAGTTCAATCCATTCAAGGTGATCTTTTGGTGCTACTAGTTAGCAGATTGAATTGGTAAAATTGTAATGCCTATGCTTATTGGTGTCAAAATTTCTGAACCCAAATTACCTTTTGCAATGCCTCGAATAGGTCAGTCTTGTAATTTTTGAATGAGCAATGCTTCCTGCTACAATATTTGAACTCACGGAATAAGGACAATTTAACTGAATGATTCTGCTATGCAGTTGTTAGACCACCTATTTACCGAATGCAAGCACCAAGGGGAGGATTTGGTTAACAAAGGAGTGATAACAATGAGAGACATCGAAGAGACAAAGTCAGGCAAAGTTGGCAGCGGAGTTCTTAATGTTGGTTTACCAGCATATGTAATCCTTAATGCACTCCTGCGGTCTGCAAAGGCTAATTCTGTTGGCCTTCTCTTACGTAAGTGTACAGCAGAAAATGATTTTCTTCCATCGGGAGGGATATTATGTCCTCACTTTGATTTTCTTTGAAAAAAAACTTGCAGGTGATGGCTCCGAGATTACATATGACAATAGCCCTAGACATACTCTTTTTGAGTGGTTCTTTGACCCTCTTTTGGTGATCAAAGAACAAATTAAAGCTGAAAATTTTACAGAAGAAGAGGAAGAATATCTCAAAATGCGAGTTTTGTTGATTGGTGATCCAGATCGTGCCAAGGGTAGTCTTCCCCATGTGCCATCACTGGATGAGCGAAAAAAGGCCGAAATAGATGCATTTGCTAGGAGGTGATCACCCTCTGAACCTCTTATTTGATGCATCATGCATGCCATATAAGCCATGATTGATGTTCCCTAATTCTTTTGCTGCTCCCCTTCTGCTTTAAGATTGCAAGGGATCACAAAGTCGATATCAAGATATCCTACAGCGAAGCGCCGTTTTGATGCTCTTGTAAAGTCACTCATGTTAGAGCTGGAGAGGACAGCGGGAGGTGGCCAATCGACCAATGGGTCCCAATCTCAAAGCTTGAGAGGCGGCATGGGGAAGACGCAAACATCAGAGATGACGATTTAGAAGCACAAACGACAAGACATGTTCGCACCCCGTGATATGATGCCTGGTAGTGCCGTTTTCACCTTGTGCCGGACATGCTAGTGGAGAAAGAAAACCTTCCCCTATAATTACCAGGTTGGTACAAATTAGTAGGTGCTGCAGCTATGAGCTAACCCTAACCATTCTTCGGTATGTTCTGAATGTGTTTGAGCACTGTGCGTATACAATTGCAATACAACATTCTTGGCTGTCACTTGATTCGATGCTTGTTTTGACGCATGATGAGAATTGCAGCGTTTGGTTTTGTGAAATCGTAAATACATCCAGTTTGTTCAATCCATGGAATGATGTCAGATCCGGCCTGACTCTAAAAAGCTTGTTAGTTTTCCGTGAATATATTCTGCGCAGAAATTGTTATGATACCGGACGGACAAATTACTACTATATGGCAGTGGTAAGTGGGTGTTGTAAGTTTGTATAACACACAAAACCTGAGCTGTTGGCACACTGCACCCAGTTATCAAAAATAGCCACGGTAGTACCTGGCAAAACATTTAGTTTCAAGGACCAACAAGATTGTGCGGTAACATGAGAATCAACAAGCAAATCCGCCTAAAATCATAAAGTTGGACGAGGGCATTTTGCTTTCCTCTACATGATACCAAGGCTGTGGTTGGGCTACTAATATGCAATGCTCAGACTCCAGGGCATGCATACAATTCGTTCGTCGTATCAGGTGGATGAAAACAGTGGAAAACTGAAGCTGAAGTCCGTGCTTCATTTAAGTAATTAAGTATCAGGTTCAGTTTCAGTCTCAAAAAATGTCCACAGGCTGGCTATCAGGCACCTCGGTATCATCCAATTGCTCGGGTTGTTTCTGCTTTGCCTTCTTGTAACTACAAGAGCCTCTGAGGATGGAGCCAATATCTAGCCTCCCTTTGAGAGATTTTTGTGACCTAAACAAATGGAAAGAAATTAAAAAAGGTATCAGCAGGCTTCAACTCGAGCAAAGGCCAGAAGGAACCGACCGTGTTCTTCAAAGTGATCCTCATGGCAGATAAATCAGGTGATTCTATAAATTTTGGAAATCGCTATCAATAATGTGAAAAAAAAGATTACGGGATTTGCAACTCCAAAGAAGGATTTGCCACTCGATGTAGGCCCACATATCAGTTAGATAAGAGTGACGGTCCTAAACCAGAGTGCACCTCATTGGAGCAGCAAATCCTAGAAGTTCCCGTTTGTTGATGGTCCTCAAAACTCAGTACCATACAATATCTTACCTGCTAATCTAAATTGAAGTAAACAAATCTAAGGAAACATAATTCCTATTGCAGACTATTCTGTTTTATTAGAGAACTTACAGTGATGCATTGCCATCGTCATCAGGCTCGTCACTTTCATCATGGGCTGCAGATGACATACATGTCAAGGCACATCAATTATATCTCTTTCATAGGCGAGCTAGCATATCAGATGCAATGTCAGAAAATAATTCGTAATTAATCACACTGAATCAGAACCCCAAGGCATACAATATGATAATTCATGTTGTTTTGGACAACGACACGGTCTCCAAAATCTATGACTATAATTTTCTATTATAATATATATATATAAATATTTAGTTTTATTAAAATGTTTTTAAGACTTATCTATATATATTGTCCTAGTGCCTTCAAACTAAATATTTTAAAAGTTATTGATAGTTAAAGTTCTAAAATTTTGATCTTAACCTTGTCCAAAACGACAAGAATTATAAAACCGAAAGAAGTATTATGAAAAGCCTGCTCTAAACAAAGAGTAGATTGCTCCTGACATTCTTTATCGTAATTAGTAACAAAATTGTGGAACTTATATCAACAGAGCACTAAGCTAGTACTAAAAATATTAAATGATATTCTGAAGATACATAAAAAAGAATACTAGCCAAAGAAATATCAACGTGAGAATTACAAGTGAACATAAGAATATAAATTGCCATTAGCTGCTGTATCATCAATTTTCTAAAGATATCAAGTCCACATTAACTTTCTTTTTATTCATAACTTTCGGTTAGAACAGCATATTTTCCACAAGTATAAATAGATAAACAAAGGGCCAGGGTTTTTATTCCACGGTTAAAGAAATGCAAAACAAAGTGCAAATGCAATCAGAATACTGGTCAGCAGTATGTTCAGTTAGATACTATTTCAATGAGGTTCCCACCTGAGTCAGTGGATGTGGACGAATCATCTGATGAAGCTTCAATGGCAGCCTTTTCACTCACGGTGCCCAATTCATTATCAGAGCCATCACTGCTGGCATCATTGAAAATTGTACCAGTGCCTTTGTCTTTTTTGGATTTGCCGTTGGTTTGCTCATACCTTTTTCTTGTAACTTTCTGAACTGCTTGTCGAAATCGAGCATTTTGCGGTGTGCCCTGTGTGCTGTCACTTGATGCAGGTGGGCTCACGGAAAAGCTCATAACAAGATTTCTTATAGACTTGGAATTTGGATCTGCCCTTCCATTGATTAACCCATCAAAATTTTTAGTCTTGGCATGGGGCTTTGTCTGAGAACTGGACTTTCTTTGTTCTCTGTCCATACACGCATGACCCTGATTATTAGAACCAATCTTGCCTTGGTTTAACTTCTTTACAGGACTGCTATCACATGTGGTATATTTTGGGTCCTGTGTCAGCATACTACTGTTCCGAATTACATTTTTGTTATTTTCTTTTCTGTCATGTGCCATTATTTCTTCCTGTGCAACAGGAATCAACAAATCTTGAACAGCATTATCGATGTCTCGATGATCACCATTAGGATCTGCCTTCTGGGGAACAGACTTAAGCAAATCCATTTTGCTTTTTTGCTTCTTCTCCTTACCTTTCTTCACATTTACATCTGATATGTCCATATTTTTTGTTGAATCAGATGGCACACCTGCATCACCAGCAAGATAATTAGCTGATATAGTTTTTTTTATATGAAGATGAGATTCTAGCAGATCATTTGGTTTAGCATTATCAGAGCGCTGAGACTGCATATCTGGTTTTCTTTTGTTACTTTGGTCCTCAACTTCTCTTACAGTTTCCTCTCCGCTGTTACCTTTGTTTTTGGCAAGAACATATGGTTCATTAGTCCCACTGGGGCTAAAATGGTCGAGGAAGTTGATTTTTTCATTTGGTTCAACATAAGACTTTTTAGGACTAACTGTAATACATTCAGCCTTGTAGTTCATCAAATCTACATCAGAACCATGATCCAAAGCAGTATTCTGACTCTGAAGTTCAGTCTTGGAAGATTTCTTTCTTACCTTTCGAGTGTTACGGGTAGAAGCTCTGAGAGCTGTAGCATCTTCCTGAACTGCAGGTGATTGTGTTGGAGCTCCTACTTCAGTTTCCTTATTATGGGTCCCACTCTCACCAATATAACTTGCACATTTGCCCTGGCTGTCCTTCGTGGATTTACTATCTTTGAAATGTGTAGAATGGTTAGCCTGCTGGACTTTAGGCGTACGAATCTTGGAAGACATGCTTTTCTTCTGTACATTTTCAACAGTAACTGCGGGACCCTTAATTACAGAACCTCCTTGAACCAAATCTGCTTTGGTAGCATCTGCTCCATTTAAGTCCTCTATAGCAACTTGGTTAACTTGCGCATCCAAAGACTGAATAGTTTTACTATTATCTGTAGGGGCATGATTTAAGGAAATCTTCTTTCTCTGACATTTAGTGGCTTTGTTATTGCCATCACCTTGCACTACAACATTTTCAGTTGAAATGTTAGAATCACTTCTGTTGTCAGAAGACCACAAAGAAACAGATTCTCTTAGTTCTGTGTTTGCATTTTCTTCAGGTACACCACCTGAAAAATGAGATGAGTCTTGTATGGTTAGCAGTACGTTCAATTGTTTTCCTTTAGCCTTATTATAACTAGGTGAGCTGATGGGAGCATTAGAGTGACTAACTGTTCCTTCTCCTGTTGTGGCTGGTGTTATTTGCTTTGGATCTAAGGGCGAAGCATTTGTGTTTTGTATTAAGATTTCATTTGTAATTAATACAGATGATTTTGTCACATCATGAGTAGGAGCAGCATCCCTTGAAGACTCTGAATGATGTTTTGTCTTCTTCTTCTTCTTCTTTCGCTTCCCATCACCACATGGATTTTCTATTACATTAGGGCCCTCTGATTGCACATTGCTTAAGATATGATGATCAAGAGGGCCATTAACAATCTTGCCTTGAGTAGCAATATTATCTGATTTGACTAAATTCTCTCCATACCCACACTCATCTTTTTCTCCAGCAACAACCAGGGAATCCGTGTCAATAGAACTAACCTTCTTTGCTTTCTTGCGCTTCTTCTGTTGAGAAGTATGGCCAGCTGACTGTGTCTTCTCCAAGATGCTTTTGTTTGTGCTGGACCTCTCCAATTTACTTGTTTCAACACCATTTTCATCGTGTCTTACTTTTGTAGATTCTCCTGCACCAGCAACAACTTCAGAAGAATTAACCATATCTCCCATGGTCGGATCTTTATAGTCTTTATGCACAAGGTCATCAATTCCTTGATCAGCAACTGGATCAGTAGTTTCCTGGGCATCACTCACGAACTGAACATGCTTAGTACCACACTGATCTTTTTCTCCAGAAATATCCAGAGACCCCATGTCAACAGAACTAACCTTCTTTGCTTTCTTCCACTTCTTCTCTATGCTTTTGCTTGTGCTGGCTTTTTCCATTTTACTTGTTTCAACACCACCTTCATCATGTCTTCCTTTTGTAGATTTTTCTACACCAGCTACAACTTTTGAAGAATTAACCATATCTCTAATGGTTGGATCTTTATATTCCTTATGTACAAGATTATCGATCTCTTGATCAGCAACAAGATCGGCAGTTGCCTGAGCATCACTCATCAGCTGAACATGTTTAGTCCCACACTGACCAGTAATATCCAGAGAAGCCATGTCAACAGAATTAACCTTCTTTGCTTTCTTCCACTTCTTGCCTTGAGAAGTATGGCCAGCTGATTGTATCTTCTCCAATATGCTTTTGCGTGTGCTGGATTTCAGCATTTTATTTGTTTCAACAAAACCTTCATCGCGTCTTCCTTGTGTAGATTTTTCTGCACCAGTTACAACTTCAGAAGAATTATCCATATCTCCAGTGGTCAGATTTTTATATTCCTTATGTATAAGTTCATCAATCCCTTGACCAGAAACTAGATCAGTAGTTTCCTGAGCATCACCCATCAACTGAACATGCTTAGTCCCCTGGCCTCCACTATTGTCCCTGCTAGTCAATTTGACGTTGCATGGATCATCACCTGAGAAAAATAACTCGGACATTTGAGGAAACTGAGCATGATAAGTGTGTGAGCCAACATATACATGTATTTCAACAATCCAATTTCACATTCTTTGTCTATGACATGCATCAAAGCCATAATTTGGACACAAAGATGCATAATTCATAAAATCAACCATATTCTACAATCTTTATGACTGAATGCAAGCACAAAGGATGTTCCACAGTATCCGATTTTCTTGTACCTCCAAAAAAAGAATCGCAACCTATAATATTTGTATCATGTCATGAAAGAATCCAGGGGTCTTATTACCTTGCAGCTCTTGGTTGTTTTTATGAAGCAGGACTTGACCGATGGATCCTGGTACCTCCGCTGCTCCCGTTGACGGTTTTGTCATTTTTTGAGCAGAAACAACTTCCCTGGTAACCTCTGGTTGACGCCTTTTCCTTTTCTTTTCCATCCCAGAAATGCTGGAATTTTCCAGCCCAGGAAGCAGACCATCTGCAATTTTTGATATCGATGCAGGTATCTTATGAATGCCCTTGTCAACATCAACTTCAACTCCAGTACGGCCTTCACTGGATCTTCCTCTATCCTCCATTGAAGTGCAGTGAGTATCTGTCACTGCCACTGTCATCTTAACATGCAGAAAGCATCCAGCCTTGATTTTGGCAAAGGCACTCTTTATTGTCATCAAATTGGAGAGATGATACAGTGCACCCTTCCGTCGCACCTGGTAAAAATTCACACTACTTTAGAAACTTGCACTATCCTTTGCACCATTTCAAGATATATGATCCAAAACTGTGAGGAAACATAACGTTCTCTCACTGTCTGAATCAAAATATACATCGTTCAAGAATATAAGCATGCAATCTTTTACAGCAATACCAGTTTGTGTGACATGCAGTACACACATTCTAACTTGTGTCCTATTGCACTATAATACACTATTTCTCCATTTAGAATTCACATGGTGGGATGGAAACAAATGAACCACTGCAGAGGGAAGATTGTGTGAAATAACTACTCCTAGGTTGAAACAAAAATCATGGGCCTTTGGTAGCAGGGTACATCGAAGGATCAGAGGAGCAGTGCATCCAGATGATGACAACTCAATTCAGTAAACATCAAAGCAAATACAAGTAAAATCAAGTGGACTTTGTGTGACCTTAAGGCATCCATACCCTAAACAGGCAGCATTTCTACAAACCCCACCGACTAAAACACCTGATCGCCAACAAAAACACTGAACTCTCTATCGAAACATCCCCTGAAACATAAACTCATCCTCCAATATATGTTATATGTAAGAAACCAAATATATGCTAAATGTAAGTAACCACGCAAAGCGATCCTGTAAATTAAAAAGAAGTTCCCAAAGCCATGAATTAGGACCTGGAAGGATTTGACGGCGACGGGGCCAATGTCGGGGAAGGTGACGGCGTGCTCCGCGGCCACCGTCCCTGCGCTCAGGACAACACACGAATCAGCGGAGTTACTTGCAGGTTTGAGAAGAGGAGAGGAAGCGAGGAGGGCCGTACACGTGAGGTCGCGCATGGTAGAGTCGGCGGCGACGAGCAGGGCGAAGCGGGTGCCGAGGTTGGTGTCGACGAAAAGTGATACGGGGGCCTCCCCGCTGTTGGAGCGCACATGCAGCGGCGGCGGCGGCGGTAGCAGAGGAGGCGACGAAGAGATGGCCATTGCGGGGGCGCGGCCGCCGCCAGTGAGAAGGGAGGGGAAGCGGAGAGCCGGAGAACGAGGGAGGAGACGGAACTGCGTGGGGATTTTGAGGGTTGCGTTTATTAATTATTTATTACTAGCCGCTAAGCGTGCTGAGCAGAGTATTATAATTGATATATTAAAATTATAATTATATCACAATTATAAATTATAATGACCTTTTAAAAGATGCAATTACAAATTAATAATTATGTATTTTAAATTTTAGAATTAAATAAGAAACACATTAAATGAGAGTTTAAGATGGGTTGGACTACAAATTTATTAATTTGAAATTTTGTTAAATTTAGATACTTCCAATTTTAAAAACTTTGTGCATGATAAAAAGTTTTTCATAAAAACATATTTTATGGATTATGTATACAAACTTTAACTCGAAACTTGTAAAAAAATATTATTTGAAAAAAAATCTCGTGGTAAAACTTTTGACTGAGAAACTTTCTGTTGAAAAACCTTAAAAACTAAAAATCTCTTAAAGGCTATGATTTTAACGTGGACAACTTTTTTTCAAAGAAAGATTCCACAGTACAAATTCTCCTTAAAAATCACTTTCAATAAAAATTGCTAAAAAGGAAAAAAGAATTAGCCCATACAACCTGCAGCTTATTTGGCCCGTGTGGTTTGTTGCCTCTTTTCGAGATGGCGCTTCCGCTGGTGCATGAAGATGAACGAAAAATATAAATTGCATGGGATTTTTGGATATTGTCATGGGAGGATCCAAGAAAAGCCGCCCAATTGCACTTCCAATAAGTCCAGCCTCGCCACAAGAAGGAGCTGCCATTAGAAAGGAGGCCAACGACACAATGCTGCACGGCGTTCATCTTCACAGTGCATGGTTAGCTACAATCGTGGTTATTTCAACTGACATATCCATGGAATCGTGGCTGTCTCAGTAAGGATGGGATGGGCAATGGGCAACAATTGCAGAGTCAGGTTGCTGATTTTCTCCGTACTTCTCCGTTTGCTACAATCGTAGTTAGTTTGGGACAGATCATCCATGTATTTCTCCGTTTACCTGACAAAGCACCGGTCCTCATCACAAGTTCACAACCTTTCTCGAGGCAATTTCGAGAACACTGGGGACTGGATAGGCAGCATGGCAAGTGCTGCAGTAAACTGAAGGCGCAAACCAATGACAACAAAGCCCTTCTTTTCTGGTAGACTAGCCCGTCCGACAATCTGTTCGCTTTCTCGCCAAGAACACCGTATTTTCTGGTGTCTCAGTTGCTCTATGTTAGCAAAAGGCAAACCTTTTGCCCTCGCTTTATTAACAAGGCCAGATCGAGTTCGTGACACATGGTCTTAAATTCTTAATCTTACATCAAACCAACCACACGCACCGTTTAACTATCAGTTCATCACCTTAATTAGGAGAACCTTAATTAGGAGAAACTAATCAAGAAAGAGAGGGTGAACGCCCAATGTTTGGAAGCTACAGAGGAGTACAGTATCACTCGATTCTCTTCCTGTCGTCGGTCACTGCGTCTTCTTCCTGGCGTCCTTGGCCTGGCCCTTCTTGCGGATGCCGACGGACATGTTGAGGAGGAGCCTGTCGACGATGGGCTCCGGGAACGCGGAGATGAGGAACCACAGCACCGCGTGCGGCCAGTAGGGCGTGCACCTCGGCTCGTATCCGATGTAGCGGACGGCGTCGCGGGCGTACGTCTCCGGCGACGGCGCGAAGAAGGACGCCTTCTTGATGGACGCCATCTTCGTCGCCGCGTACAGGGGTACCTGAAGGTTGCAAATCGGCAAAACACACACCGTTCAGTCAGTCTGTTCATGTGACCTGTGTGCCAATGTGTCATGCATGATCACCATCCATGATGAAACATTTTCATCAGATTTTGATGCAGCAGCTGAGACATCTTGATAAACATTGTACTGCTAAATGCTTAAATTGTTAAATGGTGCCAGATAACAACATTCCCAACAGCGAGGATGCGATGGCAAAATGAAAACGGGTAGAGGTCGGCCAACAGATTAGTTAGTTTTAAATAGGCTGATTACATGAAGTTCTCCTATCCTCCTACTGCTTTCCTGAAACCAAAGTTATGCCAATTGCCATGCCCATTAATTCCTTCCACATGTAGTGTTTGTTTGCCTTAGAAGCAGTTGGAGAATTGAAAGCTTAGTAGCGGTGCATTTAGTTTTCAGCCATGAAGATTTCACTTTCTTGTTGGAACGTTATGTCATCATCGCCATGCCCATCTAGATATCGCGGAAGTACTCAGTCCAATACAAGTTTTTTTCTGTTAGTGACTTAGGACAACATGGTGATCATGTTGAGAGCGCATTCCTTGTATAATTCAGGCAGCCACTGGCCATAAAAAAAATCTACTCCATACAAAAAAACGGCTCTGTGCAACATATAACGGAGAGCAAACAACAGGAACAACTAGAGAAATTCATGGTGCTGAATAATTGTCATAATTAATATTTTATGATAATAATTAGCTTTATAAATAATTTAATTAATAAAAATTTGTTTAAAAATATTTATAATGTTGTGTAAGCATGTGTGACTAATATGGTTTATGTTGTGATATATGTAGATAAAAACGGTTGTTTTGTCTATTTATGCATGATCAAACTTAATCAATGATGATGACTAAAACTACGTTTAATAATAAACGAATGTTTAGCATAGTTAAAATGTTATATGATAAAAGTTAAATTAGAGTCATAAGATCTTGAGGTTAACATATATCAATGATGGAATCAAAACTAGATTCAGGGAGAACTGAGATACAGAACGGTTAAAAATGTCAGGTGATGAAGCTAAGCACAATGTGTCACATGATAGATGGATATTGTGTAGAAGAATTTTGTAACGAGCTTTATAAATTATGTATATAAGTATTGAAAAAATCACAAATAAATTTAGAGTGAAACTGAGAAGAAAGAAAAATTAAATTAGAAAATTGTAAAAGGTTTAAAATATAAGATGTTCTATTAGAAATATGAGTTCTATACGAATTTAAATATTTGAATTTAAGTAGGAGTATGAATTCTACTTAGTTAGAGTTGGTGAAGGAGGATCTAGGTATAGATGATTGAGACTATAGAAGAATAAATTTTAGAATAGAGAAAAGTTAGGATTTTGATTTGAAAATGAGAAATGATTTATATGCATTTGTAAACACAACTTAATACTTTTGTTCTTGACGGTGAGATAGAATGATGAATGTCTAGTCCATTGATTTAAGATGTCTTTTATTTTCACTAAAAGATTTAATTTACTGATTTTTCTATCATTTATTGATTTTTCCGTTTCGATTTTATACATGGATCGCCAGGAATGATTATCTCGTACCTGGCATTGCACATCGATGCCCTTGTTCTTGTACTCAACATAGAGGCATCTCGAGAATTGATCGACATACCTGAAAAGATTGAAAACAGAGTTACATGAATCACTTTAGCTGAGGCATGACCCATGCTGAGTTGAATCCAGTAACATCCAGTTGCAGCTGGATGTCGCACATTTGTGCTGTGCTTCAGAGAAAATATCCATGCAAGATTGGCCACATGACAAAGCATGTGTCACTGCTTTCTATGTGATGAAGTATTGTACTATCCCCAATTCCACACCCCACTTCCAATTTCAAATGTGCTCTCATATTGTCATGCATTTTGGCAAACAATTCTCCAAATGGTGGAACATATAAAAAGCGTGCAGAAAACAGAACCTTGTGGGTAGCTAAATATATATGTTCCTTTCAAAAGTAAAAACTTACTAGACGGCAACCGATCAAGCAACTATATTTCAGTTCAGCTTGTACAAAACTGCCGGAATACTTGAATATATGCATAATCACTCCCTCCCTCCAACAAGTCTTTCATCTAAATGTAACAAGACTGACACATAAACCCCCAGGAGAAACCTCTAATGCTCTGTTCTAGATGAAAACTCCTAAAATGTTGGTGGGCATTTGTATCCACATGACCACTAACGCTCAATATCAATAAACCCAAATCGCAATATCAAATCATAATTATGTGCTAATAGATTTAACTAGTGAGCATGCGACAAAAAAGAAAAGTTTAAGTATGATCTTAATTAATTCTTACTGTGCCAGGCCCCATTTCTGCGGTCTAAGCCAGAACAACTAAGAATTAACTCGTAAAAAAATTAAGAACTGTAGTACTAGTTTTGAAGTCATTTTTTCTGCCTCGTCTATGGAGTAGTAAGCAAGAACAAATGGAGAAAAATAGCTATACCAGTGAAGAGTTGAAAGGAGAAGTGAGGAATACTCACGCCTTGGTGGCGGCGTAGACGCTGTAGAGCGGGTAGGACGGCAGAATGGAGGAGGCGCCGGAGCCGATGTTGACGACGGCGCCACGCTTGCGATCCACCATGCCGGGGAGCACGGCGTGGGTGACCCGCGTGAGGGCCTCCACGTTGAGGCGGATGAGGTTCCGCATCAGTTCCTCGTCCACCTCGTGGAAGTAGCGCGCGTACGGGTACGACATGCCGGCGCTGTTGACGAGCACCCCGACGTCGAGCCCCCGGATGGAGTCCCTGAGCGCGTCCACCTTGGCGGCGAGCCCCTCGTCGGCGAAGTCGAGGACGAACGTGCGGACCTCGGCCCTGGGGTGCCTCTCCCTGATCTCCCCGGAGACCGCGGCGAGCTTGTCGGGGCTGCGGCCGACGAGCACGAGGCTCATCCCCGCCGAGGCGAAGCGGAACGCCAGGGCGCGCCCGATACCGTCGGTGGCCCCCGTCACGACAGCCCACGCCCCATACTGGCGACGCAGGGGCTTCCCCGGGCGGAGGAACGCCGCGTAGATCCACCGCGCCAGGCGCGCCGAGGCGGTCGCTGCCACGAGGAGGCCCACCCCGGCCAGCGCCAGCGCCCACGCCGGCTGCTCTGGCAGCGCGTCCATTTTTTGGAGACGGGCGGGTAGAGACCGCAATGGCGGCGGCGAGGAGGAGGCGCGAGACGGTGGCGAAGCGAGCGAGGTGTGGGCTTGTGCGCGATGGAGGCGAGGCGAGGCGAGGCAAAGCGAAAGCTGTTCAACTGTAGATATAGCGCGGGCGGGGAGGGGAGAAGGGGACGGATGGGTGGGCCGGGCTGGCAGGCCGCGGGGGGTGGAGTTGGGTGGGGTTGGCGTGCCACCTCGGCTGAATGGACACTCCACCGTGGAACTGGAACGGCGGGAGAAGATGATGAGAAAGTCAAGGGAGGCGAGGAATTTCTCCATGGACTTTTTTTTTAAAAAAAAGGATTAGCTCGAGTCGAGGAGAAAAAAAGTACTGCTCATGGCCTAAATTGTGTGTTGATCATTATACTTATTGAATAACTTTTTCTGGAGCAAGTTTTACAAAAAATTGAGTGTTGACGTATTTGTAAAATGAAATACCAAATTTTTGCAAAATCAACTCTAGATTTTGAGGTTTTTTTTCTAAAAAACCCATGTGCGCAATCATTTTATTTATTTTCCTCTAATTTTTGCGTGCTGATATGTAAAAAGTGTATACACATATTATTTACCTTCTCATCATATTTTTTTAACACGTAGATTCTTTAGGTGTCATCATTACAAATTTGTATAAAATAGGCTTGTATTTTTCTAAGAGCATGATCAACGGTTTTATAAAAAGATAGAATAGTTTTCTCTCTCTAACAAATAAAAAAGATTATTTCTCAATGATAGAAAAATCACTCTACCTTTATCTTTTTCTTTCCGCACTATATAGATTGAGAGTGTGGACTCTCCCAGACTTGTGTGGGAGCAAATTATCCAGGCTTGTAAACTTCAATTTTTAACACCCATTTAGGATGAGTGTTGGAGACTATTTTTATGTGAAAATTTAAAATTTTAGAATTGAGATAGAAGGTATCTATTGCCATGCTGTTTACCTCCCACAAATAATTTGAAAAACCTTTGTACTAGATAAGAACCTTTTAAGCCATTTATGTGAGATTGGGAAAGCACAAAATAAAAAAGGGAACAATTCGTTTCCATAGCAGCAGGAGTAAAAATCATTGTTGTAAACATAAGATTACTAGTCTCGCCGAGAGAGAGATTACGAGCAATCCCTCGCCTTTGGTGCATGGTGGTTCACCGGAGGTGTGGTGGACCGGGACCAGTTCGGTTTGGGCGGACAGGTGGTGCAGTTATGGGTTGTTGAGGTTTGATGAGCCGAAGTAAATGGGGTTGGTCAAAGTCCCACAGATGGAAGGCACGCCATCACGGGCCTATCGGTTCGCCAAAACAAACGCATATGTTATTTCGAAAATTTGAATTTTAAAATTTAATTTTGTAATTGTTTTAAAGTTTTTTTCATCAGTTTTATAGTGATGTTTAGGTCACTAATAATATAAATATAAAAATTTAAATCATATTTTTTTTACTAATACACCGTTTAACATATTTTTTTTATATTTGATCAACCGATGGCCCATATTAAAAGCCTCCCCTCTACTACTCTCCTCGCACCAAAAGCCTCTTCTACCCCTCTCCTCGCACACAAATATCGCCTTATCACGCATCTAACTGAGTATTGAACTGGTTCTTTTCGTGCGAACGAAACGAAACTCGTGGTTGGTCTTGAGGTGAAGCGGATATACTACTGCCCCCGGCTCGATGGTCTCTGGACGATGGGTTGCTCGGCCGCTTGCCAACCACCGCCATCATGGTGGCATCACGACCTTCACCGCCATGGCGGCACCGAACCGTACAAACGGTACAAGAGAACATTCCGACGCTCGCACTGTAGCGTAAGCGCATAGGTCATGGGAAGAATAGGGGAGGGGGGGGGGGGGGGGAACATGCATGCCAAATGGCAGCACTATCACAGCAATAGTTGTACCGTGTTACTACATCGTAGGTTGTGCACGGTACATAACTCAAATTTGTAACAAATTCCGATAAACAGAATCGTGCACAAACTCTCCATGAATGTTCACGAGGAACTGCAAATGCATGGGAAAAAATTATATCATGGATTATAACCAATCTACCCATAGAGCTGTAGGCACCCGTGTGGATTAATCGATCGAGCTGACCATCCGAATGGATCCGGGACCACAAGGAAAATTCCCTTTCCCCAGATGGCTTAAAGCATGGGCCTGAAACACAATGCATTTAGAACCAAAGTTATCGCATGCCACTCTTCGGCTTGATTTTTGTGTGTGTGTGTGTGTGTCTTTCTTGGAACTAGTCCGAGCACTAGCCTCTTCCTCAGCCTTCCGTTCAGCCTCGAGCACAGCCTAAAGAGGACGTACAGTACAAGAGTGAGTTAATATGTACAAGTCAGAATACCCTTTTTGGTTCAAAGAGGGCATGACAAATTTACCTCGTTGAGTATGGGTTTCAGTTCCCTGTATCGAGTTTCAGCGAGATCAAAACCATCTTTGCGAAGCTCCTGGTATTTGGATAAGCACGAATAAATACAACAAACCCATACGGCCTGCAAGCTAGAGAATATACAAATATGACCAGTGAAGATACTGAAGGAGCAGAAACTAACCTTTCCAGTGTGTTGAGTGTGCTCGAATGCAGCCATTTGCCATTACAAATCACGTTGAGTCAGTTTTTGCATCATAAATTGCATAGTTATCAACAAACAATTAAAGGTTTAAGAGGGCAAAGTCTTGAATTTGTTGAACAAAGAGATACACATCAACTGATCAACATGCCATCATCTATAAATTATAGATACACCATACAATCCCTTCTTATCATACCATGCCATAGCAAAACAGCATACTGTGATGTAAACTAATAGGGCACACGATCCTAAAGGACATTACTTGTCGCATCAGAAGTTTATTTATCACAAGAAGAGGATTTCCAATAGCAAATAATTAAAAAAACACTTTGAGTCTTTGACACATTTACATTTGCAGTTGGTTTATATTTAAATTAAACTCTATTTGTGAAGTATCAACGTCCTAGCTTTAAAGCATAAAAAGACCTGCCTGATCTTGGTATACAATAAGTTGAAAGCCACTTCTTGGACTTGGCCACAAGCACCCAAGGCAAGGCTTAATCTCCTCCCACTGAAATGCCCAATATTCTCAGTAAGAGTATTGAAATAAATGACTTTATGTGTTACTACTAGCAGTATTAAACGAAAGATTAACATGGTGTACTCACCTTGAAATTATCTAAATAAAAAATATGTAAGTCATTGTAGTACCTGCAGAAGGATGTTGTTACAAAGCAAATGCAGATCAGATCATGTCATGTCACATTATTTATTCAGAACATACTCTACAACACACCAGTTCATTCTTTGTGGATGATCAGCTGTAAGAATGCTACACTGTTATTCATGTGGTGCATAACTTGTAGTTTGGACATAATAACTCCAGTACTTCTAGACATGGTCCAATTATAAATGTTACTCTTAACAAGATTACCAGGCCACAGAGTCGCATAAAATCAACTGTACTAACCTCACTTCTCTGGAGTGTCATAAAAACCACCAAATAGCACAATCTTGTGCTTATAGAGGACCTGTAGGGGGGAAAAAAGCACATACTTTACTACTGTTCATAATACAGAAAATATTAGGGTGAAAAAAGGGGAGCACAGAAGTTGATGACTGATTTTAACATAAAACCACTAACCATCCTGTGTCCTGAACGTGCACTTGGACAACCCTTTGCAAGAATTTGCTCCCATTGATTTGTTTTTAGACCCAACGACCAAGTCCTACAATAAATCAGACCAGAAATATGAATACTACCATAATCATGAGTGTTCCATCTGAGATATGTGCTCATCTTGAAATGATCCCATTAGTATCACATCAGAAAGAAAAAAAAGGGCAATCAGGAACAAAAAACGATGTTATATGTGCAAATTGAATCAAAAGGACAGGTGAACTATCCTGTACATTTTAAATCAATAAATAGAAGAACTGCACAAATTAGTCTCCGTTAGTCATATTTAAACTTGCAATTATGTAAAATGATGGATATCAGTACATATCTCTTGGTTTAAAATTGAAAAAAAAAATCATGCCAGATATATATTGTTTATGAAGGTATTGCTTATATATGAATTGTGCAAATTCCTTGTACCAAGAGAACATACTCAAAACAGTCATAAGAAACAGACTGACAAATTTAGTCTTCTACCTTGTAATGATGAAAGTGTTCTTGGTTTGGTGAAGTGAATCCCCCACCTGAAACATCAATACATAATTTTTTTTAAAAAAAAAAACTAAATCTTGTATACTGAAACAGCACTTTAACTCATGGAATGCCTTCCCAAAGTTGAGTTATGTTACCAAACATGTATTGCTATTCTTCTAGGCGACTGTTTGGTGAGCACTTCATAGAAGAGGACTGTTAGGACTAGATACCAACTTCCACTCGTTTTTCTGTACATTGTAGCGATAAAGATCACCATAAACAAAGGTCCACAGAAACAGATTGTGGCAAGGGAAAAAATATAACTCAATTCAACTCAACTCAATCTTTCGGTCGCAAGCAAATTGAGGTAGGCTGAAGTTGAAACCCAACAAGAGTCTTCAAATCATAGTACAGACACATCAATAACTACTTTCAAACATTCCTATTCAAGGGAAAAAACTATAAATAAGTACTAAAAAACTTCTAGAAGGAGCATAGGGGAAAAAGGAACTCTAAATGAGCATATCTCATTCGACCAGCAGTGAAATCATGGAGGATATGTTATCCACCTTGCTGCCATTACAGAACTCTCCTCCATACAGAATCAATTCTGTATCTTTCAGTGGATTTCTTGTAAGCTGCATTTAAGAAGGAATTAACTTGATCGGCTGAAAGGTCATATGCAGGTTTATTAATTAGTTAACAATTAGAGGGGGAATCCCTGTACAGCATCAAAAACTTTTCCCAACAATTAACAGAATAAACAAAAAGAGCATCTATATTTAACACATTTTGCCCCTGAAAAGGCACTTCAATGAAGTCAGGAATAATATAATTCGACATCACCTATTCCTGAACTGAAAAACCAATCAATTCTGTATCACCAAAAGATCATCATATTTGATCAAATTAATTCATAAAAAATATCCATCTCGCATGAAGAAATTTACTAATCCTACTGGATTATATAAATTCTAAGCACCCAAACATGACCACCACAAGCATAGAAATGATGCCTAGTCCACTTCAACTACATAATCTCGACAATACAGAAAGATTGACTTCTTCAACTGACACTTCTCTAAAATGTCTTACCAAGAAATCGGACCTCGGCGATGGTGCAGGGACATTCTCCTCTAGATGTACTTCCTTCTTCTTAGCCTCCTCCTTTCGTATGTTCCTCTGCAAGCAAAATTTACCAAAGGAAAACAATAATTCAGCAAAAAAAAAGGTCTAAACAGCAACACATAACAGCAGCAAATGGGATGAAAAAGGCGAGGCGATGCAAAAACGCTTCCAGTTTTTCAATCACCAGAATGCATCACGGATGCTGAACACCAGCAGAAGGTGGTGAGCAAGCAAACCCGCCCATGGGGACGCTTGAAAGCGTGATCGAACTAGAACGCACGGAGCGAGCGAGAAGAGGGAGGGAAGGAGCGAAGGAGGGGGCGGGACGGGAGAGAGCACGCGCGAGGATGACGTCAATGTCGTCCTCCTCGACGACCTTCCGGGCCTCGCGGCGGGCGCGCTTCTCCTCGCCCTTGGCCGTCTTCCGCTCCGTCTTCTACTTCCCCTTCCCCGGCTTCTTCTGCTTCTTCCCCATCTCCCCCCCGCCGCTGGCTTCTCCCTCTCTCTCTCTCTCTCTCTCTCTCTCTCTCTCTCTCTCTCTCTCCCCCACCGCTCACTCGCTGCCGAAGCCGTAGGCGGAGGCGGAGGCGTGCCTAAAACCCTGGTGGAGCGCAGCAGAAGAAGCAGCAGCAGCAGGAGGGAGAACGGTGGCGCCGGCGTTCGCACCGTGGGCCGGAGAAAGCCCAGCCTAGTTGGGATGGAACGGGCCGCGACGAGCGCCGCGTGTGGGATGCGGTCAGAGTCCGAGTCTAGTGCCGAATCGGATTTCTCGGCCGAAACCGAGCCGTACTTATACGCTGGCTGAACCCGATAAATAGAGCACGCCTGCCGGCACGAACAGATAAGGGACACCAAGTGTAAGATTTCCACACGACCCATCGTGTATTGATTCTTTGTGTTTACCCTCATGGCATCGAACAACATCACGGCGGCAGAGGCAAAGTAATCAACCAGAGCAGCCTTTTTCTCATCCTCCCGTGTGTTTTCATCCGTATGTTTCGTACTTTTGATTACTCTCTTCGCTGTGCTTCCCAAAGGATAGGTTAGCTTACAAATAGTTAAGATAGATTGACGTCTGTTTACTTCTACAAAGATCTCATCTGTTGAACGTTGGCTCCTCCTTATGAGGGATCATATTGCACCTATTTGTTACCTCTATAGCTACAACCATATATCTTGTGAAGTCTGGAAATAACCGTTATATGATACTAATGCATGATGACAAAGCTAATCAAGAAGACATGCTCAGCGCACTTCCGGATGACATTTTGATTTGTATATTGGATAAGCTCCAACTAGTGATGCTGTAAACACTAGTCTCCTTTCAAGAAGGTAGGAGGCATCTCCCTGGTCTCCGTTCTGAAATCCTCAGTGTTGGGTCATTTGAGAACAAGGATGGTGACACGTTCACCCAGGATGATGTGATAAGAAGCAATGCTGCTGTCGTCGAAGCAACCAAAAGTATTCTGTCACATAAGAGTAAATGCAAAATCAATTTTTTGAGCGTAGGATTCTACTTGATACTTGAGGGATGAGTCTATTGACATTGCTCACTCCATTAGCAACGCTATGGCACATAGAGAAATTGTCAGTACAAAGTTTATAATGATTTCAGATGAAATACTATGCACGGAGGATGAAAAGGTCATATACGGAAAACATTTCTTTACTATGCCTGTCCCCGTGCATTTGGCTGCCTTAAGCACCTCATCATAGATGGTGTGAGGTTTGGTGATTCAGACATTCCTAACGTGCTTAGCACATGCAAAAAGCTAAAATACCTCTCCCTAATGAACTGTGACTTTGGGTTTTGGTCAGTACTGAAAATGGAACACCCGACGCTCATCAAACTGCAGATTTATTCATGCACATTTGAAAGGGTCGATCTCAACTGGCTTCCAAAACTCACAACTTGGATTGTTCACTCTTGGCTGGATTCGGAGGAAAGTTATCCTCTATCATTGGGTTATGTTCCACAGCTTTGGACGCTAAAACTGTCTTGTAAAGGCAAAATTCGGCATAAAAATATTAAGCTAAGTGAGTTCCTTGGGAATGCAACTATAGGCGAACTGCATCTGAATTTTGAATGCGAAAGGGTGAGTTGAAACGTACAGTGTACCTATTTTATTTCAAGAATGAAGTATTCTAAGTTTCAATATTTTGGTTTGATGACTTCTCACTCCCGTGTTGCGAAATCTACATAGTGTTACCTTACCTGGACAAATTTTCTTTTAGAATCTGCACCTCTTTTGGAAAACATGCACATAACGGTATGCTTAATTTACCAAAAAAAAAGCAAAAAATGCATGACAATGAAGTTGTTTCTTTCATATGAATACTTCAGTAGCTACATATGTAAACAAAATCATGATACACATTATTACATGTTTTTATTTTTGTCAAAAAGATATATGTCTCCGTTCAAAAAAAATACTGATTCATAAAAAACTGCAACTGTCAACTGCTTTTCTTGTCCTTGTTCTCTTATACAGTGGCACTCAGCAAATATTGGTATATTTGATTGCTCCAAATTCTCTGTTTTTTTTTGGAGGGGCGGGGGGGGGGGGGGGGTTCTCCTATATGCAGATGTGGGACCATGAATGCGGGATGAGTGAGCATAAGAACCAGGAGCTATACCAAAAAGGAGGCGATAAATTATTGAAGTTGAAATCATCTCGCGATCAAGCATCATAATTATTGTGGGTTTCCAAGTTGACGAGAAGTTTATGACATACATACGACGTGTAGCTGAAATAAGTCCCTGAATGCATGTCGTTCTAGGGATGGAAAGAAAATTTAGCTTTGGATGAAAATGCCTAAGTTGTTCCAAATTAATAGATGAGTGCTACTAGTAGTAGCATTACTAATTGGTGCTATGCAGGAGTAATTTATCTTGCGGCAAAAAAAATAACTCCGGGAAAATCACTTGAGGGGAAAATTGAGTGACCATAATGACTCTACGGAAGAACTCATAGATGGCCTCACTTTTCTGATCAAGAAACCAGTAAAACGACAACTAATATAGGACATTTTTTGAACGATACATCCTTTCTAGGACGGAGGAAGAAGCAATATAACTCCCTTGAAAGTGCGCCCTGAAAGGGCTGTCAGTTTCGTCCTCTGACGAGATATCTTGGCATCAGCGAGGAAAAGGATATGAAAAGAAACAGATCTTTGGAGGGAGACGCTCACCAATTAAAGTTGGTAATGCCGCTTAATTCAACTAAATGTGTCATTTGTTTCTTGTTATCCTAATGTATGTTAAAGACTTAAGTGTGAAAGATTTTACTTGGAATATATTATTCAACTTTCCACGTGTTCTACCCTCCCTGTGTACAATCTCTGTCTTTTACTCCTTCCGTCATATAATATCTATTTATATGTATTAAAAATTAAGATTAAAGAGAATAAGATTTTATTGTCCAATAGATAAGGAACGAAGAGTATGAAAAGACAGGTGGGGTTAAGACTAAAAATTTTAAATGTGAATTGATTAATACGACAAATAGTACTAGTAAAAATCATTATATTATATTATATTATAGGATAAGATTTAAATCTAGCACTCAAAATCATGCATATTTTCCTGCATTTTGGTAATTTGGTTGAGTCACATCGTCTACCAATAATAACCGCCCGACAGCTTACAAGCTGAGTAACTTCCGTTGTTTGCCGGTAGTTCAGCTGCACCTCTCCCGGTAGTTCAGCTGGATTTCTCCGAGTCACAGGCCGCGTTCTTTTCAGCTGTTGAGTAAAAAAACTGATTTAGTCATAAGTAAAACGAGAAATATAATTAATATATGATCGATTAAGTGTTAATTAATAAAACCTTAGAAAAATATATTTATTTAATTTTTAAAGCACTTTTGTATATAAAAGTTTTCGTATGAAATATATTTTAAAAAATATGTTAACAAGTATCGAGGAGTAGCTATATAAAGCCGAAAAGACCAGCCCTCAGACTCTTACGGTCAGTGGATCCTAATTATGTGCTGAAGAATATTATGGGACGGAAAGAGTATAGATGGAAGCAACTATCCCAAATGAAACTTTTCGTCTTACTAATAGCATCACCGAGAGATTGGTTAAATTTCATCCCAAAATTATGTTTTGGAAATCCTAGACAGAATTTGATGTGTGAATAAATTTATCCCTACAAGAAGATGACTAAAATTGACTTAAAAAAAGGTGAGACCATGTGAAAGACAAAAATGGGCGAGGTCGCCAAGAACTCTTGGACAGGAACATTTTGCTCCTCGCGCAACAACGAGACACGAAAGCGAGAGCGTGAGATTCGGAGTGGATTGTGAGCCCTCATATGTCGAAAGCGACGAATATGATAAAGGGAACTCTAAAAGTTTAGAGCAAAGTAGGAGAATTGTTGGAGCTAGTTTTTGACTGAAATACCAAAAATTCAGGATTGAGAATGAAGTAGGAACTATTGGCCATGCTCTTGGATAACACAAGCGTATGTACAAGGGCAAAAGAGACATTCACTCTCTCCCTCCATGTTGGCATGGTGAGATGGCACATCATGTAGGCAAAAAGGCAATAAATTAGTAAGTCCTCTCTCTTGGTAAAAATATAGGAATAAACGTATTTTTAGAATGGCCTAATATTATATATGTTACTATATTTTTCTAAAAATTTAATTAAACTTAAAGAAGTTTGACTTTAAAAAAATAAAATATTTTATAATATAAAACATAGGTACTGCTATCATATGCTAAGAGCATGGGTCCAGGCTAGCTCCCTCTATTTGGCCTAAGGGGTGGTCTAACATGTAATGAGCTCAACAAGATAGACACAAAAAGATTTTCAACAAGTTAAGGCTGCTTAGGAGCGTAATACATACTTATATGTTCTTTCTTATTTTTTATGCGTTATAGTATTGCTTTTCCAACCCCACTTAGTTACAAATCCCTTTATATATTCTTCGGAGGTACCGCATATCCTAAGAGAAGAAATGAGATAAAACCTACAGGCCCAAAAATAAAGATTATGTATGGTCAGTTCAATTGTTATAGGAGCCCTAGCGACTCATCCTCCTATCGCTCGTTGCCGATCATAGGTGGTCTACATACCAATTGCTCCAAATGAATAGGTAAAAAGCTAGGTCATATTAGGATAGGCTGATTATAGCTATGATCATCATGTTGTTCATAGATAGAGTGGATAGCAGCCTTGTTGCTCTAACTAGCGCAAGCGTACAGATATTACACTGAGCTAAACGCTCTAACCTAATACATAAAATGCTATTGTTAGGATAGTTAGATACATACGACTCCCTAGCTCTCATTCCCCTATGTTCCTAGGATACGTAAGAGCTCGAGGCCGTCGCATTGAGACTAACTCCCCACGACCATTAACCATCTTGAGGTTTGCATGCCTAGACCCTAGACGAGATAGCCTAGGGTCGTCAGCCCGTTGCTTTGGCCAGCTCAGGATGCTAAATCGGATAGGTCAACTCAAGTGCTCGTGTGTGCGCTAGATGTCTCGCTGTGGGCAAACCGTAGTATAGATACTTGTCGATCATGATTTCTTAAGATGCTACTGTTCCTCTAGATGCCACATGTTCATCTTCTGGTCACTTAGATAGACCCATGGTTTCTACTGATAGATGGAGTATCTAAAGTTGGCAAGGTGGTTAAGAATTTTAGCACTAAACATACTAACTCATCGAAATTCAGTGGATGAGCCTTTTCCGTATAAGCTACCAAACAATACCAAATTTTGATAGAATATAACGTTGGCGACAAACCAAACAGAGCCAAAATGATTTTACTCAACTAAATTTACTAAAACTTGACATTGCCGACTTTTGGTAAGGGTCATTTTGGCAGAAATCTGAACAGCCCCTAAATTTCCCGGTTGCAGCGGGTTGGCTCTGCAGCCCCGAACTGGATGCGCGACGCGTGGGGAGTAGGTCGAACCAGAGAACCGTAAGCTGATGGACTAAACGGTTCAGCGGTCCAGCCTTTTCAACTACGGTCTGTACTCGGTAGGCTTGCGAGCTCCTATTTTTGCTCGTGACGGCATCCAAGGCGAGCCGAGCCTTAATTTCCACCGAACGAGCTGAGCCATGGCTCGGCTCCGCTTCTTTCCACTCCACCACTACTGTACTAGTTGTAACGAAAGTAGTGCCATGTCACAAATGTTTCGAACCAATTTCGAGCGCGCCTTTTGGTCCTTGTTTGGACGCGGCTCGTGCGACGGGTGTTTGAAGGGCGGGAGCGATAGGACTTGGAGATCGGCGGCGGAGCTCGAAGGCTAGTGGGAGGTGGGGGGGGCGGGGGGGGGGGGGGGGCGCGGCGGCGGCTGGGCTCGCGCAGGCAGGTCCGTGAGCGGCAGATTAGCGCACGGCACGGCTCGAAGGGGCTGGCCGGCGACGGGGCTCCAAGGCCAGGGGCAGCGGCGTCGACGGCGATGCAGTTGGACGACGCTGACGGCGCCCTCGATTCGTGGGCCCGCTTCTGCGCCCTCTCCGACGAGCTTTTCGGCGGCGCCGGCGACCTCTCAGCGGGCCCGCGCCTGGCGCCCGTTGTCGTGGACCTCTGCGCCCGCGGCCTCGCCGAGCTACTCCGGGACCAATTCCTCCGCTCCCTAGAGGTGACGCAACCCCACTCCTCAACTCACTCATAGACAGCCGCGCGAACCCGTTGCTAATGCCGTTGAGCCTGGGGCTGCCCTGTTGCTCGGTTTTGGGGACAACGATCGCGCTGCGCGCTGAGTGTTTGTGAGAATGCCTGCCTCGATTTTGAGACGGTGTAGCGGAGGGAGCTGGGCTTGGGATCAAAGACCCTCTCATGTGCTGATGTAGTTAAAAAGTAAAAAGAGATGGCCACAATGACATGCATAGGGTGGCTGTATGTCAGACAGCCAAAACCTTTTGCAGTTTAGGGGCAAGTATCCATGTCCTAGAGTGTCTAGAGCACTTGCTTTAGTTGTTATTTGAGCATCAGTAATGGCAGAATCCTACAGGTCTTCAGTTGGGGTTTGCTGCAATGGCTTGTTGTTTTTACTTAACCTTTTCCTTCCTTATTTTTTAAGTTGAATTAGCTCTTATACATATGACAAGAGGATCCTGGTCTAAAGATGCCATATTAGCTGTTGCAAGTCTGCCGAGCGCTTAAAGTTCTTTACCTGCGTTCGTACTTATGGAATGCTATGCATATTTTTACTCTATTACCCTATTCAACCTGTCCTTATTGATGCAGGGAATATTTAGAAGCAATGCAGTTAAGAAGTTCTGGCAGCAGTTTCATCCTTATTGCAGTTCCTCTGCAGTGGAAAGAATTAAATTCTGTGTGAGTGACAGAATAGTAAATTATTTGTTTCTTCATACATTTGCTTCAGAGTGTGGTATTTTGTTGCAGAAATGACATCTTGCCTGGTTCATATTCTGATTGTCTATTTTGCATATCCAGGATGTTATATCTTGCATATGTTGTATCAAGAAATGAAATGGCACTCTTTGTACTGTAAGATGAAAGCATAAAATCATGCCAGCAATGCAAATATTTATAGATACTTTCACTGATTTGTCAATATGGTTGTTCCATAATTTGAAACTAGTCAATAAAATGTATAGCAGTAATTGTGTACCTAATTTCTGTTAGTTGACATTTTACAATAGCATGATTTCTTAACTCATGAATTTCAGGTTCAGGAAAACTGGCCTGAGGATATCTTAAGTAGAGCATTAGAAGACATATGCTTGGAAAAGAGTTACCAGGAAAAATGTGTTCTTGCTCTAGTTCATTTGTTACAATCTTACGAGGATAGGACACCGCACAGAAAATCTAAAGCACTGAATTGTAGTTCCAGCTTAATGCCTAGGTACCAGTTAATGGTATCTTCAGTACTTCTGACAACACTACCACTCAGCTTTCCTGGTTAGTATCTTAGTCATCACTGTATATTTGTCTGAAAAGGCTTGAATTTGACGCTGAATCAATACTGTATCGGTTATGATGGTTTCCATGTATGAACCTTGCACAGTGGTTTGTGTTTCTCTGGATTTTAAAATCATGAATGATAGGATGCATGGCAAAACACAAACAATGTTATATTTTCAGTTTGATTTCCAGGTATCAGTTTCCTGTCATGACAACTGGCCTGACAATGATCTTTAGACCAGTTCTGACTGAACTGAAGTGTTCTGTTGTCTCCTATGTAATAATTCTTCCAAAATTTGTATGTGGCCTTTTCGTACAGAGGTGAGGATCAATTAGTAGTATTAAATTTTATCGAGCTACACATTAATGCAAATTCCCCAACTGATTCTACCTTTTTTTTTGGCACATTGGAATCAGAAAGTTATGGTTTTCCAAACTTTGTTCTTTGTATCTTTGCTCATTTGGTCCTGTCATCTGGGGGTGTTGCAGACAAGCCATCTAAGTAATCACTCATTGTTAGGACAATAAGTTAGAATATGGATGAAACTGAAGATAAGTTAGAATAATTAATCACTCATCTGGTTGTGGCCGTCATTTTCTGGTTTTGTTTGAGGTTACTTTACAGGGTTCCTTGGATTGATGGAATCCTGGGCGGATCTCCTGTTCTTCTCCCTCTCTGTGATAAAATCAGTTACAATAATCCTTTTTTAGTTGCCAGAGCACAGCATGCTTGTTGCACATCCACTAACACAATTAGTTTAACAATATTACATGATGTGCTTTACAGTTACTAACTAATCCAAATAGAAGCTATTATACTTAACAAGTACATTTTGCTGAAACTTTAATATCGGTAACTTGTAATTTTTTCTACTTGATCTGTAGAGATATTAAATGTCTACTTCAAGAAGAAATTGTAAGAGTTAAATATCCTGATGGCTGGATCTGATGGGAGTAATCCATTTGACAATCATGATCTTTTTGAAAGGAGCAATACCTCTGCTTGGCATTCTGAAATGGATATTGATGGTCAAGAACCTGAGATTTCAGAAAGTACCAATTTGGTTAAGAACATTGGAAAAGTTGTTCGTGATCTAAGATATCTTGGTTTTACATCAATGATTGAGGATGCATACTCTTCTGCAATAATCTGGCTTTTAAAGGTCAGGGCTCACTTCTTTACCTAAGTACCTAACATGTATCACATACGTTATTTTGGTATAGACAATCTTGAATTTCTGCCAGTATCCTTATCGAAATTCTCAACTCTCATATTGCAGTCTAAAGTTCTTGAATTAGCTGGTGATGATTATAGAATTCCTGTACTTGGGTGTGTCAAAAAGTGGATTCAGGTACCCTTTCTTATCCTCATTTGCAGTCATTCATTCAGAAGCAACATCCCTGTCTATGTCAAATTTATTCTGCATTTCTAGTTTCATATTACACCCACTTAAGTAGTTGGGTTTTGTATGCACAATTTATTCCCTGAAGGTTTAGCATTTTTTTCTCGCTCATCTCCAAATTGAAATAAGACTTCGTGTTAATGTTATAGAGTTGTCACAGCAGTGCATCTATCATGGACTAGTGTACCCTTTAGAACATTGATTTTTGTCTCATTGTACCTCTTTCAAACCATTTCTGTATGTCCATCGAATTTAGTTTAAAATGATATCTACTATGCCCTTTTTTTCCATCTGTAAATGCTGTTTAGCATAATTTGCTGACAATAATTTACGGGTCTTGCTAGGCCGTTCCTCTTAAATTTTTGCATGCTCTATTGACATATCTAGGGGATTCTGTTGACAATGAAAGTGGATCATCTGGTCTCAAATCACCCCTGGCCTCACACCCTTCTTCCTTCCCTGGGATTGGTGTTCCTTCAGAAGCCCTAGTGAGATGGCACATGTGCCTTGAGTATTTTGCTTATGAGACCTTGCAGGACCTACGAATTGGCAAACTTTTTGAAATTATAGTTGATTACCCTGAGAGGTTAGTCATTATCCGCTATATGATGCTGTTGGGCATTTTAATGGGCATTGGATATTAGCCCTTAGTTGCATAGGAACTGCTTAAGGTTGGGCATTTAAATGTTTACCTGAAGGAGGTCTATATGCCATGCAATTTATTTAGTTATTGCCTTTTTTGTCGTCTCATTTTATGACCAGTCAATATTTTGCTGTCCTTGAATCAAACATTGCATTTCCTTTGCCATACTATGTTTTATCATGATAGGTGATAGCGCGAATATTGCTTGCATTCAACTGAATAACAAGAGTACAATACATATAGAGCTCTACCGATGATCTTTATCTACCTGATTTATAGAATCAAGATCAGGAAAGAGATTTAGGAGATCAGGCGTATAAGGAAAGACAACCATCTAAATATAGAAGGGGATCACTTAAATAGGAAAAGAGGGATTACTTAAACAGGGAAAGAGATAAACTCTAATAGGAAAGGAAACCACCTAAATATAGAAGGAGATCACTTAAACAAGGAAAGAGATAAACTCTAACACCCCTCCGCAGTCGGAACGTCCATAGGACAGATGTTAAGACTGGAGCGAAACTCACAAAAACAGAAGTGGGAAGCCCCTTGGTGAAGATGTCAGTAAATTGGGATGTCGTCGGGGCATGGAGAACGCGAACATCTCCAATAAAAACACGCTTGCGGACGAAGTGGAGATCAATCTTGACATGCTTCGTTCGCTGATGTTGAACAGGGTTGGTTGATAATTAGACAACACTGACATTATCACAATAGACCAAGGTGCTCTTCGTCAGGAGACTGTGGAGTTCCTGTAACAGTTGTCGAAGCCAGCAAGCCTCGGCCACGCCATTGGTGACCTCCCAATACTCAGCCTTGGCACTAGAGCGGGACACCGTGTTCTGTTGCTTGGAGGACCAGGAAACCAGGTTGTCACCAAGGAACACAGCATAGCCTGAAGTAGACTTGCGTGTGTCTGGACAACCGGCCCAATCAGCATCGGTGTAGATAAGGAGAGTAGAGGTCGTCGACGGTCGCAGAAGAAGGCCATGACCAATTGTCCCTTGCAGATAGCGCAGGATGCATTTAACTGCAGAGAGGTGAACGTCACGAGGATCATGCATTTGAAGACACATGCTGAACAACATAAGAGATATTGGGCCGAACGAAGGTAAGGTTCTGCAAGGCAGCAACCAAACTACGGTACTGAGTGGGGTCGCCGACAGGTGTATTGATTGTGGAGAAGACCTTGGCATGAGTGTCAACAGGGGTACTGCACGGCTTGCAGTTGGTCATGCCAGCTCACTCAAGCACATCCAGAGTGTACTACTATTGGGAGAGAGAGGCCCTTAGAACGTTGCTGAACAGCCACACCCAGGAAGTGATGAAGGACATTGATATCCTTCATGGAGAATTTCTTCTGAAGTGCAATGATGATGCGACAAAGGAGATCTTGGTTGGAGACAGTGAGAACAATGTCATCCACATATAGCAGTAAGTATGCCCTGTCGGTCCCGTGGCGATAGATGAACAAGGAGGTGTCAGGCTTGAACTTAGTGAATCCCAAAGTGAGCAGCAAAGCGATTATACCAGTCAAGAGGTGCCTGCTTCAAACCATACAGGAACTTATTGAGACGACAGACAACATGTGGCTGAGTAGGATCAAAAAACCTATGGGCTATGAGCAGTAGACCGTGTCAGTGAGAGTGCCATGCAAGAAGACATTCTTGACGTCAAGCTGGTGAACTGGCCAGTGTTGAGAGAGCGCTAGGGACAAAACAGTACGAATAGTCATAGGCTTAACCACCGGATTGAAAGTCTCATCATAATCCACACCAGGGCGTTGGGTGAAGCCACGGAGGACCCAACGGGTCTTATATCTGTCGAGTGAACCATCGGCATGGAACTTATGTTAGAAAATCCACTTGTCGGTGACAATGTTGGCACCGAAAGGATGCGAGACGAGATCTCATGTGTTGTTGGAGAGCAAGGCACTGTACTCCTTTTCCATCGTGCGTCGCCAGTGTGGATCGGTGAGAGCGCCGTGATAGATCTTCGGAATGGGCGCGAGGGCCGTGGTACTGAATGCGGCTGGCAAACGAAAGCCAAACTTGCCATGGGTGGCCATCCCGTGCTGGTTAACCACCGGGGCGGTAGGGACAACACTAGGTGAAAGCCGGGCAGGTGCAGAAACCACAGGCGGTGAAGGAGAGGGTGCTATTGGGATAGGTGCAGCAGTGATAGGGTGCGAACGGCGGCTGTACACCAGCAGCGGTGCAGTCGTCGCACGCGCAAGGGGTGCAGTAGGCGCCAGCACCACCGGGGATGAGGCCGTGTGGGGCGCTGGTGACGGGGCTGAGTGTGGCACGGGGGATGACGGGGTCGTTGGGGCCGCGCTTGGTGCGACAGTTGAAAGTGACGTCGTGGCCGCACGTGGCGCCGTTGCCGATGAGGTCGAGACCGTAGGAGGCACGGTGGGCAGGTGCGGCACCAAACGCTGCAGTCCCGGGGCATCACCAGCCGTAGCAGGTGCGACGTTGGTCACAACAACTGCGGCGGGCGAGGTGCTAGGCGATGCGAGGCAAGTACCTGCAGGGGAGGGACCAATCGGAAAGATTGAAACCTCAAACTCAGACAAGAAATCAAGGTCAGTGGATGATGTTCAAGAGCCAGCGAGAGGAAAACATGTCTCATCAAAGACCACATGACGGAAAGTGATGATTTTGTTAGACGAGAGGTCCAAGTAGCAGTAAACCTTGTGGTTACTAGAGTAGCCAAGAAAGACGTAAAGACTCGACCGGAGAGCAAGCTTGCGAGGCGCGGTGGCGGACATGTTGGGGTAACATGCGCAGCCGAACACACCGAGGTGGTCGTAGGAGGGATGGGAACCAAACAGGGCAAAGTAGGGGGCACCGAGTGCCAGTGTTTTGGTGGGTAGTCGATTGATGAGGTATGTAGCGGTGTGAAGACCTTCAACCCAATATGACGGGGCAAGGGAGGCCTAAAAGAGCATGGAACGTATGATGTTATTAATGGAACGAATCATACGCTCGGATTTACCATTTTGAGAGGATGTGTATGGGCATGACATTCGGAGCAGGACGCCATTGGTGAGAAAGAAGGTACGAGTTGAGGAGTTATCAAACTCGTGGCCGTTGTCACACTGAACGCGCTAAATGGTGCAACCAAATTGCGTGTTCACATAAGAGAAAATTAGCCAATGCGGGAAATATCTCGGATTTGAGCCGATGCGGGAACATCCAAAGGAAGTGTGAGCAGTCATTAAGAATAACAAGATAATATTTGTAACCGGACACACTGGTAATAGGTGAGGTCTATAGATCACAATGAATCAAATCAAAATTCTTAAGAGCTCACGAGGAGGAGATTCCAAAAGGTAATCTAATGTGATGCCCAACTTGGCATGCATGACAAAGAGAATCACCAGTATTTTTATTCCAACGAATGGCGGAGGTACTAGCGAGTTTGGATAGAGCCTCATGCCTAGGATGCCTAAGACAACGATGCCAAGTGGTGAAAAGGGGTGCTCCAACAAGGACGTATGACTCCGTGAAATACACTAGGGTGGTGAGAGTGTAGAGGGGCCCTGAACTATTGCACTTGGCGATCATGTTCCGGGAATTGAGATCCTTCACAGAGAGTTCAAACAGGTCAAATTCGATAGAACAATTATTATCAATAGTGAATTGACGAACAGAGATGAGGTTTTTAATGATATCAGGGGCAATAAGAATATTATTGAGATAAAAGAGGGAGAGTGTGCCCATCACCCACAATAGGACGACGACGTCCATGCGCTGCTAGGACGACATGGCGGGGAAGGCGGCGTCGGAGAGCAGCGGCCGCTGCGCGCTCAAGATCGGCAGCGGCCCGCCGTTTCTTTGCGAGAACGTCCTGGATGGCGCGGACGCGATCCTGAGCGGCGGCGGCGACCTTGTAAGCCTTATCGGCGGCGTCAACCAAGTCCTGGCAGGCCTTCTCCTATGCAGCCGTGTCCTTGACGCGCTGCTTGGCATCAACGGCGGTGGGAGCGGGCGGAGGGTCACCAGGTGGCATGGCAGTGACGCAAGCAGGTGAAGTTTAGCGGAAGTGAGTTGTCATGGGATCGTGAGGATGCTTTGATACCATGAGAGCGCGAATATTGCTTGTATTCAACGGAATAACAGGAGTACAATATATATAGAGCTCAACCGAGACCTCTATCTGATTTATAGAATCAAGATTAGGGAGGAGATCTGGGAGATCAGGTGCATAAGGAAATGCAGCCACCTAAATATAAAAGAGGATCAGCTAAACAGGGAAAGATGGATTACCTAAACAGGAAAAGAGATAAACTCTAACAGGAAAGGCGCCACCTAAATATAGAAGGGGATCACCTAAATAGGAAAAGAGGGATCACCTAAACAGAAAAAGAGATAAACTCTAACATTAGGTATAACCAAGCTTGTTCACATGGCCATCTCAAACTTCTGAGTTGCTTATGATATTTTTTATGGTACATTAATTTTATTTTATTCTTTATGATGTATGTGTTCTTAACTGGATCACAATTTTTAATTTGGACATTTTTGGGCACTGATGAAGCTCTCCTGCCATTGAAGACCTAAAACAGTGTTTGGAGGACACCAGTCAGCATTCCAAACTGGTTGACTCATTTATCTCATCATTGAGATATCGTTTGCTGACAGCTGGTGCATCAACCAATTATATATTACACCAATATGTGTCCACTACCAAGGCATTACGGACAATTGACCCCACTGGTGTCTTCTTGGAAGCAGTAGGTGAACCAATTAGGGATTACCTGAGAGGTAGAAAGGACACTATCAAATGCATGGTGACAATGCTCACTGATGGATCTGGTGGAAACACGAATGGAACAGGAAATGCTGGGAATAATCTTCTGGAAGAATTGAACAGAGATGCTGAAAACCAGGAAAATGTTGATTATGATGACCATACGAACATTGATGAGAAGCAAGCATGGCTAAATGCTGAAAGGTATATTTGCTCTATTTTTTTCTTGAGTTATAAGAAAGAATTGCTCCTTTAAGGACATCAATAGAATTGCTATCATTGTGATTCCAACTTTTACAGCTGGGAACCTGATCCTGTGGAAGCAGACCCATTAAAAGGCAGCAGGAATAGAAGGAAAATTGATATCCTTGGATTGATCGTTAGTATAATTGGGTCAAAGGACCAACTAGTCAATGAATATCATGTAATGCTGGCAGAAAAACTGCTCAACAAATCTGATTTTGATATAGATTCAGATATCCGGACATTGGAACTGCTTAAGGTTGGACTGTTACTTTTGTGATTTTGTCTTTTTTGCTATGTTTTTTCTATTTATTTGATTGAATTGCATGTGATGCATTATTCCTTAGTTGTGACCTCAAAATTTTTTTAATGATGCTGTTGTTTTGGCAGATTCATTTTGGCGAGAGCAGTATGCAGAAGTGTGAGATTATGCTTAGTGACTTGATTGGCTCAAAGAGAACCAACTCAAATATTAAAACATCTTTATCAAAGACATCTCAAACTGGTACTGCTTAAACCGCAACTGTCTGCGCAGGCCAAAAGATGACATGTTACGGCAGTTGCATTTAAACTTTTTTCTTTATTTTTCAGTAGGAACTGTGCAAGAGGAAACAGAATTGTCTCATGAGGTTTTTGACGCAACTATAATATCCTCCAACTTTTGGCCACCAATTCAGGTATGGTACTAAGCTTTCATCAAAACTGTTGTGGTAACTCTTGAGCTAAGTTAATGGCATCTGTCACGTCTTCCCCTTTTTTATTTTCCGCTGGGAGACTTATGACCAATGATTCAAAATCTGAAATAATCTTCAGTGTATATAACTTCTGATACTAATATTTCATATGATGAGATGTTGATCCATAAATATTGTAAATTGGAAATCCCTAATTCTGTACTTGTTGGCATGCTGTCATGTTGAACTTGATGTTCAACCAAGAGTCATGCATTTTGTCAATTACTAATGTTCGTTCTTGACTGTTTATTTCACTTGACTTGAGTACAATGATTTGTCTTGATTCACTAAACCTTTCAAAACAAATGTAGACAGAAGACCTTACAGTTCCTTCTTCAGTTGATCAGTTGCTGTATGATTATGCAAAGAGGTTTCATCAGATAAAAACACCGCGTAAGCTACTCTGGAAGAAAAATCTTGGAACTGTCAAGGTTGGTAAGCAACTTCAAACTGAATGTGTAGCTATGAAAAATCATTCCTTATTAATTTCTTATCTTCCCCAGCTGGAGCTGCAATTCGAGGATAGGAGTTTGCAGTTTACTGTAGCTCCTGTTCATGCTGGAATCATAATGCAATTTCAAGAGAAACCAAGGTAATAAAACTATCATGCTGCATGGCACCTATTTACTCTTAACTGAAGCATCATTTTTTTCAGTTGGACTTCAAAGACACTAGCTACAGCAATCGGAGTACCTGTGGACTCTCTTAACAGAAGAATAAGTTTCTGGACAAGCAAGGTGTGCCAAATACATACTAGAATGCTGCATTGCCATTACTACCTTATGAATTCTTTAGTATTTGACCAAATCACTGTATCACATTCATGCTTGGCGCTCCTAACAATGATGGTGTTGGATCGTTTTTATTGTTATTTTTTTCAGTGTGTGAACTGTGAACTCTTTATACTTATGATCAGATGGACTAGACAATTGGCACTTCATATCATCTAGATTTGATTTTGCAAGAATTACACGAGTTGTGGTTAACATAACTGGAAAACAGATATGGATATAGGATACCCTTAAACATGATTTAAGCTCCATGAAAACATGATTTAAATTATCATTCTTGAAGATAATTTCTCAAATGTAGTTCGATTAAATACTAATTTATATTTAAACCTAATTTCATGCTATATCTTAGGGCGTCCTGACAGAATCAGTTGGTCCAGATGCTGATGACCATACCTTTACCATTGTCGATAGCACTTCTGATTTTAACAAAAACAGCACCGTGAACCAACTCTCTGAAAGGTTTCAAATGAATGAAGAGGAAGGTGAAAGTTCAATTGCGTCTGTTGAAGAACAACTTAGGAAAGAAATGACAGTTTATGAGGTTTGTTTCTTGAGATCTCGAGATGTGTTGAAAAAAGATGCCTTCGTTAGCTGAGCCATTTCTCAGTTCACCCTACATCAAGTAATCATTCATTTGACTCAATTCACGGTACTGCAGAAATTCATCATTGGTATGCTAATCAATTTTGGAAGCATGACACTGGACCGGATACACAACACTCTTAAGGCAAGATAAATGGGACAATGTCCATTCATCGTCTCTCTATATTAATCTTTGACAATTTGTTCCAAAATTGCTTGTTTCAGATGTTCTGCATAGCCGAGCCGTCATATGATAAATCACTGCAGCAACTGCAGGGTTTTCTTTCTGGTCTAGTATCAGATGAAAAGCTTGAGATGAGGGATGGATCATACTTGTTAAGAAAGTAGTCATCTGGATTAGCTTGTTCATCTGTTAGACTAGAGATGGCAGGTAATCAACTAAGCACACAATCATTTGATGGTTACACTTTGATTATCCGGTTCCTAATATTCCTAATTTGCACTCCATTTTACTGTTCTTGTGCCAGGAACTGAAGAATGAAGGCCCCGATCTGCGTCATTCGCCTCACTGCGTGCAGTAATGTTCTGCACTCGCTGTTTAACTCCTTGCTGAAGCGATGACGAAAGTAGAGAAGCAGTGAAGCACTGGGGATCCTAAATCTTTTCCCCATTTTTTGGCTTATTTTGTAGTGATCGAGTGGCCTCAGACCGGAATCCTAAAGCTTTTCAATGCGGTTGTGCGTATATTGAGTGGTGTAATTCGACATGGATAAATGCATATCTTTTGGGGTCTGGAGTTCTGGACTTCTGGAGATGAGATGACCGAAAGAAACCCTGTAAGGCTTCTTGGCATAAAATGGGCCTTATTATACTCGACCAGTGTCAGCGTGACCGTGGGTTCGTCAGTGCGTGCGTGCCTTATTTAATTGTGGCCGTGCTTACAGTTGACATGTTAAAAACAGTCATCTCTGAAAAAAAATGGGATATTGCCTGATCTGATGTGATGGAGCAGTGAAAACTGAAACATGAATTTAGCATGCTCCGAGGGGAGTTTGATGAGATGACAAATTTTTCCTATCATAAATGGAGTTTCAAAACAAATACTAGGGTTAAGCAATTTCCGATGGTCAGGTGGTTCACATGACGTAGTCAAGAAATCTATGTAATCAAATGGTATATTACTCATTCATATAAAAAAAAGTTACACTGGTATTTAGACTGTAGGGTTTACAAACTCAATACATGGAAAATGCTGCTGGAATACAAGCATCTATAAATAAAACATCAGACCAGACATTTGACCATGTAAGGCCCCTCAAGTTCATAACCCAGTTTACGGTAATAGTGG
This sequence comes from Oryza coarctata, assembly GCA_030770085.1. NCBI lineage: Eukaryota > Viridiplantae > Streptophyta > Magnoliopsida > Poales > Poaceae > Oryza > Oryza coarctata. Next base: position 12,636,748 of record CM061468.1, read on the forward strand.
CGAGTCCCAACTCCTGATATAACAGCAAGTTTCTTTGAACGATGCTCCTTGCGTGCAATTCTTTCTGCTTCTTCCATCAAAAGAGTACCATAACCCTGCAGATGAAGACCAATACAATAAAAATGTTGAGTAAAATATGGGGAAAACAATTTATATTTCTGGACAATCAAGTTAGGAGGTATAATCCACACGCTTGTACCAAAATTGCAAGTCAAAACAGGAGAATAATCACCATTTATAGAGTCATTAGAAATTGGATGATATGCGAAAAAGTGAAGAACAAAATGACAATGTTAACGTCAAAATCTGATAAGCCCATGGATAAATTAGAAAGACAATTGATTTAGTAAAGAAGAGTTAGATTGTTACAGAAAAGAATTCGATCGAATGAAGCGAGAAAGAATTTAGTCTAATTATAGAAGACTATCCAAATGAGTTCGAGTTTGAGTAGACGTGAAACTCACAACAGAATAATTTATCTATATAAATCGTATCTTATGAAATATTTAGTTAGTTCAGTTAACTTTCTTAGAGATATTTTTTTATATATTTTAGAAATTAATGTCCAATGGTTGTTGTAATCGCGTCAGACTCTGTAATACCAGGGATATAAATATAGACTCTAAAAGCTTATAAGATATCCTTCGATTAATACAATTTTGATGCATCACTACCCTAGTTCGTCTAGTTATTTACCGACGGATTTTGGCTCTTGACGCGAGGCTGCATCGGTTAAGTTCGATCTTCAACGAAGGGGTAAATCCCGCTATTATCCTGGTATATCTTGCATCGGTTAGGTTTGACCTCTTAGTCAGATTGAGTGTACCACATCACGTTCGTGTAAGATCTATCGGTTTACTAAGCTCTCTCTATCATCGTCGGTCCCACGCTGCATCGGTTAGATTCGACTTACAAGGCTACCGACAGTAGATTTGAGCCGTAGGCCTGTAGGTCTCTACCCGTCGTTTCATCAGAGTGGTTAGCCGATAAGTTATCTATACCTTAAGCAACACGCCCAGCGTATCGGCTCGATACGCACTCGTCTTCAGATACTTCTATCGAACATCATGTCTAGTGCATCGACTGGAAGACCGATGCACGTATATCTTCAAAGATGTCCTCTTATCAGCTCAACTAGCTGATGGATTTCCTCCTTTCTTCCTTCAATACAACCGATCTAGCGTCTGCCGTCCCGTTACCGTTGGCCTAGGTCTCTTACTGTCTCAGTTAGGTCCAATCTTTAAGATCGGTGCTAGCGGTGTCGTCACGGTGGGCGACGAGTCTCGTGCTATGAGAGGATTGGGCCTCGCTCCTTGTTCATCGCCCACCATATCCGGAGCAGCATTGGCTTTGCAGTCAGTGTGTCTTTTATACGATTTCTTATAGTCCGATCAGGCGTACCACATCACGTCTACATGAGGTTCGCCGGCGCGTCAGACTCCCTCAGTCGACGGTCTCGTGCTACATCGGTTAGGTTCAACCTACAAGATAGGCAACGTGGTTCGAGCTAGCGCCTCGGCGAGTCTTCGCACGATGTCTCTCATCGGAGTGAGTAGCCGATGAGTTATCCTCACCGTAGGCCTCGCATCCATTTCTCGTATCGTCTAACGATCGATCTGCTAGAGATCGATCCAGACACGTCGGACGTTTCCTGGTACTGTCTCGGTTCGGTTTGATCTTTTAGAGCTCACGTCTAACATGGCCAACGTCGAGAACTAGCGGGTCTCGTTCCCCATCGACTCGAGCGGCTGATGGGTTTAGGTGTAGGCCTGCGTCGGACATTCGACCGTTAGCCGATGACATCGCCTTTTCTTCTCTCGTCGTCATATTCGGTCTAGGCCTTTGTTGTCTCTGTGTCATTAGTCCCTGACCTCATACTGTCTCGGTTCGGTCCGATCTATCGAGGCTGGTCCTAGCGGCGTCGTTATCATGGTCGCTGGCCCACGTGGCTTCGTGGGGGATCAGGCCCCGCTCCGCGCTTCAGATGCTGCGAAGCGTCATCGACTCTTTGGCCGATAGATCCTCTAGTATATTCCACGCGTCTATCTTTCATGCCTCCATCGGCTGTCCAACTGATGCCCGAACGTTGTCTTCCCTACTGACACCCAGCCGATAGGAAGAGCTGGACAGGCCCACCGGCCTACTGGCTCACGGGTCTTATCCTCTCTCCTTATCAATTATAGGGTCAAATTGATTGGCACGCCCTCGGACCTTGAAGCTTAAGAACTTGTATTGGAGCTAAACATATCTCCTAGGCCTTCGTGTGACCGAGCCGCCGTCTCTCCCCGGTCGGACCTCCGCTTAGCCCGGTCGAACATCCCTCCCGCGAGGTTTGGCGGCGAGCAGGCATACTATTAAGAAGTTTGGACACTAAGCTTGATTTAAAACAGCAACTACAATTGATCAAGCAAGCCATGAGATCTAATTCTCAAGCATGGCAAAGTCAAAGTCTAAAACATGGGGAGGTGCTAACTACTAATACTGTCATGGCACGGATCCATTTCCCAAACATGGAATGCTGATAATATCATTTGATGTCTACATGCAAATATTTAGATTTACCTGGTGTTGTAGTTTGTCTGCATCACGACCATGAACAGGGACTGCTGTTCCATATACATGAAGTTCACGGACAATGGAACACCTCCCTACTAGTTCAGGGCATGTAACATTGCTGCCACATTTACGCAGTCGCAGAAGGCCAATAAGGATATCCTGTAAAATTTGTAAAATGGCAAACCGTGAGTAATGCTACAAAAGATTGAGGGAACATAAGGCCTGGCGTAGAATTCTGTAGAACAGTATTGATCAAATTTTAAAAACAACAAATAAATCCTTCAATGGACAACTGAAACACATAACATTAAAAATTTCCAGACCAAGAACATAGGCATTGGTCATATTGTTTCAAACAGTCTGCTCATAAATTCTGCATATTTTCAAGTGCCCCAAAATCACATGAATTGACTAGCAGAATGTATATACCTGCTGTGTATCCTCATATGAGAGAAATGTTTCCCAGCCCTCATTTGCAGAATAGTCACGCCGGACAAGCTCTACTTCATCAGGCCTAATTTTGTGATGAATATCCTACATAAAGACAAACAAAAATAATAAGGGCTCAGACCTAAGTTAAATTACAAGCATGTGAGAGTAACTGCAGTGTTCCAGACCTGAATTCCTGCCTCACGAGTTCTGACATCTCGGCATTTTAAGCCCAAATCTTCCATTCGAGCCAAAGCAAGCTCACGAAGATTACCTTTCTCAACACCAGAAGTAACCAGAGGCATAGGGATATCTCTCTGTACACGGTAAACTCGTGTCCAAGGTGGTACCATAGACAGAATTCTTGCTACAATATCTACCAGAAGCTCAGGTGGATAGTTTTGGTATCTGAAACACAACAAACATTGGCAATACATCAGCTCTCACTCAAAAATTTTAGAGAACAAACACAGCAGTGAACATAAGACTAGCAATACATAGTATTAGATAAAATAAGTACCTGCCAGTTTTCCAGAGCTCATAAAGGCCAGTTCCACGAATCACAAGAGTTGGATAAATTTTTAGACCGTCAGCTCGGAATGCTGGATTTTCAAAAAATTCTCTGAAACTTTCCAGATCTCTTTCAACTCCAACATTAGGTAAATCCGGCATCATGTGCGCCACCACCTATCAAAATGTAATTAATGGAGGATTAGAATAATTCAACCATGCAAGATAACACTTTATTTTACCAAATGTTGCTACTGCTGCAGCAACAAGTTGACTAAACAGGATGATTAATGATTTAAGGAGACTACCTTAAAGCCAGCATCTTTTGCTAAACAAAAACAATCAGCAACAGCGGCTACAGTGTGGCCTCTGTTTGTGTCAAGTGCAACATCCTCGTATGTGCTCTGAACACCAATTTCTAAGCGGGTACAGCCATAAGATAGCATCTGGCGCAAATGAGGCCCCAAGCAATAATCAGGCCTCCTGGAATTTTGCAGAAACAATGCATTTCGAACTGAAGTTAATAAAGATGTTTCATGGAGAAATCATACAGAATCACCAAGGAACCTAAGCATATGGGCAGATTAGATTGACAAATGATACTTACGTCTCAATTGTCATACCGATGCATTTGACTGCACCATGTTCAGAATAATAAACAGCCTCTTCAACATTAGCAGAAGTGTGTCCTGATAAGGCGTCATGAAGATTTCTAATGAAATAATCCCGATAATCAGCAGGTAATGACATGAAAGTCCCACCCATCAATATGAACTCGACCTGCATAGTGTATTCAGATTGTCTTGAACTTACGATAGCATCTATCAAACATAACTACAAAGTGAATGGAGTTACTCAAACCACCATGCAACACTCTCAAGGGTTAGGGCAAACCTTGTCTACACTATGGCCTAGCCTTTTGAGCTGATCTATCCTGCTTCTGGCCTGCACATATGGATTGTACCTACAATTACAAAGACAGATCAGAAAGTTCTGAAAAGCAGTCAAAATAATGGCATCAAGTTCAAGGCTATATCACTCAACACAAACTGTTGCTATGAAACTACCAAATCAAAAGATCACTAGTGGGCATTGGTGTACTTTCTTGTTTCATTAGCTAGTGAACTTTGATCACAGTAATTAATGAGCCGAGCATCATTGATACTCCTCTAATGTGAGTCTCCAATTTCGACAATTAACTACCCCACGACTTGTCTGATAATCACATAATTTCCAATTGTAATGCAAAGTGAAACATGCATTTTTCAATAAATAACAACACTCTGCCTTCACTTGCAGTTCAACATAGTTCAGGACAACACTAGAAAAGACATCATTACACTATATAATCCAAGTGCAGCCCATCTCACTGGCGGTAGTATTTTGTATTTACAAACGACATCAGTAGCCAGTGAGGTAAATCACCTTGCTCGAATGGCGCGCATGCTGGTGGGCTCGTAACCGGTGTAGGACTGGGTGCTGTACTCGAAGTCGGAGTCGGGGCCTCCGGGGCAGTACACGCAGATGTTCCCCGTGGTGGCGATGTGGGGGCACCGGTGCGGCTTCGACATCACGGCGACGACGGCGATGCCCGACGCCGTGCGCACGGGCTTGGCGCGCAGCCTCGGGAGCAGCGCGGGGCGGTCGGCCTCCGGCACCGCCGCGATCATCTCCACCAGCTTCGGCGCCCGAGCCAGCCCGTACCGCCGGCACGCGGCCGACTTGAGCGCGTTCAGGTCCACGTCCTCCCCGCGCCGCGAGAGCTCCCCCATCGCCGACACGATCTCCGCGATGGCCCGCACCCGCGCCTCCTCCTCCGAGAGTCCCGCGGGGAGCACCACGCCCCCTCGCCCCGGCCCCGGCTTCCTCCGCCGCGGCTGCTCACCGCTGGCGGCAGCGGCGGCGATGGCGGTGGCCATCGTGGGCAAGTGTTTCCGCGAGGGGTTTTGGTATCGGAGAACTCGGGGATGTGGCGGCGGCGCTGGTCGGAACTCGGAGACGGAATGGACTTGGCTCGGTCGGTGTACCGCTTTGCCCTATCACACGTGCCGCACCATACCTCAGCTTCGCACAGCCGTCAGATTGTGATACGGACGGTTGAGATAAGGTCACGTCGCTTCAGCAACGTAGCCCAGCGCGAGCCGGAAGAAATACGCTCGAATTAAATTTTTGGAGGACGAAACTAGCCTTCTCTTTCTTCCTCGTCTGCGGTTCCCTCCTTTCTCTTCTTGCGGCGGAAGCAAAGCGAGAAGCGAGGCGACTCTTCTCCGGCGGCGGCGGCGAGATGGACGGCGGCGTCGGTGAGGAAGGGAAGCAGCAGCCGCACCTGGTGCTGGCGCACAAGCTGTTCCTGCTCTCGCACCCCGACGTCGACGACCTCGCCAAGGTCGACCTCCGCGCCGACGTCCTCGCCGCAGTCAAATCCGATGGTAGTAAATCACAACCCCTTCCTCTAGAATCAATGGCTGTGGCAGTTTGTGCTTGCCGCCTGTTTCTTTCTGTATGTGTGGGAATTTGGCGCTTGATTTGATCTGATCGATGTGCTTGCCTTAAGATATGGCCGCTCTGTACGAGTCGCTGGGGGCCAGCGGCGTGCTGGAATCGGACCCCGCGCTGCTCTCGGAGATGCGCGCCAGGATCGAGGAGGAGATCCAGAAGCTCGACGAGAAGTGAGTAGATCTCACCTGTTCACCTTTTCCTGCTCGATTTGAAATCTAGATTCTAGGGTTCCATAGAAATCGTGGAATTGATAGTACCGTGAGCATGCATCTCACGATTTTACCACTGTGAATACGCCAGAGATTTTCTCCTCGTCTTAGAAACCCGCTAATCTCATACTTGTGTCTCTAGTCTGTAATTGTTCAGTGCGCTTCATTTGCTTTAGCTGTTTCTGAACATCAATTGGCAACTCTCTTGTGTTCTCTAAAAAAACTACCAAATGAGTTGTGCTTGTTTAAATTGATGTCATCTGATCACAGCAAAAATTTTAGTGATGATAAATAAAGAATTGATGCCTGCATGGACAAAACAAATGCTGTGAAGGAAGCTCTTCGGTTTAAGGCGTCAGAAATTTTCTCAACACATTTTGCTTCAATCCTCAAAATTTGTGCTTGCAAAGTATAGCTTCCTGTTGTTCTTCTACCATGTATGAGTTACGAGTACCATTCTGCTTGAGTGTCCTATTTTTGTGTCTAATCAAAGTTGGTCAGTTGTTAGCTTCTCTTTGATAAAAATCACCCTTTGTGCTTGAAGGATTGCTGATGCTGAAGAGAATTTGGGTGAGAGTGAAGTGCGTGAAGCCCATCTAGCCAAATCCTTGTATTTCATAAGGGTTGGGGAGAAGGTAATATATCATGTGTCTTTGACATCATCCCACGATGTCATATTGCATTACATAGCTATCCTGTCTTAAATCTTAATAGCTGTAATTTCAGGAGAAAGCATTGGAACAGCTTAAGGTTACTGAAGGAAAAACGGTAGCTGTTGGGCAAAAGATGGACCTTGTTTTCCACACTTTACAGATAGGCTTTTTCTATATGGATTTTGATCTCATCTCTAGGTCTATAGACAAGGCCAAAAAGTAAGCCTGAAGTCTTTCGGTTTAGTAATTTAATATTCTGCTTGTGTTTGCATTATGATGTCTAATACTGAACAAATTTGTTTGCTGGATCGAAGGTTGTTTGAGGAAGGTGGTGATTGGGAGAGGAAGAACAGATTGAAAGTGTATGAAGGCTTGCACTGCATGGCCACTAGAAACTTCAAGAAAGCTGCAAACTTATTTTTAGACTCGATTTCAACTTTCACGACCTATGAGTTGTTTCCCTATGATACATTCATCTTCTACACGGTTCTTACAAGTGTTATCTCATTGGATCGTGTATCCCTGAAGCAAAAGGTATCGATTCGTCTTTTGCCTATTCAGGTCTGATTTTTTAGCTTGAATGTCCATTGAACAAAAGAATGTTTGCAGGTTGTAGATGCACCTGAGATCCTGGCTGTAATCGGCAAAGTACCTCACCTCTCTGAGTTTCTCAACTCCCTCTACAATTGCCAGTACAAGTCATTTTTTGCTGCATTCTGTGAGTAACAAAATCACATTGTTTTGCCATATTTTGCATCTACTCTTTTGTGCAGTGATGCTCTTATAGCTTGCTATGGTTAGTATCGTTGAATTTCTTATTCATTATTCCTGCTTTCTATTTGTTTTCAGCTGGCTTGACAGAGCAGATCAAGTTAGACCGTTACCTGCAACCTCATTTCCGTTACTACATGCGCGAAGTGCGCACCGTTGTCTATTCACAATTCCTGGAGTCCTACAAGAGTGTGACAATGGAAGCAATGGCTTCCGCATTTGGTGTGACAATCGATTTCATAGACCTGTAAGCGCTCCCTATGTTCGTAGCTGTGACTCTAGCATTTTACACTGTTCATAGCCATTGGTTGCTAACCTTTTCCTTCAATCAGGGAATTGTCACGCTTCATTGCTGCTGGAAAGCTACACTGTAAGATCGATAAGGTTGCTGGTGTCTTGGAGACGAACCGGCCTGATGCCAGAAATGCTTTCTACCAGGCAACCATCAAGCAAGGGGACTTCCTGCTGAACCGCATCCAGAAGCTGTCACGAGTCATTGACCTGTAGGCTTAGGCTCTGTTAGTGTTGAAGCCGGTCCTTGCCAAAACTCTGTTCGAGCTTATTTGCTTTGGCCCCAGGGGACTACGAACAATACTTGACGTTGCATTTGAAATCAGTCACGAGGGGAGAGAGCTTTAGCAAAATCAGCGTTCTATCTGAGAATTTGAGCTTACGTAACCTAACAACATCGATCATGAAAGTTCAGACCCGTTGTTTCTAGACCTTCTTCTGTGATGAATCTATGCATTTATTTCATTGATCATTTGCGTCGCCATCTCAAATCTTCACGTCTCCTTGGTTCCTCTTTTGTAGCTTTCTTTTAACAAGAACACAAATGCTAGCTGTGCTTCGAAGCTAAACCACAAGCAGTAGAACTAAGGAAAGCCATAGCGAACAGAAAAACAAATACCATAAAATATCAATATTTCATCCCAGAATGACCGCTAAAGCCTAACACAAAACATAACAATTACTGCCATTACAGACTTACAGTAAGCCGCCCAACTGTGTATGCACAATAGAAACCCAACACAGTTTATTCAACTATATGATAATTCTGGTTAATGTGACTACACATATCGCATAGCTCTCAGAAATTCTTTTGTATGTGTACATTTTTTCATCATGCAGTTCTCAGGAAACCAAAGACATCATCCTACCCGCCTAGAACAGGGGGAAACCAACTCACCAACAAAAAACTTTCAACACTAAAATCACAAACCAAGTTCCAGAGAATCGCACATGGCTCAAAGGATTGCACGACTGTAATTGCTATGGTATTCTAGCCAGCTGCTTGATCGCATTTGCCATTAGACATGCCAACAGGGTTGTTATTGTCAGATCTGGGGACAGCGGATTCCTCTAAGCGCTTCCACAAAGCTTCTCGCTTCGAATTAGATTCTTCCTGCTTCAGTTCATTGTCATTGAACTTCTGTGTGCACTCCCCAAAAAATGCAGCATCATGATCTGAGAAGATCTTGCGTACGTTCAATGTCAGGCTTCTCACGGCTTGGTTCCAGTGATCCCTGGCATTCCTCTCAAGTGCAGGAAAGATGATGGGTAATATCACCTTGTAATTCTGCTTAATTAAGTTCTCAATGTGGTCATTGTTCCATAGAAACAGTGCCCGCTCAGCCAGCTAGGAACAGACATGCAAAAGAGAAAGGTGAGCGAGGCTATATGCTAAAAAAACATTTATTTTTCAATAGGTTTTTCCGATGCCACCAAGTATTTAAGCATCTAGCTACAGTATGATTAATAAGATACAAAAATGCTTCAACAAATCACATAAAACTAGGCAAAACCACCAGACCAACATGCTACATATAAAATTCCATCCACCAAGAAAATGGATGGTATCCAGGCAACGAGTATTTTGCTAGATGAGTTACAGTTCAAAAGATAAATGTTATTTAGATGGCACGAAGCCTGTACCACACTACAGACTACTTCCTCCGTCTTAAAATATAGCTACTTCAAGAATTTAAATTTGTCTCAAAATACAACTACTTCTCCACCATATCAACTAATCACAACCTTCCCCCATTTAATTTCTTCACCCACTTTTCCATCTCAACAAATCACAACTCTTCCTCACTTCAACCTTAATCTCTTTAAAAAATGGCATAAGTCTCTATATTTTGAGACGGAGGGAGTACTTACAGGTAGCAGGATAGCAAGCAAAAAAGGAAATCGTGAAAACAAGTCTAAGACCTGTTTCTGGCAAGATTTGGAACTGGTAGTCAGCAAGTATAGAAGTTATAAATAACCAAAACTAATGACTGACTTCAATAAGGCACTATACTTGTAAAACAGAGAAATTATTACTTTCAAAAAGCAGGACAAGAATATGTTAAAAATACATGAGTAATCTGACAAATACAAACCAAAACAAAAAGGGCAACACAGTCTTGATTTTGATAGGCATACATAATCTGAATTGTTTGGGTGCTGCATTTCCTCTTTACCCCAACATCACCAAGTTCTATTTTGGGTAACTTAGTACCTTGCAGTTTTCTTTAGATAAAATTAATGGCTTCCGATTGATAACCAATTTCTGCAGTACAGAATATCTTCCTAATATCATATTAAATTACAGATTGGCATGCAAAATTCCTTTCCTTTTTAGAGGGGCATGCGTGATTCCTGAAGATAACATGTAAGTAAGTTTGCGATTCACAGATTAGTCAGGGTGGACTAGAGAAAAACAGAAGTTTCATGGCATTACCGTTATTACCAAGGATACATCATATCAAATTTTGATAAGGATTTGAAGCAAGAGAACAAAAATGCAGTAATGTAAAAAAGGAATAAATTGGTCGTGTGTACCCTACAGAAGATTGCATATATAATAAAACGATATGCTGGTGTTTAAAATGCCTTATCACCTGAACAAAGTGTTCTTAATACCTATTTCGTAAATTCTCAGCCAATTACAAAAATTGCATATAAAACATCTTGAAGAGTTTATTATACATCATTCTAGATGGCAATGCCATGGTTCACCAGAAAAGACAGAAAAGATAGGTGAACACCCAAGCTTGCCAAGATTATCAACGTCGATCTTTTTCACACTGAAGGAGCAAAACTATAATAATATCATCTGTGCAAGAGATCAATGTGGATGCACATAACAACTATAACTGAATCAGAAACCTAAGCGGCAAATTGCAAACAATTAGGACCGTGCGAAAAAAAACAACAAAGAGGATCTTAGCTGAAATAAATTTGACTGAAATTTTGATTGTTGGAATGAGAGATTTAACCTGAAAATGTGAACTGTTCATGCTACGGGCAATCTGACGAAAGAGTGGAACCATGCATCTTTGGAATTCTGCAGGCTGTGTTGCCTCCAAAACTTCTTCTAGTTCACCCAAGAACATCACCTCCTTTGAACTGTTTGTCACAGGCCAATATTTCAGCAAGCCCCTAATAACAGTGTCAGCAAGTTTGCAGTCCTTCTCAACAAACTGTACGATGCAGTATGATAATTGCTGATGGTACATCGATATACACTTTGGCTTGTGAAGTGGGATCAGTGCACGGACAAGGAACAGTTTGTGCTCTTCTTTAAGTGGAAGAGCAAAACCATTAATTATGCTGCCCAAGATCTCCAACAGCTCTGCAATACCATTATGCTTCTCTGTTTCGAATATAAACCTGTAGAAAATGTTGTTGATTGCTTTCCTGATGAAAGGGCGGTGCACCATGAATTTACCATATATGCGATGGAGGATTGTCTTTAAATAATCCCTTTCCCTGGGGTCCTCAGAGTCAAAAAGATCTAGTAGCCTAAGAATGAAGGAATGATCTATGTATCTCTTAGCCAGCTTTGCATCTGTTTCCTGTGATGCTACAAACCTCAAGAAAACTTCATAAACTATCTGTAAATGTGACCATGCTGGGTCCATGAGAGGCTCCTCCTCCTCCAGATCAACTCCTTCGATGGCCTTGTTCTCACGAGGGGTGGGGGTGGAGCTCCGAAACAAGTTAATCGACACCATCTTGGTAATCTCTGACATGACGACTTCCGAGAATTTGCCATTTGCAGAAGTGACATAATCAACAAGTTCCATAAGCGTCTGTTGCTTTGTCTCCTTTTCCTTCAAATTCTTTGTTGGATCTGCGAAATCATACACAGCACAGCATAGGTTCACCTTCTTGACAAATAAATTATGCTTCTCCGAGACCGGCACATCCTTGAAGGCCAGCAGCGGCTCATTGGAGTGATACACCGCAGTCCCATTCATTATCAGATTAGGAGTCGGCCCAGCTGGCACCACATACTCCCCATTCCCACTCCTCTTGTTCCCTTGCTCCACGCTCCTGGCAACGCTGTATGAATTCAACGGTTCATTGCCGTTCGGTCCAGCAGCATCCCGGCTGTCACCGGCCTTCCCTGGCTTCCTTGGCAGCCGGCCAAGGATCTGCTTGATCATCTTCCCCAGCAGCTAACCAAAACCCTAGCAATATCCCACCTCCACAAATCAGCCACAGCAACAAGCAGGGATCTAAACTCACCAACGAACACAAAATCTCCAACCCGGAGGAATCCACCACCCAGCCAAGACTCCGGCGCCTCCCAACCCAATCAACACGCCCAGATCATTTGAAGCAACACGAATCAGACCTGGTCCAGGAGGAGCCACCACTCCACCGCCCGGGCCTCATCGGATCAGGCGACGCCCCCATCGTCCCCCCACCCCCAAAGAAACAAAAAAAAACAATCTTCCGCTTCCCTGACAGCCAAAGCTAGGATCCAAGAACCGGCCGGCAGCCCAAGGACACGGCAGGAACAACCGGCCGCCGACGCGAATGGCGAGATCGGGGAGGAGGTGGGGAGGAGAAAGAGGAAACCCTTTGTCGACTAGACGGCGAGCTCTCTCTCTCTCCACCCCCCCCCCCCCCCCCCCCACACACACACTTTTCTCTTCCTCTGGATTTGAGATGCCTTGAGGTCCCCAAAAGTAGCAAAGCAGTAAAAAAGATTTGCGCTTGCGCCGCAGTGGAGGAGAGAGGAGGGCGAGGAAGGGAGGTGAAGACGAGGACAGGAGAGGATAGTGTAGAGAGGAGCAGTAGTTGCACACGCAGCTGCTGTCCCTTTTGCCCATCTTCTGCAATGTTTTGGCCTTCCCACAGAGAACCTTCATGGATGTAAGTGCAGAAGTACTGACTCAAAAGTACTTTTTTTTAATCTCATCTTCTACTAACTGAATCTTGGTTTTTTCATTGGGTCTGATTTTTTTTGGAGATGACGAAATGGAAGCAATGGAAATTGGAATGGTTTGGGAGCTAGAGAAAAGATTATACAAGTACTACCAAACCTTTGGATTGGATAAGCCATACTGAAGTGGCTTGGAGATGTGGTGTCAGTGGTACTTGATGCCGATTTAAAAGTTGTCCGTGTCTGACGTACTAGTAGGACTACTTTGCTTGTACCTGAATCATCAAGTGTACACCATACGTTGCTGAATACTCAGATCATTATTTGTATTTTCTTCAGAAATAATTGCATTCTTATCATTATCACATGTCCTTTTTTAAGCTAATGCGGTTTGTTACCCAGAGAGCCATGGTCAATCAGTACTAGCAAAGCCAAGCCTGAAGTACATGCAGTAGTATTATATCTTCGGATAGTATAATCTAACTAGCTAGGTAGGAAAGGGCATCTAAATGACACTGTTGGTGATCAATAATCAAATGCTATCTTGCATTACTAACACTAATAGTGCATCGATCATGCCAGGCTAATTAGTAGTACTATATTTAAATTTTACCTTACAATTTTATATTACTATTTGACTCATTGCTCACTTCTTATTTAAATTTCTTCTAATCTTAACTTATAACTTAAACTTCTATTTTAAATTTCTCTTAATTTATATTCTCACTCTAAAAACTATATTTAATATGGGACCCGTAGTAGCAGCAAGCACGCCAATAAATACATTGACCTAGCTGTCTACCAAATCGTTCAGTCGACTGGGCTGACACATTCCGTCGCGCCAACGACTCGTTTAACAGCCAGCAAAGCACCAATTTATGGAAATTTTAGGAGATAATAATATTCGAGGCCCGGGACTGTCAACAATCTAACAAGCCAGAAATACACACTGTGCACCATAATTTCAGCAATTTAATAGTAAATGGATGATAGATTACGAATGAAACTAATTATTTAAGGACACAAACAAACAAACTACATATTAGAAAGTTATTGATTTAAAAAGTTATTTAAGACATATCGATGAATAAGATTTTTATAAAAACACACACTATTTATTAAATGTGTGTTTAAAAAATAGCCTGGATGAAGTTGTACATATTAGCTGTTCAGTTTTTTTACCCCCAAAGATTTTTGCATTTTACAGTATTGTCACGAAAAAAAGTTTAGTTCCCATGAATTTCCTCTTTTATTCCAAGGAGGCATTATGGACAGGAAATCATTGTTTGCACAGTGGAGTTTAATGTAGTTTCGTTTCAATTTAGTCTAGAATACTGTTCTAAACTAAAAGCCACCTTATGCTTGAGCCAAAACTTTTGGGATATCAGCATGGTCCATTGGTGTCATGGGAAGAGCTTAATACAAGGATCTTCTCGGTAGATATGGGCCGTGATTATCATTTTCAGAGACAATAAGGTCCAGATACTTTGATGCAAATTGATTTCTGCCCTCTAACCCATGACAATCCAACATCTTTTTTTAGTGTTATGTTGCTCATTTTGTTTGAATGTGTGTTTTAATATCTCCATCTTGTAATGTGAAAAATATTTTTGGTAATTGGTTTAAAGGAGTAACTAAGTCTATAAAAATATTTTAATTCAAGCTAGTTCCATATATTGATCAATGTGGCATTGTTGTAACAATAAAGTTTTTAATGTTAAATAATAGTTTAACTCTTTTTTATCGGCTTAAAGAGAAACACAATATTATAAGTAATTATACTATACTTTAAAATTGATAGTGACATAATTTCATTAGAATTTCTAACCTTTCACTAGACAATAATAAAGAATAAGTTAGAGGTTTGTTGTATCACTTCAAATCTCTTTTTCCTTATCTAAACAAACTTATGATTCGCCCAGATATACCTGAACTAATCAAATAGCTAACATTTTTCAAGTACTTGTCCAGAATGCGTTTGAAACTGAACATCGTGTGGAATTAACAAATACATTCACTTTTCAAACAGCTGGAGCAAAAGTCTCCGATTGCACGAGCCACGGCTGATAACTCTAGAAATATGAATGAACCAACACAAAAAATTATTATGGTTAATATATATATATATATCTATATATATATATTATATGGCTTAACAACCAATAATATAAAAACAACTTATCAACTTTATGATTAAAAAAATCTTCAAATCAACTATAAAAATTAAATTTTAGATTTTAATTTTTTTTCTATGGTTAATAAGCCAACGTGTAAACGTTAAGCGCGAAAAAACAAGAAGTTAGTTTTACATTACTTTGAGCACAGACAACTTACGACTTGCTAACATGCATGACACCCCATGTACAAGACATTGCCATCATGTACCTGCTAACCAAACACCTCTTTACATCTTCAAGTGGGCCATAATTTTTACTGATGCGAACCAGATTGATTTAGAGTTTAAGTTGCGTTCATAGTCCCTCTTTCCATATTATACTCTTTTTTTTGTATAAGTATGATTTTTAAACTAATAAATAATATTTTTTAAAAAATATATAGAAAAATTAATTAAAAATTATATTAATTTATTTTAAAGTCTAATAAGTCGTTCTGACGTACGCAGAAGACCATCTTCTATAACCGAAAGCAGCCTCATTCTGGTAGAAACTATAATTTGTTCTGTTCAAACTTACGGCAAAAACACAATTTTCCGTCAACTTAGTATAAATTGATACTACGTATACTTCCCCAGTGCCAATAATAATTTACTACTGGTAAAATAAAACATTTTTTGGTATACTTCAGACGTGTGGGTCCCACTTTCCACCCTCGGCGCAGGCTTCCTCCTCGTACCCGCTGCGTATATATGCGAAGTCGGGCCCCGCCTGGCGGTATCTCTATCCGGACCCTGAACCCGCTAACCCGCTCCGCTTCGTCCCCACCCGCCCCCTTGGCTTCGCATCACGATAAGAAAAAGGAAAAAGGGTTTTTCCCCCATGGAAGCCGCGCGCCCCCACCAGATTACGCACAGCTCCTCCCTCTGCCCGCGCCGCAGGAAGCGAGGCGACGAGGAGCTGCTGCACCTGGTGTGCTGCCGACGCTGCCCATGGATCTCGACGCGGCGGAGTCGCACTCGCAGCACCCCACGGTTTGTCTCGTCCTGCTCCTTCTTCCCCTCCTCCCCTTTGTTGCGTTTCTTGGGCGAACTCTGTCGTCTTCGTCGCCGGATGCTCTTCAACTTCTTTTTTTATCCCTATTCTTGGGTTGCGCGGGGGGATTTCTCGCGGCGGGACGGGAGGGGAGTTCGTGCATGGTACGCTTTGTGTGCGAGGATTTGTGCCTGGGATCGGGAGGAGGCGGCGCCTCTCCGGATTCTTTGCTTTGGGGTTTAGCGAGGGTTTCTTTTTCTTCGCTGTATGGATACGGTGACGGTGCTATGGTTGGTTCGTTAGCGACAAATGCGTTGTGCGTGTTAAATAATCTTTGCGCTTCTTGTTGTGTGCGGAAAGAGAGATTCTTTGCTTGCGCGCCCCTGCGTGATCGGGTGATTTGGGAATCCATGGTTTTCTTTGACCTAGGTGTTACCGCCATGGATTGCAGGCTTGCATTATTAGCTGGAAGCATGAGGAATGAGCCTTCGTGGGGGAAGCGGTAGTACTGCAATTTAGCTTCCTTTTCTTTTTCGTGTGTAGGCTGTATCTCCTTGCAAACATTTTTCAGCGATTGGAATGAAGGATAGTTTAGCCCTTGCATAGTTAGCATTGTTAGCATCTCAGATAAATGCTGGCTATGTGGCCATCAATGGCCAAGAGAAGTTTGGCTGCAATTGGCAGCTTCATCTACACAAAGCTATTTCTTTTGTTACAACATCTTGTTCGTCATACCTACGGTTGGCAGAGAAACGGTGCTGTATCTTGGGCATGGTTTGGAGGGCGGCCATCAGGAATTCTGCAAAGTAGCGTAATAGCTTCAAACTACATGGAATTCACTTGTTCTTGACAGCACTTGTACTTTTTCTGTTTTTCCTGTTCGGAGATGCTTGATTATCGACAATTTCATACCCTTCCATGTGCATTTGGTAACTTACCATAAACTTCCTATGGATATTTGTGGCTTCATCAATAAAAATACTTGTAGCAAGTCTTGCTTCCCATTGAACCTTTTTACAAAAATACATTGAAATAATCTTTTATGCATTGTTGTCCATGTCGAGATAGGTTTCGGTGCTGTACCAGTTGTTCGATAATTGCCCATGAAGGAAATTCTTCTTTTTCAGAAGTTAAACATGAGTTATCCGCAACTGTAACAAAAGATAAGTATAATGAAGTCTAACAGATTCATTTTCTGCCAATAGTCCCAGGACAAGCTGAAAGCATTGGCCTATGAGTATGGTCATGAGTTCCAAGTTTTTTCAAGTGCAACATTTGAGTCAACGACTAGCAACTTGCCTGCAGCAGATCAGGGTACAACATATTTTTTGCTTTTTCTTTACAAAAAGCTCTCTATCTTTATGGTTGCTGTGTTCTGATGCTAAAACATGGTTCATGCAGAGGAAGATGATGACTTTTATGAGCTTCAGCCTGCTGACTATTTCAACTTGGCTTCAAACAGAATAGGAGGATACTTATACTGACACTTACTATTGTTTGGGAACTTTAGCAGCTGTGTAGTACTGTCCAAATTGTACTAGTTTTCTTTTTTATTGTAGCACTATTTAAAACAATGACAATGACTGCAGAACAATCGAAGGTTTTGAAGACTCATAAAATGCGGGAAGCAGAACTTGCTGCCCAACAAGCAAAGATAAAAAGGTAGGAAATTCACATTGCTCTCTTCTCTCTATTTAGCATTCCTTTCTGAATCTAATTTGGGATAATATCTATTTTGTTACAACCTTCTTAACAGGCAATAACAAGGGTGCAATTCTCTGATGGATACATACTTGAGGTCAATTTTCATCCGTCGGAAACAGTTCAAAGTCTGATGGATCTTCTCAAGAAAGTGATATCTAAACCAGACCTGCCATTCTATCTATGTAAGTCCACTTGCTTGGGAGTTACTGATGTATAGCTTAAACAGTAGTGTTTCACCTCTTCTTTTCCCCCTTGATTACTTTCCATTGTCATTCGAGTGACATTTCCATATATTTTCTGCAATCAAATCTTAGAGATGTACCAGTTATAATTTCGTAATGCTTTATTGCTTGATTCCATTGCAGATACAGTCCCGCCAAAGAAGCAGATACAGAGCACTTCACTGGATTTCTATGCAATTGGTTTTGTTCCTGGGGCTAATGTCTTCTTCTCTTATGATCTGCCAGAAGGTATGTGTTTTGTTTTATATTATAAGTCATTTTGAGTTTATCCTAAGTCAAACTTTTTTAAATTTGATTAAGTTTATAAAAGAATGTAGCAGTATTTCCAACACAAAACAAATATACTACTCCCTCTGTCCAACAATATAAGGTTGTTTGGAACTTTTTGGAGAGATTAAGGTTGAGGGAATGGAGGGGTGTGATTGATTGAGATAGGGATGTTATTATATTGTTGGATAATATTCAAATGCTAGATGTCAAGTAGGTAAGGATGTTATTATATTGTTGGATAATATTCAAATGCTAGATGTCCTTATATTTCTTGACAAAGGGAGGATAAAAACATGTTCAATGGTGGATTTAATGAAACTAATCTGGTGTTGTATGTATTACTGTTTTTTTGTATAAATATGGTTAAACTTAATGAAATTTGACTTAGGACAAATCCAAAATTATTTATAATATGAAACAGAGGAAGCAAGTAATAACTAGTACCAAATTTTGTTCCTGGGGGACATTCTGACATTCCAATTTGTTTTTGTTTTTCTATTTAATTACATGCAGGTTCAGAATTAAATATGGACAGTGTAAAATCAGGACCTTATCTCCATGAAGAAATTCGGAAGCTGATGGACTATCAATTGTCCAGGAATCTGTTCACCAACTAATTGATTCTAATATGAACTCTTCTTCTGCTCATCAATCTGATGTGTCTCAATCAGATTTTGTGCTGCCAGCAAATAAGAAACCAGCTAAACCAAAGTGGTTCAAAAGGTAGACTTGCTTTTAGTGCCATACTGTTAGTGTTAGGAAAAAGTGAATTTTATCCATTGCTATGTTATGCAAAGCTATGGTGCTACTTCTTTTTTGGTCCAAACTTATTTGTTTCCTCACTTTTGTTGGGGAGCAAAACTGGTATAGTTCTATATTGCATTATACTTCTGATTTATCACTTCTTAGTTCTCTGTCTGGGGTTTATTTAGAATAAGAACCTACATGGAGATACTTGTGAAGTTGGCACATACTTTGGGGTACTAAAGAGTAAATCGTGGTAATCTTGCAGCGTTTAATTTGTTATTGTACTCCAATAGTAACAAAAAACCCCTCTTCAAGTAGCATCGATGCATGAGCAACAAGCCTAGTTTATATATGCTGACTGAATCACCTGTCACAGCTTGTAACACCATGCCATTACTTCAAGATGCTCATACCATGATTGTCATGAAATTTTGTTGAATTTTCATTTTTCACTCTTGACCAATTGAACAGATCAAATGTACATTTAAGAAAGTCGTTTCAACCTGTGCATTCATTTTATGCTATATACAACCGAAGATTTTGTTCTTTTGTAATACTATTGCTTACTTGGACTATACACTGCTGCTGTAGAAAACTTTATGCACCGAGTATGTTAATTTATGGATTCATATGCGCCTTGCAGGTGATGAGATGAGACAGTCAGAGCGTCAAGAATGCACCACCAGAGGACTGATTTGGGGAATAAAGAGTGAAAGCATGACAATAATGGGTCCTGTTGGTTTCCTTAATGGCCATACATTGCAAAATGACATTTTCCAAAGAAATGGGCTAGTGCTGCACAACAGAGTGATTTGTACATCTGACAGAACATCAGTCAGCACTACACTACACTACTTCGTTGCTAACAAAGCCTCCTTTTTCTGAGTGTATACGACTGCTGTGTGAATTTGCTTTTGTCTGCTAACAGCATCACCACATTTAGCAGCTTGCACCATACCTGAAATATTTTTTCGACACTAACTCATGTACAAAAAGAATTCTGAATATGACTGTTTATTCAGTGATACCCACTGTTAGCACGAAATGAGAGCTCATAAAGCATGCTCATGACTGAGTTTTTCTAACAAACAAAACTTGCAGTCTGACAAAATGGCCCTTGAGCTCACTAAAAGCGTGCTCTTGTCACTTGTGCATCATCCATCCTGCTTGCACCAAGATATTGTGTCACGTTGCTTTGTTGTGGTCAATTTTCTCAGCGACTAGTTTGTCGTTGTTTTCAGCAGTCGCCTTGTGGCCGTGGGCCATCGAGATATTGTGCGATGATTACGACAAGGGTTATGTACAGTGTATTGTGTTGACTGCTTAAATAATGCGCGTTGTGCCTAGTTGAGTGGATGCTTTTGACGTCACGAAATATGCACAATACTATGCTTGGAATATGAGGTCTAATCGCTGAACATGCGAGTGGTACTGGTACAGATTTGCATGGAAATCGAGATGCTTTATTCTGAATTTCCTGTGGTATAACAGGACAGGAATCCTAGTTTCGTTTAGATTATTATACGGATTACGTTTGATTTAGATTGTTGTACAAATTATCTAATTAATTATAAAAATAAATTAAATAGTTTGATAAATAAATTTAACAAATAACTTAAAATAACTTATTTTAAGTGATCTAACTATTAGAATAAAGTTTTTTTAAAAAAATATATTTTAAATATAGAGTAAATAATCTGTTTTAATGATGCGATAAATAATTAAAAAACACGGCCGCTTTCTTTTCGGCTGATACTAGTTGAGAAGCTGGACTGTCCCGATGTCCTTTTGTTGCCTTGCCTCTGCTTTACCAGCCCTTTTGGCCCATTTTCTTATGCAGAAACTAACGCATCTGCAGACTTGAAACAAAACAAAGGCCACCGTTGGAGAAGATTTCACCCTATCCGAATTCCTTCCATTTCGTCCAAAGACCTATCGATCTGTAGCTCTCTTTGTGGTGACAAACTGAGTTTACTGCTAAATGTGATTGGATGTGGCCATGTGGGAGTTAAGAACATCCAACAACCAACAGGTACATCAACTGCATGATCTGTGTGTACTACTGCTCCTTGGCCAGGTTACCTCACTTTTCTTTTATTTTCATTTTACTTGTTGGGGATCAAGTTACCTCGGACCTGATAATACTTCTTCGACAAAATTCGCTATAGGACATAGTAGTTTTTTTGGTATTCAGGCACATAACTGTTCCTTACCTCTTTGACTTGCTAATGTCTTGTGCTAACATCTTGGAGATTACAGTGAGATGGAAAGGAAAGGAGGTGTGGAGATAAAGTCTGAATTCTCTGATCACTTTAGGCTGCAAAATGTGTGCTGATTCGTTGTGATATTTTCAGAGGTTGGTTGGCAGGATAGCAGCTGGTTAGATACGCTTACTCCTCCCCGTTTTCCATGTCGTAGTCAGACGCATGGAACGCCTTTTCCAGAGACGCCGACTTCATCTGCAAAGAAGCAAATTGCACCTTCTGAACCCACAACAGAATTACCTCGTCAGAGAAAGAAACCAACTTCTGATGCAGCTTTCTTCAGAGAACTCTTCTGCTGTGAAACTGGTCTAATTCAGTCTTCAGAAGAATAAAAGAAAAGAGAGCAGAGTTGCAATTCTGTTCGTCTTTAGAGCTGATGGCTGGACCAGAATATGGCAATTCAATGCTCATAACTCTGAAACAAGTTGACAGATTGTCAATGAAATTCCACTGGTTCTACCCTGCTCAACCACATGCAGATCAGATCGATCTTTTGGTTCAGTCGACGACACACAAAGAAGGCAATAAAAGGTATCTTTCTCAGTTTCTCTGCACACGTGACCCACACTTTTGTCATCTGGAAGACTGAGGAGAGGAGAGGAGAGGAGGAGCTCGTCCGAAAAATTGCGGAGGGGGCAGATGGCAACTCCCCATCCCGCTGTCCTAGCTGAAGAACATCACATGGGTTTAGGATGATTGCTCTGGCCCGAAGAGATTTAGATCTATCACTCCAGTGTGCCGGTGCTGCTACCCTGCTTAGCATGCTGCACGGAGATCTGTGTGCTGGAGCTGGAAGCCTGGAATGGTGAGGCCAGGACGCGCCAGGTGTGGAACAACAATATACCAAAATTTACAGAACTTGTAACGGATAACGTCTATGGGATCATATTCACGCGAGGACGCATTTTTATGTAAAAGAGTCGTATCCACGGTGCGATGAATTTTCATATAGGAGACGTTTGCGATTTCCGTAAAAATGTAAGGATCAACAACAAGATCAAACCACGAACTTCACTAGTAAGAGAGGCAGGGTCAAAGATGATGCAATGACAACTGTAGTTTCACGTAGCATCCATGGATCAAAACCATTCAATTAGACGTACTGTACTAACAAGTTAGTGGTTAACCCATCCCATCAAAGCAGATTGGCGAGTAGTAATCCGGATCGGTCCATTTCGTAATAGCAACGAGATATGAAAGCAACCACTAAATCGGCATCAATTGTGGATATTTTTCTTTCATACATGATAGCGACTCCGTCGATGTGCTACGAACGTTTACATTTGAATACAAATTTTTTTCGTTCTCACAGCAACTAACAAATTTAGTTTAAAAATGAATTTCGCAAATACCAACGAAATAAATTGGAATAAGTCGTTGCCTTGGACTTTCAGCCCCAGCTATGAAAATCTGTTTATCAATCCACGGCTCAAACATTTATGCGTGATTTGCTCTCGGGCTAAATATATTTAACGGTAATAACACATGGGTATGTCTCTTGCCACGTCGATGCTATAAACAGTAGAAAAACGGTTTGCCATTAGTAGTAGTCACAATTTTAATATTGAGACTTAATTTTAAAGTCGATTTCGTTGTTTTTTTTCATTATGGTATATTTTTGGTCTTAGATTTTAAACCACGAAAAACATGAATACAAAGCTTTTATGCATAAATTATTTATTATTGTTTTGTTTATTTTTCTACACCATAAAACTGATCAGAGTCAAAGTTAATCACCATCACAGCATGCATGCACTTTTTAGTATGCTACATAGTGGATTTAAATGAAATAAAGAAAGAAAAAAGTCTATCTAACTCACACGAACTATACCATAGCAATTCATCCCTAAACTATTTTTAGATTTATTTTACACCACGAAGTTACTTTACTTTTTAATTCTTTTTTCTCTCTCATATTTTACACTAAAAATTAATAATATGATATATGCATTTATAACTTATGTCTTAACATATATTTATATATTAATCTTTGTTTACATATGTTAAAAACAGCTAAGACTGATTTAAATACTGAGATTTTAAAGTTCAAGAAAAACCATCATAAAAAAATTTAAAGTTTTTAAAAAACTTTGATAAGGATGCTACCTATGGCTTTAAGGCCCTGTTCATTTGAGGCCCTTAGCTAAGATGATCGACTACACGTAAAACGATGTGCACATGATTAATTAACTATTAATGATTATAAATTTTTAAAAATAATTTTATTTGAGTTTTTAAAGAATTTTTTATAGAAGGTTTTTATAAAAAAATACACAGTTTATAAAATGTGCTTACGCAAAACTCATCTAAAGAGCTAAATAGAACGGGGGCTCAAAGTTTCAGCTTAAAATGACACTCTTGTTTAGGGGTAAAATGAAAAAAAAATAATTTTCGAGGTTAAGTGACTATTGAAATAATTTGAGAGAGTAACATGTGTTTTTTTAAAGGAAAAGCTACACCTACATGAAAGTGTTAAGTGATTAATTCAGTGGATTCTCCAAAAAGCTACGGCCATTAAAGAGCGGACAGCAAAATTCTCACACCATTTGCAGATAAACCCCTGTATCTACCCAATATTACATGAAGTTTTTCACGGTTGGTGGCACAGCGCACGCAGCCCCCGACCCCGACCCGCACGGTGGAAAGGTTGGTAGGTAGTGGACAGGTGGAATTGCAAGCGGGGCGTGAGACAGGCAAGGCCGGCGCAGCAGCCGCTGCCGCGGTATAAAAGGCCGGAGCGGCCGCTTCAAGAAGTTCTCCACCCATCCTCGCCACCGCCCCACGGTTTGCTCCCTCGCGAGAGCCTCGCCGCCGCTGGTCAGTATTCAGTACCCTCCACCTGATCGCTGTTGCTAATCACCGCAAAACAAAATCTTCTTTTTTTTTCTTCTTGTCTTGCTTCGGCGAGAACTCCGAGGTTTCTTGGGCTTGGTTCGTCGCAGTATTCACTGTCGCGAGGTGGTGGTGGTTACTTGCGTCTTTTTGGGGTGCGGTCTGTGTTAGAGCTTTCTTGGGGTTCTTTTTAGATTCTGCTCCTCAATTGCGAGCGTTTCTGCGGCGGCGTCTGGGCGATGTGTGCGTGCATGTGATGCGGCGACCGGCGAGTGGATCTCGTATTTGAGCTCTTGATGCCTTTCATGCCGCCATGTTGGAGGTTTCGTTGCTGCAGAGTGGTTGTCTTGGTTGGAATGAATTGTGGCTATTGTTAAGCTAGTGTTTTTTCTCATATGGGTTCTGGCCTAGGATTCAAGGACTACTCAATCTGTCCTGCTTTTGGGAGTCCTCTCCTCGCTGGTTGTTTCGTTGGGATGTTGTGTTGTTGGGAAATGGTGGATCTTTTTTGTGAGAAATGTTCTGACCTTTTCATTTCTACTTCTAGAATTATACTGTCTGCTTGTTTCACTGTAAGTAAGTTTAGAAAGGACGAATTCCAGATTTATGAACAAGAATCGCACTCCTTAAAGCCATCCAAATTGTAATTTAGCTGTACTAATTCTGCTGAAAAAGGGTGTTGTGAGGCTGCAAACGGCAAAAATCTATATCCACTCACTTTTGTCAATTTTAATTTTAATAGCATGTGTTGGAGTTGGTTAGTGGTTTCCTGACTGCACACGGAGTGTACCATGTGATTGGATGTTGCTATGTTGACCTTTTAGCGTTGTTGGCGGCTGGAGAGCTAAGTTTATCAGAAGTGTTTGGTAGACTGATCTATTAGAATTAGTTCACCTAGACAACAAAAATTTAAGTGTGATTTTTGGCCTAGTCATGTTCAGTTTGGGGGACACTACACTAATACAGTGCCATAGCTTTAAATTGGCAATGAATAGAACAAGCCTAACCTGGCAAGCTATTTATATGTTCCGGTAGCCAATTGTACTTGTCGTTGGATGTTCCATTTCAATGAGTTGTATGAAATTGATTAGGGTGTGTTCAGATAGTCTTAGGATTGACTGCATTTTTCTCACCTGGTCAGGTATATTGCTAAAGGAAGAAGAGCACCACCCCATTTATCATGTCAGGAAGATCAGCTGAATCCTCACCGTTGTCAAGACAAAGCAGCTTTAATTCTTTATCAAGAGACCTCGAACTTCCTTCAGATCAAGGTTGTCTCTCTGTTATTGTCCTCGGGGCTTCTGGAGACCTAGCCAAGAAGAAAACTTTCCCAGCACTCTTCCATCTTTTTGCACAGGTAATTTGACTCCTGAGTCCTGACAATAACTAGCTGTTGCATGTACAATTTGCGAAAGCTACATTATGAAAAGAACAATCTACTGCACATTCTGAGGTATTCCAGAGCAAAGATTCAGTACTCATACTTGATCACAAGTATAAGCTCGAACACCCTATATTCTTTTTCTCTTTCCCAGAATAGTAGATATAGGACACAATTGAAAGACTTCTGGAAAACTGCAGATCAAGCTTCTTTTTACCCAGCAAGCTGTTTTACAAACCGTTCATATCTTAGTCTTTACAGACATGCAAAATGTTCAGTGCTACAATTCCCAGGTTATTGTTGACATTCATGTTCTTGTGTTACAGGCATTTTTACAAACAGGTGAAGTGCACATATTTGGGTATGCAAGATCAAATCTTTCTGATGATGGGTTAAGGGAACGCATTCGTGGGTATGGTTTCTAAAGGCTGGGGTTTTTTTACATCTTGGCATATTGCGCTATACTTAGACATTTTAGCCTCTTTTAAACATATCTATCCACTGAATTTGAATACTATACTGAGGATGATTGCCAAATAAAATATTTACTACTATGGTCAACACGTACTAAAAACAAATAATACATTATCTGAAATACATTGTATCTTGTATGAAATGTGGTGGCAGTTTCCTGTATGTTTGGCCCCTTCATGAAATTGAATTTGTTTTTCCTGTGCTGTGTGAAGTTCAATCATCAATTTTGCACATATTTATGCCTTTTTTTGTATGTTGCTACAGATACCTTAAAGGAGCCTCAGAAGAACTTCTCTCAGATTTTTTGCAACATGTGAGTTGTTGTTTGTAATGTAACCACAATTTTGTCATGCGCACACATCATCATCATTATAAATTTCTTTTGCAGATAAAATATGTCAGTGGCTCCTATGACAGTGGAGAAGGATTTGAGAAATTGAACAAGGAAATTTCAGAGTATGAGATGTCGAACAAATCAGAAAACTCTCGCAGGCTCTTTTATTTGGCATTGCCTCCATCTGTCTACCCTTCAGTCTGCAAAATGATCAGAACATATTGCATGAATTCATGTAAAGTTTCTTTAATATCCCATATGTTATTCTTTTTGGAGTTTGCACAAGCTATGCACTTTATTTGAACAAAAGCAATGGAGAAGTAATAAAGATAGTGGAAAATTCAGGTCTTCTCAGAAGCATTTCTTCATCAAGATTCATTTTCTTTGCATATGTTTTGCTTGCAGCTGGGTGGACTAGAGTCATTGTTGAGAAGCCATTTGGAAAGGACTTGGACTCTGCAGAAGATTTAAGTGCCCAACTTGGGGAGCTATTCGACGAAAATCAACTCTACAGAATTGATCACTACTTGGGAAAAGAGTTGGTCCAAAACCTGGTAATGGCTATAATTTTGTCAAGAATAGGAGATGATTTCCCCTTAACACTTGACTAACTACTTTCAAAATAATCACATTTCACAGCTTGTGCTTCGTTTTGCCAACCGCTTGTTCTTGCCTCTTTGGAACCGTGACAATATTGATAATATACAGGTAAGCTGGTTAATAGTTGCCAGTTGGTACTTAGCAGTAGGCAGCTTATGGGTTATGATTTAAGAAATCCAATTTGTATGAACTGCAGTTACTGCATCATGTTGAAGAAATATTATGTAGTCCCTCTTAGCAGTTGGTTGCTGGACTTCTTTGTGATTTTTGGCGGACAACTGCTGTGTCCTACTGGCTATTGGTATAATTTATCATTGTCTGAATGAACTAACTGAATCTAAGAAACTAAAAATATAGGTATTTTTCATTTGTACAATTTAAACGTTATACTGCCAACAATATGGCATGCCATGGTAGCTGCAATTTATAATCAATCCAATACTGCAGATTGTATTCAGGGAGGACTTTGGGACTGATGGGCGTGGTGGATATTTTGATCAATATGGGTATGTAGAAACATTACATTTCATTAGCATTTTTTATTAATTAGGTTTTCTGTTATAAAATCATAACCGTACAAGTCAAAAGTGTTGATATCTTATGCAGCATATTATCTATCAAGCAGGCTAAGTTCTGACAAATTTTGGAAATATTTAAATTATTTGTTAATTCTTATTAATCAAGAGAAGCATACTCTGCATTTCAAAGTGGGAAAATGCACATTTTGCTTTATTGAGTTTGCAAGCCAACGTGGAAATTATAATTTTGCAGTGTGTGCAGTACTGATGAAGAAAGTGCATTACTGCATTCTCTTTGTACAAGTTTCTCCTTCTAGGTGTTAAAATACCATTTAAGGATAATATATACTGAACCACACTTTTCTCTTTTTGCATAATTGTTTACTGGTTAAACATGTTTATACCTCTCATTGTGTACCCCTTCATCGTCCGCCATAGGAGTATCTAACATCACTCTTGTTGCTGCAGAATCATTCGTGATATCATCCAGAACCATTTGCTCCAGATAAGTCTTATCAATATTTAGCGCACCCCCCCCCCCCCCCCCCCGCCCAAAAAAAAGGAAAAAGTATTTTAGTGGCTTTAGAAAACAAAATCCTCATTAGTACCTTAATTTTATTTAAAATTTATAATCACAGATAGTTTCATGATGAATTATATATGGTCAAGTAGTACATGATAAATTACCTAATGAGAACAATTTCTTCAGGAGTTGGTTCCAATAACAATTTAATGAATTGTTGCTTCTTCTGCAGGTTTTCTGTTTGGTTGCAATGGAAAAGCCTGTCTCTCTTAAGCCTGAGCACATTAGAGATGAGAAAGTCAAGGTACTTACATTTCTTTATTCTCTACATATCAAAACTATATTGCAACTTGCCAATTCTTTGTTGTAGTTTGCTTTCGTCTGAACAAGGGTGCACTCCTTATGTGTAAGTTCATTTGTTTAGTGCTAAATAAAACCAGTTCCCTGTTAACGCCAGGTTCTGCAGTCCGTGAACCCTATAAAGCATGATGAGGTTGTCCTTGGACAATATGAGGGTTATAAGGATGACCCCACAGTTCCAGATGACTCAAACACCCCAACTTTTGCATCTGTCGTGCTTCGGGTACACAATGAAAGATGGGAGGGTATGTCTTCATCCATATTTGTACACATCAGATTTCCAGAAAAAAGACAGCGTTGATTCCTTTTCACTTCAGGTTGTCTTTCAATGGACCATAGTTCTTCATTTTCAGGTTTAACTCTCAAATGTTCATATCCTGCAGGTGTTCCTTTTATTCTTAAAGCTGGTAAAGCATTAAGCTCAAGGAAAGCAGAAGTTCGTGTGCAGTTCAAGGATGTTCCTGGTGACATTTTTAAATGTAAGTGCTATAAGTTAATGTCATGGTGTGCTCAACCCTCGTCATAGAATTGTCATCGCGTAATGTCATGGTTTGCAGTGCTTCCTTACATGAACGACAAAGGGTGCCTTAATGCCTCTAATAACTAAGCAGTAGAAAGCTATAATCTCTTTCAGAAAGTTTGATATTTCATCAGAAACTACCAAAATAACAGCTGAAGTTTCATTGGTGAAGCAGAATGGGTCGAACAGTATATCCATGCATTGACGTGGAAGCTGAAGCATTTATTTTGCTCTGAATTAATTCATCGAGATAAGGTTTATGTATTTAGGAAGTCTATTGTTCACAAAGCAGAAAGCTAGACAAACGTGTACAATTGAAGTTCACTGCATTGCCTTCTATTTTAAGTTCACCTGATCCGTGTTAGTAGATTTGCTAGGATGTTAAGTCACCCATTCGTTGGATTAGATGTAACCTTGGTCTCAAGAAATTTAGTCGTGCAAATGTAGAATTTTTTTTGTTCTTTTTCGACCAATATGTTCTTTTTTGTGTCTAAACTAAACTTTTGGATCTAATATTTGAACTAAATATATCCTGGTGAAGGTAAAAGGCAAGGAAGAAATGAGTTTGTCATACGTCTCCAGCCATCAGAAGCCATGTACATGAAACTTACTGTAAGTCCAGCTACTTGTGTAATATCTAATACTCCTTTTCTCCTTGGTTCCAAAAATACTTCTCTACTTAAGTGGAATTCGATCACATTCGGAATGTTAGTGATATAGTACTAACTATTGCATGAACTTTTCCAGGTCAAGAAACCTGGGTTAGAGATGGCCACTGAGCAGAGTGAACTTGATCTGTCATATGGGATGCGGTACCAAAAAGTCAAAATTCCAGAGGCATATGAACGCCTCATATTGGATACGTGAGTACCATCCTTCTGATTGTTCAGAGTCTCTCTCTTTTAAAAGATCTTTTAAAAATCATAGATAACACATACAATTTGTCATATTTTATGCCTTGTGACTATGTGTATTGATTAATATCCATGTTTCTTATCCACAGGATAAGAGGAGACCAACAGCACTTTGTTCGCCGAGATGAGCTAAAGGTTTGTCACCCTGGCATACCTAAAACCCTGAAGAGAAACTTGACTTGTATTTCTGAGCCCTCTCCGTTTTACTTTCTCCCCAACATATGGTCCATCTCCGTTTTCAGGCTGCTTGGCAGATCTTCACTCCCCTGTTGCACGACATCGACGCAGGCAACCTGAAGGCTATTCCATACCAACCTGGCAGCCGAGGCCCCAAGGAAGCTGATGAACTGAGCGAGAGAGTTGGGTATATGCAGACCCACGGTTACATATGGATACCACCCACCCTTGCATAGACTAAGACTGGCTGTTTTCAGATGCTCATAGGTATAGTATATTAGTATTGTTTAGCTAGGAAGAGTGCCTCTTAAACTGTTATTGCGGATATTATATGTATGCTGCATGTTTTCACGGTACCGCCTGACTACCTGGCGTTGTAATAATATTCTGCTTCGCTGAGTATAACAACTGCTATTGTGAAATAAAAATGCGTGTTTCGATCGATGAACGATGTCAGATTTATTAGTAGTTTGGACATTGTTAGCATCTGCAATGCAAATAATGATGAATGGCTGCCAACATTGATATTGGATGCATTATGTCCACCGCATTTGCAAGATAAGCTGGTAGTAAGATATCACATTGTAAAGATGACAAGAAAAGACGATGAAATGCGAGAGATGATGTTGGTCAGAGAAGAACGCAGAGCAAATTCAGAACGTTTTGTGTCTGAACTTCTGATAGCAAGTCTGAACTTGAAGGTGACCAAGTTCAGACACAAAAGTAAGGCAGAGCAAATAAACCTTGCACTGAATTGTTTCTACAGGTACTGCATTGTTTCAAACTGAGTTCAGGCTTTAAGCAACAGCAAAGCGAATATCAGCCAACTTTGCATGCGGCCAGAAAAACTTAAGGCAAAGTTATCATCACGTTACACACTCAGCATTGCAATAGTTTTCCACACAACTGAAACTATTGGCGCAACTTCACTGTCATGAGTCGCACCATCTTTTTCACTGCGTCTCAACCAGCTTCTTGATTATGCTTTTAAGAGCTGGAGCACTTGCGCTGCATTTCTGATCGGTGAAGCATGACCTTCCCTCCTCTGCCGCCTTGCAGAGCTGGGGATCCATGGGAACCTTGCCAAGAAAAGGGACCTCCATTTCCTGGCACATCTTCTCAGCACCACCCTTACTGCTATCAAACACCTCACTGCATGCGACAACAGATAAAAGCTCTGGAGCTTTCTCCTTGATATAGTTCAGCGCCCACTCAGTGGCATCTGTCTCTCCAGCCTCACTTGGCTTTACAAATTTCATATCTGAAAATGCCTGCCTCAAGCCACTCATGTTCTCGACAACACCTAAGACAGGAACACCAACCTTCTTGCAAAAGTTTATCTCCTTCTTCACATCAATCAGAGAAACTTGCTGCGGAGTGGTCACAATGATTGCCCCATCAATTCCTGCAATCTGGAGGTACTGCACAATTGAAATATGTTCATCGGATGTTCCTGGAGGTGCATCCACCAAAAGATAGTCGATCTCCCCCCAATAAACATCCTTCAAGAATTGTTTGATGAGTCCATTCTTGCGAGGACCTCTCCATATAACAGCATCATCTGGGTTGGGCAGCATGAAGCCAATTGACATGACACCTAGGTTGGACTCAACATACACTGGTGACCAACCAAGATTGCTTTGATGGATATCCTGGCCTTCAAGGCCTAACATTTTTGGGATGCTAGGACCGCAGATGTCTATGTCAAGAAGACCAACTTGATAGTCCATCTCAGCAAGGGCAAATGAGAGCTGAGCTGAAAATGTGCTCTTCCCGACACCACCCTTCCCAGACAGTACCAGTATCTTGTGTTTCACGGTATTCATTCGCTCAATGATGGCAAGCAGATCTGTAAATAAAATGTCCCACTTATAAGATTGTTTCCCAAAGATAAATATTATGGTTAAGGAAAACAAATTCATAATCACTTGGTGCAAAGATAGTACATACGTCATACAGTAGGATATTAATTCAGATAAAGAATTTACAAACTAAAAGTATAGTTGCTTATGCATAATGGGACCTGAAAGTTCATATAGCATCATTCATTAAGGTGCACACACAATGGTTCACTGTATATGTAGATGCATGAAAAAAACTAATTAAGTGCATTAATAAGTACTTCTAATTTCTAAGACTCCATCATTTAATAGCTACAGAACTTCTTTCCATTGATCAAATTGACTTGGAGTGCAGAAGTTACAAATACAGTCATGATAACAAGTTCACAATCGTCAGAAATCAAGTTTAACCAACTTAAAATTTATGGGTCAACAAATAGGAATTTTAAAGAGAACTACTGTTCTTTTCATACTTCACAATGGACTGTTTTTCATAGCTCACAGAATTTAACTTCTTCAAATTAATCAATTTCACAGTCAGTTATACTATAGCAACTTATGCATGCTGAAAGAATGCGACTTTGCTAGAGACGAGCTACTGACTACCAAACTGTGGAATTCCCTGCACACAACTAACACAAGGCTGCAAAGGATGCACATACAAGTTCAGGATAAAAGCTCTACCAAATTCACAATTGATTGCAGTAAAACCAAACTAAAACAAGCATCGACGCGACACGCCACGGAGCAAAGCATGCATGCCGCGTATTAGATGGGAAACAGCAGTGAGCTCTATGCAGGGTAGTCGGTAGATACCGGGGTCGGGACCCTTGGGCGCAGTGGCGCAGATCTGCTGGTTGGGGCACCCGGCGCACGCGTCCGCCTTCCCCGCCGACTCCGACTGCGTCCCGGGGCAATCTGCGGCGTAGAAACCCAGAAAAACCGATCAAAAAAGAACCCAAAAACCCTCGAATACGAGAAACCTGCGCAAGCAGTGAGTATCCCTACGGTTGTTGGCGTTCTCCGGGACGTGGCCGCCGCCGCCGCCGTTCTCCATTGCCTCCGATTGATTGCTCCCTCCTCTCGCCGCTGCGTGCGAAGATGACAATGGGTCTGGTCGGGTACGGGTAGAAAAAATCTATGTCCGATGTGGTGTCTCTTTATTCGCCTGATGGGTTAATATATTGACAGATAAATAATTTAATAAAAATAATATAATCAATAAATCATAAAATTATTATTAAAAGGGTAAAGTTTGAAATTTTAAATAGATTAATGAGAAATAGAGTATAAAAGATGTATTAAAATTCACTAATATATATATATTAAGTCAGGTATAGTTTATATGTAAATAAAATATAAAACTTGATTACTTTTTAATCATGAGCAAACATATTTATAGAAAAAAAAATGTACCAGTGGATACATGTGGACAAAATTGTCACCACCACCAGTGCGAAGCTGCTCGTGAGGAAATTGGAGGTTTAGGTGCGGATTTTCGTTTTTGTTTTTGGAGGCGTGGTTAAGCAAGAAACAGTTGGGCTGACCTGGATTATGATCCTAGCTGTTCGAGTTTAATCGGACGGTCCTGTGAGGTTTCAGAGGAGAATTTTGCAACTGCATCCTTGGCTCAGGGAGAGGATTTAATAATTTGACACTCTGAGGACAGATGCTCACTAAAAGTTGACGAAGCGAAGCCAACAACCAATAACCATTCAATTCCAAGTAAAATTAAGATAGTTGAAACCACGTTAATAGCTATTTTTAAAACACTTTTATTCAAATACAAATATTTAGTTATATCCTAATTTTTTAATTCTCTTAGCATGTTAATTTTATTTTTTCTCTATCTCTCCTTATATTATTATTTTAACTTAAAATTCTACGATATACTCGTGCTTCTAGAGTCTCCTTTAAACATTACCAAATCAGCTCAACAAATATTGAATAAGATTTTCTTTAATTCGTGCTACCCTAACCGATCATGTATATTCTCGTTCTAAACTCGAGTATGACCATAAATACAGTATAATATATGTATTTCTATAATATTTAGCTATTGAGCATGCCATCTTTTTATAGGCCAAATGTCATACGCCAAATCTTGCGAGGACAGATTGGACCGAGCAAAGACGTGAGCGAGCCAGTGGAGGTTCAATCGGGGAAAACGACGTCTTGGACACACGAAGGTCTGAGAGTTCTACTTAGCTATAATGTAGGTCCTTAGTTTTTGAGGTTTAAGGACGTGCTAGTTAATTTGGCACTACAATTGATAAGGAGATAGAGAGGATGAGATCCACGAGCCAATAGGCTGATGGGCCAATACGGCTCATCCTATCGGTTGGATGCCGATAAGAAGTTAGCGCTCGTACATTGACTGAAAAACCGATGAAGGCGTAGGTAATAAATATGTGAAATAAACTAAATGACTTATCGGTCAAAGAACTGATAACACTCCAAACAGGATATATGATAAAACAGGGAGTAGGGCCCGAATCCCCATAAAGGCACAAAAACCAGCGATTACCGTGACAGCACCATTAGAGTCAACCTCGATAGATCAGACCAAAATAAGATAATATGAGGCTGAGACTAACGACACAGAGATGACAGAGGCTAAAACAAACATAACAATGGAAAGGATGGGGCGAGGCCATCGACTGCTTATCGGTCGAATGTTTGACATGGGCCTATATCTAACCTCATCGACTATTTGAGCCGATGAGGAACGAAACCCGCTAGATCCTAATGCCAGCCCTATCGAACATGAACCTAATAGATCAGATCTAATCGAGATAGTATCAAGTCGAATCCAATGAAACCAGATCGATCGCTAGCGGATTAATCGTTGAGAATATAAGACTGGTGTATATAAATATGTATCAGCCGAACAACTGATACGCTAGGTATAAATTGTGAGATAAGGATAACTCATCAGCTACTCACTCCGATGAAATATTGCACGAGAGCATGTTGGGCCAACGGCTCGATCTACCGTCACTAGTCTCGTAGGTCAAACATAACTGATATAGCACGAGGCCGACTATGGCAGAGAAAAGCCGATGAACCGATAGGCCTCATGCAAGCGTGGTACGATATGTCCAATTGGACAAAAATATCGGACCTAATCGATATAACCTTATACAACGAACGGATCAGGGTAGTGGTGGGACTTACCTCTTTATCGAAGATCAGACCTAACTAATGCAGCTCTATATCGAGAGCTAGAATCCGCTGGAGTAAACCTAGATAAACTAGGGTGACGATGCGCCGAATGTTGTGTTGATGTATAATCTGTTGATTTTTCGATAGGTTCCAGGTGTCCATATTTATACCCTAGAATTACAAGAATCCAACGTAGTTACAGACAACCTCTGAACAATATTTTCTAGATAAAATAGCTCCTCCTCAGATTTAGTCTCGTCTAGATAATTTTTCGTCTTTAACTGGACCGAATCAATCCTTAAACCGTCCGCTCGGCTCTCGCACTATATCAATCAACTTCTTTCTATGAGTTGATCGGTCCTTCCCGATTCTGTATGCAGGCTGATCAAATTATAACGTTAACACCAATATTCTATCCTATACAGCCTAGCATGACTAATCGATGTTCTATAAAACTTTTCTTTTAGTTTCAACGGTACTCTCTTATGATAAAGAATACTAAATGCTTGACGTCACTTCATCAAGCCCACTTTAATTATATGGTTAATGTATCTATCAATATTCTAATTCATCTGTAGCATCAATCCCAAATATCAAAAGTTGTTATTCTTAGATACTATTTGGCATCTTAAACTCACATATCTTTTCTCGTGTGTGATAATATCAAAATCACACCTTAAGTATTTAATATTAGTTCTACTTACTATAAAACATTTAGAATTAAGGGTCTATCATCGTAACTTTAGTTTTCTATTTACTTCCGCTCGGTTCTCATTAACTAATACTACATTATCTAAAAAAATAAGTATATCCTCTTATATGTTTTTTTAATATTATCTATTAGCAAGATAAAGAGATACGAGCTTAAACCTTGTAGTTTTATTTTAATCAAAAAGTAACTTATTGTTCGAATACTAGTTGTAGTATTGTTGTACTAAAGGATATATATTTTATTGAAAGAAAGAATTTAGCAAATTGTGTTGCTGAATTAATTTTTAATAAATGAAACCGTTGACTTTTGGTATAAGTTTGATTGTTTGGTCTTATTAAAATTTTTTGTGTAAATATAAAAAAAGTAAGTTATAGAATTTAATAATAAATTAAATCACAATAATTACGTAATTTTTTTAATAAGAGAAATAGTTAATTTGTTTTCATGTGTCAACCATGAGGATATAGAAGTTGTGTTTGGTATAGCTTTCCCTACAGCTACACAACTACATTCGTTACAGTGTGTTTTCTTTACATACGGTGGTAGGTGGTGGTATAGTTATAATCGTCGTTATAGCATCAGCAATTTGAACCGAACAAGTCTAGAATTAGAAAATGTATTGTAGCTATTGAATTATTTATGTCACCTATTATAATTATTTATTTGCTACTCTGCTCTAATTTAGCGATTTCAGGGACAAAATTTGCCAAAAGTGATGTTGAGAAGGTTTACATTGATTTAAAAACTAGTAGTGATAAATTGTTGAAAAAAATTACGTGAATATGGAGCCTTCTCAGATGGCTGGGCCGCGTGGCGGTGGCTATTGCAAAACTATAATTACTACCAACGGCTGCAAACCTCAACCACGATAGCAGTTGCAGCTGACTCAGCAGAGCATCGGCCTTAACCTAGTCGGGTAGTTTTCTTTTTCGTTTCCAATTTGGATCACTGGATGGTGCTAAGTCATATATTTGACAAAAAGAAAAGCACTGAGCGTTTATTCATACGTTTTTTCCGAGGAATTTAGTCATATATTTGCAAGAGGAAAAGCATAGGGCGTTGATTTAAAAGCTTACGTTAAGTAGAACTGAAATAATGAGGATATTGTGGACTAGATTGGAAAAGGCAAGCAATCTGCTCCTATACTCCTATTTATCCCCAAACAAAGCGTCGTGCTGCGCCAAGCCGTAACGTAGAAAAAGGAAACACAATGAGAGCGGCAGTAAGCGCACCACCTCCCCACAGCTGCTCCTCCCGCCGCCGCGCCACTCTACTGGACGCGCGCTATGTGCTCGACCATATGCCGCAGAGCCGCGCGCCGCCGGCGTCCGCATCCGCATCCACCCGGAGGCCGCCGCTACTGCCGCGCGTGGTCGCCGGGCGCGCCGCCGCCAGCCCCGCCGCTTCAGGTATTGCTGGAAAGTGGAAGAGCCTTTTCTTGGTTTCTCCCCTCGTAGCCGTAAGATTTTGGAGCAGTCCTATGTGGTTCTGTTTGGCAGTTTGTGCCTGCGCTGCAGCCTGGTTAGATTGCCTTGGTGATTGGAATTGGATTCAGTAATTGTTTGGGCTTTGGTGAAGTGCAGGGAGATTTGGGGTTTAGGGCAGTGTCTTTTGGTGACGCTAAGTGTGAAGTGGACGCTCAAGAATGACATGAAGCTTTGGGGGAGCTTGCAGCTATAATACAAACTATGTAATGAAACCAAGTGATTGTTCCATTGACCACTGGGGTACATAGTATATTTCGGTTAATTGAGTTTTGCATTGTTGCCTTGGGAGCAAGGACACTCCTAGCATTGATTTTGGGGCGCGTACAAAGGGGTTTTGGGAGAAAGAAAAGGGTATATGAAGAGGTAAGGGGAAATGCGAAGGCTTATATGATTTCAATGCTCTCAGTGAGCTGTAATTTCGTTTTCTCAAATTCTTGCTTGCCCTCAACAAATTGTTCAAATTGTCCTGCTAATTCTTATCATAGTTGGTAGCTGTACTTATCAATGCTTCCACTTTATCGCTTGTGTGATCTAACTTTAGTTTCAACTCATCATCAGGACTGCACCTGAATAGATTGTTAATAGTATATGAGGCTTGGACTCAAGTTAAATACTGACTGAAGTATGCCCCACCTATATAATTTGAAAAACACAAAGATAAAAGAGGCAGGGGATAGATATCCCTTTATCAAACTGTAAATGGAATCTTTGTTGTTTGACATAGAGAATAGAGCTATTTGCAAGTTGTAATTTTTCAACTTCCTGGAGTTTGCTTCTTTGTAGTATCCCCCATCGCTTGAGAAGCTGGGATCTCTTTCTTAGTTTTAGCCCAGATTTTTACTTGCTCCAAGCAAGCATGCTTCCTAAAATCAAGCAAGAAATAAACCCTTGCTAGTTGCTTGCAGTATTCCTTTGTGCTCAAATAATAACTTTGTCATATATGGCACATTCAGAGGTTAACCGTTCTTGTTGAAAACTTCTTGTATGCTTTCTCAGCTATGCTATATTTATCCAGACTACACCATCATTTAGCATGTTGTCTAACCATTGCACAGTTCCTTATTTGTTCAGGACACTCCTGCCTATTCCAACAGCCTTTCGCTCAACACCTCGTGTGCGGTTAACCTCACCTGCATTCTTGCCATCAAGACGAAATTTTGAAGGCTATATTCCTCATAGCTACTCAGGTTCATCATTGCAGATTTATAACCGGTCATCCCTGCTATCTCTCTCACCATCTTCAGCTCTCATGGTGTCCTCCCAGCTCACTTCTTCCAACGTTGCTCAGCGGTCAGAGGAATGGTTTGCTCTCCGCAAGGACAAGCTCACCACAAGTACCTTCAGCACTGCCTTGGGCTTCTGGGCTGGCAACAGGCGGTCAGAGCTGTGGAATGAGAAAGTTTTTGGATCAACAGAAATCAAGTTGGAGGATGCAGCGAGGTCTGCCATGAACTGGGGAATAGTAAATGAAAGCGTAGCTATAGAGCAGTACACAAGCATCACTGGACGGTTGGTAGGCTCCCTTGGCTTCGTAGTGCACACTGAGGCCAATTCTGGGTGGCTCGGAGCTTCACCTGATGGCGTTCTAGGGTGTGACCCAGATGGTGGTATCCTGGAAATCAAGTGTCCATTCAACAAGGGTAAGCCTGAGCTCGCCCTGCCATGGCGTGCTATGCCATACTACTACATGCCGCAGGTGCAGGGCCTGATGGAGATAATGGGCAGAGACTGGGTTGACCTCTACTGTTGGACTCCCAACGGAAGCAGCCTGTTCCGAGTGCCCCGAGATCGTGGGTACTGGGAGCTCATCCATGAAGTCCTGCGTGATTTCTGGTGGGGGAATGTGATGCCGGCCCGGGAGCTGTTGCTTCTTGGGAAGGAGGCTGAGGCGAGATCCTTCGAGCCACAGCCCAAGCACAGGCTCACAAACCTGGTGATAGTTAAAAGCAGGAAGTTGGCTTCTGAATCCAAGTTGTTGTGCAAGGATATTGGCGGTCATGTAGAATTCTTCCCATGAGCAATTCTGCCAATTTGTGTACACTGTATTCTGATTATTCTTTCAATCAAAAACATTGAATGACTAGTTCTCAAACCGTTGGTGTTTTACTGTGGTTGGAGCTTATATAATGTTCCATGATACGTCTTGTGATAATTCCACATGTTTTCAGAATAACAAACTTGAAACAGGTGGCAATCAATCAGGCAGATTGGCCAAACAATGGGACAGATATAATTTGCCTTTTTCCCTATGGCTATAGCTTGTTACTTTTAACTTCTCTCTCCAACTTGAGGATTTCAAACTGAACTCTAGTTTTCTTCTCTTACATTGGTCGATCTTCATGGTTGAGTTGGCCTTTTCTTTCCGTTGTACGCGAAGAAGCAGCAACGCAATCCGACAGTTGTTGCTTGCTTCCAGGACATTCCTATCCTGTAAGACAAAAAACGGGTTGCAGCTCGACTTGCCGGTTGCTTCTCAGCTCTCACGAATCCTTTGTTCTTGGCTTGACAAGCAAGGTTGACCATTAGGTATCTGACGACCAGTTCAGACCGGGGGCCTGATTGACCCGTAACCCGTGTTCTCAGTACTGCAAATTGCAGCTAGTTTTCTGATTATAGTGCTGAGAGGCAACGGCCGTTCTCATGCAAAGGTTTTCACAATTCCTGACAAAAAAAAGAGACTAACTTGATAATTTAGGGTGTGTTTGTTTCAGCTGGTTTGTTGGGCACCTATGTGCATGAAAAACGGAACAGCCGATAATTGAGTATTAGTTAAAAAATTAAAAAATATATTAATATGATTTTCCAAAGCAATTTTCTTATGAAAAAAAAATACCGATTAACAGTTTAAGAAACATGCACGTGGAGTCAACCGTTGCTGCCAAACAAGACATTAGCACTAGTGTAGAATGTCTATCACTCTTATTGGTTGGCTAAAACACATATAACGCTGTCAAATTTTAAATTTTCAAGCTTAATTTTAAAATTATTTTTGATATTTTTTATTGAAGTTTTTTTCTAGTATTTAAGTCACCAACAACATAAATATAAAAGTTTTAACTATATTTTTTTAATATACCGTTTGATATAATTTTTCGTATTTAGCTTAGCTGATGAGGCTATATTTAGAGTATTGGGCAACGAGACACTTTTTTTAACAGGCTTTTTCTTCGTTCATGACAGAGATGGAGAGAGAGAGATGGTTCTCGTGGCGTCTCCATCACCAGATCTCATGGCACTCAGCCCACATGTCGAAATAAATACCCTCAGGACATCACAGAAAACGGGAGCACGCACAACAGATCGCCGTAAAATCGAAGGGAACGAAGTTCCCCCACCCTTTGCGTACCACATCGTGATCATGTTACCAGCGAGGACCCAACCAACAATAAAATATAATAATTTAATATTAAATTAATTTACTAATATAAATATAAATAAAGTAATAGTAATAGACCAGTATCTTATGACAACTTTGCGCGATAGAATAACAACATACGTTAACAACAGAACCCAGCCATAGTAATTTGAGGAACCCAGCCATAGTAATTTAAAACATCCATTCGTAGTTCATAGTATTAGGTTAGGTTGTATATGTTTAAATTCATACTTAGATTATATACGTCCAAATTCAATTTGTAGTAGGTTATATCTCAATTTGTAATAGTAGGTTATATCTAATTCGGTACATAGGATAACAACAGAACCC
The DNA here is from genome assembly GCA_030770085.1 of Oryza coarctata. Lineage (NCBI taxonomy): Eukaryota > Viridiplantae > Streptophyta > Magnoliopsida > Poales > Poaceae > Oryza > Oryza coarctata. Next base: position 12,677,459 of record CM061468.1, read on the forward strand.
GGCCATAGTAATTTAAAACATCCCAAGTAATAGTAATCAGCAAGCAAATGTTTGGTTAGAAGTCAATTTATTTCTCTGCAAGTAGTTGTAAATTACATGGCAGTGTGATAACGTTTTCGGAACAACATTACGGCACGCATGTACAAGGTAAATTACAGCAGTTCTCTCTTTATTTGCTCGGGTGAGAGGAGAACAGTTCATCTTTGATCTTTAACCTTCCAAGAACATCAGCAGCAACTGCAACACTGACGTAAAGTTCACGCTGTACTTTCACTCTTGAACTGCAAATACCTGGAAGAAACAACCCTAAACCAAGATACGAAATTAGTTCTCACATAACACTAATTTCGATGGGATTTATAGCATTCAAGGCAATCCGGCAACACTCACCTCAGAAGATGTCACCAGTCAGACGATAGTAGTGAAACAATCTATTTTGTTTTCTGAATCAAACTAACTACTCTTTTTTGTTCTCTCTCTTGCAAGAAGCAAATGTAGCATGTTAGCATGGCTGAACCTTCAAGAATAACAAACTCTTCCCCTTTTTTTTTTCTTTTTTCTCAGTAGAAATGACATGTTAAGATGGCCAGTATGACAGCATTGAATGCTGTGCTCCGTTAGAAGAGGCAGAGTATTCTTTGAGACAAATCCCTATTTCATCAGGGGAGGTGAATCCTTACTCTCTTGGCAATTAGGGCAAACCCAGTCCAGACAAAATGACTCCTTGAATGCTAACTTGTCTACACACCTCCCACACATATAACATCTCAGGATGCAAACAGTACAGCCTTTGCAATTACCAGATCTTCTGTCATCACACCCTTCATCTGGGCAATCATAAACAAGTTTGTAGTTCTGACAAATAGGGCACATCTCAATATCAAGAGCATATCCATCATTGCAATCTGATAAAAACCGATTAGCATGAAAGAATCTTGGCCCCCGGTTATGCACCTCCTGCATCTTGTCAGTGTTCAACAATGATAATAACTCTTCATACTGCTCCTTTTGTAAACTGAAGAGCGTTCCAACTCTGAGGTGCTTAATACCAACCACCGCTTTCGTATTAAATGACTTGAGGTTGGAAATTATACCATCTAAAGTTAGCCGTGGGCAGCCCAAAATGCTCAACTGTGTGAAAAAGCTTGTGTTAAAAGATAAAAATTAATAAAAAGGCATTTCTATCAAACTAGAAGGCAGAGAAGACAAACATGCATTTCAAATTAGAATGACAAACATGAAAAATAACTAATGAAAAATATAAATAACAAAGGTATCCACAAGACTTATGACAAAAGGTTTTTTTGTGATGCTCCAACTATGAAAAATAACTTAAACAATAAACAACTTAAACAAATTGCAGTTTAGAACTTAGCTCAGTGCTCTTCAACAACTTTGCACCACCATGTTACAGGTCATAAAAAACATAGTTCAATTTATTTGAAATCACACTGCAAATTGCAGTCAGCTATACGTGTAATCCTGAAGTATCAATGTAAATATCTGTAACCACTCTATTCAGACTCGCTTTCATTTATTACTAAAAAAAATCTAATCAACAGTTCTTTCTAGTTGTGCAAATTGTATCACAGATCTTGCAGACCATGAAAATTGTCTCATCTAACTAGTTTCACTTCAAGAATATTATCTAACAGGCATACAGACAAGTGAATAATATTAGTTTTACACAAAATAAAGCATGTAGATAGGGATCACTATAGAAACAATGGATAGCCTAAACAGTAGTCATGCACCAAAAGGTACATAAGCTAGCAAAATAGCCCCCACTAAATGCAAAACTACAATGCAGATTTTCTTTTCCATTACAGCAACAAACTAACAGTATCATAGGAATACAAGATGGTAAACATTAACATTGGATTGATGGGAGCATGTCAAGATCAAAAGTATATTGGTATGACAATGCACTTTTCAAAAAAAATTGTGGATTACTTGATTAGTATAAGCACAATACTTGAAGTTGAATTGATCTAAGAAATACTTTCATGAGAATACAGGTCATACTAACCATTGTTAATCTTGGATTAGTTTTTAAAACAGCTTTCAGCCCCTGATCTGTGATATGTACGCAGCCTGCTATACTTAGACTCTGCAAAGTATCTGGGCACTTCTGTGTCAGGTGTAGAAGACCAGCATCAGAAATCCTCTCGCACAAGTCCTCTTCAATGTGGATGGACTTCCACAGTAAGGGCTCATTTCTGACAGCCAAATGCAATGTCTTACACACCCTCTCAACAGAGAGGATGTCACGAAGGCCAAGATAGCCAAGAGCGAACATCATTCCCTCATGCGGAACATCTCCTTCCTGGACAGGACCAGTTTCAACTGCATCGCAGCACACCAATACAGTATTTCCAGAGGTAGATGGGTTCTCCACAAACCCAAAAGAATCATCAACATTTCCTGAGGTGGAAGGGTTCTTCACGAACCCAAAAGAATCACCTTCACCAGCAGAAAGGCCTCCGAATCCCAAGGGGCCCTCAAAAACACCCCGATAGCCACCAAACTGCAACTCCGGCGATAGAACAAAAGCCTGATTCAAGTAATAACTCAGGTCGGCGAAAACAGCATCACTGCCACCGTCTGCTAAACGCCCCACGCTGGACATGGCCGTGAGGTCCTCAATGCAACTGGCGATCGCCGCGGTGAACGTGGTCTCCAAGTTCATGCCAAAGGGGTCGGCAGGCAAGAGGTCCACAGGGTCGAACTCCTCTTCCTCCTCCAGCTCCAGCTCAAACTCCAGCTCATCCCACCACAGGGAATTCACCCCACAGGACGACAGCGGCGAGGCCTCCTCCGACCAGCACTCACACCCACGCATCATGCCAGCGCAGTCCTCGTTCACCAGGAACGAGATCGACGAGTAATTCAGAGCCATAGCTTCCAAACACTCTCCTCAACTCTCGCCCCTCTTTTTTTTCCTCTTTTTTTGTTTTGATTTTCACCAAATTTCTACACACAGACCGATAGAACAAACAACCCTAGATCTCCCCAAGAGAACCCTCCATTCCTGATCCGGGCTGATAAAAAAAATCCCTAGGACCAAAAACTTCACCGAGCAATCCCAATCATGGATCCCAAGCCAATCCAATAGCAGAGAAACCAGAGCCCCCCGATACACAACCTCAATCTCCCCACAAATCGAACCCACCACCACCAACACCCCAACCCCCCCCCCCCCCAATCAAACACCAAACACACCCCGGCGAATCACGGCCAGATAACCCAGCCCAAATCCCCAGGCCAGAAGGAGGCAGCTCCTCGAGACGGAGGGGAGGAGGAGTGGATAGGCGCGGCGCGGCGACGGGGATACACACCTTCGAATGCGGCGGCGGTAGGAGGTGAGGCGGAAGAGCGGGGGCAAACCCTAGGAGGTGGGTAATAGCTGGAGGTGGAGGGGGAGGAGGAAGAAGAGGACTGGAGGAGGGAGGGTGATGGTGGTGGTGGTGGTGGTGGTGGTGGCGTGGGGGTTCCGCGGAAATCTCGAAGCCTCCTGCTTTCCCTTTTGGCCTTCCGCGCCGCGCGAGGTGGGGAGGGGAGAAGAAGAGAGGTGGGGAGAGGAGAGAGATGTTGTGGCCTTCGACTGGGTGGGGGCGGCTCCGCGGCTGACAGGCTAAGGTACGGCGATCGCTCGCGTCGCCTCTCCTCTGCTTTTCGCTTGCGTTTTCGTGGAGTGCTTCTTTCCTCCCTTTCTTCACTCGTGCGAGCGAGCGAGTGTGCAGGAGGAGGGGCTTTCCGGCAAATACACCGGCTGCCTCTGCCTGCCTGATTGACTGCCTCCCCCCACGCGACCTCCTTTGAACGGTCGTGCGGAATTCAGGAATGTTTGGGGGCACAAGGGTTGGTTTAGCGCTTGATTTGATAAACATACGTCCAGATTTAACATTTGTATATATATGTGTAATATAAATGTAGTTGAGGATATTAATCATGCGATATTTACATGAAAGTATAATATGTTTAGATATTTAGGCTTGAGATGGTTCATAATTGTCACATGAGGTAGGATAGGAAGATAGCCCGTAACCTTTGAGCCCATTCGTTTATCGTGATTATGGCTGCGCCATAGCCAGTGCAATACGTAAAGCATTGTTGTATTGGTTTTACACCGACAACTCGTGTAACTGTCGCTTGTACGTGCAATGAGAAGAAAACAGAAGGAAGCATGTAGTAAAATATCAAGAATGTTCATATTATTAGGGTAACTCATGCCATTTCAATTTTCAAGGTGATTAAAACACTGTAAAACAACTAAAGAAAAATAAATGAAAATAAATATATCATGCTTATGGCAGCCTCAATGCTCGACGTTGGATAGTTTCTATAGACTTGATTACACTTCTACCTAAGCCTAAATAATGAGAAGAGAAAAAAATACAAAGAAATCCAATCACATTCAACGAACTTTAAGAAGCCGACAAAAGAAAATACAATTAACTTTCTTGTTACTTGCTTATATGTAGATAGTGTCCTCTAAACAAACACAATTATTCATTATGTTTATTTCTTTATGAAAACCACTAGAAATAAAAAAAACTATTATTACGAACGTTTAATGAACATATGGTGTGTAGACACTACTCATGGAGGATTGCTCTTAGCGCTTTCTCGGATGGTAAGGAGCATTTTCTCGGAAAGCAGGGGGCTTTACTACAAAACACGAAGCAACAGCTTGCACCCCATGGAAGCACACGGACACACGAAAAGCCCATCATCCACTGACAAGGCGGGGGCCACGGGGCACGGCTGATGTAACCTTCCCACCCTCCCCCACGCGTGCCGCAAGGCGTGGATCACGTGTAGCAGCAAGCCGCACACAAGCAGGCAGGTCAGGGAATTGATTTGCGACGGATGGATAGATAAATGGATCAGCAGATGGCAGGACGGAGGGTTGTTGGCCCGCCGTGACCGCAGCCGCTGCTACCGTGGCCGAGCGGCCAAAGCCTCAAACGGATCGCTGGCCGCTGCAGCTACCGCTAGGTCTACGTCGTCGCCTGTGCGTGTGCCCAAACCGCGGCTCACGAGCGACGTGGTGGAATGTCTCTACGCCCCTCCATATCATAATATAATTAAGTTTTATAACTGGATACGAATATTAAAAAAGTTATGAAATTAAACGATAGAATGTTAAAAAAGGTATGTGAGAAGTTTTAATGATAAAAACTAGATAAATTTTAAATACTAAAAATTATTATAAATTTTAAATACTAAAAATTATTATATTTTAGTATAAAGAAAGTATAGTATAGTTGAGTAAATTACGCTCAGCTTTTAATTGATTCGTGGTATGCATCGAGGGAGAGGGCTACAGATGGAAGCCGTCGAGATCGCACGCGACGGGACGCATCGAGGCCTTGGAAAAACGTGGTGCCTTTCTACGGGGATTTTTATCGGTCAGGTGGCAGAAACCGAGATTACCGTTCCGTGTGGCGCGAGTTTGTGTCAGGAAGAAGAAAGGGAGGAGTACCAGGGCAGGATAGCTGCAGGCTGCACGGGCTACGTGCAGCGGTGGATATACGAGCCATCATGTGATGCGAGCATCTCCGAGACTCCGACCTTTTCCCTTGCTCGGCGCCCAGGGGTGGCAAGCCGAGAGAACCCTTCCTACGGTAAGGTGGGATCCCTTCGTGCCAAAGTACGCTTCGGCGAGCGAACAACTTTTCGCCGCCGCTCATCACCATCCGGTGGTAAGCGCTGACGCACACGCGCGCGTTCCGGCTGCGAGCGGCCGGCCTGGCCGACACGAAAGCTTTCCGCCCGCGCGTGGGGTGGCGTGGCGCCGATGGCACGCAGGAGCAGCGGGCAGGTCGCCGAGGGCCGAGGCGGGCAGGTGACGAATGCCGTTTTGGCGGGTACTCCACCGTCTCCGCGTCAAGTGTCAACAAGAGGGAAGAAAAGATCAACAGAAAGTTGTTCTTTTTTTTTTAACCCGCTGCTGCTGAACCTGACTCGCTCCCTAGATCGCCGGCTATTGCTGCTGCTTTTGGTGCAAGCAAAGGCTATGTGCTGTGCTGTGCCGAAGCTTCCGGCGCAAACCGTCGGATAGATTCAGAACAAAACGTTTCGTGCTCTTGTACACGTCCGGACGTTTGGTTATCTACCACTCTTTTTCACATATTTCGTTCCCATTTTTGTAACCGGGTCGACCATCGATCGGGTTCTGGGCGGAGCTAGCGTAGTTGGATTGGTGTCAAGAGACAGCAACGCATGACACCGTTAAACCTGACCAAACGACACCAGTGCATGAGTTAAGTTGGGGTTTGGCTAAATAAGTTAGCCTAGTGAATAGAGGGAGCCCAACAACAGCGAGCAGGTGGAGGTTCGCAGCCCAAAAATCACGGCCTATGGCCGACTGGACTCGTTTGCTTCTCGAAACAAGCGCTAGCAGTAGTTAGGATGTTTGCCTTTATCACCAAAATGGCCAAATTTCCTATCTGATTCTCATCTTCATTTCGTTCTATTATATTTACCAGGCCACCTGATAAATTTTCCAAAACACTAACGATTACTTTATTGGGGGGTTTTGAGTTCTAGAGATTATATTCATTTGGCATAACGTTAGTTTAATGTTTTACAATTTCCTAAAAAAACAATGATTTACAATTCAATTTTACCAAATGAACATAAAAGAAAATCCAATTTCGCCTGTCACGTAGAATTATTATTATTATTTTACTTTCTATACTCATTGTAAGTATAACAAGGGATGTAATCGTCGCTATGAGTTGATAGTGACATCATCCATCTAAAATCGTGGATGCGCCCCGGGATCGGGTGTTTGTGTTTCAATCGAATCACGGTGTCTTCTCTATTTTTTTTTTAACAATCTGCGAAACCAGTATGAGATGTAATCCAGTTGGCTCGCAAGTGTACGTGTAACAAAAGGAGTTTCAACAGCCGGACTTTTTTTTCATCGAACAGACAGAAGATGCAGAGGGTATCCGGCATAGATTCCAATCATGTATTTAGGGCTTGTCTGAAACGTATAAATTTTGCAAGATTTACACATGGATTAGTTCAATTTCCACAAAAAAAAACCTTAAGAGGCATTAGGTCATACAGATGTCCTATAACTATACGCATGTAGACATTGGAGGGGGTGCGTATCGATCTCTCGTATAAGTAGAGAAATCCTCTCAGACCTATGGGCCCGGCCTGGTTGTGTAATAAACATTTGGATGGGCATGACGCCATGACCCATTAGTCCACGCAGGTGGTCATGGTTGAGACGGGCCGATAGCCCGCGCGTTAGTGCTGTGCTCCTCGCCTCTCAAGTGTCTTGCCGGGCTCTTCTACCGGTGAGACCTATCTGACCTCGGACTCGCCGCCGGCCGACGGCCGTAGGGTCACCAAGGGTTGAGGTTTGATTCGGGGATACAAGTCGCGTAAGCGAGAATTTTCAATCTTGTGTACTTCTATTGGTCTTGGTGGATCAGATCGGCGAGCGAGGGCTGTCTGTGATCACCCGAGATGTCGTCACCTCCTGCGCCGGGGGCCAGCACCTTGGGCCCGGGACCTCGCTAGGCGTCGCTGCCTGATGACCTTGTTGGCGTGGTGGCGGCGCGCTTGCTGGCCGGCGACCTGCTGGACTACGTCCGCTTCCGGGCCGTCTGCGCCAGCTAGCGGTCCGGCACCGCCTCCCCGTGCGGCCGCGGCGTCGCCGACCCGCGCTTCCACCCGCGCCGCTGGCTGATGCTCCCCGAGGGCCACTGCCTCTACCACGGCCACCCCAACCTGCGCGGGTACGTCAGCTTCCTCAACCTCGACACGGGGGCCTAGGTCCGCGTCCGGATCCCTCTCCTCGGGGACCACCGCGTCATCGACTCGGTCGACGGCCTCCTCCTGCTGCTGCGGGACCGGAACCAGCACCAGGAGGGCGCCGCTCGCCTCCTCCACCCTTTCACCGGCGACATCGCCGAGCTCCCGCCCATAGGGACCCTCCTCCCGCAGCTGGGCATGGGCGCCTCACGGCCGCTCAGCGATCCCGCACAAGACAGGATCAGAAGTCTTACAAGAATCGTCATTGCTTCTGTTTCCTGCAACGCTGGAGCTATCACCGTCATGCTTGCACTTCATGAGGTGTCTCGTGTAGCCTTTGCTACCTCTTTGGATCGGCAATGGACTCTGTCAAGCTGGGAATTCCATTGCCATTCCAAGGCAAGCTATACATGGTGGGATCATGTGGACAGAAGATACACCAGGTTCTTCATATTGACCCACCTGCGCCGGATGAGGAGGCGGGCGGAGGTCGTTCGCTACAGCAGCCAAAGTTGATCGCCACAATCCCCGCACACAAACTCATGTATCCTGACTGTCTGGTAGAATGTGGTTCAGAGATCCTGGTGCTTGGCCATAACCACTGGTCTCAGTCGCGACTTTTAGTTTGCAAACTTGTGGGCTTTGTGCAGCAAAGGTTTATCCCACAGAAAAGCATCGGAGGCAATACCTTGCTCCTCGAAGAAAGGAATATAAGTGTCTGTTCTAAGGTACTGCCTACAGTCAAGGGCGACAATCTTGTCTACGCTCGTTCAGGATTTCATCTTGCGAAATACAACCTCAGTAGTGGCAGTTTGTCACCGGCAATTTATACTTGCAGCCTGTATGGTCAAGCACCGGAACCTAGTAGCCTCGACCACTATATCTTCAGCTGCTGCACTCGTAATCGGTGCTATGTTGGTGTATTTACTTTATTTTCTTAGCTGCACTGTTTCTCCCTACTGTCAATTATTTGTGTTGGGCCAGCAATTTTTTTTCTTCTTCTTTTCTTTCTTTTTTTTGCAATATGTGCTTGTAGGAGCAGAGGACTAGTATTCAGAAAAAATGCACTAGATTGGTCCGTGCAGCAAGATGAAGCGCTAGAATGGGCGTGCATGCGAGATGAAGAGTTAGATTGGTCCGTGCAAGCGCAAGAGCAAGTTCAATAATGAGGCTAGTCCTTCGTTCCTTGTTTTCTGTACATGGTGGACCAGTCTTGGGCTAGAATTTGCGAATACACTCTTCCGCTACTCACAAGCCCTTGTTTTGTAAACTAATCCAATTCACACTATTAATTGCTTTCAGCTCGTATTAGTTGAAATTGACCTGTCGTCCACACTGCAGCCTTGTGGCATTAACCCCCTCTTCCAAACAATCCTTTACAATATGCATTACTGCATTTGTGCTAATGCTTGACTTTGTTATTGAATAGAGAATGAATGGAAAAATAATAAGATGCGTTTGTGTATTTTAGTATTTTTAGCTTTTGTACTGATATGCGTGAAATATGTTAAAAATTATTTTCTTTTACGGAGAGAGTGGCCAAAACAGAACGTTCCGTGATCATATTTACACGTTTGGTTTTCTACCGCTCTTTCTTTCCTTTTCCTTTTCCTTTTCCCTTCGCGACCGGGTCCATCGAATTGCCGTGTGTCTTTTCAGTTTTTGATGTTCTGAAATCAACTTGAGGTATGCCATAATCAGTTGGTTAGGTGTCCACGTTCTTCAGAAAAAATAAAGAAAAAAGTTTACGTGTCTACGTGTACATACGAAAACTAATGTTTAGCTCCCGAACTATGTACCACCATTTTTTTCTCGAATGTAAAAGCTTTGCTCCTCAATACTCCCTCCATTTAAAATAATTATCGGTTTTGATTTAAAAGCCCAAATTTTAACTAATAATATTTTTAAAGGAAAAATAATATATCAATTGCTATCGATAAAATCGAGTTCTATAAGATGGTATTGTACTATTATACTAGTATTTTTTAATAATTTTTTCGTTAAGGTTACGTTACAATCAATTAACATTCGTCAGGCCTTAAAAAAACATTTTATTCAAGTAGCAAATTCGGTCACATATATATGCGTGCATTCTTATATAGCTTATAATAAAATATGTATGTACTAATGAGATCGCTGATGCATTAGGAGCATCCTCCCTCTGCGTGCTCTATGTTATTCGGCTTTATCAATAATTGATATGCACTACTTTATTATTTAAAATAATTTTAGTAGGGTGACTGTGGAGTAGTTTTAACCTCTAAGATTGTAACAACAGAAGATTCTCTAACAAATTTGGACTTCCACGTTAACACCACGGGCATGCGTCGGATCGGCTGGTCTCCTCGGTCGGCAACAGCTCCGTAATGCACGGGGATTTTCTTGTAAGGTCACCATGACAGGCAACCATGACGACCGCATGGCTTTCTTCCTCAGACAACCTCTACATAACTAGTTTCACCAACAAGAACGACATACTGTTCGCCTTTCAGGTTCAAGGAGACCAATACAGGATGCCAATCTCCTATTTGTGGGAAATGTTATTTAATAAGCAATAAATATAGCATCTTGACTTCAGATTTAAGTAGACGAGATAAACTAATATGAATAAACCCATGTACAGTAACATGACAAGAGCATTTCTATAGCATGAACCACAAACATGCTCTGCTCATATAATCTACAAAACTAAGTATCACTATAATAAACATGTGACAAAACATAACTAACATCATGGCTAATAATTATGTTGATTGAGGTGCTCTCGTACGTCGGGCTACCAACAAAATAGACTCCTTCTCACTAGGTTGTAATAATAATGAGTTATATGTAATAATTCTTAAACTAGGTTTTAAAGCATCCAATTAATTTTAATATTATCACAGTAATATGCTAGAAATTATGAAGTGATCAACTAAGTATTGTTCTTGAATAAAATGACAGGAACAAGATAACAGAACAAATCAATTTAGTAGTACTTCTAACTTAGGGACAAGAGCAACGATATAAATTCAGTGATCAGAACTAAACTAAGCAAGCCTTAACATGTAAGAAAACTTGATTCCAACTTAGCACTCAGATTGTGACACAACCTCATGATTGACTAATTATCCTCACTGCGAATATATCAAAGCCGTCACATACACCATGCAAAGCTACCAATATAGTACAAAAGTATGGCGCTTTTGCAAGAACATGAAATTCAAGTAACCAGGCTACTCACAATACGCCGACCGGCTACCGGTGTCAAGTGGCAAATTGCGTCAAGGATGATGTCCGAGAAAACCGAGACGTTTGCCTCTGTATATGATGAGGATTCACTGACATTGGTTGATGGAGATACGATGCCGCTAACTACGATGCGGGACACGCCGCACCACGGTCCCGAGACCAAGCACCTGACCAAGACGGACAAAGCCGAAGCACCACGACCGGCACGGCACCTCCACGTGAACTCACCGCACACACCAAGCTAGCCACACGTCGCTGTGCATCTTCTCCTATGCACTCCTGACTCCTGAGCTAGTATCGGCATGGTCAGTCAGGCCCCCGGTGTATGGAGAGAAAACACAGCGGCCCGGGAGATCACCGTCTTCCGTGTCATAAGCGTTGGGAGGCGGCGAGGCGGGCGCCGCTCGGTGGTGCGTTTCCCTATACCATATGGACTGATGGAGCCTGCGTTACCCCGATACGGCCCTCCAGCCACGTATCCGTATCGGATACTGATACATATCAGATACGCTCCGATACGTATCCCGTACATATCCAAGATTTTTACTATCTCCATATAAATAAAATAATTCAGGATACCTCTCCGACACGTCAGGGTACTTCCCAGGTATACTTCTGAACCCCAATACACCATTCCGACGGCTGACGCCTCCACACGAGACACTGGCGGCACTACACGAGACGCCGGCGGAAGGCTCCTAGCGTCGTCTCAGCCGTCGGGGGCCGCGCCTCCAGCCTCCATCGACACTGTATCAGAGGGCCTCCGCGGCGGCGCCGTTGCACGCTCGGCGTAGTGCTGCTGCTGGCCTGCTGCCACTGCAGCTGGGCGCAGCCCAACGCAGCCAGACGCTTGTGCTTCTCTCTTTCCTAATGACAAGGGCAATCTTTTTTTTTCTGTATTCCTCTTCTTATCTACTACACGTGCGGCTGCTAATGCTGCTGCAGATTCATCAGAAGCAACTAGCTGAGCAGCCATAGCAATTTGTCTGCGATTAATGTCTACAGGCTGGTTGTCATTTGTGAACTTCTGCAGCCAAGGACATGTCTGGATGTTAGCAGGTTGACGGTAGCTATTGATTTGTGATATTTTTAGTACTTTTCATTTTGCACTTATACACTGTTGTGACTTTGGTCAGATAGTACAGAGCCATAATGGCCCGATCTACACTTACATTTGTAAACATATGTATATACTTATTACTCTTGTAATTATTTTGTTATATATGTATATGTATCCTGTATCAGTGTTTTTTTAAAAATTAGCGTATCACCATATTTTCGTATTGCATATATGCATCCGTATTGCGTACATAGGATGGAGTCATAGAGCCATATACTTTCCAGTCCACCCTCACGATGGATTTCCTTCTTTTGAAGGGGAAAATGCGCCTCAAGCTGCCAAACGAGGCCGAGGGTGCGGACCGCAGCCACAGGGCCGAGTGGCGAAATAAATTTAACTATTTGCCACTCTTATCAATGATCATCTTTAAATGACATCTTTATGGTGGATTTTTATAAAATTATTATTGAAGAGAAAAATATCTTAACAATTTGTTACTTTTGCTGGCGTGGCTCGCCAAATCATACTGCAAACGTGGATGTGGCGTGTGAAATATCTATTTTACCCCTTGTGGGTCCCTCTAGTTACCCCTTGCCCTCGTATCATATTTCTATCTTCTTCATTCAACGTTGGCTACTGTTTTACAGGGACATCGATGGTGCGGCTGAAGCCAGCTGGGTGTAGCACGACAACAGTGCCAGCGGAGCTAGCCCCTTCCTCGAGCTCAACAACACCTCGTCGTTCGCATCAACCCGAGGTCTAAGGAGCTCGTCGCCCCTAAGATTGTCGCATGAGCCTTAAACCTTCGATTCTCCTCCTGAATTCAGGCAGCCTTCAGCTCCAACAGCCACGCCTGCACTACGGTGATGCCACCACACCACTTGAGCTCATGCATGTTCACCTCCTACCGATGCACCATGAATCACATTCTCCAAATATTCCTTCCTTTAGAAATGAAATAATCACATCTCAAAATTGTTCAAAAAATTTAGGAAAAATTTTGTCGATCAATAACTAAAATTTGTACAATCGGGCACTTACATTTGATAAATGGATCCGAAAGAAATCATTTGGTGTAGGTAGAGCATAGTTGTAGACAAAAAAAAATCAGCACAAAACAAATCAAAACCACCATTTACACACTACAAAGAGCAAAATAATCAAAGAAATGAGATGAGCTCGGCGTGGCGAGATCTCATGCTATTGCTACTCTTGCTCCATTCACACATTGCTGTTCCTCTTGCTCCAACCAAGAAGATGAGCTCGGGGGTGGCGACATCCTCGAGTCGACACGGACAATAAGGAGTTGCCGAGCTTGAGGGAGGGACTAACTCTGCCCATGTCGGTGCCGCCGCCACCTTGCGCTCATTGTCTTTAGCCGCATCATCGGCATCACCGTACAGCAACAATAGCAGCCAGCGCCCAAGGCAGAAGAGAAAGAGAGATAAAGATAAGGATGTTGAATCATTGTTATAATTAATATTTTATAATGAATAATTAGCTTTGTAATTTATTTAATTATTAAAAATTGGTTTGAAAATATTTGTGGTGTTGTGTGAGTGTGTGTGATTAATATGGATCAGGTTGTGATATCTGTGCCTATAAATAGTTGCTTTGTCTATTTGTCTGCATGTAACTTGAGATCAATCTTGCTTAATAGTGATAATCAAGACTATGCTCAGAGAGAAGCGGAGGTCTAGCACGATCATGACGCCATGTGATAAATTGGGACTAGAGTTAGGAGGTTTTGAAGTCAACATCGGTCAATATCGGAATTGGGACTACGTTCAAGGAGAGCCGAGATCCAGAATGGTTAAAGATGCTAGGTAACAAGGTTGGACACAAGATGACACACTATAGATGGATAATGTATGAGAAGATGTTCGCAATAGACTTTACAAGTTATGTGTGCAAGCATCGAAGAAATCATAAATAAATTTAATGTATGACTGAGAAGAAAGAGAAAAATTAAATTCAAAAACTGTAAATGGTTTAGAATATGAGAGGTTGAGTCCTATTAGGAATATGAGTTTTATACCTAATTGATCTTAAAATTTATGAGTTTGACTCTAAGTAAGAGTAAAAATTCTACACATAGTTGGAGGTGGAATTTTTAGGTACAAATAGATGAGGGGTTAAGGTCCTATAGGCATAACTTTTGTAAAAAAAAGATAGAGTTTAGTTTTGAGAGAGAGATATACTTTATATGCACTTTACAGACATATCTTGATGAAATAAAGTTAATCTACTTTCAATAATTTCGTTGAGTTGTATTGTTTATTCGCAAGCAGTTAGATCGGTGGCAAGGCAGTGGACGGACCGGTGACATCAAGGTGGTCTGAGTGCCGATAGCATAGTGATCGAACTAGCGACAGATAAGCAATCAGGCTGGTGGTACAAAGCAGTGTATCATAACTTCATCCAGGTCAGAATTTTTTTATTCCACAAAAATATTTGGTTTTTGATAATTCTACCATTCATCTTATCTGATAGTCTTAGTTCTTATGTTTCGATCCTACAAGTAGTATATAAAAGAACCTTGATATCGCCTAGAAGGGGTGAATAGGCGTGCCTAAAAAATATTCGCAGCCGAATAAAATTCTTCTCCGGTGTATCCAGCCCAAAGGGCTAGAGTATTCGGATGAAGTTCCTCTAGAGTATCCGGTCAAAATGGCCAGAGTATCTGGATGAAATTTCTCCGAAGTATCCGATCAAAATGGTCGGAGTATCTGGATGAAGTTCTTCAGAGTTTCTAGACCAAAGGACTAGAGTATCCAGATGAAGTCATCCGGAGTGTCTAGTCAAAATAGCCGGAGATGAGCCTCTCTGTCAGATATAGAGCCTCGGTCGAAGCCTCCAGATAGAAAGTAGAGATATTATGATCCTCTTTCACTACGTCCAAAAGAATACTTGAAAGAGACATCCTTGATGGTAGCGGAGGAAAGAGGCTATCCAAATCAATGATAAATGATGCAAGAAAGTAAAGTAACCAAGTGAGAGACGGAGACAAAAGATTTATTTCCCAAAGTTCAGATTCCAACGATCCTACATCTCCGTTGAGAGGCTCTAAGGAGCCGGATTTCTCTCAATCCCAAGCCTCACTAAACAAGCATAAAATATGAATCTTTTGCCTCCAAACAACCACCAAGATAAAACTCTGTTTCCAAGTGACCACAGAGGTCCATACACTTGAACAACGAGCTACTACCTCCGATGAAACTTGCTCTACTAAACAACCTCAGAGTATAAGCTTGGTTCTTACTCAATTACTTCTTACTTTACAGAGGTGAGGATGAACCTTCACAAACTTTCGGTGACTCACCACAACTTTAGAGATAATCGGTGACTCCTAATTATCTAGGAGACCTTGATCTCTAAGAGTAATAAACACAATTAAAAAATTACTTGCTATAAACTCAAGTGCTCAAAGAATGTAGTGACCCTCACTTGCTCTCAACCTCTCAATCTCTCAATTTAACTCTTTCTCTCCTCAAATTATTCTCACAAAAAGCTATCACCAACATAGAGGATTTGGGATGGGCTATTTGGCTTTGGATAGGTTTACTCTTGCCAAAACTCAACCTCAAAAATAGCTGCAAAGGAAAGGGAGAGTGGAGCGGTTTAAATACTTGAGCCCCCTAAAACTAGTCATTATTTATAGATTCAAAGTCTGGAGTCTTCGACCAGACCACCGGAGACTCCAGACAAGCTTCTCTATCTGGTCTGGAGTATCCGGCCAAAATCTCTAGAGTTTTTGGACAAGTTTCTCTGTTTGGTCTAGAGTATCCAACCAAAGAGTCCGGAGTCTCCGCTACTCCGTGACAGCACCATTCAAAAACGATTATAACTTCTTGCTCCGATGTCCGTTTTTAACGATCTTGAACTTTATGGAAAGCTTATTTAAAGGGTTATCCAACCCAACCAAGAACATACTTTAAAACCTCTCTGAGAATAGGTCAAGGCTTGAATTTCTCTCAAGTATGTTCTTGGAAGGTTCACTTCGAGTACCAAGACATAAACAAACACATCAACGTTATATCTCTCTTAATGGTATGACATTTCTATACTAAAAAGCAAATAGAAAGCTATACTATTAGGAATACATTCATGCCATCTTTTTGCTTTACTTTGAGGGTTGCCAACGCCAACTCTATTTCACCATCGAGACTATTCACCTATATCTCATTAAACACATAAGTCCTAAATCAATTATATTTTTGCTTTGATCAATACCTCATATCGTCTTGATCTTCGATACTTCATCTTACACTCTTTAAATGATTAATGTGGATCTTCTGAAACTCCGCATGGCATTACACGGTCCATCGACACGAAACCTTTACTCGTCCCTCACCATCGTATTGGTCCATCAGCGCCAAACTCTTTATTTGCACTTCACCACCATATAGTTCATCATGACCAAGTATTGCTTGCTCTTCACCGTTTTATCATATAAAACTACTTCGCTCTCTATATCTTTAATATCTTCTCTTTACCAACATATCTATCAATATTCTCATCTTGATGCGAAACTCAACCTAGTCATTCAAACTCATGAAAATAATTAGTCCCAATATATGTTATCATTAATCATCAAAACATTCTATAACACAAGGTTAGACGACTCGATCTTTCTGTATCAAAGTCTTGTTTTTGCTTTTCTTTTGATTTTCATCTTGAGTTGTAAGGTGCATAAATATACGATCTAGCCACATGTTTTTGATAGTGTTACAAAAAGATGTAATGTTATTTTATGTCCAACAGTTTCAATATTTGACAAAAAGTTTTTAAATCTTATAATATACCTAATGATATTGTTGTTGCCAATAAAACTAAATTTGAAAATAATTATAAATCTTGCAATTTTATTCTTAATGGAGTTTCTTGTTGTAATTTCGATCGAATTTCTCATATTAAAACTGCATATGAGATATAGTAGGCTCTATGTGATTTTCATCAAGAGTTTTTTAACATCAAGAAACTGCATAAATATATTTTTTTAAAAAAGTATATGAAATTTAAGATAAAATCTGGATAAGCTCTTGATGATTATTATTCTTGCTTTAATAAAGTTTTGAGTAATTTTCATTTTATTAATGATTCTTATGATACTAATTATACCCAATATGAAATTTCTCGATATCTTTTGAATGGTCTTGATATGTCTCGTTGGAAGATAAAAGTTACATCTATACAAGATTCTGTCAATATGAGTATTTTAACTTCGGAATCTTTGTACACCAAACTTAAGACACATGAGATGAACATTCTTTCATAAAAAATGAATTCTAAGTATTTTGCATTGGTGTCTTCTTCTAATTTTTCAGTTAATGTTTTTTCATCGCTTTCTTCTACTGCTTTTAATGACAAGTCTAATGAACAACTCGACAAAATCTCTGAGGTGGACTTGGTTTTGCTTTCTAACAAAATTTCTTGAGTTTTGTACAATGTGAGAAATAGGAAACAATGTGGCCTCATTCAGTGCTTTGGGTGTGGTAAGTTGAATCACATTCGTTTCAATTGTCCTAACTTCAATAAGTTAATCAAAAGAGAGGAGGAAAACAAGAAGAAAGAAAAACACGGCAAAATGAAGAATTGAAGCAAAAGCTTATACGTCAGGTGCTAGAAACTTTTAAAAGTGATGAAGAGTTGGAGATTGAAGAAGTAGAGAACGTTGGTAAAGGTAATCATTTAACAGGTTTAGCTCTTATGGCTTATGGTAGATCTAGCTCTGATATGGATGAATTTGATAGTGATATTAAAAAATTTAATCTTAGTTATGATGAATTAAAACATGATGCTTTTCAATTTGCTAAAAAACTTAATGTATGTTCTAAAAGGCTTAAAAGACGTGATCACACAGTTGAGATTTTAAATGCTTAAGTTGCGAAATTAAAATCTTTGATTTCTGATGATAATTTTTGCAAATCTTATGAAGTTTTATTTTTTGAAATTTCACCTTTGCAATATATCAATATTCATAATTGTTTGAGATTGGAATCTAAGATTGATAAAAACAAAAGGCTTGGTTGCTTTGCACATTCGGATTAATGATGAGCTATTTTTAACAAAAAAACTTTTAAAAATTATCAAGTTGTATTTTGTGCAAGTTTGATATTTTATTTTTGAGTGTTGAAAGGTTAAAAAAACAAAAGTTGTTTTGGTTTCTAAAAATTGATTAATTTGTTTTTCTAACGATATGAAGTTGAAAAATGTTTTACAATCGTGTTGATTATATAGAAGATATTGTGAAAAGTCATGAGTCACTTTCTTTTTTAAATTATCACAAATAAAAAGGAGGCTTGATTGATTGTGAAAATTAAGTCAATTTAACAAAAGAAGTTTCTTATTTGAAAAGTTTTTTGCAAAGATTTTCAGATGGTAGAAGGAAACTTAACATGATTTTAGAGCAATCAAAAGTGAGCACACACAATTAAGTTATAGGTCTTGATGCACATGCCTATTTTACATCTTATCAGCCTACTGTTTTGAATATATCTAAAAAGAATAAGATTTTGACAAAACTCGAATCAAATAAAATAATTTTTAAATCTATCGTCATTTTAAAAAAGCTTTCTATAACTTGTGTAAATACTTGTTTATCTTTAAAATAAACAACTCATGTGAAATATAATTGCATCTATTATAGTAAAGATAAATATTTGGTTCATTTTTGCTTTCGACTTGTAAGAAAATATAAATAAGATAGGAAACGTTAGCTTTTAAGGTTGAGATGGTAAAGACCACAATTTTCTTCTAGTGGCCTAGTTAGACCGGAGGCCATAGGGTGTTTAGACCGACGCCCAGTCAGACCGTGGGGATAGTGGCGGTCAGGCCTTGAACGATGTAATAATCAGACCAACCTTTTATTAAATATCAAGTTAAGATTTTTAAAAAGTCTGATTCTATATATTTGTATCTATTAGTTTTACTGGTCATGTGACTCGATCTTAGATTCTTAAATTTCTTAATTTTAACCCCAACATAGAGGTTTCTACAGGTCTTACTCCCCATAATAAATGAGACAACGATTGCTTTAAAAGTAACATCAATTTATTCTCGAGTTGACATATTATTTTTTCTATCTATTTTGTTAGATTTTCATGCTAGTTATAAAAATAGTAGTTTTGATATGCACTTAAGTAGATTTATGTTAATTCTTAAAAACTTGGTGATGCCGTTGGCAATTGATGATATCTTTAGTTATAGTCATTTTGCTATTTTTTTAGAGAAAATTGGAGGTTATTTAAGAGAGAGTTTATGCTTTTCATTACATTATATTATATTCATACATGTCTTTTAATCTAAAAATAAATAAATAAAAGAGTTTTGATTTTTTATCTCTAGTATATTTTTCGTGCTTGTTAGTAATATAAGTAAGGTTTATTAATCCCTAAAATAGTTACATGTATTTTAATCTTTATATGAGAATTTGGTATTACTTTTAAGGGATAGGAAGTTAATTTGTTTATATTTAATTTATGAGAGATAAAAATATATATCAAATCTTTATAAATAGTATTACGTATCCACGGTGCGAAAAAATATAGGTACCAAATTTTTTAAAACAATAATCACGATAATAACGTACCCAATGTAATTAAAAGTTTTCTATTATATATATAATGTGAAAGTTTAAAGTGGACAAATCTCTTCATTTATTAAAAATTCTTAATTATTATGAAACAGAAAGATTTTTTAATAATGTGAGGGTATTTTGTTCAACATTTATACTAACGGAAGAGTTATATTGTAAATTATTGAAATTATGAATTTTTAATATTAATTTGATATTGATTTTAATATCTTTGTTCATATTTGGACTTTAGCCTATATTTTTTTTACTAGTTGATTCTTATCTTGTAAAAATGTCTATATCCTTAAAAATTAAAAGTTGTAATAATTGTGGAATTGTTTATTAGTTTTTTTATATTTTTGATAAAATCATTAACCGTGAAAATACAGGAGCTATTGCTATTGGTAAAGTGGCAATTAGTTAAATTTCTCGGCGAGGGCCCTGCTCCCCGTCTCTTCCGGTCTTATCCGAGTTCCCTCTTCGTCTCCGTTCCCCACTGCTGCCACTAAAGCTCCGCCCTCCTCCCATCGGCTCCTCCGCACGCACTGCCACTCCTCCCCAACCCCCGCCCCGCCCCGCGGCCATGCTCCTCTCCGGGCCGTCGCCGCAGCAGCCGACCCCGCCGCTGCTCCTCCCGGAGAGCAGCGGCGAGGACGGCGGCCACGACTCCTCCTCCCGCGCGGCGGCGTCGGGCGGCGGCCCCAAGAAGCGCGCCGAGA
This sequence comes from Oryza coarctata, assembly GCA_030770085.1. Lineage (NCBI taxonomy): Eukaryota > Viridiplantae > Streptophyta > Magnoliopsida > Poales > Poaceae > Oryza > Oryza coarctata. The sequence continues at coordinate 12,697,824 of CM061468.1, forward strand.
CGTGGGTCCAGGACGAGACCCTCTGCCTCATCGCGCTGCGCCGGGAGATGGACTCCCACTTCAACACCTCCAAGTCCAACAAGCACCTCTGGGAGGCCATCTCCGCCAGGATGCGGGAGCAGGGCTTCGACCGCTCCCCGACCATGTGCACCGACAAGTGGCGGAACCTCCTCAAGGAGTTCAAGAAGGCGCGCAGCCACGCGCGAGGAGGAGGCGGCGGGGGTGGGGGTGGAGGCGGCGCGGGCGGGAATTGCCCCGCCAAGATGGCGTGCTACAAGGAGATCGACGACCTGCTCAAGCGCCGCGGGAAGCCAGGCGGTGGCGGCGCGGCCGTGGGGAGTGGCCCCAGCGGAGGCGCCGTAAAAAGCCCCACGGTCACCTCTAAGATCGACTCCTACCTGCAGTTCGCAGCGGACAAGGGTATTCTTCTTCCAGTCTTCTGATTAAAATGGGCATATGACAGCTTACAACTCTGTTTGTGTTCAATGGTCATGGTGGAGATATTTAGATTTACTACGATGCAAATTTAGCTATATAATGACACTTTTTCATCCCCTCGAGGTGAATTACTAGTTAATTAGGCTGTCAGAAGTACATAGCATTACAACATTACTTTCTGTCTTGTTCATCGGCTGACTAGTGACTAATGGCATGTATTTGTATAACTGTTAGTTCATCTGTGCAACCTTACTGTGCTACATGGTGTAAGAAAACTCGATTCTGATTGCTGAGTTAAGGTTCTATTTGCAGTTAGTCTGTGGCTCTGTGCTGAGTTTTGAGTTGTACATCTGCGTCCATGTGAGTATGCAGGCATGGTTTTCACTTTTCACAATTGAGGGATGTAAAATAAACAATATTGAAGTTAGGGTGGAAAACTGAAAATTAAACTTCAGCAATATTGTCAGTCTTCATGCTTATACTTGTCTTCTGTTTTTTTACTCTTTGCTTTCTCATGGGCTAATATTGGCACCCTTCTATCTAGGTTTTGAGGATGCTAACATTCCATTCGGGCCTGTTGAAGGTACTGGAATGTTCTTCACGTGCAGTAATTTCCACATATGTTATGGTCTTTCAATTTCTTGACTCGATTGTTTTGACATAGTAATTTTGATACAAAGTCATTTGTGGACTAGTCGTTTTCTCTTTTTATGGTTGAGCATCCAAAAAGTGTTCCAAAACAGTGAGTTTTTAGTGATGCCATATTTATTAGTCTTGTAGAACAGTTTTTTATCATAGCTCATTAATTTTGTACTGATGGCATATAATTTAATGTTTTGAAAATTATGGATGAACCTAACATGGTTGTGGAATTGTAGAAAGTCTCGCTGTCTCATATGAAATTACAATCAAGGAGAAAAAGGCACCTGTTACCATCACTTACAATTAGTTGTTTGACCAGTGACAGCAACAAATTAGAATTGCATTTCTACTCCCTCCATCCAAAAATATAAGGACGTGGGGGTATGAATCTGAACATGCACATGTCCAAATTCATAACCCCCTATGTCCTTATATTCTTGGATAGAAGTAGCACTAATTTTATTATCAGATTCATGTATTTTGTTTATCCAATTCCTGTGATTAATGATTACTCTGATGTAACTGTGGTTTATGAAGACAAAATCATACGTATTAATGCATCAGATGTAATTTACTATGATTCTTTTGCCCTTTTCTGTTTTACAGCAAGTGGTAGATCATTGCTAAGCGTCGAAGATCGACTAGAGCCTGACAGTCATCCACTTGCATTAACAGCTGATGCAGTTACAACCAATGGTGTGAATCCATGGAACTGGAGAGACACCTCTACCAATGGTACTAAAAGTGACAATACTCTGGATTTTTATGGCAGAGGAATTGGACTGGTTGGAAATGCTGCTGTTTGACTATTTAATCTATGAATTTGGTTCAACTTTTATTGGATAATATTTGTTTTGATTGCATAAACCTCCTGTTCCTCTGAGAAATACTAGTGCTAAATGGTTCATAAATCACTGAACTTAGTTAAACGTTGATATTTGTGATTCCTGAAATAAGAAGAGCTGTTGATTATCTTTTTATTTCTCTCTGTTATTGTTTCAGTTTGTTTCTCCCATGCAGCTAACAGACACCATGTTATTTAATCTTTAAAGAAGCTATAAGTTGTTGACTGCAGATGATGCTAATGCTCTGTTATTCTTATGTTAATTAATTTGTGGCTCCTTGTTATAATATGTTATATTCGTTGGGAAACATGCCTCATACAGGTGAAGATAATCAAGTCACATTTGGTGGGAGAGTCATTTTAGTCAAGTGGGGTGATTACACCAAAAGGATAGGCATTGATGGTACTGCAGAGGCTATTAAAGAAGCCATCAAATCAGCATTTGGTCTCAGAACAAGACGGGCATTTTGGCTTGAAGACGAGGACGAGGTTGTCCGTTCCTTGGACAGGGATATGCCAGTTGGAACGTACACACTTCATCTTGATAACGGTAATTGGAAAATGTTCTCTGCTTAAGAACAATACTTTATTTTCTTCTGAGTTCAGAATTAGGAATGCCACAGTAGATAATTTAGATTTGTAATAGTATTTTTGTAAGTAGTGGATAGTTCTATGACGATGGCAGCTCCTTCTTTTTGGGGGTGTGTTTGTTGCCCACAACAAGGGTGACAATAATTTCACCATCACATCTAGTTTAGATCATTATCTAAAAAATCACATCTAGTTTAGGAAGAACATTAAGACCATTTTTAGGGCTTTGTGATATTAGAAAGGCTTTTCAGTTTGCCTGTGATCCATGTTGGTGCAATTTGTCCCTATCCAACCAAGGAATGAAAGCAAACTGCACCATACAGGAGATTCTCATCCATTAACTTGAAATGTGAATTTGATTTCTTGTTAAGATTCTTCTAGCATTCTGGTTGGGCTAACTAGTTCATGTTGGTCGTATGTGGCTCGTGTCCTTGATGCTAATTCCTGTTACTGTTCACTAATTGTTCCTGGTTTGATGAACAGCTGTCTTGGTCACTAACCGGAAAGTATGGTGTCAGGGGTATTTGTATAATAGTAACACATTCTCATTGGCATTTATTTTTGGACGCAGTCAGCAATGAGTGGCACTCTCATTGCCAGCAAACTCTAAAAGATATCATATTTTATCGGTTGTCCTATACTTCTAAGTTTACTATGTCGTTTGTCATTCCAGTTGCTCATTACCAACTAGTAAGATTTAGTATTTTCTGAAGTTTTTTTTTCCAAACTCTACTGAGGGATGTTCATCAACCCTACTCCCTTTCGTTCCAAATACAACTCGTTTTAGACTTCTCAACAATTTCCTAAATGACATTTTGGAACTTCTAGGCACTTTGTTTCTTCCATTTTTGCCCTTCCCAATCAAATGCTCCTTCTGTCACAAGAAAATGGCACATCTTTTCAAATACAATATAAATAAAGGGCAGCAAGGTCAATTTGAGTTGCGCACAAGTCTAAAACAAATTAATTTGGAAAGGTCATTGATGCACTCAATGTTTACAGGGATGACCATCAAAATATGTATGTTTGACAATGATGAGGTCCGGACGGAAGATAAAACATTCTACACTGAAGAGGACTTCCGAGATTTTCTCTCACGGCGTGGTTGGACACTCCTCAGGGAGTATTCAGGCTACAGAATCGTTGATACTTTGGATGACCTTCGCCCTGGTGTGATTTATGAGGGGATGCGATCACTTGGTGATTGATTTGGTAACGATGCCTGACCAAGGCATATAATATATGTCCAAAGTATATATGTAGCATACCTTTTAATGCAATTTGAAGCCAAGCAAATTGTGGGTCCCTGGTTACTGTAAATTTAGATTTTGGCACCTGGACTTAAGCTAATTTCAAATGTCCATGCGGAGAAAGGGGAAAAGTTGTACTGGATGATACATTGGTGTCTAGGTAAATAGCGTTGGAGCCTGAAAGTTGGAAATCATCAAGGTGCAAGCTCTCTGAAGATCCAAGGCGGTATGGGTGAGTACAATCATTACAGTTCCTATGGATTCTATGATTTGTATGCAAATGTAGCTATTTAACATCTTGATGTAAGTTAGTTTCCAATGTGACCACGCTGATGCTGGGTTGTACAATTGTTACAAATTGCTGGAAATAAATTCATTCAACAGATGTGAAATTTGTCTGGACATCAAAGGTCTTGCAAAGTACATAATTACTGATGGATTGTCTTTTTGTTGCAAATGGCCTTGGAAGCTGGAAATAAATTAGTTCAGCAAAAGTGCGATTTGTCTTGAGATTGAAGGTAGGCGAAGTGCAGGATTACTTATAATATGCAATTTCCCTTTCAGCTAAAAAAACATAAGTTACTTGACAAAATACGGTTGTCACGGTTGTTACAAGATTCTGAAGTGCGAAGCGACACATACGATTGAACAACACGATGAGATCATAGCACACGATGGAAATTTGAACCCAGATTTCAAAGGTTGTTCCAAGAAAGTCACACGAATGACGCAGTGAAGCAGTGATACACAATCGATTCTCCCAGATGTGGGGTTCCCAAATTCAGCTAAAAGAACAGCAAAAAAGATGATTCTCCAAGAGCAGCAGAGTTCGACAGGGCTAGGCGTGAATGAACGAACGATTCACACAAGCATCACGCCTAGCTAGCTAAGCCAATAAGCTAGCATGGTTCTCTACACCACCGGCTTCTACTCCTCGTCCCACTCGTCGACCTTGTAGGAGACGAGCGTGTCCACCTTGTGAATCTGCCATGGCAAGAACCCAAGAAACGCGCTGTCAGCAATGTGAGCAATCAAGGAGCTGAATGGAGCTGATTCAGTGCTGCTACTAGTGTCTGTTTCACCTTGGTGTCGAATGAATGAAGCTTCACCATCTGCGGATTGTCGATGAGCTTGGCGTCGCTCTCCACCCAGGTGAAGGGCACGGCGACGTCCGTGTCGGTGTAGGCCAGCACGTCGAATATGCCTGAGATCAATCAACGACGGCAGGTCAGGAGGAGGCGGCGGCGTTGGGGATTGGGGTAAGTAGAGGTGAACGCTGAACAGGAGAGTTGTGCTAATGGTTTACATGGCTCGTCGAGGCAAGGAAGGTAGGTGATGCAGGAGGCGACCTGGCGCATGATGGCCTGAATTTCCCTCATGATCTCCTTGTCGCTCTTCTCCTTGATCGCCCCCTTGTCGACGACCTCCGGGTCGGTCTGGATGCTGAAGTTCCACCGCTCCAGCACCTCGGAGGTGGCCTTGCTCATGATGACCAGCACTATCCTCTGCAGCTTCCCGGCCTCCAGCCACTCTGACGTAACGCAAAGCACGCACGCAAGAATCAAGATCAATCAGCATCAATAGAAACCCAACGGAGACGACGGCTAGTAATCCGGGACAACCTGAGAGCTGGGAGTTGAGGTTGGCGATGAATGTCTTGACCCCTTCGTCCTGCGTGAGCAGCATCGTGAGGCCGTACTTCTTCACCTTGGTGAAGCTCTCCTCAGGGTAAACCCCGCGGTTGTACAGGATGCTGCACACACCAACCAAAAACACAAACACCCCGGATCAAAAAAAACCAAACCTGAATCTGTGCATCAACCATTTTTATTCAAAATCAGCAGCATCAGCGCAGTGGCGCCGTAGTTTCTGGCAATCCCAACCGCGCGAGCGCGCACCTGTTTGCGGCGTAGCCTGAGACACACCAAGAGAGAAGCATTCGATCAAACACCTATCGGGCGCACGGGGCGGGGGCGAAACGGCTGGGGAGAAAAGAAAAAAAATTACCGAAGAACTCGCTGACGATGGCGGCGGAGCCCCGCAGCGTGATGATGTCCTTGGACGCCGTCCGCGACGCCATCTCCACCTCCTGATCCGCCTGATCCGCGTCTCCTCCTTAACTCCTCCTCCTGCCTCTCGTGCGGCGGCGGCGGATGGGGGAGAGAGGAAAGGGAAATGGGGGAAGAGCCGGCAAAGGCAACGGCTAGTGGAGTGGATCGGCTGCGGCGCTTGGGAACTTGGGTCGTTCACTCGTTTTTCTCGGGAGCGTGGAGTGGTCTAATGGGTCGTGCGGAAGAAGTGGAGGCGTGCGGGCGGATGAGGGCGAGTTTTTAAAGGTGAGTGGACGGTGCTCCCAACGGTCGTGTGGGGGTGGGCCAGTGCCCAGTGGGCTTCCGGTGGCGCGATTCGCCCGAGCCGCGCGCTCTCCTTCCCGCTCGTTGAAGTTGTACGCCTGTTACTGGTGCTACTAGTTCTGGAGATTTTTTTTGTTAAATGCCACTCAATTCGCATTTTAGGATTTGTAATTTAATTCGTGTTGCTTTCAAAATATACCATCAGAGATGCGAATTGTTCTTTCCTCAGCCACTCCGTCCTTCAAACCGATAATCCCTCCTTCTGTCGTCATTGCCGAGGTCGACGCTGCCACAATCACGCTCAGTCAACATCACGACTCATGCCATCCTAAAGCCATGACACTAAGTGTCCTTTGTCCAGTGCACTAGTGAGCTCCAACCATGCCATCTTAGGAATACAACTTTGAGGCGGCGTTACACTCTATGGCTATGACAATATTTCTTTAGGGAACAGGTCTTTATCCTCCTTCCTTTTCTCTCCTCTCCTTAATTTTTTTCTCTTCTATCAAGGACAAGTGACTAATGAGCTCACATCAACGAGACCAGAGCTTACTAGCACGCCACCGTTCTCGGATGCCAAGAGCTCAAAGGTATCGACAGAAAATGAGAGGATGAGGTGATGTTGAAAGTGTCACAATGTTATTGGCGGTGGCATGATAGTTGGTGGCCGATGGCGGCTAGCGGCGGCCCTACGACAAACAGGCGTCAAGGTCAATAGTGGCAATGGTAATGTGTGTATGGTTTTTGACATACTATTGATTAGTTGAACCACGAAATAGAACAATTTATATCATCAGTGACATATTTTGCAATACGAGTTAAGTGGTAAATCCTAAAAACATTGCAGATTGAAAGGCATATAACAAAAATTCTCCTAGTTCAGTCTACCATTTTTATAGAGAAAATGTTCATAGTGTTAAAAATGTTTGATTAGTTGTCTCATTAAAACGGAGTGGCGCCTATTTACTGTCAAACAACCTCAGGCCTATGCTCGATTTGTTTGGCTTATTGGGTTGAACTATAAGCTAAAAAGTTCAATCTCCACTAAATATAACAAGACAAGTTTGAATAGTTTTTTAAAGCTTTGTGAACTACACCTATGATTCTATACTTAAAAGTTAAAACTATGGCTTAACAACAACTAGCTAATAATTTTGTATTTGTTTCAATTTGAAAATTAATTTGCATAGAAAAAAAACCAAGTAGAATTATATGGTTTGGGTACATAATTTTTTTTCAGGAATGCTACATTATGATATACTGTCTAGCAGTATATCCATGAACAAACAGAGAAAGAGAAAGAGACGTAATTATCTACCGCTGATTGTAGATGCCATGGCTCTTATCGGTAACTCGGTGGTGGGACGGTAACAAGGTGACTCAGTTTGAGTCTACACCATGGTTGCAGGAGGATGAGTGCTCCCTCCGCTTTTCCGACAACGGCCGCCTCCTTCGCCGTCACCACCAACGGATCACTACCATAGATGTACCTTTCTCTGCTTCTTATTTCTAAGCATGACAAGCAAAACCGAAGGTCGATGCCTTCAAATGAAATACCATATAATACTCATCCTTTAAACCCTATTTATAGGAGGAATGCTATGAGATGGGATCCCTGCACGAGATCTCATTTTCCTCCCCTTTTGCCTCCACCTCTATCCAGTATGTCGCTTCCCCTTTCTGTCTAACCAAGTGTCATCTCTATCGATACAAGCCCCCACTTGAGCCATCAAGGTCAGTTCCACCGGTATCCTTTGCTCCTACAACCCTCATGTCTGCTTCCCACTTTGGGCATTCGAGGAGGCTACATGTGTTGGCACCCTCAGCATCTTGAATGAGGCCAACTTCATCAAGGTCAGTAATGACACGTGTAGTGAGAAGGGGCGATTCACTTGTAGTGACGACGCAGATATATATATCAAACCTGGTATATATAGGGTATCGACCGGTATCGATAGGTATTGCCTGATACCATATAGGTATTAGACCGATAACTATTGGGTATCAACTGGTATCAACGGATATCACCTCATACCGCACGTGTATCAGACCTAATAATTATGTGGTATCATTATGTTATTATTGTGACATCATAGAGGTACCAAGCTATCCTTCTTCCTCCAACAACCTAGCTTAATCAACATCATAGTGACTTTACGGGCCATACTAACAAAAGCCCACCCAAGGCTCATGGCCATATGCAGCTAACTAGCAGTATGGACCTTGTGCTACAGTACTCATGACTGGCAAAGGAATGCATCTCGTGTGTGTTAGACAAGGGAATGCTGACGTAGGTACACATAACTCAGCAGGAGTGGTGCGTGTTGGTCTCATATGCAACGCGCGGCTTCGCGTGAGTGAAGCTAGCGCATCCGATCGCATGACATTGGAATGGGATCTGTATAGTAGCCTTTATTTTTTCAATTAGGAGTATATCCATCATTTTTGAAGTTGAAGTCAGACAAAAGATTTAGCTCCACTTCCTGCACTGAAGTGATAAAAAAATAAAAGAGATAGAACGGGTTTATATTACTCTATACCTCTAATTCGGACACTGCTATAAGAATTAGATTTATTTAGAGCACTGTTCAATAAATAGATCAAAGTTTTATTTAAAACATACTTTTTTCTATAAACCGGAAATTTTATGTTGTTAGTTACAAGTATTAGCACATACCTCATTTTTTTTCATTCTCTTGTAGATTTTTCCCTATAAAATAAGTACTTTTCACTATTTTAGTGAAAGTTTCTACAAGCCCTACCACGCACAGCTTAAGAAACGCGGTCCTATGATTTATTTATTGGTCAATACATCATCATAGAGTAAGTCCATGCATCATACAGACATCTACTACCAGTTGTACATGATACTTCGTATCATCAAATATTCATGACGCACTTCATATATATTTCCTGATCAGAAGGACGAGAGAACTTGAACGATTGATTATCGATCCGGGGAGGAAGCCTACCATGCCATATCACTCCTTTCGTGGGTCCAAATCCAGCAGCGGTCCAACGTTTCTCCACCCACAGGAACCTTCTGGAGATTGGAACTCACGCCCTCCTCCATGCCCGGTACCCCTCCCTATCCATTGACGTGGCGCATCATCCACCGTCCACGTCCCCCCGATTCAAATCAACGGTCCCGATCAGATCCTGGGGCCGCAGGCACAGCGTACTCGACCCCTAGGCGAGCCTGTTCTATATAAAAGGCGAGCACCCAACTCGCACGATCCATACCTCGCGTCGCATCGCGCTTGTAGCACTCGCCCCGCATCTCATCCGTTCCCTCGCACTCTCATTTAGTTCAGATCGAAATCGCAATGGGTAACTCCGCCATCTGATTCCCTTCCTCCGATCTGCTCTTCTATTATGTTTAGTGGAGTGATTTTTTGCTGATGTTTTTTTTTTCTGGTTGGTTTCGCTTCTGCAGCGAAGATTAAGATCGGGATCAACGGTGAGTTCGACCTCGTTTCCAGATCTGTATTTTGGGCCCGTTTTTGAGAGGTTTTGGAGTGGTTTCTGATGGTGTTTTTTTGGTTGTGGGTTTGTAGGATTCGGGAGGATCGGCAGGCTCGTGGCCAGGGTGGCCCTGCAGAGCGATGATGTCGAGCTCGTCGCCGTCAACGACCCTTTCATCACCACTGACTACATGGTATTGCTCCTCGTTAGCTCTACTGGTTTGTGGGTAGATGTGAGGGGATGGTTGGTTTGTTTCAGATCTACTTCGAATGACTGGTCAGTGGCCTTCGGGGTTTAGGAGGTTACAGTCATGAGTGTGCTTTTGACTGGCTAAACCCAGCGTATTGATCTCTGTACGCGAGCTTTCTGTGGGTGTTCATTATATTCTTGTCATAATTAGATCTGTGAGTTGGATTTTGAATGTCAGTGTGTTGATCGGATAGTCATTGATCTGTTCCTTAAGATGCATTTATACAGACAACCAAAATCATGTGACTGTACTGTCTGCTGAACAGTTTCGTGCTGCAACTATACTGCATTATTGCAGTGACACGTGAGATATGTTTGCCATGCTTACCATATTCAGTTATTCTTTTCCAGTTTGTTTTGGTTTGATGATGGACCTTCTTAAATGTTTTTTTTTTACATTTCATCTTAGAAGTGTGGATCCAATCATCTAGACGATGCGGTGATAACTTCTTTGTTCCCATTTCTTGCAGACATACATGTTCAAGTATGACACTGTCCACGGCCAGTGGAAGCATCACGAGGTTAAGGTGAAGGATTCCAAGACCCTTCTCTTCGGTGAGAAGGAGGTCACCGTGTTTGGCTGCAGGTTAGTCATTAAGTCATTTTACCTCCCCACTGTTATTTGATATCAGCAATATGCCATCACTCAAGCTTAATTTTCACTGTGCAGGAACCCTGAGGAGATCCCATGGGGTGAGACTGGTGCTGAGTTTGTTGTGGAGTCCACTGGTGTTTTCACCGACAAGGACAAGGCTGCTGCTCACCTGAAGGTATTTTCTGTGAAATTCAACATGTTGTTGTTGGATTGTGTAGTGTCATAACGATCCACAAGAAGAATGATGCGCATGGCCTCTTTATGTGTTTCAAATTTACAGGGTGGTGCTAAGAAGGTTGTCATCTCTGCTCCCAGCAAGGATGCCCCCATGTTTGTTGTTGGTGTCAATGAGAAGGAGTACAAGCCTGACATCAACATTGTGTCCAATGCTAGCTGCACCACTAACTGCCTTGCTCCACTTGCCAAGGTGTTCGTTACTCATTTTTCAGAGTAAATTTCAGAGAACTGGAATTTTAATGACTAAACTATCAACTTGCTGTAATATTTGAGACTTATTTAAGTTTTCTACAATGCACAAAACTGCAATTTCGTGAACAAAACTAACAACCTAACCTTACTAACGCATAGGGCCCACATGTCATACTAGGCTGTTCCTGACTGGCCCACATGCCATATAGGTGGTTTGCCACCATGTGGATGTAGCAGCATGCCAAGTGAGCTGTCACCTTAGCCCGTCACTTTGGTTTCAGTTGCAGTGTAGTGATATAGTTTGATTGGAACACCACTTGATCGGCACTTTTCTAAGCATAGTCCTCTTACTAGCTGTTGCATTCTAATTCAACCAAATCACTACAATGCAGCCAGACCAAAGTACAATGCAGCCAGACCAAAGTGGAGGGCTAAGGTGACAACCAATGTGGCATGCCACTACAGGACACGTGGGTGATGTGTCCCACCCACGCTGAAAACCACCTGCATGACTTGTGGACCCCATGTGCCAGTAAGGTTAGGTTATTCAAGAAGTTGCAGTTTGTGATAATTTTCTTCGTTATTGTTGCAGCAAACTGAAATAGGTCGCTAATGTTGCCGCAAGTTAATAATTTAGTCACTAAAATTGTTGTTCTCTGAAATTTACTTTTTCACATGCCTGCAGCTGCAAATTGTGTGGTGATGTAAGAGCTTGGTCACTACTGCCATATTAAGCCATGTCCTAATTAAATCTTCTGCCTGCAGGTTATCAATGACAGATTTGGTATTGTTGAGGGTTTGATGACCACTGTCCATGCAATCACTGGTACAATCTGTGAAGTACCTGTGATGTTCTTCAATGTTGAGGCATTGCCTAACATTATTTTAATGTAACACCATTGTAATTCTTACAGCAACTCAGAAGACTGTTGACGGACCCTCGAGCAAGGACTGGAGGGGTGGAAGGGCTGCCAGTTTCAACATCATCCCTAGCAGCACTGGAGCTGCAAAGGTAAACATGAAACATAGATTTAATTATCATCCCATATGCTTGGTCAGTATTGTTAGATAGACCACTGGCCTGGGCTCTCTATATATATATAGACCCGACCCTCTTGTATATGTTTGGAGGGATTTATAGTCACTGTACACATTCTACATGGTATCAGAGCGAGTCTAGACATTCCGGCGCGCTAGCTTCTCCTTTCGGCGAGCCGACCCTTTCCTCCTCGTCATTGACGTCTTCTTCCCGTCGCCAACTCTCTTCTCGGTACTCTCCTCGCTCTCTCGTCTCCATTTCTTCTTCTCCCCGTCTCTCCCGCAGTCACCTTCTATTCTCCATCCCACCTCCGCGCGACCAGGCGACGGTCTCGATCCGCCTCCTCATCTCGCCTCGCACCTGTCTCCGCTCTTCTTCTTGCTTTGTGCATCTCTCCTTCTCTGACGACTCCTCTGTCTCCTCATACTGTTAGCGCCTCAAAGTCAAGGCTGTTGCTCTTCGGGACGTCGGTCATCCTGTGGCTGACTCTCAACTCGTCCTCGCCCTTCTACGAGGCCACAATCCCTGCTTCTCCAACACTGCTGATGATATCGCCAACGCTACACCTCTTTCATCGTTCACCTGGGCTCATGACATGCTAGTTCTTAAAGAACTCCGTCTGGCCAATGATGAGAAGACAGTGGTCCACACCGCTCTTCTTGCCGCAGCCGATAATGGCTGTCGAGCTTCTTGCGTTGCCCCTTCCTCCTGCGGTCCTGGTGGCCATGGCTCCGGCCATACCAACACAGCCCGCACCGGGAAAGGCAAGGGCAAAGGCAAAGGCAGGACCTGGTAGGGTCCGATGCCACCACGACCTACCTTGGTCCTTACCCACCCTGCCGGTCCCACGGGTCCGTGGCTCTGCTACAACCCCTCGGCGTCCCAGCCCCAGCCATGCAGCCCCATCGGCTGGCAACCCGGAGTTCTCGGCGCCCATCCCCAGGCTCACCTGGCATCGGCTCCCGTTCTGCCGCCTCAGCCGATGCTACCGACCCCAACCACCCAGCCTGGTTTCCTCCTAGAACCAGGCTGGCCTCGTTGCTGCCCTCAACTAGATGACGCTCCAACCACAGCACCCTTGGGTGTTGGACTCTAGGGCGTCTTCACACTTGGCGTCATTGGCCGGTATACTTTGCTCCTGTCACCCCTCTTCCTCTCCTTTTGTCACCATCGCCAATGGTCACTCTCTTCCTGTCCAATGCCGCAGTGACTCCTCTCTGTCTACATTCACCACTAACCTCCCCGTACGCAATGTTCTTATTGTCCCTTCTCTCATTCACAATCTTATATCTATTCGTCAATTCACACGAGACAACCACTGCTCCATTGAATTTGACGCGTTTGGTTTCTCTATGAAGGATATCCCAACCCGGCGATAAATCCTTCGCTGCAATAGTGGCGGCGACCTCTACACCATTCCTGCTGCGCCGTCCACCCCACACGCCAGCGTCGCCCTCTCCACCAACCTTTGGCACCTTCGCCTCGGCCACCTCGGCCCCGACGCTGTCGCCACCCTCCGTCGCAGCGTCTCCATCCGATGTACTCACAGCAGCTCCACAGTTTACTACTCATGTCAACTTGGCAAACATGTGCGTCTGCTCTTTTCTAGTTCTCTTTCCTATACCTCGCGTCTATTTGAACTTATATATTGTGATGTATGGATGTCCCCAGTTAAAAGTGTCTCGCTATACTTGACGATTACACACACTATTGCTGGACCTTTCTGCTCATCCACAAATTCGAGGTCGCCTCTCACCTCACTCACTTCGTCACGTACGTATCCACTCAGTTCAACCTCCCCATCAAGGCTTTACAAGCCGATAACGGTACGGAATTCGTCAACCATACCGTTACAAACCTCCTCACCTCGCAGGGCATCCATCTTCGGCTCTCCTGTCCCTACACCTCTCCTCAGAACGACAAAGTCGAGCGCCTCCTTCGCACCCTCAACAACATCAGTCGCATCATGCTACTTCACGCCCACCTACCCGTCACTTATTGGGCCGAAGCTCTGGCTACTGCGACGTACCTTCTCAATTGGCACCCATGCTCCTCCGTCCATAACAACGTTTTCTATGCCCTTCTCTACCGCACGGCGCCCGACTACTCCCACCTTCGCGTTTTCGGGTGCCTTTGCTACCCAAATCTCACCGCCACAGCTTCCCATAAACTCGCTCCCCGCTCCACTGCCTGTATTCTCCTCGGCTATTCCACCTCTCACAAAGGATACTGATGCCTCGACCTTTCCACCCGACGGGTCCTCGTCTCTCGTCATGTCATTTTTGACGAGACATGTTTTCTCTTCGGTCTCCTTCATCCGAGATCCTCCTCTAGTGATCTTGACTTCCTCCTCACCAACAACGTGCCGATCAGGTCTCCCCCACTGCCCTCTCCATCGGCCCCCTCATCGGCCGTTGCTGAGGATTTACCCGTCACATATCCCACCACTACTCAGTCCGATGTCCCCACCATCGGACCCACCTTTATGGGCCGATACCGATCCTATTTATCCTTCAGCCGATATCGTTCCCTCTCCATCGGACACCCCACTTCCATCGGCTCCTCACTTTCCATCGGCTCCCCCCACCTTATCGGCTCCCTCACCCTATCGGCTGATCCATCTTTATCGGACCGATCGGAATACTCGGCCCACCCGATCTCATCGGCTCAGACCGATTTAATTCCTCCTTTTCCTCTTGTCTACAGTCGCCGACTCGGAGCCGATGACGCCCCCCACCCGACCAGTTCTTCCCATTACTCCCGTACCGCCATCGGCTCCAGTTCCCTCCACCTCTCACATGGTCACCCGCTCCTACACCGGGTCTCTTCGCCCCACTCCGCGCTACGGTCTCTCCACCGTCCACAGCTCTATCTCGCCCATCCCGGCTACTTTTCGCTTAGCCCTGGCCGATCCTCAGTGGCGCGCGGCCATGGCCGACGAGTACAAGGCCCTAATGGACAATGAGACCTGACGACTCTCGACGCTCTACGTTCGGCTACTGTGTTTACCTCGGTGACACTCTCGTCTCCTGGTCCTCAAAACGCCAGACTACAGTGTCCCGCTCTAGCGCTGAAGCCGAGTATCGCGCCGTCGCCCATGCCATCGCCGAGTGCTGCTGGCTTCGCCAGCTTCTCCAGGAGCTCCGTGCACCCTTCTCCACCGCGACCGTCGTCTACTGCGACAATGTCAGTGCCGTCTACATGATCGCTAATCTGATCCATCACCGACGCACCAAGAACATCGAGATCGATATTCATTTTGTCCGTGACAAGTTTGCATTAGGACAGGTTCGGGTGCTCCATGTACCATCGGCACATTAGTTTACCGATATAATGATCAAAGGCCTGTCCACGCCTTTGTTCACCAGTTTTCGGTCTAGTCTCTGCGTCCGTTCTTTTCCCGCTGCGATTGCGGGGGGTGTTAGACAGATCACTGGCCTGGGCTCTCTCTCTATATATATAGACCCGACCCTCTCATAAACGCTCGGGGGGATTTATAGTCACTGTACACATTTTACAAGCATCCATGACGATTTTTGTGTACATATAATTTAGGTGCATTAGTTGGTAATGATTAGTGAAGGCTAATCACTGAAGATAGGCAACTCTTTGTTTAACTTTACTCCAGTTGGCGGGCTCAAATCTCTGTTGCAGCAGCTGCAATGATTTGTTGATCTCTTTGAATTTGTCACATGTTTTTTGTCACTTTTATGTTTTATAATAACAATTAACATTTGGTGTTTTGTGTCAAACAAAACTTTTGAACACTTTGACTCCCTATCAAAAAAAGTTCAAAGTACATCATACTGAAGCAACTGTACTAATTTGGTACCATATAGCTTCTGCCCCAAATGCTTCATAAAGTAGTTTGCTTCCTGTTTAAATTGAGCATAATCACTGGAAGTGCAACCCTATGCTTCTAAGTTGTAAATTTGAAACTCGAGATCAATTTTTAAGAATTTTATATGTAGATTTGTATGGACTTGTTGCCTTTGTTATAATCCTGTTTTGAAGAATTTTTGTACATGTTTAACTTTTGCTATATACTTAGGCAGTCGGCAAAGTGCTTCCTGCTCTCAATGGAAAGTTGACTGGTATGGCTTTCCGTGTTCCAACTGTGGACGTCTCTGTCGTTGATTTGACCGTCAGGCTTGAGAAGCCAGCTTCCTACAATCAGATCAAGGCAGCTATCAAGTAAGTGTAGTGTAGAAAGTAGAATTGCCCTTACAGAAAGTGAAGAGACCAAAGTACTGGATACCAGCACATCAATCTAATACTAGCATTGACGTTTGTTCTATTTTCCAGGGAGGAGTCTGAGGGGAAACTCAAGGGTATTTTGGGTTATGTTGAGGAGGACCTTGTTTCCACAGACTTCCAGGGCGACAACAGGTGGAGATCTGTTTAAATTTCGTCTTGCATTTTGATACTTGGTTACTTGAGATGCCCCTAACCTCTTTAGTTGTGTATAACAGGTCAAGCATCTTTGATGCAAAGGCTGGTATTGCTCTCAATGACAACTTTGTTAAGCTCGTGTCCTGGTACGACAACGAGTGGGGATACAGGTAAGCATTGAAATGTTCATTATATGCGGCTCATGTTCATTGTCTGATTGGTTCGTATATCGTAGGCTAGCTCTCAGTAAAAAGTTTTACTGTTATTATCCTTGGATTTTTTTTACTCCAGCATGCTTCATGGTACATTACTTTGTCAAGTTGGACCCCCCCCTTATTTTCTATGTAATGCTGGTTAACATCAGTTTTTATATCCTGAACACACGTTGATCCCATTCCTGGGTTGTGTGCCATCTTTCTTGTGGCTAGTTGGACTCAACTTTAGAGAATGCTGTACTAGATCTCTTTTGCCTTGCTTTGTTCAATTAACTCTAGTCACCCACTTTTTTTTTGTTTCAGCTCTCGCGTTGTTGATCTGATCCGTCACATGTACAACACTCAGTAGATAACTCAGGACTTAAGACGTCACTCTTTGGGAGGAAATGGAGTAGAGAACTCCTGAAAATAAGTCGACCTTTTCCGAGTTAGTAGATCTTTAGTCGTATTCTGCTTGTTATTTTGCTGGCATTTTCCCATTATGTTTCGTCAAAACTCGGTGTAAGGTTAGCTTATGTACTTCATGTCAGTACTTTATAAATCATGTTATCTGAATTTGAAAATTTATTGGCGTGATTAGCTGGCTGCAACGTGGATTGTAGAAGCTCGGTTCACGATCACCGGGTTGTGTTGCTTATTCGAGGGTATATATATATATATAACCAAATGCGCAAGCTTCTGGTGGCGCTCTGCAGGGCCATGGCTACACGCCTACCCACAACGCCGCCGACCAGCATGGGATGAGTTTGGACAGTGAGGCAGCTTGGCTCGAGTTTTACAGCAAAGAAGTGGCGTGTTTTCGTTCTATTTTCCGTCTCTTGTATCATCATCGAGTTCGATCGAGCGACGGTAAGTGCGGAGTGAAAAGCTCTTAAATATCGTTGGACAAAGTGATACATGCGATGCATTGATGCAGCCTACTGGTTGGGAACGGCTGTAGATCGTTAAGTAAGGTTGTGTGAAAGAAGAATATTCGATTTTTAATAGTTATTTAGTGATATAAATGATAAAATTAAGTTTAAAAAAATAAGATGAGAACTTCTATTTAGAAGCTTTTTACGAAATACGTTGTTTAGCAATTTGATAGGTGTGTGCACAAAAAAAAAAGGTAGGAGAGAAGGTGAAATGGAACGCAGCCCAAGTGATCGGTTGTAGATCGTTTAACAAAGTGATGGGAGAAAAAGCGGAATCGAACGCAGAATCGGTTGTAGAACATTAATTAAGTGACCAGACAGTACTGTGCAAATCGTGAATGGAATGGATGCAGAGAAATAATTGGTTGTGCTGCCGCTACATTTTTTGAATAAAATTTGAAAATATACCCTTTTTCATGATTTTACATTTATATACGCATTTTAGAAAAAATAGTGTAAATATTCATCTCCTGCGATAGAGTTCTTTGGTGATAATCATATTTTCAGTGGTGATTAAAGTGGCATCCTGCATGAAGACCCATCCAAACCATCCAATAGTTATAGGTGACAAATGGAAAGCTGTAAGAATACATTTAAGGTTCAGAGATTAAAACACTTGTAAGAAGTTTGTTGTGATTCAGTGTTCTGGTCGTGGCTATCTATCTTGGCCTACTCTGTATAATGTAGGCTATATTCTTTTCTATACAAATTTTAGAATTTTTTATTGGTATGTTGCCCATACACGATGGTTGTGAAAAAAAATATAAAAGTTTTTCAAATAAACTTTATAAAGAAAAATTTTAATTTTATAGTAGTGAATGAAGTTATTTATATACTCAAATTGTTTTCACGAAAATCAGATAATACAACGTATCCATGACTTTCAAAGGAGGGCGTGTGGCCCCCCAACGCAGCGTATGACAAGAAGGGCATGGGCCATTGTTTCGCGGAGTGGAGTACTGTACCAATGGCACTCAAACCAAAACGTCATGGATGGACGGCCATGGAAAACAAAGCCACGTGATATCCTGGATGCAAGCTGCGTGCATGATAGATCACGCGCGGTACATGCACCGACAGGTCGGGGCAGCTGAATTGGCAACGTCGCCTTTTACCTTTATTTTGCAGGCCGTGCCCGTTCGACCAGCCAGACTCGAATTAATTATTACAGTGCCTGCTCCACTAGCCACTTGAATTATTGCAGTGCGACTCAAACGGAGCCGATTTCTTGCAGTGCTACACTTTCTAGGTGTTCTCTGGTAATTTTCTCCCTAATGTACACTTCACACAGACATTCTTCGTAGCACTTCACACAACATTTCAGACACGCATTCTTCACAGCACTTCACACATACATTATATGATCAAATAACACACCACGCATTCCACCCCGTGCTTACACTCATAAACCATGGTCATATAATTGCGCCTGCTTCCCCGCCAGACCCGGCTTTCCCGCCATTTGCCGTCGTGCCCGCGGCGCCCGCCTTGGCCGCCATGGGCATCGCCCTGATCGCATCGATCAATATGCGGAGTGCCTGGCAGGCAAGTCTAGACGGGAGAGCACGCGTTGCCGCTCGTCGGCCACGCACCACCGCTCCCAGCAGCGTCACCGCGGCGGCGCTCGCGTGTGGCGTGGCACTGAGCACGGCGGCGCTTGGCTCACGCGTGCCACCACGGCTGCGCGCGTGAGCAGCGCCGAGCGCGGTGGAGCCTGGAGAGCACGCGCCACCGCCCGGTCCCATCGCTCCCGTGCCGGTGAGCCCGCCGACGGTGCAGTGACGCCCCCGCGGGAGATGTATATTTTACTAAATTTTCGTATATAAATGCAAATTGTGAAAAAATGTACATTTTAAATTTTATTCCATTTTTCACTAGCAACATGCATTACACAGCTTTTGATTACATCTGTACTAACTAGCTTGCAACGGAATACATGATCCTTCATGCTCTCAAGAGGAATGCAAGCTAGCTACCACACCACACCAGTGATGAAACATACACGTTTATGATCTTACTCGATCAATGAATTTGACAGTTCCAGTTTGATAAGTCTGAAAAACCTGGATGCTTTTAATACTGAAAAAATTGGATGCTTTTGATAGGCGACGTTCTCCTTTTGTTGGTTTCTTTCCTTTATCGAATCATTCTAATTCTTTTCTATTTAGTGAATGGTGGGTCCGACACTCCGACCTCGTTGCCAGATCTGTGTTTTGGGCGGTTCGGGAGTGGTTTCTGATGGTGATTTATTGGTAGACTTCTTCAGTGTCAATGATCTTTAAAGAAAAATTAGATGAATTAAATTATTTTATGTAAAAATTCTATAAAATTTATGTGTTCAGACCCTCTCCTCACGTGCCGGCAATCATGCTTATTCGATGTTCAATTCGTAATCCTCTTTAACCTGTACGGGCAACTGTGTCTATTCGATTTTCAGTGCCATCGTCAACCGCCGCAGCGTAGCGCGCCAATTTTTCTTGTTTTCTCGAATTTCCCTCCAGTTCCTCGACTCTTCCGCCTTTCTTCTCCCTCGTCGGCCCCGCGGCCCGCGCCACAAGCTCAGCAGCCGCAGCCGCAGCCGCGCCCGCCGCCTCCAGAGATGTACTCCCCGGCCCACGCTCTGACTCCGAAGTCTCCGCCTCCCCGCCACGCCGCCGCTCATCGCCTCGCCTGCCTCCGCCTCCGCCACCTCCTAAGCACTGTCCTTGGCCCTCCCCTACCTCAGCGCCCAAGCCCAAGCTCAAGCCCACGCCATCCGCCGCCTCCGCCCACGCCCCGCCCCGCCGCCTCCGCCCACGCCCCGCCCCGCCGCCTCCTCTCCGATCCGCACGGCCTCGCTGCGCGCATTGCCGCCGGCTCCGCTCTCACCGCGGTCTCCAGCACGGTCTCCTCCTCCTTCCGCCGCCTCGTCCAGTCGCACAACCCCTCCTTCGATCCGTCCACCGCCTTCATGGCTCCCGTATCTGCCCCTCCGCGGTACGTAGTGCCGCGCCTTGCCTGCCCCCGGCCGCCACCGACGCGTGGGCGGAGGCCAATACAGCAGAGGGTGGGCACCCGGCCCAATTTTTATTTTTACTGCTTATCTTTTCACCGTGTGGACACCCCGTTAGCCCAAGTTAGTGTACCCCTAGCTGACAAAAGGCCCAGGCGTGTGGGCTGAGGGGTTAGGGCAGCGGTGAGACGCCTTGATCCGCACCGATTCATGCCACGCCGCCCACACAGCCCCATCTCCTCTTTCTTTTTTTTTTCTTTTTCCGCATCGGCTATCCTTTGAATCAAATCACTAGTGCAGGTCTCCGCTCGCCGCGTCGCCATCAGCGGCTCTAATCAGTCACCGCCGTCGACAATGAGTAGCCCGAATGGATACTCCTCATGGCTAGATGTAGCTTAGCCCACACACCAGGACCTCATCTTCTCTGCTACTCCTAATATTATATAGTGTTGATCAAACATGCCACAGGAATTCAGAAAAGGTATCTGTCTTTCTACTTTCTACTCTTCTTCTAATCTATTTAATTTAATTTGTTCCAAGGCAAGCCTCTAGAATTAAAAGATGGTGTTTGAATTATGTGATTATTGATAGTGCTTTTTCGTTTTTCTCAGATTACAGATTAGGGTTTGAACAATTGCATATTCAAACTGTGATTTAGATAATTGGAGTAAGATTACAACCCATGGCATCAATTTGAGGACTCCTGCTCCTGCAGCCTATGTTAGTAAAATAGTAAGCTCATTTACTTTCATATTTATATCGTTGATTGCACAATTTTCAACTTGACTACACATGTGCAGAACTATCTAAACCTTAGCAAACAAAAAATACAATGTATTTACTTTTACCTTTTTTTACATATTTATTGTATACAATTTTATTTGAAGATTAAGATATTTCTATTATGGTTTTGTTGTACACTATTGATCACCGAGGACATTGAGATCAGCATCTTTGAGGATGTATTTTGGGACCGTCCTTTATGATTTCTGATGTTTTTCTTCGTGGCTTCCGTTTTCTCTGTATTTTGGTAATCATTTTTGCTCACTTCTTACTTATGTTAATTTTTTTATGTTAAAAGTTGTACGCGAATACCTTAATTAGAGCAATGTGCCGCTTTATAAAGTAAAAATTCCATTAGTCAGAGTAATGCCCTTATATACGGCAAAAAAAATACCACTAATTAGAGTAATGTGCCATTATATACATAAAAGTGGTTCACCCGTGTTTTTTGTTCTAGCTCCGACCCTGCCGCCGCAGGCCAGGCCCAAGCGGGTGCACCCCAACCCCTTCTCGGAGGCACCGGCCGCGGCGGCGGCTGAGTAGCCGAAGCGGCCAAGAGGGGGATCCGAGGGAAAATTCGTGCGGCTCAACATCAACGGGTATGGCCGGAGGAGGACGTTCAAGAATGCGCAGGCCAAGCGCTCGACGAAATGCCGCTCCTGGCGGCGGCAACGTGCCGCCGGTGCAGTACCCCGGACTCTGGGCGATGACGAAGGGGATTTCGTGGTGGAGGCGCTGCTGGAGCGGGAGAAGAAGGCAGCTAGCGATAGTGTTCTTGAAGCTGTCGAGAGTGTGAGAGAGGATCCATCGGAGCAAAATCTCAAGAGCTTGCTGAAGGCAGCATATGGTTACGATTCGTTCCGTGAGGGGCAGCTTGAGGTGATCCAGAATGTTGTTGCAGGGGATTCAACAATGCTTGCGCTGCCCACCGGTGCGGGCAAAGTCGCTATGCTATCAGGTGTGGTGCAAAATTTGAGCTATTGCGTTTGTATTGGTCAGTGCTGAAAAGTTGATGGTGCTATTTTTCAGGTGCCTGCTATGGTTTTGCCTGGACTGACACTGGTGGTGAGTCCACTGCTTTCGTTGATGGTTGATCAATTGAGGAAGCTCCCTGCATTTCTGCCAGGTGTCCTTCTTGCGAGCAGTCAGGTAAAGGCAAAATGTTTACAGTTGCTGCTAATTTTATTCATTCTTGTTTTGACGATTGTGTAACATTATTTCATTTATCCAGAAATCTTATGAGTTTCATGATACACTACAAAGGCTGCGTGCAGGGGAAATAAAGGTACAGTTTTCTTAATCCCATTCCTGTGCGATCAGTATAAGCATCCTCCTGTGACTACAGCCTTGATGCTGCCTTATCTAGATAACATTTCCTGACTATCTTTATCATTTCTTTGAACGTGGCATTTTTCATGGTGTAGTAACTGGAACATGAATCATAAGAACCAACATTTTTTTTTGTGCTTCAACGTTTTGCTCTAGCGATATTGGCATGCAATTTGCTGGAGTATGCTGAGGTTCTTTGTTTTTTTGAATCAGGTGCTTTTTGTTTCCCCTAAGAGATTCTTGAACGAAGAATTTCTCTTGATATTCAGGGATGCACTACCGATATCTCTTGTAGCGATTGATTAAGCTCATTGCATTTCTGAATGGTGAGCTGATATCTTTTTAGTTCAGTTGAGAACATATGATATTTCTTTACAGTTGGTACTGCATTATTACTTTTGTTCTCAGATCATTTTTGCGATAAATTAAATTAATTTTACCGCCGTTCTCTTTTAACTTCACCTAGTGGGGTTCCATCCCTAAAAAGTTATGTTAGGCTTGACGAGCTAATGTAAAAAATCCAACTACTCACGTAGAGATGAAACCAAAAAGAAAACTGTTGGGGTGTAACCCTCTAACCGATTTCTCTTTTCCTGGTTTATTATGCACTTTCTTGTGTAGTGCTAGTACAGCTATCTAGTTAAATTTATAACTTATTTCTGGCTGAATGTACAGGTCTCATAACTTTAGACCTTCATATCTGAGGCTTCGAGCATCGCTGCTTCAGAGAAAGCCCAATGTTCAATGTATTCTTGCAATGACAGCAACTGTAACAACCCAAACCTTGGAGGAGATAATGAATGCCTTAGAAATACCGGTTGGTAATCTCATTCAAATGTCTCAAATAAGGGAAAATCTACAGCTGTCTATCAGCACAAGTGATAACAGGTAGGCCACTTTTCTCTCTCTTGAACTCAACCAGGGTCAGTTTAATATGTGTTTGCATGTGAAAGGAGGTATACTATCTGGTTTTCAAGAGCATTACACATGTGCAGACCAAAGGATTTGATGTTGTTATTGAAGTCTACTCCTTTTGTTGACATCAGAAGTATTATTGTCTATTGCAAGTTTCAGGTTAGGGTTTTTTATTTCCTAAAGATGGTCCACACATCTGCCTATGTACCTAAATTTTAATGTAGTATGTGAAGATTTGACCCCTTTTTTTAATTATTGTGAACAGGCAGAAACTGATTTCGTCTCTAAGTACTTGTGCGATAACAACATTACTTCCAAGGTTGAAATTAATCTTTAACTTGATATTAATTTGCTGTACCTATCTTAATTACATATTCTATTGTTCTATAGAGCTACCTTAGCGGACTTCCAATGAAGAACAGGGGCTGTGTACTGGAGCTTTTTTGCTCTAACAAAATAAGAGTGGTATGTGGCTGCTTGTCGCCTTTGGCATGACCTTTTGTCATCAAATACATTATGTAGGACTAGATGTCTAACGTTGTTTTCTCCATCCTTGAGGAAAGGTTGTTGCAACTGTGGCGTTTGGCATGGGTCTTGATAGGAGTGATGTTGAAGGGGTATGGATATACATACATTATTATGTTCAATCTGCATGATAATATTGCAATTGCTCCTTGGTTAAAAACGAAAAACATATGTTTCTAGTTCATAACATCAATCATAACTAAAATATGTTAATGGACCGAGTCAAGCATTCCACAAAGGTGATTCACTATAGCCTGCCAGAAAGCTTAGAAGATTACATCCAGGAAACTGGCCGTGCTGGAAGGGATGGAAGGTTATCACACTGCCATCTACTTCTTGATTCAGCAACATTCTATAAGATCTGTAGTCTTTCACACAGGTGAATCTTTTTCCTTATCTACATTCTCTGTCTGCCACAATTTTCCTATAATTTGACCCTGAGCAACCTTCTTTTGGCAGTGATGGTGTTGATGAATATGCAATGAGCAAATTTCTTTACCAGATATTTTCCTCTGAAAACACAACAGGGCGCATTTGTTCCTTGGTTAACGAGTTGACCTCACGCAAGTTTGATATAAAGGAAGAGGTTTGCATCTGCTTCTTCAGGCCATCATGCACCTAGTTTCTTATGTCATGAACTCATCCTACCACCTTCATAGGCCTAGTTTGCTCGCATTATGTTATTACTGAATGAGTACAATAGATATTGATCTTTTGGGTATGCCTGGTTGATGGCTGTTTGCTGTGCTCTGTAAGACTTTGCCAGTGTCGCTAAATTTTATTTCTTAGCTTAAAATAATGGCTTTATACCTATATTAGTAGATGAGCTGTCTAGTGTTCAATTGTTGAAAACATCACAGAAAAAAAATTGCAGTATCCTGTCCCAAGAAGATTCCAGTTTTTAGTTTATGGTAGCTGTTTCCACGTTCTATTAATCTTGTGATTGTTCTCCAGTCAAAACCACATTGCTACTCCATGTAATGGGAATCTGCTATAATGCATTTGGATGCGCATGAATACTACAAAAGAATACCATTTTATAGACTGTTCTCTGAAGCCATTAGACAGTGTTCTTCCCCTTCATTCTTAATATATATTGGTAGGATTTAACTGGAATTCACCCATCCCACTAATATCTTCATGAACTTGTTTTTTTTACACTTATCTCAAAGCCTTTTAGTTCCTGAATAACTGGAAATTTCAAATGGCCCTGCAAAATTTCATATTGAATGATCTCATCTTTTTTTCCTAACAATGCAGGTACTTTTAACAATTCTCACATCTGGAAATTGGCGATCAGCAATACATCCGTTTACTTCCTCAGTTCAGTGTTACCTGCACACTTTTTTTTTTGATAAGGTATGCCACAGGTTTTCCGGTTATCTGAACCTCTTTGATTTGTGTATCAAGTAAAAATTCTGGTTAAAATGCTCAGTCGATGATCTTGGATTCTTGGTATCTGTCCAGTAACAATGCGTGATCGTGATTGTTCAGGAGGCACCATTGCCTAGACACTTAACTACTGTGGCTTATCTTCATTTGAAATTTACATGGATTTACCATGTTCATAGTTATTTAGTTGAACTGATACTTCATTCGTTTTATATTATAAGATGTTTTGACTTTTTTTAAAGTCAAACTTTTTTTATGTTTGACTAAGTTTATAAAAAATATAGTAATAATTTTAACATAAAACAAATATAGTATCAATATATTTAATATTAAATTTAATAAAACTAATTTGTTATTGTGAATATTGCTTTATTTTCTTATAAATTTGATCAAACATAAGAAAATTTAACTTAAAAAAATCAAAATGTCTTATAATATAGAATGGAGGGAATATTTCTTTTTCTTTCACCTCTTGATCATTGGATTACATTGATGTAGACATCACTGCAGCTGCTTGCTGACAACAATATACTAATTGGATCTGTTTTAAATAGGTATACAAATTACTAGTTTTTTTCCCAAATTTTTCTCTGAACCTGCAAGTCGTTTCTAAGATACAGATTCTGAATTCATGGAAAAAGCAGATCAGAGATGAAGGATGGACATTATCTCTTTGACATGCCAAGAATAGCTAATGATCTGAAGATCACTATGAATGAAGTGTTTGATCACCTGCATAAACTAAAGGTTTGCCTGAACCTAGTAATCATTGCAGTAAGCTTCTTTTGTTCTGAATTATCTAGAATGTTGAATGTATTGTTTGGGTTACATTGTCTGTTGCAACTTGCTTTTATAGAAAGGGCAGGAGCTCTGCATGGTGTGTTTAAAGCATCATCTGTTGCAACTGAGTAGCAACTCATTGTTGCTTGTTGCTATGTCCCATGCTACTATTATTATCTATTTATTTACTTCCTGTTGCTTACATACGTTCTAGCAAACTCTACCATCATCAGTCTTGCTCTAACAGTTGTCTTAGACTTGAGGTTATTGCTGCTCTTATGCATAAGATATGAACCACGTAGTATAGGCTTGTAGCATGGTTGTGATGAACCACTGCCCCTTTTTCTTTTCTTTGATCGTGTTGCAAATATGTAATGTTGAAGCCTTAAACTTTTTCTTGCTCTGTTAATTAGTTTTCAGGAGGAATCTCATCTGAATTGAAAGTCCAGCCTACTGTTATGTGGTCTTATGGAGGCCAGATGACTTCCATGCTCTTTCAGCAAATCTCACAAAATGGCTTTCTGAAGTAGAAAGCTCCAAGGTGATTCTTAAGTTGCTGAAGTATTTCTGATCTTCAGTACATAAGTTATGTTTTCTTTTGTGAGGATAATAAGTCGTTGCATAAATGAAGGTTGGTCTTAGGACTTCTATAAAAATGGTCTTAGTTATTTATTTTGAGCAAGAAATTGAATTCAATGAAAGTAGGGTAAAAAAGAAGTTAGATGTACTAATTCCTGGAGTCTGCTGTTCAAACAGATCAGGAAGTTAGATGCTATGTTTGCTCTTGCAAACTTTGCTACCAAAGGGTGTAAAAGGACTAGTGGATGTGCTGGTTCCGAGCACACCCCGTGCATTCAAAAGAAGATTATGGGGTACTTTAGCAAGGACGATGGCACATCAGAGAATGACTCACACTCAGCTGCAGAAGAGCAGGTTTCTGTACTCTTTTCCAAATAGAACTTAAGAGAGCATTACTTGCCATTTGTTTCTTGTGCTGTTTCAATCTAAAATTTATCTGTCTGAAACATTTCATTTTACTTTTTGCAGCCCATTCTTGCAAGCCGATATAAAGGTAAGCACTAACGATGTGATACATTTCCCTTGTTGATTTTGTATAATGCAATTCTGAATGTATCTCCACCATATTGCTAGGTGTTTATTCAAAGCAACCCATTGGCAAAATTCACCCTGAGGGCTGTTGCGAGGATTATGCACGGCATCTCGAGCCCTTCTTTTCCCTCTGCAACTTGGTCCAAAAAATCACTTGTGGTCTGTATTTTATTATTTTATATAGATCACATATTTCCAGTTTTCTGCTGCCACATATTTACCTGACAGGCTGAATCTTTGCTAACAAGGGACGTTATGTGGAGGTTTATTTTCCATTGGTCATGGAAGCAGCCAAAGCTGAACACTGGTTAAACTTGTTGGAAAAGGAGAATAGTCCTAGTACATAACATTGGCGATCAAGAACAGTTATTGTTCAGTTACCTGTACATACTCGTATGCTTGCAAGTGATTGCAGCCGCCGAATCAAATAGACATCTAAGAGAGGTCTGCGCCCACTGCCCTGCATGTGGTGCCAGACGTCCATTGTCGTAAAATTGCCTCTGACGCAATGGCTCCTTCACCTTTTGCAGGTACGGAAAGAAGACGTTGCTACTCTGTAGCAACTAGCAAGCATCCTCCTGCAAATGATAGTCTACGTGAAAGTATATGTATCCATCCCAGCAATGCTTTCTTATGTCGTCAAGACAGGTGCAATTTAATCGTTTAACTGAGAGTGCTAGCACTACGGGGTGAAGATTGAAGAGAATGATAATTCCCTCGCACGGCTGGAATGTCTCAGAAGCAGAACCATGCTTGTACAGACGACAGCACTAGCCCATGTCTAATTTTTACTCCTTTTTCTTTCGAAATGAGAATCAATCGTTCCATGGGAGTGTGGAGTATCACATTCCGCGGGGAGTCGAGTGTGATTAAACTTTTAAAACTTTATATATTAATAATTGTTAAAATATTTAGTTTGAAAACATCATGACAACATGTATAGATGAGTGTACTTTAATTAAATTAAACATTTATTTATTATATATATATTAATATAAAATTATAGTTAAAGATATGTTTTAAAGGCTGTGTCATTATTTAAAACAATAATAATTATTAGACCGAAGCGGTAGCTGCTACCGTTGATTAGATCATGAGAGGCAGTTAACTAGTGCGATGTATGTAACATGCTAAAACGTGCACGGTTATTGACATGCCCTAGTAACGGTGCCCAGTGTAATTTCTTTTTTATAAAGGAAGGATGCAACTAAAGAGGAGCAATCCTGACAGCCCATCCAACAAGGCCGGAGCAACAAATCCTGGGCCGGCCCATCTCGGACCTAGGGTTTGTTTAGTTTTGCCATTCTTTCTCCCCGGACGAAGTACAGCTTCCTTGGCGCCGGAGCGAAGTTGAGTTCAAAACCGAACCACAAACAGAGAGGGACATATGATTTGCAATTAGGTACAGATAAGAGAGTTAGGAGAGGAGTAGAGATCTGAAGGAGGGGAAAACGGGAGCGATTTCTAGACCAGATATGAGGGGGAGGAAGGTATCTTCGTCTACCGGCTCATGTCCCAGCGGCGGCGCGACCGGCAGCGGCGTAGCCGGCAAATCCGAGCCCGTTGTAAGCTTCCTTCCTCCTAATTAACTGTTCCTTCACCCTCTTTCTGTTACGTTTGGCTCGGTCGATGTTTTCTTCGTTTGTCAGTTCATAAACAGATTATCTTTTAATCCGCTGTGTTCCCTAACTGATATTCATCTAGACTGATGCGAGCCGGCTTCCGATTTTTCATTTGTTTGACTTCAAATTTTTCCACTTTGTTGAACAGCTAAGGTTGTTGCAATAACAATTCTTTTTTGTGTCGCAGGTAAAAGAAAGGGATCACCCTGTCAACAAGATGGCGATGGTGATTCTCAAGCTAGCAAAAGAATGAGAAGTTCAGTCCCAGACCTTCCTGAGGTACCGAGGCATTGAATTCCGATGATGCAAGCTTTAGATTGCAAGCATAATATCACCATGACTCACTCATCGGACTAATTATTGGGACTAAGATAGGCTGGCTGTACATTATCATTTATAAACAGAAAAAGATTATTTAGTTCTGCTATTTGATCATGGTCCTACATTCTTACCGAATTAATGAGAAATATGACAATTTGTTCAAACTGTAACTGTTCTCTCTGCAAAGTCCGCTAACTTCTCCAACACATCTCTCCAGAATGTGGTGCATAAGTGATAACTTAGCATAATTGGGTGCTAATTAGTACTATGTTGCTACTGTTGTGCTGCTACCAAGTTTCATGCGACCATTGATTGGCATATTCATTTGAGAAGAAATTGGAAAAATGTCTAACCTTTCCACCTGCTCCACAATCCACACCAAAGCATTGATTCTGCTATTCTGTACCTAAATCCATAAAAAAAAAATACAAGATCTCGCAATTGTGCTACCTAAATCCAGAACAAATTATGAATTGAATGCATTATTTTATGATTAGCCTTTTTTAATCTTTATGGTTTTCTTGATCAAGTACCTTTTCATCTTAGTTACCAAGGTTCATTTCTATCATGCAATGTTACGGCCAAAACTGTCTGATTCTATTTCATGGGCTTCAATTTGTTTGACATTTCAGATATGCTATCTGTACCTTATGCAGGAGTTACATATTCATTTATGATTCTTCGCTGTTTTAACCTATTTGTAACATGCTATTACACTATAACACGTCATCCCTGCAAACGCACAGAAAAACATTATGGTTGACTACTAATGCAAGTAAAAGTATATTATATAAGTAGTTGTTAATTGGTGCTAGCTGTTAGCAACTCTCTTTTCCCCTTGAGAAAGCCACTAATAACACTGTTAGGAAAACCTCTATGCAGTACTGAATTTGCCTAGCACAGTTACGTTCCTCGGCACTATCTACCTATGTAATGCAGCACACCCTGTGAAATCATGTGGAGAGCTACCTGGGGTAGAACGTTACTCAGCGTGGTCCTGCTGTTTTTCTTCCTCAAATTGAAGTAACCATATGGATGTACAATCTCAGTGCTGATATTTTATCCGATGCTTGTGTATGCAGGACATACTGTTTCATATACATTCCCTAATGTCATTGCGTGAAGCTGCTCGTGCTGCTTGCGTGTCTCGCGCCTCTCTACATTCCTAGAGATGTCTTTCTAACCTCATCTTTAATAAAGATACGATTGGCTTGAAGAGAAGTGCCTGTGGAGAGAATTTCCACCAAAAAAATTCCCGCGTTCTTTGGAACCACTTAGGCATTAACTTGAAAACATTCAAGCTTGACTACAGTGGCATGTGCGGACTCGATGGCACTCGTTATTTTGATAGTTGGCTTCAGATTGCTCTTAAACCAGGGATCGAAGAACTCACCCTTTTTTGTCCAAAACAATAAGACAATACAACTTCCCATGCTAACTCTTATCTGATGGGATTCGTGACTCACTTTGGTACCTTAAACTTCGATGTTGTGCCCTCCATCCCACACCTGAACTTGGCCCCTTGAGAAGCCTAACAAGTCTGCATCTGTGGCTTGTGAGCATTACATGGGCTGAGTTAGAGTGCCTTCTTTCCAACTCTCGCTTTGGAGCATTTAGAGCTCATTCATTGTCCGGAGATAATTTGCCTGAAGATACCTTGTGCCCTGCAGCAGCTCGGCAGCCTTAGTGTTCTTGAATGCTCGAGCTTGAAAGTGATAGAGCAAAGCTCCAAATCTCTCTAGTTTCTTCCTTAGAGGATTTTGGGTAAACTTCTCGCTTGTGGAAACATTGCATATAAAGAAGCTAAACATTGAACGTGGCATCCGTGTTGCTCGTGCCAAGCTGCCATCCATTATGCCAAATCTTGAAACTCTTGTCATCGAATAAGGGCATGAGGTATATATTCTCTAAAAGATATACATTGATCATACACTTGGAACTAAAAAGCTTGATGATGATGATATACATTAATCATACATGGTGTATAATAAATCTGATACATGACATTTGTTGTGCAGGTGGTTGATGCACCAATGCTGCCTACCAAATTCCTATACCTTACACCTGACCATTTATTTGATATCAGGATCGACCGTTTTCCAGCCATATGACTATTTCTCTCTGGTTTCTTTCATTGATGCATCTCCTTCCTTGGAAACTTTGATATTAGATTTAAGTGTAGAAAGTATACAGTGACTATGAATCCTCCGAGCGTATACGAGGGTCGGGTCTATATATATACAGCCCAGGCCAGTGGTCTGTCTAACACCCCCCGTAGTCGCAGCGGGAGGGGAACGGACGTAGAGACTGGATCGAAAACTGGTGAACAAAGGCGTGGGCAGACCTTTGGTCATTATATCGGCAAACTGATGTACCGATGGTACATGGAGCACCCGAACCTGTCCTAATGCAACCTTGTCACAGATAAAATGAATATCGATCTCGATGTACTTGGTGCGTCGGTGATGGACCGGGTTGACGATCATGTAGACGGCACTGAAATTGTCGCAGTAGACGACGGTCGCGGTGGAGAGGGGTGCACGGAGCTCCTGGAGAAGCTGGCGAAGCCAACAACACTCGGCGACGGCGTAGGCGACGGCGCGGTACTCGGCTTCAGCGCTGGAGCGGGACACTATAGTCTGGCGTTTTGAGGACTAGGATACGAGAGTGTCACTGAGGTAGACGCAGTAGCCGGACGTAGAGCGTCGAGAGTCGGGGCAGCCTGCCCAGTCCGCGTCGGAGTACGCGGTGAGGGAGTTGATGGGGCTGGAGCTGAGATGCAGCCCGCTGGAGAGGGTGCCCTTCACGTAGCGTAGGATGCGCTTGAGCAGCGCGAGGTGAGGTTCGCGCGGAGCGTGCATGAAGAGGCACACTTGCTTAACAGCGTACGTGAGGTCGGGTCGGATGAGTGTAAGGTATTGGAGAGCCCCGGTAAGACTCCGATAGTGAGAGGGATCGGCAACGAGGGCACCATCGACGGCGGAGAGTTTGGCTCGAGTGTCGACTGGGGTGGCCGTGGGGTAAGAGTCGGCCATGCCCGCACGATGGAGGAGGTCGATGGCGTACTGACGTTGGGAAAGGAAGAGCCCATGGATGGAACGAGTTACGGAGATGCCAAGGAAATGGTGGAAAGGACCAAGATCGGTCATGACGAACTCAGAGTGGAGTCGGGCCATGATTTGATCGAGGAGAGATGTCGAAGATGCTGTGAGGACAATGTCATCAACATAGAGAAGTAGATAGGCAGTGGCGGAGACGATATGGAAAGTGAACAGGGAACTATCGGACGCAGAGGCCACGAAGCTGATGTGCCGAAGATAGGCAGCAAAGCGCTGGTACCAGGCACAGGGGGCTTGTTTGAGGCCATAGAGAGAGCGTTGAAGGAGACAGACATCGTCGGGCCGAGAAGGGTCGACGAAGCCTGGGGGCTGCTGGCAGTAGACTGTTTCCGTCAGGTGGCCATGAAGAAAGGCGTCCTTCACGTCTAGTTGATGGATCGGCCAGGAGCGAGAGGCAGCCAAGGTGAGGACGACTCGGATGGTGGAAGGTTTGACAACGGGACTGAAGGTCTCGTCGTAGTCGACACCGGGTCGTTGGGAGAAACCCCAGACTACCCAGCGAGCCTTGTGACGGGCAAGGGAGCCATCGGCGTGGAATTTGTATTTGAAAATCCATTTACCGGTCACAATGTTGGCGCCGGGAGGTCGGGGAACGAGGCGCCAGGTCTCGTTGTCCATTAGGGCCTTGTACTCATCGGCCATGGCCGCACGCCACTGAGGGTCGGCCAAGGCTGAGCGAGAAGCCACCGGGATGGGCGAGATAGAGCTGTGGACGGCGGCGAGACCGTAGCACGGAGTGGGTCGGGGAGACCCGGTCTGGGAGCGGGTGACCATGTGAGAGGTGGAGGGAACTGGAGCCGATGGGGGTGCGGGAGTAATGGGAAGAACTGGTCGGGTAGGAGCGTCATCGGCTCCGAGTCGACGACTGTAGACAAGAGGAAAAGGAGGAATTAGATTGGCCTGAGCCGATGAGATCGGGTGGGCCGAGTATTCCGATCGGTCCGATAGAGATGGATCAGCCGATCGGGTGGGGGGAGCCGATGGAAAGTGAGGAGCCGATGGAAGTGGGGTGTCCGATGGAGAGGGAACGGTATCGGCTGAAGGATAAATAGGATCGGTATCGGCCGATAAAGGTGGGTCCGGTGGTGGGGACATCGGACCGAGTGGTGGTGGGATATGTGACGGGTAAATCCTCAGCAGCGGCCGATGAGGGGGCCGATGGAGAGGGCAGTGGGGGAGACCTGGTCGGCACGGTGTTGGTGAGAAGGAAGTCGAGATCACTAGAGGAGGATCTCGGATGAAGGAGACCGAAGGGAAAACATGTCTCGTCAAAAATGACGTGACGAGAGACGAGAACCCGTCGGGTGGAAAGGTCGAGGCATCGGTATCCCTTGTGGGAGGTGGAATAGCCGAGGAGAATACAGGCGGTGGAGCGGGGAGCGAGTTTGTGGGAAGCTGTGGCGGTGAGATTTGGGTAGCAGAGGCACCCGAAAACGCGAAGGTGGGCGTAGTTGGGCTTTGCTTTGCCGTTAAGTGGCGGGTAGGTGGGCGTGAAGTAGCATGGTGCGACTGATGTTGTTGAGGGTACGAAAGAGGCGCTCGGCTTTGCCGTTCTGAGGAGAGGTGTAGGGGCAGGAGAGCCGGAGATGGATGCCCTGCGAGGTGAGGAGGTTTGTAACGGTATGGTTGACGAATTCCGTACCGTTATCGGCTTGTAAAGCCTTGATGGGGAGGTTGAACTGAGTGGATACGTACGTGACGAAGTGAGTGAGGTGAGAGGCTACCTCGGATTTGTGGATCAGCGGGAAGGTCCAGCAATAGTGTGTGTAATTGTCAAGTATAGCGAGACACTTTTAACTGGGGACGTCCATACATCACAATATATAAGTTCAAATGGACGCGAGATATAGGAAACAGAACTAGAAAAGAGCAGAACTAGCATGTCATGAGCCCAGGCGAACGATGGAAGAGGTGTGGCGTTGGCGATGTCATCGGCGGTGTTGGAGAAGCGGGGATTGTGGCCTCGCAGAAGGGCGAGGACGAGTTGAGAGTTGGTCACAGGGTGGCCGACGTCCCGGAGAGCAGCAGCCTTGACTTTGAGGCGCTGACAGTACGAGGAGACAGAGTAGTCGCCTTGTACCATAGAGTGGAACTCGTTGAGGAGGAAGATGGCGCGAGACTGCTTGTTGGCCAGGAAGATCCGCTCGATGGCCACCCAGAGGTCTCGGGCGGTGGGGTCGGTATCGTCCATGGTGAGGTCGAGGACAGAGTCATCGACCGAGTCGAGCAGCCAGCTGCGCACGCAGCACTCGGCGATGTCCCACTGAGGATCATCGGGACGAGGTGGAGCGGAGCCATCAATATGGGACCAGAGGCCGAATTTTCCACAGAGGGATTTGAAGAAGAAAACCCACTTGAAATAATTGACGTTAAGGCCAAGGGAGATAGGAACGTGAGATTTCACGTTCACTGCAGCGTAGGGAGGGGAGAAGATCGGCGAGGTGGTGCCCGAGGTGTGGTCTGAGGCACCGAGGGCCGGAACAGATTCGGCGACTGAGAGAGTGTCGGAGCTGAGGGCGGACTCGGTGGCCATGACGGGAGAACGGGAGCAAAGAGCCAATGGGAAAAAGAAGCCGATGGGAGAGGGAAGCCGATGAGAGGATGGATCGGCCGATCAAGGATGTGAGAAGCCGATGGGAAGTGGGCAGCAGAGTAGGTGAGGAGTGGCCAGCCGATGAGGAGTGGTTAGCCGATGGGGAGTAGACAGTGGAGTAGGTGAGGACAGAGTGGGTGGGTCACGGACGTGAAGAGAAGATTCACGCCCGTGGACTCGTGGAGGCCAAGGAGTGGGGCGGACGCGAAAAAGGCAGGGAGTGGCCGGACGCGAAGAGAATATGTTCGCGTCCGGGAGGCAGGGATTCGTGTCCGTGGACACGTTGGACTGGCTCAGACGTGAGGGAAGAAGGTTCGCGTCCGAGAGCCGTTGAACGTGTTGGAAAGGGCGAGAACCGAGGGAGGTTTCCAGCCGATGGAGGGCTGGACAAGTCCAGCCGATGGAGACGACGAGCGCAGAGGTGCGCTGGCGTCAGAGAGGGAGAGATGCACGAAACAAGAGGAAGAGCGGAGACGGGTGCGAGGAGGGACGAGTAGGCGGATCGAGACCGTCGCCTGGTCGCGCGGAGGTGGGGCGGAGAAAAGGTGACTGCGGGAGAGATGGGGAGAAGAAGAAATGGAGACGAGAGAGCGAGGAGAGTACCGGAAAGAGAGTCGGCGACGGAAAGAAGACGTCGACGACGAGGAGGAAACGGTCGGCTCGCCGGAGGGAGAAGCTAGCGCGCCGGGATATCTAGACTCGCTCTGATACCATGTAGAAAGTGTACAATGACTATAAATCCTCCGAGCGTATACGAGGGGTCGGATCTATATATATATATACAGTCCAGACCAATGATCTATCAGTAAGATTCTAGTGCTGTTCATTCGTTTCATCCTGCAAAACTATCTGATCACTCTGGGTCTAATTCAATCATATCATCCTTGTCATTGTCAGGTGACTCAGTTACGTATGGTGCATGAATCAATTTTTGCAGATTCACAACTAAGGCACATGCCTGAACACCGCCACGGCTACCTCAAGAGTGTGAAGATCAGTGGTTTCAGCTCTGCTAAGAGCTTGGTTGAACTAACATGTTATATCCTCAATAACGTGGTGTCACTTAAGTGACTTACATTGGACACTATTTATGGTCAAAGGTGTGATCAAGGTAGGTATAAATGGTGTATTCCCATGGCGGATGGTGTTCTCATGGAAGCTGCAAGAGACCTCGTGGCTATCACAACATACATTGAGAATAAAGTTCCATCTACAGTTTATTTAACTGTTCTGGAACCATGCAGACGGTGCCATGCTATAGAAAGATTTAATTTTAGATGAACCAAGATTTTGTTTCCTGAACTGTTTTGACTGTGGACCAGTGTACAGTAGTTTAATTTAATCATGGGTGGACGATGGACCATGCTTTGTTTCTGAATTATCAGACCTGCTTAATTAATGTTTAGTTTTTGTAGTATGACATGTATAAGTTGGCAATTTTGTTCCTGTCCGATGTTGAAAATTTTCAGTTGCAAGATGTGTCGTGATTTGCTTCTCAAGCTATATTGTGTACTGGCGGCAAAAGTGGATGTTGATTTTCAATTGGCCCTGGAAGCAGCCAAAGCTGAACTGGTTAAACTTGTTGGAAAAGGGAAATAGTGCTAGCAGTTGGCGATCAAGAACAGTTCTTGCCCCCACCTACCTGTACATACTCGTATGCTTGCAAGTGACTGCAGCCACCCAATCAGTCAGATAATCATCTAAACGAGGTCTGTGCACACTGCCCTGTAGTCCCCAGACGTCCATAATCGTATGATTGCCATTGCTTCTTCATCTTGTACAGGCATTTAAAGAAGATGTTACTATATAATTTGTAGTGCATCCTCCTGCAGAGGAAACTACCAAAGTATCTATCCAAGCAATTGCTTTGTCGTCAAATTTAGCTTGTCGTACTATAAAGATAGGTCAAGAGAATGATGCCGCTCGCATCGGCTGGAGTGTCTCGTAAGCAACAGCCAGAATCAGAACCCATTCTCGTACAGAAAACAATGGTCCATGTCTAATTTTCACTCACCCTTTGTCCCATATACTCCAACCCTCCTGCCTCTTGGCAGCAGCCATTGCCGCTTCGAGTGCTGTTGGCCTGTTGCGTGCTGCTACGCTACATGCCATCGCGTAACCACGAGACGCCGACCATGGGCGCTCCCGTCCCCCATCCCCTCACGAATTCCTTCTGTTTCCGTCTCGGCAGGCTCACCCCCGGCCCCCGCCATTCTTCGCGGCTTCACGTGGAGCGAGCCGCTCTCGCGCTGGCGCTGGCGCTCTGGGAGGCTGGGTACATGCACGCACGCACGCAGTGCAGCGCGCGCGTTGTGTTGTAGTGTTGTACTAGCAGTGGCTGCTTCACCGCTTCGCTGGATCTGACGAGTCGTACGTGGAGTTTGATGGCGTGTTTTCTATCAGTGTAGCTGGTGTATGTATGTAGAGTACGTCTGTAGCCCGGGACCGGGGGACATGTGTGCCTGCCTGTCTATGTGCGGCGAACCATGGGTTGCCTGAACTAAACGAACGATGTGATGAGGTTTGCATAAAAACAAAAACTCTTCATGATTGTGAAATGGCCGTACGTGGATAGCACCCGACCTAATTACCAGGCTGACACGGCAGTGTGTTTTTAGCGCTAAGCCATGTGTTAGCAGGTGAAAACGAGGTGGGGTTTGTCTCGGAAAGATACTCCAGATCTATTTACTAAAGTACAGCGACGTGTAGGGAGGCAACAAGGCATATTCGCCGGCTCCAACCTGGCAACCGGAAAGCATATTCAGCTTCCTGTCCAGTTGCTAATCCTACTACATGCAGGGATGCTCCTCGTACTGTGTACGTCGTTCCTCAGTGGTTTGTACAAGGGTTTTTTAACAGTTTTATGTTGTTTATTAACCCCTTATAATTCTGTAAGTCTTGTGAAGAATCAATATACACTAGTATATATCGTGTCTCTTAGAAAAAATATATTGCCAATTTGTCACTTTACGATAAGCTGTATATTAGTACTTAGAGGTTTATTGGTCTATTTCATCTACAATTTATTAATTCTTAGTGTTGTAGCTTTATACATAATATTCATTTCTAGAATATGAAAGCAGAAGGGATGTGTTTTTTTTTATAGAACTTGTTCATTTGGGTTCAAAATTTAGATTTGATACATGTGCTCGTTTTTATGGCTAATTAATCTTCTAATGATGACGTATTCGTTAATAGCGAGTCACTGTGATGACTTGTCAAACTTAAAATAGCTCGTAAAGATACGATGTGCGTAAAATAAGTGCTCATGATTATCGTGGTTGCCCCATCTTCGATATATGTATGCGATATATTTATCAACAGTGAGGTGTCCATGATTATTTCATTAATTAAGTCCAGTTTTTAAAGATGATTATATAAAATATGTGTTCATAAGTCTATGTATATTATAAGCGTATGTTTGTACTGTATTTTATTAAAAAAAAAAGGAAGCTGAAGGTTCAGCCAGAAGAAGCGGGGAGCGGAGAAGCGAGAATAACCTAGAAAAAGTGAAAAACAAAACTCGCAAACAAAGACCGAAACGATCCAAAATAAAACGGAAAAAATCATTCATTAAACCCCAGAAGCCTCTTCCCCTCTCCTCGCCGCTATCGTTGCTTCCTCGCGGGGAGTTCGATTTCGAAACCCCCTTCCCCCTTCGAGGAGAAGGCGATTAGGCGAAGGCTCCCGCGCTGAGGAGATGAGCGCCGCCGCCGCCGCCGCCGTGGTGAACTACCCGCTCGTCGCGGCGCTCGTGTCGTTGGCGCTCGCGCAGTCCTCCAAGTTCTTCACCACCTGGTTAGTGTTGAGTTGGCCCTGGCTCCATCCCAATCCTCTTCTGTCTCTGCGCTCCCGCTCGGCGGCCGCTACCTCTCAACGCGCGGCGTTCGTGGGTGACGGTTTGGATCTGTGGCGGTGGCTGTTCGGTTCCTGCTCATGTGGTTTGGTGCTAGCATTGCGTAATCGGTGGGAATCGTGGGGGAGGTTTCGTTTTGGCCTCGCGGTTGCGGTTCGTGGTTGTGCGTTGGCGGAAGCAAGGAGGCGAGTTGGAGAATTGAGATTCGAGACCTACGAGGAGCTGAGGCGTACTAGATTTGTTTTTTTAGCTCGCTGGCATGGTTTGGATTGTAACTAGTCCGTAGATCCTCGCGGAGGATAGAGAGATCCTTTTACTATTTCTGTGTTTTGCTTGGTTTTGATAGTGTGATCTTCAGCACGTGCGTCTCTAAGGAGGTAAACAGCTTTTATCAGGATACTTTTGTCTATGAGAGACAACAGAAATTCGAAATTCAGTATGATGTGAGAGTTGGACGGCTGTTGTAGTGCGCTTGCACGATGCAAAATTTCTTGTATTACTTTTTTGGTACATTTTGTCATGAACTACTAATTGAGAGCATTGCTTGAGCGTCATTAATAACGGGGTGTTTTGCTACTAGTCTACTTAGCCCGAGAACATTTTAGTGCATTGTGGACTTTTTACAGGGTAATTTGATATATTTTTATGACTCATGTCGGTTCTACTTTCAGGCAGGAGTTATTCAGATTGCTTGTAAATAATGACTTTAGCAAATTTATTAATTAAAGTAAGTTTGACCTTCCTTGATATTACTGGAAGATTTAATAAGAGACTACTACATCCATCCCCAAATAACTGTAGTTCTAGAGGCCAGAGGGTAAATTAAGGAGGAAAGAAAATGACCTAGGTGTCCCCTATTAAATAAGGGATGGTTGGGAGTGGGATGATAGTTGGGGGTTGATGGAGAAAATTTTTAATGGGAGGTGATTGATAGGAAGTAATACTATAGGATTACACTTATTTTGGGACAAAATTTAAATCAAGAAATGTACTTATTTAGGGACGGAGGTAATAGTTGGTATCTGTTAGGGGTGTATCGAACATGAAAACACCCTATTGCTGTATTTAAGTATCAACTGTCTCACATTTTTGTGCTGCACAATACAACATGCTGTGCTGCGCAGGTTATTTTTGAAACCACTTGGTGTTCACACAAAGATGCAAACACAAATACACACTGAATTGGCATCAGGACAGGATCTCTACCTTTCAAATTTCGTGAAGTAGGGAGTATAGAAAATGCATAGAGTAAGGAATAAAATAGTAACAGTATATACAAAGACTACTTATGGCCTTCGTGAAAGCTTGCTAGTTAGAAATTTAGAGAATACTCCGTTTATATTATGTCAGGTTGATCACTCCTGCTGCCTTGCTCTGATCCAATATGTAAGATGTGTTTTGGCTTATCTCTAATTGTATAACTGTCTTCAGTCTGAATTTGAAAAGGGGGCGATAAAATTTTTGAACACCAGTAATCTATATATGAATAATAATTCTCAAAAATCAATATATTTTCTGCAATTTAACTTGTCAGAAAAGCATAGGCAATACCAATAATATTGTTTATCAGTGCCCTGTTGTGTTTTTGCGTTATTGTTTTATTAAAACAAATCTTAAATAATTACTCTATCATTGATTAACTGATTTGATATATGTTTAAAGAGAAGCGTTGGGATGCCAGGCAGCTTATAGCTTCTGGGGGGATGCCATCATCCCACTCAGTCACAGTGACAGCACTTGCAGTGGCCATAGGAATCCAAAAAGGCTATTGTAACACCACCTTTGCAACTTCAGTAATTATTGCATGTGTGGTGAGTAGTTGCTCTTGATTCTTTATTTGTATCTTCTGGTCTTAGGTGCTTCTGTTGCATGAATATGATACTATAGAGGATAATATGAGACAATTTTGCATTCATTTCTTTGATTCCTTGGTTTAACTCTTCCACATTTATGAAGTACTTTGTACATTGTTGTTTATATGTGCATTAATGTTTTTCCCATTAGATCATTCTGTCATCTCATGTTCCCATTTGATATGGTCTAAGCTTACATGTAAATGAAATAATTTAGTGGCATGAATGGAATTTCAAATGAAAAAAAAATGATATATACCACTTTACTCTATTTGTGTTTGCTCTACTGTTTCAACTGCATTTTCATGACAATATCCATTGCCTCTGCCTTATTGAACAGTACATCTAATTGGGTAATTCAAATATCTTGTATGATGTAAAATGTTTATGTCTACATTCTTTGATTTTCTTTTTCTTGTAACTTATGTTTGTAGGTGATGCATGATGCGTTTGGAGTTCGCTTACATGCTGGAAAACAGGCAGAGGTTTGTTGTTCTCATTCTGAAAGGTTTCAGCCTTCTGTTTAAATAGGATATACTAGAATAGGAGGGTTTTGCATAGCAGCTTCTGATTATATTCATGGACTAATAAAAAGAATTTGACTATCTATATCTGGCATATAGATTTTTGACATGTAATGGTGTTTGTTGGGCTAATAAGTCAGCCGATCTTCTTGTCCTTCAACTTTTGTTTGTTGGGGGCTAATTTGATAAGCCAGTGCTAATATTCTTATTGAATCAATATTTTTGGCCTGAATTCATGGACCTTCTCAATTCGTGTTTAAATTCTGTTTGGCCTGAACTCTTTCGCTTTTATCTAGACAAGAAATTTTAGATAATGGCCTTTCATATCGAAGTGTGAAGTGACATTTTCTTGTCAGAAAATGTTGTTCTTTTGGTCATTCCATCATCAGTTAATGTTGAATTGTAGATTTGGATAGTCCAGTAAAGACGTGCTACCTGATATGCTCTGTTTTGCTTTCCACAACATTAAAGCCAGAGCATACTAACATTGTTGATGCAAACCTTTCAGGTATTGAATCAAATTGTGTATGAGCTACCAGAAGAGCATCCACTATCAGAGACAAAGCCACCATTGCGTGAAATTCTTGGACACAGTTCCTCAGGTTAGCTTAGTTTGCATCTGTTGATGTTTAGCTATTGTGTGGCCTTGTAAGCATAAATGCTGATATTCAAAGCAGAAAAAGCCGTTAGAGAGATTATCTTCTCCAAGACATATAGGAAGATATTGGATACGCCTTGTAGCACCCTAATATATGTGTCAAAAGTTCATGGGCATGATACAAACAAACAATCATTAACATGCACTTAAAACTCCTCTTAAAAAAAATAAACATACAGTTAATGCATAAGACATTTTACGAATACATTATCTACTTTACTCCTATGCTTTTTTTGAGAATATGCAAGAGAATTGTGCATCGTTTCGTTGAAAGAAGAAAAGAATGCCCCTGTGGTTGGATGGGCCCTAGCGTTTTTACATCCTTTCTACTACCGTGCTCACATCTGCTGATTGGGCATTTCTTTTGACTGTCAGTTTTATCAGAATCATCACCATATATATGTCATATGCTCGTGATCTAAATGTAATTTTCTTCCCTCTTTTTTTATGTCAGGTTGTGGCCGGTTGCATCCTTGGAATCCTCATAGCTGTTGTTATGCGCTTAGCTCTATGGAGTTCTTAGACATGCATTATTGATAGGTATTTTCTGCACTTGATCACCTCATTTCGCATCTCTCTTGTGTTGTGAAACATGAAAACTCAAATCTCTTGTATTTGATTTGTACAAATGTTAAGTTTTATGACTATATAGTAAAAGTTCCTAACCGGTCTAGATCTGCGTTGTAGGAGGTAGATTGTAGCTCAGCTGGTGCTGTAAATCGTAGAAATTTACTGTGAATTGGAAGCTCATGTGTTCAAACCTTTACTGTACAACTGGCAGTGATCATGTCATCAGCTTTGCTTTCTGGCACGCAATGATGTTTTAAGTTTTACTGCGTCACTGTTCTTAGTTTCCTATTTAACGGTGTTGTGCTTACTAGGATCGAATCCATACAAATGTTTCAAATTTGTTCCTGGGCAGTAGTGTACTCTCCTACATGCGTATGCTGTTCTACTGTCATTCATAGTTCCGACTAATCTGTTTTCCTCTTAAATGCATGAACCTGATCTCGATCAAATAAAAATATTACCTTGATAAGTACGGATTTGCTTACTATCATTAACAAAATACTCCGAGAAGTTACATTGGGAGAATTTAACCTTCTTGTATCTGTATATATTCTATCAAGTTTGAAGCCTCGTCCTTATTATACGTAGCTACAACTAGACAACGAAGACATTATTCTGGAACAGGTAGGTATATATGCATGCCATCGTTCTTTTGCTCAGAGCTTGCATGACGACGATGTTCCGGGGTGGTGCACCACGACGAGGTTGTACGCGTCGAGCGTGAGGAAGTCGTCCAGCACCGGCGCGGTGCACTGCCGGCTGAAGATCCTGCCGGCCTCCGCGTACCAGCCGCGCCGGAACCTCTCGGCGCCGACCTCCGCCTCCACCCTCGCCATCTCCTCCTCCACGACGCGCGCCAGCAGCTCGGGCGTCGCGCGGACCTCCACGCCGCCGGCGTCCAGCGCCGCGCCGTGGCGGAGCCACTGCCAGTTCTGCACGCGGCTGATCTCCGCCGTGGCGGCGTCCTCCATCAGGTTGTACAGCGGCACGGAGCCGGAGCCGGACAGCCACGCCGCGAGGTACTGCACGCCGACGCGGGTGTTGTGGCGCAGGCCCTCCACCGTGCGCGCCCCTCGCGGCGGCTGGAGCAGGTCATCCTCCGTGATGAAAGCGTCGCCCGCGGCAGCGGCGGCGTCGATCTGGTTCGCTCTCCCGCCGAGGTGCCCCTCAAACACCTCCCGGATCGCCGGGATGAGCCCCGGGTGTGCCGCCCACGTGCCGTCGTGCCCTGCCCGCACCTCCCTCAGCTTGTCCTTGCGCACCAGCTCAAGCGCCGCCTCGTTCGCCGCCGCGTCGTCCTTGATCGGAATTTGCGCCGCCTGCATGCATCATCACCACCACCACCACATCATCAGCAAGGGGAAACGCGCCAATCGTCGCCGGCGCGGCGAGGGAATCGCGCTCTCTCACCATGCCGCCCATGGCGTGGACGCCGCGGCGGTGGCAGGTGCGGATGAGGAGGAGGGAGTAGGAGTGCATGAAGTGCTGGGCCATGCCGACGAGGGCGCGGTCGGGGAGGAGGCGGTCGGGGCGGGCGCGGAACGTCTTGACGTAGCTGAAGATGTAGTCCCAGCGCCCGCAGTTGAGCCCCGCCGAGTGTTCCCGCAGCTCGTGCAGGATCTCCTCCATCTGGAATACCGCCGGCAGCGTCTCCACTAGCACGGTCGCCCTGATGCTCCCCTTCCCTATCCCCGCCTCCTTCTCCGCCCTCTCGAACACCCCCTTCCATATCCTCGCCTCCCTGCACGCACGCACGTATGGTTCGATCACCACGAGCTGTGCC
This sequence comes from Oryza coarctata, assembly GCA_030770085.1. NCBI lineage: Eukaryota > Viridiplantae > Streptophyta > Magnoliopsida > Poales > Poaceae > Oryza > Oryza coarctata. The sequence goes on from CM061468.1 coordinate 12,741,966, forward strand.
AGTGTCGCCATGGACGTATGTACTACATACCTCGAGTGCTCCATCTTGGGGAGGTAGAAGAAGGGGCCGAAGCCGGCGCCCTGGCCGGCGCGGAAGGCGGCGTGGTTGTGGAAGAAGTAGAGGCCGAAGTCGACGAGGCAGCCGATGGCCAGCTCGCCGTCGATGAGGACGTGCGCCTCGGGGAGGTGCCAGCCGCGGGGGCGGACGAAGAGCGTCGCGGGCCGGTCGTTGAGCCTGTACTCCCGACCGCGCGCCGCGTCGCGGAAGGTGATCGTGCCGGCCACCGCGTCGCGCAGGTTCACCTGTCCGCGCATAAGGTTCTCCCACGTCGGCGACAGCGCGTCCTCGAAGTCAGCCTTGCACCCACACACGTCACGCCACGTCACGATCTCGTACGTACGGCGCCGGAGTAGTAGTGTTGCTTACCATGAAGACCTTGGCGCCGGAGTTGAGGGCGTTGATGACCATCTTGCGCGGCTCGGCGGGGCCGGTGATCTCCACGGTGCGGTCGGCGATGGCCGGCGGCACGGGCGCGCACGCCCAGCCGTCTCCCTCGCGGACGGGCCTCGTCGCTGGGTCGAACCGGGGCAGCTCGCCGGCGTCGTACCGCCGCTGGGCCTCCCGCCGGCGCTCCATGGCGTACCGGACGGCGTCCCGGAACTCGCGCTGCAGGCCGGCCACGAAGGCCAGCGCGTCGCGGGTGAGGATGGCCGCGAACTCGGGGTCGTACCGGCCGCGGATGTCCACGCCCTCCGGCGTGTCGTAGGACGGCAGCGCTGCGGCGGCGGTGGCCATGGATGCGTCGAGTGTTCGTGTGAGCACTGAGCCAAGTGTGAGTAGGAATGGGAGTGTGCCGTGCAGCTTGCTCGGAGTGAGTGTTCTTCCTTAGGTGACCATGGAGGAGATATATACGCGAGAGGTAGTACAAAATTTGAATACTCTTTGATGATGTAACAAAGGATGTAACAAAGGATGAAATTTTGTCATTTTCTCTCCAAAGAGATCAAGATCGCACTAGTTTGTAACACCCAAGTGAACTGTATGCAAATATCATAATTTTGCTAAACACGATGCTAAATTTTGCACAGCCACTATAATTTTTCAGAGTCGTGCAACTGGTGCATGTGTCTTTCTTATTCTTAGCGAATGTCAAGGTTTCTGGCTAATTTTCGGAAGAGCATACAGTTCGTTTTGTAAGAGGAGCGAATGGAGAGGTGCTTCAGGTATAATACAGTGTCTAGAGCCCTTTCAGAAAATCTTAGGACTGAAGCCTCACCAAAGTAAGGCCCAAAGCTTGATTAATGGGGTAAACTATTTTGATACCTTGAGAGAATGTCATCTTATTTATTTATAAGCCATCTAAATAATTATAAAAAATTCTCAAAAATTTTACTACACTTATACAACATTCATATATCACTATAAAATCTGTCTTTTTTTTCTTAATATATAGGTCAAATTTGAACCTAATTTTTTGAAATATTAGAAGTCACTATACTCTATATTATTGATTTTTTAATAATTTTTCATAACTATTTTTATTTGATTTGGGAGAAAGAGATAAATGAGTGAACATCTAGAGGGGTTAAGATCCATTTTCATTAATGGGCTTAACTAGCCAATGGGGCAATAGGCCCAAAGCAGCTAGCTAATATAAATTAATCATGCGTGCAAAGTGCTCATGAGTTTTGTAGGGCAGTTTCTGGGGTATTAACACATAGGCGTGTGATGTTAATTTGCGGCGTGGTTGCCTAACAATGACAAGCAAGCTTGCCTGTGTCTGTGTACATGCGTAGTAGACTAGCAGCGCACTTGCTTTTATCCACGGTGGCCGCGCGCGAACGACGAGCCGCGCCGCGAGAAGGTGGGGCTAGGAACTTAGGATCGCGCGGGGGGTGGAGAGGTGGTCGATCTCTCGTTGGATGAGACGAATGACGAATTGGCGATGCGGCAGCGTGCGTGGACACGGAGGAGACGTGGTGGTTACGGTAAGGCAGGCAAGGCGTCAGGCAGAGGGCGCATCGATCAGCTCGATCGCGTGCGTGCATGGGCACCTACGTACGTGTGGGCAGGAGGAGGAGGAGGCAGGCGTAGCTTGTATCGTTGGCGCACCGAGAGAGGCGAGTGGTTCCAACAGCAGCCTTTGGCCGCTTCTGCTGTTTCTCCCCTTATCCGCATCAAGTACTGCCCATTCAGGAGAGCCGTGCCGTCACGCCCCCAACCATTCGCCGCCGCCGGTACTTGTTATATCTCTTCGGGCTGGGAAAACGGGGAAAAAAGACGAGGCCATTCAAACAAAAGATAACGGCGGTGTATGATGATGTATCGTTGCGCATGGGTACACTGCGCGCTCTCGCGCGATTGCACGGGCGGGCCGGCCAAATCTGCAGAGCCGACGGGCCCTAATGGCCCTTCGCGGGGCATGCAGGGCATGTGTATTCGTGCAGCTAAAATTCCTTCGCACATCAAACATTCCAATTAAAAAAAATAAAGATTATTACGATAAAAAAATAAAGATTATTAATATATTTCAATTGACACGCTTATATTTATCACAATATTACAATTTTTACCGTGTCCTTTCTTCACCATCTTCTCCTGTCTTATTGGTCCATCAAACCCTTTGGTGCATTTCCTACCTTACTGAGACCACCTATCGTGTGACGTAGTGTCAAGAGAAAAAAAAAAGAGGAATGGAGGCTAGATGTATAAGGTGATGAGTCTGATGATACAACTATGATCGAAACATAAAAAGCATATAAAAAACATAATTAGTAGGATTTAAAAACTACTTTTTTAATAAAAAAACTTTTGATAAAGTTATGATGCAATGTTGTATATCGTTGGTCTGATTAATTCTCTACCACCGTTTTAGTCACAGCACGGTTGGCACTCTAACGGTCTTGATATCGTTGGTTCATTTGTCGCCTTATCGTTATCAGTTTTGTGAATAAAGAACAAAACTTGATAAAACTATTAAAAATAAATTAATTGTATTTTATAAAGTATATACAAAATACTACTCTATCTTAAAACTAAACCCTAATTTTTCTTTTTTCCAAATGAATAAACCCCATATCTATTTATACTAAAAACTCCTTCACCAAATAAAAGTAGAACTTCTACTCTAACTTAAAAGCTAAACACTTAAATTTCAAGACTAACTAGGAGGAGTGGTGTAGAGCTCCTATTTCTAATAGGAATCAACATCTCATATTCCAAATCTTTTATAATTTTATAATTTATTTTTTTCTCTTTTTTTCAGTCACACTCTAAATTTATTTGTGATTTCTCTTATACTTGTATGTATAACTTGTGAAGCCCATTATGAAATCGTCCTATATCGTGTTCATCCATCATGTAACATCTTGTCTAGTATTTTTAATCGTTTTGCATCTTAGCTCTTTCTGATTATTTCTGGTCTCTTCATTGACATATGTTGATCTCGAGACCTTCTAACTTTAATATAACTTTGTCATATGACATCTTGACCATGTCAGACCTCTGCTCCTCTCTAAGCGTAGTCCCGGTCATCAACATTGAGTAAGGTTAACCTCAAATCAACTACGCACAATAGATAAATCAACCATTTTTATGTACAAATATCACGAATTGACCTCGTTAGTCACATACTCTCACATAACACCATAAAAAAATTTAAAACCAATTTTTATTAATTAAATCATTTCTAAAGCCAATTATTTATCATAAAATATTAATTATAATAATGATTCAATAATACAAGGCAGTAGGAAATTACTCACTGCCAAACCTCGTGAGGAAGGTCCGACCAGGCCGAGCAAAGATCCAATCGGGGAGAGATGGCGGCTCGGTCACGTGAAGGAATAGGAGATCTGCTTAGCTCCAGTGCAGGTCCTTAAACTTTGAGGTTCGAGGGCGTGCCAGTCAATTTGATCCTATAATTGACAATGAGGTAAGACAAATGGGTCAGTCGAACGATAGGCCGATACGAGCTCTCGCTATCAGTTGGCCGCCGATAGGATCGAGTTGGTCATCGGTCATATCCGAATGGCTCATGCTATCGGCTGGTTGCTAATAGGGATTGGGACGCTCTTTCATCGGCTGGGATCGGATAAGGATTGTCAGCCATGACTCCCTAGTGTGGTCTTGTTCACTCAAGTGCTACCTATCCACCTCCTAGCGGCTTGGGTGGGGTCCCTTGTTCTCACTTTACTAACAATAGTCCTCAGGCCTAGCGCTAGGCAATGGGTCTGTGACTAGGGTGGGGCCCACGTTGATGGCACCTTGGAGGTGATAAGAACATATAAGTTCGTCTTAACTAGGTTGTTCGGGCCTCTACTTTGTCCCTTTGTGGCTAGGTAGTGGGGATACGTCCCTTGTTTTGTGGCCACATAGGCAACGTGGGGAGATAGAATGATAGGCGTTGCTCTGCCTACCCCCACTCATCCATGCGCACACCTCACACACTAGGGAATAATGGTGCTTGCGGAAGAGGAGGAGACACTGCCTGAATTCTTACGCCTAGAGCAAACCCCCATGGGCTTTTCCCATAAATACAGAACCACTGTGCAACAATGTTTACTTTTCGTTTCGCTGTTTCCCTTTGGCTACATCTTCTCTTGCTTTCTTCATCCTCTCTCGTGCACACTCGCTGCCACCAACGCAACTCCAATCTTCACTCCACACTCACCATTGCCGCTCCTCATGGGTAGATTTAGCCGGCGTAGCATGGCTCAGGGGAGTTTGGTGCTACTGCCATCCCACCTCAGGAATGAGGCCTGGGTGATGAAGGTGAGGGTGGTGATGGTCTCAGTCGGGCAATGGGGGGCGTCGATGATGAGGTTGGCTACTTTCCTACTCTAGTCGGAGGAGCCCATGAAAGTCGTGGTCTTCTTATCCTTTATTGCGATGGGCTTAGTGCTATCATTCTCATCCTTCTTTATTTAGGTACTAAAGGTCTTCAAGATCCACCTGGTTCACTTTACCCCTAACTCTATAGTGATGCTGGCCATCTTTGCCCACCTGTGCGAGATGTTCGTCAACGTCATACCGTTGGTCGACCACTTCTTGCGGTTCTTTATATTGGGGGTGGTTGAGACAAAGAACCCTAGCATCAATGAACTTGAGGTTTCAAGGTGCCATAGTTTCTAGCCACAGAGGGGCACTGGAGACCTCTACAACCCCAATCGCTACTCAACAAGTGGGAGAAATGGCGCTAGGACTAGGTCTATGTTGGCTTCATGCTGAACAATCGTCTTCTTTTGACGTCAGCTGCGCAGCCACAAAAGGACATTTGAGAGGGAGCCCTAAAACCTGACATATGGATGGACCCTGTGCTGGCACGCAACACTAGCCTATACGCGGTAGGGCTGGATATCCCTATTGTGGGAGCGAGCTAGGGGACATGGATGTACACTGGCCCGATGGAATACATCAGGACCCTGGGTGATGTCGAGGCTGACACAATTAAGGCGTGAGTAAAGTCGACGATCCCCCTCAACATTGACAAGAACATAGATCTTTCCCAGGATGAATTGTCACTCTGCCACAATGCGGAGCATGGGGGCAATCCAAGCCTGGCTCCCAGTGTTTGACACATAGGGCATCGAGGACGGGAGAGCACCCTAGGGCCCTAGGAGAATCTACATTCTGAATGACGATGGCATGGTGCTAACTAGGTCGAGTGCCGCCATCGAGGATACTGCGCTGCAAGGCATGGTGTTTTAGGGCGTGATGCCACAAGATATAGGCACTCAATGGGGCAGTGTGGTGCCACCCAACATGAGGGTCAATGACGTCGGTCGTGAAGCCGACGAAGTCTCAAGCTCTGACGCTAGGAAGGATAAGGGGAAATGACCAGCCTCCCTAAACCCATCGTCGATCTTGCCTTGCCTTCACCCTTGCCCCCACCATCCCTAGTAGGTGTGGGCATGGATGCCAGAGGCAGTTATGTGAAAAACCCCAACAAGCCTTCAAGGGCATGACCGGGCATAGGGGTACTCACCCATCAAGCTCGGACGATAGACAAACAACCCACTAAAAAAGAAAGCCATGCCCGCGCCACGAGGACCCAAAAACCAGGCTTTCAGTGGCACTTCAAAGGGCCATCCGCCATATACGTGTTGTTTCTTCCTGATCGCTCTTCTTCTATCTTTTGTTTTCTCTTTTTTACAACATTTTCTTTATGCCTTTTCAGTTCGGTCTGGTAGGCTGAGGTGTCTTAGATGATGCCAGAAGCAACGACTGCCTGCCTTGATCCTGACACCTCTATATTGGAGACCAAGACCGCCAAGTTGAAATCCCAGTGCAGTGCGCCGAGGCATGAGTAGGCTAGGCAGGAACTAGCTGGGCAAGAGTGAGAGGCTGGGGCCATGGAGAATGAGGACATTGGTGCAGTAGTGGAAGAAGGCACCACTACTAAAATGGTCAATGATGTGGTAGCCAGGGTGGCAACAGCTGCGACATCTATTAAGCTTGGGAGCATGGAGTTCGGTTTGTGCTAGGCACTTCCTCGCATTGAGTGACCCCAAGGGCCTTACCTCCCGTGTTCGAGACGGTGGAGGCAGGTTTAGCCTAGCTAAAGGATGCGATCGCAGAGGACCGGTTCAAACTCTAGCGTTGGCTATAGGCTCTCGTGGCAGAGCGCACACTGTTGGAGGACGCTCTTATGTTTTTTAAGGCCCAAGTAGATAGAGCACAGGTGGCCAATGAACTAGCCCTCTAGAGGATCAAGGAGAAGGCCCTTGAAAAGATGTGTCATGAGGACCGCCCAAGTGGCTCGTAGCTTTGGGAAGCCACAACCCCATCCACCACCCACTACAATGAGGGGATATCGCGCAATGAGCTCCTGAAAAGCTCCTTTACGCCCACGCAAGGCGCGATGGACAAGGTCGGGCTTGGCTTTGTCGTTGTCGGGACATAACACCTCAAGTCCCTAGGGCACTTTGCACTTAAGTTCTCATAGCTCGCAGATTGGCTTGCAGAGCTGCACAGGGTCGTACAAGGCATGGCGGCCCGCGAGTCCCCAAGGCACTTTGCACTTGAGTTCTTAGAGCACAGGGTGTGGTAGAGTATATCCTTGGTGCCCATCGTGCCCTAGACCCAGCTCTCAGTCTAGACCCACCACGCCAAGGGCTGCCTATAGAGGACATAGGGGAAGCCTGAGCTGTTGTCCACAACATCGTTGCGGAGATCGTTGGGTACTTTAAGCATGAACCCGAAGCTTTTGATGAGGGTGATGCCTTGAAGAGGATGACACAGTCGATGATGCCTGCATCAGTGAGGGCTTCGATGACAATGCACACCTTGGTGTTGGGGGCGAAGATTGACATGACAACTTGCAGATGCTGCACCGCCTCCTACTTTATTTTTCCTTTTTTGTCTACTTTTTGCTTGTAATCATTTGCTTGTTTAATCGTATGATCTTGTCACTTGTGAGCGCATGCTTCTGATATCTTCACCTGAGTGATGCGCCCCCATGGTCCTCTTCTAGTTCATTCTAGGTCAATGTAGTCATACCATTGCGCAAGGGCCTTAGAGCAAGGGTTGTCCTAGGCTCTGAGATCGTAAGGCGAGCCCCTAAGCCGGCACGCACATGGGATCGGGACTCTAGATCCTTCGCACAATCCTAGTTTCCTTCCCCTTTTACTCTTAGGATGTAACCTGCGTAGAAATCGAGGGCTTTAGTGGTGATCATTACGCACCTGGTGCAACAAAGATACAAAGTTTTCCGTTCACAAATAGATATGAGAAGCATAGTACAAGTGACCTAGGCCACAATTTCATCCATCGTGCTCTAGGAACGTGAGCTAGTGGCAAGCATGGAAGATTGGGTAACTTGTGATTCTCGAGCCCTAGTGGTGCTCACGACAGGACTAGCCAAGCCGGGCACCACAGCTCGTTGTCGAGGCCTAAGCTGCTTCGAGCACTTTTGCTGAGTTGGTAGGGCTACCTTGAGGACCACGGAGCTTGACAGTGCTCAGGGCACAACCTACTGGTTCGGGCATCGACGTAGGGCATGCGAGGGTCAAGTTGCCATGACCTCCTAGACCACACATTAGCCCATGCCCGTTTGTGACAAGAAGAAAGTGTGCTATCGTTTTTCTCAAGACAATTATCTTTTTTGCTAACAAGTAATCATAGAGAAAGAGTGAAAGAAAAACATAAAAAAATTGCATATATCAAGAAGTATATACATGGTGAGAGCCCCTGGCCAACCTAGAGATGAGAAGACCTGTCTGAGTTGGTCCAAGTACAGCCACATACTTATATGGTTACAATTAGAATTTGTGCAAGTGCTCAAAATTCCAAGGATTACAAAGCGGGGTCCCGTCCCCCATAGACAACCGAGCATAGCTTGGTCAGAGTAGGCTGATCACTAGAAAGGGGCCTTCCTACATAGGGAAAAGTTTATTCATTTCAGCTAGCATGAGAACACGGTGAAGCACAAGATCCCCAACCTCGAGTGACCGGGACCGAACACAATGATGATGATAGGGCCTCAAGCCTTGCTTGTATCTGGTAGCTTGGAGCAACACACGGTGATGCCATTCATCCAAGCAGTCAACATCGTCTCGCCTCATCTGCTCTTAGTTGTCTTATGCATACATATTGACCTATGAAGAGCCAAGGGTTAACATAGAAGGAATGATAGCCTCAGCATCGTAGACAAGAAAGAAAGGCGTCTCTCTGGTCGCTCAACTTGGCATGTTCCTATTAGCCCATAACACTACCAAGAATTCTTCAATCCAGCCCTTGCCGTGCTTCTTAAGCTCATTGTACATTCGTGTCTTCAAGCCCTTTAGGATTTATGTGTTATCCCTCTCCGCTTGGCCATTGCTGTTTGAGTGAGCGACTAAAGTGAAGCACAACTTGATCATGAGGTCTTGATAGTAATCATCGAATAAAGCGCTGGTGAATTGCACCCCGTTATCTATGATTATCCTGCTCGGGACATCGAAGCAGCAAGTGATGCCACATATGAACTTAAGGATTGAATGTTGATCAACCTTGATTGCTGGAAACACCTCAAGCTACTTGGTGAATTTGTCGATGGTGGCATACAAGTATTCATACCCCTCAATAGCTCGAAGAAATGACCCGATGATGTCTAGCTTCTATACCGTGAATGGCCATGATAGGAGAATTGTCTATAGGGTCTGAGAAGGTTGATGGATTTGCTTGGTATAAAACTGGCATGCCCTGTAGCAACATACTAGCTTGGTGGCCTCCTAGAGAGCTATTGGCTTGTCAAAATTGTACCAAAAGGCTTTTCCAACCATCGTGTGTAATGATGCATGGCTTTCGTACTCACCCTCGTGAATATCAGTGAGCAATTTATTGTCTTCCTTGTGAGTGATGCACTTTAAGACCACATCATTAGCACCATGATGGTAAAGGTCCCTATACACCAAAATATAGTGCTTTGCTTAGCGCGTGATCCACTTTGCGGTGACATCATCATTGGAAAAGACATTTTCTTTTAGGTATCATAGAATTTCATCCATCTATGAGGGTTCTTAAGAACCACCGGCAAATTGTGTGTGCTCATTGGGTGGCAACTCCTTGATAGGATCTCCCACTGAAGTCATCGTTGGGTATGCCTCGCCTTGGTGCGAGGTTTCTCCTTCTTATTGGTTGGCTGCCGAGACGAAATTTTGAGTCAACTTCTCCTCAAATGTCCTAGGCAGAACGGGCACATGATATGAAGTGAGGCGAGAGAGCTCATCGGCAAGCATGTTGTTTTGATGTGGGATGTGCCACAAGTCCAAACCATCGAAATGTCTCTTCATCTTCCTCACCTCTTCCACATACGCTACCATTTGAGGATCTAAACATTGATACTCCTTCAACAGTTGGTTGATGACGAGTTGTGAATCACCCTTTACCAACAGGTGCTGGATCTTGAGGTTGTTGAGCAATCTTTTGTATTTTGGCATGTTGTTGATGGCACGAAAATAAAGTTGCACAATATACCAAAGTACCTGGTTGGAGAGGTGAGTACTACTCCAGCCCCTGAGTCTTGGAGAGAGAGGGATTTATCAAAGTGCATGATCCAATGTAGGGTCTATTATCTAGGCTCCCCATTAGTGGGGTTATGGTCAAGCCGGATCTCGTGTGCGCGACGCAACCACGCCGACGCCTAAGAGTTCTGGTTAGCTCAAGTACATATCTATTGGCTTTTCTCCGTGGCTCGAGGTACACGCGCCGAGGTCTGGGAGGCCCACTTAACTCCTGCGCTGGTCCCTCGGCTCGCTCTCTGATCCCTTCGTCGCAACGATGTAGGTGCGGGTGTACCAGTTAATTTGACCCTGTAATTGACAAGAAGGTGAGTCAAACGGATCAATCGGACAATAGGCCGATATGAGCTCTCACTGTCAGCAGGTCGCCAATAGGATTGACTTGGTCATCGGCCGCGTCTAGATGGCTCCTACTATCGGCTGGTCGTCGATAAGGATTAGGATGCTCTTCTATCGGCTGGAGAGCCGATGAAGGCATAGACAGATATCGACGAAGGATGTGATCGCTCCGGGTGTAGCAAAAGCGAGATCCTGATCCATCGGCCGTAGAGCCGATGGAGGCATCAAAGGGTATTCAAAGAATAGCAAAGCACGTGGGATCTCTTCTGATTACCGACGGAAGCTGTAACGCTCGTTCATCGGCTGGAAAGCCGATGAAGACATATGTAAACTGGCAATGAATCGTATAAAAGACACACCGGCTGTAAAGCCAATACCGCTCCGAATATGGTGGGCGATAAACAAGGAGTGGGGCCCGATCCTCTCATAGCACGAGACCTATCGCCCACCGTGACGACGCCGCTAGCACCGATCTCGATAGATCAAACCTAATCGAGACAGTAAGAGATCGAGGCCAACGACAACGGGACAATGGACGCATGATCGATCGTGTTGAAGGAAGGGCGGAGCGAACCCATCGGCTAGCTGAACCAATAAGAGAACATCTTTGAAGATATGCGTGCATTAACAGGAAGACCGATGAACTAGGCATGACGTTTGATGGAAGTCTCTGAAGATGGGTGCGTATCGGCTGAGGAGCCAATACGCTGGGCGTGTTGCTCAAGGTATAGATAACTCATCGGCTAACCACTCTGATGAAACACTGGGCAAAAACCTATAGGCCGACGGCTCAATCTATTGTCGGCAGCCTCGTAGGTCGAACCTAATCGATGCAGCACGAGACCGACAATAGCAGAGAGAGCTTGGTAAACCGATAGATCTCGCACAGACGTGATGCGATACACTCGATCTAACCGATGCAGCCTTAGACAGAGCAAGATAGTGGCGGGACTTACCCCTTCGTTGAAAATCGAACTTAACCTATGCAGCCCTGCGTCAAGAGGCAGAACCCATCGGTAAAAGCCTAGATAAACTAGGGTGGTGATGCACTGAAGTTGTATTGATCGAAGGATATCTTATAGGCTTTTAGGGGGTCTATATTTATACCCTGGCATTACAGAGTCCGACGCGGTTACAACAACTATTGGACGTTATTTTCTAAAAAATATAAAAGGAAAATATCTCTAAGGAAGTTAACAGAACTAACTAAACCTTTCTATCAATATAAGATACGATTTACATAGATAAATTAACTTGCCGTGAATTTCACGGCTCCTCCTCAGACTCGGCCTCATTTGGATAATCTTCTATAATTGGACCGAATCCTTCCTCACTTCGTTCGATCGGCTTCTTCCCTGTAGCAATCGGACTCTTCTTTACTAGACCGATCGTCTTTCTAATCTATTTATGGGATTAACAAATTTTGGTGTTAACAGGTTGGCAGACAGTCGGTCCTCTTCGAGCTCAAGCACTAGGTCCGCCATAAAATCGGTAAACACTTAGCTCTTTATTGCATGGTGGTCAATGAAGTTCAAGTCAAATTTAGTGAACTTGATCACCATTTAACAATCTACCCAGTACCCTCTTAGTTACTCAAGATTCGCCCGAGGAGATAAGAGGTGATGACGGACAACTCATGGGCTTAAAAGTATTGTCACAATCTTCTCTCAACAATGAGGATGGCATACAACAAATTCAATGCCTGTGGGTACCTAGTCTTGGCATCATAGAGGACCTTGCTGATGAATTAGGCCGAGAGCTGCTTAATACATACCAGTTGCAACGTGAGAAAAACTGGATCAGCGAGTGGCCCTGTGTTGGACTTGAGAGTGACTCGAGTCTGGTGTCATTGTGCTCGAGTTGCACTAGGAGCTAGATCTAGTGTGCGGCTTGGGGTTGTGTGATAGTTCAAGCCCCATGTTTGGCACTAGCTCAATTGGGAACTCGTATCTAGCATGTTGCCTAGGGTTGGCGGGAAGGTTGGGTTCCCCAGTAGGCCTAGGATCAACTAGGAAGTTGGACTTAGCATGTTGCTCGGGGTTCTCTACAACTTCGCGCTAGATAACCAAAACCACGCTCACAACTTGAGGGGTCGTCGTGATGTAAGGGAGGAGTGGTTCCCCTTTCTGCGGCGCCAAAAGGATTGGTGGTAAAGTGAGGTACTCCTTTAGACTTTCTATGGCTTGGTCCACTTGTAAGGTTCATTCAACGTGACTAGGTTTCTTAAGAGCTTAAAAAGTGGGATACATGCTCCTCGAGCTTCGAGATGAAAGGCGGCTATGCAGTCCGTAAGGCATTGCACGTTCTTGAGGTGTGTTAGGGGGGATTTGCTCGATTGCTCGTATCTTCTCAGTGTTAACTCCGATTCCCTAGCTTGACACTAAGAAACTAGAGGTTTTCCAGTGGAAACCCCCAAAATGCACTTATTAGTATTAAGCTTCATGTGCGTCATGTGGAGACTGTCAAATGTTTCTGCCAATTCCTCGAGAAGCATAGCTCAATCTTGAGACTTGACAATCATGTCATTGATGTAAGTCTCAACATTGTGGCTTATCTGCGATTTGAACTTGATGCGCATCACCCGCTAGTATGAGGGACCAACGTTCTTTAAACTAAAATGCATGCACACATAACAGAAACTCCTAATCGGGGTGATAAATATAGTTTTTTCCTCATCCTCCTTAGCCATACAAATTTGGTAGTAACCAGAGTATGCATCTAGAAAACACAAAATGTCATACCTTATAGTGGAGTTGACTATCTGATCTATGCAGGGAAAAGGAAAAATGTCTTTTGGGCATGCCTTGTTGAGGTTGGTGTAGTCGATGCACATCCTTGACTTGTGGTTCACCTTGGGTACGATGACAGGATTGACAAGCAACTCAGGGTGAATGACTCATGGATAAAGCTAGTAGCGAGTAACTTGTTGATCTCCTTGCGGATAAAAAGTTGGTGCTTAGCCACATGCCGACATACTCTCTACCAGACAGGCCACGCGTTGAGGTGCATAGCTAGGGGGTGCTTGATCACCTCCTTGGGGCCCCGAGCATGTCCGATGATTGCAAGGCAAACACATCGGTGTTAGCCCAGAGGAAGACGATGCACGTGCTTTCCTATTTGGGGTTTAAGCCACTGCTAATCTTGACGGCCTTAGAGTCCACATCACCAATCACGATCTCCTTAATGGGTCCGTGTTGCCAGTGGCAAGGCATGGCTTTGAAGCTGAAGGACCCAAGATGGATGGTGTCTAGGTCAAAGCACTGTTGCTCTGCATAGGTGATTGCACATTAGATGTCGCCGAGGATCCTAATGGCCCCTATGGGCCAAGGGATCTTCATGGCCAGTACGCGTAATGCGTTAGCGCCATGAATTTGGCAAGAGAGGGGTGCCCAAGAATGGCGTTGGATGGGATCTTGTGGTGGGCAACGCAAAGTCAATGTTCCCTATTTAGGAGTTATCACGGGAGCCGAGCGTGACAAGGAGCTCGATGTGGCCAAGAAGGAAGGCGTGCCCTAGGACAATGCCATGGTATGACATTGACAACTTAAGGCGGCTCAAGGGATTTTGGAGCTAATCAAACGCCTATAGAAACATAAGATTTAGATCCACGCCCCCATTAATAAGGACGTAGATCATCTTGACATTGCTGATGGTGGAGGTGACCACTAGCGTGAGACGGCCGGGCCAGCGAGTAATCTAGCATGCAATTAGCTCAACGAGGTAGACACAAAGAATTTTAGACCACTGAGAAGTGTAATGTCCTACTCCTATGCTCTTGCTTGTTCTTGGAGTGCTATAGTAGCACTTCTTTCCTTTTTTCTCTCCTCCTTTCTCAGCTACAATCTTCCCTTATATATTCTTAAGAGCTATTGCACATTCTAAGAAAAGAAAAAAGTGTACAAAGAAGGAGCCCATGGGCCTAAAAAATCAAAGGTTAAGTATGACCAGTTCAATCGCTATAGAAACCCCGATGACTATCACCGATGCCATGTTGTCCTCTTGCCATTGCTGACCATAGTTGGCCCATATGCCAGCCGCTCCATATGAATAGGGGAAAATCTAGGTCATAGTGGATAGATCGATCGTATCCATGATCACTTAGGTAATAAATGGGAATGGTATACGTCCTGTCATATATCGTTCGTGGATTAAGTATATATCTGTTTTATCGTTCTGACTAACGTAGTCACACAGATGCTATACTGGACGAAATGCTCTAATCTACTATATTAAATACGATGATTAGGATAGTTGGATACATACGACTCCTAAACTATTGTTCCATGTGTTCTTAGAGAACACCTAAGCTTTGAGGACGCCTCACTGGGAGATCCTCTCCATGGCAGTTAACCATTCCGAAGTTCACGTGTTCGGACGAGGCAACTTAGGGTCGTCTGTCTACGGCTTGCCTAGCTTGGGCTGTTAAGTCGGGCGAGCTGGGTTAGGCAATTGCGCGCACGAGGTATGTTACTGCGAACAACCTGTGGCATATACGCTTTCCAGTCGCAACTCCTCGGGATGGTACTATTCAATCGGAAGTCACCCTGGCTCCCGGCCGTTCGGATGGATCCCCGGTTGCCACTTTACCAACCAAAGTCTAATGATTCAATCTATCAGATTTTTTTTGTTTACCTTGTACTTGAGCCAGGCGTTGGCCTTCTCGACCTGGCCGCCCTCCTAGCCATTGATGATGACCTCCTCGCGCTTCGGTTGTTGACCCTGGCGAGCTGCCACGCTGCGATCTTGGACTCCACCTTCTCGTTCTTCACCTGCCCGACCAACACCTCGTCGTTGTGGCCACCGCTCGCCACCGCCACATCACCAGGGGCGGGGAGCGCGAGCTGGGAATGGTGAGGGGAGGGGATGGGGTTGCTGTCCGGAACGATGGCGAGCGGGTTCGTCTTCTTTAGATCCTCCTCCCCGATCCTAATAGTCGGGAAGAGCTCACTGGGGTGGTGTCGCTCCCGACGGAGCGGATCGACGTGTGCCTGCTCCCCGCCGCGGACTCCCACAACTCTCTCCTCCGGCGGTGTTACGACGACGGTTGCGTCGGCGTCGGCGGCGAGCTAAGTGCGTGGGTGTCCCTGAACCCCGGCTCCTCCTCCATCACCACCTCCTCCTGATGTTCCTCCCTCTCCTCACCGCCGGTGCTCACGACGATCTCCCGGCCGGTGTTGATGACGATGTCCCCTTCCCCTTCAGCGTCGCGGCGGTTGCTGCTGCTACAACTGGCCGCCGTTTGTTCACTCAACATGTGACGGGGAGATAGAGAGAGAAAGAGAGATAGGAGTAATGATACGTGGGGCCAGCCATATATCTGAATTTTCATTCTTTCTCTCTTCAATTATTCTAATATACATGGTGTACCAGTAAATATCCCACACTTTTTATAGCGTCTTCTTCTAAAACTTGACTTAGAATTTACTACAGCTAATTTTACGAAAGAACGGTATGCTGTAGCAAAATTTACTAACATTTTTATCGCATCGTAGGGAGGATGGTAAATTCCGGGAAAAAAAAAAGAAGAGGGCAAATAATCCACTGCCCCCTCCGATTCTCCATCACCGTCTCCTCCTTTCCTCACTTCGATACACTCCACCCGCCAACTCGCCGTTAATGCCACCGACCGACTCCACTCCTCGCAGCCGCCGCCGCCACATCTGACCAGCCCCGCCGATGGCGAGACCGCCGGCGGCGGCGCCGCCGAAGGCGCCCCCTTCTAAGCACCTTATGGCGCTCGCCGTCGTTGCCATCCTCGGCCTCGTCCTTGTCGCCGACTTCCTCTGGGCCTCCTCGTCTTCGTCCTCCTCCCCCTCCTCCCCCGCCGCCGCCTGGTCCTCCAGGATCGATCTGCCCGCCCGCCCCGCCGCTCCCTTGTCGTCCTCCGCGGATAAGGTGATGCTTCCCATCTCACGCACACTCGGTTGCTGCCTCCACTGCCTTTCGAGCGTTCTGTGTTGTATGGAGTCGCGCGCTATTAGTGAGATCTGGTTGGAGTTAGGTATAGTTCTGTGTTTTGATTGGATTAGTAGAACACATTTGGTCGATTGGTTTCTTTCCCATCGACACAAATGCCTTGCTCACTAGTTAACCCTTATGAGCTGTAGTTTAGTCTGAACTTAGATAGCAAGTTGATTGCTTCTTGAAGGATCTGGTTATGTCAGTTGTCAACTTTGCAACAGGATTTCTGCTTGTTATGAGAGGAAGGAATTAATCATGATTCATGCCTGCAACTTCTGGTTGAGCTTTCAGAGTGAAGAGCTGTTTGCGAACAGTAATCTTTAGGCTAGCCGTCAAAATCTGTGTGTCTTTGAATTAACATAGACATGAAAGCGTTTATATACAACAGTTATTTGATCAATGGATAGAAGCAGCAGACTCATGCTAAGTCATGAACAGTTTCACCATTTGTTTGAGCTAGAAGCAGCAAACGGCCATCTGATTTTCATTCTGATCCCATACGGATTAAATTAAGACCACAAAGAAAAAACAGCCTATTTTGCTAGCACAGCCAGTTTTTTTTAATCTAGGCTATCCATCCTTCCCTACCATCTAATCTAGTATCTTGGTTCTACAAGGTACACACTTAACATTATGTTTGATATCTTAGTTATGTGTATACTGCATGAATTTGGCAAGACTGTTGTAAACAATGTACAAGATTATGTATCCCACCTGAATATTTTTACCCTTCTCAGTAGTTCTATCATATAATGGCTTTTACTGTTAAGATTGTCGATGTGATATATAATTTGTATGTATGGCATTTTCAAGTTGACTTGTTTTTTAGGTAATCATTTTTATTTTCTTTTGCAGAAAACAAGGGAAAAGGTGTCTATGGACATAAATGCAACTTTTGCAGATTTGCATGCACAAGAACTAAAATGGGAGGAGATGGCTGAAGCACCTGTGCCACGTTTGGATGGTGCTGCCATTCAGATTAAGAATCTTTTATATGTGTTTGCTGGATATGGAACCATTAACCATGTGAGAAAACTTATCTATTATCTTTTGAATCCAGTCATGCTTTATGTTTTTTTCCTTTCTATTTATAAAATCTCTTACTTGCTGAAGAACAGCATATAACATGTAACGTCTTTAATTGGGGAGTAGGGGTTACATTAGCATATTCTACTTGTTTCCTTTTTGCAATCAATAACCTAGAAGTCTAAGTGGACATTTGGTTTTGGATCAGTCAAGTTGCTACCTGCACCATTGTTTTAATTAAAGATAAATTCACACTATTTTGAAGTTATATGAATGATCGATGCTCCCAAGCCTCTTTTTCTACAGTATCAGATCAATTGTGACAGCATAAATCTGTATATGAAATGAATGAAATTTGTGGAAATTTAACTGTTATTATTTCAATTATTCTGTCCAACTGAGATCTTCCTTACTAAAATACAAGTACTTGTACTTAAGATATGTTGGTTAGTATGATATATATGATAGGATAGGGATAGCATCAATTAAAGAAAAGCTTGTCTAACATCGATTGGTTTAGACATATCAATAGAGACCTTCAAAGACATTCAGAGATATCCGTGTATAGTAGAATCCTAAGACGTGACAATAATGTGAGGAGAGGCAAATGAAATCCAAAATTGATACGGAAGGAGATAATAAAATGAGACTTAAATTGTTGGAATATTTATAAAGTTTTGGTCTTGAATATAAGTGCATGAAAAACAACTATTTTGATGTCTAAATCTTGATATATGGCTTCTATGGTTTTTACTTCTAACCTATCCTAATTTGCTTAGGACTGATGATAATAATGATGATAAAATTTTAATATCAATAGTGTTTTGTACATAGTTAGTATGACCAGACACTGAAACTAATCCAATAATTCCTTGCCATGCTGATTTCGTTGGTACTTTTCTTTAAAACAGAAATTTACCATAAGCTAATTCAAGATGTCATCAAGTTACCATTTTTAACCTTTTCCAATGTTTTCCATGTGTAGGTGCATTCTCATGTGGATATTTACAATTTCTCAGATAATACATGGGGTGGGAGATTTGATATGCCAAAGGAAATGGCTCATTCACATTTGGGGATGGTTACAGATGGAAGATATATTTATGTGGTAACAGGACAGTATGGTCCACAATGTAGGGGACCTACAGCTCGAAATTTTGTGCTGGACACTGCAACAAAAGAATGGCATGATTTGCCTCCATTGCCAGTTCCTAGGTACAAAGAGTGTTGTATTTAAACACTATTGTACTTGAATGGTCAACCCCCTCCCCCCGCATGCGCTAATCTTAATACGACTTTTGAAGTTTGGATATTTGGTCAGCTTATATGCTTTCAAGGAACAGCAAATCTTGTTTTGAGCCCTTATTTGTTTCTTTCTTTCCCCTAAATCTATTGTTCAGGTATGCTCCAGCGACACAACTTTGGAGAGGCAGGCTTCATGTGATGGGTGGCAGCAAGGAGGACAGGCATGAACCTGGACTTGAACATTGGAGTCTTGCAGTAAAGGATGGGAAAGCTCTGGAAAGCAAGTGGAGGAGTGAAATACCAATCCCACGTGGTGGCCCTCATAGGTCTATATCTTCCTCTCCCCATGATTTGTATTGTTGTCATTTTCATTGGAAAGTAATGTTGCCATACACTTAAAGGGTCTTGATGTTTAGCATCTGGTGTATTCAGGCTTTCATGATGCTCCTGTCAATATGTGTGCTTATCATTTAGTAGTACCAATTATCTAAATTAAAATTAGTTCTGGGCCATAAATCTGTATGCATGCCATACAAAGAAGTTCCTATGTGACATATAACCTGTTTCTGAGAACGGTACTGCTGTTAGCATAGCAACTCAATCATGGTTTTCTGTTTTGCTGCCAGGGCTTGTGTTGTTGCTAATAATAAGCTACTCGTTATTGGTGGCCAAGAAGGGGATTTTATGGCCAAACCTGGATCGCCTATATTTAAATGTGTTAGAAGAAGTGAGGTATGCTGATATGTAGCTTAATCACTGTACATGCTAATTTCTGCACACTGTATCTGAATTTGTACATTTTGAAATTTGACAAGGATCAATTTCTGGCAGTAGCAAACAGACAGTGAAACACCTTAACATGCTATCAATTACTTTTAACAATGAATAGTGGAAATCTGGTTTCGCTGAAGGCACAGATGTATGATGCATTACCCAATAGATGGCGATTTAAAATTTTAAGCTGACCTCTTAACCTGTTTTAGCACTTTGTGGAATATTACCCCTCCTAGAGACCTATATTCATTGTTGTCTTATAGTAACCTTTAGATTCCCATTTCTATTGAATGTTCAAGTAATTTTGATCTTCTGCCTATGCAGGTGGTCTACAGCAGTGTATACATGCTTGATGATGGAATGAAGTGGAAAGAACTTCCACCTATGCCAAAGCCAGATTCACATATAGAGTTTGCTTGGGTGAATGTCAACAATTCTCTCATTATTGCTGGAGGAACCACAGAAAAGCACCCAATAACAAAAAAAATGGTCTTAGTTGGTGAAGTGTTTCGGTTCAACTTGAACACATTGGTACACACAGTTCCTTGCTTCTTCATTTAGATAAAACATTTCAAAAGTGATAGCAAATGAGTGAATATGACATGAAACGTTATCTATGGACTGCCTGTTGTTTGTTTGTCATCTGGTGGTTTGAGCATTCTTCTGTTTATAAGCACATAACCCTGATACATGATACAACTTATCATCATAAAATCTGTCCATATAACACTATGAAGCAAACAAAATGTAAATTAGCAAACAACAGTCACGATGAAAGGGGAACTTTGGAAAATGCACTGCATGGGTCACTAATTTCCTTGGCTTGTCAACTTTCTATTGCTACTAAAACTACATTTGCATACAGGAATGGACTGTGATTGGGCGGTTACCTTTCAGAATCAAGACCACTTTGGTAGGATACTGGGATGGCTGGTTGTATTTCACTTCTGGGCAACGAGATAAAGGACCAAAAGACCCATCTCCTAAGAAGGTTGTCGGGTGCATGTGGAGAACTAAGTTGCACCTGTGAGATTTTTAAAAGGAATACTGATATGTCCATTGACTAAGCCATTCTTTATGCATTCTTTTGGGTACATAACTGTTTCATTCCTCCATGGTGGGCGAGTTTGTTGTCATACGAATTGGCTGGCTTTGTTGTGCATTGTCACATCATGCCACTAGTCTGTTGTATGCTTACCTTTTTTAGTTATATCATAGAATGACTGACGTTTGCACAATTTTATACGGAGATTATTGATCTTTAATCAAGTGATTGGGGTGTAACAGATACATTTACACTTGAGCCCTTCTAGCTTAGCAATACTAATATCCAGCGGGTGGTAATTGTTGAACCATTCTTACTGTTACTGTTACTTATAAACTGCTTACATAGTTCAACATAAAAGCCACCATCAGTAGAGTCTGCAGTAACTTCTCCCCTGAATTTTGAGCCCATATTCAGTATCGTACAAACATCAACTTGGTTTTGACTCCTGAGTTATTCTGGCAGTTGACTTCAGCTCTCAACTTAACACCTGTCACATGCTCTCTGTGAATGTAAGTCTTTGTTCTCTGATAACTGGTACCTCATACCCGTGTTAAACTTTATTAGTATGCTGGATGGTTCGGTCATTATAATTAGTGACCTAATGTTTCTGTTAGATTCCACGTCTTGTGTTCTCCCAAGACTTTTTTGTGTCACAGATTGTTTTAGCTTGTTACTGTTGATGACCACGGAACCCCATTCCCATGAATATTTTTTTGCACAGAACCATGGTCATGGTAAAGCAGGGCCATATCCGGAGGAAAGCTACTGCTGATCGTGTAGCTAGCACTTTCTGGCTTCCTGCCTTTTGCCAATCTTTTCTATTATCTTCTTAATTCCTCTTTGTTTTGATGTGTCTTAACATTTCAGGCTCTCATCAACCAGCACTCCTGGGCTCCTGCTGCATCCAGCTTTCCCGGATGTTTCAGCCTTTCATCATGCACACACAAAGACGCTGTTAGCGTCTAAGCAATCATATATCCTATAACTAGGTACTGTTTGTATCGTGCTTTCGTTATCTAGCCAAAATGTAGTCTAAATCGTGCAACGAAGTGTCATTGTTGGGCTCACAAATAGTCTAGTGTTTATATAGTCCTTTCCTCATCTAGCCTAATGTAGTCATTAGTCATAAACATGCAACAAAATGTCATTGTTATGGCTCACCTTTTCCTCTCTATAAAAGCCTTAGGCATCACATAAGCAATTAATCGCACTAGCACATCAATTGGCACTAGTTTCCTCCCAGAAAAATCAATCGGTTATAGTTTCATGATAATTGCTAATTAAGCCCCCTGCCGTACCATTTGGGGGATAGACTGTAGAGTGTCCCCTTCTCTTTCGGTGTCTCCTTTGAAACGGTAAAAGTGTCCGGTCTAACGAAGCTGCACATGTGGGAGACTTCGACTTGCTGGTCATTTGCTGGCGTTGTATGCCACAGCCAAAGGTAACATCTCAATCAGACGGTGAGAAAATCCCCATCATATCGCAGAAATTTCACGTGATCAATACGTTGCTGGATGGTGATATCTCTTCCTCGGCCGCATGATCATGATGCACGCATGGCACATCGCCGGTGTTTGGACACTAAACCTGATTAGATATTGACGTGAAGAAGCTTCTTTAGGTTATGTCCCTGTCCCTCTCCCTCGCTTAGGCTGTATAAGAAGGATTTTGTCCTTGGACTCTTTGATCAGGAACCAAGGTAGGATTCCGTGTTCTTGTTCAGCTGTTACCTTTTTCTCGGTAGAATAGTCTCATATATATTCTTACGGCAAGTTATTTACCAGTTTAGAGCGTAACACAAGGTAAGTGCATGATTAATTACGATTATATATATATTACTTTAAAATAGCAAATAAATATATTTTCAAGTTTAAAATAATTAATATATAATTAATTATGTAGCAATAACTTATTTTGTTTTATGTGAGTAAATTAATTTTGTCTAAATTAGCAGCATCGAATTCACCCTTAGGCAGCTTTCGGTAGCTTAGCTTGGAAATCTCTCTTACTCTCCTTTTTCACCGCATACTTTTCGAATGGTTAATCGTGTGTTTTTTTAAAAAAATCTATAAAAAATTTGATTTTAAAAATTATATTAATTTATTTTAAAGTTTTTTATAACTTTGGGTTCCAACCTCCCCTCCCGAATACAATGATATGTTTGAATGAACATTACGTGCACGCTTTCAATATGTTTTTTTAAAATTATATGAAATTTGCTTTATAAATTATATTAAACAATTTTTAATTTTTACTAATATTTAATTAATTATATACTAGTAGATTGTTTTATTTTACACGTCAGGAGGAGAATTTCTCAACATGTCATGCCTAACACGGCCATAGATGATGGACCGCTGGCATCCTTATTAAAAGTAAATGATTGAGTCTTTTTTTAGCTATGACTTATAAGATACAAGAAATTTTAAATTTTAAGTCATTTTAATTAATCAGCTCTGACATTGAACCGTAGAAGCGTAAAAATCTTACCTTAAAATTACCTTTTGGTTGTATATTGGTGTAACATTTATAGAATAAGCGCCTATCAAGTTTCAACGGATCCAAAGGTCTAAGCTAAACTAAACTACTACTACTACCATTTTTATACGAATGGAAGCTAAAATAGAACCTAAACCACTGCTGCTCTAAC
Organism: Oryza coarctata; assembly: GCA_030770085.1. Lineage (NCBI taxonomy): Eukaryota > Viridiplantae > Streptophyta > Magnoliopsida > Poales > Poaceae > Oryza > Oryza coarctata. Next base: position 12,765,010 of record CM061468.1, read on the forward strand.
TTTGATGAACACCAACGGAGTTGTGCCAAAAAAGTTAGTGGGGAGGAGGGCCCAATTTGGCAATTTCTCGAGCAAGTTGCAAGGCTCGGAGAGTTGGGGCCAAAAAATCCGTCTAGTAGAGGAGAGGAGAGCGGTCGTCGCGGACGACGCGTGCGTGGACGGACGGGCGCAGCGGCGAGCCGAGTCGCACGCACCACTGTAGATAGATGGGGCAATCGGGCACGCGGCCACGCACGACGGACCGCGCGTCCGCGCGCATGGCGACTGGGCCACCAGGCGCGGAGCGGCGCGTCGGCTGGCTTCCGCTATTGCATGGTAGTAGCCGGCTTTGCCCTCAAATAATCACGCCGTCAAGAAGAGGGTAGAGGGCTGTAGCCTATAACCAGAAATTCAGTTTACAGTACTCCTCTGTCAAAATATAAACGTTTCTAAAGGTCCGCTTGAGATCTTTAATAGATTTTGGATTTTAGCGGCACGTTTCTTATGCTTTTAAATTGTATGTTCTGTATAAAAGTGCAAAATTTTAACTCTGTAAAAATCATGGCAAATTATAGCAGATACTAAGATTAAAGGTTATGTTAAAAGATTTTCTTTTAGTCACATCAATTGCTAAATTCTAAATTGTTTATATTCTTTTTCAAGCATTTTGATTGGCTGCAAATATATGAATTTATGTGGATTATAATCAGTGTCCTAGAATTGTTTACATTATGGTATAAAATTTTAAATCATAGGAATAGTTTTTTAAAGTAAACTTTATAAAACTACAATCATTCTGTCAAAATTAGTTTTAACCGGTCTTTCCTAGAATTACAACAACGGCAAATAAATTTATTAGAAAATTATTGTATCTTTGTCTCCTTGCGTGTATGAATGGAAGCCCAACAGTAGCTTTTGCCTTCAATATTGCATATGTGTATGTTAGATGGGTTTGAACATGTCAGATCAATAAAAATACAACTTTATGATAAAATCATATAGTTCTTTAAAATGTTTAGATGAAGTATTATTTGATAAAATAGTTATAGTTCTCTGGAAATTACTCTTTTTAAAAATATTTTAGCATTACACTGAGCGTTTCGAGTTTGTTGGTTGCTTTTAATTAGACTTAAATAGTTGCTCACATCCCCGGTTGTTCCACAAAGGATCAATATAAATAAGAAATTGCACAGAGGTTCCTGAAAAATAGTAAAAGAAACCCATGAGAAATTGGAAATAATTACATATAAACTCCTCTTCCTCCTATGTTGTCGCCTTCGAGAAAGACGACAGTTAGGAATTGATTCAAACGAACACATCAGTAGTCATCGGTAAAGATCAGCCACCTGGTGAAGATCTGTACAGTAAAACATATTTGAATTGAGGGTAACAGAAATATTTCAACCGTAATACCTCACCTAAAGCACGCAACAAATGCTTCTGAGAATTAAGGTGATGCTGTACCCTATCCCATAAATACAGGACTCCGAAAAATGAAATGGCTGAACGAGGTGAAAAAAGAGACTCTTCTGTTACACCACAAACTATGGAGCATGATGAAATCCCACGATGACCATACGACCATGTGACTTGCCTATGTCTCACAAACTCTAACTATAGTCTATATATAAGAGCATTACGGCCATCCAATTCAGTGAGCAATATCCATTTTCTAACGACCTACTTGTTTGAACAATATCCAATATCTACTTTTATAAGGACCTACTTGTTTAAGCTCTGATTTATAAGTCACAACTACTTTGAGATTCAAAACATAATTTGAATCAATATAATTTTAGTGCTCCTTCGAAATGTAGAAATTTCATATGGTTTTTACAGAAAATAGTCTATTTATTCCTTTCAAAAATCCCATAAAATTACTTCAATATGAATAAGACTTTGTAAGGCACAACTAAATAGTAATACCTTACATGACGAAGGTATATCTTGCATTAATACCCTTTAATCAGCTAGAGACAGATTCGAACCTAGCTCGGGCTCGATTCAATGACAACAGGAGGAGACAGATCCACAAGCTCTAGCCACACCATTTCCTAGACTTTCTTAAATACGGTAGTACTGTACATTGAAAACCCTTATTACTACTACCCTACCCGTACATTATAAAACACGTGTTGTGCTCTGCGGTCTACGCAACGCAGCAGCCAGAAAATCGACGGAGAACCAGCCAAAAATCACACCACACCACTCGCGCTCACTGTCACTGATGACTAGTCACCCAGTCACCACTGTGGATCGGTCACCTCCCCCCTCCACCAATCTTTTCACCCCCACCCCCACCATCCCGCCCAACCCAACCCCACCAAAAACCACACCACCCTCCCCATCATCCGCTCTGGAATCGTATCCTCTGACATTGCGTAGTAATGTCACCGCGTGACATTCTTTTTCATCAACACCATCCGTTCTAAATCAACGGCCATGGATTAATTACCCTGTAACTAATCAAAATAATTAGAAGACTACTAGTTAAATAGTCCCGTAATTAATGGAGGGTGAAAGCGGGAAACAATTTCTGTTTACTCATCTGTTGCCGCCAAAACAATCCCTTTATCTTCGTTAACATTAACCTACCGGCGACAGTGCCGTACTTGGAAGAAAAAAAACTATAGACTCAGGACTGCCTTGTTCAGATGGAGGATGGCAGCACAAAGGAAACCAATGCACATGATTCTTCACTTTGTCATCCGGATCATGCGCCAATCGCAGCATCTAACAGGTTAGTGAAATCTAATTTGTCGTTATGTCCTAGGTTGTTTGCTAATTCTTCTATGATTCAGCGATGGTTGCCTCCTTTAAAATGCAGTATATAGTCTAATTTTCATATGTCAATTTCTCTCTTTAACTGTACCCTCTTGATTTTCGTTTGATGTAGACCAAACACCATACCTAGTTGGATACTCCAGATTGGCATGACATTTAGCACTCTAGATGAGGCTTGGAAATTTTGGAATTACTATGGGGTCGAATTGGCTTTGACTAGAAAAGGGTTTCAAAATTCTAGTAAAGTTGGTGGCAAGATAACATCTACAAGATTTGTTTGTTCAAAGGAATGTTTCCGCACAAATGACAAAAGAGATCATTTGACAAAGAATTCACGAGTTGAAACAAGAACTGGATGCAAAGTTCGCATCGGAATCAGTTTGAATCGAGTTCTGGGAAAATATCAGGTAGATGATTTGGTACTTGAACATAACCATATACTTCAAACACCAGAAACCTGTCACTTGATGCCATCACAACGAAGCATTTCGGAGGTGCAAGCATTTGAAATTGAAATGGCAGATGCTTCTGGAATTCAGCCAAGAGTCACCCATGAATTAGCTGGTTGACAAGCTGGAGGATCCTCTCATCTTGGTTATACCTGTCGTGACCACAAGAATTATTTGCGCACTAAACTTCAAAAGGAATTAAGGTATGGTGAAGCTAGAACAAATAACTTATATTTTCTGGGCCGATGCAAAAATGATTATTGATTATGCTCATTTTGGTGATGTTATCACTTTTGACACTACATTTGGAACTAATCAAGACATGCGTCCATTTGGCGTTTTTGTTGGATTCAATCACTTCAGAGAGACTGATTTTTGGGGCTGCTCTTATGTATGATGGGTCCTTTGACTCATTCAAATGGTTGTTTGAGACTTCTGTTTCAGCTCACAACCAAATGAAGCCAAAAACTATCTACACTGATCAAGATTCTGCAATGGAAAAGGCTATTGCAGAGGTGTTCCCAGAAGCATTCCATGGATTATGCACTTGGCATACAATGCAAAATGCAATCAAACTTTTGAACCGTCACAAGGTTGACAATTCAAATGTTCTAGCTGATTTTAGTGCTTGCATGTATGATTATGAGGACATGGAAAAATTTGAAGATGTATTTTCCAATATCAGAAGTAAAGTGCATAAACAAACTTGGCTTGATAGTATTTATAAGCTCAAAGAAAAGTGGGCAGAATATTACATGAGGAATGCACACACACTAGGAATGAGAAGTAATCAGTTAAGTGAGAGTCTGAATAGTGATATAAAGGAATGCTTAAACTCAGAGAAAAACATTCTTCGCTCTTTAGTCACTTCGAGAGAGTTGTCCAAGCAAAGAGAGATAAAGAGATAGCTTCAGAGTATAAGAAGGAAAAAGTTGCCTTGCATCCAAACGAGAACTCCAATGCTATTGCAGGCAAGCAAACTTTACACACCACAGATATTTGAAGCTTTCCAAAGTGAATATGAAAGATCTATGGCGGTCTACACAAGACCATCCCTTGAAGGCAATGCATGCATGGTATTGAGGCTCTTGATGAAGAATCCGCACTTCAGTAGGAGCATTTTGTCACTTTTGATTCTATCAAGCTCAAAGTGGTATGCACATGTAACATATTCGAGAGGGTTGGATATTGTGCAGTCATGTATTGAAAGTTCTTGATTTGATAAATATTAAGTAGTTACCTACTTACCTGAACATTACATCTTGAAGCAGTGGACCCGGGAGGTGAGATGTGGGACTGTTCATGATGCATTAGGGAGAAATGTGTTAGCAGATCCATAGTTCGACGCGACACGCCGATATAAGTATTCAGCACATAAATTTATTGCTTTGGCTTCTCGAGCAGCTGACTATGAAGAGTGCTTTTTATTGGTGGATTACATACTTGATAGCCTTGATAGTCAAGTTGAGGAGAAAATACAACAGCCCTCTACCTGTGATACAAATGCCAATCAGTCTGAGACAAAAGCAACAACTCAAGGACCTAATGGCATCGAACATGTTGCTGGCCTGAAGAAAAGAGAGACAAAAAAGAGTGTATCAAAGCGGACAAAAAAACTGGATTGATAAGCTTCTCAAAACAAGAAACCACGGATCAGCTCAAGTCCCATCCCAAGAACAGTGTGATGTGGTATGTGTATTAGTACTTCAGCAAGTTAAATTTCTCAATGGATGTGTGTAATAAATTGATACAAATATAACTAATTAAACAGGGTGCAATGGTGAATGGGGAAAAATATCTCAGATATCAGCTGAGAAATCAAGTGACCACGTTCAGAGCAGAGGTTTCAAATTTCTTGATAGCTACACTCAACTACTTATGTTATGGCTGACAATTATTCAAAAATGCTATTGATGTGACATTTATCTTTCGTTTTGTTAGCTCACAATACCTTTCTTTTTTACATATTAGGGCCAATCTGATGGTCATGAATTGAACTCTGAAGTTTTTTTTGGTACTGCATGCATCACTGATGACCATACAATCTAATAGTCTCCTGGCTACGATCGGGCAACTGAGTTTGTTATCATTTTAGTTAATCAACTGTTTTGGCCTAACTAGACGCAGTGACACACTTCAATTTCTGGCTGTAATGATGGTTTTAGATATTTTACAGAAACATTTTATTTCTCCATTGAAGGTTTATTTAGAATTCAACAAAGAGTTTAGTTAATACAATAATTACAGTATATGCTCTGCCTCTTACCATGAAATTGCAAGCTGCTTGTTACTAGCTACAGAGCATAAACATATTTCGTTTACTAACAATCAAGTAAACTGGAAACTTACAATGTTGACAAAACAAGCTTGCACGCTTTGATTACTGCTGGCAACCTTCAACTGCTAAGATGATTCACGAGAAGTCCAGTGCTAAACTGAGAGTATCTCCTAGTTGGTTTGCAACGCCGTGAATACGCCGAGAAACTGAGTGCAGCGAGCTGCTAGAGATGGCATGGTTTCCGACCCCGGAGATCAGATCTAGAGGCTACCACGGTTTCTTGCCCAGAAATCGCCCATGGCCACCATAATCACCTCCGACATGCCGCTCGTTGCCGTCCTTGCCGCAAACAAGCAGCCTTGTGCTCTGCTCACCATTAGCGATGGCTCTTGCGGCAAGCCAGATAATGGAACGATGCAGCAGACAGGAAAGGAGGATGTGGACTCGATGGTCGACGCCGGCTGCGGGCGGCCAAGACGCCGGCTGCATTGAGACGGTAACGACTGTTGCTTTGGTTGAAGGCAAAGCGTCCGCAGCAGTAGCAGCAAGCAGCAGAGATTCCTCTCTACAATTTGGGGAGAGTAAATCTTGTCGATGTGTTATCTAGATCATTAATTCTTATATTATATTTTTAGATTTTCAAATTTATTTTGAGTATCGCACAAATACATACTTCCACCTCTATACACTGAGATGTCATGCTATGGTGATATCAACGTGCACTGGAGCTCTATCACTTTGATGAGTAAGACAAAGGAATTAAAAAAATAATTTTTTTATATGAGTGACATATGGTTTATTAGTGATATACAGTCACCGTGATATGTTATATCAACGTATAAAACAGGTTAAAGCTTAGACCTATGTAATTTTAGATAAGTTTGAAGATAAAAATATATTTTAAAAATTTAAAAATGCAAATGACACGTCTGAAGATACCGTCCGCTCACTTCGCTCGTTTGAGGATTTTGTCTCGGCTTTGACGCTCTATTAATTACGGGACTATTTAACTAATAGTATATTGATTATTTTGATTAGTTACCGGATAATTAATCCATAGCCATTGATTTAGAACGGATGGTGACATTACTACGCAATGTCAGAGGATATGATTCCTTCCGCTCCACCCCCGCAGTCCGGTCTCCCCAGCTGGTCAAACCCCTCCCCCCTCCTCCCCCACCATCACCACCTCCTCCACCATGCCTCCCTCGCCGCCGCCTCGCCTTCCCCTCGTCGTCGTCGCCGTCTCCTTCCTCCTCGGCGCCGCGGCGGTGGTAGCGCCGGCGGCGGCACAGTCGGCGACGCCGCGGGAGGACGACGTGCGATGCCTGAGGGGCGTGAAGAGCAGCCTCCGAGATCCGGACCTGCGGCTCTCGTCATGGACCTTCGACAACCTCTCGTCGGGCGCCGTCTGCTCCTACAACGGCGTCTCGTGCTGGAACCCGCAGGAGCTGCGCATCATCGCACTCTCGCTCTCCGGGTTCGGCCTCCAGGGCGGCATCCCCTCCGACCTGCAGTTCTGCAGCGGCGCCACCACGCTCGACCTCTCCAGCAACGCGCTCGACGGCCAAATCCCGCCCGCGCTCTGCGACTGGATCCCCTTCGTCGTCAACCTCGACTTCTCTGGGAACCAGCTGTCCGGCCCGCTCCCGAGCGAGCTCGCCAACTGCAGGTTCCTCAACTCGCTCAAGCTCTCAGGCAACGCCTTCTCCGGCCATATCCCCGATTCCCTCGTCCGGCTGGACCGCCTCAAGTCTCTCGCCCTCTCCGACAACAAGCTCGATGGCCAGATCCCGGCCCAGCTCACTGCCTTCGGCAAGGACTCCTTCTCCGGGAACAAGGGCCTGTGCGGCCGCCCCGTGTCCTCGCGCTGCGGCCGCGCGCTGGGAGGCGCCGGCCTCAGCATCGTCATCGCCGCCGGGGTCTTCGGAGCGGCAGCGTCGCTGCTGCTCGCCTTCTTCTTCTGGCGATGCACCGGGAAGAGCAAGGGCGGGCGCCGCCGTCGAGGGGGGAGCGAGTCGGGTGGCGGTTCTGCGGAGGACGGGAGCTGGTGGGCGGAGCGGCTGCGGGCGGCGCACAACCGGCTGGCGCCCGTCTCGCTGTTCCAGAAGCCGATCGTCAAGGTCAAGCTCGCCGACCTCATGGCAGCCACCCAGGACTTCAGCACAAGCCACATCGTGGTGGCCGGGAGCTCACGGGCAGGGATCGCGTACCGAGCCGTGCTGCGCGACGGCTCTGCTCTGACGGTGAAGAGGCTTCACTCGTGCCCACTGTCGGAGAAGTTGTTCCAGGCAGAGATGGGAAGGGTTGGGCAGCTGCGGCACCCTAACATTGTGCCGCTGCTGGGGTTTTGCGTTGTTGAGGATGAGCGGCTGCTTGTGTACAAGCATATGGAGAGTGGGGCTCTTTCTTCAGTGATGAAGGAGCCAGGGGAGGCACCACTGGATTGGGCGACACGGCTTAGGATTGCTGTTGGGGCGGCGCGCGGTCTTGCATGGCTGCACCATGGGCTCCAAGTTCCACAAATTCACCAGAATTTGAGCTCAAGTGCGGTGCTTCTAGACGAGGACTATGAAGCTCGGATCACAGATGTCGGGCTCACGAGGCTGGTCCGGATGGCACCAGGCGAGGGTGGTGATACAAGCCCCTTCCTGAATGGGGACTTCGGGGAGTATGGGTATGTCGCTCCAGAGTGTGCTAGCTATTCAGTTGCTACCAAGAAGGGTGATGTGTATGCATTTGGTGTGATACTATTTGAGCTCGTGAGCGGACAGGAGGCTGCCACTGTCACGAGTGATGTGGCAGGTGAAGGATTCAAGGGGACATTGGTGGATTGGGTAAATCAGCTTAAGGCCTCCAGCCAGATTGGTGATGCTGTTCATAAATCATTGCGTGGGAATGGCCATGATTCAGAGATTGATGAGTTTGTGAAGATAGCCTTTGCATGTATCATGGTTCACCCGAGGGAGAGGCTCTCAATGTACCGGGTTTACCACTCTCTGAAGAGCATTGGACGGGGTCATGATGTCCCAGAGCAGTTTGATGAGTTCCCACTGGCCTATTACAAGGATGAATCAGATATCATATAACTGATGATGTTCGTCTTGCTTGGGATTGTGAACTGCTTGGTCAGGCTTGACGGTTGCTTCTTGTATAGTCCTGCTACTTGAATTGATGAAGAGCATGCTGAGCCAACCATGTTGGTACAATAATTATTGCTGGATGATCAGTTCGATCGTTGCCTCATCTCCTGTTGAGATAATCTTGTAAGCTGTAAGATTTAGTCTGTATTGTTTCTTTACATTATTGTTAGCGCTTGTAGTATCTTTATGTCTAAATCCTGATATGACCTTCCTTCTTGGAACAACCAGCATCCTCACCAGTCTTCTAAGAACAATATTGGCATTGAAAAAAAATTAATCTTTGACCAATTTATCTTAAATTTACAGGAATGTTTCACTCTTTCATGTAAACCTTTTTCAAGTAGCATGCCATATCATTTGTCATCTTCTCTTTGTGAATTTTATTGATGATACACTGTACCTCTTTCACATCCACTTAAACCCGTGCTGCATAAAATATAATTTGCCAAAGTTACTATTAAATGTGCCCTGATCAGTTCATACTTTTCAGTTTTGATGTCAAAATCTGTATAGCTATAAACTGGGTGTTATACTCGTCAACCTTGGGCTATCCACCTGTGGTCTCTGCTCTATATTCTGACCTTACATTTTGAAGCATTACGATTGGAAAGTGTCACCTTCAGTCTCACTTTTAGTCATTTTTTTCTAATTTGGCTGTGTACCAGTATCTCGAGTCCTATCTAGTTGTCTCACTTGATGTATTGTGTGCTTTATTTGATTTGAAAGTCAGCTCTTGGTGGCAAAGAAGAATTATCAATTCCCTTGCACATGTGATTTCACAATAATTGTCACCATCATGGAACAATCGTAAATTTGACCTAACCTGTGATGGTAGACTAGTAGTGAATGTTACTGGGTACCTTGACTACTTCCTGCTAAGATATTGCACAGTTAAGAAGATGGTGTGAAGTGACTCGAACATAGGTGGATCATAGATGGAGAGGTGAAGAAACAAGGCGTACCTTTTGCAACCCTGGTCGAATCATGTGCTTAGCTGGTGGCGGCTGCAGTTATTGTACGAGACTGCTAGTGGCTGCTTTGTCCAGATTTGCATGAGCATATGCTGCACAGAGAAAATGCTGCAAGATCAGGACAAAAAAACGCGGCTGCACCATCATCTTTCTTCTCTACTGCCAAAGTTGCAGCCACCAATCAAGCTCTTAACCTAATTACCTACCCCCTCTCAAAATTCCAATGCGATTTGCTCACAGTCAAGTCTCTGGATTGACAGCCTTCTTACCAGAGTCATATTTGCAAGTTGGTCTGTGTGATGCTGTGTGCTTCGAAGTTGTAGCATCAAATTTGCTGGAGGTGGGCACAACGGATGGCATCTACAGATCGGCGGCTGCTGCGATGATGATGATTAGGCCTTGTCTGATAATGATAGAGACCAGCATTTGCCCTATCAGGACCTACATGGTTCTCGTCGTTTCTCAAGGGCGAGGGCACAACGGAAAATTTTCCTCCTCTTCCCCGTTTTTCTCCAACGGCTTCGCTTCGTTTCCACGGCGACCAGTCGCCTGCCGTGGATTACCCTCATTTCCGGCGGTTTAGCCGTTTCCCCCGGCGAATGTTTGGACCAACGACGTTGATCCCCTCGGCACGATGTGCCTTGGCCTTGGGCCTCTCTGTTGGCACGATGTGGCAGGGCGCAGCAGCAGCTATCGTTGCGATCGTGAATATTCTCCCCGACAGATCAGAGCTTTGATCCGGATCTGCTACAGCCACCGTAGTGTAAGTGCAAGTTACTAGGCAGTAGCATTGCCCATCATCGGATGCAGACAGTCCAGATTAGCACAATGCACTGGTCGCTGTACTGTAGCAAACCGTGGCGCGACATACTGTTCATAGTGTATTGTGGCTAAGAATCTGAACCGTTGATCGCAACAATGGACGGGCGAAATTTCGTGCAATTGGACCATGCGAGTGGTGCTCAACAACGGCCGTGCCGTGACAAGTCCAAGTCGCTGGGCGCATGTTGCGGTCGCACGCTCGCTCCGGTTCCCATCGTTGACCGACCTGCGCGAGCCGCGAGCGAGTTAGGCTTTAGCATGGTAGCGACTAGAGAAGCCTGGGGAGAAGGGTCCTGCCAATTCTTGACATGTGATGCCCGTAACTAAACCGCTGAAACGTTAACGTTAAAACGCTGTAGATTCTTTCTGAATAATAGATGACCTTGAGAAGTCTGAAACTTCTAGATTACTTTTTCTCCACAGGTAAGAAGCAATTTACTAAGCCAGAGATGAGAAATCTGCATAATTGCAGCCATGCTGCCGCTCTTTACACTTCGTTTGATGACATCCGGTGAAGGCTGAAACACAGATTGCTCCTGGTGTAGTTTGCTGTGTTAGCCATCCAAGATCCGTCACCCGACAAGAAATCCATGCTACAGACGTATGCACATCCCATGTTCCCTCGTGCTCTCATCTCAGTTGTCCCGTTGCACAAGAGGCAAAGAATGGCCCCTGATGGCATGCTTAAGCCATTTTCAATCAAACAAACATTATACGGGTATGAAAGGTGAAACAGACAACCCAATGACCCAATCACCCACATTTCAAATAGCCACGAATGATTTAGTTTGGTGAAATTGAACACAGCTAAGGAAACCTAGGTCTAATGTAGTGTGAACAACGCTGTCAAACAGGCTCTAAAGAAAGAGAAACAAGGGTCTCCAGTACTTCTGTTACTTGCCGACAAGAATGTTTCTGCTACAGAAATGAATTAGCAACAGAGGCATTTCACTGGTAATATTCGCTGCATAGGTCCAGGCGTGAAATGTTGTGAAAGCTCACACAACATAACAGTATGTCACATATCTTCCAGCGGTCTCACTGTTTCGGATGATCTTTACAACTTGCCCATGCTTCATGCCACAGTATCTTGCTATTGGGTTGGTAATTTGAATACATGGGAGCGGTAATCAAACACAAGTTAAACATCATGTAAACAGAATGTGTTGCTGCAGTAAAGTTTACAGAGACATCTGCAGGTGAAGTCAATTCAATTAGTTATCTAAAAAGGATTAAAGTTACCTAGATAATTGTGAGGGCACTTTCTTTTTAGAATGAGGTGTCATGTGAGGAAACCAAGTGACCATCACTAGTCAAATGCAGTTCCTTATTCGCTTCAGAAATTGTCTCAAACTAAATGTATTGCAAATAAGCAAATAAATAAAATAAAATGTTATGGCGTGAAAACAGAGAGTTGACTAGATCAACATCCCCAGTACATCAGGTGCATTTACACTTGGCATTATCCACCATGATGCATATATGTCAACGATCCACTTGAGTATTTATCATGGTAATTTCGTAAGGAGACAGGCTCCTTAGTATTAAGATCTGAAAGGGTCACGTTTGAAGCAGATATTAGAGTTTTTTTGTTAATGGTCCAACAGAACCTTGACATTGCTATTCTATTAGCTAATACCGCTACCACCTCAGAATACATATTCTCAACATTTGAACTGCACTGCTACATGCTCCTTGTAAGTGGCGCCTTTAAGTCTAAAACAAGGATCCATTTGTAATTTATCATGATTGTCTAATAAAGTGGTATAGGAACCTTGTTCTCCTAAACAATGACCTACCACAATTTATCAAACGAACTACCTTAAAACTAACATGAACAATCCAAGTTCACATTGTAAACCAGCTGCAGTAAATAACTATAAACTATAGTTCATGAAACAATGACCTAAAACACCATCATTATGAACAGTTTTGTTTTCCACAGCAAGACAAAGTTCAAACAGCACATACACCTAGATTTACTTTTCTTGACAATTATAGAAGCAGAAAAGAAAGGCCAATAAAAGAGCATCCACGGAGTTTGGTTAAAACTTAAAATGTATGCCCAGCACTTCAAATCCATCTACTAACAATTTTATTAATTTTGTGGCATTGGATGTCAGAGAACCCGTTGTTTGGTTTGTTTTTTAGATGGTCCACAGCAAGGAGCTAGATCACCTGAGTTGTGATGTGTTAACTAGCATGCAGCAGATATCAAACATTGAATGCAGTAACAGGTGAAATGTAGGGATCATATATGCAAATAAGATAAAGTGCCTCAATAATAACCAAAAGTCGTTCCCTATTGTCTATGACAAGTATCAGGGGAATTTGTGAGATGTTTAATGGAGGCATGCACTATGCAATATATGCAAACCTCCTGGAAATTGGCTATAGTTCACTGATAATTGTCCAAAATGCTAATTGCATCTTTTATGTGTGCAGATATCAACACAGGAATGAAACATCGACGACATTGTGCTCAAATTGATTTGATTTGACAACTACGCATATTTGAAAAGAAAAGGTCTGTTTCCATACCTGAGTTTCTTTCACGGTATATCGCTCCAGCAGCATCTTCTTCTGCTCAGGCGTCAGGAGCTCGTGCTCTGGCACTAAGGTATGATGCTTAATGTTCACAAGTAGTTCCGCTTCCTGCACAACAAGTGCTACCTCCAACATTAATCACTGCTCTGCACAGTCCACAGCGTGAATACTGAATAGATGGAGATAAACGGACACGAGGTGAAGGAATGTGGTAGAGGGCGACCTGGAAGACCTCGAGGTGGTACTTCTGGGAGACCTCCTGCACAGCGCTGCGGGCGAACGCTCTGAGCGCCTGCTGCACGACGAGGATGCCGTTGAAGACGTTCTCCTGCTTCATCTTCTCCACGTAACTCCTGATCGTCTTCACCCCGGGCTTGGAGTCCTTGGGGAAGAAGACGTAGATCTGCAGGATGAAAAAAAATATATCACGGCGACGCTTGTCACAACTCACACGGTGGGTGGCACCCACCCGTCGGGAAACAGAGGCGGCGGCGGCGGAGGAGCCGCACCTGGTCGGCGCTGTCGCCCTTCTTTGCGCGGTTGATGGTGAAATCATCGCGGCTGACGGGATCCCCTGTCAGGGCGACGAAGTCGGCCCTGGAGAGGTCAATGTCCTCCGGCACCACGAGGTAGCCGCGGTCCTGAAGCATCTGCATCACCGTGCGGCGGATGCGGAACAGACGGCTCGTCTCCTCCTCCGACGCCATCAATCTCCCCAACCCCTCTCCCTCCGCCACCGAGTTTTGCTGGGGTTTTAGTTGGGGGGACGCCGCCCCGGGAGGTGGATGGCGGCACGGCATGTAGGGTTTCGATCTTTTGGGGGAAGAGGTTCCAGTGGCTCGCCGGTGCCGATCTAATGAGGGAGTTTGGGTTAGGTCGGTCGGACTCGGACGCCGACCCGGACCCGAGCTCTTATGTATGGTTCGGTTCGGTCGGTTTGGACGTCGGTTCCGTTGGTGGGCCGAGCAATGCAGTTGGGCTGGACCGAATTTACAGTAGGAGGGAAAAGGAGAACCACCTCACGAGGCACATTGAATTTTTCCTCTTTTTTTTTTGCGAAACACATTATAATAGATTTAACTGACAGAAGCATAAGGCTGCATGTTATTGTCAAGTTTTACAATCTGCTCCACTCTTTCAGCCAGCGATTCTTGCATTAATATTTCACGGACATAATGGAAATTTACTCAAACAGAAATGATGTGAATGACAAGCTTTTTTTATGCAACTGAATTGTGAATGCCAAGCTAGTCTGCAACTGAACTCTGAATGTTGCAACACCAAATGCCACGCAGAAAGTGAAGAGTATTTCTGTGTTACATATGCTGAATCCCCAAGAACATAAGCAAGAATTCAAGAACAAGCAAAATTCAAGCATCTTTTGCGAATACTCAGGACGAGAAAAACCTAGAGAGAACACTTCCACAAAAATCGATCTCTAGTGCTAGTCTTGGGTCAAAGAAACTACGCAAGAACAGACGTGAAATCCTTAGCGGCCTCCAGAAAACGTACTAACAGAAAAGAATCAACGACGAATCCTTCAAGAAACCTAACCAACAAACGATCAAGATCTGACAAGATGCAGTATCCCGGTTCAGAGAGAGCATCCAATCCCTACGACGACGGTGGCGGCGATGACGATCGCTCCCGCACCTCTGAGTCCTCAACTAGACGATGACGTCTCGTCCTGATTCTTCTCCGCCCGGGCATGAACGAATCTGGACGGCGGTGGTGACGACGATCGCTCCTGCACCTCAGAGTCCTGAACCGAAATCGACGGTGACGCCTGGTGCTGAAGCTGCTCCGCCTGGGCCTGGACGAGTCTGGGCGGCGGCGGCGGCTGAGAAGACGACCGTTCCCGCACCCCTGAGTCCTGAACCGAACTCGACGATGACGCCCGGTCCTCCTGGACCTGCCTCGCCTGGGCACGGACGAATCTGCATGGTGGCGGCGGCAACAGCACCAGCGGCTTCTCCTCGCCGGGCGCATCAGCCGACGAGTACACCGGCGACGGGGGCTTACCATGCCGCTCCCGCGGCCTCCCGCCTGGAAGGCAGATATTGCAGCTCGGGGACTCCAGAGACGCCTCCTCGAGTTGGTGCCTGCTGTGGCCGCAGCCGAACCTCTCGATCGTCTGGCCGCAGAGGCAGGTGGTGCGCCCGATGATCACCTCCGCCGGCGCCGGCCGCCGCAGCGCCTTGACGCAGCCGCTCACCAGCTCCAGCCACGTGAGGCAGCAAGACGGTGCGTCGCGTTCCCTCCTCCCCCTCTCCGCCATTCTCCGCCTCTCTCCTCGCCTCTCCTCTCCTCTCTTCTTCTTGCTGCCTCTCTCCGGAAATCTCTCTCGGTTACAGCTTTTCGCGTTTGGAGCGATTGCGTTGGCGCGGGAGCGGCTTACAAGGCCACCTTTTGTGGGCTTGGATTCCGGCCCACCTAAGCAATGTATTCCGTACTAACGAAGATTGGGATGCAAATCTCGAGGACTTACGGAAGGTCGAGATGCTGCTTCATTTAGTTAGAGGCGGTGTTGAATGTGTCTGAATTTATCAATGTTTCAGAAAATTCGTTTCAAAGATCAATGTTTCAGAAAAAAAAGGGCCATGAACGTTCAGTTATCTTTTGTGGTGTGCTACACTGCCGTCCATATGAATTCAGTTTGCAGAAAAAAAAAGGGCCGTAATCAATGTTGAGTGCAGAGTGCATCGGTCATATATGAGCTTCATATGACCAATCCTAATTCCTAGTTTTGTCAGAACTAGCTTTGCAAGTCTATCAAGATGTTCCAAGCCTCCATCAGTATATAATGTCCTATGGCGGAAAAAAACCAATCGATTCAGAAGCATTATAGAAGTTAAACAGGCTCTCTCACAGGGGAAGAGCTAGGCTAAGACTGTTGCATCCTGATACTTGAAATGTAAAAAACAAAGTGCACTTTAATGCTAGATAATCAGCACACAACTCTCTCACAATGTGCATTACAATTTGCATATGTGCAGAATTCAAGTGCAAATTTGCCTGACTAGATTTCAAGTACAAATCTGATAGAGTAATTCTTGTGTTTCTGAAAGAGTGCAAAATCTGAAAGAGGATTCAAGCTACAAGGGATCAGTTGATTTAATGCAAGATAAATCATCTAGGTACTTCTCAGATTCGTAGTTTCACTCTTTCAGAAACTATAACAAGTAATTTACTGGTCAATATCAAGATGATACATTTCAGTTCAAATTGACTGACTAGATTTCCAAACATCTGCCCCGAGCTCATCTCAGTACTGCTATGTTTAACACTAATACAGTGAAAAACATGGAACAGTTCACCGGATCCAAATATCCAATCAACAGAAGAATTCAACACCACACCACACCAAAGATTACAAGCAGATTGTTGGCAGAGCAATGAGCCTTGTTGGCATTATCAAGAACAGATCAATTATCACCAAGTACAGCAAACAGCAGAACGGCTGCAAATAATATTGTGACAATATTCATTTCCAACTGAAATTTCTAACAACAGTATGCAAAATTCAACAACACCTTCAAGATCTAACCAAAAGCAACCATCTCAAGTACTTACTCCATGAGAGTCCAAGCATACTAGAGAAGCACTGAGACCATCATAGCAAGTAACGATACCAAGATTTACTGCAACCTAAAGAACTTAAAGGATCATAAGAACATAGCAGAATAGGGCATATACTCATTTCATTGCATACTTATTCAGAGTAGTTCATCAAAAGTCAAGCAAGCCGAGTTACAATTTCGGACGGAAAGACAAAGCGGATGAATGCTATACTACGAGTCTACGACCACCTAAAGAATTGAAAAGAAATCTTCAAGGAACCCGAGTTACAATTTCTGACAGAAAGAAAGGCGGAAGAATGCGATACTACTACGACCACCTGAAGAACTGAAAATAAATTTCCAAGGAACCTATCTGACACTGATCGTCTCCAAGACTAGCAAGAGAATTGCCATCAAAAGAAGAAAACGGCGAAGCCAAGAATATTGTCGACGCCTCAGGGCCCTGACGCCGACGAGTGTCCACATCCGCAGCTTCTGCCAAGTGCCACCCGCCGTCTCCCACATCCGCAGCCTCTCCCAAGTCCCACATCCGCAGCTTCCGCCACCCCTCCGCCGTCCACATCCGCAGCATTCGTCACCCTGCACCCAGCAGGCGGAGGACAACGACCAAGGCAATAGCGCTGACGAGGAGCGGCACTGTATCTGTGCTCGCCTCGCTATCCCCGATCCCCACGAGGAGGCCAAAGAAGATGATGGCGCCGATGAGGAGCGGCTCTGTATCCATGGTTCCTGCTCTCGCCTCGCTCCCCACGATCCCCTCCTCCTCGCTCTCTTGCTCTCTGCCTTTCTTGGAAGGGAAGCGGGCTCTGCTTCTGGAAGGTGGCGGTGGCTGGCTGGCTTGCGAAATGAAACGGTTTGGCTCGTGGGTCGCGAGCACCGACGCCGTCGATCCTAGATCGGACGATGGAAACACGGCGAGGAGATAGGCGATTAGCTCTAATCATCACCACTTGACTAACCAACTCCTGCTAATTAGTTACAAGTTCCATTTCGTCACGGCAGGCTATCCACCATCGGATCTCTGATAAACGGTCCATAAACTAATCGAACAGAACACCCAAAAAATGTACCAAGGACCCCACATAACCGAGGAACAAATCTGGAGGACTTGAGGAAGGTCGAGATGCTTCTTGTGCTTAGTTAGTGGGGGTGTTGAATGCGGTCTGAATTTATCAATATTTTCAGAAAATTCGTTCCAAAAATCAAATGTTTCAGGACAAAAAAAACGGCCATGAGCATTCATTTATCTTTTGAGGTGTGCTACACTGAAACTGATACTGGAACTGCCGCAGCATATGAATTCAGTTTGCAGAAGCATAAAGGATTCAGACTAGTATTTGTTATCAATACTGGTCAATGTTCACTACAGTGTGTATCAGTCATATATGAGATGTTCCAAGCCTCCATCAGTAGATACTAACCGTCGTATGACGGGAAAAAACAATTGATTCAGTGACAAACAGGATCTCACAGGGGAAGAGCTAGGCTAACACTGCTGCATCCAAATGCACAGAAGGAACATGTACTGTAGCAAAGATTCAGAGGGCCAGCATCCTGATACTTCATACTTCAGATGTTTTCAAAGCATAAAACATCAAAAACGACGTGTACATACCAGATACTGATCAGTAAAGAACTCTCTCACAATGTGTATTAGAATTTACATATGGGCAGAACTTTGAAAGTGCAAAATCTCAGATTTTCAGCTTCACTCTTTCAGGAACACAACAGCTAGTTTATACATTTCAGTTGAGATTGCCTGACTAGATTTCCAATTTATTCCAATATCTGTCGTCTCATCTCAGCCCATTACAGTGACAAAGAAGACACACATAAGATACAGTAGTACAGCACTATTGAACAATCAAAACTGTGGAACAGTTCACAGGATCCAAATATCCAATCAACAGAAGCATTCAACACCACATCAAAGTGAAGAACCACGCCTGTACGTGGTAGAGGGCCTCGTCATCTGGTTCTACTTCTGCACCCCCGAGCTCCGTGATGACCACGTCGTACGACGGCGTGGAAGACATGGCCGCAGGAGAGCGTGCGGACCTCGCTGCCGGCCTCCATGCATCCTCTGCTGGAACATTTGGCCGTCGCTGCCCAGAGGGTCCTGACGCCGCCGAGCGTCCACATCCGCAGCTTCCACCGCCCCCGCCGCCGTCCACGTCCGCAGCATCCGCCGCCCCGTCATCCACCCCGCACCCAGCTCTTGGGAGGAAATGGCGCTCCCCACGGGGACGCCATAGAAGGTGGCGGCGTCGACGAGGGACTCGACGAGGCCGGCATCGCCCACGCTCTGGGGATTCGCGTCGCGTCCATGGTTGCTGCGGCACAGAGGTGGGGAAGAGGAGTGAGGCGTGGGCTGTGGAGTAGTCGCCGCGGAGGCCAGAGGACAAGGCCCATTTGACGCATCAACTAACCTTCTCGTAGGATCATACGAGCGTACAACCCATAATAATTCGGTTGATGCGAACCCGGAGAAACATCGGAGTGCCATGCCATTTTCCTGTTAATTGAGCCGTTTCCGATCGAAGCACATTATCCGATACGGATTAGACTGTGTTTTCCTATTAAGATTACCCGATTAGGGGCCTTAACCACACGACCTCCATAAGAACTCCCACCAAAATCCTACTCCCACCACGTGAACGAAGAGCTCGATACAAGTAGTAGTACATCGCAGCTAGCACGGGCACGGTTTGAGAGACGACGCAGAAACCACGAAACTGAAGAGGATATAACACATGATGTGGTCGTCGTCACCGGTGCATAGCAGCCAGACCGCCACCAGGAGGAGGGGGCAAACTGTTACTGGGATCGTGCTTCGCAAGAAGTTCGTCCTGTGCGTGTCAGGCAGGTGCGGCATGAGGCGCGTCGGCGAGCTGGAGTGGTTCAAGCCGTCCGTGTTCGTGCACATGAACGACATTCAGCTTGACATCGACCACGTCCGCGGCGTGCTCGATCTCTATGACGAGAGGCACGGCATGAGGCGGTTCCCGGAGTTTAGCAAGCTGGTCTGCACCCTGAGGGATCAGTTCATGCGGTACAGACGCAAGGTCCCCTGGCTGTCTGCACCAGATGTCTGCAATTGCTGTGTCTCCTCCTGCCATGACCGCTTTGTACGTGAATCAAAAGTTTTGCAACATATAATTTAAACGAAGAGAGAAGATATAAGCGGGTTTTTTTTCCTGTGGTTTCAAAGATTAGCTGTCATCACAAAAGTCTAAAGATGTTCTCATTTTCTTAATAAATCTCAAAACATTTTGTAACATCACCGAATCTCCCACGATCTTTGAGAGATCACTGGAAATGCTTCCAAAGAGTAATAAGACATACTCTACACTTTGAAGTACTAAGCAAAAGGCTCTTGGTAGGTGCACATTTGACTACTACAGCTTAAGAAACGGGCACAGTTGAGAAAGGACGAAGCAAATTAGCAAAAATGAACATTTGGACTTGCATAAGGTTGCACCAATTAAAATAGATTTCAAAAGACATCAGGAGGTCCAAGAGCTTAAGTATTTATAGATAAAACGAATCCAACTAGCTGTTTATGATCTTTGTGCAAAAACAACCGAAAATATATAGAGTTAGACAATCCGGTATCACATCAAACAGTTTGGTTCTTTACGCTTTTCAAACAATCACTGACCAATTAGTCGTTATCCTATCAAGAGCTAGACAATCCAACTCAAGCCGGATTGTCTGTTGTACATTGTTTGGCACCACTATCAGACAAACCAACCGTCACGCTTTGTTTAGTATCCACCGGACAAAGCATTGGTCAGACTATCCAACACTATTGTAGACTTTTTGGCTCAAGTCTATTACAATATGATCGGACTATTCGATTGATGTATAATTATCCAATCATTTCAATTCCTTTATTCGGTCAACACATGACCACTCTAAACATTAAACTACCCAGACATTTCAATCAACTCTAAATTGACTGACTCAACGCTTGATCCCATACAATCAACACATGATCACATAGTCACTGTTGAGTCAAACAATCTGACATCAACTTAGACTATTCGATGTAGCTATGATCGATGATCGTTAGCCAGACAACGTGTTGGGTCGAACCATATGGTACCACCTGGATTGCTCGACTCACACTTGTTTCAGAGCAAATAAGGATAAAATACAATGACATTTTGCTCAAAACTTTTATAGGTTTAGCACTTGTTTTAGAGAGATTGGAGACCTAGTGTGCACCTCACCTAGACTCTAGCACTTAGAACATTAAGCTACGATAACAAGCTCCCATTTTTATAGCACAATCTTTAGAACATAATGGAAACATACTTCTCCTGTATTCACCCAACACCTTGAATGTGTTTTGACATACCGAGGCTCCTTATGAATCTATCATTCTATTGCGACCAATTTTTGACTGTAGTATGTTCAAGAGATCATCATCAGAACCCTAATGCTCTTTCAATCACACTTAGAGAAATTGATTAGTCCAATGATTATATTATCATTAATCAATAAAACCACTAACACATGGGGAACAAGATGCTTTCAATTACTTGTCCAATCAGCATCACAATATCCTTTCACATTTAGGTGCCCATTCTTTTAAAACATAGTCCCTTTCCAGTAGTCCTCTTTAGGTATCTTAGAATCCTATGAACAACATCCAAATGACCGGTTCTAGGATCATTCATATATCTACGCATCACATAGGAGATGTCGGGTCTAGTATGGCAAAGATAAATCAAACGTCCCACCAACCTCTAGGAAACCTCCTTATCAATAGGATCACATGACTAAGCACACAATTGGTGATTCCTATCAATAGGTGTAGCATTTGGACGATACCCAAGCATTCCCATTTCTGTCAACAAGTCCAAAACATATTTCCTTTGAGAGAGAATAATTCCCTTTGATGATTGAGCAATCTTAATCTCAAGGAAGTAACGAAGAGGACCGAGATCTTTCATCTCAAATGCCTTTCCCAACCTTTTCTTCAAGCACCTAATTTCTTCCACATCATTGCCAGTGATCACTATATCATCAGCACACACCGCTAAGATGATAATGCATACTCCCCTATGTTTATAGAAGACCGTGTGATCTCTATTACATTGGGAATAACCCATATTGCAAATTGCATGCCTGAACTTATCAAACCATGCACATGGAGATTGCTTCAACCCATACAAGGATTTCTTGAGTTTACATACCTTCTCAACTATCTAGCTATTCCCAAATTGAGGAGGAATCTCTATATAGATCTCTTCCTATAAATCACCATGAAGAAATGCATTTTTTACATCGAGTTGATGAAGAGGCCACCAAAAGTTTGCCACACAAGATACTAAAGCTCTCACTGTGCCCATCTTTGCCATAGTTACAAATGTCTTATCATAATTAATTCCATATGTTTGACTATAGCCTTTTGCGACCAATCTTGCTTTGTACCTATCCATCTTTCCTTCAGGAGTTTGTTTCGCTATAAAGACACACTTACATCCCACTGCTCTTTTTCTTGGTGGAAGTCTTGCAAGTTCCCATGTCTTATTTTTTTTAAGAGCATTCAACTCTTCCTTCATTGCATCTTTCCACTTTCGGTCTTGCTTCATACACCTCTAGTCCTTTGGTATAGGCACTATTTGTAGTAATGCAAGAAAAGTTTTATATGCTATAGGCACTATTTGTAGTAATGCAATAAATGTTTTATATGCTGTTGAAATATGGGAGTATGAGATATAGTTTGCAATGTCATGCCTAATGCTAAGATGTTCAAAACCAAGACATATAGGAGGTTTACCAACATTAGATCTAGTCTCCCTATGTTGTGTAAGAGGTAATTCTACTTGTTTAAGAGTGGGAGAAACAATACCAAGTGTCTCAAGATGAGTTAAGGAGTTTGAAGGAGAGGGACTCAGGAGGACTCTAGGACTGGGCACTTGAGTTGTTGCGATTGTTGTGGCTCCTTAGCTTGCTCATGCATTAATTCTTTACTTTTTCTCCCCCTAATTTTTGTTCCTCCTTTGTTAAACTATCACTTCCCTTTGTTTCACCTCTTCCATTTGCTCCATAGGACATAGGATTGTCCCAACAACAACCTCTTCATCCTTCTCGTGGTCAACCACTATGTCTTTCTCAAGAATAGACTGCCATACTTATTTATTAGCATCACTAGAGCACATCATCTATCCAACAACCACTAACTCTTCATTCTTGCAATCAACCTTCTCTTTATAAGTGTCACCTTCTCTATCTCCCCCTCTCAGCTATCAACCTTCATAACAGTCAAGAATTCTTTAAGAAATTGATCAAGATCTCCTTTATTTGTGTAATAAGGTTCAAATTATCAAAAGGTCAGCATCCATACTCTCAAACTATCTCCTATCGATAGGATCCCAAAACTTATATCCCTTCTGATTGGAAGCATAGCCAATAAATACATATTTCACTGCATGATGATCTAATTTGTCAACAAAGGATCGATGATCTCGCACAAAGCACACACAGCCAAATACTTTTGGAGGCATCCTAAATTTTCGCTTACCCAATAAGAGCTTAGCTAATGATTTCATACTAAGTACCCCATATGGCATGCAGTTAATTAAATACGCAGCTGTCATCACTGCCTCACTCCATAAATATTTGGGCACATTCATTTGAAACATTAGTGACCATGTTACGTCCAAAAAATATCGATTCTTTCTCTCAGCTACACCATTTTGAGTGGTGCTAGGACATGTAGTTTGATGTATCATCTCGTGATAAAAGACATAAGACACAAACTCATTGTGGACAAACTTTGTCCCATTATCAGTGTGAATAATATTAACCCTGGCATCAAACTGATTGGTAACCAACTTATGAAAATCTTAAAAACATCGAAAGACCATGTTTTGTGTTTGAACATATAAATCCAAGTCATACGAGTATAATAGTCAATAAACGTGACACACCATTTGAAGCCACTCACAGAGGTAACTGGGCATGTTCTCTAAACATTTGAATGTATTAATATAAAAGGTTCATAGCTACGTAGGCCAAACCTAACATATGTGGACCTTGTATGTTTGCCAAATTTACAAGTGTCTCACTCAAGTCTACTCTTATAACAGGTCAATATATAACTTAAACTCTCAAAAGAGGTTGTCCTAACCGATAATAAAGTAAAATAATCTCCTTCTCAGCATCTTTTATAACTGTAGCTAATCTCAATTCCTTATGGTTGACATACCACAACCCATTACTCCTCCCAATCCTCCTCCTAGTCCCTTCTCTTGGAACAAGCAAGAGTCCTAATCAAATATAACAATACAGTTGACTTAGTCAATAATGAAGCTAACAAAAATTAAGTGGAAAGGAAGGAACATGTAAAACAAAGGACAAACTAGAAGGTTTGCACTCCATTGACCTAATACCATGAATTAATTAAGATAAAACATCAACAACTTAAATAGTTTTAGGGTGAGCAATAGAAATGCAGGATGTGAAGGTGTTATGCAAGCCAGCAACATGTTTTAATGCCCCTGAATCTATAACCTAGCCTACATGATGCTTATATGTAGATGCAAGTGCATGCGCCTTAGTACCTTTGACTACTTGGGCATAGTTGGCAAAATTATCAAAGTGACCGGTGGTAATGAAGCTCTCGAGCATTTTTCTCCTCTGTCATTCCTCTTATTCATTTGTCATGATGATAGATGACATGTCCTCTCTCTTCCAACCTCAATTCATTTGGCATTAGCTCTAGTTTTAGTATATATGGTCCTGCTCCACCCCTAGGACTATTGTTCTCTTCCTACTCTGCAACCTCCTTTCTCCTGTTCTCTTTCCCCTTTGCCATTTTCAGCTTTCCCTACCACCAGCACAACTACGATAGAACCAGGCTTCAATTCCCTTGGCTTCAGCAGCTGATCACAGCAGCAGCAGCCCTCCTCTTCTTCACTCACACACAAAGCAGCGACAGCAGCGACCTTTTTTTTTCTCTCTCCTTCTCTCACTCACCAGCACCCTGCACCTCCACACTCGCCGCACACCAACACCCCCTCTGTCCACAGCTCTCTCTCTCTCTCTCTCTCCAACTCCCTTCTCTAGCTCTACGCTCAGCACAAGCTCGCCTCAGTCTCTCCGCGCACGCGTGTCCCAGCACCGCGCCTCTGCTCGCCCACGCCCTGGTGGACCGTGGACACCGCGCGCGGCCCGGCGCCACCTCCGCAGCAGTCCGTCGCGCCGCTGCCGTAGCAGCCTGCTCGCGCCGCCCCCGCCGCAGCCCGTCGCGACGGCAAAGTGCAGGCCCTTCAAAGCGACAAACCAAATAGGGAGGGGATCACTGGTGAACTAGGGTTTCTTGGCTCTGATACCATATTGTTCAATTTGGGAATCGGAGGTGGGTTGCATCCTCTCTGCACACCCTTTCCATATCTATTCTATTCTAAAAACTTTTTTACAAATATGTTATTTCCCATTGCAGTTCCTTACAGGTTTACACTAACATGCAAAAATCCAACAACACCTTCAAGAACTCACCAAAACTCTCTGCTTGAAATTGTTCAGGTTTTTAGTCCATCAGAGGCCAAGCAAACTAGAGACAATCAGTGACAATCATAACAAGAAATGCTATCAAGATTACTTCGACCCAATTAACGGTGAAAGAAAGCATAAAACTGGCAAAATCGGGTCATTTCCATTGCATATTCAGATAGTTCCATCAGCAACCAAGTTACGAAGTCTGACGGAATGAACTAGCCTCCAAAGGCGATACTACGCCAGCCTTAAGAATCGAACAGAACTCCCTAGAATCTAACTTACATTGATCGGTTTTAAGAACAAATCTACCAACAGGAACAGAGAAAGGAACCATTCAAGAGCATATCCAAGAACTGACCCAAACCAAACAAGACGTACCACATGTGCCCCAACGTCGATCATGGCGACGCAGATGGTGGCAGAAGTGGCTCATCCGAACCCAAGGTGCCAGCCGAGCTCGACGGCGGCGGTGGTTGCTGCTCCTCCGGGCTCGGGGCCGGTGGCAACTGGTGCTGCCCCTCCAGGTCCGTCTCAGGAGCAAGCCTGACGAGGGTCTGTGACGACGACGACGCACTCTCCGGCGGCGGCGGCTGCCGCTTCCATGGCAGAGCAGTCTCGCGGCGTAGTGGACAGGCCAAGTCCTTCTGGCGGAGCCACCTGTCGATATTGTACCCGCAAGCCTTGTGGAAGACGTGACCGCAGGAGAGCGTGAGGACGACGTCGCTGGCCTCCATCCTGTACTGGCACATCGTGCACTCGTCCAGCTCCTTATCCAGCGTGGTGACGCCGTCGAGCATCCACGCCGCGAGGATGCGCTGGTGGCGTAAGAGTGCCGCCGTCGGGGACGCGCTGATGGCACAGGTGTGCCACGGTGCGGGACTCAGCACGAGCAGGACGAGGCGCGGGGATGCGTAGGACCGCGGCGGTGCTGGGCGGTACCTCGGCGGAGGGCGTCCACCAGTGGCAGGGTGAGGGCCGCGTGATCGCGTTGCAGCCGCGGGAGCGCCCCGATGCTAAGCGGGCCGCGGCGGACCGCGTGGAGGCGCTGCCGCGCTGGTGCTGAAGGAGCGCGGTGGTGTCGGACGGGAGCAGGACGAGGGTGGCGCCCAGAGGACGGAGGCTGCCGATGATGACGCATTGACGCCCAGAGACGCGGCAGTAGCTACTGATTCGTCGACGCTGAGGATGCCCTCGTCATTTGCGGAGGCTGCCGACGATAACGCTCAGAGACACGGCGACAACTGCTGCTCCTCCTCTTCCAGCACCCACCGGCGCTGTTCTTGGCTGCGTTGGGGGCTGCCGCCCTCGACTTCCGACGCCGATAGGTCCGAGTTCAAGTCTTCGCCTCCTGGAGCCGAGCGAGCCGGGATAAGAAGGGGGATCGAGCGAACCAGATCACGCTCGCCTGGAGCCGAACCGATCGGGCGTCGGCCATCCGAGGCGTGGGTGCAGAGGGGCTGCACCCCGTCAGCCCCGTCTCCACCAAATTTTTCGCTCAAGGAGGTACGCTGGATGTCTTGAGATTACGCCCTCCATTTCATATTACAATTTTTTTAAAATCAAAATTTTTATCAAGTTTATAAAAAATATATACTAACATTCATAATACTAAATTAGTTTTATTAATTCTAATATTAAATATATTTTGATATTGTTGAAAGTGTTGTTATATTTTTTCTATACACTTAGTTAAATATGAAAAAGTTTGACTTTAAAAATAATTAAAACGTTTTACAATATCAAACAAAGAGAGCAATGGAAGATCTGAGAAATTTAGGAGAGATTGAGATGTAGTTTTGGTTTTTGGTTGGTGTTAAATCTGATCTGAAGTATGAAGTTTCTTTCGAAGAATGACGCCTGAACTTTCATACGCTCCATAACAGAATGTCCTCAGCTTTCAGCAACCATTGTAGCGTACATACATAAACTGGAACTGAGATGAGATGAGAACGACAGTATAATGGACTTCAATTATTGTAATCCGAAAATATTAAGATGAGTATTTAGTCGAGGAATGAAACTGAAGGTGCGGATACACTCGAGGAAATGATAGCCTACATATAGATTACTGTCGCCATTGCATATATTCAGATTAACGTCGCCATTGCATATATTCAGATTACACCACCGGCAACCTAGTTACAAACTCTGACGGAGCTGATAAGATCGAGCACACTGAAGGAGCTCAATGTCTGTCAAATCGTCAACAAACACATTCAAAACCACCTCAAACTAAAGATTACATTCAGATTACTGATAGTCCAATGAAACGTAACGAGAACATATAGTTCATCACCAAATCTATCAGGCTGCAGACAGAAGAACGGCTGCAAATGCCATATTGAATGTCTCCGTTCCCCATCAAAGTTCCATACACTGACATGCAACAATCCAACAATATCTTCAGGAACTTATACAAACCAGCTATCTCTGCTTGAAAATATTCAGGTATTTAGTCCAAAATCAAACGACAGATACAAGCACTGGCCATCATAGCAGTAACGATACAAAGATTAATACAGCCTAAAGAACTCAAAGGAATCACAAAAACTGACAAAAATGGGTGACTGTCGCTGCACATTTATTCAGATATTCAGATAGCCCCATAAAAAAGCCAAGCAGCCCGAGGTACAAACTGACGGATAGAAGAAGCGGTTGACTGCGACACTAAGACGAACTGAAGATCACAACAGAATTCCCAACAATAAGGCAGCAGAATGGATGCATATCGTAACTTAACAGTCTTCATGTCCCATTGTGGTATCTTACACTTACATGCAACAATCCAACAATACCTTCATGAGCTCACCAAAACCGTCTCTGCTTGAAAATGTTAAGGTCTCGCGTCCATCGGAGGCCAAGCAAACTAGAGAGTAGAGACGACGAGCATTGGCCAACGGCCATCATAACAAGAAACTGCGAGCGAATTAACGCTCAAAGAAATCATAATACCCTCAAAATCGGGTCATCTCCATTGAATATATTCAGATAACTCCATCAGCAACCAAGTTACAAACTCTGACGGAATGAACAAGCCTCCAAAGGCGATACTAGTATACTACGACGACCTAAAGAACACAACAGTATCCCCAAGAACCTAACTGACATCGATTGGTTACAACTTACAAGAACCTAAGCAAGAAGAGCCCCTAGAATCTAGAGAGGCCGCCAAGAAATCATCCAACAGAAACGGACAGAGGAACCATTCGAGAACCTATCCAGATCCAAACCAGACAAGACGTACGCACCGCCTATGCACTTTCCGTCCAACCCTGGTCATGACGACGCAGATGGCTGCGGTTGCGGCCGCACCTTCCACGGCAGCACGCGTACGCTGCGGGCGGTCTTGCGTCATACCGAGCAGGCCAAGTCGTTCTCGCGGAGCCACTCGTCGATGCTTCTGTCGCAATCCTTGTGGCAAACGTGGCCGCAGGAGGACTTGCAGATGTCGCTGCCGGCCTCCATCCTCTGCTAGCACATCGTTCAGTCGCCCAGCGCCTGATCCAGCGTGGTGACGCCGCCGAGCATCCACACCGGCAGGCTGGTGCCGAAGTACATGCCGAGCTTGATCCCCGCGATGGTGAAGGCGGTGTCAATGATGAAGTCGAGGGTTGCCTCCTCTATCACCATGGTGCCTGCTCTATCTCCCCGCTTCCACTCTCCTCTCCTCGCTTTGCTGGTCTGCCTTTGTTGGAGGTGGAAGAAGAGGGCAAGAAGAGGCTCGCGCGATGAGACGGTATCGCACTGGTCCCCTACTTGGAAGGCCACCGGTGAGTTATCCAAACCACTTGATTTATTTATTTATAATAAAAATTAAAATTATCAAAAATATTAAAAGCACAGTCATTGATTAATACGAGTGTTTGGTTTGTTTGGTGCGTGTATATATATATAGAGGATCTTTGAGACCAATCTTGATAATAACAAATCCAGATTGATTTAAAAAGGAGATGAAGTCTAAAATGAACGGATACCATATTAAACGGTCTTCGGTTAAGTGTGTAAGCGTCAAATTCAGAGAAAAAGAAAAGAAAAAAAGTGAGAGAAACCGGCTCAAGACAAGCTCCAGCTAGCCTCCTTTACCCTTTCAGTGGCTCAACCCAATGCACCAAGGCAGCTCAAAGGAGCAGCAGCTGTAATGCCCATTTTTTTTTAAAAAAATATTTATCTTAAAATTTTTGTTAGCAGTGTCATTAAATCTCTATTTCATTTTTGAAACTTTAGTTTTCTAAAAATTTTCGATGTTCAATTTTTTATTTCAAAAATTTTGACTGTACCAACGAATAATTTATTCTAGTCAAAAAAAATAAATTTTATATTCGAATATCAATCATCTCAATGAATATTTCTATTACTACTTAGTATTCTTTCGCATCGCAGTCTACTCTTCTCCTCTTTTGCACATGTACAAGCCAGTTCTCATGTCTTCTCTCTGTGAATTAAATCAAGTGCAGACGAAAACCTCCAAAAGCCGAAATTTACTCATTTCTCTTCCTCACCTATCTTTTCAGCCCTTGCTATTCCCAACTTACATTCAATGGCTATCTAACAAAAACAACAAATAACAAGAAAGAGCAATAAGAATAAAGTAGCAACATACGAGCCCTATTCTCTGCCTCAACTATCCATTCAAACATAGGACACATGTGGATTTATTTTCTCCTTTGTACACTGCCAAAAATCTAAGCAAGCTTGTCCAAACAAAGCTCATCCCCCTACATCTCCTTTCTTTTTCATACAGTCTGTAAGATACACATAAGTGTATTGTCCCTCCTTTCCTCCTAGCATGCAATCATGCATGCATGCACATGTATTATCATGCTCTCCTTTGTCAATTCAACCAAAGACCAGGACAAGGGCTCAACCTTTGCTAGTCAACCTATAAACCTTTCTGTCATATGCATGAATACAAACCCCACATGTAAAGTCATGCCTCTCTCATTTCTCCCAAAGCGATACATACATGCAAGAACATTGCCTCACATCTCCATGCAAGACAGTGAGGACGTAGCTAAGGTGGTATG
Source organism: Oryza coarctata (assembly GCA_030770085.1). NCBI lineage: Eukaryota > Viridiplantae > Streptophyta > Magnoliopsida > Poales > Poaceae > Oryza > Oryza coarctata. The sequence continues at coordinate 12,795,102 of CM061468.1, forward strand.
CACGACTTTTTGTCTCATCCTCTCTATCCATCCATGTAGATGGGACCAAGTGAATGAGCGGGCAAACCCTTGCCTAGTGTTGCTCTCAAGATTATGGTTTCATCCCATTGCAACAAACATGGAGAGAAACCGATGAAGAATATGCGTAATATCTTGATTCATCGTGCACTACCGAAAACAACTATTAAGCCAGTAACCAAGTCATACATCCATCCTCACCTTCATCCCTTCGGTCTCTCCCTCTGCCTTCTTTCTTCTCGGCAAGATTGAGCAGCTGTCATTGTTGAGCTCTCAAGCTTCCTCTGCTCCCCCTCTATTCCCTCTCATTTTCCCTCTTGCACCACACCAGACACTTGACAAAGGCCATCATCAACACTGCCATAACCCATGTATCCTTGCCTCTCTATCCCGAGCCCTACCAGTCGCCAAAACTGCTGCCGCGTGTAATTAGCCAAGCCACGCCCACGCTTCTGACTCGTCTTAGCCGTTGGCTACCAAGCCCCACAGCGACCACCTTCCCGCACTGCCCCTACTATGCCCAGCTCGCGCTACCCTCGGCTATTATGGGACAGCGCTGGAACTCCACCACCATCACCATCCTAAACATCGCCGCCGTCACGCCAAGCTGCTTGAGGTCGTACACACCACTTGCTCTCTGTCACCAGTCACCACCACCTCGCTCTTCCCTTATCCTTTGAGTTGCTGCCACTGTGAGGATGACCTCCCCGGGGTAAGACTAGCTTTGTACCGCCTTTGTTGCTTTGGCCACCCTCGAAGCATCGCTGCCATCCTCACCTTGTCATGTTGAGCATTGCTCGGCGTGAGGAACAAGAAGAGAAGATGAGAGAACAAGGAGAAAGAAGAAAAGAAAAAGAAGAAGAAAAGAAAAGAAGGTGGTGGGACCACCAATGGGACCCGCATGTTGGGTCCCTAGTCCACATGCAACCAGTGGGCCCCATGCTTTGTCACGTGGTTCAGTGGACCAAGTCCACCTGATAGCCCCATGGGTTCCTCAGGTGACTTAGTCTACTATGGATCATAAGCACCTGAATGTTTTTATCTCATTGACAGTAGACCCCTATGCCTAAGTTTTAGGAAATATTCCTCCAAAATATTTTCTATCAAATATAACAAATATATTTTCTAGTTTGAAAAAAAAGATTTAAACATCCAAAATTCATATCTCAAGTATAATTGACTCTATTCAACTTCTAGAATTTTAATATATTTAGGGTTTTATTTGGATTTCTCTTGTTTCACGTATAGTTCGTCGATGGAATTTTGCCGGACACGGAATCGGAAGAGTTTTGTGTCGACCAAGAGAATGACAAGTCACGCCTTCAATCATGTTGATCCTAGTTTATAAAATTAAATTATTTGCAAAGTTGCATTACACCATTATTTTCTTTACTTTAAAAATTAATTATCCTAATCTTTATGAGCCATGTTTTATTACCTGAGGCTCATACCACTGGTGTTGAGACCTCTAGTATTTTTTTCACCATTGATAATTAATAATTTTCATGAATAATGTGATGTTTCGATAGGATAAATTGATTGTGTTAGAAAAATGGGTTGTGAACTATTTTAAATATTTGATATTTTATGTTAATGGTTTGCGAAATAAAAGTGATTATTATTAAAAAAATTGTGGTGTAAGTGGTTGCATGTGTGACAATGCTTTTTATTAATACATAAGGACCGACTACTTGAGGACCGACACTGAGCATAGTATAGTACGACAATATGAGTAGTATAAAATATATTGGTTAGGTAAATAGTGGGGCTAGGATAACTTATTTGTTGAGAGTTGTGGAATCGTTGGAATAGCCATGAGAAGTTGTGCTTACGGGAATGTGAGTATAGAAAGTCCGAGACTTGCCTAGAACTTGGTCTAGGATACTTCTAGTCAACAATGGTTATCCTAGTTTTATTTTAAAAAAGCTTTGTAACATGAGCAAAGGCTCTAGCCAAAAAGAATCAGAAGGAACTAATGCAACATTACTGAACTCTAACAGAAATTTTAAGAACATAAGCTAAGCAAGAAGCATCCCAAGAATCACTCGGCGGCGCCAAGAAAGCGTTCGAATCCCAAAGAATCACGCGGCAGGGGGTCTAGGTTGTAGCAGCCTAGGCAATGGTGCTGGTGGTACTTCTTCTCGCAGTAGGCCATCGTGAGGACCTCCTCGCGGCGATTCATCTTCTCGTGGCAGATGGTGCAGGTCTCCTTCCGCAGCAACGGGATGTAGCAGTGCAGGAGCTCCCTCCACGGAAGTCAGCCGTGGCGGGACATCGAACGGAGGTTGGCAACATCCTCCTTCGCCATTGTTTGCCTTGCCCACCCTTCTTCTCTCTCTCCTCTCTACTCCTTGCTTCCCCTTCACTCCCTCTCTCTTCTCTCGTCTCTCGTCTCTTTCGTTCTGTTTCAAAAGATGCCAATGGCGTGGAGGAAGAGGGGAGGCCAAAAATTAGGCCCTCGTAAGTCGGTGGGGCCCTGTCCTCCGTCGGCTCTAGACCGTTGATCAGAGATCTAACGGTAGATCACTTGCTGTGACAAAGTAGAACACGTCTAATTAGTAGGAGTTGGGGATGATTAGAGCTAATCATCTATCGCCTCATCTTGTTTTCACCATTCCATCTGCAACTGGCGGCGTAGGTGCTTGAGACTCACTGTGGTGACCCTAACTAGTTAACCAATAATTAAATTAATAGAAGTGTGATGCTCACTGATCCTACTCTCAAGAATTCAGCTATTATCAACAGGACATAGGTGGATCATCACTAAATCTCATATTTAAATACTTAACAAATAGACTTCGAGCTGGCAATGTTACACCAAGTAAAAGACGATAGTAGAAGTACAGCTATACCTAAATTCATAATCACAGCTTGGGTCCTATAACAAAATCCTAAAAGTCTTCATACGTCGCTTACTCTTGAAAGAACTCCTTTAAGATTGGGTCTTTGTCGTATTACTTTTCTGGATAGGGGATACTGATAGTAAGGATAAGTACACAAGATACTTAGCAAGTTATGAGAATTAATATAGCATACAAGGGTCATCAAGATAGGTTTCATTTTGTTTTATAATTAAGTGTGTTTTTAAAATTATCTTTGTAAATTCTAACTGTGCACTTAAAGTTATCGAAAAGAGGCTCACACCTCAATCCATTTTGTGAGTTGGTAGGCAACAACTCACTACATTTACCGAGAAGAAGCTCGTGTCTCAATCCATTCCATAAGTCATATTGCAATGATTTGTCTCGATTCCGATACGAAGCGTACAGTTCTAGATAGTAACTCCATTTTGGTGCTTTCAAATTCTTTTCGTTTCACAATCACAACTCAACTTTATCTTATCTAACACCAAACTAGTACCAAGCGATACTTCGGGTCACACAATCCCGTTTCAGACCACTCAGTTCTTCCACTGGCCATATAGGTTAGTTTTGGTAATAATTTCTGTACAACAATAATTTTTTTATAAAACTTTTTTAAGTACAAGAGTATGCTAGATGGATCATTTGTCATCCACCCATAACCATAGGCATGGCTATTCGAATAGATTATAACTTTTACAAAGGGCACACGCTTTACCCACACGATACGAGCTTACTCCAATCGGGTAAGTTATAGACTTCCCGTACTCAGGGTCCTACAAGCACATCTCATATGTCACATGGCAACTCCACGTCCATTGATTTCCACATACATCTCAGGTCCACTAATTACTTAACTAGAGGTGTCCCATTCCACCCATATGGTTGCATTTTAATATGATTAGTGAAACTCCTCAAGGGATCAATCTTTATGTGCCATACGAAAGTCAAGCCACACATGCAATGACTATCCATGACCAAGTTTAATAAAGCTATTTTATTTCACAAAACTTCCAACCATGAGTGTTGGTATTTTAAACCATTTTTAAAATCAATTTTATCCCATCAACTGGTTTTAAGTGATAGGGGTATCATCAATACTTGTGCTTTGATGAGCATGAGTAACAGGATGATAATTGGGTGACAAAGGTATTGGGCCATCAACAAATAAAGATGATATATGCAACAAGTGGGTTAAAGGTCTATCGGATCAACTAGCGATTCATGGCTAGTATTGTGTACCTAAGCATGTATGATTTACAAATAAAATATTTTTTTAAAAAAATATATGGGATCAAAACTATCAAGAGGTGACTTATCTTGGTCTTAGTCTTGGTCTTCTACGATGAGCTCTTCGACTGGCGGCTCTTCAGCGTCGGCTACTATGCGTCACAAAATAACAACATGCATAAAAAAATTAGAACATAATATATATATATGTGTATATATAACTAATAGTACCAATATAGGGATCTTAATTTTAGAAAAATTCTGAGAGTGTAACAGGCTCAAACGGAGCTTCGATTAAAAGATATAAAATTTAGAAGATTAAATGATTTTTTGGATTAAAGAAAAGGAATTAAATATTTTATAGAAAAGAAAAGTTTTGAATCAGAGACGGACAGGTGAGGCTAGGATAAGGGAGGTAAAATAAACTTTTATTTCTCTAGTGGGTAGATTAACGAGGTTAGGCGATTGTTGTTGGGCTAAGAAAATGAGACTAAGGCCTTTCGGGTTCGTAGGATGGTCCAACACTTGGCTGGGCCAAGGCGGATGCGCTGCTTCGACACGGTGGACCTATGGTCGTCCAAGGAGAGGAGACCAAAGGGAAAAGTGATGACTAATGGAGCTCGACGGTGTCTGGCCGAACAATAGTGATTCTCGACAAGCCGTGATCACCGGAGCATCATGTGGAGGATTGGGAGGAATGTGGACGGCTTAGATTTGATTTAAAGGGATGGATGGTGGCTGATGATGAGCGACGGTGAACTCTAGTGGGAGTGTGTCATTTGGTCGTCGTCGGCAACCAAATGGGCGGTGGAATGGCTAGGTTTGAGACAGTAAGGATATAGGAAGAGAGAGAGGGAGAGAACCTAAAGGTGCTACATTGGGAAACTCAGAAGGGCAATGGCAATGGTGCCCGACAGAGAGAAGAAAAGATAAAGGGGAGGTGGTGGTGGTGTGGGAGCTCGGAGAGAGTCCGGATGGTGTAAAGCAAGGCGGATGGCTTCATGGCATTTTATAGGCGCGGGGGTGAACATTGTGATAATAGAGACAAGCGGTACAACATAGTGTTGTGTGGGGCAATAGTTGATCATGCGATGTAGCGTGAGGTGGCAGAGCGCAGTGCGGCACCATGATGGCTGCTGACTAGAATGAGGAGGAAGAGAGAACGCGAGTGACACGGTGGCTAGGATGGGACGAGATGGAACGGAAGGAGAGCGTGTGCTCGTCAACACCTGGATCGAATGTGGTGGTGACGTGCCAAGGTTTGGTGCCAAGGAACGCGATGTGACACAACACACGTGGGGCAATACTAGAGGTAGGGGACGGCCGCGACATAGCATGTTATGTGACTGTCCGTGGTGCGGTCGGTGGGTCAGCCCGACTTGTTGGCGAGTGCGCTAAGGAATGGGCACGCGCTGCGGTAGCGAGCAAGCGGACATCGCACGTGAAAGAGAAAACGGGCTGTGGGCTGCATAAAGCTGGGCCAAGCAGAGAGGAAAACAAGCCATGCATGCCGAAAGGGGAAGGAGGCCGTGCAGGCTGAGAGAGGGAGAAAGGAGAGGAGAACGGTCCATGTGAATAGTAGCCTTTCTGAATTTTCAAAATAATTTGGAATTAAAAATTTGATTGTTTGAATTTGGATTTGAACTTAGGAAATTTTGAATAATTTTTAGAGGGTATTCTAGGGTGGGTTTAGAGAGGATTTGAGATCTATACTTTTGCACACTCTTTAAGAAATCAAATAATATTGAAACTTCGTAAATAGGTTTTTATTCAAATAGTTTTTTTCTCGAACGCAAAAACACAGGAGTTACAAGCCTACCCTCTTAACAAAATCTTGACCCCAAGATTCCATAACTAAGCAAACAACTCTGGGTACTCGGCACGGATAAGTTCTTGTTCTGAGGTAGATTCTTATTCTAAGTGATTAGTCCATTGCACCTTATAAAACCTAATCATTTTCCTTCTGGTTTGTCGTTCCATTTCTTCAAGGATACAAAGCAGTTGTTCTTCATAAGTCAGTTTCTTGTTTAACTCTACCTTGTCGAGGACGACTTGTTCCTCTAGAACACGAGGACACATCTTCAACGGGGAGACGTGGAACACATTGTGTACATCAACGAGTTTAGCGGGCAACTCCAACTGATATGCTACCTCTCCTCGATGAGCAGTGATGGGGTAGGGTGATACCCTTAGGTATATGTGGTCTCCTACTTGGAAATCCAAGTCTCTTCGCCGATTATCGTCATAACTCTTTTGTCGAGACTAGGTAGCCTTCAGGCGTTCACGTACTACTATTTCTTGCTCTTCTACGTGTCTTAGAATATGTGACCCAAATACTTGCTTCTCTCCCACATCTATCCAACAGAGTAGGGTTTGACACTTTCGTCCATACAAGGCTTCATTCAATGCCATCTATATACTTTCCTGATAAGAGAACTCTGCATAAGGAAAGTAGAGATCCTAGGTCCCTTCAAAATCCAGGGCACGTGCTCATAGCATGTCTTCTAATACTTGATTCACCCTCTCCGTTTATCTATTTGTTTGAGGGTGATAAGCCATACTGAAATTGAGATTGGTGCCCATCCATACTGAAATTGAGATTGGTGCCCATGGCATTATGAAGCTTTTTCCAAAATCTAGAGGTAAATTGGGTTCCTTTACCTGACACAATGTTCGTAGGAACTCCATGTTGATAGACTATTTGAGTCATATATAATTTTGCCAACCATTTTCCAGAATAAGTAGCATTAATGGGTATAAAGTGAGCAACCTTGATAAGTTGATCCACGACTACCCATATTCAGTTGTATCCATTAGGTGTCCTTGGTAGACCGGTTGTAAAATCCATACCAATTTCTTCCCATTTCCATTCAGGAATCTTTAAGGGTTGTAGTAACCCAGCGGGTTTCTAATGTTCCACCTTTAATCTTTGGCAGATGTGACATAGTGCAACACATTCTGCGACATCCCTTTTTATCTCAGATCACCAATAGTGTTCCTTAACTTCCTAGTACATCTTTGTACTTCTAGGATGTATGGAGTAGGCAAACTCATGGGCTTCTTTTAGAATAAGGTTCATTAACTCCTTCCTACCAGGTACACAGATGCGTCTTTCATACCATAAGGTCCCTTGTTCATTTATCGATAACCCAAAGGCCTTATTCTTAGGAATATTCTCCTTTATCTTCTCAATTTCCCCATCATCCTTTTGAGCTTTTCATATTAGGATTGCTAATGTGGTCATAACCACTAGGGTTGCTAAGGTTCCTTCTGGCACCATGGTGACTCTAAGTTTTCTAATCTCGTTGCATAGGTTGGGTTATGGGGCCATACCAAGGCTGTGATGCAGTGGGCTTTTCGACTTAAGGCATCGGTGACAACATTTGCTTTTTTGGGGTAGTAGTGTATCCTTAAGTCATAATCTTTTATCAGTTCTAGCCATCTTCTATGTCTTAAGTTAGGCTCTGTCTGAGTGAATATGTATTTCAAGCTCTTGTGATCAGTGTATACTTCACACCGATTTCCAATCAAGTAGTGATGCCACATCTTTAGAGCATGCACTACTGCTGCTAGTTTTAGGTCATAAGTTAGATAATTCACCTCATCTGGTCTCAACTGCCTGGAGGAATAAGCCACTACTTTCCCTTCTTGCATAAGCAAGCACCCTAGTCTTTATCGAGAAGCATCATAATATATCACAAAGTCTTTCCTTATATCTGGTAAAGTTAGGACCAGAGCGGTAGTCAATCTCTTCTTCAACTCTCAAAAGCTTCTTTCACATGCTTCCATCCAATCAAACTTAATTTCCTTTTTTAATAGTTTCATCATGGGTCTAGTTATCTTAAAGAATCCTTCGATGAATCTCCGATAGTATCCCGCAAAACCTATGAAACTTTGGATTTTTGTTATTGAGGTTGGTGTTTTCCAAACAAGTGCGGCCTCAATTTTACTTTAGTCTACTTCCACTCCTTGAGTCATGATACCATGTCCAAGGAAATCAATTCGATCTAGCCAAAACTCACACTTCGAGAATTTGGCATATAACTGGTGTTCCCTTAACTTTTCTAAAACCATCCTTAACTGTTCCACATGTTCTTGCTCACTCTTTGAATAGATGAGAATGTCATTGATGAATACTACCACAAACTTATCAAAGTATTCTATGAAGATCTTGTTCATCAGGTTCATAAAGAAAGCTGGGACATTGGTTAGGCCAAAATACATGACCGTATACTCGTATAGTCTATATCTGGTCGAGAAGGCGGTCTTTGGTATGTCATGAGGCCTAAGCTTTAATTGATGGTATCCAGTTCTCAAGTCTATATTAGAGAATACGGTTGCTCTTTTAAGCTAATTAAACGAATTATTGATCTGAGGTAATGGATATTTGTTCTTTATGGTCACTTCATTTAGTGCTTGATAGTCCACACACATTTGTTGTGTTCCATCCTTTTTATTAACCAAGAGCACTGGGCTCCAAAAGGAGATGTGCTAAGTCTCACATAACCCTTGGCTTCCAATTTCTCTATTTGTCTTCTTATTTTTGCTAACTCATTAGCGGCCATTCTATAAGGCCTTTCTGAGATAGGAGCAGTCTCGGGCATTAGTTCAATAGAGAACTCTATCTCTTTATCTAGAGGCATTTTAGGTAATTTATCTAGGAATACGTTGGGATATTCTTTTACGATTGGAGAGAAAAGGAACGGCTTGAAGGTTAAATAGGGTCGGTTGAGCTTTAAGGTGTTTCGATGGGGTAAACTTAACTTCTTTTTCCATTAGGTTCTTGAAGGGTTACTGTCCTATCAGCACATTCTATCTGACCTTTATACTTAGCTAACTAGTCCATTCCTAGAATTAGGTCTAAATCTTGTGATTCTAAGATAATAGGACTGGCAGGAAAATTAACTCCCTCAATTTCCAAGTTTACTCTTGGGCATGCTAGATCTATCCTTATCTCCCTACCCTAGGATTGGATGATCATGGGTACCCTTAAGCCCTAGGTTTTCCAACTATTCATGGTCATGAAAGCTCGAGAGATAAATAAATGAGAAGCTCCAGAATCAAATAGAACAATAGCAATTATGGAGTTGATAAGGAGCATACCCATTATGATGTTCGGGCTTCCTAAGTTGTCTCTACCTAGATGTGATTCACTTTGCCTCGTCCAAAGGTTGGAGTGGAATGAGAGGTTTGCTCACTTTCCTAGGAAGGGGTTCTTCCTAGTGCGGGAGATGGTGTCCTAGCAGTGCTAACGTTGGAGCAGGCTGGTGCTATCATGCCCTTGTTCTGAGGATAATCCCATGCAAAGTGTCCTATATTTTGACAAGTGAAACATTTCACTCTAGCAACATGGGTAAGGTTTTGCTGCTGGGTAGAGAAGGTGGGGGCATTGCTTCTTCAAGTGTTACCACCATAATTCCTTGGTGGGGTGGCTTGAGGCACGGGTGGCCCAGGAGTATGGCCCTTATGTTAGTTATATTGAGGGGTAGCTGGGTGATACTGAACTTATGGATTAAACCTTGGGCGTTGCCCACCTCGAGGGTTAGATGCGGATTGGGTGATCTTCCTCTTCTCGTAATCCTCTGCATCTTTTTTGCATCTTCTACTAGTAAGGTTTTGTCAATCATCTGTTGGAAGGTAGGAAATTTGTGGCCTATAAGCTGAATTCTTATTCTCACGTTTATTCCTTTGAGAAACCTCCTAATCTTTTTCTTGTCAGTGTTCACCTCATCGGTGGGATATCGTGCCAACCAATTAAAGTGGCTCAAGTACTCATTAATTCTTGAGTGTCCTTGCTTGAGCTTCTCGAATTTGACCCTCTTTATGTCGATGATGCTTTCTGGCACATATGTTGTGCGAAAGGCATTTGAGAATTCCATCCGAGTAATGTTGGAGGCATCCTCATGAGTTGCACAGTAGTTATTCCACCAATCTATTGTAGGTCTCCTTTGTTGTGAACAACCTCTTTTTTGTGGTAGTATACTACACCAAATTCAGCTTTCTTTCTATGTCATTGAGCCAATCATCAGCCTATATAGGCTTGGTGGTTTGTGAGAACTCAGGAGGATGAGACTACATGAATTTGGTTAATTTGGTCTTTCCATTTGGGGAGTGGGTTGGACCTGTTGCAGTGGGCTTTGTTACATGACAGCCAAACTCTGCGCTATTCCTTGTAGTATCTGAGTTTGAATGACCATGATGTGCTGAAGGTGCAGATTTAATTGGAGAGGTTGGGGTAGTTCTAGTTGAACTGGGTTTTTCCTAGGTTAATGGTTTCAGGTCATGCCTTGAGTGGCAGCTACATTGTTTTTAGATCCTTGTTCTTGGTACTCGGGGTTAGCTTCCTCTTCATAACCATAGCGAGTAGGGGCATGTTGTTGGCGTTGGCCACGACGTATAGTCTTGAGAAAAAGAAGGTAAGAAAGAGCAAGGTGAGGAAACAACGAAAGGCAAGCACACACAAAAAAAAGTTTTTGCAAAAGCTAGAAGATCCAATAATAACACGCACAGAGGTGGCCAAGTCACATGACTAAACACACATCTTACAAAACATGGACTATCAATACATAACCCACTCACGCACTACTTGTCTCAACTCCAAAAGAGCTAGTGTCAGTACAAAAGGTCTAACGACTCCTGCCTATTTACAACTAGACAACTACTACAACACATGCACACCTAACAACTAAGACTCCCGACAACTGCTGCTTCGTTGTTGCTTCTCTTGTCTAGTCATCCTAGAACTCATGCTCGAACATTTTCTCCTCATCAGAAGGGATAGGGATGGGAAAAGTCAAAGGGATGATAGTAGGAATGACTAAAAGAGGAGCAACTACAAGCGGGGTAGAGGTTGGAACAACTGCAAGAGGTGTAGGTGTGGGTGAATGGCTGTAGGAACAACTGCAAGGGGTGTAGGTGTGGGTGAAATGGCTGGACAAGTAGGAGTAAACTGAGCGAGATGCTCACGAGCTATGAGGCAACGTCAGCGTGAGGTGGAGAGGAAGGTGGAGTAGAGGAGGAACTCTAGGAACTGTCAGAGCCTGATGAGTGGAGGACACTGTTTGGGGAGTCATGGTAGGGCGGCCTTCGAGAGACTTGTACTCTCTCTCGAGGTGATGGTAAGCCCTCAAAAGTCTATCATATTGTCGGTCCAAAGTGCTCGTCATGTCCATGAAGCAGGACAGAGCAGGGGATGCGTCACCATAGGTGCAAGGGTAAGTAGTAGTGGTGGAACCACTAGCATGGTGAGGGAACAGACGAAAGGTAGAGCAATAGAGATGAGAGTATTAGTGGTCACAAAGGCGTTTGATGGCCATGTAAGACACATCCTGGTATGCTATCTCCATGTGGTTTTCACCACTACAAAGCAGCAACGGCGAAGTCCACACTATAGTAGGTGGAGGCGAAGGGTAAGGCGACAATGAGGAGGAGTAGTAGGGATACTAAAGCCAGTGAACTCTAAAATGATAAACTCCAAAAGTCGACGTAGGTCTCGGAGAAGGAAGGTGAGTAATAAGAACTGAAGTTTTCGCAAATAGTTTTTTCAAAATATATAATCCTAAAGGATCTCCTAAAATGTGAGGTTTCATCCCTAGGGGCTACACTATCTGATACCATCACTATGGTGCCCCTCTCTAGTTAACCAATCAGTAGGTCAATAGGAGTATGACGCTCACATGCATACTAATACCAATCCTAAGAATTCAGCTGGTACGAATATGACATAGGTGGATCATCACAAGTCTCATATTTAAATATTTGATAAAGTCTAATACATAAGTTGAAGCCACGAATAGACCTCGGACTTGCAACGCTGCACCAAGCAAATGATGACAACAAAAGTAAAACTAGACTTAGACCCACAAGCACGATTTGGGTCCTAGAAGAAAATCCTAAAAGTCTTCATATATTGTTTGCTCCTAAAGAAACTCCTCCAAGATTAGGTTTTTTGTCGTACTAATTTTCTAGGTAGAGAATAATGATAATAAGGGTGAGTAAATGAGGTACTCAGCAAGTCATGAGAATTAATGTGGCATACAAGGGTCATTAAAAGGGGTTTGATTTTGTTTTACAATCAAGTGTGTTTTCAAAATTATCTTTGTAAATTCTAAGTGTGCTCTTGAAGTAATAAAAAAAGGCTCACATCTTAATCCATTGTATGTTGCTAGGCAACAATTCACCGTATTTATCGAAAAGAGACTTGTGCCTTAACCCATTTCAGAAGTCGATTTACAATGACTTGTCTCGATTTTGATTTGGAGCGTATGGTCCCAGACATTACCTCCATTTTGGTGCTTTCAAATTCATTTCCTTTCACAATCACAACTTAACTTTATCTTATTCAACACCAAACTAGTGTCAAACAACACTCCGGATCACACAGTCCCATTTTAGACCACTTAGGTCTTCAACCGGTCACATAGGCTAGTTTTAGTAACGATTCTCATACCATAACAAATTTTCCACAAAATTTTTTCGAATATAAGTCTACGCTAGAGGGATCACTTTCACCCATGACCATGGGTACAGCTGTTCGAACAAATCATAACCTTTGCAAAGGGTGCATGTTTTACCCATATGATGCGAACCCTAAACTCCCAATATGTATTGATCAGATATGTATGGTGAGGGGAGGTTCACGACAAGAACTTTTCAAAGCATTCTCATGACAGTTGACTGTCAACTAAATGGGTTCCAAACCAAGTATTGGGAAAGTCCTAGACTTCCCGTATTTAGAGTCCTACGAGTGCATCCTAGATGTCACCTCAACAACTCTACGTCCATTGATTTCTGCATACATCTCAAGTCTACTAATTACTTGGCTAAGAGTGTCCTAATTTATCCATGTGGTCACACTTTAGTATGATTAGTGAAACTCTTTAATAGATCGGTGTTTATTTGCCATGTGGAAGTCAATCCACAAAGACGGTGACTATCCACGACCAAGATTAATAAAGTCATTTTATTTCACAAAACTCCCAATCATGAGTGTTGGTATTTCAAACCATTTTTAAAACCGATTTTATCCCATTGACTAGTTTGAAATGATAGGGTGTCGTCGATACTTGCATTTTGGTGAGCACAATTACCAGGATGACAATAGGGTGAAAAGTGTGTAAGGTCATCAACAAACAAAGAGGATATGTGCATGGGATCAAGGGCTATCGAATCGACTAGCGATTCATAGTCGATATCATGTACCTAAGCATGCATGGTTTACAAATAAAATATTTTTTTAAAAAATATATGGGATCAACATGATCAAGGGGTGACTTATCTTGGTCTTGGTCTTCTACGATGAACTCTTTGACTGTCAGCTTCTCGGCGTCAGCTACTATGCGGCACAAAATAACAAGATGCAAAAAAAAATAAAATCTAAATCCAATATATATAACTAATAGTACCAATAGAAATATCTTAATTTTAGAAAAATTCTGAAAGTAGAATGAGCTCAGATGAAGCTTCGATTAAAAAGATATAAATTTTGGAAGATTAAATGATTTTCTAGATTATAGAAAATAAATTAAATATTTTTTTAAAAAGGTTTGAATCAGAGGCTAACAAGAAGGGCCTAGGCGAGAGAGGTCAAGTAGACTTTTATCTCTCTCACGGGTAGGTTAACATGCTTAGGTGAGTGTTATTGGGCTGAGAAAATGAGGCCGAGGCCTTTCAACTTCACATGCCAATCAACACCTAGCTGGGATAAGGCTGGCACGCCGCATCGACATGGTAGACCCACGGTCGTCTAACATGGCTGCCACTTGGTGGTCACATGGTTGCTGACCAGGGAGAGGAGAATGGGGGAAATTGATGGCCGATGGAGCTTGTCAATGTTTGGCCGAACAACATTGATTCCCGACAAACCGCTATCGTTGGAGCATCAAGTGAAGGATGGGAAGGAGTGTGGACGACTTGGATTTGGTCTAGGAGAACATAAGGTGGCTGATGACGAGTAGTGGTGGGCTTCGATGGGAGTGCGTCATTTGGTCGTCACCGGTAACCAAATGGGTAGCGGGTTTTGGGCTCAATTTGAGGCGGTGAGAAGATAGGAAGAGAGGTGGAGAGAACCCGAAGGCGCTACCTCGAGGAACGTGGAAGGACGACGACAATGGTGCCCAGTGGAGAAAGCAAAAGAGAAAGGGGTGGTGGTGGTGGTGTGGGAGCTTGGAAGGAGTTCGAATGGTGTGAGACGAAGCACAGGGCTCCATGACCTTTTATAGGCACGAGGATGAACATGGTGACAATGGAGACAGGTGGTGCGACACATTATTGTGTGCGGTCAACGGATGATAGTGCGGCGTGGCGTGGCACCATGATGGTGCTGGCTGAAACGAGAGGGAAGAGAGAACGCATATGACATGATGGCCAGGACGAGACATGACAACACAGAGGGAGTACACGCGCTCGTCAAGGTCCAGACCGAATGTGGTGGCAACGTGCTAGAGTTTGGCGGTGAGGACTGTGACGTGTCGATTCCTGAGAAGAAAACGGTGCATTGCCTGCGTGCACGGCATGGGTAAGGACGGCGTGTTGGCGGCATTATCAATGCGGTAGGGAGGTAAGGTCACACGCTACTGAGGCTGACGTATTTGATCGATCACTCAGCGCGTGTAGGGCGACGCTGAAGGTAGGAGATGATCATGATATAGTGTGTTTGGCAGCTGTTCACGGTGCGATCGATGGATAGGCCCGATCTATTAGCCAGTGCGCTAAGGCGTAAGTACACATTGCGATAGCGAGTGAGCGGACATCACGAGGGAGCGAGAAAATAGGCTGTGAACCGCATATAAGTGGGTTGGGCGAAGAGGAAAACATACCGTGCAGGCCGAAAGCGAAAGGAGGCTGCACAGGCCAAGAGAGGAAGAAGGGAGGGGAGAGCGGCCCAGTTGAACAGTAGCCTTTTCGAATTATAGGAATAATTTAAAATTTAAATTTTTTTTATGTTTGAATTTAGATTCGAACTCAAAAAATTTTATGAAATTTTTGAAGGATATTCTAGGTGGATTTGGAAAGGATTAAGATCCATATTTTAGCATGCTCTTTAAGAAATTAAATTGATATAACTTCGTAGATATGTTTTTATTCCAATAGTTTTTTAACGCGAAAACATGGGGGTTACACCACACTTTATTACCGGTCAAGTGGGCCATCCACCGAAGCAAACCGATTCATTTCGCAAGACAACCACCGCGCCACCGCCACCTTCCATAAGCACGGCCCGCGTCTCTTCCAGAGAGCGAGGAACAGAGGATCGGGGGGAGCACAGCAACCATGGTCCTGGTCAGAGTCATTGCGTTGGTCGTCGTCCTCCACCTGCTGGGTGCGGGGTGGCGGATGGTGCAGATGTTGACGGCATCGGGATGGCCGTACCTGCGGATATGGACGACGGCGGGCTGGGGGAAGCTGCGGAAGTGGTGGAGGCTGCAGACGTGGGCGCTCGGCGGCGTCAGGACCCTGGGTCATGCGCTGCGCAATCGCTGCATGGTGTGCCGTGAGAGGATGGAGGCCGGCGCCGTGGTCCGCACGCTCTCCTGCGACCACGCCTTCCACAAGGCTTGCATCGACTGGCGGCTCCGCGAGAACGACATGGCCTGCCCAGTATGCGGCCGTACCGCTCGCTGGGTGCCGCCGTGGAAGCCGCTGCCGGAGCGTCTGAGAGAGAACGATCCACGCCGTGGTCGCGGCGGCGTCAGTAGCCTGGACTGTATCTTCCACCAGCTGGGTGCGGGGTGGGCGGCGGGGAGTCGGGCGCTGCGGATGTGGACGACCACGGGGTGGTGGAAGTTGCGGATGTGGGCACTCGGCGGCGCCAGCATCGACTGCTCGATGTGCCAGTACAGGTTGGAGGCCAGCGACGACATCCGCAGGCTCTCCTGCGGCCACGTCTTCCACAAGGATTGCGATTACAGCATCGAGAAGTGGCTCCGCGCTAACAACATGACCTGCCCAATATGCCGCCAGCCCGATCGCGGCGTGCCGCCGTAGTTGATAGCGGCCATTCCACGTCGTCGTCGTGGTCATCACGGAAGTCGGAGGGACCGAGGCCCTCGACGATGTGTAGGCGTACGTAGGTTCTTGGTTTCGTCGTTTTCTGTTTTTGATGGCAGTTCCCTTGCTAGTCTCGCGTGTTCTTCGGCATTATTTGCATAGGTTTCTCGTTTCTTGGAGTCTATCAGTATCAGATAGGTTCCTTGGAGATTTCCTTTCTTTCCGCCAGAAAACTCGGGTTCCTTGGAGATTTCTGTTCAATTTTGTAGGTGGTCGTAGTATCACATTCATCTGCTTTGTCTTTCCGTCAGAAATTCTATGCAATGAAATGAACAACTCTGAATAAGTATGCAATGAGATGAGTATATGCCCTTTTCTGTAAGTTTCTTAGGTTGCAGTAATCGTGGTACCGTTGCTTGTAATTTTGATTTGCTCAGACTCTGATGGAGTAAAAACCTGAACATTTCAGGCAGAGATGATTGCTTTTGGCGAGCTCTTGAAGGGATTGTTGGATGTTGCATACTGTTATCTGAAATTGCAATGGGAAATGAATATTGTCGTAATATTATCTGCAGCCGTTCTGCTGTTTGATATACTTGGTGATGATTGATCTGCTCTTGCTGATGCCAACAAGGCTCATTGCTCTGCCAAGTGCCAACAATCTGCATGCAATGTTCAGTTTGATGCGGTGTTGAACGCTTTATTGCCTAATCTGCAAGCTTTGAGATCCTTCTGTTTATTGGATCTTTTGAACATCCGTTGAATTCATTGTTCAGTAAAATAGTGTTGTAGTACTATATCAGTGTGTTAACCATGCCAGTGCTGTTTGTTTCTTGTGCGCAACTGTAATGGGCTGAGACGAGTTCAGGCAAATTGAACTGAAATATGTCATCCTGTTCTTGGATCGGTAAACAAGTTGTTTTGCTCCTGAAATAGTGAAACTTAAAATCTGAAAAGCTGCTTAAATGAGATTCTGCACTTTCACAGTTTTGCCCATATGTAAATTGAAATTCAGTGAGAGCTGTAATTCAGGATGTTTTTTATATTTCATACTATGTAAACATCTGACAGTATTTGAAATATCAGTGTTCTGGCGCTCTGAATCTTTGGTACATGACTTCATCCTTTTGCTCATATGCCAGAGCAGCTAATTGCTAAAATGCCACTGAATTGAGTTTTTTTTTTCAGTCATAGGACAGTATCTACTGATGGAGGCATAGAACATCTTGATTCACTCTTTTCTGCAGAATCCTTGCTACACTGTCCCGTTAAAATGCAAAAGCTTTTGCAATGTCTGAACGATGAACTAGTGTGGCAGTAAACTGAACCTTAGGATAAATTGCCTGTTAGTCACATGCAACGTGTGTAAATTACATGTTAGTTCAGCCAGTTCTATCAAGTATCAATTCCAGATTTCCAGTGTTTTGTGGATTTTAACAGGAATGCCACACACAGAGATTGCCATTTCACATTTGTAGTACTTATTGCAGGTTGTAGTTGGACTCTGCCTTCTCCAACAGGAACAAGAATATTCAGGTATACCCCAATCTTCAGATTACCCTTTAATCCCCTCGCCGTATTACTACCGTCCGATCTGCGATCAACGGCGTCGGCGCTCACCACCCACGCTTTATAAGCAGCCAAGTAGGCCAGCCAGCCAAAACCGTTTCATTTCGCAAGGCACCGCGCCACCACCACCGCCTTCCAGAAGCAGGAGCCGCTCTCTCCCGAGGAGGCGAGGAAGGCCGAGCAAGAGAGCGAGGAGGAGGGGATCGGGGCGGAGCGAGGCGGGCGCAGCAACTACGAGCGAGAGCATGTACGAGGGCATGGACGAGACCGGCCTCATCCTGCGTCTCGTCGTCGTCTCTGGCGTCTCCTGCAGCCTCTTGATGGGAGGCGTCGTCGCCGCGAACAGCTGCGGCCGTGCTGCGCGGCGGATGCTGCAGGTGTGGATGCTCGGCGGCGTCACCAAGCTGGATCGGGCGCTGGGCGACTGCACGATGTGCCGGCACGGGATGGAGGCCGGCTACTTCGTCCGCAAGCTCTCCTGCGGCCACGTCTTCCACAAGGATTGCAGCAGCAGCATCGACAGGTGGCTCCGCGAGAACAACCTGGCCTGCCCTCTATGCCGCAAGACCGCCCGTAGCGTACGCGTGCTGCCGTGGAAGGAGCAGCCTTCGCCGGAGACGGAGAGTGCGTCGTCGTCGTTACAGATCCGCGTCGGGCTTGCTCCGGAGACGGACCTGGAGGGGCAGCACCAGTCGCCACCGGCCTCGAGCCCGGAGGAGCACCAACCACCGCCGGCGTCGAGCTTGGCTGGCACCTCGGATTCGGAGGTTCCACTTCTGCCGCCATCTGCGTCGCTATGATCGGGGTTGGACGGAACGAGGCATAGGCGGCGCGTCTTGTCTGGTTTGGATCAGTTTTTGGATAGGTTCTTGAATGATTCCTTTGTCTGTTTCTGCTGGTAGAGATTTCTTGGCAGCCTCGCAAGATTTTTGGGGCTCTTCTCGCTTAGATTCTTGAAACCGATCGATGTCAGTTAGGTTTCTGGGAGTTCTGTTCAATTCTTTAGGTCGGTATAGTATCGCCTTTGGAGGCTCGTTCGTTCCGCACAGAGTTTGTAACTTGGTTGCTGATGGAATTGTCTGAATATATGCAATGGTTTCTTTGTGCGTTAATTGGGTCGAAGATCTTGATATCGTTTATTGTTATGACTTATGATTGACTGCTTGTCTCTAGTTTGCTTGGCCTCTTGATAGAGTAGAAACCTAAAATTTTCAATCCGAGATGGTTTTGGTGAGTTCATGAAGGTACGTTGATTTGCGGCCATTCTGCTGCTTTATTTTTGCCATGGAGATGCCAGTTTTATGCTTTGTTTTAGCATTAATGGGGTTACAGCAATCTTGCCATCGTAGTCAGTTAAGTTATTGGGGATTCTGTTATGAACTTATGATGTTTTAGGTCGTGGTAGTGTTGATTTGAGCCGCTTCTTCTTTCCATCAGAGTTCGTACCTCGGGCTGCTTGACTTTTCGATAGAGCTATCTGCATATCTGAATAAATGTGCAATTACAGTTACTCGATTTTGTCGGATCTTGTGATTCCTACGAGTTCTTTATGGTAGGCCATAGTAATCTTTGTATCGTTACTGTTATAATGGTCAATGCCTGTATTTCTAGTTTGATTTGGTGTCTGATAAACTAAATACCTGAATATTTTCAAGCAGAGATGGTTGGTTTGGGTAAGTTCCTGATGATGTCGCTGCATTGTTGCGTGTTAGTGTATGGAACTGTGATGGGGAATGAAGATCTATAAGATGGTATCTGCACTTCTGCAGCCGTTCTGATGCCTGATAGATTTGATGATTGATTATCTGTTCATTTGACCTACTAATAATTTCAATGTGATCTTTAATTTGAGGTGGGTTGAATGTGTTGTTGACGATTTGGCAAACATTGAACTACTTCAGTGTACTGGATCCTGTGAGCTTTCCTTAGATTTTTATGCTAGTAGACACAGTGCTTAGGCGGATATATGTGTAACTCACTGTAGTCATTGACAGTATGTCTTGTCAGATACTCAGATTCACAGTTCAATCTTCACATCGCTACTCTCTGAATCTGTGATGTATTCTGCTACGTGGTTAGAGATTCAGCAGCTGGAGATTGACCGTGATTTACCTGGTAAATGGTGTTCTTTTAATGCAGTTTTTTCTGTCGAGTGGGATATGTTATGTCAGTTTCACAGTTGAATCTTCACACTGCTACTGTCTGAATCTGTAATGTAGCTTTCTGTGTGGTCAAAGCTTCAGCAGTTGGAGATTAACTGTGATAGAGAGCTTCAGTATTACCTGGTAATTACTGTTGTTTTAGAGCAGTTTTTCTGTTGAGTGGGATCTTTAAGGTAGACCTTAAATAGTATCTACAGCCTGCCATTG
Organism: Oryza coarctata; assembly: GCA_030770085.1. NCBI lineage: Eukaryota > Viridiplantae > Streptophyta > Magnoliopsida > Poales > Poaceae > Oryza > Oryza coarctata. The sequence goes on from CM061468.1 coordinate 12,815,137, forward strand.
TCAACTTGTTATCTGTTCTCTGGAGTTGTAAATTTGTAATCTCAGAGATTCCTGCCTTCAAATAGACCCAGTGGTAGCCAAGTTACAACAGCCCGGCCCAACTCTGTAGCCTTAAACCGCGCCGCAAACACGAGATTATCTGAGTCACTGGCGGAATGGACCCATCTGTCATCGACCGAGGGCTACGCTTGCTTGGAGAGCGCGGATTTCCCGGCTTCGACAAAAGGGAAAGCCAGAAGCCGACTCGAAACAGAGCGAAGCGGCGCCCAACTCGCTTCCGTTCCCATCCCTCTCTCCCATTCGCTTCGCCGCCGCCGCATCCCTCTCGCCTCCTCCCTCCGCTGCCGTCGCCGCCGCCGCAGCCGCCACGAGCAGCCGGCTGCCCGGCCGGATCCCACGCGGCCGCTCGATTTGAGGTCAGATCCAAATCCCAGCCTTCCCAGGTCCGAATCGCGCCGAATTTTTTCTAGGTTTTGGTACGGACCTAGGGTTTGGCTTGCCTTGGAAAATTTTCGGGTGGAATTCTGTCGAATTTCTCTCGGCTTCCACGGTTTGGTTGGATTCCTGCTCATGGCCGCTGGGCGCCACGGAGGATACAGGGACTACGAGGCAAGGGAGCGGGAGCACGACGCGGAGGCTTTCAGCAGGAGCAAGGAGCAGCAGCACCACCACCACCACCTGAGCAGCCGCCACCATCGCGGCGACGCTGACCTGCACCGTGAGGCGGACCGGCGTCGTGACGGCGGTCGCAGCAGGGGTGGCAGGGAGCTGTCTAACGGGTACGGCCACCGCCGCTCTCCGCCTCCCAGGAGCCGCCTTTCAGGGAGGCTCGGGGATCGCGAGCCTGGTGAAGTGCTGAGCGGTAGCGCGTCAGATGACTCTGGTGGGAGGCCGCATAGAGCGAGGGAGAATGGTGTATCAAGTTCTTGTAGGGGTGGTGAATTGGTGGCAGCTTCGGTAGCCCCGTCACCGAGCAAGAAAAGGAAATTCTCACCGATAATATGGGATAGGGATAGCCCAAAGCCAATGCATCTGGATGTAGCAAAGGGCAAGAGGGCGGTGGAATCTGTGCCTACCCAGCTTCCTCCCCCTCCCCCTCTGCCTCCGCAGGATCACATCCCTGAGAGGTTGGTTGTGGAGAAGTCACCGATGGATGTGGAGCTTGCTGTTTCTGCTGAGAGCGCCGAGCAGTTGCTGGAGCATGGGGAGAGTAGAGTGATGGAGGAAGAAGAGGAATACTCAACAATGAGGAACATATCAACTTCTAGGTGGGCTGGTGCTAATGATGACGAGGAAGAGAGAGCATCACAGAGGAAGAAAAGTGCATCACCTGCAGACTCCTCTGAGTTGGGGCAGAGGAAGAAGGCTCTTAGCCCAGAACTTGGTGAGGTTGTGGCCAGTGATGTCTCTGGAGGGAGGACTATGTCAAGGTCGTCTGATTCAGGGAGGTTGGGTGCTGATGAGAATGAGGATTTGGAAGTTGATAAAGATGACTATATGGATGTTGACAGAGAGGATGCTGGTAATAGTGATGTCGCAGATCATCAGTCAGATACAGACTCAGAGTATGAAGTGCACCGATCTGAAACACCAGAGCCAGTGAAGCCACCGCACAGATGTATAAATATGCTTCAAGGTTGCAGAAGTGTTGATGAGTTTGAGAGGCTTAATAAGATTAATGAGGGCACTTATGGTGTTGTGTACAGGGCAAGAGATAAGAAGACTGGTGAGATTGTTGCGTTGAAGAAGGTCAAGATGGAGAAGGAGAGAGAAGGTTTTCCATTAACATCTCTAAGGGAGATGAACATCCTTTTGTCTTTTCACCATCCTTCAATTGTTGATGTTAAGGAAGTAGTAGTTGGCAGTAGCCTAGATAGTATTTTTATGGTAATGGAGTACATGGAGCATGATCTTAAGGGTGTCATGGAGGCAATGAAGCAGTCATATAGCCAAAGTGAGGTCAAATGCCTGATTGTCCAACTGTTGGAGGGTGTGAGGTATCTTCATGACAATTGGGTGCTTCATAGGTAACTACTGATTGACGCTCTATTTTCGTTTACCATGTATCCTCAAATTTATTCTGATGTTGGCTGTATCCTGATATGCATTTGCCATCTTACCAGGGATCTGAAGACCTCAAATCTTTTGCTGAATAACCGTGGTGAGTTGAAAATATGTGATTTTGGTCTGTCCCGTCAATATGGAAGCCCACTAAAACCTTACACTCAATTGGTTGTGACTTTGTGGTACAGGTAGGTCATCGGCCAACATCAGATTCCTCACCAGTGTTTTGGCTTGTCCTTAATTATTTCACTGTGAGCTCTGTTAATCAACCCAACTCACATTTTTGCTCCTTCTGGCTACAGGGCACCAGAACTATTATTAGGAACAAAGGAATATTCTACTGCTATTGATATGTGGTCTGTGGGTTGCATAATGGCAGAGCTTTTGGCCAAAGAACCATTGTTTAATGGGAAAACTGAGTTTGAACAGCTAGATAAGGTATTTGGTTTGACCTGTGTTTTTTCATCCATGCAGTTACTATAAATTTGTTCAGAGGTCTCATGTTGGATTTGCTTTCTTGTTGCAGATTCCTATAAACCTTGATATATATTATTTTTTGATCATATCTCATGGTGAAGCTACTTTTATTGCAGATATTTAGAACACTTGGCACGCCTAATGAGAAGATATGGCCTGGCTATGCCAAATTGCCAGGTGTCAAAGTAAATTTCGTCAAACAACCGTAAGTTTCTACATGTATGCTGTATACCTGATCTTGTTGTTCTGATGAGTGTATATATGCCATTGTGATGAAATTCCTATTTTTTATCTTGTAAGGTACAACCGGTTAAGAGATAAGTTCCCAGCTGCATCATTTTCTGGTCGTCCAATTCTGTCTGAAGCTGGTTTTGATCTGTTAAATAATCTTCTAACCTACGATCCTGAGAAGGTAATGTGCTAGTGAAATTGTTTTTTCATGATCTATTGTGCATTCATACTTGTACGCTCCAGTCTGAGCACACCTGTTTCTGCTTTACAGCGTTTATCAGCAGATGCTGCTTTGCAGCATGAGTGGTTCCGTGAAGTTCCTCTACCTAAATCGAAGGATTTCATGCCAACATTCCCTGCTCTAAATGAATTGGACAGGTACTTCTTGGCTACTGTTTATTCAACTTGTCGTGTTGCTTAAATATCTATGTTTCACATAGTGAAGATTTATTTCCCATTATTTGAAATACACAGGCGTATCAAACGGTATTTGAAGAGTCCTGACCCTCTAGAAGAGCAACGGTTGAAAGAACTACAAGGGAACATTGGCAACCGTGGTCTTTTTGGCTGAGCTATAGCTACTTGTTTGTGCTCTGTCCGTCCTAACTTTCATGCTTCATTCTGAATCTATGAGGTCAGATACATTCTGAGGTGAGATGTTCCGTGGACATGAAGTATCACACATCTTGGTGTCTACCAGCAACTGATAGTATTCTTTAGCAGGCTTGATGCTGGTTTAAGTTGATAGTTTTGTCCCCGACCCATCATAGAAACTTTGTTGCAGGATTAACTCCAACCAGATTGATCATAAAAGCAAATCTAATCTGCCTGCATCGTAAGGTGTGGCGTGTTGGTTTTTATTGGTTAACAGCAGTTTCACCTTTGGAACTGCTGTATGTAAAATATTCCAGATTGGTACGTTGTAAACAATGTTCAGTGTGTTGGATTTAAAATAAGAATATCCTATCATTTTGTTTTTCTATATTCTCCTAGTGCCTTTTCTTTTGATCTTTCCGTTTTGTTTGCAAGAGACAAGAGAAGCGAAGGGGAAGGATGCCTTTTGCTTTTCACCAGGAAATCAATGGACAGTAATACAACTTGAAAGGTAAATATATTCAAAAGCCATTTACCTCAAGTGATGTATTGCTCACTATAACTGATGAGTGCACGCTCAAAAGATCATTTGTGCTGGAAGGCCATGGTTGAAGATATCTGTTTGTCCCTTTTTTCAAAAAAAAAATTGTCTGGAGTCTGGACAAACACATAATGTTCCCATATTGATCCAGATTGTAAAAAAGAAACGAAAAAGGTGTAATGATTAAAGGAAAAGGAACAGAAAAAATATGGAAAACAGAGGAAATATGGTTCCTGGATAGATTGTATTCTCATTGGTACCTTCACAATTTGTTCAAAACTATGCTGGTATATAACAGAGTAACTGGTGTTTCGGTATCCACCACTCAAGAGAGCTGTTCGACACTATATTTTCACTCCCATGTGACTATGGAGTCTGCACCAATCAACTGTAGGATGCAACGAAGGAAAAAAAATTAAAAAAGATGTTTCTTTTTGTTACTGTTTAGAAGGACCTCTAGTTTATTAAGCATGCCAATTTAAGATGCATTTGTGTTCAGCAAGTAAATTGTGAACTTGAAATGAATGCTCGGTTTTAATTTCTGTTTGGCAGGTAACTTCAATTTTCACTTTTATAAATCTTTAAAAGAGAAAACTTCAATGTCTTTTCTACTCATTATATGCGGTGGACCCCTTGTATGTGTTTGATTACTCGCCCCCTATCTGTGTTATTTCATGGACTATCCATTCAAGGGTTATGTGCATCGACTATTTACAAATAATAATATTCGGTTATTGTTTTGTATCCTTCCAACTTTAATGGTTTTTAACCTATTGGGGAACAAGGTTGTCTTGTTTCAAGTGATGCTTTCATGTCAATTTTCAATCTATTAGTGAACAAGTTTCCATTATCTAAATTAGAGTGGGGTTGATTTATCCAATGAAGCACATCTGTAAATGTTAGCTATAGAGTATTAGTTAAGTTGCAGTGTCTTGAGGTATAAATGATGAGAACAAAAATCGAGATATCTTGCATTTTTAAGCAGCACGATTGGCTTGTTAATTGTTGGGCATATGCTAGTTAATTAAATATAAGCTTGTTTACCTACTATCAGAGTATTCTTTGAGTAATTGCTTTTATGCTCTGTGAACTGGTGGCAGACCATATGCTGAGTCATTATGTGCTTTGCATTTTGGTGGTAACTTATACTGCTGAAGTGTTTGGAGAGTTATTTCAACTCACTACAGCTGTTCTGTCTGACACGTCTGCAGCTTAAGCTGTAGCTGCTTCAAGATAGGATGCTTGATGGCCCTCAGCTTGTTGTACCTAAGTGACTAAATTTTGTGGAAGGTCTTCAAGAGAGTTCACCTGTTACTGTAGTGAACCATAGTTGTCACTGGTCAGTCTACTACCCTACCTTGTCTATTAATGCACATCATAATTCTGACTGATTTTGGGGCCACTCATCTGTTTCATGTGGAGGCTATACTTTTCTTCAAATGGCAGTTGTCATTCTCTTCATGAAAAACATTTCGTTTTCTCCTACAACTTTGCCTTCTTGACATAACATGCAAACATAGTGTATATGAACACGTAAATCGGCACTGTGAAAATAGAATCAAGAGAATAGTGGAGCACTTAACTCAGAACTTTGATCATGTCGTAGTTCCTTCAATCAATTTGATTGGCTCTAGATGGGGTCACATAGCTTGAAGGGCAGAACTCTATTATTCTGAACTACTGTTGTCCTTGGAGTGTAGCGTCATCTGCAATAGTTTTCAGCAGTTTGTGCTGCAATAGTGAGGGGTGCTAAACGCTCGTTGCTCAAGCATGGATTTACTAGCCTACTAGGACATTACGATTTGACCACTAAATCGTCCCCAGTTATTTGTAAGAATACTGTCCGGTCAGCAATGGGTCCTGGTCTGGTCTAAAATGTATATGCTGCTGTCAAAATTTAAATTTTAAAACTTAATTTAGGAATTGTTTTTAATGTTTTTTTATTATTGTTTCTTTTTCAGCATTGACTTAGTCACTAAGAATACAAATATAAAAGTTTTAACTAAGGACACAAATATAAAAGTTTTAATTATAAACTATTTTTTTCCACTAATACATTGTTTGGTGTATTTTTTGAATTTGGCTAACCGATGGGTCCAATATTTTTCTGTGGTTTGGTTTTATAGATGCATAAAAGAATAAGTACTTGATTTATGGTGTCAACTCAAGATGCTGTTATGGATACCATCATTAGATGTAGCCATTTAGGTTCTCCTGGTTTGATCCACATTAGCCTTGTCAGGTAATGCAAGACCACCGTCTTTAGCTTACAAGAATATGCATAGCCTTGTGCAGATAAAGAGAACAGAAAATGTAGAGGACTAAATCATACTGTTGTTTGCACCACTACTTCTACTTGATCTCTTTTGGTATTCGTGTGTATTGTTCTCTCTCACATGTCGTCCCATTCCTTGCCGATCACTTAAGTTTTGGGATTTATCCAACACTTATTTCTTTGGTTTGATTATTCGTGATCGTTATTTTCTTCTTTCTTGACCTCTTAGTGCCTCCATATTTCAACCGGCATTTGCCTGTTCTAATGGCCATCCGAGGCCAGGGGTGACTGCTCAGCCTATGTACGAAAAGAACTAGGAAGCACATGCATGTAGTGATGTACTTAGTAGGCCATTTTTTTACTCGATAGTGAAGTCCCTATGTGTACTGGTGTTTTTTCAACCCCACATTTGTACTTATCAATGTCAATGTTTGTAAACATGGAGTACTATTGCTGTAAGAATTAGGCGAGTTATGTAGTACTAGTTTAGGCTGAATTAATTTGATCATTAAAAAAAGATAAGTTATTAGCTCATGATTAATTATGTTTTTTTTTTTAAAATTTCGTTTAAAATGATTAGTACATAATTAATTATATGTTAATGATTTATCTCGTTTTTTTAAATAAATTAATTTTGTTGAAACTGGAACTCTTAAACTCTCTCTCGTACATTTAAGTAAAGCACATCTACTAACAGCGTAGCAAAGGCTAAGGCTACCCTGTGTGCAAATGTGCAGATCATCTACAGGGGAAATCAAGAGAGTTCGCGAACCCACAGAATGGTGAGTACGTCGGTGCACATTGACCGGGGCTCGGTTTCACCGTGTGGCTTTTACCGACACTGACCCGCCGTTGCCGAGGCAGTGAATGTGCGGGTCACGTCCTAGCCAACGTGTAAGCCAACAGATTGTCCTCGCTGGAAGGCAGAGTGGGCGGTAAATACTATACTACTACTTGGTCACTTGATCGGTCGGTACCAGGAATTGTGGTTATCCTTCGGGAAAGTGGCCCCAAGCACGCCCAGTGCCTTCCTTACCGGCCTCGGGCTGAGTCCCCTGCCTCGTCAATTTCATGCTCATCCGCACATGTGAAATTACCGTCCAGGGTTTCGTGGAATACTGTACAATGCAACCATAGTGTAGGTTCAGTAGAGATGATTAGAGTACATAATATCGGCGGTTCAAAATATGTTAGACAAATGTGATTGGGATGATTAGAGTATGTTCCTATCTTGCTTTAATAGTTAGTCGGGTTAGCTCGAGCTTTCTCGTGTGAATTGTGATATCGATTGTCATCTTAAATGCAAAATTTATAGCGTGAAGTTAAGAAAAATGCTAATACAACTTTTAACAATCTTAAAATATTGTAGCATCAGGAACTTATTACGGTAAGTCTTACTCCACGAATGTACACAAATTTCTACATTGATAAGAAGGATTGATTATAACCATTACTAATAATTATATCTTTTATTTCCTCTATTTCGTTTATTATAATATAAAAGGAAGGAAGCCTAACTACCTAACCTGTTCAACATGTAAGCAACCAAATAAAGACTGTATAATACTATTCTATAGCCCACAACCTTGTCTCGAGGCTCTAGATAAGAAAGTTGTAGTAGAGTTTATTTGCCCCTTAGACCTCACAATAAGGGCAGCATGTTCTCATGGATCATATATTCACAATCAATTAGTTGAGTTGTTTATAAAGAATGATGTCAGACATACTTACAAGAAGGTGTAAGGTTTGTAATTGGAAGAGACGTACTACCATGATAATAATCTTATTTTTCAACATCAGAGATTTAATCAACTTTTTGCTTATGCCGTTGTCATTGGATCCTTTTCAGGTCGTAATTCTCTGATGTTGACATAAAATGCATCCTCATTCTCCTTATTTAAAAGGATAAAGGAGTAAAAAAAACCCAAAATCAAATCACAAAAAAAGAATTTACAACTTAGACAATACAAATGAAACTGCAAATTCCATTTTTGCAAGATATCGATCATATAACGGTATAAATTTATCCCCTTTTAAAAGGAGAAACCAACGGAACAAATCCAAAAAAATCATAAAAAAGAAAAAATTCCAAACCTTCTTATTATACAGGCAACGGAATTTTTTTAAACACGCGAAACCATCGGGGATAAAAACGAGCAAATTACCAACGTCTCCATTCTCGAAACGCGAAGGGCATCTCCGCCATTTCCCCCATCGCCCAACCGTTTCTTCTTCTCCTATTCCTTCACCTTGAAGCCTCACCTCCCCCATCTCTCCCTCCCTCTCTTTCTCCTCTGCTCACTGCTCTCCCTTTCCTTCCCGTTCGGCTCGCAGCCCTCGAAGAGCGGAGAACCAACTCCGAGCCGGCGAGCTCTCGGCTCGTGTGCGCACGGGTTTCCTGCGTCTTCGTCCGTAGCCCCCCGGGGGGGGGGGGGCGCGCTTTGATAGGTGCCCGCGCGAGCGCTTGCATTGGTGCTGCGGTCGCACGCACGTCGAGAGCGGGTTTGGCGGTGGCGGCGGGAATGTCTTGCTCGAAGGCGCTGCTGTCGAAGAAGGGGGTGCTGGGGCCGGTGTGGGTGGCGGCGGTCAGCGGCGTGGCGGCGCTCAGCAGGGACAAAGTCGTTCGTACCAACATCGTCGCCTGCATTGGTAAGCAATACGGTGCCACACCGCCTCCTCGTCCTCCGGCTGCCTTTATGCAATGCGAGAGAAAAAAAAATTGTCTTTTGTGGGTTTTATCTCGAATTTGCGGTCTAGGTGGGAGAAGTGGAACAGTGCGGGAGGCGAGGTGGAAGAGGGTTTATGCGGGGGTTTAGGTTATAGAAATGAAGTGAATCACGTGATAGGAATCTGGCAAACGAAAAAAATAAGGAAATTTGAGAGGAGTTGGTTGTTCTCATGGTTTATGCGGGGGTTTAGGTTATAGAAATGAAGTGAATCACGTGATAGGAATCTGGCAAACGAAAAAAAATAAGGAAATTTGAGAGGAGTTGGTTGTTCTCATGGCCTCCGTTCCCTTCTACTGTGTTGGGTAATCGTTGTGGCAACTTGATATCCCATGTAATTCTAGTGGGTATTGCATACCAACAGAGCATTTCCCCTTTTTAGGTTTGTGTGGAATGTGGGGCAGCATTGCCCGCAAATTGCTTGCAGAGCTTTCTCGAGGTGAAAGGAAAAAGGTAGCACCTTGGCTGTAATAACACGGACCTGGGTATGGGTTTTTGAATGGTGGAGAGTTTTGTACTTTGTAGATGGCTTTGATTTGGGGTTTAGGGTTTTTGTTCGACGAGGGTTTTACCTATGGTTCTATTAATAAGGCCCAAGCATATGCCCGAGATTCAGGTGCCAACTAGAAATAGTTTGTAATCTCAACTCACTATTGGCAGGTGTTAGCATCAGACAAATCTAGTAATCTTTTAAATATTTTTTGGGCTGACTCGTAATGGAACTAAAGGTGTCAAAATGTGGATCTCATATAGTCAAAATAAGAAGGGAAATGCTATATCTGAATCATATGAAACAAATTAGAACAGTAGATGCGGTTGTGACATTGATAGGGCTTTCCTTTTCTAGATCAATTTGTTGACAAATCTAGTAATCTTTTAAATATTATTTGGGTCCACTCGTAATGGAACTAAAAGTGTCAGTGCGTGGATCTCATATAGTCAAAATAAGAAGGGAAATGCTATATTTGAATCATATGAAACAAATTAGAACAGTAGATGCGGTTGTGACATTGGTAGGGCTTTCCTTTTCTAGATCAATTTGTTTTCAGTATTCTTTCCTTAATATGCTCATAATGCATGCACACTTCCTCTCGCCCCTGGCAGATAAAATTTTGCCAGATGATGATGACGGAACCACATACAGAGTACTGGGACTGCTGCTGCTTGGCATTGCTAGGATTTATTCCAAGAAAGTGGAATACATCTGCCGTGAGTGCAATGAGCTTGTTGGATCATATGGATCAGCACATTGCACCGAATTAAGTATCTCAACTGGAGGAGCAACGCATAGAGCTTCAAAGCAATTGAAGAAACCTGTTCATGCAAGAAGATTAGTTGTAAGACAAGACGATGCTAACAAGGTAAAAAAAACTAAGCAAGCTGTGAGAACAACTAGAGCAGAAACAAGGGCTACTTCACAGGCATCAGATGAAGTTCGAATAGCAAACGCTACAGCTAATCTTCCAGTTTTCACAATACCCAAAAGATTTGAGCTTGACTCTTTCGATTTGGAGATTCCTGAAGATAGGTAACAACTTATGGTCCTATACTAGTTTTATTAGATTGTTGCTTCAAATGTGGTTTCTGAGTTTTTTTTAAAAAAAACTTCCTTTATAGGGATGATGATGAGGAGGAGAATCATCACCGATTGCCACATCAAGGTAGCAATGCTGTGATTGATTTTGTTACTATTGCTAAGAAACCATTTATTTACAGTCTGCATTCTTTTGCATAGATACCCTGTTGGAAGATGAGAATCATCATACATCCTGTTTGTATGAGGTACACTACTCTCTCCTGTACTTTCCATACCACTTACCAACACATGCATGCATAAATCATGAAATTTCCTATAACCTCTGAAACGAAGAAATGGAATGGTATGCAGACTAGACAAGTGCAACTTCTCACTTGCAGAGCGTTTTAAGGGGTTACTTTTGTAATTGTCTTATTTAAGACGGGGTTTTCATTTTTTCTGTGCTATTTATAAATAATCACGCATAATTGCTACTCCTTTATTATCCAATAATCATGTCTTCCTTTTGTTTTCATATATTATCTGTTTGGGAAACTAAAGCATGAATATGGTCCAATGGAACAGTCTTATAAGACAGTGACATTCTCGTATGCTGATCTAGACTCTGCTTGCATTATGCCAGTACGCATGTAAGTATATATGTTACTATCTCAATGATACTGAAAAAGATTGTCTGCACCAAATTTCTAAATGAAACTTCAATGCAGCACTATCCCAACTGAAATGATCAGTGCCATTAGTGAAGTCAACAGTCTTCTATGCTTGAGTAGTATTGGGGGTGAACCTGAAAGAGATAATCAGAATGCTGGTTCTGCTTGCTTTACACCAGTGAAGGAGTAAGTATATGAGGTGTCACATTTCTATCTTTACAGCATAAGAGTACATGCATTTCCTCTGTTGCCGATGATGTTTTTTTTTCTTGAACAGTGTTCTTCCACCTGAGATTGTTGATATGGCAGAAGTAAATGATCCTTCAGATAAAAGCATAAGGGGGAAAAAACCTCAAAGAGAATTGAATAGGGATGACAATGGGGATTCAGCTTGCTACATCCCTTTGTCGGGGTAAGCAAATGTTACCTTTTACCATCCTATGATTTTACTGTCACATCAAATCTTTTTTACTTCAACATTTTTGTGAAAAATAGTGCATTGATGCTGACTATACTTATTGTCACAGAAGTAAGGAAGCGCAAATATCTGAAAACATTGTGGAGAATGTGACTTTTCTGGGTTGTGCTGCAAATTGTCCCACAATTGAAGAATCAGAAAATGGATTACTGCAAGGAACTAACGCAAACCCATCATGTGATGGCATTGAGGAACCCGAGTCTCTTGAACCACCAACTTTACGCTGTAAGACAAAGCAAATCAATGAGCTGTTACCTTCCACTCCAGAGCCCATGACAGAGGGTGCCACAGGTTTTTTTTTAATAAAAAATCCTCTTCTTTTTGTGGTCATTATCATGCTTAATTTTGTGACATGTCGGTTTCATTGACTTATTCAGGGTTACCCTACTCTCCTAAATTTATGGTTACCACACCAGCTAAAAATGAGAAGAATCGGGCAACTAGAAAACGAAGAAGGGGATTATACAAAGAAGATTATATCCCAACAGATATAGGAGACAAATGGCAGGTTAGAAGAAGAGGAACAAGGGCATTGTATGATGGAAATATTGTTCTACCAAATGAGTAAGTAGAGCTTCTAGAAGCTCTTCCATCTGTTGCATTACCTATTCCTGCTTGCTCTTGTTGGCATGCTAGGAGCTGGTTTGGCTAACTTGGGCTCATCTTATCAGCTTAAGAGGGATTTAGGACTCTGTGATGTATCTAAGTTCTCGCTTGTTTTTTTTTTGTGCAAAGATAGTTAAGGCTTAAGGCATGGTAGAGTAAGTTACAAAGCTTATAACCTCATAAATAATTATAAATTGAGAACCAAGATGCTTGGTTGGCTGGCCTTGAGGTTGTTTGTGTTGTCCACTGGGATTCAAATCCTGAACATGGGTGCTCTCTCATTGGTTCTATCTGTTTGCACTGGGAACATGAGATCATGGTGGGGTGCTAGCCTCCTTCCCATCTCCACTTTCTTTTTGTCGGGGGCTTGGGTTAGGTGTTGGCTGCATTATCATGCTATTTTTAATGTGATAATATAAGTTGGAACATTGGTTTTTCAATTGGTCCTTCCATATCGTCAATTGCTAATGTTTTGGATTTTTTCCCTCACTGTAGAACATTGAGAAAAGCAATAGAGGATGCAAGTGATCTAGTGCACCGGAGAAGGAAGGCACCTCACACTTGTCTTGATACCTGGAAGGAGGACAAAATTGGTTCTCTGCCAGTTACTTTCATGGATCCATTGATTTTGTGTAAGTCTTCATCTGTACTAGATACAATTAGTGACGGAAACCTTCCTAATCAACTCAAGAGGGTCCATGTTATTTCACAGATCCGACTTTGGTGTACTTTAGATACTCTATTACAGCAGATGCACCCAAAAGTTCATGCAGGGAGTTAGTTAAATCAAGAAGGCGCCTATCGTTGGAGCCTTCCAAATCCAACCATATATGCAATGATACTAAAAATGTAGAAGGTGAAAGCATTCCAGATGAACCAAGAAAGAGAAAATTGGATGAACTAACAAATAGTGTTCAGGTGACTGTTGGATGTTACACTGAAAGTATGCAGTATCAAGATGATGATTGTAGATTTAATGATGATACAGTTAAAGAAAAGGATTTCTTGATTGGAGGACATGAATCTCATTCAACAGGACTGCCACAGAGATTGTATGCATCAAAAAGTAATAATCCTCTGTTTGGTGAAGCATTGGGTGCTGCTATAGATAATATAGATGAGGTAAACACTGTCTACATTAACTCTTTTATAAGATTCTTTTGAAAATATCTGGTTTTGTTGTGCGAAATGCAGTGCAAACAATTCATTATCAATGTCTCTTTTATTCAAATGAATCATTTGAAAATTGCATTTGGCAGGATGTTCCTATGGATGAACAACGTGCTAGAGATGAAGGTACTCTTTTACACCCTATTATACTAGTTTTTTCTTATTCTGTACATTAGATGTTTGTTTTTGCCAAGCTCTTCTCACATTGTTATTTTTGCACAGGTTTGCTGCGTTCAACAAGAACAAGGTGGCTAATGAACTTGTCCTGCTTATTTTCATTTCCTTTCTTCATGCTGTCGTCAATCTATAACATTCTCTAAATGCACTAATTCAGGACTGTAGCAAGGTACTTGCATCAACTACTCGTGGACCAGAAGTGCCAGCGAGGGAATAACTCTGTATGCCTTGGTCAAGCACTCGAAGGAACGAAAAGAAAAACTTCAGCAAGATTCTTCTATGAAACTCTGGTACATTTTCTGTACTTATTTCTTGGACAGCATCTGCATGAGTTTTTGTTGCTTTTTCACTGAAGAATGACTGATCTTGAGGATCCCACCTTGTTTATTTATATTACTGATCCATTTCCATTCTATGCAAGAACAATCTTCCTTCAAATTAATATGAACATTGTTTTAGTGCAATTCATGTCCTCTACTTCGGAAATATGAAAGCACATTCGTTTGTTCCATTCTGTTTATCAAAATTCAAAAGTAGTTTGTATCTTGCATATTTTCAATTCCTATTAATGGGACCCTATGATCCTTGGAGCAATTTCTATTGTTGTCATGCCACTGTTTGCTCTCTTCTGCAGATTCTGAAGAGTGGTGGTCTCATAAAAGTCAATCAAGAGCAGCCTTATGAGGACATCATAGTCTCAGCGACTCCACAGCTTGAGGCGGCATTGCGAGGTAGTGAGAAGCAGTGACTCAATTGACTCAACATGTTCCTTGGTAGTTTTTGGGGGAAAAAAGATCTGAAGAGTGTTTCACCTTTATTTATCTTCTGTAGAATGTTTATGATGGTCAGTCAGATGTGTATACTTAGTTGGGCGCATGCTTGGCGCTAGATGGTTAGGAACATAGAGATGTTGGTAATTTCCCTTTCCCCACCTTCAGATGGATAGCTTAGTTGTTTATCTTAAGAATAACAGTTCTCCTTTAGATGGATAGCTTAGTTATTTAATAGCTTAATAACAGCTGTAAATTACAGTTTCTAGTCAGTTGTTAAATTCCATGTTCTTTTCAGAGCTTTTAATCGCAGTTGTTTCGTTCAGTTGTAATACTTGAGGTTGCCATGATGTGTTAATCTTGAAGTAAAGCAGCTGGGAACAATTTGTGAAGCACTATGAGTTGGAAGCAAGCCATGAAGATTCGAAGATACTGTAGTAAGGCTATCGTTTTGCCCTGGTGGTTCGGACGTCGGAGCCGAGCCGTCGGAGCAGTAGCCGCTTCTTGAAGGAGCTGATTTGTGCACAGCTATTGATTCTATTCTATGGTTTCTTCGAGCTTCACTTTGTTCTATTGAAGGTCTGCTTTGCTCCATTCTTTACTTTGTTTTTCTACGCTAGATGCAATTCTGTTTCTGCAACATAACATTGCTAGCGTGCAGTCATGTAGTAAAAGATTTCTCCAATCAAAAAAAAAAAAAAGGTTCTCCAAGATTAAGGAGTTCAGGTCTAGATGAATGTCCTGTTTTAGCTGAATCAACAGTCAGGATTCGCTGAATCAAGGCGGTTCGCAGTTCAGGTGTAGATGAATCCAGGCGGTTCAAGAGCCAAGCATCTGAGCTGCGTTTCACTCTTCTTTGTACAGAAAGGCTGGAATTGTCGGAAATTCAGCCCACACTTGCTTTCTTGCATTGGTGAACCTAGCTAGCAATTCCACGTTGGTAAAGCTCCCCACGCGATCGGTTGCTCAGCTTCAGCCAGCTCGCCGGCCAGTTTGGGACGTCACTGGCGAGGCTCCTTTTCGGTTGCAACAAGCCGCGCCGCAAATGGCCTCGATGGCGTCTACGCCGGCCGATATCTCGCCGGGTTCGAGGAAGGAGATGGCGATGGCGGCGGCGGGATGGGGAAGGAGAGTGGGAGAGCAGCTGTCTCTTTGCCCCAAGAAGAAATGGCTTTTTTGAAGAAAAAAAATCAGGAACCCGCGCATTGCTGCGGGTTAGCAAAAAGTTTTTACCTAGCTTACACATAACATTTTGCTAGAAACATATTGCCATATATGTCAGAATAGACTTTTTGCACAGAGAATTTCGAGTACCATCTTAGATAAGTGCTGTAATTTGGACTGCCCTGAACTATAGTAGCTCTACTTGATCGTCAAGCTCAAATTCTATTACTCTTTTTTTATAAACTAATAATGGAAGTATGATCTCGCTATTGATAAAGAAATCAACATAAATATTTTTGCTGCCACCTTGGTATTTTTTGTCTACTAAAAATTGTGTCCCGAAGCTAGCTATTGGTTTCCATATAGTGTATAAAGCTGAAGAAGTATGTGTATAGTTATTACGACAGTATTTTTTGCTGCAGCGGGAAATTAATTACTTTTGACTAATAATTTCAATTAAGATCAAATTTTGAAATCAAATGTAAGCTCATGCGTGGGTCCCTGCGGAGGTGGAATGGTTGTTGGAAATTAGAGTATCCCTCTTCAATTTCATCAAGCCAGATGTTTTGCTTATGTTTTGCTCTATTGTATCTGCAGAACTTACTCAAACTGCATGGTTAATGCCATCCCTATTAATACAAATACAACCTAGAAGTTTCAATATAGAAATAGTCCCAAGTCCAACAAAAGTATTGCACAGATCAGGATAAATTTTTTAACATTGACAGTACGGATGTAAACTAATTTAAGTACATGTTGTAGATTGTTGGAGATGCAGCCTGATGTACATATCCAACATAAAAAAACAAAGCATATGTTTTTCTCTGTAGATATATTGAACACAAAGGGCCAAAGGAATCAGCTATAACATGAAGTTATTTCAACTGCCACTTATGTTCAACATTATCAAAGATTATTACTATAACAGCTCATCATACAGGAAAAAACAACCTTTTAGGTCCATGTTCTTGAATGGTGAGGAAATCAAGCAAAGCTTGTTAACTTGGTTGTTCTTTCCTAAATCCTGCAATGGAAAACAACGATCCAGCTCATCCAATTAAAATAATAATAGCAAATCTAAATTGTAAATTCCATCAGCAGAGGCATGATGATCAGACACCAAAAAAGAAAAAAAAAGCCAAGTATCACTTACTACATATGCCATATCAAAAACAGCATGAGGATTTGAATAAAGCCTAATAATAGCCGCAATATAATGGTGGTGAGCTCAATGCATACAACCCATGTTTAATGAAAATTTAGAAACAGGATTGAGACTATGAATCTAGTATATATCATAATCAAAGTCTAATGGTTTGTTCAATGGGAGGAGAAAGAAAATATTTTTTGATTTCAGCATTTTTTATATCGAGCACAAGATATTCCAATTTATTACTATTCTACTAACCTCTGCTGGTACCTGTTCATAGTGCACCTGCATTAGCACACAAGTAATGAAATCAGAGAAAATTTTAAAGCACCAAAATAAAGGTACGGAATGCATGTGTACCTGAGATAAGTGAGTATTAAGTATTTGCAACTGAACATTGCACCATTTCAGTCTATATGAGCTAGTAGAAAATTTCTCCATCACTTGCCGTGGAAAATTCAGGATCAATGATCAAGCAACTATGTGCTAAAGAACAAACCACTGCACACATTTACTATAAAAATTTTCAATGATGAGAGTGGCAAGAGAAACCAAAGACTTGTACATCTGCAAGAATTGACATGGACAGTTGGACACATACCAAGTTGTGCCACAAATGCAGAGCGGTGGTGCAGCACTGGTGGCTGCGAGCAGATCATTCGAATTGGCCATCTAGGCAGCACCTACAGCCACTGTGCGGATCGATGGACAGATCGATTAGCCGAGAAAGAACACCAAACTGCTCCAGTGTTACTGATCAAATCGATACGGAATGTGTAGCTCGTGCGGATCGATGCGGAGACTGACTGGCCAAGCAAGAAATCCAGGTTGGTACGTGTAACCCCGCTCGGCCAGGTCAGGAGCCGTCACTACATCCGCCCGCACGGATCTGCCAGCCGAGGAAGAAGGAAGGCAAGATGAGGGGCCAGCACCAATCGATGTGCATACCAGGCCAGCCGAGCACGAATGAAAGGATAGGAGAAGGAGAGGAAAGTCTCCGGCAGCCGGCTCCGCGATGACCCGACGAGGAGCTGGCCATCGCCGGCGGCCGTCAAAATTTGGGCATCCTCTCGAATCATTCGCCCCAACGGAAGGAGCGGCAAAGTGGGGATCAGGCATAGCAGAATGGTAGATGCGGCGGGGCTGGTGCAGCGCAGCGTCGGTGGTGAGCGTGAGGAGACGGCCGCCCACGATCGGAGTTAGGGATTGGGGATTGACCGATGGGGAAATCCGCAGTGCGGGCGGCGGCTAGGGTGAGGACTGAGGAGGAGATAGGGACGCGAACACAAGCTGGATGGTGGATGGCTCCGATTGCAAGATGCGGGGTGATCGGACGGCTGAGGTGAGGCAGCGGACTGGTATACTGTAGCGATTTGGGAGCCTCCCGGCTGTTGGTAGTGGCGTGGAAAAACTAAAGACCCGCGTATTGCCGCGGGCAAATAAAAAAAATCCAACGAGAAGTTATAAGAATGTTTAGCTAATCAATGGAATAAAAATGTATTAATTGTGCTACACATTATATACATGAATTCTGGTTGTGTAATTCATTTATCTCCTTCACTCTTTGCATGTTTCTACATTAGAGTTGATTCTATTACTATTTTAATTCCTTTTTAAGCGACTATTCCCTTGTCATATACCTTCAGTAACAATATATAGGACCTACCAAACATAGGGTCCAACATTGTCAATGTAATGATATAATGTTAACGTCAAAATCTAGACGATCTGATGGTACTGAAGTCGATTGGCTGAGAGATCCGATGGTGCTAAAGCCGATCGGCTGAGAGCTCCGATGAAGGGTTTAATGTAGTCATCGGCCGATGGAGATACTGAGACAAAGCCGATGAAAAACTGTAGAAAAGCCGATCAGATTAGTAGAAGATTGGATCGGCTTGAAGACAGAGGATTGTCCAATCAGGATTAGGCCCGAGAAGCCCGATGGAAGGAAGAGAAATGATTGGCTTAGCTAAAAAGGTCCGATAGCTACAGTGGAGAAGCCGATCAGGTTGCAGCAAAGGAAGACTCGGTTACAAATTAAAAGATTATTCAGATGAAACCGGGTTTGCGGAAGAGCCGTGGACTCCATGACAGGGTGCTTATTTTTGTAAATTGTAACCTTACTCAATTAAGAAGGTTTAGCTGGTTAGTTAATTTCTTTAGAAATATTTTCCTTGTTCTTACTAGGAAATAATGTCCAATGGTCGTAGACGCGTCAGATTCTGTCTGTAAATCCAGGGTATAAATATAGACCCCTTGAAAACATGTAAGATATATCTCGATCATATACAAATTCAACGCATCGTCACCCTAGTTCATCTAGGTGTTTATCGGCGGGTTCAGGCTCTCGACGCGGGGCTGCATTGGTTAAATCCGATCTCCGACAAAGGGATAAGTCCCGCCACCATCCCGATATGTCCTGCTCTGTCTAAGGCTGCATCGGTTAGGTCCGACCTCTCAGGCCGATCGGATGTATCGCATCACGTCCGTGCTAAATCTATCGGCCCGTTAAGCTCTCTCTGCCGTTGTCAGTTTCGTGCTACATCGTTTAGGTCCGACCTACGGGGCCACCGACGGTAGATCGAGCTTTAGACCTATAGACTTCTGCATGGCATATCATCGGAGTGCTAGCCGATGAGTTATCCATGCTCTGTGATTCACGCCCAGCGCATCGACTCCTCGCCCGATACGCATCAGCCTTTAGAAGCGTCCCACGACGCGTAACACTAAACGTATCGGTCCCCCAGCCGATACACACCCATCTTCAGAGAGGCGTCTCCTCATCGGTTCAGCTAGCCGATGGGTTCGTTCCTATCCTTGCTACGGCATAGCCGATCCGACGTCCTCCGTATCATCGCTGCTGGCCCCGGCCTCGTACTGTCTCGGTTAGGTCCGATCTTGGAGGTTCGGTGTTGATGGCGCTGCCACGGCAAGCGACGGGTCTCGTGCTGTTATATCCGGAGCGGCATCAGCTTTGCAACCCGTGCCTTCTTGCGCTAATCATTGCCTAGGCCACAAGCGCACTCATCGGTTTTTCCAGCCGATGAATCACTGTTCGGCTGTCCGAAGGGATCCCGTGCGCCTCGCCATCCTCTGAATACACCCTGGTTCCTCCATCGGCTCTGCGGTTGACCCCTCGTCGATACCTGCCCACATCGGCTCTCCAGCCGATTGAACAGCATCCCGAACCTATCGGCAGCCAGCCGATAGCAAGCGTCTGTATCGGACCCGCTCGTCTCACTTTCTTATCAATTGCAGGGTCAAATTGACTGACACGCTCACGAATCTCAAGACCTAAGGATCTACACTGGAGATAAGCAGACCTCTCAGGCCTTCGCGTGACCGAGCCGCCGTCCCTCCCCGGTCGTGGGATTTTTTGGCGGCGACATAGGATACCCTGCATGGAGATCTATATAGGTATAAAGACGATAACGAACCATGTGTAGTCACTTGTTATGATTGTGTTGTAGGATGCTGATAATTTCAGTAAACATTAACTCAATCAATCTTACTTTAACATATTTAGAAAGATTAAATGGTATTTATATTCCAAGTGATGTATGTGTATATGCATGAAAAGGTTAGCAAACATAACATACATGCGATGCTTGCGTTTGTGCTTCCATGTAGTTGCATGCTTGTGACCTGAGTGGTCATTTCAATACAGAAAATTAAAGCAGAGAGATGGCGTCGGTCATGCAAACTGGATATGGAACAAAGCAGTGAGACCAAGGATTGTGAAGAGAAGTGACCAATTCACCAATCAATCTAAGCACTATTACCTATCAACAGGAGGAGCTCTGGCTGATGCTTAACCTTTTGGTGGCACTGTTACCGAGTGCTGCTCCCCCTTCCTGATGCAGCAGAAGTTTTTCGTAACAAAAGTGGGTGCTGCAGAAATGCTGCATAAATATGTAGGCTGATCCTGAAAACTAAATCAGTCCATAATAACCGGTGGAAATTTATAAGTAGACTGGTTGTGAAAACAAAATCACTCCATAATAACCGGAAGAAATTCAATAGTCCACATTATCATTTGAACTCTTGAATGAATGAAACAGAGTATGATTGTGTCATATGGTCCATTTGCAATATACAGATATGACTATTCTCTCATCATATATCATTCCAGAGTTTATTTCTCGTTTGCATTCTTCTACTCAGTAAAAGGACAAGTTGAGGTACACTGATGTATACAATAGGGAAAGCACAGATGGAACCACAACACCAGGGAATGCACCAGGGAATACAGGGGCGAAAACAGGATAGCAGTTATGATTTACCAGAACTGCACAATGTTTTAAGGCATTGACAAAAGTCCAAAAGGAATAATATAGTTTAAACTGTACAGACAGTTTCGTGTTAGAGCAGACTGTGAGGAGAACAGTCTGAATTACTGAAATGGTGAGCAGAGCTCATCACTTCAGCATCTTCAGTAATATTAGAAGAACACATGTAGATAAAAAATGTATTATAGCATCCATAAGTTTGCAGTGAGTGGACAAAAACCATAGTGAAGAAACATATGCAAAACCATTCGAAGAAACATCCCTATTTGCAGTTTGCTGATCATGTTGCAATTAGTATCTCTTTTGATGAGCATGGATTACTATATAACATATTTAACCTAGTGTTCAGTGGTGATCAGACGGATGAGAAAAAGGAAATTAGGGAAATAAGATCGACATGGAGCATTCATTTCATTACCAGGAGAAAAGGGGGATAAAAAGTTAAATATGCACCCCAGCATTATATAACATGGGCTATGAAGATATTTGCAGTTGGGGCCATCTAGTGAATGAAAAGCTAAAATATCATATGAGGGGAAGGCTATGCTGATTATGCACCAAAATGTTTCCAGTCAGAAGCTGCATGTTCTTGCATGATCTAGAAAAAACTAAAATATCATAAGAGGGGAAGGCTATACTGAATAGTGCAAAGATGTAAGAAAGCACCAGATTAACAGGCCTGCAAAGAGCAAAGCAAGTGCGTGAGAGGCAGAAAACATAATGAGCTTTAATGTAGCACCAGTAATAAAAATACAGAATGGAAGACCATAACTAAGGGAAAGCATTGTAACCAATGCAAATGATTATATTATTGGAACTGTGGTGGATCGTTCATGTGCCGCACCTAAATCATCAAAAAAAATTTTGTAAACAACATTATGGGTGCTGTCTATGTGCTCAGGTGGTCTATTCTCAATCAAAACACGAAGACTGTTGGGAGAAGTCACACGTGAGAATACAACGTAGAGTTGTCCATGTGAAAAAGACTAGGCTAGGAATATAAACACCAACTCTGCTAAGAGTTTGCTCTTGACTAGGCATTGCATACGACACTCCGACCGGAAATTGGCGTCTCCTTAATTTAAAGACCACTTCTTATCGATTGAAGTGGTTAATATCCTTGGAATATATGCCTTGGATCCTTTTACCTTTCTTGTTATTGTTCCCCTCTGTTGAGTCAGTTGAGTTACTATAAGCCTTGTACCATTACAAAGCCCTTTTGATGGGCTGATATTGCATAACAATATGATTGGACTCCTATTTTTAATTGAAGGTGGTGGTCTGGCATACCACTCATCTGTATTGTGTTGAGGAATTCAGTTGGGTAGAGGGTATCAAGGTGGCACGATTGCTTGTGTCATCATCAATTGTGTCTGAGCAATAGTATGACATTTCTTGTGTTGTTAGTTGTGCAGTGATATGGGCATTAATAGTTGTAGCTATTTCATTTGTTGGTGCTAGAATTGCTCTCTCACATGGGTAAGAACCTGTGTGAGAGGTAATTAGGGACTCATATACAAAAGAGATTAGGGTTGAAAGATTTCTTGTCTCAGCTTGCAACAACAAATACTCTAGTACCCTTATCCAAGAAGCATCATCTCAATCAGTAGTAGAAGAATCAAGGATTGTTCCCTCTCCTATGTGCAGCAACCATTCCGCAAATTCTTAGAGGCAACGGCGATGTGCATCACATAACAATGGTGATTGAAGTCTCATGTTTTTTGTAAGGTGCATAATAATGCAATGCTGCCATAAATAAGAGCGTGTGATAGATGAGGATAAGATTTCTTGCTTTTGTGCATGAGGTACAACTAGAAGTGTTTGCCTAAAATCTCTTCCAAGAACAACTGTGATGCCTTCGAATTGCTTATTGGCAGATGATGGATGATTGGATGCTAAGATATCTCTCAATAATCGATCAAGAGCCTCAAAGTAGTGTTTGTGATATACAAGAGCCTCGTCCCATATAACTAAAGATATTTGTCATACCAACTGAGCTAGGTGAGTGTTCCTTTTAATGGAACAAACTGAATGCTCATGTATGTTCAATGGTATCTTGAATCGAGAATGTGGTGTGTGACTACTGGGAAGCAGAAACGCCACTATGCCAGAGAAAGCAACATCTAATGCAATTTTCCCTTGGACTCTTACATTGTTTATTTCATAGAGATGTTATTCCGGTACCTCCATAGCTATAAACAAAAAATATGTGGCCAGTATTGTTGTTTACCGAATGAATGATGGCATCATATATATGTCTTTGGTTCAAATTTAATCCACTTAATTGTTCAGCAGTTTCAATTGATATCTCATCAAAATTGTATCATTGTTCATCCATTAGAACCATATTAGCAAATATAGATGTGGTTCGAGTAGTAGGCTAGGGGCAAATGGAAATGTTCCAAACTGTCTAGTATATTTAGCAAGGTATCAAGTTTAGTAAAGACATAAGATCTAACATATTGTGCGAGGAAAGTTATAGAGTAATTTATTCCAAATGTACCATGTGTATTGTGGTAGGTGGCATCTTCACCCATTAAAGCCATATGTTCTTTTGCAACATCACAGAAAAAAGTAGTATAATAAATAACTCATAAAGTTGTCAGGGAAAAACCCAATGAGTTGCATTAGCCATTGTAGAGGACCACTCACAGTCACCACCTAGAAGGCCTAATGCCTGACAAGCAGCCTAAAATGTGGGATATATATGACCTTCAATTGTTTAGAGGTTGGCATATAATTTTGCTCCTTTCACAATGTGCAGCAACATTCCAAGGTAATAGACATCTCCTTGGACTGGACCAACATGTGCTATCCTTCCAAATTTTTTATGGTGATTTTTCATTGGAGCCCAATGTCTGTCATTGTTATGCCAAGTGAAGTATTTAGGAAATTCAACATATGTATATGGAGCAGCCTTAGGATAGTCCCTGTTTGCAACAAATCATGTTGTAAGCTTTGTAATGCGATTCATTGGGTTTTCCAAAACTTGCTTTAGATTATCATCCTCTATGAACATAACATTGCTATCAAATGGCATATGGACATGGAGCCTTTCAACTAAAAGATCAATGTAATGAACGTCAAACTGAAGCAAATGCCAATACATCTATATTCCAAGTAGGTGCAGATCTCATTAGATTCTTGTGCAGAAGATTCAGCGGACGTTCGTTTGCACTGGAACCCAACCCTAGCACAATCGAAGCCCTTAGCAACATACTTAAACATGTGCTTTTCCATTCCATCACGGTTAACTCTCTCTACGTTGATGTGTGCCTCATATTTGACTAATAAATCAACATTGTGAGGGGTGGGGGTAACATGTCGATTGTCTAGAGGGACACATTCTTTGTGATAGTATGTTATTATTTGGCCGAGCATACCTGACATATCCATTTTGCAGGACCATTGTTTTCTCACATAGTACTCCTTTGGATAATTCTTTGAGTATTCACCATTAACCATACACGAATAGAAAGGATTTACATCACCACAAGGTCCATGAATCATAAATGTTGTGATAGCCTCATAATGAATTGGGTCAATGGATGGATTGGGAAGTTATACTGATATAAGCTTATTAACATATGTAGATGTCAGTGGTCCATCCTTAGGTAACCACAATATGATGTGAACATGTGGAAGACCATGTTTCTAAAATTCAATGGTGTACACAACTATAAAGACAAAGTGCATAAGAATGGGCATCATGCATATTTTAATGTTTGAATTATGCAGCATGGTAGGACATATATAGGAACTATATTACCTACTATGGTAGGGCCGAAAATTTTTATTTTTTTATAATATCATACATGGAATACATGGTTAATAATGTTAGACCTATCTAAGGAGTGCTGTCTAGAAATGAAAGCCAAAGCATTGGTTACCTCTAACCATAGGAGGTTTGATATGAAAATGATAAATAAATCAGGGCAACCATATTTTTGGCATAGCACCAAAGAATCCAAATAATTCTTACAAATACCATGGTTCCCCAACAAAAGAAGAAGGCGGTATAACACTCTGGCCAGCCTATGATGCTTGAGTGATGCCTATATTAACAGTATCGTGAATTTCTTTGAATGAAGCTGCTCTATACTTTTGCTGAAATGACCTGGATCTATAGTGATTCAACCAAAATTCCTCCATACAATAATATCCATAGATCACATAGGAATGGGTTTCTCTCTTGCAACTTATTGGGGTGTTGAAGTCATCAGCTCTATTATGAAGCCTATATGCATAATATTCAAGCATTGTAACCTTGCTTTGCTTGATAGCCTTCTGATCGAGGACAACGTCGGTATGTAATGTTTTCATGGTAGCCATCCTCTCCATATGGGAATAGAATTGGATACTTCATTGCCATAAATTTGTGGTGCTAGCTTGGTCTTGCACTATCAAGCCACGGCCAACGTCACTTGTACCTACATCACCAACAACTAAATCCAACAACCTCTGATGCAATAGGTGCACTAAATATATCAAGGTCCCCAAACAATCTTATAACGTATCGATTATCACTATTATGAACCAATCTGTCATGAGCTATCCTAAATAGTTGAACAATTGGATTATGAGTGTTGAACATATCTATAAGTGCTACAACAATATCTAGATTAGGGCAGAAACTCCTATTTGCATAGGTTCCAACATGTATCTACTTCTAATTTCATTGTCAGTGTCAAAGATATATAACTGAGCATACTCTCGTCGATCTCCTACTATTGGCATAAGTGATCCAATACAGTGGCACAACCGCCCACTTATCTTGAAGATATATGGTCCATGCCCATCATTCATAGAATCAATAACATTTACACCCATGGACGAGAAGGCAAACATAGAATTGTAGTACCAAATATTTTCAAAAAAAAGGATGAAAGTGTGTCAACTCCTATCAATAGGTCATGCTAAGGCTATGGAGGTGGCCTATATGGAGGTAGGATAACACTTTCTTCTCTACAGCATGTGTTGTATGTTGGTGATGATATCTCTTGATCTCGACGCACATGTTCTTCGTACTAGAAGAATGCACCACAATAATGACATATTTCATGTGGTGCTCAAGTCTTAAAGGAGATAAAATTGTTCCTGGTAATGAAAAGAAATATATCAATCTATGAAAAAAAAGGTAGGCATTTGAACGTACCATAGGTACAAAAATAGATAGTAGAGCATGAGAGTCACATGAAAGTCACATGAACAAGTCCATCAGCAAGTCGATGAGCAAGTTGATTAGCATGTCAAAAGAGCATTAAAAGTTGAGCATTGTATCCCATGAGAAATTTGATTTACGTGATGATTTGCATATGGTCTGTACATGATAAACATGATAACCATCATTTAAGATAGAATCAATTAGAGTAAGAAATTAATAGACATTTGATGATATAGATTAGCTTATGCCAATGAGTGTTATGTGGAGGTTTGATGGTTGGAGAGTTCGACGATAAGGCTGCAAAGGTTGGTAAGGTTATATAAAGGAATTGGAGGACAACATAGAGTAAAGGGGTGCTATTGGATTGTTACACACCTTGATCAACAAGTATAGCAGGTTGTATGTTGGAATGGGCATACATCGTTAAAAAAACATGATGCGGATGAATGTGAAGGACCAATTCGTGGGCAAACATATTGATGCATCTTTCATATTTATACACATAGGAGTATGTGTTAGGATAAATCTTTATAGAAAACATGAGTGCATTAAAAAAATATGAGCATGCATAAACATAACCAACATTTATGTGATTTTGCTGACATAGCAATTTTACGTTTCCTGCGTGATTGAGCAGCACTCATAAGATCTGGATGTGGGAATGTTGATCAAGGAAAATTGAAAAGATGAGTGAACAAACCTAAAATATAATGCAAAATGGAAGTAAATATCCAACATACAAACTATAATACAATGATATTTGTGAGGCAAGCAACAACTAAGAAAAAGTGAGGTATATACTTTATCGATGTCGAAATATGAAGAAAAATTATAATAGCAGATTGACCTAGTAGGCGACGATGACATATAGGGCGTCTAATGGCATATGAGTTGGCATTATAATAAAGAAAGGGTTTTGTCAAGCCCTATATTGAGCTTGTTAGTGATATCATCCTCTATAATAATAAAATAATGTGTAGTTATATATAAAAATTAAATATGACTAAGTAGATTAAAAAATGTATATGGGCAGACTTCATGAAAAATGAAAGCGAAAGGACGATTGTACCAACAGACTGAGCAAGTAGATATCTTTGCACAGACTGATGGAAAGATGCGGGGAAGTGGTCTACATGCTGCACATTGATATCGTTAGCAGCAATATATACTATAGATATATATATTGCAAGATAATATTATTTTTAGAAAAACAGGACATGTAAAGAGGAAGCCACATGAGAGGCTCATAAAAAGTACATATAGCCGGCAACCAGCACACTAACCTGAATTTAAAGAATCTAGCAAAGGTTCATTGCATTTATGGCGTGCTTTAGGCATTGATGGCCCAGAAGAGGATGACATTGTATAAAAGGTAAACAGGAGTGTGCCAGCACCTCGCTGAATCAATAATCATTCAATGTGATATATCATTTAGGGCATGCAAAAATAGAGCGCAACACCTATAAAGCAAAGGAAATATGCCTGCAATAGTTGGCTATAAGTACTGGTAGATCAATAAATTAGACGGTTTTTAGTATACTTTGTTGGCTGAGGATCCTGGCACAAGATGGCAAAAAAAAAACAGTACATATGAATGTTTACTAATTGTGGTGCATACAATGAGAAATAAAACCGGAGCAACTCATGTAAAAAGTAATGGACAATCATGTTATAGAGCAAGAAATTAGCAGACTAAAATTGCATTATTCTCTTTTAAGCACAGGTTATGAAAGTGTGGGAATTGTTGATTGTATTTCCTGTTAATGTATCAGTATATATAGGCAGCCAGGGTGGCTTACACACGTAGATTAACCTACTATAATTATAGTAGACTAACATTCCCCCACAGTCTAATCGAGAGCATCGCTAACATTTAGGCTGGATCGAAACTTCTGAAATAGTGAGGTAGCAAGGCCCTTGGTAAAGACGTCGACGTACTACGATGTCATAAGAACATGTGGGACCTGAACGTGACCAAGGGTGACCTTCTCTCAAACGAAATGGAGATCAATCTCAACATGCTTCGTCCGCTGATGCTGCACCGAGTTGTTGGAGAGATATACAGCACTGATATTGTCACAATAGACCAAGGTGGCACGTCGAGGGGGTGGCGAAGCTCAAGGAGCAACTGGCGCAACTAGGTAGCTTTAGCAACACTATTTGCCACAGCACGATATTCAGCTTCAGCACTCGATCTAGAGATCGTATGCTGACGCTTGGAAGAACAGGACACCAAGTTATCTCCGAGAAATACTGCATAGCCAGAGGTCGATCGGTGAGTGTCAGGACAGCCAGCCCAGTCGGCATCTGTGTAAACAACAATATCTGAAGGTAAAGATCGGCGCATGGTTAGCCCAAGAGACAGGGTGCCCTGTAGGTAGCGCAAGATCTGCTTCAGAGCAGCGAGGTGCGGCTCTTGAGGATCATGCATATAGAGGTAGATCTGCTGAACTGTAAAGGTAATGTCTGGTCGGGTGAAAGTCAGATACTACAGAGCGCCGGCGAGACTGCGGTACTGTGTAGCATCAGCGACAGGCGGTCCGTCAGTAGATAATTTGAGTGGAGATCAACAAGCATGCTGCACGGCTTGCACGCACTCATCCTGGCATACTCCAAAATATCCTAACTATACTGCCGCTGAGAAAGGAACAGACCATATGTGGAACGGGTCATAGAAATGCCCAGAAAATGATGCAGCTAACCCATATCTGTCATAGCAAACTCACGCCGGAGAGCTTCAATGATATTCTTGAGTAATCCAGCAGAGGAGATAGTAAGGACAATGTCATCAACATAGAGCAGTAAGTAGGTTGTGTCTGGACTACGGCGATATATGAAGAGAGAAGTATCTGACTTTGTTTCAACAAATCCAAGTGACACAAGGTGAGAGGCGAACCTGTGATGCCAAGCACGAGAAGCCTGCTTCAACCATATAAGGACTTGTTGAGCCGACAGACAAAATCTGAGCGAGAAGAATCCACAAATCTAGAAGGCTGCATGCAGTACACTATCTCAGTGAGAGTGCCATGGAGAAATGCATTCTTCACATCCAGCTGATGAATGGGCAAGTTCTTAGATAATGCCAGAGAGAGAACCACGCGAACTGTCGCAGACTTGACAACTGGACTGAAAGTCTCATCATAGTCAACACCAGGCCGTTGTGTGAAACCCCGCAGAACCCAGCGAGCCTTATAATGATCCAGAGACTCATCGGCAAGCAACTTATGACGATAAATCCACTTCCCAGTCACAATATTGACGCCAGGAGGGCAAGGCACAAGACAACATGTGTCGTTGGTAATCAAAGCGTCATACTCAGCCTACATAGCAGATCGCCAATTAGAGTCTGACAAGGCATCACGAATGGAGCTAGGAAGAGGCGACATGGGTATAGCGTGGAGATTGAGGCGATCCATGGGCTGCGCAATGCCATCTTTGCCACGTGTGTGCATAGAGTGTGCATTGGTCATCGGAGGGATGACAGTCGGTCGAGTGGTAGCTGTGTGGCCGGTACCGCTGGCAACAACCTGCGCGCGAGCAGCAGGGGCAGCAGGACCGACAACACTCGTGGTTGGTAGGGCACCGCTGGCAGCGACCTGTGTGGGGTGCACAGGGGTAGCGGCACCAGATGACATGGACTCGGGCGACCATGGCCCTGTACCAAGACTCGACGGCGCAAGTGGGGCCTCGGGCACAGGGTGTGCCGCTGAGAAAGCTGCTATACCTGCACGAAAAAAAGAGGCTCCAGGAACTGAAGCGATGAGATCATGATCATCGACAAGAAAGTCTAGGGCGGAGAGTGCCATGGGTGTCGTAGACATGTCAGAGAAAGGGAAGAAGGATTCATCAAAAACTGAAACTCGAGACATCGATAGCCTTTGTGCTCTGAGGAGTAGCCGAGGAACACGCATAGAGAAGAACGAGGAGCAAGTTTGTGGGGCATTGTAGAGGACATATTGGGGTAACAGACGCAACCAAAAACTTTGAGATGATCATAGGAGGGCGGAACAGAGAAGACAACGGAGTATGGTGTGGAGGAGGCGAGTGTTGTGGTGGAGAGGCGGTTCACAAGATATGTGGTAGTGTGAAGGGCCTCAACCCAGTAATCTAGAGGGAGACTCATCTGAAACAAAAGGGAACGCAGAGAGTTATTGATGGTATAAATAGAATGCTCTGCTTTACCATTTTGTTAAGAAGTATATGGCACAACATGCGGAGGGCAACACCGTGAGAGAGAAAAGACGTGTGGGCCTAGGAATTATCGAATTCACGGCCATTGTTGCACTGGATGCTCTTGATGGTGGTGCCAAACTGTGTGTGAACATACGCAAAAAAGGTAGAAATAGTGAAAAATGTCTCGGATTTGAGACGAAGGGGAAAGTCCAAATGTAGTGAGAGCAGTCATCAAGAATAACAAGATAATATTTGTATCCTGACACACTAACAATTGGAGAGGTTCATAGATCATAATGGATTAAATCAAAGTTGTGAGTAGCACGAGAGGTAGATGAACCAAAAGGTAGACGTACATGACAACCGAGTTGGCACGTATGATATAAATGATCGATATCATCTTTATTGTAGGAAATGACATTGGACCTAAGAAGTTTGAACAGAACGCCGCGCCCAAGATGACCGAGGCAGCGATGCTAAAGGGAGAGAGCGGCGACAAACGCGGAGGTGCTAGTAGGTGGTGCAAAAAATAGGTAGAGGTCACCGGAACTATTGCACCTGGCGATCATGTTCCTGGTTTGCAGATCCTTCACAGAAAGAACAAATGGATCAAACTCAATGGAACAATTATTATTGATGGTAAACCGATGAATAGAAATTAAATTCTTAATAATGTTAAGGGATACCAGAACATTATTAAGAGTAAGATCGCGGTGCGGTAAGAAAAAATGATGGGATCCAGTGGCGGTGATAGGAAGTAAAACATCATTGCCCATAACGATAGATGAAGGAGTAGATGAAGAGGGTGGGAAAATGGTGAAGAGTATACCAGCATCCGAGGTCATGTAGGAACCAGCACCCGTATCAGCATACCATTTAGAGGCCGGTTGGTTGAGCATCATGGTGTTGAAAGAGTACGCTAGGGAGTCCTGGTGCCAACCTCCATGACTAGGCGGCCAAGGTGCCGCCTGGTACGCTGGTGAGGGCGCTTGGAAGCCCGGAGGTGTAGCTCCCCCGTAGTACGTGCCGTATGGGGATGATGGGGCACCATATGTGTTGCCATAGGTGCTAGGAAGAGCACCAAAACCGCCATAGTGCGGAGCTGCATGGAACGCAGGTTGTGGCGGCGGAGGACGACCGGACTGGTCATACGGCCACATGTGCATGGTGCCAGCCTAAGGGTGAGCAAACAACGGGTACACAGTCATTCCGGGAGGGACGCTGCCCTGTCCACCTGGGGCCGGTCTAGCAGAGGACGATGGAGAGCTGCCACTAGTAGAATTACCGCGTCTACCGCGGCCGTGGCGGCGGCCGTTGCGCTGGCCTCTGGTTGGCGCAGCTAGGTGCGGAGGAGGAGGCGCTCTCGAATGAGGAGCAGCTGTGGCATGTGGGGCTACTGGACGCGGCGTCGCAGCGACGAGAGCGGCCGGCGGGGACGGAGGACGAGCGTCGATCTCTAGCTCCTCCAACAATAGATGAGTGCATGCTTCCGTAAATGTTGGAAATGGCCGGTGCATCTTGAGAATGGACACCATTTGGCGAAACTTGCCACTGAGGCCGCAGAGAAGCATGAGGACCATCTGCTAGTCACCGATAGGGTCGCTGAATTCGGCGAGGGAGGCAGCCATGGATTCAAGACGACGGCAGTAGTCGGTGACGCTCTGGGAGTCCTGGCGAAATGTGTAGAACTGCGTCTCGAGGAGAAGGGCACGAGACTCCTTCTGGTCGAGGAATTCATCCTCAAGATAGCACCACGCATTACGGGCACATCCGGGCCACATCATCAGTGACTGCTGTAGGTCGCTAGAGACGGCGCCGTACACCCACGTGAGGACGTAGCAGTCTGCCTGGAGCCACGCCGGGCACGCGGGGAACGCGTCATCCTCGAGGACGTGGCGGGTGAGGGTATATTTCCTAAGGACAGTGAGAAACATGCAGCGCTACTTAGTGTAGGAGTCCATGGTCTTGTCGAGGACGATGGGGATGAGCGCCTTGATGTTGATGACGGCGGTGGCTTGCGTCCAGAGAGCCGCGTGAGCGCTCTCGTACGTGTCCAGAGCTTCGTCAGCGCGAGAAGGATCGGCCGTGAGACAGCGTTCTTTGGAAGTAGCGGCGCCAGTGTTGTCGCCAGCCATGGAGTGCACGACAGCCGATCAGGTCGGATCGAAGATCTCGAAGGGACAGCCAATCGACTGATCGGATCGGAGATCTCGGAGAGACAGCCGATCGGCCGATCGGATCGGATGGATCAGATCAACAGTAGAAATCGAGCAGCCGATCAGTTCGGAAGCCAATGAGCAGCCGATCAGTTTGGAGGCCGATGAGCAGCCGATCAGATCGGGTGGCCGATGAGCAACCGATCAGATCGACAGTAGAGATTGGCTGGCTGATGAGCAGCCGATCAGTTTGAAGGCCGATCGGATCGGCAATAGGCAGGATCCGATCGAGCCGATCGACGGATCCGATCAGATTGGATCGGCGAGCGATCTGGTTGGCAACGAAAAGCCGATCGGATCGGCAATAAGCAGCGATCTGATCGGCGGCAGCGCGGGCGATAAGACCGGCGACACCTAGTGGTGGCGATCGAATCAGCGACGGCGCTGGTGCGGAAGTGCAGGTAGGATCGGATCGGCGGCCACACCCGATGATGAGGGTAGCTACGGGGTGGGCGATCAGATCGGCAGCGCTGGCGATGAGACCAGCGACACTTCTGGTGACGTGCAGTCGGTATCGGTGGTGGCGGTCGGATCAGCGATGGGTGTTGGTTCAGAAACGACGGTGTTGAGGGCGTCGGACCTCGACAGTCTCTCGCACAGTAGTAGAGGAGAAGGAGATAAGTGACGGCAGCAACAGCGGCAGTATTTTTGGTTGCGAAAAGATAGCGGATTAAAACTGCTCTGATACCATAAAAGTAAGGGAATTGTTGATTGTATTTTTTGTTAATGTATCAGTATATCAGGATGGCTTACACACGTAACCGCATAGCTACACACGTGATTTAACCTACTATAATTACCTACCAAACTGCTAAATAGCAGACAATGCAAAACCAAAAGCATGATAGTGCCAAAATAATCGGCA
The DNA here is from genome assembly GCA_030770085.1 of Oryza coarctata. Lineage (NCBI taxonomy): Eukaryota > Viridiplantae > Streptophyta > Magnoliopsida > Poales > Poaceae > Oryza > Oryza coarctata. The sequence goes on from CM061468.1 coordinate 12,848,454, forward strand.
CCAGGTACGAACGTAGAATGAATATTGGAATCAACAATGGAAGAACTGTTGTTAACATATATGATATACCTGATAGCGAGCAACGCAAGGGTATACAGAGCAGCACTACCGGACAGGTCCGACAGCTGGGTGAGAATAAAGCTGATCTTGTGTTTGTGGATCAGGCTACAGCCTATAACCAACACTATGGCATTGGACGGGCCATGTAGAAAATCAATGGCTGAGTGGATTGGTAGACATAGCTAGTGATACCTGCATGGATTGCTGCTACTGTAAATTGTTTTTCACCACTGACAAGCAGAATTTCCCTATGTTGTTTTTGCCATAAGATTAATATATGTGCACATTTGCGTGCCACAGAAGCTGCTGAATTAGTAGGGTGGGAGGATTAGCTGATTGAATCTATATGAGAGAATGTACCTTACGAGGACAACCATGAGGATCTGAAGAACAGAAAAGGTCAACAACATGTGGATCGCTCCAACATATGTGTTTCTTTGCCACAAGCAGGATGGAAGAGAAGGAGACGAAAGCGTGGTGATCATTGCTCTGTGAGAAGTCAGGATGCGTCCGTTGCCTGATGGGAAGGCGACAGCGCTGACCACTGGTTCCACGGGGAGGAGGTGGCGTTGGCTGCCCTGCAAGATCGAATGCGACAGTGCTGGCCACTGGCCAGACGAGGAGGCGGCTGGCCCTACGAGATCGACGCGAAGACCGCGGTGCTGCAGCTGGCGATGCTGCAGCTGGCGAGGCCCACGCACGTGGAGAGGATGGACTGATCGACTCGAGCGACAGAGATCGAACGATGCAAGTGCAAGCTAGAACTGTTGTGCTATAGCAACTCCAGCTGAGCTGAGATTAAATGGAGTACCGTTGGTAGTGGGTGGTAAAAACAAAGGATTTGATATGATATGAAATGATATGATTAACAGCGATCCAATCATCCAAACAGGGTCTTGTGTGCAAAATTCCGTTTAAGCGCTCGCTCAAAAGCAATTTCAACCGTTAGATATTTCACAGATGGTCTAGATATCTTGGCAGTGGATCGTCTCTCTTCGGAGTTTGGGCTGGATTGGACGATATTATGGCAAACGGTGTCGGATCCCTATTCGCGTCATATTGGATGGGCCGAAAGACCTTGCTACCTCCCATTCATTCTAATGTCCATAGGCCATAGCCTGCCCCTGAAGTGCCCCCTGAAGCGCGGTCCTCTTATTGACTTCTTTTGTGTCTTCTTGTTGATGACGGCAATGCAAATACACAATGGATGGGATGGTGATGTCTACTAGCTCGCTTACACGGCAGTTTTGCACATGTGGAGCAAGCTAATAATTAAGTTAGTCTTGCTAGATATGAAGTTGTAAATTTCATCAATAAACTAGCACAATAGATTATATGATAATTAATTTGCACGATGGTAGTATACCATATCCTTCCAAACCAGCAACACAAGTCGTGAGTGTTCGTGAAGGCCTCAGGCATGTGAACACTTTTGGCCCAAGCCCACTTATGTCTAGCCCATCATAAAAGAAAACTTTTGATATATAGACTTTCACATAAGAAGCTTTGATTCTGAATGTGAATCCAAATAAGATATATAAACTTTATACATATAAACATAGAAATCTTATACATATAAACTTTATATATGTAAGTATTTGATTTATACAAGCTTTGATTCCAAATCAGAAGCCAAATTCGATTCTTAATCTAAATCGAATATATAGACTTTGTATACAAAAATTTTTAATATATAAAACATTAGAATATACTGTACTTAGAAATTAGAAAAGTTTTTATATATAAAAATTATGCGTTGTAACTTTAAATTCAAATTCAAATCAGATGAGTAAACCTTATGTGTATAAAGTTTGGGGGTTGCTGTTGTACTTTATCCTCTTCTAACGAGTAAAACCTGGTAGGTATTAGATATGATACCTACCTAGAATCAGATGATATTTGTGGGTATCAAGGTACCAAAGTATCAAACTTTATACCACATAGGTACCAAGCTAAAAATTTGATCCTCTTTCCCATTTCATCGATCCCCTTTCCATCCCTCCTTAAGCAACGTTTGGGATTGCTCTCCAGTGTCGTGGTGAGGTAGCACAAAACCCTTCTTTAGCAAGTCTCCCTTCTTTCCCCCTTCTTCGACGACGTGCTTCTCGGCAATGCAGCGATGCAACATAGGCATCTTCTTCAGCAAGCCCTTCTTCCCTTCCTCCTTCTTCGTGACATGCTCTCCAGCAAGATGGTAGGGCCCTTCTCCGGTGAGCTCCCTTATCTCCCTTCCCTTTTCTACAGCAAGTCCGATGATGTGCTCCCTAATGGCACAACGAGGCACCATGGCACCTCTTCTTCAATGAACCCCTCCTACTTCTCTTCCCACTTCTCTGACAACATGCTCCTCGACGAGTGCAGTGAGGCAAGGTGAGATAGCAAGGGCCCTTCTCCAATGAGCTTCGAGCACCGGTCATTTAAGGAGGTGCTCAAAGATAGAGTTGCCTGCTTTTGCTTGCTTGATGGCATGTTGAGCCTAACTGTGGTGGCTCACTGCTGCCTACTCGAGGCCGTGTCTCTCCACTGTCGTATGCTCGAGGCAACATTGACATTCGTCGCCACTTGAATCTGTGCCGAGGCCCTTGTTAGAGGAGTTCTGTAGTCGGACTGAGGCAATACTGTCGTGAGTGATAGGGGCGAGATACTTTCCCGATAAAATTTTGGTGTATAAAATTTCTACAAAAAGAAACCACACAGATGAAAAAAAAAGAAAACCGCGGGTATTCATGTGGCGCTGACACGCACGGATGTTTTTACCATAGCATGTTGCTAGAAATGTGCACAAACATTTACATGCCATAATGGTGGTGCTGAGTTCTCTTTTAGATACAGTTAAAGAGGAGCAACTGTATCAGCCCATCAATCAAACAATGCTGGAGCAACAGTTGTACCGACCCATTCCATACTGTCCATCCTTCTCTCAAAAGTGAAAAAAAAGTAAGTTTATTCAGAAGAGAAAAAAAAAGTAAGTATATGGACCTCCGTAGTCCCTGGTCTCCCACACGACCACACATATCCTTTGTGAGAAATTTAATTATTTGCCATTAAATTCGTAGGTCACCTTCAAAATACGTTACTGAGGATTCAAATTTCTTCATTCCGTGTCACTCCGTCAATCCAATTGTACCGTCCGACTGAGTCCATCCATTATCACCGTGTGTTACCAAAATTGCCATAGCCGTCACCGGGACCACCCGTCACCATGGATTGTCGCTGCCACCATGGTCTTGCTTGTAGGATGCTATCCCAGCTACTGTCCTTGACCGGGGCACCAGTCGCCATTGTGGTAAGAAGGCAGGTGGACACCTCCTCAGTAAGGGTAAGGGTGAGCCCTGAGGTAGGTGGCTGCATCCGCCGTTGTGTGCTCGTCTACATCGAAGGATGTGAAGTGGGTGATGTAGCTCTTGCTAATACGGAAGAGGCAGAAGTCGTCATAGCCACCACAACTGTGAGGAGCTGCTAGGAGGCAAAGAAAGCTACTATGGCCATCGTGTGCTTAGTATCTGGCGGAGACCAAGTTTGAGATTAGGACGGCGTAGATGTAGTGGCCGAGCTTGGAAATTTTCAAGTGAGGCTAATTTCTGAGATAATAGGACGAAGGTAGCCTAGGATGATGTAGGTAGAGGCCTAAACCTAAAAATGATGCAAGCGAGGCTGAGCCCTAGAACGGTGCAAGGAGGCTAAGCTCGGAGATGGCGGAATGGAGATTGAAAGCAATATTGACACAACACACTAGATTAACCAAAACGTTGGTACATATAGGCACAGAACCAATAGTATACACTTAAAATCAAAATTAGGAGAGGATTAGACTTGTAGTCTGGCAAGAAAACAAACATGCCAAATACAAATACAAGAATACTAAGATATAGTCTAGGATAACGTAGCACAGTCAGAGGCCGAGTAAGGTCAAAGCTTGGGACAATGGGTGAAGGTCGAACTGACGACTCATATAAGGTGGAGTGATATGAAATAGAGAAATTTGTTCTTCCATGGCAAATTTAGAAAGACACGTGAATTGTATGGTAAAGAACGGTTAGGCTGTGTTCAGCTTCTCTTCTTCTCAACTTTAATTTTCTCTTGTTTTTTATACGTACGTTTTTAAACTATTAAACTTGCTCTAAAAATTATATTAATGTTTTTTAAAGTTAATTATACGCTAATTGGAGGGTCAGGTTCACAGCCCGCACTGGCGAACTCAGACTTTGTTTCCGTTCGTTCGTACTCCAGCGGAGTTGATAGCTCCGCCCTCAGCGTCGGCGCCGGCGCGAAGCTGAATTCAAAACCGAACCACAAACAGAGAGGGACATGGTTTGCAATCACTAGACACAGATAAGATAGATAGGAGAGGAGTGGAGTAGAGATCTGGAAAAGGGGAAAACGGGAGCGATTTGTAGGCCAGATCCGAGGGGGAGGAAGGTATCTTCGTCTACCGGCTCATGTCCCTGCGGCGGCGGCGGCGGCGGTGCGACCGGCAGCGGCGTAGCCGGCAAGTCGGAGCCCGGTGTAAGCCTTCTTCCTCCTAATTAACAGTTCCTTCACACTCTTTTTTGTGCTCCCTAACTGTTTCATCTAGATTGATGTGAGCCGGCTACCGATTTCATTTGTTTGACTTAAAAATTTTCAACTCGGTGAATAAAGCTTGTTGCCTTTCCACTTGAGCTCCTTTTAAGTTCTATTTTTTTTTTTGCACGAGTAAGCAACGGGGAGGTTAGGTGGGTGACACCCTGCATAGGTTTCTCAGGAAAAAAAAAACAAAGTTCAAGTTAATTCAAGTGGTTGGGTGCCTTTTTCCGATCTTTGTTCTTTTCATGTCTGAGCTACCATAACAATCCTTCTTGTCGCAGGTAAAAGAAAGGGATCACCCTTTCAACAAGATGGCGATGGTGATTCTCAAGCTGGCAAAAGAATGAGAAGTTCAATACTAGACCTTCCTGAGGAACCGAGGCATTGAATCCTGATGATTCAGGCTTAGATTGCAAGCATACTATCACCACGAATCACTCATCCGTCATCTTGGGACTATGCTAGGCTGGCTGTATATTATCATCGATAAACAGAAAAATATTATTTTAGTGCTGCGCTTTGGTCACAATCCTGCATTCTTACTAAATTAGCGAGAAATTTGACAATTCGTTCTAACCGTAACTGTTCTCTCTGCAAAGGCTATAAGAACATACATCGAGAATAAAGTTCCATCTGCAGTTAATTTAACTGTTTTGGAACCTTGCAGCCGGTGCCATGCTAGAGGAAGAGGGTGAATATCGTCTCGATCGGGCAATGCCATTTCCATTTAATTTTAGATGAAGCAAGATTTGTTTCATGAACTATTTATGGCTGTGGCCCAATGTACATACAATAGTTTAATATAATTTTGGATGGACGATGGGTCATGCTTTGTTTCTGAATTATCAGACCTGTTTAATGTTTTAGTTTTTGTAGTATGACATGTATAAGTTGACAATTTTGTTGAAATTTTCAGTTGTAAGATGTGTTGTGATTTGTTTGTCGAGCTATATTGTTACTGAGCAAAATTAAGTTGGTGCTCAATCTGCTGCAGCCAGCCAGCTATCCGATGAGTAAACTAAGGTCACAAGCAATGGAAAGTTTGCTGCAGGATAATGATCTCCTCTCTTGGGCCCAAAGACTCCAAACAGATTGCAAGCCCATTACACTGATCACCAAGCCACGTTGAGTTGTTTACCCATGCTAAGCTGACAAGGCAATTTTTTTTTAAAAAAGAAAAATATAGAGTTCATATATCAGTCACAGAAAAAAAAGTGTAAAAAACAGCCACCTCACTCCCTCACCTCTCTTTTTCTTCCCCTTTCTCTCCCCTTCCTCGGTGACTTCGCCGGTGTCGAGGGCCCATCACCGTCGATGACCGGGGGCGAGCCTCACCGCCTCTGGTGCGGCTGTTGTCCGCGTCGGCCGGCCTCACTCAGGAGCCAACGCGGTGGCGGTGGCGGATCCCGCTGAAGAGCGAGGTGGTGGCGGTGGTGGGAAGAGGCGATGCTGGCGAACTCCTCGACACGGTCTCGCCGCTGCCGATGCTTCTATATTGCAGCCGACGCGTCCATCCCCACGCCGTTGGGCGGAATCGGCCACGGCGCTGTCTCCCCGTGAAGCTCGTGCTCGACGAACGGGTGGGCTACGAGCTCGAGCTCCTCCCCGCGAGCATGGCTCTGGCGAGCTCCGTTCGTCCTTCTCCTCCCGCGACCGATCTACCCCGAGGCGGCGGTAGCGGCAGATCTGGCGTTGCGCCGTCTCGCCCGGTGCCGGCCCTCCACCGAGCTCGACCACCACCTCAAGTCCACCACTCCAACGTCGGCGGGACTCAGCTTCCTCCTCCATGCGCGGCGCCTGGCGAGCTCCGCCTCCTCCTTCACCGAGCACCGCTGCCTCCTGGAGCTCCGCCCGGTGGAAGCGGAGATGTCGAGGCAGCGCCGGTGGAGCTCTAGCTTGAGCTCGCGTCGACACGTCGTGAGGCAAAGGGAGTGAGGATATGTTCACGGGGTGGATGCTGGCGTCCTGCTGCTGTCATTGTCCTGCTTGCAGCGCTGGTACGGCGCGTGGGCTCCACACAGTGTTGGCGGAGCAGAGGGGGATGGGGACGGCGGCAGTGGAACGAAGAGGATGGGAACGGAGAAGGAGCAGCGAACCAGCAGCAGCCGCAGGCCGGCCTATTAGCCGGGAGAGAGATGGAGAGAGAAAAGAGGGAGAGAGGGAGAGATGAGAGAGGATGACATGTAAGGGTAGTGTTTTTTTTTTCCCACGAGAGACTCTGTTTTAATTGTTTTTATATTTTTTTACTGGAATGGCACGTAAGAGCGAATAAAGGAGGAGGGAGAGCTGATGTGTGGGCCTGATTTTGTTTTTTACGTATGGGTCACGTAAGTGCTATATCACCATAGCAAGGTGAATTAACAAGCTAAATACATCACATCAGATAATATTAATAACTGCAATAATAGCGCTATATAAGTATACAACTGTTTAGACAAATTAAACCAATTTTAATAAATAAGAGAAATGGTATATCCTAATATTGACTTTTTCGCTATGCAAAATTAGGATATCTATGAGAGCAATCCAAAACAGGGTATTTCTGGAAAAAAACATGATCACTACTGTTTCAGAACGATCAAAAAAAGTTTTTTTACTGGAAAAGGTGAAAAACCAGGATAGCTACCATTTAGAGCGATCCAAGACGGGGGCTTTTGTATTGTAAAAAAAACAAGGGCTTTTCCGTTTTTGTGCATGCATAATTCGTTTTCAGTGGAGCAATTTTGGGCCGTTGGATCCATCATTAATGGTTCAGATGGCACGAGAAACACCGGCCTCTCTCCGACCTGCTCCAATGCTGGTCTCCTCCCTCCGCGCCCTCCTCGCGGCCCACGTCCTCCTGCTCACGTCTGGCCACGCCGCGGACGCCGCGCTCCTCGCGCACTTCGCCAGGCACCTCGCCTCCTCGCCCGCCGCCGCCCCCCCCCCCCGGGCGGCCGCTCCTCATCCGCCCCCGCTGCGCCCACCCGTTCAACGTCCTCATCTCCCACCTCAATCACGCTGGCGATCCCTCCGCCGCGTTCCGCGCGTTCGTGCTTCTCCTCGCGGCCGGCGCAGGCGCGCGCCCCGACGGGTACACGCTCCCCGCGCTCAAGGCGTGCGCGCGGCTGGGAGGCCTCCAGGAGGGCCGCTAGGCGCACGCGGTCGCGGAGAAGGCCGGGTTCCTGAGGCGCGTCCCTGTACAGGACGCGCTGGTCACATTCTACGGTGCCTGCGGCCAGTGCGGCAATGAGAGGAGGGTGTTCGATGAAATGGCGAAGCGGGACGTCGTGTCATGGACCGCCCTGTTGTCCGCGTTCACGAGGGGAGGTATGTTCGCGGAGGCACTCGGGGTCCTTGGTGAGATGGACGTCACACCGAACGAAGGGGCACTGGTGAGCGTGCTTGTCGCTTGTGGAAGGCTGGGGATGGCACGGACTGGGAAGGCCGTGCATGGATGTCATGTCAAGCGGGAGAAGGAGCTGAGCCTGATTGTTTGTAATGTTTTGTTAGAAATGTATGCCAAGTGTGAGAAACTGGATCTTGCAAGGAGGTATTTGACATGCTTTCAGCGAGGGACATTGTTTCATGGACGGTTATGATAACTGGTTTGGCGCAGTGCAAGCGCCCTAGCGAGGCATTGGAGGTGTTCAATGCGATGCAGACATCAGGAGTGAAGCCAGACAATGTTGTTCTTTCCGCTGTCCTCTCAGCTTGTCCGAGCTTGGGCGCACTGGAGTCTGGTAGGTGGGTTCATGAGTACATAGAACGGAAGGGCATTGAGTGGGATGTGCATCTGGGGACCTCAGTTGTTGATATGTACGTGAAGTGTGGATACTTGGACACTGCTGTTTCCATCTTCCAAAAGATGCCCCTCAAGAATGTATCTTCCTGGAATGCATTGAACAATGGGTTTGCATTGCATGGTCGTGGCAGGGAGGCTCTTGACTGCTTTGAAAGGATGGTTGCGTCAGGTTTGCACCCCAATGAGGTCACTTTTATAACTGTCCTTGGTGCATATTGCTACTGTGGTTTAGTGCAAGAAGGCCGTCAGTTGTTTGAGTTGATGACGAAGTCGTACAAGCTCTCACCTTGGGAAGAGCATTATGGTTGCATGGTTGATCTTCTTGGGAGAGCTGGGCTCATCCAGGAAGCATATGATGTAATTAAAGCTATGCCTATGAGACCTGATGTTTTCACATGGGGAGCCCTACTAGATGAATGCCAAGCTCATGGGCAAATGGATTTCTCGCAGCAGATTCTTATGAATGTCCATGAGTTGGAGCACTCTGGGAATGGGGCTTATGTCCTTCTCTCCAATGTATATGCAGTGAGTGATAGATGGGCAGATGCGAGGAAGGTGAGAGGGTTCATGAATGAGAAAGGTATGCAGAAGGAACCAGGATCCAGTGTGATTGAGGTGAATAGAATGGCCTGTGAATTCTTAGTTGGACAACAGAACCATCTGTATATGAATGATGTGTGTGCAATGCTTCTGTGCTAATGAAACAAATACATCTGGATGGTCTGTAGTTCTTCAGGACCAGATATATATTTCGCAAGTTGGTCCTAACGACTAGGCACTGGTTTTAGGTGGTTTATTGTGTTCTTCGGAGATCACTTGGCTACTTGTGTTTCATTTGGACGAATGATGCAGCGCTTAAATCTTGGATTGGCTACTGTGTTTGCCTTTTCACTATTTGTTATTCCTACGCTAATGTGAGGATTTTGTGGTACTAAAGCTGAGCAGTAAGTGGTCTACAATAAATAGTCAGATCAGATATGCCTAATAATGGACGGCAGCTACTATTACAGTGTTAGAGCCTGGGCATGATAAATGGTGAATATTCGCAAGTCAGCATGATGATCTGACTGGCAAATGGAGGAATAGACCTGACTTGTACAAGCCGTTGGGATAATATTGAGACTGCAGTTTCCACCATGCACAATATTGCACCAATAGTTATGTGAAGTTCTCTGGAAGCCTAGGCTAAAGCTCCTTCATTTTTAAAAGAACATGAGATATTATTAGTTGCATTCTTGTATGATGCACTCAATTTGTTGCTTCGATAGATGCTTTTGAACATGACAGGGACAACAATTGTTGGGTGCATAATCATTAGGATTTCCTTGCTGAAGAACCAGATAAAGCTTTCCCCAAGATGAGATTTGAAGCTAAATTCATTCATAAAGCACCTTGTTTAGTGATCAAAGGTAATAATTTTTAAATGAAGATACATTAAAAGGTACACCATTTACCACCGCTTTGCAAAGGTGCCCGACCTCATTCATCTTCTCTCATTTAATACCACCTCTTCTTGTAGAGGACTATGAATGATCCTGATTTTATCTAATGTACCGTCTGCCTCCACATCCATTCTCCCTCTGGCAATTGAAGAACACTGCTGCCACAGGAGGTCCAAGATTATAAAGTGCGGAAAAATCTCTTGTATTGAAATTCGGTCTCCATCCTGGTGCATAAATAGTCTGTTGTACAGATTGGCGAAATAGTATAAAGACAAAACGATGTATTCCTGCAGTTGGTTTTGGGCTTTCATAACTGACAACTTCATTTCCTGTAATAAAAATTGTTAAAACATGTTAAATTCAGTTCATATGAGTATTGCTCTCAGCCTCTCAAGCTTAAAAGTGCTATGTACTATGAAGTATGGGCACCCATTGGTCAAGTTTAAGTCATAAAAAGTAATATAGGGATGTTCATTTTGAGCTCAGTGCAGTCAGATCGGAAAAAAATAGGACAATCTTAGTTCAAAGAAATTATTTCCATTGGCTGATGTCGAAGGCAGGATGATCTGCTGTTTATCATCTGTAATCCAGGTACGGTATTGTTGTACCATTTTCCTTCAGATTCACGTTATATTTTTCTTATAGTTTCTTATTAGTGTTCTTTTTAAAATGTAATTACAAATGATACACTTCGCTAGTTTTTTTAATTATCTGGCCATCTGGACCAGCACGATATATATTTGCTTTAGAATCTTAGACACATCAAAACATTAAATTCAGAAAGGAAATGAATAGGAAGAACCCACCATAACTAGTATTTGCTGATTCTGGAATGTCTGTCACCAACCTGTCAAATGCATATAACCATAAGAATAGCTTTTGATTTTGCATTTGTTACATCACACAAGTGGAGACGTAAAATTGTATGCACCAGTTAATTTTGAAATGTTTCATATCTTACCAATGAAGGTATTCTCTTTTTGTTGGGTTGCTTGGACTTGGTGAGTCAGGATCCACCATTACCTAATGCAAGTTAGCATTTTACTTTCAGGGAATCTTTTTTAGTTAAACAAAACATTATCATACCAAGCAGTGGATGAAAACTATGAGGGTAAGAACTGTGCATGTCAGTTGTGTTCCACTAAGATTATACAGTCATTACTTTCTTAACTAACACAACCCAGAAACAAGACTCTCCATAACTTTGATGCTTTCAGAGAAAATTAACTTTCTATAACACTGTTATTTTGTTAGTTCCAATGGTTGTGTCACTACTAATGCACCTTCATGATTCTAGCAAAGGACAGTTTTTTTATGCATCTAATCATAATGCTTCAGATTCCTATGCTTCATGCCTGACGTGCATAATTTTGATCCACGGCCAGCATTCAAAGATGCAGGTATATGTGTTAACCTATCAAAAGCAAGCAGAACATCTTTGTTTACGCGAAATAAAGAAATAGAGGTGCAAAGGTCTTTTTCAGTCCACAAATGAGGTTGTACAACTTACAGAAAGATGGGAATCTTTGCTTCGAGTGTTCTATACGTACTGAAAACAGTTGAAATGAATGAACCCCCAAAGCACATGCTACAGGTATAGCATGCTACACAGTTGGATGAGGCTCGTGTAATTAAGCAAAGGCTATTTTTATCTTGGGCTAGATGCCAAATATGCCTTATGAACTCAGTACTGTTCAATGCAGTAATGAGGTATTGATGGACTTACCAGAGTGTAAAGGTTCCTCATGTCACGCCCAGCAATTTCAATCCTTGGTTCATTTGCTACTTGTGACGGTTTGAGCTCAGACCCATTGGTTAATTCCTTGTTGTATAGAACCTTCAGTGATGCTGATTTGTTAAATGGGTCTAAGATATCCCCAACAACATGTCCTACGACAAGTGGGTCCCTTGACATGGCTAGTGAAGATTGATAATCTTCAGGAGTCAAGCAAGAAGAGGTTGTGCAATAGAGAAGCCAACTTGGGCAGAAATGTGAACTTGGGTGAACTGGTGAGTGCAGGTATGTGCCCTATATATACTCACAATCTAGGTGCTGAAGGCATTCATGATACCAGTAGTTGTTAGCTCCAGAAGACTTGGAATCTTAACTTTAAAGTGTAGGCAGGTGTACAGTATTATTTTGGTTGCCATCACTGGAAATATTGTGGTATGTCCACTCTCATTGCCTACATAAAAATAAGGAGTGTTCATTGCTATTCCACAGCGATGAATAAAATCTGCTGACCACTCTCACTTATTCCCTATATCTGCAACCCTAGACATGATACGCTCCTGCTGAAAAGTAGATTGCCTTTGGACTTGTCTTTTAGATTGACACCTCATGTTTTTCATTCTCAAAAAGAACTTTCGGTAACTCTTCCTCAGTAAGAGCTGTAGGCAAATGGGATAAGTAAGCATCAGCGCCCCGCTCAGTGATAAAGGAGGTGGGGGTGCAAAGACAGCCAGGAGGTTTGCCTAGTATGCCAATACTTGCCAAAGTTCTGTACTTCTATCTCCTTACTGTAGACAACTACAAGTTAGAGTGCACATACTATTTGATGGCATTGCAGTGAGGATTATTTCTGAATATAAATTTCAAAAGAGGCTTCTCGAGCATGATTGGTTGGGAATATTGGACTGTAACGATAAAAAGTGCTAGAGGATTTTCTTGACCCTTGTTCACTCTCTCCTCCCAAAACAATAATTTATGTCTTCCTTTATAGTTCTTTTATCAAGTAGATGCTTGATAAGCAAATTAGTGGTACAGCTGTTTGGTTTATTTCAATGCATCCTGACATCTAGAATTCACAATCAAGTTTTCGTCATTCAAAGATTATAAGCTAGGGTGGTTGCTTAGATAAGGATGACAAGATGGCAAATCGGCTTTATTTGATTTATAGCATTCTGTTACTCACTGCTCTGCAAGTATGTCTATCTAAAGTTCTAAATATATTAGTCCTGTTCTTTATCTATCAAGCGAGATTCAGCTTGAGGACTAAAACAGCCTTCTTACGAAATGAAATTTTTGCATGTTTTGAACTGTTGCAATGTCTGCTCTAGTTGTGAAAAAATTTGAAAATCCAGTATTATTTTTATCAGCATAATAGATGGTGCAGTCAATTATAAATCAATCTGCCATTTTTTTGTCCAGAAAATACCCTTCTCAGTGTTTCTGTAGTTCTATGATCTCACCCCCGATTTTGTGCTATGCACTCCTATAAATTAAAGCATAGCTATCTAAACAGCAGGTAGAGCTTCTAGAATCATTCTATCAGTTTTTTTTTTGGGGGGGTGGGGGGTGGCGGCATCCTATCAGTCGCTCAATGTTCATATCGCCAAACTTAACATCTAAACTCACTTGTGCAACTGTTCTCAAGATTCAAACTTCCACATGAAACTTAGAGATTAACTTAAGGGCTATTGATTGTGACATACAGCACGGATGTTCTACTAATGAACTTTCTACATAAGTTCATCGTAATCTGTACATCTGTATTTTACTAGTTTTCCTGATGGAATATGATCCCTGGAAAATAGGTCAGAATGCCGCTTCTTACGAATACTCCCAGGGGGGTGCATTTACCCTTTGAAATGTCTGCCTCTGTGTCCTCCTTACTTTCTGACAGAATATGATTTGTGTAATACAATGTCCTTATCTTCTTATCATAACAGGAATATGCCAGCAGAGATGATGGACTCTAAATAAAGTGGACGCAGAAAGCGGAAATAGATAAGGCAAGGTCTACTGCCCGTGGAATTCCATTTATTCCTGCAATTCGCACCATAGATTTTATGTCAATCATGCCCCCTTCTGATGTTAATGTTCCCAGTGGCAGAGCGCGGGCCTTGAGGTGCACCGAGGAAGCCACCGTGGTTTCGCAGGCCTTAAGCTGCACCAGTTTCAGAATCTGGAGAGCAGAGTTCGTCGTCTCATCTTACGAACCATTTGATCAGAGAAACTCTGGGAAGGTAATTCTAATAAACAGCTAATGCATTTTACCAGGTTGTTCTCCAAAGATTTCATATGTTGTCATGGCACTTTAGGGAGGCTGGGGGGAGCAGGAAAGGCAAAGAGCTCAGTTAGGTGGACGAAGCGAACGTCAGGTTGTGAAGAATCCATGCCCAGAACTGTCGCTGGCATGATAATCTTGACTGGAGAACAAGGAAGAGAACAATGCACCATCGTCCCTTCACGTGGGCGCATCCCATTCGTCGCGTGATCGATAGGACTTGCAGAGGGCAGTGGTCCTCGCCGGGTCGCCGGCGCTGGATTCGTGTAACGGACAGGCTCTCCGAAGGCTACAAAAAAAATTCCAGAGAACGATCGTGAGACGAAAAATATTCCTGAAACGGCAACACGATTGTGCTGCTGCTCTCGGTCGCTGTCACCATCATCCGGTTGATGAGGAGGCCAAATGTACTACAAACCTCAGTGCATACTGTCTGCTGCCACTGGCTCGTTGGATCGGAAAGCAACAACACCAAGAAAGCAACACAAAGATTGGCCTTCGGATCAGAAAGCAACCTCTAGTGTGTGCTTTCAAAAGAATTCAGCTCAGATATGCGTCGAGGAGACTTGCTTCATGAGTGTCCTTCAAGTACTGTGCAGTTGACCTGTACACTGGCATGGCGTGAGAGGTTGGTACATTCCACGGATATCAGGCTAGGCCTACGGTGTGTATATCTGATGATGACTAGCATCAGTTGGCCCAGGTAAGTCTACGCTTATCGCATGTTACATAGCCTCATGTCCTCATCCGATGAATCATGATCACATCCAATCCAATCTTGCATCAAGTTCCGATCCTAATTCTCGTGAACTCCGATCAATGCAGACGGATACATATGAAGCAAGTTGGAACCAACCAGCAGAAATTTTAAAGACCAGCAGGTGCACACGACGACCTTGTTTTACTTTACTACTTTTTGTTATTCTGCGACGCGTTGGTATTGCGGCTGACATATTTTAAGGTGATGTATCTGGATCAGTGATCACATCAAGAAAACTGTTGCGAAGTCAAAAGAGAGGAGCAGCTTGGATGTGGAGGAATTTATGCCTTGTTGAATAAGACAGGAGTTTGTACGATGCAGGATCTATGCCTCCGGAAGAATTCGATGGGTTAATGTGTATAAATGAAATGTTATCATATTTCTCACAATACTAGATCGACGGGGAAACTGAGTAAAGTAAGATCCCGCAACATGCGTGCAATATTTATTTGAAACTCCAATCTTCTGAATATCCTGAAAATACGATTCAACTACGTAAAAGTATCGGTTTTTACGGATTATGCAGACCCATTTTTTTCTTGCGGATTTTTCTTGTTAACAGCTCGGGCAATTTTATGTATTCAGGTTGAGAATGCTGACGTTCTCCAGTAGGTACCGATGGATAGGAAATCTTACATTGCCGGCTAAGCGTTCGTTTTCTCGCTGTCGACATTATGAGGCAGCATATCATATTCGTGCTCAGCATAATTCCCAGAAACGTGCTCGAGACTCATCATCAACAAAGAACAGCTGGCAATCATCAGCTAGAGATTTCATCGTGTGTTTTACAAAAGTTGAGTTTGAGTTGCAATAAAACAAAATACTAGTAGTACACTGCCCCCAAATGGCGTGTCAGAAAGCATAACCTTTCTGGAACAATGTATGATAAAATCTTGAAACAATTAGTCCGCAGACACAGCACAGCGGTACGTCTGCATCATGATCGGCCCAAAGATCTTGTGCAAACATGATAATGGTCATGAACCACACATAGTGCTTTGAGGGCTTCACAAGTTGATCAATAAATACATATTTATAAATCTGTGATGCAACAGCCACTTGATATATAATCCATCCATTTCCTCAAAATCATCAACAACTACATAACAGTTCATTAGAATGCATTTATGCAAGCACCAAGAAAGCATATCCCTAATGCAAAGAATTTTTTTTTACTTGTCATTTTCATTCAGTGGTATGACTTCAGACTCACTTTTGGAACCACAAAGATATTATGTTCATTGGAAATTATACACCAATTGTTTAACAGTCATGTACATTTAGCAGTAAACATATGAAGAATGTTATTCTTTAAGTATACTGATTTCCATAGTTTCCCAAAAGATGCACCCTGACTAGTTGAGCCACATATGCTTTAGTATCTCCCGTCTCAACTGCAGATTCAAAGCTGAAATATTAGAATTCTTCACAGATGCAAGGTTTTCATTTTTTTTCGAAAAAACTTCACATTCTCCTATTTTGTTGTCTACATAATAATAAATGCACAACCGGATGAAAGGAAACATGAACCATAATACTTGCTTGACCCAATATCCAATAACAGCCACGCAGAACTTTCAAATAACAAGGCAACGTAATACAGCAGACTCAGGCACTGCAGCTGCAGGTAGATTCTAGAGATGGTAAGAATATGGTTGTATGCCAAAACTACTAATGGTCATTGATTTCGGAAAATCAGTAGGAAGCCACAAATTAATGTTTAGCATAGTATGGTCTGGACCTTGTGATGATGCTCCCTACTGTGAAGCCTTCTGGATCAAATATGATAAGCTACCAGAGTGACGTAAACTGGCAAGACATAGCTGGCGAATGATCTTAACAAAACTCAACTTAAGGGCATTTTCTTCATCTTCACAATATAAATATAGAAGTTCTATAAACAGGACTGAAGTCTGAAACATAATGAGATCAATAAGGACTCAAATGAATCACTATGATATAATTTCAGAGGATATTATCAGTTCAAATATCATTTGAATAATCATTAAAAAAATAAGAAGGAACAAAAGGCTGATAGTATATCTTCATTACTCTATCATTGGAGAAGAAATTTAAGTAGAAGGTTATATCATTAATTTGATGAATAAAGGATTATAAAACCTTCAAAAATTATCTTCACAGTGCCTTTTGTATAACCATCATTGTCTTATACACAAAGATTGGTCTTGATAACCATAGAGAGATTCCTCTGTGGCTTTGCCCATCTGAAGATAATTGGCTATCCCTAAATAAAATAAAAAGAAAAAAGGTCAGAAATTACAAAGGCAAAGGAGTTAATAAACCTAATAAATTGTCTGCCCTCATTGACAAAATAAAGTTTACATACATGGTACAGCTTTTCATGCAGGGCTTGGTTATTCTGTAGTGTTATTCCATGGCCTCTGAGCTAATTTTCTTGAGTCAACATTAACTGCACTTAGGTCTCTGGTCTCTAGGTCACCACATCCTACAGCAATCTTGAGATGCATGAACATGACTCCTTAGGTGGAAATGTTGTCGTTTGTATGATTTATGATGTAGTACAACACAACTCTAGCCTCCATGAAAAGATTTGTTGCCCTGCCAGTTCACACCCTGGTTCAATACCCAATATTAAGTAGTGGTACAACGCAAATCACCCAAAGAAAAAAAAACTAAAGAAGAAACCTATCATAGAATAGAGCTTGAAATGAGAAACAACATATTAACAACAAATTGGGGAAGCCGTTTACAGAAAATAATGTACTGCCGCTCTTATGTAACGATCTACAATTCAGAACGGTGAACCAAAATTAGGACTGTAATTGTGTACAAATATGCAGCACCAACAAAAAGCTGCCCTTACCCAAACAAACTACGATATAAAGAAAGATATTTAAGCAGACAACTATTGTTGAATCAAGTTCAATTATCTATTATAACAAATAATAATGCAAAGTGATGTTTCAGGCTAGAGCTGCTCAATAAATGGTTTGATAGCTTACAGGCTTATTTCATAAACAACACTCTAAAATTTAATAGGTAAGTGTACTTGATGTAATAAACGGAACTATTCTCCCAACCCAAAGTTGCTACTAGTATTTCCACATTACAGCTGTCTTGAGATTACTTGCTGATGCTGATACTATGAAAGAACTAAATGAATCCCCTAACTCAATCTGTGGTTCTAAATTCTTGCCATAAGCCCATAACCAACAACAATAACAGTAAGGATAAATAGAAATATTTGAGTGGTATATGCAATTAGTAGACCAACCTCATGACATATGGCATAGCACAACTCAAGGGCTTCATTCCACCTTTTTACTTCAGCTAATCCCTTTATGAGGCAAACAAAGACACTTAACTCGGGTACAAGGCGTCTCCTTGTCATTTCACTATACAATCGAAATGCTTCTTCAACTTGACATCCTAAACAAAGTGCCTGGATCAATGAAGTGTACATGTCATTGTCAATTTTGACGGATGATGGAACTTCCATCATCTCTTTGTGCAACTCCATAGCTATCTCAAGTCTGCCAGCCTTGGAGAAACAATCAATCAGCATCCCATAAACAGGAGCAATTGGTACTGTGCCATATGATTCCATCTCCTCCAGAAAACCAAGAGAAGCAATAAACCTCTTGCTGAAACCTTGAATTGCACAACGGTATCCTTGTAAGTACTTTGGCCAATAAGTCTGCTTCATTTCACCAAGCAGTGAACGAGCCTCATCCAAAAGGCCAGCAGCACACAAGTGGTTTATCAGAACTCTGTACGTAACATAATTGGGGGAACATCCTTTTCTGCTCATTTGTGCAAAAAGGTCAAGACTCAGATCAATCTTACCAGCTTTCCCTAATCCATCTATTAGAGCAGTGTAAGTTACAACATTCGGACTGCATCCTTTCTCTTCCATCAATGACAGAAGCTTTAGGGCCTTCTCACTTTCACCTACTCTGCAAAGACCGTCAATCATAGCTGTGTAAGTAACAACATTAGGAGTACAAGAATCCTTTAACATCTGAGAAAGAACTTTCATCGCAAGATCAAGTCTTCCATCCTTGAACATCCTGTCAATCAACGAGGTGTATGTATGTACGCTGGGAAGGTATCCACACTTAGTCATCTGCAGAAATACCTCCTGAGCACTGTCGATTTTTCCAGCTTTGCAAAAACCATCAATAAGAGCATCATATACAATGTGATTGGGCTCGCAATCAGAAGATAACATAGCATCTAGTAATTCATGAGCATGGGTCACTTTGTGAGCTTTGCATAAACCATCTACTAGTGCACCATATGTGACAACATTTGGAGCAATTGTGTCTCTGTCCTCACATGGAAAGTAAAAATCAGATTCTGCACTATCAGAAGTTCCAGCTAATTTGGCATAGACTTCAAAAGCCTTTCTGATGTTGCCTGCTTTACAGAGGCCATCAACCAATGCACCATAAGTAACATCATTTGGACAACAGCCAGCATCAATCATTTGGTGAAAAATATCATTAGCCTGAGGTACCTGCTTAGCTTTGAGGTAAGCATGAATAAGCACAGTATATGTCACCACGGTTGGGGAGCAACCCACACTTCTCATCTCCTCAAACCAACAATGGGCTTGTTCAATGAGTCCAGCTTTACAAAAGCTGTCAATCAAAATTGTGTATGTATACACATCAGGAGTTACACCGACCATTTTCATCTCTTGGAACAGAAGGAAAGCTTTCTCTACCTTAGTAGCATGGCAGAGAAAATTGATCACCTTAGAGTATGTACTTGTATCAGGGACAAAACCTTTCCTCATCATCTCCTTTATGAGCTGAAATGCCTTGTCAAACTTCCCAACACCACAAAGGCATCGAGCAAAATTGGCAACATTAACCTTATTAAGAACACAATTATCAGCCAGTATCTCTCCATAGATTTTCTCAGCTAAATCCAGCAAATCAGGGCTCGGTAATTTCTCCTGACCACAAATACTTCCAATAAAAATATTGTATACAACATAACCAGGAGAGCAACCGCAAGTAGTCATCCTCCTGACAAGTTTATAAGCATATGCATAATCCCTTGCATTGCAATAACTATGGATAAGGGAATTAAACAAGGATGGATTTGGATTGCAGCCCTCGGTCATCATAATGTTAATGATCCTCTTGCACCAGCCAAGCTGCTTCTTTTTCAGAAATCCTGAGAGCAACGTCCTATATGTGACCACATTTGGAATACATGAGTTGCATCGCATCCTATGGAGGAATAACATGGCCTCGTCAAAATATGATGCTTCCATCAGCCCGCTTATCATATGAGTGCATAATATTGTGTCAAGCTTGAAATCTTCCTTCTCTATCATGTCTAGTGCATCAGCCCACCGCCCCTCCTTGCACAGCGTGTGCGCAAAACACCCAACAGTGAACCGGTCCATGCAGAACCCTGATTCAGACATCTCCTTCTGAACCCGGAACCCCAAGTCAACCTGTCCCGCACTCGAGAGCACCTGGACCAGCGCATTGTAGGTCACTTTCGATGGCCTGTACCCAAAGTCCTTCAGCCTCCCGACCTCCTCCAGCGCCTCGCCCCACATCCCTCGGCCGCAGCACTGCCGCACTAGCACATTGAGCAATCTGCCGAGCACCTCACGGTCCTCCTCCCCAATCTCCCTCAGCAGCCTCTCCGCGGCCCTGGCGCGGCCGTCGAAACCCAATGCATCCGCAAGAGCGTCGTAGCATGCGCCAGTGTGGCTGTACCCCACCTGCCGCTCGGCCCAGAGGAAGAACCTCGCGCAGAGCTCCGGGGCGCGCACCGCCCCGAGAACCGCCACCACGACTGAGTCCGTCAGGAACTCGCGGTACCGCCGCAGGACCCGCTCCGCCTTGCCGTCGAAGTCGGTGCCGAAGGCTCGGATCGCCTTGGAGATCAGCACGGCCTCCGGGGGCGGGAGTGCCGCGTCGGGGAGGGAAGGCGTGGGTTCTCGAAGAAACGCGAAGTCCTTGGGGCCGAGGCGAGACTGGGGTGGTTTCGGCGGAGCGGGGGGCTCGACGAGGCGGAGCAGGTGGTCGTCGGAGTCGCCGCCAGCGGCGTGGGAGGAGGAGGAGCAGGCGCGGCACAGGGAGGCGCGTAGTGCTACTACCGCCGGCGCGCGGCGGCGGATCATGGAGCGGCGGCGGCTGTGGCGATGACGGTGGCGTTGGGGCCTGGAGCGCCGTCCATGGAGGTTTTGGGGGAGGGGATTAAACCCTAGAGAGGGAGGGCACTCCCGTAAATAGCTCCACAAGCTGGCAATGGGGCCCATGCGTCAGTGGAAGAAGAGTTTCACTCTTGCAGCCCACACGAAGCAACAGTACAATAGCACCACACCTCCCTCATCTCTATCCTCCTCGGTCTCGCACCGTCCCCTCGCTAACCCGGCCGCCCGTCGCGGCCTCGCGGCGGCAGGCGGAGGCGGCTCAGCGTAGCGCCCTCGCTTCGTCTTCGACGGCCGCCGGCCCGCTCCACGGCGCCAGCTGCCCAGCCGGCCGGCCCCTTGTTCTCTCTACGCTCTACAGCAAGACTGCAAAGAGGTGAGAATTCTGAAATGAATCTCCTTGTCAATTCTCCCGATCCTTTAACATTTTTTTGTTGATTTCAAACTGATACGGTCACTGAATCAATCGTAGAGCTTGAAATTTGACAAATGAGGGGGAGAAAGAAGAAGGCGGTAGATTTGATGTCCTTGACTCTGTGGGAAATTGTTACTGTCAATTTTTTTGTGTTTCATATGAAACAATTTTTCGAACTCTGAACACCTGGCTGCAAAATCCTACATCCGCCACCAGTCCACCACTCACAGGCCACCTGTTTGACTATTTCCCCAGAGGAATCGTCATTGCCATTGGTAGTTGCTCTGGTGAATTTGAATCGGCGGTAATTCTAAGTGGTACGTATGGCCTGAAGTAGTTGAGTGTTTACAAATTCTCTGTGTTGAGCATGTTCCCTGAGCTATGGCAGGTGCCATCCTAGGAAAGTTTTTAGTGCCTGGTAGTTGCCTTTGCCATATCTGTGAACGGTGATGGTGTACTCTGCTGGAGGTTTAAGCCAAAGTTACTGCATTAATGCTTCAGGCTTGAGTATTGAGATAACATCGAACCACTGTACAGTGTATACTGCCATTGGTGAACAATAAACTATTTCCATGTTAGGATGTTTGATGGCTGTGTGACAGTGTGTTTCCCCATGATATGGAACTTGGACTGATAGTAGGCTAATGCATCCCTTCAGCTTGTTTCAAGGCATATTGTAGAATTCTCATTTTTTGCATTATCATTATTTTCATTGTATGTTCCTCTAGATAATCCATTGATATATCTGTTTGTCGTTATGTTCAAATTCTTTCTTGAGTTATCTACTTTTGTCTTTAAACTTGTGCCTCTCACACAGCAACAGAATCCCTAATTTCATATCTGTGTTTTCTTGAAATTTTATGTCCAAGCAGTGATTGGCATTTTTCAATGGCATGTGCTTCAAAAACCATTTCAATTGGTTTTGCCAACTGTGGTCTATATGGAGAGACAAGGCTACTGTCACCAAGCTACAAAAACTACCCAAGGAGATCCTCTTATAAGCTTCTCAAAGTTCATGCATTACAGGGAAATGATGGTCGTCGAAGGCTAGTTGACATAATCCGAATCATCCCTGAACTCTCGAGGAACTATTTCAGAAGCCGGTCAAGGAGAGCTCTTTTTGGCGGTATCTCGCTTCTGGGTGGCTTTTATGTGGCACAGACAATATCTCTGTCTTTTGGTGCGTTGGGTGTGAACGATGTTATAGCAGCAGTTGTGTGTGTCCTGCTGACTGAATATGTAACTAAGTTCTACTACAGCCGTCCTAAGGTTACCTTCCCATTTGCTCTCCTCAACAACTTCAAGATGGGTTTCACATATGGCCTGTTTATTGATGCCTTCAAGCTTGCTAGCTGAACTGCAATTCTTCCTAGTGGTGCCTCTACATGCTCTTGAATCTTGAGAAACGTCAAACATGGTGAAAAGATAGCATGCCACCATGATGAGGGATCTATTGTTCTGTGGTTTTACTCCTTAGCTTCATTCTCCTATGTGAAGGCTAGCTTGATGCTGATATAGTTTTTGAGTTGGTAGATCATTTTTCACAAACTGGTCCAGATGTGGTATCGTGTAGTGTCATTGTTGTTGGTGCAGGATCTCCCACCTTATCCCCTATCTGGCCATAAATACATTTGAAGAGGACATGTTGCAATTTGTAAATAGAAAGATGGTATGTTGCACTATGCGCATAAGAAGATGGCATATTCTGTCATGCGCATGGGAAGATGGCATATTGTTGTATTCTTGTTTATTTCTATTAAGTGCAGGAGGAAATGGCTTTCTAGTCACAAGGCATGCCAAAATGGTGGCTTCTTGGGTGGTCGCATAGAGAAGTTATTCGGTATATGGCTTAAGGTAGAGTCTTATCTATTACGCAACGCCAAGGGAATATACTTTTTAAGATGCTTAGGAACTAGCCATCAAGTGCGAGTGATAGCTCATGTCAGTGGTCCAGGAGGCTAGGTTATTTACTGTATTACCCTCATTATCTTCTGATTTTTTGGAGGACAATCATGTAACTTTCCTGTGTAACCTCAAACCTATAAAAGCCAAGCAAATTTTACTGTAAGACTCAGATTATATTGAAGTGAATATTACAGTGATGAACATTTCATACTTGCGCAAATTTATTGAACAAGAATAGGTGAGGGGAAACACATTCTGTCATCTATCCCTACTCTCTTGTTTGTGACATGAAATCACAACAGTGGCGCCTGAAAGACATAGTCTCCTAGCCCTGTGTTAGGAGTTTGGTGATTAATGACAATAATTGTTGGAACTAATTTTTGCTGAGTTTGTGAAGTTATGTTGTGATATCAAGCAAAAAGGTTGATAGCTCATATGTGAGGATCAAGTGATATGATTATCGATTGATGATAAGAACGATGATACCTCATATATCAGGAATCAACAAGAGTCAAATATTGATGATGAAAATGCTTGATGAGATCCCATCATGAGTTGATGCACATGTTGAAGGATATAAACATCATGGTTGAAGATTAATAAAAATGAGATAATATAATAAGCTAGAAGATAGATTTTATCAGTCGATGAGAATCAAATATAAGAGATTGAAAATACAGGGTATGACGTGGTTACCTATGGCAAGGCGATGAAGTGCAAGCCAATCTTGGCTATGGTGGTTAATATGGTGGTGAAGGACAAGCAAAGGGTTTGATGCCGAGGAACCAAATCCAATGGTAAAGGGCAAGCGAAGACTTTGTTGTGATGGACCATGCGAGGCTATTTGAAGCTATAGGCTATCTATGTCAATCATTTGAAAAATAGAAGATAAAATGTCAAAGATCAAGCGGATGTGATTTGTTAATAATAAAAAATGACATTGATCAAGACAAATGTATAATTGATTTAGAACTAATATACTTATTGAGTTGTTGGAGAATAGTCCCAATGGTGAAATGACTTTAACGTAGCAACCCTTAAAGTAAAAAAGAAGATGGTATGGAGACATTTCTATTGGTATAGTTTTTTATTTACTTTTGATTATAAGAATGTCATACTATTAAGAGATATGTTATGTTGGTATATTTATATATGTCTCGGTGCTCAAAGTAATATATCCAAGTGCTAATTTTAGAGGAACCCAAATTTTAACCTATCTTATAAATAGTTTTATAGCATGTTCTTGGTTGGGTTGGGTAACGCTTTCAATAAACTTTATATAGAGCCCAAAATAGTTAAAAATAGACTTCGAAGTAAGAAGTTATAGTTTTTTCTTCAAGTACTGTCAAGTGTCCTAGAGAGTCCAAGTCTAGGATGATAGCGTTCGAGCTATGAATTGTCCAAGGACACGCACACGTTCAACTATAAAATCACAACTGGAGGATACTCTCAACTCACAGCAGGATAAAAGAGGAGATAAACTCAACTCAAGATAAACTTTTTTCATAATAATTCAACAAGTGAGTTTACATTCAGAAATTAGGCTTTATATAGCCATACAACTCAACTCTAGAAACTTCCTACTAATTAATAACTACTTAACTATTTTTGCAAATATCAAAACACAATAAAAACAACATTAACTACTACTGCTAATTCCCAAATATAATTAAAACATAGAAAGACTCAAAAGACAAGTTCCAAGAAACTAAATGCTGGCTGGCTCCTCAGTAACCACGCTCACTTGACACGAGGTTTTGACCAAGAAGACTCTGGAATCTGGAGAAACTCAAAACATAAAAAAGATAGTCCATTTCATTATCTGATCACAGAAATTTAAATCACCCAAATCCGAGCCTTTATGAGAGAGTTATGACCAAAATACTGGCCCAGTACGAATCTGTCCAGAGAGCTGCTGTTTCGTAAATTAATTGTAAATATGACTTGGGCCTGGTTCTTCAACCTGAGAACTGGTCCATAACTTGCTTCCTTGATCATGATTGTTTATATGTAAACCTGCCATGACTTGATCGCCATCATTCTCCCCTGGTTGAAAAGAACTCGCCCACGAGTTCGGCTCATTTTCGCCATGGTATGGAGAAAGATCCTTCACATTGAATGTGGATGAAACACCATAATCTCCGGGAAGCTCCACCTTGTAAGCATTGTCACCTATGCGCTGCAAGATTTTAAACGGTCCATCACCACGGTGCTTGAGCTTTGCATTGCGCCCAGGTGGAAATCTCTCCTTGCTCAAATGCACCCACACAAGATCACCTTCTTTGAAAATCACAGCCCTTCGGTGCTTGTTAGCTTGTCTTTCATACTTCTAATTTTGCTTCTCAATCCTCTTGCTGACTTGTTCATGCAAGCCCTTGATTGCTTTAGCACGCTCATCTGCATCTCCACTATAGCTATGGCTGATTGGCAATGACACAAGATCAAGAGGAGTCTTCGGATTGCATCCATACACCACTTCAAAAGGGCTTTTACCTGTCGTCTTGCTGCTGGACCTGTTGTAAGCGAATTCAGCTTGAGGTAGAACAAGGTCCCATTGGCGTATGTTATCACCCACCAAGCTTCTCAACAGATTGCCCAAACTCCGATTCACAATTTCAGTTTGGCCATCGGTTTGAGGATGATAGGCTGAACTAAACTGCAGCTTTGTACCCATCTTACGCCAAAGTGTTCTCCAAAAATGCCCAACAAACTTCGGGTCTCTGTCAGATGTTATGGTATTTGGAATGCCATGCAACTTCACTATCTCCTTGAAATAAAGATCAGCTATGTTAGTGGCATCCATCGTTTTTGCACAAGGAACAAAGTGTGCCATTTTAGAGAACCGATCAACCACCACCATGATTGAATCCTTGCTGCGTTGAGTTCGGGGCAGTCCCATCACAAAGTCCATGCTCACATCTTCCCACGGTGCATTAGGAACAGGAAGGGGAGTGTAAAGTCCAGAATTTTGAGACTTTGTTTTTGCTAGATGGCAAGTTCTACATCTCAAAATGTAATGGTTCACATCCTTCATCATTTTAGGCCAATAGAAACGGTCTTGGAGTAATGCACTAGTTTTATCTCGTCCAAAATGACCACTTAACCCACCATCATGAACCTCTTTAATGATCTGCCACCTCAAAGAACAATTCGGTACGCACAAACGGTTGCCATAGAAAATATATCCATCATTCACCATAAATTCTTTATATGGACCTTTTGCACATTCAGCTTTTATCGTGCCAAAGAACTCATCATCAGAATACAACTCCTTGATCACTTCAAACCCAAGAACATTTACCTTCATTGTGGACAGCAAAGAATGCCTCCTACTTAAAGCATCTGCCACCTGATTTGAAGCACCACTTTTATGCTTGATGTGGAATGTGTAGCCTTGTAAAAATTCCACCCACCTTGCATGTCTCGGATTGAGCTTGTGCTGCCCATTTATGAACTTCAGCGCCTCATGGTCGGAGTAGAGAATGAACTCCTTGGAAATGAGGTAGTGTCTCCAATGCCCAAGAGCTCGTACAATTGCATAGAACTCTTTGTCATATGTAGTGTAGTTCTTACGTGAATCTGAAAGCTTTTCACTAAAGAAGGCAATGCCTACACCAGATGCATCAATGCCTACACCAGATGCATCACATTCAAGCTCAAAAATATTCTCAAAGTTGGGCAAAGCAAGAATTGGGGCTGCTGTCATCTTCTCCTTGATGAGCTGAAAGTTCTTTTCAGCTTCCTTCGTCCATTTGAATACTCCTCCTTTCAAGCACTCGGTGATTGGAGAGACAAGAGTGCTGAAATCTCGAATGAACCGGCGATAGAATGAGGCCAGTCCATGAAAACTTCTCACATCATGAATGTTGGCTGGTGTTGGCCATGAAACAATTGCATCCACCTTAGAAGGATCAACATGAATACCTTCAGCTGAAACCACATAGCCTAAAAACACCAAGTTGCTGGTTAGGAACTCGCACTTCTTGAGGTTGATGTAGAGTTTCTGTTCAGCTAGCACTTCAAAGACTTGGTGAAGGTGCTCCAAATGCTCTTCTTTACCCGTGCTATACACGAGTATGTCATCAAAATAGACCACCACAAATCTGCCAATAAAAGACTTAAACACCAAATTCATTAGTCTCATAAAAGTACTAGGAGCATTAGAGAGTCCGAATGGCATCACCAACCACTCAAACAATCCATCACGGGTCTTAAATGCTGTCTTCCATTCATCACCAGGCCTCATACGAATCTGATGGTACCCACTTCTAAGATCAATCTTTGAAAACACACTAGCACCATGGAGCTGATCTAGCATGTCATCTAGATGAGCAATAGGAAGCGATACTTGATAGTAATCTTGTTGACCGCTCTACTATCCACACACATGCGAAAAGAACCATCTTTCTTTGGCACAAGCAAGGCTGGAACTGCACAAGGACTCATGCTTTCACGCACCAAACCCTTTCTCATCAACTTATCTACTTGCCGCTGCAACTCGGCATTTTCTGTTGGGTTCATTCGGTATGCTGCTTTGTTTGGCAAAATTGCACCAGGAACAAAATCTATGCAGTGTTGCACACTCCTCATTGGAGGTAAACCTGCTGGAATTTCATCTGGAACAAGGTTCTGAAATTGTTCAAGTAAAGGTACCACTGGTCCGGGTATTAGAGGACTTCTGTCACCCTTAACTTCTTTCACCACCAATGCAAAGGCTATTTGGGATTCTTCAAAAATTTCAGTAAATTCAGATTTTGAGAGAATGAAATTGCTATCCTTGAGGGCTGGTTTAGATTTTATTTCCATTCTAGAAGGACCCAAAGTAATCTTAGCACCATTCAGCTCAAAAGAATAAGTGTTTTTAAAACCATCATGGTGTACCTTTCTATCAAACTGCCAAGGTCTCCCCAAAAGTAAATGACAAGCATCCATAGGAACTACATCACACCATACCTCATCTCGGTACTTCTCACCAATAGAAAAATTAACCAAACAACGTTGGTCAACTTGCACACATTTACCCTTTTCCAACCAACAGAGTTTGTACGGTTTTGGGTGCTTTTCAGTTTTAAGCGGCAACTTTTGTACCATAATTTCAGAAACAACATTCTCACAACTCCCGCTATCAATGATAACATCGCATACCTTCCCATGAGAGGTGCATCGTGTATGGAAGATATTGTTACGGAGCCACACATCATCTTGAACGGGACTGGAATTCAGCACACGCCTAATCACCAACATCTCACCCGTATCTCCATAAATGACATCCTCCTCATCTGCTGCCTCATCAAACACGGGTGGAGAATCAAAATCTGTTTGCTCCTCTTCTAGGGGTTCTTCAATAATGGTAAATACCCGCTGGTTTGGGCACTCGGACATGATGTGACCGTACCCTTTGCACCGATAGCATTGAACAGCTTTAGGGGCTGGTTTAGAGGGTCCTGCGGTTGCGGTTTTTGCTGAAAATTTGGCCACTGCACTTGATGTTGGTTTGGCTGATTGCGTACTGCTCCCATGACTTGTTGGATGGCCTCGATTGAGAACTCGGCTACCACCAAAGCTCGCTGTTTTTCTGACTTCTTTCTCCTTGAGTTGCTTCTCAACTTTTGTGGCAAGTTTAAACACATCATGATAAGAGATAAAGGGCTGTAAAGTTACCACATCATGAATCTCCTTGCGAAGGCCACGAAGATATCGTGCAATGGTTTGTTCTTCGGGCTCAACAACGCCACATTTCAACATGAGGTGATCAAGTTCTTCAGTGTAATCTGCCACAGTTTTATCACCTTGAACAAAGCCATGAAGTTGAAAAAAGGCCTCTTGCAAGTACCCTTCCGGCAGAAACTTCTTTCGTAACTCTTTCACCATCTTTTCCCATGTTCTGATTTTTTGCTTACCCTCACGGGCTCGCTTCATCTTCAACTACTCCCACCAAATAGATGCATGCTTCTTTAATTTGATGGCAACAATCTTCACCTTCTCTTCCTCAGGGACATCTTGGTATTCAAAGACACGTTCAACCGTATTGAGCCAATCTATGAACTCATCGGGTTGTATGCGCCCTTCGTACACAGGAATATCCGCTTTTAGATCAAAAGCCCGTCGAAATTGCTGGTTCCTTCGGGTGTGATTTTGATGGAGAGCCTCTTCATCACTGGACACCAAGGTGTGGTTGTCGTGGAAGGGGTTGAACTCGGCATCATCGTCACCATAAGTTTCGCCATCTGAGCCACGATAGGAATCATCGCGGTTGTTCCCAGCGGCCTCCACGCGCGCTAGACGCTCTTGGAGTTGTTGCACATGCTGCCTCAACTCGTTCAACTCAATATCTCGATCGGCTTGCTGGTTGCCTTCAGGAGGATTGACACGAGCACTACGTCGCACCATCCTTCGCCTGCTGCTCTGATACCAACTGATAGCGTTCGAGCTATGAATCGTCCAAGGACACGCACACGTTCAACTATAAAATCACAACTGGAGGATACTCTCAACTCACAGCAGGATAAAAGAGGAGATAAACTCAACTCAAGATAAACTTTTTCATAATAATTCAACAAGTGAGTTTACATTCAGAAATTAGGCTTTATATAGCCATACAACTCAACTCTAGAAACTTCCTACTAATTAATAACTCCTTAACTATTTTTGCAAATATCAAAACACAATAAAAACAACATTAACTACTACTGCTAATTCCCAAATATAATTAAAACATAGAAAGACTCAAAAGACAAGTTCCAAGAAACTAAATGCTGGCTGGCTCCTCAGTAACCACGCTCACTTGACACGAGGTTTTGACCAAGAAGACTCTGGAATCTGGAGAAACTCAAAACATAAAAAAGATAGTCCATTTCATTATCTGATCACAGAAATTTAAATCACCCAAATCCGAGCCTTTATGAGAGAGTTATGCCCAAAATACTGGCCCAGTATGAATCTGTCCAGAGAGCTGCTGTTTCGTAAATTAATTGTAAATATGACTTGGGCCTGGTTCTTCAAGCTGAGAACTGGTCCATAACTTGCTTTCTTGATCATGATTGTTTATATGTAAACCTGCCATGACTTGATCGCCATCATAGGACCTAGAAACTCTAGACCTAGGGCTTCTAGGAGGCTCTGGAAATAACCTCCAGGCATCAAGAAGACATTACGAAAAATTCTAGCCTACGCAGACTTGAGCCTAATGGCTTTTGAGGAGGCTCGAAGGTTCCAGCCCTATATAGCATAACAACTATTTTTTGGGGGCTCACGTATTTAAACCCCTCCACCCCTTCCATCATTGTCTGCTAGTTGTGGGCAATAGTAGAGCTATCCAAAGCCATATAAATCCTCCAAAATCTCCTACTAGCTCTTTGTGAGAGATTTGAGAAAAGAAAATGGTTGGATTGAGAGCTAGTGATCTTTACCCCATTATCTAAGCACTTAAATTCATAGCAAGCAAATCATCGATTGTGTTTGTTTCTTTTGGAGATCAAGGTCTTCTAGACAACTAGGAGTCACCAGTGAGCACCCAAGCTTGTGATGTTCCATAGGAAGTTTGTGAAGGCCCGGCTTTGCTTCACAAAGGAAGAAGCAAGATAGTGAAGAGAGGAAAGTGGTTGAAAGAGGCCTAGCTTCCTTAGGAGCTTTCTTAACGGAGATGTAGGATTCTTGGCGAAGAATTAGAACTTCGGGAAACAAATTTTTTTATCTTTGCCTCTCTCTAATGCTTTTACCATTGTTATGCTTAACATTGCCTGATCTACTTGTGCGCTTGATTGATATAGTTGGTGACCATATATATTGCTTATATAACTTATTTGCCACCTTTTGGTTTAAGTAGATTTCGTACTGGTGGCTTGTTTCCTTTCGAGAGTGTTTTTTTAACATACTAGAGGTTTTGGTCTCCCAGGTCCAAAGACTCTGGCTCCTAGGTCCAAAGGCTTTAGTCTCCCGTAAGGTATAGTAACATATTCCAACAATCGAGACCAGTTGGTAATTCCAGTGGAAGGATAGACATGGAGAAACAAGGAAATAGAGCCAGTGATAGAGCTAGAAACATCATGAATGTGAACAATAAAGATGTCAAAGTGGAGATAATTGGAGGAACAACGAGAAGTGCCATACCAACAAATGAAGTGGACATGGCTGAAATGGTACAAACACAAGGGGTTCTTATAGTCAATCAGGAATAATATGAGGAAATGCAAAGGCAATTGTAGAGGTTAAAATATTTACAAAGCTAAACGATATAAGCTTTAGGGGCAACCGACCTATCGGTGATATACGGGAATCATCTCAGGGAGGAATGCCCCAGGGATAATCAAGTACCTCAAATCAGCCAAACATCTCAAACCCACCACCTACCTCAAATCAGCCAAATAACTCACAATTTGCTACAGGCCAACAATAGGCCATGCAACAACCCCACGTTTTGAACATTCCTACAGAGCCCAGTTTGAATATGCAACATGCATATGCCCAGTTCATCTGTTATATACCAACCCAGTTTTCAACACCCTCAAATGACCAAAATCCCATGCAAGCAAGCCAATACTATCGAACACAACCAACAACACATCAAATGGAAAATTTGCAATAATTCTTAGCACATCAAGCCAACATGCAATATGCACCACAATGGCCAATACCAAACTCTACCATCCTAAAAGTCGCATACAAAAACACTCCAAATTGCACAACACAAATCCTAATACTTGTATTAGCTGTAACAAGTATAAGGGGCTCGAGCTATCAGTAACAAGAGTCCACTAAGCCCAAACTTGAAACAACACCATGGCCACCAAACATCAAGTTGCCTAACATCATAAAGTATAAAGGAGATACTGATCTAAATGAGTATTTAAAGGTGTATGACACTACAGTTGAAACAGTTGGGAAAGATGACACAATTAAGGCAAAGATGTTTCCCACCATGTTAGAGGGGGTAGCATTGTCATGCTATACAACAATACTAGGCATGCCTATATATTCTTAAAAGCACACGAGGGATACTTCAAGGCAGGGTTTATTGGAGCTTATGACAAGCCGAAAGAGCTAGGTGACATGTACGCAATGAGATAATTACCAAGAGAAATGATAAGAGAGTTCATATTAAAGTTTTCGAGAGTTCAGTGTCAAATGAAGAAGGCTGATAAATGTTATAATCATAGCGACAACTAAAAAAGGTTTGTTGAAAGGACCCCTTAGGTTCGATCTCTCCAAAGATCGGCCAAGTACAACCAAGTAGTTGTTTGAGAGAATAGAAAGTTTTGACAGGGGAGAAGAATGACTTAAGAATGGAGACTGAAGAAATGGTACCGCTAAACAAGAAGATTTTGAAAACTAAGCAACATAATACGACACATGAGGAAAGTTATGAATAATAGAATCTCACACCATGGAAAAAGTACAAACATGAGAACAAGAAGCAGGTGACTTTGTGAAGTAGGAAAGTAGGCCTTTCTGTAATAATTAACACCACGTAACGCATGAAGAAACCAAGATACAAAGCATAATAGAAGGAAAAACCAATTTGAATCTAGCAAATATTACAGATTGCATGGACAAGTGAATCATACCACAAAAGAATATAGAACAATACCAAATATATTGGCCAAACAAGCTTAGGAATATGAAAACAAACAACAAGGCAAAAGGCAAGAGCAAAATGCTCAAAATCTCAGAAGAGCACTAGTGGTCAAGGTGGAAGTAATAGAAGAAGCACAAAAAAGAGTGATAAATATCATAATTAGGGGTTCCTCATTGGGATTAGAGTCCAAGAAGCAAAGGAAAGCTTATGTACATCAAATAAATCATGTGTGAACCAGTTATCAGACTAGTAAACTGTCATATTCAAATGCTATAATATCTTTCGGGTCTAAAGATGCTAAGGGAATTATATTTCTGCATCAATATCCTTTAGTGATCTCCATGGACATAGCACATTGTAAAGTTCATTGGGTTTAGGTAGATGGAGGTAGATTGACTGATGTCTTGTTCATGGATGCCTTCAAGAAAATGTAAATACCTATGGACAAATTAACTAAAGTGAAAGTACCATTATAAGGTTTTGTAGGTCAAAAATTCAATGAAATTGGCAAAATCGGTTTGGAAATGGTAATGGGAGAAGGAAGAAACTCGATATCTGAAGTGGTAATTTTTAATGTGGTAGATGTGTCATATCAGTATAATGTAATGCTGAGCAGATCGGCTATAAATGTGTTCGAAGCAGTCATCCACCACAACTGCATTTGTATGAAGCTACCTAAACCAATAGTCATCATAACGGTTAGAAAGAGTTAGCTGATAGCAAGAAAGTTTGAGTTAATGGGAACACCAAACCAGAAGAGATTACAAGCGGTAGAGCAAAAACCCTAAGGAGGATATAGCAAAGTATAAAATCCAGTCTAAGAAAGTGTCAATAGATTTAACAAGACAAGAAAGATATGTAATGTTAGGAGAAGATTTAGCAAAGGAAGATGAATACGAAATATTAAAAGTGATCAAGATGAACATGAATATTTTTGTATGGTTGCTAGAAGAGCTCAAATAGTTGGTGGAAATTATAAGTTTAAGTGTTATTAGTTTGGTTTTGATAATTAATGATAAATCTAATTGCATGAGACTAATATAATTATTAAGCATATTTTTGTATGGGATATGAAAATGAGGTATATAGTAAACTTCTTATATTCATTTGATCTCTCTTATTGATCTAAAATATAGAGTGAACTTCTCTATTGTCCTTCATTAAATATGTGTATATGTTTTTCACCAAATTCATATGCATGCACATCTTTAGGGGAGCTCATTATATATTTTGTGATTTCTTAGTATTGATTTATTATTTACTCATATTTACATAATTTATATTGGCTTGTCATCCATCAGCAAATAGGAAAAAGGTTAATAGATTTATGATAAAAAATATGAGTAATTATTGTTTTGGTAGTTTGTGAGAAACCGGTTTTACGAGACTAATCTCTCTCGATGAGGTTGTGGATAGGTTTCTTCCAAACTTAATATGAGTAGAGATGGTGATATATTCTTTGATGATGAATCTTAATCACAATGATAAAACACAAGTAAATCAAACTATATGTATCTTTCTTTCTCTCCATCTATATATTGACATATATGTGATTTCTAAGTTATTGACATAGTCTTGTGAGACTAATATTTTGTTTGAGTCATATCCTTTTAGTCTCAATTACTTTGAGAACATGAAGATCACAAAGGTATGTGTCTATATTTATCTATATCAATAACATATGCCTTATATATATATGATAAAATCCCATTAGTTCACGTTTAGTTATGTATGCACTTGCTTCTTATATATATATATATATATATATTGTATGCATGTGTTTAGGAGGAGCAAATCCTATATATTTGGTATGTATGTTTTAGATCCATATTGTTCACCTTTTCTTTAATATTGGATCTTTAAAATTGAGCGTATATGTGAGTACATGATATTTGGTGTTAATGGATACTCTATGATTTAATTCATATCCTTTATATACAATCGGTTGGTCATCAAGTGGAGAATGATAACTGATTTGTTAGGATTAATGTTTTTCTTTGAGTTGTGCAAAGGAATATGTCCTACTATGATGAAGCTAATAGATGACACTATGGTTTGATGGTTATCAATCCAAGAACTCGTCATGTTGACATGGATGAAGTTAAGCTTGTGATAAGAAGTTACTCTAGACAAAGGTTGATCAAGACCTGGCATAAAGATGGTTCATCCAGATTGTCACAAGTGTTGATATTAGCTCAAACATTGACCCTGATGTGGATGGTGCAAGACAAAAGTATGATAAAAATAAGAATGTTTTTGTTAGTCTTTTACCGGTCTTGGTGTTTGGTGAAAAGATCGGATTACTAGATAAGCGCCGTACTATCAAGAGGGGTCTATGAAATGAGTATGTGTATGATCTTGTACCATGTTAGTTCACTTACACATAGTGAGAGTGTATATCCAAGTGTGATGAGCCTTTTCTCAAGTCCCATGCAAAGAAAGAGGTGGGTATATCTAATAGGAATGAGTGGTATCTTATGGTTATGTCCACTCGAGCTTTTAGAGTTTGAATCCTTTTTCCTTGAGAAAAGTTATAATTAATGCAAGGATTGTTCATGGGTTGTATATCCCTTTAAATAAGCTTTCTATAAAGTCAAAGAACATCTAATTATGACACCCAAGTCATAAGATATTGTCATTTTTGTGTCGGTCGGTCATGCTGAAAAAATATCATGTGGTCGAACTGCCTGGTGAACTACAGTCGGACCACCCCCCGGTTTGACCAGGGTCTTCCAGAGGCATTTTGACCTCACCAAGGGGGTGTTGGTTAGACTAGGACCTCAACGTCGGTCGGACAGGGATGCACATTAAATTCGCTACAACTGCTCTTTTTTTAACTGTTGCACGGGCTAGGCAGTCAAACCAGCTCTCTCATGGCGGTCGGACCGGCAATGTCCAAAAATTAGAGGATCTCGTCTCCAACTGCTAGTTTGGCTTTGCGGGTGTATAAATACACCCTCCCTAGCAGCAAGGGTAAGGTTTTGGCACTTCATTGTATTATTTTGAGCCCTTACAAGAACTCTCATACCCTTGAGCACTTAGATCATCTAGTGAAGTGTTGGAGAGTGAGTTGAGCCAAGCCAAGTGCATTGCTTCATTGTTAAGGCTAGTGCAGCACTTGATTATTCTCAGCAAGCATTCTAGACTTATTACTTTTGAAGGTTGCCACCTCTTCGACAGCTTGAAGGAGTTTACCCGGTTACTTCTCCAAAGGAGTTTGTGGAGGAGATCCGGTGGTTGATTGTGAGTGGCTCGGTGTTTGCCATCTCTGGAGTGGGGGAAGAAGAACCCTTAGTGATTGAGGCTTGTGTAGGCCACTTCGTGATCGGCTCCCATCTTGCCCATCTTTTCATGAGGAGATTCTAAGGCTTGGTGATTTGAGGGGTGAAGTTGGGCTCATCTCAACAGAGATTAGGAAACCGGCAAGTTTTTAAACCTTAGGTAAAAAATCGTTTATCACTTACCTCATTTACTTTATTGTATTTACTTTGACCAAGTTTACATATTAGAGATCATTTGTGCTAATATTATCCTAGGTGTGCAAACCTCAATATAGGCTAAGCTTCTTTGTGCACATAGTTAAAACTAGTTGATTTAGGTCTTGAATTGTGCAAAAATCATTTTGATTCTCTTTTGCATATAAAACTCGATTTTAGCCAAAAGTTTTTTAACCACCTATTCACCCTCACTAGTCAGCCTCCTTGATCCTATAGAAATCTTATCTAACATGAATTAGCATTAAAAAGTGATCACAAGATAAGGAAGCAAAACTAAGAAAGATATTAGCGGATAGACATGCCACATCAAAGGTAGAATTGGAGAAACTGTTCAAGGCAAAAGTCGTAAGGGAGATAAAACTTTCTGAGTGGTTGGCTAATTCTGGTCAAGAATGCAAATGGAAAGTGAAGAATGTGCATTAACTTCACATATTTGAACAAAGTATGTCCAATGATGATTTTCTACTATCAAGAATAGACCAACTAGTAGACTTAACAGCAAGATGCGAATTGATGAATTTTCTAGATGCATATTCGGGTATCATCAAGTCTTCATGATAAAGTAAGAAGAATAGAAAATATCATTCATAATCCCATTTAAAACACATTATTTTATAAGAATATTTTTTTGGCTTCAAGAATGCAGGAGAAACATTCATAAGGCTCATATGCAAAGTGCTAGCAAGTCAATTAGGGAAAAATATGGAGGCATATGTAGACGACGTAGTGGTGAAGAGCAAAAAAAGCAAGAACACATGAAAGTGACTTACAAGAAACATTTAACAGCTTGTGTAATGCCTTAGTAAAGTTGAATCCAGAAAAGTGTGTGTTTGAGGTATAAGCAGGAAAGCTTTTAGGTTTCCTTGTGATCAAAAGGGATATAGAAGTTAACATAGATAAGATAGATGCCATACAAGAAATGGAGCCACCAAAGAATACTTAAGAAGTTCAACGCCAAATAGAAAGAACGACGTTATTAAACAAATTTCTAGCAAGATTAGCCAAAAAAGGGTTGCTATCCTTCAAGACACTTTAGGGATGGCAAAATCCGAGTGGACAATAGAATGCCAAGGAGCATTTGATAACTTAAAACAATATCTGCAGAATACACATACACTCACAACTCTAAAACTAGGACAAGTCTTATTGCTATACGTAGTAGCTACACCGATCACAGTAAGTGTAGTTTTAGTGCAAGAGCAAGAAGAAAAGCAAATGCCAATATACTTCATAATAGAAGGTTTGCAAGAAGCAAAAATGAGATATTCGGAAATTGAGAAGTCGATTTATGCCATAATTCAAACATTACTTTCTAGCACATGACATAACAATACCATCATCATATCCAATTAGAGAAATTTTGGCAAACAAGGAGGTGACAAGTAAGATAGCAAAATGGGCAATGGAGTTGGTACCATTTGACCTAAAGCATGTAGCAATAACAACCCTTAAGTTGCAAGTTTTGGTAGATTTTGGCGAAATAGACTTCCACAGAAGCGTAATGAGAAGTGGAAGGTGAAAAACCATGGATCATATTCTCATACGGATCGTGAATACCAATAGAGAAGGGGCTTCCACAATCATAAAAACACCAATGAGACAAATATTAAGATATTTAGTACAACTATTATTTCCAATAACTAACAATATAGCCGAATATGAGGGAATACTACTAGCCATGAAGAAGTTGATAATACAAATAGACTTAAAGTTGGTAGCTGGACATTTTGCAAGGACATTTGAAGCAAAAGATGACGTAATACAACAGTACTTGCAAGAAGTAAGAAACAATAAAAATACTTCTTAGGCATAATAGTCAAAGCAATTCTAAGAGTAGAAAATAGTGAGGCTGCTGAGTTAGCTAAGGCTGCCGCTTTGAGACAACCACTCAAAAACACATTTTTCTTACATTCTAAGTAAATCGAGTGTATCAAAGGGGGAAAATGTGATGTGCATTCAACAAGGGAAAATTGATTGGAGAGACCCAATACTTAAGTATTTGGTAAGTGGAAAGGTTATAGACAATGAGGAGGAAGCAAAAATGATATAGCTAACGTCCAAGAAGTACAAAGTGGTAAATGAACAATTGTATAAGAGTGGAGTTATCGCACCATTATTTAAGTGCATGACGAAAGAAGGAGTGACAATGGTGGAAGAAATCTGTGAAGGACTATGTGGTACGCATCAAGCATCGCAGTTAAGGTGATAAGGGAAGAACTACATTGGCCCACCATTATGAATGACATGAAATGATATAAAAGAACATATAAAGCATACCAAATACATGGTCCCATTGCAAAGGCCCAACCAAATGAGATGCAATCAATTCCTCATGTATGATCATTCTACAAGTGGGAAATTGACATAGTAGGACTATTGCTAAGTACAAAGAAATACTATAATAATAATATGAGACCTGGTGCTAAAATAGGTGCTAAATAAAGTTTGTGTAGGAAAGCACAAGTCAAAATGGGAAGGACCATTTGTGGTTATGAAGCAAACACATACATGCTTCTTCAAGTTGGCCGAAATGGATGGAATAGAGCTGGAGTATACCTTTTGCTCTTTCGTTCATGAAGTTCTATATGTAAAAAAAAGAAAAAAGAGAGATCTCGAGTGTATAGTCTACAAATGAAACGGGTATGATTGTTTCAAACTTATTATATATTCGTCGCACTCTCTATATATAAAAGACAAGACATAGGGTTATTATCCATAATAGAGGCCCAAACCTATATAAAAAATCGTGTGTGTTCGAATGCCTCCTATTTATGAGCATAAGCCAGAATGACAAAGGCAATATGCACTCTGCCTAACCGGAGTATAAGCTAAAATGCCGAAAGGCAACATGCACTCTGAATGGTTGAAGTATAAACTAAAATGACGAAAGACAACATACACTTTGCTCAATCAGAGTACAAATCAGAACGCCAAAAAGGCAATACGAAAAATGATAGTAGCATACCAACTCAGTGGCATAAGTTTGGGTGCAAGGTCGAAATGATTTAAAGTCTAAATACTCAAAATACACACATGTTCTCCTACCACCATTTCTCAAGGTAAGGGGACAACGGGCTTTTGAGCACGTTGGTGCCTACGCTTAAAAAATGCTATGTTTGGACACCAGATCGAAATGATTTCAATGCCTACGCAAAAAGTGAACAAGTGTTCTAGCCTAAGTGAACACACCATTTCAAATTTAGTTGAGAAAAAAACAAGTACAAGAATGATGACCAACATGGAAGACGATTTATTCAAATAGAAAAACAACGATACGCACACACTACTTTTTATTCAAGTAAAAGTTACAAGTATAGAAGATGAAGTTTATTCTGATGAATCGAAAACAGCGTTAAGTGAAAAAATTCTTCTTCAACGGTAACAAGGGAATATCACCTATTGCTAATAGCTTGTTACCTAAGGGAAGGTCTAAAATTATTCGAGAAATTCGAGCTATCTGATGAATGAGCCTCACGACGATGATGAAATTCGAGAATAAAATCTCAAAAACTACAATGAGCATGTTCTCACTACCAACATAGAATTCGGTAAGTGAACATGCATGCATCATCGTAATGTGCACTGTCAATCTCCTCATTGACAAATACGCCTTAGATGCAGAAAGATTTTGGAAAGACTGGTAAACAACATGCTTCAACATACAGTTGAACATGTTTTTTGGTTGACCAATGATCATTTTTTTGGCAAAAATCAACCTGCATCTCTAAAAAAGAGCGAGTACACAAAATAGAGTATGAACATAAGTAATTCGAGTCATCACAGGTAAAATAATTTAAGTATTACAAATTAAACAAGAAACATGTAGTTTTTAACCCCAAAAGCAGAAGTTTTGAACATTGTTCTAAGCATGTCAACCCTCAAATTAAGCTCACACCTGATGATCCGAGGTAGCTTGGTTTTCGGTTTGCTCATCTTGGCTTATCCTGATATTTTTTGTCATGACATCTTGGTCAAAGGAAGCCTGTAGAGATGTTGACACAACATTGTACCTCTGCTAAACCCAATATAAACTTTAAAAGGCATGAACAGCAGGATGCACAATCTCTTTACGAGATCGAAATCAGCATGGGTCCACTAGCAGCGCTAGAATAGTGCCCTTTAATGAGCAGAGATATTGTTAACACCAAAATTTGATAAGCCCCTCAGACAGATTTGATTCAGGATCGGAGAGCCGATCGGCTTATGGATAGAGGCCGATTGATATAGGGAAAGA
This sequence comes from Oryza coarctata, assembly GCA_030770085.1. Classification (NCBI taxonomy): domain Eukaryota; kingdom Viridiplantae; phylum Streptophyta; class Magnoliopsida; order Poales; family Poaceae; genus Oryza; species Oryza coarctata. Next base: position 12,888,864 of record CM061468.1, read on the forward strand.
GTCGATTGGTCAGATGAAGATGGATTTGGTTCAGTCAAAGATATAAGATTATCCAGATGAGACTGAATCTGAGGAGAAATTGTGGAAGCCACGGCAGGGTGGTTTTATCTTTGTAAAATATATCTTATAAATAGGCAGGTTACTTAATTTTATTTTTATCTCTAAGATAGATTATGTTTTATCATTAGAAAAGTTTGTCCCGTATTCGTGTGGAATTTGTATAACCCTAGAGTATAAATATAGACCCCCTGGTGCATTGTAAATCATCTCCATAGATTAATATAATATCGGCGCATCGTCACCCTAGTTCATCTAAGTTTTTCCCTACGGGTTCTAGCTCTCGACACGGGGCTACATTAGTTAGGTCCAAACTCCAGCAAAGGAGTAAGTACTATCATTGTCTTGATGTATTCATTCTGTTTAATGCTGTATCGATTAGGTCCAATCTCTTAGTCCGATCGAATATATTACATCACGTTCACGTGGGATCAATCGGCTTATCGAGCTCCTTTTACTATTATCAGTGTCGAGCTGCATCGATTAGGTCCAACCTTCTAAAGTGTTGATACTAGATTGAGTCTTAAATCAGCGGGTCTTTATACGACATTTCAATTAAGCAACTTGCTAATGAGTTATCTTTACATTGAGCTTCACCCTTAACGTATCGGCTTTTCTGCTGATATACATATATCTTCAACAATTAATCCACTAGCGATCAATTTGGTTCTATTAGATCCGGTTTTATACTATCTCGGTTAGGTTCGATCTATCAAAGATGTGTCTAATAGGGCTGACATCGAGATCTAGCAGGTTTCGTTCCTTTCATCGGCTCACCTAGCTGATGAGTTTATTTATATGTCTACATAAGACTCACAACCAATAGCAGTCAATGGGTTTACCCATTCCTTCCATCGGCATGACTGATCTAGCTTTCGTCGTTTGAGTGTCGTTAGCCTCAACCTTATACTGTTTCGGTTCGGTTCGATCTATCAAGGTTGACTCTAACGGTATAGTCATCGGTAGTCGCTAGGTCTCGTCTCTTTGAAAGACCGGACTTCACTCTTTATTGCTTATCATATAATTTATTCAGAGCGCCATTTGCTTAACAACCGATGTGTCATTTATTTTATTACTCTCTATTTGCCTATGTCGTCATCGGCTTTCTAACCAATGTATGAGTGCTACACCTCTATCAGCAACCAGTCGATAGTAGGAGTGCATCGGACTGATAGCCAATCACTACCTCAACTCTATCGGCACATCCAGCCGATAGCAGAAGTCCATATTGACCTATCGGCTGATTGACTCAATGAACTAACTATATCTGTCCTCCTTATTAATTAGAGGTCAAATTGATTGGCACGTCTTATATCTCAACAAACCAAAGATGCCAAGGAACTTAAGGACCTATACTGGAGCTAAGCAGATCTTCCAGGCCTTCGCTTGTTCAGGCACATCACGTCGGACCTCCATCAGCCAACCCAGTGGAATGATTCAAGCCCGAACAGATGTCCATAGCCACTCAAATACAAGGATACCATTAGAGCTTCAACAAAAATTATCGTGTGTTAACGCCAAAATTTGGTAAGCCTATGGATGGATTGGAAAGATGATCGGTTTAGTAAAGAAGAGTCCGATTGCTACAGGGGAAGAAGCCGATCGAACGAAGCGAGAAAGGATTCGGTCCAATTATAGAAGACTATCCAAATGATATTGAGTCTGAGGGGGAGCCATGAAACTCACGGTAGGGTAATTTATCTATGTAAATCATATCTTATATTGATAGGAAGGTTTAGTTAGTTCAGTTTACTTCCTTAGAGATATTTTTCTATTATATTTTTTAGGAAATAACGTTTGATGGTTGTTGTAACTACGTCGGACTTTGTAATACCAGGGTATAAATATAGACCCCTGGAAGCCTGTAAATCATCTCTCGATCAATATAATTTCAATGTATCGTCACCCTAGCTTGTCTAGGTTTTTACCGGTGGGGTCTAGCTCTTGACGCATGGCTGCATCAGTTAAATTCGATCTCCGATGAAAGGGTAAGTCCCGCTACTATTCCGGCATATCTTGCTCTGTCTAAGACTGTATCAGTTAGGTTCGACCTCTTAGTCAGATCGAGTATACCACATCACGTCCGTGCGAGGTCTATCGGTTTACCAAGCTCTCTCTGCCATCGTCCATCCCGTGCAGCATCAGTTAGGTTTGAACTACGGGACTGCCGATAGTAGATTGAGCCATAAGCTTCTAGGTTTCTGCCCAGCGTTTCATCAGAGTGTTTAGCCGATGAGTTATCCATGCCTTGAGCAACACGTCCAGCGTATTAGCTCCTTAGCCGATACACACATGTCTTCAAAAGACTTACATCGACCGTCATGCCTAGTGCAACAGCCTTCCGGTCAATGCACACATACTTTCAGAGATGTATTCTTACCGTACGCTCTGCTCCATCTAAGGCTCCATCGGTTAGGTTCAACCTCTTAGTCCGATCGAGCGTACCTCATCACGTCCACGCGAGGCACACCGACACGTCGGTCTCCCTCTTCCGTCCATGGTCTCGTGATGCATCGGTTAGGTTCGACTTACGAGATCGGTAGCGGTGGTTTGAGCTGGTGCCCCGGCGAGTCTTCGCGCGGCGTCTCATCAGAGTGAGTAGCCGATGAGTTATCCTCAACGCAGACCCCACATCCATCTCGCATATCATCTAACAATCAATCCTCTAGAGGTCAATCCAGACACGTCGAGCGCTTCCTAGTACTGTCTTGGTTCGGTCCGATCTTCTAGGGCTTGCGTCTAACGTGGCTGACGTCGAGATCTAGCGAGTCTCATTACCCATCAGCTCGAGCGGCTGATGGGTTTAGGTGTAAGCCTGCGTCGGACGTTCAACCGGTAGGTAGCCGATGACCTCTTCTATTTCCTCTCTCGTCGTCATGTTCGTTCTAAGCCTCTGTCATCTCCGTGTCATTAGTCCCCGGCCTCATACTATCTCGGTTTGATCTGATCTATCAAGGCTGGTTATAACGACGCCGTTACCGCAGTCACTGGCCCTCGTGGCTTCGCGAGGGATTGAGTCCCGCTCCGCGAGTCGGATGCCACGGAGCATCATCGGCTCTTTGGCTGATAGTTCCTATAATCCTTTCCACGCGTCTATCTCTCACACCTCTATCGGCTGTTCAGCCAATGCTTGAGCGCTACAGCTTCCGTCAGCAACCAGGAGGGATCCCGCGTGCTTTGCTATCATTTGAATACCCTTCTGTGTCCCCATCGGCTCTGTGGCCAATGGATCAGGATCTCGCTTTCGCTACACCCGAAGCCATCACATCTGTCGACATCTGCCTACGCCTTCATTGGCTCCCCAGTCGATGGAAAAGCGTCCCAATCCCTATCGGTGACCAGCCGATAACAGGAGCCATCCGGATGTGGCCGATGACCAACTCGATCCTATCGGCGTCCAGCCGATAGCGAGAGCTCGTATCGGTCCATCGTTTGACTGACCCATTCACCTCATCTTATCAATTGCAAAGTTAAATTAACTGGCATGCCCTCGAACCTCGAATCTTAAGGACCTGCACTAGAGCTAAGCAGATCTTTCAGGCCTTGGGGTGATCGAGCCACCGCCTCTCCCCGATCAACCTTCCCCTGCGAGGTTTGGTGGTGAGCAAGCACCTTGATGTGAGTTGTGGGACGCCAATGCCATGTCTAGCACTTGCCTTCCTAAGCCAATTGGTTAGCTTGGATAAACCATCATCATTGGCAGGTAGAGTCGATTCAACTCTAGGTTTCAGGAGCGTGTCTTGCACTTTGCGACAGCTAGCAAGTACTTGTGCACAATAGTTTTCAAGCACCATATCTTGTTCTTCAGTACAAGACTCTTGATCAGTGCATTTTCACTGAAGAGAACTCATTTCAGCTTTAAGGGAACTGTTGTGCTCATGCAACTTAGCGTTTTTAGCCAAGATGCACTTGAGTGGACAGCTTTGTCTCTTTCTTTCCTTGTCAACCTTCTCGACCTATTGTCCTTTGCTTTGTGTTTATTAAGCTCATCAATTTGACGGTACAATGCGGTTCTATCTCCTTCAAGCTTGGCAACTCGATCACGGTTTTCCTTAGAGCTGTTGCATATATTAGTCAACACTTTTTTGAGCCACCACGTTTTGGAGTTGCACAAGGTAAATGTCTGAAAACTAGAATGAAAAGTAATTAGCACAACAAACTAAAAAGGGCAAAACAAAAAGGAAAACAAGTAAACTGAAATACCTTAGTAGTAGCAACCTCAAGAGCTGACCAAGTAGAGAACATGTCATTTTGCTCAATGAAATCCCACTGCAATTCAGGAGTGGTGAGCAGAGGGGCAATAGTTTCAAAAAGATTATGTAGAGGAGACCAAAACTTTAAATCATCGAGAGTATGGTGCATATCTCGATTTTTAGAGCTAATAGGCTCATGGAAGGTTGGAATGCCCATTCTGGATGAACCTTCCCCATGGCATCTTCTAGCAAACTGAGTTAGAACGCTCATAACAAATTCTTCATCTAGAGTAAGGATATGCGAGCTAGTGGCATTCTTTGTTTGGGTCACTAGCTCAATCTCAAGCTTGGCCTCATCTCTAAGCATAGTCCTCTTTTTGGACATTAAGCTTTGACCACTAGGGGAAGTTGAGAAGGCATTTGGCTCAACACTCTCAACATGCCCTTCAGGGGTACTAGAAGTAATGCTAACATTCTCTTCAACATCCTCAACAGTTATCAGTGGCTTAAAATCAACATGGGGGATGTCACGATTCAATAAGTTGGAAGAAGTGTTAAGTGCATCCCGAAGTGGTGATAGTATGGGTGGAAGAGTGAAGTCAAAGTGATCTTCATGGTAGTTGCTGGGCGAAGAAATTCTTACCCTCTTAGCAGCACAAGGACTGGTAGAATGAAGATCAACTATTTTTTCTTTGGCGACTTGAAGAGCATCGGAGTCAATGACACTTATGGACGTTTGCACGGTAGGAGTCCCACTAGTAGTGCTACTCGAATTCCCTTCCTCACTGTCTTTCTATTCGTGCAATGAGGAGGACACAATGCATTTTTGAGTGCCGCTAGGCCAACGTTACATGAAAACTCTAGTCGACATATCCCTCCTAAGTGCAAATAGGATGTGGTTACATCAAGTTCCATTCTACAGCTTGAGGTAGGCATCATTCTCGATGGAGGTGTAAGGCCCAAAATTTTTTATGATAGTTTTCTTAGCCTTAGTGAGAGAGACAACCAATAAGATAACACACATTGATGAGAAAAGTGACAATAAGATAACACACATAAAGAAAACTCAAAAACCAAAAATCGTACCAGCATCTTTTTCTTCAATTTGGAAAGGAATGCAAAACTCAAAGTTGGTGGGCATATCACTGATGGCTATGTTCCAGCTAGTAGCCAAGGACTAGATCTCGAGCATAGCGAATTCTTCTATAAGATCCTAAACGCTATAGGATGCGACTAGCTAGACAATTCAGGTTTGTAGTTGTAGATGCTCATGCAATATTTCGATCCTTGGTTCTGGAATGAAGTTGGTGACACAACCCGAGAAGCTTAGAGCTTTATACTCGTTTGAATTAATTTGAGCCTGGATGTTGTAATAGAACCACTAAGACTGCCAGTTTTTCCCTTCTTATCTTGAATAGTCGGAATTGGCCAGCACTGATAGCGTTCGAGCTATGAATCGTCCAAGGACACGCACACGTTCAACTATAAAATCACAACTGGAGGATACTCTCAACTCACAGCAGGATAAAAGAGGAGATAAACTCAACTCAAGATAAACTTTTTCATAATAATTCAACAAGTGAGTTTACATTCAGAAATTAGGCTTTATATAGCCATACAACTCAACTCTAGAAACTTCCTACTAATTAATAACTCCTTAACTATTTTTGCAAATATCAAAACACAATAAAAACAACATTAACTACTACTGCTAATTCCCAAATATAATTAAAACATAGAAAGACTCAAAAGGCAAGTTCCAAGAAACTAAATGCTGGCTGGCTCCTCAGTAACCACGCTCACTTGACACGAGGTTTTGACCAAGAAGACTCTGGAATCTGGAGAAACTCAAAACATAAAAAAGATAGTCCATTTCATTATCTGATCACAGAAATTTAAATCACCCAAATCCGACCCTTTATGAGAGAGTTATGCCCAAAATACTGGCCCAGTACGAATCTGTCCAGAGAGCTGCTGTTTCGTAAATTAATTGTAAATATGACTTGGGCCTGGTTCTTCAAGCTGAGAACTGGTCCATAACTTGCTTCCTTGATCATGATTGTTTATATGTAAACCTGCCATGACTTGATCGCCATCATTCTCCCCCGGTTGAAAAGAACTCGCCCACGAGTTCGGCTCATTTTCGCCATGGTATGGAGAAAGATCCTTCACATTGAATGTGGATGAAACACCATAATCTCCGGGAAGCTCCACCTTGTAAGCATTGTCACCTATGCGCTGCAAGATTTTAAACGGTCCATCACCACGGTGCTTGAGCTTTGCATTGCGCCCAGGTGGAAATCTCTCCTTGCTCAAATGCACCCACACAAGATCACCTTCTTTGAAAATCACAGCCCTTCGGTACTTGTTAGCTTATCTTTCATACTTCTGATTTTGCTTCTCAATCCTCTTGCTGACTTGTTCATGCAAGCCCTTGATTGCTTTAGCACGCTCATCTGCATCTCCACTATAGCTATGGCTGATTGGCAATGACACAAGATCAAGAGGAGTCTTCGGATTGCATCCATACACCACTTCAAAAGGGCTTTTACCTGTCGTCTTGCTGCTGGACCTGTTGTAAGCGAATTCAGCTTGAGGTAGAACAAGGTCCCATTGGCGTATGTTATCACCCACCAAGCTTCTCAACAGATTGCCCAAACTCCGATTCACAATTTCAGTTTGGCCATCGGTTTGAGGATGATAGGCTGAACTAAACTGCAGCTTTGTACCCATCTTACGCCAAAGTGTTCTCCAAAAATGCCCAACAAACTTCGGGTCTCTGTCAGATGTTATGGTATTTGGAATGCCATGCAACTTCACTATCTCCTTGAAATAAAGATCAGCTATGTTAGTGGCATCCATCGTTTTTGCACAAGGAACAAAGTGTGCCATTTTAGAGAACCGATCAACCACCACCATGATTGAATCCTTGCTGCGTTGAGTTCGGGGCAGTCCCATCACAAAGTCCATGCTCACATCTTCCCACGGTGCATTAGGAACAGGAAGGGGAGTGTAAAGTCCAGAATTTTGAGACTTTGTTTTTGCTAGATGGCAAGTTCTACATCTCAAAATGTAATGGTTCACATCCTTCATCATTTTAGGCCAATAGAAACGGTCTTGGAGTAATGCACTAGTTTTATCTCGTCCAAAATGACCACTTAACCCACCATCATGAACCTCTTTAATGATCTGCCACCTCAAAGAACAATTCGGTACGCACAAACGGTTGCCATAGAAAATATATCCATCATTCACCATAAATTCTTTATATGGACCTTTTGCACATTCAGCTTTTATCGTGCCAAAGAACTCATCATCAGAATACAACTCCTTGATCACTTCAAACCCAAGAACATTTACCTTCATTGTGGACAGCAAAGAATGCCTCCTACTTAAAGCATCTGCCACCTGATTTGAAGCACCACTTTTATGCTTGATGTGGAATGTGTAGCCTTGTAAAAATTCCACCCACCTTGCATGTCTCGGATTGAGCTTGTGCTGCCCATTTATGAACTTCAGCGCCTCATGGTCGGAGTAGAGAATGAACTCCTTGGAAATGAGGTAGTGTCTCCAATGCCCAAGAGCTCGTACAATTGCATAGAACTCTTTGTCATATGTAGTGTAGTTCTTACGTGAATCTGAAAGCTTTTCACTAAAGAAGGCAATGCCTACACCAGATGCATCAATGCCTACACCAGATGCATCACATTCAAGCTCAAAAATATTCTCAAAGTTGGGCAAAGCAAGAATTGGGGCTGCTGTCATCTTCTCCTTGATGAGCTGAAAGTTCTTTTCAGCTTCCTTCGTCCATTTGAATACTCCTCCTTTCAAGCACTCGGTGATTGGAGAGACAAGAGTGCTGAAATCTCGAATGAACCGGCGATAGAATGAGGCCAGTCCATGAAAACTTCTCACATCATGAATGTTGGCTGGTGTTGGCCATGAAACAATTGCATCCACCTTAGAAGGATCAACATGAATACCTTCAGCTGAAACCACATAGCCTAAAAACACCAAGTTGCTGGTTAGGAACTCGCACTTCTTGAGGTTGATGTAGAGTTTCTGTTCAGCTAGCACTTCAAAGACTTGGTGAAGGTGCTCCAAATGCTCTTCTTTACCCGTGCTATACACGAGTATGTCATCAAAATAGACCACCACAAATCTGCCAATAAAAGACTTAAACACCAAATTCATTAGTCTCATAAAAGTACTAGGAGCATTAGAGAGTCCGAATGGCATCACCAACCACTCAAACAATCCATCACGGGTCTTAAATGCTGTCTTCCATTCATCACCAGGCCTCATACGAATCTGATGGTACCCACTTCTAAGATCAATCTTTGAAAACACACTAGCACCATGGAGCTGATCTAGCATGTCATCTAGATGAGCAATAGGAAGCGATACTTGATAGTAATCTTGTTGACCGCTCTACTATCCACACACATGCGAAAAGAACCATCTTTCTTTGGCACAAGCAAGGCTGGAACTGCACAAGGACTCATGCTTTCACGCACCAAACCCTTTCTCATCAACTTATCTACTTGCCGCTGCAACTCGGCATTTTCTGTTGGGTTCATTCGGTATGCTGCTTTGTTTGGCAAAATTGCACCAGGAACAAAATCTATGCAGTGTTGCACACTCCTCATTGGAGGTAAACCTGCTGGAATTTCATCTGGAACAAGGTTCTGAAATTGTTCAAGTAAAGGTACCACTGGTCCGGGTATTAGAGGACTTCTGTCACCCTTAACTTCTTTCACCACCAATGCAAAGGCTATTTGGGATTCTTCAAAAATTTCAGTAAATTCAGATTTTGAGAGAATGAAATTGCTATCCTTGAGGGCTGGTTTAGATTTCATTTCCATTCTAGAAGGACCCAAAGTAATCTTAGCACCATTCAGCTCAAAAGAATAAGTGTTTTTAAAACCATCATGGTGTACCTTTCTATCAAACTGCCAAGGTCTCCCCAAAAGTAAATGACAAGCATCCATAGGAACTACATCACACCATACCTCATCTCGGTACTTCTCACCAATAGAAAAATTAACCAAACAACGTTGGTCAACTTGCACACATTTACCCTTTTCCAACCAACAGAGTTTGTACGGTTTTGGGTGCTTTTCAGTTTTAAGCGGCAACTTTTGTACCATAATTTCAGAAACAACATTCTCACAACTCCCGCTATCAATGATAACATCGCATACCTTCCCATGAGAGGTGCATCGTGTATGGAAGATATTGTTACGGAGCCACACATCATCTTGAACGGGACTGGAATTCAGCACACGCCTAATCACCAACATCTCACCCGTATCTCCATAAATGACATCCTCCTCATCTGCTGCCTCATCAAACACGGGTGGAGAATCAAAATCTGTTTGCTCCTCTTCTAGGGGTTCTTCAATAATGGTAAATACCCGCTGGTTTGGGCACTCGGACATGATGTGACCGTACCCTTTGCACCGATAGCATTGAACAGCTTTAGGGGCTGGTTTAGAGGGTCCTGCGGTTGCGGTTTTTGCTGAAAATTTGGCCACTGCACTTGATGTTGGTTTGGCTGATTGCGTACTGCTCCCATGACTTGTTGGATGGCCTCGATTGAGAACTCGGCTACCACCAAAGCTCGCTGTTTTTCTGACTTCTTTCTCCTTGAGTTGCTTCTCAACTTTTGTGGCAAGTTTAAACACATCATGATAAGAGATAAAGGGCTGTAAAGTTACCACATCATGAATCTCCTTGCGAAGGCCACGAAGATATCGTGCAATGGTTTGTTCTTCGGGCTCAACAACGCCACATTTCAACATGAGGTGATCAAGTTCTTCAGTGTAATCTGCCACAGTTTTATCACCTTGAACAAAGCCATGAAGTTGAAAAAAGGCCTCTTGCAAGTACCCTTCCGGCAGAAACTTCTTTCGTAACTCTTTCACCATCTTTTCCCATGTTCTGATTTTTTGCTTACCCTCACGGGCTCGCTTCATCTTCAACTGCTCCCACCAAATAGATGCATGCTTCTTTAATTTGATGGCAACAATCTTCACCTTCTCTTCCTCAGGGACATCTTGGTATTCAAAGACACGTTCAACCGTATTGAGCCAATCTATGAACTCATCGGGTTGTATGCGCCCTTCGTACACAGGAATATCCGCTTTTAGATCAAAAGCCCGTCGAAATTGCTGGTTCCTTCGGGTGTGATTTTGATGGAGAGCCTCTTCATCACTGGACACCAAGGTGTGGTTGTCGTGGAAGGGGTTGAACTCGGCATCATCGTCACCATAAGTTTCGCCATCTGAGCCACGATAGGAATCATCGCGGTTGTTCCCAGCGGCCTCCACGCGCGCTAGACGCTCTTGGAGTTGTTGCACATGCTGCCTCAACTCGTTCAACTCAATATCTCGATCGGCTTGCTGGTTGCCTTCAGGAGGATTGACACGAGCACTACGTCGCACCATCCTTCGCCTGCTGCTCTGATACCAACTGATAGCGTTCGAGCTATGAATCGTCCAAGGACACGCACACGTTCAACTATAAAATCACAACTGGAGGATACTCTCAACTCACAGCAGGATAAAAGAGGAGATAAACTCAACTCAAGATAAACTTTTTCATAATAATTCAACAAGTGAGTTTACATTCAGAAATTAGGCTTTATATAGCCATACAACTCAACTCTAGAAACTTCCTACTAATTAATAACTCCTTAACTATTTTTGCAAATATCAAAACACAATAAAAACAACATTAACTACTACTGCTAATTCCCAAATATAATTAAAACATAGAAAGACTCAAAAGACAAGTTCCAAGAAACTAAATGCTGGCTGGCTCCTCAGTAACCACGCTCACTTGACACGAGGTTTTGACCAAGAAGACTCTGGAATCTGGAGAAACTCAAAACATAAAAAAGATAGTCCATTTCATTATCTGATCACAGAAATTTAAATCACCCAAATCCGAGCCTTTATGAGAGAGTTATGCCCAAAATACTGGCCCAGTACGAATCTGTCCAGAGAGCTGCTGTTTCGTAAATTAATTGTAAATATGACTTGGGCCTGGTTCTTCAAGCTGAGAACTGGTCCATAACTTGCTTCCTTGATCATGATTGTTTATATGTAAACCTGCCATGACTTGATCGCCATCAAGCACCCTCCACGATTGTGCCTTGTCATAAAGTTCATCCCACCAAAGTAAGGATTCCGCTGGGTATAGTAGTGGATGCTATTGCAGTAGGCAAAATCTTACCCATGAGGAACCTTGCCACAACTTCGGACCATCCACTTGAAAACTCCAAGACAGACAATGGTGCTTGGAGCAAGTTAAAATAATTCAACTTTGTATAAGACCAAAACATCGAAGACAAGTCTAGAGAAAGGGGATCTGAGCCCAGCATCAAAGTACGCCTAGAACACAATCAAATGCTCGGATTGAGTGGTTAATGGTTGGGTTTCTCCCTCTGGTAGGATGACATCGTTCTGACTTAAAATCTGCCCTTTAGAGACCATGCTGTTGAGAATGGATTCGGTGATGGTGGACTTCCCCATAGCATAGTTTTTGATTTTCTCTTCTTCAAAACAAAATTTGAGTTTTTGCTCATTATTCCAAAAATAGAAGAAATAGAGAAACACAAAAAGGGCAACACGGCTCAAAATATTGCACCATAGTTAGAAGGTGTGGGAAGCAAAGGTGAAAGAAAATTACCGTGGCCTCCCACGTAGAACACCTTATATAGGCCTGTCCTGGGGAAAGGATAAGGTGAAACGACGTCTTAGACATAGAAGACAAGGCATCGTTAAAAAACAAAAAAAAGAGAAGTAATAATGATATATAATAATAATAAAGGCAAGATCCTCCTTATACGAGAAGACACTGATTTAGCCAAAACAAATTTATACCCTCACCCATAAGGAACTTGTTGGTGCGGGGTCCCCCACATTACCCCCTATCTAGCCAAAAATACATGAGAATATGACAAGTTACAATGTACACATAGGAAGATGGCATGTTGCACTATGCGCATAAGAAAATGACACGTTGTGCCATGTGCATGAGAAGATGCCATATTGTTATATTCATGTTTATTTCTATTGAGCGCAGGAGAAATTGCTTTGCTACCATAAGACAGGCAGAAATGCTAGCTTCTTGGGTAGTTGCATAAAGGAGGTATTCACTATATGGCCTATATGGCCTAAAGTGAAGTCATATCCATTACAGAGAATATACATTTCAAGATGCCTAGCGACCAGTCAAGTTGCGGGTGACAGCTTTTGTTTGTGGTCTAGGAAGCTATACTATTTACCAGGCTTTTGAAGAACAATCATTTAAATTTCCTATATACCCCAAGGCTATAAAAACTGAGTAAAACATATTATAAAACTCATATTATATTGAAGTAAATATTACAGTAGTGAATCTTTTGTATTTGCTTAAAATCAAATGGAGAAAAACCCAATCCACCATCTCTTGTTCGTAACCTAAAGTCACAACAGTGATGATAATACATACTATTTCTTTTGAGATTTCAGATTTACTATGATTGAAGTCCGGTGTGTGCATATATGCACATTTCAAGCTATCTGATCTTGATCGTCTCAAAAAAGATATCGGATTTTTGGTGGAACTTGGTTCGGATTAAGTCCATTTTGCTGGAAAGGCTGTAGCCTTGTGTGATGTAATTGTCTAGTAATAGTTTCAGACTTAGGCACCGATATGTTAACTGAATCCACCAAATATGTGGCTAGAAGAAGAATTGTTATACAGATGTGGACGCCAGGTAAGTAATCATTCTCTTGTGCAAAGCATACCTGCTAGCCTGCTACCCCTGACCTGGCCCAAAGTTTTGTCGAATTCATGTGATGATTTTATCCTGTCTCAGGTTGACGTGGCTCATCAACCTTCTCGACCATTTGGCCTCAGTTCTTTAACTTGCACAAAAGTTTACATGATTTCCGGTGTATGAGTGTCAGTGTGTATATTGACTGTTCTGATCAGATAGGTTGGGGTTATTCGGCGTTGATTGGTTAGTGTTGAAGGAAACCTTGGAATGGTGAGAGCTTTTGTCTTACTTTCTCGTCGTTTTCGTTTTGAGCATCTGCTTTGCTTGACGAACACGGTGCATCATAATCGTTCAGTAACTTGTAGTATCAGAAGTAGTATGTGGCAACTGGCACTGATATTTCAGTCAATGCAAGTTAAGTTAGCCAAACTGGCAACAAACCGTGTAAAAAATGTAACTGGATAAATATTTCTTATCTGTATTTCACGGAAGATCAAGTGCGCCAAGGTAACCTTCAGAGTACATTACACTTCAGGTTGTTAAACCATATCTTATATTGAGCAAATAGTAGACATGAATGGACCTGTCTCTCTTCTAAGAATAGTACACAGGGACAGATGGCTAGTTGCCACTAGCAACACATGCTGTTGCCTAGCTGAGCTCATCTTTGCCACCCCATTTTTGTGTGTCCAGCCACCCAGCCTGCCAATGTCAGTTATACTCCCCACTCCCCAGTGGCCAAGAGAAGGTGCTCCTACCTCCCCTTCCTCAATAACTTCTTCTCTTATATATATAGAGAGAGAGAGAGAAAGAACCAAGTGTTTTGTGTTGTAGACCACACTCCCTCTGAAGATTCCTAGTCCTTTCTTTGCTTTGTTGCTATGGTTTGCCATGCCACAAGCAGCTTCATGCATTTACTAGATCCAGATCTCTCACTTGTTTTAATAAGCAAGCACATAGGTGATATCCATGCAAGCATGCATACATATTCTTGTATAGGGTCTTTAAATGTTTTCTTCTTTGTTTCAGTTCAGTTAAGTACACCTTACCTCTTTATCTGTAGATGGAAGGGTGATGCCTGGGGGCAGTGGTTTATCGATCTCTTCCCTGCTTTGTGCTGATCCATTGTGTCAGTTTCCATGGTGGTTCCTTGAGAGATTTTTCATGAGAAAAGGATCTGCCGTTTCTTAATAACACAACGCAGGAATCAATCGATAAACCTCTGCATCCAGATCTCACTTTTGTTCATGCATATGAACTGGTACAGATTGCTTCCTTGTTCTTGTTTTATAGGGATAGGTATCTTTCTTAGGGTTTTTTTTGTGCTAGACTAAAGTATCTCTTGATACTAGATAGCGAAATCTGATAGTTTATTTTGCTAGTTTATCATTACCTTTAACTGCTAATATGAATATATATGGTTCAATGAATGGTCATTTTTTGTACAAAGTAATATATCGATTTAGCTTCAAAAATGTCTTCATATTGCTGCCACTTTTGGACTGTCCAGTTTGTTTCGTAAACTAATTTTCGATGGTTGGTTATTTCCTTGTCATATATGGTATATTCATTCATGAAAAATTACAGAATAATTTTGGATGGTGTTGGTTGCTTCCGATTGTTGCTTGCTGTTGTCATGCTTAGAATATGTTCCATTATGTTCAGGAGTGAACTAAAATAAAGATCAAGACATCTTCAGAAAACCATGGTGGCAACAATCTTTCTATATTCTTTTTCATTTGCGCTTGTGCCGCTGCATGGAAGGATCTGGACTTTAGTACTCCCGGATGACTGGCTGTTGATTGTATTGCATTACATTCTCAAAGAAATATCTTCAATTATGTAAGAGTACATCAAATTTCAATAACTTCATACATTAACTTTTGTCTCCAGAAAACTATTGGTACTAGTAGAAGGTGTGGTTGCCAAACGCCAACACTGTTCTGTGATTTATTCGCAGAGTAAGAATTCCTTCGATTCGTCTGACAGACTTAATACTTGAAAACTCACATGAATGTGCCCTCCAGTGATGATGATGTTGCATTTTAGTAGTATCTAGAATTCTGGACTGTGAAGTATGTCATTAATAGGTGCTTATCTTTGCTACTTACCCTCTTATTAATAGACATGAACACCCTTTGTTTTTAGAGGAATTTGGGAGCTTAAAGCTTAGATTGCTACTGCTCTGAATTGCATGATGCTTCTTTCTGCTATTCTGTGAGATCTGTTATCTCTGCCAAAGGTTGGCCCGGTTCAGCTCAGTTAGCAGGTGGCCTTTCCAGATCTGGATCGCAAAGATCATGATCTGGATAGGACCATTTTTATTTTTGATCTCTGCCTTTAAGCGACCCAAACCGCAGAATTTCCTCTGCTCATTGCATATTTGCTCAGTTTTGGATTGTCAAGAACAGACTCTGTCAGGTTTTGACTAGCTTTTATTTCTCACATCTAGAAAATTTGAAACTTAGAGTCACATCTTTCTCTCGACCAATGCTATTATTCTAGATCAGATTAGGCATTTTTACGACGGCTGCTTATTAGCTGAAGACACATAACCAAGACAACGAAAAATAATTTCTCGCTACCTGTGGAATACTGCCCTCTTCTCTGCTGCTAGCCTCCGCAAAAGGCCGGATGGAGGCATCAAAAGCAAATCCCATGCATGTTATCACTGTACGGGCTCTTTTGGAACGTAGCATTTTGTAGGGTTTAAACATCTTCAGAACATATAAATTTTAATAGGATTTTAAAAACAATTCAATTCCTCTAAAATTCTCACGAAATTCCTCCAATCTGGATAAAGCCTACAACTCCTCCAATCAAAATGAGTTTGTTAGACAGACCACTGGCCTAGACTGTATATATATAGACCCGACCCCTTGTATACGCTCCGAAGATTCATAGTCACTGTACACATTCTATATGGTATTATAGCAAGTCTAGATATTCCGCCGCCCTAGGTTCTCCCTCCGGCGAGCCGACCCTTTTCTCCTCGTCGTCGACGTCTTCTTTCCGTCGCCGACTCTCTTCTCGGTACTCTCCTTGCTCTCTCCTCTCCATTTCTTCTTCTCCCCGTCTCTCCCGCAGTCACCTTTTCTCCGTCCCACCTCCGCGCGACCAGGCGACGGTCTCGATCCGCATCCTCGTCCCGCCTCGCACCCGTCCTCGCTCTTCCTCTTGTTTCGTGCATCTCTCCTTCTCTGACGCCGGCGCACCTCCACGCTCGTCGTCTCCATCGGCTGAAAACCTCCCTCGGTTCTCGCCCTTTCCGACACGCTCAACGGCTCTCAGACGTGAACCTTCTCCCCTTACGTCCGAGCCAGTCCAACGTGTCCACGTGTCCACGGACACGAATCCCTGCCTCCCGGACGCAAACATATTCTCTTCGCGTCTGGCCACTCCCTGCCTTTTTCGCGTTCGCCCCACTCCTTGGCCTCCACGAGTCCATGGACGTGAATCTTCTCTTCACGAACGTGAATCCTCGCACGTCCGTGACCCAACCACTCTCTGACCCACCCACTCTGTCCTCACCTACTCCGCTGCCTACTCCCCATCGGCCAACCACTCCTTATCGGCTGGCCACTCCTCACCTACTCCGCTGCCTACTCCCTATCGGCCAACCACTCCTCATCGGCTGGCCGGCCCACTTCTCATCGGCTTCTCACATCCTTGATCGCCCGATCCGTCCTCTCATCGGCTTCCCCCTCCCATCGGCTTCTTTCTCCCATCGGCTCTTTGCTCCCGTTCTCCCGTCATGGCCACCGAGTCCGCTCTCAGCTCTGGCACTCTCCCAGTCGCTGAATCTGCTACGGCCCTCGGTGCCTCAGACCACACCTCGGGCACCACCTCGCCGATCTTCTCCCCTCCCTACGCTGCAGTGAACGTGAAATCTCACGTTCCTATCTCCCTTGACCTTAACGCCAATTATTCCAAGTGGGTTTTCTTCTTCAAACCCCTTTGTGGAAAATTCGGCCTCCAGTCTCATATTGATGGCTCCGCTCCACCTTGCCCCGATGATCCTCAGTGGGACATTGCCAAGTGCTGCGTGCGCAGCTGGCTGCTCGGCTCGGTCAACGACTCTGTCCTCGACCTCGCCATGGACGATACCGACCCCACCGCCCGGGACCTCTGGGTGGCCATCGAGCGGATCTTCCTGGCCAACAAGCAGTCTCGCGCTATCTTCCTCCTCAACGAGTTCCACTCCATGGTACAAGGCGACTCCTCTATCTCCTCGTACTGTCAGCATCTCAAAGTCAAGGCTGCTGCTCTCTAGGACGTCGGCCACCCTGTGGCCGACTCTCAACTCGACCTCACCCTTCTGCGATGCCTCAATCCCCACTTCTCCAACACCGCCGATGACATCGCCAACGCCACACCTCTTCCATCGTTCGCCCGGGCTCATGACATGCTAGTTCTTAAAGAACTCCGTCTGGCCAATGATGAGAAGACAGTAACCCACACCGTTCTTCTTGCCGCAGCCGATAATGGCTGCCGAGCTTCTTGCGCTGCCCCTTCCTCCCGCGGTCCTGGTGGCCATGGCTCCGACCACAGCAACACAGCCCGCACCGGGAAAGGCAAGGGCAAAGGCAAAGGCAGGACCTGGCAGGGTCCGACACCACCACGACCTACCTCGGTCCCTACCCATCCTGTTGGTCCCACGGGTCTGTGGCTCTGCTACAACCCCTAGGCGCCTCAGCCCTAGCCACGCAGCCCCATCGGCTGGCAGCCCTAGCCACGCCCCCTCATCGGCCGCTGCTGAGGATTTACCCGTCACATATCCCACCACTACTCGGTCCGATGTCCCCACCATCGGACCCCTATTGGACCCACCTCCATCGGCCGATACCGATCCTATTTATCCTTCAGCCGATACTGTTCCCTCTCCATCAGACACCCCACTTTCATCGGCTCCTCACTTTTCATCGGCTCCCCCCACCCTATCGGCTGATCCATCTCTATCGGACAGATCGGAATACTCGGCCCACCCGACCTCATCGGCTCAGGCCGATCTAATTCCTCCTTTTCCTCTTGTCTACAGTCGCCGACTTGGAGCCGATGACACCCCCACCCGACCAGTTCTTCCCATTACTCCTGCATCCCCATCGGCTCCAGTTCCCTCCACCTCTCACATGGTTACCCACTCCCAGACCGGGTCTCTCCGCCCCACTCCGCGCTACGGTCTCTCCGCCGTCCACAGCTCTATCTCGCCCATCCCGGTGACTTCTCACTCAACCCTGGTCGACCCTCAGTGGCGTGCGGCTATGGCCGACGAGTACAAGGCCCTAATGGACAACGAGACCTAGCGCCTCGTTCCCCGACCTCCCGGCGCCAACATTGTGACCGGTAAGTGGATTTTCAAACACAAATTCCACGCCGATGGCTCCCTTGCCCGTCACAAGGCTCGTTGGGTAGTCTAGGGTTTCTCCCAACGACCCGGTGTCGACTACGACGAGACCTTCAGTCCCGTTGTCAAACCCGCCACCATCCGAGTTGTCCTCACCTTGGCTGCCTCTCGCTTCTGGCCGATCCATCAACTAGACGTGAAGAACGCCTTTCTTCACGGCCACCTGACAGAAACAGTCTACTGCCAGCAGCCCCTAGGCTTCGTCGACCCTTCTCGGCCCGACGACGTCTGTCTCCTTCAATGCTCTCTCTACGGCCTCAAACAAGCCTCTCGTGCCTGGTACCAGCGCTTTGCTGCCTATCTTCGGTACATCGGCTTCGTGGCCTCTGCGTCCAATAGTTCCCTGTTCACTTTCCATATCGGCTCCGCCACTGCCTATCTACTTCTCTATGTCGATGATATTGTTCTTACAGCGTCTTCGACATCTCTCCTCGACCAGATCATGGCCCGACTCCACTCTGAGTTCACCATGACCGATCTTGGTCCTCTCCACCATTTCCTTGGCATCTCCGTAACCCGTTCCATCCACGGGCTCTTCCTTTCCCAACGCCAGTACGCCATCGACCTCCTCCAGCATGCGGGCATGGCCGACTGTCACCCCACGGCCACCCCAGTCGATACTCGAGCCAAACTCTCTGTCGCTGATGGCGCCCTCGTTGCCGATCCTTCTCACTATTGGAGTCTTGTCGGGGCTCTCCAATACCTCACACTCACCCAACCCGACCTCACGTACGCTGTCCAGCAAGTGTGCCTCTTTATACACGCTCCGCGCGAACCTCACCTCGCGCTGCTCAAGAGCATCCTACGCTACGTGAAGGGCACCCTCTCCAGCGGGCTGCATCTCAGCTCCAGCCCCATCGATTCCCTCACTGCGTACTCTGACGCGGACTGGGCAGGCTGCCCCGACTCTCGACGCTCTACGTCCGGCTACTGCGTTTACCTCGGTGACACTCTCGTATCCTGGTTCTCAAAACGCCAGACTACAGTTTCCTGCTCCAGCGCTGAAGCCGAGTACCGCGCCGTTGCCCACGCCGTCGCCGAGTGTTGCTGGCTTCGCCAGCTTCTCCAGGAGCTCCGTGCACCCCTCTCCACCGTGACCGTCATCTACTGCGATAATGTCAGTGCCGTCTACATGACCGCCAACCCGGTCCATCACCAATACACCAAGCACATCGAGATCGATATCCATTTTGTCCGTGACAAGGTTGCATTAGGACAGGTTCGGGTGCTCCATGTACCATCGGTACATCTGTTTACCGATATAATGACCAAAGGCTTGTCCACGCCTTTGTTCACTAGTTTTCGGTTCAGTCTCTGCGTCCGTTTCTCTCCCGCCGTGACTGCGGGGAGTGTTAGACAGACCACTGGCCTGGGTTGTATATATATAGATCCAACCCCTTGTATACGATCGGGAGATTCATAGTCACTGTACAGATTCTACAGAGTCCTACAAGTTTAAAGTAGTAGCTATCTAGTTCTCTTGAATTTGAATATAAAATGACATAACTAATATGCTAAAAAATAAGAAACCAACACGAGGTTTAGCCCAATCATACGTTTTATGCTGTGGTTGCCAACAGGCTAGAGTACCTAGTATAGCTAGAAAGCGCGAGTGTGAATGGCACGCCCGAATCTTTCCCTTATTTTCAAAAAGAAATTTTGATTTTATGCGCGCCCTGCACCAACTTGACGTTGATTTGAGCTAGGTCAGTCTTCGTGTGGAATTGGGTCCGCATCAGAGTCAGATCACATCAAGATCTCTCGACCTTAACAGTTTTCTTGTACTATGTGTATGAGCAGAATCTAGTCGGAGGGCGACAGGATGGGTATGGCCCCTCCAAATCCTAACGTTGAATTGAGCCATCCATCACCCGTTGACAGACTCGTCAAATTGCAGGAAATTTGTGCAGGGCACTGATGTAACGGTTCCAAAAGCATAAAACAGCCGACGCTAATGATCTTTTACCTAATCACTCAGTACGTAGTCCCTGTATACGAGTAGGATAAAGAAACCAACGAACTTCCACGAACGATAGATAGAGATGCAATACAAATAATTAAAACGAGATTAATTAAGCTCGGAGAACGGCAAGATTTCCACCAGAAACATGTTTTGCAGGTGAGGAAACGACCTACTAGTAGAAAGCAAGAAAGAAAAAAGTTTGATGCATGTTAGCGCAGGCTCCAGAAACGTAGTACGGCTTATCGATGGATCGATGGAGAGACGTGGTACGTACCGTTTTGTGGGCCGGGCGGTGCATATGACAGACGCGATGACGTCGATCCCGTCGCCGCCTGCCACCATCGATCCAGCGTTTCAGCGCACGTACGCCGGTACGCACCAACAGAAAAAGAAAGCATTTTCCCGAGGCAAAACTATCCGGCCGGCTGATCATAGACCAGTTCAATTTCTCACGTAAATTATCCCGGGCGAGATACAATTATTTTCTAGATGATGGGAAAAATTATAGACTTTGCTTCATCCAAAGCTACACCCAAATTATTTGCTATATCAAACTCTTATATTTATTTTTAAAAGAATATAACTTTATAGTTATCATACAGTTACAATACAATTTTATTATATTATTACACTTACGCATAATCAATTTCTACAGTTATATGAAGTAATGTATACTGTATATAGAGATTAATTTATAGAGTACCATCCATTTTGTACTCCCTTGGTTTTAAAAAATAATAATTTAATATTAAATTAGATAGATGAGTATAATTATTTGAATATGTAAGTACCGTATTGGTCAGCTGCTGTCATTAGTACGTACGACTTATCTGCCTACCCTTCTAGAAGTTGCGGCCCTATTCAATTCGCGTAGCTGTAAGTACAAAGTCTCTCTCGAATATTCCATGAACGACAGTCTGCATACATCAATACATCATGGAGACAGGGACCTGTCGCCTGCGATGCGAAGGGTTGACCTCCCTCTATCGCCTTGCCCACCAAGCAATTAACAAGCTTGCGCGCAGGGAAATACAACACCTTGCTTTGCAAGGAAAATACTTCTTCTAGGCTGACAAGAAAAACACAAACTCATGCTGGTGATTGATTAGTTATTCTTTTGTCTTTCAGATGTTGATGGTTCGAAGAACGAGGAGAAAAGAGGATTACGAGTGGTGCGCACGCTGCTACTAGCTAGCTCCACAACATGATTCACATGGGAAACACTCCAAGTTTCAGGTTACGAGCGCTATCAGGGAAAGTGTACACGTTTCTGGTGGCCTCTTCTTTTCCCCCTTATGCTAGTGGTGCACTTTCAGTCAGCAACAAATCGCAATACTAATGTGATCGCCTTGAGTTTCAAATATACCAGTCATTTTTTAGCCCTTTTATTCAGAGGGAGAAATATTGGTCAGTTTTCACCTGTACGTCAGGCATGAATCTCTGATTCGTAATAAAGCGCGTTTAACTTTCTACCCAACCGGAGATTGAAAAGGTTGGTAGCCCGGTGTCCACTGGAAAACAGAACACGTAGCAGGACAAGAGAATGGACTTTTACGACGAGGAATGAGCCGCCGCGCGCCGCTCGGGTCGGATCGGTCGGTCGGTCCCGCTTCCACCACAAAAGCATCCGGAAAGCTCAGTCGCCTACACGACCTGGAGTAGCAGAGGCGCGGCTCCTCACCGTTTTTTTCTTGGGAGACTCGTCGGTTCTTTGGAGCGTGCGGGGCGCTAGATGGCGCGCGCGGCAGGTGACACATCGGGCCATCGCGCGATCGCTTCACGCGGATGTCACGGGACACGGGAGAGTCGGGGATGTTTTTTTCACGGGGAGGAAGGGAGGGAGGAGCCGACGAAACGAACTCATTCACCGGCCGGATCCGGGCGCGAACCGGGACGCCCGCGCGCTCTGTAGCGAACGTTGGTAGGGAGTGGTAGTAGATTCGTGGAGAGTTTGGTAGATGCCGTAGCACGCCGCGAGGAGAATTTAATTATCTTCAAATATTAATTTTACCATCATTTTTTTTCACTCAAGTCCTGTAAAATGTTCACCACTAGCGTGACGACGAAGGAGAAGTTCAAGCCATCTCCAGATGAGATGGCTGCAGAGGAGCTAGGGCCCTTACCTTTATCTCATTGCTCTATTCTTAGAGCTTAGATTTGTAAAGCTTAAGCTCTTCAAACTCATAGTTAGTGAGAATGGTGGTGCACATGGTGATAAAGATGGGATCGCAGCAATCCAAGAGAAGATAAAAGGGGGAGAGAAAGTGCTAAGAAGGGAGAAGACGGAGGCGAGGGGATAGCCTAAGCTCCACCATCACCATCTAGGGCCATTGAGGCATGTGCTACCATCGAGAAGGCACACGGGTTCACCATCAAGTGTAGAATCCCCATGGTCTCCATCAACGAGGACTTTGATGGTGACGGCTCCATCGAGCCCCTTGTCACCGATGAGAAGATTGAATCTTACGATGTTGCCGCTTTCTCCTGCTCATCAGACACTTACGATGTCGTCACTTTCTCCTGCTCGTATGACACTCTAGAGATGGGGAAGGAGCCTGAGCTCTATCATCGCTTTCTCATCAGGTCCTAACTCCCGCTGCTATCCAAGCGATGCTATTGTGTCATTGCCTGAGACTCTCATCGGACTTGAACTCCTCTTTCATTATCACCATCTTCATCGGGCCTAAGCTCCGCTACCGCACCATTGACTACCTTAATTAGAGAGGTGAAAGAGATGAGGGGGAAGAGAAAGGATGAGCATGATGAACATTTCATAGGATTTGATTAGCAAAAAAATTAAAAACAATGATAAAAGTGGTATTTGAATAATGCTGCCAATAAGGGCAGATCTAGCCTATGGTTAGAGGAGGCCTCATCTTCTTCTTTCTCCTTCACCCCTTCCCTATCTTTTTCTCTCCATGGGATCTAGCGGTGTAGGGGCTCTAGCCCCCCAACCCTCATGTTGGATCTGCCCTTAATAGCAAATAGTTAAATTCCTCCTATCGCATTGAGTCGTAGGCCTGTCTCTAGTGTTGATTTGAGGAGACTCGACATTATGAATAAAAACAAGCTTTTAGCTACAACCATACGAGAGTCTCATTACTTGTTCTTTCTATGATTTTGGCGTAACCATATAGAGAAGAATAAGGTGATTCTATCAAGATTGTGCTTGCTTTCTATTGTGGATTGAGGTTCAATAGTTATCTTCCACATCTTGCCATTCTGTGATGGCAAGATGAAAGGTGTGCAAGTTGGTTGCATGTTGTTTATATATTTCGTCGACTATGGTGTTCTAGATCCTATGTTAAGAAGGTTGGGTCATCTCCTGTATCAGTTGTAATGTACAACTACTCCCTCCGTTTTAAAATATAGGCTTATATCATTATTTGAAGAGATTAAGGTTGAATTAATAAAGTGTTATGATTGATTGGGATGAAAAGGTATGTAAAAAATTAAATAGAGAAATGTTATGATTTGTTGATATAAGGAAAAATAGTTGTATTTTAATATAAACTTAAATTTTAAAAGTAGGGACGGAGGAAGTACGACTCTGCAACAGTGCGATGTGCTTTAATAGTTATATAAATGTCCTGTGTGTACGGTCTGGACGTCTTGTGTTAAAAAGATTTTAAACAAGCGTGCAGTACGTAGTGTTACCTATATTGCCTAAGCTGATAGAGGTGCTCCCCTCCTACCATATTCCAGTTTTTAACGGCTCCTACAATGTTGGACACACCCCCGCCTTCTAACCCCTTTGGGCATGCCCTCGCCTTCTAACCCCTTCGTTCTCTCATCTCTGCCGATGCTCACCATTTGTCTTTCACCATCCATAGTTATCTCTAATCGTCGAATATTGCTGAGCGCGTTAGAGCGGGAGAAGTTTGCAGAGCACAAATTTAAAAAATCTGTAAGAAATCTTTCTAAATTTTCTATCAAATGACACTTACCAAACCCATTATAAATTTGTATCAATATTAGTGGATATTTAAGGCAAAAAGTTACTAATTCAAACACTTCGGACAAATATAACAATATTAAGGATAACATGTAAAGATTATGTAAAGATTAAAGTTAACATTTCTGTCATTCTAATTGGCAATGGCCATCGGTATTATTTGGCGGTACTTTTTCCAAAATTTTGGATGAAACCAGAAATAAAAAAAATCTTCACTGTTTTTTTTCTCGAACATCACAGAATCAATATAAAAATGGTCCAAACAAAAAATATAGGTGGTATAGTCGACAAATTGCGTATTGTTTTCACTTCTAAACATATGCAATTTGAGATTTGATTATTTAACACCCTTACCAACGTGACATTTACTCAGATGGACCCACGTGGTATTCTCATGCAATGGTACACGATCAAAGTGGCAAACTTGATTGGCACATCATCAATTTTTCACAAAATCATATGCTTGTCACATAATCAAACAATCAACCACAGCATTTACCAGGTGAAGGTGAAGCCCGCATCTATACGCAAGTTTTGTCCGGAGGTTTTGGCCGCCGCCACGCCACAAGAGGATAGCCGAATGTTGTCGTGCACTCTTTTGCCAGCAGATTCCAGCATAAAGTACCACCATAATATAACCACCCACGCTCGCACGCGCGTCCCTCGCATCCCCGTGCTCTCAATTAGAATCAACGAATAATCGCCAGCGATGCAGGTAGAACACACGACACGCACGAGCAGCAGGACACAGGAAGCAAACTTGACACAAAACGTCCACATGCGGATGCATCCAACTCCAACTCCAACGCCATGGCGGCATCGGTGCGGGCAAGAATAGTTGGTGACCTTGGAACCAAGTACCTATTCGATTCCACATCGATCTCCAATACCCTACCATTCCACTCCCACCCAAGGGCACATACGTTAACCCCACCTAAAGCAACAAACCTAACCCCGTCAATCTCGGCATGGTGCGTTCCTGCGTAGCAGCTCGACCCCATTCTATTTAGCCGCCCCGCCCGCTCGCCGCTCACGCTGCCCCGACGATGTTGCACGCGCGGATGCTGCACTCTGCAAGTTCTCGAGCAAGGGGGGGGGGAGGGGGGGAGCCAAAATTACGACGCCACCAACCTCGCGGTACGGTGTCAGTTATGGAAGCCCGATCGATCGGAATGCATTCAAGCTCACGCATTTGGTACACCAGTGACCAGTGATGAGTGGAGCTCCAGCTGACTGAATCGGAGATGAGCTCTCGAGGGGCACAGTGGTTGCCCAAGTGGCTCGATTGAGTCCTGAAAACTTTCAGTCTTTCGCTGTGTAGTGGCTTGATTGAGTGGGCAGCTCGACGCAATTGTCAGTCACATAGAGAGCACTGGTGTTCCGGTGGTATTTACTACAGTAGGAGTAGCATTTTTTACAGAAATTAATGGTTTGTATGGTGTCCCGGTGGGATTTACTACAGTAAGAGTAGCATTTGTTTTTTTACAGGAATTAAGAGTTTATATAAACGTTTTTCGTAGAATCACGTTGATATAGAACAGTACAAGTACCTCATTTCCAGCCAGGATATGCTTGCTGTTTGCATAGGTGCCTGCCTCTCATTTATGGCGCGAGAGCAGTTCAAAGCATTACTGCTAGGGAGAATATTACAGAAAATGAACAAAACCATGACCATTTTTGTTATCCCCTCTAAAAGTACTCCTACCTGGTGTCAATGGCTACCCAAAGCGAAATGGACGAACACACAACATGAATGTACAGATCATCAGGCAAATTTTGCTGTTCATTATTCATTACGTGCACTCTTCAATAATCCCCTAGCTTGGACAGGGAAATGTATATCCAACAAAGAGGAAAATAAAAGGGAAAAGGAAAAAAAATACTATACAGACTGTACTCCATTAAACACAAGAGCAAAGTCGATTTATGTACTCCAACGCGCCGTACTACTTTCTCCTAATTATGTCTATTAATAAAGCCCAGCATAATAATTCTAGTCCATAGAAAAAAAACAAAATAGCTACGTATTTTTTATTTTCGTAATAAAAGAGAGAGGACGCTAAAAAGAACTCAATAAATAGCTCAGAAAAATACGGAGAAATCGCCTTCTTTGGACGGTTCTCTCCTCTGCTCGCCGCCGTCGCCGCCGGCGACCGCTCCACCTGCCTCCAGCGAAGGCTTCTCCGCCACCTCCGCTGCGGCACCGCCGTCATTGGCCGCGAACACCTCGTGGACGACCTTCTCGACGTCGAGCACCTCGCCGGCGTCCTTGTCCTCCGGCGGGGGCGGGATGAAGGGCGGGCGCGCCACGCGGAGGATGCGTTCCCAGTTGACGCCGTTGAAGAACGGGTGCGCCTTGATCTCGCGCGCGCCGATGCGCTTCTCGGGGTCCTTCTCCAGGAGGCGGGCGATGAGGTCGCGCAGCGGCGTCCTCTCGCCAACGAGCTCCGGCTGCTTGGTAAGGACGCGGTAGAACGTCTCTTTCCTGTTCAGCCCCCGGAACGGCGTGCGGCCGTAGAGCATCTCGTAGAGCACCACGCCCAGGCCCCACCAGTCCACGGAGAAGTCGTGCCCGCTACCGGCGATGATCTCCGGCGCCACGTAGTCTTCCGTGCCCACGAACGAGTTCGACTTCGCTGGCGTCCGCGCCCCAGCGACGATGGAGGACGCGGTGGTAGTCGTCGAGGACGACGACGACAACGAAGAGGCCGTGCGCGAGGTGGACGTTGGCGAGGGCGAGTCCGCCGACGCGGCCGGCTTCGTGGCGCCAACCGAACGAAACGGGAAGCACAAGGCGGCTCCCGGCTGCCTCTTGGGCTTCGCGCGGTTCGGGGACGGTGAACTAGGCAGAGGCTCCGGTATGGCATCAGCTGGCACCGCGTCCTCTAGTGGTGGCGTCGGGAGCCTCGTAGAGAGGTCGAAGTCGACGAGCATGATGTGGCCGCTGTCTTGTATCAGGACGTTCTCCGGCTTGAGGTCGCGGTACACGATGCCGAGGCTGTGCAGATACTCGAGCGCCAGCACCAACTCCGCCGCGTAGAAGCTGCAACCAGAAGCAACAATCAACGGCGAGGTGTTAGTTAAGCACATTCGTGCGGGTGGGTGGGGGCAGGGCGCGAGATGCGGTGATGGCCAAACGGAGTGATGCGTGCGCACCGGACAACGGAGTCGGAGAACATCTTCTCGGTCTGGCGGCGGCGAAGGGAGTTGAGGTCGCCGCCTCCGCAGCGGTCGATGGCGAAACCGACGACGGCGTCGGTGGCGAGGACGCCGCGGAGCGACGGGAGCAGCGGGTGCCGCAGCGACATGAGCACGTCCCGCTCGAACCATATCCGCCGGTGCCCGTCCCCGCCGCCGCTCCCCGCCTTCTTGTGACGCGCCGCCTCCCGCGAGACCGCCTTGAGCGCCATGGACGAGGAGGACGAGACACCCCCTTCCTCCTCCCCCGGCGCGGGCACGACGTGGAACACGATGCCCTTGGCGCCCCGGCCGAGCATGGACACCGCCCTGAGGTCCCCCAGGCTGAGCTGCCGCGGCAACGCCGGCTCATCCGGCGGCGAGGGCGCCATCGCCGCCGTCGTCATGGCGAGGGACGAGCGACGAACCGCCGCGCCGATCAGCCAACCGCTCGAGGACAGTGGGGTCGGTGGCGTGCGGTGCGAGAGGGTGGAGGGATGGGAAAGCAGGGGAGGAAGGGAGCGGAGCGTGAGATGGGGATTAGCTGCGGTTTGATTCGAGGGGATTTATGCGGGCCGCGGCTTAACAGAGATAGGGAAGCGCCGCATGGTGTCACGGGCTCACTCTGTATGTGCCTGATAAAATTTTTTGAAACGGGGGCGTATTTTACGGCCTTATCGGCTGCCGATATACTGAAAACAATAATTTATAACTAAAACATATATATGCATATAGTAATTTAAAAGTCAATACTTAAAAAATAAAATTTAATAAAAAAAACTTTAAAATCAGAATCATATTTTAAAATTTAAATTCTAATAACAGCTGATAGCATGTATCATGACAACTGGCCTTAGATTTTTCTTGTGGTGGTGTTACGGATTTTGAGACATTGGGCTGTGTCGCGTCGCATCGCGTTGGCCAGAATCGTCTAGTGCGAAGAGCCGGAAGAAGCTTTATTGCGATGCTCGCAATAGAAAAGGTGAGGAAATTGGGGGAAATCGAGTGGATTTCGTCAGGTCTAACCGGGAATGCGGTTGGGGCCTCGTCTTGCGCTGATTTTTTTTCTTGTACGGCTTCTAGAAGGGCCCCACCTCCCTGGGCCGTTTGGTCAGAGCCTCAGAGGCGAAACTACAGTGCCCAAAATTTGTGTTCCTCCTCCGTTCTTCCTTTGTCCCTGTCGACGGTGGAACCGATTTTACCTCGCTTTAGGGCCTGCTTCGAACAAAACAAAGTTTTTTAGGAAGGATTTGTGGAGGTTCATGTTCCTTTCGAAATTCAAATGTTTTTCTATGATTAAATGTGCCATTTTTTTCACTTATATATATAAAAAAACACATTTAATCTAAAAATAATCATCTGTTTTTCTTTGTCCTCTCTCTTTCATTTTTTTTAATTTCTTTAGTTATTTATTTTTTACTATATTCTATTCTCCTATTCCTATTCTATATGTTTAAGTTACTTTATTTTTAATATAACGTTAGTTTAGTTTTAAAAATTGAAATGTATTAATGATATTCGGTTTATCACACTAACAATATAACTCATCTATAATATTATTATGGTCCAATTAGTTGGATGGACGAGAAGATATACAAATTGTTATGACTTAAATGAAGGTTTTAATTTTGTTCTAGAGTGAGATGCCACTAATTTACCACCACTAACAACCAGCAATGTTTCCTTTTCTATTATATACTGATTTTATTTTCCCATCATAAGTATATTATATATATTGTAAGGACTTCTAGTGTTTATAAAAAAATAGTGACCTTTAGTTCAATCATTCTGAAATATATGGTAAAAACTACGATAAGAATGACACTAAATTTTGATAACATGCACACAAAAAAGATTAACAATGTAAATAATTTTATTATCTAATAAATCTGTTCTACACAGGGGGAAAATAAAAATCTTATTAAAAGGAAAATTTTAAAAGGAAAAAGATGTCGTTCACACTGATTTTGTCTTGCGTGTGAGCATGCTTCTCTTATCTAATCGTGAGCACACGTGAAGCTATGCCAACATCTTAGTAGCAATAAACTACTAGTGTGAACCCTCATTTTTCTAACTAACATTTCCATGTAGTTTTAATCATTGGCAGAAACGTCAACACAGATTTAGTTAAATTTTCACGTGTTTCTTGCACAACAAATTAACTTTGTTCTTAAATTCCAACATCCATGGAGACCAAATAACTCATTAAGTTCTGAACAGTGCTCTTTTTTTTTTGGGGGGGGGGGGGACATGTCCCATAATTTCAGTTTCTTGTTGGCTGCAAAAATTTGTTGGTATATTTATGATCTGGTAGGAACAGCTTGACCGAACCATGATGCAGATTAAGCCTGACTAACCCACATTTCAAGAGACTAGACGAAGCAGGCGCCAAATTGGCCACGATCGTTTAATTTGCGTCGGATGGCTGGTTATACCGTGGACGGGTTGAAGTTGGATGTCATACATCCCAGCGTTACTACGGCTTTGTGTACTTTGTGATTTTTCATAAATATTTCGTCAATGTTGATGACTAAACACATGCGTGCTCATGTAATCAACCATGCGTTTTATATAATTCGTCGCAAAGAAAATGTGCTTTGTACTGTTTGTAATATGTGAATGAATTGTATCAAGGGGCTTGGTGAGGGGTGCTGAGTACGTGCAGGTGACAGGCACGGCAGTACGTATGTAGCATTGTGGCCTTTGCCTTCAAGCGAATGGGTTTTGAGACTTTACAGCAATGCCGGCGCTGCATTCTCCGTAAAGTATGCCTGAATCATGCAAAAGCACGTACAAACTAGCAGATAAAAAACAATTTCAGAGCATCGATCTGGTATATCTCGTGTACCATTCTCTGTATTCGCTGATAAATTAAGGACTTGCAGTACGTGCGTGCTACTTTTCTCAACTTTTCTTTCTGGAAATAACTCTTGCTTTTAGTAGCACTACTACACGAGAAGGAACGATTGAATCACACGGTGCATTTTGTGTAATTTTTTCCTGGGACTTGCTATTCACCAATCAATTGATTTTTCTTTAAAAACCAATCATTTTTTAATGGTTAGGGTTGCTTCAAGATTTATGCCATATCCTCCCTCTGACTACCGCAGCTTCTCTTCTAACCCAGCGCGCTGTCACCCTTTGTGGCATTGCTTTGGCAGCGCTAGCCTCATCTTTTTAATCATCCCCTAAGCTGTTATCATTGTCACCATCTTCTCGTCCTATCTCTTCTCCATTATATCCGGTGGTTCACTTCGTTAGTTCTACTGTAGTCATCATTGATCTTGCATCCTAACCACAATACATGTCTCCCCATGTTGTTGTTCTTGTCCACCATCGTTCTTCATCCCCATGACTCTTCCGTTTACAACTGCCCTTAACCCCTTCCCCTTACACAGCCTTCAATCTTCTAATAAGCCTACTAGTATTCAGGTGTCACTGGTGTCAAAGTTTTCTTAGGAAGTCATCGTCGCAGGTGAGTTCTCACCATCTGCCTTGCTGCGGCTAAGCTAGATGTGGAATACTATGGCCATTAGTCAACTAAAATTTGAGAGAGTTTTAGACGATTTATGAATAGCAAAATATTTCCCTTATTTCTTAACCTGTTAACGAAAAGGACATCACTGCTGAGAGGAAGACTTTTGCGTTGAGAGCACTACGCTACGTCGTGCCCGTTGTGCGTCAGAGATGAGGCGAGATTACGCAGATATATACTGTATTCCGTTGTGGGTTGATGTCTCCGTTAGATGGAGAATAAAGCCATTAAGTTTTATTTTTAAGCTTTCAAGAGTGTCACATAAGCAATAAGATATTTAGTTAATGATTAAAATAGCTCATACAATACATTAATTTTATTTTATTGTTTCATAAGCAATACATGCAAAGTTATATTAGAAACAGTGTACACATGATGTCTAGATAAAACCTATTTCATCCATACCTTCATTAATTCCTTATCATATCATAAAAATATTAACATAGCATCATGTTCCATGAGAATGAAAATAACATAGCATCATGTTTAATGAGAATGAAACTTTCATTAAGAGTGACCTAATTTTTTTTCGTTGGTTATGGCATGTTGTCATGTTGAGGAGTAGAAATAACTGATCTGCTATAGATAGAGCGATGTGATATAATCCAGCTGAAAATTTATCAATTTGATGGTCCAAATAGATCGGCGGCCACTGGCATTATATATCCCTATTTATTTTAAACTCACTAAAAGACAAGGTGTGTGCTGTCAATATAGTACAACATTGCGTGATCATCAGATGGTCCAAAAGCAGTTCAGTGCCTCTCGTCTGCCAGAATATCCGATCTGAGTGTGATTGCATTTTAATTGTCCTCGTAAACAAATTTAAAAGGGGCATATTCCAGACGAAGACAATTTAAAAAGAGCACAAAGTTGGTCTGCTACTTATTTAACTCGTGTATACTTGGGCTCTTTCCTCAGCAAAAAGGGGGAAAACATGGATTCCTCATGATTAAAAAAAATATTCTAGTTTTTCATTTCGATCAGGTGACAAGATCACACGATCATGATGGCCTTTACATTATTGGTGATCTCACTTTGCTTTTCTGCCGGTCAAATTATTCCCTCGAGCACTGATCTTATGCCTAACTAAATGAATTACAAAAGATAATTGTATGTGGAAAAGATCCAACTTTTGTTAATAGATTGGCAAGATAATGTACACTTCTCCGGAAGTGGCGATCTAAAGTTTCACCTTACCCCTTCAGAGTACGCTCCCCTTTGCTGGCCTATCCATGCATTTCTTTTTGCTATTGCGCCTGTGTCCAGCAAATTAAGCAGTGGTCATTCCATGGCTTAAATAGTTGACGCACTAATTGCAGTACTACATTATACTATGTGACAACTTTATATCCTCATAATTATCTCATCGTCTAATTGTTAGCTTATCAACCATACACAATTTGAATTGAATTTGAGATTCTTTTTATTGTAGAATATTTTTTTATATTGTCTTTTGAATCATTAATAATATATATATAAATTTTTCACTCATAAATTAGTTCTAGTTGCTTTTTTTTATAGTTTATTAGTCGTAGTTCACACGATGAGGGACTACAGATATTTTTTTTGAAAAGGGGTACAGATCACTTGAAACTTAAAGGATTTCAAGATCTGTTTTTTTAATGATTAAGTCGTAGAACTGTATTGCGACATTTCTTACATCGATCTTTTTTCTAACCTTCAATAATCTTTTTGGCCGGGGAGGTGAGGATGAGCTCGTGACAAACGCTAGACATTTACAAAAGTAAAGGAGGGTAAAAGAGAAGACAAGAGGCGTCTGCGTTCGGGCTGGCTATCCTACACATCGGAAAGACGATTGTGGAGATGGAAAGCGACCCATGCGGCCCAATTTGGATGCCGAGCCACCTCAGCCTTTCCATGCATGACAAGGACTTGTCATTGGGTCTTTAGTCCATGGTGATCCCATTTCTCTGTACCTTTTTCCCCTGCCGGGTGATCGTCGATTGTGCATGCAGAATTGTGAAGCTCAACATGTGCATGGCAACCTCAAATGAATGAAAACTGAAAAGGCATCTTGCAGTGTGGAAAATGCGAGTCGCAATACGAGGCACGGTGTTCTTGAAGGCATCATGGTGAGCAGGTGAACTTGACTATATATATGCTATGTTCACCCAAGTAACCAAACCATGAGTTTTCAAAAAAAAAAAAAAGTAGCCAAACCATGGCAGGTTTCCTCCCCCTTCTGCCCTTCATAGCATATTACCACACCCTGTCAGCAGGCAGCGATCTCCACAGGCCAAACATAGCAGCTCCCCGCTCTTCATGTCGTCGTCTCATCTCCAAAGTTCACCATAACTGCAACCTGCGCTGACCCATCTCGCAGGAGAAAAACTGAAAGGCAAGGACGACGAAAGAGACCCGACCGAACCCCCACACCCACACACAGGTCACCACCAAACCACCACCGTGGCTACCCACACAACTAACCGTGGCCCGTGGCCGTGGGGACGACAAGGCCAAACCGCAGGATCTCACGTTGGGACGCTGGCCCGGCGCAAGCGATATTCCCCAGCACGGCTGCACCCCACGCCGCGCCCTTGCACGCGATTCGGCTAACCGAGCGAGCGACGAGCCGACGAGAGCCTAACCCGATTCCGAGCCACAGACCGCGAGAGGCGACTTTGGAGGCGTTGATTGCTTGATTGATCCGGGGAGAGCAACAGGAGGGGGGAGCTAGCTAGTGGCATGCTGAAAAGAACTCCCCTCTCCTGGCGAAGTGGCGATGGTTGAGTGGGTGGGTACGTGGCCGGTTTGGGCGTCGGCGATCGCAGCGACGCGCGCGCGTGGTCCTCTCGTGGAATTTTTTTGCGTGACGACGATGGATCGGATTATTGGGTCTCGGAAAGCGCGCGTTCCGTGCCGTCCTTCTCGTGCGCAGCGGCGTGACATCGTCCCGTTCATTCTCTGCGGATCGCTCCGCGTCACTGGATTTCGCCACGCTAGCGGCGTGACTGCGTAAGCTGACTGACACCCTCGGAGTACGTACAAATTGAGATTTGAGTGGTAAATGATGGCCCGCTTGGTCGGGCGAATGTATGGACCACCGACCTTATTCAACTTTGAGTTGAAACAAGTTTTTTGGTTTCAGGAGCTAGAACACTTTAGTCTCTGTCCCATTCTCTATTGTTCATCTCTATGCGTCGTGGGAGATTAAGGGATATGCATATGAAATCAACTCAGAGAATCTTAGGACGGTCAGATCATGGACTATCTAGGCGATTTCAATATGATACTCAAAAGCTAACCATACTCTCCATATAAAAAACAATTTCTAGCTGAGAATCTAAATATATCTGATTTTTTTAATGGATGGTGTAGACTATAGAAACAGGGGCGGCGACAGGAATGAGACTCTGAGAGCACTTGGGGACTAGGGGCTTAAACTTGGTCCATGATCTCAACGGCTCAATGAGCTCCTAGCCTCCTACCAGCATCAGCATGTGATAAATATGTTGATATATCAAGCATCTAACAGGAAAGCATTAGCTCAGCTCTAAGACACTGGCCGTTTCCCCGGCTCCACACATGTACGTGTTATAAGGGTAACAGCAGGCAAAAGGGGGAGATACATGGCCAAATAGCCATCCGGGCCCATAAGTACGGCCTAATATTATCAGGCCGGGGCACAACACGTCGGGTAGGGTCGATAAGATCCATGAACTTGATTGTCAGCCTAAGTATGGCACACCATACCAAAAAGGGTTGTGTTGACCTGGCTAGCACAGCACAATTAGCGTGCCATGCTAATTTATGGTCCAAAATCATTCACAGTCATATAGACAGTACTATATAAAATTATCAAAATAACAAATATACTGAGCTATTCATATATAGTGGTGACTACCTCATTAAAAGCATTTCTAGCTAAAAACTCACTTCTGGTAAGAAAACCCTTAAAAGAAAAAAAAGTATAACCCATCTCATAATAAGAGTGATTGTTCAAATGTCCAATATCTTAGTTCCAGCATACAGAAGCAGTTGCAACATTATCAACATTAAGCCATAAATTTTTAAATAATTTTTTAAGCTTAAGCTCATTATTTTTAACTAAGTGTTGTGCTCTTACTTCTCCAAGCTTCCAGTCTTTGATACATGTCAATGTCTCAACCATTTTAGAAGCTAAGTGACAACGCTGCTCCTCAGTAATCCTGTCAGTTAAGGAGAAGACTTTGAAGAAATAGTTGAAACAGAAACTGACATAATATCCTTAGCCAATATGGTTAGAATTGAAAATGTTAATTGGTACTTATGCCACTAATAAAGTATGTCAAATTCATCCTCATATAAAGTGATATTGTCACTGTCAAGGTAAAGTGATAACTCAAAGGTTAAGGATGAAGATAATGAAGATAAAGTGTTAGTGCTCAGAGGATCAACTACACTTAATGTATTACCACCAAATATTTTATCTCATGCTTGCTTTTTCTTAACTGTAGGCCTTGATGGTTGTGAGACCATATTTAACCTAATTACACCAAACTTGTTTTCATACTTATTGAAAAGTTTATACAATTCAGTCTTAATGTCATCAAAATATTAAGTGTAATCAGTGTCAGTACATTGAACAAGTAGTTAAAGCACATTGCCAAACCATATTCATTAACTATATCAGCAATATGTTCATCAATGTTTGCACCAGAATGAGAGACTGCAATAAGCCTAATGCCTATTAACCTCTTTTGTAATTCCCAATCAGCATTAATAAAATGAGCAACAACACTTATATAATCCTCTTAGCATTATCAAACCAAATATCAGATGTTAAAGCAACATAAGAAATAGTAGACAATACATAGTTCTTAAGGTCATCGTGGCGTTCGTCGAATAATTTAATCATATCTCTAGTCATAGTTTACTTAGATACTTTAGCAAGACGAGGATTATGAGTACACTGGATAAACTCCTCAAATGCATCGGTCTCACATATTCCTAAAGGAAAATCAAACCTAGCAACTAAGTAATACAACTCAAAACGAGCAACATCAGGTTTATAATCCTAGTTACGAACAGTACCATCAAAGTTGAATATAAGCATAGACTGAACTTTAACAGCTTGGTCTGCCTTTTGCCTACATGATTTTTTATGCCTAAGCAAATGCCTAGTACCAGCAGAAGACTTAACAGACATTTTATGCTCACAGAACTTGCAATTGGCAGCAGATCGAACATTCTTATCATTTACAGTCTCAAATACCTCATCAAAGTCATCCCATATATTGGATTAGCTACGCTTGCAGCTTGAAGATGATCGTGCATCAATGTTGTTGAAGTCGACCGGCGTGCCCAAACCCCATCACCACCAACACCACCATCTACCGCATCCAAATTAATCAGAGCAACACTGTTGCCAAACAAGGCAGCAACGTCCTCTTCTAAGTCATCGTTGTCCTCCGGGCGGTCCACGATGAGGTCTTCATCGCTAGTGATAGGATAGATAACATTGTCATCTGCCATGGTGACCGTGTCAGCTTCTCACCTCTCCTACAACTCCATTCCTCAATGGTGCGTGCTGTATGACGCACGAGACGTATCACAAGCACACAAAAAAACCAAATATTAGATGAGAGAACACTACAACTCTTGAAGAGAGGCCAAATTGAGCAGATCTAGGAGAAGAAATGTGAGATCTATACAACTAGCAGGTCTATAGAGTTAAGGTTAAGGCTAGGGACTTAGGGTTAGGGTTTATGTTTATACCTACGTAGTTGGAGTCCGGAGCTAAAGAAGAAGGGTGACCCCTTAGGATAGTGAACAACGGAGGATGGCTAGACGGGGATGAGGTTCAGAGAGGATAGGTGAGGTGAGACCATGAGAGGACGGTAGAAAGAGGGATCTGTGAATCGAGAAGGAAAGAAAGTGACTGAGTGGCCAAGATTCCTAGATCCGAAGTCTAGAAAACGTGGCCGAAGGCAAAGAGTTCATCGTAGTCAGGGACGATGATGACAAGGTGAGATGAGCATAGGAGATGAGAGAGAGAGAGCAGAGAGTGTGAGTACTAGTGCACAAGAGGCAAGAGTCGGCAAGATGAAGAGTACGAGTGCAAGATAGCTCACAGCGAATAGTACTGCAAGACAGCTCACAGTGTCAAGACTGAGAAGCGACAGTGCCGAGAACGAGAGAAGAATAGTCGTTCGCATCTGTGAGAGCCGAGAGGCAACAATGCTGAAACTCGAGAGTAGAGCAAGGGCAATAAATGGACAGTGCAGCATCGAGGTCAACTGGCTGAGAGAAGAGCGGTGGAGGTTTTAATTTCCTCCACCCATCGGGCCAACATCATACCTACCTTTATAGACTGGGTCGGGTCATATCGCCAGATGTGCCTAAGGAACAGTCTACGTATGATACTACTTAATGGGTTGGGTCGGTCTAAATTCCATCATACCATGCCGGATTGAGAAAAAAAATCGAGCTTTGAGCCAGGCCAACGGGCTACAGGCTTTTAGTAGCCTAACCACGTCCATGTTCCAGGTAAGTAGCATCAAGTAATGCAAGGCAAAGCTAATGTCTGTCTGGCTCCTCTACCACTTCAATCACGCTTGAACGGATTGCATGCGTGCACGTTTAGGTGAAAACGATTAATGCATGTGTTCGGATTAGCTTACATGGTTAGCACCAGATGGTATTCATTAACAACCTAACCGACAGTATTGCGGTCAAGCGGGTAGAAAACATGCACTCATGGAAAGCAAGTAAGCAAACATGCACTCTGTACTCTCGGTACTTAGTCTTGACAGTGCGCGCGCGCGAATCATTACAAAAAAAAACAGCAACAGGATAAGCGAGAAAGTATTACAATATTTTCGGTAGGTGCGCTGGAGCTGACTTGCATCACTCGAATGATGAGATCCAAGCAGATCGCAGAACATGAAAAAAAAAGAGCATGAACTGTGAAAAAGAGCATGAACTGTGATCGGCACAACAATCATTAATGATTAACAGAAGGAATATCTGAACTTTTTAATAAGGATTGGGAAGGTGAACTGAGAAGGGCAAGAAAGAAAATGACCATACACTCATGATTCAATCATTAATGATTAACAGAAGGAATATCTGAACTTTTTCATAAGGATTGGGAAGGTGAACTGAGAAGGTCAAGAAAGAAAATGACTATGCACTCATGATTGTTCTTGAAGGATAAAAAGATATTGGAAACTAGCATCTTCTTTGAAGGGAGATTGGAGGATTTAAAGGATTTGGCACTTGGCATCATCCCATGTCTCTCGAACATGTGGAGGCAACAAATTAATGCACATAGGCTTGAATAAATAGGGGTACGGTAGGGAAATCGTAGTGAGTTTACACACAAGCCATATATTAATCAACAAATATCATCGGACTGTACCTTGTATCTCTGAATCGATGAAGTATTGGACAAGAAAATGCTGGAGAGAAGAAAAAACTGTCGTAACCATCTTCATTGATCTCGGTATTTAATACTCACATTTAAATTGTCACTTGTCAATGGGTCAATCTAGCTAACACAATTGTGTGAATATGTACATCATGTTAAGTTGGCACAATTTAAAGAATGGATATCAACAAGCAGGAATGGCTGCAGAATAAAGAACGAGGACAAACCACTAGCAGGGACAGGGCTGCACCAGATGATCAATGTACATGCGCAGGGCATTGCCAAGGTAGATGGAAATAAGATATTGTTGCTTTGCTGTGTATGAAGTCGTCAGATTTCTTTTGATCCATGCGTCCGGTGCTTGCCTAGGCAGTATAGTACCGTCAGCAAGCACAGAGGAATGTAGAGCTGTCGTCACAGAGATCTCATGTAAACAGACAACTGCTTTCTATAGAAGTATGTTAGCAGCATGTGAAAAAATGCTCCTCCAGTCTTCAGTCAAGCTGCATTGCTCCTAAAGTGGTACTCATATACATTCTTTCTTTATTTGCTTTCAGCTGTATTAAGGATAACCATCATGGTCAGACCAAACGTTCTACCGGTGAATCGGAATTAGTGCGGCTTGCTGAAGTTTGAACTTCCAGAATTCTTTGCATAGCATGGTGACACCTAAAATTTAAAAAGAACAATATATTAGCATAGCTCTAGGAGGAAAAATCAATGCAAATGTAATGGCAACTGAGTGAGCATGCTTCTTGTGCAGCTAATAAAAGGGCAAGTTTGCTGAAAGCCAACTAGCAAAGTTATAACTTTAAATTGTCAACAACTTTAGACAAAAATTTCTTATAGTCCTAATACACTCCAATGGCAACCTTTTTAAAAAATGTTACTAATTCAAATCAACGTGGCACTACAAGAAAAACCCACTGAGAACCTGGAAATGGAGTTCTTATTCAGAGTATCATACTTGACATGAGAGATCAACAAATTGAAATTTGACATGACAGACATACATGCATACTTCTAAGATGCGCATTAAACATAAGAACACAATAGGGAATAACTATCAGTTATTCATTCATTCTTCTGGTGATGTTTTGTTATAGATGGGAATGATATATAGGTCTAACAAATTCTTTGCAGCATAGCCATGGAAAATGTAATAGCAACAGTGCATTGGCTACTATATATAGGTACCAAAAATGTGCTGTACTATGTGCATTGCTTATAGTTAAATATTGTTCGAATTTTACCTCCATGGTAGGTGATCTGTAAACATGGAAGGGGTAACGGCAAGATCAGTGAAATTCTCTCTTTTTGCCAAAAATGCTTTATATGGTGGTTCACTTCCCTGAAAGCTCCAGCATTTCCAAAGAGGGAAGAGGTTTCTTCTTTGCCGCACTACATGAACAATTAAGCCTGCAAGAAACATCTCAGGAGGCTCAACTGGTATATCCCTATAAGATGTGTGATGCTGTCCAGAACCAGAATCAAGTCCATGGTGTGAAATCGTCTGTCCCCGAGAGCTCATATACTCGTCTATAGATGAATTAGACCCACTACACCCATCAAATCCATATTGCAAATTTGGGAGGTCTGGCTCAGAAGTACAAGATGCGTTCTG
This sequence comes from Oryza coarctata, assembly GCA_030770085.1. Lineage (NCBI taxonomy): Eukaryota > Viridiplantae > Streptophyta > Magnoliopsida > Poales > Poaceae > Oryza > Oryza coarctata. The sequence continues at coordinate 12,928,917 of CM061468.1, forward strand.
GTGAGTAAACCGTTGTTCAGTAGGTACTGCCCTCCCTGTAATAGTGAAAAAGGAATTCAGAAAGAAACTTGTTGAAGACTCAAAAAAGATACAAAAACAAGGTTCTGAGCAATATTAGAAGATTGATTCAAGCCATCAGTTCTCATGTATTTGTCCAAAAGGAACAAAGGGTAAGGTAAAGAATTTCCTTCAGATGTGTGTCGTGCTGTGGCCCTTTTATGACTATCACTGTAGTCCTCCATTATGACACCATCAGGACCACTATCGTGGTACTTGTTAACATGCAAAATTCTGCGAGCAAGTTTCTGTATCATTGCTGTATCAGCTGGAGAGTTATCTGAAAGAGCCCTTATTGCAGCAGACCTCAGCCTCAGGATAGAGTTGATTGAAAGGCGAGAAGAAAACTCATCATTGCACACAATGCTGGAAAGGAAGAGGGCATGTTAACTCAAAGAAGTTAATAGATTGTTAAGAGGACAACACACCAAGAATTGAAGGCCCCTGATAAATGAACATTGTAATCGACTCTTTTAATCTTACACAGTAACAAATTGCGAACAGGCTTCAGCTATTACAAAGTCCACACAAGGTAGTGGTCCATATGCATATACGTGCACGTCTGGGTATCTGCCAAAAAGCTGTGAGAGAACAAGATTAAACTACGGAGAACCATGGCCACCATACACTCCAAATAACAGTAACACATATTAGGAATTATAGGCAGAGAACTAAACAAAGTCAAACTATGAAGAACCATGAACACCATACACTCCAAATAATAGTAACACAACTTAGGAATTATAGGCAGAGAACTAAACAAAATCAAAATTAAAAACACAAATCAACAATCATACAATGGCCTGGTCCAGACAAAGTCCACCGTGAAGTTTTAGCCTTTTGGGCAACACATGTGCACACGCACGCACGCACAGACACACACACACACAATAGGAAAAGGAGGATAGCAGACTGCAGAAGGAATATGATTAATACCAACATGCTAAAGATAAAAAGTGAAGGTTTAACCAGCATTACCATCATTCCAAGAACTGTAGCAACAGCACCCCCTAAAGAATGCCCAACAACTCGAATTTTATATCCATGACATTCACTGCCTTCCCCCACCAGTGTAGGAAGAAATCCAACTCTTCTGGATGACAAATTTTCTGAGTTGTCATTATGACAAAAGAGAGACAGACAAAGAGAGAATAGATCAGTCACTATAGACATTTATTTTACTTAAATCAATCAGATTAACACATGCATTGCGTCTAATCTTCTAATATGTGAGGTGCTAGTTTTCTAAAAATTAAGAGCACATATTCTGCTGCAAACAATCAAATATTGCAATATAAGACAACAAGCATTACTAAACTAGCACCTCCTGTGCAGTCGTTGAGTTGCATGAAAAGCTCCCTAGCGGACTCTAGAATTCCACCGTGTCCATAATGTGGAAATGTAGAAATAACTCTCTCCCTTGTAGTTGAAGGTAACTGTTCGCAACTGAAGAATAAGCAGCAGTGTCAATATAAACAGCTTGTGGGTAGTAATAGCACAAAATAAAATGGCCAGCAAATATATAGGTTTACTTCCTGAAACGATCCAGAATTTCTAAAATGGTCCCTCAAATTCATGGACTAATTAATTGTCATTCTTCCATCAGTTTTACTTCAAGATATTGTACTCCTGTACACTGTACTACAGTAGATCAAATAAGATGCAAGAGTACATCTGGCTGACCCATTTACATCACAAACATTTTAACATGTAAACAAAGTGGACTACCAAATTAAGTGGAAAGAGAGCAGCCAATTAACTGAGATAGATCAACTGGACAACCTACATCCATTACTAAGATCAATTGATCTGATTTAATTGCCAGTAACATAAAGCTTGGGTGTACATGTCATGGACTTTGCCAAATGGTGATATTTCAGATGCATTTTCTTATGAGCCTTCAATAGAATTTCTCGCCATTATAATCATATTTACCACATAAACAGCAATTGATTGACACAACAAATTCTAGAATATGCAAACATTTTTATTTCAATGGTACAAAACACCTTGCATTGCCTGGCGTTCTGTTGAGAAACTCCTGAAGATGGCAAAAATAACCAAAACTTAGAAGAAAAAAGAAATGAGAAAAATAGAAGAATAAGTTCAAAAGAAAATGAGTTTAATGATCAGAATAATCAATTTTGAAATTCAAAGGCTAAATAATAGTGTGATTGTTCAGATTCTAATCATGTGAATGCTAGTCAGAGCCCCCACAGGATTAACCATTGATAAGTATCAGCAAATGGCTTGCAACAGGTGGTCAGCATGGAACAAAAGGTTAATTTTGAACATAAGAGTAGAAAGACGTTATATCAGAACAGAAGAGATAACTTTTAAGAGTGAATTACTTTAATAGTCCTTCCAAATCCTCCATAGTAAACGCGCATTCTCTGCATAATCCATCGGTTATGAGATCTTCTGGTGTTTCGGTTCCACGAACCGCAATAACGACCATTTTTTTGTCATGGAGAACAACAACAAAGTAAGCAGCTTCCCTCTTGCTCTGCATAGATTAAAAAAAATCCAAATTAAGTTCAATGCTTTTACTGAAAAAACCAACCGTGTTATGCTCTTTATCAAATATGGCTGGTTTTCAGTACCTCCTTTGAACTGTATGTATGCTAATGTTATGACAAAATCAGCACAGAAGGGCAAACAAATTTGATCATCCACATTACTCTCAGTCTCCTGGAACCCTAACTTTTGTCCACCAAATCATAATTACACAAACTAAGAGATCAAGGAACCCTAACTATCCAATCTTAAAGACCTTAGACTAACTTGCAAACTAAAAAAACAGAGAGAAGCTTATCTCTTGTCCTCTATTTCTGCAGGTGCAGGCCCATTTGCCTGAGTCACCATGGGTGCCACCTATACATGTGCCCGCACATGATACAGCTATAAGGTACGTGAATTACATTACTTAAATCTAAAAGGATGGCTTCCTTTAATCAATTCACCAAATAGTGTTGAAATGCATAATTAGGTACAGGAGGAATCCATACGTAAACTGGATAACAACAAGGAGCTAAAGTAACATAAACAGGAGAAGTTGACAGGAGAAAACATGTGGCGTGTTACAAATGTCACCTGGAATGATACGCATAAATGGCTGAAATAATTTCATCATTACACTTTTAGTTCATAAATTTCAATTTTAATCCAAAATCATGTTACCTGGCAAACACGGCCTCGTAGAAGTGCTTTAGCTGGTATGTGAACAAATCTAAGGAAAGCTGCAGCATGCCCTCGCCACCAGTTGTCACCATCAAGTGCAGGGCGCCTGAATGAAGACCAATATGTGGTTGTTATATAAGGAAAGAACAGCATGAGATGTTCTCCCTTATCTCAATGTAACAATCGTTCCAGTTCAAGGAAGATTAAGCAAAGTAATAATCAAATTTAGTTTCACTTTTTACAGAACAAAATTTCCAGCTTAACTGGCCAAAGAGAGGATCGTCAACCATAGGGATGTTTGGAAATAAACACACAACTGAGAAGTATGAGAGAGTTCAGGAGATACCTTCTGCGCGACCATGGAGTTAAAACACCTTGTCTGTAAACCCATGCACAGGGAAACAAAATAGGGTTTCTCCCAAAATCAAGGAGAGGTCCCTGAAATAACACCATGTCAAATGCAATTATACAAGACAGGAATGTATTAAACTTGTTCCCAGTAAGATAGTCTCTCCAACCGTGTAGCATGCTTCAGCAAAGGGATGAAGTGTAGCAGCTTCTTGCATAAGATTATGAGGCGCCTCCATAAGGTCAGTTTGAAAATGAGGCAATTTTTCATTTTTCTGCAATAGTGCAAGCCCTAAAACATGCACCATAAAATGGCTCCTCAGTATGCTCTCAATATAGTAACAATAAGAAGGATTTAGATAAAAAGCAATAACATGTAATGTTTGTTACACTCATAACATTCTAGATTATTCTGATACAATGGTTTGTCATAATGTGATAAGTATATAGAACATGGAATACAAACCCTCAGGGGGAATCTGCTCTTTTTTTAGTTAACCATCCATCAATAACAGTAAGCAACTTAGAATAAACCAACCAGTATTAGAATGCAACTGCTTAAAATAGAAAAGACAAAAGGAGGGTGACCTTGTAATTTAATTCCGACGAGAGCAGCATTTTAAACTCTGTACTTTGCAATATTGAAATTTTTGCATTGTCTATCAAGTAAATTGCAGCAAGCCCATCTATATCCTATGAAGAACGTAACTTAGACATATACATTTAAATATCTGAAATCACAACATATGTATTCTAGATTTTTGCAATCAAAGGACTTTCATCAGGAATACTACATACTAAAGTTAGTCTTACAGTTGACCTTCCTCCAATTGTCTATACTAGATTATATTTCTTTCTAGATTTTGTACAGAAGACGTATTTTTTACAAGATGGACAAATTGCACAAATATGATTACAAACAGGTGGTAACTAGAACGAGAGTATATGTCGGAATTCTGAATGCATGAATGGTGCAAGTGAGCCTAGTAGATTTACTCGCTATTTATTGAAAACCTAAACACCTACATAGCTAAGTTATGCACTTCTTTAGGATGGTAAATGACAAAATTTTAGAATATTCATTTCATCATGTGTGTTGGCATCAAATTTAAGTTTCAATTTCAAATAAGACACAGAAATTACTCCATGTGAAAGCAACGAAACAGAAAACTGACCTGCCAAAAGTTCCAAATGTCCTGTCCCAGAAGCACGATATGCAACTAAATCACCTAGAAGTCTTGCCACAGAGTAAACCTCATCCTCTTCCAATACAGTTCTACATCAGTATGAAAGACAACTAGCTCAAATAGGTAAATAAATATTGTACCTTCTCAGCATAAAATGAATGGATAGTGACCTACAGATACTTTGCACGCCCGAGGCAGCATAAAGCTTCTCGGATTCCATGATCGAATACTTCCCTGTAATGAGCTTTCCATGCCATGTCATGTGTTGCATAGAACGAGCGCCACCTTAATATATCAGAACCCGTGAAGCATTGGACAATGACCACAACCCAGGAAAGGATAAGAAACAAAGCAATTAATGCTCGCCTTGAGACTTGATCAGCTTCATCCTGTCCTAGATTGCGAGCAAGGCAAACCAATTATTGAACAGAATTGATGAAGCAGGAAAAAATATCATAAGAAGTAGGCAGTGGATAAAATATTAGTGCCATCAAAATGTATCATATTTTAGCACTACATTCACTACAGGTGAAAGTTGCCGACAAAGTACTCACCATGCTCTTTGCATTGTTTAACCATAGTTTTTTTTTCATTTGGAATCTCTAGGGGGAGAAGGCTCAAGTAATGCTTAAGTATGTACAAAGTTTACTTGGCAGCAAGATTTCATTTAACAAAGGTTCACCATGCAAAGCTGAAATGCACTACAGATATATGACAGGATCTGACCATCTGACTCAAACATACCAAAGAAACAGGAAGTGGCTCTTCTTTCATTTGAAAGATCTCTCACAATGACAAACATGAGATAAATTGCACCAACCAATTGCATTGCACCCACTGCCATGCCGAATCTAGTCCACCATAACCAGCGTTTATACCTCACCTGATCAGCAAAACAAAACAGAAATAGCAATATGATAAATCAGAACTCGATAGAAAGTCTACTCTTCTTAGATCTAATATAGCTTCTATGGCAGAATTTAAATATCCAGTAACCATCCCTAAAAAAATATTCTAAGCCCCCAGCCCTCCTCATTGATACATCTTCAAGGATATCCTCCAGATTTATAATGCTATGCTAGAGAGTTAAGAACCATGATCTTCATTGATGCATCAGCAACAATATTCTCCAGATCTACAATGCTATTAATGTGTGTTTTTTTCTGGTAAAATTTTTTATGATGACCTATATCAATATGATAAATATAATGTCCAAAGCAAGGATGTACTCAATTTGAACAATACAGAATGCCAACAAGCAACAGGAAAACCATTCAAATCCACAAATATGAAACTAGGTTCCAATTCAAAATCTTAATCATAAAACCTCACCTCAGATCTCTGTGATCTGACAAAAAAGGTACAGCTCAAGCTGACAGTAACAGTGTAACACTGAATCGATTCATGGTGGTTGGATATAACCACATTGACCTCCAGCCATATGCATCAGATAAAGCTCCTAATAAGATCTATTCACAGTTCATCTAAGCTTAATACACTGTATCATAGTAACATTGACAACTCCCATAAATGTATCAGATAATCTCCCATTGTTACCACTCCTAGACAAGCAAAGCAAAATCCGTTGGTTTGTCCTTAAATCAACTGAAATCTAAGCTCAATTTATCACGATACCTCGGAATTAAGCCGAGCAAATCACCCAACTGAAGTGGCCTAAGCTAACCTGCAATGAGCCCGAATTTCTCACCCTGATCTCGTGGCGCGCAACGGCGTCAGCGGCAACGGACGCAGCGCCCTCGTCGAGGTGGCGCCTCGCGATGGCATCCGCGGTAGCGTGCTGCGCGCGCGCGGCGGCGATCATGGCGAGCACGCGGATCCCCGCCAGCGCGGGCGCAGCGGCGAGCACAAGCCCCCCGCCACACCCCGGCGGGAGCACGCCGTCTATGAGGTAGAGCCCGAGCAGCAGCACGGCCACGTTGAGGCCGCCGACGAGGAACGAGACCACCCGCACCATCCCGACCCGGAAGGAGGAGGCGGCGGCCCCGCTTGCCGATGACGACGCCGCCGCCGCCGCCGCGGCCACCGGGTCGCCGGCCATGGCGGCGGCGGGCCTCCGTCGGGCAGGCGGCTGCGGCGGCGGCGAGGAGGGCGCGCGGCGGCGGGGGAGGAGGAGGAGGCGGCGAAGGGAGAGGAGGAGCGGGGGACGGGTGGCGCAGCTGCTGGGCAGCCCGCGGGTGGCGAGGGTGGGGAGGAGGGGCTTTCTATGCATCTCATCCGGCCGCGGCGGCCATGGAAAGCGGGGGGTCGCGGCCTCGCGGGTGGTTGGAGGCGGGTGCGGAAATAGAAATCGGGAGGACGGAGAAAGAGCGAGGCCGAGGCTGGGTCGGCGAACGAGAACGACTAGAGGAGTCGCGCGCCGTCCGGCTCCGCCCGATGTTTGGTCTCGTGTGGGAGGATGAAGCTGCTGGCTGAAGACTATCAGGTGGTGACTGGTTCAAATGCTCCCTTTTTTTTTCTCCTTCGGTGGCTGTCCTTCGGAATTCGCTTTTGTAGATCTGGGCTTTAATTTTCATGGACCACGTGAGTACTTGACGTTCATTCGAAGCAATAGTTTCTTTTCTCCTTTGTTGTTTCGGCTTTGATCGTATGATTTGAAGAGTCAGCTAAGGATTTTTCTTCGGAACAGATGAATTTGATAGGCATTAAGCTACATAATTCATATGAAACTCCTAGTTTAAATTCACGTGTTTAAATGAAACCATTAAGTTGAGTTAAAAAGGAAGAAAGATATAGCTAAAGTTTGAAAGATATTATGCTACAGCACAATTTTCAAATATAGCACCAGACAGCCTGTGAATGGTGCTGCAGCCTGTCTAATGGATCTACTTAGTTATGAATTTTGTACGTCGGGATTTTTTGTTTATCACTTCTTCAAGGATACCTAGATTATCGGCCAACATATGAAACTATCTAGCTCGTTTGTTATCAAGTAAATTTTACAAAACTACATTTATATGATTAAACTATCATCAAACAACATATTTAATCATATATCACAAAACTATACATTTAACGTCAAATATATCATAAACTATATATTAAAGTGCAATATCATTCAACCACAAAATTATCACAAACCTATATCTTTATAACTAATTTAATCATAGAACTACAATCTATAGCTCCATCATAATAATAGTGTTGGAGATTTTTATGATAATTTTGGTTCTAAATCCATATTTTATGATACAACATCTTAAATCTAATTTTATAATAGTTTTATCAAGTATTATGAAATTTACTCTTCGTTCTCTTATCCAACCAACATACAATCTCTTTTAGTACGATGGTTATGCAATAGAGAGGATGAGTTAGGTATTAGGAAGGCAAGGCACAAGAATAAATTTGCCATGAGTTATTACTATATTTGTAAGTACACTATCTTTTTCACAAAAATTTAGTGCACTATGTAACGCAGAGGCATGGGAGAATGATGGGTTAGTTTGATCAGCCACCCTTCAAAAATTTGATAACGCTTAATTTTTGGAGTAGTAAAAAACAAAACACTTTATCCAAAACTCTAACATACCAAAATTTGAATAACACATATCTGTCCATCTCATGTCTCACACAGTTTTGACATCAAACCGAACCTTATTTTTTAACTCTACCCCTACTGAATTTTGGTATGCCAGAACTTGGACCAGATTTAGCGCTAGCAAAATTTAGTAAAATCGACCTGATTCATCAACACTCACTTCAATCACCAACTAAACATTTTGTTGTGGAAGTCCCCCCCCCCCCCCCTCGGTGTTTTCCACCTTTTTCACTGAGAGTACAACGACCATGTATTTCCAGCTGCTAGGTACTCTCTCTTACTCATAAGAGAATGCCATTTTAGACTTTAAAGTAAGACATAACTTTAACCACTTGACTCTTTTACGTAAATAAAAAAAATGTGCACAACATAATATTATAATGTTTTTATAAAAAAATATCTTATATATGTCCAAACCTATATTCTAGACAATAATTATTGTCAAAAATAATTTATATTGACCGTACGGACTTTAAAACAATGATTGTGAATGGAAGTATAGTTACAGTATCATAATATATTAATGTTAAATTTAATAAAACTAATTTGATATTATAAATGTTACTATATTTTTTTATAAACTTGAAAAAATCTTTAAAAATGTACCTTTATAAAAAAATTAAAATATCAATGGAGTATATTTTAAAAATGCATGGATCATTGCCTACCCTCTCCCCCGTTACCCACCAATATCACCTTAGCTTCCTTGTCTTTGAATAGCCTAGCTAGCTTGTAGGCTTGTAGCAAGCAAGTCGAACGGTTTTTTTTTGAAGAAAAAGTCGAACTGGTTTAATTTGGACTTTATCTTCAGTAAAAAAAACACGGATTGTAATTCTCTCGCCATTAGCTGAAAACATTTTAATCCTTTTGACTATATGATCTACATATATAATTCGTTGTTTGGCTTGCCAAGAAAACTTGTCAACCCTTTGAACTTCTAGACAACTCTCGTCATGTTTGACATTGACGCAGAGCCGAACGAACAAACGAGTGGCGCACTGGCTCGTCCCCGTATCGCCAATTCCCTATCGAACGAACGAGGAGCCCGGGCATGACTGTGCCATGTATCGTCACGTCACGTTTCGAGGTTTGAACTTTTAAACGCTCGTGTCGTACTTCTCGTCGTCACGTCTCAGGCTCACAGCAAGCTGAACGCTCGTGTAGCTGTACGTGCAACTGCCGAATCGAAGTCACGCGACTCGCACACAAAGCTAAAACACAAGCACACAAAGTTACTCAATGATCGATGGTGCCGAAGCCAGAAGAGCGTAAACTCGCGACGACGACCTACCCTCGTTTCGCGCATGGAGAACTCCACCGTCGGCGCCCCCTCGCTGCCGCCGTTGGCGGCGCCTGCAGAGACGATGGCGATCGCGGTCACCTCCTGCGCGTGCCCCGTGCCGACCATGGCCGCGATCCTCACCGCCGCCAGCGCGACAGCCACCCCGACCGCGGCCTCCTCCCTCCGCCCGCAGTGCTTCGTGGCGCCCACCCACTCGGCCGCCACCCCGACCGCCGCGACCGCCACGTTCATGGCCGCCAGCGCCGCGGACATTGGCCGCACCCCGCGGATCCGGAACGGCGGCCGCACGGTACGTGGCATGCATGCGCGCTCGGCTAGATGATGAGATGATGCGCGACGTAATACGGGGAGAGGCCGGCGCGTCGCCGTCGTTGTAATAGTGCAATGTGCATGCGGCTGGCGCGGCCCGCCGATGTTTTGTAGCGGAAGGCGAGGGGGTGCGAGACGTGCCAGCGGCAGCCAGTAGTAGGAAGGTTCTTTGCTTGGCGGACGCCTAGGCAGAATAGGATATTAGTATCACGTAGTACGTGCATGCGTGCGTGCGTGTACATTCTTCGCCCCAGCTGCCAATAGGACGCCGCGTTTGCTTGATCCGGGGTACATGCGATCGATGCATTGCCAAACGTAACTGCAAAGCCGGATGTGGCAGTGCACCCTTGGCACGCTTGGTGCACGCAGAGAGATGCTGGGAGATCGTCGCTGACGGGCGGGGCGTTTGCAGTACAGAAGTCGAGAGAATGGACACAAGCGTCAGAGTGGCTGGAGCTGGGCTTAGCGAGTCGGCGTCGGTGGATGGAGGGTGGAGCTCGCCGGAAGTGAAGCATCTATTCTACGCGCAGGGCGAAGTGTCGCTACAAAGGCTGGAAAGGAGGAAGCGTCTTTCTTTATCGTTGGGGGCGAGGCGCTGACATGTTAGCCCCGGTTTAGATACATGTCAGTTTAGCCCGGTGCAGGCCCAGCCCGTTATCCACAGATGACCAGACTGCACCTTGGTTCGTTGCTCCCATTAGGCATCTTTCTAAGCCCATTTGGCCCAACAATCTATTGAGATAGTCCTAGTACTAAAAACCAGTGTAGTAAAAATCGTTCAGTACGGCCGATTAGTCGGTCGACTATACAGGATCGGCGAGCAAACCGGCACGCACATGTGGTTTGGAACGGTATTTTCATTAGCAAACGCCAAAACGGCCGCATTGAACGATTAATTAGGCGTTTTCCGTATAATCGGCCGTATAAAGCCGTTTTTACTGTCAGATTGTCATTATTTACTTTCCAACAAGTCCAGAAACAATGTAACGTATGGTGGCCTGTTTGGAAAATACAGCATACTCTCTGCAAAGATGCGCAGCTGATGTTCATGTGAAACTAACTTTGACTAAGATAATATATTTAACATATAGGTGCTATTAAATGAAATATATATATATATATAATAGAGTAAACGCCAAATTTCCGTTTAATTATGTTTACTTATTCATCAACCTCCATCGTTGACGGCCCACTTATGACGGTCCAGCAGGTTTTCATGAATTTCATTACCTATGACGAATGGTAACTGAATGGCATGACACGTCATAAAAGGAGCTCATTCGTGACAGGACGATTATTAGGAACTATCACTGATCGTCAATATCGGTTTGGAATGCTGAGTGAGAAACTATCTGTGACGGGTCGGTAGTTTCCACTCATCGCAGGTATGTTTTTCTAACTACGATGGGTTGTGTTTTATGATCCATCAGAGATATATCTATTTTATATATACTAAGTTCACTTGCTAATTGAATTAGCCCATCTAGTGCACTATTTACTATTGAGGTGGCAGAGCTAGGGGCCAACTTTTACTCTAAAATGGAGGTAAAAAAATAATTTTTGACATCCAATTTCTAAAATTAGCGTTGCATATTTTTTTTAGATGTAAGTTGCTTTTTTTGCCATATATGTGTATTATTCTAATTAATGTTTATGTAATATTACAGATGGATAAAAACTAGATATAGACTAGCAATCGCTTGAGATAGGAGTATAGAGTTGGAGTTATTTAATTTTTAAATGTTGTAGAGGATGATAAGTCTAGAAGGTGTAAAGAATCTATGATATGCTCATACATGGATTACAAAAATGAGACGTTGTTTATGGAAAGAGTTCAGCTACAGGCTCACTTTATTCGTAGAAGATTTATAAATATTTACACTTGCTAGTCCAAACATGGTGAGAAAGAACATGTGACAACTACATCAATAAAAGTACATAATGAGCATCATGATGATGATGACATATTTGTTCCTTCTCTATTGGGTAGGAAAATGTTTAGTGTTGACGATAATGCCCTTGGTCAGATGTTGCGAGATGTCAAGGCTCCAGCGTATAACGAAAGGGACTATAAGAAGTTTGTATGCTTGGTAACTAATTTCGAGACTCCTATTTTCTCTAGGTGCAAGCCGAAGTACACAAAGTTATCAATATAACTTAAACTTATAAAGCTTAAGCCAAGTAATAGGTGGTCGAATAAGAGTTTCATAGAGCTCTTTGATTTGCTGAAAAGACTTACTCCCTAAGCCAAACACTTTGCCAAGGATGACGTATGAAGTAAAGAATGTGTTGTGTTCTTTGGGGTTAGAGATCAGAAGGATTTATGCATGTTCGAATGACTGTATATTGTACTACAAGGAATATACAGACTTGGATTCATGTCTTACGTGCCAAGCTTCCCAGTACAAGAGGAATAACAGTTCTGCAGAGGGTAAGAAATCAAAGAAAGGTGGCCCTACAAAGGTCGTGTGGTACCTACTTATTGTAGACCGTTTTAGACCACTGTTTATAAATGAAAAGGAGGCTGAGTTATTTCATTTGCATGACACCGGTTGGAAAAATGATGGTTTGCTTAGGCACCTGGTAGATTTGATGGAATGGAGAAATATTAACATAAACATACAACTCGCTTTGAGTATAGATGGAATGAATCCTTTTAGAGATATTATCAGTCGTCATAGTACGTGGCCAGTCCTACTTGTGGACTATAATCTACCTTCTTGGTTGTGCTTTAAGAGAATGTATATCATGTTGTGTATGTTGTTGTAAGGACCAAGACAACTTGACAATGAAATAGACGTATTCTTGAAACCGTTGTACGATGATCTTCATATGTTGTTTGAAAAAGGTGTAGAGACATGGGATGTATGTAAGCGGGAGAACTTTACCCTCCGTGTATTGTTGTTATGCATGATTAATGACTATCCTGTACTCGGCAACCTATCGGGACAAACTGTAAAAGACAAGAAGACATGCTCCGACTATATGGAAGAAACACACAGCAAGTGGCTAAAAAACTCTTATAAGATGATTTACATGGGTCATAAAAGATTCATTTTCCGTGGACACCCATATATAAGAATGAAGACAAGTTTTAATGGTAAGAGCGAGGGAGGTCTAGCTCCAAGGGATAAGTCTGGAGCAGAGATATTTGACAAGATGAAAGATATTAGTAATATTTTTGGTAAGAAAAGAAAAGTGCCTCCAACCAAAGAAACTGATATGGAAAAAGAAATCTATCTTCTGAGGGATTTCATACTGAAAATATCTTGAGATCCGTCATTGCATTAACTTGATGCATGTAGAGAAGAATATTTATGAGAGTCTTATTGAATTACTGCTAAATATTCCTAGCAAGACCAAGGATGGTCTCAATGCTTGACAAGATTTAGAAGATATAAACTTTAGGAGCTCCAACTAGAAATGTTGCAATGTATATAGGGATTTTGAAGTCCTACATGCGCAATAGATCAAAACCGTAGGGGAGCATTATTAAAGTATAGACTATCAAAGTCATTGATTTCTGTGTTGACAATATGGCTGAGACATCTTCGATCGGACGCCCTAAGTCCTACCTTGTGGTAGACAAGAAGGTGTTGGCACCATAGGCAGGCGAACAATCAAGCCAGATCGATCCAGATATAACCAAGCCTATTTCACCGTGCTACAGCATATGGCAGAGGTGACACTGTACTTTGAAGAGCATATAGTTAAGATCAAAGAAGACAACATTGGTAACCGAGAGAACTGAATCATGAGAAAGCATAATAGGTGTTTCGTTGAATGGTTTAAAAATCAGATTGCTAACACCACCGAAGAGACAACCGTTACACTCCAATGGTTAGCACATGGTTCTTCATGGGATGTTTTAACTTGGTAAGGATATAATATCAACGGCTACACATTCTACACTACTAAGCAAGACGACAAAAGCACCATTTAAAATAGTGGTGTGTCCATAGAGGCTTATCAGGTTTGACTTGGATGGATGTCGTTCTACGAGCGCATAGAGAAGATATGGGAGATGAACTTTTAAAGTATGGTTGTTTTGATGCAAATGGGTTAGTCTTCATGGGGCCAGGTCGATAAGGAGAATTTTACACTAGTTGACTTCAACAAGATTGGTTACCAGGATGAATCATTCATCCCTACAAAGCAAGTTATACAGGTATTCTATACAACTGATTCAACAAATAAGAAGCTTCATGTTGTTCAAAAAGGCAAAAGAAGAATTATTGGGATCGAAAACGTCATCGACAAGAATAATTACAATCAGTATGCATCTATAGGCTAACAAATACCACTAGAAGAGGAGCAATCGGAAAAAAACAATGTATATGCATGAGAAGATCATAATAAAGGATTACATATACAATCCTGGCATTGTAGAGATGCAATGAATAGACTACCTGCAAGTGAAGAAAGCTTCTTAGTGGCTACACTGTGTTGTCCTATCAACTGGATGACATGTCAGATTAGTATCACATAGATAATATATCGTATTATATTTAAATTATGGCATTTATGTTGGAAGAATGCAATATATGGCATTATATTTGAATTGTTGCTTTTATGTTGGAAGAATACAATATGTGGCATTATATTTGCATAAAGTTTTATTAAAAAATATAATTATATTTTGGCATTTAAATTGAAAAAAAGAAAACCATCTCATTGTCAAGTAGTCTATAAGTTGACTACAGTCAATAAGTTACCTATGACGGATGAAAACTCCTTATTCATTATGGGTAACTTACCTGTGATGGGCCCCGTTTATCAGACCATCACCGATTAGCTATCTGTGATGGATGTAACTCTCGACCTGTCACGGGTAAGTTACCTACAACGGGTAAGGAGTTCCCACTCATCACAGGTAACTTACTTGTGATAGATCAAGAGTTAGTGTTCATCACGGATAGCAGTAAACCCTAAAAGTTGACTGTAGTCATATTCCTAGATCTCTCACTTCACACTTGTCTGTGCACTCATCTTTTCCACCCTAGTCGTCGTCTTCCCCAAGCTCAGTGACATCCTTCGTGACGTCGATGCCATCTTCCTGACCTGGCACCACCTTCCCCAAGCCTAGTGTCGTCCTTCCCGTCATCCTCAACCCTGGAGCCACCTCTCCAAGCCCCCCCGACGCCACCTTCCCGAGCCCTAGTGACATCCTCCCTGACATTCACAACCCCGGCACCACCTCCCCAAGCACCATGGTGACCAGGTATGCCACCTTCCCCTCTCCCTCCCTCTATAGTTTAGAAATGCTCTATAGTGTAAGCTTGTGGAAATGATCTATAATTTATGAATAATTTTAGAAACAATTTGTGGAAATGATCTATTGTTTAGAAATAACCTGCGGAAATGGTTATCAGATTTAACAACACGTGAGACTTATTCAGGCTTAGACGGCTAGATATGGGATTATTAAAATCCTACTGATTTACACTTTACTACTATTGAGAATATACTCTTTATATTCTAAACTATAATATAATCATTATAGACTTTGCTAGCTTCATGTCTGAAAAATAGGCAGCCCGGTTGGTTTTTTAGATTCAATTGTGATAAGGAACCTAATAACATCGTCGAACATAGGAAGGTATTTGTATGCCCCTAAGACAAAGATTATATAATGTTAGTCTATATTCAAGAGTAAGGGAACTTACTTTCTTACTAAATTCACGTATTATAGAATAGCAAAACGACAAATGAATAAATTAACTCTTTTATAACCACCATTGCGTTCTCATGGTCATAGTTACTAAATGGAGAATGTTATACTATCTCAACTCTAACATGATCAAGAAATATAACTTCACACCTCTAGACACTATAATAGGCAGGGCCTAAGGATCATATGTAAAAAAAAAGTGGCCGGCATTGGACAATTACGCTAGTGTTCTCATACTATACTATTATATGTATGAACAATAAGA
The DNA here is from genome assembly GCA_030770085.1 of Oryza coarctata. Taxonomy (NCBI): domain Eukaryota; kingdom Viridiplantae; phylum Streptophyta; class Magnoliopsida; order Poales; family Poaceae; genus Oryza; species Oryza coarctata. The sequence continues at coordinate 12,944,796 of CM061468.1, forward strand.
TAACTTATCACTATTATCACTATGTTGTTTGGTTTTGTATTTGCTACCATGCTTCTACCATTTGGCTAGTTGGGCTGTGTGTTGTTGACACATGTAGCGACCAATCTATGGAGTATTAAAAAACGTAGCTTTAAACATAGCTGCAATTTATACAACGTTAGTTATGGTAAGATTAGCCATGACGAATAGTAGTGTAAAAACTCAGTGTTCAACAAGCTTCACTTTGATGTTGTGTAGGGACGATGGCACCAATGAAAAAGGAAAATATGAGCTGATTTGGATTACCAAAAACTAAATAATGCATACCAATATATCTCTATTAAATACACATGGCATTTTAAACTATCTTTGGTTATTTCTGGGAATGCAGATCCTACTAAACTTATAGATAATAATTCATATGGTAAAATTATATTCTTGATAGAATACACACGAGAAAATTAGACTAATTCACACAACAAGAATAGACTCTAGTCTAAAGCAGTTCAAAATTTATAGATGCTCTATGCTTTCTAGTTAAGTTCATATGGCTGTGATCTGATTTTAAATTAAATTTATTTTCAAAGTAAACAGCAAACATATGCGTGGCTAATTTGTCTGCTTATACCAACAGACAACAGTCCATAAAAAGTCTTTAAATTATATTAAAAAAACATATTGAATACTGGTATATTTTATTGCTGAAAGTATCTCATAGGAACTACTACATGTCACAATGATACCAAAACCATCTAGGTACATCACTGCATATATTTCATTTTTATTGGTCGACATCTTATAACGCATAATGCTAAATGGAGCAACCCGTGCGCTACCTAGGCTTTCATGCCTATCCACTCTTCTTTTGTTATAAGAAAAAGATATTGACCACCGGACATGCTTTGGAATAGAGGAATTTAAAGGATTTCTTTTGCATGAATTGTATCAGTTCTTGCAAAATTCCTACATTCCAAATAAACTCTCAATTATCATGTTTCATAGAAGCTGAACTTGAAGGAATAAGTTGTAGATAACATGAACCTAGCTGTAAGAGTACCATAATTACAATATTTACAATATTGTAGTTGGTTCATTCCACCCTGGACATAGGAAATAAACTATTGATGATCAGATTATATTTGCTTTGGATCTTATAAAGTTCATGTTGTGAGTGTACTAAATATGATATATCCCATAAACATGAATATCCCTCAACTGGAACACCACATATTAATTTCTATACAGAAATAAACCCATACATATATATATATATGAAGTTTAAAAAAAAGAAATAAGTCTTCGATAAAGATAGGAGACCTATCCTCTTCAGGCCTATGATGTTTGCATTGTATCTAACTTATCTCCCAAGTATTACTTGACGAGAGCAACTTAAGAGTATTTAATTTTAGGAAAAGCCTATGAAGATCAACTCCACCATACACCAATAGAAGGCATAGGAGCTCTATAATCCACCGCCAATCACATTCCCAAGATTCCATCTCATCAACTTAGTTGAGTATGCTAGATTAGAGTTCTACTCTACATATCATATCATGTACCTTATACATACCCATATAAATATAAATATTGGCTTTTGGCCAAACAGAACGTATGGCTGTTTCATTTTGGGGTCTAAACATATATAAAAATCTCTCTTTATTTCTCCATATATCTTGGCAACATCGTCATATTAGCCATACCTCACGTATATAAATACATTTACTACAATTAGAATATTACTCGTGGACATATGTAAAAACACCACAACTATGGCTGGAGTACATACTACCTATGTTTTTTTTAATATAATGAATGATTTAATAAAAGTTATAACTAGTTATTACAACGTTGTTGGTTCAACGTAGAACCACCGTAATGCACCAAAGATGGCCACTAATAAAGAAAAAAATAAATCACATATAGAAGAGTCCATATTCCAAATAAAAAAATTAAAAACTGGAATGGATACTTCTAATTCTCAAAATTAGTGTTGATAAGGTTGCGGATCACTTTGATAGGATAAGTACGCTTGGGTTCAAATAACATAGCCAGTTTTTTCCTATTTTTAGAAAAAAAAGAACAATTTTGAGACCCAATACATCTGTACATTTTAATTTGGACTTTTTAACAATTTTGGGACTTCAATACATGTGTAAATTTAATGTGGATTTTTGAACAATTTTGGGTCCAATACTTTCTTTAGACAAAGGAAGCATGGCTTCCACCCTCTACGCCAACTAAGATAGTATAAAAAATATATTTGTGAATACTGGGATTTAAACCTTAATAGGTGGAATCATGTATCACAACTTCAATACATGTGTACATAAACATTTCGAGAAAATATTGAACTATTTTGGAACTCCAATGCATATGCTTACTGAAACAGAGTGATCGATATACACCAAATGGATTAAATTCAAAGATGAAACATCGCATTTTACAGCAAACTTGGTTAGACACCTGTGTTGCCTCTGTATCTTAAAGCCATCTTCCTGCGAAACCAAGGTAAAGCAAAATGTGTTTCCTGTTTCTTAAGACCCATTTTTACTATGTTATGTTCCGGCTTTCAGTTTTGCTCTGCTGATGCAACTCTCCCGGACCAACCCTTTCGATCTTCTTGAAATTGTCCAAAATTCTGAACCAAACAAAGCATCACTTAATCTTGTCTGACGGTGGAGAATACTGCGAAACCAACAAGAAGCTTATTCTGTTAACCGCTGACTAAATCAATCGGAACAGGGCTAGCTAGAACATACAAGAAAAAAGAAATTCCAGAGCAGCTACCGGCGCTCCTTGTTAAGGGAAGAAATATCTAGTTCTAGTTTCAATCTTACAGCTCAACAAAAGGGGGTCGGAGGTCACACGACAAAAAAAGGAAAAGAGAGAAAGAGACTGAACTGATCCACTGATAAAGGTTTCAGACGACTTGATTCGGTTGGAAGAGACAGACGACCTCTCTTGTGGCGCTATGCTGCCTGATATGTATTAATGTATAACTTCCCTGCTGCCTGGGCAAACATGTTTTGAGGACCAAGGAGAGACGTCATCAAAGCCAACGCTGCAGTTTGCAGCAGAGCCCAGTTTAGTCGGCCGGTCTGTTCCTTGATGCATGCTTATTGCAGCTGCAGGTGCACTTCTCCTTATCTTCCTTCAGAGTCTGCATACAAGAAAATTCGGTGTTGTTTCCGGGTTCTGCTTTATATATAGTACTATGATGTGGTGCAGTTCTATACAGTGCAATATAGTTTTACAGTGCAAGATATTGGTAAATCAATGAATCTAGCTATTCAGTTTTGCCTTTCTGAACATGCAAGTAGTAACACACACATGCCAATATGCCATTATACCTGTAGCTGACTCTGCAGTCGCTTGATGTGCTCAACTGCTAGGTCCAGCATGTCTGAGGTACTCGTTTGCTGCCACATTTTGGAAGAAAAACAAATTAAAATCAGCGTTAATTAAATTGAATCTCAGTCTGAAGATTGTTGTCTGACGAGAAAATTTAGACAAGGACTACTACATATTACTGTACATAAAAAGAACACACGGCATGGCACACCTTGTCCATGTTAAGCACCAGGGACTGCAACTTCCTGAGCTTCTCGCTGATCCTCGTTCTTCGCTCCTGTCATCATCGATCATATGCCTGTAGATTAATCTCGCATGCAAGATCCCAAAGAGGAACTACAAAAATGCTAGAAGCACGCATGCGTGCGTGCAGTGCATATGAACACTATATATCTTGAAAGATTGTCGATATTGCTATATACTAGCTAGCTGATCGATCTATAGCACAGTACTCCAGAACCAAGCTAATATAAGCTAGGTTAAGTGCTTCATCCAGCTACACGAAATCTAATTATTAGCTTATTGGACTGGTTAAACTTTGAATCTAAAAACTTAATTATAAAGTGATTTTATAGTTATTTTATTATAGTATATTTTTAGCATTACCTTGTTAATAATATAAATACAAAAGTTTATCTATAAATATTTTTGTTAATTTTTCACGACTTATAAGCTATAACTTAAACTATCGGTGCTTAAACTAAAACCAAAATAGTAAAATGCGTAGAATTATTACTAGTATAAAGCAAGCGTCGTCTATACCCTCTCCGCGATGCTCCGGGGGTGCGTCGCGCATCCACGCTTGGCCCGTACTCTGAACGGCACCTGGTCGTGCTGAATCTGCAGGTATTTCTCTACGCCAGCCATCTCCCTAGGCGCAGCAAGCTGCATTGCAGATTTATATACAAAACATGAGATCACATGCATTTATATATGCACATATCTCTCTCAAACACATTTACGTATGCATACAAATATAATTCCTAGTTCTAGTTCTAGCTAGTAGAATTGTATCAGTTTATAAGTGAAGAGTGAAGAAACAACATTGAGAGGTTCTTACTTCTTGCTAAGGTCTCTAGTGTAGCATGGCATTTATACGGAAATTAATCACAATGTTCTTAGAACCTTCCAGATTTGTTTTCGAAAAAAATAGCATTGTAATGAAATTCAGATTAATTAATGTAGAACAACCTACATATATAAAATCCACTAAACACAAAAAATGAAAATAAAAATAAAACAGCTAGCTACCTGTGATTCATAGTTGCTAAGGGCGGCAATGATGTCATCGTTGCTGTGCACTCCGGATTTGCCTGTTGACGTGGAGAACACAATGGAGTTGGAGTCCTCCCATGATCCGATCGAGAAGCCACCGGAGAAGGAGCGGACGACATGGTCTGTGGAGATGTTCTCTTCGGAGCGGCCATGAGGGCCATGCATATTGTCAGTGAGGTCCGGGATGCCATCCTCGGATATCTGGGAGAGGGAGCCTTGTCTGCTGGCAAAGTTCAATGGGGCCTTCATCTTCTTGTTGTTGCTACTCATGGCGGCATGGCGAACCTCACCATGTGATCCTGCTCTGGCACTTGATGACAAACCTGTTTCCATCAGAGACACGTACATAGGGTGACTCTGTTAATCCACGCATAAATATTTTTTTAGAAATGTAAACAGTCCGCATGATGTCTGGAAATTTTCTACATGTGTTAAATTGATTTCACACGCAATTGATCAATGTGTAGCATTTCCCTGAAAAAAGAAATGGTTTTCATATAATTGATCAATGTGTGTTACAGTTCAAAATACCCAATGTTATTGTTGTAAAAGAATTGTAGCAATAATTTATTCCATAAAGGAAAACGAACTCGATATCGGAACCTCTAAACTTTGTAATATTCCCCTTTAAAGTGGTTTTCTTCAAGTGTAGTTTTGCTTACGAGCCATACACATTAAACAAACACATGAATATATTACCTTATATGCCCATCTTTTTCTCGAACGACTAACGGCCAACATAATGCTAACAAGTGTCACATATGATCAAATTGAGGACCGAAGATTGGCAAAGTGTCATTGTGCCATCCTAATTGGTCAAAACCACTCATTTAAGCTTCCACATAAGCAAAACCACCCTGCAAATGACTTTAGGTTTTATGCAAACAATACTGTAAAGTTTCTAGAGGCTAGATGTCTGGTTTTAGAGTTTAAGATGCTATGCGGGACTTCCATTCAAAATTAGAGGGGTGTACGGATTTTCCCTTCCATAATATATCACATACTTTGATGCTAATATATAATTAAAAATATATTATTGAATCTTTGTTAAAATGCTGTGCTTTCCACCGTAAATAGTTGTTTTCAGTATTGTGGCAAAATATTAGAACGATTGAAAGTTCTATCATATATAGTATTGTCTTATATTAAATATTATAAGTGTATGCAATTAATTGACTTACCCATACATGCATGATGTTCATCAAGGATAATAGCGTGTCATGTGCATTTTATTTGGTGTTATTTGTGGTTATACACTGATGGCATGGGCATCATTTCCTGAAGCTAAACCAAAATGTCGATCATTGCATATAGTGGAGAGTGGCACCCACACAAGTGGATCTACTAAATTAAACCATATGTGATTAGGATTATCACATGAACTATGATATATCTGTATTGTCATCACACTGAAGACCCTATTCACAATAGTGGTTTTTTAAAGTATAAACATGCCAAGCTATGGCTAATAACCCGTAGAAATATAAACGAGATAAAAAATAATATATGAGTAAATTTTTATATTTATATTATTCGTAGTTTAACATATATGTTGAATAGATCGTGATAAAAAAACCTTAAAATTAAATTAAAATTAAGTTTTAAAATATATTTTTTATTGTGCCAGTTAAACTAATAAGTAAATGATAGTGACTAATAGATAATAATTTATGATTTGATGGGTGATGAATATATATATGTGTATATATATACGTATATATATATGTATGTATATATATATATATATGCGCACGATTGTCAGATGCAGTTGATTGCTTGGGGCTGTGTGCAAAACTCTCTTCCAATGACCCCAGTCAGCGAGGGAGAATGAACCTCGTCTAGCTCTCCCATGAACGGTGACATCACCTTCTTTTGGTTCGCTGATGTGTGTACGGACAATAGATCAACTGAACCTAGACAGATGGCAGAAGTTTCATATGCGAGGTTAGTGGGCCCAACCTATCTAGCATACGTTCGCTAATATCAAGCGGAGAACCGCGTCCAGCCCCCGGCGCCGCTGGGTTTGGGTCTCCGTCGGCCTTATACACTCCATGGTATAGCAGAGATTAGGATATTTCGATTATTATATACTTGAGCGTCGCTGTTTATTAAAAAAATTATAGAAATGGTAGGTAAGCAGAAGTAATAGTGTGTAAACCACATGTATTAATGTATTATAAAGGGTGGACAAGTTTAATAAATTAATTATAAAAAGGTGGTTTAGAAAAAGTCTTTAAATTTTTATACATCTTATATATACAATTTTATTAGTTTTATATATAGTGAAGATTACATCATACACATTATAAATAAGTTATACGTTTAATTTTAATAATTTTATATATAAGTGAAGTATAACAATATCTAAATAATTTTAATAAAAAACTGATAACACACATCATGTGAATACTAGCATGATGAGTTATAGATCACGATAGTGGTGTTATATTGTTAGAAAAATAAATAAATATTATATTAATATTAATAGTATATTAGAATAAGTAGTTTACTAAATAAGTCCAAATAAAGAATAGAAGCAAGCCGTTACACAATCCTAAACCCACACATTTTCCTACTCGCTAGAGCCACACCATAAAACCACTGTAACTATGCAACCATAATATATCATGTAAATAATACAAATCAAAGACAAAACATTGGATATAGTTGGTGAAATCAGCAGATTGCATAATCAAATTAGGTCTACTCTTATTGGTCAAAGAGCTAAATTCAAGGGGTGCACAAAGTCACCTATAATTTATAAACTTTGATTATCGACATCTTTAATTTAAATATTATATATTTAGACTGGACACATAAATAATTAAAAATAGTATTGGTATACAGTGTTAAAGTAACTATATTTGTTTACAATATTGTGATTTTTGTTAGCTCTATGCTAAGGTAACACATTAGAATGTGATGATAGATTAAGAAAGACTAATAAGACATATGTGAAACCACTTGTTTCTCATAGAGGCTGTGATACATATTTTTGCTGATGACTTAATTATAATCAAGATGATTTATTAATCATATTTCACTCCAATAGGGCCTTGGATTTTCAAAAAAGCATGTGAAGGTATTCTTGGGAAGCAACTTGAGTTTATTTTGAAATGATCACAAAGATGAATGGCAGAGCAACACAGTAACAAAAGCCTGGAATAAAAAGCATATGCTGGTCTGCCTTCACATATATGGTGAACTTTATTTTATCAAACTTGGTAACATCGAACATCCTTTTGTATTCTAAACCCTCGATCGCTAAACCTGTTCCCAACCTGTTTTTTTAAAAAAAACATAAAATGGAGTAAAACATTGCTGCCTCCGAAAGAATATTGCACTAATCGGTGGACAGCACTAATAATGAACACCATGCGGCGTGTGTGTGTGTCTATATATATATATATACAGAAAAAAACGAAGGTGCTGTTGCAAATGCATTGGATGACTACATTTCACGGCTGCTGATGTGTACGTGCAACCTGTGCAATAGACCCAGAAACATTCCTCAAAAGTACTCAAATCTGAAGAAAATGAAAAAGAAATGCCAAGATCACACTTGATTAAACCTCGCACCACAACAAAAACTGCAGTAAAAGGAACAAAAATGGAATAAAAACAAGATATTTGCCTGAAGAAACCTGGCAAAAAACAGTAGGTGAACAGCAGAGAGTGAAACAAGATCGAAATACCAATCACCCAAGTGAAAGAACAACGGTGGTTAGATCATTCCAAACTCGAATTAAGATGGCGAAATCGAAGGCACACAAGAATGACTAAATGAGTAGAGAGACTGGATAGTGTGCAGTTACCGTTATGCATGACGGGGCTCGAGAAGAACCCCGGCGGCGAGCTGTTGTGCCGCGCCAGAAACCCCGACTGGTCGGGGCCGCCGCCACCATCATTCGTCTCGACGCCGAACTGGTGGAAATGGCGCTGGGCGTGCCCGTGCCCCAGCGAGATCTCGGCACTACTCCCACCGCCGTAGTGCTGCTGCCTTATCGCGCGCTCCGTCGGCTGCTCCCCTCCACCGCCCGGCACCTGGAAGAACGTCCTCGCGGTGGCAGCAGCCGCTCCCCCCTCCACCAGCGGCGGGCCGTCAGCAAAGAACTGCAGGCCGCCACCGCCACCGCCACCTCCTCCGTGCTCCGAGGCTCCGCCGCCTGCGCCGCCGTAGCGCGACGGCATACCCCCTCTGTGCTGCCACTGCGGCCTCGACGGCGCCGGGTTCATGTGCTAATGGACTGCTACCTACCTAGCTCTCACTTGTGAGGCCGGTCTTTTCGTCGCGTGCCGGGTGAGCGCAGCAAAGCAAGCGGGCGCAGTCAAGCATAGCGAGCGCGCGACTGATCAGACCGGAATGGTGGCTTCGTCGGGGAGAAAAGAAGAAATTAAGGAGGGGGACGACGCGGGCTGGACGCGCGCTCGTGATACGGTCTCGGGGAAAAAAATCTCTGGGGCTGAGCCTCTAAACCCAACGTGCGAGGCCCTTTCTCAGATTTGTGCCACCTGTAATCACATAAATCTTAAAGCACGAACTAGCTGTGGAGTAGTTTTGATTTTTTTCTCTCTTCCGTATTCTCTTCGTATTCATCCCGTTGTGTGCGCATCGTATTCTACCCGCTGCTCCATACGGCGCCATCACGCGACGCGACGGGCAGCCCACCTTGCCACCGCTGGCACCGAACTATCCACCGCCGACGCCCTCGGTGCCTAGTAGTCGGACCATCCACGGCAGCCCATGACACAACGTCGTCGTGCAGCCTGCCGTTCCTCTTCCGGCGCAGCTTACACCCATAGGCCGCAAACACCACGACGATGGCGAGTTTGGGGCTTCAACAGCGATCATGGCATCTCTCGACGACTACGCAAGCATCGGCAACGCAAATTTCAAATAAATTGGTTTGTCATCAACAAACACACTTCTATGGCCATGGTTTCGTCGAGGTCCTTGCAATCATTGTAGTGTTTGTGGTCGGAGGCCTCGGGGGATCGGCTGCGTCAATGGCGGAGGGCGGAAGGGCAGGCGGCACCACCTGCGAAGGCGCCGGGATGCATCGGCGGAAAGGGCGAACGGTGCCGGCGCCGAGGAAGAAGAGATGCGTCGGCGGCGGAAGGGCAAACGACGTGATTAGGGCGCGTATATTGTTACGAGTAGAATACGATCCACACGATGGCAGGAATACGAAGGGAATGCAGAAGTGAAAAAAAATCAAAACTACTTCACAGATGGTTCGTGATTTGAGATAAGTAAGATAGTAGGTCGTATAGATCACAAGCGATTCCTTTGACGTACTGTATTCTAACATGAATCAGTAATATATAAGCTTATTTAATGATAGAATCATATATCAAGTTATAGGATAGTATGTTTTCATATAGGTGAGCCTCACACGTTGGCTTTAGAGTCTCTGTCCCTGATGGGGCGGCGTAGACGACAAGTGGATCATACTATACCCCTCTATCTTACTGAAAGCGGCAAGTAGGGGGGTGGGGGTGTGTTTGGGGGACGTCGTCTCGCCCCGATGACGCGGGACCCCACGCTGCGCATTTGGAAACCGCGCCCACCACCACCATCACCGGCGCGCAACCGCGGCGCGCGGCCGCTCGGACTACATACGTACACCGCCGCCGCCTGTTTGAGCTGGTGATTGATAGACGTCGGGGGCCGGGTGGGCCCGCGTGTGAAGCGATGATCGGCGCCTCGGCTGGCAGGGTTCGTTGCATTTGGATCGTCAATTATCCGTTTAAATGTCAGATATTCTTATCGTATTTATGTGCTCGTGATAATGGAAGAGTTGTTTAATTAGGTCTTCCCCTACTTGCACCCGTGGTTTTCAGATAGTCTCTGTCTCTCTGTCTAAACGTACGCACGCTTTAGCTACATGTTTGAGCAAGAAATCGAGGTGTAGAATCTTAACCCGCGAGCATCTAGGACTGATGACAGTAGCATACTTACCTAAGTACGACCACTATTCGTTTTTAGATAGTGTGCGGTACGTGCTGGTCAAGAGGCAAGGTTAGCGCCGCCGGTGCCCGGTGGTCGGTGTCTCAGACTTAGCCCTGTTCCGGATTAAGTTGCTGACTTCTAGTTTATTTTTAAAATATTATAATTATATATTTTTAGAATTTAGGTGATAATTTATAATCTCTAGCTAACAAAAACTCGTCCAAAAAGGTCTTAACTACACTCCAACTCCGTATATGCATGACGGTAAATTCTCTTTAATCTCTCGAGACTGTATGTACTTCGTATACGTCCCTGTTAGTTATCCTGTATTACGTTCCCTCTCCGTATGACTCGTACACTAGTTCTCGTCTATCCCCGAAGCTTTCAGAGAAGAAACTACCGGCGCGGACCTCTGACGCGTGATTTTTCCTCTCTCTCCTCGGTCAGCTTCCAAACAAACGCAGATTACTTGGGAGTCGGGTCTCTCGTACTATTACCACCAGTGCACTTGAGCATGTAATCGCCCCCGCCAGGCATGATGCACAGCCAAAAGCAGAGGACCCGGAATTCATGTAACGCACGAGCTCTGCTCCCGCACCACGGCCACAATTCGCACGCTGCTACGGCGGCGTACGTACGTGAGGAGATGACTTGGACGACGCCGGCTTAGCATCCGATGACTTGGACGAGGCAGCCAGGCAAGCAGGAATAGCAGCGCTGCCATCCAAGCAGAGAGATGGAAGGACGAAGCAATTGCAACTTGGCCGCGCTAGCTTTTGGAGTCTCCATGCATCCCCCCTAGCCGTGGTCTACCCACCCCCAAGATGGCATATTGATTTATGCCCACCTGGTACGGAGCCTCGCGATAAACAAACGCGCCCCCAAGTTGGCGAGCGCGAGGACACTAGGACAGACAGGAGGACGACGCCCAGAGCGCTCGCGGCCAACCATCTGACGGCAACGTGCGGCCATCTATACCCTATTGCTACCTATCTCCCCCGTCGCGTACGTACGTACGATGACGCGGAGGCGCTTCGGGGAGACGTACGTTTATCTCCTCCGACACCGGCGCCGCTTGAAAGGATGGTGTTCGTCTGATGAACTGGTTCACGTACTTCTCGCAAGCTATGGCGCAGCGGTATCTGCACATGATTTTTTACATTTTAACTCTTTTTCAAAACTTATTTTATAAATAGATTTTTTTAAAAAAATTATTATAGAAATAAACTTTTTTTTCACACTAGGGTCATTAGCATCTAGGTTCAATGTCTCAGCGTTAATAACGCTGGTGTCTATACCCTCGCGTATCTAAGTTGGTGCCAAAGGCTTATTTATAAATAATTTATTTTATAAATAGGTCTTTAAGTAAAAAAAGATACTGAGAAATAAAATAAGTTATTTAATTTTTGATGAGTCTATATATAAAATAATATATTTATAAATAGATGTTTGATATCAGTTTTTTTTTCTGATTCCCTCCACTGAATAACGGGGGAAGGGAAATGGTGTTAGCGTTGTTGTCGCTGATAAGTTGGATCTCAGCGTCAATTATTTTAGCGTCAAAAATGGTATTTCTAGAATAAGTTTTTTAAAGTGCTTATTTATAAAATAAAATTTTAAGAAGATCAAACTATTAAAAAAAATCCAAGCTTCTGCATGCATGGTTGCAGTCGCATCGGTCGGCCCTGACCAATCAGAGTCGCACGTCCTAGGTCGGAGATCGATTAGAAAACATGGTTACTCCTAACTGGTCATGATTTCTAGCATGACGCTAGCCTAGAAGTTCCATGTGTGCGCGCATAGCCTCAGCATATAGAGGCGCCGTCCTCCATCGTCCTATAGGATATGTGATTGGTACGCCGGGATAATCATGGCTCCTCTGAAAGATGCAATCCTTAAATTCTAAGCCAAGCAAATGAAAGAAAGCTTAGGCCAGAGATCGATCAAATATTATTTGCACTTTACAGAGGAGGGGATGGAGCACGCGAGAAAAAAAAGAAATAAGGTACGAGAATGAGAAGCTGACGAAGACAGGCATCAGCATGCATGTGACCTAGCAAACGCATGCAAAGAAAGAAGATGAATAAATTATGCGAATTCAGTTGAAGGAAGAATCCCATACGAAAGATATCCTTGCCGTGCCATCCGAAAGACAGATCAGCGGAGAACGACACCGACTATATATATATCCCCTTTCTATGACGGAATTGCAAGATTATATCATGATGGCACAACCGAACTTCAAACTGTTTTGCTCTTAATTAGGCTGACGAGACCTTGAAAACGACGCAACTGGATTTAATATATCCACGAGCAGAGATTCGAAAGCTACCGACGTGTCATACACAAAAGAAAATCATTTATGTAGCTGCCGTCCAGCTAATGACACCGCCCCTAATTTAGTACTGTCTCCCTCTGTACTTATATTAATTATATTTTTAATAACTTTCACGTTATCTAAAAATATCTAATCGTTAAGTAGATCAGATTATTATAGCAGTAGATTGTATTAAAAATTTATATTATATACTTTTACTTTAAAATTTAATAAAACTTATAATTAATAAAGATGGTTAGTTTAAAACTGGATAAAATTTTGGAATTAATAAATATCGAGTTGCATCTTAGACTCTTAATTCCACTATCTTATTAATCTAATTTTAAAATTTAAAATTAATAATTACTTTCTCCGACTCCGACTTAAAATAAGTTTATTTTTCTAGTTTAAATTTGACTACAAAGATAAAATATGTTTTGACAGTGGAAATAGCTGTAGAATCCATAGAATCCATTCACATATACAATCAGAGGGTATGAATGATTGTATAAGTTAAAAATAAAACTTAATAAATCTTTCTAATAAAAAAATCATGTTTACATGATGTAGAGATAATACGGTTTTATTACTAAATAGACATAGATCCGTAAAACCGACCAACTTAAAATTTTGACAGAAAATTTTTAAAAAAACAACTAAAATCAGGTCAATCAGATTTCTAGATCTTGAAATATTAACGAAACAAAATTACTATATAGAAAATTAATGTAAATTAATTAAATTCTAATTAATTAATTAGTAATAATCATTGTTTCTAAAATAAAAAAATTAACCCAAATAATAAAAGAAAACAAATCAATCTAAAATCGATCGCTAGACATACACAAAAGCTAACGAAAAAGAAAGATTAATTACCACACTAATCTTCCATAGAATTTAACATCATTACCAAGCTATTGCTTAAAATATTCTACCAAGATACTTGAATAATCAAACACTTTACCCCCTTTATAGCCTAAAATAATTAGAAAATCCTAAAGAAAAAGTCCTCAAAACATTGATATTTCGTATCCGCTACTCAAACTATTTTTAGCCATCGGATTCAAAATCAACACTCCAGATTAAGCTATGTTATCAGACACACGTAAGCTAAAAGAGTTTGATGTGATTTCGCAGAAAATCTGATGTCCTCGCCGGCCACACCACCTGCGCCAACTGCACATCGACAACTGTCTCGCTAGATTCCTTACGCGTGCACTAGTGCCAGCCAACGCCACGCTAGGCCTGTCAGCAGCATCCTCCACGCACACCCATGCCTGCAGGGCCACCTCCGCGCCTTTGCCATGCCATCGCCAGCCCACGCTACAGGCTTACTCATTTGCCATCGTCAGTCCATATCAATTGTAATCTAACCCATATAAAGTAATAATAATATTATTATTTTCTAGGCACATATTACGCTTATTTGACATAATAATTTTAATATAAATCAATCATGCAATACTAATTTTAATATAGATCAATTTTGTTGGTTTTAATGGAGACCAATTTTACTAATTTTAATATAGATTAATTTTTCATCAATTTTGATTTTACAGTAGCAATTAGTAATTGACATGGATTGTTTTCTAGCAACAATATTTATAGAAATAATCAACATAAAATTTAACAAAATTCAAAATTAATAAACTTGCAGTTCAACTCATCTAAAACTCTCATTTAGTATCTTACTAATTTAATTCCAAAATTCAAAATATAGAATTACTAATTTTTTAATTGGACTCTTTTCTAATCTAGTTTATTATAATTTATAATTATAACATGATTATAATTTTAATATACCAATTATAAAATTTCATGTAATGCATGGATTGATGGCTACTACTTGTAATTTCTTAGTATTTGAGAATTTCATAAAGCTCCCAATATAATATGCGATGAGCACTAGAGAGCGAGATTCGATCTCCCAAAGCGACGAGGTCTGGTGACCACTGATGAAGATACTGTTAGAGCTATCCATGATAGATTGGACCAAACCGAGACAGTATAAGGCTGAGGCTAACGGCACCGAAACGATGGGAGCTAGATCGGATGTACCGACGAAAGAAACGGGCGAACCCATCAGCTGCTACCGACTATAGGTCTGATGAATGCACATAAGTAAGCTCATCGGTTAGCTAAGCCGATGGGAGGAATGAAACACATTATATTTTGATGCCAGCCCTAGTAGACACAAATTTAATAGATTGGACCTAAACGAGATAGTATAAGGGTGGATCTAACAGAACCAGATCGATCGCTAGTAGATTAATCGCTAACGATATACGTGTATCAGCCAAAAAGCCGATATGCTAGGCATAAAGCTCCGTGTTGAGATAACTCATCGGCTGGCTACTCCGATAAAACGTTGAGAAAAGACGTATCAGCTTAAAACTCAATCTACTATTAGCAGTTAAGTAGGTCGGACCTAACTGATTCAGCACGAGATCGATTACGGTAGAAGGAGCTCGATAAGCTAATAGATCCCACGTGAACATGATGTGATATATTCGATCGGACTAAGAGGTCAGACCTAACCAATGCAGTCATAGGTAGAGCAGATACACTAGAATAGTGGTAGGACTTAACCCTTCATCGGAGATCGGACTTAATTGATATAGCCTCACGTTGAGTGCCAGAACCCGCTGGTAAAAACTTAGGTGAACTAAGGTAGTGATGTGCCAAGATTATATTAATCTGCGTGGATGATTTATAAGTTTTCAGGGGATCTATATTTATACCTTAGGGTTACACGAGTTCAACGTGGTTACAAACAACCTCCAGACATTACTTTCTAAACAAAAAAGAAAACTCTCTCTAAAAAGTTAACAAAACTAACTAAACTTGTCTATTTTATAAGATATATTTTACAAAGATACAACTACCTTGTCATAGCTTTCACGACTCCTCCTCATATCTGGTCTTATCTGGATAATCTTCCATCTTTGACTAAATCAAATCCATCATTATCCATCCGATCAATTCTTTCCCTGTATCAATCTGCCTTTTTTCATAAGCCAATTGGCTCTCCAATCCTGTTTATGGGGCTTATCAAATTTGATTGTTAATAGTAATTAATTGAAATATGCACTACAACGGATCCCTTCATCGGTTACAGGTCCAAACCCCTACCTATGATGAAAAACACATTGATCATTGATGAATGGTCACTGGTAAAAAATCCTAATTGTGACAAATGAACAACCCGCCATAGATAGCAATATCTATGATGGACCGTAAATATGGTCGTCACAGATAGGGTCCCCCGCGGTTGGCCATCTGTTTGTGATATGCCCTAGAGGCAATATAAAGATATTATATATCATATATTATGTTTATGACATATTAATTTATTTCTTAAAATAGACATTATCATTATTGATCTATGAGTACGTGATTTATTCATTATACTTCTAATGTTAAATATTATTATTTCTAAATGATCACTGACCATAATGATAATGTCTTATGGATTATGGTATGGAGATACCAAATCAATATGGATATATATTAGTGAACATATTAGATAGACTTGCTATGAGTTTTTGCAGAGATTTTATGTATTATCAATTAATTTTAAGTAGTGTTTGTGTGAAGTAATTAGACTTGAGATCATTATGTTTTCCAATATACGTAGTAGCTTATTTTGAGATTATCAAACACTACTCCGTAACAGAGTAGTAATAAAAGTAGTCTTTAAGTTTGTTATGAAATATGTAGTGCAATGTGAGTGATCAAGATAGAATTTACCCCTTCTATGAGAAATATATCTCCAAGCCCTTCGATGTAATGGATTATAGAAGTGCACGGCCATGCCAAGATGATTGAGTTAATCACAAGTTTATAATTCATCACAGGATTAAAAGAGTGATTGAGCTGTTAAGAGGATGACACAAGTCTCGCCTTGAGCTCAATCGATATCGTAAGGCAAAAGGATTCGTATATGATAACATTACAGGTTCAGCCGATATGATCTTTACGTATACTTTGGGGTTAATATGCTTTACTAGAGACTGCTATTAACAGGGTGACCGAAAAAATATTTTTAGGTCACGAAGTGAACCTACAAGGTCGCACGTTTAACGGGTTGTAATACTTATTTGAATATAATGCGGATAAGGGCTCAATTCAGATACAAATCCAAATAGACTTCAATTGGGTCACGATCTCCTAGGATCAAGTGAAGAAACCTATATATAAGGAGACGGGGAGCTCAAGTAATGAGACCTCTGTTCACTTATAGTAAAACTTTAGCCGCTACCTCTCGAGCCAAACCCTAGCCTATTGCGAGTGCTAGTACACCCACAATTAGCGTTCTAACCTTGGATATGTGGATACTGGTGGAGGCGCTGCTCGTTGCAGCGTTGATCAGCATAAGGATTACATCGATCGACTATTTCATCTACTACATCGAAGCGTGTATGGTTGGATCGGCTTCTTTAACCCTACTTCTATTGCACTGTGTGTCTCGTGGTAACGGTTTGTGATCCCTACTTCGTATGATGTTCTAGTGTGCGTAGTACAAAAATTCTATTTTATGCTATCGTAGCCTATGCTTACTTCTACGCCATCTTCCCTACAGCGGGCCGTATCTTGCTCGTCATGGATACACTTCCTATGAAGGGTTAGGAAATACCACTTGTCATGGATACACTACCTGTGACAGGTTTTTAGTTACCGCCCGTCACAAATGACCTATTTTGATAAAAAAAACCTATTTTTTTTGTTAGCATCAGGTAATTGATAGCTACACCCTGAAAAAATAGTAGAATTCATACAGTATTCACACAACATACATATATACACATTTCACATCCATATTCATATCTACATAATTCATATAGTATTTATATTTACATAATTCACATCACATATCATTAAGTTTAACATCCACATTACAAAATACCTGTGAAACTTCTTAAAATCTGAAATAACTCAAGTGACATAATAATTGGAATAAATTGAATGAAGTCACATAATAATTATAAAATCATAGTTACAATGAGCCAGTTACGTATATGAACTAAATGTTTTTGGAAAAATATTGATTATTTCATCGCAAGTGAATGAACTAATTCAAATAGAAAAGGCCTATTTCTAATGAGATTCGTGACCCGACTTCAGATGAAAATATCCTTTCATATTTATCACTTGGGCTAGAAGAAAGGTGGCTAGGTCCCCTCTAATGCTTGCTAGGTCAATCCGACTTAACCTCCAATCGTTTTTCTATGACATATGAATATATTTAAGATGATATGGGAATAAATAGATTTGGATTTGTAAGGCGTCTTTTTTGATTGGGTTCTAACCTTCGGGTCAAACATAGTCACATGTGTCATTAAGGTTTTCATGTGATGGCAAACATAAAAACCGTATGTATTGCTAACTTACTGTTGGACTAGAAAGTCATACTTGTGATGGAGAGATGGCATAATTGTCCGATACTAGCCACCTTTTTCTACATATGGTCCATAGGCCCTGTCTGTTGTAGCGTCTAGAGGTATGAAGTCGTATTTTTTGGTTAGGTTGGAGTTGAGGTAGTATACCATGCTCTATTTGGTAACTATGACTATGGGGATCCAATGACGGTTGCAAAAGAGTTAATTTAGTCATTTGTCGCTTTGCTATTCTATAATATATAAATTTAGTAAGAAAATAAGGTCCCTTACTCTTGAATATAGGCTAACATTAGACAATCTTTGTCACGGTGGGTACACAAATACCATCCTATGTATTCGATGATGTTGTTTGGTGCGTGTTTCAAGTTAGTGTCGTTGATTACAGTTGGATCAAGAAAACCAATCGGGTTGCCCGTTTTTTGGGCATAGAGCCAGCAAAGTCTATAATGATTGCATTATAGTTTAGAATATGAAGAGTATATTCCTGATGGTAGTAAAGTATAAATCACTTATAAAGGGTAGGATCTCAACAATCCCATGTCCAGATGTCTAAGTCTGAATAAGTCCCACATATCATTGAATCTGATGATAAGCATTGATAGAGATGATATAAATGGTTGTTTGTCATGCTCACCAATGAAAGATTGGTCCTTATTGGTCTGTTTGGCATTGGTTATCTCTATATACAATGAGTGCAACTCATGGCATGCAGGACCCATCACCTTTAGTTCATTAAAGTCGACAAGGGGCTTACTTAGCACGAACTGAGCTAGTGCTGATGGCTTTGCTTTAGCCTTCCTTTTGCTGGCTCTGCTAGCCTTTTGCACTTGCTTGGATGGCTATACCGGTGAAGTATGTGCCTTCTAGCATATTTTCAATGGAGGCAAATCATCATGGGGTAGGTCGAGCTCCACGTCGGCACCACTAAAATGTGGCTCTGTAAATGTCTAGTCAATGTGAGGTAGAGTGTGCCAAAACTGGGTTTCTAGAGGAGGTGCTTGCTGCTTCGAGGATGGACGATTTGATCGAGCTTTAGCCTTGAAGATTATATTTGCCTTGGACCATTGAATGTATGTATCCTGTGTAGCCACCAGTGCCATAATCCCGTCGTTTGGAGGGATCTCAAGGGGATAGCTCACCTAGTTGTCCCTCACTTGATCTACTTGCACCCTCGCATAACTGGCCACCAAGTCGGCCCTATGCACCCTGGTTGTAGTGGTCGGTTTGAAGCATAGACCATTGGTGGCTTTGGAACTAAAGTCCGGTGTAACCCTTACCATAATGATGCACTCGGTGGTATCCTAAGGCATAATTTTAGGAATTTAGACACAAACATAATTAAGATCTCACTACAATGTCATAGTAATATTGTAAATATTCTCTCAGTCATATGGTTGACCGTAGATGGTACAGGGTTGGCGGGTTGTTGATCAACCCCTGTTGACACACAACTATTTGGTTGAGCCATAGGGCTTGCTTCAACATGAGCGCACACTTGAGATTTGGACCATTAGTGCGCCTACTCATATTCAGCCCTTATGCTCGCCAACTCACATTGAAACTTTTTTTGAAGGCCTGAGTTAGCTCAAACTTCACCTCCTCTTTGATGGCTTCCTTTAGGCAGGATTGTTTCTCTGTCCATGGGACTTTGCGCTTCCTATACTGGGCATTGTACTTGGCTAAACCAACCTTCCAAGGTATGGTTGAGCCCATTCCCCAAGTACACCCTGGATGTTCATGATTTCTAAGGACTTTTGTCAATATGTCGCCCTCTCGCCACGTTGATTCGATCTTGCTTTGTGAGGCATGTTCCTCACCCAGAATGAGCTACAATGAGGTAATTATGTTGTTAGAGAAAATATCATATTGCTATAGGTGGAAATGTTCACAAACGATTCGTGTGTAGATTGTCACGAGTTGACAGTACACTTTGACATTAGCAAGGTTCTCAAAGACAACCATCCCATCAATAAGCACCTTAGCTCGAGCTCAAGCCTAATTCTTGGCTCGTGTCTCTAGGATATCCTCGAATGGATCAGAGACATTAGCCGCTCTTTCAGCTTCATCCTCCACTGCCCATCTTGCCTCCATGGATAGGTACCTGCTTGTGTCAAGCCTATGCAAGTGCAGGTTTCTTGATTAGAGGAGCCGATGTGCCTTACTAACAACCCAAAACTTGAGCGTGTCCCTATGGGCCACGAATTCTTCCTAGACCGTATCCATTATCTATGGCCAATCTTTGAATAGAGTTGGCCTATTTTGGATAAAGACAAACTTGTAGATGAGCTTCAACTTGAAGTTCTTCCATCAATTATCTATCTTCTGGAAAGCATAGTATTTTAGTGCCTCCTCCGTGTCAGCTGAGAAGACGTACAATTCCTTCAACTTGTTCCATGTGCATTCTTTCTTAGTGTCAGGGACATTCCCGAAGTTATGGTGTAGGATCCCTAGGTACTCCCACGCGATGACCCCACATGACTTGCAAAACCTTGGGATGATGCATTTAGGGGTAACTAATCTTTCAAGGTCGTTGATCTTGGTGATGGTGAGCTTAGAGTCCGACAAACTATTGCATGTCCTATGGGATCGGGTCGACGTCGGTGCTGTCATTCTAGCCAACATTATTGCTTGGTTGTTAGACATTTTTGGTTATATTACGAAGTTAGTCATGTATTAGAGGATAAGGTTTTGCTCTCATATGGCGGGTTGAAAGGGTTTTAACCTCTGACCTTCTCGCCACGAGGTGTGAAGTTGATGGAAACGTTTTCTCTTACATCCAACACACAAGGCTAACAAGTTATTTCTAAAATTATTCCTAAACAATAAAGCATTTTTATAAATTATTTTTAAAATTATTCTTAAACAATAGAGCATTTTCACAACTTATTTTTAAAACTATTTCTAAATAATAGAGCAATTATACAAGTTATTTCTAAAATTATTTCTAAACAATAGAGCATTTACACAACATATTTCTAAAATTATTTCTAAACTATAGTGCATTTTCATAAGTTATTTCTAAAATTATTCCTAAACAATAAAGCATTTCCACAAGTTTAGGGAGGTGGCACCGACGTTGGGGAGGACGTCACCGGGCACAAGGAAGTGGCACTAGGCTCAGGGAAGACGACGACGGCTAGGGTTTACTACTGGGGTGAAGAAGACAAGTGCTTGAACAAGTGTGGAGTATGAGATCTGGGAAGATGGACATGGTCAACTTCAAGGTTTTACTACTATCCATAATGGGCGATAACTCCCAACCTGTCACGGGCAACTTACCTGTGACAGGTGAGAACTCTCTGTCTATCGTAGGTAACTTGCCTGTAATGGATCTAGAGTTACAGCCTATCACAAGCAGCTAATCGATAACAGTCTGGTAGATGAGGCCCATCACAGGTAAGTTACTCATGACGGGTAGGGAATTCTCACCCATCACATGTAACTTGTTGATTGAGTCAACTTGTTGACTATTTGACAGTGAACTAGTTTTCTTTTTTCTAATTTAAATGCTAAAATCTAATTGTATTTTTTAATAAAACTTTATGCAAATATAATGCCACATATTGTATTATTCAAATATAAATGTCACAATTTAAATATAATATGACATATTATCTACGTGATACTAATCCGACATGTCATCCAGTTGATAGGACTACACAATGTAACCATTAGGCAACTTTCTTTGCTTGCAGGGTAGTGTACTTATTGTATCTTTACAATACTATGTAATCCTTCGTTGTGATCTCCTCGTGCATATATATTGTTGTCTTCTGATTGCTCCTCTTTTAGCGATATTTATTGGCTTATAGATGCATACTAATTGTAATCATCCTTGTTAACGACGTTTTCAACCCCAATAGTTCTTCTTTTGCCTTCTCAAACAACATAAAACTTCTTATTTGCTAGATGAGTTATGTAGAATACTTGTACGACTTACTTTGTAGGGACGAATGGTTCATCCTGGTAACCGATCTTGTTAAAGTCAACTAGTGTGAAATTCTCCTTATTGACCTTAACCCCACGAACGTAACCCATTTGCATTGAAACAACGTTACTTTAAACTTCATATAGTTTATCTCCCATATCTCCTCTATGCACCTATAGAACGACCTTTGTCCAAGTTGAACCTCATAAGCCTCTATGGACATACCACTGTTTTGGATGGTGATTTTGTCCTCTTGCTTGGTAGTGTAGACTATGTAGCTATTGATATTATATTCTTGCCAAGTTTGGACATCCCATGAAGGACCATGTGCTAACCATTAGAGTGTAACGGTTGTCTCTTCGGTGGTGTTAGCAATCCAATTTTTGAACTATTTAATGAAACACCTCTTATGCTCTCTCATGATCTAGCTCTCTGGGCTAGCAATATTGTCTTCTTTGATCTTAGCTATGTATTCTTTGAAGTACGGCGTCACCTCTACCATATGCTATAGCATTGTGAAATAGGTTTGGTCATATCTAGATTGATTTTACTTGATTGTTCACATGCCTATGGTGCCAATACCTTCTTGTTTGCATTCGTGGCGGGACTTAGGGTGTCTGATCGAAGAGTTCTCAACCATGTAGTTAATACAAAAATCATTAACTTTTGCAATAGTGTATGATTCAACAATACCCCATTTGGTTTCGACCTATTGCAAACGTAGGACTTCATAATCCCTATGTACCTCTCAAATGGGTACATATGTCTGGCGAAAGCATGACCACATAGTTTTGTTTGCTTCATGAGATGCATGATGAGATGAACCATAATATCGAAGAACGAAGAAGGGAAGCACATCTCTAGATGACAGAGTGTTTTTATAACTTCTTGTTGTAGGTCGTCTAGTTCAGTAGGATCAATTGTCTTTCTACCAATGGCTTTAAAGAAAAAATAGAGCCACATGACGGCATGATGAACTTTTGTGAGTAAGATATTCTTGATAGAAACTAGTAGAAGCTCTGTAATGAGAACATGACAGTGATGAGACTTCATACCAATCATTTTGAGGTCGCCCATCAAAATGAACTTGCTGACCCTACATGAGTATCTAGTTGGAACTTTGGTACATTACAAGCAATGTTGCCTATCCTTCTTATCCTCTTTGATAGAGTGTGGCAAGCTAGAGATAGGTATACTTTGTCCGTTTCTTCATTTACTGACGGTGCAAGCTCATTCCTAATGTTATCTTCTAAATTTCGTCGAGCATTGAGACTATTCTTAGTCTTGCCAAGAATATTTAGCAGCAGTCTAAAAAGATTCTCACAAACGCTCTTCTCTACATGCATCAAGTCAATGTAATGACGGACCTCAAGATGTTTTCAGTATGGAAACACCCAAAAGATGGATTTGGTTTTCCACATCAGTTTCTCTTTAGTTGAAGGCACTTTTCTTACCAAAAATATTACTGATATCTTTCACCTTGTTAAATACCTTCGTTGTAGACTTATCCCTTAAAGGTAGACCTTGCTCATTTTTACCATTAAAACTTTTTTTCATTCTTCTATACGAGTGTCCATGAAAAAGGAATATTTTATGATCTATGTAAACCATCTTGTGGGAGTTCTTTAACTACTTACCGTATGTTTCTTCCATGCAGTCCGAGCTTGCTTTCTTACCTTTTATAGTTTGTCTCGATAGGTTACCGAGTACAAGATAGACGTTAATCGTACAGAACAGCAACACACAGAGAGTAAAGTTCTCCCACCTAGATGCATCCTATGTCTCTACACCTTTTTCAAACAACGTCATAAGATCATCGTACAACGGTTCTAGGAATACGTCTATTTTATTGTCAGATTATCTTGGTCCTTGCAATAGCATACATAACATGATGTATATTCGTTTGAAGCACAACCAAGGAGGTAGATTGTAATTCACAAATAGGACTGACCACATGCTATGATGACTACTAATATCTCCAAAAGGATTTATTTCATCCGTACTCAAAGTGAGTAATATGTTTCTTGAGTCTTATGTGAATTGTGGATATATTATGTTGATGTTTCTCCATTCCATCAAATCTAATAGGTGTCTAAGCAAATCATTCTTTTTTCGATCGGTGTCATGCCAATGAAATAACTCAACCTCCTTCTTATTTATAAACAATCATCTAAAACGGTCTGCAATAGGGAGGTATCACATGACCTTTGTAGAACCACTCTTCTTTGATTTCTTACCCTCTGTAGAACTGTCATTTCTCTTATACTAGGAAGGCATATAGGGCACAAATCTAAGTTTGCATACTCCTTATAGTACAATATGCAGCCATTCAGACATGAATGAATCCTTTTGATATCTAACCCTAAAGGACACAAAACCTTCTTTAGTTCGTACGTCATCCTTAGCAACATATTTGGATTAGGGAGTAAGTCTTTCAACAAATCAAAGAGCTCCATAAAATTCTTATCCAACTACCCATTACTCGTAAGATTTATAAGTTCAAGTTCTATCGACAACTTTGTATACTTCGGCTTGCATCCAGAGAAGATAGGAGTCTCAAAATCCGCTACCAAGCACGCGAACTTCTTATAGTCTCTTTTATTATACACTGTAGCCTCGACATCCCACAACATTTTATAAAAGGTATCATTATCGACGCGAAACATTTTTCTACCCAATAGAGGAAATGAACATGTAATTGTCATCATGCTGTCCGTCCAGTACTTTCGCCGATATAGTCATCATAGGTTCTTTCTCATTATATTTGAACCAGCAATTATAACCATTCGTGAATCCTCTACGTATTATTGTAACTGAACTCTTTTCACAAATATCTTCTTATTTTTTTGTCCACGCATTGGTATAACATAAATTCTATATACTTTTTAGACTTATTATTCTCCATAGCATTTAAAAATTAAATAACTCTAACTATATATACTTCTGGCTGACGATTGCTAGTATATTTTTATTTTCTATTAATATATAATATTATATAAACACTAATTAGAATAACACATATCGGATAAAAAATATACAACCTACGTCTAACAACACTAATTTTAGAAATTAAATATAAAAATTGTTTAAAAGTTAGCTACGACTCTCTCAAATAGTGTAATTAATGAATGAGATTGCTAAGATACAGCCCGGTCCTAGGTAGAAAAACATCGCCGTGAAGTGTACCAGTACAGTGTACAGCGCGTGCAGCTTTTGTGCGGTTCTCTTCGCCGTCCCGGCTTGCGATCCGATGCTAGCAATTCAGCTACCGTGCTCATGTATTTATATGCACGCGCGATACCGGGTTGACCCGAGTCTGCGCGCGGCTTACGGTTTTGGTGGTTTCATACTTTTCATGTCAGCGTCGTTAACTTGTTACTCGCTCCGACGGTTTCAAAAAGAAAAATCTATGACTCGCTCCCAGTGGCGTTTACCTGAAGCAGGTCGTCTCGGACCGTAAGGATTGTCGCTTAGGGAACTCTCGATGGGGATATAGATATCGAAACTTTTCATGTTGATACACATGATGCTTACGAAAAATGTTCAAAATCCAAAATTAAAATGTACACATTTATTGGGTCTCAAAATTCTAAAATTGTTCATTTTTTGAAAGTCCAAAATTAAAATGTACACATGTGGAGTATAATTTATAAATGTTTACACATGTATTGGAGTCCCAAAATTGTTCAAAAATCTAAAACTAAAATGTACACATGTATAGGGTCCCAAAATTACAAAAAGTAGATTAGTTTTTTTTTGAAAAATTGAAAAAATATCCAAATTATTCATTTTTTAATTGGAAAAATGTATTGGGTCCCAAAATTCCAAAATAGTTCTGTTTTTTTTGACAATTTGGGAAAAAATTATTCAGTTTTTTGAGAACTTGAAAAAAATAGTTAAATTTTTTTAAAAAATTTAAAAGATCATTTTTAAAAAAATTGGAAAAATGTATTGGGTCCCAGAATTCCAAAATAGTTCAGTTTATTGAAAAAAATGAGATTTTTTTTGAAAAAAGCCAAATTATTCAATCTTTCTTGAAAATTGAAATAGTTCTTTTAAAAAATGAGGGAAAATAAAAAAACAAAATTATTTTCTTTTTTTCCAAAATTGAAAAAAACCTTGCTTGCCGTGGGTTCGAACCCAATACATTTTCCCAAAATTCCAAAATAGTTCGAATTATTTTTTGAAAAAATGGAAAAAAATATTTAGTTTTTTGAGAACTTGAAAAAATAGTTCAGTTTTTTTTAAAAAAATAAAAAAATCATTTTTAAAAAATTGGAAAAATGTATTGGTCTGAGAATTCCAAAATAGTTCAGTTTATTGGAAAAAATGAGATTTTTTTTTTGAAAAAAGCCAAATTATTCAATCTTTCTTGAAAATTGAAATAATTCTTTTAAAAAATGAGGGGGAAATAAAAAACAAAATTATTTTCTTTTTTTTGAAAATTGAAAAAAACCTTGCTTGCCGTGGGTTCGAACCCAATACATTTTCCCAAAATTCCAAAATAGTTCGATTTTTTTTTTGAAAAAATGGAAAAAAAATATTCAGTTTTTTGAGAACTTGAAAAAATAGTTCATTTTTTAAAAAAAAATAAAAAATCATTTTTAAAAAATTGGAAAAATGTATTGGTCCCAGAATTCCAAAATAGTTCAGTTTATTGGAAAAAATGAGATTTTTTTTGAAAAAAGCCAAATTATTCAATCTTTCTTGAAAATTGAAATAATTCTTTTAAAAAATGAGGGGGAAATAAAAAACAAAATTATTTTCTTTTTTTTGAAAATTGAAAAAAACCTTGCTTGCCGTGGGTTCGAACCCAATACATTTTCCCAAAATTCCAAAATAGTTCGATTTTTTTTTTGAAAAAATGGAAAAAAATATTCAGTTTTTTGAGAACTTGAAAAAATAGTTCATTTTTTTAAAAAAATAAAAAATCATTTTTAAAAAAATTGGAAAAATGTATTGGTCCCAGAATTCCAAAATAGTTCAGTTTATTGGAAAATTTGAGATTTTTTTGAAAAAAGCCAAATTATTCAATTTTTCTTGAAAATTGAAATAGTTCTTTTAAAAAATGAGGGGAAAATAAAAAAGTACCAAATTATTTTTCTTTTTTTTTTTGAAAATTGAAAAACTCTTGCTGGCTGTGGGGTTCGAACCCACGCGCACTTCAGTGCAGAAGATCTTAAGTCTTCCCCCTTAACCACTCGGGCAAACCAGCCAACGCAGTGAATTTAATAATTATTTTATTTGTACTAAAAATCACCCGTATGCGACTGCCTCTCCACGCGCAAGCGGCGAGCTGCCAAGCTCTCTTTCCGAATCCGGATCGTGGCTCGAGCGATCCTGGCCCAGACCAGGCACTGTGGCATGAACAGCACGCGGACGGACGCGCACACGGTGCCCTCACCTCCGATCCGCGCCGCAGCGCACTGGCCTGTCACAACTCAACAAAGCCGTAAGTACCTCGGAGAGGACGAGGACGGCGCCAACTCCCGCCCATCGATCGATCCGTGCTTCCATTGCTGCTCCTCACCAAACACTTCGCGCGCGCCGCTGCTCATGCATGCGGCAACATGGCACATCCTCGCGCGCGCGGCATCGCCCTAAATTTGTCTCCCTACCTCCGGCGGGATCACGAGAGGGCGAGAGGAGAGCTCCGGACCCGACGAGAATAGCCAGCGCCACCACAACCGCCCACATGATAGCTAGCTAGCTCTTGCATGCCCATTCTATTCGTGGTCCAGTGCAAATTAAGCGACACAGTTTTCCTTCTTCTCCCCGTTCTTTCTCCCACCTCCCTCGTGCCTCGCCCAAACTTTAATTTCTGCCTCCCGATCGGACAAGGGGACGAAAGGACGAGCTGCCGATCCATGGAGAATTTCAAGGCTCGCTCCTTCGTCGCCTTGTCTCCCTCGGGTATGAACAATTTCTCCCGCCATGCACGATTGATTCCTCAGACTCAGTAACAGCATGTCGCCGTTCTCTCGTGCGTTTTCGTTAAATTTTGGCTTGTGGTTTGTTCGTAAGTTGCAATTTTTTTAACTGGCACTTCTTAATTAATTGCCCTGTGATGCTGTTTTCGTGTTAGTCAGTCTAGTTAGTTCGTGGATATAGATACACCAAATGTATATGCTCTGCCTTTATTTTCCTCGAGCTCTCTGCATTTGCCTTCTTTGAACACTGTTGGTGTTCATTAGCATTTCAGGTGCCTGCATTTTTTTTTTGCATGTCCTTTTAATATGGAGTTGATTATGCTGTCTCTTGCAAAGAGTCCTGCCATCACATGGTACTGGAACACAACTCTTACACAGCACACATGTAAAACATATTATGAATTCCTTTTTCTAGAACACAATCTCATTGAATTTACATCAGCACAGGCACACAAATTGTTTATCTTCTTCTAATGCATGAAACTGGCCCGTTTACAAATACAAACTTTCAATGCAATTCAATCTAGAGAGTGTTCTTTTACGAGGAATGAAAACCATTTTACTCGTAGGTGCGTTTTCAAAGCCCGTAAACGGTGCGATTTTCGTAAAAACTATCTCTATATAAATTTATTATAAATTCATATTTTTAACTTTATAATAATTAATTAATTAATTTGTATCTTCAAATATCATTCAGCTATTCAACGCGAACAAAAGGAAAAAAAAACAGGGACAGACATTGCCTGCAAGCAGTCAGCCCAACCTGATGGCGGGTCAATAAATTTGCAGAGCAAATCCATATTTTGGATCGAAATCGTGGCAGTCACTCAGATCTTTCCTCATGCAGGTCCCGTTTAGAAACCGCTACCAATGTTAGCGCTTGGAAATTATGCATTTTGGTCCCTATTTAGGGCTGCAGCGGTCTGTTTTTTTGCATTTAAGTCTCTATAGCCGTGAACCATATCGCGCGGCCCCTTGCTCTCCCCTCCGCCGCCGACGCCGACGCCGATGGCCTGCTCGCCGTCGCTGGAGGCAGCCCACGCCACGCCATGCCCCTTCCCCAACATGGGAGCTACCTCCTCGGCAGCTCTCCTCCGCTGGACGCTCTAGGCCCCAAAATGGCTTCTTGCTGACTGACCCCTACCAATAGGACTTAGGCAGTCGGTTGTTGCGATTTCCGCCGTCCGGGCCATGGCGACATGGCGGCTGGAGAATCCCCGGCGAGTACTGTACTTGCGCTACCGCCTTAGCTGGTCCCCTAAGGATGACCGCCGGTCTGTTCCCCCTCCACCGGATCCGGTCCAACCCGGCACTTCTCGACATTCCTCACTGCCGGAGGTCAGTAGTCCTTCTAGTTTTTGAATCCACAAATCGATAAGTATCACTGTATCAAGCTGGTCCTGGATTTGCCTGATAAGTATCAAGTAGGGAGGATGTCCGGCGATGAATGTACATCATCCTGTAAACCATTCAATAAAAAATCCTGTAAATAACATCTGATTGAAGGATTATCTGATTTTTGTGATAGCAATTTAAGGGTATAAACGAATGATTTAACTACTACAAAGTTAAAAGTTTGCTCTATAAATATCAAATGAGAAACTTTTATATAGAAAATTTTTACACGAAACAATCATTTAGTAGCTTGAGAAGTATGCCCACGAAAATTCAAAATCTATCATAGATGTCAAACAGGGCCATATAAGCAGGTCTCTAGCTGTATGGAGGATAAAAAGGTTGGCTCAGTTGAATGCCGTGGCATACCTTTTTTTTTGTGTGTGTGTGATTTTACATGCCCTTTAACATGTGGTTTGATTATACCGTGCTATGCAAAAAATGCTGGTGATCACCACATTAGTAGTAAGATAATGTGGGAAGAGTCATTAATCAATTGATTAACTACAGGCTATTTTTTGGGGGGATGAGGGGGACACTAGCTGTGATAACGTATTTCTTCTATGTTTAGCTGCTTGGTTGATAAAAAGTTGCACTTTCAGTCATTGTCCCACCTTCAATCTATCATGTGTTGGCCTAGTTGACATCTATGGTAAGTTTCCCCCCTTCTTGGGTGGTTGTTACTGATCCCATTTGGAGGTTAAAACTCTACTTTGTTGGCCCCATTTGTTCCTTTTCTAGAGGTGCCAATAAGGCCATGAAGTTTTGGTTCTTCACTTACTGATGGGGTGTGTGTTTCGATTTACATGTCAAGGTTTCATCATTTGATTTGTGCTTTATTGCTGACAGGCTTTATTTCTAGTTATATGATCAATGCAATTTACATAAAAGGACTGTTTTTTTTATTTTTTAAATGGTATTTATTTTTTATTTGTGTTTATTTATAGTGATAAGATATGCAACTTTCTTGTTCACTTTGCATGTTTCAGGTGAAATTTCATCAATATAAGAAAATGGGTTATATAATCAGTTTTCACATCTGGTAAGATTTTTAAGCCTTTTGTTTTTAATGGTGGCTATTTCAGTTCATGCATGAACATGGAATGCAACATCTTGATTCCAGAGCACAGACTTTTGCTGAAACTATTTCTTCTAGAAATAATAATTTCATCAATCTATAATCTCTCTTGTTTCTCAGCAGATGAAATTTGACTAAGAGAGCACCATGGAGAAAGTCGAGGTTGATGGGAACTTCATTGCTGCTGGTAACTGGAAGGTAATTCATCTGACCTCGTTCCACTGATAGCTAATAGTTCTGCAATGTTAATATGATTAATTGTGCTGTTCTGAGATCATTTTAAAACATATGGATCTTTCAGAACACTGCTGCTGAGTTTTTGTGATGCTTGTGTATATACCTAGTATATAACCACCCTTTGAAAACAAAAACAGTCACCTCCTAAACATCACAATATCACCAGTACACCACTGGTTCAACAAAAAGTTAGAAGTCATAATATAGTTGCAGCATATATATGATAATTTTTTTATATGAAAACATTCAATGTCATAAAATTACCAATTGTTTGTTGATATTGTGCTAAATAATATATCCCATCCACCTTCGTCCTTTTAATTTTCTTCATCTCTGCTGTTTGATTTCATAATTTTGCCTCATCAATAATGTGAGTTTAGTACAGTAGATTAAGCCGGTTTGTATTTTTACCTCTTTGTGCAGCTGCATGGGGCACTATGTAAGCAACTTAACAAAATAGTTCTTCAAGTTTTGAATGCTATTCCGGTCCTTGAGGCTACAAGGCCTAGAAACAGTTCTGGACTTCTTGCATTGAGTTCCTTGCGCATAGCTGTTGAGAAGGCCAAGAATCTCCTTCAGTATTGCTCAGAATGTAGCAAACTTTACTTGGTATACAGTTTTCATAAGTGCAAACATATTTTCAATTCCTTGTTTGAGAAATAAAAATGTATGAAGTATGGATACATGTAAAACTGTGCTACTGCATATTATTGATTGTAGTTTGATATTTTTTGCCTGGCGTAGTTGGATATTCTCACAGCTGGTCACCAAATATGCTGGATATGTTTTTTCTTTACCAGGATGCTGGATATGTTTCATCATATATAGATAGCAAATGTTGTCAAATTTATTTGTAATTACAGAAATGGAAATTTTCATACTTAACATGCTAACTGCATTGCAGGCCCTTACAGCAGAAAATGTCCTCACAAAATTTGAGAAAGCAAGATATGCACTTCTGGAGAGTCTTCACCAACTGGAAGAAACACTTCCAGAGGCATCCAGTTCTCAGGTTGTCACTTGTCACTGGTCACACAACTTTTATCAGCTCTGTCTTGAAATAGATACCTATTATCTATTGCAGAAGGATCCTTCTTTACCACCTTTATCTGATTTGCTAAATTGATGAACGAGTTTGATGTGCTGTAGCCTGCATCCTAATTGTGCTGTCATGATTTACTTTAGCTTTTTCACATGCCTTTTCCTCTGATAATTATATTTCTTTGGAATAATTCAGATACTAGATATTGCAAATGATCTGGAGAAAATAGTTTTTGCTTTGGATCAGACTGAAAAGCAAGCTGGCGCGGATGTGAATCAACTAGTTCAGAATGAGGCAAAATCCAATGGGTTCCTTGATGACAATGAACTTGAATTTTTCCGGCAAACTGCTTTTCGGATTGGCATTGCATCAGCAGCAGCAGCGCTTACTGAGAGAAGAGCACTTAGAAGGCTACTGGAGAGGGCTCATGCAGCGGAGGATATGAAGAAAGAAACAGTTGCATCGTATCTACTGCACCTCATGAGGAAATACTCAAA
Organism: Oryza coarctata; assembly: GCA_030770085.1. NCBI lineage: Eukaryota > Viridiplantae > Streptophyta > Magnoliopsida > Poales > Poaceae > Oryza > Oryza coarctata. The sequence continues at coordinate 12,977,177 of CM061468.1, forward strand.
CCTTTTTAGGAGTGAAACGATGGATTTCACCAACTCCTCTCTGTGCTCAAGCCCTTCTTGTTCTTCCAGTTCACTGTCCAGCTCGATTGATCTCCATGGAAATGGTCTTGCTATCGAGAAGCCAATCTCCAGGGTTGGTTCCTTCAATCTCAGGCAGATCAAAGGCTTATCAGGCAGCATGCCATTGCCACCTGAGGAACTAAGGTGCCCGATCTCCTTGCAGCTCATGTATGATCCTGTCATCGTCGCATCTGGTCAGACATACGAGCGGGCCTGTATTGAGAAATGGTTTAGCAGCGGCAACACAACCTGCCCAAAGACTCGGGACGAATTATCCCAACTCTCCATGACGCCCAACTACTGCATCAAGGGTTTGATAGCGTCATGGTGTGAGCAGAACGGGGTTCTAGTTCCATCAGCGCCGCCTGATTCTCCCAAGCTCAAGTACCTGAGGATATCATCCCTCACGAGTAGCAAATGCCTTGTGACCAATGGCGTTAGCACGATCTTGTTTGAAGATGCGAAGGATGAGGTCAAGGTGGGCAGTAAAGTGGCTTCAGAGAAGTGCACTCGCCAGAACTCTGGAGAGGCTCCATCTGAGATATGTGAAGTTGAGGTCCCACTGGAGAAACGCCCTCATGGGAATTCTGGGAAGGTTGCACGGGCAACATGTGAGCTTTGGATGCGTGTGCTGAGCAAGGACAACGATGAGTGTGTCGATGAGCAACGTGAGGTGATCGAGCAGATCAGGTTCCTGTTAAAGGATGACAGTGAGCTTAGGAGCTACGCCGGTGCTAATGGTATTACCGAGCTACTCATTCAATTTCTGAAGAAGGCCGTCTGCAGAGATGATGTTCAGTCTCAAGTGATTGGAACAATGGCTCTTTTCAACCTTGCAGTCAGCAATGACAGGTAAAATATCATTTATGTTTTCTTCACTCTAATCAGTGTCACAAAAGTTTGTTATGCGTACATGCTGCAGCAGCACTGTAGGTAGGATGATTTGAGTTCAGTCGCCTTCATCTCTCATTTTTTACCTCTGAATTTGATTTTCAGGAACAAGAAACAGCTGCTTTCGGGGGAAGTTATCCCCTTGATGGAGCAGATGATACAGAAGCCTGAAACCTACGAGGCTGCTGTCGCAATGTACCTGAACCTCTCCTGCCTCCCCGAGGCGCAGGTGATCATCGGTCAGAGCAATGCCACGCCTCTCCTGATCAACGGCCTGCAAGAAGACGGCTCCCGGAGCAAGACCTGCTGCCTCGACGCTCTCCTGACGCTGTACAACCTGTCGCTGCAATCGTCGAACATCCCGACCCTCATTGCCTCCGGCATCATCCAGAGCCTCCACGACCTCCTGACGCCGTCCTCCCCGATGACAGAGAAGGCCCTGGCCGTGCTGATCAGCATGGCGCTGACCCGCGCCGGCAAGAAGGAGATCGCGGCCAACTCGGACATGGTGGGCGCTATCGTCGTCATCCTCGACAACGGTGAGCCAGCCGAGAAGGAGAAGGCCGTGTCCTGCCTGTGGATCATCTGCAGCGGCGACGACGGCAGCAGCCAGATGGTGCTCCAGGAAGGCGTGATCCCGGCGCTGGTGTCCCTGACGGCCAACGGCACGGGCAAGACCAAGGAGAAGGCGCAGAGGCTGCTCCTGCTGTTCCGCGGGAAGCGGCAGCGCGAGCTCGAGCAGCTGCAGCCACGGGTGCAGCTGCACGAGGTGGTGAGCCAGGCGAACGCGCATCACGAGCAGCTACAGCAGCAGCAGCAACAACAACAAGCGACGGCCGCCGCAAAGAAAGGTAGCGAGCTAGCCGGCGGCAAGAGGCCGTCGCGGCTGCGCAAGTCGAAGTCGAAGCTGAGAAGGTTCACGAGGACCTTGGCCAGGCTGTTCAAGAAATGGGGCGTGCGCTGATCGACGAAGAGAAATCTCTGCATCGGCTAGTGTAAACTTTACAAACTGCAGTATCGTGTTAATCTTGCTGCTGTGTGCCTGAGTTGACTAACTTGTATTGTATCGTGTTAATCTTCCTGCTGGGTGCCTGGGTTGGCTAACTTGTATTCGTCTCGCATGTCGCGATACCCGTACTAGTCACACTCGCACAGATGCGCGCATGCCCGTTTCTGTATACCGAATGGCGGATCCACACCCAGAGGGGCCAGGGCTGGTAACAATCTGTAAGTAACTGGACGGATGAAGCACTAAAGTACCCGTCAAAGATCAATTTATGGTACTCACAATTTAAAAAATGAAAAGGAAACTCAAAAGGTCCCCTAGATGAGCCATTCCTAATGGGACTTGCATATATGAGTGGGGCCATATTTGTTCCAATGTTACATCGGCACGCAGACACAGTGAAAACATACGCTTAGATGGCCTTTGAAATTGTTGTTTTCTTCAAACCCCCTCACATCTAACAGGGTGTGTACGGAAAAGACCCTGCAATAAACCGCTCGTTAGGTAATACAAAAGGGTAATCTGTTGGGTACAAGTTACCTAATCTTCGACCTTTGAGCTATTTAAATGATAGGCTAGCCCTCTCTTAAATGATTCTCCTAAGATTATAATCTCTTTGAATAGCATAGATATATACCTCGTAACAAAATCAATCTGGCAGTGCCGTAGAGCGCTCCTCGCCAATAGACAGCATTCCTCTTTTGGTATCTTACAATTTAACCGCATGTCAACGACAATTCCAATTCCCGCAGCTTCACCTTCGTGGATAAATGTCCTCTCCTCCCATCGCTCTGTTCTTGACGAGAAGGCAGGTAGCATGTGTGACGACGGTGGCCATTCGGATGTCTCCAATTCGACTCCGCGGGTATGATTAACAAAGTGAGGGATCAGCAACACCTCATACTGTGGAGACGTGGCTGGATCGAAGGCAAAGGTAGTCAACATGGAAAGAACCCATCTCACGCAGCGGCGGGCTCGGGGGCAAGCGAGCCCACCATCGTGTGGCAGGGTTAACCACAAATTCGGAATTAAGCAAGAAAAGGCCATTGCAGTGATCCTTGACACTGTAGGAGCGGATGGTGAAGGGCAACAAGTTGAGGTGGCCAGAGATCATGGCCGCAGTGCCCGTCGAGGGGCGAAGAATTCTGGGTTTGACGAACCATGTAAGTTGACGAAGATGCCAGCTAGCGAGCGCTGGAGGAGGTCCGCACGGAGCAGGCGGCTCTCGTCGACGAGGTCGCGCCAGGCCTTGCAGACGCAGCGGGATGCGGCAAGCCAACGTGGCACGAGGCGGCGGAGGGCCTCCGCGAACACGTCGTCGGGCAGCGCCGCCACCATGTCCTCCGGACGCTCCATCTCACCCTCGATCTCTCCCCCACTCTACTTCTCAGATTCGATTTGCCTTCTCTGCAGGGGAGCGCGCAACAGGATCGCGACTCGATCAGCCGCAACTGCGAGGAAACCGTTCTGGGTACAGGAATGGATGGGAGATCGTGACAAGGCGGTTCGTCCGAGCCGGGTGGAGAAATCGTGAGTTCATGCGAAATTGTTAGCTCTCTACCATCGCATGGGGCCATCAGGATTCTCAGTGTAGGCTATTGGGCCTCTTCTTCCATGAATTGGACGTCCCATGGGAAAGCCCTTAGCAGTAACCTAAAAGGAGGATAAATAGGCGTTTTCTATAACTATAATTACAGTAAGTTGTAGTAAAATTAGACTTAGTATCACCATAGATAGTTGGACAGTTCGACGGTTGTTGGATTGATAGAGAGAAAAATAGTGACTTGATTGTTTGGTATTGACGCGACAATTCAGCTAACACAGAGAAAACAACTCTTACTAATGTAAACTAGAGAGGCTACTCAAGCATATTTTTAATGAAAGCAAGTAATGAAAAAGATAAATAATAAGTTAGTAAAAAACACTATAGCCTTAAAATAAAAAGCGATAAATAAAAGATAAAAAGCGGTAAATGAGACACCGATTTGTTTATTGAAAATGGAAAATAACCGTTACTACGCTCGATTCAGAAAGCTTCTATCAAAATCAAGTATATTTCAATCGCTTCTCTCTAAGCAATTACCTTCAATAAAGCCTTGGTCTTTAAGTGACCACGAAGACCTAAGATTGGACGTCACGTGACTCCTCTTGATTGGTCAAGTTTAATCTACCAAGCAACCACCAAGATGAAGTTTGGCTTAGACTCAATTCACCTCATTTCTTTTGAAGATGAGGTTAAATATTCACAAGGGTTCCTAGATAGTCATATTCTTTGGTTGTTTTAAGATTATAATTCATCTCTTTCATACACTCTCAACTCAACCTATTACTAGTACACAAGTTTTAGATCAGAGAGAGTTGAGAGGGAGTTTTGCCTTCTAAACAACAACACAAGCTCAACCCTATAACAAAAGATCTTCAATTTGCTCTTCAATACTCTTAGACACTTGTTTAGTTTCTCAGAGTGAAATGGAGTCCAAAAGTCTCCAAACAACTCGAGGGCATCGTCCACTTATAGCCTCAACTTATCTAATTAGCTGTATGTAACCATTGCAAAAATCTATCAAAAATATACAAGGCCAGACAGTCTAGTACCGTATCGGATTGTCCAATCCTATACAACTTTTACAACGGTAACTTACAACTAGCCATCAGACCATAAAAAGTCAAACAATTCCGTACCACTATCAGATTGTCCGACTGTGCCTTTGCCGAACAATTCGATCTCTACCAGATTGTTCGATCTGTGCCTTCCGTTCAATCCGGTACCCCACCAAATTGTCTGGCCCATTACTTCTTCCGTCGTCTGGAAGCAATCATCCGGCTTGTGTCTAGAGCATGTCGGATAGTCCGATATCGTTCTGGATTGTCCATCAGAGTTTATCCGATGCCTCTCGAACAAAACCATCCACTTTAGCTTCTCGCGTCGAACTTGTGAAATCATTGTCTTGATTTAAAATTTTGTGATGGAAAATTAGCTTAAATTTTGATTAAATTGATTTTGAACGAAGTGTTTTTGTCTACATTAGACCAGGCCTAGCTTCTCGCATCGAACTTGTGAAATCATTGTCTTGATTTAAAATTTTGTGATGGACAATTAGCTCAAAATTTGATTAAATTGATTTTGAACGAAGTGTTTTTGTCTACATTAGACCAGGCCTGAAGGCCCATCGGACCGTGGGTGCGTGCACAAGTCCAAGACAATTTGTGTGAATACGGTCAGTCTGAGCCATGGAGGCTAGTCGAACCATAGGCATCGGTGCAGTTGAACCGGCCAGCATGATGATCCAACCGACAGACTCTAGAGAGGAATCGATTTTGGGTTATTTTATGTTTCTCAATAAACACTTGATGGATATGACTTCTATGCATTTTATATGCGTATGATATACTGTTTGTATGCTAATTAGAGTCAAATTGGAGAGAACTTATGCTCGGATATGATTTCTTTGTTTTTGCATGTGTAGGTGAGTCTTAAGGCCTTAGTAATGTTGCCGATGATGGATCGAGAGTCAACTTGGGAGAAGTTGATGTTTGAACAATCAAGAGATCACACGATATACTAAAGGCGCGAGATCAATACACGTGAGGGTGAAGATATCATATGTCACATAAGAGGAATTGTATGCATATGGAAATTAGAATCAAATTCGGAAAGAGTCTAAGTTTAAAAAGATGGGATATGTTTTATACCTATATAAGAGGGTTTTTCAAAGGGATTAAAGTGATTTTCCCTTTATGATTTATGGCTTTTGTGCAGCCACATATGGGTATAAATAGATAGATGGTCTAGGCCTCAAAATATCAATTTTGAAAAAGAGAAAAAGTTAGGTTTTAGAGTTGAGTTGTGAGTTTACTCGAAAGTTGAGATAAAAATGTTTTGTATGTACTTTGCAGACACATCTTAAAAAAATAAAATTGGTATACTCTCAAAAGTTTGTCAACTTTTGAGATTTTTATCAAGATCATTTTTCTCTTACAGGTGGTTAGACTGGCATCAAAGTGATGGTTGGATTGGGTAGAGCAAGACGGTTAGACCGACAGTAAGTCACTAGTCAGACCGACAAGTGTGTGTCGGTCGTACTGGCAATAGGAGGGTGGTTGGACTGGAGACATTTATAACTATCTGAGATTTCGACTAAGTAAGATTGACTTCATCGATCAGAGGTAACTTTTAAATCCACGAAATATTTTGGTTTTTGGTAATCCTACCATTCACCCCCCTCTGGTAGACTTAATTCTTGTGTTCGATACTATACAACATCTTCTAAATTATCCGATGCTTCCTAGACTATCTGGACTCTACTTGATTGGGATAGTCCAATAACGCACAGGACAATTCGAATGCTTGCAATTTTAGGGCAAGTTGACATTTTATCTTCTAAACTTTGCCCAAATCATTTTCACTTTAACTCTTTTGCTTTGTGTGTTGTTTTTCCCAATATGCAACTTCAAAGGACCTAATGACTGCTCATCACTTATTAAATATCTTAGTCATTTAATCTTTTGCCATAAATAATCCAAAACCAATATGTGGGCTTAGATGCACTTTTGATCTTTACTTTTTTGTGATTGATGACAACCCAATTAAAGCTTGTAAAAGATTGAATAATAATTGGTTTTGAATCCAAAGGAATAATTTGAGTTCCCCTAAATGTGTGCATACCAATATGAGAAGTGAACTCATCTACACATATTTTTAAAAAGTGATAACTCCCCCTATCTTTTTGCTTTTGTGGGGATGCAAAGTTTGTCAAGATGTTAACTGAAGTAATGAAAAGAGACCAAATGAAATTTTCCAAACACTTTCAAATACACCAATTTTTAAAAACAAAGACATGGATTGAAAATTTTAGAGCAAATCTTAAAATTTTCTCCTGTCATACCATATGCTTATTTAATCTTTTCTAACCCATTTAATCATATCTCTCCCTTTTTTATTTTATCTCCTCTTTAGCATCAAGGCACCAAAAAAGAGAATAAGTAGGGTAGATAATCAAGGATGGTCATTGAGGGTACCAAAAAAAAGTACACCAAGTTTCTCTCCCTCTTTTTTTGAGCTCTTCTTCTTGTTGGGATCATTGAAATTTTGCAACAAAAACATGTTCGACACAAGCGTGATATCAAACCAAGATTTTCAAAAACCAAGTCATTCACACAATTTTTGTAATAAAAATATCACACAATATTTTTGCAAAGTTTTCCAGAAAAAGGTTTTCTTATAGAATATGGGGAATGTTGGAGCCCCCATTCATGGTGTTAAAGATAATTTTTTATACAAGAAAAAAATCTCCAAAAACGCAGAGTCTCACTTTATGACTAATACTTGACTATTGATAGGCAAGCAATTCGTCAAGCTATGTTTCAAGATTCTAGGATATTTAGTTCACTTCTCAGCTCACAGAACATTTTCTCATCTAATGGCTTGGTAAAGATATCCGTAAGTTGTTGTTTAATTCTCGTATGGATGAGGGTGATGTCTCGTTTTGGTTTCATGGTCTCTCAAGAAATGATGTTGGATGTCAGTGTGTTTGGTTCTTAAGTGTTGAATAGGATTGTTGGCTATTTTGATGGCACTCTCATTATCACATAAGAGTAGAATTTTAGTCATGAAATAGCCAAAATCTTGTAGGATTTATTTCATCCAAAGAAGTTAAGCATAATATGAGCTAGCGGCTATGTATTTTGCTTCAACAGAGGATAAGGCTATAAAATTTTGTTTCTTAGAGGACCAAGATACTAGAGTCATCCAAGGAATTGACAAGTTCTTATTGTGCTCTTGCAATCAACCTTACACCTAGCATAATCAGAGTCGGAATATCCGATGAGATCAATGGAGCATCCTTTGGGATATCACAAGCCACAATTAGGAGTATTAACCACATAACGAAGGATTCTCTCTTTACAGCAACAGATGAAATTCTTTTGGTGTCGCATGGAAATGAGTACACATGCACACACAAAGCATGATGTTGGGTCTAAATGCACAAAGGTAAAGAAGAGATCAAATCATGGAATGATATAGATTTTGGTCTATGGATTTACCATTTTCATCAAGTTTGAAGTGTCCATTGATTGTCATGGGTGTCTTGATAGGCTTGGCTCTCTCCATTTCAAACTTCTTGAAAATATCTTTAAGATATTTGGTTTGAGAGATAAAGGTCCTTTTTTTAGTTGTTTGACTAGAAGTCTGAGGAAGAAATTAAGCTCTTCCATTATGAACATCTCAAACCTCTTGGTCATAGTCTTATTAAATTCATCACTAAATAAAGGGTTATTTGACCCAAAGATTATGTCATCGATATAAATTTGGTAAACAAAACAAATTATTTTTGAATTTCTAGGTGATAAGATGTCACATCCTAAAAATTTCTTAAATATAAATGTTGTGAAAAGGAATTCCTAGAAATTATTTAATAATTAAAGAAAGTGTAGGAATAAAAAATTTATGAAAATTTAAACATCAAATTGGCCTAGATATAGTTTTATTAAATACTTTCAGTGCTCTAATATTTTCTGGAGTTTTTCCTAGAATTATTCTAGCATAGGAAGTATTTTTAATAAATGAAACATTATTTTAGTAATTAGTGAGATTAAAGATCTAATTAAAATACTCTTCCAAGTTTTGGGACATTTCTGGCCCATTCCTCTCTCTTTCTCCTTCGGCATCCTTCTCTTCTGCTGTCCTCAACCCATTCTTTCTCTTCCCAATGCCCCCCTTCTTTTCTCCCTCTTGGCCCATCTCTCTTCCCAAGCCCGTTTTCCCTCCTCTCCTTTGACCTATCTCCTCCCTCCCCCTCATCAGCCCAAGCCGAACCACCAGCCCAACTCGCCTTTGCTTGGCTTTTTTCCATCCACCACACGCATGCTAAGCCGGCCTAGCCAATCCGCCTCCTTCTACAAGGCCGCCAGCCCACCTTCTTGTGCGCTGACCTATCTCGTCACACAGCCCAACACGTCGCATGCTAGCCATAACCCACCCACTTCTCTTCCCGCTGACACGTAGGACTGGACCCCACATGTCAGTGCCTTCTTCTAGCTCAGACTAAAGTTCAGTCTCCACCCAACACCACCACCTCTCATACCTAAATCGGTCGTCTCATTGTTGATTTCTTCCCTTATCCTCCTCTTTTATTTCCCCCAAGATTTGGATCCAAACCTCGTGGAATCAATGTGAAATCAAGCTCTATCCTTTCTCGGTGAACTCAAGATAAACCCTAAGGTTTTCACCACCTAATTCAACTATATATGTGTCATACTCCTTCTCCTTTGCCTATATATAGCATCCCCGTGGTTCCCTCTCTTGTTTCTACCCTTTTCCCGAGCTTTTCCCAAGCCCTAGCCACCACTCCTTTGTTGAGTCTGCAAGGGGAAGATGAACCCCGGCCACCCTCGTCCCTCAATCCGAAGCTCTTTGAGTTGACGTTGTTGCTATGGACCCAAAGTCCATCGTCGTTTAGAGCTCGCCATCGGTCATTCCCTTCACTATCCTTTATCTCGTAAGTGTTGGTAAGGATCACCGTCGCTTGCTCGATGCCCTTATGTCCTCTATTTCTGTTGTTGCGTTGTCATTCGCTGTGCATTGTCACTTCTGAGTCGGTCGACCATTGTGCTGACCTAGCCATCCTCATGGCTACATTGTCAGCGCAGCCTCATCTTCTCGCTTATGTGGACACCGCATGGAATCTGCGTGACATCCTCTCTCTCTCTAGATCCAATCTAGACTATCGGATCTTAGTCAATGGCAGTCAAAGCCATCTCAGCAATCTACCCTATGGTCCGTTGTGAACTCTCTCGGTGGAGCAAGTCGATGTTGAACCCATTCTATTCTATCTATGACATGTGGGTCCAACATGCCAGTGACATCAGCCTCCTCTCTCGGCCTACATCACAATATATCTTTTCTGATATAAAAATAAATAATAATGTAGTAAATCATCTAGGTCTTTTTAATTGGTTTTAATTGAATTAAAACTTAATTAATTCATAACTAATTCATATGAACTCAGAATGTGGTCGTTCAAGTCTAATAATTCATCTAAATTTAAGATATACCTATTTATAAACTTTAATTATATTGTTTATATGGTTTTTATTAGTCTTTTTCCCTATTTTGTGTGCTAGCATGTAGTTTCTATCATTTTGGAGGTTTATGAGTTCATTAGAAAAGTTTTGGAAGACTAATTCAAGACTATTGATAGAAAGGCATGTTATGCAGATCCAAAATCCCTTTGAGCATATTGATCTGATATTTAAATTCTCGCTTTACTTCAAAGATGTAATTATTTTTAATGCCATTGGGTGGTGTGAACATATATCCTTTGTTATAGCCAATTTATATTGGTTACCTTATATATTGTTACCCTGGGATATAATTGGACTAGCTGGGACTTTATATATTGGTTCAGCTTAGATATTTATTATAATTGCTTAGCCATGCTTAGAAAAATTTAGATTTACTTATGGCTAACACTTTATTCATGTTTGTTGATTGTTAATTAATGATAGTTTACGATGGTTGGTCGTGTTTGATTAATTAATAATATTTCAACTTAAACTTGACTAATGGAGGGTTGTGAGCACATGGTTGTGTTGGTCATGCTCATGATAATTAAAAACCAGATTGCAAGCTACTGTTGTGAAGTATTAACTGAACTAATCACAAGCCAGTATAGGCAATGTCTAGATTTATAGTGTAGTATGTCTTAGAAGGAGGCACTATGGTGTATTTTGTTGGTAATAATATCAATAAATCCATAATGGTAGTCATAAGTCCTATATGGCGATATTAAGTCCATATTTGGAAGCCAAGAGTTTATCTAGCCTAAAGGTTGGGCCACCTCTACTAGAGACTTAACCGATGTCCATTCTGTTAGATGTGTTATGCGAAGGATCCTACCACAATTTTCCCCTTTGCAGTACCATGGTGGTATTTCAAGACATAACAACATGTGTAAAATCATATCTTGTGGGTAAAGATGCACACCTCTCATCAAAGTAACAATGTTTGAATAGCCATGGCAGCGGTTATGGGCAAGCCTAACAATGTTTTTTCATAATTAGTTTCACGCTGCTCATTAATGATAATAATGTAGTGATGATAATTTATTAGCTCCTAGAGTGGAGGTAGATCTGTCCAACCGGGTTTGTTTGTTTAGATATGGTTTGGGCCTGTGCAGTATTAGTGTGCTTTTGAGAGATGCTTAACATTGATATTTAATTACTCTACTGTTTTAATAGTCTCGAATATTTGCTAAATGCTACTTTTGCAAATGAGCCCTATTATACCTCCTTTGTTACCCCATGCACTTGTATATTTTCTATGTGACTTGCTGAGTATTACATATATTCATTGCTATTAACAAACAAATGTTGCTTTAACCAAAAGAGGAGGTTTACGTTAGAGAAGATGGAGTTAAAGGACCTAGCTTATATCCTAGTTGAGATGCCAATAGGAGTGGAGCTGAAGCCTCACTAGACCCTTTTTTGCTGTTGATGTTTCTTATGTGTGAGGATTAAGTGTCTATTTTGTAGGTATTTAATGCTCTATTGTTACGATGGACCATTCTGATGAAAAGCTAGAAAAGACAGTGGCAGATGCAACAGCATGTTACAATGGGATCTAGGATGACCTACTTGAGAATATTGAGGAATTTGATAATAGTGTGGTAGCATGGAAGCATCAGGGGTTTTTTTGAAAGGATTTTGAGTACCACGGAAGCTATGGTTTCACAAGTGAGCTTCTCTAGATGGTTTATGATCTTGGATATGAGGTTCCACCAAGGTGCGATAAAGTGAGCAATCATGATGGAAATCATTTTCATTGCAAGGCAACTGTTACTCTTATCTCTAACAAGGAAGATTTTCCCCAACTCTCCTTCAATGGTAAAGCCAATTCCTTTCTGCTCGTGAAGAAGTTGCTTATAAAGCATTATGCATCCTCCACCCTAATAGGTTCCAAAGATAAGATAAAAGTGTAATATTCATAAAAATTTGCAAAACGAGGCCGAGTAGTTACCTATTTTTGAATATCCCTAAGGATGTTGTCAATGGGGTGATCCCTTTACATGGTTTGATGTATTTTTGGATGGTGAACTAGAGGGCTTCAGCTTGCATGATGTCTCTTTGCTCTTGAGTGCCCTTGGCAGTGATCTCATCCACTTGTGTAATATCATCCTTTTGATCACTCTTGGATTTTGTGGCACCACTTAAGGAGAAGGAGCTTGCTTGGCTTCTCTTTGCTCCTCCTTAACCTCTTGTGTCCTAACTTTACCAATAGTCATTTTGTCAATGTCCTTACTTGAGATCCCATTACCTAAGTACATTAAGTTTAACTTGATCCACTTGGGAGGTGTTAGTCTTATCAAACGACATGTCTCTCGTAACTTCAATAATATCGGTGGATTTGTTGAAAAAGAAACCCTCCATCTACCTTTGGTGCAAACTTAGAAGGTTGATGCCTCTTGCTAAGAACATAACAGTTGCAACCGAAAACTCGAAAGTAAGAGACACTGAACTTTTTACCGGTTAGAAGCTCATATGAGATTTTCTTCAAATTTTTTTGGAGATAGAGCCAGTTGATGGCATAGTGTTTGGTGTTCATGGCCTCCACCCAAAATATGCCCAGTGTCTTATGCTCATCAAGCATTGTCCTAGCTGCTTCAATGAGTGTATAGTTCCTACTTTTAACGATGCCATTTTGAGGTGGGTTATATGTGACGAAAAACCCATACTTTATGCCTTCTTTTATCAATAAATTCTTCAGCTTGAGTGTTATTGAATTCTCAACCATTGTCACTTCACACCTTCTTAATCTTGACTTTATATTTATTTTGTGCACATCTTTCAAATCGATTGAAGGTGACTTGTGCATCACTTTTATCAAAGAGAAAGAATACCCAAGTGAAATAAGAAAAATCATTAATAATAACAAAGCCATACTTGTTACCTCCGATGCTCAATTAAGCAACAGGTCTGAAGAGATCTATGTGAAGAAGTTCAAGAGGTCTTGAGGTTGTCATGATGTTCTTCATAGTATAAGGTTTGCCAACTTGCTTTCCCACTAGTGTCAACTAGTATATGAACACCATGACATTATGCCATGGTCAACTGGTATGGAGCACACTATGCCATCAACTGCCACCAAACACTATGGTCAACTTGCTTTCCCACGAGGCTTTCCAATGTCAACAGGAATATATGAACACCATGACACTATGCCATGGTCAACTGGTATATCAAGTGGTAGCTTTCCAGTGTCAACTTGCTTTCCCACTTGATATTCCTCGTCCTCATATGGGCTAGCCTTTTATGCCAAAGCTAACCCATGAAAGACTTTGCAATCAAGCAAGATTCCAGATTCACTTTATCTAGCTCAAAATCAACTAGATAAAGATCACCCTTTAGCATTTCCCTTGAAAGCGATGGAATTATCACTTCTATTAAAGACATTCAAGTCTTTATCGGTGAGCAAGCAATTATAACCCATTTTACACAATTAAGACACCAATAAAATATGTAGCTCAATGACTTGACAAGAAGAACATTGAATATAGAAAGATTGTGGGAGATGATAATTTTACCTAAAACCATTACTTCACCTTTACCATTGTCTTCGAAAGTGATATTGTTATGATCTCCACCATTCCTGTCAAGACTTGTAAACATACTCCTCTAATCCATTATGTGGTTAGTGTACCTACTATCAACTACCTATCTTGATCCGCTAAAGGAATATGACTACAACACAAATTGATGCCTACAACACAAACTTACCTAAGTTTGGGTCATTGCATGTTATCAACAAGAAACTTAGAAATCCACATGCATTTATCACATTTTTCACTACAATATCTCACAAATTGAGCTACCACTTTACCACGGTGGTTTCTCTTAAGAACAAACGAAGCATAAAAATGGATTGAGGCATATTTTTCTTGTTGTCTTGAACTTTGAGATCTTCACCACTTTTTACGAACTTGATGGGTTCCCTAGTCTCTATCACCATTCGCTTCAGTGGTTTGCTCTCATGTGGATGAAAGCCAAGACCAAAGCTATACTTGTTGTTGTGAGTAGTAAGAGTCTTATATAGAGCATCCTTGGATTTATACGTCTTCTTACACCAATATTTTATCAAGGTGCTAAGCCTCTTGTTATCCTTCTTAAGCTCATATAATGCTTGTATGATATTAGAATAAGCATTACATCAAGATTATAGCATCTAGCACACACATTACTTGTGGAGGCATTAGAAGAGTTTGTGGCTTGAGTTGAAGCAGAGAAGCTACTCCAAAGAGTCTCAAATTGTACTTTGAGGTCTTTGCAGACCTTGTTCAAGCCCGCAAATTTCTCGAGTAGTATATTATTAGAACTCTTAAGATTAGCGATAGATTCATTGACCAAATTAAGTTGATTGGTTAATGTTTCTATCCTCTCCTTTTCCTTAGCCAAGGACTTTTCAACAAAGGTTTCTCTTCTTTTTAAAGATGACCAAGTCCTCTTGTCTCGCGAGTCTCATCTCTTTCCTCTAATGCACTCATGAGCTTAGCCACTTAGCTCAAGGTGGCTTTGCTATAATACTTAAGGACATCATCATCAAAATCACTAGCATCACTCTCATCATCATCACTATCAAGTGACTTGGGAGTGAAAGTTACCTTGCACCCTTTTACCATAAGATAAGTGGGAGCATCGAAATCATTGTCGTCGCTTAAGTTAGAGAAGAGAGACTCCTTTGGTGAAGATGACTTGTAGGCAAAGGTGGCAACTCCCTTCTTCTTTTCATCTTCTTCTTTGGCTCTAGATTCACTACTGGAGATCCATTCTTCTCCGATGAATGCATACCTACTTCACCTTTTATGATGCTTGGAGTTATTGTTGTATCCTTATTCTTGTTGGGGTAATTAGCGATGAAGTGCTCATACTTGTCAGATTGATAGCATAGCATCTTGCTTGGTTGACTCTTGGTCTTGCCGTAATACTTCTTCTTGCCAAAGCCTCCTTTACCTCTTAAGAATTTATTGAACTTTTTGACAACGAGAGCAAATTCTTCATCTTCACTCTTCTCATCACTTAAGACTTCTTTCTTAGCCTTGAGAGTTATTTTCTTGTTTTTGGTGAGAGTGGCATTTTTTGCAAGTGTATTGACATACTTGGTATCTTCTTCATGAAGCTCATGGGCGATGAATCTTGATAGCACATCACTTGGAGTGAACCTCTTATAGTTCTCCATCTCACAGATGAGAGACACCAAAGTGTTGTTTTTTGGCACAAAAGCTCAGAGAAGTTTATTGATGATGACATAGTCGATCATGTCTTCATTAAAGCCTCAAATCTTGTTGATGATGATCATTATGTGATCGTACATCTCTTGAGTCATCTTGTCGTCTTTCATCACGAACAAACCAAGTTGTCCTTCTAACAACTCGATACTTGACACCTTCACGCCTGAAGACCCTATAAGCAAGTTGAAGAGTGTTCCAAAAATTTTTGGCCTCCTTGAGTTGATTAGCCTTGTTGAATTCTTTTGGGCTCAAGGTGCTAAGTATAACACTAGCGGCTTGGACGTTCCGATAAATCATTTGCTCTTGCTCTGGCGTGGGGTTCTCAGTATCCTTCGGCACATCACAACATGTGCACACAATTTTTCAAATACTAGGGTGCAAAGAGATTAGATGCAATTTCATCTTATGCTTTTAAGACCATCAAAATGAGGAGCCCGCCCAAAAGGCACAAAGATGAATTGGGAATGAAAGTATGAATTGAACTTGTTATAATCAAGAGGTATGGCTACTTCCTTAGTTACTCTTTTGTTATTGGAGCTACCAGCAATCGAAGAACCCTACCAGAAAGCACCAGTGTAGCCCTATCCCCTAACATCTTCTTTTCTAGCAGTTAAGCTAATTCAAACAGATTGACTCTAATACCAATTAAAAGCCCTTAGCAACATCCTAGAGGGCGATGAATAGATGTTTCTTCAAATGACAAAAACTTGCAGCGAAATTAGAACCAATTGGATAATCCAGTGTCATTACAGACAATTCGATTATAGAGGAGTCGGACAGTTCAGCAGTTATTGGACAATTCGGTCAATAGAGAGAAAAATAGAGACTCAGATTGTCCGATGTTGACAGAGCAATCTAGCCAATGCAGAGAAAAGGACTTATGCCAAAGACAAGATATAAACTAGAGGGGTTCCTTAAGCACAATTCTAACAAGAGAAAGCGATAAAAGAGATAAATAACAAGCTAGCGCATGAACACTATAAGATCAAGATAGAAAGTGGTAAATGCAAGATAAAGAGAGTAGAGGAGACATCGATTTGTTTACTAAAGTTTAGAACTAACTGTTCCTACTCTCTATTAAGGAAGTTCCTATTAGAACTTCGTCCTTTTCAATCGCTTTCCTCTCCAAGCAATCAGCTACAGTGAAGCTTTGGTTTTTAAGTTACCACCAAGGTCAAGCCCATGCTCTAAGCAACCACCAAGGCCCAAGCTCGAACGCCATGTGGCTCTCATTAATTGGTTGAGCTTGCTCTACTAAGCAATCACCAAAATGAAGCTCGGCTTGCACTCAATTCACCTATTCCCTTCCAGAGGCAAGGTTGAACCTTCACAAGGATTCCCGAATAACCACACCTTTTGGTTGCTCTGATATTAAAATTATTTTCTTTCACACACTCTTAACACAACCCACTAATAGCACATAAGTTTTAGATCATAGAGGGAAAGAGAGTTGAGAGGGAGTTTAGCCTTCTAAACAACAACACAAGAACACTCAAGACTCAACCCTATCACAAAAGATCTTTAATTTACTTTTTAAGACTCTTGGACACTTGCTTAGCTTCTCACGGTGAAAAGGGGTCCAAAAGCCCCCAAAAACCTCCAAGGCACTACCTATTTATAGTCCCAACTTCTATAATTAGCTATTTGTAGCGTTGTAAAAGTCTGCTAGAAATATACTAGGCCAGATAGTTCAATACAACGCCAGATTGTCCAATCCTTTACAATTTTTTGCAACGGCAAATGATAACTAGCCATTGGACTGTAAAGAGCCGAACAGTCCGGTACTACTTTCAAACATTCCAACTGTGCCTTTGTTGGATAGTCCAGTCTCTACCGGATTGCCCACCTATTATTTCTTCTACTGTCCTTGAGCAATTATCTGGCTTGTGTCCATAGCATGTCAGACAATTTGGTACCATGTTAGACTATTCAACAGAGTTTGTCCGACACCTTTGGACAAAACCATCCACTTCAACTTCTTGCATCCAACTTCTTCCGAATTATTTGATGCTTTCTGGGCTATCTAGTCTCCACTTGACCTAGACTATCCGGCACAAGACATTCCTACTACATACAATTTCAGAAAAACTTAATCTTTTATCTTCCAAACTTTGCCTAAATTGCTTCAACTTCAACTCTTTTGCTTTGTATGTTATTTTTGCCCAATATGCAACATCAAAGGACTTAATGCCTGCTCATCACACATCAAGCGTATTAGTCCCTTGATCTTTTGCTATCAATCATCCAAAACCCACATAAGGGCCTAAATGCACTTTCATTATGAATTTAGGTGGACTAAAAAAGAATTATGCTCCTACAATCCTACCGCAATAAAACAAATAAACCCATTTACTTAGTTGCTCCATCAACAACAGACGTAATCTTAAGGAAAAAGTCCATTTCACACCCCTCAACTATGAGGTGAGTTTGATTGTCATTCCTCAACAACAAAAGCAGATGTAGTGCCTCACATAAATATCAAAACCAATACAAGCTAAGTCCCTTAGTGGTTTGGCAAGCAATTTTAGGCGATGTGACACTTTGACTTAGCCTATGGTGATAAGTCAAACACATGTATGCCCACGTATCAGTGAACCCCCTCTCTCTATCTCCATTCCCTCTCTTTCTTTGTGTGATTGTGTCTCGAGTAAGCTTGAGCTCTTCACGAAGCTTGTCCAACCTAACTTAGCTGGTGGCGACCACCTCCAATGAGACCACCACGGTGTCACCATACCGCCGCAAGTCATCTTTATCGTCGCTAGGGGAATGGGCTCTCCTCACATTGCCTCTAGTGCAGCTATTGGCTTGGTCATGCTGCTGGCCTTCTCATGCTCTCTCTCTTCACTAGTATTGTAGGAAGCGAGGACGCTTAGGAGGAATGGTGAGGGCAGGGAAAGCTAGTGGACGAAGGCGGAGGCGGAGGTCTCTACTAGCCCATTGACATCACTGTTCTTGCCAGGTGCTGCTGCTCATCATGCCGGTTGTGGCTGCTCCTCCTTCGCGACTAGGTCAACACACCACATAGGATGAACCCGTTGTCTAAACCACCGAGGAATTCAGTTTTTATTGTTTTTAATAGTTGAGGAATCGTTTATACTTGATTTTGTAGTTGAGTGATGTGAATAAAATTTGATCATAGTTAAGAGAAGTAAGTGGACTTTTTCCTATTCTTAAAGTGGAGAATAGACATTATTTTCGACAGAAAAACTATCACATCCAGGAAGGTGTGTACAACAAATACAATCTAATCTATCTCTTCATCCTTAGGTTAAAACATTGTGATTATTGTAAGTATAAGTTGCCTACTCTTTCAATCTTGGGGCTATTTAATTCCCCTTTTGGATCACGGGAATATCAAAGGAATTATATCGGAAAAAACAGTGTAGTTCAATTCAAAGGCACAGTTTTTATAGAAATGCTTCAGGTAATATAATTCCTCCAAAATAAGTAATTTTATAACATACTCTCTTTGTTCTCAATATAGGCGTCCTTATTTTCCAAAATAATCAACATTTTAAAATTATGGCTAATAAAGTAATAATTGAATTAAAAATATGTGTTTAGTGTTATACATGTGGTATTATTATATTTATATTAGAAATATTTTTATATAATGTTAATTTCGTATTTATTGATAATATATTATAAAAAAATTAATGGTCACAACATAATATTAGAAGCCTTATAAAAATATAATATGTCTTATATTTTTTAGAACGGAACGACACCACCGTATTGATACTCCTAGCCAATAATTTTAGCATGGGCAAAACCTCAGGTCGTAACAAGTATACATACGACTCCGTAGGTTATTTATCATAGACATAGTCAAAACCGATTACAGTAGTTGAGTTTTGATTTAGGGAGAGGAAAAGCGGTGCAAGAGATTACATTATCTCCAAGAAAAAAAGATGAGTATTTAGATGTTGCCTTGATGTTGAGACATGAGATGGTGAGTAATTTGATTTGCTAGCTAGTTTGTATGGCTGATCGATATGATCTCCATTAGAGCCAGCCAGCCAGGATTGAGTATGGTAATCAAGCACTATGCTCTACCGCTGCATACAGTTGGCCGGTGCATAAGAACCTAATTAAGAGACTAATCTACTGCTGCATGCATACAGCTAAGCCTGGGCACCACCAGTCCACCACAGGGTCGGCAGGCCTCTAGCTCTGTCACTTAATACCTACTTCCTCTGTTAGGCTAGCGTATTTGTCTATACTCATAGCTAAGAATGAGTTATTTTTAAGACGGAAGGAATACTAACGTTGTGCTAACAGCTTAAAAAAAGCAACATTGTGCTGAGGTAAAACTGATAAAGAAAGAATGTTGAACGTGCTACAGGACTTTAATTTCTTTTTTGTTATCTGAAAGCCAGATCGTCTGCCTGTCCGTCGGTGCCCGTGGCCCTGCACTGTACGAATGCAAACGTGAAGAGGAAGGCAATACTGTGCACCACTAGCTACACTCGTCATACAGATCTCCATGGGTGATTTTTGTTGCAGTGGGAAATCCAATCGACTATCACGGATTAATTCATCTTGTAACTTGTCTTGGAGAGTGTTCTTTATTGGTATTAGAATGTTCTTTATGGATGATTATACATATTATGGATAATTGCTTAGGTTGATAAATTAAATATTATATAATGTAAGTATTTCTTCTATTTCTATAACCTTGTCGTTTTTGGATCAAATTTTTTAAGAGCTTCGATCATAAATAACTTTTAAAATATTTACTTTACAATCATAAATAATATATATATTAATTTTAAAGGTAGTTTAATAAAATTATATATTTATTGATATTTCTATATATATTATAATAGAAAATAGCAATCAAAGTTATTTTTTGAAGACTATATTCTTATTTAAAATGATAAGTATTATGAAAGTGGAGAGAGCAGCTTTAAACTAGTTATATGATGTATAAAATTTTTAAAGGAATCTTAATTTGAGAACCATGGTATGTATAATCTATCAGTAGATAAGTTGTAAAAGAATCTTGACTTAAAGTTTGATGCATGGCTGATGGCTCCACGAGAAAAGGAGGAACAATTTTCATCTTGTGTAGAGGCACTTTTCAACTTATCAACTCATGGTTAAGCGCTAGATTAAAATTTTGACCAACATCATTCTCTCAAATGCAGTTTGAAAGCTAAAAATAATATGCTTAGTGTTGGCGGTTCTTATGCCCAACAGAACAAATTTGTAAGCAAATGAATGCAGGTGTAGCTTTCATGTGGGAGTATTCTAAGATATCAAATTCACCTTGAATGAGAAGCGTACCTTTCCTAAACAATAATTCGGATTTGGAAGTTTTCGTAAACATGGTAGGAGATAGATTCTAATAAAGAGGCCCTCTGGTCTAGCATTTCATCAACCGGCTAACTGCCAACATGTAAACTTAACTTTAATTGCTTTAAGACATAGTAGTGTCATCATAGAAAAAGAGATGAGAAGTGGGTGCCTTCAGGTCACCGACAAAACTAGTCTAACATGAGAGCTTGACTTTTTAAATAACACGGTACCTAAGCCTCATGCTTAAACACCATGTTACTACTTTGCCCAAGAGCTCACAAAGCAAAGTAAGTAATATACTATATCTAAAATGGACTAAGAACCTACAATTAGAAATAAAGTAAAATAACTTGATAAATTAAAGAGAAAGGTGAAGATACAAGTTACCCAACTAGAAAGACAAAAAAATGATTTCTTCGATCTTAGCTTCTCGACGAGTTGAGTGGATAAAAGCCAACATTCCCTAGCTTCCGTCGGAACTCCTCTCTCACAACCTGCTACTACTATATTTTGACAACCTATCACTAATGAATCTTATAGGCTTAGTAGCTACCCTCCAAATGATCCAAATTGAAAGCATCTTAGTTATGTTTTGGTGATTAAGAAAAACGATCATCAAAAGTAATGCTAAATGTTTAAGGATTATGGTTCCGATAATGATATTATGCTACAAATGTTTCAATATATCCCATTTGAAGATAAGTTGTGGACGGGAAAAGAATTCTGAGTTAAAATAACCTCGACATTGCAAGGTAACCATGTTTGAAGATTCAGGACAAATGCGATGTAGTTTATGTTCGTTTTTGTTTAAAGAAGTTTAGTAGCTTAAGATTGTAAAGTGTTAGTAGACCGGATATCCCTAAAGGTTGCGATCAACTTGAATGCATATAGGTTGTGTGTCCACATGCAGAAGAGCGAGCACGGAGAGAGAATGGCAGCAGGTAGTGGGTGTGGCCGTGTGGGCGTCCGATATTTGCGCGAGCGTTGGCCACCTCGCGTACGGCATCTCCCAGCTCCGTGGGCCGTGACACGGCCACGGGCCGGCTGGCCCGTGGGTTGCATTACCATTCGTTATTTTTAAAAAAAAGGGTCAAAACTGCGTGTGAAGCGTGTGGGTTTTGACCACAGAGGCCTCCGCGGCGACCAGTCCACAGTCCACGCCTTACTTCTCTTCCCCATCCCACCGTCTCCGATCGAGAGAGGCGAAGGGCAGAAGACAACAAGCAATTCCCCCGTCCGTAGCTATCCAGAGCCCCAAATCAGATGCTCCCTCCTCCTCCCACCACCTTGTCCTCCTCCCCTTCGTCGCTCGCAGACGCTCCCATCCGCTTCGCAGGCGCGGCATCCGCGTGCGCCGCCTGGTTCCGCCCCGCCCGCGCCATGGCCGCCTCCGACGACCCCCGCGGCAGGTCCGTCGCCGTCGTCGGCGCCGGCGTTTGGTGGGTGGGAGCCGCTCTGTGTGTGTGTCTCTCTCTCTCTCTGGGTGGTACGTTGCTCCTTTTCAGTTCCGCCGTAGGTTTGGTTGCGTGTGAGGCTGTTTTTGATGAAATGGTGGTGGTTGTGTCCTGCCTCTCTGGGCTCTGTCACTCTCTCTGCAGCGGGCTCGCGGCGGCGTACAGGCCGAGGAAGCGCGGCGTGGTGGTCACGGTGTTCGAGGCGGCCGACAGGACGGGAGGGAAGATACGGACCAACTCCGAGAGCGGGTTCATCTGGGACGAAGGGACCAACACAATGGTGAGCGCATTTTTTGTGCTTCGCTGCTTCTGTTTGATCGGAATCTCAGGCTGTGTTGGTTCGCATTGCTGCTTCTGTGTGTTTTGGATTGTGGCGGCTGGAGCACATTAAGTAGAAGCATGTGTTTGTAAACGAAATGCAAGCTGCTCACTGACGCACACGGTTGTTCCTGCAAATGGAAAAATGTTTTCTTCTGCCATTTTTATCCTACAATAGACATGAACCCTTTCTCTTATAAGCATCATTGAACACCATTATGGAACTTATCATAGCCTGATTCAATTTCATTCAGCCTGATGACCCGATCTAGTCGGACAGTTATGTTATATGTATTAAACGACCATATTGTTTACTTTGTAGTCTTACTAAAATAAATTATTTAAATACTCCACCAACAAAACAGGTTGAGATTATTTCATTGCTTGGGCACATGTGCAAATTAGCCTCTGTTGTGGTATGTTAGTTGGCTAGTTGCATTTGTTTTTACCTGGGTGAAAAGCTTATCATGCCTGCTTGATTAATTTGCCTGTCTCTCTATAACTTAATTATTTTGCCTCCAGACAGAAAGTGAATTGGTGGCGAGCAGGCTTATTGACGATCTTGGCCTACAAGGCAAAAAGCAGTATGTATGTGCCAATTTTATCTGTGAATTGTTAGCTATTTTGAATGTCTTCCTTCTCATAAGTTAGACTGACGTGCTTATATTTCAAAATCCTTTAGCCTAGCTCCCAACACAAGTGTTACATTGTCAAAGATGGAGCACCAGCACTGGTAAAATGACTTTTCATGATATGATGCAACTTCTTCTGTTCTTCTTATAATCTGCCTCACTTTTGAATATTCTTCTTTTTGGTCACATAAGATTCCCTCTGATCCTATTGCGCTCATGAAAGCACTGTTCTTTCTACAAAATCAAAGGTATGTTATGTTATTGAGTGTTAATTGCTACAACATATCATGACCTCCTAACCTATTCGCAATGAGTTGCTTGTTGTTGCCACTTGCCACTGATGGATTAAAATTCACTAGTGTAGAAACAATCATTTTAAACTGCTAGTTTTCATGCCAATCACCATGATCTGAATTACTTGTTTTCAGTTCACTATTACAAATTTGTACATTGCTTGATCTTTCCCATTCAAGCTGTGTGATCACAACCGTCATATTATAATACTGTATTGATTTTAGTAAAATGTGTCTTATCTTTTCAGCTCAAGTTGTTCTTGGAACTATTTCTTTATGAGAAATCTAGCAAAAGAAACTCTGGAAAAGTGTTTGATGAGCATTTAAGTGAGAGGTGAATCTTCGTACTGATGGTATTTTGAGTTGTTGTAAATATGTATCTCTGATAATATAATAGATATTTTTTTCCTGTGTGCTTTCTTTCATTCTCACGTCCTTGTGAATTTCTACAGAGATGCAGATATAGATCTCATATCACATACTCCCTTTATTCATGAAAGCATTTCTTCGGACATGTTTCATGTCAAAATTTTAAAACTTTGAACATCAAATCAGTTTAATATTTAGATTGAATGCATGAAAAAAAAAGTATTTTCATAATATTATAATTTTACCAGGTTTTTCGAATATTTTGCAATAAAATTTAATGGTCAAATTTGCACTTTGAAGGCCTTGTTGATGGCGAAAATGGCATGTTTTTGTGACCAAAGGAAATATATGCTTGACTTTCTGATGTATTCTTGGGGATGATAACTCATAACAATTCTCATTCAAAATGATCAGACCATGTCACCATGTTATGTAGAACTGTTCTGTTTTTGAGTAATATATTGTTTTGTGCAGATTCGTCATGCATTTCCAGCATTATGGAATTTGGAGAATAAGTAAGTTTGTAGTAGGTGCATTGATGCTTATTCAACATTTACCTTACCATTAATTGGCTTATCAACATACATGCTCATGCTATATCCCATGCATTCAAATGTCAATACCACCATGTGCTCACATTTACTGCATAGTTCATTTTCATGATTTCACTTGTCCTTGTTCCTTACATCTCTTTGTTGGCTCCTGCTGTTAGCCCACCCCGTTTGGTTCCTGCTGTTACCTATTACTGTACTATCAGTTCTATTTTTATGGACGGGTGGTGTCCTTACTGCTTATTATTTGTTAACCTGATATGCACCTACTTGAAGTTGAGGTTATGTTTTTTGCTTTGTAGTGATTGTATTATTAATACGTTTTTTTGGCAATCAAAATAAAATATCATGAAATTGAAATATAAAAAATCATGGCTGTTAAATAAGTGAGTATCTATATCTATCAAGACAACAAACCAAAGTCCAATTGTTATATGTTCAATTCATTGGAGCATAACGTTATATACTTTGTGAGTTAAATTTATCTGATAAACGATGAAAGGAAATTCTGGTACCACTCATACAACTATAAAGCTTCAAAAGCCTTCTAAATGCCAGCAGATACACAGTGATTTACATGTGGACTATTGGACCTAAAAGCTGAATTTATTCAGAAGTATATAATACTTTCTCCTTCATGAGCCATGATACTTAACTATATGATCTTGTAAAGTCAAAATAAGCTTCATTGCTTCCTTGGGTTTCCACTTAATTTACATTACAGCACTTCTATTGCAATAAATACGGCCAACAAAATTTCTTTTGTGCCCATTTATGTTCTTTTGTCATCTTTTTCCTAATCTGTTGCTTCATGCACCTTCAATGCTTGCAGGTACGGCTCTGTCATCGCTGGTGCCATCTTGTCCAAACTATTCACTAAGGGTGATTCAGTGAAGACAGGAGGTGCTTTGACAAGGAAAGAGAGGAATAAACGTGTCATTTTCATTTCATGGTGGAATGCAGGTGCTCCACAGATGTCCCATAATTTCTTTTGTCAGCGTCAAAGATAGTAAAGACAAAGTTGCAAACCCTGAACCTTAGTTCGAGCACTTCCATTCATGTCATTTAAAATTTCTGAATTCAAATGTTGCGAATTGAAGAGCAGTTATTTTCCTGCAAATAGGACATCTGTTCAGTCAGTAAAACATCATTGCTGCTTTCAGAAATCTTATGGGCCAGAAAAAACCATTCATGATCCAACCTAGCTTATCCATCCATATGCACCCTTATTCTGCCATAATCATTCTTTATTGACTTGACACCAGTTTATTAGATTGCATAAGTTAAGTTGAAGCTAAGCCAAACAAAAAGCTCAACAATTTTTCAAAGTAATGGGATCCATCTTTAATATCTTTAACATTAGCTGCTGAGAAGTACGGGTATGTGCAACAGAAGAATGACATGAACCAGAGCTATATTGCAAAAAAAAAAAAGCCTTAGCCACCACCAAATAGTCTGGATGATAGTGGCAATAAATAACCTCTGAGGATGACCACATATTTTGGGAAATATTAATCATGTAGTAATTTTATCAGTTAGGAATCGTGATACCCATCCCCACTGTATGGTGAATGTTTTGTAGTTGTACTATCTAACATCTGGGTGTTTGAAAGTTTTATGTTCACTGCTTTTCAATCACTAATAAATGCACTTCTCAATGAAGTTGGAGATGGTAACTTGAAAATATTTCTGTTTACCTTCTAGATTTCTATTATATATGTAAGGCTCTCTTAGTTTGTGAATTTACATGAGTCATCATCACTCTGAATCTGAGCAAATCATTAGTTCATCAGTGATATGGTGTATTTGACAAGGCAACAGAAACTATTGTTTTGTACAGTGTATTAACGTAAAAGTGATTTGTATTGCAGCACCTGGTGATTTTTAAGTAAATTTTCCATTTCCAATACAAACAAATAACATCTGTATTGAATATATATTGAATGTGAAGATGAAACTTTAAGCTGGATATATTCAAGGGTTATTTTATAGACATTAATACACAATTGTTGTAACAGTAGTCGGTGCTATTATTGCTTGATTGCTTCTCCACTGTAAAGGCTGACCTTGATGTACTAATCTGGGCCCATTAGAATCTATCAAGTAAGCATAGAAATCTTAATCCATATTTATTTATTATATGCAGGTGGATTATCTACCACTATCTCTCATGGTAACAGCTTTTAAGAAGGAAGATGTCAAAAGACCACTGGAAGGATTTGGTCTCTTGAAACCTATAAGGAACAGCAAAAGCACGGTCTCAAAACCCTTGGTAGGTTAACTCAGCTTTACATTTGTATTTTACTCAGCTTGTAGCTGCTAGGATTTTGAGCTGCGAATTAAAAGTGTATTGAACTCATTACATAAATCAATATTTCTATATTGCTCCACTTGTATTCAGGTTGTGTTTATTCTGATTTGTATTTCCTCTGCATCTGTACATATCTTCTTGTACAGGGACTCTCTTCTCCTCGATGATGTTTCCAGATCGAGCTCCTAATGGTCAATACCTATATGCATCATTCATTGGGGGAAGCCATAATAGAGACCTAGCTGGAGCTCCAACATATACCACATATTTGGTCATTTATGTTTTGGTTCCTTTTCTTTTGCTAGATTTTTCTGATATATATATACTTATGCAGGGATATTCTGAAACAACTTGTGACCTCTGATGTAAGAAAGCTCTTGGGCGTTGAGGGCAACCTACTTTTGTCAAGTGATAAGAAAATACTGCCCTGATTCTGGAGTATCTATAAGTTTTCCCTTTTTTGTGCTTGTGTTATGGTTTTTCCATCACTAGGAGTTTTTGAGGATTCATGCAGTTTTTTGCACTATCATGTACTCTTGCAAATTCAATACGATGTTCTTTCACACAGGCATGTACATTGGAGAAATGATTTTCCTTTATATGGCCAGAATTACGATGTGGTATTGGAAGCTATAGCAAAAATGGAGAAAAATCTTGCAGGCAAGTCAATGAAGGCACCGCTATTGTACAAAAGAAATCTTAGATATTTGAAATATATCCCTGTTGATTTGAGTATGTGAATGATTTGCAATTTCTAGTTAGTCAATTTGGTATTTACTATTCCCCATGGCAACTTATGGCGCTCCTTGATTTGTTGAGAATGATGCTTAGATAAAGGAAAGCATTTATGACATCCAGACATTCTGATCCAAGTTTCCTTGAGCAAGCCAGAAATTGTAACCCAAGCAAGTAATACTTTACCTTGAAATTAACTTTTAAAATAATTGAAGCTTGTTATGTATCTTTAGGAAATAACAAGGATGGGTTGGCTCTTGGAAATGTTATAGCTTCAGGAAGTAAGGCTGCTGACCTTGTGATCTCATATCTTGAATCTCGCACAAATCAAGACAATTAACATTTAAGGTGTCTGACCTTCCTTAAGCAATTCCAGACAATCTCTCTGATTTTATGTAGATTGAAAAATGTTCACGTGATTTCCAGTTTCATTTTTTTTCTTGCTGTAGTATATCCACTTGTGTAAAGATGGAAACATAGTCTTAAAAGACATTCTGGTGGCTTGATATGCCCTCTTGTTTTCAGCTGTGATCCTTGAAATGTACTATTTTGACAACAAAATAAATTTCTCAAAGTGTTTCCCAGAATATGGCATGTAGAATGTGGCCAGTTGTTTTTTTAGCAGTACAGTTTCCCAGATTGCTTGTGGCTCAAGACTTTTGTTATCTCACATTTTCAGACGTCCCCTTATCATTATTATTCATGTATAGCTTTTACGTAGTACCATATACCCTCTGAATACTTGAACAGTAGTCTGTAGTCATCCAAGCCTTACTGACCAGTTTGTATAATTATTTCCCTGCCATTGTCGTTTGTGAAGTAAAACATACATCTTGTGCATCTGGTAGACATGAGTAGCCATTTCTGACTTTGGCCCTGTCTCATCAATCCATCTGGGATAGGCAAGAGAGGTCTTCGTAGTAATGTTACATATTAATTAGTACTAGTCATATACCACATATTACTATTACTAGTAGCTTTAGGCCATAGATTCCCTCTTGGAGCCACAGTTTGACACCCCAACTGACCAAAGGTCCAAAGGTCAGTTCAGCTTGCAAACAAAACTGGGTCTGGGGAGAATCCAGGTAAAGATATGCTTGTACGATATGTGTGCTCCACTGGTTGTGTGCATTATTATGATGTTCGTCTCTTTTATCTTTGGTGTCCTTTTTGAAGTCTAGAATACTCCATAACTACCATGGGCCACACAGGATTATATGATGCTTGAAGCTTGGTTTTGGTCCATGTACATGCACTATAGCTACATCATTTTTTTTATAGATATGTTCATAGCAAAATCCAAACGCCCCAGTTCAATGAGAAAAGAACACATGCAAGACAAGGTTTTGCAGTAGTGCAACCCCCTAAAAGAAGGAAACACAGTGAGAGATGAGTGGGAATGATAGGAGACATTGGGGCAAATATTTTGTTGTCTGAAATGATATTTTCTTGAGCTTGGTGTAAGAAAAAAGGAGGGGCATTTGCTTAGCCTTGGGAACTTCAGGGCACAAGCAAACATGAGTAGGGTACTCCTGGAGGCTTTATGTCCATTGCACTTTTCTTTTTGGGCACACCCTTAGTATTGTATGAGCATGGCGGCCACTGGCCATAAAGGGGACTCCATAGGAAAGCCAAAGGCTAGGCATTGCCCTAATTTATTTCTCCATGTCTGAAGGACTGGAACTAATGGACCTTATCCATGGGAGCATGAAGCTTCTGGTGTGTTTTGCACTTGTGTTGTTTGTCTAAAATTGAAGTTATGCCTGTTTTTTTAAAAAAAATGAAGTTATGCATTTTAGTTTAAGGATGAATCACATAGGTTCATGCTTCCGTTGACATATAAAAAGTGACGAAGATAAACATTTTTTTTTCTTTTTCTAAGATTTATACTTGGTCTCACCCAATGCCGTCCACAGCCTGGGATTCGGTCAAGTGCCAAATGCTTCTTCTCTGTTTCATATATATTGTAAGCAAAAGAAGAAAGCATCATAGAAGTACTTAAAGTAATCTTGCGGTACGAAGCCTATGTTTTATTTAATCCAAGCAGATTTTGATTTGTTCAATGCCATGACCAAGAACTGCTTAGGCCTCAAAAGCTAGTCTGCCTACCTAGCAACTAACGAGCCTCGACAGGAGTTGAGCTTGGTGGCTAACCATATCGAACATGGCTAGCTGGAGAGGACAAGGAGCGTCTACTAGTTAAAATAGAAAGCTACCCATGACTGAATTGGTTAGTGAACACATCATCACCGTCCTATAAATCCCATATATGTATGTGTGTGATTGTGTGGATGAATTTCCTCAGCCCAAGCTCCTTGTGGCACTTGGCTACAGGCAATGTAGCCCCCCAAAAAATGCACAACATCCCCAGCTAAGACCCTAGAAAAACGCCAGCTATGTTCGATGCTGTATTACATAGAGCTACTTAGCTAGCCAGTGACAAGAGGCTAAGGCGAACTGTTTCTAGCGCGCACATAATAATTGGGTATGTGCTCGAGGACTAGCAGTTCTTGTTATGTATCTGCGAGCTATTTGTTGGTATATGCATGGTTTAGTAGTTATTGGACTGAAGCATCCTTGTAGCATGTACAGGTTTTACTGTTATCCCCTAGTGCGCTGAAATGTGCATTTGCTAGCACACGTGTAGTCAATATCAGTCCTGCCTAGCTTGCAATCCAATATATAGCACTCCTATATATTCATATTTCATACAACAGTAGTAGAAGGAATATTGAAAGAAAAAATGTAAGATTGCATTGGTAGTGTGTAATGTTGTTTTATTAAAGAAAAGAAAGAAAGAAAAATATATACTCATGCTAGTTGGTATACCCAGCTGGAAAGGATCGAATAAAATAAACAAAAAGGACACAGAATACCTGCAGCTTAAACACTGGATTTTCCCAACCATTGGACCGATTTCTTAGTCGGCCTTAAGCACTTCAACGTTGCTTCGTCGAAGATTCGGAGACGTGTCCATCAACCGTGCACCTAATGCAACTATGCAGTCATGGTAGATTAACAAACTGTAAACGCTATTTGATAGCCGCTGCAACTTGTCAACATGCATGGATGCAGTCATTGCTCAAGATGATTCGATCCACCCATGAGCTAGCAGCTAGCTAAGGATTTTGGCTTAATACAGTGTATACCACTTGACTTCATTAACTAACAAAAAAAGTAGCTAAAGCACGCAAGCCATGCATTGGCTGCACCTACGACAGTATGATGCATTTTTTTTTATCTAATTACGTACTATCTCCGTCTCATAATAAATATATTTATAGAATATAGGGACTAATTAGTAAGCATAAGAAATAATCTAAATGTCCTCATTTAATAAAGATGTGATAAGGAGTTGTTGAGTGACAACATCGGAAGAAATTTGAATTTGAGAATGGTTGGGGGAAATTATACCCTAGGAATGCAATTTTTATGGGACAATTTATAATACACTTATTGTGGGATGGGGAGTATCAACATTGCTACTCTATATTTTATTTAGAGCAAATTACACTTTGAGCTACCTTTTTATTATGTAGTTTTTACTTTGAATCACTCTTAAACTTATTTTTTCACTTTAGACCATATAAATTTACTATTATTATAGTTTAGGCCACTCAAACAACTTTTTCAATATATATCAATGATCTCAAATACATCGACAAATTCCAAATGTAATATGTATATTTGATAGACGGAAGACTTAAAAAGGGTTAGAAAAGAAAATAGGGTGATCTAAACCATAAAAATAATAAAATTATTTGGTCTAAAGTAAAAAAAGATAGGTTTAAAGGTATTTTAAGGTTTAAAGGTACTTTAGAATAAAACTTAAACAATGACTCAAACTAAAATTTACTCTTTTATTTATCCGTACACGCACTGAAACATTTATCTTAAATTACGGCCTTCGAATTGGAGACCCAGCAATCGATCGTTGAACACTGCATGCCTCCGGACACAAGCAAACAGACGATTATGGTCCGTTCTCCAGCAAGAGTTGACTCGTGCCGGATTTCTGTCACGCTGCAAAAACCTGCACAAATCTTCCTTCTGTTTCATCACATATCTGCTCTACATTTTTCACTTTCTACTGACCATCCGTACTTGATTTGGCTCTACGGTTATTACCACGGTGTGCGTGCATGGCTGATGAGTGGCGACCTATCATTTCTCTCTCTTTATTTTTTCCCTTTTCTTTTTTCGTTTTCCTCTCGTTGGTAGGTACTCCACCTGTGTATGTCGTCTGTGTGAATCTTGTCAGTGGGAGAGGCGATAAGCCGAGAATACCTGCAGAGAAAAGAAGCAGAGAGAAAACAAAAGAAAAGGAAAAAACGCTGCACCATGCACGGATCGACCAGATGGGGGTACGGCGCAGCCAGCGCTTGTCTCCTAGCCCTCGCACTATTTGCATGCACGTTCCTCAGATTGTGATCTCTAGCACGTAGCCACGCAGAGTACTAATTTTACTATTAAACAAGTGGACTGCACTTGATGCTACATTAACACTCCAGCTTACGCATCAACGCGAGTATAATAGAGATTAGTACAGTATAATGCGAGTATTTGGCTCGATCGGGCAAAGGGGGCGAAATCTCCGAGGTTTTTGTTTTGGCAGCCTCGATATACCCTTGCCGTCGCCATGCCGTCGAACACCAGCAAACAACTGCATGGCACGGAGTACGGCAATTAGAGTACTTACTCGTAGTGTTCCATCGAAAATGACAAAGCAAATGGCCTAGCGGTACGTACGTAGAGCCAGCCACGTAATGTAGCTAAAGCACTCATGCCAACTGGGAACCATTTTACACAAAGTGTAAACTGTAATTAGCCGGTCGGTTCACACTTTCACGAAGAGAAATGACACCACCCAGGGCATCGCGCCTGTGCATTCTTTCAACTTTGCCGATGAGTAAAACGCTCCAATTCAGAGTAGCAGTAAAGCCAAGAGTATTACCAGCGAGAGCAAGCAAACTGTCTCCGTTGAGAAAACAGCCAGAGGAGCAGCAGGGAGCATGCATCACCAGACGGGGGTACGCACTTACACGTACCGTCGCTACGACAGCATCACCATATCCTTTCTCCTGCCAACTCCATCCGCTACTGCTGGCGAGACCGGAGACCCCGTTCCTAGCTTACTCGGCACCGGCTGACTCTCTCAGGCCATGAGCAATGCACAGTAGTTTTGAGTTATGGCCTTAACTGTCATATAACCTGAGACCATATGTTTGAAATATATTTTCTCACAATGCAAAGTGCTCTTAAGGGTGCTTTAATTTTTCATATCAATCCTTTAATACTTTTTTTTAGTCCTTGTGTTTTTAAAATTCATGTGGAAGTTCAATATTTTACACCAAGCCCTCCAAAACCAAAATTTAACATAAAATCACTCTCCTCTCTTATTTTCTCTCTCTCTCACTCTTGATAATCTCAGCCGCCTCTCCATCCTCCTTTGTGACGATGATTTTCTCGATGGTAGTGAGGTCCTCTATGGCAGCGGCGAATAGATCGGGGTTTTACCACTATCATTCTTTCCTCCTCCCATGCAACAACGCCGCCCTCTTCATCGTTGTTCTCTCTCCTCATTGTGGGGTGGCACATACAGATGAAAAATGCTCCGTGACGGCACATAGGGATGAGGGAGGAGTGGTAGTGGTGACTTGCTCAACCTTTATAGATCAGGTGCGCGACATCGACCACGACAGCGGTGATAGTTGGGCTCTAGCCTCGGTGACAGATTGAGTGGGCCGTGGCCCTCTTCTCCTTCCTCACCAATGACTCGATGAGAAGGTGGATGGAGCAATGACGATGCTACTATGGTCACAACCGACTCCCACAGATACACAAACTCTTCTTAGGCCACTCGTTTCTCTCCCAAACCACTTCAAAACCACTGGATCCACTATAGGTCACGCATGCCCTCTACAAGCTATGTTATTTTTCTCTTCTCTCCTTCACGGCAGCTCAGCGCCGACTTGGATCGGTGAAACCCGGCTCTATCCTGGAGCGTTGGGCAAGTACAGGAGCACCTGCACTACACGGCAAGTA
Organism: Oryza coarctata; assembly: GCA_030770085.1. Taxonomy (NCBI): domain Eukaryota; kingdom Viridiplantae; phylum Streptophyta; class Magnoliopsida; order Poales; family Poaceae; genus Oryza; species Oryza coarctata. The sequence goes on from CM061468.1 coordinate 13,010,426, forward strand.
CAGGAGCAGATAACGCAGGTAGGGCAGCCGCCCGGTGGTAGGGAAGGAAAGGTTAGCCTTGCAAAAAACAGCGGCCCGGGCGGCCGGCTCCGACACGTACGCGTTGCAGCCACGGGAAACCACGTAGTGCAGCAGCTAGTAGCCTGCATTGACTCATACGGACTGGAGTACTGGTAGAGTAGCGATCGATCTGACGCAGCGGCAGGCGAAACCCATACTCTCCCGCCCAGCCGATGGTGGCTCTAGGATCGATCTCCAGACTCCAGAGCAGCGCGGCAGTAGTACTGTAGTAGCAGCAGTAAACGAGCGACACATACGTGCCGGTACTGGTAGCTAGGTGGGGTGAAAAGTGAGACAACAACGAGAGGAGTGAATGAAGTACTGTCTGTATGTATCTACTCCATAGTATACTGGGGACTACTACTGGTTTGCATGTATACGAAGGAGTAGTAAAACGGTAAAACCGGCGTGACGGAAGGACAGACGCGCGGCAGCTTCTGTGGCGACAGTGCCTCTTTTTTTTAGTGGAGGCGGAGACGGTCAGCGCCACAGCGGGAGCAGCGCGGAGTGCAGGGAAAGATAAGAGAGAGAGAGCGAGGCTTCCCTCGCAGCGCCGGCACCGGCTTTATCGGGGGCCACGGCGAGCGCGACGCCAAGCCACGCACCGTGCTCCGTCCAGTCGATCACCACCCGCGCTCCCGGCGCGCCCCGCGATACCCGAACCCGCCACGCGAATCGCAGGTGCGGTTCGGATGGGCCGAGCGCCGGTGCCTCTCATTTTCGGCTAGAAGACGTCAACACTGCACTGCGAGACGTTACGCCTGGCGCGCGTGGATTCAGCCAAGCCGGTGGGGCCGGAGCCGTGAGGAGCGTGCGATATATTCATGGCCTCACGTCCCTCACGCCGTCACGCCCACCCTATGAGCAGGGGGGCCTACCCTCCACTCCACCTCTGCACCGCTTTTACCCCACATCAAAAGCATCCTCTCATAATTACCGCATCAGCAGCGCATCCCCGCTTACAGATGGGCCCCATCCTTTCCACCCCCGCTTACAGGTGGGCTCCACCCTTTCCTCCTCTCACCCACGCGGTAACTCCACCGTGCCGGCCCGGCCTTGCGCGCCGAGAGCGACCGAGTCCCCCCACCTATATATTGCTCCGTCCCGTCGCGCCCTGCCGCTTCAAGTTTCCCCAGAACGCCGAGAGCCGCGGCCGCACAGGGAGATCGAAGCGAATAGGGGAGAGAGAGAGAGTGTGTGTGTGTGGAGTGGAGGAGAGAGGGATTGCTTGGAGAAGCTCCTAGGAATGGCGGTGCTGCTGCGGCCGGCGGCCGCGATCGCCGGCGGGCGGCAGGTGTGGCCGGTGGCTGAGGACCACCACCATCACAACCAGCAGCTGCGGGACGAGGCCGAGGCGGAGGCCGCGTCGCAGAGGCTGGTGGAGGCCGTGGCGCGGGGGGACGAGAGGGAGGCTGGGGAGCTGCTCGCGTCCGGGCGCGCGGACGTGAACTACGCGGGCGTGGTGTGGCTGAAGGCGCGGCGGGTGGCGGAGGCGGCGCTGCGGGACGGCGCCGCCGCCGAGCTGGCGGCGGCGCACGAGGAGATCCGCGCCGACGTGTCGCCGCTCTTCCTCGCTGCCGGCAACGGGGACGCCGCGCTCGTCCGCGCTCTGCTTGTGAGTGCCCCTCCCCGCTCCCTCCCCTGTTTCCTGCTTTGTTCTTCAACTCCGCCGCATTATTATGCTCTGTACGTGTTCGTTGGTGCTCTCGTTTGGTGTGGTTTGAATCATCTGAGCGCTTAGCCATTCTCGTTTGGTGCATTCGAGCTGCTTATGTTGCACTCCCCTGTAAAATTAGGGTTTCTTGTCGGTGCCGAATTGGCAACAATTTGCAGAGCTCGAGCACAATTACCCTCAATTTAGTGTTCAGAAGGAATCATTGAACACTCGTGCTTCTCGAAATCTGGAGTGTTGCAAACTGGGTTAGGCCGTTTAGCCGCTTAGCTCCATTTCTCCTGAAGCATTCGAGTTGGTGGAAATTTTCTTCGACGTTTTCGAGTGGGCTTAGCGGGCACTGCCAAGTGCCAAGTCCATACCCAGTAGGTGCTAGATAAAAGTTGTTCACTGTTCATTCTATATTTTTTTTCATTGTTGCTCCGGTACTATTGTTTTTTCTGTGTGCCCATGATGATTCAATGTACTGTATAAATGCACGCGCTAGACAAATATAATCGTTTTGTAGTTTTGTTGGCATTTTAATAAGTCAATATTATGAATAGAAGTAGGACTTGTTTAGTTGGAAAGAAAAAAAAACTCCTACTTGATAACTTCGCTCTCAACTTTTATTGCCATACTATATGATATTGGCACTTCTTTTCATTTTTGGGGAAATCATAAGGAAAAAACTTCCTCATCATGAGATATTTTCCAATAAGTTTTAGACCGAATTATGAGCTTCATTAACAAAATCATATTTTGTAGGTATTAGCAAAGTCTTTGGGAACTTGTATTTTTACAATTATCACAGTAAGTTTCTGGAAGAGAATACCAGCCCCGCATGGCTGCAATGGGACCATGCTTGCATGGCAGATTTGCAGTTCGTCTTTAATGCGTACGGACATATTTGTTTTACACCCGTGATAAAAATCTGAATTGAGACAAGCAATTAGGCTGGGAAGATTCCTGGGCACTCTTTACTGTCCTAGAAATACGTGTACGCGTCGATCAATGTGTACATATATACACATACATATGGTATATAGCTGTATTATAGTATAGTGCCATCAAAAGCATTGCCTATTAGCAAATGTAGTTTTTAAGTAACTCTGCTGTGCGCAAGTACCCTGCTAAAGATTCTGCCTTCCGGTAACTTCTCCCTGCTGCTTCCAGCATCATGCATGCTGCGACTAGAAGGAAGTCTAATTATATACGCTGCGTGGGTGACAGTATTTTTATCTAGAGAGAACTGGGACTTGGGGGACAGGGTAGATGGGTTTGACTTTAACCCTGACCAAACCCCTCTGCTTTGTTTACTGCTGCTGATAATATAATGAAATCTTTCTTTTTTAGCAATTGATAATGTAATGAATCTGTATAGCATCAGAGGGAACTGGTGTTAAGTACTCCATGGGGGCACTGGGCTAGTAGCAGTAAGCACCAGCTCAACGCTTTGGTAGAAACCAATATATTCTCCTCGTGAGCTCGGTCGGGGTGGGATCACGTGAGCTGCTCAGCTTCCGGTCTCCCCTCATTTGACGATCCCTTGTAGTTGTTGTGTTGATGACTTGGTGTACTCCGGTAATCTTGAGTAGTTACGCTTTGGTGCTGGATCCTATGGTACTTTGTCTTGGCCCCTGCTACTTGATCACACTTACTCAACCCTTGGCCAGGGTCCCACATGCCCGTCACTCTTGTGATCCTGATCGCGTCATCGCGATCGGACGGCTAGGAGTACGTTCTGACGGTCTGAGAGGTGACTAGGTGATGAGTGGAGTGGTGAGGTGTGGTGCGCGGACCGGGTGATCCGCCGATGTCATGGGGCGCCATCGAATGGTAGTAGTGGCAGGGGACTAGGGGAGTGGTCGCGCAGTTTCGCTGCGACGGGCGTAGGGGTGCCGCCGGGCACGGCCATGCGTGTACCTTTTGCCTTGCAGGTAGAGAGCTCACACACGGGCCATGCCCACGGCCATGGGGCCTGTACCGGCGCGTTCCCTGGCCTCTGCAGAGATCATTAAATGACATCGCCAAGGACAGCAGCCCCATGGCCGTGGCTTTTATCCCGAAACTCTTACTCCTTCCGCCCCAAAATATACCCAAAAACCAAAATGTAAGAAGTATATCTAGTTTTGTAGTAGTTTCAGTATTAGCTGATGTCTAATTCAGCACTGAGTGAGAAAATATGTGAAATATCTTGATCTTTGTTTATTTTTAGAGGAAAAAACTGAACGATCTCAGTTGCTCTGAACCCGTTTGGCGAGCATGAATTGCATGCATGCATGTCATCCTAGCTGTCCACCACTAATCAATAATCACTGGCATTTTTTGTCCGTCCAGATCGCGGGGTCTCTTGATCTCTTTCATCTTCTTGGTTGGAATCTCTCCGTGTCTCCCACAGTCGACAGACCGCGGAATCAGTCATGAACTGAACTATGCCTGTAGTAACTTCGAGAGTCCGAGGTCTGGTGGCCTGGAATCCAGGCCAGCGTCGCTCAGCAGCTCATGCCATGTCTCCGGTTCTGGGTTTATGGCCATGCGCATGATGACTGAGCTCACATGGTCTGCACCTGTGTACACAGCCAAGTAACCGGATCCGATGCCCGCCGCTCCAAATACGTCCAAGCCGCACCAGCTGTATTTGATCACGCCCTACAAATGAAAGCAATCTCACCGAGCCGTGTGCTCGTCGTCGTGGTTGGTAGCCCGATCCGGCCGGCCTCCTCACGGCAGGCCGCGCCAAGGGCCTCCCTATTAATTGACAGCAACGCGCACGTCGTCACGGAGGCCGGCCGCCCAGGTGCGACGCATTGCTCAGGTGCCCCAGCGGTGGCCAGTGCGGTTTGTGCGTGCGTGCGTGACGATCAGCTTGGGCCGGCGCGGTACGGATGACTCGCGCCGCGCGGTGTCGTGTCCTTCGCCATGTAGCCATCTGCTCCCCCTGCCACCGGCCGGCTGCGCGGCCAGCTGTACCCTCCCTCGCGCCGTCCTCTCTCCCTCTCTCCTGCTGCGCGCACCTGCCGCCCATGCAATGCACAGCGCCTCGCGCGGCCCCAGCAGCTACGCCCGTGGGACTTGGCGATCGGGCATCTGCGTATGCCGGCCGGTGCTCTGCTCTGCGCTGCCCCTGCTCGTGCCCAGCTCGCGTGTTCATGGCCTGATGGCCCCCGGTCCGGTGGAATATTGATGGCGGGCATAGGGATGCCAGTGTGCCACGTAAGTGCTGTTTGAGAACATCACCTCGCGTTCAAGACTTTCTTTGTGGTAGCAGCAGCACTGTACTCGTCGTAGTGGTGGTGGTGAGTGGTGACGACGAATTTATTGCGTGATGAGAATCCTGATGTAGAATTGAATGCGTCTCTTGTCTTGTTGCATGCGTGATGGATCGTGATAAAAAATGCGAAGGGCTGGCTAAACAGGGGTTTACAACATGATGTTACCTGATGGTGGGTTTCGCCAGAATCAGAATGTAGCAAGGAGTAGCATCTTTTATTTCAAAATTCTGAGCCTGCATTGTTCATTTTTTGCTAGATTTGCTGATCATACCAGAATATAGTTTATACAAGCCTGCATTGAACATTTACCAGTCTTAAAAAAGAGAGCAAATTTACAAGCAAGGGCTGTATATATTCTTATATATGATGTTGAAAGAGAAAAATGGCTTTCAGTTTATATATCCAGTTTGTTGTGGCACCTTTAAAGCTAGTACTACTCTATTCAGCGAGGCTGAGCTGACATTGCGGTGAAACCACAGATTTCATATATCGACGGATAGCATCACCCTGCAGAATTTTGACCAGATTCCTTCTTCCAGTAGGAGGCCCCTTCTGTCTCTTGCTATACGAATCATGGCACAGTGCCATTAGCACAGGACCTGCACAGACTGGCTAGCCAGTCCATTGGTTACACAAGTCTCCCCATCACCGACCCGACCAGACATAGTAGTAACTGCGACATTTGTTACTTGGCCAGCTATGATTCCAAGTCCCGATGGCTATCGTTGCACCCTGTTCTGTGCAACTGTGTTGGTCCATCTTGATAGGATCTTACGGTGGAGCAGTGTAGATGAAAGGGAAAGTTATATCAATTCTTGTTTCAACAACCTAAATAAATTTCAGAAAATTGTCTGATCAACTTGTGCTAACATTGTTGTTTATGGAAGATGGTTATGATAGCATATGAACTTCTGTGTTTATTTGATTAAAGCAGAGCTCTTGTGTTTAGCTACAAGAAGTAGTACAATTTTTACAGAGTCTAATGTTTGGCGCAAATGTGCATCGCGTGCAGGCGAAGGGGGCGGACGTGAACGGCAAGGTGTTCCGGGGGTACCCGACGACGGCCGCGGCGCGGGAGGGGCGCGCCGAGGTGGCGGCGTTGCTGGTGCGCGCCGGGGCGTCGCAGCCGGCGTGTGAGGAGGCCATCGTCGAGGCGGCGCTGCAGGGGCAGGCCGCCCTCGCCGCCATTTTCATGGGCTCCGACCTCGTCGGCCCGCGCATCGCCGTCCACGCGCTCGTGTCGGCCGCCGCCCGCGGCTTCGTGGACGTGGTGGACTCGCTCATCAAGGTACGTCCCTTGTCGCTACACCCTTTCCTGCTTGCTCTACGGCTTCACGCATCTGTAGAAGCACACGAGTCCGCGTTCCATGAAAATCTCGATTAATCAAGAAGAGCGAGAGGTGCCGATGGTGTTGTACTGTTTTGTAGAGTCCAGATGCTGTCGAGCCCATGGTGCCTAGTCACATGGGCCATGGCCCGTGGGGGCTGGGAATTTGGGGAGCAGTAGACGCTAGACGGTCATGTTTTTGTTTAGTCCCACCTCGCTACTTCTTCTGCGTTTAGGCTGGTTTATAGAGGAAAGCGGTACCTCACTATACGTGTTCGTAGAAAGGAGAGACGGTTGGCATCTCCCCTGACAGGGACGGGAATGGTCTTCGGACTTTCCTTCATCACATTACGGTTAAGGCTACCCGTTTCGGCGGATCTTACCCAAATTTTTTCGCCCCTGGGGGGCCCTTCTCATAATTTACTTTCTCACTTTGGCCATTGATATATTTTACTTTTGCACCCTACATATTTTACTCTCGCCTGGGCTCTTCTCATACTTTTGCACCTTGGCCCTTCTCATATTTTACCTTTTCTCTTTGGCCCTTCATATGTTTTACTTTTGCATCCTACATTTTTAACGCTTGCACTTCGTACGGTGGATAAGGGTCATAATTTTAGGTCGATTTAGCGGGTTAATTAGCGTCAGCTGTTCATTTGCGAAGATAATGGAGGAATCAGCTGCTCGATTCCATGCATTATTCTGCAGTTTTGTAGTGTACCTTTTCGAAACTAAAACTTCGCAGGCGCTCTTGCTTTTTATTTTATTTTTTGAGATGGCCAGGAGTGTTCTTGCCTTTTTTATGAGATGATGATGAGCAGGCGTTCTTACTTGAGTTCGAGAGACAAACCAGATTGCAGCAGCTAATTTCATCTGATTTTCTCTCAGTGTGGAGCTGACCCAAATGCTACTTCCCGGGTGCTCCTGCGCTCTCTGAAGCCGTCTCTGCATGCCAATGTAGACTGCACTGCACTCTTCGCCGCAATCGTGAGCCGGCAAGTCACCGTCGTTCGTCAGTTGCTTCAGGTATGTACCACTCCTTGTGCCAGCCACACACTTGTTCTACAGCAGTCGGACTCGGAGCTAAACTAACACCGTCTTTTTATCTCATGTCCAGGCCGGAGTAAGGAGGGACACCAAGGTGAGGCTGGGAGCGTGGTCATGGGACACGGCCACCGGCGAGGAGGTTCGCGTCGGCGCCGGACTTGCGGATCCCTACGACGCGGTCTGGTGCGCCGTGGAGTACTACGAGTCCACCGGCTCCATCCTTCGCATGCTCCTTCAGAACGGGTACTCTTCGGGCGCCACCCATCTCGGCCGGACGCTCCTCCACCACGCCGTCCTCTGCGGGAGCGCCGGCGCCGTTCAGACTCTGCTGGCGTCCGGCGTGGACCATGAAGCGCCGGTGAAGACGTCCAGGAGCTCCAGGTCCAGGCCGGTTCACATGGCCGCGCGCCTCGGCCAGCCGGAGATCCTGGAGATGCTGATTGCCAAGGGCTGCGACGTGAACGCGAGGGCGGAGGGCGGCGACTTCGCTGCCATTCTCGCCGCGCGGCACAAGCGCGAGGATTGCCTGAGGGTTCTCGTGTCCGCCGGAGCGGACGTCGCGTTGTTGAACTCGGCCGGCGAGTCCGCGGCTTCCGCTGCTTGCTCCGGGAGCTGGAAGGCCGGCTTCGAGAGCGCCGTTGTTGACGTGATTCGGTCTGGGATGATCCCTCGGTCAAGCGACCGGAACGTGTTCTCGCCTATGATGTTCGCGGCGCGCCGCGGTGACGCCGCCGCCATGGAAATGCTCCTGGCCCAGCCAGACGTGGACGTCGACGAGCAGGACATGGACGGGTGCTCCCCCATAATGGCTGCGGCCAAGGAGGGCAACGTCGACTCCTTCCGCGCGCTCGTGTTCGCCGGCGCCAACGTGAAGCTGAGCAACAAGCGTGGCGAGACGGCCATCGGACTCGCCCAGCAGAGCAAGAAGAGGGACCTGTTCGAGCAGGTCATGCTCGAGTTCGCGCTGGAGAAGGGCATGCCCGGTGGCTTCTATGCGCTCCACTGCGCCTCCCGGCGCGGTGACACCGCGGCAGTGCGCCACCTGGCGAACACCGGCTGCGATGTCAACATCCCCGACGGCGACGGTTACACCCCGCTCATGCTGGCGGCGAGGAAAGGGCATGCGACCGTGTGCGAGCTCCTCATCTCCTACGGCGCAAGGTGCGACATCCGAACCCCGCGGGGGGAGACGGCGCTCTCCCTGGCGAGGGCGGCGCTGGCCACCGCGGCAGTCAACGAGGCCGAGGACGTGATCATGGACGAGCTGGGCCGGCGGCTCGTCCTCGAGGGCACGCACGTCAAGAAGCACACCAAGTGCGGTCGCGGGAAGCCGCACGGCAAGTCTCTGCGGATGGTCGCCGCCGCGGGCGTGCTCCGGTGGGGTGGGTCGGCTCGGCGCAACGTGGTGTGCCGGGGGGCCGAGGTCGGTGGCAGCTCGGCGTTCCAGCTGCACCGGCAGAGGCGGGGCTGCGACGCGTACGAGCCCGGGCTGTTCCGCGTGGTGACGGCGACGGGGAGGGAGGTGCATTTCGTGTGCCAGGGCGGCGAGGAGACGGCGGAGCTGTGGGTGAGAGGCATCCGGGCGGTGACCAGGGCGGTGTGCGGCAAGAGAGCGAAAGAGTGAAACGCTGCCCTTTTGGTTCTCCGTAGGCTTGATAGTTTGCAGCGAGCGTGCCTGTAAAGAGTAGGGGCGTAGAGGCACTGAGAACGTGAGTGTAGTGGGTGTGCTCAGTTGCTGGCCTTCAGCTCGAAGGCTGTGTTGCGTTGGCTTGCCATGATGTCTTTTTGGTTCAGGGGCCTGGAGTTTGTATAGCCTTTGGTGGGTGTTTGCTTGGCTAAAGTTGCTTTAGCTGACTGCTTGTAGTTGCTTTCCCTCTGAAATATCAGAATCATTTCAAAATTTCTCAGGGCATCTCATCACTGGAATAAAGAGGTTAAAGACAATGGATACTCTGATAGAGAATAGACTCGGAAAGAAGAAAGGTGAAGCAATTTCTTTACTGAGAATTGGACAAGGAGAACATAACACTGTCAATGTAATTCTCATGATAGGATATAAAAAACTGATGATTTATGGAGTAAATAAACTCATCGATGCGCCGCCATCATGAGAAGGAAATAGTGTGAGATTTCCTTCTCCTTAGTAAATAAACTCATCCTCAATTCGTGAATTCATGACTACCTTGCAACAATGTTTCGTCACTAGCTGCCGCCATCACACTTTCGAATTTCTAACATTTCTAACATCATAGTTAGAATGGGCACGAACAAAAAAGTTCTCTTCCGTACAGCTGATGCATAAATGCAGTACTTGAACTCGTTGGCATCAAAGTTGTGTAAGGCAAAGAAAAAACTTCTGCCAGATTAATATGCTCAGTTTCCAGAGATTTCCTTCTCCTTAGCCTTGCACATATCATCTGCTGACTTTATGAACTTCTTGGTCAACTCTTCAACCTGGCACATAAGAGATACATGTTTGTTACCCTGCAGACTTCTTTACATCCACGACACCAAAGTTCAGTTACTCACCTCCTTCTCAAGCCGTTTTACATCATCCTTTGGCATACCAGACACAGATTTCTTTATCGTATCAAGTGCCTAGAAACAAAGGGCAATTCAGAATTCAGAAACACAATGTAACACCTACATCAGTACATCAGCATCAAGCATTGGAGGCAACTAATCCAATTATGATATTTATATTCTGAGAAGAGTAAGCATTTACCCTACATAATGTAAGATTTTGAAGAAATTATATTTGGTGTCAATAATCAGAAGCTACAAAACATTCCGGTCTTCAGAACTACAAATTAGATAATAACTTGTTCAACTAGTTGAAAGTAATTTCCATTTTAATGCATGGATGTTATGTGGGGCATTGTGTACAACAAGCACAGGAAGAAACAAGGCACGACGATGGTGCTCAGCTCAGCTGGCATCAAATTCTGAAATGGATGGACAGGACCCTAGCTTCCCTTTTCTATCTCTAGGCCGCTATATATGGCCTCTGTGGGAAGGCCCATTTGTCTGTGTTAATTACGTGAGTGAGCACTTGCTGAATTGCTTTGCTTGCTGCTGATCCACTAGTAACAACACAAACAACGGGCTGTCACTGAGGAGTACTAAATTCTGGATCTATTCTTCCCCTCTGGTCCTGTAAATTATGGGCACTGTCAGATCTGACTCAGACTCTGACCTTCCTTTCCCTCTCCTGAAATGCTGATTGTTTTCTGCATTACATAACAGTGCTTGTATCCCTTTCAATTAACTTGGTTTGTTTCAGTCTTTCAGATTAGTTTGGGTTGTTTCAGAATTTGTTAAGTGTAAGCCAATGCCCTATAAAAGGATGGGGCCCGTTTCATTCAGACTAATCAAGAAAGCTATCGTGCTTTCCTCTGTCTCTCGTTCTGTTCTAGCCACAGCTCCGGGGCGGCAAGGAACTCAGCCTCGTCATCCCGTTGAGCACTCCTACGCACTGCATAGTCAAGGACCTCCGCCATGCCATAACAGTGGCAAAATGCTATCAATTTACAGAGAAGAGGCTATACAGGAATATGCTAAAAATTATGGTGCACCACACTTGTCTATTAGATACCAGTTTCAAATGGAAATAAATATCTGGTTGTATTAACAAAATGTATGTCTCACACCTAGAAATGCCAACTAAAGGCTTGAAAACATTAATCAACTGAAAATTTTGAACACGGCATAATAGAAATCCAGATCTGCCACAAGTTTGCAACATATGTAAACTGGTGCCGTGTCATTATAAAATATAACAAAGAAACGAGGTTAAAGTGTTATTACCTTTTGGCGCGCTCGTCTAATACTTTGTTTGAAATCCTCAGCAGATTTAGTGACGACCTTACACAATGCCTAAATTGTGGATGCAGAAAATAATCAGCATTTCAGGAATATAAAAGAAGTTCAAGTTTAGAATCTCACCTGTATATTCTCCTTTGTCAACCTGCACATGCACAAATTAAATTAGCAAAAGAAAGAAAATTTAAGACCAGTAGATTATGCATATCATATACTGGAAACATAAAAAAAATGCTACTGAATGCTAAGTCCAGCAAGTTTGTAGGCCATTGTTATCCAACGAATTAAATCTTTGAATCATTTGTGAGTACAAAATGAGAATGGAAATTAACTCCATTCTCACATGCCGGTCTACAAGCTCCAAGTTGCTGATTGATCAGGTGGTCAACACTCAGCAGAACATCACTTTTATGGTTGAAAAAAAGTAAAAAAAAACAATCCCACAGCAATACATATGGAGTAGAAAACTAGGATAAATAATAGATTGAAACAATACAGGGATCACTTACGGAGGGATGTTTGCAATGATCCTGTTGCCATCAGGTGTCGGATTAATGCCCAATGGAGATGAGATAATCGCATGCTCAATAGACTTCATTGACTACAAGAGTATATTAGAACAAGTCAAAGGAAGCCTAAGTACAAACAGCAGCACACTGTAACACTGTTCCTCCAGAGCGAAAACATAGCAAAACCATTTGCAGGAAGGCAGTATATTGGGCTTCTGTACAAATTGTGATTAAAATGACAATGACAAAGTATGATACTTCCAAGCAAATTAATCGCAGTCCTCTACATATAAAATCGGAAGCAAGAATTTTTAGGAAGCAAGAAAAGCTCTTACACTCGGATCGTAAGGCATCACCGACAAGGTATGCGCATCAAGGACAGAAACAACAGCTATGCGATTCAACACAACCTTAACATCCGCAGTCTCCACCATGATGTGATCGAGCATACCTGAAGAAGAAATTTGCCGCATCTTCTGTTCAAGAGACAGAACTATCCAGAAGAAACAATGACATGGAAAATATGGAAATTGTGATGATATAATACCAGGAGAAGCTCTTCCTGTTCGCAATTTACTAAGCTCTCGTGACAGCGCAACAATGGCTGCCTCCATCTGCTGTGTCGCGGTAGATTTGACAGTCGGTCCAATGTCAGGAGCGTCCTGAACTGTATCGCCTCGACCATCATCCTCTAGCCAAACAGAAATAAACAAATTTGGGTAATTCATCAGAGGGAATGCTTCCATTTAAGACTAACAGAGTTATGATCCAAATCCGATACCAACTGCACTAACCTAATTTGATAATTATCGACTCAATAAAACTGCATCTAAATACAAGTAACCTCACAGACAGGAAAAAGAGGCGCTTTTCAGCAACAAAAATCTAATGAGGAATGGAGAGTGGGGGAGTACACAGGGAAAGCGGATGGATGCCTTACTCGATTTCTTCCCCTTCGCGAAGCCTCTCCGATCCTCCAGGAGGAATAGTTTCGTTGGGGCCAAATCCCCCGCGCCGGCAAGGGATCCGATTGTCGGTAGGCGGTGGACGGAGGTGGAAGCGGAGGAGGCAGCGGCGGCGCGGATAGAGCGGGCAGCAAGGGCGGCGCCTCGGCGCAGAAAGAGTGCCATGAGGTCGGGTACTCGGGTTCCGACTACTAGGGCTTATCGAAGGCTTCAGGAGTTCTTCTCCGGCGAGAGGTGGCGGCGGCGGCGGCGGCGAACGAGGGTTTTGATGGGTTTTGCTCTTCCTCTTGGGGGCGTAGACTGGACAAGATGGTTCGTCTCGTCGACATTAAACGGCCAAGTAGTCAGGGTGTTTTCCGCAAATATCCCTCGTGCGTCAATCCTAGCCGATCGCTTCGATCCAACGGGTGACAGCAGCTCGACGTTCTGAACTGGAGGTTTGCAGATGAATCCCTTATTTTGATCGTAATTTTTTTAGATCCAAAATTTAACAAAAGAGTCCCTTTTATGCAGGGTTCACAAAACAGACAGAAACTGCTCGATTTTCGCCAAAACCAGAGGTTTCAACCTGGTTCGAGATCACAGACCGTGAGGTAAATCGGCCAAGTTCAAAAGTTTCGCACTGAATTTTTTTTATGAAATTTGGTCAAATTATACTGTAATAAGTGGTTTTCACGAAAACTGAGAGAAACCGTCCATAAACTGTTCTCGAAGGTGATTTAGTTTTGTGAACCCTACTTCTATGTAAGAGTAGTAATAGGGGAAGGACTTTTATTTTGACTGAATCCACTAGAAATTTTATCAGACTTCTTCTGGCATCTCATCCTTTTGAAACTCCTGTGTCCGAGAATTCTGAGAGCAACGAAATGTGTGTCTAGTCTACAGCCAAGGTGACTTCCAACTTCCAAGCAGCACAGGGGAAGAAACTAAAGGTCTCAAACTCCAGAGTCGAATCTCTACGAAAAGGGTTGCTGATACGTTGATAGCCTAGCCTAGCACATTGAATTTGGACAGTTCTCAAAACTGTAATGCATTTTTTTAGATAATGTCCTAACTGTAATTCTTGGGCCCATGTTTTGGATGTTATTAGTCAACTATCGATAGAGAAGACCCAAACTTTACTTGTAACACGGCCCACACAATCGGAATGGTCGCTATAAGTAGGCGTGTTGGGCCAATGGGCTGACCGTTAGACCGTAGCATGCTATACGTTCAGAGTTTGTAGCTAGCTGTGGTAGCATCCATTTTTAAAATATAGTAATCTACTATTAGACAATCTGCACACTAATAATAAGTCTAAATTCATAATAATGATATGTATCTATATAATATTTTAGAATAGAAAGAGAATAAACTATGGACCACGGAGTCGATGTTTCCCTAAAAAAAAGGAGTCCCTAACGTAGAGCCTACCAGGGAACATGCAAAAACCGCGACGGCGACGTTGCGACGTACGCGTCGGAGTCGGGCTCCACACCACCACCCATTGCGTCACGGCGTCGCGTGAGACTGGCTACATTCCCTAGCACTGGCAGACACACACGACCAACGCCCGTGCATAGCCTGAGCCGTCCGCGACAAGGGCTCACGCGCGGCGAAAAGGGGGAGGGTACGTAGAGCGCGCGAGCCGCCGCCTGCAAATGCAAACAGCAAAGGCCACCGCGCGCGCGGCTCTGCCGTCGGTGACGCACGTACGTACGCGCAGGCCGAAACAACGTGCAACCGCACGCAAAAGCGACGGTAAACTCGGCAATAGGCCCCCGACGGCCAGACCGTACGACGGGCGGAAGCAGCGAGAGAAGCACGCTTCCTCCGCTGAACCGCTACGCGTCAATGTAGTCATCAAAGTCGACCTCCGATCGGGATAACACAAAAAGGGAAGACGAATACCGGTGCCCCACCTATAAACAGCGACGCTGCCAACGACAGCGTACTACCGGAGAAGTACGTACTCCTACTTACGTACCAGGCGGTTCCGGGTGCAGCCGAGAGCCCGAGAGGCCGAGACCTGGTCGTTCAACTCCAACGGCGGTAGCTGATAGCCTGGGCCCGCCTCCCGGCACGCGAAGAAGTCCGAGGCGAGAAATATCGGCGGTTCACTTCAAAGTCTCGGAAATTTGTCTACTTCCTCTCCGCCCTGGGCCTCCTTGCAGCGATATCGTCCACAAGCTGGCACGAAACTTCAGCTTGCAACGCGATCGATAGGTTCCGTGCAATACATAAGCAGACGACTACTTTGCCCAGCTTTTGCAAACCAAGATAGTTAACTTGTCACTGGTGCTGCTGCTGATCGGTTGCAGTTGATAACGGCGATGGGGTTGTGGGTGAGCGTGAGGACCTTGTTTGGGGAGGTAGGCAACCTCGGCTGCCTACATCGGATTGGGAAGAAGGGGTCCAAGGATCTTTACTCTTATCCAATGGACCATGGTATGTTTGTTTCTTGTTCTTTTCTGGTTCCTTGCTCCATTTTGTAGGCAACTTGACCGTGTTGCGTTTGGTGGTGTTGAATTTGCAACTGTTTTCTCTGCTCCGGTTAGCTTTATCGATCAGTTCAATTGCGGGATTTCATTCTGCCAGTAGGCAGATGGCCCCTTATTCTTGCGTTCCTGTGTTCTTGCATACACGTTTAATTACGAATCTCTGCTTTTCATACAAGTCTTTGTAACGCAAGGCTCTATTATGTTCAGAGAAACGGAAAGGATTGGAACGTGCTGCCGCGGAGGAAGTGGTGACCGTGGAGGTGCCGGAGGTGCCGGTGCGCGAGCTGAACGAGATCACCAACTTCTTCTCGAACGAGAACCTGATCGGGCAGGGCTCGTACGCGAAGGTGTACAGGGTCCTGATGCGGGGCGCGAGGCCCGCCGTCGTCAAGAAGCTCGAGAAGCCATCCAAGCACGCGTCCAACGTCGTCTTCCTCAAGCAGGTAGCTAGTTGCTCAGCTCTCACTCTCGCTCTCTCTCAGCTTTGTGCTTTCTGGCACGCAGTTCTTACCAATCTACGAGACTACCTCCTTGCAGCTGTCAGTGGCGTCGCGGCTGAAGCACGAGAACTTCGTCAGGCTGCTCGGGTACACGATCAGCGGCGACCTCCACGTGCTGGTCTACGAGTACGCCTCCATGGGCACCCTCCACGACGTCCTGCACGGTACAGCCCAACCCATTCTTCTCTCAGCTATCACTTGACTCGACCAGCGTGAGACCGAATCGTTCGTGTCATCGTGTGCAGGGCCGAGGGACTGGCAGGCGTGGGGGGAGGCGGAGGTCGGTGGGAAGGCGCCGGCGACGACGTTGAGCTGGGAGCAGCGGGTGCGGATCGCGCTGGACGCGGCGCGGGGGCTGGAGTACCTGCACGAGAGGGTGCAGCCGGCGGTGACGCACAAGGACGTGCGGTCCACCAACGTGCTGCTGTTCGAGGGGTTCAGGGCCAAGATCGCCGACTACAACATGTTCAGCCAGGCCGCCGACATGGCGCGCCTCAACCGGTCCACGCACACCCTCGGCTCCTTCGGCTACCAGGCCCCCGAGTACGTGCACACCTGCCAGCTTCTCTCTCGCCATGGCCGATCGATAGATCGATCGATCTTGCTCTACCATTTCAAACTATCTTTTGGATTGGTCGAACGATTTGCTGAACTTTCCGGTGCGACGGGAATGTTTCAGGTATGCCATGACGGGTCAGATGAACGACAAGAGCGACGTGTACAGCTTTGGGATCGTTCTCTTGGAGCTCTTGACGGGGAGGAAGCCGCTGGACAGGACGTTGCCTCAGGGTCAGAGAAGTCTGGTTAACTGGGTAAGCATTTTTTTTCCTAGTTTTCACATTTCCTTTTAGTTTGTCTTAATCACTGGATTGAACATTTCTAATTTGTACGGTTAGCTACCCCAAAGACCTACCTCGTCTATTTCTTATCCATTTTCTCCATTACTTACCTAAAGCTACGTTCGCCCAGTGGAGGTTGAGAAATTGACCCTCCTGTTAGTAAAACGAAACGACGGATTAATATATGATTAAGTAAATATTAGCTTAAAAGATTTAAAAAATAGACTACCAACTTTCCAATCGAACAGGAGATATTTCTGCTATGACGCAGCAAATAAATTACACTTGCTTCTCTCTTAACCAAACAGCACAATCCAGCCAAACACAAAAAATGGTGGCAGTAGGAGCATACTCAGCATAGTTTATCTTGAAACAAGATGGTGTTACTATCACACAAAGTTCTGACGAAATCAACTGGCAGTCTGATCTAACGTATCTTCTCCCATTTGACATGCCAGGCAACTCCAATGCTGACCGAAGACAGAGTCCAGGACTGCATCGACCCCAAGCTTGGTCACCAGTGTCCTCCTACCGGAGCTCTCAAGGTCTCTCCCTAACCATTCGGTTATGCATCTGCATTGCATTCCAGTTCTTACAGAAGTGGCATTGTCACCTGCAGCTGGGGAGAATCGCGGTGCAGTGCCTGCAGTACGACCCCACATTCCGGCCGTCGATGGGCACCGTCGCCCGCGTCATCAACTACGCCGTCGTGCGGGACCAGCAAGGCGTCGTCTGATCGTGTACGCTTGCCACGAGGATTTTTGCCGTTTGTCCATTTGATTCGTTCCTGTGAATCAATTGTGTTGTGTACAATCTAGTTAGACATGTATGAGATGCGCAGTAACAGTGGGAGAGAGACCATATCCGAAAAGTTCCTCTGGTTGATTCAAGCTGGTAGCGGTAAAAGCTTTAAGTAGTCCATAGGGGAAAAAACAGAACAGAACTCCTTACTTGAGAACGGATGGAATTTTTTTTTCTGAAGATGCATCATCCGGGGAATAAAAATGTACTGAGCAGAACACTAAACTTGTCAGGAAAAATCAGTTCAGTAGTATTACTATTAATGGTACGAATGTTCAGCAGTTCAGCACAGATGTGTCCCATTTGCAATAGTGAGTACATCGAATTTGCCAGAAGAACAGAGGGAGCTTTTGTATAATATCAGTGAATTTGTATAGGATCGGTGTAGGTCTTGCCATCCGAATGTTTGCCCCAAAAATGTTGGGGCTAAAAAAAGAGAAGAATAGGATGACCTGAAACGAAGCTATGAATATTTCGTTTCCTTCTATAGTTTACATGTGTTTATTTTACTCATGCTACATAAATTCTGTGTGATTGATGGAAAAAAGAATTTCTTCTATACCTACCTGCAGAATCAAATGGAAGAGTTTATCAGAATGAAGAGAGAATGCCTTGGGCAGCATTGTTACAAATGTGAAACATCATGGCCCTTGAATGCCCTCGAAGGATGTCAAAACTCTCTGGCCCTGCAAACAGATGGGACAAAGTTAGATCATAGGCATTATGCTGAAATAGCTAATAGTCAGAAAGAAAACATAAGACACAGTACGATGCTAATGGAAGGTTTGTTCATTAATGGTTTAGCCAACTCAACAGTTTGGAAGACTCAGAATATTAACACACAATTGCAAAGTAATGCCCGTCTGGCTGCATGGAAGAAGATGATGCATGCACAGGATTTATGGATTCCAGTGGATTGGAAAAACCAGCTTGAACAGCCCTACTGAATGGTGCTTTACATATAATAACAAAACAAGCTACAACACATGATTTTCAGTTTCTGACAATAGCATTGCAATATTTGCAGGATGAAGAGACACGCTGATTTCACTGTCCTACATGTTCATCCGTATGCTAAGCTCTAAACAGACATCCAATTTCCTTTGCTTTATAACACAAAAGACACAAGAGTCCTCTTGGGTACCACATCTGTGGCTTTGCAACACCTGCAATACTGATGAGAATATTGTGTGCCATAACATTTTCCCTCAGGCCTTAGTCACCCCACATGCAGACTTTTAAAAACATTATCATACATAACAGCATTATCCATCTGTTCGCACCGAAACTCGTGAACACGTTAAGGTCTGGAAGATCTGCTTTACTCCAATGCAGGTCCTTCGGCTTCGTTAGATGGCGTGCGCTTCCGATTGTCCTTCAGCTTCATTGGTTGGTTTAGGAGCACGCTAAGATCCTTCGGCTTCATTGTCCCTTCGTTTGTACGATAAAGATGCAGACGTGCCAGTCAATTTGATCCTGTAATTGACAAGGATATAAAGAGAATGAATTAGTCGGACGATAAGCTGATACAAACTCTTACTATCGGCTGGTTACCGATAGAGACTGAAACACTCTTTCATCGGCTGGAAAGCCGATGAAGACGTAGTTGTATGGCGGCAAAGGAAACGAAATATATATCGGTTGTAGAGCCGATAGCGCTCTAGATATAACGAAGGAGTAACACCGATCAATCGGCTACAAAGCCAACAAAGGCATAAAAGTATATTCAAAAAATACGATAACGATTCCATCGGCTGCAAAGCAGATGGTACTCTGGAATAAGATATTCAAAGAATAACATGCGGGATCCTTCTATCGACTGGTTGCTGATGGAGGCTACTATGCTCGTTTATCGGCTAAAAAGCCAATGAAGACATATGTAGATTGACAAATAATAATATAAAAGATCCATTAGCCGCAAAACCGATGGTACTCCAAATATAATATGCGATGAATAAGGAGCGAAACCCGATCCTCCAAAAGGATGAGACATAGTGATCACCGTAGCGGTACCGTTAGAGTCAACCTCGATAGATCGGACCAAACCAAGACAGTATGACATTGAGGCTAACGGCAACGAGATGACGAACGCTAGATCGGACGTGAGGGCGGAAGGAAAGGGCGAACCTATCGACTAGCTAAGCCGATGAGGGATCTCTAAAGATATATGTGTATCGACGGAGAAGCCGATATACTGGGCGTGAGATTCAGGAAAAATCTCTAAAGACGTACGTGTATTGGCTCCTCAGCCGATACACTGGACGTGATGCTTGATGTGTGGATAACTCATCAGCTAGCGACTCTGATGAAACGCCGAATAGAAACCTATTGATTTATGACTCAATTTACTATCAGCAGTCTAGTAGGTCGAACCTAACCAATACAACACGAGACTGATGATGGTAAAAGGAGCTTGATAAGCCGATAGATCCCACGCGGACAAGATGTGGTATATTTGATTGGACTAAGAGATTGAATCTAATCGATATAGCTTTAGACAGAGCGAATATACCAGGATAGTAGCGGGACTTACCCCTTAGTCGAAGTTCAGATCTAACCGATGTAGCCCCGCGTCGAAAGACAGAACCCATCAGTAAAAAAACCTAGATAAAATAGGGTGACGATGTGCCAAGATATATTTGATCGAGAGATAATTTATAAGCTTCTGAAAAGTCTATTTATACCCTAAGATTACAAGAGTCCGACGCGGTTACAACAACCATCAGACGCTATTTCCTAAAAACATAAAAAGAAAAATATCTCTAAGGAAATTAACAAAACTAACTAAACATGCCTATCTTTACAAGATATCTCTTATATAGATAAGTTACTATGCTGTGACTTTCACGGCTTCTCCTCAGATTTGGTTCTATCTGGATAATTCTATTTTTAACTAAACCGAATACTTACTCGATCCGTCCGATCGACTCTTTCCCTATATCAATCGGATTCTTTTCACTAGACCGATCGGCTCTCTCCGATCTATCCATGGGGCTTACTAAATTTTGGTGCAAACACTATCACCTTAGAATCTAAGTTGCCTTTTGCCTACCTTGAAATATGACAATCCCCAGGATGCCAAGGAAGTTAAAAATTGCACCATGACCATATAGAAACAAATTTTGCATGTCGTACCTAGAATTAGTGTGAATGAAGGGAGAAAGCAGTCAAGGAAAAAATATGTGAACAGGTAAGTAGATAAATACTAGTAGTGCAAATCACCTATAAATAGATGCTAGTATCGAACTGGCTTTTCAAAGCATACTCATTGTAGACCGAGGCGAGTGATGGGACAGTAATCTGCAATCTCACAGATATATAAATATGAACTTCTGGATCCAAAAATTTGTTCAGGTGGCTGAAAAAATAGTGAAAAACTATGCAGATAAAAATACCATGTAGTTGAATAGAAACTTACAAAAATAAATGTATATACGTATGCAATAGTGGCGACTGCAAGACCAAAAGATTTGGTTCCATCAGGTACAGAGCTTAGTAGATTGACACTGATTCCAATAAGCAACAGAGCAAGGGCTTCCCACTGATAACCATCAGAAAAGAACAGGGTCATAGGTTAACATTGTTGAAAACATTTGCAGAACACATAATGCTCTATATTTTTCCTAGGATTTGATTAAATTTAAGTTGCAGTACCGATTCTAGACTTCAAGTCTATATTTAGTTAATTTACAGTTTTACACTGCAATAAAAAGTGTCAACCATCATTGCTAGCTACAATTTGTATTAGTACTACCAAAGTTCATGAAAAATATAGTCGGCAAAAGGGTGAGGGAAAGCCTTGAGAAAAGAAACAAATTGCCTATTGATTTCTAAAATCCTAGCAGTAGTCAAACAATTCTGCCAGTGTTAGGGTGCTTATGGTGTCTAAACATAGCAGGTCGCAAGAACTAATAAAGAATGACGGTTGTGTTAGACTTAACGAGCCAACATAAAAACTTAGCTAATATTATGGAGATGAAACCTAAGAGAATTCTATTGAGACATAACCCTCTTAGCGACACGTTATATCGAAACCCGAGTATGGTGTTAAATGGGTAAGGGCCGAGCCATTACCCTCGTGGCGCGCTATGTCGTGATCTGGGCATGGTATTAAGTGAGCAAGGATCGAACTGTCGCATCCTTAGTAGCACACCACATTAGCGCCCAAGTGTGATGAAAAATGAGCATAGTTCTTGACACTTGACTCAGCGAGTGCAAAGGGTAAGGAAGCTAGTCAAGTTAACTAGGATTTATTTAAATAGCTAGAATATAGAGTTATTTATGGGTAAGTTAAGAGAACTAGTCGAGATAGCGAATAGAAGGCGTGTAAATATCTTATGCGTTCAAGAGAGGAACGACACGGATCTCTATGAACCAATTTGGTTTCATACCTGTAAGGTCAACTATAGAAACAATTTTCTTAATAAGACAAATTATAAAACAGTTTAGAGAGCAGAAGAATGAGCTACACATGGTTTTCATTGATTTAAAAAAGGCTTATGATAAGATACCAAGAAATGTCATATGGTAGGCTTTGGACAAATATAAAGTCCTAACAAAGTATGTTGCTCTCATCAAGGTCATGTACTATAATACTATGACTAGTATTCGAACAAATGATAGTAACACATATTACTTTTCGATTAAAATAGAACTATATCAGAAATCATTCTTAAGTCCATATCTCTTTGTTTTAGTAATAAGTGAAGTTACAAGGAACATATAAGATGATATCATTTGATATATGCTCTTCGTAGGTGATATAGTGTTAATTGATGAGAGACAAACGAGAGTAAATAGTAAGTTGTGATGGCAGACTCTTGAGTCCAAAGATTCTAAAGTAAGCAGAATTAAAATTGAATACTTAAGATATGACTTTGATACCATTGCACACGAGAAAGAAGATGTGAGTTTATTAGGTTAAGTGGTACCTAAGAAGGATAACTTTCGATATCTAGGATCGATGATACAGATAGATGGGGATATTGATGCAGACGTTATCTATAGAATCAAAGCGGAGTAGATGAAGTGACACCAAGTATTTGGTATTCTCTGTAATAAAAATGTACTGTAAAAGATAAAAAAAAAGTTTTATAAAACGACGATTAGACCTGCTATTCTGTATGGGACAACATGTTTGCCTACAAAAAGACAACATGTTCAACAGCTGAGTGTTGCATAAATACATATGTTACATTAGATTTGTGGTCATATAAAAATATATCGAGTCCGAAATAATGATATATATGATCGACTAGGGGTAGCACCAATTAAAAAAAACTTGTCTAATATCAGTTAAGATGGTTTTGCCATATCCAAAGAAAACTTCTAGAGATATCAATATATTGTAGAATTTTAAGTCAAGATAATAATGTAAGAAGAAATAGTAAAAGACTAAAATTAACATAAAAAACAATAAAAAAGAACTTGAAAGATTAAAAGTGTTTAGAAAAAAAACTATTAACCTGGCTAAACAGTTATTTGAGGCTCGTGTTGAGTTTTAACTCTAGCATATTTTAAATTGTTTAGGACTGAAAGACTTTGTTGTTGTTGTTAACATTAGTGAAACATGGAAAACTGAATGCACTATATTCACAATAACAAACCAAATAGTCTTTTTAGAAAACCATGTAAGTGAGAGAATTTATTTGCTGCGCACTGTTGCAGTCTAACATGTAATGGTAAATTGTAATATTTTTCCCCTAAGAAGATACAGGGATAAATAAACTCAATGCCAACTTCAGTCTCACCTGAATTATAGAGAATTTCCTTCTCATTATAACTTTTAGGAGGATAGCTATGACGAGTACCTTGATCAGGAATGACAGAATATGATATTTGTAATCTTGCTTCTTGTCAAACATAGGGAAAATACACATCGCATCTTGCACAAACCACATGAAGAAAGCATGGGAAGTGGCAAAAGAGGGTACCTTCAGGTTGCTTAGCATCTTCACAGTAGCAGGGTTGAAGTATAACTGCATGTGCAGTACAACAGATTAAATTAAAACCGAGACCAAAACTAGATCAGATTGGAAGACTCAAAGTCCAAACTCTAGAAAAATAATTTCTTAAAACACCATTTTGTCTCTCATTAGATAGATATATTCCTACTGCAATGGCTTGGAAACTTTGGTAAGTACAAAAATATATATTAACTAACTCAAGTGCATGCACAAGTTGCAATTACAATTAATCAGTTAAAGAGGCCTTGAGAAAAACTTAAGAAAGGCTATCTCTTTTGCATTCACATTAACTAAAAGTTTCTAAATAGTTTACTGGTAGCTGAATAATTATATCTTTTCAAGAATTAGTTTCTCAGATATGACAGAAATTCCTTTTGGGCATTAGTTCATGGCATCTTATTTCCCTTGAAACTCATGTATTTAACATAAGCATAAAATACTGATACACTGCACAGAAAAACAAGATTTCGGAAAGTTAAATGAACATTTACCTACATGGTGAACTTTAGGTAATTGTTGATGGCATATAGGAGAGCAGGAACAGCTAAGAGTACATTATTACGGGCTGCCTAAAAAGAGAAGAATTGAACAATCAGATTGTTTGTTGCCATAACTAAAAAGGTGGAATTAGAGCAATTTGATGCATAAAGTTATAAATAAATAAATAAATACAGGAAAGCTGAAAGCAAGTCATTAAGGAAACAAAACCACAAAGGAGAAACAACGCTTCTTTTAAGGAAGTAAAAAAAACAGAATTTGTGGTTAACATTGTAAACAGAAGACATATATCTAATTTGTGTGCATGTTGACCACAACCAACAAAGAGTGCATTCTATGCTAGCGTTGACAAGATAAATCACCTGTACAAAGGTTGAAAGTGACAGAAGTGGATTCTCCCCAACGTTTTGTTTTCTAGACTGTCAAACATATACAACAACATTAGGGGGAAATAATTTAACACAACAAGAGCAAGAAAGGTTGCCAGTAGTAAATCCATTAACTGAAAATGAAGAATTCTTAACAGTACTTTGATTAGCCATTCCAGAAACTATGCGTGAAAAACATTGATATTACATAGAAGGATTGTTCACAAGAGGTGAAACACAAAATAACACTTGTAAAAAGCATGGATAAGCAATAACTAACCTGGATTATTAGCATTATGATAGCAAAAACAACTTTTGTGACCTCCGTCAAAAAGTTGACACTAATAGGACTGAACTGAAACTTCCCATCAACCTTGGACATAAAGACTAAAATAGGCTGCAGATACAAAGTAAAATTTAGCAAGGTTAGAACAAGTTGGCAATCAGATATGTCCTACAATTTAGCAGCATATCCACATTGAAGTCAAGCGCCTTTAAATAGAGTGAACTACCTGGAGACCAACCAAAATGCAGTCCCCTGACACAAGAAGGAAGTTAAGCGCGCGGTACTTGGATGATATCTTGCTGCGGTGCATGTCATCTGCCCTCGACACACTCCTGGGGCTTGGGGCCACCACCTTGGAGTGGCAGACGCTGCACGCCATCTCCTCTAAGCAAGCAGGACAGGATGCCCCAAAAATTCAGCACTGCAGCAGCAAGATATCTATATCACTCTATAGCCGTAGCCTTTGATCCCTTTGCATGCCTGCAGCAAAGAACACTTGAACTAAGAAAACTAGTCGATGAAAACACAGCACATACCGACACCCTGAGCACATTTCTATCTAAAATCACATAATGTCGTAAAATCATGTGTAATTCCGCTACCCATTTCAATTTTCACAAAAAAAAATCATGGCCGACAGGCAACAGAATTAACCGAAGTAAACTTCAAATACCAGCATTAAACTTCAAATCACCCAATCAACCCAATCAGCTAGATAATCCATATCAGATCACTAGAAGCTAACTTCGCCAGTAAACATCGAAAAAAACATAAAAACATGCAGATAACTAAATCACGATTAAATGCAGGCAAGCGCGTGCTTCTGCGTAGATCACCCAATCAACATCGCAAAAACAAAGTAACAAAATCAGACGTGGGCTGAACGATGGTGAGATCCGAGGACCTCGTATCTGCGACTGTACCGCGGGGGAAGATGGGACCGGGAAGCGGGATCTACGCCGCCGCCTGGGGCGATGGGCGACGGCCGCGCGGTGAATCTGGCCCCTGTCAGGATCGGCGCCGGTCGGGGTTCCGCTCCCGACCCCCGGCACCGCACGGGGAGATCGGGCGGTGGTGTAGGGTCTCCCCTCCCTGGCTCGCCGCGGAGATTTCGTCGAGTTCCGGCGGGAGGGAGCAAGGGGAGAGAGAGGAGGTGGAGGTGATGGGAGGGAGGGAGGGAGAAGAGGAAGGCGGGGTCGTGCGCCTCGCGCGTATTTATTCACGATTTCTTTTCTTTTTAAGACATTCGTGATTTATTTTGTTCACATCTGTATTTTACCCCTTTCCCCCCCTGCAGTTGTCTGTGATGAAAAATTGATACTCCGTACTACTTTTGAAATGTGTAAAAAAGTGTTTATCTAGATAAAAGTAGTAATATTGGGACGTTATATGCTTTATCTATCTTAAATATATATTTTTTTGTCTAAACTTATAGCTAAAAATGCTTATATAAGTATTCCTATCCAAATTTATAGTTATAAGTGATTCTGCTTTTGATACAAATGCTTATTTTTTTAGATAAAAAGAGTATTTGTTTACTCCAGTGAATAATTTGTCATTATTTTAACTAGAAGTCAACCTATTCAACATCGATGTACCAGATATTCTAAGCTATTATTTTTATTTTAAAATATAAATATTTTAGCGGGTTTAATAGATGCATACTGACATTTACGGGTGATTATATAGGTTGTATATGTGTAGAAGTGAGAGAGAATGTTCAAATATTTCCAACAACAATATTCAAATATTTCCACGCATGTTAGGTCCAGGTCCAAACACACTGGCAAGTTCTAACGCAGGGGAATGTTCCGATTGATTACTTGCAAGGAAGAGCAGCTGACACAATCACACCAGCTAACAATCGTAACAGCGGCATTATGCGTTTCTTTCCTCTGAAAGCTCGTTTAATTGAGCCTTTGGCCTTTGCTTTTGTTGGAGTGCTCATGTGCAATTTGCTTGGACCACTACCTGTCCGGTGTTCACCAATATTTTCATTACTGAAAGTAGATCCTAAAACCTATCTACAAAAGGAGATTATTTATGTAGTGTACTATTAACTGAATTTGCAGCTAGTCATGTTCCTTTTATCCTATTTGTTCCGTGCTTATACGAAAATAGTGTGAAATTCAATTGTGGTTACTCTTATGTGTCCGGACAAATTTATTTTTGGAATCGATCCTAGTACAGTTTTGAGCGAATTCTTTATATTACATCGATCAGCTCTCTGATGTCATGTAATCAAATATTGGCCTTTTAAGTAAATTTATTTTCCCTTCTTTATACAGACTATAAAAGATACAAATCAAAAGGCCTGGATAAAATGTTTTCTTGAGTGGACAAAGGTGTCCCAATGAAGTTTTAGATTGCAAGTTTTTGTTGGATTTGTTTGCAGTGCGGTGTAGGTTGGGCAAGAGTGCACTCAACAATTTGCCAATCATTAGCGTTAGCCCTTATATTACCCTTTCACTTCTTTTGCAAAAACGTATTGATGTGTTTTTCACTCCAAACTTGATAGGAGTATCAGTTTAGCTTTTGGGCGTGCTTGGATGACTGGTTTTTGGCCCAAAACCGGTGTAAAATATATGCCCCAAAATTTTTTCCCATGGGGCCAAAAAGATGCGCTTGGATGGCCCGTGAACTCACTAAATTTACACCTGGTTTGGACCGTTTCACCTGAAAATTTTTAAAAAAAACGCCTAGGCCGGTCACATTTTTTTCCCAATGAATCTCGGGCTGGACCTCACTGGTCGCGGCCAACTCTCCACCGTCGTCGTTAGGCGAGCCTCTCCCAACCGCCGCCATCGCAAGCTCACCCCTCACGGCATCCCTGCCATAGATCAGCGCCACTGCCTCCCTCACCTCACCTAGCCATCGCCGCCGCCGCCACAAGCTCACCCCATCCATTCCCCTCTCCTCGATCTGCGCCTCCACTCACGGCTACCTCACCCTGTGCTTCTGCGTTCCCCTATGCTTCTTCGTTCTCCTTGATCCACGTCTCCGTTGTCTTGCCGGTGTCGATTGTGCTAGCGGCATCATCCTGAGGCGGCATGTGAGTGGAAGATGTGTGACTTGAAGCAATGGATGAAAGACGCAGGTGGCAGGAGCTTTCACTCTGCCCCCAACTGCTTGAATGCCCAGTTCTACAAATTGCATGATTTGGTTGAAATTTTGTTGCCAATTTCTGCAACCCGGTTGATGTGTTTTGATTTTTGGTCTGCGATTCTGATGCAATATATACACTCTTTGATGAGTTGATTCTTGAGTCCTCATCCCCCAATTGACAGATGTTCTTGTTAATTTTCTTGATTTTCAAAGTATGCTCATTAATATCCTTCTTCCAAACGGTCAATGTATCAGGGACTTTTATTTTCCTGATAATTTTGGGTTACACAAAATTACCCTTGCATTTGGATTACAAGGGTAAAAGTATTCAGAGCACCCAAGCAGGCCCTTACTGGAGGTTAGAAATAAGAGAAAGGATTACTTCACATACATGGAAGTATTCAGTGCAATACTACTACTAAGTGGGATAATGCAATATCTATTGTGAGTCATCGGATCTAAAATGTACAGCACGGATCGAGGCAGGTTTAGACCTTTTTTTGAGATAATCGCAGCACTTCATCGATTAATTAGCATCATTACGTAGAGAATCCCGAATGCACTCCGGGGTAAGAATTACAATAAGAGAGCTCAGCACGGTGAGCTAAAACATGCGCTGCAACATTACACGAGCGATTCACATGCATAAAAGAACAGGATAGGAAACTAGTAGCAGTCATCTTTATGTCGCCCACTACATAGCCGACACTCGAGCGATCCTGAACTGTAGATTGATTTCTCCTGATAATAGAAAGACAAGCTAAGGCCAAGACTACCGTCTGGAAGTCTTCTTCCCATGCTAAGGACAGAGCATGGCGAATCACCACTGCTTCAGCTACTTTCAGGCACTATGATTCTAGGAACAAGCTCATTGCACTCAAACATCCATTGTGGTCTCGAATCACCACTCCCAAGCCCATTGTCGAGATGATTGGAAAATTGCAGCATCTGTGTTGACGAAAAACGTTCCTGCCGGCGGTGGAACCTATCTAGAGACTGATGGAGGGGAATCACACCTGGGAGCAGGAACGGGTTTGAAGCAGTGCTACAAGTATGTTAACATACGCCGCAATAGATTGTGCTACTCGGCATGGATGCACAGAAGCATTATTGTTTTTCACATCGTTTCTAGCTTGCCAGATGTGTAACCACGAGCACCGTGTTCTGTATGTTCAAGCCCCGATTCACAAAGCCAAAGACCCATTGCTTCATGCTAGCCAAATCACTCCTGCACAACCTGAGAGCAAAGGGCAAAGTAAGAACACATGTTCAATCCGATCATCCCTGTTGCAAAAGATTCCCCCATCCATCGCCGGAACGTGGCGCCTAGGCAGGTTTAGACCTAAGGTCACTTTAAGAGCCCGTAAAGGTACATGCCACGTAATTAAATTCTGGGTATGCCACGTCAGCAAATCCCGAGTATCCAGTTGTCCACCTTGGCTTGTAGCATCGTAGAGAACGAACACCCCAACATGTTTACTCCCTATGCTCTATTGTAATTTGTTTTAGTTTTATATTAAGTTAAATTTTGTGACAGCTGGATTTATAGGAAAATATATCAATATATATAATAATAAATAAATGCATTATCAAAATATATTTTATGGTGGATTTAATAAATATAGACATTTTTTAGTAAATTTAGTTAAAATTAAAAAAGTTTAATTTATGATTACACTAAAATTAATTATAATATGAAATATAGCAGTACGAATTATAGAGTACTAAAACTGCAATTTACCTCTTCGTGGCATTTAGAAGAGAGGGCTTATCAACATTAGGGTGATATGAGATCAATCAGGCTAGCGGTACTAAACAGGAGAGACGACATGCCGACATGCCGACATCAGCGATGCATGTCACAAGACAATAAGAAGAAAAATTAAGAGTACGGTTTATTGCTTTTATTGTTTGAGTTATATGGAGTAACTGAAAAAGAAAAGAAGTCAAAGAATTTTAATCTTACTCTCTCATAGTCATGTACTCATGTTTGTAACTATGATTGACCCTGGTATATGAGAATTCTGTTAAGACTCCTGCAAATAGATTACTTTCAGACAGTTCCTAGGGTTTGTATGTGAAGCCGACTGGTGAGCATGGCACGAGCCGAGGCTGCACTGGACTCTGGAAAGGATCCGGCGCGTCCAGTACAGAGAGACACGACTCGGTGGAGAAAAACAGAAAAGAAGAAAAGGAAAATCCTAGGGCTAGTCTCCGCAGACGCACGCCACCCAAAATTCCCGATTTCTCGTATAGCCTCTCTCGACTTCCTCGGCGCCGCCCCGCCATCTCAGCCGGGGCGCCGCGGCGGGCCGGCGGTTTGGGCAGAAGCGGCCGAGGCGCATTACTCTGTCGGCCGCGCGATTCAGGCCGGAGGGGAAGAAGGGGGTAAGTCAACCCTCCGTTCCTCTCTGATCGGAGGCGATAGCCTCCTCGTCGCCACCGGCGGCGGCGCGACCGTTGGTGCGGCGCCCATGGCTACGGCGCTGCTCTCGTACCTGCAGAACGTGTGGCCGCTCTCCGCTATCCTGAAGGAGGATGACCTGCGGGCGTCCGCGCGGTTGCTGCGGGGCCTCCCCTTGCCGGAGGAGACGAAGCAGTTCGTGTTCGCGCTCCGCGAGCCTGATTCGCGGGGCGTGATCTACATCCTGGCGGCGCAGAACCTGTCCGAGCAGTCCGCCTCCGACGCCGACTGCCTGATCAGGCAGGTGCGCCCCAGGGCCGTGGTCACCCAGGTGGCGCACACCGCGGCCGACGACGTGCGGGTCGAGGAGGAGTGCCTGGAAGGTGGCGGGGCCGGCGGCGTGCCGGCGTCACCGTTCCAGGTGATCAAGAGGTGCGTCACGGAGAAGAGGAGCAAGGACCAGTACGTCAAGGCCGCGGCGTGCCAGGTCTTGCGGGAGATTTTCGGGGTCGGGTTCTACGGCCATCTCTTGGCTGCAAAGAGAGCCGCGGAGGAGACGGGGTCATGTTTTCTTCTGCTTGAGTCTCCGTATGAGAGGAGTTGCAATGGCAGTGCATCGGGTGGCCAAACTACTATGGAAGAAATTTCAGGTCAGCAATTGGCGAGTAGCTGCTCGCTCTCTCAAAGTGCCACAGATGATGACACATGTGGACAGTTACAGGGTAGCTGCTTGCTCCCTCAGAGTACCACTTCAATTGTAAGTTCGCGTGTTAGAAAGATATGCGTTGTGGATGCAATTGGGGGACAACTCGTGAAGTCGCTAGTACCAACCGTTAATTTGTTGATGTCCAAGGCTATCTCTTCTGATGGTGTTTCAGAGTGCAGACTGACTGAATGCAAGCCAGCAGACAGATACGAGGCTCCACATTTTGCACAGTCTGTTTATCCTTTGCTTGCTGATCTTTATGATATATTTGTGGGCATTCCGTCAATTGGGAAAGCTATGTCTTCTGCTCAGAAATTGCTCAGACAAGTTCACGATGGGAAGCCAATTTCCAGTGAAATGCTCTCTGATGTGTATGTATTTAGGATCGCAATAGAAGCAGTCAGGATAGGTTTAAACAACACAGGAAGAAACCACATTGACACCAGCAATAGTCATGGTTCAAAAAAAGTGGAATTTTCAGAACTCAATTCTGAGGAGAAGTGCCACATTCTTCTTGTGCAAGCCCTCAAAAGCCAGTTAAGGGAGTTTGGTTCTGTGGTTGCTGTAGTCAATGCCAGTTGCTTAGCTGGAATAAGGAGACACTGGGATACCCCTGTTCCTTCAGAGATTGCACAATTAGCCAGCAATTGCTTCAAGCGTTACGACAATAAAAATAACAGTGAGGACAATGAGCTGCACTCAGTTGACAGCACAGATAAAAAGAGATGGGTAGCTGAGAAACCTGTGGTCGCAGTTGGTGCAGGAGGAACAGCGATTCTGGGGTTCTCATCTTTATCAAAAACTGTACATGCATCTGCCTTTCTTAAGCTGGCTCCATATAAAACACCAGTGGTTTTGAAGTGTGGCTTAATACAGCTGCAAAGACATGCTTCCATTGTGTTAAGCAAGATCCTCTCAAATGGTGTTTTTAGTGCTAGTTCGAATGCATCAGTTTTACAATTCACAGCTTCGTCAGAGAAGATTCGAGCAGTTACACACACTGTAATTTCATCAGTGAAGAGAACTAGTTTGATGGCGATGCGAACTTCATTCTACGAAATAATGCAGAAGAGGAAAAAGCAACCTTTCAGGATCACTCCTTGGGCAACATTTGGTTGCAGCATGGCTGCATGTGCTGGTCTCCTGATGCATGGGGATGGGATTGAGTGTGCTGCTGAGGCCGCACCATCTGTTCCCATGATAGCCACTCTGGGACGTGGTCTTGAGAGCCTGCGCCTCACATCTCAGGAAGTTAGGCAAACAAGGGGCCAACATGTGAAGGAAGCTTTGGGAGCGTTGATGAGCAACTTAAAGAAAACAGCAAAATAAAGACACAACAAAGTATAACTGGGACCGTATAGATTATCATCATGCAATTTTGTTGTTAGATAGAGTTTTTTTGTTACCATCTGTACAGTGCATTCTTCTTGCTTTTTCTGAGGTAATGGAATTCCCAAAATGTGTTTTGGGCGGTTCTAGCGGCATGTGGAGTAGTTCATCCATATTAACCCACTTATGGCCTGTATATACACAAATACAGCATATGCCTGACATCTCTAATGTTTTTTTTTGGGACATCTTTAATGTTTCAGTAACTCTTATTGAATCAGTTCCGATACCAGTATGAAAACAATACGATTACCTGTAAAGGTCTAAGTGAAATACCACCTGGAAAAACTCGAGGTTCCACATGTACATTAGTGCTTCTCTTAAGAAAGTTGTCTGGGCTGTTCTATTTGTGTTTATATCTTCCCATGCCTTGTATCAGTCTTCTGAATAACAACACATCTCTGAATGCCTCTTTCATTTGCTCACTCAGTGTCGACTCCAAGCTTATCTGTGTACTTGATTGCCATTCTCTTTATCAGAAACAATTCTGGTTGCTCACTGTTGATATTGAGCTAAGGGCAAGTGGCCAATAGTATCAATTGAGATATGCACTTGTGTTACATATAATAGTATAAACATTTGTGTCGCGGTTACAAAACAATGTGGCTTCAAAAGCACCCTTGTGATATTGGTTGCTAAAAAATGGTGGATGCCGCCTAAACAAAAAGTAGGGGCCTTGCCCATCTAAAACACATCTCCTTCCCATTTCTTCAGACAGTTGCTGCTTTGAGGGTGAGAAAATCAGAAATTTGGTTTGTGTAGAAAACTGGCTGGATCGAGTTGTCAGGGCTCTGAAGCATCTGCAGAGAAGTGACACCTGCAGAATGCAACCACCGATTGGTGCTTGTACTAACACAAAATCAGCAGAGCATGTATGGTTCAGAGGGAGAGAATGATCAAGGAACCTGAAAGAACCAGCAGAGTTTTGCAGCCTCCGTTTTGGCCAAACAAGATGTCAGTATCCAAACGGTCACCAACCATGCATATCTGGGATGTTGTGATTCCAAACCTGACACAGAGGTAAACGAGAAGAAAGGTAAGAATCTAAAACCATTCATCTGGTCGCATTTCTTATACTGATGGATGAACCGATGAAACATGACTGCTGCTGAGACAGTTGGCTTCTCACTTCTTTGCCAGGTAGTCCATCATGAATGTTGATGGCTTCCCGACGACATGCGGTTCTTGTTTAGTTGAACCAAGGATTGCACCAACCATTGATCCTCCACCTGGTGAAGGCAAAATATTAGTGATCTTAGGCATGTCTGGTATGCATTTCTCTCCCATATTCAATTGTAGGAAGTGCTGGAGTGCCTGATTAACCTGCCCACTCTTGGGCATCAGTAAGATGGGTGACGGCGTCCCGGTTTGTGGCAATGAAAAGGCACCCTGGATTCTCACGAATGCATAGTGTCCCATACCTTCAGAAGTTGATTAGTTGAAAGTTAGCAAATCTTGTGTATTGGTTAATGCCAAACTTATTTACATGAACATGAGAGGTAAAATGTGATTTTGCAACATAGGCAGACAACAGTAGTCAATATTGGTAAAGAAGAACCGCAATCATCGTCTGAGACATTTTGCATGTATCAATGATCAAACGGCTACATGGTTATGCCAGAACTACTAATCTGATCCTGCAATGCTTACACACAGTACACATACTAGCCTTGCAGAGAAGGTAGTAGATGTTCCTGACAATGCAGGAAAGGAGGAGGAAGTAGAAACTTACTGAACTTTGTAGTAGTTAAAATAGCGATCAAATCCGACAACAACTGCTCCAACCTGTGACAAATCCAAATGGCTCTCAATGCACTGGTCGCATTTTACTGCAAACTAGAATAGGGATAGTAGTTACATCTTTGTCATGCTCCATGTAAAATCCAGGCCTCAGCTCTATCTTCTTGTCTCCATCAGACTACAAGACGATGTTATTTAAAGTGTGTTTAGTCTGTCTGTCCCAGGAATGCAGCATTGAACATGGGTTCAGAGTTGTTAAGTTATCAGGATTTGCACATAAAAATAGCTACTTTTATCACTTACTGGTCCGCCGAGGTACTGAAATCCAGCCAACTCTAGCTCCTTCAGAATCCCATCCTCTCCAATCACATAAACCTGAACATTTAAAATGTTGACTTTCCACACATATTATTTACCAAAATCACTAGACCTAAACAGTAAAAATGTTAACTTTTGCGCACCTATATTTCTACCAAACTATGTTAAAATTTCCGAAAATGATGTTATAAATTACATACCTTCTTGTCTTTGGGGAAATCGATGGACTGCAGGTACGCGGCAGCTGCGAACGACGAGGCAAAGATCTCTTCCTGCATAGGGCATTCCAGAATCATCAGGCCGAATTGGCTAGATAAGAAAAACTGGCAGTCCATGGCAGGAATCCTACCTCATTGACGTTTAGTCCCAGCGTCTCAAACTTCTTCCCGTACTGCTTCCTCGACTTGGTCGAGTTGTTGGTCACGAACACCAGCCTCTTGCCCTGCAACACCACAACCCCATCAGCTTCAACAGATTGCTAATGCTAAGTTGGAACGGGAGTTCGAGAAGATCACTGCAGTTTGCAACAAACCTTTGATCTGAGCATGTCGAGCGTCTCTGGCACTCCGTCGATCAGCTTGTCGCCCTTCCAAATTACTCCTACGCAAAAAAACGCGCCAAAATTCAAAGATCCTCAAAACAAAGTCACAATCCTCGAGCCGTCGCGTGATCAGCGTGCCGTCTCACCGTCGCAGTCGAATATGAACGTCTCGACGGAGTTGATGAGCGCGTCGGCGTCCTCCAGCTTCGCCGCCGGGACCGCGCCGGCCGCCGCCGCCATCACGGACCTCCTGGCGGCGCGGTGCTGACCACCGGTGTCCGGCGAAAAAGCGGACACCAGTCCGCCGCGGTGGTACTGGCTTCTCCCGAAGATCGGGGAGGGCACTGGCGCCTGCTGCGGCGAGGGCGAGGCGGCGGAGGTGGAGGGGAGGAAGGTGGGGGAGGCGCGCGTCAGGAGCATCGCTGCTGCTGCTACGTGTGTTTTTTTATCCGGTGGCGTTTGTTTGGTTGGTGTCGTTTCGGTTTCCCAAATGTAACGGTACGCCTACTGTGCCATTATGTGTAGTAATTGTTGCTTCGTGCTGTGTTTGGGCGGCGACGATTTGTGGCTGGGAACACAGAGGAGAGGTATTAGGGATTTGGTAGTAGTATTGTGGCTGGTGTAGGAGTTTCAATGCCAAGTCTGTGAGGCCCAGGTGGCAGGAGGGATATTGAGGATTGGCACAAAAGTCTGCTATACATGAAACATAATTTTCGCTTATTTTAGGGGGGTTAATTCCATACTCGGAATAGTGGTGGTAATCTACTATCCCAACTATTACAGTTGTAAATTTTATAAATTACCTATTAAACTTCTTAATATTAAAAAATAATTAAATTTAAATCCATAGTTAGGTATAAAATCAAATTAAGATTGGCATAAAAGTCTGGCATACATTAAACATAATTTTCGCTTTTTAAGGGGTTAATTCCATGCTCGGAATAGTCATATGAATCTATACTTCTTAAAAAATATATAGTAAATCTACCACCCCACCTATTGTAAATTTTACAAATTACCTATTAAACTTCTTAATATTAAAAAATAATCAAATTTAAATGGATAGTTAGTATAAAATCAAATTAAGATAAATATTTTAGATGGTCAACACATTTTATTTTAAGAAATAATATAATATATTTCTTTTTTATGTAACAAAGCAAGAGTATTTAGCTAGTCTCTCAAAAAAAAATCTTTACGTGTAGGTTGTATACATAAGATCGAAGGAACGAAATTCATTGCATTATATACCCTTCGGGAAAAAAACAATTTATTACTATGAATGTGGGTATAGCAGATTCATAGTTAAGAATTAATTATTTTTATGACGAATGAAGTATATAATATGCTTTGTTAAATTAGAGAGGAAGAATATTTTGATGGGTGATATCCGACTATAGTATTTATAAGTATAGGTTCAGCTGATGTTAAGATATTTACGAGATAGTAGTAAGAAGAAGGTAAATATATTTTTATATAGGTTTAAATTATCGGTATAAGTTATAGTAATACTTCTATTTATATATATTCAGCGATATAAATCACATTAAGATAAAACCAATTTACTCTATGTAGCATATTTAAATAGTATGCAAAAAGATATAGTCGGTAACTAACAGACGACTATTTTTAATCTTTAAATCTTAGCTTGTGTTGTGTTGGACTTAAGACTCAATAGACATTTGTCCTATTTTCAAAACGATATATAACTTGCACTCTATTTTTTTTTCAATTTCTCTGCTGTAGATCTCATACTAGTACACCAGGTGGCAGGTGCTGGTTATGACGAGCTTATTTTCTTAGCAACTTACAATATATCACTTTCTATTTTTCTTCCAATAATCTTTGAACAACTTGCATTTAGCTATTAATTCTATGTTAGGTTCTATTATTTTTTAATATTAGGTGATATACACGTCGACACCAATACATTTACGATAATTTCGTTAATCTCACAATATATCGGCTTATATAAAAATGATGTATGTGTGTGTGCATTTATAGGTATATGTGTTATGAGCACCTGTGTTTCGAAAAAAAAGAGAGATAATTTTAGAGTTTTTTGAGATTAAAAAATGAGGAAAACTAAATATAAATAGTTGTAATTAGTTAATATAAGAAAGTCGATGAAGAAATTAAATTGAAATGAGAGAGTAAATGAAGAAGTTATTATGTTTTGAAATAAATTTTAAATATAGAAGTATATTTTTATACCAGGTGTTGCTTTTCAGCTTTAGACCCTTTTTTGTTAGTAAATATACTGTACATTTTTTAAGGATTAATCTTGTATGGTGCTATTCTTTCGCTTAATTTACTCATGTATTTCAGTGGTTGGGAGCAAAAGTTTTTTTCTTTTTCTGAAAGGAAGGTTGGGAGCAAAAGTGTTGGTTTGACCTCTTACACTCGGTATGCTTTATCACTACCTCGCTTTATTATTGCTCCAGTCTTAATTATGTACCCAACTATTGCAATATGGCTGTACTGGGCTACTGGAAAGTGGATAACAGTCTTTTTATTTTAGATATTATCTCTGTTTTTAAATACATGATAGCTGTTAATTTTTACACTTAACAATTGATTATTTATTTTAAAAAAAAACTATGTTAGTGCTATTTATTTTTATGGTGACTTGTTTTCTCATAAAAGGTATTTAACCATGACTTATATTTTTATATTTATATTTTTTTAGATAAATGTTGAGACGTTATGTACAAAAGCCAATAATATCATCGTATGATTAAAAACAGATGGAGTATTTGATGGAATTCCGAAGAGATAGGACATTGAGCTATAATTGATGTTACACTTCGTTCTCTGTTCCTGGGTGTGTGAGGTACTTCTCACAAATGGAGTAACATGGAGGAGTATTTTGACTTGAACTATAGCATGAATGATGTTGTTTTTATCAACTCACTGCTAAAAAATATATTTAGGTATACTATTTAAATACATATTGGCTCTATTTATATATAGATGTACTTGCAAATGTGTGATGAAGACGGAGATGTGTTGAGCACATCATGCCATATTTATAAGATGAAGATTTAGAGATGCAAATTTTTATTTTTTCTAACTATAGATGAAGATTTAGCAAAAGAGTTTTTCATTCATCTAAATATGTTGGCTTTTATTATGTTTAGCTATTTGAACGCCACTATACGTGTGATGCTATAACTTGAGTGCTGAACTTTTGTAATAAGTTATGGCTAGAAGCTTGGAGCTGAAGGCTGGAAATTTGGAATCAATGTCATTATCTTAAAAAAAACTCAACACTAGGATTAAGAAAACCGATAAAATTAAACTACGCTTTTGTGTGAATTATGGAGGTACAGATGCATATGCTGCGGAAAAAGAATAGAGGTGGTTGCGGATAAAGATGAATGGCACTCCAATTGGTTTGCCTCCTCACACTCACACATATTACTCCTATGTTGTCAGTCATAGTCAAGTTTGGTATGCCACCTTTTGTTTCACCTTAATCGTGCATCATCCACTATCCAAGATTCCCAAGTATGGTAATAAGGCCGGTTATTATTGCTCCATAAATGCTTCCTCCTAGTACCAAATCTGTTTCAGCTTTCAAATCTACTCTTTTAAATCCCCAGGCGGCTAGCCTTGAATCCACCAGTGTCTCATTTCCATTTCGTATCTGGTTCTCCACTTCTTCCCCGGCTTCCCGTTGCCCTCCCCGGCGATGTCCTTCGCCGAGGCCGTCGAGTACGGCCAGATGGAGGTGTCCAAGGCGGCGGCGGGCTACGGCGAGGATGGGCAGCCGCGGCGCACGGGCACCATGTGGACGGCGAGCGCGCACATCATCACGGCGGTGATAGGGTCCGGCGTGCTGTCGCTGGCGTGGGGGGTGGCGCAGCTGGGCTGGGTGGCCGGCCCCGCTGTGATGGTGCTCTTCGGCGCCGTCATCTACTGCTGCTCCGTGCTCCTTATCGAGTGCTACCGGTCCGGCGACCCGGGCACCGGCCAGCGCAACCCCACCTACATGGACGCCGTCCGCGCCTGCCTCGGCGGGTTCAAGGTGAGGCTCTGCGGCGTTCTGCAGTTCGCCAACTTCTTCGGCGTCTGCGTCGGCATCACCATCGCCTCCTCCATCAGCATGCTGTAGTAAACCAAAACCCCACCTCTCGTCTCTCTTCCTCCCTCCACCACCGGCCGCTCCGCCGCGGCCATTGTCGCTGTGAATATTTACGCTCTCTTCCGCTTCTTGGTTGTTTTTGTGCGCGCGCGCGGCGGCGAGCAGGGCGATAAGGAGGGCAGGGTGCTTCCACGTGAGAGGGCACGACCAGAGGGAGGCGTGCGGCGGCTCGAGCCGGCCGTACATGCTGGTCTACGGCGGCTTGGAGGTCGTGTTCTCGCAGATACCCAACATCCACGAGATGTGGTGGCTCTCCACCCTCGCCTCCGTCATGTCGCTGTCCTACTCCGCCATTGGCATCGCCCTCGGCGTCGCGCAGATCGTAGGTAAGCGATGACTCCTCGAAGCGCGCGGAGAGCCAATTTTGTAGTGATTTTGAAGTGCTTAAAATTTATGGGATCGAGTTGCAGCGAACGGGGAAGTCAGGGGCACCCTCACGGGAGTCTTCGTCGGCGCCGGCGCCGGTGTCACCTCTATGCAGAAGGTTTGGCGTAGCTTCCAGGCATTTGGGAACATCGCGTTCGCATACGGCTTCTCGTTCATCCTCCTCGAGATCCAAGCAAGTCGCCTTTCATCCGGATCATTCGCCTGTTTGATCTTGCGATACTTCTTGGGTTTTGCTTAATTGTGTGCACGTGTGTTCCATTAGGACACGGTGAAGGCGGTGGCACCGCCGTCGACGGAGACGAAGGTGATGAGGAAGGCGGTGGCGGTGAGCGTGGCCACGACGACGGTGGTCTATCTGCTGTGCGGATGCGTGGGGTACGCGGCGTTCGGCAGCGAGTCTCCGGACAACCTCCTCACGGGCTTCGGGTTCTTCGAGCCCTTCTGGCTGCTTGACCTGGCCAACGCCGGCGTCGTGGTGCACCTCGTCGGCACCTACCAGGTGGTCGCCCAGCCGGTCTTCGCCTTCCTCGACCGGCGCGCCGCCGCCTCCGCGTGGCCCGGCAGCGTGGTGCTCGGGCAGAAGAGGGTGGTTCGCATGGGTTCCCTGGCGCTCACGGTGAGCCCGTTCCGGCTGGCGTGGCGCACGGCGTTCGTGTGCGTGACCACCGCGGCTTCCACGCTGCTGCCATTCTTCGGCTCCATGGTGGGGCTCATCGGGGCAGCCTCGTTCTGGCCGCTCACCGTTTACTTCCCCGTGGAGATGTACATCGCGCAGCGCCGGGTGCCGCAGGGGAGCGCACGGTGGCTGTCCCTCCAGGCGCTCAGCGCCGGGTGCCTCGTCGTGTCCGTCGCCGCCTCGGCCGGCTCCATAGCCGGTGTCGTGGAGGCGTTCAAGGCGCACAACCCGTTCTGCTGGACATGGTCAAACTGAGCCAGTTTTCTGCGTTACTATATTTATAATTTATCACAAATCCACATTTCGCAACTGCAAACAGTTGCTGCTAGCAACTCGAAGACTTCAGTCTTTGCACGGCGCCATGTCGAACATGTGTGCCAATTGCTCGTTTTCTGAATTCTCAGCTTATCGATGGGCCAAGATTAAGCCATTAAGACCTAGTAATAGTATGGCCACAAGGAGGCCCAGCTCAGCTAGCACACTCTCTTCTTCCCAGTTTACTGTCTGCCTTTTGTTAGAGATTGTAAACGTGTTACATTAGGATTGTAACCGAGCATGTCTCAAGAATAGATGGACTCCTGTAATTTGCTATAGATAGAATAGAACTTAAGTTACGAGTCCTAGTTTAAAACTATCTATATCTGTAATTCTTATTCTATATATAAACATGTAACCTATGGTGAGTTAAGATTAGTCAACCATAGTTACTCTATATTTTTACATGGTATCAGAGTCGCCTCTTCCTAGAATAGATCTATAAAAATCTCATCAAATTCTCGCGACAAGGGGGCTGCAACCTGCTCATGATGCTCCTCCCCGCGATCTGAACATCCCGCGACAAGAGGGCCGCGACCCCCGCTCGTGACGCTCCTCCCGCGACAAGATGTCTTCGTCCTCCGCTCATGGCGAAGGATACCCGTCCTCTCCTTTTGGACATCCGGTGTCTGACAAGCTGACACGGGATAACTTCGTCCTATGGAAGACGTAGTTCCTGCCCACTGTCCGTGGCGCCAAGGCGCTTGGTTTTCTGGATGGAACCATCCCCGAGCCGCGACAAGTCCTTGAAGCTGAAGTCGACGGCAAGAAGAAGGAGATTCCCAACCCAGAGCATGACTCATGGGTAAAAAAAGATCAGCAGCTACTCAACTACCTAGTGAATTCGGTCTCCAAGGAGGTCCTCGCCGGGATCACGACTGCAATAACCTCTACGCAGGCATGGAAGACGCTAGGGGCTATGTTTGCAGCACAATCAAGAGCGCGGGTTACAAATCTACGCATGCAATTGGCCACCACCAAGAAGGGCAGCCTCACTACGACAGCCTATTTCAACAAGATGCAGAACATCAAGGATGAGCTCGCGTCAGCCGGCGTCACCGTCGGGGATGATGAGGTGGTTGCTCATCTACTTAATGGTTTAGACTTTGATTATCACCCTTTTGTTTCTTCTATGATGGACCGATCAGGAGATCTTTCACTCTCTGAATTATATTCTTTACTCATGGAGTACGATCTTCGGCTCGAGATGTATCAAGGGACCGATCAGTTCCAGTCTTCAGCTAACATGGCATCTCGCGGTCGTGGAAACCGTGGTCGTTCTAGTGGTCGACGTGGTGGAGGCCGGTTCAATTCATCGCGCAATGGACAGAACAGCAACAACAATCAGAGTTACACCAACAATAATCAAGGCAATAGCTCGCAAGTCACAAAAAAGACGCCCTGTCAAATCTGCAAGAAGACAAATCATGAAGCCAATCAATGCTATTTTTGCTATGAGGAAGACAATCGGTACCGTGGGCGACCAGCAGGAGCTTATGGTGTTGATACAAATTGGTATGCGGACAGCGGGGCCACTAACCATATCACCAGCGAACTTGACAAGATGACCGTCCGTGATAAATATAGTGGCAATGAACAAGTTCATAACGCCAGCGGCAAAGGTATGAGTATTAGTAATATTGGGCATACAGTTTTTCATACCCCTTTCAGTAAACTTCATTTGAACAATATTCTTCATGTACCCTCTTCTGCCAAAAGCCTTGTTTCAGTTCATAAACTTGCCAAAGATAACAATGCTTTTCTTGAATTTCACCCTGATTTCTTTCTCGTTAAGGATCAGGAAATGAAGAGAATTTTACATCACGGTAGATGCAAAGGTGGCCTGTATCCTCTCATTCCATCGGAAGAGAAAATAGAGTCAAAGCATGAAGTTTTTGGAGTCCATGTCCCTTCTACATCGTTATGGCATAGTCGTCTAGGTCATCCTGCTACTCCCATAGTTCAGAAGATCCTTAGCTCAAATAAGTTGCCGTGTGCTAGTTCCAAGAATGTTGAGTCAATTTGTGGTTCGTGTCAAAGGGCCAAGAGCCATCAACTGCCTTATTTTGTTTCTAATAAAATCTCTAGTGCTTCTCTTGATCTGATTTATTCTGATGTGTGGGGGCTTGCACCCATCTCTGTTGGGAGTTATAGCTATTATGTTAGCTTCATTGACGACTATAGCAAATACACCTGGATATATTTGTTGAAGTATAAATCTGATGTCTTTTGAGTTTTCTAAGATTTTCAAAACTTAGTAGAAAGACAGTTCTCTAAGAAGATTCTTTGTGTTCAATCGGATTGGGGAGGCGAGTATGAAAAATTAAATTCTTTCTTCAAGCAAATTGGGATCACACACCGTGTGTCATGTCCTCATGCTTATCAACAAAATGGTGCTGCTAAACGCAAACATAGACATATTGTTGAAGTTGGTTTAGCTCTTCTTGCTCATGCTTCCATGCCTTTAAAATTTTGGGATCAAGCTTTCCTTACAGCTATCTATCTCATTAATATTCTTCCCAGCAAGGTTATTGATTTTGAAATTCGTAGTACTCGCCTTTTTCATGATGCACCCGATTATAGCAATCTTCGTGTTTTTGGTTGTGCTTGTTGGCCCAATCTGCGGCCATATAATTCCAGAAAGTTATCTTTTTGATCCACCCAATGTGCTTTCCTTGGCTATAGTTCTATGCACAAAGGTTTCAAGTGCCTTGACATCTCTACCAGACGCATTTACATCTCCCGTGATGTCGTTTTTGATGGAGCCGTGTTTCCCTTTTCAAAGCTCCATCCTAACGCCGGTGCCTCTCTTAGAAAAGAAATTGTCCTACTGCCTTCTTCCCTTCGAAATCCAGGGGATGATGATTGTACTGCATCTGATATTACTAATACTACTGACGTACCTGCTGTTTCTAGTGAATCATCTGAGAAAATTGCAGGTCTCATGCCTATGCTCCCAGCGCTACCGGCACAACGTTGCGCACATAGCACAGGCTGCAGTTCCCAGGTGGAAACGCTGTCTCCTTCCAGCTCGTCGAACGGTGCTGTTTTGCCTGCTACACCGCCTGGGGGAACATCAATACCGCTGCCGACCCCTGTTGCTGTGCCAGAGGACAACAGTGCGGCGACAGGTGGGGGTAATGCGGTGGTGCCTGAGTCTCCACCTGGGACGTTGTATGCGTCTGAGGAGTTTCCACCACCGCTGCATGCTACAGCATCAGGTGCACATGAATTTGTGCCACCCGGATCTTCTACAACATCTGGTTCTCCAGCAGCCACACCTGATCCCCCGCGTCACCAAACACGGTTGCAAAGCGGTATTATCAAACCAAAGAAGCTATATGATGGTATGATTCGATATGGCATGTTTAGTGCTACTGGTGAACCTAATTCCGTTGATGAAGCTATTTTAGATCCAAAGTGGCGTGATGCAATGGAAGTGGAATTTCAAACTCTAGCTAAGAATAAAACTTGGCATCTCGTTCCAAGAAAAACTGGACAGAATATTATTGATTGCAAATGGGTTTT
This sequence comes from Oryza coarctata, assembly GCA_030770085.1. Taxonomy (NCBI): domain Eukaryota; kingdom Viridiplantae; phylum Streptophyta; class Magnoliopsida; order Poales; family Poaceae; genus Oryza; species Oryza coarctata. The sequence goes on from CM061468.1 coordinate 13,054,076, forward strand.
CAAAATCAAACGAAAAGCCGATGGGAGTATTGATAGATACAAAGCTCGATTAGTTGCCAAGGGATTCAAGCAACGCTATGGCATCGACTATGAAGACACTTTCAGCCCAGTTGTCAAGATAGCTACAATTAGATTGGTACTCTCTATTGCAGTGTCAAGGGGATGGTGCCTCAGACAACTTGATGTGCAGAATGCGTTCTTGCATGGTGTTCTGGAAGAGGAAGTTTATATGAAGCAGCCTCCGGGTTTTGAGAACACTAAAACACCGGGATATATATGTAAGTTGGACAAGGCTATCTATGGGCTGAAGCAGGCGCCCAGGGCGTGGTACTCTAGGTTAAGCTCCAAATTAATCACTCTAGGTTTTGTGCCGTCAAAATCAGACATATCTCTTTTTATATATCATAGGGGTGGTACAACTATTTATATGCTTATCTATGTTGATGATATTATCGTTACAAGCTAATCACCTGAAGCGGTGACAACTCTTCTTGCTGATTTAAAAGAAGACTTTGCACTAAAGGATCTTGGCAAGTTACATTACTTCTTGGGTATAGAAGTTAAAGAAGAGTTAGATGGCATAACTCTATCTCAAGCTAAGTATGCACAAGAATTGTTAAAGTGTGTTGGAATGCTCGGCTGCAAACCCTGCACGACTCCTTTATCTGCATCTAAGAAGCTGTCGAACTATGATGGTGTTCCTCTCAGTTCAGAAGATGCTACTCGCTACAGAAGCATAGTTGGTGCTTTTCAGTATTTAACAAATACACGACCAGATTTATCCTTTGCTGTCAACAGAGTTTGTCAATTTCTTCATGCACCGACCTCAGTTCATTGGACTGCAGTTAAAAGAATACTTAGATATGTACAACACACCATTGGACTCAGGATGCATATTCAAAAGATATTGTCGTCATTCATTAGTGCCTTCTCTGATGCAGATTGGGCAGGTGATACAGATGATAGGCGTTCTATAATCCTCCATTAAGAACACCTCTCTATTATAATATCGATACTGGCATGTTTTCGATCAAATACTTCCATTTCTTATTTTTTTATATTTTTGATATGGTTTCTGATTGTGGGTTGTCGTTTTTATTCTGTTTCAGATATATATATATATAACTCCTTTGAGGACTACCTAGTTGTAGTATAATTATTTTAATAAAGGGTAAGAAGAAAAAAAACAGTGTTTTGGAATGTGAGAATGACAACTATTTTGAAAAAAAAAGAATGCTACAAGTAAATTGAAACGGATGGAGTAATTGACATGCAATTTGTTATTTTTTACAGTATATATCAATACATTTGTTTAGGCTATCATACATGTATAACACAGGAAGGAAGAAAACATGAAAGAAAACATTTTGTATATGTTGTTGAGTAAAGAAATGAAAGATGAAAATATATAGTAGAACATGTAATGCTCCGCTGTCTTCTTGTACTCTCATGGCTAAACAGAAGGACAACAAATTGTGTGAAGCAAAAAAATCAAGTGCCAATTACACTTAATGTCACTAGGGTTTGAGCCAATTGGCATTGTGCCACTACTTTTTAGCTATTTACTGATCTGTCATTGGTTCTGTTGTAAGCTTCCAAATGCCACTTCACCGTTAATTTTGACTAACACTGTTAAATCAATATGACCAAATTATCTTTTTGAAATATAAAAAAGAAAAATAAAAGAAAAGAAAAAAACCCCACACCATCAGATTTAGCTCCGTGACTCTCCGCCATAACCGATTTGCCAACCGGCCGCTCGTCTCCACGAGCTTAGGGAGGGGGCTCACCAGGAGGCAGGACAGATCCAGAGTGATGAGCAAAGGAGCATACACTAGCAAGATTTGAGCTCCCTACGTAGCCACCATCCTCAACGAGCTCTTATGTTGCCACTGTCTTATCTAGCTCATGTGGCTATGTCCTCATTTAGCTCCTGCAGTTGAGCCATCCTCATCCAGCTCCTGTGCAACCGTCGACCTTGTCAAGCTCCTACGTGCTATAGTCCTTATCTATTTTTTATGGTGATGCCATCCTTGTCCAAATCCCACGCCATTGCCACCGGTCTTGTCGAGCTCGCATGCAACCGTCGGCCTTGTTATGCTCCTATGGCCTATTGTCCTCATCCAGCTCTCAAGGCACCACTAGCCACATTGAGTTCTTGCATCACCATCGGTCTCTTTAAGCTTGTCTTCAACCACCGGCCTCATTGAGTTATAGTTGTCACATAGGAATGAGGGTATCAACGCCACTGCCACCTAGATCCGATAATCGTGTGGGGCATGCCGTCGTGGGACTAGGCTACATCGGCGCAGGGAGCTTAGTGGTGCAAGGTACGGAGGGAGCTCATCGACGAGGGTTGCAACAGGAATAGGGAGAGATCGTTAAATAGAGCTCGCTATCAAGTGAAGCAGAGGAAAGTTTGCTGGCTATAGGTGTGGATGAGCTTGTTGCTCGCTAGATCGGACCAGGGAAGCGATGGAATTGGAGAAAGAGAGTTAAAGGAAGGGAGGGAGAGAAAGGGGCAGTATTGTCCTTTCTTATGTTAAACTTAAATTGGTAAACTAGCGTTTCATATTTTAACGATGGAGTGTTAATATACAATCCTATACTTCAAAGATTCACAATAAGTCAAAAAGTGATTGCATAGTGGTGAATATACAATTGTTCCAAAAATGAAAATAACTTCAGGACCAGTTTGTGTTTCGAGATTAGTGAAATCACAGGCGGTACAAATCTAAGATGGGGCCTCACATGTAGGGGTTTTAGGCTCCACGACAGAGAATTTTTTTTCTCCCCGCTGGCCGCCTACTCTCTCTTTCAAAAAAAAAAAACAAAAGAGGAAAAAAAACACCACCGCTCATCGAAACAGAATCTCCCCGCACATCCAAGGGATTGCCGTTGTTGCCGGTATCCGTCGGTTGCCGGCTGCTTCATCGTCGACCACGGCGAATCGCTAACACTGGCCTCCTCCTCCTCGTCCACTCGTATCGCTGCCTGGTCGGGGCATCATCGATCGCGCTAAGTTGCGGTAGGCTTGCCACGTAACGGTAATGCAATCGCCGTCCCCACGCAGCCGCTGGCATTATCAACTCCAAGTATTTCATTTAATGTGGACATGTTCTTAGCGGTTTAGCACTCTTATCATTATGCTTTTGAGGTCTTCGCAGTCTTAGTTGTTGCATTCATGGTGTGCCTGTTGCCGTTGTCTAGGCCTCGTCGACCATGGCGACTTCACTTCATAATCCGGCTCCACATCCTGGCACTTGATTGTCGTCACTACCTAGCCGCCGGTGACATCAATTCGAGAGTAACTTTTCATGTAGTGGAGGGGTTCTTGTGCTTGCTATTTTCTTGTTGCATTATGCATTATTGATGTCTTCCCCGCTCTGTGAGACCGTGAACCATTTAATGTCTTCCCCGCTTTGTGTGAGACTGAACCATACGTCATGGCCCACGTGCCACCACCATTCTTGCTATCTGTCGCCCCATCGTTTGATCGCTGTCGCTTTGCAAAGTTTGTGCCTCCTCGACGATTCTTGCATTGAGATGGGTATCTCTACCAACTCTGTCATCAACGGATGATACATTCTCGTATGTGTTGTCATTTTGGATGTTGGTTGGTATCAGATTACCAGCTAGTAAGTTCTTGTAAACACAGTCTACTAGGCATCTTGCTTTCTGTCACCGAGGGACACTCTCATGTGCCCTGCTGCTGCATGTTCGTATCCGGATACCATCAACCACGTGATGAATTTCCTATGCAATTTTGATCTGAATTGGGTGTTACTGGTATCATCTGTAAGTTTTTGACAGGCATTTTCAGAATGCACTACTCAGCAGTCTAATATACTTTTGGAAGTATGACAAACGATTATAGCTGTCTATTTACCTATCTTGAGTCCAATATAAATATAATTTAGTTCTTATTATCTAGAAAATGGGTTTCTAAGCCTAATAAAAATATAAATCAGATAAAGATATCTACGGTTCCTAATTGGACCGAACATAAATCGCACGCAGCTTTAACTGGACGTGTTGTATAACAGGCTCTGCTGTTTTTGCAATCAAGAGGTTTCTATTGCCTATTAGTGTCTTTACTAGGATCATTGCTGCTACCATGTGCTAATAATGAAACATATTAATAACATACATTTTCGGTAATGTGTCGGTCTTTAACTCAATAAACTAATAAACCAATATTTATTTAGCTTTTTGTTTACTCTAATAAAATAAAATGCATTAGTAATAATTAAATTGATAAGCAGGTGACATGTAAAGTTGTCATATGAATAAAAAAGGTAATCTCATGCTCTATTATTCCTTGAGGCTGGCAAGATGAGAGACAAGAGAGAGCGAGGGGAGGGTTGATGATAAAAAGATAAGATAGATGATAGTGTTTTAGCATCCACTTTAAGAGATATATAGGTGGTGTAATTCTATATTTAAATTTCTTAGCCTAAATAATACATGCTTATGAGCCCCCAAAGAATAGAATACACACTCTAGAATAGAAATAAAACAACGATATATAAATGTATATATGGTTCTAAATTGGACGGCTAAATCTATCAGTGTCCACCAAAACATCAATCATTCACACGAAAACCTCAATTCATACTGCTGCCACATCCTATATAATAGTGCCACAGCATAATAGCAAAAAGATGTTGCATGTAACCTCCTCAATACGATGTCAACAAATTCTGTCCATGTGTGATCGGTGAATCAACCATATCAGGCATGAGTAGATATTTCCAGGGTGAACTCTACTACTACTAGCAAATCTATTCACACCATCAAATTTCGTTCACATGTCCATCGATGAATCAACCATGTTAGGCGTGTGAAGTCTGCAGATATTTCATCATCATCATCATTAGAGTTAAGTCCATTCGTGCTGAATTTTCAGTTTTCCTACATGTTCCATATGAAATTTTTACACTCAATTTGAACCAAAATATCCTGGTTATTGCTTTAACCAAGTTGCTACTGATATGCATCATATTTGTCACTGGAAGGTGCGTCTTTATGCAAATTGGGCATATTACATTAAATTAAATAAAAGACATGATACAAATCAATTATTACCAGAAAGATATATAATACCTATCAAAATAGAAAGACAAAGAGACTTCTAATCTTGAAACACCGCAAAAATACAGACACGCACATCTACCATGGTGACCAAGTCTGCCACATTCAAAAGTATATGAACGAATATTGGTCACTATCTTTATTCTTCTAGTAGATTCTCAAACCAGCGTCACCAAATACATTGATAATCGAACCCTAAAGCCACCACCATCAATTGTATCATTGGCAACCTGATAGACAAGTGTTTTTTATAAAAATAAAATCTTCATTGAGGATATCATAACCATCGATAGAAAGAAAGAAAAGAGAAAAAACTTTAGACAAATCAAACTCATAAACATTATGAAAGGAGGAAAGAGACAATATAAAGGTAGCATGTCTTTATTTGGAGACTACTTTGATGAAAAGTTTTGCCGAGTAATGGGTGAAAGTTCAATGATAGAATTTATTCTTGATTGTTTATTTTAAGTAAGTTGTCTCACTGAATTATTTGCTGCTTTATGGTTTGGACACTGATGGCCACAAACATGTAATAAGACCAGGATATTTATTCCATTATTAAAAAAATAGATCTATTAAGAACTTTATGTGAAAAAATCTAAAATTTTCTACATCCAAAGCAGAGACAGGTCCTCCTCCCTCGTCACTAGGTGGACATCAAAGACGAACGACAAAGGGGATCGAAGGGTGGCGAGACGGAGGTTCCAGTCTAGCAATTGGTGCGAGACGCGAGTTGCGACCTGTGAGACAGAAGCCTAAGACACACTTTTATCTTTTTCACATATAAGTATGAGAAGGTATATGTAGGATTGAATGGTGTCTCACTAGAAGATACTTTGCCACATAACTTACATGCCCCCTTCGAATTGTATGATTGGAAAAACACAGGAATAGGCAAACAAACGTAGGATTTTAATTGGATTGCAAGTGTAAAATAGAGTATCAAAAAACTTAGAAAAAACAAAGAAATGGTCTTTTAATTATACTGCAGTAAAAATATAGAAATTTAAGAAGAGAGATAGACTAAAAAAATTATAAGCTTGAATCTCATCTTAAAATTTCTCCATAACTTATATGGAATGAGACATTCCATATTACCATATAGAAAAATAATCTATATGATTGATATCCTATAAAATTTCATATTTTTTCTTCAAATCAAAGCGAGCCATACTCCCTCCGTCCCAACGTATAAGCAATTTTGGAGTTTTCTAGGAAAGAAGTGAAATTAAATGGGGATAATTATGAAGTTGAGCTAGAGAATAGAAAAATTAAATGAGGTGATTGGTTGAAATAAGGGTAGGTAGAGAAATGGCTATATTTTATGATAAATTTTAAATGTTAAAATTAAGACGAATGAGTAATATTATATGCAGTACATGTTTACTGTTAAATCCTTTTTCATGCCATCTTACTCATACCAATAAATTATTTGACAAGAATGCTAAGGGAACAGGATCCATCCCCTCATCCCCACGCAGTATCCCCTCCCACACCTTTGCTTCCTCCTGCCTACCTTTCTCCTCTTCTGTCCCCTCCTCCTCCTCCTCTCATGCGACTACTACATATTGGAGATGGACAACTCCATAGTCCCTGACTACCATCGGAGATCCTCAATGACATTGAGCTTCACTGAACCATCGACGTTGTCCTACCTCTCACTACTATTGAGTGTCTCGTGATGAACCTTGCTGACCTCCTCAGCAGCGACGGCTGAAACAGGAAAGTCACCACCGATGGCCATAGCCTCAGTCTCGTACCATCACCAACTTTACTGCGCATCGATGAGTACTTTTGCAATTCTGACCAAGGTTGTACCTATAAGGAGCATATTGTCAGAAAAGGGGAAAGAGAGAGGGGCTTGTTGGAGAAGGTGCCTCATCATGCCATCAAAGAAGAAGGAAGGAAGCGGCTCACCGGAGAAGAGGCCCATGTTGCTGGAAAGTAGTTACCGGAGAAGGGAGAGAGGAGATCGATAAGGAATGGAAAAGAGGGTTGATATTTGTAACGGTAAGTATGGTCATTTTTAATCTAAACTCTAAATAGCTATAGGTACTTTAAAGTATTAAATCATTTGAACACAACATCCACATCAAAGCAGAAGACTAGCAAAGCAGTATAGCTAATAGCCTAGCACACCCTCCCATTGGTATGCAAACTTACTAATCCATGGCTAGCAAAGCAGTATAGCTAATAGCCTAGCACACCCTCCCATTGGTATGCAAACTTACTAATCCATGGCTTGGCGAATCAACCATGGCAAGCGCGGTATTTTTAAGGTGAATCCTGATCCGCCGATGGCTCACAACGACCCGTGGATTTTGCCGGTATTTGTACCCGCTCGCCCAGTACAGGTAGTTGACGAAGCCAGGCAGCCCGACGGCCGCGACGACCCAGTAGAAGAGGTCGAGGCGGCTGGTGTTGAGGGTGGCGCCCTCGAGCCACCCACCCCGGCCGCCGCGCCTGGTGGCCCTGTTCACCACCTGCACCAGCAGCGTGGCCAGCCACGACGAGAGCCCGAGCTCGCACCAGAAGAGCGCCGACGCGATGGACTTCATGCCGCGGGGCGCCTCGCTGCTGAAGAACTCGAGGAGCCCCGGGAACGACGTCACGTCGGAGACGCCGAGGAGGAAGAACTGCGGCGCCAGCCAGCACAGCGACATCTGCCCCGCCTTGTCCACCTTCCCCTTCCTCTCGACGACGGCGGCGATGGCCGACGCCAGGATCACGGCGGTGAACCCGGCGCTGACGCGCTGCAGGTGTGTGACGCCGCTGGCGTAGCCCGTGCGCCGGCGCCAGCACGAGGAAGCGGTCGTAGACCGGGAGCAGCGCCATCTGGAACGCGCTGGGGATGATGAAGAGAGTCGCCGGCGACACGTGGATCTTGCCCAGCCGGGTGTTGGTTATGCTGCCCTGCTGTACGGTGAACGTGAAGAGGAGGGGATTCGACATGTAGCCGATCAGGGAGCTGATGAAGACGAGGGGCTCGCGGAGCACGGCCTTCGTCTCCTCCACTTTCTTCGCGCTGCACACTGACCAGGCGCCATTTTTGCCTCCACTAATGCAAGCTTTGTCAAGGAATCTGGCAAGATGCATACAAAGATATTTTTTTTAGTATTCAACTCTGCTAGGAAGGCAATGCTCAAATGCTCAATAGTGTCTACTCTTTTTTTGTAAGGTCTATAGTGTCTTCTCTGTATCCAAAGCAGTCTACAAAAAGTAATTACTAGTATTTTCTTGAAGCATACTTGAGATTACTATTTATTTTAGAAGGTACTTCAGTAGAGCCTTGTTCGGTGATGCTTTCTTCCTGTGCTTCTTCCAGCTTCTCAGGATGTTGAAGCTTCCTGTTCTTAAATGCAACCACAAGGACCTGGGATAGATACGATTGCAGTTAACTAAGGGATAGATACGATTGCAGTTAACTAACTTACACAAGATCTCTTTTCTCGAGAATTGATGTGACATCATGTTTTGACTTTTGACCCAAGAAGGAGCACAACCTGCAGTATCCGAGTTACCGGACTTCCTTCAGGCACATGGTTGCGGTAAAAAGGGAGACCAGCAGCAACCACAAGCAATCCAAGCAGAATCAGGAGTGCACACACCCCAAACCCGATGTCCCACCCTTTGTTGTTATCAAGCCAAACTATGAGGATCGAACCTATGAAACCCCCAAAGGAGATTCCGAAGGTGTACCAGTTGAAGAAGCTGGACTGCTGGCGGGACTCGGAGGGGTCTTCATGGTCGAACTGGTCTGCTCCGAGGGGTGGCATGCAAGCACGCATGAAGCCATCACCAAAAGCACTTATGTACAAGGCTGCATACAGTAGGACGGCGTTCCTGCCATGGACCTCTCTGCAGCTGCTTACCTACTTCAGTGTTGCAAGGCGGTGGACGGAGAGAAGGAAGGTGCGCTTGCAGCGCGAGCAAGCCGTACCCCTGCATATATGATTGACAATGATTTCTTTAGAAGAATTTGCAACCTAAACAAGATATAATTGTATTCTCTATGAGTGAACACTCCAAAGGATGTTGTTAATGTTAGCTAAGACCAAACAAGGAAAAGGTCATGATAATAGACCTTTTACACCTGAGATGAGCGAAAATCCTTCTATAACTGAACAATAAAATTTTACAAGTTGTAAGCCAGAGTTTTAAATCTCCACAGTTGTTTAAATATCTTAAAACCACATCGCTGTTTTTCTCAGGTATTTGAATTTTGTTACTCTTGAAATTGTATAAACCTAAACCTTTTTGCACATACTCCAACCGCATGTGAGTTTGGTCACCGCAAATTTTCAACATATCTCTTTAAATCTTGATGAGATCACATCTAGATACTAGCAACACTATGCAATGAGTGAAGTAGTTTTCAGTCTTTATTTAGTACCATCTTGCTGATTTTTGTTTAGTTCTTTCATTGAAAAAACTGCCAGAAAAATTGCTAACTTCTTTATTATTGGTAGATTTTCGCTCAGTAATTAGCAACAGAAATAAAAAAATATATTAATTTCTTTTGATCATATTAGGCTTTATGTAGATAGTTGAATAGACCAAGAAGCAAATTACCAGAAATTCCAACGGGCCAAAGAGGAGTATTGTTCTAGCTCGAGTTATGTAAGAGTCTGAGAGGAAAGCTCCTAACAGAGCAAACCCAGACTTGACACCAAGAATATTACTGACTATAGTTGAAGAGCTTGAGACTCCCATACGCATTGTCCCATGGAGATAGGTAACCATATTCAGCATCTTTGGGACATTGACTATGCTTGTCACCAGAGTCAGAACTGTAAGAGAAACATGTATAAAATGCTTCAGCGATTTAAAATAAGAAAAAGAAGCTTGAAATGGAAACAGTAAATCGTCGCATGCCTGACATATCTGCATATTACTACTGGTAACTAGACATAATTACATAGTAATTCAGGAAACATAGATAAAGCAAGTCAACAGGCCATCACTTACATAGATAAAGCACCTTTCTATTGATAGGATTTCCCCTCCAGTCCACAAAGCCTCCGATTGCCATGGTTTTTGCTGATGAGTTTGCAGGTCTTTCCCTCTTGATTATTGCCTGCCCATTGCATCCATTGCAGCGTCAGGGGGTATAAATCACATATGGATAGTCGAATCGTTGAGCGTGTGTACGTAACGCCCCACAAATAATAGAGAGAAAAAAAAGAGAGTGAGCAAAGCAAGCAGCCGGCCTGGCCTAGCCTAACAGGACAGCAGCAGCAACAGAAACAGCCCAGTACTGCTCTGTACTGTAGTAGCCGACTACTGCAGCGTCGCGAAATACTGTACCACCGGGAATTAGTCTGGCCAGTTCAGCTTGAGCAACAGCTGAGATGCCCAGGGATCGTTAACTTTGGGTTTTCCTTTTTGTGTGAAATGAGTACGAAAGCGTAAAAAAATTAAAAGTATAGGTGGTATCTAACAGATAAGTTCGATTTTTAGGACTGGACGTTACATATCAACAGTCTAACGTTGACCTTCATATTCAGCGTTCCTATTCTCTGTTGGTCAAATTATGGCGGCTTAGCACTGACAATTTTTTCTAAGCAAGCAAGCATCCTGTCACTGGCATGCATTGTATGTGAAATATCTACAAACATGCATTGAGTATTAGAAGTCTGCAAGTCAGCAGCCATCATTGTGGATGATATTTTAGAACTAAGCTCTTAATTTATTACTCCTCTCTCTCTTCTAATAAATGATGTAATTAACTTTTACACGTGTCTAATACTCCGTCTTATTAAAACTTTTATACAATTTTGACTCGATTTATTAATAATTTATTATTAAAGGTAATTTAAGTATAACTTATATCTTTATATATTTACATAATTTTTAAAATAAGATAAATAGTAAAATGTGTTAAAAATATTTTTTTTGAGCAGAAGTCTTCAAAGACAAACTTCCTATCAGAAGCATTGCTGCAAATTATGAGCATGAAATGCTTATGCATAAGAAACATCATAAACTCTACCAATTAGGTTAAATCTCTAGTGATTAACAGGAGCCTCTTGATTATCTGTCCAAAAGTCAGTTTTGTAACTTACAGTTGATTTCCCACTAATTAACCATCATGGAACAACCCAGTTGTGATTTTACCTTTTAACCTAAGCATCCAATACTCTAGAATGCGTCTTCATAGAGATGATACCAGCTCGATCCTGACACACATATGAAAAGTATACATAAGAGAAATTAAAACCTAAAACCCTAAAAATATTTGTTAAAAAAGATAACAAAAAACATATTTTTTAACTATTATTTTTAATAAAGGACCAATGCAATTGTATAGTTTGTTTGAAATGCACATCAGTAGTAAAAAGAAAAAATTTCAAATTCAACCATCAGCTTTAACCATGCTAGATTAGAGAGGTCATGGTGGCTAAAATAATGATTTACTTGTTCATTGGCAGCTGAATCGATGGTCTTCCAAAAGCAATTAAATTTCATCAAGCTGAATTGCGAGCCTGTAGTATATATACAGAGAAAATCAACTTCTGGGTATCGTCAGCACTTGATTTCAATTTGGAAGAAACAAGCATAGTTTTCCGGTAAGGTCTGTGTTGTCCAGCTAACATCCTTATTTCAATGGACCGTACATTTGTGGAGCACAATGTTTTCAACTTTTCATGCTTAGTATAACATTACATTTTCTTATGACATGGGATAACTGAAGCTTGATGGCCAAGCAGAAATGATACTTTTATGTCAGTACAGCACATTCTCTCATTCTTCAATAAACTAGTCAGCTATACTATTTCTACAAGCCTTGTCAGTCATCAGTTAGGTACCACGGATATTGACTTTCTTCCTAAGACAGTTTACACATCTACTTTCAATATAAGTTGCTGAATTCAAAGGCACGTAAAATTCTTTTCTGTCCATGCAAGATAGTGACAGATAGAGAGAACACTACCGTATGCTACATTGTATTGATTGTAGGTTCTGTCAAGCTGCCATAAACCAACGGAGATTATAGGATTTCTCTGTTACGATCTATACAACATATATAGGCTAACTAAAGAAAATTAATCGCAACTCTCTGTTTTCTCTTACCTATTTATTGCATACTGTTTGGGTATTTAAGCTCCCAAACTGTCACCATCTAATCTAATGGTACTAACTCTTTTCATGTTTTTCATGTTGGCATATCTCCTCAACCAGATTGCATAATTGATAAATGCCACCAGCTCAAGGGTCGTCAATAAAAAGAAGTGATCAAGGAGTGTCATGTTGAAGCTTGTTCCATCAAACCATCCTCTTCCGTTGTCTCCATGCCTTGTCACTCTGTTGACTAACTGGACAAAGGCACATCCTGGCCAGGCTGCTATTCCGACCAAAAGAGACTGCACTGCTGGTGCGATATGCTTTGTTTTTGGATCAGGTACCTAACTCTTTATGAACTCAAACAGCCCACCAATATATGCAATATCCATGATGCTTAGCAGGAAGAACTGCATCACCAGCAAGAAGACGGACATTGGGACACCGACTGCTACTATCGTTAGCCCTTGCTGCTCCATGACCATCAGCCTCTTTGCTTCGACCAACATGGCAACGCATGCTGCCACTATCCCAAATGGAGAGCCAACACCAATGTGCTGCAGCGGGGTGATACCATTGGTGTGACCTGTGAATCTCCCCAGCAGCGGCATCAAGATTCTCCTGTAGCATGGTTGCATCAGCATGTGAAATGCTGTTGGGATTGCGATGAGAGAGGCAGAGGGTATCTGGGTCATTCCTATCCGTGAGTCCATCGTGCTGCCAACTTGTATGGTTAACGCCATGGGCAACGTGAAGGGCAAGTAGTTGAGTTGGCAGCTGATGAAGATTGGAAACATTAGAGTGATAGCCCTTGTTTTCTCATCAACTCGATTGGTGCTGCAGAAAACACGAATTGTTATTCCCGCCATTGTATCCAGGATTTGTCCAAAAATCTATCAGGGCCTTATGATTTCCACCAAAAAAAAGTGATTTGTGCTATAAGTAAGTTTTCTGGGAATTTTTTTATTATCAGGGGGCTTACCAAATATTTTTGCTGTCAGATTTGTCTTCCCCCATCCCCATTTACATAATCTGATGTGCTGATCTTTTGCAGCTCAATAACATCAATGACGGCCGTCTGCCTATTCTTTGATGAAGTGACAACAACCTGGAGAGTTACCAGCAATACAACTTGAGAACCATATGATGTTCTGTTTTTCTTGTTTTATCTTGATACATTCAATCTTGTTGTAGATTGATGTGCGGGAAAGGAGTGTTCTGATTTCTTTATTGCTTGATGTATAATTAATCTTTTATCTGAAATTTAGAAAGATAGGCCATGGTGACTTTCCAGCAATAAGCATGAAATGCAATGTAATGCTATCAAGCAAGTGTATAAAACATAACTTGGATAACATTATCCTTCTTGTATAGATTTGACTTCCGCAAATTGGATCATGGATAATATAAAGCAGGACTAACTAATTGGCATCAAATAAATTGACCAGACATGAATTCATTATAATCAACATGCAGTCATGCATACCAAATTATACTGATAGACGTATATAATCATTACATGCGAATTTTTACCTGCAATATTCTAGTTAGAGGACTTCCATTGGGCTTGCGCATTCTATAGAAAGGCAGTCCACTGGCTGCTATGAGCAGCCCTACAGGAACAATGAGTGCAGACAACATAAAGCCAATGTCCCAACCCAAATTATTCTCGATCCACACTAGGAATACCAATCCAATAAGCGCTCCAAGAGAGTTTGCAATCTTGAGCCAGCTTAAGAAGTTACTCCTGAGAAGTGATTCTTGTGGATCATCATTGCTGAACTGATCTTTGCCAAGGGTTGGTATGCAAGCACGCATGCAACCCTCCCCAATGGCAAACATTAATAACCTCAAGTAGAGCAGTGTTAAGTTCCAGCCTTGAGCTGGCTCGCATTTGCTTGGATCTTTGTTTATCTCACAAATCGGAGGATGAAGTGAAGGCAAGTGCGCTTGCAATGCTAGCAACATGTAACCCTGCATTTCAAACACAAAATGATTATAACCCAGCATTTTGCCTCTACTAATCTACTTCCTCATCTTAGAAGCTTAAATGTATGAAAGCAGATACTATTTCCCCCATCTTAGATTCTAGTTTTTTTAGGCGAATAAATGCTTCAATTCGATTGCTCATTGGAATCAAATGCTATCGGTTTTAACATTTGAGATGCCATTTTGCCATCGTAAACTCACCTACGCTGCACTGCGAATTTGCCCCAATTCTGCCTGTTCCATATTCCATCTTATCCTCGCCGACTCATACTCATTGGCAACCCCCGGCGTCCCTAACTCCGGCGAGTCCTCGCATCGCAGTAGCGCAACCTCTCCCTCCTTCTCCTCCACCTCCACCTCCAGCAAGCTGTAGACCCGTAGTGGCGGCATGGCCGCTCCCCCCTGCTCCACCTCCGGTAACTTGAGCCCTCCTCCACTTACCCTTCCATTGCCCCGAAACTAGACCATCTCCCTCCCCATCCATGTGGTCATGACGGCGTGGCCGTTCCCTCCTGCTCCTCCTCTGGCGAACTCTTCTCGTGAGCATCAATGATCGGGCTGATCGCCGTGCCTCTCCCCTCTCACATGCCCCTCTTCCTCCAGGCCAGAGATGGCAGATCACGGCGCGAGGTGGTGGCGAAGAGTGTCTCCCACGTCAGTCCACATCCCGGTGGATACTGGTCCGGTGGCCGGTGGCAGCGACCGGCGAGAACGGGGAGAAATCCGGTTACCGGCCGAAATCCACGGATGTGAGGCGGGAGGGAGGTAGAGGATTCAGGGCAAGGGCATTTTCGGTAGTTCATATCCTTACTAATATTCCAGGGAAGAAGATTCACTGGCTAAACTGACGAACGAAAAATTCCCACAATTTTGTGAGTTAAAAAGCCGATACTTTCAATTCGAAAAGTTGATCTCACCGTATGAATTTCGATTTTAACTTTTAAGGCTCAAAGTTTTAAATCAAATTTTCAAATGTTAATATTCAACTCATAAACAATCCTAGCAAGTGAAATTTGATGTACTTTACTATCCTCAAACTCAAACTTTTCAACTAAAAACTGGCCATTACTGTAGCGAGCTGCAAATAACTACTAGTGTTCGGTTGCCCATATTTTAAACATTCTCATTCATTTTTTACGTGTTTTTTAAGTTTTCTATTAAAATGTTTTAAAATCATATTAATCTATTTTTAAATTTTTTATCTATTTTTTAAAAAATTAACTAATATTTAATTAATCATGCTACTCATTTTACATGACAAGAGCATGTACAACTCCTTTCCAACGCAGCCGTAGACTCGGCGTAAAGCCCAGCCTTAACGTACTAATCCCTAAATCATCTTGGAAACTGAAAATTACCAGGATCACGAGGGGACCATACACAAAGATAGAAGTGGTTGGCTTGATATAAGCATCCAAGAGGATGTTCATCACTGCAGCAAAGAACGATACGGCGCCGACCAGATATGTGATCAGCGACGACGAGGTGACGATATCCAGATGCAACGTCCCATGGAAGTAGGCCACCAAGCTGAAGTTTGCGCTGTTGGGGCAGCTGCGCAACGCCATCAAAACTGGAAAAAAAAATCAGTTCAAGAATACATGCAAGTCCATCAAAAAATAGGATTCAGTTCGGAAATGAGTGCAAGTATATCGTTCCTGCAAGCCTTAGACATCTAATTTTTGAACACAGGTATTTGTGGGCCGGCCTATCAGACTTGCTCAAATTTACCTTTGTCTGAATTCTTTCTCTGAATTTTAGGCAATACAGTTTTAAGTTCTGCATCTGAATTCTGATCGGAATATTTACAGGAGGTGATTTCTACTCGTTCTTTACAAGCACGGGGTCAAAATTTAGGGTAGCATCCTACTTGTACATCTTCGGAAAGAATTAAGTAAAACGTTGCAGGTATGATCTGTATCTAATACTTTGTCAGTTGTGATGTCGTTTTGGTTTATACTTCTTCCTTCTTCTTTTTTTTTTTGGTTGCCTTGTAGTTGCGTTGCACGCACCAATAAGTGAAATTGAGGTCTCCTTTGGTCTGCTAAACCTGAAGAAGACAAAAGGAGTATTTATTGTTGCACATGAGATTTTTCGTCAGATTTTTAGTAGATGGCTACGTAACAAAGAAGACTTTGTAGGTTCTTGAGCAGCCTATTTTCTATTAAAGTTTTCAAGTGATGGTTGGACTATATACTAGTATCAATTTGTCCAACGTGTGTTAATACTTTATTGATACGTCATTGCTGTAAGAAGATTGTGGAAGATTGGAATATAATCGTGCTTCTAGACTGACTCCCAGATGTTGATATGTTGGATGTGTCATGCACCCCCGTTATTATTCGAGTGTTATACAACAAGCATCAGATCACCACTTCTTTTTTACATGTTGCAGCTGTTCCGTATTCGGCCAGCCGGCGTGCAAATCATGACAATATTTTGTGGCATTACATTATTTTTTAGTGAAACTTCCGTACAATATGATGTCCATGATCTAGATCTTTAATTCTGTATGGCTTACTCCCGCTTTTTAGGACATCCATCCAAAGCCCTCAAGTAGCAAAGGATCCACGATCCTAAAGAAGAAGAAGAAATCAAGTAGCAAAAAGAAGATTAACATTGATATGAAATGGATTTTGACTGCAAATCCGGCGCATTTATATATATAACCGTGCATATCTATAATATTATATATGTATAGATAACTCTGATAATAACTCTGATAACTATAACTGAAGAACATCTTGTTTACCCGTGTGTAATAAATTTGCACCATTGATCAAATTAATAAGCGATCCATGACAATGTTTTTGGTACAAATTATAATGCTGAATTTGGTGAAAAATTTTAGTTTTTAGGGCTGAATATGTTGACCCCACATCCAACATCATGGATCTTACAAAGTTATGGCTAAAAAAAATATCTACTTAAGCTCCATGTATGCGTCCACCAAAACGTAAACTAAGGTTTGTCCTCTTTCATACCTCTTGGTTATTACCCCATAGAGCTAACGGGAGCAAGTAACATAAAAAAGAAGCATATAAAAAGGCTGAAAGAACACAACAGACAACAAATTCATTTTCCATGCACTATTTGTACTCCTCCGTTCAACGTTTTAATTTTTTTAAAATCAAACTTCTTTATATTTAACCAAGTTTATAAAAAATAATAATATTCATAAGAAATTAGCTTTATTAAATCTAATGTTAAATATTTTTTGATACTATACTTGTTTTATATTAAAATTATTATTATTATTTCTATAAATTTAGTCAAACATAAAAAAGTTTAATTTTTAAAAAGTTAAAACATTTTATAATATAAATAAAAGAGAGTAGTAAACAAGAGACAAGACTAGCTTGAACAAGATACAAAAATGCCTACCTGTATACAAAGTAACTAGTGCAGTGGCTTACCATAGAGGAGTGTTTGCCTTGGTGCCTCCATGCTTCCTTGCATTCACTGCATTCCCTCTCCAATCTACATACCCTTCATCAAGGGTCATCTATGCTTCTCCAAATCTTAAGGTAGCCTCTCTAGTAGTACTACAAATGCTTTTATATATATATATATACCGTTGTACAAAGTGCAGATCTTCTTAGGCAATATATGCTCTAATATAATCACAGTGTGACGATCAGTCCATGGATATATGGAACAAACAGACTCCTCCTGCTCCTATAGTACTATGTTTTCATGAGTATTCTCGAGTCTCACAAGAGATCGAGAAGTAGCTAGGCTGGAGATCAAGGTCAGGCGATGATGGCTAATATATAAGTAGCTAGCTATCTCCTGATACTCACGTGGTCTCATGCATGTCTCACATTTCTTCAGGTGACGCGGCGTATGGACTGCGGGGCGCAGCCAGGACGTGGCCGCCGGTTAGTTTACGGCCCGCGGCCAAGATCTCGTCAGCGTTTACGCTGTGTGATATACATGCCTTGCTACGTGGATTGTCCAGTAGCTAGCTAGTCAGATCTCCAGTTAACCTGAAGCTGCCCGTCGCTACCGCTGCAGATCTCCTTGGCCGAATAATTTACATCTACCGCTGCAGATCAATGGCCGAATAATTTGGACTTACGAGTGGATCGCCACATCTCCTGCGAATGCATGTCCTGCAAGTTGAAATGAGAAGAATGATCGAGGCTGTTGGAGGATAGAGTGTCAATAAATTAACTGAAATGACATGTGAAGTTATAATGCACATGCCCCTTTGACAGCTAATCTTCTGTCCTCGACACGTGATAATTTGTTTAAGGATATTTTTCGTGTGCTGTAAAGTTTTGAATATGTTGCTAATTGGTTCTGTTTGTAGCAATGATAAAAATAGTGCACTACCGATTTGTTGTGTTTCAGAAGATTCACAAGATCCTCTGAATGCTGCTCTTGATAGTTTATTGTAATGGGGGCAGAAAGATACGCACGATTGATTCCAACAAGTGCCAGGGAAATGGAAGGAGATGTAATCGTACGGTCATAGACATACAGTTGTATTAGAGTTGTCTCTGAATGAGATACTTTGGCACTGAAAACCACCACTTTACACGACTGTCGAGTCCTTCAACTTAACAAATGTACATTGGGATCGGAATGATCAGTGATCAAATCCAGCCAATCAGCTAAACACCAACATCACATAATACAACTTACATCCAACTTACATCAGTACATGGTTACTCTTTTGCTTTGCAAACCCACATTTTATTTCTGTTAAGTAAATGGTGAAGTTCAATCTATCATGGAGAATCCTGATCAACAACAGGGGTGACCATGCGTGGGTCATGCCGGTAGACATATTTCTTCGCCCAGTACAGGTAATTCAAGAAGCCAACCAGCCCGACAAAAGCAACCACCCAGTAGAACAAGTCAAGGTGGCTGTTGTTCAGGCTTGTACCCTCGAGCCACCCACCATGGTGTCCATGCCTTGTAGCCTTGTTCACCAGCTGCACCAGGAACGTGCCCATCCATGAAGCGAGACCCAGCTCACACCAGAACAGCGCCGTGCCAATCGACTTCATATCCCGTGGTGCTTCGCTGTTGAAGAACTCAAGCAGCCCCACGAACGATGTCACGTCTGACACCCCAAGCAAGAAGAACTGCGGTGCAAGCCAGAAGAGGGACATCTGCACGGCTGCTTCCTTCCTCTTTCTCTCCACGACTGCCGCAATGACCGATGCGACTATCATAGAGGCAAAGCCTAAGCCGACACGCTGCAGGTGAGTGATACCATAGACATATCCCGTGCGCTTACGCATGAATGGAACAAGGAAGCGGTCATAGAAGGCGAGCATTAGCATCTGAAATGTGATGGGGATCACAAAGAGCGTCGCGGGGGAGATATGTATCTTGCCCAGCCTTGTGTTTGTCATGCTGCCTTGTTGCACAGTGAATGTGAGGAGGAGAGGGTTTGAGATATAGCCGACCATGGAGCTGATGAACAGGGGAAGCATTCGAAGAACAATCTTTGTCTCCTCCACCTTCATTGTGCTGCAAACTGACCATGCTCCATCTTCACCATGGTTGATGGAGGCTTTGTCAAGAAATCTGGCGAAAAAAAGCATACAGAAGAGTTTATAACATTTATTAAAGGATCATACTCTCTTAAACTTTATGCCAAATACCCTTAACAGAAAGTGGATGTGTATTTCACTGAAGCTTACTTCAGGCAATCCGTATGACAGGGTTCAATAGAATCCAGTCCATTACTGTTCTCTTGTGCTTCGTCAAGTTTCTCTGGATGTTCGTACTTCCTGTTCCTGAATGCAACCACAAGAACCTGGAAAAAAGCAATCTTTCAGATAGCTAGCAGATAACAAGCAGTGATTTTCTTCTGAGATATGGCAATTTAAGTTTATAACCTGCAGTATCCGAGTCAGAGGGCTCCCTTCTGGTACTTGGTTGCGGTAGAAAGGGAGACCGGCAGCAGCTACGAGCAATCCAAAAAGACTTAGGAATGCACACACGCCAAGTCCAATGCCCCATCCCTTGTAGCTCTGAAGCCACACTATTAGAATCAGTCCTATGAAACCTCCTAAGGAGATTCCAAAGGTGAACCAGTTGAAAAAACTGGACTGTTGGCGGGATTCAGAGGGATCTTCATGGTCGAACTGGTCTGCTCCAAGTGATGGCATGCAA
Organism: Oryza coarctata; assembly: GCA_030770085.1. Lineage (NCBI taxonomy): Eukaryota > Viridiplantae > Streptophyta > Magnoliopsida > Poales > Poaceae > Oryza > Oryza coarctata. Next base: position 13,074,356 of record CM061468.1, read on the forward strand.
GCACGAATACAGCCTTCACTGAATGCCCAGGCATACAAGCCTACGTGGAATATGACAGAGTTCAAGCCATGAACCTCTTCGCAGTTGCTTAACCCCGTTTCAGTATTGCAAGGCGGTGGATGGAGCGAGGGAAGATAGGCTTGCAGAGCGAGCAATCCAAGACCCTGCACAAGTAGACTGTTACCTAGGAACTTAAACCACTATGAAGGTATTATAAACTAGTTTCAGTATGAACAAGTTTTTTTTATGGCTGTGAGCAAAGATGGAAATTTAGGCCCAGATATTATGTTTTGAACTAGTGAAGGTATCTATAAGTAAATTATCTGAAGAACATCAATGTTAATTTAACCACAAGCAAACAAGAAGATGCCAATGTACTTTTTTACATATAAGTCCTTTAATATCTTTATCAAGTGGACTTCAGTTCAAGGTTATGCCACAGATCAACAGTAGGTAGTCGCTTTCCTTGTGATGAATCAATCATAGTTTAAAAATTAATAGAATATGATCCGGGCTTCCAGAGTTTTGAATTATTGTGGTCGTTCAAATATTTTAGAAGCATGTCGCTGATTCTTTTAGGAATGCATGGCATAATTGATACCAAACTAATCCAGAAAGAGACATAAATATTGTTTTTCTTGGCAAATCATAAGAATATTGTTGTTTTACAATAGCATGTATCCCAAGTTCCCAACTACTTTGAGGTTGGGCAAATAGGCAATCTGCAACTTTTTCATAGTTGAGAATAATGTTAGAAAAAAAACAAAGGTAACATGTGGAAATAACTTTCATGGGTTTCTAACATCTAACTATATGGTGCTATTAGTTGTGCATTTTTATATTCATTAGCTGTGACTAAAACAACTGTGACGAGTATTATGGTTTTATCTTTTCTTGGCAGGCTGTCACTAGTAAAGATAAAAAGAAAGTGAAATCAAGAAATTTCCAGGGATAATACCCAGAATGTTTAGAGCGTTGAATAGACCATGAGGCAAATTACCAGAAACTCCAATGGACCAAAGAGGAGTATGGTTCTAGAGCGAGTGATGTACGAGTCTGAGAGGAAAGCTCCTAATAAAGCAAACCCAGATGTGGCACCAATGAAGTTAGTAACTGTGGTTGCAGAGCCTGAAACTCCCATGTGCATGGTTGCATTGAGATAAGTAACCAAATTCAGCATGTTTGGAATATTCACCATGTTTATCGGCACCGACAGAACTGTGAGAGAGAACAGGAATAAAAAATGCTTCAATGTCAATAGGCAAACCTACTGTTAATGAGTAATTACCCAAATAACACAGGAAGATAGGAACAATATATCAATCAACGGACTCGGTAGGCAGCTTACCGAACATAAACCATGCAGCTCTGACTCCTCCATGAACCTTTCTGTCTATCGGGTTACCCCTCCAGTCCACAAATCCTCCAACTGCCATCGGCTAGAGATGATCTAGTGTCTTCTCACACTTGATTACTACTTCTTCACTGGATACTTCCATCGTAGGAGGTATATATAGACGTATGGCCTTTTGTTCGCAGAGTGCCCCCAGCTAAACTCCATTCCATTGAAGAGGAGAAGAATCCAAATTCAAAGTAGTGATAACATCATAGCTACTACCAGAAAATAAAGAAAGATGACAAGTGAAAGATCATTGTCCATTCTACGCAATAGATATTGCCCCAACATTACCAACAACAGACAATTGTTGACTTATAATGTACCTACTGAATACTGACTTAATGGGCATAATACTTTATTTATAGAAATGTAAACAACTCAGAACACGTTAGGTGCAGAAAATCTGCAAGAAGCAAGCATAATGTGGTGTGATTAGCACCCTATAATTCTTAAATGGAGTATCATCAATTGTAACAAAGCCTTAATATTCATTAATTGTGTTGAATAGCCCTTTTTTTCGTAGAAAGTCTTCTGGAAAATTAACTTTTCACTCCACAATCAAATAGTGATAAACTGAAAAAGCCCACAAACAAAAGCAAATATAAAAAATTTAATAAATTTTGTGGAAACAAACACGCTAGAGAATCTATACTAGCTTGGACACATCTTCTTCATAATTGCAGTTTACATGGCAATATGATTTTAACCTTGCTAATAATTTTCCCTTTCAGTCAACACTTGCACCGTGACACTAACAGTGTTAGTCTTAACACATCCAACTCCAACTATTACGTACTACAGGATGCTTCGATACAAGAAGGGAGTCATAAAGATTCAACTTTATACAAGAAGGGAGTCCTAAAGATTCAACTTTCATGCCTAGAATAAGATCATTGTGGAAAATGGTTACGGTAGGGGAGATCTGACCAAAGGCATATCATGGAAAGACAGAAACAACAAGACTAACACAGAATTTTCTCAGTAAGAAAGGATGCTGGTATCGATATGGTCTCGCCCATCAGCTACCCCTTTGTCAGTTTGACTCTGATCTCAATCACCTTCATTGGTCCTCCACACAGCTCCAGCCCAAGAAGAAGCATTTAGTCCTAGATCAGGGCTGGTCCTCAATCCAAACAATTGCTCGTCTTCTTTCGGCATGTGAACAACCCTGATGACATACTGTATCAAGCAATTCAGCCCTTTTTTTTTCTCAAGCACAACTCTCCTCAGATACTATAATTTGTTGGCCTTCGTGTTGGTATGACTTTATCCAGCATCAGGTCAGCTTCGTCTAGTTACAAAGCCAAGTGAAGTGTGAACATTGGGCGGCGTTAAGGACGTATACATGTAGTAATTTCAACAACCAACATGCCCTCAGCACCCCCACACTGTTCTGCCTAATGCCATCCATGAATCTTCACTCTGCAGCCCAAATACCAAGAACGCACAAAATAAGAGACAGTGCTTATCCGGCCGGCGCTCTGTATTTTTCGTTCTGTCAGGATATCGCGCCTGGAAAATTGCCAGGCAGGAGGCTACAGGTGAAGCATTTCGTCGAACACCCAAAGCGCCTTCCTTCGAGGCCCGGAAGGCTGCAACGCAACCTCGGCAAACCGCCCCCTAGTGTTGCAGCTGGGAAGAAGCAAGAGACGACATCTAGCGTATGAATTCGAAACCCACGAGGAAGGTAGACATAGCCTGCGCCTCGCCGTGGAGAAGGGCGATGCGTGCAAAGTGCAGTGCTGTCTGTCTGCAACTCGCTCTGCACGCGGTTGGTTTCAGTGCCAGGGCAGCGTGAGGGATCGTGGCAGTGTAGCCAGCGCATGGATCGCCGCGCGGGCTTCCATGGAGGCTGGTTGGAGATCGCTTCTCCTCTGCCTCCCCGGGCACCCACCAACTCCTCGGCTCCTCCTACGGCTCTACCCGCGGAAGCGCCCACCCGCTGCGCCCCGCTCCAACGCACGGCGGGTAGTTCGGCTCGTACTCCTCGGCGTCGGCCCCAGAGCATCTCAGTCGCGACGAGCCCACCCTCGAGGCTCGCCGTCGCCGGCGCTCCTGGACGGCAAGTAGGGACAGGCCGGGACATCACTAGACGTGCTGGGCGGTCAGTCGGGCCGCAACTGGATTCCCACGAAAGTGACGGCCAACCAGTCGGTCCGGAAAGGAATACCCGTCCCGGAATGGACTCATCCCTATTTATTTTGCTTGTTTGTATGTGTTTCCTGGCATGATATATACCGTATCTGAAATTCTGAATAAGCTTCCAAGCGGAGTAGTACGGAGGATTAGTTATGTGCTTCGTCTGAATATGCTTCCAAGCGGTGGTTACTGAAGTTGGAAAATCCTAATGATAACACACTCTTTGCGAGAATAATTGTGTGTATTGGTGATCTTCTATGTAACGGCAGCTCAAGAAGCCTCCTCTGATGATCTATGGTTTACTTAGCTAACATTTCCTGTCAACAATTCTTGCGATCTAGAAGGCCTCCTGTCAGACAAATAGAAACGTTCATTTTTACCCGGTTCATGATAATGTATATCTATGAGCACGCAGACGATCACCTTAAGATTTATACGACTAATGATGCTTTTGTGTTTCGTGGTAGCTTATTAAAACCTGCATCAATGGCGCTACTATACATTCAGCTCGTCAGTACTTAAACTGAAGGACTGCCAAGCCAGAACGACAACATCTGATGGAGGAATAGCCATACAAACCAAATTCACTTTGCACAAGAATGTTAAAGCAATAAATTTTGTTCCAATAATCCAATTTATCTCCAATCACAATTTAATTATGTCTCTCCAGAACATCTAGCCCCGGAACTGTACGCTTGGGTCGACAATGCACAACCCGTATGGGTGGTATATCCCTTGTCATGTACAAGATTCGACACCAACACAAAGCCTGATTCTTCACTCAACGCTGAACTTATACACCATCACAATGCTTGCAACCAGGTGACAGAACAATGATCTACTACACGCTACAACATAATAACGGTTGATATCTTCTTAAACCTCAAAAGCTAGAGAAGCGCTGAAAATGAGAGTGGCACGGCCATCTTAAAAAGGGAACCATCGCCCTTGCAGCCTTGCAGGCGAGCAGGGTGGGAGCTGGCACAAAAGCTATGGTGCAGCACCCAAAAGGCTCTGGTGGTCTCCCTGATTTCCCCATGCTCTCTCCTTCCACAGGAGCTCAACCTGCTCAAAGCTTAGGCCTTTCGTCTCAGGCACGTACAAAGCCACAAAGATGAAGGCCAACACCGCTATCCCAGCGATGATCAGGAAGGTCAGGCTGGTCCCAACCCACCCGACAATCGAGAGGAATGTTTGTGCCACAATCAGGTTAGACACCCAGTTAACAGTAGCTGACATGCCACCGCACATGCCGCGGTATGCCTCAGGGTAGATCTCCGAGTTCACAGCCCATGGGACTGGTCCCATGCCTGGGGAGAAGAAGGCGATGTATAGAGCAAGTCCTGCCACCGCGAACCATCCCAATGCACCTTGGCAGGCACCGTTGAGTGTGTTCAGACAGATATCTGATGATGACTGCAGTATGAAGGCCAATGCAAGAATGACGAGGGAGACCACCACACCAGCCAAGCTTGTAAGGGCCAGGCGACGCCGACCACAGCGGTCAATGAGGTAGATTCCAACGATGGTCCCAGCGGCATTCATACCGGCGACAATGAGGGAAAGGAGCAAGGCCAGCTTGTTGGAGGTAAACCCAGCCATCTGGACGATTGTGGGGCTGTAGTACATGACAGTGTTGATGCCAGTAAATTGCTGGAAGGCCTGAACAGATTAACACGTCTTAGGGGAAAAAAACTCCATACGATTGCCAACTCTGCTTGTGGGATGCACAGCATAGTAGATCATCTGTTTTACTGATAACTAAGACATACTGAAATATGAGTGGAGCCTGATGATGAACATACCTGAAGACCAGCTCCAGCAAAAAATGCTAGCCTTAGTTCCTTCGACTTGAAAATGTCCAAATAGCTCCCAGTAGAGTCAGACTGGAATTCATGCATTGAAGATGACGCAAGAAGCTCTACCTCTTCCTCTAAACGGTCAGAGTCATAGATCTTCTCTAACACAGCAATAGCTTTTGCCTTCTCATCCTGTAAAGGAAAAAAATAATGTGAGAACAAAATGCAGATCAAAGGAGATAATACATGGCTGAATCAAAGCTTCAAAAATCAGTAACCTTCCAGAAAAGCCAACGGGGAGATTCTGGCAGAAAAAGCATCAGCACAAACTGTAAAACTGCAGGCACAGCAGCAACTCCAAGCATCCATCGCCATGTTCCAGGAACCTATAACATGTAGCATGCATATCATTGCAAGTTTGCAATTAGTACTAATGTATTACCAGCTTACAAATATCTCCACCATAACTCTGTAAGAAAGATGGTTATATATTCTCCTTTTTTGTTTATAAGACATTTTATATTGTTTTCCTTTAATGCAAGATTTGTTACACATCAAGTTTATGAGACCCCAAGCTAAAATTATAAGGAGCCACGTGATAAAAATTGTAACACTGTTAGCCATTGCTTTAGAAGTTTTTACTTGACTACATTATTTGATTCAAATGTCTCATCATTTTTCATCCTCACGTGAGTAAAGTAATACTTCAAGCAAATAGTGAATAGGTTACAGAAAGAAAAATAAAATCATATGACATGCTAAGTGGTGGTAAAATGTGCATCTCAGATCAATACAGGAAAAATATTTAAGAAAAAAAAATCAGAATGAGGAATATACTACAGTGAATTTCCAAAGCATAAAGATGGAGCATTTAAAAAACACTAGAGTTACTACGCACCAAACAACACCTTGTTGGTAATGCATCCATTGCTGCTGGCAAGGAAGGCCGACTCTTGTTCGTTGCTAATTAAGAGTTACACAATTAACTAGCACCAACAGGAATGTTAATACCATAAAAGGAAAATATATGAAAAAATAGAAAAGTGTAGGATAAACTTGGCATTGATGTTGATTGTTGAAATCCTTTCTCATGGGAGTTCATCTTGAATAACATGACAGGTGAAGCTTTTTTCATGATCCTTGTGCAAGAGCACTGCCCACAAATTTGTTAATTTTTCCTTAAATATATGATGCAAGCTCATAGGTATGCCTAGTTGCAGTTAACAGTTAGGTTCCTTTAGCATTTTAGTCCAAGACCTGGTTTGTTCAAGCTCAATAAAATTTTTTCATCTGCAATATTATTCAGCTTGAACTTGATCCAATTGAGTTGAATGTGAAAAGATCATAAGCAGAAAACTTATAATGCGTAGGAAGAATTGAATAAAGTATGCTAATTAAGTGGAGGTTGAATGTCTACCTCAGTAAAGCCAAGATTGATAAGGTAGGAGAAGAATTGGCCACCGGTAATCATGAGTACATTAGTCGACACTAAACCTCCCCTAATTTCTGAAGGAGCAGCTTCTGCAATGTAAACTGGCGCTGTGACCGATGCTATACCCACACCCAATCCAACAAGAAGCCTTCCAAGAATCAGAACATAAGGACCACCCGCAGCACACATGACAAGTGAGCCAAGTGCAAACAGCATGTCAGCGACAAGAGTAGACTTTCTACGGCCATATGCATCATTGATCCAGCCACCACCAGCTGCTCCAAGCATGGCTCCAACCAATGCCATGCTAACGATTGTTTCCTAAGGAAGGACCAAAATCAGTTGCTGCAGGAGTGCCCATATGGTTAATGACCGTAATCGGTAGATTAGATTAAACCTGTAAGAAGTAATTTTCTTTGACTGCTGGAAAGTCATCACGAATGTACAAAAGGGCTCCAGATATGACACCTGACAGAATAAATTTCTTAGCTAAGAGAACAAATTTATCGTACTGTCTTTTTTTCATTTTTGGTGAAATTATACAGTACAGTGTTTCAGTGAAGTTAGGCAGGCTCAAAGCTTTTGTCAGAAACTCAAAAGCATGACTGAAGCATTGGCTTCAGTTCCACTGTCAAAATTAGTGAATCGTTATGGAGATCATACAAGTAAGAACTCAAAAAAAGAAGTCCGTAGCAATAATTCTGAACGGTGTCCACTATTCATAAAGTTCATTCAAAATTCCGCTGCAAAATTTGTCTGTTTGTATCATTTATGAAGATCTAACCAGAAGCATATGCAGAGCATCCTAAAAAATTCGTCAAATTGAACCAAACTCCATGCGAATGTTTCATGTGAAAACCACCCAAGAGCAAGCAAGTCCAAAGCAACCAAAAAATCCGCCGCTTACTACGAGGGGAAACTTATCGACGACAGCACATCATCAAATGTTCAAGCAAAATTTCGAAGACAAATATAATTCACACATGCATCCATATACCTGTGTCGTAGCCAAAGAGGAACCCGCCGATTCCTGCGGCGCCCGTGAGCGCGAGAACGTAGGGGTTGCTGAAGAAGTTGACGCGCTTCTTCCCCCCTACGGCGTCCAGGAGCCCGGAGCTCCCGGGCATGGACGAATCGATCGTCATGTCCTCCGCTCCACCAAATATCCGCCAAAGCTCCTCCCAAAATCCAACCTTCAGCTCAATAGGTGCCCAAGCAAACAGGCACCAGAAAGAAGACCCCAAAATCGCTTTAAAAATCCAATATTCTCCCGGATGCGAGTAAGTCTGTTATCCAAAATCCAACCCTTTGACCCACCCCGGAGGACACAGGCTCAGGAACCAACCAAACCGAGAGAAGAACAAAAGACACGTGCAGAAATTTCTAGAGACAGAAAGAGATTTCAGGAGCCCGGTCCCGGACAAGATTGAAAGGGAGAGATTCCAGGGGACGGGGCTAGGAGAAACCAGCATTCGGGGGCAGCGGCAGCGAGGCGCGGCTTAAATAGGAAAGGGGCGCTCGCACGGCTGGCCGGCTGGGTGGTGATTGGGCAAATGATCGGAGGAGAGAGCTGGCGGAGAGGGAGGGGATCGGGGGAAGGTGAGCTTGAGAGTTTGGAAGTAGAATTTTGTTGGGTTTCGATTAAACTTAGGCAAGCATATCGATTGATGAAGCTGGCACGCTTCGAGTTTCTTTTTGCCGGACGAAAGAAACGGAGACGTCACCGGAAATTTGGAATTCTGGAGGGGCGACCGGGCGAAACGCCGCCGTGGTCAAGCTCTTTTTGTTGCGAGTCTCGGTAAAAAAAAAAAAGACCCACGAGTTGATACATGTAGCACCCTGTCTTCGGACACTTGAGAAAAAGGGATGGTGATCCATACAGGAACACTTCACAGATGGAATGGATGAAATGCCCCCACAACAAGAAGTTGTTAGGATATTGTGCTCTCAATTCAAAAGGGAGATAGCTCAAAATGGAAACAAATGAATGGAAGTCATAACGTACTTCCATAATCCTACACACGCGGATAAGAAGAAAGCTAAATTTGCATAAAGAGATACCATTAATCTGCAAACCAAGAGAACCAGCGAAAGAAACTGCAAAATTAGCTGTAGCCGTACCATTTTATCCGGTCAGTAATACTCTGGAAAATTAGTTGCGTCCGTTTCGTCACATGGAAAAAACGTCTGGACTCTGGACGAAACCACGAGATGGGCCACGACGCACGGGCCCGCCCTTCGAAACCGACGAGAAGGCCGTTTCTGCTGAACCGCATCGCCGAAAGACCTGAGCCAGACACGTGGCGCGGGATCGGACGGACAGATGCTCGGATGAAACATCTCCGCCGTCGATCACTACTCCTGTGACCATTATCATCCGATCTGTTGTCTGTCCGCGCGCGTCGGCGTCGGCGTCGGCGTCGGCGTCGGCGTCGGCGTCCGTTTGGGCGTGGATCAGCGCGGTGAGGTGTCAACGCCGCCTGGGCCGGGTCATCCAGCTCAACCGCCTCACGTCACCGGCTGCATCTGTAGGCTGTGATAACCCGGGGAGGTTGGCGGGGGAGCAGTCGTGGCGGATGAGACGGGATGGGCGAGCGTTTCGTGGCTGCGGAAAGCAGCCGCGTACTTGTCGTGTCGTGGGCCCCCGTCCGAGAGCTCTCGCGTCGCGGGTTGGAAGCTTTGCACGTGGCAGGGGGTGGCACCTGTGCTGATGAAGTCGCACTTTCAATCCACTACTCTCGCTGCGTAGCCAGCAATTCGGTTTTTTTTTTTGATGGACGGAACGTAGTCGAGCGTCTGGTACAGCTCGTCGATGGACGCTGTGCTCATCAGAACCAAGCCGGCGCCGGTTAGCCTCGAGGCAAAAGTGAATGGCCGGGGCGGTGCCGCACTGGCCGTGTCCAGGAACCTCCACATGCCTTCACCTTCGCCTTCATCCCACGGTGTCGGGTCAAGAGCGCATCACGGCCTTACGGGGCACTTCCACCGTAAGACGCCATGGCTGTGAGCAGAGTTGCCGTTCGCCAGCGCCGCCTAGCGGACTAGCGGCGTCAAGCTCGAGTGCCACGCGCAGAGAGCACGGGTTTCATCGCCTAAACCATCGTATCCCTCTGCGACTGGGTCGCCATTTTCCGATCATCTGTGGAGCTTAACAGGTTGTTGACATCTTCTGGTCATGAAGTGCGGACAGATGACGCAGCACGATTACTGATTCTTGAGTTGCAGTAATTCATTAAAAAAATGCCCAAGCCCTTCTATTTGCCCTGACCGGAAAGACCGAGAGGCATGAATATTCCAACCGGAACAATTCAGAGCCATTTTTTTTCTCGAAAAGCACCTTCTCCAGAGACATGTCACGTGAGAGTGAGACTGTACCTACCTGAATACCTGATGGCGTTGAAATGATCTGAGTTGTTCTTCTGTTAATGATCCTGCTAATTTGCAGCTGAAGTATGAACATGTTTTCAGAACTTGCTTAGCTGAATTTTCTTCCTACTGTTTTGCGAGCCTCGAAGACTCAATTCCATGGCGCAGCGCCGGACAGCTTCGAAGCGGGCGAAGGCTGCGTTCGAGAGAGCTCAGCAAGCTGAGCTCAATTACCAAGTATTAATTATTATAAATTTAAAAAATAAATTTATTTATTTATTTAAAAATCTTCAATGTAATTTTTTTTAAAAAACCATTTAACACTCAATAAACGTTCTCACCTAGAACGAGGTTTTAGCCCAGTACACACTCACTTCGCAGCGCAGCCGAAGTCATGAAGATCTGGAGCTCTCGGTACAGTGGTGACCGTGCCTGAATTTCTGCACCCCTCAGTCTCTCACCGTGCGCTCTCCTTGCAGCGTCGGTCCGCCAACCGTGGAGAACTACTGCACTGCCGTCTGTCGCTGCCACGCTGAGGGGAGAAAGAGAGGAGGTACCACAGGCGGAGATCTGTGCATCCTCCTTGACTCCTTGCCGTGAGTTCATGTTTTTTGACAGCAGTGAGCTTTGCTGGCCGTGGGGTTCACCGGAGAGCGTGACGTGCCTCCTCGCCGCTCTAGTAGCTACCACCAGGTCCCACTGACAAGAGGATCCACTAGTCAGCCTCACGTTAATGCCATCTCATGTTGCTGATTATTTGCCAGTGTCATCTCATAAGAAAAGCCATTGTTTGTAATGAGTTTATATATTTTGTATAGTACCTTTGTGAAAACCTATTTCTGTGAATTTCGCTTGTCCTTGGAAATTGGAAGTAAACGCCTGTCTTCACAATTGTTCAGAATCACTGTCACTACTCGTTACTAGTTTTCTACTGTGCTCATGTATGGTTACGTGTTGTTAGCGATTGTAATTATACCCATGCTATATAGGGGTGAGTTACTGAGTTATCGTGGATACATAATTTCATATCCCTTTTTGGCTGATACCGTTAGGGGTGAAATGGGGTCACGTTATTCTCGTATTATATCCCATATTAAACCAGTTCGGATAATACCGAAATAATATAACACATATATGAATTCTAACCCATATTTTTCTCATAAAATTGGATTCGGAAATGTATATCTCTAATCCATTTATACATAATTAAGGTGTTAAAAATAACAATATTATTTAGCTTGTAAATAGTGATTAACCAATTTTATAATAGATTTTGTTATATGTTTAATAATACAAGATATATGTGTGGACATGATTTTTTTCTACCATAACCATATTTATATTTTTCTAGTTAATTCAAATTTAAACTCAGTAGTAATGGGTATCTATTTTTTTTCTTTCCATATCCTTTCCACAATCTTAGGTCACTTGGGTGATATCCTTGATTAGGACCATCTCATGTTGACTTTTAAATGATTGTATTATGATGATGAAAGTTATATGGCTATATTTATGATGTCAGTACAATATAATTTCGAGTATTTATTTTTTTCAAAAAAATAGCAAAACTCTACAGAGTCAATCACTCTTTTGGCTTTATTAAATGACGGATGGTTGAATAATATAAGACTAGATGAAAATTAAATAAAGTATGACTGGTAAATAAAGTAGTAATCTAAAAATAAATATCCTTTGGAAAAAATAAACTATAGAATTGACTATATAGGATGGAGGGAGTAGTCATTAGTGTTACAAACAACACAGAAAGCAACGCTCGAGCACTTGTATCTGGTCGCTAAACATATGCAATTGCCTCTAAAAGGCCTATATTTGTTTTTTTTAGAACTAAGGCCTATATTGTAACTAGTCTATTTAATAGTCACATTCTCCATGCCAGTAGGCCCTAGAAACCATGTTGGTATCCGTTTCATAAGATCGACAAGTAGCCGAGGCCATCGATAGAGAAAATGGGTCAAAAGCTAATAAATTCGATTTATATCAAATAACGCAAATTTCAATCTTGTTGGGCTAAGGTGACCTCGATGTATTAAAGGTGTTCAACGCTTGCATGAGGATAACTCATCTACCCCAATATCCTTGTCAGAAAGCCCGCCCATCCCAAATATAACTAATTCTAGGCTTAAATTTTATCGGAAAGTATATTCATATGCTCTCTAATCTCAACAAATTACAATCATTTTATTTAATTTCTTTATCTACTTGTTCATCTTAACCAGCATAATCATCTCTTATTTAATTATATATATCTTAATTATACTAAAACTCCTATAAATTATTAAATTATTATATGGTGAAGAGAGGGTGAGAAGTCAGTAAGTAAGCAATTCTATAAGAATGTCCTCACACGTCAAGAAAAAAACTGATAAGGGAAAATCACTAACCAATCACATGAAAAAGACCCAACGGCAAGTATGGCATACTTGAGGGACAATCGTTTTGTGAAATATATAATTTCTTCCATAAGGAACATATAATGTGAGATGTTTTGTGGAAGGGTTCTTATTATTGCAAAGCACGTAACTATGCCATCAAGCATCCTATGTAAAAAACATATTCTTCAATGTAAAGCATCTCTTTACATGTGTTTAAATAGTTAGTATATTCTATTAACTAGACATATTTTAGGCGTAAGTATTGATGCCTACTTAAGCATTGGTGCAACTTCATAAATAAAAACCAATAATCTTATTTCATTAAGCACATGCATGATCATTAATGGATCTAGGTGCTTAGTGTTACAAAGTTTCTTACAACAACTATAACCATCCACACACATTTTGTTTAGCTATCTACCATCATATATACAATAAATTTTATAAACATAGGTGTCTTATGTTATATATGTTATATAAGTTATAAGAAAATTATTAGGTTATTACTTATACACATGTATTACGTGATTACTTATCAGATTCATTAGAATGGACTTATAATATTTTAGAGAACCCTCGCTAAAATCGTGTACACAATACTTTTTAAATCTTAAGCTTAGGTTAACCAACTAGCTTCGAGGCAGCAAAAAAAAAAAAAACAAGAAAAAAAAAGCTGGGAACGAGAAAAAGGGTGGAAAAGCTCAGCATTCGTAGGTTGCTGTCCAGCCCGAGCAAGCGAATCCACCCGACCAACCCATCCATCCTCCCATTTCTTCCCCTATTCCTTCCTCCTCCCTTTCTCACCTCGCATCCCACCCCACCCCACCCTCCGCTCGCCTCGCCCCCCGCCCCGAATCCGCTCGGGCGCCTCGCCACCTGGGCCCGATTGCTTCCTCCTCGTGGTGGGCGCCGCTCCGATCCGCCCGATCCGCGCTGCTCCTGGGGCTTCGGCGCGCGGTGAGCGGGGGCGGCGGTGAGGAGGCGACGATGGACTCCGAGGACGACATGCTCGACGCGAAAGACTCCGCCGACGACGACTTCTACAGCAGCGGCGGGGATGCCGGGCTCGGCGGAAGCGACGACGGCGACGCCGACTACGACTTCGCCGACCACGACTCCGACGATTCCGCGGAGCTCCTTTCGCACCGGCAGCAGGTGATCTCGGGTTCCCGCGCCTGTGGGGAGGAGTGCTTGGAATGGCTGGGGGTGGGGGACGTAGCTGATCTGTCACGACGTGGGAATGCCCGGAAATTGCAGGATCGTGAATCTAGGCGATCAATGTGATGGTTGCTGCCATGCTGCACGTATAGGCTTCGTTGTTTAGTGGACTTCGATGTAGCCCGGGAGAATGGTATTGCACTGGCTGTTTTCTCTATTCAACGTGTCGATGCTAGCTAGGACCTCCCTGAAACATTTATACATTTAGGCCTAAAACATTTACTCCACATTTATGCATTTATTTTTTATAGGAGGTGTGGGGATCCAAGATTTCTGGTGGAGTGGGCAACATTGTTGACAAATAAATAAATGTTGGGCACTAGATGTCTTATATTTTGGCATCGGCAACTAATTCGCGTTCTATAGGACAAATGTAAACTGAATTACAAGATTAGTGGATTTTGCAAAACATGATGGGAATTTTGTGGGTGTTGGGGAGGGTAGGGGGTGGGGAGATGTAATTTGCAGATTTTCGTTTATCCCGTGGCAGATGTGCTAAATAATGACAGAACAACCAAAAGAAGAAGCTTACAATATGCTCGTGGTCAGAGCTATTCACACATGTAGCCATCAATAATGTGGCAGTAAAAATGAATCATGTTCTGTATGTACCAAAAAATCATAGTTGACTAGAACTCCTTCTATTCTGAAGAAAATTTGTGATGGCTGAACAAATGAGATGATGAACTTCATGTTCAAATCTTACTTCACCTGTTTCTCTGAATGCTTTCCTTTCTTTTTCATGTATTCACATATAGCATCGTTTGGTGTGGAGGCAATAAGCTGGGATAGGGCATATACTTGTTCAGCCTATAATTCTGTATGCGTTGAGATTAACGATGTTTGATCTGGTTATGCAATTTATTACAAGCATGTCTTGACAAACCAAGAATTTCATGGGATAGAGATATGGTCTATAAGAAATAGGCTATTACATAACTGTAAATAAATTGTGAATATATCCATATCCTTAGCATTCTGAAACGACGGCCATTTCCTCAAAGGGTTGTCATCTTGCGAGGGTGATCTAACTTCATCCTTAGTTTGAAATGCAGGTTTTAAGTTTTAACTTGGCTTCATGAAGTAGGAATCGCTAGTAATATGCTAATCAGCCATATGGTGGTGATACTTAGTTTCTAATCTGTTTATATAGGAATTGTACATAATGTTTTCTGTGACATACCCTTCAATTTATTAGGTAGAAAGTTCTATGTTAACTCACATATTTTACCACAATTTAGTTCTAACCGACTGTAGATGATTGAATTTATTTCTAGATAAGATACTGATTATTGCATGGGTGCTTGATACCATTTTGAAAAGATTGCGGTTATTAGTTATTACTTGTGGATATGGATAACAGATTTTTTTTGTTGGTATGCTGTCTAGAAGCCACCTGAATTAATATTATTCCTAACATAGCTTTTATAGTTCCCGCTTGTTTCTATTCCTTGTTTCATCTGCACAAGTACGCCACTGATCTCTTGCTTGCTTGTTACCATCTAAGCCTGCCAAATAAACTCGATGTTGAGGTCTCCATCCAGCAATGAGTTTTGTCCATTGTCCATCCAACTACCCTTGCCCTAAGTTGATGTCACCCAGCTGGCTTTACTCTGCCTTTGAACATAGACAAGTGACAAGTTGTAGCATCCTATGCTTGCACAACAATCTCACCTTTTGTTGAACTGTTCATTGAGGTTACATCTTATGTGGCTGGTCCTGCTATATCCTGATCACTGTTGACCAGGTTATTTGTCAAAGAATTTTTTATGGCCTTTCACTGTCGATCTTTTTGTTCTGATATAAGGAATGTTTTGTGGGGAAGCTGCTATTGATTCCTGAAGTACATCATTTTTATGCTTCAAACTTTTAGAGCATGAAAGCATACAGAAAATATTATTTGTCCCTAAAGTCAGATTTCTTTCTAACAGTTTTTGGGTCTTGTCATAGAAGTTTTCGTATTCCCAAAAGAAGCTTGGAATATGACAAGGTCCATCCAGGGAAATCGTAGATGCACGCTTTTGGCATTATGTTTGGACAGACCATATTGTAGCAAATTAGCAATGATCTATTTCCAATTAATGTGCTAGATTTTAATGGGAGTAGTGCCCTTTTGACTTGTTTACTGATCAAAATTTGCGGAGAAAGAAGTACTGTTTGATTATTTTTTTTGCCAATCTTTGAAATTTATTTTTTTTGACATTATATGAACTTGTCATCTAGTGTTATTCAGTTATGTGTGGTTTTGACTTATATGAACATTTTATGCACCAGCAAAATTACAGTATATTAAGTGAAGCTGACATACAACAGCGCCAAGAGGATGATATAAATAGGGTGTCAACTGTTCTTTCAATTTCAAAGTCAGAAGCATGTGTTCTTCTTCGCAACTATAACTGGTAATAGCTATTACCTGCCTTCACATTTCTGCCTTGCACTCCTGAGATTTGCTCTCTTATTTTTTGTGTTATATAAAGCTCGTTATGTCTGTGATTCTCATACCTGGTTATCTATCCTTGTCCATTTCATGCTTCTTTATTCGCATGATTTGGACATGCTATTTGAAATCAATCACACATATATTGATCGGTGTTGCGGGTATATATAGAAGTGTATGAGGAAAGACACCCACAAAACGTGATCACCGTATGACAGAAGACCTATGATTTGTGGATCACTATCCAACTAGACTAGGAGATCCACTAAATGTGGGTATCGCAAGGCAAGAGATTCATGAATTGTGGATCACTATCTAAGTGAGACTGGATCTGGCTAGCTGAACACATCTGGCACAAGAATCAGTCAAGTAGACCAATATGGCTGTCTAACGCTATTAATGAGCAGGTTGTGATTTATCAAAATTTATTGTATTGAGGGGTATGCCATGTTTATTTGTGGGATATTATTTCATGCTGCTTTGACTCATCAATGCAGTACACCATGCAATCTATAGAAAGTTGATTACTATTTGCCCAAATGTGCTGCTTCATTTGTTATTGCTATATGGAAGCAGAACACAAGAATCGATACAGCATTTATTTGGTTTGTCCCCCTGCAGGAGTGTCAGTAAGGTGCACGATGAATGGTTTGCTGATGAAGAACATGTTCGTAAGGCTGTTGGTTTGCCGGAGAAGCGCATCGAAATACCAAACGACAGAGAAGTATACCTCTGCCTTACTAGTTGAACAGTTAAAAGTCTGGGGATGTACAGATAATTTGAGCTGCCAAAAAAGTTCTTGACCCTTTCTACTTGCCCAGTCTCCCCCCCCCCCCCATCCTTCATTTAGAGTGAGTAGTGGATGGTGGATAAGTTTATGTAAAGCATAATTACAAACAAGTGAACCGCAATCACTCCTTAGTCTTTCCTTTTCTAATCCAGGCTTCTATTTTTGTTGATGGATGGTTTCCTTAGCAGATGCATGACTGAGCCAGGATTGTTTTGAAAAAAAAAACCGGCGTTGTATGCTTGTGTTATTGCAGGTTTTGCAGTACACATGTATTGGCACTTAGTTTTTCCTGTGCTATACATTGTGAGTTGTGAACAGAATGAGCATCTGGCATCTTGTATCTCATTTTTTTCTCTTGGTTGTTTTCGATGATTTTCACCCATCATTGCTTAAGAGTTAGGACACTTGATTATTGTGAGTTGTTCGATACTAATACGTCTTATTCACTTGACAGTTGACATGTGGAATTTGCTTCGAAAGTTGTCCTCATACGTCAATGAGTGCTGCTGCATGTGGCCATCCTTTCTGTGGTGCATGTTGGAGAGGTTTGACAATCTAACCTTGAAATATTTCCGTCTATCAACCTTGGATTCTATTTTGTGTGGAATCACCCCTTTCATAGTACATATTGAATTAAAAAATGGCAGCTGTTCTTTATCCAGTGTTTCTTGGAAGCAATGCACATCAAAAGAATTTAGAACTGACCTCTGTTCATATTAAAATTTTGCTATTACATTGACAGGTTACATCAGCACTTCTATAAATGATGGTCCAGGATGCTTGATGTTGAGATGTCCTGATCCGTCCTGCACAGCTGCTGTTGGTCAAGATATGATCAACTCACTGGCTGACAACGAGGATAGGGAAAAGTATGGGCGATATCTTTGCAGATCTTACATCGAAGATAATAGAAAGGTAGGATGATCATAATACAAATGAATAAATGAAAATCTGCATGGCTGCTACTTTGATTTATTTTATGTATTATGTAAACAAAACATTCTCCTGTCTTTGCATCTCCATTTTCCTTGAAATAGAGTGAACTTCTTTCTGTATTTTGATTAATTCAACCTTGATGTTCTTACAGTTAATGTACCAATCATACTATATTTTCAAAATGGTGATGTCAGTTAGTAATTAGTGCAAATGACTTCACAGAAATGATAAAGTGCTATATTTGGCCAATTCTTTAGTCTTTCTATATATTTATCTATTTTAAAGCATATGCTCAATAAGTTATTTCCTATTTGGAACAGACAAAATGGTGTCCTGCTCCTGGATGTGAATATGCCGTAGAATTTGTCATGGGCAGTGGCAGCTATGATGTGAACTGCAACTGTTCATATGGCTTTTGTTGGAATGTGAGTACTGGACTGGCCATTTCATTTTATTGTGATCAGCAGGACATAAACCATTTGAAATAAACTTTGCAGTGCACTGAGGAAGCTCATCGTCCGGTAGACTGTGCAACTGTTTCAAAGTGGATACTCAAGAACAGTGCAGAGTCTGAGAATATGAACTGGTATTGTCAGAATAACACACCTTTTTTTATTAGCAATGCTGACGTTTTTCTTATTCTAAGTTTGGTTTCTTTAAATGCATTTGATCTTTCTTCTGAAAACTTTGGCCTATCTCATTTCTCATTTTGACTGTGGGCCACACACTAAAAAATGTAGGTCGGTTTTTGTTATTTTGTTGGCTTGATGATTTTCTGAAGCACCAATATTTTGACTTGATTTTTTTGGCAAATAGTTATGTGGTTGCATGATGGATATTGAAGTTATGTTCCTTATGTTTTTACTACAATTTATTTCTCGTGTCAGCTTTGTTGAACTTTCTGTTGGTTATGGTTTCAGGATTCTAGCTAATTCAAAGCCTTGTCCTAAGTGTAAGCGGCCCATTGAAAAAAACCAGGGATGCATGCACATTACATGCACACCTCCATGCAAATTTGAGTTTTGCTGGTAAGTATCATAACCACTCTGTTTATGCTCTTCATAGTACTTGCAATCTCATATGGTTGATATGGTACTTGTTCTAACCAAGGCTCTGCCTTGGTCCATGGTCGGAGCATGGAGAGCGGACTGGTGGCTTTTATGCTTGTAACCGTTATGAGGCAGCAAGGCAAGAAGGAGCGGTATGGTTCTAATCTGAGATGTTTGCTTAATAGTTCATTTTTTTTTATTTAGCAGTGTGTTTAATTTGTGCTGCTTTGCACTGGTTTACAGTATGATGAATCTGAAAGGAGAAGAGAAATGGCAAAGAACTCACTAGAGAGATATACACACTATTATGAACGGTGGGCAGCCAATCAGTCGGTAAGTTGTTGGGTGTAAGAAAAATAACCTGAACAAAACATTATATTTTACAGAAGTGGTTGAAAAAGAAGTGCCGTTAGTTGACCCTTTCTGATACAAGACTCAATCTGAGATGTCTTGAATCGCTGGGAGGTGCTGACCTTGATTTGTACCAAGCATCTTGAAAGTGGTGTTATATGTTAAGAATTTTATGCTCAGTTTATAGATACTCGGACGATTAGCAATGCAGTCTTGTCCACTCATGGTACCCTATCCAATTAAAAATAACTTTTGATTTGCAAGCTCACATTGTGTATAAATTTATGATAGATCAAATGAACTAAAATTGGTCAATAGGTATGCATGGATCAACCCACTTGCATCCCTACTGACAATGGAATGTTCTGATGGAACAAATATTTCTTCTTGCTTTTAATTATTGAATTTGGTCAATAAACTTATGGTTGAATTCAATTCTTGGTTTTGTGCTTAGGTGTTGCTTCTTGTAGAAAGTAATGTATGTCACCTTTAAAAGGAACTTTTCTGGTTTCTTTAATGTCTTCTCTTCATTATGCAGTCAAGGCAAAAGGCACTAGGAGATCTGCTAAGTCTGCAGAACGACAGGGTATATATGGCACTATTTGTTTTCTCTCATTTATCCTCTTTATATCCAATTTCACGCAAAAGCAATGTAGCCATGTTTGGTTCATGCATAATCATTTAATACAGCTACTTCGGCCTGTACAGAACATATGCTAATGACACTCAAAAATCTTTTTCAGCTTGAAAAGTTAAGTGATATACAAAGCCAACCAGAGTCACAGCTCAAGTTCATCATAGAGGCTTGGTTACAGGTTAGTTTTCATCACCAATTTTAGTTCTCATAAGCCTCCCTGATCTCTCATGAGTGGGTTTAATTTCAATACGCAGATTGTTGAATGTAGGAGGGTATTGAAGTGGACTTATGCCTATGGTTTTTACCTCCCAGAGCATGAGCATGCCAAAAGACAGTTCTTTGAATATCTGCAAGGTTTGTAGTTTTGCTGTAATAAATAGCATGTGCAAGCGTCAGCTACTGATCTGGTCTATTCTTGTTGCTTATTTATCTAGGTGAGGCGGAATCAGGCTTGGAGCGGCTGCATCAATGTGCAGAGAAAGAACTTCAAGTATACCTTGAAGCAGAATCTCCCTCAAAAGATTTCAATGATTTCCGTACAAAGTTGGCTGGATTAACTAGGTACCGCAGATCATTCTGTTTTTCATGTTTTCTGTCCTTAACTTGGATGCTTGTATCCTCTGGAAGGTTTTCTTGCTTGGGCCTCATATAGCAATCTCTATTCCACCTCAATCCACTTCCTTTTGCTTCTTTTATTCTTTTGACCACATGACCACTCCTAATTGTAAAAGGATGAGCATTAAAATTTCTTATGCTCCTACTATATCTTCATTTGACATTCTCTGTATTTGACAGCGTGACTCGCAATTACTTCGAGAATCTTGTCCGGGCTTTGGAGACTGGATTAAATGATGTAGGTCCTTCCACTAGTCATGGCACATGCAGCAAGAGCACAACTTCTAAGAGTCTTGGTGGTAAAAGTAAAAGTGGCAAGAGCAGAGCATCCAGTACCAGCTCCAAAACAGGTGGCTCAAGCCGCAGTGTTGATGAAAGCAACTTTTGGACGTGTGACCACTGCACATATGCTAACCCCAGATCTGCCAGAAATTGCCAGGCTTGTAACAACCAGCATCGATAGCATTACATATTCATGGTTTTAGATCTCGACTCCATTGGCTGATAAAACTCTGGTCATACCCAGTGGTAAACAACATATGCAAAATCGAAGTTGTCACTGAGCAGTGGAGCTGGCGTGAGGAGATATTAGCAGGGAATTGTTGCATGCAAAGTAGATTTTCTCAACTCGTCATGTCCAATGGCTGAGAAACCTCTGGTCATACCCAATTGTTTTATCAACTGACGG
Source organism: Oryza coarctata (assembly GCA_030770085.1). Classification (NCBI taxonomy): domain Eukaryota; kingdom Viridiplantae; phylum Streptophyta; class Magnoliopsida; order Poales; family Poaceae; genus Oryza; species Oryza coarctata. Next base: position 13,095,605 of record CM061468.1, read on the forward strand.
TACCCCTGATGCCTCGCTCATCATCTAGTCAACCTGTAAATAACTCTATATCGATATCCGTAACTCTGTGTTGTTCTATGGAAATAGCGCGTACTAGCAGATGTGCGCCGCCAATGAACTAAGTTGTAATGATGTCGTAACCTTGTAATAATGAATTCCCCAATTCTCAAGGAAATTCATTCATCCTGTTCCAAAATGCAAAGGCAGCTTTTGAATTAAGAGAATGTCATGAATTAGGCTTGCTTAGGCGAATGCCATGTTTTGCTTTTGTTATTTGAGATTAGGAAGCCGGGCCATTTTGTTGTACCTATCAACCTATGATATTATATATCTTGCTGAAGTTACGGTCTTGCCAACATTTACTCGTCTACTCCTACGGGACGAATCCCCGAATTTATTCGTTCCAGCTTCGAAAGGAATTTCAATGTTTCACTATCGAATGCGGAATGCCACTGATTTATTTCCAGCATTAGAGTAAACGAATCATATTTACATCCTAATATAGAGCATGAAGATGAAAATCATGCCATGATTAAGGGGACACGGTTGATTCCCTCCTTGCCAAATACCCCCGCAATCAATCAGCAATGTTTCCAAGTTCCAATTCTTGGAAACAAATCTTCGAATTCTGACTATTTATATGCGCGCTTCCCCACTACGGCACAACGAGGTATTGCGCATTCTCTGAACCCCAAAGCTTCTCGCCATGGTCACCTCGATCTCGCCAATGGCCTTGGTGATGGCAATATTGCTGGCCTCCTCGCTCCTTGTAGCGCCTTCCACCGCACACGGCGACCACCACTCGCCGGCCTACGCGCCAGCCCCTCACCACCACGCTCCGCCGCCGAGCCCCACGCCGGCGCCGGCTCACTCACCGAGCGCTCCCGACTACGGTGCCACCCATTCGCCGGCACCGAGTCCTCACGGCGACCACGCTATACACGCACCGGCGCCGGCACCAGTCCACGCGAACCAGCCAGTCCTAGCTCCAGAGGAGCCCCGTCACCACGCTCCTGCGCCAGCGCCACTTCGCGACGACCAGCCGGCCCACGCTCCAAGCTCGCACCATCATCGCCATGGCCATCGGCATCATCATCGTGGCCTGCACCACGCTCCGGCACCGGCGCCGGTTTACGCCAGCGAGGCGGCCCACGCGCCTAGTCCTCATCAACACGGCGCTCCTGCACCTGTGCCAGTGCTCAGGCAGCCGACGATCCCCGATAGGAGGGCGCCGTCGCCAGCTCCGTCGCATGTTCAGTCTCCTGCTCCTACTCCGGATGCCGGCCGCCATCAGGCGCCACCGCCGTCCCCGCCTAGCCCTGACGAAGGGGCTAGAGCACCTAGCTACTACGGATACTACCCCTTGCCTGCACCTGCTCCGTCGCCGGAAAGTTCGTCCGCGGTCGTTGCTGTCGCCGGTGGAGCCGGTCTTCTCGCCGTGACGGCTGTCGCGCTGCTTTTTTAGAAGCCTAAAGTTAGATGATTTCCTGGCTTTGTAATAAATTCTCGTGCATCGTTGCATTGTTTTATTGAGATGATTATGTCTAGTGCGAGTTTAGTCAATTGAAAAAAGCTTTATCAGAACCGAAAAAAAGCGTGCAATTCGCGTTGATTATCTAGAATCCATTAACGTAAAACACGTAATCGGAGACTTAGCGAAGAACTTTTTATTGAAATGCATTTCTTATCATGTCTTAGATCGATATAATTAAAATTTTAATATATCATACTTTTATTGGCGACGCTTTGGATGGAAGCTTCAGCTCAGCTCCGATGGAGATGCCGCCGACGCGTCACGCCGCCCGGCTCCTCTGCGTGTTGTCTATGATGTCCTTGCGTATTAAGGTACGGCGAGCGGAGCTATGGAACGGGCGCCGGCAGAAACGTGCAGAGCCTCGGAGTCGGAACTCGGAAGTCGTAGCGCGGCATCTTCACGTTGACGATTGGGCCCCACCTTTGAGGCTTTGAGCGGGACCCGAATGTCTGGCACGTTGCCTTAAATCACGTTTCGGACGTGGGTCTCTGTGAGACGCCCGATTCAATATGTGCGGCGCAGATTGAGTTCCGTAACTAGAGCGGAGGTGATTTTCTCGAAGGACCCTCGCCTCATTGGAATTCTGGATTGACTCCACATGTTCGGCGCGGGGCCCGGAATCCCGTTCGATCCAACATGTGCGGTCTAGATTGAGCAGGAACTGCCAATATTATCTGCTAGTACATAGTAGGCCTTTAGATCCTGTAGATAAAATGGGTTGTATTTATATATACTGTGCTTTTGGTTGGGGGAGTTTTTACTAGGGATTGATAGTTTAGAGGGATGAGAATAATAACGTCCTAATTTGTTTAGGGGGCATGTGAGTTTTTTGGATGGCAATGAGGAATTGAAAGAGAAACTCTCTTTTTAATAACTAGATTGAGATGAGAGTCAGAGAGAATTTCTCGATTATATTGTCTAGATAAAATACTAACCACCTATTTTTATTTAAAATCTAGGCTCTATCTCAACAAACTAGTAATTTCCTCCAAGCTGTGCTTAGCATTTTTTGGAATGGGGATTCTAGTTTAGATAGGGGAATTAATGTGAGATTAGCATGGAATTTTAATTTTCAGTTCCAGTCTATTTTAGGAGGGATGAGACTATTATGTAGATATACCAGTTTTAGTGGGACGAGGAATTGAGGATCAACTCTATTTTATTCCCTTTTAATGTTGCCTAGACAAATCTCAGCTCTTCATTTTTACTTAAGATCTCATTCCGATTTAAACTTCATGCTAATTTCCACCACTAATAAAAAAAGAAATTGAGAAAAAAGTCAAATTCTCACACTAATCTTACCGCTAATTCCCTTAATCTCCCAACCATCTTTAGATTTGCCAAACAGGCCATAGGCTTTTTTTTGGGCCGTTCACTAGGCGACCACAAAAGATGTATATACATGAGCCCTTGGCTTTATTTTGTTTATTGAAAGAATAATCCGTACCACTTATCAGTAGAAGACAAATGATGATGACCGATTTATATCTCGAAGTGAGGCCCTCCTCATTCTTACATTTTTATCATGTGTAATTACTTTTCACATTATTTATTTTAAAAATAGTAATGTACACTCCTGTTACATAAAAAAGGAATATATCAAATCCTTAAACAATGACAACCAAAGGCAGAATAAGGAAACCAACCGAGGGAGTAAACAGAAAATGGATTGAAAACCTTAATCCTGTAATCAAAATATTAGAAAAAATAACAGAAAGGAAACCGATGGAAGGAGTAATGGAAACTGGTCAAAACCCTAAATCTTGTAATCGGATTTTGTAAAAAAGAAGAACGACGGAGGAAATAAATAGAAAAGGATCAAATCCCTAAATCTTTGGAATAAATAAACAAAAAATGGATCAAAACCCCAAATGTTCAGAATAATTTTGGAGAATGACAGAGGAAATAAATAGAAAAGGGATCAATCAAATCCCTAAATCTTCGGAATAAATAAACAAAAAAAGGATCAAAACTCCAAATGTTCAGAGTAATTTTTTTCTCAAATCTAAAAAAAAATCTAACCCGGGACCTCCAGGGTACTGAGGACGAAACAAACCAACCCGGCGAGCATTGCATCTATCCCTAATGGTGTGAATTTACTATTTTAACGATTTACTAATATCGCCCTACCTATTTATTTCCTCCGGCAGCCGAAAACGATCTAGGGTCCCGCGCCGCAGCTAACTCTCCCCGCCCCTCACCTTTCCGCGCGAGCGGCGGCTCGCTTCAGAAGGGTCGGTGGCTGCCGGAGGTAGGGGCCGCCCGCGAGAAGGCTCGCAGGCACGGTGTGTTGGACGGCCTCCTTTCCTTCTCGAACCCGCCCTAGCCTCCTCCCAAGTGCGGCCCTGGCCTCCTCCTCTCCCTCGCCCTAAATCCGTGCTCTATTCCCCATTGCCGCTGTCACACTCGCTCTCCCTTCCTACCCTTCCTCCACAGGTTCAAGCCTCTAAAGCGACTCCGAATCGCGCAGTCTCGTCGAGCAGAGTTAGTTCAGGGGGATGGCGCGGCCGGAGGAGAAGCTGCGGTGCACCAAGGAGCCCTTCATCGAGGATGTCGGCACGCGGAGGATGTAAGTCCGTCGGTCTAGCGTTTTTCATCATCAGCATCATCGCGCTGCGATTGTGAAGTGGCTTTGTTTTCTGATTCAATTTGAACTCCGGTTCAGAAAGAGCATCCGGTTCAGCATGTTCTCGGGCAACGAGGTGCGCCAATCCGCGGAGGTGCTGATTTGGGAACAGTCTGTTCTACAACCAGGAGATGAGGCCTGTGCCCAACGGATTACTCGACACATGGATGGTAATGCGTGTTACCTTATGGGTTTCTCATTGGAGCAAATGAGGTTTCATTTGCTTTATAGGAAGTCCAGTGGGTTATTGTTTCAGTGTTCTGTATCATGGTTTGCTATTGTTCCTTTGTTATAACATTTCACATAATTTCAGGGTGCAGCGAACAGGCTTGGGGAGTGCAGTACTTGCCATGGTTCATTTGCTGAATGCCCGGGTCATTTTGGTTAATTGAAGCTCACACTTCCAGTTTTTAATGTTGGATTCTTTAACTGTATTTTGGATGTATCGAAGTGCATCTGCAAGGTATTGCTGCACGAATAAGCTTAGATGCTTGGTCTATCGAATCCACCAACTGTGATTATTCTTATACTTGTTCCATTATTTGTTTCCAGAGCTGCAGCAGGGTTCTTCTTATGGAGAAAGACTGCCTAGAGTTTTAGAAGAAAATGAGAAATCCCAAATCAGATCCGCTACAGAAAAGTGCTATCATGAAAAAAGTGAGGGACAAATGCAAACTATCCCGTTGCCCCTAGTGTGGATTCATAAATGGCAAGCTTCTTTCTGATACTCTTTTTATCTTCAGCTCCTCATCACTTATAAATTTTCCTTAGGATGGCTTACTAACTAACCATCATCTGACTGCTGTTAGAAGTCAACATTTGCAAACTGTCTGATTTTTCTTTTAATCCTGTAACAAAGTACGGGCACTTTGCACTTTAAATGATTACATGTAACTTTTAGTAAGATCTAGCTAATTTTATATTTTCGATCTTTGAAGGATACTGGCAACACCTACAGCTTCAAGTTGTTGAATATATCAACAGCGATTCACCTTCTCTTCTTGAGTCACAACTTCAAGGCCTTGTTCAACGACTTAAAGGGAAGACATGCTGATTTCGTGGTAACTTGTCTGGTAAATGTACTTAGTACACTGGAAGGACTGTCATTTCTCCTGATCCAAATTTGCGACTAATAGAGGTATTATTTGCTCTAAAATTTGTTAAGTCTTGCAGACATGATTAGAAAGCCGATTGACTTATGAAAAGAGTTTGATTGATACAGAGAAAGAGCTGATCGATCGAATTGAGAATGGATTCGATCTAGCAAAGACGGAAAGTTATTTAAATGGGATCAAGTTTAAGGAGTCGTAAAAATCATAGCATGATACTTTATTTTTATAGAATATATATCTTGTAAGATAGATAAATATAATTAGTTTTATTAATTTCTTAAAGATAGTTTCCTTTTATATCTACTAAATAATGTTCAGAGGTTGTTTGTTACTGTATCGGACTCTTGTAATTCTAGTATATAAATTAGACTCCTTGGAATATTGTAAGATATCCACACGGATCAAACACAATCTCAGCGTATTGTCATCTTAGTTCATCTGGGTTTTTACCAGCAAATTTGGCTCTCAACGTAAAGCTATATTGATTAAGTCTGATCTCTAACAAAAGGGCAAGTCTTGCTACTATCTTGTTGCATTCGTTCTGTCTAAGACTGTATCGATTAGGTGTCTATTCTGCTTAAGGCTGTATCGGTTAGGTGTGATATCTTAGTTCAATCGGGTGTATCACATCACGTTCGTGTAGTTCTATCGGCTTATCGAGCTTTTTCTACTGCTATCGGTCTCGTACTATATCGGTTAGGTTTGACTTATTAGACTGCTGATAGTAGATTGAGCCATAGGTCGATAGGCCTTTACGCGAATATTTCATCGGAGTGGTCAGTCGATGAGTTATATATATATTGAGCCTCACGTCTAATGTATCGGCTACTTAGCCGATATACATATATCTTTAGAGAATTATGTTTATAGTCTCAGCTAGCCGATGGGTTCATCCATTTTTTTGTCTACGTGCTTGATCTAACCTCTCCTATCTTTGAAAGATCATGTTTCACTCCTTACTATTTATCACATATTTTATTCGGAGTGCCATCGGTTTTGTAATCGGTAGGTTCTTTATATTATTTCTTGCTATCCGCATATACCTTTATTGGCTTTTTAGCCAATGAACGAGCGCTACAGACTCTATCAGCAACCAGCCGATAGAAGGATTACACGTACTGTTCATCGACCATTGTATTTCAGAGTGCCATCGGCTCTACAGCTGATGGATCTTTTATTTTATTTCTCATTATCTGTTTATACTTTTATTGGTTTTCCAGTCGATGAAAGAGTGCTACAACCTCTATTGACAACCAGCCGATAGCAGGAGTCCATATAGTGCCTATCGACTACTTTATTCTAGAGCACCATCGGCTCTACAGCCGATGTGTTTTTTCATTCTCTTCGTCGCCGTCTGCCTACGCTTTCATCGGCTTTCTAGCCAATAGACGAGTGTTTTAGCCTCTATTAGCAACTAGCCGATAGTAGAAGTGCATTAGACACAGCCGATGACTATCTCAACTCTATCGACGACCAGCTGATAGCAGGAGTTCGTATCGATTCATCGGTCGACTGACTCATCGGCTTATCTCTTTGTCAATTGTGGATCAAATTGACTAACCCGTTCGCAACTCTAGCAATCCTGATGAAGAGACCTCGAAGCCAAATGATTTGCACTGGAGCGAAGTAGATCTCCTAAGTCTTAGCGTGTCTACGTGTGCCTCCATCGGCTCACGCTCGCACTCCCTCTTGGCGCGCCCCTCTGTCCAGTCCGATCTTCCCCGCACGCGTGTGAACAAGTACGTGGCCATGTTAAAAGTCCTTTATATTCACTTATTGATGATGTCACCATTAATTAACACTTCAGGTGGCTATTCCCATCCTGATGGCTTGAGTTTTGACTTATCCTAAACGGGTTCTGTACTATAATATAGAGAAGCTGCGATACGAAATGGTCCACAGAAACATCCAGGGGCAAATTTTATCATACAACCTGATGGAACAAAGCTGTAAGTTATATTTTACTAAATGTGCTAAAATTATTTATAATCTCAGCTTACATGTTATATACTGCATTTTTAGGCACTTCAAGTATTGCGATTAAAGAATTGCTGCTTGAGATTTGAAGTATGGCTGTGTAGTCGAAAGGCATTTAGAAGATGGAGATATTGCCCTTCAATTGACAACCGAGCTTGCATAGAATGTCAATTATGTCTCACACGGTATGAATTGCTCCATATTACACTATGCTTGCTACGTGAAAATGTTGGCCTCATGTTGGTCCCTCGCTCTTTGTATTTAATCACAGGCAAGGATAATGCCCTGGAGAACACTAAGGTTTAACGAGCCTGTCTGTAACCCATATAATGCTGATTTTGATGGTGATGAAATGAATTTGCATGTCCCTCAGACTGAGGAAGCTTGCACTGAAGCACTTATGTTCATGGGGGTAGCGTTTGCTAACTCTTCTTTTTACAGTTGAATGTCTTTTTGAGTTTTTATGTGTTAGTGCTATTCTGTAGCTAATATGCAAAATCATCAATATTTTTGCAGGTTCAGAATAATTTATGTACCCCTAAGAATGGCAAAATACTGGTTGCATCCACACAAGACTTTTTGACCTCTTCTTTTCTGGTTACAAGAAAAGATAACTTTTTTGCCAGGTCGTCATTTACTCTCTTATGTTCATATCTTGGTGATGCAATGGAAAACATCGATTTGCCAACACATGCTCTAATTAAGGTAAGTTTTTTTATAGGAACAAACTTTGCGAACACCAAATTGAAGATATGTCATTTCTTAATGCTTCAATCAATGTTTGTCATTAATACGAGATATTATTTGGGCGTGGGGAGCAACATGCCATCATTTTTGTTTGACTTGTATTACACCCTCCATCCAGAAATATAAGCATTTTTAGAATAGTGCCAAGTCAAACTTTGCTAACTTCAACTGTCAATAGCAAAAAGAATAATAAAGATTGATGATATAGGGAGGATGTTACTAGATTTATCGTTAAACAAATTATCACAACATGCAATTATTTCTATTTGAAATGATTTATTTTTATAGATATTATTAGTCAAAGTAGTACATTGAAGACCATGTCAAGGTCAAAAAGTGCTTATATTTGTGGACAATGGAAGTACAAACTGGATTATGTCGTCAGATAAGTTGTAATAATTTTTGTAAAGTGAGTTTCAGCATTATTATGCATAACAAGAGGCAATACCTTATCTCTTTTCCAGCTGCACCTTTGTGCATCTTAAGCCTTCTCATCATATTCCTATTACTCTGTGTACTTATTATGTTCTCCTTGTACAGCCTATTGAGCTTTGGACTGGTAAACAACTCTTCAGTGTGTTAGTACGTCCTAATGCTTGTACAAAGGTTTTTCTGAATCTTATTGTTAAAGAGAAAATTTATACAAAGTCATGTGAAGCAATGTGTCCCAATGATGGTTTTGTCTACTTCCGAAACAGTGAACTTCTATCTGGCCAAGTTGGGAAGAAAACTTTAGGTGAGAATTACAGCCAGTACTGATTTGTAGCTAAAATGACTGCCAACCTGTAACTCCACAAAATGAGCTTATTTGAAATTTCTGATTGCATGAATCATCTCAAGAAAGAATTTTCATGATTAGAAAACTGAATTACTGCATTCTAATTTTGTCCTTGAATATGGCAATATTTTGCTTATTACAAGTGCTTCAAATCATTTCGTGGTCCGTATTTGGTGTTGGGTGGGTACATTTCAGCTTGGCTCATGTATTGAATTCTACAATTTTCTACCTGAGCAACTGTGAAGTCAAAGCTATGATTAGTCTGCTTCAATCAACAGAGCAGGTGTCACAAATTTCCAGATTTCAAAGCTATGATTAGTTAGCTTTAGTTTTGCACAATAGAGAAACATTCCAATCATAACTACTAGTTTTGTGACAAATGATATCTGGAAATTTATCTGAAAAGTTTAAAACGAGATCATATATTTTGAAATTATTTGATGTACCCTTTGCAGTGTGGATATCTCTGCCAATCTAGATCCTACACTAATCCTAACTATATTACATTTTCTTTAGAACATTAGTTATAGGCATAGACATAATCCTGGCATGGTTTACCTTCTTATGAATCACCACATACAATAAATGATGTGCATTCCATCAACCATATTAGTAAAGTGCATTTTTTTCTCAAACATGCAAGAGATCTGCATATCTTTATATTAAGAAGAAGAATGAGGGGTAGAAAACCCCAGTACAGCACCAAACACACACAACAAGTTCTAGGAACTATGCATGCCAACAAAAACAACCACAAACACAACCACGACCACACACTTGACCACTACCAGTGACTAATTCCCTTGCTCTTGAGCAAACAAGAAGGATAGCTCTAGAGCCCCAGCCAAACACCACAGCCTTCCTTCTTCCTTGGCAAGCAAAAGAGAACTTGCCAAGCTAGGAGCCGCCCCATCAAACAAAACTGTTTCGATGCTTCCAAAAAATGACCAAGCACCAAGAATGACCACATAATTGAAACCATGTCGCACCAGGCCACTAGCTGCCTTGTTAGTAAAATGTGTTGTTCACTTGTGCTAGTTATTTGTAGTTTTGTGTCCTTCTTATTTTCATATTGCTTGCTAAATTTGGAAGCAAACCAAAACAACGTATAATCTTTTGTTTCCAGGTAATGGGAATAAGGATGGCTTGTTCTCCATTCTTGTAAGAGATTATAATTCTCACGCTTTGGCAAGCTGTATGAACCGCTTGGCAAAATTTAGGTGAGAGCTACAAAATTGCACAACAGACCCATTACTTTCCTAAATATTATCAAACAAGTGTTATGCCAGTAATTTAGTTTTATGTCTTTATTATTACCATTTTGCAGATTTTCTCATTTTATTGTTCATGCTAGATTGTTATGTAATTTAGTGTCCTTTTTTTTTCTGATTTGAATTACATCATCTTTGCCTGCAGTGCAAGATTTATAGGAACCATGGTTTCTCAATTGGTGTGGATGATGTCCAACCAAGAGAACATCTAAACCAACAAAAGAAATGGAAAATAGATGAAGGGTACAAAAAATGCCATGAGCTTATTGCTTCCTATTCCAAAGTGCACTCACTTTGCAACCCGGTTGCACTGCAGCTCAAACATTGGAGGTTACAATAACTGATGTACTGAATAAAATCAGAGAAGCAGCTGCAAATGTATGTATCATGCAATTTTTTCGTCTCTCTGAATTTCCTTAGCCAATAAGCCTGCCAATCTTTTATTAAGCTAATCCATTGTTGTACATTTGCATATTCTTTACAGGTAGAAAACCATTTCTCAGCCTTACATTTAATATTATTTTCCAGTGAGCATAACTTTGCAGTTTACTGAACCGATTTTTGTTGCATGGATATTCTAGTACAAGTCTAATTTTTAGGGTGATTTTGACTTTTGTGGGAGAATCTGATTGATGCAATTATTTTGTGGACTCAAACAAAGTTTTTCAAATTTGATTTTGCCCTTTTGTATTGAATACATTGAAATTTATTTATCAGGTCTGTATGGATACACTTCAGTGGAGGAGCAGCCCCTTAATCATGTCTCAGTGTGGAGCTAAAGGTTCTCCAATCAACATTAGTCTGATGGTTGCATGTGTTGGCCAACAATCAGTTGGAGGGCGTTGTGCCCCGAATGGCTTTATAGATTGAACTCTTCCCCATTTTCCTATAAATTCAAAGATTCCTGCGGTAAGGACAGCAGTACTAGAAATATGATTTGCTTATTTGTGTATCCATATCTTTTGTTGGATATTGCTAATTCTGTTCAAATAATTGTTCTTCAAATTTTATGATGCACTAGACAAAAATGTCACAAATCGAAAATATATGTAATGTTCATTTTAAACACAGTATCTCTTCTGTTATAGATAGTTCTGAATTGACATTACTTCCCTTTCCTATGTATATGAGGTATGCTAAATGGCTATGTAGTTATTTATCTTTCTTTAAAGGATCGTGGGATCCTACACCTTTGACAATCTCTGTTGGATCTTTTCGTCTTAATTACGCATCACTAGCGTAAGTTCTCACGTAATTTAATTGCGCGCGTGTAGTAGATGCCATCTGGAAAAGATGTGAACGATGGTACATACAATACGTTTACAAGTTCAACAAGCAGGAGAAAATTAAAGAAATTTACTTTGAAAAGTAATTCCTTTATTTTAAATTATAAGTCATATCTTATTTTATTAGATTATGTATAATATTTTTTAATACGAATATAATAATATCAATTTTATATCATAAAAATTATATTTTAATATAATAATTGTTAGTCATTTTTTTATTTTAATAAAAATAAAATATATCTTATATTCTAAAATAGACGGAGTATATGTCATCACACGTTTGTCATGACACCAAACGGCTCGCAACCGTGTAGGCGGTACGTACGTGTTTTGCGTAGACCAACACCACACGTACTCGTTGTTTGCCAGCATGTTTCAACACATTTTTTAGTCATCCAACATGCTCGTTTCTATTTCGTCGTCGTCGTCTTGGGACAATGAGTCTGTCTTTAATTACTCATCATATGCTCATGATCACCCCTGTTAATCGTACGTGTACAAGATGGCCGGATGGTTGCCGTCAGTCATTAATACGTTGCTCCATTTCAATCTGAACTGGTTCTTAACGTAATCCAGCTACTAATTGCAAGTAAAAATATAGTTACATGCATAAGTAAAGTTAAAGAGATATGCCACCGATTTATTTATGCATGTTGCAGCTGGTTGCATGCATGTAATGGTACTGTACCCTTCATGGATGATACGTGAACTCACAGGGGATGACGCTGACTCGAGGGTGACTTCGTAATGTTACTCGTCAGTTGCTTCCCTCCACAGATAACGCGGTCACGTGTGACTATAGCTGCACCTGCAGGTACCTCCAAATAAATCAACCACAAGATTCACGATGCATGAAAGCTCCTTATCCATCTCGATAGTATGAAAACCTTTGCGATATAGTACCCTGGATGTATTGCCACGCATAGCATGTGGACTGACACTTTCAGGTATCCTAGCTATGTAGTTCATGTGTAATGCTACAATTTTGCAGAGTGAAAATTCACTGATTGAAGCAGTGGGTGAAAAGAATTTCATTAAAATCTCACAATTCATTGTATTCCATCTCAGATATATTGAGTGAATATTACATATTTTTTCGAAGAAATCCCTTAGCTTTTCATATATAGAATGAGATCCGAATGGACTAAGGTTTTATTTGGGAAGCTTTCTAGCTGTAGTTTTTTTCTAGAATATTCAACTCCTTTAAACACTATATTTTTATTTATATTGTAAAAATCAGTAGCTATAGAACCCAAAAAAATAATTAAACTAATAACCAAAAGCTGAGAAACTTAGTTTTTTTTTCTACTTCTCACTAATTGCTTCTTAGAATATAAACTTCTCTAACAGAGCCTCTGTGAATTTCGAATGCAGGAATTTAGAAAACATAAGGACATAAAGCTTAGTTTTTTTTTCTACTTCTCACTAATTGCTTCTTAGAATATAAACTTCTCTAACAGAGCCTCTGTGAATTTCGAATGCAAGAATTTATAAAACATAAGGACATAAAAACCATATGATTTTATGATGGCACGTCTTGCAAATTCCTACAGGAACTAACAACATATAAATTAACTGTTTTCGATGTTACATGAAAAAAAAAACATAGGAATTGTATACAAGAAGAGAAAATTATGAGATAAGATCTTATTTTTTTCCCTCCAAAATTCTAATGAAATGGCTTATTCCATAGGATTTCCAAAGAAAACGACCAATCCTTTTTTACAAATATTCCCATAAGAATCCTATCTTCAGGATTAAAATCCTCTGAAAATCATTCGTATTTTCTTTGTTCCAAAAAAGTCATAAGCCTTTCTATCTACTATTTCTTGACGCCTTGTTATTATATGAGGCTGTTGTTGGCTTGTTGCCCGAACCAACGGCGGCCGGCCGGTTTGCCTGCCGGCTTGCTGGACGCAACAGCGGATAGCACTAAAAAAAGAAAAAAAAACAGAGACCCCTCACACACTCACACACGGTCACATCTCCTGCGCGGCGCGGCAGCGCACGGGGTATGTTCGGGGCAATCCGGTCATTACGCCACCCCGGGGAGAGACCGATTCTTTACTCGCGCTTCCCCTACTGCACACGGGGCTGATGATATTTAACTGTTTATCCCTCTTACCGTAGCGCTTTTTAAATACCACTCTTTTTTAATTTTTTATCATCACAACAATGTAAAATATCATTTATGTTCACTTTTCTCTCCACCCCTCGTTTTAGAGCAATACTCAGCCAATAATACTAACGACAAATCTTATGATTAAAGAGGTGTTGAGTGGTGACGACGGTAGAGTTCATATCCGACAAGATGATAATCATAGCTATCGCATTAGTCCTTCTCGTGCGTGCAGCTTATTGGTTATTTGACCACCTCTAGTTCCAGCTTAGGGCCCATAGTGTCTTTTTTATTGATATCTTGAAACTGTTTCGGTTGATATCATCTCTATCAATATATTTGAGCTAGGTAGCAACACCATATTTATTAATGAAAGAGGATGAAAAATGAGATTAGAAATAGAAGGAAAGATGCTCGAACTCCATCACCATCACGCCTTGAGCTTCGCTATCGTTATAGTTGCCGCCGCTGCAACTTGTCTTAGCTCTTGGAGAGAGGAGAAGATAGGAGGTGAGAGGAAGGGAAAAAGATATTTTATATCATTATGATGATAAAAAATTAAGAAAAGGGTATTTTTAAGCGTATATAATAGAGGTAAATATTTAAATATCCCGGGGCTGTGGCTGTCGCTGCCAGGGCAGCATAAGCGGCGAAGCTTCCAGAGTCTCTGCCTATATATATGCTCCCCCCCTCCCCCTGCGCCGTGCCGACTCCGAGCTGTTCAGGTCTAGGCATGGCGGGTTTGACTTTCTGACGTGGGAGGGAGGGAGGCTTGCCAGTTGCCTGCGAGGTTGTCAGAGAACTCCATTTGGGGGAAGAAGGATTCGAAGAGAACTCCTTTGGTTGGTCCAGGTCGCTGGAGAAGGGTTGCGTTGCGGCTAGGGAGAGGGGAGAGGAGGCGTCTTGCTGTTGGGTGGATTCTGATTCTGATCCCTCTGGGGCTCCCATCGAGGAGGTAATCTACGCTGCTCTGGTTCGATTTCTTGGAGATTCGGTTTCAGTGGGGAGATTTCGCGGGGTTGATGGGTCAAAGGGTTACAAAGCTCTTCAGGGTTGGGGAAAAGAGGAGTTTTTTTTCTTGAGATTTTGGGCGGCTAGTTCGGGTGCTTGGTCTGATTAGCTCTCGTGTGCCGTCGCTTTGTTAGTTTTACGGTTTGATCTGGAGGAAATCATCTGGATGGGTTGAGGATTCAGGCGGCTACTGCTCCCTGAGTCCCTCCCATGGCCCGTGATGTGTGGGTTCTAGCTGAAAGATTGTTGAATACCTACTGACTTTCTTCATTTTTGCGTCTCTGCTTCATGTGGCTTTAGATTGCTGTAGTTGTATACTGTGGATGATGGGGGTTTAGCGATAGAAGCTGTGATTTATCTGTTTCGGTAGTCTGAATTTCGGGTGGATTTAATTCGTATGCTGTATGACTGCAGCTTGTGGATGCAGACTTTGTGCTTAGCTATCTTCTGGTTCTCGGTCACAGCTTGAAATATCAATCTGTTTGCTCGTCAGTATGTAGTATATAAGGCTGTTCATTCCAATTTTATAATAATTCACCGTAGTAAATTGTAGATCAAAATTTTCTTCAGAAATCAGCCATGTAAACAAGGGTGAGGAATGCCAGTTCCCACCTAAAACCATGGACTTTATTTCAAAATACAAAAGAGGAAAACGGAGTACACTGTAGTAACTCCATTTCCCTCTTGTCTTTTATTTTAAAAAAACGTGTTCATACTGGAGATTTCTGATTCTTCGTGTGGTCTTTGTTTGATTGTATTCCCACTATCTATTTTTCCTTCAACATAAAACTTAATGTCAGCTATCATTAATAACTGAAGTTAAACAGGTGGCACAATGAAGACACCATGGCTGCTTGTTCAGTGTTTCCCTGGCTTGCTTCCCAGCAAGGCCACTAGTTGTGTGCCAATTGTATCAGAGAGGGATCTACATCTACCGTCACCAGCTGTCGAGATAATCCCATCAAAGGTACATTTGTTTATTCCTATTTGGATGCCATTTTTATATAAAACTCCAAAAGAAATACTTCAAATGTTTTACAGCTGGTCTGTTGTACCATCGATTGGTTTTTTTTGAGGATTATTTTTAATGGGTAAACAATTTAAGTATGTCCTTTTCCTTTTTATATCAGAGTGCTCATCCTTACAAATATGCTGGAGAGAAGGTTGATGTTCAAGGTCTTGACATTTTCAAGGTAAGCAGCACATGCATACTCCTTATTTTCTTAATTTTCAAGTTGACTAGTTTCTTTCCCTTGCTACCAACTGCTTAAAGATCAAGTTATCAAATATAAACATCAAACACCAATGCTTTAATGTGTTATTGTTATGCTTCAGGGGAAGGTCAGTGTAGCGGATATGATAGTCGTTTCTCCTTCTGAAGTAGTAGCATCCAAATATGATGGTAAGGACGTAATGAATAATCTAGCATGGTTTATTTTTTCCTCTAATGGTGTATCATACTCTCTCCAGTTTTTTGATAGATTATGCTTCGACTTTGGATATATATCTGACCATTTGTCTTATTTAAAAAATTTATATAATTATCATTTATTTTGTGTGATTTGGTTTATTATTAAAGGTATTTTAAGTATAACTTGTATTTTTACATATTTACATAAACATTTTAAATAAGACGAATAATCAAACGTATCATCAAAATTCAATGACGTCATCTATTAAAAAATGGATAGAGTATCATTTATGGTGGCTTATTCAATACTTCGTTTTCTCAGGATCTCTGAAATATTGGGAGAGTTCCATTACTCTTGTCAACATTATTAAAAATGAGATCCGTGATGGACAGTTGAGCTTCAGGGGCAAGCGGGTTCTAGAGGTAACATCCCATGAGAAAACTTGCATCTTTGGCTAGCTGTTACAGATTCTTGATCTAGTTATTTAGTTGATGCTTTGTGCTTACTTCCATTTGTTTCCATTGAATCAGAATGTATGCTGGATAATTTGGATTCATGTATAACACCCTTTCTTTTTTAATATTGATGCAGCTTGGATGTGGATCTGGCCTGGCTGGGATTTTTGCCTGTTTGAAGGTGTGTTCCGTCTTTCCATTGCTTCTAATGATTATCAATTTACCATATCTTCGCTTTACCCAAATACTGATTTACTGATTTCTTGCTTTGATGCTACCACAGGGTGCATCCACAGTTCATTTTCAGGACACAAATGCAGAAACAATAGGATGCAGAGCAATACCCAACGTACTCGCAAACCTTGAGCAGGCTCGGGACAGGCAGAACAGACCGTCAGAGAGCCCTGTTACACCATCACGACAACTGTTAGCTCCGAATGTACATTTCTATGCTGGTGATTGGGAGGAACTCCCTACAATTCTCTCAGTTGTACATCCACCTTCTGCGCCAACAAACCTTAGCTTCTCTGAGGATGACTTTATGGATGGCTGCAGTAGCCATGATGGGAGCAGTATAGTTGGTCAAGACAATATCCCCAGGCGATCCAGGAAACTGTCTGGTAGCCGTGCATGGGAGAGGGCCAGTGAGACAGACCAAGCAGATGGAGGCTATGACATAATTTTGATTTCTGAGCTCCCCTCCACGGCGAACTCTATGAAGAAGCTCTATGCCCTTATCACAAAGGTCAGTTCTTCACTTGTTATTGCTGTTTTGGCTTTTCATTGTCACACATCTAGCTCAAGCTGTGATTTGTGATGGAACGGATAACTTGAAGCTTAGCCTACCCTAACTTACTTGAGACCGAAAGACTGTTGAGTTGAGTTTAGATAAATTGAAGCTTCCTATCAATAGCTAGAGTAATTTTTCCTAGGTGCTTTTGCATAATGCACACCACCATATTTCTATAGACATCCACAAGTGCTGACACCACGCCATGGCATTTTCTACGATAACAGTGGCATTTTCTCGTGTGGTGATTCATGTGAGGGTTAAAACTGTGTTACTCTTGCAGTGCCTGCGGCCTCCATATGGAGTACTATATGTGGCTTCAAAGAAGAACTTGGTTGGTTCCAATGGCGGCGCAAGGCAGTTCAGAGCTTTGATGGAGGAGGAAGGTGTCCTTGGTGGCCATTTTTTAACCGAGGTGTCTGACCGGGAAATATGGAAGTTCTTCTTCAAGTAAACTGGCAAACCCAGGAATTGAGAAGATGAAATGGGGCCCAGGCCTTGTGACACAATTTTTTTTGATGTCTACTCGCAGCGCTGTACATACCGCAAAGCTTAGTTCCATTAATTCTTTGGTAATATAGGTTTTAAGATGTGTGTCTGAGTATTATTGTGCGTGCAAATGTGTTGGAAATGTCACCCTTTTGTAGATCTCCTATGTGGTGTTGCTAAGTATAGAAATCAATTGTACTGGACCTTTTGTACACCGAAATTATACATGGCATTAGAGCATGATACCAAAAATATTTACAAATTTTTACTTGCTTGAACATATTTCATGAATCACTAGTTAGTTATCTACGCTGCAGTTTCCAATGTCGTATCTTGCGGAGTCGTTCTCTACCAGTTCTAGTTTGAACAATTGCGCCAATCTTAAAGAGACAAAAATTTGAGCTTTCTAGAAGTCCATTTTTGTGTCTGTTACGTTCTATGGAGCATAGGATTTCAAAGGGAAATTGGACTAGTTGTGCAAAACTATTCAAAACAATATTTAAAGCTCTAGGCTACTAATAGTGGGGCAGGATGACGAGAATTATCCAAAGGGAAAAAAACAAGAAGATGACGCGCAAAAGGCAAAGGATTTTGCCAAATGGCCGCCGGTTCGCTCTCTGACGTGCTGATCCGACACGAGGCGAGGCTGGCTGCGCTCACAAGGATCACGTCGCCACTTGACTCGAGTACAAATTGGGCTCGAGTTGACCGGCGCACGCACGCGCCCTCCCTCCCACGCCAAAACCTCCTCCTCCCCCTCCCCCTTCGCCTCGGCGTCCACGCAGATCGCCTTCCACCCCTATCCGATCGAGAGATCGAAATCGTCTCCCCTTCGCCGCCACCGCCGCTTCCGTTTGGTTTGGTTTGGTTCGTTGTGTCCTCGGCTCCCCGCGCGCAGCCCGATCGGCGATGGGGCACAGCGCGCGGAAGAAGAAGAAGGCCGGGGGCGGGCGCAAGGCGGCCAAGGACCACGCCGGCCAGCTCGAGGGCGACCAGGCCGCCCTGGCCGACGAGCTCACGGCACTGTAAGCATCCCCCATTCTGGTCGTGTACGCTTATCCTCGCGTGGTGATCGGTTGATGCGTGGTTGGTTTCGAAGTTTGAGCTCTTCGTGCTGTGGATTCATCGCTGATTGAGTGATGGTTAGTAGTTGGCAGTATGCGATGCGCGCCTCGAGTTAATTCGCGGTCTGGAGTTTTGAATTGCGAGGTGGCATGTGTGATGCGTCCTGTGCTGGTACGAGATTCAGGTGTGGGTATGGTTTTTCCCCAACTTTTACTGAAAGCCATATTTTGAATTGCGAGGTGGCATCGCATAGAGTTTTCCCCAACTTCTATAGAGTGTTTCCCCCCTGCATTTGGGAGGTATGGAGTAGTTGATTAATACACATACCTTAGTGCAGTCTGATGCCCTGACTCAGTCATGATTCTGATGTTTTCTCATGATTTTAGCATTTTGCTTTGAGGATTGCAGTGTGCTTTCTTATTGTAGATTGTTTGTGCCATTTGAATATTTCACCTGTTCAATTTCTGAGCAAGTATGTGGGTGCCCAACCTGTTACCACTTGCTAGTGTAGTTTGCTTTTGCTTGTTCTTGGCGGTAGGCAGTAGCAGCTTGGGTTTTTTTAATTTACTTCCTTTGTGACTGCTACACTTAAACACTGGTGTATGGAGTATTGGGGGATGATTGGTGCACTTGAATTGGCTGCCTGGTTTTGAGTTTTGAATTAGAGTTTCAGCTGTTCTGAGTAACTTATTCATTAACTGTATTAGTAGTCAAGTACTGATTAATTCACTTTGCAAAGTGAAAAATGAAAGCACTATATTTTTTTTCAGTAATGCCCCCCTTTTTTGCCTTATTGATTGTATGGTCTAAACTGCATCCTTTTGCATATCAATTAGGGCTTCAATTTTCCTTGAGGACTTCAAAGTGACATCAGAATCACCTCATACCCGTTTTAGTATATGTATCAGGTACTTTCTCGTATTTCTCGAGCATAAAGTCTATCACTCTGCATCATGCAAATAAAGTTTTTTTTTAACTGATGAGTATGTAAACAGGCCTTATTCTGATGGAATGGGCTTTTGAGATTCAAATGTTTCGGCAATTCTTTATGTAACATATGGCTTTAATTTCAAAGAGCTATCGACTTATCCTGTTATGCATACATCATACTATGTTATTTCACTAGTTGACATCCACCTTGTGTTTACAAATAGGTGTGGCTACCCCCACAAGTGCCCAAAGTTGCGGATTCTACCTGAAAGACCTTATCTAGAGAAGATTCTAATTGGTTGTTTTCTCTTCTTGTTGATCAGGTATATTTTCCTTCATCTGATATTTTCTTTTAAAAAATGGCCAAAAGATTGGGTATTCACTGAAGAAGGAGATCAGCACCCTTGTTAGAACCCGAGTGGGTAGGGAGGTTCGCCTCCCTAACAGCAGGCTTGGTGTTATTATCCATCACTTTTGGTTGAATTTGTTGAAGAGAAAGTATGAGAAGTATGAGACTATCAGTAACACACAATATGTTTCATTCAAGCTTTTGCTCTTGTGGTCATATTGTATTTAGCATGCCCATTAACATCATTTTCATTGAACTGTGTTAGACTGTTAGTCTTCAAACTATCACATGGCAAAATTATATGAATAGACCAGGTTATGCATGCGCATCCATTTTCTTTTTAGTGCTTGGGTTTGAACCGTGAAGAAAATTTTATCCCTTATGGTCAAGCACTATAAATGATAGAATAGTATAACCTCTTTGTTGTACATAAATGAAAGAATTGTCCAATCATTACACTTCACATTCAATAAAAGTCCTGATTACTTATCCTAATATGTTTGCCCTTGTCAAATTCACCCTATCCCTTATTTGCCCATGATGCCTCACTGACATGTGGGCCTTGGACCCACATGCCATTGAGAGAGCAAGGGAAAAATAAGGAAATGGGTTAACTTTCAGGGGCAAATAAGGATCTTATAGTATGTTTTGTCTAGAGAATATCTATTAGTTGTTTTGTTTTTACACTCTGATGAATAGATTTTAACTTCATGTCATCTCTTTCCCAAGCATGTTTTGGTGTGAACGGGTTAAATAACTTTGACAGACTTTTTGGTTTTTTTACTAGGCAGACATTTATTCCCGAGTAGGACGTTTCATGATATTCAATTTGGTAGAGGCTGCCCAAGAGTTCTCATCAGAAATTGCTCCACCTAATGACTCAGCAAGCACTGTAAGTCAGTCTCTTCATGGTGTTTCGTAATATGAGCATTTTCTCTTTTTTGGTTATGTTTAGTGGAACTAGAGGCGAGTGTTCTTTTTGCTGTTTCAAGCTGCACTGATTGATCTGATACAGTTGCTTAATTTGATGAACTTATACTTTTGGTTACCCCAGATGTTGTTTGTCAGTTGGCACATTATGCTTTTATTGAATATATTGTGAACTTATACTGATTGATCTTTGTTGTAATGATGTGTCTCGCTTTCACAATGTTTACATCTTGGTCTCCTGCATTTGCTTAGCTGTATTAACTAAGGTACTTGGTTACTACAGATGTAATATGTAGCTTCTAATATGTCATCGCAGCACCATTTCCTGCTTGCAACAGCTGGGCCTTGGATTTTGTGTTCTTTCTTTTTCCAGTTGTGATTCTTAATATCCA
Organism: Oryza coarctata; assembly: GCA_030770085.1. Classification (NCBI taxonomy): domain Eukaryota; kingdom Viridiplantae; phylum Streptophyta; class Magnoliopsida; order Poales; family Poaceae; genus Oryza; species Oryza coarctata. Next base: position 13,116,881 of record CM061468.1, read on the forward strand.
CGTTCAGAAGAACACACTTCCAAATCATGTCGTGGTATAGATTCCCCCATAAAACTTGAGCCTGCTTACATTAGTGCCTAGAGATACTCAATTACAACAATCATGCACTATTTCATGAGGTGTGGAGTATGCATCACATCATTTATCCTTTTCTTTTGTCTCTCCATAAATTTTACATTGTATTTTTCCCAAGCTATAGTACTATTGAATATATCTGATGTTGTTTCTTATCATATCTTGTAGGCTTCTTGGTTGGGTTCAGGCACTGTAAACAACTGATGTAGGTGTGGAAGTTAAGCTTGACAATGGTTCTTACCATGGAATCTCTTACATGTATAACTCATTTGACCTGTATAGTCAATTATATGATGGTGGTAATTGGAGCATGCAAGGTCCAGATCCAACAGCTGACAGTGGCAGGGAAAAAATGTTTTCAAGTCAAATATAATGTTAAAAGCAAGAGGAAGACTATCATTGAAAAATCCCATGTTTCTTCAGATATGGTTAATGTTGCAAAGGGTTTATCTCAGGATAATACTGGCCAGCAAAATATCAGCGTGGTGTAATTTGGGAGACAGTTCCAAATTTGGATGTCGTTGCAGAGGAAACTGAAAATGATAGCAAAACTGTGTCTACAAGCAACAGAGAAAATACATCAGGTATTCCAGGGAGGAGTTTTAGTAGTGTGCATGAACTCGAGGTAATGAACATACTTATATAGGTTCTCAAATACAATTTTCTAGTACAGCATGAGAATGCCTAAATATACAAAATGTGTTAATCTAATGTTGTTCAAAGGATAGCATGACTTCTGAGGGCTTGTTTGATATTTTATTATGTTCACTGATTTTGTTAGTCAGCTTGCATGTTCTTTTTTTTTTCCAATGTGAACTTCTGGTTTCAAAGTCTGCTAGAAGTGAGCAATTTGATTGTTGTTTGATACTAATGTCTTTTTGTTGCATTGATGGTCTGTCACACTGTCAACCTAATCTCTCTCTACTATTCAGAGTACAGAATGTAACAGTGATTTCTGTAATTTGTTCCTGCATTTCTTTTAATACTGTGCTCGTGCTTACCTTTTAGTTTTGAGTAGTCCCATCTACAGTTGACTTAAGTAAAATAGATAGATGACTAATAGCACGCCTTATCTGGTGCATATTTGTGAATGCGGGTAGGACTCTGATCTTGCAGACGAAGCTTGGAATGATGAAGATTCTGGTTCAGAGTCTGGATTTTCAAATGCCCCATCTTCTGTTTCAGACATTTTCGATGATGCTTCACGGAATAAGAGAAAAGATTTAATTCTGATACCCTCTTCATCTTATGATGTTTAACTTAAAATTTTATTCGTAACTATTGAATCTTATTTGGTTTCTGTACTAGCTACAATTGCTTCGTCTAGCTTGTGCATCAAAGGACTCTCTTTCAGCTGCTTTGCCAGCAATATCATTGGAGTTATGCTCAGTTGTCCATGTATCGTTATTATTACGTCTTTTGTATTTTTCTTTGTCACCGTTCGTAATTGAATATCTTCATTTCTCCTGTTAACAAGATTCTTTCTGAATGGGCTAAAGATTTAATTTCGGAATCTCCTGCTGTCTTTGGGGAAACTTTTGGACACTTGTTTGGGCCACAAATGGTAAGCCATGCCTGACTGTTGTCTGCTAACTCATTATTTCCTTCTACCAAAACAGGCGTGTTGATCGCCTCTAATTTTACTTGGCTTTCTTATGCCATTGATTAGACCTCTTCAGATTTCCCTCTATTTTGGAGAGCTGACAATTCATCAACCATGCCAAATTCCTGTTATTTGAATGATTTTGAGGAGCTTCGTTCACTTGGTGAGTATATTACTCCCATCTGATACAGTTTTACTGTACTATGATAGGACTTATCATTGTTCCTGAATATTTTATGTACTGGAATTTGTCCCAATAAGTGCCTTATGTATGAATATTAATGTAGTTCTTTACCAAATTGTACTTGAAAATTCTGAAACATGATATAGACAAAAAAAGCAATATAAACTAACCAGGCTTGGTTATGTTTCGCCTTATGGCTGTCTCAGTTACTTAACCCACTATGCTGTAGATTGAAGTAATTAAGACCAGTGGGCCTGATTTTAACCTTTTATTCAATCTTAGAACTATTTGGTGGTGGTTTGGTTTGTGCCTTTTTTTTTGTGGTGCATTAACCATTTACGTAGTGTATATTTCTTTAGGAAATCTAGCCTTGGCCCTACCTTGTATTACTGTAATCCAAAGCCAATTTCGAATTGTAAAATTTGATTTTTAATAATAATTTTAGGTAGAATTTGTCTTCGTAGCAGTCATAAAAAGTGTCAGTTGCAAATCTTCATTTATTATGCAGTGTCTAATTAATGGACTTTCTTTTTGAGTTGCAATGGGTATCCAAGTGTTTGCAACAATACTTCCAAACGTTGGCATTTCCCTATGGGTAGAGGGGATGGGCATTGAAACACAACATCACCACCAGCAGCTCAAACAACATAGTATCCATTATGGGTATGTGGAATTCTACCGCTTCTTGTTGTAGAATGTAGAGTGGATTACTGTACCTTAAAGGTCTTCAACTTTAACATTTAATTTGGGCGCAGTTTAACTGTCCTCATATATTTGTCATGAAGTAATATGAGGTCTCAAATATCCTCACCAAAAAAGGGCTTCTAAGACATTATCTGTGACAGACCAAGGTGGCTTTGGTCGTGTTGCACTGTGCAAGAACAAGCTATATGGACGCCAATATTTTGTAAAAAAGATACGCCTGAAGGATAGAAGTCCTCAAGTGAATGAAAAGATTCTAAGGTTTGTATATCTCTGATCTTGTTCTCTTAGTTGAAATGTGTTGAGTGCTGTGGTACCATGCATTTCATTTTTCCCCTTTTATGTATATTTTTGACAATCACCTTTGTTCATTTGTTGCATTGAATACTTAAGTGTAAGTAAAAAAAGGTAGGGAGACTTTTAAATTTTAAAATCCAAGCGTTATTTGTTTGCTAATTGGCTTATCATCTGATTATATTTCTCTTATTTGTACCTTTTACCAATAAATTCTCCAATATATGGTCAATGATTGAAAAGTCTTCTGCAATGTGAGGCCATCGTTCAGACCATCTGCATTGTTCTCGGAAGTGTATTTTTTGTAATGCGCACTGCAACTCCATGTAGTTGTAGATTCACTGTCACTCATGCTACTTGAGTTATCTCCATCATGAGCCAGTAACTAAGTAGTTAGTATGTTTGACATTTAAAATTAAAGCATGCACCGTGACTTCCTCTAGTTTATGTGAGCCTCTATAATTAGTCTCAAGTTTATAAATACTTTAGTGCTCCCTCTTTTCACGAAAAACATGTCGTCCTAGAACGCATACAATTAAGCCTTATAAAGTTAAATAAAAAGTGTTTTCTAGAATATGTAGCTTGGATATATGAAAATGGTATGAATAAGCTTGTATGAAAAATCCTTTTTTAATTTTACACTTCTGTATCTTCTACGAATATATGGTGTTAGTTAGTGGTCAAAGTGGCATCTCTTGGCTTTTGAAAAGTCAAAATATGCCTTCCTTTTCACTTGAGGGAGTACTAGTTAGTGTTCAGTATACCTGTTTTTTCCTCTTTTTTTTTTGTATCTTACTCCAGCATTGCTGTTATGCCTTTTTATGTATCTCATTAATAATTTGACAAGGTCCTCAGAGAGGTAGCCGCACTTTCACGATTGCAACATCAGCATGTTGTTCGTTATTACCAGGTGAATATTTCTGCATATATGTTTTCCCTTTAGAAAGTTATATGATCAAGCTAGTGAGATCAGATAATTACATCTCACATGTCATGTCAGGCATGGATTGAAACTGAGTATGGTCAACATCATGTTCTGAATACTGCTGGGTCACGTACTGCTGAGAGCTTCATGTATAGTTATGACGACATCAGCTTATCAGATGCAGGTGGTGGAAATAAGCAGGAATCTACGTACTTGTACATCCAAATGGAGTACTGTCCTAGGTACTTCCGAGTTATGACTATGCAGTTACTATGAAGTAAACAGTGCTAAGATTGCCTTGCCCTTGTGAATTTTGTATTTTATTTGCTAATAAATATGATCAGTGCCTACTTATTTTTTTATTATAAATGACCCTCGTCAAGGTCTCATTTTTTTCATAATAATATTAAGAACTCCATTTGTCACCTTGAGTTGCTGTCACAAGAGATTCTGTGATTATGGAGGTGCTAATCAATGATTGTCTTTTAAAAGAAATGTGAGTGTTTTTTTTTTCAGCGACCACACTGTTACAGAACATACAATGGCAAATTAGGTCATGATGATGAGGGACATCACATGACCAATCTATAAGATATCTAGTGTTAAAAGTAAAAATAGGATTTTTGCTATTAAGAAGAACAAATCAATTTGAATTTTAGCTCTAGTACATGCTTCATGAAAGATCAAGAGGACTCAGTGTCACTAATTATGCCATGAAATCTCTAGAATTCTCTTGTGAGCTGTCATTAAGTATAGGAGCAGGTGTCAACTAGTAGTATATGAGTTATGAGTAATATTTTGATTGTCATCTAGTTGGGTAATAGTTGTCATATAGTTCTATATAATTATAAAATGTTTTGAAGCCTATAAATAGAGACAATGCCCTTTAATTTTGTAATATATGACTACTTAATCAATAGAATTAGATGTTCTTATTTTAGATCTTGAATTAAATCTTCCTTTGAGCCTTAGACTAAGCTCTAGTTGTCCGTGGATTTAGGCTACCTTTAGGGCATTATCTACTAACACGTTGAAGTCGTTCCTTCAACACTTTGTACTGTATCTATATATTAGCACATTGGAGAGGTTCCTCCAATACATTGTGCTGCATCAGGTTGGTATCTAAGCCTCGTAGATCAAGTCTTGTTGTTTTCTTTATGAGAAAGCTATAACAAAGAAATGGAGGATTTGGGGAAGAGAATAGATGCAGCAGAGCAACAGATTTAAGCTTTTCATGAAGATCTCAATAGAAGGTTTGATCAACTAGCAGAAATGATTAGAAATCATGTCCCTGCTGCTGCTACTCAAAGGAATTCATCAAGAGATGAGGAAGATCAACAACATAAGCAAGTTAATCTTCAAGCTAGGCTCCATCAAAGGCGTGTTTCTGAACAAAGGAGGCCTGCTGATGATTACGAGGATGAAGTAGATGACGAAGCTGATCTTTATGTATATTCATGAAGGAATGGTCAATATGCTAGAGATACATATGAGGTGAAAGCTGAAAATCTCTACTTTTAATGGATGTGTTGATATAGATGAGTTTCTTGATTGGTTATATGAAGTTGAAACTTTCTTCGAGATAATGAATATCAGTCAAGATCGCCAAGTACCTTTGGTTGCATACAAGTTGAAGGAAGGTGTTGGTGCATGGTGGAACCGTTATCAAGAAGAACACAGGTTGAGGGGTGAGCCTTGCATAAGATATTGGGATCAATTTAAGGCACTTATGAAGGCTAGATTCTTGCCTGCTGATTATGAGCAAATCCTTTTCATAGAATTTCAAAATTGTTCTCAAGGAAATAGGTCTGTTTTAGAATATACAGGAGAGTTCTTGAGACTACAAGTAAGATACAATCTTGCTGAAACTAAAGATCAACCAGTTGCAAGATACACTAATGGTCTAAATAAAGTTATTAGAGATCAATTGGTCATGCAACAAATGTGGTCAATAGAGCAAGCACAAGCTTTAGCATTAAAGGTTGAAAGACGTGAAAACCAAGTTTCATTCACATTCTCACATGGAGGGCACATCAAAAAGGCTATCCTAGCAGGTTGGAAAGTAAAACAACTCAATCCAAGGCAAAACAACCTAAGCCTAAACAAGTTGCAAAGAAGGGTAAGCCAAGGAGAAATCCAAATGTTGTTATATGCTAAGTGTGGTGAAGGACATGTATCTAGCAATTGTCTTAGAAGAAAGGTCGCGAACACTACGCGCTATGAAGATGATGGAGATAGTGATGGCAGTGATGATGGTGAGTATGAAAATGAACGTGAGGAAGAACATGACGTTTGCGAGAAGGAAGGTGATGAAGTAGTATGTGTAATCCACCGTCTCTTATCCTCCACACCACAATTTGATTACTCACAACGAAAGAAGATACTTGAGAGTAAGTATATAGTGAATGGCAAGATATGCAAATTGCTAATTGATAGCTGCAATTGTGAGAATCTAATTTCTTAAAATCTAGTCAATCACTTGAAGTTGGAGACTCATGATTGTTAGACAAACATATTTAGTCTGCGTGACTGAGTCCTGTGCCAGATGTGTTCAGCCGACCAGACCCAGGCTAAGTTGATTAGTGATCCACAAAATGTGGATCCCCTGCCATGCGGTGACCACGCTTGGTCGATCTCCTAGCCTAGTTGGTTAGTGATCCACAAAATGTGGATCCCCTGCCATGCGGTGACCACGTTTGGTGGATTTTCTAGGCTAGTTGGTTAATGATCCACAAAACGTGGATCCCCTGTCATACGGTGACCATATTTTATGGATCCCCTATCTTGTACACTTCTATATGTACTCGTTACACTGATCAATACATTCATACAGTTGCAATTGATATCTCTTTCATGGTATCAGAGCTCAAGTTAATCACCTGATTCATCTTCTGCACCTAGCGCACGCCCCCTTCCCCAGTGCTGCTGCTCCCATAGCACGTGCCCCTTCCCCGGCGTTGCTGCTCCATGGCGACGCCACTATCTCCCGCTGGCGCCATCGTCGATCCCGACGGCAGCGATGTTGCCGCCATTGTTGTTGCTGCTACTAATCCCAGCGTGTGGAGGACGCCTGCGCCATTAAAGAGACCAGCGAGCGTGTGGCACAACTCGCCAGCGACGCCGCTCTCGCCCGTGCCCAAGAAGCCAAGCGTGAGGCAGCACTTGCCCAATAGGAGCGTGACGCGGTAGACGCACGCCTTTAGGCTGTCCTCAACCGCGCTGCTTGCGAGCGTGCGGCGATGGAGACCACCTAGGATGATGACACTGCTAGCGACGACATCGTCCCTAACGCTAGCGCTCCCGCTGGCGACCCACCTCTCCTCGAGGCCCTTCTTCACCACGAGGTGACAGCGCTCCTCAATCTGCACGCGCAGGCGGTTGCCGTGCAGAATATCCGCTCCCTTGTGCCCCTTGTTCTCAACCACAACTCCGCCTTCTTTGTGAGATGACGCGAGTCCCTCCTCACCGTCGGCAAGTTTTCCCTGCAGCAGCACGTCCTTTCCGACGACACCGCACCCCACTTTCTCGATTGGGTGCGGATGGATTGCGTCGTGCGGACGTGGCTCCTCGGCATCATCTCTGACGACCTCGCCGACGTCGTCTCCGAGCGCGGTGCCACTGCCTGCACCACCTGGCTCGCTATCGAGTCTCAATTCCTTGGGAACTGCGTGACGCGCGCTTTTCGTTGAATAGGAATTCCGCTCCTTCTCCTAAGGTGACCTCTTGGTCTTCGAGTACTGCCGGCGCTACAAGCACATGGTGGAGGACCTTCGCGACCTTGGCGAGCCCCCCTCCGATCACACGCTCATCCTCAACATCATCCACGGCCTCAACGAGCTCTTCGTCGCCCTCGATCTTCATCTTCGGTAGAGCAACCCCCTTCCCACCTTTCTCCAAGTACGGGATGACCTACAGCCTGAGGAGCTGACCATGGCGAAGATGGCTCCCGCCGTGGCGCTCGCCACGACCATAGGCCCTGGCAGACCCATGCCCTTCCCTGCTGTCCTGTTTGCACCTACTGCACCACCTTTCAAGAAACCCCAGCAGCAGGTGGCCGTTGGCTCTGCAGGCAACACTGCCAAGAGCGACGGCGATGGCGGCCCTCCCCATCATGGTGGTGGCTTTCACTTTAGGGGCATAGGTGCGACCTCTCCTGCTAGGCCGCACCCCGACGCTCTGTGGCCCAATCTCTACAACCCCTGGTTCGGGTCTATTTAGATGTGGCTCAGACCATGGGCCCCGATGACGCATGGGCTAGCCCCGCAGCCGCATGCCCTCTTGGCTGGCCCCAAGGACAGTGGGCCGGCCAGTGGGGTGTGCCTCCCCCAGCAACTATGGGCCGCCCGGTTGGGATCAGCAGACACTTGTTGTCAACTTTTAGACGATGTCCCTCTAGCAGCCACAACAAAATGAGTGGTATTTTGATTCCGGCGCCACACATCATATGATTGCTGACGCCAGTATACTCACTCCCACTCCTTATTTTCCACCTAATATTATTGTCGGCAACGGACATTTACTTCCCGTTACCACCACTGGCGTCGCTCATTTACCTCACAACCTTCACCTTAATAATGTTATCGTTTCCTCGAATCTTATCAAGAATTTTATTTCCGTAAGCCAGTTTACTTGTTATTGTTCTGTGGAATTTGACCCTTTTGGCTGTTTTGTGAAGGCTCTTCTCTATCAGAGAGAGATCATCAAGTGTGACAGCTTCGGCCCCCTCTACCTGTTGTAGCTTGTGGCATCCACCTTCCATGCCGCCACCACCTTCTTTGTTTGGCATCAGCGTCTCGGCCATCCTGGTCCTAAAGTTCTCTCTAAGCTAGCACAATGGTTTGCCATTTACTTATTTGCGCAATGTTCTATTATTTAGTAGAAACCTTTTAAAAGCATTTGAACTTTGGTTTTACCGTTGTGCTGCTTGTATCTTAGCTTTACGCCTGTACCTCCTAGTCAGTAATTTTTTTCATGTTTTTGGAACTTAGGACTGGTTCAATATTCTTATGAACAGCAGTGAGTTATATTGTGTTGATAATGATTAAATTACTGGTTTAAGAGAAAATTATGTTAATTCATGTTTCCTATTCCAAAAAAGTTGGCAGAAAGTGCATATGTGATAGTGAATCTGTTTGACATACACAAACTTTTACCTCTTTGGTTGTTCATTGGTCCATTTTATTGGAGGAAATCAAATATTAAATAAATTGTTTACTGTTTTAGCATTTCTCCGGACCTTCTGTGGAGAGTTTTTTTTTCTAATTTTATGTGTTTCACTTCGATTAAGGTTTGACATATGGATGCAAAAAGGGATAAGGATGTTAAAAGAGAGGAACTTGTTGAGTTCCTATCTGACGCAATATGTTTACAGTTCAAAAATCCTACAATCTGGAGCTGATTGGCAGCCTGCTCTTCTTTCACTTGTTCAGGTTTGTTCTCACAAAGGATCAAAAACTTGCCAAATCTTTATCTTCCTTCCTTGAGAATCTCTTTGGATTCTGGACGTACATTCTCATTGTAGAACTAAGTTAGATATGTGGTAACTATAATTAAGAACTCCCAGGTGAAAACAGTGTCTTTAGTCTGTACAAACTTGTGGAATCATTCCAGAATTATTCATGATTGTTTTCAATACAGAACAGTGATGTGATTTTTGTCTTTACGCAGTCTTAGGTTGCCCTTTGGTGAACCAAGATTACACACAGTGGCCTCGGTTCAAGACACAGGCGATTGGTGGCTTGATGTAAATCTGGGTTGCCCTGTTGTGGAGGTGCTCCTGTGTAACGATCGGTGGTGGAAACCTCCACAGCTTTTTTCCCCCTGTTAGTAGCGAAACCGCTACACAACAAATTCACCCAGTTTTGCTATATTCAATGTTGCTTCACAATTTTCTCTACAAGCCTGCCGTGTACTTCAGTTTGTTATCCATCATGTATAGGACAAAAAGTAGCGTATTGTAGATTTATTGTTCATAGGTGATGCCAATTTTGCAACTAGCTAATCTGGCATATAAAGAAATTTATATCTTCAATGCATTGTGCACATGGAATGGCATTCAAGAGGGGATCAATTGCCCTCTTCTCTAATCCAAGATGTCCAAAAGATTCTTAGCACGGGGATTAATCTACCCAATCCATGCACGTACACCCCAGCTCAATTCCAGTCGAGTGCCTGGGTGCCCCCGTTTTCAATTCAAGCCGTCCCAATAATACCATGCGAAATTGCCACAAATGAGCTACGATCCAGTGAAGCTCTCAGCAATCTATTCCAACCCAGCCACTCAGCTGGGCTGCTGCATCTCTGTCCAGAAAATTTTCAGCTGTCAGCACGTGCAGCTAGCTGTACTCTTGCGAACACCTGGCGCGCCGGCGGCCGTCGATGCCGGTTCGGCGGCGGGCTCGCCGGTGACGATGGAACGGCCCAGATCCGGATCCGACGGTCCCATGAAAGCTTAGCTGCCGCGGCGATGCTCCACGCGGTTTCAGTTGACCTATTGTTTTCTTTGCATTTTTCTTTCGCCTACTTTTGCCTAGAGTAGCTTAGGTTGCTTTGGAGGATGCTTAGAGGGCTAAGATTAAAATGCACGTTTCTTAAAACGGCGTATTTTTTTTAAAAAATATTTCTTATTTTATTTTAATATAAATTAATTATATTGTTTATACCATTAAATAACTATTATAAAAATTAGATAACCTTTTATCTTGTATCTTCTAACCCTTGCAAACAACTATACGAAAAAACCCGCGTCACATGCCCGACATGGGGCCACCGTTTCCATCTGTACCTTGATGATTCTCACTTCAAACGTAAAAGATGTATATACCGACGGCAAGAGCTCAGAAATTATGTTTGCTTTTCATTTTGGAGCACTGGACGTGACAATATGTCTATTTTAAATAAATATGGATGTAAATTGATTATTCTTTCTTATTGGACTATGTGAGTGCATTCCCCACTCTTTTTCTTTGTTTCTATTTCATGACTTATGCGTGACGGCGTGTTTTTAGTATGAGGCTCAATACATATATCGACAACCAGACCAAATTACATTTGGAAAATAAAATCAAATAAACATCATTTCTTTCTCTTAATAGTTTCCTGTATTTGGTGAAGTAAACGAATTTCAACGTGGCACAAGTCTGGAGAGAGATGTACATCAAACGATATTTTCATTTGAAGTAAAGAAGTAGGATACTAGCATTTTTTTTTTTGCTTTCAGGTTAGAACACGATGCCTTGAATTTGTCCAGATATTTAATCGAACGTTCACAGACAAATGCTGCAAAAGCACCCTTGATTTATTCTTTTGTTTCCCCTGAATTCTTATATGACATTTTTGCTCATCTACCCTTCCTAAATGGCCGTGGTATGCACTACCCAGAATCCTTTCCAACATGCGTTTCCACATGACGTGTCCATTGTTTTGTTGAAAATACAACCGTCCATCTAATATTTTTTTAGATGAACCCATCCCTTCAATACTAGTGATATTTTTTAAAAAAAATTATAAAAACTTAAAAAGATGCTTTGTTATCAAAGTGTATTACATTTTAAAGGATTAATTTTTCTAACCATTTCAAAACTATTAATCCTGAAACATAAAATAAAGTTGAAATAGTGGTACCTACAGTGGCAAAGTTGGCATTAACCTCTAGTATTCTTTTCTAAGGAATATAACTATTTTATTCAATAGCATGCTTCACAGACACCTAGACAGTGTGATTTTTTTTAAAAAAACTTTCTATATATTTTTTTAGAAAAATATTTTAAATCTATTTTTTAAACTTTATAATAGTTAATTTATCCGTTTAAACCCTCACATAATTATTATAAAATTATTTGGCTATTAAGAGAAAAACAAAGCAAATTAACGCAAGAGAAAACCTACTTTATTCAAAAGTCAATTCAAGATGTCGAAATTAAAAAGAAAAATTTGCCGTTGATCCATGCAAGTACAAGTCCGTCCATTCTCCTTTGTAAAGAAAAAGAAAAGAAAAGAAAAGTAGCAAAAGAGAAAGGTCGTCGTATAGCTCATTAGCTATAGCTAACTACGAATACGGCCATGGTGCTGGTCCATGGCGAAAGCCAAAGGTTGCAGCCATCCGCACGCCACCACACCACAGCAAAGCAAAGCATGCGGCCCGGCCAAGCGATCGACCTCATGAGTTGCCAGGTCCCCACGGTGCCCGCTACCATGCCGTCGCCACCACCTCCCGCGCCGCTCGTTAAGTTCCCACTCCTCCCGCGCAGCCTCCTCTACTACCTCCCCACCAACCTCTCCTCCATCCTCCCGCGCGGCGCGTCCACCTGTGAGCCTACCGCTGCTTCGTCACCGGCGACGACGGCCATGCCGCCTGTGACAGCGTCTTCTCCCGAGAAGATGTCGCCGCCGGGACCGGGAGCGGGAGCTCAGCAGCAGCAGCAGGCGCCCGGGAGGCTTCAGGGAGGGAGCAAGAAGAAGCCGGCCGACGCCGCGGAGCTGGCGCGCGTGTTCGAGCTGTTCGACCGGAACGGCGACGGCCGGATCACGCGGGAGGAGCTCGAGGACTCGCTGGGGAAGCTCGGCATGCCCGTGCCGGCCGACGAGCTGGCGGCCATGATCGCGCGCATCGACGCCAACGGCGACGGGTGCGTGGACGTCGAGGAGTTCGGGGAGCTCTGCCGCTCCATCATGGCCGAAGACAACAAGGGCGGTGCCGAGGAGGTAGAGGAGGAGGACGGCGACATGAGGGAGGCGTTCCGGGTGTTCGACGCCAACGGCGACGGGTACATCACGGTGGACGAGCTCGGCGTGGTGCTGGCGTCGCTGGGGCTGAAGCAGGGCCGCACGGCGGAGGAGTGCCGGCGCATGATCAGCCAGGTCGACCGCGACGGCGACGGCCGCGTCGACTTCCGCGAGTTCCTCCAGATGATGCGCGGCGGCGGATTCGCCGCCCTCGGCTGATCCATCTACCTTTTCACCACTTTTGCTTTGATACTAGTAGATCAGGTGTAGATATTGGCTTCTTCAAAAAAAATCACGTAACCCCACGTATGCTCCAAATTCTCTTGGTTTCTTCGTTACGATTTATGGGCTTGCTAATTAACTAGCGTAACGCTTGTTGCTCGCAAAGAATTTCTTGGGAAGAAGAAATTCTGTTTTCCCTGTATTTCCAGGGTTTTTCTTCTGTAAAGGTGAAACATTTTGGCACCTGCATGCATGGCCGCATGGGTAGCCCAGCTTGCTTTGCTAGTCGACGAAAGGGATTCTGCACTTCTGGCTCTGTTCACCTCAAAATCGTTCTACTGTTCTGTTGATTCTTGCGCCATGCTTATTTGTGTACCTTTTGTCAAAGTTTGGTGTCGACATGCATGTTTAAATCCACAGGATTTGGGACAATGATCAGTAGTTTGTTCCTAAACGACAAAGAACACTAGTCGTCTCTCAAAAAAAAAAAAACCTGTAGTCGAAGATGAATCGAAAACGTTGGTTTTCCCAAATCTTTCTCCTTCTCATCATAAGCTTGGTTATCTGCACTGCCATGATGATTCGGTTGTTAGTTTGAGATAGAGTTCATTTGAATTAATACTGGAAAAAGAAAAGGAACAACAGAACTGTTTTCGTCTCCGACAAAGAGATAACAGAGAAGGGATTCGTTCAGTGCGTCGTTGGAGTTTGCACAGAAGTGGACGGCCTCTGCTAGCTGGTAACAAAATGAAGCGGCAACCAAACATAATTTATGAATAATTTTTTTATACAAGTACAACTAACGGTTTAAAAAACCTAAATTAACTAGCCGATTTAACAACGAGCAGACGTAAACCGAGCTCGCTCGTAGACCCGTGTATGCCGACTGGTGAGGCAGGCAGCCGTCCAGCTAGCTAGCACGACGCCACCTCTACTACGTGGCCTCGTCCTCGAGGAAAGTCACGTACTGGCATACGGGCACCGGCGCGAGCTTGTTTGTCAGCGGCGACTTTACTATCAACGGCAACGGGCAACGGCGCGAGCTGACTACAATCTTTCCACACCACTGCGCTCAATCGGTTTACTTGATCATTCGACTTTTTTGTGTGCGAGGTAGACCGGGAGGAGGAGAACACCGGTGGCTGATCAATCTGAGGGCTTTAATTTGGCGAACATGTCCAAGGTATGACCTTGACAGGATCTCAGCCTCTACGTTTACTAACATATTCAAGGTCAAGACTTACTAATGGCTGAATTTCCCTTGTCTTGGGTAGGAATCTTTCCTCGTCTAATTGTCAACACGAAACCGTTGCAGATACCGACGAGACGACTAACAACAAACTTTTGGTTGTTACGTGCGAGCGAGGGTGTCTAGCTAGCTAATAATCCCAACACCGTCATTTCTCAGACATCTATCTACTCATCGGTCTTTATCCCAAAGGAGGTATATGCAGGACACTTTTCTCTATATGAGAAACCTATGTTAGAAACTTAAGTAGCATAAGAAAGCCTTCTCTTTTTTATAAGTTAGACATCACAGAGGTTTTTGATTCTATTTCCTATAAGTATGTCCTTGAACTCATGCAACAAATGAACTTCGATCATCGCTGGCGAGATTGGATATCACTCATCCTAGCTACCTCATCCTCAAAGGTAGCGTTGAACAAGGACTTGGGAGAGAGCATCTTTCATAAGAGGGTTATGGCTAGGTGACCCATTATCACCATATCTCTTCATCCAACAATTGATCCATGTTGCACTTGGCTACTGAAGCAGGGCATCTTACTAGTCTAAAAGACAGCATTACTAGATTTAGAATATCCCTATACACTAAGAATGTAGCGTTTTTCTCAATCCTTAGAGAGGGGAGGAGGACAACTTCCTAGAAATTCTCAAGAATTTCGGTGAAGCAACTGGCCTCCATTTGAACCTATCAAAAAGCTCAGTAACACTAAGCAGCTGCAAGACATTGATTTAGATAATGTCCTATGATACATCACATGACAATGAGCAAACTTCCCCCTAGTCTATTTGGGCCTACCGGTTACTCTAGAGCACCTTAGGCGTGTACACTTGCAGCCTGTAATGCCTATGTTTTGCTATGGAGAAAAAACTATTTTGAATAAAGATGTATTTACGAAATTTGGCTCTTATTTGAATTCTCGAAGCTTGTGCCAAGTGTGGATCTTAAAATTTTCTCCAAATCAACCCTAGAAACCTCTCCAAGAATTTCCTATATTTTCCTGTTTCCAAAACATCAAATTCATTTTCAATTTCAAATTCAAAAAATCTTGAAATTCGTTTTCAAAAACCTTCTTTGAAAATTCTCAGCAAACACTTTAGGCTACTCTGTCCTTTTCTCTCTTTCCGACCCACGCGGCCTCTCCCTCTCTCCCTTCATGCGTGGCCCAACGCTAGGCCACCGCGCCTTGCCCCAACTTCCTTGGTCCGGCTCATCTCTCTCCTTAGGACAAGACCTACCTATCAGTCACCTCTCTCTCCTTGTCGTCTTCCTCCTCCATCACCCACTTCTTCTCTCTTCTCTCAAATCCTCGCCCACTCTCGTCTCTCTCTTGTGCTTTCCCTGACAAGGCGCCGTACGTGCTCCCATACCATGCTATCGGCCAACTTACTCTCCTCCGCCCTCTTAAACATCTCCACAGTGATGACTTGATACGGAATCCGCTCCACCATCCACAATAGGCTCCCCGGTCAAAAAGCCAATGAACTTAGGGAATATACCCCGCCATCGAGCTCCAAAGTTAAAAGCACACACGTGACTCCCCATTGCGTCCCATCACCATCCTATCTACCTCCTTATGTCTCGATGTCGCACGAGGAGGACAACGATGATGACTACAGCACCTCGACATAATGAGGCATCGTGTCGGCCAGCCACTCCATGCGGACCATGTGATCCACCGCCTTTGTGTCATTTGCCACCTATAGAAGGACCCCAAGAGCTCCCTAGCCGGCCACACCGAAGCAAGCTGAGCCACCATCGTCTAGCTTCCATTCCATCGTCGTGCTCTCCTTCAACTGCGCTATTCCACCACCTCCACTCCTCAATCCTCACTAAGAAGCGCATCATCGAGTTCCCCATCCTAGTGTGACCCTCTTCCACCTCTCAACGCATCTAGAACACCACTGAGCCGGTTTTCCCCAAAATCAGCCACCATCAGCCACTAGTGCTGCTACCTTCAATCTACTGCACCATAGCAAGGTAGTGCTCCCTTTTTCTTCCTTTCTCTCCCTCTTGTCACACCGCCTACAAACCAACTTAACCTAGCCACCTTCGTCGCTTGAATGGTTGTCAGTGAAGACCAAATGCCGCTACCAAACTAGAGCTCCGTCGCCACTAGCTGCCGGCCACCTCCTATCCTCCTATCCCTAATCCGAACCATCCATTGTCCTCTCCTTCCTCTGCTAGATGAACCAGTGCTAGCTTCCCTTCTAGAGTCGTTGTCGTTTGCTAGGGCACTACCGGCCACCATTGGCCGTCCATGCCGCTCGGGGTCAACGACCCTAGTCCACACTGACGTGGTGGTGTCAAAGTGGCAAGGCCATAGGTCATCCGTGCTTCCTCGCCAGCCTCGCTCGCAGGCTAGGCCATGGCTCTAGGCCAGCCTATGTGGTCTATTAAGCCTACCATACTATCATAACCCTCTTTCCCTCTGTTGGCCCATCAAACCATGCAGCCAACACGTCTTTGTCCAATAGCCTCTTTAATCTGTCCAACCAAAAAAATAAAGTGTATTTTACCTCCCTCATCCTAACCCCACCTATCAGCCTCTGCTTTATTTTTTTTCTTTTCCAAAATTCTTTAATGCTTTTATAGTATCCAAAAATGATTTAAACTTTAAAAATTTATATCTTTTTAACCATAACTTTAATTAAGTCCATTCAACTCTTAAATTTTTTTTGAAAAAAGATATCTATACAATGGTGCAATTAGTTAACTAAAATAGGTTCATATTTTGTGATGTTTTATTTGTCTTGCTTTTGCGACATGCAGTAGCTGACACCAAGGAGCAGCTAATTGAGAAATACGAAAGAGAAGTTCAAAAACTAGAGCAAGGCAAGTCACCCCTTTGACCATATTGCTCCTAGTATTTTATAAAAATATTTTATTTGTAAAATATGCATATCTAGGTACATGTGTGGTTGCGGCTTGCAAGCCAATCCGATAGCCCTAAACCTATTTGTTTCATAAACCCTCCTTGTTTGTCGATTACCCTATAGCTTTGTAGCCTTATGGACATCCTAAAGCTTGTACTCCTCGAGTACAAGTATCGATGGCACTCACTTTACACATATTATACCAATAGAAAACTTTGGTTGTGAAATGATTTAAAAACCTAGCTTGTGTGGCCATTTGTTTGTGAAATAATTTTTTTTAGAAAACGCTTGGTCATGGGCTATCGCCGCCTGTGTGGTTAAAACTTCACCTAGCTTATAAAGACCATTCTCTCGAGGAATTGCACAGATTATAAGACAATGCAAACACAGAGGTGGTATGGTATGCCCCTGACTAAGTAATTAGTAAATCTATGATAGTTTTGGTTGATAATAGATGTGGAGGCATCAGAGTGCCAAGTGAGTGATATACTTACAACCCTAAGTATAGAAAATGTGTTTTCTTGGTACTTGGTCAGAAGACAGGGCAATAGGTTATCCAAAACTTGTTTTGAAAAGGTCTTGTCGCAGATCTCTCTTCACCAACCGTATCTGATCAATACGTGATGGGTCATTGGAGTAAGCCCGTGTTGTGTGAGTAAAGTGTCCACCTCTACAGAGATAAAACTATTCAAACAACTATGCCCATGATTATGGGCGGATGTAAAGTGATTCCTCTATTGTAGATTTGTTTACAAAATATTTGTGAAAATTGTTTGTGGGTAGGAATCATTATCAGAATTGGTCTAAATGACAAATGAAAGACCTGGGTGGTCTGAAACATGACATAATAACCCAGGATGTTATATGGTACCATAGCTAAGGTTGTTTGAGATAAGAGTTGAGATGTGGATTAGTTTAAAAGAGAAAGTTTAATGCACCTCAATGAAGATACTGTTCGAGATAGTACGCTTTGAATCAGACTTGTGACAAGCCGTTGCAAAGTGATTTATGAAATGGGTCGAGGTATGAGTCTCTTCTTGATAATTAAGGTGCAAGCCTATTTCCAAAAACTTAAAGAGCACACTTAGGATTTTTATAAAATGATTTCAAAACCAAAACCATTTGTAAAATAAACCAAAACCATTCCTTTGGCAAGCCATGCATATTACACTATTTTTATGACCTAGCTGAGTACCTTCTGTGCTCATCCTCACCCTTGCCCTTTTTTCCTTTAGAAATATATGAAGTGGAAGATCCAACAGTTGCTGAGTTACTTCAAGAGTAAGCCGCCTATGAAGACTTTTAGGGTTTTGATCTAGATCCCAAGCCATGCTTATAAGTTAGGTCTAGCTTTTGCTTCTGCAGCAGTCTTTTGTATGTTATCTTGTTTCATATCTAAGTTCTATCTATGACTGTAACCTATGTAAGTAGACTCTATCTAATAAATCAAGCATGTTTGGCTTGTAATCCACCGATGTCATGTCTATACCAACTGGATTTTAGTGACTTGTATAGGTAATGCAGGTAAAAGCGCTCCACTCTTGTTGGTCTACATATATTGGTTAACAGAAGATGGACATTACATAGCTAGTGGAAGACAAGATCAATGGTCAGCTTGCTGGTTGGAAAAAAATACTTCCACAAAGTGGCTATTGTGTTCTGGTTAACTCGATGCTTAGCTCCATTCTAACATATGTGCTCATTGTATTGAAGCCGCCTAAGAAATTTCTAATGGAAATAGATAAGGTGAGAAGATGCTTCCTATGGGGCTAGGCATGAACAGTGGTAAACGTAAGGTAACTTGGGTAAAGGTTTGTTCCCTACTCAAATTTGGAGGCCTAGGGGTTTCAAACCTAGAAAAAATTGTCATGGCACTTTGACAAAGATGACTTTGGTACGAGTGGAGAGCGCCAAACAAACCGTGGGTTGGAACACCCATACCTTGAGATGATATGGACATAACACTATTCTCGGTGTCCACCAAAGTCTTGATTGGGGATGGTCAAAAGGCAAGTTTTTAGGAGTTACGTTAGATTGGAGGGCAAACATTGAGGAGCATTGCACTGAACCTGTACAAGCACTATTGATAGAAAAAGAGAATAGGTGAGATGCCCTGTGCAACAAAAAATGGGTTGCTGACATATGCCACAACATCACAGCAACTCTACTTGAGGAATATTTTGTTATATGGTGTATGATGGTGCAAGCCAACCCGCAATTGTCGGGAGGAATGGAGGACACAATCCAGTGGAAATGGACAGCCACCGGAGAGTACAATGCAAAGTTGGCATACCAAGCTCAATTCAAAGGAATGATGAGTTGACATCATGTAGCCAAATTTGGAAAATAGGGCTCCTGCCAAATGCAATATCCTTGATTGGTTATTGATGCATAACCTACTATGGACCGCTGGTAGGTTGTACAAAAGAGGTTGGCTAAACAACTATTTTTGTTAACTTTGCATGATAAACTTGGATATTGCTTACCACCTGTTCTTGGAATGACCTTTCACCAATGTCATGAGGAATGCAATCTTCGCCAAGCTATAGCAGCCCCAACTAAACAATATACAAGATCCTAACCTACTTGATTGGTGGATTAGTAGAACGGGTAGTACCGACCACTCCACGAGCAAAGGTTTAAAATCTGCCCTCATCTTGGTGGCTTGGGAAATTTGGAACGAGAGAAACAAGGAAGTCTTTTGAGGCGACGAATCGATTATGCAGCTGAAAGTCTATCTAAGTTCCATAGTAGGTTTTGAATGATAGATGATAAAAAATTAGAGTTAATGTGTTATGATTAACAATTTCACAGCAATTAGTCAAAGGAGAGAGTGTTTTATTTATAAAGAAGACTCCCATGAAGAAAAGAAATAAAAAGAAACAGAAAATGGGACTTGAAATGATGAAAATGTGATTTTATTTTTTCTTAAGTCCTTAGGACAATTTGTACTACTAAAAGAGGCTCAAGTTTAATCAGATCGAGAAGCAAGTGCTTAATAAAACTTTTAACTCAAGATGAGCGAACACTCGCACTATGTACATATTGGGGTTTTGGTTTTTCTTTCCTGGTGTTTCAGATATTTGTGTCTAGACTTTGTGAAAACTTATGGACAAGTTTCTCTATTAAACAGAGAAACTTGTTTGGATTCTTTGGACCGTTTGGTTAGAGTCTCCGAATTGAGTTCTATATCTAGCAAAGAGACCAGTCTAGAGTCTCCGGAAGTTTAGACCGAATACTCTGAACTTCCTCTTCTTCTAAAAGCTAAATGTTGTCTAGAGTCCCCTGACTAAGGTATCTATCCAGGCTGAAAGACTTGTCCGGAGTCTCTGGATTGTTTGGCTGGAGTCTTTAGACTAAATTCTTTGTTTAGGCCAAAATGCTTGTTCGGGGTCTCTAAACATTCTGTCAGAATACTCCGAAATTTAAATTTTATGAGTAATGGTTAACTTTAAGAGGGGTAGTTATTTAATCCCACCAACCCCTTTTGAGGGATTGACTATTTATTTATTACTACTTTACTCTTAAGAGCTTTCTAGATATTTTCCACTCTACTCTTTTAGATCTTGAGGTTAATCCACATTTTGAGAGTGTCTTTTTGGGTGATTTAAGAGAAATTAAATCTTATGATTTGTGTTAGCACTTATAGATCATCAGACTCAAGCTTGTTACTATTAAAGGATCATCTACTAGATGACTAGACGTTGTTCGTGAGTATTCAACGTGTGAATCGCACGAGATGTTTGTGAAGGTCTCCCTTACCTCTGTAAGAAAGGAGATATATTAGTGAATCCCCGAGTTCTAACAAAGGTTGATTTGATAGAAAAAGTTTTATAGTAAATAGGAGCACGGTGTTCTAGAGGAGAGTTTGGTGATCTTGAACTAAATGCTATGCTTTGGTAAAAACTTAAAGACTAAACTAATTTCTAGGGTTAAACTTGATGAGCAAAGATCGAAAAAGATCTAGTTTTTTTAAGCTTCTCAACGGAAATGTAAGATAGTTTGATTCAAATTTCGATAAAAAATCGTTTTATCTCCTAACTCTCTTGCTTTTTATATTTACTGTGATATTATTGCCTTACTTTTTCCGGTCGTCTACTTTGAGTGTCTGTCGAATATTTTAAAGGAGTTTTAAAATTTTCGAACCATAATACTTCGGACTAGTTTTTCTAATAAAAAAACTACTTCGAACTTTCAAACCGAAGACTTCAGAAAAAAGAATAATTTTCACCGCTAATATATTTTAGAATTAAAAGTTTGTATATTCACTCTTTCAACTCAACATACTTTCAGCAGTAAGTGTACAGCCACATATTAGACGAGATGAAACTCAGGAGCTTAGGAGGTGCAAAGGATTTAGCGAGAATAGCGCCTTAGGTAAGGTTTTTGGATTGGCGACAAGACTATTTGCAGCCATTGGTGTAAATTTTCGTTCTCATACAGCCACTTGGCAACTTGTTTTGCTGCTCCTAAGATAAATAGAACGCCAGCCTACTTAAGCTGGTCTTTCAAAAAAAAAATATCTACTCTGAATTGGCAAACACACATGGAACGCCATCATGACCTGTTGGTCCTGCTAATTGATTATTTACATGGATTATTTGCTACATGTTTTTAAAAAATATTTTTTATTTTAAAATATTTAGTTTATATTTATAATTAAGTGGATATTATAAGGTAATGATCCGATAATAATCTGTTTTAAATGGAGTCAGCAGTTCCACGCAACATGCTACTCAGATGTTTTACTTTTCTCCAGGCTATTTTTTCAGTTCAGATTTTGAGGCTTCCTGAGGTTCAGAAACACAAGGAGAGAGAGAGAGAGAGAGCCCCTTTCTCGATCGAATCAGGGCCCGGCCCGAACTAACTCTCTCAGCACAGCTGCATCAGCCCACTTCGTCTAACGCACACGGCCAGTTTTTCTACGCCCAGTAGATAGTAGCCCATGTAAGCGACAGAGCACGAGACGCCCTGGCCTGCAACTCTCGCGGCGCAGCGCGTCAGCAGTCGGCGCGCTCACTCGTTCCCCGCCGACGCCGGCACGGCGCCTGAAGCCACCGCGAACCTCACGCGGCGCTTCTAGGGGAGGAGGGTGAGTCGCCTCGTCTCGTCGGCTGTATCTGCAGCTGCGCCAGCGCAAGCTCTCCTCCCAAGCCCGTGCCCGTGCCCTCTCCGACGCTCGTTGTGCCTCGCGGCGGCGGGGGTCATGGGCACCCGGATGCTCTTGCTCCTGCGGATGGAGAGGGCGTGTCGGCCGCGGCGGCCCCTGCCGCCTTATCCCTCCTCTGGTTCTGTAACCGCTGCGCCTTCCGAAGGGACGTTGGAGCTGCGCGCGCCTCGGCCGTACTCACCATCGTAAGAGACGACAGGCCCATCGATCTCCTCCCTCTCTAATTCACATTCTGCGCTTTCCGTGGGATGATTTAAGTGCGTATTAGGGAGGATTATGGTACCTGTTTTTGTGCTTAGAATCATTGCTGCTGTAGGTATTTGATTGAACTTTAGTGGCTTTCTGAAACTGTCAAGTGTTTGATGAAATGCCGTAGTCGGAGATATCTGCACAAATCCTTGATCTCTGCTTTTACACTTTGGGTTTTAACGTTTTGTGGTTGTGGTTCAATTTGAGCCTAGGTGCTCGTTTGTTTTGGATGTTCTAATCCTGTTGTAGTTATACTTTTCACAAGGTTTTTCACCGAGATGTTGGGTTCATCAATCGATGGCGAAGTTGTTACCTTCAAGCATACTGTTGTATCCATACAAGTGGACCATTTAGCAGTCAAAATCATACCATAGCAGAACCTCAACAAAAACAAGGAGATGTTGTGTTGGTTGGTGAATCTGGTATGCCCAAAGCAAAGAGGAAAAAATTAAAAGGAAGAAGAGCAGTGACAAGATTTTTGAAATCCTTGAGATGGAAGAAGAAAAAGGAGTTTCAAAGGATGACTGCAGAGGAAAAGATTTTGTACAAACTGAAGCTAGTAAGTTCTATTGTCATTCTGTTATATGTTGTAGCCTATACATTTAACTTGAGTACTTTCATGCAAAAAAAGAATTAGTTATGCTCAAATTTCAGTATTTCACTTGATCTAGAGTAATTTCTAATACTGCTTTTCATCTCATGCCTTGTTGGGAATTACAAGGACGTCCAAACTTCATGCTGGACAGAACTAGTTATCATTCATTATATTTATTAGTCTCATGATGAAAATTTTCAATGCTGAAAAGTATATTTCGATTATCTATTCAATGCTCGACGCGTTGCAACAATACATCTATGTTGCCAGTGTTCACATTGCAATGAAAGTATATTGCTTGTTTGTTATACTCTCTGTTGCGAAATATTCACTCCTCTAAATATATTCGTCTTTCATTGTTTCCTTTTGCAATTGCCCTTAAAAGGCTCGAAGCAAGGAAGAACGACTTGTTGCAGCTTTGAAGAAAATTGAACCGGATGACCCATCAGAATCTACCCATGATCCTGAGGTGCTTACACCTGAGGAGCACTTCTATTTCCTTAAGATGGGCCAAAAATGTAAAAATTATGTGCCTGTAGGAAGACGTGGAATATATCAGGGAGTCATCTTGAACATGCATTTGCACTGGAAAAAGCACCAAACACTTCAGGTAATTGTGAAGACATTCACACCAGACGAGGTTAAGGAAATTGCCTCAGAGTTAGCCAGACTTAGTGGTGGGATTGTGCTGGATATCCAAGAAGGGAATACGATTATCATGTACAGAGGAAAAAACTATGCGCAGCCACCACCAGAAATAATGTCTCCAAAAGTTACACTTTCTAGAAAAAAGGTATGCTTTCTTTCTACTTTTATGTTACAAAAATTAAGTTATCAAAATCTTTAGCATAAGATATGAACTATGAATCAAGGTTGGAAAAGTGGCCAAAAAAACCACAGTAAAATGCTCCTTGATTAGTGGAACTTCAGTAAGTTTTCCATATAGTGTTCCTCATTTTGGGTTTATAACTTGGGATTAAGAGACATATACAGAAACTTTATTCATGTGGAGTATAGGGCTTTATACCGGGGTGAAGTAGAAAACAAATGCAGACAATGTATGCAAAACGAGAAGAACAGGTGTCCTTTTGTTTCTTCTCATCATTTCTAATTTTAGAATTTCCAATCAGGCGCTGGATAAATCAAAATACAGAGAACGCCTCCGAGCTCTTAGGCGGTACATTCCCAGGCTTGAGCAGGAGCTTGTAGATCTTTATGCACAGATGAAGTTAGCTGGAGTTCATAAAGGACGGAATGCAGCGAAAGACATCACTTGTATTTCAGATAGTGTAAACAGTTCGTCTGCGAAAGAACATTCAGTTCACAAGAGAAGTGTATCTGATCTTCTGTCAGAAAGTATACAAGGGTCTGCAAGGCTACAGGATGAAAATTATGAGGTTGATGATGATTCAACTTCAGAGTCTTACACATACTCTGAATCAGAGGATCTCTCTGACATTTTTGAGACTGACTCAGAGGAGCAAGTAGAGGACAGCAAGGAGCAGCCACTTTATCTAGATAGGCTGGATAAGTTTCCCTCAGAAAATAATGACAATGAACCAGATGATTTTGAGGAGCATCTACGGAAGATTGCCTCACTTTCTGATAAGACTGATTCATCTGCTAAAGAACTCAAAGTATCGGAGCTTGATGAGATTGATAAAATCTTCCTGAGAGCTAGTTCATTGCTGAAGAAAAGGTGACAGTTTCTACACAGTGTGCACGACTTCTATATGCACTGCCAAAAATAGAGCGTTTATGTGCAGCACGCGCATCTTAAAAGAATATTTGAGATATATTGGCAACCGAATGGAAAATCCTGTTTTAATTAACAGATGCTACTGAAGAGCAGAGAGGATTTTGGTGCTTGCTTACATGTTCCGTATGATGCCATTCCATTTCTTAGTTGGTGTTAAGCCGTAGCCATCTTATGATTTGTTGAAGCATGTACAAAGAAGTGTCATGAGCTGTAATTAATCCTCGTTTTTTAGTACATCGTAGATGGTACAGCGAGGTAATCTGCATTGTGTGCCGGTAATAATCCTTGTTCTCTTCATCAAGTTCAACCGTTCAGGTCTGTTCTGTTGATCTTCTAACTCTATTCTGAGCCTCATATTTACCAAGGGTTTTCAGTTCATAGATCACAGATATGCTTATTGTAACCTGTTCCCAGAATGAAAGGATGAAATTTTCAAGTCTCGTGAACGATTTCTTATGTTGTACTGTACTATTCAATTTGCTTAGTGTTTTCATCTATCTGAGTACTGTGAATGATACTTTCTACATCACTGTTAAGCTTGTGACAAAAAAAATCTAAGAACAGAGTACAGACATGTGCAAGGATAATCTGTGAATAGAATACACGCAGCAAGTAAACTTTCGTCTGTCATGCATCATAGTACATGCCCAACGCCGTGCTGAAGGTATTGGGTCCAAATCGCCTTACAATTACATACGTCCACATTAAGATGTACTCCGAACTTAGCACACTTAGTACAACGAGATGGCAGTTTTCTTTGCATACACACAAAATTACATCACTTGCATAGTATTACTGTTACATAACATCTCGTCCAAGATCAGGAACGATGAAGAAGTCCTCATCGTCATCGGGTATCTCCACCCTTGGTTTCTTGCTTTGACGTGCACCGCTCGTCTTGTAGATGCCCATGTTGCTCGCTGCCTGCGGCGAGGCGAAGAGTTCAGGCACCTCCACCGCCGTACTGCCACCCTTGGCCGGCGACTGGACATGGAACAGGTCGATGTCGTCGAGCCACTCCAGATCCTTGAACCCAAGAGGAGAACCCTTCTGCAACAGCAAGCACAACACGGTCAAGTTAGGTAGTGGTAGATAAGACAGACATCTCACAGCCACAGGAGGCAATTCTTGATTTCTAAGCTACTCCTATCTTTGTGATGAAGAATGGTTTGGTTCGTTAGGTCCTTGCCTTGTCGCTGGACTCGTAGTCCGAGAGCTGCAGGAGATCCTCGACGGCCCAGCCCGACGGCGGCAAGAACGGCGACGACGGCACCTCCTGCGCCGCCGCGGACATGGCCGGCTTGGGAGCCGGAGCCCAAGCACCAGCCGCGACGCCACTAGCCGGTGGCTTGGAGTTGCCCTTGGGCGCCGGCGGCGGGAGGTAGTCGGCGTTGGCGCTGCAGACGGAGCTGAAGCCGACGCGGATGCCGGTGGCGAGGTAGCGCTGGTGGTTGCCGGAGAGCGTCCCGGGGACGTGGATGGGCTCGTCGCAGTCCCGGCAGAAGAGCGCCCTGTCCTCCACGCAGAAGATGAACGCCGCCTTCTCCTGCAACAATACGTACGCACGCTCAGTCTCAGCGACGTGTCCACTCTCCAAGCCGCAGGCCCGAACGACTTCGGCACGAGCCGCTGCCGCCGCCGCTGCGGCTGCAGCTTCTCTACTACTACTACACGTACGTACCTGGCAGACGTCGCAGCGCGGGAAGGCGGCCGGAAGCGCGGCGTCGAGCGAGAGGCGCTGGTGCTTGCTGGCGAGCTTGTTGGCGGCGTGGATCTCGACGTCGCAGCTCGCGCACAGCGCCGCCTCGTCCGCGCAGCACACCACCGTGGCCGCCGCGGCCTCGCACGCGTCGCACTGGATCCTCATGGCTGATGCTCCCCTCAAAACCGCACCCCCAGGCTAGCTCCAAACCCAACACCCAAAGCGACGCACGGCTTCTCTGCTCGACTACGAGACGGCTAAAACTAGATAGAGAGCAAAGCGGCAGAGACGAGTGGTACGGGGCAGGAGCAGCGGCGCGGCGTGACTGGCGCGTATAGAACGCGCCACGTGCGTCACGCCCGACCGGACGGCTTGCTGCGCCTGCTCGGGCGCACGGTTGGTTGTGTGGGCCGCGCGCGCGGGGGCGTTTGTGTGGTGGAGATGAGATGGGGCCTTCCTCCCTTCCGTTTTCTTGGCGGCTATAGCGATCTAGCCGTGGTGGTAGCAGTAGCACCGGGGGAGTATCTCCTCCGGATTCTCTGGCGCTGGCAGCGCGAGGCGAGCGAGCGATCCGCCTGAAATTGATTTGGTCTTTCGAGTGAGCGAGTGGATGGGAGCTCGGCGGGACCCGCGGGCGATGGGAAAATCTTCCGGGGGTATTGAAGACGAGGAAACTCTGGCCACTTGCAACTTGCAAGTAGCGTGAGTACGCGCATTGCATCTGATACGAGGCGATTTTTCTGCTCGTTTTGGACTATATAGGATATACATCACCCGTGCCGGACTGCCGGCGTGCGGTCATGTAGTAGTACGTATAGGACTTGAGGAGGAAAGTCGTGCGTAGTGCGTACAGATGCAAAGACTATAAACAGTAACATAGCCGCTTTTGTAGAGAGGGTGCGTTGAAAACTCAATTAGTGGTGAAAACGGATAGTTTTCGATCGATCTCGATGCTTTTTGAAAATAGACTGTTAGATCGGAATCCGAAACAGATTAGTATAAATTTATGTAAATTAATACTGTTATCCAAGGATAAAGTGGACGTAGGTCAACTGAAAAGATTTCTTATAATAAAACTTGTTCACTCGGGTTCAAATCTTACATTTAATACATACTAATTATTTTTTTATCTACCTATCTATCGATATCAAGTCTCTTGTGATAATGAATTGTGATACTTTTATACATGGTGTACATATGTGCGTTCATATATATTGAACAGCGAAAGTAGAAATAAAATTAAGTTGAGATGGAGTTGTTCAGATGTCTAGAGTCCGCCCATATCCCTAAGCTCCTACTGCCAGTAGCTCAACTATCTAACGGTCAAATATTTTGGATTAAGGAACTGGAATAAATTTCACCTACAATTAAGCTACAGCTCGTTTATCAACTAAAAAAAGACATATACGAATCGACAAGAAATCGTATAAACCGTATAAAAAACAGTGGCTGTAAAGTCGATACTGTTCCGAATATGATGGGTGATGAATTAGGAGCGGGGCCGCTCCTCCCACAGCACGAGATCCGTCGTCCACCATGATGACGCCACTAGCACCGATCTCGAAGATCGAACCTAACCGAGATAACAAGAGACTGAGACCAATAACAATCGAACGGCGAACACTAGATTGGTTGTGATAAAGGAAGGGCGGAACGAACACATCGGCTACCAAAGCCGATGAGAGGATATCTATAAAGATATACGTGTATCGACCGAAAAGGCCGATGCACTAGGCATAGGCATGACGTTCGATGAAAGTCTCTGAAAACGGGTGCGTATCGGCTAAGGAGCTGATACGCTGGGTGTGTTGCTCAAGATATAGATAACTCATCGGCTAACCATTTCGATAAAATGTTGGGTAGAGACTTACAGGCCTACGGCTCAATCTACTGTCGGTAACCTTATAGGTCGAACCTAACCGATGCAGCACGGGACCGACGACGGTAGAGAGAACTTGATAAACCGATAGACCTCGTACGGACGTGATGTGGTACACTCATCTAACTAAGAGGTTGAACCTAACTGATGCAGCCTTAGACAGAGCAAGATATAACAGGATAGTAGCGGAACTTACCCTTTCACTAGGATTGAACTTAACCGATGCAGCCCTGCGTCGAGAGCCAGAACCCGACGGTAAAAAAACTAGATAAAATAGGGTAACGATGTGCTGAAATTATATTGATAGAGAGATCATTTACATGCTTCTAAGAGATCTATATTATAGATTATAGAGTCTGATATGTTTACAACAACTATTAAACATTACTTCCTAAAAAATATAATAGGAAAATATAAATTAACTAACTAAAACTTTCTATATATGATTTATATAGATAAATTATTCTACCGTGAGTCCTCAGACTCGGTCTCATTTAGATAATCTTCTATAATTAGACCAAACCCTTCATCACTTTTTATTGGCTCTTTTCTATAGTAATTAAACTTTTTTTTTATTAAATCGATCACTTCAACGTTAACAGAGTATAAATCCGAACAAGTTTTTTTTATAGAGATAGTACCAATGTACCATATATGCAAAAGCGCTGTCGAAAGTGGCACAAAAGCAAAGTGATTTGAACAACAAAGCCTACCACATACCCATTTTATATTATAAGATGTTAGTCAAACTTCTTTAAATTGGACTAAATTTATAGGAAAATGTACCAACATCATAAAGATTGTTAAGTTTATTTTAATAATATAACATCAAATTGGTTTAATAAAATCTAACATTGAATATATTTCAATAATAAGTTTATTTTATGTTTAAAATATTGTTATGTTTTTCTATAAATATGATTAAATTTATAGAGGTTTGACTTTAAAAATATCAAAATGTCTTATGAAACGGACGGACGGAGTAACAGATTGCATGAAACTATTAGCTTTAACTAGGATCATACACTACGTTAATTATTTGCAAATCAGTTTATGTGGTTTTAATATTCTAATAAATATTCGTCCTGGTATTTATTTTGGTTTATTCACTTCATATCTAACTTCTATATTCAATATTATTATTTTTTTTGTTTTCGTTTCTAAATACAAGAAAATATTAACACAAATATGATAGGATCATTTCCTGTCCGTATGTATGTTCACCCGTATATACTCTCTTGTACTAATAGAGAATGTGTGGTGTATGACTCAACGAGTCATAAATTAAAAGGCCTCCTCGTTAACTGCAGCTACGTTGAGCACTTCTATGTTGTAGCCAGAATTTTCGAATGAGCATAATCAATTGGTTTCCTTAAATTGCACCAGTTCAAGGTTTATACACTTACCATTTCGTTTAAAATAGTAATTTGTTCTATCGAAGTGCCACATTGGTACCAACGCAAAGACTACTATCTTATTAGATATTATCCGATACTAAAATTTAGTGAAAACAGGGGACTATATTTGATCCGGAGGCCTAGACATCATCACATTAATTGACGAGAAAAATACAAATCGCTTAATCACGGTGAATCCATATTACTCTGCTTAAGAATCTAGCTTCACGTCAAATTCCACGGAATATTAGTTGGTTAGCAGCTATCTGCACTAATATATAGCACGACTATTTTGATCACGTCGTAACCTTCCGGAGAACTTGCGTCAGAGAAGACTTCCTAATTAATGCCGCTGCCTAGTTTGCCATCTCGTCGTTACGTCATACATGTTTCTATCTTTCCAAGATAAATTAACTTCAAGGATTCAAACTGAACTAAAATAAATTAACTTATACTTTTTTTTATCTATTCTCAATCCGTAGATCAAGAAATTTATTTGTTCAGTACCCCGTACTTAACACCTCACCAATTCTACCTTCTTATCAAAATAAGATCGTTAACCCGGGAGTTCGCCTGCCCGGCTGCCCGTCTGTATCTGGTGATGGAGTGCGGTTCTCCGGTGGCGGCCGGCGCGGTGATGGGACACCGATATTTCACGACGATCTCGCACACACCGCCGCGCATGCAACACCTGTCGCGCTGAGCTCGTACACGCGTCTCCGCCTCGGGAACTACCGCATCCCAGCCACACTTCGGCACTCTATATTTACGATGCCAAGGAGAGCCAGCCAGAGAGGAGGCCTGCGACGTCTCTACGACATGAAGAGGTAGTACCTTTCTGCGGAGTGGAGTGGTAGCATCAGAACAGAACGGGACAGGGAATGCTGCCGCCTCCAGAATGGCAGGTATACAGCGAAGGAGGGGAGTCCCGAGTCCAGGTTCAGTCCATCGTCGAAAACTCATTGGCTCCTCTGGATCGCCGTTTTTCATGGAGGCCGACAGGTGGTTGTCAAGGCTACAGTACATGTACTGTTGAATTGCACGGGTTGTTCTCAGAGACCGGACCAAATATTACGGGGGTCACTATGTGGTGGGCAAGTTGGCATGGCCACCTGCCTACCATTCTTGCCACATTGATGAACAGAAGGGGATGCTTCACACTGCCTCGCATGGCTCGCAAACCTCCAGCTCTCCAATCGGGACACGGTGAAAATTGAAATGTTGATTTGGATCCAACAAGAAGTCCAGAGCCATGGAAAAAAAAGTAGGAAGAATAACGTTTATAGTTATCCCGGCAACGGAATTTTTTTCTGGATGGAAAGATTGGCACCTCTGCAATCTTAGTGGAGTAGAGAAACACAACGATTACACAACAATCGAATTCTGTTGAGAATGTTTTCAAATAATTCACCTTGCGACACTTTAGAACTTCAAGCTTTGAGCCTCCCAGCTCAAAATCTATGGTTCGACTCATGATGGCCATCATGAACCATGATAGAGCCGAACAATATAATGAAAAAAAAAATCATAAATGCATAAGCAGTGCGTTTCCCCAGGAGCTTACATGATGACTAGGACTTTGGGAACAGTCGCTGTTACCGGGGGTCCAGCCGATCAAAATTGTGGCCTCCATTGCTTGCTTCACGGCCCACACAACAGTACAGAGGTCATAACATAAACGCATGGTCCCTATATTGGGTTCGTTTGGTCGCACTCCGGTGCCTCCATTAAGTTTAGCACAGTGCGCCCGTACAAAAACACAAACGTGCATGGTGCTCCTCGTGTTAATTGAGCAGCTCACCTAATGCTGCTCCCATTAAAAAGTTCAGAACTAGCAGTAGACCAAGGAAAAGTCCAAATGCCCACGCCTTCTCAAGGTAAGCCGTAACCCCAACCAAGGTGGGCTCGTTTCTTGCGGGCTTACATTTGGCCCAACGTTAGAGCCCATGCCGTTTTTGCATCATCCGTGTTAGCTTCAGAATGCAGGAGTTTTTCTTGTTTCTTGCAGAAATTGAGGGTTGATTTGGTTTGTCTGGTAATTTTAACAGTGCTAAGTATCTATTTGGATCGAAGCCAAATTTTAGCATGCTTAGAAAAAATTGGCCACTTCAATAATAATTTAGGCTATTTTGACTTCAATCCAAACACAACTTTACCCTTGTCAAAATTGATCATGCTAAAACTTGTTAAAATTTAGAATTGGTAAAAATTGATAAGACCAACTTTGGCACCTAACCAAACCAGCACTAAACGTTTCCTACAGATCTAGTGCCGGTTGAACACTGACATTGAACTAACTGATGCTTTAGTTGCTGGGCAGCAGCAAGGCTGCTATCATGTTACTTAAAACAAACATAGTTACATATCACAAAGGGCACAGGTAGTCTAGTACTATCATCTCGCTATGTATGATTACACATATGTCCGGCGCTAACACAGATTCATCAGTAGCACTCTCACGGTCTCACTCACACTGACCTGCATGCAGGGTTGCTAGTACTATAGTACATGCAGAGATCTTGAGAGTGAAACACGGACACAGGGTTTTTTGATTATTAGTTTGCTTTGTTAGGAGGTTTGATGAATCGGGTCAGTCAGACACTTGGAATTCTACACCGCCCCCAGACAAAGTCCTCTCCTCCTCCTCTAGGCCCCCAGCCACCGGTCGGCTCCAGGCCGGTTGCTCCGTTCACCTGCGCCTGGTCGTGTTCGCCGGCGCCCACAGGTCGGCGCCGTTACTCCGCGTCAGCTGCAGCGTCTGGTCCACCGGAACCAGGCAGAGGCCACGGTTCCTCAGGCTGTAGTGGTCGGGATCCTGGATCATAGCAAGCGACATGCGTGTTACAGTCTTTTTTTGGGTCAAAATTCATCATTTTGATGAACTTTGAGATGACGACTTAGGTAGAAACTTTGAAGGCTGTAGCTCACCTCAGGCGCAGCGCCAGGCACTGGAGGAGCACGCATGTAAGGGGAGCTAAGAACCTGCAAAAAAAACGAAAGGTTAGTAGACTAAAGATTAACAAGAAAATGGAAGCTCAGTGATCAAGAACAAGGACCTCGAGCTGCTGGTGCAGGAACTTGATGTACCCTGAAGCCTCCTGAAGAACAGAAGCAGTGTCCGTCTGCCCAAGCGAGAGAAATTGCAGAACCAGATAAGCTCAAGCTTCTAACGTGAGTTGATTACACAAAGATAAAAGAAGACGGTAAATACCTTTCCAAATGGTGACACTAGCTGCTGCAGTGCAGCCACTCTCTCCCCAATCTTGTCCTTCTTCTCCTGCTCAATTACAAAACAAAGAAATCTCACTCAGAACAACACACAGATACAAAAAGAACAGGAAAGGAGACGTCGAAATTAAGCCTGAGCTACATGCCTTTGGTGAGACAGGGGCGCCTCTCGGGCTTGTTGTATTCCTCGCCTTCTTGGATGTCATGCTCCCAAACTCCTCCGAGCTGCTGGCGACTGCTGCTTTCCCGCTGAAGTAGCTTTCATTGTGGTTCCTTTTGCTGTGATTGGCGACCTCAGTCATCATCATCTTCCTCTTCTGCTTTTCTCAGTCTTTATCGCCCTTTTTTCCCTGCTGAAAATCCGGAGGAAAGGTTAGCTAAGGTGACCTTCACCTTGCTTCTACTTTGTTTGCTCTGAAGCCTCCAATCTCTGGTAAAAAAGCTGACTTTTTACAAGTGCAGTGGTTGGTTCAGAGTCGGTTTCATGAAAATCATTGTCACTCTGTCACTAATGTTCAAAAGCTGGTCTTAGACAAGCAAACTTAGTTTATGAACTAGTAGGACTCAACTGCTTCACGAGTAAGAATAGAAGGATATGTGACAAGACAAAGTCAAAGGTAGATAGGTTAGTCTCAGAACCCTTGTTTCTTCCTGCAGAAACTTAGTTCAAGAAACTATGTCAAATAGGGAAAGAAAAATTCCTCTTGATTAGTTCCCTAGTATTCTCTGTCTGGTGGCCTTGTATTCTCTGGTTGCCTTTCTTTACTCTCTCTCAAGGAGATGTGCTATCCTTCATCAATTTAAATACTGTTCAACTGTTCAGTTGCTAATTGACAAGTTTGTTTGTTTGCAATGCTGCCAGTTGGGACTTATCCGAAGGTTCCTCGCAAGGCAGACCAATTGATTATAGAAGCGACCGGAATATGATAGGGAGGATAGGGCAAATGCATGTATATATATTGGTACCTTAAATATCCCAAGGTTACGTGACTTGTATCCCCCAGTTGAGCTAAAATTATTCCATACAACTGATTGGGTCAAAGCAATAATCTAATGTAACCCTTATCTATCACCGGTTCAACATTAGAAACGTGTGGCTACCGGCTTCCATACACTTGTAGGACATCGGGAGCAAATGGTTTCAGGCACTTGTGTTCTGTGGGGTTCTGAGCATTGTGCATAACAAGCACAGGGTGTGATAAAGAATAGAGAACTAGGTAAATCACTCCACAAGCCACATTATTAGAAAAACTAGACCTAGGAAAATAAGGGGCACTCTATGTGCTCTAAAAAGGTAAATAGGATAGTTTCTAACCATGTTAGGGTTTGTTCTTTTTAGACGATACAAAGGATTATGGAGAAGTACTTATAGGATGAATTAAATATTACATATTATAAAGATGACATATAGCTTGGATAAAATATATCTAAGCAATGAGATGAAGAAAGTTTTTAGAGAAATTATACTCACACAGGTAATCTGATTGATAACCTACCCCCACAAGCTCATACTAAACAGTGCCTTACTCAGTTTATTTCACCAAGTAATTAACTAGCATGGCCTATATCTACTGTCTAGTGCCTAGGAATAGGATGTTATAACTTACAAGCACCCCACCGTTTACAGTCGCGGGTAAATGTGTCGTGAGACACATTTACACCACACAGGATGCATTTATTACTTCGATCGCAAGGAACGGGGCGAGCCGCTACCACTCCGCTAGTTAGCGCTTCCAGCTCTACGTGATAGTACATTGTAATAAAATATAAGAGATACGTATTAAACAGCTTAAGCTCTTGTTTTCTAGTATTTTCTTGTATGAGAGAGAAAGGAAGGCTAACATATGTAAAATATAAGAATATAGTGGTATAAATCTGGACGAGCGCTAATAGCAAAGTATACTGTACAGGAGTTATACAAGCGTGACTTAATCTATCATACTACAGTACAGCATGATGTGTATGTGGTGTGTCTCGTGGCTTGTGATGATGAACAACCACATAGGAGTACTCTGTGTCATCACATTTCAGCAGTTGGAGGTTCCCATTCCCTTGGTGGAGAAGACAACAAGGTGCCAGCTATTGTTCAGGCTAGCTAGCAAGCGACATTTAGTGTGCCTGCTTCATTCCATTTGTGCATCACTCCGGGGATTCAGACAACAGGTCCATTGACTACGTTGTACTAGAGGAAGTGTGTATCTAGCTGCACCGCTTACTGGTAGGCTGGTAGCTAACAGTCACGACAGATTAGCTAATAGCAATCACTCCCTTCTGGAAGTATTAAGCGAACCCTAATTGTCCTTTAAGTGACACGAAGCCATCTAACTTGCTTGGGTGATTAAGCTGGTGTGTTCTATTTGCCAGCATCTGAATCCAGCTTCTTTCTTTCTTTCTTTTTTCACTTGAGCCTGCATGAACCATGTACTGCAGTACTAGGATTATGCACCAGTTTATCTTTTTTTTCCCTGTCAGAAGAAATGGGATAGGCGTGGAATAAAAGCTCTGGATAAAAGGACAAAACGCTCGTCTGTTTTGGTGATGCATGCATGCTGGTGGTGGCGGGGGGCGTGTGATTGAGGAATTTGTCAACTAGCAGCATGCAAGCGTCGGGTGGGTGGTTTTCCAAGCACCAGCAGCCGATCGATCGAGCCGATCTCATCAGTAACACACATGCATCTACTCCTTCTCCAGCTCTTCACCAAAACCGTATCAGACTTCTTCAGAATTCAGCTAGGCAGCCATCCAGAACCTTGACGGATAGCTACCGCCCGTTTATATCTTTATCAAGGTTGCAATTTAAGCGCAGTTAGCCCATGGAGACACTAACATCCGTACCCTCGCCGCGACGCAATTAGCAGCTCACAACCACAACGACCATCCGGCTAGCTAAATTAATCATTTCTGGAGCTTAATTAAGCACGTCAGGTTAGGTCTAATTAATCTGGTCGCCGACGTTAGCTAGACAATCGATCAACCCAGCCAAGAGCCAGCTATACAGAAAGGACGACGTGCGCCAACCGAGGGCTCCCTCGCTGACACGTACGTACGGACGAACACCATGCATACAGCATTCTCCACCTTCTCCTCCATGACTACCCTGGTCTTCTCTCTCTCCCAAGAAGAAAAGAACCAAGCGTCCAGTAGCTCATGTAGTTAGGAATGGCAATGGGTCCGGTTGGGTTTGGGTGGAGTAAGAATATGTCCAATCTAAGACCCAAAACTCATTCTCCGCTCATGCCTAATATGTCTGTCGGACGTAAAACAGAACACATATCTAGGTACTAGGTACCATTAGGACCTGTGATTTTTTAACGACATAATGTAATATATCTACTGATAGATATATAGAGATATAGATTATCACAATTAAATATCTATTGTTAGTTAACAAGTATAAAACCACATAGTACAAGTTACAGTCATTTACATGTCCATGAGTATAAAATAAAACTCACGATGTGTCCACTGATAACTTGGGTTTGGATCGGACATATCCATAAGCACAAAATCTAACGTATACCTGTGTCCGTCAGATACGGCACCCGCAGGTACCTGAACCATGGGGTAAAACTGCCATACAAGTAGTGCAAAAGAAAGGTCACTGCTCACTACAGTAACCGGTGCAGCTAACGACAGCCTAACATGCATCCGGCTTTACTGATACTGATAAACTGATAATCATATATGAAGTTATGAACACACATGGAGATCAAACGAGCTTAAAAACATTAGCTACAAGCAGCGAGAGAAGATCAATACCAGATCTAGGGAGAAGAGTGAAGGGCTCTTACTAGAGCGAGAGAGATCAGAGCTGTGCTGGACGATGATCACTCCGAGCAAGAGAGATGCATGCATGCGTCGATCGGGCTGGAAGAAGAGTGTATCTCCGAGGCAGGAACTCGCCCCTCCGATGGCAGAAATTAAGGATGCTTTCTCCTCCTGCGCTGTGGAGTATCGCTGTGTATCTATGCCTCCTGTCACCTGTCTCCTAGCAGAGAGAGAGAGAGAGAGAGAGAGAAAAGAGGAGGCTTATGGAGGGTTTAAGCCTTTAAGGATGGATTCAGAGGGGCCGGAGACATTTGGGGATCAGAGAGGTGTGGTAGGGCAGTTATATACACAGAGAGAGGCTGCTGCCCAGGGGGGTGTCTGCAGTCTCGCAGATAGATTTCCCCCTTTTTCTAAGACAAGGAAACGAATACTCTATATGCAGATGGAGTAAAGTATACTGCTACTCTACTTGTATTGTACGCGTATGGCGATAGAGAAAAATGAGAAATGGTTTTTCTTGTGAGAATGGCTAGCCGCACCGCACAAAAAAGCTACACGGACCAGACAAACCGAAGGCGATGTGGCTTGATGTGGTGACGTGGGTCACAGCCACGTACGTACCCCCGCCGCTCGCCAAACGTGCCCCGTACGCACAGCTCATAGGCTCATGGCACGGCATGCAACGGACGGACACGCACACGCAGTAAACCATGTGTACACATAGGCGTGTGCGTGCAGCGGTTTTGCCTCAGTCTATCTTCTGTAGGAGTACTATCTTTTCCCCTCGCCCTTTTCTCCCTTTTGTTTTCTGGCCGCATCGGTCTCCATGACAGCTCATATCCAGAGCTGCGAGAGAGAAGGAAAGCGAGCGAGACGGAGACGACGCGCGCGGTGGGGGCCAACAGCCCGCGCCAGGAGGTGACGCCATATGCCTCACCCACACAGATATCGACAGTGACAATCGCGACGCGGGTCCGTTCGCGCGCGCAGCCTGGTGCCTTGTCCGCGGCGGCGCCCCGCGTGTCGTGACGATCTCACGGCCTCACGCCCCCAAGCCTCGCGCACATTTGGCGCCGCGCATGCGCGGGTCGTGGCGGTCGTGCGTGCGGGGGATCGGGATTCGGGATGCGTGCGCCTCGGCTTCGGCAACAACGGCACGAGGTGCCCGTGCTCGCGGGGAAAACACACGGGGGAGATGTAGAAGTAGGTGTGACGCGGATGCAGTACAGCGAGTTGTCGACACATGCACTCAGTGGAGAGGAGGGGGATAGGTGAGGCCGTGAGGGGGTGTAGTGGCTTGGCACGCAGGCGTTGCGTGTCACTTTTGTCAAAGTAGCGGCACGTACGTGAGTTGCCGCTGGTTTGGAGCCTGGGCGTGCTGGTTCGATCGGGCGTGAGAGGAAAGCCGTGCACATATCTATCCCTTCTTTTGGCGCTGGCGCGAGCGATCCTTTTTTTCCTTCCTTGTATGGCACACAAGTACCCTGGTGATCGACACGCGAAAAGGCCCTGGTGTTAAAACTGCAATGTGATGGAAAGAATGTATGGACGACGTGCGAGGAGAATTCCGGCGAGAGTACGTCTGTTTCAAGTGCTTTTTTTTTTTGTTTGCTTTGGTAGATGGAGTAGGCATCTTCAGAAGTTGAAAAATGTCGAGCCCTTGAAATTAAGAACACAGGCCAGGAGAAAAAAAACAACTGAATGTGATTGACAATTTGGCATAACATTTAGATTCGAGAAGTTTGTAAAAAAAATTAAAATCCGATCAAGCCTCAAGCGCGCTAGTAGGTCATAGCGTCATGCTCGCTACCTGAATTGTTCTTCCCTTTCGTCATATACGCGCCATGGTGTCTTTGGTGTACGCATATGGCCGAAGCATGTGTTTACGAACAAAAAAGAATATCGTCAGTAGTTAATTAATTTGTCCACCCATTTCTTTCAATTATTCAAACATCTAGAACTGGTCGGTTAACTGGGCTGCAGGGCGCCTGTCTTGACGAGAGACCGACGGGGGTCAGTTGGTTTCCTCTTCATTTCTTCACTCAATCACCGCGACCTTTTCCTTTCGATCAGGTCCTGTCCTGATCAACAATCCTGCACAGGCAGTTGAAATTTTGTTCAGATAATGTACCAACGGTGACATTATGCACGTCACAACAAGCTTTACTGTTTTAGCATATGGAACATTTCACGTCTTCTCTAGCTCTCTTGGGCCGGCCGGCGGGTGCAGCTCGGCTCACATGATCGAGCAGTGCACCAACTGTGACGTCGCACCGGTTGCCTGTCGTGCCAAATAACAGTATCGCCGTCACCTACAGAGGCTAAATAGTTGCAGTTTAATTTATTGCACTCCTAGTAATCTGTACAAGTGTAGACAGCTTTGCTGCTGCGAAGGCAGCGCAGGCAGGGATTCTACTCCAAGGATCGACGAGCCCCGCTCGAGCGACGTCGCCGTCCGCGCGCGCGCTGGCGCGCCACCACCGCGAACGGTTTCTTTTCCGATCCTTTTCCCAAGCGCGGCGCGCCGTGGGCCTACCGCCTACGGCAAATACGCCATCCATGCATGCATGAGTCCACACGAAGCGACGGTTTCGCGAATTTTATTTATTTATATATGTTTTTATTAAAATATTTAAAATATATTATTTTTAAAAATTTACACATATTTACTCCCAGCGCTATTTGAGAGTTTTTTTATTAAAAAAACATAATCGTTAAATTCAACATGGCAAATGATTGTTAGCCCTTCTTAGCGGTGTGTGTTAAAAAATTTACAGACGGTTTTTTTTAGCTCTATTAAGTGTGTTTTTTCGTGGTAGAAGACCGCTTGTAAAATATCACGTAGGGCGTGTGAGAGAAAGCACCTGCCGTTTTTGCATGTAACCCTCTTACTGCTCACTGCTCGGATATTTTTCTCTACTAGAGAGTCATCTCAGACCCATTATTGGGAGGAGAAAGGGCTTGCCGTCCTCTGTTAAGGTATTTTTACCTATCATAAAAATAAAAAAATAAGATTTTAAATAAATATATTTTTATTTAAAGATTTAATTATAAAAAAAATTTAAGAGTATATAGAAAAGATAAAAGATAATTAAGATGCATAAATTATAAAAAACAGTACTAGAAAATCATTATAGCCGGACGATTAATAGTTTTGTATATGAACATTATTTAGTAATAAAAAAAGTACATGGTTACTATGAGTTTTACACGTTACGAATAGAACGTACACGTGATATAAATAACATAACGGCTAACACGGTACGACCACATATTTGAAACTTATTGATATTATCATCCTATCATTTATTTGTAGTCACTCATTGCTAGAGGAGACAGCTCTTCATTCGTACTCTACTTTGACCTGTATGTATTATTCAATTGTTTTAGACTATATAATACCTATAGAGTTATACGATAATTTTTTTATGTTTATCCATTGTTTAAATTTGCATCTTCTTAATCATTCATATGAAAAAAGTGCATATATAGCTATTGTAATCATAGTGGTAATAAAATTGAAGTAAAGAAGAAAGATGTATAATGAATTTATAATAAAATCATCATTCAGAATGTTTGGATAAATAAAATAATTTCTACTAAAAGCATTGTTACTTATTAACCTCACCATCTAGCAACGATCACTGCAATCATATTTAGAACGGTAGGACAAAAGGTTACAACCTCTAGTCTAACCATTCAGCTCATCGACGTTGTTTGTACTCCTCCTTTCTCATCATGTACCGTTCCTTTGATTCTGAGAGAAAAAAATCAATGACTCTTGGATAACCAACAAGTAGAGTCAAATACTGGATTTTTTTTAATCAATGAACTGAATAAAGTTACATATCCTTCTGTGAATTTAGCAAAGAATATATTAATTTGAAAAACATATTGTGACAAGGAATAATTGAAAAAATAGATGCATACAATCTATATGTTATAAGAATAGTTTAGATATTGAAGAATCTACTCCCACGAATGTTGGGGTTCTAAGATGTTATAAGATTACCACATATGCATAACGGGTGTCACACGAAGATAGAATGAGCTAAGCCAAATGATCCATTCTCTAGTCAGGATCTACAATGAAGGCATGTTTAGCAGCCGTTGTTCTTTGATTCTATATGAGATAAAGCAAATGGGTGGTGTAGGATTTGCAAGAGTATTAGTGGGTAAAAACTTAAGATTCATCATGCATACAAATGTCTTATATAACGTGAGATGTGTTAGGTATGAAAGACATGATTGAAAGCGTTGAAAATGATGCAATATTTATGCATGGAAATTACCATGCCAGTAAAAATCCATTGAACACAACGTGATATTAATACACCGAAAGTTGACTGGCATCACTGAGTGTTGATCGTGACTTGGCAATCATGCTCCTAGTAAGAAGTGAAGATACCGAAGTTAGTTGTCGTATACTACCGGTAGTAATGTGTATACAATAAATTATAAAAACGATATGATCTTAATGTATAGTAAGTGATGTAGATACATAAAACCAAAATAGTGAATATAAAGTGATATATACAGTAAGTACAAATTACACAATGTACTACTGCCTCGAGCCTGTCCTCTATCCTTCTTTGTCCTCCTTTCCTATACTCACACGTAGCCCTAAGAGTATGTGAGGTGGTCGGCTAGAACATCACGGCTAGCATGAACCTAATACATAGGAGTCAAAGCATATGCCTCTTATGTATGTGTAGTAGCAGAGCTCCTATAAATTGGAAGGAGCGGAGTATGTTTTGATCTGCTATGAGGTCATCACGATCGAAGGAATTGCTAGGGCCCCTTCTCCCACGGATGGGACTTAACAATTTGTAGCCGATCCCTTAGAGAAAGAACACACTAGCAATAAGAGGTAAGGAGGTTGCCTGCAAAAACGGCATGCCCTCCTCCTACCTCATGCACCCCGTGCGGCATTTTGTAGGTGGGCCATTGCTGCAGGAAGAAACATCCTTGATAGGATGGTAAGAGAGTTATCTATAATTTTTTTAACTACCGTCGGTCTGTCATTAATAGAGGTCAGCCATTTACTATATCGGATTTAATGTATTTTTTTAAAAAAAAGAATGTTGAGAGTAGATCTGTAATTTTTTAAAATTTTTTTTCAATATTTTAATAAAAAAATATATAAATAAAAAATTCCAGCTTCGCTCGCGCGCTGCCGTGGACAGCCAACGACGCCCCTGCCTGGGCCGGGTCCACGCGCTTCCACAGCCTTGCACGGGCCACCCAACGAAAATAGATTTTTTTAAATCTCTTTTCCACTCCGTCACCGAGCGCGCTTTCCTTCGCTCTCCTCCTACCGGGCAATCTGCTCGCCCTTTCTTCGGGCTGGTGATTTCTTTTTTCCCACTGGGTTTTGTTAAGTCATAATTAAACTCTGCGACGCAGTACACTACTTTTGTTACTTGTGCCTGCGTGTATGTTTGAATTATAGCAGTATGACCGGAAATTGTTTACGCGGTGCATCATCGCGTTGGAGCTGTCCTTCATGCATGAAACGGTCCATCTGCACGGTACAGTGAGGGTATCTACATATGTCAACGGTTTCCAGAGCCGCGATAAACTAATACTCCGTAGTATTAGTACTAGTGGCACGAGAACTAAAACACGCACTGGATCACTGATCAAGCCATCAAGCTTCAACGGCTATATACAAATGTTACTATTGCTTATACTCGATCGGTGGCGAGTAATCAAACTAACACGTTGCGGCGTGACCCGGTCTACGTACTAATCTCAGCGTCTGCGCCGCTAATGGTGTCGCGGTGGGCAGCAGTTCAGGTCAGGGAAATTGGTCGTGTGTCTTTCCAGTGGCTAATCATGCCCGGCTGAGTCACAAAGGCAACCTACGCGCCTACGCATATGGAGTGATTAGTTTGGTCCATTGGGGGTGATCTGATGATTCTGATCCCATGTGCTTAGCTTGTGTTCGTCCAGCCGACGTCTTCTAATCAGCCTCATTGCTTTCGGCCGGATCATTCCTCCGGGAATCACGGTTCCAAGAGCCTCATGATCTGTCGTTTATGACTAGGCGACTAGCAAGTATGATTGATTAGAAGACAAGCTAAGTACAGTTTGGTTCTTGACATTTCCAAATAATTATGGACCGACCGGAACTGCTGGGTTGATTATGTCTTCGTGGGTAGAACACCCAACAAACCGCCAGAACTGCTCATCAGGGAGGTGCAAGCGTGTCGTCAACTTTCAGGATTTAGCCCAATGGATCATCCATTGTGTCGGCAAAATCATAGCAGTAAGACAAGACAAAATGTGAGTTACTCAGAGTCATCTCGACAACGACAAGGATGGATGTTCCAGTTTGGAAGAAATAGTTGCTCCCATATATCACTGCAGATAGCTCAGATATGCCAACAATATACCAACATGGGGAGTTAGACAAAACATAGAACAACAAATTTACAATGCTTACAGTGATCACAGCTCTACAAATAAGGTACTTTTTTTTTGCTGCATTGATTCGGTATAGCTGGTACTCTTTGCAGTTATGATGAATCAAATGCAGCATTCAAGTTGTCACCTGCACCTAACTGACCGGCAAACGATCACATCATAGCAGCGAGGTCTCAAAAACTACAAAATTGTCCAGACGAACTCTCACCTTCCCTTCTGTTAGTGAATAATACAGACAACATATAACGTAGTATTCAGCTGCACTAGGCAAGAAAAACAAAACGCGGTAAAGAACAGACAGTCTAGTTTCCTCCATGCTCCTCACTGCACCATCGATGCAACTACCGTCCATGCCTATGCACATTGGAATTTTGAGAAGTCAAAAGGGATCCTCAGACATCGGAACTATGATTCCTGGGCATGTGGGCGAAAACAGCCTCTGCAAAGTTCCTCTATGTGATGAACAAATTTTAGGGGCTGTTGCCACCACATGGGTTCAGAAGTCGATCTTCTAAATGTGGCCTCTTGCACGCTATCTTTGATGATGCCCTAGGAGAAATTGTGCCAGTTTAACATGGCATGCTTCAGTCGGGAAGTTCTCTTACCAGTAACCAGCTATCTAGTGTAGTCCCTTGCAAGGCGGTATAACTCCTCTCCTCTTATTATATGGATGTACTGCACAAAGAAGCACATAAAGGAGTGATTTAGAAAGTGCATGTGAGGAGCCCTTCATTTTTTACGAAGAAGAGAAGCAAATACATATGTTCATATCATGAATATTAAGGAGGAAATGGAATACATGTGTAATACTTGCCTTTGGCAAACATATGGACAATTATCCAAGAATTAGACAATTAGTAATGAATAAGGCCATGAGGAAGTAGTTTCCATGTTATTGATGTCACACCATTCAACATCCCTGGAAATCTATTCTAGCACCATGGATAGTAGCATGTTTTTACTTACTATAAGTCAAAACAGGTAGAAAAATGTTGGTGAATAAAAAAGGACAGTCTCAGTGATAAGAAATGCATGAGGTTGCAGCGAAATGAATGGTATTGTAAGCTTAAAAGTATTCATACACACTCTAATGGAGAAAGTAAATTTTACTATTCTGTCTTCAAGTAGTCCGTGCCACACATTCTAAGTCAGCTAAATACATTAGTAAATAATGAAGCTTAAACACTGAAAACATAATGCTTCCAGTACATCAATGCACATATACCATTCCTTATGAATATAAGGCACCTAGAAGTGTAGAAGATAATCTAATTGCTTGCTTAACACAGTAGCTTAGCAATTATAAGAGACTGGAAAATGGAGAGTGGTGTATTGACACAGAACTCCATCAATGTCAACAACTATACAATAGTACAGCATTTACAGAATGAAGGACAATGACAACGAAACATGAAGCAGAGTTTACCATGAGTATAAAAACAATAGTTGCCAACAAAACTTGGACCATTTCATATAATGACTCTGTCAAAGATTCGTCCTCTGAACCATCACCGCTGCCTCCATAATGGCTTTTATTACCACCATTTCCACCAGAGCCAGACCCTCTAGTCTTAGAAATTTGATCTATCAGCATGTCTTGTATGGACCATGGCTTTTTAGCTCCAGATATAGCTTTGTTCAAAGATTCCATGGAGAAGGGCTAAAAGAAAGCAGCAACAAATTTAGCAGATGGTTCTACAGATCA
Source organism: Oryza coarctata (assembly GCA_030770085.1). Lineage (NCBI taxonomy): Eukaryota > Viridiplantae > Streptophyta > Magnoliopsida > Poales > Poaceae > Oryza > Oryza coarctata. Next base: position 13,161,610 of record CM061468.1, read on the forward strand.
TATGTGTGCAACCTTAATGAACTAAAAAGGTAGTTTTGTATCATATAAATTGTGTGACGCACGAGATTCAATCAACATATAGTTGTGACACAGGGTTTTATACTAGATGACTATTTCTTATCATATTCCATTACTCCCTCCTTTTTTTATTATATATGATGTTGGTTAGTTCAAGGTAGGGAGTACTTTCTTGAAGAATCTAAACCTTCAGTGTCTTATTAAAAAAAATCTCCAACGGAGTACGCCACCAAATCAAATTTAACAGCCCCCCTCCCACAAAAAAAAGGCATGTCTTGACACTCTGATGTCATTATTACAACAAGAGCTTTAGAGGAGCAAATAATAATTTTGATACCAAACAAAATAATAAGGCAAACCCTTATTTCTCATGACATGAACAATCACTCAAAATTTCCAGTATCGTTTCAAATGCAAAACGTATAGCATAAGCAAGAAAAGGCTAGACGCTTGAATCCCATCTAGCAGAAAAGAGCAAAGAAATAAATACTCTCATACAGCCATGAAATAAATACTCCGTGGTGATAGCTAAAAGTGACGAAAATTAGAAAGATAAATTCATGGAAGACAAATGATCAACAAAGGCAACAAGAACAACATACATCATCGACATGCTCAGAGTTTTCCTTCCCACTTGAGGCATACACAGGACCAATCCTTTTATGGCAAGCATCAACAAGAATATTGGGTATACTTGCTCTTGAAGCTTGCCGGATCTAGTGGAATGCAAACATATGGCACGTTGATGAAGTAATTTGCAAGTATCCCAAGACCTACTGCTACCTTGTCCACAGCAATCCCATTATGAGGCTTGTATGTTGTAGCCTGGAAGTGGCTCACACTTCCTAATGATAGAACTGTAAAATTGCCTGGGAACAAATATGCAGATTTGAAATGGAAAATGTTAGTGCATACCAAATTAGATGGAAGAATGTAGTCATTGTTCTGGATAATTCTAATTCATCAGGAGTAACAAATTTTCTATAGCAAAAGATACAAAAAAATAAGCTCTATACCCTAAGATAGGGGGTAAATTTAACTAGCAGTGTATTCCTCAACCATGAGATGGGAGTTGTGCAAGAATTCTCAGTAGAAAAAATGCATTACTTAGAAGAGTTATAAGTTGCAAGTAGTGCAACGTTTTTGAGATGATGTTGAATACTAAAGAGCTAAATTCCAATCCAATGCAAACACCGAACGCTAATTAAAGCAAAATTACACCGAGCAGCCACAGGGGCGGGCCCTAACATGCGGGACAAGGGATCAGCTTGACCCCCCTCCCCCCTCCCCCGCCAGCCCCAATCAATTTCCAAACAGAACCCGTAGCAAACATGATGGACCGCACATGTCCTGATGGATTTCCAGTATATGCCGGCTGAGTATGGCGGGAGGAGAAAGAGACGGCATTTCGCGGAAGGAGCCGGAGGAGGATCTAAGAGGCGAGCGGGGAAGACGACTGCCGCAGCCCGGGTGGGCTGACGGTAGAGGAAGGCGCGACGGCGGCGTTCGACCTCGGCGGTCGCGGGGGATTGCGGAGGTAGAGTGCGTGGCGGATTGGCGTTCTCTCCCTCACTAACTGCGGGTAGTCCCTCTATTGACGGGCCACAAACCCACAATTATAGTGAGGTTCGTGTTTGCTTGGACCAAATAAGGCCTAACTTAGGATCGGAAGCCCACAACTTATGGTCATTTTGTGGTCAGTGCAACTTAGGATCAGAAGCCCACAACTTATGGTCATTTTGTGGTCAGTGTTTGGCTAGACTATAGTCTAGACCACGTCTAAACGCTCGTCTAATTTAGAGCCTAGATTGTGAATTATACCGTTTGGCTGTCAAAGACGTTATAGTGTTAGACCGACCACTAGTCTGGTTTGTATATAATATAGATCCGACCTCTTTTATATATACTCGAGGTCTTAGTCACTATATATATTTCTATATAGTATCAGAGCAAGTCTAGATATTTTCGGCGCACTAGCTTCTCTCTCTAGCGAGCCGACCTTTTCCTCCTCCTCATCGACGTCTTCTCCCCGTCGTCGACCCTCTTCTCGGTATTCTCCTCCCGGCACTCTCCTCGCTCTCTTGTCTCCGTTTCTTCTTCTCCCCGTCTCTCCTGCAGTCACCTTCTTTTTTCCGTTCCACCTTCGTGTGACAAGGCGACGGTCTCTATCCGCCTTCTCGTCTCGCCTCGCACCCAACTCTATTCTTCTTCTTGCTTCGTGCATCTTTCCTTCTCTGACGTTGGCGCACCTCCACGCTCATCGTCTCCATTAGCTGAACTCGTCTGCCCTCCCATCGGCTGGACTTGTCCATCCCTCTATCAGCTGGAACTCTCCCTTGGTTCTCACCTTTTCCGACATGCTCAACGGCTCTCGGACGCGAACTTTCTTCCTTTACGTCCGAGCCAATCAAACGTGTCCACGGATACGAATCCCTGCCTCCCAAACACAAACATATTCTCTTCGCGTCCGACCACTCTCCGCCTTTTTTGCGTCCGCCCCATTCCTTGGCCTCCACGAGTCCACGGACGTGAATCTTCTCTTCACGGACGTAAATCTTCGTACGTCCGTAACCCAACTACTCTCTGAACCACCTACTCTGCCACCACCTTTTCCTCACCTACTCCGTTGCCTACTCCCCATCAGCTCGCCCCACCCCATCGGCTGCTCCATCTCTATCGGACCGATCGGACCACTCGGCCCACCCGACTCTATCGGCTCAGGCCGATCTAGTTTCTTTTTTTTCTCTCACCTACAGTCGCCGATCCAGAGCCGATGACACCCCTACCCGACCAGTTCTTCCCATTACTCCTGCACCCCCATCGGCTCCAGTTCCCTCCACCTCTCATATGGTCACCCGCTCCCAGACCGAGTCTCTCCGTCCTACCAAACGCTACGGGCTCTCCGCCATCCACAGATCTATCTCGCCCATCCCGACGACATCTCGCTCCACCCTGGCCGACCCTCAGTGGCGCGTGGCCATGGCCGACGAGTACAAGGCCCTAATGGACAACGAGACCTGGCGCCTCATCCTCCGTCCTCCCGGCGTCAACATTGTGACCGGTAAGTGAATTTTTAAACACAAATTCCATGCCGATGGCTCCCTTGCCCGTCATAAGGCTAGCTGGGTAGTTTGGTGTTTCTCCCAACGACCTGATGTCAATTATGACGAGACCTTCAGTTTCATCGTCAAACCCGTCACCATCTGGGTCGTCCTCACTTTGGCTGCCTCGCATTCTTGGTTGATCCATCAGCTTAACATGAAGAACGCATTTCTTCACGGTCATCTGATGGAAACGGTCTACTGCAGCAGCCCCTAGGCTTCGTCGACCCTTCTCGTTCCGACGACGTCTGCCTTCTTCAACGTTCCCTCTACGACCTCAAGCAAGCCCTCGTGCCTGGTACCAGCGCTTTGCTGCCTATTTTCAACACATCAGCTTCGTGGCCTCTGCATCCGATAGTTCCCTGTTCACCTTTCATATTAGCTCCGCTACTGCCTATCTACTTCTATATGTCGACAACATTATCCTTACAGCGTCTTCGACATCTCTCCTTGATCAGATCATGGCCCGACTCCACTCTGAGTTCGCCATGACCGATCTTGGTCCTCTCCACCATTTCCTTAGCATCTCCGTCACCCGTTCCTCTCACGGGCTCTTTCTTTCCCAGCGCCAGTACGCCATCGACCTCCTCCAACATACGGGCATGGCCGATTGTCACCCCATGACCACCCCGGTCGACACTCGAGCCAAACTCTCCGCTACCGATGGCACACTCATTGCTAATCCCTCTCACTATCGGAGTCTTGTCGGGGCTCTCCAATATCTCATCCTCACCCAGCCCGACCTCACGTACGTTGTCCAGCAAGTGTGCCTCGTCATGCACGCTCCGCGTGAACCTCACCTCGCGCTGCTCAAGCGAATCCTACGCTACGTGAAGGGCACCCTCTCTAACGGGCTGCATCTCAACTCCAGCCCCATCGACTCCCTCACCGCGTACTCCGACACGGACTGGACAGGCTGCCCCGACTCTCGACCCTCTACGTCTGGCTACTGCGTCTTCCTCGGTGACACTCTCGTATCCTGGTCCTTAAAACGCCAGACTACAGTGTCCCGGTCTAGTGCCGAAGCCGAGTACCGCGCCGTCGCCCACGCCGTCGCCGAGTGTTGCTGGCTTCGCCAGCTTCTCCAGGAGCTTCGTGCACCCCTCTTCACCACGACTGTCGTCTACTGCGACAATGTCAGTACCGTCTACATGACCACCAACCCGGTTCATCATCGACGCACCAAGCATATCGAGATCGATATCTGTTTTGTCCGTGACAAGGTCGCATTGGGACATGTTTGCGTGCTCCATGTACCATCGACGCACTAGTTTGCCGATATAATGACTAAAGGCCTGCCCACGTATTTGTTCACCAGTTTTTATCCAGTTTCTGCGTCCGTTCCCCTCCCGCTGCGATTACGGGGGTGTTAGACAGACCACTGACCTAAGTTGTATATATATATATAGACCCGACCCTCCTAATATACACTCGGGGTCTTAGTTATTGTATACATTTCTACACATAGACTATCTAGATCATGTAAGAAAACTTTGAGATGAGCGTAAATTGCAAAACTTTCTTCTAAACTATACTCTAAAAATGACCCAATGTAGCGCAGAAGCTGAAATATGTACATGTTAAGTGTGTACATACTTAGATTTAAAGCCCACTCCTATAAAATAAGCCTTAAATCTCAGTTTTGTTATTATTATGAAAACATATTAAATATATTTATATGTGTATAAAAAATATATCAATATTATATTATATGATATATTGTCTAGACCGGTTATGGTTATCTAGACAAACTCTACTAATAGTAGTCGAAGTAGAACGGTACGTCATCGTGATGGCATGGAAGGATCAAACCACGGAGTCACAACCATGCCTCATCCATGGATCGATGGACGTGACGAGGCAATACTTACACTCGAGTTTATCAATTTTCCAACACTGCCGTGATTATATTTGCTTTATTTGATCTCTCAATTTATTTCATTCTAGAGGTCGCATACACAGTGGTAGTGTGGTACTAGTGGTGACTGGTAGTACGTTACTGCCTTATTAGCTAATCGGGTTACAGGGTTCAGGGCTTCAGGCGCGCGCACCGGTACATACCTACGTACGCGCACTGGCCGTTTATTTATTTATCCTTCGTAATTAACCGGCAGCAGAGCCGGCGGAGTCACCTAGCCAGTGCGGTTGTAGCTCTCCGGGACCTCCACGCCGGCTTCCCTGGCCTGCAGCCCGGCCGCGGCGCCGGTGTCGCCGTTGCTGTTCCGGCACGGCCCTTCCTGGCACCCTTGCCCGAAGTAAGGCTCGGCGTGCCACAGTACCCCCACTGGCTGCAGCACAAGCCCTGGCAGTTGCAGTTCTGTGCGGCCGCCGGGCCGGCGGCGGAGAGGAGGATCGCGAGCCCGACCTTCAGAGCCAGCACAGTCGCCGTCTTTGCCGCCATCAGTTCGGTGCTTGGCTAGCTAGCTACGCGTGCTGTCTTGTGCTATGTTTTGCTACTACTATAGTTAGCCTGGCTGCTTTGCTTGCTCATGCTGCATGGCAGACCGGGTGGTTTATATAGTCAGCTGGAAGCAGGGGGTACGTTTTGTTATCTATGGCAATATTTTGACTTGCAATTGCGCACTAAATGCCTCGTGTCCGTGGAGCTATAAGTTCGCGAAGCTGAATGGGGTAGGCACGTAGGCATACGTTTGTGGAAACTGGAAAATATCTCCATGTACACATCCTAACTAGGGTGGCCAAATGTCATTCTATTCTACGTCTTTGATCCTTCGTACGCTCCGTACTTTGCAAAGTCGCCCTCTCCCATCTCTGACACCCGTCATCGGTAAGAATGAAAATCGATATCACGCAAGCTAAGTACGGCGGGACGAGAAAGAGCGAGCTTTGACGAACGACGAGACAAGATGACGTCGAGTGGAGGTGGCGCTTCTGTAGAGGAGACGGACGCAGAGGAGGATCGATGATACGAATGGTGAACGTAATGCCGCCACCGTCGTGTGGGTAGATTAGAGGGGAGGCCGGCGGCGGCGGCGCGGCGCTCGGTCCGACCTCGGCGGTCGCGTGGAGTCGGTGGATTGGCCTCGGTAGAGGGTCCCTCGTTTGTCACGGGCCATAAGCCCATCATTCTAACGATGTTCATGTTTACAGCCCAATCAACGGACTATGATTTTTCACACTGACACACATGTACTTGTTATTTGCATGCAAATCAAATATTTAATATTTTCTTAAAATTTTGGTTATATGCATTATGGTGCCATAATCTGTAAAAAATCATGCAACGCTAAATTTGATCTGCAATTGGAGAAAAACAAATAACATCTTACAATAAATAGGATGTGCACAACACAGATAGAATTTGCTGTTTTTGTTTCTCCAACTTTAGATTGAATTTGGATTGCATATTTAATAGTAACTTAAATAATCATAATCTATCTTTAAAAAATAAAATATTTTTATACAACTGTTTATGTCTCAGGAAAAAAAACTTTCTGTCAAACAAGGCCCAACTTAGGATTTCTTCTTCTTCTTTTTAATAATTGAGGTCACTTCTTCATTACGATGGAGATACACATGCCACATGCACATGCATAGACCCATGCTTGTGCAGCCTCACGCACACATTCAAACAAAATGAGATAACTCGTGAATCTTATAAATTACTCCAAGTTATGTACGTATAATTGTGCCCATTATATTGTAGGGGTTAAGTAATACACTCACAGCTGTAGGTTAAGTAATACATTCACTACTCCATCGATAGCTATTATCAAATTCGAAGTTTTTAGAAGCATTAACGATAGAAAAGAAAAATTCTACAGTATTTGAGATATCGAGAGGTATCTAATTTTTCGTTGAGACGCTAAGAGAATAAACTTTACACTAGAAAATTTAATATCTCTTAGTATCTCTTTGAGGTCTGCAAAATTACTATATAAAAACTTTTTTTTTGCAGGGATACTATATAAACAACTTAATACGTGTTGGTAGCATGATACTCATCCAAGTACAAGATTGTCGATATAGAAGACTAAATACTTATTCCTTATTCCCATGAAAAATACTTATTTCCGTGTTTGATAGTGCTTCTTCCTATGAATCAATTTGACAATTGTTTTTTTTCTAGAAATTGTGTCACATACTCTATCCGTTTCTAAATATAACTATTTCTATATAACTCTATTTCTATAATTCAAAACTTATACACAATATGAGTATTTATACTACTTATTATATCAATGAACTCATATTTAAATTTCTTACCATCTTATCCTTAAGCATCTGTTCACTCCAAAATCTCAACATCTCTCATTTAATAAATAATATCATAGTCTTTTTTTTCTCAATCTTAATCTCTGCTTAATAATATATAAATACTTATATGTAGAAATAAGATGAGTAGTTTACAATCTTTATATATATCTTTACCTACTTTAAAAAAATATAGAGTGTTTCTGTTTTTTCGTCTGTCTTGGACCCTACATGTCAGCCACCGTTCGCCCGCTGATTCTTCGTCCGTCGCCCGACTCCTTCCCCGTGCGTGTCCGCGTCCGCGTCCCGCGTCCAGGTGTTCGTCGTCGGTTCCAAATCGGAGATGGCAACACAGCCTTGGCGGTTTCCCTTCGAGCTCCTCCCGTCCTTCGCCTCCCAATCTTTCATCCAGTGACTGCTCTCATCTACTTTGGGCTTGCATTAGCTCTGCTCTCTCTACAATCACCTCCCTCCGGATCCAGCCGTGACGAGAGAGGTTGGGCGGTGGAAGGATGGTCAGAAAAGAAGCCCGCGGGGAAGGTAGTGGTGGCTTTGCCTCGATGAAGCCGTCGTCGCTGCTGATTCCAATGAAGGACGAGGAGGAGGAGGAGGAGGAAGAGTAGCAGGCGGCGGTGTTGGTGGAAGAGGTGCCCGTGTGAGTGGTGCTAAAGGGAGGAGCTGCTTCCCCGCCGCCGCCTCCATTGTCTTCTGAGGCGTTGGGTCTCTTCGACAACAAGGCGTTGCCGGGCGGGCCGATGAAACCACACAATGTCACTCAGTTTCTAATCTCGAGTTCCTCCAGTAATCTTCAGTTCAGTTTGTTGTTTGTTCTGAAGATTACTTGCTGACAGTCACGTCATGCAGCAACACCGGCCACGAGCATCTGTTCTTGCCCAGATCTTTCTTCAGATGAAGACGAGGTAGTACAACATACTCAAACATAGGCAAGCTGTGTTCTTTCTTTTTATGTTTGATGTTGTTTAAAGTCCTTTTTTTCCCTGTATTTTCAGGCTGACAGCTTCAGGAGCATGAGAGCTTGGATTCCCAAGAACCAATCCATGCAGCTAAGAACAGCAATTCAGCACAGGTAATTGAATTTACAGCTGGAGAGATAGGACATTCAGTGAAATAATTTCAAGCAAAGCATGTGGTTTTGGACTATTGTTAAACTTTCTGCGTTGTCCACATATGACAAAATACTATAAAGTATGAACTGGAGTACAGAGAGAGGACATGGAGGATGGGATACAACGTGCAGGCATCAGTGAAGAACTTCAAGATGACTTTGGAGGTAACAATTGTTGGAACTGATTGCAATGCCATGGCTGTCAGAAGGGACAAGCTGTAATTAGCAAGTTTGGCAGGAGAATGGAAGGAAGACAATTTTCCAGCTTGTTACGATTGGAAAATCCAAGCATATAATGTACTTCAGGTAACAATCTTCGCGGTTTATAATTCTAAATTTCTTGATCTTGCTCGAGAGCAAGAATTCATCAGAAAAAAAAATCTCTTGCTGTAGGTATCCCTTGACTGGTTCCCATGCATTCTGCATTTGCCTGGCATCAGTGGACTCCATGCTATGTTGCACCCTATGAGATGTTCAGAAGAAGTATCAGTTATTTTACAATGCGTAGTGATTTTGTATGTGACCCAATTTTCTGTCTAATCGCCTCGAGGTGGGCCGTGGGGCTAATAATACAAGAGAGCTCTCTGTTCTTAAAGCAGAAATGTTTGAATATGTTTATCAGGAAAAGATGTTTTCTTTCATAATCGCAATGTTCCTATTGGCTGCTCTGCTGATCATGAATTGAATAGTGCCAGCCTCTGCGGCGAAAGACCAGGCTTCCTTAAAGCCCGCCAACATGCCATCCTTGCCCATGCCACGCACGTCGCACTCCTCGTCGCCAGACCCTCGCACGATGCCACCGTATTTGGTCTAGGCCCCGGCGAGCAGACACACTCCCTCCATTCCATCCCATCCTGTCCCTACCACCGTGTCGCCCTCACTCACTCTTTCCCTCGCTCTGGCCAGCACCATCATGGTGCCATGTTGCACTTTGCTGTCTCGCACTGCACCCGTTGCCCACATGCAACACTGTGCCACACCGCCTAATTCCCTTGTCGCCTTGTTCAGCCCTATGGCTATAAAAGGCTATGGAGCCCTCTATCGGGTGCCATTGCCATCGCCCTTCTACGTTTCTCGAGGTAGCAACTTTGGGTTCTCTCTTCCTCTCTTCCTATCTTTACACTGCCTCAAACCGAGACCAAAATCTAGCCACTTCACCGCTCATTTGGTTGCCAGTGTTGACCAAATGATGTGCCCTCCCCGGAGTCCTCTACCGCTCATCGCCAGCCACCTCTCATTCCCCTAGACCAAAATTTAAGTCATCCACATTCATCTCCATACTCCACTTGATGCTCTGGTGACCACAACACGTTAAGAATCACTGTCCTTCGGCCAGATGCTGTTGAGCTCTGCCAACCATCAATTTTCCTCTCCATTCTCCTCTCCCCAGTCAGTGACCATGTGGTTGCCACGTGGTAGCCAAGTCGAACAACCATGGGTCCACCGTGCCAACACGGCACGCTTGCCTAGGGCTAGGACAAGCTTTGGGTCAGCCTTCATAGCCAAAAGGCTTTAGCCTTCTTTCCCCGCTTAGCCCAAACCTCTTAAGCCTCATTTTCTTAGCCCAACAACACTTGCTTAAGCCCATTAACCTACCTGCTAAAAATAAAAGTCTACTTTACCTCTATCATCCTAATCCCACTTTTCAGCCTCTGATTCAAATATTTTCTTTTCTAGAAAACATTAATTCCTTTTCTATAATCTAGAAAATAATTTAATCTCCAAAATTTATATTTTTTTTAACTAAAGCTCTGTTTGAGCCCGTTCCAGTCTCAAATTTTTTTTCTAAAAATGATATCCATTTAATGGTACTATTAGTTATTGATATTAGGTTCTGATTTTATTTCTTTTTGTGTGTTATTGTTTTATACAACGTTGTAGCTAACGCCGAGGAACTGCCAGTAGAGGAGTTCATCGAAGAAGGTCAAGACCAAGGCAAGTCACCCTTATCATGTTGATATCATATTTTTAAAATTAAAAATTATTTTATTTGTAAAGCATACATTATTCTTAGGTACATGATATCAACCATAAATCACTAGTCGATCCGATAAACCTTGAACCCACTTATTATACATATCCTCCTTGTTTGTTGATGACTCTATTTCCTTATTGCCCTTTTGTCATCCTGGTACTCATGCTCACCAAAGCACGACTATCGACGACACCCCTATCACTTAAAACTTGTCGATAGGGGAAAATGGGTTTTAAAAATAGTTTAAAATACCGACACTTATGGTTGGGAGCTTTGTAAAATAAAATAGTTTTATAAAATCTGGTCATGGGTAGTCACCACCTATGTAGCTTGACTTTTGTATGACATATAAGGATTGATCTCTTGAGTAGTTTCACTAATCATATTAAAGTACGACCACATGAGTAGAATGGGATGTCCCTGTCTAGTTAATTAGTGGACCTTAGATGTGTGTGGAAGTTAGTGGACGTGTAGTCACCAAGGTGACATCTGAGGTGTGTTTGCGGGACCCTGACCGACTATCCTAGGAATGTTTTGAAAAGTCCTTGTCGTGAATCTTCCCTCACCATGCGTTTCTAATCAATATATATTGGGTGTTTAGATTTTACTCACGTCATGTGGGTAAAACATGCACTCTTTACAAAGATTATAATCTATTTGAATAACTATGCCTACGGTTATGGGTGGATGAGAAGTGATCTCTCTAGCGTAGTCCTGTATTTGAAAAAGTTTTGTAAAAAATTTGTTATAGTATGGGAATCGTTAGCAGAACTAGCCTATGGAGTTGGTGGAAGGCCCGAGTGGTTTGAAACCAGACTATGTGAATCGGAGTGTCGCTTGGCACTAGAAATAGAGTTGGATATGATGAAGTCAAGATGTGATTAAGAAAAAAAGAAAGTAAAAGCACAGAAATGGAGGTACCGTTTGGGACCATACACTCCTAATCGAAATTGAGACAAGTCATTGCAAATCAACTTGTGAAATGGATTGAGATGCAAATCTCTTTACGGTAAATGTGTAGAGTTGTTGTGAAGTAACTCCCTGAATAGATTAAGGTGTGAGTCTTTTTTTGATAATTTAAAGAGCACACTTAGAATTTACAAAAATGATTTTAAAAGCGTGCTTAATTGCAAAACAGAACAAAACCTCTCTTGCTAGCCCATGCATACCACATTAATTCCCATGACTTACTGAGTATCTCATATACTCACCCTTTCTATTATTATCCCTACCTAGAAAAGAAGTACGAGGAAGACCCAACCTTAAAGGGGTTCCTTCTGGAGCAAGCAGTATATGATGAGTTTTAGGGTTTCGATCTAAGATCCAAGTCATGCTTGTGGGTTTAGGTCTAGTTTTGCTTCTACTGTAGTCTTTTGCTTGGTATAATGTTGTAAGCTCGATGTCTATTTATGGTTGTAACATATGTATTAGACTTTATTATTATATAAAAAGAGGTTTGATGATGATTCACCATGTTCTGTTGGTACCAGTTGAATTCATGGGATTGGTACCAATATGCAGGTATAAGTGTCCTACTCTAGTCGACCTACTTATTGGTTAATGGGAGAGGGACACCACATGTGGTTGACGAAGTTAGATAACTGGTGGGTGGTCCCATACAATACTGGACTTTTTATGTGATATAACTATGTGTTGAAACTTGCGCAAGCATCAAATCTATTAATTACTTGTATAAGTATGTATATAAAGGCTACGATTATGCATTGTTCTCCGTCAACCCATTTGCAGAAATCAATGAGATTCGTCAGTATAGGAATCCTGGATACATATCACCACCAGAAGCTATATATAGGATTCTTGGTTTTCTACTATTTGGTATCTATCCAGCTATTTTGCTGCTCTAAATTTATTTTCTTAACATGCAGTATGTTACTTATGATGAGTCCAGTAATCTTGAGGATGCTGTCAGCTGACCATCTTCTAAAATCACCACGCTTACCGAGTATTTCAAAATGAACAGCGTAGATGAAGACACAAGAAAATTATTGTATAAAGAGTTCCCAAAAAAAATATCAGTGGATTAAGGGTAAAAGTGTATGGCAAAAAAGAAAAAAAAACAAAAGAGATCAAGTTGGATGAATTGTGTATGCTTACCCTACAGAAGGGGAAAGATACTGCTTGAGAGTGCTTCTGAACCATGTGAGAGGTACAACATCATATGAGGATTTGAGAATAGTATCTGGCATCACATACTATACTTTTAGAGAGACATGTGAGAAGAGTGGTCTTGTAGAGATGGATAGGTCACATGATGACTGCTTGAGTGAGGCTATAACTTTTCAGATGACATCTACCATGTATCAGTTATTTGCAACTATGCTAGTATTTTGTGAGACTACTAATATCCGTGCACTATGGGACAAGCACATCAATTCAATGTCTGAAGATTACAGCCCTGAGAATACCAACCTAGAATCGATAGAGTAGATGGTGCTTAGAGATATACGAGATTTGCTACATTCAATAGGGAAGAATATAGCAAATTATGGTCTTCTTGACTTGAATGATATTGGTAGTTTTTGTTTCACATCAATGCATTTAATTTTTTATTAAATTTAATTATCTTATTTAGTAATAGTTTACTAATGTGTTTATTTATCTTTGTTAATCAGGGGAATTTTTCAAAGATAATGACATATATTAGAGAGGAACTTAGCATGAAGATAGACACAGAACACCTTGATATATATAAATCTCTTAATAATGAGTAGCTTACAAGATTTGATGAAATCATTGATCACATAGTTAATAAGAAGAGCTAGGTATTTTTCGTCAACAATCCAGGTGGCACTGGAAAGAGATTCTTATACAATGCACTTCTTGCTAGAGTTTGATCCAAGGGATTAATAACCATTGCAACTGAGACATTTGGTTTAGCACCTTTGATATTGCTTGGAGGACGCACAACACACTTGAGGTTCAAAACCACCCATTAAGATTGCTCACAATAGCATGTATAACTTAACAAAGCAAAGTAGGATGCTGAGTTACTTCGAATGACATTTTTGATTATTTAGGATAAAGCTATCATGACAAAGCGTCAAGTAGTTGAGACACTTGATAGGTCCCTTTAAGATATTATGAATTGTTCTTTGCCATTTGAAGAAAAGGTTATCGCATTTGGTGGTGGTTTTAGACAAGTTCTTCTCGTGGTGACGCGTATGACAAGTGCACAGATAATTGATGCTATGTTTTGGAGATCGTATTTATGGGAATATATAAGAAGATATGTTTCTTGCTTAACATGAGGGCTCAATCTGACCCGTGATTTTCAGATTATTGGAAATAGGACTGAAAACAGGACTGAGATGATTATATTCATCTACCTAATGATATTATCATTGGCTATGCAAAAGCTGAACTAATTCAGCGTATGTTCCCTTGGCTTGATGACAAAATAAATGCAAGCTTTGCAGCTTATATGAGCACATGAGCCATTCTATCAACAAAAAACGAGTATGTGGATAAGCTAAAGGCAAAGATGATTGATATGTTTCCTGGTCATGAAAAAGTTTATCATAGCTTTGACTCTGTCGATGATAATCCCCAAAATAGCTATCCTACTGATTTTTTTAACTCACTCCAAATGGCCTCCCCACACGAGCTCAAAGTAAAGATCAACTGTCACGTGATTCTCTTGTGCAATCTTGATCCTAACAATGGATTGTACAATAGAACAAGATTAATGGTCAGAGCATTTCAAAATAATGCAATTGATGCTTAAATTGTTAGTAGACAAGGGTGTTCATCCCAAGAATTTTGAAGAAGAAAAAATTCCTAATACATCTAAGTTTCGTAATGATCATAAATAAATCATAGGGATAAATCATCCCAAATATTAGTATCTATCTAGAGCCTACGCTCTTACATTATGTTACATTGTCAAGGGAAGTCGTAAGGTAAAAAATTTTTGGCCATGCCAAAGAATAAGATAGACCCTATAGTAATATGTATAAAGACGTCCTGGTGCACAATAGTAGGTAATAAGACCAATATTTAAGTTTAAATGTAAAAAAAATATTCATTCAATGACAAGTAATTTAGATGGAAAATTTTTCTAATCAAATTGTAACTGAAAACTGTTCTTTGGTTTTGTAGAGCACATCACAGCCGACTGGGTGGGCACCGTGTAATTGATAGCGGCAACCAACTGGTTTGAGCTCTGTCGTGGCTGGGCTAAAAAAGAACAACTTGTCTGACATTGAGGACCATAGGTTTCCATCATTACACTTGAACTGCTTTGCTAGCTACTATTTCCATTTTGCTGAGAAATTTTAGCCGTTGTGTGTTTTAGATCTTGACGAGCTGGTCAGTTGCTTAGAAAATTTCTGTTTGTTTTGTGTCTAAGATAAGCCGGCAACTCTTTGAAGGAAAACAAGAATCTATATTTCTTTTATACGGAATGACATAATAACTCTAAATTGTGGATAGAATATATAAAAATTAAGATGGTATATCTTTGTTTATAACTTTACATGAAGCTCAAAAACACATGCTTAATGCACTATAAAGCACATATATTATTCATGCCGATCTTAAATTTATTATACTATGTGTTTTTTTGCTAAAAATATCAACTTTTAATTAGATGTTTAATTTATATTATTAAATGTCACTGTATCATGGTTGTATATCATCTTTTAGTACGGGCGTATTACTAGTTATACATGGTGGCCAACCGGCACACACACGTTTATACTACAGTGCAACATACATTATTCAACCCCAATCCCAGCATTTTATTTGTTGCACCGTACTTTCAGCGTACATACATACATGCTACGTACGTACACGCCAAACGTTTTATTTATTACTCCTTAAGTCCTTAGTAACTTTATTTATTCAGCCTTTGATGAGCCTTGCCCGCGTGCAGCTAGCACTTGGCGGTAGAGATTGCCCCCGTGGTCGACGCCGAGTTCACCCTGGCGTTGACGGCGCCGGAGTTCTTGCCGTTGCACTCGAGGTTACCGTTGATGGCCCTGATGGTGGCGCCGAACCCCTGCGGCATCACCTGGTGCACGTTGTTCATCCAGAACTAGAGCGCCGTCTTGAAGGCGATGGTCGGGTCCTGCGCCACCCTCTCCGGGTTCCTCAGCCCGTCGAACCCGATGCTCTGCCCCGCCGGCCCGTAGTTGTAGTTCCACGAGATCTGCAGCGGCCCGGCCCGAAGTACTTCTTCCCCGGCTGGTTCGGCCACTGCTTGTTGTTGCTGTCGCAGTAGTCCCCGTTCGCCCCGTTCATCTCCTCGATGTAGCACATACCTGCCACATGCATATCCGTTTAGTTGCTGTGTTTTTACTTACGTCCGGTTTTGTGCGTGACATGAGCGAAGAAGGCGGCGATCTCACGCTTGGAGTCATCGTAGGAGCGGCCCTTGGCGAAGCCCGAGTAGGAGCATGCGGCGTTCAGGAACGACTGCCGCGTGTAGAAGTTCTTGCCGGCGCAGCTGTTCGGGGCCTGGTTCTTGATCCCGTTGAAGAACCCCTCGGTGACCACGCTCTCCACAGGCACGCCGGTATTGCCTCCGCCTCCGCCGCCGCCGCCCCCATTATTGCACGGGCCGGAGCGGCACCCATCACCGCAGTAGTCGTTGCCGTGCCACAGTACCCCCATTTGCTGCAGCACTGGTTCGGCTGGCAGCCGCAGTTCTGCTTGGCCGCTGGGAGGAGGAGCGCTAGCCCAAGAGCCAGGAACGCCAGCATCGTCGGCGTCAGTGAGCTCGCCATTATCGTGCTGTGCTGCAGATTAGCGCGCCTGTGTGGGAGAGGTGATGGTTTGATGAGATAGCATGTGATCCATGCCCGGCTTTTATAGGGCCAGAGCCAGTGTCTTCTCTACATAAGGCATATACTTGTGGTGTACTTGTGATTAGCCAAATCAATCGAGAATTGTGGCAAATTCCAAATCTCCAATACTTACGGTGTCCTGCAAGTGCGTCACCAAAGTGGAGAAAGCTTGGAAGTTTGCGACCACGTACCTCTCGGCCCGGTGGAATTCCATGCCAAAGCCGCGCGTTGCTGGCAAAAGAAGTACTCCTTTCCGGTGATTTTTCCTTCGCAAGTAGACGATGCTATTATCTGGTAGGAGTGGTAGCCGTATATTGAGCATATGAATCACAGAGTCAGCTAGCTGGCATGTGAGGATTCATGAAGGCCTTCGTATTCAACAATATCAACAAGAATGTTCAGTCCAGAAACAAGACTTCCACGGCAAATATTGACAAAAAGAAACAGAGGGAAGATGTGTGGTGGGATTAGATCGATCGTCGACACACTGCTTTGCGGCATTTAACACCCGACCTGTGAACCACGGAATTGAGTGTGGAAGAACTCATGAACGTCGGAAAGTCTGAAGAGTGTCGGGAGATCTCTGAATGTCTGAACTCTGAAATCCATAATGGATCAGCTCCGTGTATTTGGGCGCTGTGCTGGCATGGCATGATAGTCAGGGATAGCATGCTGGTCGAACTACGGGCCCATACCCATAGCAGTGTGCACCCCGAACGGCCCAATGTACAAAACAGCGATTACATTAAGCCCATATGATTGTGGCGAGATGTGGGCATGTGGCACCAACACCATTCTTAGATATCTCACTTTCCTCTGAAATTTCATTGTTTGAGTGTGTTGGCAGTTTCTCACTTTGGCACCTAAATTTGACCAGCAGCATGTGCAGACCGATTTTACACGTTGGGAGATAGAAGACGTTGAAGGACTGATCTGTTTTATTCCTCGACAGACCTCTAGCTAGCTTGGTGGTCCCGTGACTACCACAGAATGTCTTAATTATATCTTGTTAGTACTGATTAGACAAAAACCGATATTGATGGGTTTACCGTCCACCCGACCCATGTGTACTTCAGAAAACCCAAAACAGGTGCCAATTTCATAAAAAAAAACAGATACTAAATGTGCGGTTTCTTCTTTTCTTACAAACAGCACAGAAAACCACTGTCAGTGTCTTTTTTTCTTTAATATAAACCATCCCAGAAAACTGCTACCACGGTTCCAGTTTTTAACGAATCAGAAAAAAAAAATCGAGTGGAGCCTAGCTGAGCACGTGTGGGAAAAATCGTTTTTAAGTTGTCTCTTGTACTCCCTCTCTTATTGTCCTCGTTGCTTCTCCCCCTAGATCCAGCCGTCTTTTTTAGGGCGACTACATTTCCAACCTTCTTAAGTCACCGTAGTGGCTTGACTTTGGATTATTGTCGACGGGATAGGGTGCCGAGGCTACACTACAATGTCGTGGCGACGGTGGACGTACGTGGTGAGAATTGCAGAAGAAACTGTGTGGCAACCAAGACTTCGTGGAGCGGGTGGCAAGGCTCTCTAGCTTTAATGGGCAGAGCTATACCGAGACCACCAGACCAATGCTACAGTCTTGAGTGTGGCCAGATCCATCATAGCCAAAGCTCAGAAGGAGAGTTCGATGGGACGATGGCAATGGGTGTGGGTTGTTGTACATCCACACAGGCGAGCAAACTTCTCCAAGGTGAGCGGGGGTTGCTCCACAGTGGCAAATGCAAGGAGTTCTACGCTGTGACGGCTATGTGGCCTCAGCCTCCAGCACTCTCTTCTCCTTGGAGGGAACATCAAGGATCTCAACGTCCATGTCCTGCTCTGTTTTTGTAATTCTTCCGATTAATGTAACTTACTAATGATTTGTGATTCATTCCGTTTAATTTAGTTTCTATAATATTTTGGCTGGAAGCATCGGTTTGATGAAGACCCATCGGTATCGGTTCTCACATCCTGACACTCTGATGACCTCTCTCATCAATGCCAATAAAACAATGTTGGTTCTATAACCAACACTAACGGCCGTTATGAGGTAGTAAAGCTTGTGTGTTGTTTCACCCATTGCAAGCAAGGGTCCCTACTTTGTCACGGGCGACAAGCCCACCATTCTAGCAAAGCTCATGTTTACAGCCGGAACAGCAGGACACGCGCATCAATTTTTTGTTGGTCATAAGCATTCCTCTACCAATTCTAAGAGTTACAAACTAAATAAATCTCGGCGCGCAATTTGCGCGGGCCAAATTATTTAAGCGGCCAACAGTCAACACTACTTCGTAGCAGTTGATAGTATGGCCAGCCGGCACACATGGACGCATGTTTACTACACCACACCTTGCTCTTGACGTCACTTCCAGCATGTACCGTACATACATGCTACGCACGTACACGCCAGACGTTTTATTTAGTACTACTATATTTATTCAGCCGTGATGAGCCAGGCGTGCAGCTAGCTACACTAGCGCTAGCTTAGCAGGAGAGGTTGCCCCCGGGGTCGACGCCGAACGGGGACTAACCCCCCCGCCCGAGAGCCCCGTCACCGCCACGTACACCGGCCGAGGGAACAGGCTGAACAGAGGAATCCTTCCGTTGCAAACCGCCATACAGTCCGGCGCACGCAGCAGAACGCAGGAGCCGGTTGCGTTCTCCCCCGGTTGTTGCCTACTCCCCCGTCCACGCGATCGATCAATCGATCGGAGCGATCGAATCAGGGAACTCGCGCGCACGCACGCACGCACGCCGACCCGGCGCGTCCCGCGGCGCCCAATCTGCCCGCGCCGACGCATGCATAGCGTAGCCCGACAGCTAGCCCATCGGCCTCGGCTTGCTAATGCACAAGTACAGCATCGTCCCCCTATAAGTGCAAGACAACAGCACCCCTCCCAGTTAAGCTCCGTCCCAGGTAAGAGCCAGCTCCAGAGTGCAAAAAAAATTTCCCAAAACCCCGTAGACTAATCAGCAGTGGAGAGCTTGCTGTAACCGAGGAGAAAACAGAGTAGCTGAATCGGAGATGGTGGTCAATACCGGCGCGCGTGTTTTCGAGCTGTTGCTGCTAGTCTCCGCGGCTGCTCGAGCCGCCGGCGATGGTGAGAGCGCCAAATAATCCTGCATTATGTGCTTTTACTCCTGAACCATCATAGCTTTGCTTCAATGCTTCTTATGAAATCCTAGTGTAATTCCTAGGAGCATGTGCCATCCACTAGCTAGGTGGCAATTCTTCGCTATGAATTAGCTAGTAGCAATATGAAGAGTAAACATTGTTATATTGTCATGATGTTCTTACTTCTTGATCATGTAAGTTGTTATCCTGTTAGTGAAACTAGCAAAATGTACCTTCAAACATTTACTTTCTTCCGCACAAAACCGTAATGTATGTTCATTTAGCTATGTTTTTAATGGACCAAGGCAACCTGAACAAAAATATGTAGTAGCTGCTAGTTGAATTGGTCCCCTGTCAAAAACAATGGATGATAAGGTCACTTCCGTTTCCTTAGTTCTAGTTCTTTATCTATCTAAAAAATAATAAAAAACAGGTTTTCTTTTAATCTGGGAAGACAATGTAGGGTAGTTCTTACCTCAAACATTCTCATTTTGCTATGATAACTAGAACTAAGTAATCATTTAGGGAGGATGAACCCAACTTAGAAACTAGAAGCAATAGTATACAAATGAGGCGCTCAAGTTTATCCCTTGAAAATTGAAATGATATCCGTGTGCACTTAGTTGGAGCATCACTAATCCCGAAAATGCCGGCGCTGACTAGTTAGTTATGATAAGGTGACAAACAGACACGGAAATCGAATCGGAGCTCTGCATTCTCACGTGCATAGCAATATCTTCAGTTCAGAATGCTTCGAGTAATTTACTGATATAGAATCTTATGATGTGAGACCTCGATGCTACTTAATTTTCTAGTAGTACTGCGTAACATGTAACGAGGACGACTTTCAACTGCCGTCTTGTGGATCATAGCACGATCGTCTTAGAAACATTGGACCATGCGACCGTTACACGCGATGTGCATGGGTTGGGCATGCTCGAATAAGCCTGAAGTAGTCATAATAGCCGGTCATTGAATCATTTCTACTTGCTTGCTGATGCAAAGTTTTGTTAACTTATCATCATGATCAGCTGATTAACCCTAGCGCAATCAGCGTGATTAACCTGTCACGACCCAAATCTCTCTCTGCTTATACGAGTCATATATGTCGTGCACAAACGTAGGCCTGCTTCAGAACGGTAACTTCGAGGACTCGCCGAACAAGTCCCAGATGAACGGCACAAGGGCGATGGGTGAATACGCGATCCCGTACTGGAAGATCACCGGCTTCGTGGAGTACATCTCGTCCGGGCAGAAGCAGGGCGACATGCTCCTCACGGTGCCGGAGGGCGCCCACGCCGTGCGGCTGGGCAACGAGGCCTCCATCCAGCAGCAGATCAGCGTGACGCGCGGCATGTACTACTCCATCACCTTCTGCGCGGCGCGCACCTGCGCCCAGTCCGAGAAGCTGAACGTGTCGGTGGCACCCGGCCCCCAGTCCGGTGAGCTCCCCATCCAGACCGTGTACACCAGCAGCGGCTGGGACTCGTATGCCTGGGCGTTCAAGGCCAAGCGCGGCCTCGTGTCGCTCATCATCCACAACCACGGCGAAGACGACGACCCCGAGTGCGGCCCGCTCATCGACTCGGTGGTCATCAAGACCCTGTACCCTCGTCAAGCAACCCAGAGTAAGATGTCAAAACATGCAGCTAGCATCAGCACGTAGCAACAAATAGAACATGCCATGTCATGTTGTTCTTTGCAATTATTTATCAACGAAGCCTGATTGTTGATCGAGCAGATAACATGCTGAAGAACGGGGACTTCGAGGAGGGGCCGTACATCTTCCCCAACGCGCCGTGGGGCGTGCTCCTGCCGCCCAACACCGAGGACGAGCACACGCCGCTGCCGGGGTGGATGGTGATGTCGTACACGAAGTCCGTCAAGTACGTCGACTCCGCGCACTACGTCGTGCCCCGTGGCGCTCGCGCCGTGGAGCTGGTGTCCGGGCTCGAGACGGCGCTGATGCAGGAGGTGCCCACCGTGGCTGGGAGGTCGTACAGGCTGGAGTTCTCGGTCGGGGACGCCGGCGACAGCTGCGTGGGGTCCATGCAGGTGCGGGCGTACGCGGGGCAGGGGAGCACGACCGCGCCGTACAACTCCCAGGGCACGGGCGGGCACACGCGCGCGTCGCTGGAGTTCGCCGCCGTCGCGGACGTCACGCGGGTGGTGTTCGTCAGCTCGTCGTACATCACCAAGTGGGACGGGACGCTGTGCGGGCCCGTCGTCGACGACGCCTCGCTCGTGTGCGTGTCCCGGCAGCAGCCGCCCGCTCGTCGGTTGCTTCGTCTCTGATTCGTTACACGACGGTTCGCGGCCGGTCATATGTGATATGTGTACTTGTACAACATGCATGGCGTGTTGGAATGTGACTGCTGGGAGTAGCAGTCGACCTTTTTCCTAAAAGCGTGTTTCTTGTCATTTTGTTTGTGAGTGATTTAAAAAAATATTCATCTGATTATCACTACCTATATGCTACACCACTTGTTATTGTTTAAAAAGATTTTAAAAAAGATTTTTTATGATATAATAGTTTTAAAATTAGTAATAAATATCGAGTTGCAGCTTTTCTGATAAGTTTTAAATTTAAAATCAATAAAAACTGAGTTGATGTATTAGTCTCTGCTCCCACAAGGTACAAAATAAAATACATAGATTTTTAACGTGGTCCACACAATGTTTAATGCAAATCTACAGTTATTAATACAACCCGCCTAATCAACGGGGAAAATGAAAGATGGGAACTATTAGAAAGTGTTCTGTTAGTATAGTATAGATATGTGGTTTTTGAACGATTTTGGTGTATACTCCTTTTGTTATATTTGAGCTCAGACTTCAAAGAATTTTGTTTCTGAAAAAAGGGTTTAGACTTCTGAGGGGTAACTTATTGCCGTCTGTGTTTTTTTTAATAAATCGGCACAAGAAGGTGCCAGTATCACTAAATAGAGAAGCACCTCCCATCACTCGTGGATCGTCGTACTTGTCCTCCGGAGTGCATGCTTGAGCTGTTCACATAAGATTTAGATTGCTAGCATGCTCCAGAGTCTTCTCATGTATCTACACTAGACAAGGAGGTAGAAGGGCGTACAAGTGTGTGGCAGCAGAGCGGACTACGTGTTGTTCACTCTTGACCGTCCTCTCGAATAGTGGAATTGCTAATTGCCTGACGTCCGCATTCCGTTTTGCACCGACTAGTCATGTAAAGCACTTGTATTTCTTTGTGACTAACCTATCCAGGAGAGCGGACCAACTTATTGCCATCTGGATTACATAACTCCCAAACTTTGCCAAAGTTTTTTTTCGAAGAGTTGTTGAAGTCTAGTTAGGAGGTATATCCTTCCATCTCTACCCTAGAGCATATACCCCCCTATTAACGTAAATACCTACACCACTAAGAAAAATAATAGAAACAGACAAAAATATACAAATATGAGTTTCTAATCCTATTCCAACCTATAAGATTAGTTTTGATGGAAGAAAACTTCTATATAAAGTCATATTTTCATATAATACTAGTAGTAACCTATCCATACATTGCGACGGGTAAGGCCCATTTAATTGGGGATCGGCTGAAAGAGTGGATTGAGAATAAAACACTTTGATCCAACTAGTTCTTTTGATGAGATGGTGGTTGCGCACGTATAAATGCGTTGCACAGAGTGAGAGAAGGGGAGGAAGGAGGACAACTATGCTTTAATAGTAAAGAAATTTAAACATAGAATTAGATTTAATATATAAATTTTATTCTAATTTTTTATAAGATATTTACCCACCACATCACAGTATAAATATATAAATATTTCTTTTTCAGTTAATATAATAAACTTTTTTTATTTAAAGAACGAACATTGTGGTCCTGTTCAATATTTTTTATACTATATCCAATCTGTTACATTCTAAATCTAACATATAAGGAACACAGTTATCTTCTTTTTTTCAATTAACATAGTAATCACTGTTAGATATGTGTATAGCAATATAGCCTTAGGCTTATTTAGTGTTGGCCCATGTGACCATATATACTTGTATATACTATTGTTATCTTGGAATGCAGAGTACCGATTTCAGCATAAGGTTGCTCTTGCGATTCCCGTCGATGACCACCGCCGGCGAGCTCTCCACCGGCTTTGGTCTCAGGCGAGTGTCCTCACTTCTCTCTTCTCCCTGTGAAGTTTTCCTGGTGTGTGCTATATTTTTCGTGGTCACTTGATTTTGGGGAACGATCCTCTTCTCTCCTAGACAGTGCTGCTTTTTCTCCTGGTCAGATCTGCTTCTTTTTCGGCTGCTCGAGGCTGCAACATCTGCTGTGCCAGCTGCAGTGGTAGCTGCAGCACCCGCACCCTGCAGCCTTAGCTGCCGCATCTGCCGCCAGGGCTCTTCCCAACAAATCTGCTATGTACTGGATCTCCTACGGCTGATTACATCACATAATTGTAGCCACTAATTGCAGTGCAGTAGCAGCCCTTCAATTGCAGCAGCAGCTCAGCCTTCCAGATTGCAACCATGGCATCAGATCCACTTGGGAATGCCATTCTTTTGCCTTTGGACATCAAACTCAATGGCCAAAATTACCGTGAGTGTGCTTCTTCTGCTCGTATGCAACTCAGATCGTATGGTGTGGCCTCTCACCTGAATGATGATCCACCTAATGAGAAGGAAGATGAGAAGAAAGTTGCAGCTTGGCGGCGTAATGATGAGCGTGTAATGGGCTTCTTGTGCATGAATGCTGAGGTCCCCGTTAGAATGAATTTCATTGATCTTCCTTCTGCTAAGAAGATGTGGGAGTATCTTCAACAACGCTATCAGCAAAGCAGTGCAGCTCTCCGCTTCTCTTCGCAAGAGCCTGCAGAGTCTTGAGCAGGGCGACATGACCATTGAGGAGTTTCATAGTTCCTTCACCTACTAGTCTAGACAATTAGATTCTATGGTACCAAAGGCTGGAGGTGGGTGTAGGCAGTCTATATGCAAGGAGAAATATGAGGAGCAGAGCCTTATGCTTGATTTTGTGATGCGTCTTCGGTCAGACTGAGCCTATTAGGGTGCAGCTTCTTGGTCGGCCTACTCTTCCTACCATGGCTGAGACTCTCGCATACTTAATTGCTGAGGAAACTCGTCTACGGTCACTTCCCAACTCCACAACACCTCAGCACACTGTCCTTGCTTCGTCATTGATGGGCACCTCTCTGTCTAGTGATCCTGCTTTCCAACTTTGGTCCTTAGCAACTTCTTCCACTCAGATTGTTTGCTCCCATTACAAGAGGACTGGTCACCGTGTTGAGAAATGCTTCAAGCTACATCCTGAATTGTTGGCTGAGTTTAGGGCGAAGCGTGGTTCATCTCGCCGTGCCACTACTACTTCAGTTACTCTCGTTGCTCCCACTGTGACCGCAGCTTCAGTTAGTGCAACTGCGACCATTCAGCCTTATACGAGTGTTTATCAGCCTAATGGGTCAGCTGCTTCTACTCCTACACCAGGTACTTCTCCTACATGGGTGATAGACTCCGGAGCCTTTTTTTACATTACCTCAGATGTGACTCAGCTTGCTTCTTGTCAACCGGTTATCAATGGTACATGTGTTCAGACAGCTAACGGCACATCGTGCTTAGTTACTCACCAGGGCACTCTTTCCACTTCATAGCTCACTGTACCAAATGTGTCTCTTGTGCCCCAACTTTCCATGAATCTTATTTCCGTTGGACAACTTACAGACATGAACTGTTTTGTAGGTTTTGATGAAACCTCCTGCTTTGGGCAGGATCATCAGACAAGAGCACTCGTATAACATCCCGATTCTCTATTTTCGTAAAATCCCATCTTCAAAAATTTGCTTCTTTTATTATGTATTAAGGATGTAGTGATAAGATTCCAATTAAACCAATCAAACCAATCCTTGTGAACTATAAATCTATAAATCTTGCTCTAACTATTTCCTTCTAAATTAAATTTTCAAGATACAAATTTTGTAATTCAAGTCCCCTCCCAATTAAACATTTCAAAAATTTATTTAAAACCCTCTCATATCCAAAAATCACAGATACATACACTTGATTCGTATCTTCTATTATGCTAAGATTTCGTTCTTATCTTAATCGAACTTTTTCATTTCCTACCATTTTAGTCCACCCAAATCTAGTATCAATATCCAAATTAAATTATTTGTAACAATATCCAAATTAAATTATTTCTATGATCCTAAAACTTTTATCCAAAAATCCTCTTCCAAAAGATCAGAAATTCAAATCACGTCCTAAATCACCATAGATTTATTCAAAATCACCTCTCAAATTCATATCCCTTTTAATCCTCTCTATTCATTCCATGCTTTAAAAATTATTCTCATAAGCCAAAATCCCAAAAAAACATCTATTCCCTAAATTCCTAATATCCTAATGAATTCAAATACTAAAAATTGATTCCAAAACTTCATAGAAATCTCTCGTCCTTTACCATCCTTTTCCACTCTACAAGGGTAACTAAATACGTTCTTATTCAACTTTCATTCCAAATAACATAAGCTAACTAAAATACTCTTTATCTGAAATTTACTATAATTCTAGTAAATACAAATATAAAATTTAAATATGAATATTCTTTCCAAACATATTCTTTTAACCTCACTACTATACAAAATTAAATTTCATCTCTAGTATCAAGATCTAAATCAAACAACCCTCCTAGGAATTTCTATGACTCCATTGAGTCTAAATATTGAATTTAAATTCAAATACTAAGTCAAATCAACCAAATTTTCATCCAAACAATTTGCTAGAAAATTTATCAAAAGATACTATGCCAATTGGGCCACCCTTCCCCTTCTTTTTCCCACATGACCCAACCTCTCTCTATTTCTTTTCTCTTTTTCCCTTCCACCAGACCTTAATAGCCTTCTCCTTCCTCTTTTGCCACACGGGCCACCAACCCAATCGCCACATTGGCCCATTCACTTTGAAGCCCAAGTAAGCCTCACCATCCTTTGTTCTAGACAGGCCAACCCGTCATTTCTCCTTCTAGCTGCCCCAATCGGCCTCATGGCCTAGCCATCTATTAGCCCGTTTCCCTCCCACCTAGGCGATGTCATCACTAGTCCGTCGCCTCCCTCTTCTTCCCTATCGAGCCGTGTCGCCCACTAATTGCTCGACACAATGCCACACCGACACACCATATTGTGCTAACCCTTCCTATGCACCACACCGCTCCAACTAAGCTTGCAGTCCACCTGCACCATCTCGCCAGTCAGCATGGCTAGGCCAAGCCATGCCCTCTCGTGCGTCACACACATACCAACATCGAGCCATTACCTCAGCATAGCACCATACGCTACATCAGCGTCCACACCCTTTCTTCCCATGAATCCCGCTCTCCGTGGGCCCTCAATGATGACTTTCACGCCATCTATTACATCGCACCACGCTGCGTCAATAGATGGCATTAGCGCCACCACGAATTGCACATCCTTGACAATACATCGTCCGAACCCACGACGATGTCGTCCCACTGCTCCCCTTATGCCACCTCATCCATGCCACACTGCTCTATCTTGGAGCCATAGGCCCGAAGAGCAATGCCTATGCTTTCTTTAAAAGCTTGACGACCTCCTCTCCTCACTAAGCTCCTAGTCCAGTGCGGTGATGGCTCGGAGTCACGCGTCCACATTGAAAGACATGAGTTGCGTCCAGCCATCCACCATCACCTCCAATCCTCCATATCCTGCCCGTCCTTGAAATCCTTATGTGGCTGCCATCATTGTCACGTTGTTCTTGCCATCCTGCATAGCCCATGTCGCATACCTTCTTCTCAAAGCAAAGTAGCTCGACACACCTTCTCCCCTTCTTGCCATGGCTATAAAGGCAGCCTCACCCTCCTCCTTCATTTTTGCATCCATCGCACTATTGTCTAGTCTACTTCGTCACGCCATCCACAAACCACCTTTCCCACCACCACTATCTTGTCGTCACCACCACACCAAAGCCAAGCTTGTGCCTCATTACGTGAATGTGGAGCTCCACACCACCCTTGCTCGCTACGAAGCTCATTGCTTCCCTGCCACCTCTTTCCTATCCAAATGAGGTCGTCGTCCCGCGTCACTACTCGCCATTGTGGGGTCTTGTTCCCCTGAAATTGCTTTGCCATCAACTTCTTAGAGCCTTACTGACCCCATTTTGCCGCATGGCCACGCCCAATTTGAAGCACGGTGAAATGCACAAATTGATCCACCACTAACCATCGGCCTCGATTTCTTGTTGTCGGCCATCCTTCATCCAATCCCATCCACATCTACCTTCCTTAAGCGCCTAGAAAGCACCCAAAGCAACGTCCTCTGCCTCCGGCCTATCCTTCCTCTCTAGCGCCGCTGTTGTGCTCAGACAGGCTGGCCCTGCGTGAATGTTGCCTCCATGACTGCCTACTGTTGGGTTCCTTGGACCGTTGATGCCACCTAGAGCCCCCTTCCTCATCTTCTGACCTAGGAGCCACCAGAATGCACCACCGCCCTCGGATCAAGCTGACATGACCATGCTCGGCCATTCCAGACATGAGCAGGCACCGCCTCCCTAGTCTCTAGCTGTTCTTAAACCGGGAAAGCATCATTGTCGAGCTCCTTGCCATCCCCACCACCACTCCTCACAATCGGTTGTAGTTCCGTGCCCCCACGACAGCCTCCGTCTCGGCCTCTGTGTGGAAGAAGAGAAAGGGGAACAGGATGAAGTGGAAAGAGGAGAGAACTAGGAAGGAAAAAGAAAGAAAAGAAGAAGAGAAAAGAAAATTAGAGAAGAAATAAAAGAAGAGGACTAAAGAAAATTAGAGAAGAAAGAAAAGAATGTGGGACCCATGTCGGACCACTCCTAATCTAATTTTTGCACAGTGCTATTGTCATTGGTGTACTCCTAATTATTCAATGAAATATGGACCTTGTTATTTAAATCATTTACAAACATTTCTTTTACACTATGTCACTTACCCATGGGCCATACCACTAGTCCATAGGCTAGCACTAAGCTGAAGCCAACTGGCCTATGGGTTGAAATCTAGGTTCGCCACTGACTTGCGCCTAGCCTAGCCTCATTCGACCCATGGGTCTCTACCCCTTCGGCCCATTGGTCGTCCACAGAGCCCACCAAGCTGAACCCTCTCCATGGATATGGTTCACCATGAGCCATAGGCTCAAAGGTGTTTTGGTGTCAGTAACCAATGGGCACCTATTGTTAGCCTAGGAATATTCTAATATTCCTTCTCTACATTTAATAAATTTCATTCTATTGCCAAAAATATATTTAA
This sequence comes from Oryza coarctata, assembly GCA_030770085.1. Classification (NCBI taxonomy): domain Eukaryota; kingdom Viridiplantae; phylum Streptophyta; class Magnoliopsida; order Poales; family Poaceae; genus Oryza; species Oryza coarctata. The sequence goes on from CM061468.1 coordinate 13,190,235, forward strand.
ACTTTCAATATTCATATCTATCACACTGGATTTGTGTGATTTTCTCTTATTGAGTGCATAGCGGACATTCTAGAGATTCAACAAATGTGGATTTCTTGAAGATTTGAAGACTTAAAGTAAGGCAAACCACTCTTCAATCATATTGTTCCTAGTTTATAAATTGTGTTGATTGCAAATTGTATGTTTAGTGTGCACATTATTTTAATTTGCCTTGGTCTACGAGTACGACTGATGGACCTACCTAGTAGTTGCATTACTTTCCATAGGCTATTGTAAACCATAACTCGTGTCACTCGACCAAAGTGGTAATGAGGTACCCATGCTCACCAAGCATAGGTATCAAATAAAACCACACTCATCATTGTGTTGTCGATATGGAAAATTGGGTTGTGAATCTGTTTCAAAAAAAACCCGACTCATGGAATCAGTGGTTTTGAAAAAGAAAAGATGTTTTGTGAAAACTCGTGACACGGGATCTCGCTTGTGTGGTTTGGTTTCGTATTTGCATGTAAGGACTGATTCCTTTGAAAATTCCATCCGAGCATCTTATAGTACAATCACACTGGTGTTGTGGGACACCCTTGGATGAGTAATTAATTAGTTTAGGGAGACTTTGGAGACTAGTGGTCATGGGACATTGGGGATGAGGAAATGAAGTTTTGTGTTCTAATTTTAGCCCTTCGCGGCACTTGCCTCTATTGTGGTACTATGGTACCGATAGGTGTAGAAGCATCTCTACTATACTCTGAGTAGATGATGGCTAGACTTGCTCGATGCTTGTCGTGAACTTGACCGACTATGTGGCATGGGGTTTTCTTGGACTAGCTTAGAAAAGGCCTTGTCACGAATGTCCAATACTAGTGGGTATTAGAGTAAACTTCGTGTTATGTGGGTAAAGTGTACAATCTTTGCAAAATTTAGCTGAACTATTCCACTAGCCGTGCCCACGATTATGAGTGAATGTAAGGTGATTCCCTTTGCGTAGAATTGTTTGCTCGTGCTCTGTGAAATTGATTTACGGAATGGGAGTCGATCTGTGTGACTGACGAATGATCTATGTGGTTTAAAACGGGCTTGTGTGGCTCAAGATATTGGAATGGCATCATAGAGTATGCTTCCCGAGTGGAAGCAGAGTGCTATAGAATATGCACAGGTCAAAAGAATAAAGGAATATGATTGGGATGAGAAGTCTATGCTATTATACAAAGCAGAGATAATTAATAAGAGAAGTTTGAGAAAGTAAAAGGAAACTAATTAAGTAAAACTGAAGAAATTGAATAAAACTAAAACTTGACTCTTCCACTTGAGTTAGTGTGATGTAACTCACAGGTGGATTAAGACGGTAAGTATCCTTTCAAACATTTCCTAAGAAATCCACACTAGAACTTTGAAAAGTATTTTTTAAAAAATGGTTTGTCAAATAAACCAAACCTGCTTGTATTTTACACATTTTTTAGTGGCTTGCTGAGTACAAAAGTACCCAAGCCCCTATTGTTGTTTTTTTTTCTAAGTGCAAGTTGAAGATGGTGAAGATACGGTTTTCTCCCTAGACCCAAGCCACTGCTTGTAGAATTCTAAGTTCAGTTACTACTGCTTTTGATTGAATATTGCATTTTAGGGATGACCTGAGGATGCAACATAAAGGTATAATTTATAATTAGTATTACAATGATTTATTTTTGTTATTGTGGGTACTAGCATCAGTATCCTAGGACTAATACTAGCAAATGCGGTTCTGAAAGGGATACTTCGTTGTTCCCCTGTGGCACACCCTCCTTGGCATTGTCTGTACAATGGTTGTAGGGCACAGTGTGACAACTAGTTGGTACTGGCCATTGCCATAGCTGCTATAACTCCCATTATTTCATTAAAATTCTAGTCCAAAAATATTTTGTTTCATTGCGCTATTAAATCCCATGCAATTTTCTAAAATCTCCGAGGTCAGTTTTTATTCCGATTCCAAAAGTTACCGGTCCTACCAAATAAATTTCCCTTCCGTCCAAAGATAGTAAAAATACTCGTTTTGAACTCTGACCACCCGACGAATATTCCCGCATACATCTTTTCTTCGTTAATCCAAAACAATAACGTGCCTACAACAACCACCCTACCTACTAACAAAACATCCTCATCATCTCTCCACGACACGCACAACGCAGTTGGCACGCAAGCCACAAGCTCACTCTATTTCTCTAAAATGCCTTGAGTCCACTAATGTTTTTCCCCGACGTTTCCTTTCTTCCTCCAAGCAAGACAACCATTCCCCCACTCCATCTCACTGCTAGGAGTACACTTGTGCTCCTCCTAACATTTCCCTTCTTACTCCAAGCAAGATAACTATCCCCTCACTCCATTTCACTACCAGGAGTCAACTTGTGCTCCTCTCGATATTTTCCTTCTTCCTTCAAGCAAGATGATCATCCCGTCACTCCAAACAAGGGACAAGCAGTAGAGAAGGAGCTGTTGGAGGAGAAGAAGGGATAGTATCAGGTATGGTAGCCATGCTCGTCATTGTGCTCACCTCAATGGTCTATCAAAGAGGCTATAAGAATTTCCAAAAGCCTCGGGTGATACCTTCACCTCCCTCATATTCTATTTTTGCCACTCCAAGCTATCGTCATCGCCAAGCCAAACTGCTAAGGGTAGTCATTGTCACCACGCCATGAAGGTAGTTCTCTGCCTCCTTGGTAGCAGCGACGGTGCCCTTTGAGTCTCCACAGCAACCCTGGCACCCCTGCCTACAGCCGACCACGTCAACACCACCTCCCATTCCCTCCAACGCCACCCCACTCCCCTCTTCATGTGCACCGCCTTCTTTTGCGGACCAATGCCGCCCAACACCCTTTCCACACCGGGCACGCCCCGGCGCCATCCAATTTGCGCACGGCCACTTGCACCACCCTCCTACGTCACGCGTCATCCCTATTGCCCAGCCCCACCATCGTGCTGCCTGATGCGAGGAGGAAGCAACGGAAGAAAAGGAGAAGAAATGAAAGAGGGAGGAAAAGGAGAGAAGAAAAAAGAAAGAAAAAGAACTTGGACCTATTTGAGCCCCACTCTCACTCTCTCTCTTCCTTTGGCTCCACCCGTTAGCCTAAAATATTCCTAGAATATTCCTTTTAGATTTTAATTAATCCTTTTAACCGTCCAAAAACCCTTTTAAATTTTAAAAAATCATATCTTTTATCTGTAACTCTATTCGATCACATTCAAGTCCCAAAATCTTTCTAAAATCTTTCTCTACATAATGGTGTTAATTTTTATGCACTTATTTGTGGCTAGCAGTGGTTTTATATATTATTTTGTTTTTCTCGTATATAGGTCTTGAGACCAACGGAGGGTTTGCACAGAAGTTTGATGCTACAGAAACCACAGCGGACCAAAGGCAAGGCCTCCCTTTACTACTTATTGCACATATATTTTAATTAAGTATTTTGTTTGTAAAATTGTATGATTAGGTCACACTTTATTTTCTGTTCGGCCACGATTCGCATTCGAATCATTGGACCTTCCCAGTAGTTGCACTTATATTATATAGGACTCAACCCTCAACTCTACCATATACTCACCAGTACCCACCATACGGGGGTAGAAAACCTATATTTATAGTTGTACTATTGAAGGGGAAAGAAAATTTTGGTATTCACCATCAATCGATTACTTGAAAACCCAGCGAGATGTTGGTCTGATTATAAAGTGAAAAATGCTTTATAAAATTTGATGGTGTAGGAGTTAGTGCCTTGGTGGCTTGACTACGCACCATCCATTAGAACCGATTTTTTTAGAAAATTCATCCAAGCATAAAACAGTACGACCGCACGAGTAACATGGGATGTCCCAGCAGAGTAAATAGCTAAAACATAGGTGTCTTGTATGTTAACAGTTGAGAAATATCGGGATAGATAGACAAAGACATTCTCCTGATATAGGGGTTTGTCTTAACCGTGAGATGCAGTTGGTGTTATACAACGCGTCCTAGAGGAGGACCTAAGACTGCCCTAATGCTTAGTTTTAAAGAGTGGCCCAATTATATAACATGGGATGTCTATGGTTTGGCTATGGAAAAGCCTTGTAACAAAATTCCCTGTCAGCCATGTCTGATCCACATGCACTGGGTAAAGCGGGATGTTCACGGCATGTAGGTAAATCATGCAAACTATGCATAGTTTAGTTAAACCGTTTAAACAGTCGTACCCACAGTCATGGGCGGATATGAGGTATTTCTCATAGTGTAGTTTTGTTTTTAAGTAAATATTCTATGGAAAAAGGTTTGTGGGATGGGTTATCATTACCAAAGTTTGTCTTTGTGGCGAACAGCTAGCCTTCATGGTTGGAAACAAGTCTGTGTGGCTCAGGGTGTCGGTTGGCATCAGGTTGTGGTTTGGTAGGGATGGCTGGGGTGGTATGCCGAAAAGGCTGAGGACTAAGATGGTTAGTTGTGAGCCGAGATGACTTGGGTGGTAATTTACTTTGAGGGCTAAGATTGCCAGTTGTGAGCTGAGATGGCTTGGTTATATTATCTACTTTAGGTGCTGAGATGACACGGTTTAAAAGGGACTTTTCACTTGCGATATTTGTGATAGGTTGTTGTAGCAACCTATGTAGCGAGGTGTGAGCCTCGTTTAAAAACTATTTATAGTCTTGCATGTCATATTTTTCCCAGCTTGCTGAGTACACTAAGAACTCACCCTTGCTATTATATATTTATATAGAGTTAGAGGAGGGATACATCAACTTCTCTATTGAAGCCTACTTCTACGAGTAGCTTGAGTACGACTTCTCTAGGTTTCAGGCCTAGTTTCCAAATCACGCCTGCGGTTCATATCCGTCACTTTACTCTTAGTGTTTTATGTTTCATGCCTTCCACCATTGCTCTTTTGCTTTTGCCTTAGTTTATCCTATTTTACTAGTGTTTTTACTAGTCTGAAGTCTGTCCACGATAGTAGAATGTATGAGACTTTCACCAGTATTGTAATAAAATCTTATTACTTCTGATTTTTACTATTATTCTGTAAATACCACATCGTGTATCCTAGAACTAGTACTATATTTACAGGTAATGTTGTGACCTCCAGCTTATGCCGGTTAGTATTTGCAGATTGGCATTGTTTGTATTTGTAGATTTGCATAGTTTGGAGCACCACAGCTACTCTCCTAGGTGACTCTACATTCTTGATCACTTGAGTCTATCACCTTCATCTTTTGGCTCCTCCACCACTAGTTCCATGGCCTTGGGTTCTACATCTTTTGCAACTTTTTCCACAATGGCATCATAGATTGGGGCATCTTTGTGGGTCCCGTCTTGCCACTTTAGTTCATTAGTATTCTAAGTCATGTTTCTATTGACATTACTTTTGATTGTACAGGCTGTAAACTTGGCAAGTAGATACAACTTCCTTACCCTACTAGTACTTCTAGGTCTTTACCTTATTTATTCTAATGTATAGGGGCCTACACCATTTGCTTCTAAGGGTGGACACAAATATTATGTCATGTTTATAGATGATTGTTTGAGATATACCTAGATTTACTTCATGAAACACCGTTCACAACTTCTATCTATATATTAGTCCTTCATTAGCATGATCCATACTCAATTTTCTATTACTATTCATACTTTTCATTTTGATTTAGGGGAGGAGTACCTCACCACTATTTTTCAATAGCTTCTTTCTTCTAACAGTACTCTTCATCAACTCTCTTGCCCTAGTGCCCATCCTTAAAAGGTGTTGCTAAGCGCAAGCACCAACACATCATTGAGATTGCTCACACTCTATTAATTGCATCATTTGTTCCTTCTCATTTTTGGGCTGAGGCTGTTCCACTATTGTTTATCTCATTAATACTCAACCATCATCTTGCCTTCAAGGAAAGTGCCCAAGAGAGGATCTATTTGACTCTTCCCTAAGTAATGATCATCTTCGTGTCTTTGGTTGTACTTTATATGTTCTTTTGGCAACTTGAGATTGCACAAGTTCTCTACTCAATCAATTGAGTGTGTTTTTATTATCTATAGTCTTGAGCATAAAGAGTATCGTTGTTATGACCCCTCTTCTCATCATATTCACATATCTTGAGATGTCACTTTCGTTGAGGACTGTCCAAATTTCTACTTTACAATCACTTCCTCATCATCTCCTTAGGAGTCCATCTCTTTTCTCCATCTTCCACCTATTCCTTCTCAAGACCTAACCACCATTAGTGAGACACCTTTATCATCTTCCATTTCTTCTACCTATCCCGATACACCATCATCCACCCTAACACCAAGGTCAAAGATGTCACCTTTTCCTTTGCACTATAGTTGCCAACCTTAAGCTCTACATGAGTCTCAGCCTTCCATTTCTCTTTTTTCAGATGTCTAGTACCATTAACGCTCAATCTGATGATTCACCAACTGCTTTGCACATTGATGATCCACTTGCGTCACCATAGTCTTCTACTCTACGATATGGTCTTCAAGATCGTAGCAAAATAATGCCTCATACTCGCTAAAGTTGTGTAGCAATTGATGATGTTTAGGAGCCAAGTACATATCAAGAAGCCGTTATCATTCTTGAGTGGAAATTGGCTATGAAAGAAGAGCTTACCACCTTAGAGTGAACAAGAACATGGGATGTTGTTACTCTTCCTTGTCATGCCATTCCAATTACTTGCAAGTGGGTGTTTAAGGTGAAGACTCGCTCTGATGGATCTATTGAGCGCTACAAAGCTCCCTTGGTTGCTCGCGGTTTTCAGCAAGAACATGGTTAGGATTATGATAAGACTTTCGCTCCAGTTGCTCACATGACCATAGTATGCACTCTTTTAGCCATGGCAGTAGCTTGTTCATGGACTATCTCTAAAATGGATGTAAATAATTCCTTTATTCATGGTGACATACAGGAAGGAGGTTTACATGAGATCACCGCCTAGTGTTGATGCCCCTGCCAACTATGTTTTCCGTCTCAATCATGCTCTTTCTGGTTTGAAGCAAGCACCCTGGGTTTTAGCTCTATTGTTTGTGCTGCTGGGTTCTCTCCAAGTGTTCATGATCTGTCTTTATTCATCCATGTTTTTGACCGTGGACGGACTCTGTTGTTACTTTTTGTGGATAATATGCTAATAACAAGAGATGACTTATAGTACATTGCTTTTGTGAAGCGACGTCTTAGTGAATAATTCATGATGTTTGATTTGGACTCTCTTAGCTATTTTTTAGCGATTGAGGTCACCAATACAAAGGATGACTACTACCTTTCTTAGCATCATTGCTTCGATTATCTTCCAAGTCGCTCTAGTCTTACTAATACCAAGATTGTCACTACTCCAATGGAGCTATATGTTCAACTTCATTCAACTAATGGAGTTTTGCCTGAGGATCCCTCTCGTTATCATCATATTTTTGGTAGTCTTGTTTATCTCACTATAACCAAACCAGATATTGCACATATTGTTCATGTGCTTAGTCAGAGTGCACCTACCTCAATTCTTTATAGCCATTTGCTTTGTGTGCTCCGTTACCTAAGGGGTACCACATCTCGACAACTATTTTATGCATGCTTGAGTTAGCTTCACCTCTATGCCTACTCTGACTCAACCTAGGTGAGTGACCCAATGGATCGTCGAGCAATTACAAGATATTGCATTTTCCTTGGTACTTCTCTCATTACTTGAAGTCCAAGAAGCAAACTGTTGTGTTCCAACACTAAATCTGAACTTCGCACTTGCTACTACCACTTCTAAGATTGTTTGGCTCTGTTGGTTATTATCTGATCTTGGTGTAGAATGTAAGGATCCAACACCTCTTCTTTGTGATAACACAGGAGCTATACAGATTACCAATGATCCTGTCAAGCATGAGTTAACTAAGCATATTGGAGTGGATGCATCTCATTCACACGCTCTCATTGTCAGAAGTCAACAATTTCTCTTTGATACGTGCCATCTGAACTTCAAGTTGTTGATTTCTTTACCAAGGTCAAACTAAAGAGCAGCACCGTCTTCACATTTTCAAACTCAATGTGATAGATTCTCCAAATCATCTTTCAAAGGGGTGTTAGATATGTGTATAGCAATATAGCCTTAGGCTTATTTAGTGTTGGCCCATGTGGCCCATATACACTTGTATATAGGGGCGGAGCAGGAACTGATCACAGCTAAGTTAACGTGTCATTCATCATTTTTAGAACTTACACGGTAAATTGATAAGATTTCAATAGGATTATAGAGCTAAGCCTACGGCTTAAGCTTGTTTCCGCCCCTGTTTGTATGCACTATTGTTCTCTTGTAATACACAGTACTGATTTCAGAATTACTTACAATTACGACCTTCTTATATCGAGTAGATCGGTGCTTGACCTCTACTTGGACCAACAACTTAGGGAGTATTCGATCTTATATTCATGGGCTTTATCGCTCGTTCACAGCCCAGAACACGTGCATCCTCCACTTACAGGCGATCAGGCGCACCGACGGTGGGTCTCCGCGTCGGCCGTCGCTACCCAGCTTCTCCTTCTCACAGGTGCGGGGGACGGCGGAGTTTTCAAATGGAGAGCGGCCATGCAGCCCATGCAAAACAATCAGAATGGCAATCCGCCATGTGACCCCAGGCAAACGCAGACGACGCCTTCCCCAGTCGCCACCCCGCCAAGGGAGGGATCCCATTTCCGCGGCACCTCAGAACCGAGAGAGATGCCCTGCCAACCTCCTCGATCATAGCGGCCCGTGGATCCGGCTCTCGTTGCGCTCGGTTTCCTGCAGAAAACGCGCTGTCCATCTGGTGTTCTGGGCATCTGGTCTGAACACCATCCCCTGTAAATGACAGCAGTACATTGCAATTCTACAGTTGTAACTTGTTTGCTGCCCAATCGGTCCCATTGCCACTTGCCTCCAACCAAATAGCGGGAGTTGTACGGTAGTATCCTGCTCAGAAAGCTGACGAAAAGGAAAACGGAGATGGTGCAGAGTACCCGCTGCGTCGCGCTGCTCTTGCTCGTCAGCGTTGCTGCTCGATCGGCTTCAGCTACCACCGATGGTAAGAGCCCTCAATAGCTAGCTTAACTTCACACATGAGATTTACTAGATGGTTAATCATTTGCATGATAAATTTCTGACGCGCATTTCTGCTTAGAGAGTGTGCAAATGACGAGAGATCGCTGACATGTCATGCTGCTGCGCTTCTTCTTGCTGCGTTTATTTCAGGCCTGCTGCCGAATGGCAACTTCGAGGGGCGCCGGACAAGTCGCAGATGAACGGCACGAGGGTGACGGGGCGCTACGCTATACCGAAGTGGGAGATCTCCGGGTTCGTACATCGGGTCGGGCCAGAAGAAGGGTGACATGCTCCTGCCGGGGCCGGAGGGCGCGTACGCCGTGCGGCTAGGCAACGAGGCCTCCATCCAGCATCGTATCAGCCTGACGCGGGGCACACACTACTCCATCACATTCAGCGCCGCGCGCACCTGCGCCCAGTCCGAGGTGCTCAACGTGACAGTCACCCCCGAGTCCGGCTAGCTCCCCATCCAGACGGTGTACACCAGCAGCGGTTGGGAGTCCTACTCATGGGCCTTCAAGGCCAAGCATAGCGTCGTGACGCTCATCGTCCACAACGCCGGTGTCTTCGATGACGCAGCCTGCGGCCCCCTCATCGACTCGTTCGCCATTAAAACCCTGCAACCTCCTCAACGCACCAAAGGTAATTTAACTCTGATAAAATTGAAGCTGTCATCAGTTTGCATCTCTCCAAAATTCAATACAAGCATGCTCACCGTGGAGCAAATGAACCAGGTAACATGATGAATAGGACCTCGAAACGAACAATTAGACCTGTTGCAAGTTTTCTTTAAATTTACTGAAACAAATTATCTGATTTACGACCTAAAAGAAGATGGGACCGTCTGTCCTTGTGCTATATTGTTTTGTCATGAAAAAACCAAACAAATTTTAATGACTAAGATCGCTTTAAAATTCGTACGAGAAAACCTTATCCTCTCCTGTCAACCTGTTGTCCTCACCTGTTTACGTCTCTCATGTGTCGCCCCTCCCTCCATGCCATCCTTGCTGACACCGCTGAGCCCTAGCTACCAGTCGCCCCCTCCATCCTCTCTATAATTTCTCTTCAAGTCAATAGACTTTATGGTGGAAGTGAGTCCGTATTTTCGTGCCCCCACACCACCGAGCCTCTCCACCTCCAGCAACTTTGAAATCACTGGGTTCACCAAACGCACATTTTAGTATTGCTAAATTTTAGAAGTGTTGGATGTATTTGGTTTACAACCATACCAAATTTTGGTAGTGTTTTTTATGAGAGGAAATTTCTAGAACTACCTATTATTTTAATAGGGTAGCAATGGTAAAAACATATTTGGTTTGTTAATCTATTAAATTTGGTAGGGTTAAAAATAACAACAAACTGAATAGTCTATAAATCAGGGGATATTAGCATCAAATCAACGCCTTACACTGGAGCAAACAATATTTGGGCCATGACATTTGTGGACTACCCCAATGTAATTTCAGCCCAATACCGCCCAACCGAAGTAAAATTTATTGGGCCGTTGATTTCGGCGTATACTTCAAGGGCCAGATCGACAGATCGCTGGATAACCTGGAAATTAAGCCAGGCCACGTGTGCACCCAACGCGAGGCCCGTTTTCTCAGCCTGAGTCACCCCACCGGACCGGCCAACGACGAGAGTCGCCGCATCGGGCATCGTGCACCAGTAAACTTCAGTTTGGCACCTTCTCACAGCCACATATGCAGGGGGGAGGACCGAGTTTTGTAATGGCGGGTGGCCATGCGAACGAAAAAGAATCCAGGAGCGCCTTCCCCAGTCACCAACACGCCGAAGAACTCCATTTCCACCGCATCTCAGGACGGAGAGATGCCCTGCCAACCACCTCGATCGTGGCGGCCCGTGGATCCGGAGCGAGTCTTGCCCTGCTTGCCGCAGGGGCCAACTTGCCAGGACTAGCTTCATCCAGGTTACATCCTATCTTAGCTCATCTCCTCTATATCTGCAAGTGACAAGGCAGCACTGTGATGCAGTGCTACCTGTTTCCGTTCAAATCCAGTTGAAACTTGTTTACAGCTGAATATCAGAGCATAGGGAGTAGTACTTCTTGTCCCGGAGAAGACACCTGATGAGAAGGAAAGTGGAGATGATGCAGAGCACCTGCTGCGTGGAGCTACTCTTGCTCCTCAGCGTTGCTGCTCGATCGGCTTCGGCCATCATGGACGGTAAGAACCTGCAGTACCATGCTACAAGCTTAAGCAATTGCTAGAGCACACGAACGATTTTATATGGTTAAACACAGTTGCAGTGTTGCATAAGTTTCTGACGATCATTTCTGCAGACATGTGCTGCATGTCTCTGCTTTGCTGCGTGTTCAGGCCTTCTGCCGAATGACAACTTCGAGGAGGTGCCGGAGGGCGCGTACGCCGCGCGGTTGGGCAACGAGGCCTCCATCCGGCAGCGGCTCACCCTGACGCCTGGAATACACTACTCCATCGCCTTCAGCGCGGCGCGCACCTGCGCCCAGTCCGAGCTCCTGAACATCACGGCCACCCCGGAGATCGGCGAGGTCCCCATCCAGACGGTGTACACCAGCAGCGGCTGGGACTCCTACTCCTGGGCCTTCAAGGCAAAGCGCAGCGACGTGACGCTCGTCGTCCACAACCCCGGTGTCACCGATGACGCGGCCTGCGGACCCCTGATCGACTCATTCGCCATCCAGACCCTGCAAACTCCTCCAAGCACCAAAGGTAACTAAAGATCGTGTTGAAGTTGTTGTTGGAGCCGAATCACTCAGCTCTCTTGGAAATCACTCTCAAATCTCCCTTCTAGAACTACTTGCTAATTTCCTGCATTGAGTTTCTCACAAACACACAAAAGAATTACAAGTAGAAATAAAAAAAAACATGGAGGCACACATATGGACTACATTTTTCCTGTTTCTCTTATTCTCGTTAAAGGCTCCAATGCTACTTAAATACAAATGCTAATGACCCACTAATCCTAGTTGCATGCACCATACACGGGCAGTTTAACCCCACGACTCAATTGGCCAGTTACTTGACCTATTCTAACGCTTATCAGCTAACAAACCTGCTACATGCAACACGCTCTTTACCTCACACACGCTAAGTATACTAGCTACAAATCACATATGTCTCAGCCACTAACTCAACTATAACTTCACTAACTAGTCTAGACATATGACAAGATTATTTCCAACAATCACCTCCCTAATCTTGTTATATCAACTCATAATGCAAGTCACCCACTCGGCTCGTCCCATTGACCGCGATGTGCTACATTGTCTTCTCTAGCAACATTGCACCACCCAATGACACATCAAAGCAACCTCATGCCATCCACCATCACCGTGTCATCGTTGCACACTGCAGTCTTGATCGATCAAGTGGCCTCCAGTCTCTCACGTCACCTCATAGCGGAATCACACCACTGTAGCATCGCATCATCATCACCACCTAGCAGCATCACACTGCCCTTGTTGTCTTGTAGCACCAAATGGTACCACCCTCTCGTTTCTCCATGTAACCAGCGGCATCAAACCACCGATCTACATGTTGATGATGTCGCCGATAAATCGCACGGCAACACTTCTTATTTTCATTATCTTCAGGTTCTGATACCAATTGTTAGAGCCAAATCACTCAGCTCTCTTAGAAATCACTCTCAAATCTCCCTCCTAGAACTATTTGCTAATTTCCTGCATTGAGTTTATCACAAACATATAAAAGAATTACAGGTAGAAAGAAAAAACACGGAGGCACACATGTGGACTACATTTTTCCTGTTTCTCTTATTCTCGTTTAAGGCTCCAATGCTACTTAAATACAAATGTTAATGACCCACTAATCCTATTTGCATGCACCATACACGGGCAATTTAACACCACGACTCAATTGGCCAGTTACTTGCCTATTCTAACGCTAATCAGCTAACAAACCTGCTACACGCAACATTCCCTCTACATGCATGCACACACTAATTATACTGGCTACAAATCACATATGGCTCAGCCACTAACTCAACTATAACTTCACTAACTAGTCTAAACATATGACAAGATTATTTCCAACAGTTGTCGTTGCGTCCCTCCGTAATTCAATAAGTTCTCCGTGAAACAAAAATGGCTGATAACTTGCTCAAGAATGGGGGCTTCGAGGAGGGCCCGTACATCTTCCCCAACACGTCATGGGCGTGCTGGTGCCGCCAATGGACGAGGTCGACTAGTCGCGACTGTCCCCATGGACGATCCTGGGGTACACCAAATCGGTCAAGTACGTGGACGCGGCGCACTACGCCATGCCGGGCGGTGGAGCTGTTCTCTGGCATGGAGGCGGCGCTGGTGCAGGAGGTGAGCACCGTGCCCGGGCGGTCGTACATGCTGTAGTTCACGGTCGGGGACGCCGGCGACGGGTGCGCGGGGTCCCTGTCCGTCCAGGCGTACGCGTCGCGCGGGAGCGTGAAGGTGCCGTACGAGTCGCAGAGCAGGCGCGCGTCGCTCGAGTTCACGGCGACGGAGAAGCGGACGCGGGTGGTGTTCGTCAGCACGGCCTACATGAAGCCCGACGGCACGCTCTGTGGGCCCGTCGTCGACGACGCGTCGGTCGTCGGCGTCCACAGCCATCGCCTGTTCCTTCTCTAACAGTCTCTAACGTGACGTTCATTGCTTCGGTACCTATGGGGGTTTAAACTAGAGATGGGGCGAAATGTGTGGCAATTGTGTACTGTGTTTCTTCGATTCATCGAAAACTACGTATAGTTCGATGACACGCATGTCATTGAATTAGGTTTTCTGCCACCGGATTTGTTCAGTAGGAAGACGAACCGATTTAGTTGTTCGCCTGTCGAAGGCGCTCATGACTGAGTACCAAGAAATGTTTTCGCTTGGGCTAGAACTCATTACAAGATAGAAAATGGAAAATAAACTAGTTTTAGCAGACTTGTAATGCAGATGGTACATGTTACATTAAAAAAAAGGATTGTCTAATTCTCAGTTGACTGGAAACAAACGATTCTCGCTCTGGCATTAACAGATCAGGGGTTGAGCCCCAGGGACCGCCACATGACCACACCGGGCATGACCCTGTGGAAACTGTAGCCGAATCTTCCACTCGTGGCGATGCGAACGAAACAGATTGTCACGTGAGTTTCTCTACATGCTTTACAGATACAGCTGCAGCTTTGGAGGTCCCAACTTGCAGGACGGAGCCATTCGGATCGTCTCCAAATCGAGAGCCAAATACCTCCTGTCCGTCTCGTGCCCCACGCACCGGCCCCCGCGCCTCGGTGTCATTTGCCATGCCATGCGACCATGCCTGGCCTGTAAGTCGAACCGCACGGCGGCTTTGACGGTCTCTGGTTCGTGGATCACCAAGCTTGCATCATCTAGCTCAGAGAGTTGGAACTTGGGATTGGGAGCACTGAAGCGGCAGAGAGCTCACGAGAAGGGAGCACGAGATGACCGGGAGCGCGCGTCGCGTCGTGGCGTTGCTCTCTTTGCTCGTTTGCTTGGCTCCACAGGTGGCTTCAGTTGTCACAGATGGTGAGATCTCGCATGTTGCTACAGTGCCCCTCAGTTATATATCGTTAGATCTTTGCATGATTTGAACGCCGATGGTTTTTCCAGTTCCCACGATTTTATTTCACCATATCTCTCTGGCTCTCTGCTTATAGGCCTGCTACCAAATGGCAACTTCGAGGATGGGCCGGACAAGTCCCAGCTGAACGGCACGGTGGTGACGGGACGCTACGCCATACCGAACTGGGAGATCTCGGGGTTCGTGGAGTACATCGAGTTCGGGCACAAGGAGGAGGACATAATCCTGGCGGTTCAGGAGGGCGCGCGCGCCGTGCGGCTGGGAAACGACGCCACCATTCGGCAGAGGCTTACCATAACGCGGCGCGCGTACTACTCCATCACTTTCAGCGCGGCGCGCACCTGCGCCCAGAAGGAGAAGCTGAACGTGTCCGTCACCCCGGAGCTCGGCGTACGTGCTCCCCATCCAGACCGTGTACACCAGCAGCGGCTGCGACTCCTACTCATGGGCCTTCAAGGCCAAACACAGTGTCGTGTGGCTCTCCATCCACAACCCCGGCGAGGAGGAGGACCCGGCATGCGGTCCGCTCATCGACTCCGTCGCCATCAAGTCCCTTCACCCTCCGCGACGCACCAAGGGTTACAGATCCACTCCTACTGCCTCAACGAAAATTTTAACTTTTGTAGAGATAATGAACTGATCGGCCTCTGGCGCGTAGGAAACATTTTGAGAAACGGAGACTTGGAGGAGGGGCCGTACTTCTTCCCGGACGCGGCGTGGGGCGTGCTGGGGCCGCCGATCTTTCGAGGACGAGCACTCACCGCTGCCGGGGTGGATGATCATGTCGGACACGAGGGTCGTCGAGTACGTGGACTCGGCGCACCACGCGGTGCCGCAGGGCGCGCGTGCCGTGGAGCTGGTGGCCAGCAGGGAGACCGCGCTGGTGCAGGAGGCGGCGACCGTGACCGGGCGGTGGTACAGGCTGTCGTTCTCCGTCGGGGACGTGGGCAACGGATGGAGGGATTCGCTGGCCGTGGAGGCGTACGCGGCGCGCGCAATGGTCAAGGTGCTGAACGAGTCGCAGGGCACGGGCGGGCACAAGCGTGCCCAGCTCGAGTTCTGGGCGGTCTCGAACCTCACGCGCGTGGTGTTCCAGAGCTTCAACTACCACACGAAGCCGGACGGGACGCTGTGCGGGCCTCTCGTGGACGACATCTCCCTCGTCAGAGTGCGCAAGCGCGCTGCTCGCTTGTAAGTTGTAACGCAGTAGTTGTACACTTGTACTACGTCGGCCGCTATCGGCGGTGGCCGGCCGCCGGCGATCTCTTGAAAATGCGGTGCTGATTTGTATGGAGTGTTGACACTTTAGTTGAGACGTCAAATTGAGGTGGTGGTGTGGTGAAGCCTGAACTGGAGGGGCACTAAAAAGAGTCCGATAGCCAAGCAATATGTGGCAGATTGCGGGCGCCATAGTAAACGCTATACTCCAATGGTGGCTAAAATACACCGAAGTTTTAAAGTTAATCATGTACATATTATGTGTTCATGACTATTTTAGTACGATAAAATGGATTTTAGATTTTTAGATTATATAGCTATTTAAATTAATTAATTAATTAATTATAACTAAATTGACATTATGCTCTAGAAAGATCTTATGAGAAATTAAATTTTTATATGAATACCATGTTTAGCAGGCTTTAGTTTCATTTCCACCTCTCTTAAGAGTTGAAGATTTGAAGTCTAAATAGTTGCAAAAGTAAGTGGAGCGGGCTAAAGTGATATATAAAAATTAAACTAGTAGGGTTTAAGCTACTCCATAACTCTATTCTTTTTTAAGTTGTTTTTGAAGTTAGAGTCATATTAAATA
Organism: Oryza coarctata; assembly: GCA_030770085.1. NCBI lineage: Eukaryota > Viridiplantae > Streptophyta > Magnoliopsida > Poales > Poaceae > Oryza > Oryza coarctata. Next base: position 13,206,657 of record CM061468.1, read on the forward strand.
GGTTTAGAATTTTTTTACGAAATAAACGACGTTTAAAAGCATATAAAAAATCCAAAATTTAGAGAGGAAAAGAATAGGGCCATAGAAAATAGACATATCTGCATCAATATAGACACGTAACATGGTACTGCTGAGCTAGTTGATGTTTCGATGTTAATTAATCAATAAATGTTAATAGAACAACGTTAGTTTAAATTACAGGTTTCAAAAACTTGTGTGCAAAATAACGGTCTGAATAGCGCTTATCAAGGACGACCGTAGAGGCCTAGCATAAAACATTTATTTTTATATATCATTACTAACATGGTATACATTGCAACAGAATATTATACTATTGGGATAAGCTATACGAGTCCATACGACTCAAGATTGACCTACGAGTGTGGATCAATTGGTTTTTTGGTTAACTAATAATCGCTTGGTTTTTCTGATTTTTTTGGGAAAGAAAATGGTTGCGCCCTTCACGACGTAGGAAGGAGAGGTCAGACTACTTCGTTTTTAAATAGTAAGGATTATGCACGAAAACCACCGGGGGCTGAACCCCTATACGAATAATTTCACCCAAAAGAAGTTTTTCTTAGGCCCAATTCGAGCCCAGCCTGGCCCAGTATAATGTGACGTCATCCCTTTTTGGGTAACATCTTTCTATCCTATGTGACACGCTCGTTACATCCTCTCGTAGTTTGAAACCTAAAGTTTAGTTTGCTCGAGTGTTCGGTAGAACGCCTGATCATTCAGATGCATTTTACTCCTAGACTACACAATATTTGTTCTAGTTTGAGGGATTTGACCTTCAAAATGCCATAATGCCAACTTTGGAATAAATCAAGTTGAACTGGAAAAAACTGGCGCCCCGTCGGTGCGAAGCAGGACTGCACATGGGCAGGGCATGAGTTACGGAGTAAAACTGGGGGAAAAAACGGCCCGCAACCACGACACCATCCCTCGGAGACTTTGTGCAACACGAGACGGTGGGATTCATGGCGTACGTCGTCGAGCGGCCGTAGTCCGTACGCTTGGTCGCAGCTTCACCGAGCTGTGCGGAGATGAGATCCACACGCCGTCTCGGGCAAAGGCGCGTCGTTCCGCCATGGCACAAGCTCGATCGGACCCCCACCTGCCGCGCGCGGCGACGCCGAGCCCCGAGGCCCTCTGCGCGCGGGCAGCGTGCGAACTGAGTCGGAATCTTCTGTAGCAGATCGAACTCCCCCCACGCGCCTGCACGCAGGAGCTGTCCTGGCACCAAGCTGCCGTACGGTCCAGCCGGCGCGTCTCGCGGCGGCTCGTCCGTCGTCCCGGATCGATCCATCATCGTCCCTGCACAGATAACACAGGGGGGCGACCTGGCCTTTCAGGTTGTAATAAGCAACAGCACGCATATATGTGAGCTCGCGCCCTGGCCCCTCGCGAAACGACCTACTGCATCGTTCGCCGCGGAGGATTCAACTTATCTGCTCCGTTTCCTCTAAGGCCTAAGCTAAGCCCCAGCGAAGGGTCAAATGCTCGATCGAGAGACGAGAGCTATAAGGCGCACTTCGAGCTCGTGGTCATGGCGAAGCGCACGCATTGTCTGAATCTTGTGGTGGTGGCGGTGCTCTGCACGAATGGTCTTCTCTGCCACCGATGGTGAGCACTCGCGAACAAATACTCCTTTCAGAATTGCTAGGATCCCTTCAGTTTCAGTTACGTGCCTTCTATTGTTTTGTATACCACGCAAAACTGGCGTTGACGAATATTTATAGATCAATCTTTCACGATTACTTATATATATGCATTAGTTAGTTGTATAATAATTGATCTGTTTTGGTGTGTGAATATCTCCTTTGATCCTCCATCTACACCTACAGTATTCTCACCTGAGTTAAATATCAGATTGCACATTATTAATGAACTTTATAATATTGACAATGCATAGATTAGGTGCACCAGGGAACATTTTATTAAGGTTTTATCTTTCTAAGAAATTCAAAGCTCAAATCTTCTGCTGATCATGAGATTGAAATCGCCACAAATAACTAAAGCCAATCTGTAGCGATCTGAACCACCCTAGATCATTCTTACTCGTAATTAAATAGTTGACACCTAATTCTTAGTCATAACCAAATAGTTACACCTTGGCTGTTAATTCTCTCCAGACTCTGAACTCTTTTTTTATAATGAAAATATATTATATCTTCAGCATCTACTATAAAGCACACAACCAATAATTTTTAATAAAATAAAAAATAAAGAATGATGGAACACATCCCTAACTATCCTTAAATAGTTAAAAATAGCTGAAAGTCCAAAAAAACACAAAGGTACTAATAAGTAAACATATATATGTTACGTTATCCATAATGAAATAAAAAATCATTGGCAACCAATTTTAAAAGTGTCACTATTGCACGTAATGTCATGCTTCGTGGTAACATCAACAATTAAAAAAATATAAAGATAATATGTACGGGTTAGATATATTTTTATCATCAAATATTTCATCATTTGGGCAAAGCCGAATATACCTATATTTAGACTCCGAACTCTGTACAGCCCAATCTTGTTATTAACTGCTAAAATAACCTGAAACATTATTTTCAGATGTAAGGTGAACTGCTGTTTTGCCCTTCCATCACTGTAAGCCTGTAATATCGAGGTTCAGTTCTATTTCGAGCCACATAATACAAGCGAAGTCGCTTGCGTTTCGACTCGTAGTGCAATTTTTGATTCACTGTAAGTCTGTAACACAAAATCCCTTCATTGGCATCAGTTCTCAGTTGTGACAACTCGACCATGCACCTTGTCCATGCAGGCCTTCTACCGAACGGCACGGTGGTGACGGACCACTATGCCATACTGAACTGGGAAATCTCAGGGTTCGTGGAGTACATCGGGTCCGGTCACAAGGAGCAGGACATGATCCTGGCGGTGCCGGAGGGCGCGTACGCCGTGCGCATGGGCAACGATGCAACAATCCGGCAGCGGATCAGCGTCACCCAGCACATGACTACTCCATCACGTTCTGCGCCGCGCGTACCTGCGCCCAGGCGGAGAAGATGAACGTCTCCGTCACGCCGGAGTCCGGCTTGCTCCCCATCCAGACTGTGTACACCAGCACCGGCTGGGACTCCTACTCCTGGGCCTTCAAGGCGAGGCACAGCACCGTGTGGCTCTCCATCCACAACCCCCGCGTCGAGGAGGACCGGGCCTGCAGCCCACTCATCGACCTCGTCGCCATCAAGACCCTCCCTCCTCCCCATCACACCAAGGGTACGTAAGCTATTTCGTTGCTCAATAGAATTTTGGACATAATGCAATACACGTCAGAATTAATCCAACTATACTGGCAGGTACTCTGCTGAGGAACGGGGACTTCGAGGAGGGGCCGTACATCTTCCCCGACACGTCGTGGGGTGTTCTGGTGCCGCCGATGGACGAGGACGAACACTCGCCGCTGTCTTGGGGTGTGGTCATGTCGAGAACGAAGGTCAAGTACGTAGACTCGCCGCGGCACGCGGTGCCGCGCGGCGCGTACGCCGTGGAGCTATGCGCGCTGCTGCAGGAGGTGGCGACCGTGCCCGGCAGGGCGTACAGGCTGTCGTTCTCCGTTGGGGGCGCGGGCAACGGGTGCAGGGATTCCCTGGCCGTGGACGCGTCCGCTGCGCGGCCGACGCTCAAGGTGCCGTACGAATCGCGGGGCACGGGCGGGCAAAAGCGCGCCGAGCTCGTGTTCGCGGCGGTCGCGAACCTCACGCGCGTGGTGTTCTCCAACCGCTACATGAAGTCGGACGGCACGCTGTGCGGCCCCATCGTCGATGACGTCTCCCTCGTCAGTGTGGGCAAGAACACTGCTGCTCGCCGGTTGTGATGTTCTTGTAGGCATACAGTGTGGTACAATATCGCCGCTGCAAAGGTTTTGACTTTTCTAGATGCATGGACGATACATTTACATTTGGCTCCGGGGATTACATCTGAACGGATGAAGAATCTGAAAAATTCGTTTTGACGGTGAGAAGCGTTCGTGGGCCGTACGATTCTCTGCTCTACCGGCCGCCGCTGTCTCCGCGGCGATGAAAAAAAGAAAGAAAATAGCAGCCGTGTCATACTACAACGCGAACTGCCGTCGCGTGGAAAGAAACTGAATAGGAATCTCTCTTCTGCAGTTCTGCGAACGTAGAAGAGCGTGTGCCACACAAGCGCCACAATGAACGCACGCCGGTCGCTCTGCGTCTGCAGCACGCGTGTTGTGTGCCCCGAGCGCAAATCGCCATCTGCCTCCTCTCATCTCAAAAGCGAGAGATTGATGAAGATGATGCGTGCTGTCCCTCCAGCCATTAAAGCTGGGAGCTCTTGTGGGGAGCTAGGAAAATCGGGAGTTGATCGGCGATCATCTGAAGGGCGCCGCCCGTTGCACGACGCTGCTGTTGCTTGTCGTCGGCGTGTCTGCTCGAGTGGTTTTTGCAGCCGTTGACGGTGAGAACTTGGTAGTCCGAGCATGATCGACTATGGATACTTCTAATCCTTGTATGATCGTTTTGTATGTTGATGGGTTGATTTACCAAGTGCGTTTGCATCTTGCGGCACCTGGTGACTGGATACAACTGGGCTGGGCTTTCTTTGCAGGTATAGGCCTCTTACCAAGCGGCAACTTCGAGTGTGGCCCAGACAAGTCCCAGTTGAACTACAAGAGTGATGTGCCGCCATGCCATACGGAACTCGGGGTTCGGTGGAGTAGTACATCGAATCCGGGCACAGCGCAACGGCGCAAGGAGAACGATGATCCTGGCGGTGACCCTGGGCAACGACGCTACCGTCAAGAAGCAGCCTTGCGTGACGCGGCGCACGTACGTACTACTCGGTCACATTTTTCTACTTTCTATATCAAATTTAAAATCACATATATTTATAAAATTTATGTATATTTATAAAATAATATATCATATATTAATATATCTTACCCATTTTTTAGGACTTTTAGGTGATATGTATGATCCAAACAAGCATACGTTCTCTCTCGAGATAAAAAAAAGATTTTCCTGATTAAATTAACGTATAAATAGAGTATTATACATATCATATAGGTACAGGATATCTGGTAATTGTTTTGGATTCACTCCCTTTTGGTTATGTGCATGACGTTGATGTGGTAATGTGGCCCTTGGATGAAACTATAAGTTTTTAAAGTGTTATGACATATGTAACACTTGACATTATGGGCCATGGATGGATGCGTCCGTGTAAAAGGCAACCTGATCGAGTAAAATTTTTATGTTCCACGTTGTGCGATCTCACGAGTCTGCTCACTACAATAGTATCTCTGACATGATCAATATTTAATTTTGTTATCTGAAAACGTTTGTAAACAACTATATAGAAATATGATTTCCCTCCCAAAGAAAAATAAAAGAATGAAATTTTCATTAAATGGGAGACGCAAAACACATTGCCACTTTAAACCTTATTTTTTACAACTTTTAGGGTAGAATTTAAATTTGCATGTGTTATGAAGTGACATTCAACCTTAGTTCCAAAATATTTTTAATTTGTTTAGTAGAGTTTAAGTTTAAGGAGAAAAAACTTTGATGTCTTCTAATAAAGAAAAAAATTAAAAATAGATGTGAAAGGTTAAGTGGGGGCGGTGGGGTAAGATAAAAATAAATTTAAATGAGAAGTGATTGATGTAGTAATTAGTAATGTGAGTAGTGCAAGAAATACTTGTGATATAAGAATTGAATTCTATAAATAATTACTACTTCCGCCCTAAAATAAGTGTAGTTTTTGGGTGATATAGTAAATTAAGGAATAGAGAAAATAATATAATTACCCCCTATTAAATGAGGTAAGAAGTGGAATAGTAGTTGGAGCTAAAATAGAAAAAAAAATTAATATGAGCTGATTAAAAAGACAAGTAGTACGTATTACACTTATTATAGGGCAAAATTTAAATCTAAAAATACACTTAGAGATGAATGTGTATATTTTAGAAAAAGGGAGTATCACATATCAATCTATTTGTTATTTTTTAAAAGTTTTTCATAACTATAGACTGAAATAAATGAGGACGGCTTCTCAAGAGTTTAAAATTATTTTCTACTTCTGTGCATTGTTCATTTCTATATCCCAATTGCTATCCTTTGTTCTTACTGGATTAAATATATGCTAGTCCGTTACATCTCTAATCAAATATTAGGGAGTACAGTGATATATAGCAAACTAAGTTTAATAATTATGCTGAAATATGTTCATAAGGTACATCAAAGTTATATATCCCTCACTATTATTCCAACACACATGTAAATATGTAACGAACGAGTAATATATAAAAGCCAGTATATAGCAAATACAGGAAGGAGCATATGCGGTTAACAACACACACCATGCATGCGCTCATGTAAACAGAGCGGAATTATTTTAACAAAGCCAAGATAACAAGTACTCATGCATATGACCTCGTCCCACTACAGTGTAGTAGTGTCTCCACCGATTAGCCATATAGCTTAGGGTACGTAAAGATACATCGATGCGGTGCGACGTCGACGCGGTTCACACGTACGCTTGAGGTTGGCCTGGTGTCTGTCTGGTACTCTGGTACTCTGGTCTAGTGGCCAGGGCCTCTCGGGCTCGGCCCCGTCGTGAGCTGTGCCACCCACGCCATCAGCAGCGACCTCGCTCTCTCATGCAACGGCATCGTCGTCGCGTGGCCGGCGCTGTGCTGCTCGCCCGGCAGCCGCCGCGCCGCCTCGACGGCGGTAAGGATGGTGGATGATACGGCCACGAACTGCAAGAAAACGGCGAGGAGTTTGCCTCTCTGGGACAACATGATCGATCGATCGCCGAGAGGTACGTAGAAGAAGGTAGCTTCTACTACCACTCGATCAAGCCCTATGTTCTTGATATGTGGTCAGGGTAGCTACCATTCTCGCGTATATATAGGCTCCATTTCACCGTTGAGCTGCACGTACGAGAGAATTAGTTTGTCTGTTGTGTGTCATGTGTGTGGTTAGAAAAGAAGGTCCCCTAGCTATACATCGTAGCGTGGTTAATTGCTTGTATGCAACGAATCTTTGATCAGCGAGTTTACCTTAATTGCGGTAGGAAAACGAGGCCGATCGGTCGCCTTTTCATGGGTGGGACAGTGGACAGTTTGCACTATAGACCAACGAGATTTGAGTCCGCTGTAGCTTGGGCATGCCGCATGCATGCTGTTCAATATAGGACGGAGTTCATGTGAGACATGCACGGTTCAAACTGTTGATAAATCCTTAGCTACTCAGTATAATTAAGCAGATCCGTCTGTAATTATGATTTTTGCCCATATATACAAGTCCACATCGTGTCCTCTTAGCTCACATTCGACAAATAAATGAAGCCTAACGCATTATTGGAGAGAGCTTTTACAATGATCTTTCTCAAAATCTCTCGCTTTCGAATCTATCTAGATTTTTCTCGGATTTTTGGAATCAGTATCTATATAATCTAGAGACTGGGAAACACAACATTTTTTTACACTTTTGCTAGCTGTTTCTTAGAATTTTAAACTCTATTAAAAATAGCCTAAGAATAAGTCTATAAATCTCACAAAATCCTACCTAAATGCATGATGCGGACAACAATATTTTGAACTTGAAAAGTTGTTTCTCACATGTGTCTAAATAGATTATGATACTAGTAAATAACTAGATACTTTTGAACTTTTGAACTGAGCTTCTGGAACCACTCATAGAGAAGATACATTCGACTAGCTAGAATCTCCAAAAATGATTCTCTTATATCATCATTATGTTCACCTAATTACTTGCTCATCTAACCAGTAGTATAAACAAATGTATAGCCTACCGAACTTTGTGACTGTGGTACTACGTCTAGGCCACAATCGAGTTGCGTACCTGCGTTAATCAGAGCTCTCGGAAATTTAGGCGGTGATGGAAGTTTCGCCCGGACGCTTGATTGATCGATCGATCGATCGAGCGATTTGTTTACGTTCCCCAACGCACACCGTCGTGGGTGCGTGTGGTTTTGAGGGGCAGCGGCAAGCACAAGAGCCCGCAATCTCGCACGTCCTGCCGCAACGCCAAGTGGTGGAGCTCAGAGCCGGAGTACCAGAATTAACTGGCCTACCACGCGCTAGGTGTAGTGTATCAAACGCTTACATCGCGAAACCATTGACCCTACGCATTTGTAAATCAGCTACATGCCGGCCGGTGATCGGTTGAAAGGAACATGGTGAAGCTAAAGAAAAGTTGAAGGTACTGTAAACAGTTAACTCTGCTCTACTTGCCTGCCACCGGTAGGAAACACTAGTTCCTCGAGAAGAAGTGCTGGTACAATGCAGATGGAAGATGACTACACAATACTTACAGTGTGAAAATGCTACATTATCAGCCATTCATGAATGTGATATGTGGCATGCAAAAGCGGTCCTCTGCGGCTAAGTTTAAGCTGAGGAAACCGTCCACTTTAGATATTTTAGCCATAAGTCGAGTTTTATTTATATCTGTAAAATTGAATATAAGTTATTATCTTATTTTTAAAACCGTAAACGATTTCGAATGACATAACACTTATATGATATGTTTTTTTAAGGTGACGAGACGTTTACGTGGCCTTTCAATCAAAAAATAATTAAAAATAGATGGGGCCAACTCTCTCCGTCCCTTCTCTCTTTTTTCTCAATCTCTCCTAGTGTAGCAGAGTACGGCAACAAAGAGAGTAGTCAACGACAGATAGGGAGAGAGTTATGCATTACAATGAGGCTAGTAGTGGCAAGGGAGAGAAGCTCGTGGCAGTGGCCATCTTGGTGTTCTTCTAGTCTGCCACCACGAGGTCAAAGCTCAAGCGAGCAGGCTAAAAAGACTATGAGGTAGCCTAGAGGGTAGTGAATAGGCGTTTACCTAAAACTATAAAAACTTACAATGAAATTAGAAACAGTCGGCTACCACTTCGGATAGTCTAACTATAGAGTAGTTAAACAATTTGGTAGCTATCAGACAATTCGGTTAGTACAAGAAATAAAGGACTAGGATTGTTCAGCTTTGACAAAACAATCCGACCAACACAGTGATAAACGACTAGTGTAAATGACAAGATGTAAACTAGAGGGGCTCATCAAGCATACTTTCAATAGGAGCAAGCGATGATAGAGAAAAATAATAAGATAGCACAAGAACATTGCAAGCATAAGATAGAAAGCGGTAAATGTAAGATAAAGAGAGAAGATGAGACCCTAATTTATTTACCAAAGTTCCGAACCAACCATTCCTACTCTCCGTCGAGGAAGCTTTTATTGGTGTCAGGTCTTTTTCAACTGCTTCCTTCTCCAAGCAACCATCTTTAGTGAAGCCTTGGTCTCCAAGCTACCTGTCGGGGGATAGGCAATGAGAGTGGGGATCTATATAAGCCCCTTCTGAGTTTGGGCCAGGAGATAAGGCTTAATCATGTGGGTAGATTATGAACTCGATACAAATCCAATCGCTAGGAGGAAGATGAACATGGATCCGTTTAGATATATTCGAGCCGCTCAGTGGCGTAACACCCTACTCCTATGTTCTTTCTTTTTTTAATGTGGATTATATTGGCTAAATATTTCAAAGTGGCTTTCTCTCTCTCCTCTCTATCCATAGTCCCTCTTTATATATTCTTAGGGGTACCAAAATAGACAGAAAGAAATGCTCATGACTCGAGGCCTGTAAGTCCTACAAACAGAGTTTAGGTATGATCATTATAATCATGTTGGAAGCATGCTCCATAGGCTTTACTCCACTATGAGGCGGTCCGCTATGCAGTGAATCGATCGGACACGTGGAGGGCAAAGGATATTGTGTGGTTCAACAAGGCCCCTACCCCTCTACTATAATGGGCATAGGGGGCAATATCCATCTAGTGGCATGCTTTTTGCTTGTTAGGGTAAATATTTGTCTTGTCGCCCTGAATGCGGTAGTTACAATAATTCAATGTGCTCAGGCCCTAAGCTCCTACCACCAAGACCGCAGATGAGCGCATGAGCTCAACTATCTTGCACAGGGTGGTCCCCCTATGGAAAATAGCCCAAGGGTGGAGGCTCAAGCTAGCCAATTCAGAGTGAATGACTTGGGCAGACCAACTCAGGCTAGGTAGCCTAAGATGATTAGTTCGGGCACTCCAGCCTGAACTATTCAACTCTGACCTTGACAAGGGCATGAGCCCAGGGCTCCATACAGAGAGCCCCGGAGACAATACCTTGGGGGTTTCACGGATGCCACCTAGACACCTTTAAGACTCTAAGTGAGACCACTGGTCCCTACTTCACCGACAGTCATCCCTGGGTCTAGTGCCAGGTGGCATCATGGTGGCTAGGGATGAGGCCCATCTTGTAAGAGGCTTAGAGGCGTCAAGTGATGGCCTGGTCATGCCGGATCTCGCGCGCCCGGCGTGACCACACCGACGTCTGGGAGGTCTGCTTAGTGCAGGTCTATCGGCTTTTCTCCGTGGCTCGAGGTACGCGCGTCGAGGCCTGGGAGGTCCGCTTAGCCCCGGTGCAGGTCCCTCGGCTCGCTCTCTGGTGTCTCCGTCGTGACGGTGTAGGTACGGGTGTGCTAGTCAATTTGACCCTTCAATTGACAAGAAGATGAGACGAATGGGTCAGTCGGATGATGAGTCGATACAAGCTCTCACTGTCGGCTGGCCGCTGATAGGATTGAGTTGGTCATCAGCCATGTCCAGATGGCTCCTGCTATTGGCTGATTATCGATAGGGATTGGGACGCTCTTCCATCGATTAGGGAGCCGATGAAGGCGTAGACAAATATCGACAAAGGATGTGATGGCTCCGGGTGTAGCGAAAGCGAGATCCTGATCCATCGGCCGCAAAGCCGATAGGGGCACCAAAGGGTATTCAAAGAATAGCAAAGCACACAGAATCTCTCCTAGTTGTCGATGGAAGCTGTAGTGTTCGCTCATCGGCTTTCTAGCCGATGAAGGCATATGTGAACTGGCAAAAAATCGTATAAAAAACACACCAGCTGCAAAGCCAATACCGCTCCGGATATGGTGGGCGATGAACAAAGAGCGGGACCCGATCCTCCCACAGCACAAGACCCATCGTCCACCGTGACGACGCCGCTAGCACCGATCTTGAAGATCGGACCTAACCAAGATAGTAAGAGACCAAGGCCAATGGCAATGGGACGACGGACGCTAGATCGGTCGTGCTGAAGAAAGGACGGAGTGAACCCACCGGCTAGCTGAGCCAATGAGATATGCGTGCATCGACCGAAAGGCCAATGTACTAGGCGTGACGTTCGATGAAAGTCTCTAAAAACGGGTGCGTATCGGCTGAAGAGCCGATACACTAGGTGTGTTGCTCAAGGTATAGATAACTCATCGGCTAACCACTCTAATGAAACGCCAGGCAGAGATATACAGACCTACGACTCAATCTATTATCGGCAGCCTCGTAGGTGCAACGTAACCGATGCAGCATGAGACCGACGACGGCAGAGAGAGCTTGGTAAACTGATAGATCTCGCACGGACATGATGCAGTACACTTAATCTAACTAAGAGGCTGAATCTAACTGATGCAGTTTTAGATAGAGCAAGACACACCGGGATAGTGACAGGACTTACCCCTTCGCTGGAGATCAAACTTAACCGATGAAGCCCCGCATCGAGAGCCAGAACCCATCGGTAAAAACCTAGATGAGATAAGGTGGCAATGCACCGAAGGTTTATTGGATTGATTGATCAATTGATATCTTATAGACTTCCAGGGGTCTATATTTATATCCTAGCATTACAGAGTCTGACGCGGTTACAACAATCATCGGACGTTATTTCCTAAAACATATAAAAGGAAAATACCTCTAACCAAGTTAACTGAACTAACTAAACATTTCTATCAATATAAAATACGATTTACATAGATAAATTACCCTGCCGTGAGTTCCACGACTCCTCATCAGACTCAGCCTCATTTAGATAGTCTTCTATAATTGGATCAAATCCTTTCTCACTTCATTCGATCGGCTTCTTCCCTGTAGCAATCGGACTATTCTTTATATACCGATCATCTTTACAATCTATCCATGGGCTTACCAAATTCTGGCATTAACACAGCCTTCCAATTTATTTTCTTTTGGGTCATCTTGGCTAGTGTGGAACTCCCTTCCCTCTTTTCAATGGGCCGAGTAAACATGAAAGCTTCCTAACTCTTGACCTGGTAAGGGGCGTGGGGAGGTGAAACGGCATGCATCCCTTTGCCTTTCCCTGTCTTGTCCATAAATGCCCTCCACTTCATGTGAAATTCAAGGCGTTTAGGGGAGTGGTGGGCCTATCACCTGGTTTCGTGCACCTAGTTGTGGGTTCCTTACGGGTTCCCCTATAAATTTGGAATGGCATTGCATCCCTTCTATTTCCACTCCTTTGTCATCTCAATAGAATTCTCGCACTTGTCTTCTCCATCTTCCTTCGAGGCCTCAACTTTTTTCACTATTCCTACGTCCTGGCATTCTCCCTTCCCACCGGCTCTGCTGGCAGCCATGGATAGAACCATGCGGAGGTGCGCGACTCATGGAGACCTGATACTATCGTCCTTTTATCTCTTGATGGAAGACACCATGGCCATAGTGAGAAGGATGGCAGTCCTCCCCGAGCAACAGGGGACTATGGCGATTACGCTGGCCACATTCCCTCCCCAACTTAAGGAGCCTAACGAGATGGTGATCTTCTCGTCCTTCTCCTCCCTTCTTTATCCAGGTGCTAGAAACTTTCAATATCCATTTGATTCACCTCACCCCTAACTCTATAGTCGTGCTAGCTATCTTCATGCACTTGTGCGAGATGTTTGTCAATGTTATGCCCTCAGTAGACCTCATCCAGCACTTCTTCGTGCTAAGGTTGTCCGAGAACAAGAGGCTTGAGACCACGATGCTACAGGTTCTGGTGAGATGTACATTCCCTGAACGCTAAAGAACAAGTGGGCGAAATAGCGTCGAGACTACATCGGTGTGCCAGAGAGCAACCGCCCATATCTTCCCACATCGGTCGCAAAGGCACAAAAGGAAACTTAGGAAGGGGTGCCCTCGACCGTTGTCTAAATGGACCTAGTGCTAGAGCATATCGCAAGCTTGCGCGCACTAGGGCTTACCTCAATAATGGTGGTCGTCGACTTCGTGTGCAACCACATTACCCCACTTTGGGAGCAGGTGCAGGCTGTGTGTATGTACAGTGGCTTGTAGAACCTCGATGGGGACGCTCGACACCAAGGTGGTAAAGGTCCTGGTCAAGGTGCTGGTGCCCGTCGATGCTGACACTAACATGGATCTAACCCGGGACGACTTAGCGCTTTGGTACTATGCAAATCACGCGACCACCCTGGCCTCGCTCCCAGCATTAGATGTGTTGGGCCTTAACCTCAAGTCAGCGCCACGCAACTCAGGAGGGATTTGCATCAACGATAGTGACATGCCGGCGTAGCGCTGAGCAGCGTTGCAAGAAGATGACGAGGAGCAAGGTGGCTCATCACCACCAACCATAGGGACGCACCCTAGTAGGTAGCACCATAGCGTGAGGGCTGGCGAAGACCCAGATCCGGTCAGGGCCATTGGCCCCAGTGATTGTAAAAGGAGGGGAAAGAGACCGATGGTCCTGAGCTCGCCTTGACTATCGCCATCTCCAAAGGGTGTGTAGGTAGGTGGCGGCGAGGACCTAGAAAGGTCCCCATTGTGATCACCAAGTAGGCAACCTCCCCTCTTCCCTTATTGGCAAAGAAAGCAAAACTAGCGCCACAAGGTCCCAAGAGATCAAGGCCTCAGTGGGAGTTCAAAGAGTTGTCCACTACGTCAGTATCATCTTTCCTTTTTTTTCTTTCTCTATTTCCTTTTTTTATTTTTTGACATCGGTGTCTTGTTTTTCTAGCTTGGTCAAGGAGACCGAGGCCACCATGCCGGAGGCCGGGGCCAGCGAACCAGAGAAGGAGGTCATGAAAAGGCCCCACGACTAGGGCGTAGGCTCGAGCCCGTGCAGGGGGAGCCCAAACACGAGCAGGTCATCCCTGAAGTCGAGGCAAAGGCCACATTGGCTAAAGATGTCACCATCACAGAAGAAGGGAATCCAACCACCACATTTAGCGGGGTAGTGGCCGAAACAAGGTTCGCCAAGCTTGTGGGCCTTGCCCTTATGCCGTTCCAAGCCCCACCTTGTGCCAAGCTAGTTTAGGGATCTTACCCCAATGTGATCGACGCCACAAAGGCTGTTGTGGCATAACTAAAGGTGGTAGCCATAGAAGAGAGGGCATACCTCGAGCGCTATAGCTAAGCCCTTGAGGCAGAACCCAATTGGCTAGAGAAGGGCCTCTTGCTGGTTAGGTCCTGAGTTGAGAGAGCTCGGGCCTCCAATGATGTAGAACATGAAAGGATCAAGGAGGAATAGGAGGACCTCCAAGAGGTGCATGCGAGGCTAACACCACATGGGAGGAGGCCAAGGTGGCAATCGAACGGTCAAAAGAGATTGCACGGCTTGTTGCAAAATGTGAGCACTAGGCTGCCATGCGCGAGGAGCGAGTCAAGGCAAAGGAACACGTGCTAATGCTTCGGGATGCTGACATCACCAGTCGTGCACAAGGCATCTAAGAAGTGGAGGCCGAGATCAAACATCGTGCCACCAACCTCAAGCGCAACCGAGAGTAGTTCGACCTTCTTGCCCATGAGACGAATGCTCGTGAGGCCACGCTCGAAGCCCGGAAGCGCAACATGTCTTGGGAAGACATCGAGCTCAACCAGTGGACCACCATCCTTTACCATAGAGAGGAAGATTTAGAGGCCCAGAAGGTGAGACTTGACAGCACATCGAAGGGGACCACTCTACCAACACCCCTGAGGGGAGGGCTCTCACCGAGATCATGAAAACCTCTTTCGAGAATCTCCAAGGTGTGGTAAGGAGGGCCAAACTCGACCTTGTCATCATTATCATGCAAGGTTCTAACTCCCTAGGGAACTTTGCTCTTGGGTTTTCCCAAATCGTGAAGAGCCTCACAGGAATGCATCGAGCCGTGAAGGCAAAAGTGGCTTAGGAGCGGTGCGGCCGGTGCCAAGCATGGTGAAGTATATCCTAACCACCTACCGCCACCATGACCTAAACTTTGCTTTGAGCCACCGCGCGAAGGTCACCCAAATGGAGAAGGTGAAGAAGCATGGGCCGTCGTCTGTGACGTCGCCACCAAAGTTGTTGGTTACTTTAAGCATGTGCCCGAGGCTTCTGACGATAATGAAGATGACGAGGTCACCGACAGCTAGAGCAAGAGCACGAGCGTGGACTAACACGGCATCCTTGTATCTTCTTTTTTTGCAACATTAGATTTTTTTTCTAGTTTCTATAAGTTGTGTACAAAACGAACTAGAATGCACTAATCTCTTTTGTTAGTATTGGGTTTTGTAGTGATCCAAAGATATCGTGGTTTCAATAACAGCCTAGGAACATCGCTTGGTCCTTTTACTCACACACTCTAGCCGGAGTCTGAGGTTTAAACATTAGTCGGTCCTCGTGAGGATGCGTGCTAGCCCCTAGGTGTACAGTGAGCTCGAACACTTAAGCATTATTACTTAGAAAAAAGATTTGCAATGTTGTCTATTCACATGTAAATATTTCGTTGGCTCCTTTCCATTGTGTAACGGTGCGCTTGCCCGGTGGGACCCGTTATGCAGCAAGTTTGCTAGACACTTGATGCAACAAACTCTACTAGCCATAAAACACGTGCTAACGTAGGCCAGAGGTCAACTTAATTACCTATGAACACAGCATCAGTCATAGGATACATAAGCAGGTACACAGAATATTAGGGTAATCATAAATAACTAACTTTATTATATCACTGGAAGTAGTCCTTACATAAGAACAGACGTCAGATAGGCAACACAACATAGAAAGCAAAATAGCAACAACAGCTACTAAGTGGAAGCTAACAACGAAGAGTAACTTAAGCGACTAAGCACTAGGTACAACACCTAGACAACTAATTTATTTCACAAGCATAGCTTGTGAACTAGGCCCGAAACCCTACAAGTTTTCATACTGGGCATGCTCTTGGAAGAACTCCTCAGCGAACGGGTATGTGTCATCTTCTCCAAACTCTATACATATACATATACATATATATATATATATATATATATATATATATATATAAACAATGGTGAGTACAATACGTACCCAGCAAGCTAGAGAGGAAGATGACATGTTTTGGCTTAACAAGAGAGGCTAAGCTTTTTATCTGTGAAAGTAACCTTTTCTTTAAAGGACTCATTTTGCAAAACACTAATGAGTCAAAATTTTAATTATTGAAAAGAGGCTTACACAACGATCCATTCCATAAGTTGCTTTACAATAACTTGTCATCGTGATTACGAGTGATAGTAATATTCAATATTTTCTCATCTTTTTCTTTATTAGCTCATTTTTGCTTTCTCAGCAATTAACACATAATCAAATATCATCTCTTAACTATACCTCATTGTTAACAAGCTTTCACAACATAAGTTTCGTTTTCTCGACACTATAGGTGCCAAGAGACCCCTAGGTCATACATAATTGTTCCTAACTATGAAAGTTGATTGTCTATCACACAGGCAGACTTAGGAAACATTTCCTATCCCAACAATCATGTTTACAAACCTTTAGCAAAAATAAAACTACACTATAAGAAATACCTCACATCCGCTCATAACCGTGGGCACGACTGTTTAAATAGTTTAGCTAAACTCTACAGAGACTGCACTCTTTACCAACACATCATAAACTTCACTCTTTACACAACACGTGTTAATCAAACACAGTTGGCAAATGAGGACTCACTACAAGGTATTTTCAAAACTAGCTCATAAATACCCCATATCACATAGTTGTGCCGAATTTCTTAAAATCAACTATCAGCCAAGTCGTATCCCTTATCTACTCAAGACACTGAACATGTCTCTTACATCGAACCAATCGCTTAAAATAGGCTAGAATAACAACCATACCAGACAGTAATGATCCACAGTCCTATCTCCTTATCCTCAGCGTCCATAATTACTAACATACAATATTTTCATATAATAGTTAATTACATAGCCATAGGCATCTCATAACACTCGTGTGGTCGCATTATAATATGTTTGGTTGAATTTTCCAAAGGAATCGACCCTTAATGATAATACGTAACCAAACCATGAAGGCACTGACTCTACACAATTAAAGTAATACGAAATATTTTTATTTTACAAATAAGCCGATATGACATCAAATTTTTAAGTAAATATTTAGAAGTCTCAAGTTCTTATATGACATCATAATTATAAGCGGGCTAAGCAACTACCTCGGTAATCGCATATAAGAGATGACGATACCAGCAAATATTTGATAAAATTAACAAGGATAGAATCATCAATATCCAACATAATAAAAGTGCGATTACTAGGTACGTCTATCAGTTTCACGTAAACCGAGGCCAAGCATAATTACATTGTAACATAAGTAATGCATCTTCATAAACAAATTAATTCGCAAATATATGATCAAGAGTGACAAAAGAATTACATGCCTTATTCCAAAAGCAAGTCTCCTCCCTAAAAAGAGACATACGAATCCTCCGCAAACCAGGGCCCATGCGTGGAAAGGAAAAAATAAACAAAAAGCTAAAATAAAATGCCAAGAATAGAAGTACAATTGTGCCAATGTGCATATCTCATTTTTTAAAAAAATAAAAACCAAAACTAAGTCAAACGGAGTTACGATGGATTTTCTTTTTAAGGATCAAGGGATTTTCTGGAATCGGTGAAAATGAAAAGGGGATTATATGTGGGCGTGCGTGCGCATGCACATATATATATTCTTTTGTCTTCTTCTCTCTGAATGAGACCCACTTATTAGTCATAGGGGAAAAGGAGGCTTCTTCTCCTTCTTCTTCCTCAGTTGCTACGAGGGCTAGGCCAAGCGCGACAGGAGAGCAGGGGCAAGGGGGATAGAGGCTAGCGTGGGGCTACAGTCGACGGTGAGGGCAGCACCGATAATAGCAAGTTTTGGTGGCACCATGAGCTCATAGATACAACGGCGTAAAGAGGGACCTGAGAGGGAGAAAGTTAGAGGAGAGAGTGAGAAAGGTGGGATGCGGGTTAGGAATAGGGGCTCATCGGTGCCTTTTATAGGTGGCTGGGCACAACGTGAAGGAGACAAGGGGGAGGGCGGCAGGACCGCTGAATTGATGCTACGCTGCCAAAATATTTTGAGGGCGAACAAGGGGAGAATGATAGGATTCACGACGGGGAGGGGTTGAGCTTGGCTTGGTGCAGCACGTCGGTGGGATTCGCACACAGAAATGAGTGTCGATGCGTCAGCTAGTTGTTTGGCTTTTTGCTGAACAACTTGCGCGTGTGCTAGCGCATTACAAGGAAGAGGATGAGCGTGCAGGCATAGGCAGAGTGTGCACGCGTGGCATAGTAGAGTGGTAGGCAGCAGGCGTGCGCATTGTGGCGGCAGAGCGGATGTGGGCAGAGGCGAGAGGGAGCTAGGTCGTAGGTCGGGTCAGGCGTGGGAAGGTGAGGGCGAGGGAGCAGTGGCCGTGGGCCAGCCTTAGATGTGGCCTAGGAAGGGAGAGAAAAAGATACGGGAGGGAGAATGAGTGAAGCTAGGCTGCCTGGTGGTTGGGCCGACCGAGGGAGAGGAAGGGGAAGGGAAAAGACAGGAGGGGGTTAGGACAAGAGAGAAAGGTAGGGGAGGGTGGCCTAGATGAACTGAAGGTCTTTTGATTTTTTTTCATGAATTTTTAGGTTTGGATTTTTGAAGAGATTTTGCTGGATTTGAAATGTGTTTGAATTTTGAACTTGAATTTAGGACCACTTTGAGACTTTTGGGGAGGAATTCAAAGGGATGGATTGAGATCTAAATTTTGGCACAACAAGCACAAATTCAAATAATATCCAAATAATTTTTTAGAAGGGATTTTTAAATAAAGCAAAATTTTGAGTGCTATGGACACGTAGAGGGCAGAGTGTGTGGTGTGGTTTAACAAGGCACCCTGCTCCCTGCTACAATGGGTGTGGGGGTGGTACCCGTCTTATCACATGTCACCCACCTATCAAGATAGATACATGTCATGTCACCCTGACCGACTCAAGCGCACATGTGCTGTGTTATTGGGATATGTAAGCCTACGACATTGAATATGGTAGTTAAAATAATTCAACATGCTTAACCCCCAAGCTCCTGCCACCAAGATTGCAAGAAGAGCACGTGAGCTCAACTAGCTTACAAGGGGTCGTCCCCTCATGAAGGCTATCTCGGGGATAGAGACCTAGGTTGGCTAGCTTGGAGTGAACGGCTTGAGCAGAACAACTTAGGCTAGGTAGTCTAGGCTAATTAGCTTAGGCACTCTAGCTCGAGCTATTCAACTCGAACTCCAAGAAGGGCATCAGCTCAGTGCTCCATACAGAGGACCCCAGGGGCAAGATCCCAAGGAATTCGCAGATGCTACCTAGATGCCTTTAGACCTCTAGGGTAGGACCCCTAGTCCTCACATTACCAACACTACCACCAAGAGCAAGTCTATGCTCTAAGCAATCACCAAAACCTAAGTTTGGACGCCACACGACTTCTCTTGATTGGTCAAGCTTGCTCTACCAAGGAACCACCAAGATAAAGCTCAGAATGCACTCAATTTACCTCTTCCCTTCTAGAGGCAAGATTGAACCTTCATAATGGTTCCTAGATAGCCACACCCTTTGGTTGTTTTGAAATTATAATTCTTCTCTTTTACACACTTTCAACACTACACTAACAAATAGAGTTGGAAGAGAGTTTAGCCTTCTAAATAACAACATAAGAACACTTAAGGCTAACCCTATCACAAAAGATCTTCTATTTGCTCTTTAAGGTTCTTAGACACTTGCTTAGCTTTTTAGGGCGAATGAGGCCCAAAAGTCTCCAAACAACTCAATAGCATCACTCATTAATAGCCCCAACTCCTCCAACTAGCCATTCATAGCCATGTAAAAGTTTGCCAGAAATGTACTAGGCCAGACAGTCTGATACCACACCGAATTGTCCAATCCTATATAACTTTTGCAACTATTACTAACAACTAACCGTTGGGTCATAAAGAGCCAGGCAATCCAATACCACTGTCAAACTATCTGGTCAGTTCAACTTCATCGTCTGGCTATGCAATCATCTGGCCGCTCTAAGTGTGGGTCGGACAATCTGGTACTGCATAGGATTGTCCGGCTTACGATTGTCCGATCACCATTGGACGATCTACTCCAATGTCCAGAGTGTGTCGAATAGTCTCGTACTGTGCTAGATTACCCAACAGAGTTTGTCTGACACCTCTCGAACAATTCCGTCCACTTGAGCTTCTTGTGTACATCTTCTTTTGGATTTTCTGACACCTCTCAAACTATTCGATCTCCACTTGACCCAGACTGTCTGATACCATGCAGGACTTATAATTTTAGGGCAACTTGAACTTCTATCTTCCAAACTTTGCTCAAATTACTTCCATTTCAACTCTTTTGTTTTAAGGGTTATCTTTGCCTACTTTTCAACTTTATTGGACCTAATGGCTGCTCATTGCTTAATAATTGTATTAGTTTTTTAATCGTTTATTATCAATTAACAAAAACCCACTAGTGAGCCTTGATGCACTTTCACAAGCAACGAGGTCAGCGATTGAGCTCCATCCGATGGTAGCAAGCAATGAAAGAGGGAAGAGAGACCAATTCTATCGCTAAGTTGAGAAAAGGAGCTTGCTAGGTTGGGGACAACGTCACCGACATATCGAGCTCTGGGTGTGTGGCTCCTCCCCTACTTCCCTTATCTTTGCCATCGCCCAAGCAGGCCACTGGTTTTGGAAAGGGCAAGGCTCGACTGGATCTCACTGCCTGGGCATGAGCAAGCCTCCAGCGATGATGACGATCGTTGCAGGTGAGATTGCGAGGCTTAGGGACATGTGGAGATCGAGCTTGACAAGGGGGTGGACCTCGTCAGATTTACGTTGAGGTAGATCGACGGCGGCAATCCGTGTTGGTGCTAACAGAGGCGGCAATGGCTATGGAGACTAGAGAAGCAACGGGGCTTGAAGGGAAAGGCCCCATGGCAGAGGAGGTGATGACGGGGCTTCTCTTCCATGAAGACATTATCTATGAAGTAGAGGGGCCTAGGCCGCAGCTCTCTTCCTACCTCTCCTCCTACTCCTCCTTCGCTCACCACCGCCCCCAATCTCTTATGATCACCATGTGCACCGTCATAGATGACAAGAGGACGGCCGTCATTGTCCATCACCGATGCCCAGCTGTCGTACTGCTGCTCTGTGTTGAGAGAGAGGGGAAGAGGACCGAGAAGAGAAGGAGAGGTGGGGACATATGTGAGTTTTTTTTTATTGGCTAACATACAGGATCACATATTTTTAAATATCTTTTTATTTATTTGACTGACTATAGTGCTATGTTATTGTCAAGTGAGACGAATACCAAATCAACACGCCACGATTTGACAAAATCGGCATCTAAACCAATGAGAAACTCGATTTATATAAGTTTTGATAGTGGAGCATACTCTGTACCCGGTTTTGCTATGAGGATGATACTGGACGCATAGTTGAGGTACATGTAGTGGACTTTTTCCTCAAGTTAAAGCATCTCTCCAAAAGGTCCGCTTTGTATGATCGGCCCAAATGCATAGCTAGAGGGGCCTAAATATTTGGGTTTGCAACATACCAACATGGGCCTTTTGCTAAGCCAGCCCACCGAATCAAGCAAATCATCAATCAACTCATGGGGGAAAATGAGAAGCAAAGAGCATAGACGTCAAGCTCGAAGCATTGAAAAGCCCAATCTACCCCCATCCAGAACAGCGGCTCGATCAGCCGGTGCTGCTCAACCACTCCGATAGTCCGATATGGGCCTCAACCCCTCCAAGCGCGTGGACGCCGCGCTCCGGGGCGCGCCGGCGTTCGCCGCCGCCTGCGACGCCGCGTTCGACCGCTGCCTCGCCGACGCCCAGCACGCCTTCGCGGGCGTCCACCCCTACCAACTCGCCGACGCGTCCGCGCTCCTCCACTCGTCGCTCCGCGGCTCCCTCCCGCTCGTCAGCCGCTGGGTGCCCTCGCCGCCGCCCCGCGCCCGCGTGGACGCCGCGCTGCGCGCCGCAGGGCTGGAGGGCGCGACGGTGCTCTCGAGGGGCCAGTTCGGGGAGTTCGCCGCTGAGCTGTTCAGGGAGGCCGTGCTCGCCGGCGCGGCCCAGGCGGCTCTCGTGCGGGCACCGGCAGGCGCCGCCGGGCTCGTCGGTGTTGGCCTCGCGACCCGCGCCGGGGCCGGTGTTGTGGGGAGGTTGGTCGCCGTCTACACCGCCGGCGTTGCGGCTGCTGTTTACCTCAGCTTGGGCTAGGTTTTCTTGTTTATCCTAGAGCCTGTACACAACTATTATAAAGAGACCATTTGTGCTATGTAATTGTACCTACACCGGCAGTTATTTCAGTACTAGTAAATATCACTGTCAGAAAATTTTAATAAGGTTGAATTGGTTGTTCTTTATTTGTCCATCGATGGAAAAACCGCATCAAAACGGACGGTAACCAGTGACGGATGAAGCTGAGTCAGTAATATGCCAATATACGGCTGCAGAATTGATGCTGTACGCACGCCGGACAATCGACACAGACTATACAACATCTTGTTAGGCATTTCCGTGATGAATTCAGCAATTCAGATCGGTACTCGGTAAGACTTTTTATTAGCTGTCTAGTAGCATCCTTGAATGCGTTTCTCGTTTCTGCTTCTGGCGTAATATGTACATGGGCCGTCTGAAACGGAGACATTCTAGTCTGATGGGCCTATTCTCTTTTGGGCTCTTTCTAAGGGCTAATAATGTCCGAGTCTTAAAAACCAATCTGATTTGCTCGGGTATTTCGTCATCACCAAATCACCATGTGCAACACACTGCAAAGATCACCTGAAACATTAACCCACACAGTCACACACACAAGTCTTTGTGTTCGCCCTCTTTCTGGCCGTAGTAGCAACGAGGCAAAGCAACACCGCCCGAGCTAGACTTCTGCCTGCCACACCATTCGTCCATTCCCCTTGCTGCAGCACCTGGACGACGAGAGCTCTGTCTGTGCTTTCCTGTAAGTATCTACTAATCTCTACGCGCCGCCTGCCTGACCAACCAAATGAGGTAAGGAAGCATCGTCTCGTAATATTATACTGCCACAGATGGGGATGTGATCTGGAGTTGCCCTCACCGCCGCTCGCACGTACGCTCACCGAGACAAGGCAGGCCGAGTTGGAGAATATCCCTACCTCCAGCGATTGCGCTGTAGCGTAGCGGCGGTTGGTGCACGGCGGCGCCGGCGCGCGGGAGCGGGGGAGGGGGCGTGCGCAGCGTCACATGGCCGTCGTAAACGCCTCCCAACTCATCACACGCACACAAGCGCGAGATGGATAGGCGGCGTTGGCGTTGGGGTCTCCCTCTGGTCGTCGCCGCCGCCGGGGCGGCACAGGGTTAAGGCGGCCATCCTCCTCTCCATGACTCCGTCTCTCTGGCCCTCGAGTGAATAACTAGTAGTCCTCGGCAGAGACGCTAGCACTTGCCAATGCAATTTACTCACGCTTTATATTAGTGGCAGATGCTTCTGGTTTGGACAGGAGAACAATCGGTTATATTTCTGTGCTGTACGCTGATTCTGCTCTGTCGCCGCCTCACGAATTCGATTCCATGCGTGCACAGGTGTACATTTGTTCTCTTCAGGCTTCAGCAGCAGGTAGCTTCAGGGTATCCTAAATTTCAGAGCTTCTCTGCCTCACTGCATAAATGTAGATACGACAGTAATTGTAGACTGTAGTGAGTTCGGCAGAGTGGGCGCGTGTGGTCTCCACGAGCAGTGCACGGTTGAAATGGAGTAAAGAATCTTCAGGTAGCCCTCGAGGTAAGCGAGGCAGGCAGCGTGAAAACTGAATAGGAAATGAAATGCTCTTCGCTTGGTCTTTTCCTACACAGTTCTGGCGGTGATCTTCTTTAGCTCACCCTGTGGACGTTTCTGTGGGCTAGTTTTCAGTTTTTTGTTTAGCTTTTATCTTCGGAATTCAGCTCCAAAATTCCGGATGGATGGATGGGGAACGGGCGTCGACGCTGTACTGTACTCCTGTCGTGTGGCTTTCCACTTTATGACCAAACTTTTCCTGTGATATATGATCGATACATCCTTGCAGAGAAGAAAATTATTGAGATGTCAACTTTGGAGTGCCAACTAATTCTCAAAACACAATGTTTGACTAGATCTATATTAATTCCTCTTCCAAGTAACACGAGAGTATCATGCGTGAGACTGCATTTTAATTAGACTTGTTCTATCATTTTTCTCATGTGCGGTGCCACCATGTCTGTGTGATCAGTAAGATCTGCATTCGAGAATGTCCATCAACTGTGACGGTCTGACCACAACGAGAAAAAGAGGAGCCTCTTCTTTTTTCTGCGCGTGTTGTGCCTTACTTACGTAATCAGTGATGACCAGATGATGTGGTTATCAGTGAGCTAAAACCGATCACACTGATTTTCCATGAAAGTAGTAGTAACATGCTGCAGCAACAAAAGGCGATCTCCTCCATGAACTATGCCCGAAGTAGGCCGGAACAGTAGTAATACTACACTAGCCAGTAGCCACTATAATTTAGGGGAAGTGACTATAAACTCGATCACGGCAAGATCACAAAGGAGATAAATATGAAGATTACGAGAAGGAGAAACAAACCGCTCAATGAAACTGAACACCGAATACTAGCAGCGAGCAAGAACCTTGAGCTCGATGTATGCTCCAAAGCCTTTCACTTTACGATTTCATCTTTCTGCTTTCCGTGACAGTATGATGGTGAGTGATGACCTGCTCGTTGAATGTGGTGATCGATCGGGCTCGCGCATGATGGTGGCCTTCGCAAGGACGTCACTTCCATGAAAACCTTTTGTAATGGAAAAAAAAGGGACATAGTTTCTGGATCTGTAATTTGTCACCACTAATTTGGCGTAAGCATTTTTCCTTTTGCCGTGATCATGGTGATATGACCGTGCTAGTTGTTGGAGCGACAACGACGCTATTGAGTGACAGTAATTTTCAGTACGCATAGCCAATACGAGTGCATGCATGATTAATCGCGCACATGGGAACCCATCGTCCATTTCCTCGGGTGAAAGCAGCTTAAGTTAGGTGCAGGTCTACATGCTTCCATCTTGGTGTTACGAAACGACACCATCACACATTCACACGAGTACATATCAGGAACGAATGGCAACCAGTGAGACACTGGAAATTTCTGCTCATTAAGGTAGGTGACTCGTCAGGTTTAGATTTGGAAAAAAGATGTGTTTGCTATGTCTACCCCCGAGTATGGTACGTTGCAACATTCTCAACAAAGTAGTTCGAGGTTTAAAGTAAGACCAAAAAAGCGAGAAGGTTAGATTACCCCCAGTATTAGTTTAGAGAAGAAGTTTTTACCACGTCTTTTTTTGACACATGCTCTTCCGGGTCAGCAATTAGAGCAGTACTGGAACATCAAGGGGAAATAAAACCGGACCGAATTAATGACACGAAGATCCTGACAT
This sequence comes from Oryza coarctata, assembly GCA_030770085.1. Taxonomy (NCBI): domain Eukaryota; kingdom Viridiplantae; phylum Streptophyta; class Magnoliopsida; order Poales; family Poaceae; genus Oryza; species Oryza coarctata. The sequence continues at coordinate 13,232,230 of CM061468.1, forward strand.
GGTACGCGAAGATTCAAGCCCGCTTCCAGGTCTCGCAGCGCTTTTCCGCAATAATCACCCCGGGGCCAACCAACCCATCCAGCCACCGCTTTTCCGCCATCTGATCCCTCCCCCCGGTGGCATACACAGCGCCCGCGCCCCGCCGCTGCATGCGATGCGAGCGCCGCCCCCACCACCGTCCACCGTCCACCGGTGGTGGTCGCGCGCGGGCTCGCGGCCGGCTAGCCTTTCCACCTTCCTCGCTGTGGCAGCCCAGGCGGCGTTGGCTGTCGTAGACGTTACAGTACGCGCGTAATCTCTCGCCTTGTTGGCTTTTTGTCTCGCTCATGCGTGGTGGTGTGGTGTCAGTAGGCGCGGCTCGACGTAGAGGACAAGCGACATGTTGGGGCGTTGCCCGTTGATGGATGGGCTGGGTGTGCAGGGGTTCCATTATGGTGTGCACTCACAAGCAACGGCCAACGGGCGCCCCCTTTGATTGGGGTTTGGGTTTGGATTGGAACGCGCACGTATGGCCGTGCACTGGTTTACCACTGTACATATATGGAACCTGTAAACAAGTTCAGTGCTGACGAAAGACTAAAGAGTTTGTCCATGCTTGGAATGTACAAGTCCTATGCAATTTTGCGAACTAGCTCTAGACCGGTTGAGCTATAATTTGATAAACCTATATTTATCAACTTTTATACCTATACTTTTAGCAGTTTAAAAACCAAACTAAAAAAAATCCAGAAGCAACGATAAATTTAAGTATTTAAATTCAAATTTTAGATGATGAAAACCTAGCAGCTATTTTTTTCTTATGCTAGGACAAACTCTCATGTTTTTATTTTTGAGTTAAAACATATAAGTGGATCACATAAATTTCGTTCCTGAAGAAATTAGGGGAAGGGGAAAGGGAAAGGGAATCCCATTTGTTCTGTTTCAGAGTTAAAACTCCCTAAAACTAATAATCAATCGTAATCAATCGCCTGATGATAGAGGTCTCCAAGAAAATTTGGCAACAAGGTGAGGGTATGGTGCCGCGGTGGCCCTGCGACACCTAAATGTACATCTGTTTTGTTATTGTAATCAAACAAGTGGAAGGCCACTGCAAATTGCGCTACACGGATTGCGGCTATGCATGTGCGGCATCCATAGGCAAACCACCCCAGCTCTAGCTACGCACACCAAGGACGCTGTCCACTTGACAGTATATATGCACGCTGGGACAGTACTCGATTGGGGGTGATTCCATCAGTGGGGGGCAATACTGGCATCCTCTGACCTGCCAAACTGTCCCCCGCGGCACACATTTCTTGGACATTTCTTACCATCCAAGCAGCACCAATCTTGTCCGAGGTGCTACTCAGAGCTAAGCCGTCGCGTGCCAAATCCAAGAAAGGCTCAAGAGGAAGAAGAGCAGGCAAGGAGGAGGATCAGTAGGCTGAGTGGCTGACACGCCAATGGGGGCAGCTTCTTGTTCTTCTACGGTGCAGCATCTGTTCCTACTCTGCCTCCTCGGGTTCTGCTTCGCGCTCGCGGGGAGCCAGCAGCAGTCGGACTCGTGCAGCAGCGCCGGCGTCGCGGTCTCGCATCTCGTCCCGTTCAACTCCGCCTTACACTGCTTGACCGTCTGGAAGCAGGAGGACTTCGTCCTGCGGGTATGTGTCCTGCTGAATTTTGCCATCTTATCTATTCATGGAGTTCATACCAATTTCATCTCGGGGAGTTGATTGTTGGAGTTTAGATGCCACTGACAATGCACGCCTTCAGACTGCAGTTCGCAGACTGAAATCTAGCTGGAAAATGGAAGCTTGGTAGTTAATTGATTACAGTGTCATACTGTAATTAGTTAAATGAGTGTTGCTTGGATGAGATCTGGTTTGGTCCTAATGATTAATAACACTGTGGCAGTGTACTAATTAAGCACTGTTGCTTGGAATATGTTCTTGTGGTATTTTAGGGGGAGCAAGATTTGATAGCGTTAAGTAATGCATAGATAAACCATCTCATTTTGCATCAAGGAGTAATTACGGTAAGCTGCAGTGATCTGATCCAAATTGCTCGTGTCACCAGTACAAGAACACCGGCGAGAGCCAATGGAGCTTCATCCTCTCGGCGCCGGACAAGGGGTCGTACGTGGCTGTCGGGTTCTCCGGCAAGGGGCTGATGGTCGGTAGCAGCGCAGTCGTCGGGTGGTCGTCTGGCGGGAAGGGCACAGTGAAGCAGTACTACCTCACCGGCAAGAGCCCCGACGAGTGCTACCCGGACAAGGGCCGCCTCACGCTGGTCAAGAACAAGGCCGTCGCCGTGTCGCACTCTGGCCGGCTCTACCTCGCCTTCCAGCTCTACACCGACCTCCCGCAGCCGCACCTGATCTACGCCGTCGGCCCCGACGGCAACCTGCCGCCCTCCGACGGCGTCCTCCCGATGCACCGGAGAATGCACTCCCATGCCTTCAACTACACCTCCGGTACAAACCTCGCACGCATTTCGACAAACAGATGGGACAATGTTTCTCTTTCTCTCCCGGTGAAGATGAAGCAGAGCAATTCTTTGTGCCTGTTTCGTTTTCAGGGATGACATCGAGCTCCGGTGGCTCGGGCAGCGGGGGTTTCCCGCCGGAGAGGAGGCACGGGCTGCTGGCGATGATGGGGTGGGGCGTGCTGATGCCGCTCGGCATGATGGCGGCGCGCTACTTCCGGAGGGTGGACCCCTACTGGTTCTACGCCCACATGGCCATCCAGGTCACCGCCTTCGCCGTCGGCATCGCGTCGGCCGTCCTCGGCTTCCGCCTCAACGAGGACGGGCTCAAGAACGTCGACGTGCACCGGGCGCTCGGCATCGCCATCCTGGCCATGGCCTCGCTGCAGGTACGACCCAGATAAGACTTAAAATTAACTTAGTCTCTGAAAGGGCTTTTACGGTGCTTGGAAGGTATTACAAATAACTTCTTTGCTATTAAACATCTACCGTTGATTCCGTAAAGGATAATTTAGAAATGGGAAAACCTAAACATGGGTAGTTTAGTAATTATTTTTAGCCATGATCTCTGTAACTCTCCTGGCCGTCTGGTTTGCCGTCCGTCCCTCTGATTTCTTCCGTATACGTGGGATGTTCATGTTGCTGACTGATCCAGCACTAATATTTTCTTCCCCTTACTGATTCTCATCTAAAATTGGATTGTTGAGAAGAGCATACCATTCTCTTCGATTAATCTATAGACACAGGAGATGGTGACCTTCCGATCCTCTTTCCACAATCGGTCATAATCATTCATTGTGTACGACTGTACCGTCGAGGAGCAATCCTTGCCTGGGGTGCACAAGCAAATTTACATATCATCACGATCAACCGCCGTTGCCCATTGAGCCATCCAAGGTGCAGATTCCTCGTGTCGTCTCTCGCGATCTGTATCTGAATCAACTCTCACGACCTGTAGCAGTTGATTCTACATACAAAATTACCGATCTAACCTTTTACTTAATGTATTAACTTAATACCTGGCCCACATATTTAGTACCTTCCTCTACGTGCCTTTTCTTATGCACCGTCAGATTGTAAGTAATCAACGGCTGTCATGTCTTCCAAGCACCATAAAAAGTGGGGAGAACTAGAATAGCAGTGTAGTGAAAAAAGAAATACTCAATGATTTGCTCATGCGCCGCAAGGCCAACATCATTTTTTTTTCTAGCCATGAGTAAGTTGACTGTGAATGATAGAATTGCCGCATGAAACCGAGCTACCGGAAGTTCAGAACCACAATAGAGAATCTGAGTAAACGTGGACTGTAACGCCAGCTGCAATGGCCGAATTGTTTATGCCCTTATGAGGTGCTGGAAGCCTGTGACATTGACCAGTAGCATGAGCATGTACGCAGGTTATGGCGTTCCTGGCGCGGCCGGACAAGACGTCCAAGGTGAGGCGGTACTGGAACTGGTACCACCACTACGTCGGCCGGGCGGCGATCCTGGTGTCCATCGGCAACATCTTCCTCGGCCTGCACATCGCGCAGGAGGTCAGCGCCTACATCGTCTCCTACGGCGTCTTCGTCGCCGTCTGGGTCATCGCCGTCGCCGCCTTCGAGATGAACCGCTGCTACTACGACGACGACTGACCCGTCCGTCCGTCCGACCCATTCTCGATCGATCACGGCGATGATGCGTCGTTCTGAGCAACCGAGCATACAGAGGAACAGGGACCAATGGGCGCATACTGCGTTCACGACAAGTGACGCGGCATACAGCAAAACACACAGCGATTGTTGTCTACTATCTCTCACACGGTTGTTGGTTGGACAGCGCATTTTGAGAGGAGTGTGTTTAATTGGTTGATTATTATTGAATTCTTTGTCCTTTGGGGGTATAGGAGGATACGAGGCCGGGGCTGGACTGCTGTTTCTTTGCCTAGCTGGACGCTCCGGTTCGTGTTTGTACATTGGTGCATGGTGTTGTTGTCGTGATGTCGTACCCTTTTGGTTGGTAGTTTGTTCACGTTTCCCTTCCCCTGTGCATTGATCAATTAATGGCATTATTTGCTGATTCAGCTAGAGAGCTTCTCTGAGATAGTGAGACTGGCCTACTTAGCTTCGTATGATGGTTGATTTTCTTGTCAGTTTGAAAGTTGAAACAACGGTAGCATGCATCGGTGAAGGTCACTTCTATCATCCTATGCCTGCAGCAGCTGCAATGCAGTAGTGAGCCAGGTTGACGTTAACCGGCCAAAATTTTCAATGTTACAATCAGAATTCTGAATATTTTGCCGGACCGGTTACCAGATTTCGCAGGGGATTGATAATTCCAGGCAAGACCGTTATTTGGAACACTTGTAGCGAGGGGAGCAGGAAAAGGGACTTGTTGACATACCTGATGTCAGACATTGAGACAGTTAGGCATGATTGCATATGGCGTGAACATGCTCCATGGCACCGGTGAATTACTCAGTTTACCTCATCAGTTCCACAACTTACAACTGAATGGGATCTACATTCTACAGGCTGCAGGCATCCAAGTGCTTCTTAGACAGTCTGAAATTTTACCTAGATACTGCACTAGCCTATGCATGAGTCACTCATTCAGAAACAGCATGTTATTATTACCGACAACTGACATGGACCTATGCCGCCCTCTCACGGCTCACTCCTCAGAGCGTGGCTTTCAGACACACCAGCATTCTGTGCGTGGGATGCCGCAGCAATTCCTTTCATCTTCAGATCCCCTGGCAAGGGTAACGCCTCCTGCAGAAGCTGCTGCTGGACCGTGCTAAGATGCTGCTGCTGCAGATGCATCTGTTGCCGCTGATGCTGGGAGTGAATCTGTAGCTGCTGCAGCTGCTGCGCTGCCAGAAGAGATTGTATGTGACTGCGCTGGTAACATTGTGGATTGGTGCCTCCGTATGAGGACAGGCCAAAGTTTCCCACTTTGCTGCAGTTGGCATTAACCTGACCTGTTGCAATCTTTAGCTGCTGAATTTCATCTCTTAGCCTGTCGTTTAGTGCTACATGCAAACAAGGAACAGTTACACTCCTAAAGATGATAGGAAAAAAAACTGTAGGACAAAACTTTTGTGGTACCTATAAAATAGTATGAATTGATCTGAAGTCTATGATAGATGTTATCCTAAGTCTCAATTTGAATCAACTAATGTTTTCTTTCTTTATAGAATGTTTATCTTGTTTTATGGGTTTTTTTCGTCTCTACCATAGACAAAAGGTTAATAACACAGCAAAAGGGGTAGAGAGAACAATAATATCACTTAAATCACTAGATGATGAAAAGAAAAGATCAGGAGAAAATCAAAGGAAATATCAAACTATAATATTCCATCACAGACGCAATAGAATAAGGAGAAAAGAAAACAGTACTTAATGGGCTCTAGTAATTTCCAGTTATATCATATTAAATTAGTGTCATGACTCATGAAGGCACTTCTCTTTTTTTTCAAATATCTGTTAATTGGCTTAGAATTATTGTGATGATATAAAAACCTTACCATCCTGCAGCCTGACTTGTTGCTCCATTGTTTGCACCCGTATTTTCAAATCACTATTTTCACTTGTTAAACCAGTGGTATCTCTCTGTATTATTCAGATAGAGATAATCAAGGATAGACTCGTGGAAAACTGAAAAGTAATTTCTTTGAAAAACTACATAATCTGCAATATATTAACATTATCAACCTGTAGGATAAAAAAGGTGTATTTGCAGCTGGAAATAATAAATTAGATGTTAACATCCTAACTACCATAAATGGCTACTGCTCAGACAGAGGAAACAGAGTACAAGTTATCCGAATTTCCAGAACAAGCGGCACTATGTAGAATAGCTTCACTAGATATACATCCAGCCATACATTGACATTTAGAATAACCTACAAATTTAGTAACCTTGTCCTATCGCGGATAAAATAGGCAGCCTGCCAGATAAAATTGCCAAGTTATCAACAACTCAAACATGACAACAGTTAAAAGTTCTTGCTAAATGCTTCAAAAGAAACAAAAAATGAAAGTATAGGCATGTACCTAACTAAACATTTGCACTTTGTGTTGGCAGTATGTGTATGTGAAACTAAGTGGCATTTGTCTAGTAAGTACAACCAACTGCCAAACCTCAGTGTAGAGTGTCTAAATCATAGATGCACAAAGTATGGATAAGGTAAAGCCAAAATAAAGAACCTGTAACATGGACAACTGTGCTGATAGTGTAGTTGCTTCTGTCTGGAGAGTCTGCACTTTCCTCTCAAGTTCTGCAATGTAGCGCATCTTTCTTTCTTTTGACCTAGCAGCTGACTGGCGGTTTGCCAAGATCCTAAAATGTTTCAACGGAGTAACAGAATTAACTTAAGTCTAAATCCAAAAGGCAAACAAAACCAATAAGACCACCTTATAAGTGAAACAAAATAATCGGTAAAACCAAATAACCTAAGTCAAACACAGTCTGTATAGATAGTTGTGGAGAACAATCGGACTGATGAATTATTTGACGACTCTAACTGGCATATAGTTAAAGAAAGTTGTGCTAAATTACTGCTGATAAATGGGACTAAATTACAGCTAAAGCTAACTATTCTTCTGTAGCCCCCCTCTAAGTAGAGGAATACAGACTAAACAAATATATAATTGTCAACATTACATATTCACAATTGAAGATATCCTCCAATGTGCTAGTGAAGAACAACCTATAAGGGGCAAGGGCTACTCGGTTATATGATGAGCACACCAACATCACCATAAGCACTTGTAAAAGTGCATTAGATATAATATTAAGAACAACATAAATGAGTACTGGGTCCTTCCTGTTAGCTTTGTCAAATATTAACTGCTATGCTTTATCGAACCTGCTCAGAATCAAATCTCCTTTCATCAATGATAGATAGAGACAGGCTTAGTAGTAAGTGCCATACCCTGTTCTATCAATGACCAGAAGGAGCGGTATAGCTTAATTTCAATGATGATTCCCTCACGTTAAAACTGAAAAACTTAAAACTACGGATTCCACAACTTTCGTCCCGTTCACACACTTAATCATGTGACCTCGGAGGTTTGCTTCCCGCAGAATCAGGAACACGCTAAGTCGGTTAATCTGTCCCTATCAAACGCTGCAGCCGATATCCTATTCCCCAATTCTTATCGTCCAGAAATACTACAAAGGTGATAAGCAGGCAAGCGAACCAAGGGGGATTCTCACTTCTCAGGCTAGTCTCTCTCACCTCTTGGCGCGTTTGGGGTCAACGAGCGCGAGCTCCGCGAGCTTGGCGTCAGAGATGGCCTTCTTAGCGTCCACGCCCATCCTCCCCGCCACACCCGCGGCGGACGACGCCAGGGACGTGGAGCCGTCCATCGACATGCTGTGCTGGTGCCGCGGCCGAGAGGGCGGCGGCGGCACCGGCGCCGCGGGTTCCGGGGACTCGAGCTTGCCGCCGGCCTCGAGGAACATCTCGAACATCCGGCTCCCGCCTGCCCCCTCCTCCTCCTCCTCCTCCTCCTCCTCCTCGAAGTCGTCGCCGCCGACCTCCCCGACGACGCCGAGGTCGGCGTCGAAGGCGATGTCGTCCGGGAGCGCCGCTCCGAGGAGGATCTCCGACTGCGCGCGCCGATGCCTCGCCGCCCGGCGCGGTGGCGAGTCCGCCATCGCCGCGACGTCGCTCGGCGCCAACGACGGCGGCGACGACGACTCCGCGGCGGAGGTGGAGACGGCCGGGTCCATGGAAACCGAGAGATCTAGCGCCGGGGAGGGTAATGCGGGAGCCTGGCAGGCGGGCGGAGGCGGAGGAGGATGAGAGCGGGGCGGGGTTAGCAGCGGCGGAAACGGCGAGAAGAACGGAGAGGAGGAAGACGTGGTCTCGTTGAGCTTTGACCGAGGCATTGACTGTCTGGATAAAAAAAATAAAGAAAAAGAGAAGTGGATGCGAGGTGGGGCTTGAGTGGCCGCGCCGTTGGGTGGTGGGCCTCTTGATCTGGGCGAGATGCGCGCTGAGTTAGTAGGGCCCAGTAGCGACTGGGCCCCTTGTGGGGGGTGAGCTTGACACCTTCGAATATTCTGGACTCTGCCATGGATATTGTGTTAAGCGTAGTTTGAAGGTGGATGAAAAAAAAGATTAAAGTAATATAGAAACCTTTTTATAAAAAACATATCAATCGTTTGAGAAACGTATTCACAAAAAAAAAGTTCAGGTTAACATAAAAATTCTAACGCAGCCTTAGGATTTTCCAAGCTATATAAAATTAAAGGAGTTTTAATGTTACACATAAGTATTATCATTAAATAATTTTATAAAATGGTACCATTAATTAATTTAACACAATACTATATAAAAGAAAATTGTCTAATCTTAGATATCTGTAATTTCTATACTATGTGTGAAAAAAAACTCATAAATCCAACATAATTTTTTATATAATTCTATAACTCCTAATTTATAATGGATAAAAAAGATTAGTCTAGTATGGTATAAAACTCCAGTGGCATAATACCCATAATAATATAATAATGTCACATACCGAAAACGAACTGACCATAATACCTATGACTATATGAAATTTATAGGAGAAAAAAGCTTATCAGTCAGGATGAACATTTCACATAATTTGCCATTATTTTTGTGCATATTATATGGACGCTTAAGCACCCAGTATATTATTTTACCATGTAATCATGTACTGTCAAGTGTCAACCATGAATATGTATATACTATGTATCTGTATGCTACCTTCCTAGTTATAACAAGGCATCCGATGAAATTGCAGTCTTCAGTGTACAGAACTACGGAACCAAAGCACCAAACAAACAATGCACCCACTATGCCTCATTTTAAGATTCAACTGCATAGAGTAATTCCTAAGTCCTCCCAACCCAATACTCCACCATATTAGGCTAAAAAGCTATAGATTACAAAACATGCCAGAGTTCCAAGGCGACACGGCTGTAGAAGCAACCCATGGTAGTATGGCACATGTTCCAACCGCCTGATTTTGGAGAACGGTTGGAAGATCAACAATCTAGAGTACTAGGAGGAACATGTCGAGGAGAAGATCAGAGGAAAGGAAAATATTAGAGGGAGAAGAAGAGGGGCTACAGAAGGAACAAACAGAACAAGGCTGGCAATTTTTATTTTAGCTGTCTATTCTAAGGGGCTCTTGAGACTACAGAGGATATATGTTCATTGACTATCACTACGACATAGGTACAGTTGGCCCGGGAAGCATTGAGTTGACGAGCTCCTCGTTTATCTCCACTGGTAGCGGTGGCATCTGCTTCATGATATCCGGAGCATCATTTATCCTGTAAGAATGTTGAGTGAGAAGCAGAATTAAACTTTATAGCTGTCGAACAAAAATTTAACCTAAAATATGTTACAAAAATAAAATAGAGATTAGTACAATAAAATATTTGCCCTTCAAGGGTGCAAACATTTGGTGCTGCTTTTTCAGACTGAACAGCAGATGGCTCCAAGAACATATTTTACTAATGAAATGGATCTTCTGGATTTGAATTTGCATTTTGAACCTTGGAAGTGCATGCATACGTTTCCCATAAGATCATGACCATATAGATTTGACTGTCCTAACAAGGACTAACAGACAAAATCTACAGAAGATATCCATCTACTGCCAAGAAATTTTTCAGTGTGGGAAAATGAATGAAAGAATGTTTTTTCTGCTCATTCCCAGTACAGCAGAACTGCAAAGAGAAACATACTTCCAAATTTTGATGGCTAGAAATGATTCATCACACATGCAACAGAATGCAACATTCCAATTTCATTATATGAACTGAAACAAGGAAAATTACATTCTGTGCCTCTGCGGCTACTTGTTAAAAGATACAAGGATTGGCAAATAATAACAAAGAAGGCTTGGATGAATGGCATGAAATCATTTCAAAAAATTTGCAAATTTAACAGAACAAAGGATTCAAAACATACTCTTTTAAGACCCTGAGGATATTATCTCGAGCTTGGTACAGTAGAGAGATGTTATCCTGTACCTGCAAAAGAATAAAGTACACATGAGTAAAACTGGAATACATGTTTGACGTAACAAGAAAACCAACGAAAAAATACAGGATCACATCAGGATCATGAAACATATTGATGATACAGCATATTCATGTATAAATCATCACCAGAAGCAATCTTGAAATACCTGCATAGTGCTAAGGTTGGTTGAAATTTGACTCAAAACCTGGGCATTAGTTTCAAGAAGTTCTCCTGTTGGACCTCCAATTGCTGCAGAAAAATAGTGAAGAACTCAGCAACTCAATATCTAGGACATCAAAGTCAACAACTATTTCTGAACTTATAATTGAGTGCATTTCAACCAAGAACTTATCAATGCAAATCCAAAAAAGAGACAAAAGGAACTTCTGCAACATGTGCATCCATATACTGCAGTAACTAAATATATGGACCAGAGAAAAAGGTTCAATAAAACATATTCAACTAACCAGAAACAATTCTGTGGATATCACTGTGACCTACCTTTGGAAGAAATTTCGTCATCATCAATGGGCAGAGCTGGAAAGGGGTAAGGAGGAACATTAGGCCTTCCAGCTATATGAGCAGGTGGTTTTGATGAGGAATCTGAAACCTTCTCCTGGAGCAACAAGTGGCTTTCAGTGTTTGCTTATCAAAACAGCATGAATTAGGTACACACTTACACATACAACAGAACAGAAAAATAAATGTCAAACAAGAAACCTTTTTTTCCTCTTGATAAGCTTTCAGCATAAAAGATGTAAAACAGCATTTTATGCTTATGCTATTTTCATACAAGCTACTACAAAAAATAAAATATTACAGAACACAGTTGACAGTTTCAATTCTCAAGTGCAGAAATGTAAAAATGAAGTGCAGAACTATTAAAATATCAAGTGCAGGCACTGATATGGAATTCTAGGCTCTCTCACACAGACAGACTATTTCTTGGGTTTTGGGTACAAATCAATGTAGCAAGGTCCAAGCCAGAGCTACAAAACAGGGGTGCTCACTAAAAATACAATGAAATCTTGCAAAAGCCACCTTGAAGCTTAAATGAATGCACGGCTTATCAAACGTACATCTTGAACAATGGAAAACATATTGCGAGTTTCATTCTAGTTAACAATTCACAGTAATGCCCTACCGCTTACTCTATATAGCTGCCAAACCAATGTAATAAACTTACTCCAAGAGAGTCATTTATAATATGTTCAATATAGTTGAACCAGATTAAATTCACAGATGCTTATGTGGTGCAAATTGCTCAGGATTAATGACTATCAAACAAAACTAGTAGATCAAATATGTTTGTTTTTTGGAAGAAATGATTCTGACATCTTCCTTTTCAGGAAACAGTATAACATGATAGATAATTTGAATTTTGGAGGATTTTCATTGAATTTTCATAATGTGACCTTTCAGACTATGTCCAACCAGGTTATGTTATAAATGAACTTATTACAGCAAGTCAGAATTGATTTTCCAGAATACATTACGAGTTTAGGTCATGAAAATGGCAGAAAAATATCTGTAAAACCTTTTTATCTTTGCTTTTCTTCGAGAAGCTGTGGTCCTCTTTCTTTCTCTTTCCACTTTCCTTTTTCTGCAGATCAAATGCATAACCTCAAATCACTGCTGAAAAAGGGTAACAAGACCAGGAATCACAGTAATAGTGCTGAAGGTGCATGCTACGTTTGTATTACTCACATTCATCCATCTACACCGCAAGGCCACATCTCGAACTGTTTTGTCTGGCAGCTTCATGGAAATTTTTGCATATCGAATGACAAGTGCATCAGATGCATACCTGAGAGCAAACACCAGAGTAGCATCAATGAAATCATACAGTGCAAAAACAAAGGCTCTCAAAGCTAAACAATCCATGGTGTCCCTCATAATGTTGTCAAGACAATGTTGTTTGCAAGCCCAAATGCAATATTGGTGCTACTGTCAGTTTGATGGCAATGAAACCTGTCAGTGCCATGTGGATAGGAGTACTAACCATTAGGTAGTTATGCAACTACTGAGCGTTCACATAATGTACAGTGTAACAGAATAGAGCAAGTCTAACTGTATAAGCAGACTGAGAATAAAGGACAAGAAAAAATAGTCTCGCAACATTGCAACATTATCCACTTGTCTAAACAAATACTACTGGTGGCATTACAGGGAAGAAAAACTCACATGAGAAACTGAGAAGAAATATTGCATAATTAAAACCCTAAATGAAGCCATGGTACACTATAATCTACGCCTGTACAGTAGCCATCTTAATTACTCAGCATAATCGAAGCAATTCTAATCCGAAGTAAGAAATCAGTACCCAAACGCTCCACTAAATCCGAATTGCTGAATTCCCAAACCCCCCATAACCCAGCCGAGCACGCGGACTTACTTGACGAGCAGCTCGTCGAGGGTGGACTGCTCCTCCGGCGACCACTCCCGCGCCAGCCCAGGGTCGTGCCGGAGCGCCGCCGCGGTACCGCCGGGGCTAGGGTTTGCTCCCCCTCCACCTCCTCCTCCGCCGCCGCCGCCGCCGGAGTGGGACCCGTTCTGCGCGGCGGCGCTAGCCGGCGGTGGGTGGCCGTTCGCGCCCATGCCTCCCAATTGGGCGCGAATTTCTGTGCTCTCCTTCCGGAAGCTGCTAGCTGCTTCCGCGCTCGGAGCGCTGGGAGAGCCCCTCTTCTTCCCGCTACGAGATGGGGGGAATAAAAAAAAAGCTCCTTTTCTTTTTCGGGATATTTTTGATCGATTTGGGGATTTTGCTGCACTTGTTCGCAAGGTACGAGGCGGCGATGTGGGTTTTTCCAATCCTCTTTCCCTTTCCCTTTGGCGGATTTTTAGTTGCTCCGAATTGTGGCTGTGGATGTAGAATTTATTTCATTTTTAATTTTATAATATCTCAACGACGAACCATAATAGTATCTTTCTTCCTTTCTTAAGAATAAACTTCAAATTACAAACGCCACTGATTTATTGGCGTGTAGCTAAATATTTTTATCACACTATTTTTTAGTGCTCCAAAAATTTTAGATTTAAAAAGATAGACGGGAAAGCTTATTTAGAAAAAAAAGTTTGAAAATAAAAGTTGTGGATGTGATGTTCAGTCTTTTGGGGTTCTTCTGTTAGTTTATTTGGATTTGGCGGCAAAAGAGTGAGTGAGATATTTTCTTTTAAAAAAAGAGTGAAGTTTGGAGTTGGACCCTTTACCCTATATTTTCCACTTTGAATCCTTTCTTTGACATTAGACCCTATTTTACTCAAATTAGTCTCGATCTGCTGCTGTGATCTACATCTTGGCCGTGCTTCTCTTATCTCCACCGTTGCATTGATATGCTCTGCTAATTCAGAGACTGCAAAAGTGTCGAGAAAGGAGTTCCAAAGTGAAATAAAAAAAGATAAGAAAATGGTATGCAAAGTAAAAAAAAGTGAACTAGAGGGGTTTAAAGTGAAACTTCCATAAGAAATGTAGGTCCGAAGAGAGCTCCGGGACAAAGGCGTGTGTTGCGGTGGTGGTGGTGGGGCCAATATGCAGCGGAAGCGATCTTGTTAGGGCAGTAAGCGGGAGAATATGAGCCGTTTTCTCCCCCACCACGTATTGTGTATTGGCGTATCATATCCTCAATTTGAAGAACACATAGAGGTGAAAAAAATAATAAACAACTTACTTATGGATAATGTAAAGTGTTGGCGCAAGACTAAATATAAAAAGTATCTAACTCTACATCCAAAATTATAGCATGCAAGATGAATGAATTCCTTATCATCTTATCATTATATCACTGTAGTTAGGTCTAAAATCAAAAGCTAGCTTAAAAAGTATTCACATAATATTTTATTAGAGTTTAATAAAAACCATATCTTTCTATAGAACGATAAACACTAAGAGATCAAGGATGAGCTAAAGAGGCATGGTTTAAGAAAAAAAAGACATTTGCTTTTTGATGATGGGTTGGAATTTATTTGAACCCCACGGTGCAAGATTAATATTATCATAAATACATAACTTTTTTTTTCTAGATATATCTTAGTTACATACCCGGTAAGAGATAAAAACAATTGAAAATTATATTATGTTTATATTATTTTTATGAAAACAATTTTTTTCATATTTACGAATTTAACTACTAACAAATTAATTAGAAAATATAAATTTAACATGAAAACAGTATTAGCATGGGATGCTTATATTTGAAGCGGGCTAATATGTTCGTCGTGTTCAATCACTGTCCTGTGCGCGCGGTGTGCACAAGACGATGAAGTTAGCGAGCCTGCATATGAGCATAAGTAGACCACGTCAGAAAGATCGATGAAGTGAGGTACATACCGTTTCCAAATTCGGTGCTCGATATTATCTACTTCTTTCGTTATAAATAGTTAGCAAATACTAAATTTAAATAAAAGATTTTATTTTTGGATTTTAAATTGTTTACATTCCATTTCTAATCATTCAATTAGCTTTTGTAATCATTGATGAGGTTTATAGGAATCAACATATTAATGTTTATGTCGTCGTATAAAATTTGTATGCTAGAAATATACGGAGATAGCAGTATATCGTCGTTCGTTGACCAGTTTAAGGAAACACGTGCGTGCACGTTGCAGCACGCCAGACGGCCAGGGCCAAACCTCAGCTAGCTTAGCTAGCTAGCGCGAAGAGGAGGCTGGTCGGCAAGAAACTCCAAGAATCCATGCAATGGCTCGACTCGAGTCGAGCACACATGGCTCCCACGCAGGCGCGGCTCTGGTTCCGGCGCCTCGCGCTGCTACATCGATACTATCCTCAAGACCTCGACCATGCAGTGCAACACGCATGTCATGTTCAATCCGGCCGCCCGCCTTGGCAAGCATCGGCGAAAAACTCCAAGCATCACGGAGGCGCCCGTCCACAACGCTTCGCTGGCGCAATCGTGTCAATCTACGCACGACCGGGCGGCAATCGTGTCAATCTCCGTCGCACTGGCGGAGACACGGGGGAAATCTTTCACGGGGCGGGCCCAGCAGAATCTATAGCGTATCTCTTGTCCGCGAGCGCGCCCGAGGAGGACGTCACCGATCGAGGGGGAGAGAGAGACAGAGAGAGGCGGGGGCTCCCGTCCAGTCCAGGGCGACGTTGGCACGCGACGGCGAGAGCGCGCACGACGGCACGAAAGAACTGGATCGCACCGTGCGGCGCAAATGCCAAGCGATTCACAGCCGCAGAACCGGCGCACCGGAGAGTATTTCGTTAGTCATATCTGCACGCTACTACTATCTGTTTAAAACAAAGTAGACCAATCTGTATTCAGGCCAGTGGGAAGAGGGTACGCGAGGACTGTGATCTGTCAAACATCGCATTAGGTGCGTAGACAGGTAATACACTAAAAGCTTACCTCACAAAAAAGAGGCTAAAACAAAAGAGATCAACACATAGCACCCACGACTGACCTACCAAAATTGCATCAAACTAAACTACTCAATATCCACGCAATAACCCGCAATTTTTAATCACTCCCTCGCTTGCGATGCGATACGGTCTGGTCAACCTTTTCTTTCTGCCATCTTGCGAATTGCTCTGAGTTCACGCCGCCTCCCTCCATTTTCCACAAAGCGAACGAGTAAAAAAAGATTAATTAGTGGAAACGAAAAAGGAGAAAAAAGATTAATTAGTGGAAACGAAGAAGAACCCGCTACGGCGCCTACCCCGCCTAGAATAAAAGGAGCACAGGGCCTGGCGGTTGGGCCAAGGAATCTCCTACCCTTCCTTCTCTGCTTCGCCCTTCTCAGTTCTCCCTCCCAGGGCGCTGTTGCCTTCCTCAAATCTGCGTCACCATATCGCGGGCTTCCATTCTTCTTGTCGCTGCACCCAATCGAGGAGGCGAGGCTGCTGGCCTCTTTTCCTCCGTTCAAGGATTGGGCCTTTCCGGGACCAAGAAACGGTTCCGGAGCTGGAGCCTGGAGGCTTCCGCGTGGTGGTCTGGCGATTGGGCAGAGACGAGGGGTAGTTCGCGCGTTATTGCCGGCTGCGGTGTGGAGTTCTTTGCTCAAGGTTGGATTTTGTTTAACAGGAAGGATTTGGTGAGGAGGTTCCTGTTGGCTTTTTTTTGTTTTGGGTACTTTGAGGTGGGTGGAGGTGTCAGATTTGATCGCCTCTGTGCTTAATTTGAGGTTCTGGATCGTTTTCTGGATAAAAGGGCGATTTTGGGATAAAGGAGTGGCCTCTAGTACAGAACCCTGATCGATTGTAGGTTCTTCGCTGTTGGTGTCGAGCGGCTCTTTCAATTTTCACGCTGTCTTTCCTGCGTCAAAAGGAGGACTTCCGCGGAGAAATTTGCTCTTTGCTGATGCTTTGAGCTGTTACCTTTCCTGAACTTTCCCTCCAAAGGCTTGACCTTTTGAGTTCCTGTGCTGATTGTTCAACAGGTGATCTACAACCAGTCGTGGAGAGTAGGCCTAATCCCTCTATGAACAATACAATTGGAAAATCAGTCTCCTGTCCAGATGCTACCTGTTAAACTAGTCCCAGTGTTGTAAAAAGATTCTGTTTTTGGCATAATACAGTGATCCCTTCTGCTGCTTGTCCAGAGAAGACTACAGCTGCTCCAACTCGATGTTGGCATTGTAAGAGTAGATAAGTATCTTGAACTGCACGAGGGGAGCGAAACCATGAATATGCCTACGCCATCCACCCGTGCTGACTGCAACGGCAACATCAGCAGCCGTGAAGGGCATTCAGATGATCCCTATGGCAGTGCAGCCATGAACTTCGATTCTTACCCGGAGATATGCAGCCCTTCGGTGGCTGATCAACTGTTCTCACTGCTAAATGATCCAGCTGCACACCGAATGTTTGCCATGTGGTCATCATCCATGGGATCATCGCCGCGTGCTGCTGGTATGAGTGAAGATATGCTGCTCGACACCTATTCTGGGTTAGGTGAGGCAGTGGAAGAACCTCAAATAATGACAGTGAATCCAGTGAATCCAACTGAAGCAGAGAGAACGGGCAAGAGATCAGGCGAGCTTGATTCAGACGATGGTGCCCATCAATGGAATAACATAGTTCCAAGATCTGTAGTGGGAAATTCACTTGCTGACAGGATGCTCATGGCTTTGTCCTTGTTCAGGGAATCATTGGGCAGTGGTGCTCTTGCCCAAGTCTGGATGCCTATTGAGCAGGAGGGTCATGTTCTTCTGAGTACATCTGAGCAACCTTTTTTACTTGACCTGGTTCTTGCAGGGTACCGAGAAGCATCCAGGAACTTCGTGTTTTCAGCGAAGGAGGAGCCTGGTCTACATCCAGGGCTTCCAGGGAGGGTCTTCATCTCTGGGGTGCCAGAATGGACCTCAAGTGTTCTCTACTATAATAGGCCAGAATACTTGAGGATGGAGCATGCTCTTCATCACGAGATACATGGTTCACTTGCGATGCCAATTTATGACCCCAGCAAGGATTCTTGTTGTGCGGTGCTTGAGCTTGTTACTAAAAAGGAGAAGCCTGATTTCAGTGCAGAGATGGACAGTGTTTGCAATGTCTTGCAGGCAAGTTCCAACTTGCTGATGTTATACCATTAAATCATGTTCAAAACTTAAATAGGTGAATTTTGAGTACACTGTGCGGTACTTGGCTTCCGCACTAGAATAGGACACCGTGGTTTAGCGCTTAGAGGACCAAAAGATAAGGTTGTTATCGAGAAAAACGTAGTAGCTGAATGTAGAGCACCGAGAGTCAAGACAACTTGTCTAGTCTATGTCAGAGTATGCGGTGAGGGAGACGATCGGCCCAGAGCTAAGATGGAGGCCGGTGAACAGGGTGCTCTTTATGTAGCGGAGAATACGCTTGATCAGCGCATCGTGAGGTTCACAGGGATCATGCATAAAGAGGCACACTTGCTAGACGGCGTAGGCGATATCGGGGCGTGTGAGTGTCAAGTACTGCAGAGCACCGGCGAGACTCCTGTACTGAGAGGGGTCAGTGACTGAAGGGCCATTGGTGGCTAAGAGTTTGGAACGAGTGTCAACTGGCGTGGCTGTAGAGTGACACTCGGCCATGCCAGCCCACTGGAGAAATCCACAACAAACTGGCGCTGAGAGAGGAACAATTCATCGGGGGAGCGCGTGACGGAGATGCCAAGAAAGTGATGCAGATCACCAAGGTCCGTCATAGCGAACTCCGAGTGCAGTTGTGCTATGATGTGCTGCAAGGTAGCGGTCAAGGATCCTGTAAGGATGATGTCATCAACGTAGAGGAGCAGGTAGGCGGTTGTGTCCCCGTTATGAAATACAAAGAGGGATGTGTCGGAGACAGAGGCCGTGAAACCGAGTTGCCGAAGGTAGGTGGCGAATTGCTAGTACCAAGCCTGGGACGCCTGTTTTAGGCCATATAAGGAGCACTGCAAGAGACAAACGTCGTCGGGACGAGCAAGGTCGACGAAGCTAGGAGGCTACTGGCAGTACACTGTTTCTGCCAGGTGGCCATGAAGAAATGTGCTTCACATCGAGTTGGTGGATTGTCCAGGAGTGCGAGGCAGCAAGGGTCAGAACGACTTGAATTGTGACGGGCTTGACAACGGGACTGAATGTCTCGTCGTAGTCGACGCTAGGACGCTGAGTGAAACCACGAACTACCCAACGCGCCTTATGGCGAGCAAGTGAACCATCGGAGTGGAATTTGTGCTTGAAGATTCACTTGCATGTCACTACGTTGGCGCCAGGAGGGCGAGAAATGAGGCGCCAGGTCCCGTTGTCAATCAGCGCCTTGTACTCATCGGCCATGGCCACGCGCCACTGAGGGTCGGTCAAGGCGGACCAGTGGTTCGTCGGGACCGGTGAGATGTCAGAGTTGGTGGCAGAGAAACCATAGCACTGAGTAGGGCGAAGGGACTCAATCTGGGACCGAGTGACCATGTGGGAGGCAGTCGGGGCGAGGACGGTCACACGATTCGAGGGTGCCAGTGGCCGGAGGGTAGACTGCTCAGAGGTTGAGGTAGCAGACACCCGTGACTGCTGGCAGTGCGGCTGGTGGATGTTTCGGACGAGGACAGTCAGGGCGGCGGCTGGTGCTGTTGCGTGGGAAGGTGGAGCAGGAACCAGTGGAGAGACGTTCTGCACGGCTGGTCTATGTAGAGGAATGGTGAGATCGGCCAGCGGGTCCTCTGGTATCACTGGAGTGGGCTGTGGTTGCTCAGTGCCGTCGTCGGATAGTCGTAGGGAGGCAGTTGGTACAGTATCTGTAAGAAGGAAGTCCAGGTCATTAAGTGAAGACATAGGATTAGTTAACCCAAAGGGGAAGCATATCTCATTGAAGACAACATGACAAGAAATGATGATACGCCGAGTGGATAGGTCGAGGTAGCGATATCCCTTATGGGAAAAGGGATAGGCAAGGAAGACACATGCGATGGAACGTGGGAAGAGTGGTGGAGTTGGCGATATCATCGGCGGTGTTGGAGAAACAAGGATTGAGACCTCGCAGAAGGGCGAGGATGAGCTGCGAGTCTTCCACAGGATCGCGACATCGGCCTTGGCTTTAAGGCGCTAGCAGTACGCTGAGACAGAGGAGTCCCCTTGCACCATGTAGTGGAACTTGTTGAGGAGGAAGATGGCGCGGAGTTGTTTGTTGGCGTGGAAGATCCTCTCGATGGCCACCCACAGGTCACGGGCGGTTGGGTCGGTGTCGTCCATGGCGAGGTCGAGAATGGAGTTGTCAACGGAGCCAAAAAGCCAGTTACAGACGTAACACTCAGTTACATCCCACTGAGGGTCATCTGGTCAAGGAGGAGCGGAGCCATCGATATGGGAGCAGAGGCTGAACTTGCCACAGAGGGATTTGAAGAAGAAGACCCACTTGGAGTAGTTGGCGTTGAGATTTAGCGAAATCGGGATATGAGACTTCACCTTGATAGTGACGTAGGGAGGGGAGAATACTGAATTGGCCTGAGCGGTGCTCAGGGCTCCAATGGAAAGGTCATCGATGATAGGCAGAGAGCCAGATCCGGCAGCCGATGGGGCGCTGGAGCCGAGAGTAGGTGGTAGCCATTGCGGAACGATCATCAGGAAAGTGTGGACGTGGCATGAGGGAATCACGCACGTGGACGGTGGTGACGGCGGCGAATGGGTTCCGCGTCCGCGACGAGAAGAAGGAAGGGATGGCGGAGTGACACACGTGCGCAAAGTATGGGCGCGAGGAGTTGAGTTCGCATCCACGGGGAAGAGTTTTGTGTCTACGACGCACAGAGTGTGAGGACGGAGAGACGCGCGTGCACGACACGTCCGCGCTTGCGCGACGTACAGGGCGGACGCGAGGCGAGAGAAAAGAAAACGGCCGCAAAAAGGGGTGAGTTCGCGTCCACGCGTGTGTGACGTATAGGGCGGACGCGAGGTGAGGGATAAGAAAGCGGATGCAAAAGAAGTGAGTTCGTGTCTACGGAGAGAATATTTGCGTCCGCGACGCGCAGGAAGCGAAACGTCAGCGCGTGCGTGACATACGGGGTGGACTTTCGCGTCCGCAGAGAGAATGTTCACGTCTGCAGCGCGCAGGAAGCGACACGTTTGTGCGTGCACGTCGACTAGTGTGAACGCGAGGTGAGAACAGGGAACGGACGCGAAGGGGTGGAGTTTGCGTCCGCGGAGAAACTGGTCGCATCCGCGGCGCGCAGAGTGCGAGGCGGAAGGATGCGCTTGTGCGATAGGCGCGAGGAGTGGAGTTTGCGTCTGCGTCGAGAGGGGGGTGCGTTGAACGCGAAGCAAAATGGAAAGAGGGGGGGGAGAGGAGTGGGCGTCGCGGGCGTGCGAGGTCGCCTGCTATTGCCTTCTCCTCCTCCTCACGCGAGTCTTCAAGCCGAGCCACCCGCCTCACGGAAGATGAGTAAGGGGAGACGGTAGCCGCGGCAGGAGGGTGGTGGTCCTATCAGCGAGTGCGTGAGGTGGTGGTGTGGCTACGGCGGTGGATGCACCAGCTCTGGTGATGTTGGTGGAGGATGAGGGGACACGCGCAGAAAGGTGAGGATGAGGCGCACGAGCATGAGAGGACGCGTGCGTGGAAGGAGAAAGATGGATGGGCAAGAGCAGAGGAGATTCTGGCTCTGATACCATGTAGAAGAGAACATGAAGAGAGAAAGAGGGAGAACTCACCACACCCAAGAGGGGTAGTCTTATGTATATATATAGTCAAAGAATAACCTGTTTTATACATGAGTATATCTAATGGATACTATTTAAAGCAATACAGTGTTCAAGCAAACATATCCAGTGTGTAATTCTAAGCAGCACACTATTTGAAGTAATTCATAGTGTTCAGGCAAACATATCCGGTGTGTAATTCTAAGCAGCACATTGCATACTATCAAATTCCTTCAAAGCATTTTTTGCATTATCCAAACGTTTCATGTTTTTTGTATTCGTACAGAAAACCATGAAACCCTTTAGATACAGATATTTGTGCAAAATCCTTAGTATTAGAACTACCAGAAAAATTCCCCTTATCCAAATAGGCTAGTGCCCCCTTGCATAGTTTCCACTATGGTAGTTTCATTATCCTTAATGGCACTGATTTAATCTAGCCATGATTCACCGTTTGCTAATATTTGGTAGTTTCATTATCCTTTGTGATATTGATTTGATCTAACCATCACTCTACATTTGCTAATATATCATCTGGTATTGTCAGCAAAAAAGCCTATCTTTGCCTTAAGTTTTTTACATACATACTAATTCACAGAGCTGATAATAATAATGTGAAGTTGTGGATTCATTTCTATCATTATCAATGATAAATTCTGTATAGTTTTTTCTTTTATGATCTAATATCTCACTTGGTACTTACTTTTGATACTAACCCATTACTCTTTTGCAGGCAGTGAACTTGACGGCTACAAAAGATTCGAGCAATCAGAAGGTATTGTTCTTCATTTTTTAGCTCTGAACGGTTATATTGTGACAATTTCTCTTGCACACCATGGACAAAATGCAAGTTCTCATTTTTAGTATTTTTCTATTGATGTTTGATGAATGTGCTATTTGTTTATTTGCAGTTCTATACAGAGAACCAGAAATTTGCCTTCACTGAGATTTTGGATGTTCTAAGAGCTATTTGCCATGCACATATGCTTCCACTGTCCCTTACATGGGTTCCTACATCAAGTGGCATTGATGGTGGTTATGTTGTTGGAAAAGATAGTGCTAATCATACACAATCAGGAAAAATAAAACTATGCATCCATGAATCTGCATGTTATGTTAACGATGCAAAGATGCAAGGTTTTCTTCAAGCTTGTGCCAAACGTCGTCTTGAGAAAGGGCAAGGTATTGCAGGACGAGCACTCAAATCCAATCTGCCATTTTTCTCACCTAATATAAGAGAGTACAGTATTGAGGATTACCCTCTTGCACATCATGCACGTAAGTTTGGTCTGCATGCTGCTGTTGCCATTCGTCTAAGGAGCACATACACTGGCAATGATGACTACATATTGGAATTCTTTCTCCCAGTCAATTGCAGAGGCAGTGAAGAACAACAGATGCTGTTGAATAACCTCTCCAGTACAATGCAAATAATATGCAAAAGTCTGCGAACAGTTTATGAAGCAGACGTTGATAAAGTTAATGCTTGCTCTGCAGATGTGTTCAGGAAAACCAATGAAAGTTGCTTGCCAGCTAGAAACAAAGAAAGTTATTCGCATTATGATCAGCTAACCACAGGAGCTTCATTCCAGGATACATCTTTAGCCAGAAAGCCAGGAGTCATGGAACCTGAGTTGGCTGAGCAGGTGATCTACTAACTTTGAATTAAATATGTCATGCTATGCACATGATTTAGTAAGAATTCAAATGGCATAACTTGAATATGAACTCTTTTTTTAGTGTGTTCGGGGTCAGATTTCACCACTAAACATGAACAATCAAAATGAACATGACTGAACTGAAAATTTTTTAAAGTTTTTTTCCTGTAGAGATATCTAGTTCTCTAGATATTTAGAATAATCGTGTCTTAGTAACCATGGCCATTGCTGGAGATTTAATTGGATTACGTATCTTTGCCTCTTGCCTATTGAATAATGCCATCAAAATCAGCTTTATTAATGAGATGTGAGGTTATTATATCCTTTTCAGTTTTATTTTTGGAAAAGGCGTCCAACAATAGTAAGCTAGTAGCAAGTTCCTTTTTGAACATGCTAGTAGCACAAAATCCACCATAGTCATACTGGGATGGCTTAAATCGACCCATCCTCAACATTAATGCACAAATGTAATTGAGTTGATAATATAATCTAGAATGTTCATATCCACTTGCTAACCGACATTTTTCTGTACTGCAGGTAAAGTCTAGTTCCATACAACATGCAGAGAAAAAGCACAGTACAGCTGAGAAGAATATTAGCTTGGATGTTCTTCGTAAGTACTTCTCTGGGAGCCTAAAGGATGCTGCAAAGAGCCTTGGTGGTAAGCCTCTAGCATGCCTTGTTGTAAAATGAATTATGAATCTTTACTGTGTTGTTTCATCCAATTCATGTAAATAGTGTATAATTAAATGTCTGACTTTCTGCTGGCGCATTCCTTTAATATTGGGTGCAGTTTGTCCAACAACTTTGAAACGGGTATGCCGGCAGCATGGAATTTCACGGTGGCCATCTCGCAAGATAAACAAGGTTAACCATTCATTAAAGAAGATTCAAACTGTCATAAACTCTGTTCATCGTGTGGACAGATCCTTGCAGTATGATCCTGCTACCGGATCTCTTATTCCAGTAGTTTCTCTGCCAGAAAAGTTGACATTCCCTTTTTGCAATGCTTTGCCAACTCCATCAGTCGGAAAAACTGTTGAAGAAAAATCTGGCCCAAAATCTGAAGGGTATTCTTCGCCTGATGGATCACAAAGACAAAGTTGCCAGTTGCAGATCTCTGATGTGAAGAAAAGTAATGATGATAAATTTCACATTGGCAGTGGTAATAGTGCTTCTTATGGTGCAAATGCCACAGCAAAATCTAATTCTGAGGGCACACAAGGTCCATTATGTCCCACTGGTGCTTTTAGTGCTTTGTATCTCACAGGAACAGATTTCACCAATCCTTCTGGCTCTCTCCGCCCAAATTCTGAAAGCACCAGAGATCAAATGGTTGGAAGAAACTCACCATCTATACAACAAGCAGATCTTGATATGTTTGACCATCATGAAGCCAAGGACAAGGGCCACATGCATCTTTCTACCTCTGGTATGACAGACTCTTCTAGCGGCAGCGCATCAAGCCACCCCACCTTCAAACAGAACACAAGACGTGCTCTTAAAGATACAACCAGCCCTGTGCTAACAGTTAAGGCTACCTACAACGGAGACACCGTGCGGTTCAAGTTCTTTCCATCTATGGGCTGGTATCACCTATTGGAAGAAATAGCAAAGAGATTTAAGCTGTCAACCGGAGCATTCCAGCTCAAGTACAAGGATGATGAGGACGAATGGGTCATCTTGGCGAACGATTCTGATCTCCAGGAGTGCGTTGATGTCCTCGACTCCATAGGCTCGCGCAACGTAAAACTCCAGGTGCGAGATCTCCCTTGTATCGTCAGCAGCTTGGGAAGCAGCACTTGCCTGCAGCTGGAAGCGCATAGCTCATGACAGGGTTAGAGGTCACGGGCTTCTGTCACTCAACCCTCAACTGTAACATATTACAGTAGGCTATTCTTTGTTGTAGCAACAACCAACAGGGTTTGTATTTTGTATGCAGTAGGGTATAGGAAGCAGTGTAGCTAGCAGCACTGGTGGAGTGTGATAATCCCACGTAGATTGTATTTTTCCCGCATTGAAACAATGCCGTGAATGTCGTAAGTTAGTCGAATACGAGTACACGACAGTGATTTGTTGTCATGATGGTGTACAGTGCCTGTGAAGCGTAGTCCTGGCTCTGTTATACATATGCTCATGAATGTATCTGCACTTATTGATCCAACTGTAAATATGTATCTTTCAGAAATTCAGCTCCCCTTGAAATTAGTGTATGCTCATCAATCCATCACTGCACACTTTACCTACTACTATCACTACTTTGTGTTCACGAAGCGACCGAGCCAATTATCGGTATCTTTTCTGCACACTTTCTTTCAAGAACGCTGGAAGAGAAGGGTTTTTGCTCGGCTTTTGTGCGTATGCTTTTATAAAAAAATATTATCTTATCTTTCTAAAATATATATTTTTTAACTTTATAGTAGTTAATTTTATTGTTTATACTATTAAATAGCTTTGAGAAAAATCAGATAATTCCATCTTCCAGAATTTTGGAACACAACCTCAATCTCCCAAAACTGACATTTTGACAGCGGCCGATTGCTTGTCACCGATTGCCTGTCATTTTAGGCTTTAATTAATTGGCCGAGATGTGGCCGGGATCAGGTTATTCCGTGGAGCAGTTGGTGATTTCTTGATGATACGAAAGCTACCACTCGTGTGGTCGGCTGGGCCAAAAAGTCCAGCTGACAGGAACAGGTTTGCTTCCTGCCGTCTTTGGTTGAACAGTTGAAACTGGACGTCAACTCGTCAGCAAACAAAACCGCAGGACAGCATCGCGATTCGCAGAGTACGCACCGTCGCCGCAAGCGGCACGGCGATATTGGCTAGCCGGTCAGGCCCCTCAAGCCCAGAATGCACCAGCAGTAAAGCAATCAGCCATACCAGGACCAGGGCGACGGCGAGGCTGAGGAAGAGAAGGTCGGCACTCGTCACGAAAGCCCCATGTCATCATGCGAATGTGGCGGTCGGGGGAGGCTGACGCGCCCGCGGTGGCCTGGCTGGTCGCCGACCACCGATCTTTTGACCGGAAATTGCCATGCATCGCATGCACGCCGTCCGGCCGGCCAAAGCTCTCTGTAGCGTGCTGCCTTGCTCCGTCTCGCTGGAGACCGGGCACAGCCGGGGCCTCTGGTCTGGTCCAGACATTGAAAGACAGGAAGTGGCTGGCCCTCTAGCCGGGTGGTCCATTGCTGCCATGGCCCGGCGACAATGGACGCGAGACCGCGAGAGATCATCATTATTAGTGGCCATCAATTAGCAGAGCATTCATGCCGTGACAGCAACGGAAGTGGTTCAGGCATTAGCCAGGCACCTTCCTGAGTTCCTGTTCCGTTTCAATACGAGATGCAGAAAATGTAATTGGTCTATCTAATCTAGCCTGCTACTACCAATTTTCCCCATGGACAAGAAGATCCAAGCAAACCACCAAGCCACAACCAAATCCAGTGCTCGCAGTATACATAGTAATAGCATTTATACTCGATAGACAAAATTAAAAGAGCTTTCAAGTTTCAACTGCAGAGCCGTCGTCTAGCTAGCCTGCAGGGAATAAAATCGCCGATCAGTTTCTGTAGCAGTGGTCCTGTTCATCGAGGGATCAGAAGTACTGATCCCAGCGGCATCCGTTCCACGCTGTGCTGCCTGCTTTTGCGACTTGCACATGCATGAGTTTTTAGCTAGAGAGACTACACCTGCATGTGTGTGAGCAAGCGAGTGATCGGCTTAACACAATAGTACTACTGTGTAAAGCTAAAGCTCAGCTGCATGATCATGATCTTCTTTAGCGGCCTAGCTAAGCTAAAGCATTGCATCAACAGGCTAGCTTAGGTCCAAGCAGCGATCATGGCCGCTTTCCTTTGCCTTTTTGCCCTCCCCGTTTTACACCTCCGATCGATCCAACAACATGGCCATCATCATGGCTCCCTCACCTCCGTTCGCAGAAACTTAACAAAATTTTATGATAGTCTCGATCGATTGATCTGAACTTCTGAAGCATCTCACCAACACTATGAGTGACATTTTTTTTGTAGGATTAATCAATGCAGCGCGTACGTGTGGCAAATGTTGCTTCAAATTAAACATTTTTTCCATTCACGAAAGGGGTACTCAAGAATTCAGAAGGCGGGCACAAGCAGATATATAGGAGTAGGAGTTAATTTATGCTATTAGTACAAGGGGCAAAAGGAAAAACAAATGATCAGTGATCGTTATAAACCTTTATTAGGTTTTCTTGAAGATGAGAGGAGACATGACCTCAATATATAAAAAAAGGAATCGTTAAGTTTTGTGATCGAATTGGTAGGTTTGGTAGCTCCAGATTTTGATTAATCAAGTTCTTCACTTCTTCTGTAGTCTGAACCACGTATCCATCATGTATGTATAAAGGCGTACGTACATACTCCACGATCGGAACAACGCATGTCTTTTCTATTCCTGCCCTGTCTCTGTTCTCACCCACCTAGCTACTACTATTAATCACCAACTTGGTTGATTATATGCATAAACCCATCGAACTTTCTGCTCGTTGTCGATCGATCTTTTCCGTGCTTAGTTTGGCCGATCCTAAGAAAAACTGTTCTCAGTGATCGATGTCTCACACCCAACCCTTTTTCTAGTACTACTGTCTTAAAATCATTCCTCATTTCGTTATTAATTTTTCACACAAGTACTAGAAGAGATGTATCCTTTGCTGCAGATGCAGGATAAAATGCAGAGACATCAGTGTCGTAACCCGTGCGTGTACAATACTCCAGTACCCAACCTCATCGATTTGGTCGACATGAGTATACTATGGCTGTGTTCGTGATCTAGCCTTAACTACCTCCCTATGTGCAGCCTGGCAGCCGTGTAGTTTAGTGCCCGTTGGTGGTTTATACCACTAAGTACATGCAAAAGCGTTGCGCTGCCCTTTTGCCCATTGGGATTTAAATTTGTTTGGATCAATTAGCTTGAGAGGAATCATGGCTAAAGAGAGCATATGTGTGTTGCTAACATGCAAGGATCAAAGAGAGAGAAAAAAGAAGCCATCAAGCAGTGGAGCAAGCTTGTCAAAAGCCAAGGCTGGATGGATGGTTTTCTTTTCTTATCTTTTTCTTTGAGATGTAGCGCTGGAATTCCGCAGCGTGTGTTAAGTCTCCCTTGAATTTAGGGGTGTAGATTATATAGTATGTATACAACATTGTATATACTATGCTTGTAGGAAATAAAGTAATCCTTGAACTAGCAGAACATTTTGTAGCAGTAGCCATCTACAAATAATTAAACCTCTATATTGCAAGGGTTAGTATCAAGTATCATAAATATGTTTGTCACGCATGACTATTGACTAGTGCCATGTTGCATTACCGTTAGCTCATTTTTCACTCATTCACGCCCCCATTTTGAACAGGAGATTTTTTTAACAGAAAATAGTGAAATTCCCAGGGAAAATATGCAATAATGCAACAACATCTGCATTCTGCAGTGTGTACTTCATACTTCAGTTTTGGAAGGGTCCCAAAAAAGCATTCCTTGTTGGGTCATGGACGCAGTCTTATTCGCTCCAGAGAACTTTGACATTGATCCTCGTATGATATCCTACGGCCCAAAAGAGACATGTTCCATGACCAAACTGCCCCTCCCCACACTGACCCCCTTAACTAACTACTCCCCAGTGTACCTCCACGCCATGGAAGCAGCTAGCCGATGATGCCTTCTCGCTTCCAAGTACTCCACTAATGCAACAACTTGATGTGACCTCAGTTCTTCTCTCTTCTCCGTCTCCTCGTCATCTTCTCCTCCTCCCACGCGCGCGCTGCCCAGATGTTTCTCCACTCCCTCTTGATGCAAAACATGGCCAATAACACAACACAGCAGCAGCAGCAGCAGACGAGGTACGCAGTTACGTCGCACACCTGCATGTTGCATGCTTGGGTAACATGGCGACGTACGCTTTGTCTGACGTGATGCTTCCATGCGCGCGCGCAGGTCGAAAGAGGGCGGCGGCGCGGGGAAATCGAGAGGGATATCGTCGTCGAAGAAGTCGCCGTGGTACCAGCGGGCGGTGGAGGTGCTACTGCTCATATGGAAGCAGCCGGCGGGGGCGGGGGCCAGGACGACGACGACGAAGGCCGCGGAGGCTGCGGGTGTGACGGGAGGGAAGATGACGGCGTCGGGCATGGGGGCTCGGCTGCGGAAATCGTCGTCGCTGAACATGGCGGCGTCGTTCACACGGGTCTGCCTCTGCGCGCCCATCTCGTCGTACAACGAGCAGGCGCTCTACTTCCAGGCGGGAGACGTGGCGCCGCGCCGGAGCTACAGCTACCCGCGGGTGTCCTCGGCCTCGAAGTCCGGGTGCGCCGGCAGCGGCAGCGGTAGCGGCAACCCGCTGGTGGCGACGCCGCCCGCGGCCGAGCAGAGAGCGCTGACGAGGGGGGCGCCGGGCCCCGGCGGGGAGAGCGCGAGGCGGCCGGTGTTCCGCGGCAAGTCGCTGATGGACGACATCCTCATGCGGCGGTTCGTCGTCGACGAGGAGGCCATGCGGCGGCGCAACGAGATGGAGGTGATCCGGCGGCGCCACGCTGCCGCCGCCAAGCGCCGGCGCCTCGGACCTAGCCCGCTCCGCCGGATGGCCCTGGCGGAATCGGAGTCGGAAGCCGACGACGAGGAGGAGACGACGGAACCCGCAGAACCGACGTCACGGAGGAAACCCCAACCCCAAGCCGTACTTTCCTCCGCCGCAGCGTAACAGCGAAGCCTCCTCCACCCTGCTTGTCCCTGTCTCCCTCTCAATTTTCCTGTGCTGTTGTCCTTGCCACGCAATGATGCAAGAAGAAAATTCCGAGCAACACGCGCCGATCTCTTCGACTCTTCCATATCGACGACGTCGACGTCCCACCCAGCGTCCGTCCGACCTTCCTGCAGTCGCTGCTACTCTCCCCGTCCGCGAGAGGGAAGAAGCAGAGCACTTGCGCCGTCTCGCGCGCGGGCGCCACGAATTGATTGGGAGCTTCTGGGGTTCGTGGTTAAATGCGTGATCGGTATGAAGTCCCTGCCGGGAGTTGGGTGATTCTTGATTAAGCCCCCGTCCTTGGCGAGCGAATGGACGAACCTTTACCGTGCAGCGCAGTTAAAGGCGGGCGATCAACGTTCGAAAACCAAACAGTGCCGGTGGTAAGTCGCGTTCGCGTCCGGCGAAATCTCTCATCGGCCAACGCAACGACACGGCTCTGCCGGACGGACCGCCATTGACCCGATCGCCCATATAGTTTCATAGAGAACGACACGGATAGAATATTAGCGTGCAGAAATGGCCCTGCTCAAAAGCAACAGGTACTAACTCGCGGATAACATAATCACCTCCTCGCTAATCAAAAGGTTTGGAGTGCCAAGTAGGGCTCCATGATTGATGTTCATGTTCCCTTTCTTTTCGGGCTGGAAAAGCAAAAGGCGTTGCAGCTCTGGCCTGCATAAGCAGTAGACCTGTGTACTACTGTAGTAACCCTGCAACCTGCATGCATCGCCGGCACGGGGCCCACAAGGCTTTGGTGCCCTGCAGCCCAACCTATCTTGCCTCGAGTGGGCCCACTTCGGTGTTTCGCTTTTGGGATTCGGTGGTACTACGCTGTACGCTCTTTGGTATCTTATTAGTAGGCCCTCCCGAAGCCGCCCGTGGGCTTGTTTTGAGCCCGGAATAGGGGCTCCTCTGCGCCCGCTGCTGGACAAGTCTCGCTTGGCGCCAATCGCCACGGGCTAGCTTAAATTGGGAGCATGTTTGTGATTGATGGATCCGAAAATTTGAAAAGTACACCATGCCAATAACTTATCCCGGTTGATGAATAGTTGTCCGTTTAGAATTTGCCTGATTAAGTTCTTATCAGCAAAGCTTCTTAAACAATCTAATTAATGTATAGAAGTGGTCCTATTAGTACTAGATTTCTAATCAAAACTAATCTTTTGTTGTTCTACATCTGAGCTATTCGCCTTTGTATCTCGTACAAATTAACAGTCAGGTGTTAAGTTGTGAAATCCAAAACCAAGACCGACAAATATTTGTGAATAGAGTGAGTATAAATTATCCCAGCTGATCATGTAGCAAAAATTTTCGCCAGTAGTACAAATTCACTCTAAATTCTACTACTATAATTGTGTTAGCATCTAGTAGCAAGAAAAAAAGGCGAAAAAGTACTAGAGTACTGTTCATTCTTGATGGATGGAAAAAAGTCGATTTTGACTCTTAGACTATTGCTTAAAATCTGATACACATCATATATATTTTACCATTCGTCTTATTTTACAAATATATAAAAATATAAGTTATGCTTAAAGTATATTTAATAATAAATTAAGTCGTAATGAAATAAATAATAATTATATAAGTTCTTTTTTTAATAAAACACAACGACATCATCTATTAAACCAGAGAAGTATGTGAATATCTCTTATCTTCTTCCTCCGTCACTTCTGTTTCTTCTCTCTCCTTTCTCTCTTAGATTTTTTTATAATTTGACATTCTTATGTAGGGTGTAATTTTCACTCCCACTTACATATGGGACCATATGAGTCATTGAAAGTAGAACATGATAAAAAATAATATACACTCATATATTAAATATTAAGGATGTCATAAAATGACCCTTTCTCTCCCCATGTTGCCATGGTGATGTGGTCCAACGAGGTCTTTCGAGGTGGCGGAGACATGGAGTTGGGGGTCACCTCGAGGATGCCGAGGGAGCAGAGGGTGAGGACACGGA
Organism: Oryza coarctata; assembly: GCA_030770085.1. Taxonomy (NCBI): domain Eukaryota; kingdom Viridiplantae; phylum Streptophyta; class Magnoliopsida; order Poales; family Poaceae; genus Oryza; species Oryza coarctata. The sequence goes on from CM061468.1 coordinate 13,264,175, forward strand.
CACTGGAGTGGTCATCAGAGCTAGAGACCTTGAGGTGCTGGTCAAGCTTGAGGCGAGGACAACAGTGGTAACGGCATCTGGCAAGGATTGAAGACAATGGGTGTGGGGAGAAGCGACGATGGCGACAGGGTGGGAGAAGTGGACTAGCGTCGAGGCTGCCTCGCGTGACTAGCCATGTGGTTGTGGCCTTCCTTGACGTTGCCTACCTCTTTGATTTCCTTCACGGAGAAGGTCGTGGGCAATCCGACGACCAGGTGGCCCACGACGATGGTTTACCTGTGGCTCTTGGATGATGGCACTAGTATTGAGGCAAGGACGTGTCATAGGGGGTTCTAGGTGGCGACGGTGGCTAGGGATCGAGATAGCTAAAGGAGGAGTAGATCTAGGCGGTCACGTAGCTTGAGATCAAGCCAAGGATGTGTCCTCCTCGCGCTCCTCTAGCGTGGTCACTAGTCATGTACTATCCACGGCCTTCCCCAACTCTCCCTCTTCTTGATGTTGTCGATGTAGTCCAGATCTGAAGCGGGCATGGTCGATGGTCTAGGGGGCGCTGATCGGCCATGACGATGATGGAGGGGCCTAGGGACGACAATGATAGCAATACTAGAGTAGCAACAGCAAAATCACCACCACCGGTGAGCAAGAGGTCGGCCTTCACGGCTAGGCTTGGCCCTTCCCTTCGTTCCGACCTGCCTTGGTGTCGTTGGCCTTCCTGTGCTCCCCATCTTCCAATTTGGCAATGACGATGTAGAGGCGGGCGATCAGCCAATGGGGGTTTGGCAAAATCCATCGGCCGGACTTGGCAATGGCCCTCCTTCACTGTCGGCCGCACCTCGCCACCTTTATTTGCACATTGTTTGCCAAAGCCAAGTTGTTGTTGCTGTTTGGATCTGGTGGTGGACTTGGAGGATGGCATCATCGGCGATGGTGGCTGTCACGGTTGTCGTGGTGGCACCAACAACGTTCTACTGGATTGAGACGATATGGGAGAAAGATAGAAAGATAGGGAATGCCTTGCCGACAGGTGAGACCTACATAATTTTTTTTTTGATATAGCAAAAGTGGACCAACTCAACTCTACCATGTTGGATAAAACTAGGATAAAAACCATCTAAGGAGCCAAAATGAATCGATTTTAATAGATAAAGAATGTGCTATATCTGATTTTATGGTTAAGGGGCACAAATCAAACTCAGCTCATGTCACACCTCAATCTGACACCATCGAAAAGTCAATGCCAAATAGGGCATCCTGCCAAGGATGGAGAACTATCCCTAGTGGAACTACACATGTCGATGCCAGTTCTAGAATTTCAAGCTAGCACCCGCAGTAACAAAATAGTAATCATTACGAAAATTAACGAATACATTATAACTTGTTATCAAATTGGGTAGATCCTTAGTAGCAACTACTAAGAAAAACTATAACATTAGAACTTAGCACGGCTAGCGTACCAGTCCATAGGTAGTGGCTTGGGTCTAGGGACAAAACCAAAATATTTGGCATCTTTACCTGAACTTTGAAGGGAGAAAAAAAAACAACAAAATAAAGAGGGTGATTACTTTTATATTCACAAGTCACCAAAAACGTGGGTATATAAATATCAAAGGAAGACTAGGTTTATTTCGCAAATCTTTTATTTGAAAATATTTCGTAATTTTAAATTGTGAGTTTCACAATTCATTTGAAACGAGACTTACCAGCTCGATCCGATACGAGTTGCTTTGCCACAACCTAAACCTAAGAATAAAGTTTTAGTTTCATTAACAGTTTCTTCTCATCTTTCATCTTTTTAACCAACATCATTTTTTGGAGCTAAACCTATATTTTTCTTTTCATCGGCTCCTTCTTGGAACTACCAAAACTTTAGTTTCTGCTTTCTCTCAAGAAGCTTACTCTATGATGTTATCATGATATTCTAGGTCACATAAATCTATTTTTGACCACTAAGATTATCCATCAGTCATCAAGACTGACTCTAATAATGGTTTCCATCCTCATAAAAATTTTTCATAAAACACTGGTAAGCAAATCTACGCTAGGAGAATCATCTTACATTAGCCCTTAATTATGTACACAGCTATTCGAATAGTTAAAGCTATGCATAGTTTATACGTTTTACCCATACGGTACGAAACTGACACCAGATACCCATCAGCACTGGAAGTTCATGACAAGGTCTTTCAAAAGCTAACATATGAATATCCCTTGTTGCATAGTTGGGTCGAATATCTCAAAACCAAATATTAAGCCAGTCTTATAGCTTCATCTACTCAAGGCATACCGAGAATGTCTCCTACTCCTAACCAATCGCTTTATAAGAGAGTAGAATAACACCCATTTCGAGCAGTAAAGATTCACGATACATCTTCTCATCTTCAGCGTTTCACAAATATTGACATACAAGATTTTTATGTGCTAGCTAATTACTCAGTTATGAACATCCTATAAATACTCGTGTGGTCATACTATATGATGCTCGGATGTAATTTCATAAGGAATTGGTCCTTACATACAATTACCAAGCCATACATCCGAGGTTCTGCATCTTGGGTTTTCACAATCTTTTTTTTTCTTTTCAAACCCACCGACTTTATAAGTCAAGTTTTCACAAATTCACAGCCCAATTTTTCCACAGTGAAAAACAATAGTGTAAGATAAGCAGTGGTATTCTTGCTCAAAAAACAAGAATTTTAAAACACCATTATAGTAGAGTTTCAAGGATAGGATTTAACAATAAACTATAAAAAGTTATGCAAATATTGGGTTGGTCTATCGGTTGTGCACAAATCGAAGCCGATCAATTTAACTGTGTAGGCTAAGTATGTAACTTTGTATACAATCACATTTTATAAATTAGGATCAATATGATTAAGTGTAACTTGTCTGGTCAATAAGAAATTCTTTAGAGTCAGCATCTATAAATTATCCGACAGCGAACTACACACGAAACATGAGAAAATCCAAATAAAACCTTAAAAATGCAATAAAATACTAAATAAATAATGGTGCAATTGAATAGATCTTAGAAAAATTCTAAAAGTTAAACATAGTCGACCAGAGTTATGGTTAAAAATATGAATTTTGGAAGATTATTTGAATTTTTGAAAAAAAAATAAATCAATAGAAAATTGGAAGGAATATTCTTCTAAAATATTCTATGGAGTGGTACTATGTTAGAGAGATTATTTTGGAAGAGGGTCCACATGTCAGTCTTGAGGGAGGAAAACATTAGGAGAGGTAAAGTAGACTTAGGGAAGTTGGTGGGCTGTAATGGGCCTCAGCTTACGGAGCTTGGCCGGTGGCCACTTTGGGGTTAGAAAAGTAGGGCACATATGTCGGTGGGAGCTAGTCCACATGTTAGAGGGAAAGGGATGAGGGACACGTGGCCTCATCTCATTGGCCAAGGTGGGGCCACATGTCAGTGGCACCGGGGATCCTTCTTTCTTCTTTCCTCTTCTTTCTTCTTTCTTATTCTTTCTTCCTCTCCGCTCTCCCCTTTCTTGCGCGGGATGTAGGTGTGGTGATGGGTCCCGGTGACGGGCAACGACATTGGTAGCGGGGAAGGCGGCACCCGGCAATGAGGTAAAGGCCGATGGCGACGTCTACTGCAGAGCAAAGCGACGTCTGGGTGGTAAAGAAGGAGGCACAAGAAGCAACGTGGAGGAGGCGTTGCTCGACTAGGGGAGAGGCGACGTAAAGCGATGATGGAGTGTAGGGAAGTGGTGAGATAGGGCAAAGATGGTTAGCTTGCCGGTAGTGGTGAACAAGGCAGTGTTCCCTGGATTGCTTGCAAAGCGTTTGACAAAACGCTAGGGGTCGATCTAGGGTGGTTTGTCTGTGACAAGGGATGTGAATACAGTGAAGGTGTAATGTCTTATATAGCCGCGACCGTCAAGTGATGACAAGGCAGTGAGCGTGAAGGTCGTCAGCAAGGTACATGGTGACATGAAACACGGGACGCTCGACAGTGTTAGGACGAAGACACATGCCACAATGCACCACTGTGTACGGTAGCGTGGAGCAGAGCGGTGGCATGCAGGTGGGTGCCACGGCTTGTCATGGCGCTGCATTGTACGGTGCATAGTGCGACTGGTTCAATAGGGACGACACGGTGCAGAGATACGGGACTCATGACGAAACTCGACAGGGAGGCGAGGTCGAAGAATGGGATGGAGTGGAACTCAATTGAAACGTTAGTTTTTGGAAATCTTCAAGAATGGGATAATCGGTCCACATTTTTAGAAATTTTTTAGAGTGTTATTTAATGGATATATGAGTATTTTGAAATTGATTATTTAAACTTAATTCTAATTTATATGTTCACAAAATTTGTGGATTTAAGCAAATAGGTCTTGAGTAGAATTTAAAGATTTTGTAAATGTATCCTAATTTTTAAAAAGAAGGACGAGAGAGGAAATAAAAGTACAAGGATTCAAAGTTTTAATATTTAATTGATATATTTTGGAGGGTATTTTTAGATTTATGGGTTTTGAAGCAAGGGATTTAGAAAACCGTAGGGTGAAGAAGGGGATTAATCAAGATTTTTGGTGCATTATGCCCTTGATACAAATGAAAAATCAAATTTTAAAACTAGAATTTTATCAAAATAGTTTTTACGGGTAGGCTAAAACCGACCGAGAGGTTACAGCGCACAGTTGAGAGAGTCCAAATAGTCAAGATGGACTGTTTCCTTGTTGGACGGCATAAGCAGCCAACTAGCTGGCCCAAGCTCTACAGTCGGGCCTAGATTAGATGTGTCTCCTAAACTAGGCCTAAATTCATCATGCATTCGTTTTAGGCTGCAGGTTTCCGGCCCTTTTGACTCGCCTGGCCTTAGCTTACACGGCGGCAGAAATAGAGAAGAAGCAGTTAAAACGAAGAGTTTCAGAATCAGATAGCTGAGGCACGAAACAACAGACAGAGAATAAAGAGGTCGAATCGCACTACAGAATTCGCTTTGCTAATGTCGGATCTGAACCTGATCATATCCAGCTGGACAACCACACATCTACAAAGCACACAGTAATTACGTCTCAGCAAGCCACGCTTTGCTGAGACCGCCGGCACAGGACATGACGACGAGGTGCTTTTTTACACTGGTGTGGCACGCCGATGCCTCGTTAGAGCTTGGAATAGAGCTGCGGCGTGCACCACTTGAAGAAGGCGCCGGTGGGGAGCTCGTCGGGCGGGAGCAGCGCGAGGCGAGCTCCGACCTCGGCGGCCTCCTCCGCGGTGCGCTTCCCCCAGCCGCGGGTCATGTCGGTCCGCGTGAAACCTGGGCAGAAGCAATTGACGCTAACACGGTCGCCGCGCGCCTGCAGCCGCCGCGCCAGCACCCGCGCGTACGCGTTCAGGGCAAGCTTGGACACCGAGTAGTCCGTCCACACCTTGGGCCACCCCTGCCCGCGCCACGTCCCGTCCTTCACCTGCGCCAGGAACCGCGACGCCATCCCCTCCACCTCCGCCTCCGTCAGCCTCTCATCGTCCTGGAGCATCCTCTTCAGCTCCGGGTCGCTCACCTTCTGTAGTACAACACAGCCAATCCATCACACCAAGAAAACTAATCTCAATTTTTTGATGTCTGTTACTGTTCTACTAGTGCAGCAAACACGTGCATGCTTACGAGCTTTTGTTTTTTTAGGATACCAGCTGTAGATAGAGAAACTTCTATGCCGTCGTCGGCCTCGATTTTTTCTCGTTATCAATTATAGATTATTATAGGCATATTTCTACGTTTCTAAACGGTATGTTGAATAAAAAAAATGTTCTATATAAAAGTTCCCATCCAATCTTTCTAAAGCAATATTACAACTTTATAATTATTAATTGAGTCGTTTATATCGTTAAATAACTATCATAAAACCACAAAATCAGAATTCAGAAAATCTAAAAATCTTATGGGAAAAACCACCACCAAAATACCCTTTTCGTGGCAAGATTAGTCGCCGTGTACACATGTTGCTGTGAAGTTTATGCCTTTGTTTAGCTGTTTGATAATGCCGTTGCACTAGAGATGCTGACTTGCTGACGCCCTGTTAACTAACTCCCATCACTATAAACTAGGTATCAAGAAAATAAGAGTCAATAGATTCCTCGCTCTTTTCCTGTCGCTTTCAAACATCTTATCCTGATCCTCTTTTGCAATTTGTAACTTTTCAGTCCATGTATACAGATCTTTTGTGAGAAAAAGTCTAGCTTTAATGATATACTAGTATATGCATGACGACAAAAGCGACACAAGCTTAGTTTTACAACCTATACAGATAATTAACTGGAAAAGTAGAGGGTTCGTCTCTGTGCAAGAAACATAAATTGCACATAATGGACGTGATTTTCAAACTTGCATATAAAGATCATCTTTTCAACTTCTGTTCGACTATTGAAATGTAGTTGGGAATTGATTAGAAGGAAGAACTTCTGTAAACTTGGAGTTTAGCTAGAAGAACAAGTTGTGGATTCTAGTTTATGCTGTGTCAATGATAATGAAAGAAAAGACTTCAAAATTCATGACATTTCTTTGGGCATGCATATCAATGGACCATGAACAATGTATTAGCAAGCACATTCACGATGAGATATGCCTTAAGATAAGCTTCAAAATTATCCTTTGTCCACCACTGGTCTCGTGCATTCACACTTCATAGTCTGAAGTCATTATCTAGCTATTTGTGTGCTACTCCTTGCCAAGCTTGCCTCTTGACATGTCAAAACTACCGTTGTTTTAAAACATAGTTTGATTTGATCCAAAAACGGTGAGGTTAGGCAAACTATACTTAGGGTGAGTTTAAAGGTGAGTGAAAAAGATGAAGATGATTATGTAAAACAAGGAGACTTGTTAGTAAATGAATAGTTAAGCATTAGCTATTGCAAACTCAAAAAATAAATTAATATAATTTTTAAAACAAATTTTAAATATTTTTTAAAATAACAAATCGTTTAGCAGTTTGAGAAACGTGCTCACAGAAAACAAGAAGAATTTTCACCCTATCCTGCACTGCCGAACACACCCTTACACATAACTAGTTAATTTACTGGCTCAAAAATTCAATACACATACACTTAACATGACTTACAATGTACTAGGGACCACTATAGAGTTTTTTCCATAGTGATTTGAGCTACAATGAGCAATTCTTTATAAACAAATTTTAGAGGCTAGTCTTCATTAAAAAAAACATTTTTTAAAATGAAAAAAAATAGTATTTGAAATACAACAAGCAACGAACATTATTTTAATCTAAGACAATATCATCAATTTTTTTCCGTCTTGTTATCTATCAATGATCTATGAGGTACACAACAATGAAGGGTAAAAAAGCTACATGGTTCCATTCTCTAGTCACTTGCATGCTATGGAGCATCTTAGATTTTTCAGGAGAGTTTCGAACAAGTTTATACACTCGTTCTAACTTTGTTTGTGTGTGATGAGATGTATGAACGGGGAAGCAATACTAGATTAACATGGATTATGAATATTCATCTGAGCACTTACATTGAGTAGGCCAAGTTGGGAGCTGATATTCAGTATACGGCTGGTGGATGGTGATCGCCGGAAAAGTGGCAGGAGTGCTTCAGTCAGCATCTTGGCCCCATAGAAGTTCGTACTAAGGACCGTCTTGGCATGCTCCACTGAGTTAGTGTCAATTTCATTGAACGAAACAGCGGCATTGTTCACCTACATCAACAAAATATGCAGACTCAACTCATTTCAGCATCGCAGAATAAGCAAGTCATTATAGAGCAGAGTGGAGCTACTGAACAGGCTTCTACTAGTAACAACTCCCTTCCGTTGCAGCTATAATGTTAGCAGGCTAGAAATGTAAACCGCACTGAGTCACTACTGTATGTGGTGCACTATGGCTATCACTCCCCTAGGTCTCAAGTCTCATCCGTACCTACAAAACCTACCCTGTTTATGTAAGTTGATTACTTGATGGTATCGATGGGCCAAAAAATAGATGGAGATAGATCAGATAAAACTAACACCCCTTGAAAGTGCCAACTAACATGAATGAACTATGACATAATTGATTATTTAGGTAAGTAGTATGGATCACCATTTGTGTCATACTAGGATTACAGGTCACCTAGTTTGCACAACCTAACGTTCATGCGTTTGCCTTTTTGTACGTCTCACTGGTAGCTATGGTTAAGACTAACCATAAGTTGTAACATACTCTGAGTTCAATAAATTATGCATTACACAGAAGCAACTCCAAGCATAAAAACAGCTTGCAGAGGGCAGAGGCCGGAAGCTATGCCTTCCAACACCACTGCAGGTATAGGTTTGAATTTTGAACGATTGAAAGGGTCCCACTAACTAACAAAGTTGCAAGACTGATCGACAAATGGACGGACTTCTTGAAGAAAATTAAACAGCTTGCAGAATTAAGAACAAGACCGGCCAACGAGATTGAAAGTTGCCATCACCGAGTCAAAAGTGGTGCAGCGGAGGCCAATGAACAGCACGTTATCATGGGCAATTGAACAGTACCTATTAACTTCAAGATTGATACTAAACAGGAGTATTCCTAAACTGAAAAATATTTACGAGTTATTAAAAACTTCGCTTTGTTGACTGTCCGAGTTGGCCTCCGGTACACCAACACTGTGCGTCTGTTCCAACACACCGTGGACCAGGTTGCGGGCCGTGTCGCTGTCCGGCGGCATGCACAGCCCCCTCAGCATCAGCGCCGACGAGTGAAGGGAGTCCGGATGCGGCGCCGTCTACTACGTGCCAGGGCCCCAACCAACTCGCCCCCATCACCTGCACGTGGCGGTAGCGGTGGCGGCAGATTTGCCCTTTCCTTTTCCCCTACGCGACGCGACAATTTTATTCGGTTGGTCGCCCGCCGCGAGCAATAATGCAACGCGAAAGAACCGATCATGACGGGGTTTCGCCTACGCAAAGCCAGTGGACATGCATACGAACTTGCTACTGTTCTACTTGATCGCGATACGTGTCGATCGCGAGAAGCCGAGCGTTCACTGTGCGGGATTAAGTTAGAGCGTGGGGGCGTAAACTGTTGGTGATAAGATAAATTGCCATCATCGAACTGTGGGGAGGATGGAATGATGGGCAAGCAGAAACCTCGGAGAAGGGGAAAGGATGATTTGACATGATAGCGGAAGTGCGCGCGCGGGCGCGGCTGACTCACTCACCAGGATGTCGAGGCCGCCGATGGCATCGCGGATCCAGGCGGCGAAGGCCCGCACGGAGTCCGGGTCGGCGACGTCGAGGCGGCGGAAGACGACGGGGAGGCCCCGCTCCCGGAGCGCCGCCGCGGCGGCCTCCCCTAGCTCGGCGTCCCGCGCGGTGAGCACCACGGTGAGCCCGTACTCCGCCAGCCGCGCCACCAGGGCGTGCCCGATGCCCCGGTTCCCGCCGGTCACCACGGCCACCGTCCCCCTCGACCACCACGCCCTGTAGTACACGCCCCGACCCAAACCAACACAACCAAACAAAAACCCCGTCAGATCGAACGCCAGGACAGAGAGCAATCGGGCGATGATGGTCATCACCTTGCCGGGGACAACTCCTTGGAGCTCGAGTAGTTCATCAATGGACGGAGCAAGAGATCGATCTTCTCGTTGCCCTGCTCGGAGCTTGCCGCTTGGTAAGGAAGGAAAGCTAATAAGATGAGGTGACAGACCGTGTGACAGAAGCGGGGTTTCGTGCCGGGGCCGGGCCACGCGAGTGGTGGGAGTGGCGGTAGAGGGCACTGGCTCGCTGGCCGCGCGCGCCCGGCAGTGAGCGAGGTAGGGGAGATAAGTATACATGCGGACAGGCCAACCGCTTGGGTGGTCAAACTGACGGGACGTATCGCGTATGCACCAGGCTGTCAAGCTCACGGCGCTGAACGGTGGGACCCGGAGGAGAGAATAGAAGTCCTTCCAGTAGGGTCGTAGGGGCGTCCTGATCTGCCGGGCCGTAGGGACGTCCTGATCTGCTGTGGGCTGTGCAATCGACCAATCAACGGCGTCGATCACCATGTTAACAACCCAATTGCATTTCACGGGTCGCGCTATTATGAGTTTTTTATGGACACGCTTCTTTAGCGTCCAACGGTGTGTTTCATGTAAGTTTTATATATAAAAAAATAGATGAAATTTTAATTTTATAGTAGTTAATTTATAAAGATTCTAAAATCGGTTTCAAAAGAGACCTCAGATTTTGTTTTTTTGAAACATGCTTCTTAAGCATCTGAACAGTGTATTTCAATAAAAGTTTTATATATAAAAAATTATCATCTAATCTTTTTATAATAAAAATTTAACTTTATAGTTAATGCATTTGTTTATATTCTTAGATAACATTACAAAGATTGAATTAATTTTAAAGAAGAACTTATGGATACCCTACATCACGCCATCACTAGATATGAAGCTGTTTTTTACCATACTGCTTTCATGGGTGCATAGTCACCCACTGCTCTTTCAATAACTTTATATCTTATAACTCTATCACACACTCATACCACTTTATTCTTTTACTAACCACTAGGGATGGCAATGGATAAGATTGAGCACGGATAGAGCAAATCCATGTTTAACCTGTTGTCCACCTTTACCTGATAGAGTTAGTAAATAGGACTCACCAATATGTCTTACATTAATAATATTTTAATAGATAGATAATTTAATAAAGCACAATATAATTAATAAATTATAAAATTATTATTAACATTTTAAAAGAACAACATAAATTATCATTAAACTAGCATAGTTCAAGATTTTAAATAGACTAATGATGAATATAGTATGAGAGATAGATCAAAATTAACTAGTCGGACATAAATTATCTACGGATAAAAAAAAACCCGACTACCAATTTTTAAATCCGACAGACAAAAAAAATTAAATCCATCAAACTAGATACCTATAGATATCCGATCCTGTAAACAAATTTACTATCCTTGCTAACCATCTTCTTTGCGTCGTCTGAGTCGTCTCATTTGATAGCTTTCGCGGTTAAATCCACTTGTAAAAATTCCTGTCGTCATTTTTCGCCACATTTCCGTTATCTTCATCCACCCATCACCTCTACCGTTATTTTTTGCCACGTATCCACACAGGCACTCGTGACCGGGTGTTCTTTTAGGTTGCTAAATAAGTGCCTTTAAAGGTTTCTGGCGAACATTCTTCTAAGTTCAGACTAGTGCGCTTTGATAGTAGAAAGATCGCCGGACAGGTAACGAGGAAGGTTCACACTTCGCAGAAAAAGTCAAAAATCTAATGACGAGCTTGTTGTGACAAACTCTCTCATTCTCCACGGACAATTCTTCAGGTTCAGGATTACGAACTTTAAAGGGAGACCCAGCTGGTAGGTTCAGACGTCGCGGGCAAACAACCAAAACGGAGACCCAGCTGGATTCAGGATTTTTCGCTTACAGGATGCGGATTTTTCGCATACATCCACCGTTGCAACTCGACCCTTTTTTTTGGGGGGAATTGTGGGCATTGGGGCATTTGCCCGGGGGGGGGGGGGGGGGGTGTTGGCGCAATGAATGTTCAGTGAACTCAATGATCACTTCAGGGATCATGCTAGGCATACATTGTGAATCTCAAAAGATTAGCTGCAAATACACTACTGATAACTGATGTATGCTACTCCATGAGCAGGCCAACTGATTTTGTTTACTGTCAGTGACAGTATAAAGGGGATCGATGAACTGTAATTTCACATAATATAGATGCGTAACAGTTGCATTACAATATAATCATCATATAATAGAACTACATATCTAACCCAATAAACGAATAATATCCCATCCCAAGATGTATTTTAATGCACCAAATAGTACTACGATTTTTTTTCTTCCAATAACTCACAATTCTCAGTTCTTCTTGCTTCTCAAAACACCCACTTCACCGCCGACCTTGGATCACACCTGGAAAGGCCATGGCCAGTTGCCGGCGCCATCTTCACCGCCGACCTTGGCGCTGCGGCGCAGCGGGTTGCCGCCGCACTCCCTGTCGACGTAGGCGTAGTACCTCAGCACGAAGGCGAGGGCGAGCGCCATCCACTCGAGGCAGAAGATGGCGACGCCGAGGCCGCCGATCATCCTCAGGATGACGGCGCCGTCCTCCTCGCGGACGTAGGACTTGAGGCCGTCGGCGAGGAAATCCGATGTGCGGGAGAAGGCGAGCACGGCGGCGGCACCCTGGAGGATGGAAACGAAGACGGTGCCGGCCATGTGGGTGGTGTAGACGCGGCCCCTCGGCGGGTCGGGCGCCGCGATGACGGCGCACCCGGCGACGGCGGCGGCGACGGTGAGCGCGTGGAGGAGGATGAGGAGGAAGCCATCGACGGAGGGCACGAGGCGGAGCGAGAGCGTGAGGAAGCCGCACCCGGACGCCGCGCCGAGGATCATGTAGTTGGAGACCAGGAACGCGCGGCGCGCACGCCGGTGCGCCGGGGAGGCCGAGTCCCCCGCCGGCGGCGCGATCACGGAGAGGCCGCCCATTACTGCTGCTGCTGGTGGCGGGAAGAGGAGAGGAGGCGGAGGCGCTTGTGCGTCCGTGGATTGCAATGAGGGGGATCGTAGTGGAGAGTGAAGTGGGTGGTGGAATGGTGGAAGGAGGCGGTGAGGTTTAAATGCGTGGAGGAATCCGACCGTTTGAGGAGGAACGGGAGGGAGACGACGAAGACGGCGCGGAGCTCAACGGCTAGTTGGAAAAGCGCGCGCGGAAAGAGGAACGGCCATTGGGGACGAAGCAAGGCTGGGGCCCACTTGTCGGTGGCGATGCCTCGGAAGCATCTTCCCGTTGCTAGCCTGTCCTCACAGTGTAGGCTTCGGTTGTAGTAGCAGGATACTTCCCAGATTTATGTGGGAATTAAATGTTGCTGTGAAATGTCATTCAAATATTTTTGAAAAACTCGTGAACAAAAAGATTCTCGTGAAAGTCATGGCATCCGTACTACTACGGCGGAGGTGCATGAGTTATTCGTTTTCTGAGAGCAAAAGTGCACGTGCGATTTGATTTTGAAAATGGGCTATTGATGAGATAATTTTCACTATTTAGCATCTAATTCGCGGTAATTGTAGGAATTGCCAACCAATTCATAACGTTTACAGATTTTGCCATTAAAACTGCGACGTTCCGTACCACTCCCGTCGTCTGGCCGTCCACACCACTGCCGACGTTCCTGCTCAGCCCCGCTTCGCTCGTCAACTTCCTCCACCGCGGCGAGTCCATCCGTTTGCCCCATCGCCTGCGTCGTCTCTCAGCACCGCCACCGCGCTGGTGGCCGAGTCAGGAGGAGAGCACCGCACCGGGCCCTGCCTCTCCTCATGGCTGTCTCTGCCGCCGCGTTAACGACCTGGTGCCTTGTCGTCCGTGCCGTCGGGGAGCGACCAATTGAAGCCGCGGCCGGGTGAGCTGCGGGACGGCGATGGACCTCGGCGTCGTGCGCGCGTCCGACAACATGGGCCGCTTCGGCTCCCCACTCGGGCTGGGACATCGGGAGGTGCACGCCGCACAGGCGGCGATGCGCTGGCTGGAGGAAGGGCTCGACTTGCGGTGCAACCCGAAATCCACCGTGACCGCCATCATCTACATGGTCGTGCAGCACGCCGGCGAGCGGTAACAAGTCCATGCGCAACGTCTCCACGGTCACCGGCGTCCGCCGGCGGTGAGGAATGGCGGGGCTCGGCACCTGTGCCCTCCCGACTCGGCCTCTTCATCTCCTCCGGGAGCTGCTCCTCTTCCAGTTGACCAGTTCCAACTCCCCGCATTTCCCATACCCATCAATCAAAGAATTGTAAGTCACAACATCTGTCAACCATCCCTGAGAACAGCGACCTTGCATCTGCGAGCTCCCCCCGAGGAAATCGATCACGATGCTGAACGTGAACACGTTGGGCGCAGGCAGCTGCTCGAAGAGCCACCGGACGAGCTGACGCGGGCAACGGCGCAGAAGAAGTCGTCGAGGAGGCGAGCACGCTGCGGCGGAGGCCTAGGGCGATGGCCGCACGGTGGAGGAGGTCGACGAGCGAGGCGTGGACCAAAAAAATTCACAGTCTGGTGTTAAATTCCGAAAGCGAATTGAGTGACAATTTTTAAAAGATATGTAAATTGAATGGCAAATAGGAAAAAAATCTCGAGATTTGAGCCCGAGCTTTGTTTGTCAGAGTGGAGGCGATTTTTTATTTATATTTTTATTAAAATATTTATAAAAATATTTTTTGTTTGGAAAATTTATACATGTATACCCATATTTTTTTTTGAAGGACTGTCTTAAAAAAAACGACATCCCAAATTTAGTCAAATCCAAGGTGCAAAACATTTGTTGGTTTTGATGGACAGAATGGACATAGGTTTTGCCACCCTAGCTATATATGTTTTTTTTGATAGAGCCACCTACAAAATACCGTGTAGTACTCATGAGAGAGTAGGAGGTCCTATATTTTTTTTATAGGCGACGGCTCCCTTGATGTTCTCTCTTAAAGTGTTTTTTCTCTAGTGGATCATCTGTAAACTTAACAGTCACACCTGTAATAGGTGAGGTGGCCTAACAATTTCATATGCAGCCTTCTTACCGTCATTTGTTTGAGTGTTCTTTTGACGGTTGCCTATAAGATCCTTTTTAGCTGTCTAAAAATCTAGTTTAATAAAAAAGAAGAAAAAAGAAAAGAGAGTTTGGGGAGGCACAGAAAAGCAGTGAAACTCTACTAATCTATAGATTCATATGGAGATAAAAGATTAAATCATTTGTATTATTTATTCTTAATAATGAAATGAAATATTATATGGAGTATTATTCTAGATTTATAAATTGTTTTGTTTATAAATTCGTAGATAGTTTCATTCATAATGTTTAAAGATATATTAGTGTTAAAACATCAAATGCATGGTAATAGATGTGATAATTAATTCCTTACATAGTTCAATTCTATTTTCCTATGAATAGATATGTCTAATAAAGTGGTATTTTAGTTGTATAATGATCGAGAAAATGTTAAATATGATCCGTATGGTGTAGTTCTATTAGAGCTTGGCTCAACCCTTAAGTGCATTGAAAGACTAAATGAGAGAAGTTTTTTAGTAGCATACAATTAGTTAATATGAAGCTTTCGAGTCAACTCCTAGGTCAATGAAATAATTATGTATGCTGTAGTGAGTCGAGCAACCAAAGGCTTTTTCTAGGAATTGATGCCGGTAGATTCTACTATCACTTCGAAATGGTATGTATAGAATGCATTATAATAAGATTGGCTACCTAGCATTCTTGTGTCAGTGTGCAAGAAAGACAATATTGCTCTAATGACCGTGCAAGACGAACAGGGTTCAAGTATGACGGAAAGTGATACTGAAACAGTGGAGGGGAATGAGTTAGATAACCAAGAAAAAAACAATAAGAAGAAAAAGGAGGAGTAGACATGGATCTAAGAGAATTGGTAGGCGAGGGAGAGAAACAACACCATCATTGAGATAATAGATATGAAAGATTTTGATGATTGGAGTGCAAATGATGATGAATCGTTGGGTGAGGAGGACAATAATGTAAATCTCTCATAATGAACCAATGAGGACTTTTTTAGACTTGTTATTGCTATGGGGTATCACGTGTTATGAGAGTATAAGGAGAACATGATCATTCAAGAGGCTAAGTATACATACAAAGAGAAATTGACGGATGTAGTTAAGCACTGGATGTCCTCCGCTAGTGTTGGGGTGTCTTTGGTGTCTCAACATAGCAGGTCCCAAGCCCTCATGAAGGATGATAGTTATGTTAGGCTTGGCGAGCCGATATAAAAACTTAGCTACTCTTATGAAGATGAAACCAAAAAAATTATGTTGGGGTATAACCCTCTTAGCGACGTGACATATCAAAACCTAGGTATGGTCTTAAATGGGCAAGGGCCGGGTCATCACTCCTGTGACGCGCTATGTCATGATCTGGGCACGATGTCAAGTAAGCAATGATTGGACCGTCGCATCCTTAGTGCCGTGCCACATCGACGTCCGGGTGTGGTAAAAAATGAGCAAGAGTCTTCACACCTGACTCGGTGGGTACGAAGGGTAAGGAAGTAAGTCAAGCCAACTAGGATCTATTTAAATAGCTGGAATGTAACGTCCCTTACGAATAAGTTAAGAGAGCTAGTCGAGTTAGCGGTTAGGATGCGTGTAAATATCTTGTGCATTTGAGAAACTAAATAGAAGGGTCAGAAGTTAAAGGAGGTGGATAGTACCATCTTTAAGCTCTGGTACATATGGATAACTTCAAATAGAAATGTAGTATAAATTTTGATATATAAAAGCCTCAAGGATGGTGTGGTAGAGGTAAGAAGGCAAGATGATATGATCATCTTAGTTAAACTTGTCATTAGTGATGTAGTCTTCAACATAATTAATGCGTATGTCCCTCAAGTAGGTCAGGATGAGAGTGTAAAGAGACATTTTTGAGAAGACTTAGATAGCTTGGTTAGAGCTATATCTAGTAGCGAGAAACTTTTTATAGGATGAGATCTTAATGGTTATGTAGGTGCAACAGATACAAGTTTCGAGACGACACATGGAGGTTTTGGGTTTGGTGGTAGGAATCAGGAGGGAGAGAAAATCTTGGATTTTGCTATAACTTTTAATCTAATGATAGCGAACACTTTCTTTAGAAAGAGACAATCTCATTAAGTGACTTTTAGTAGTGGTCAATACTCTAGTTAGATTAACTTTGTCCTTATGAGAAGATGGAATAAACGAGCTTGTGTGGATTATAAGGTGATACTTAGAGAATGTGTGGTTTCTCAACATAAGCTGATGGTGGCCTACTTTCGCTTTTTTGTGCATGCTCGTAGGGATAAACAAGTCAAAATTGTAAAAACCAAGTGGTGAAAGTTAGAAGGGGAGACATCAAATATGTTCAAGAAAAGAGGTATCGAAGAGGGCTCTTGGAAGAAAGAAGATTGAAATAACATGTGGAAAAAGATAGCAACATACATACGAAAAATTGCTTCAGAGGTGTTTGGAGTGATCAAAGGGAGTGGATGCGAAATTAAAGACTCTTGGTGGTGGAACGAAGATATGCAAAGAGTTATTAAGGAGAAGAAAGAATGCTATAAATGCTTGTATCATGATAGGAGTGAGTATAATATGGAGAAGTACAAGGTAGCAAAGAAGACCGTAAGACGAACTATGAGTGAGGCAAAGGGGTAGGCTTTCGAGAATCTGTATCAACGTCTGAGTATGAAAGAAGGAGAAAACGACATCTATAAAATAGTTAGGGCTCGTGATATGAACATGAGGGACTTCAACCAAGTTAAGTGTATTAAGAATGAGAGGGAATGGTTCTTGGTGAAGTAGGATGAGATTAGATATATATGGCAATGGTATTTTGATAATTTGTTCAATGGTGAGAAAGAGGACACCACTGTTCAGTTGAACGACTCTTTGGATGACAATAATAGGAGCTTTGTGTGTTAGAGATGCTTTGAAAATGATAAAATGGGGTAAGGCGGTGGGCCCTGATGGTAATCCAATCAAGGTGTGTAGATGTTTTAGGGATATAGCTATAGTATGGTTAACCAAGTTATTTAACAATATTTTTCAATCGAACACGATACTTGAGAAGTATAGAAGTATATTGGTATCAATCTATAAGAATAAGAGAGATATCCAAAGTTGTACTAATTACCAGGGAATTAAGTTGATGAGCCACACTATGATCTATAGGAGAGATTTATCGAATACCATTTGAGAAGAACTACATGGATCATTATGTACCAATTTAGTTTTATGCCTGGAAGGTCATCCATAGAAATATATATTTTAATATGTCAAATTATGGAATGTCTTAGAAAGCACAAGAAAGACCTACATATGGTTTTTATTGACTTGAAAAAGACTTATAACAAGATATCAAAAAATATTATGTGGTAGACTTTGGACAAATATAAAGTCCCAACAAAGTATGTTTCTCTCATCAAGAATATATACAACAATGTTATGACTTGTGTTCGAATAAATAATGATATCACAAGCTACTTTCCGATTAGAATAGGACTACATCAAAGATTAGCCTTGAGCTCATACCTCTTTGCATTGGTATTGGATGAGGTTACAAAAAACATACAAGAGCATATCCCTTGATGTATGCTCTTTGCAGATAATATAGTGTTAATTGATGAGAGCAGCACGGGAGTAAATAGGAAACTAGAGTTGTAGTGGTAGACTCTTGAGTACAAAGGTTTTAGAGTAATCTGAACTAAAACTGAATAATTGATGTATGACTTTAGCACCATCACACATAAGGAGGGAGATGTGAGTTTAGGAGGATAAATAGTATCTAAGAAGAACACATTTTAATATCTGGGATTGATGCTACAGATAAGATAGATAGTGATATTGATGCAAACATTAGCTATAGAATTAAAGCGGATTGGTTGAAGTGGCACAAGCATATGATATCCTATGTGATAAGAGGGTATCACAGAAACTAAAAGACAAGTTTTATAAAACGGCGATTAGACCTACTATGCTATACGGGGTAAAATGTTGTCATACAAAAAGATGTCATATCCAATAGCTGAGTGTTATAGAAATGCGTATGCTACATTGGATTTGTGGTCATATAAGAATGGATCGAGTCCGGAACGAGGATATACGTGATCAACTAGGGGTAGCACCAATTGAAGAAAAATTTATCCAACATCGGTTAAGATGGTTTGGCTATATAAAAAGAGGACTTCCAGAGGCGCCAATACATTGTGGCATTCTAAGTCAAGATAGCAATGTGAAGAGATATAACGGAACACCAAAATTAACATGAAGAGAGACAATAAAAAGAGATTTAAAAGAGTAAGATATAACTGAATATTTGTACTTAAATAGAAATGCTTGGAAATTAACTATTAACATGACTAAATTGTGATTTGGAGATTCTTGTTGGGTTTCAACTCTAAACTACCCCAACTTGTTTAGGACTAAAATGCTATGTTGAGTTGAGTTGAGTTGAGTTAACCACTAGATAGTATTACTTCAAAGAGAGTTCTAGGTCATGAAGTCAAGTAAGTTGGTGTATAAAAGTAAAGTACGTGAACTCATGGTATGGTTGTTTATAGAGGATGCATGCATTTAATAGTAAATCGAAGGATTACTAAAAGGTAGCAATCATCACTAAGCATAATTATCACTTACAGGGGATCAAAAAATACCATAGAAATATGACATCTATATTTGTTATAATATATATACTCTAATATTGTGCATAACCTAGAGTATAAACTAAAGTCAATTATCAGGCATATGAAGGACAAATTGAAGTACATAATTACCTAGTGAAGGCATGGAGTGTGAAATAGAAGATTGTGGAGATGAGGTTTTCCAGATTCAAAGTTTCATATGATAATTTATCTCGTCTTCTAGCTTATATTCTTCAGAGGAATCCAGGGAGCTACTATGAACTCAAATCACTCCTATCACTTGACCATTCTTAAAAGAGTGTGCTTCAACAAGCTTTCTTCGCATTATGTGCGTGTATTTATGTATTGTCGTCCCATACTTTGTATTGATGGAACATTCCTAACTAGAAAAGTATAAAGGGTAAATATTGACAATAATTAAAGTTGATGGGAACAATCAGGAGTTATCTATGGCTTTCACTTTCATTCAGAGTGAGAACACTAAAAGTTGGTACTGATTTTTGAATTGAGTGAAGGATATGGTTGTGCATATAAGGCGAGGTGTATCTCTTATACATGGACATCACGCCAGCCTGTGGGCTGTTAATTATTTGAGGGATACCAATGTAGAGAAGGGGTCAGAAGATGGTGCGTGTGTCATATGGGTACTAATTTTTATAAGTAGTTTAAGAACAAACATATAGATCTTTTTAAGAAGCTTTATGCATAGAATCAATAGAAGAAATTCTATAAGCATTGGAGGAGGTTGGACGAGCTAACAATGAAACAAACAAATAAGCATTCCAGAAGTCCAACACCTATAGGTCATGAGGCTCTGGAATCTCTAGGATCCCTCCCAAGTGATAATCTATATGAGAAAAAGGTTGGCATCACATGTTAAAAAGTTTTCGCATTGGATTGAGAATGTGCCGAATGATAAATGAGCTTTATTGTATGATGAGGGTGGTACTAGGTTTGGTATAATAACAACTAATTTAGCTGAGGTTTATAAATGGGAGGCACATGGTGTAAGAGGTCTATCATTTGTTGCCATTATTGAGTTTATCATGAATGTCACATTCAAGTATTTTAGAGATCGGTACAAAACAACTTAGTCCTCTATGGCAAACAATGATATTTTTTCAGAACAGTAATGATGAAGTGCTTGGAAAAAATATAAAAAGGTGTAAAAGCATCGAGTTATACCTCAAGGTACACAATATCATAGACTTATAATCTTATATGCTGATGAGGTCTAGCGTAGAATCTACTATAAGAGAGTTGTACAGAAATGTGTCCTGAAGGAGGTAGGAACTGCTTGTGCTTCTGCCAAAAGTCAAGGATGAACCATATGCCTTGTTCTGTTGTTATTGTTGCGTGCTCGAAGTGTGAAATATTGGACAATCATTTTGTCACCTTATTTTATGAAGGAAGCTATCTTACATACTTATAGTGACGAGGTATTTGGTTTTGGTACTACACGGTCTTTCATAAATCAACAATCTCATGCTTTTTACATTCCAGACTCAATAAAACTGAGGGACAAGGCAAGTCACCGTAGAACTAGAGGGATTCACAACAATATGGATGAGTTTGAAGAAAGTGGAAGGTTCAAGCATTGTAGCAAGTATGAATAGAAGATACATATTTACAAGAAGTGTTTAAAAAATACAGAGGTTCTGAGTGAAGCGGAAGATCCTCCATTAGGAGCAAGGGTTGCTGGAAGACGTCCCACAGGGGAAGACACCGCGTTCTCATGTACCTAGGGGTTCAGTAGTTTAGTGCAAGTCTATATATTATTTTAAGTAAAGTAATTTAGAGAGTCGTGTAACTTAAGTTGTTATAATTTAGAGTTATGAATATTTTCTTCTAAGTTGTATGAACTATATATATCATAATTTTGTTTACTTTGGGCCTTGTAGTAGTAGTAAATGGTGTTTATTTTCTCAAACAAAAATTTGTCTTCAATTGAATGAACTGTATATTATGTTTTTATATTTTCGATAATCATGCAAACTTTTTTTTCAATGCAGGTATAGCGTATCAGACACCGAATCTGCTAGACCATAGCCTCGATCGATCACATCACTCATACCTCTTAGTGGTAGAGAACATCATGCTGACCACTCTCCATCCACGCTCTCTGTGACACTTACTACCTGTAGACCCCACTTTCATTTTAGGTAAGAGATATCCACGTTGTTTGTCGTACTTTTAAATATGATTCCTAGTCGATAATACATGCATTGCCATTTTTTTTAGGTTATGTGAGGTTGGCTTCCTTCCGTTGTGCAAGCTAGTCGAGGCCACAACACACAAGAAGGATTCGGCGAAGCGGTGGTTCACAAAATGGTCTCTCTTGTAGCACTTTTGAACCGCTGTAGGCTGGAGACGCACATGTTCAACTTGCCGTGTAGGGAGATGACTCCTACTTATCAAGACATCAAGTACCTTCTAGGTCTTCCTCCCATGGGGGACGTAGTTTCTGGTTGACAAACTTTAGGGATGGCTCGACAACCTAGGAGCGGTTAGCTCACATTTAGCGCCTGCATGGTCTTGCTGCTCCAGGCATACCTCCTCACTACATCACGGGTGGCCCCACCTAGGAGTGGTTACTTAAGTTCACTGTAAGTAAAGCAATTGTTCTGATGTAATGTGCGTACTTAATGAAAGTGCATCTAGGCCCCTAGTGAGCTTTTAGTGATAGATGATAAGAAATTAGAGAGCTAATATGTTATGATTGAGAATCTCCAAGTAAATCACCTAGTGAGAGATTATTTTGGTTAAAAGAATACTACACATGATGGTTAGAAAAGAAAAAAGAACTCAAAGTGATGAAAATATAATTTTATTATTTCTTAAGTTCTTAGGATAAGTCGAACTATTAAGAGGGGCTTAGGTTTAACCGATTCGAAAAGCAAATACTTAATAAAACTTTCAAGTCTAGATGAATGAATACTTGCACCACGTATACCTTAGGGTTTTGGATTTTCTCTCCTAGTATTTTGGATGTTTGTGTTTAGGCTTTGTGAAAACTTATAGACAAGTTTCTTTGTTAAACAGAGAAATCAACTTGAAGTTTTCAAACATTTATGTCAGATTCTATGGATTGAGCTCTCTATCTAGTAGAGAGAATTGTCCGAAGCCTCTGAAATTTTAGATTGGACACTTCAAACCTCCTCTATTTCTCAAAACTAAGTGCTATTCAAAGTCTCCAGATAGTTTGACTGGAGTCTCTGGACTGAGCTCTCTATCTAGGCCAAAAGATCTATCCTGAGTCTCCGAACATTCTGTCCATATACTTTGTAATTTAAATTTTATGAGTAATGGCTAGCTTCGAGAGGGTGGGTATTTAACCCCACCAACTCTCTTTTGAGGATGTGACTGCTTATTCGTTTCTACACCATTTCTAAGAGCTTTCTAAAGGTTTCCACTCCACTCTTTTGAATCATGAGTTTAATTCACCCTTTAAATATTCTCTTTAGGTGAATTATGAGAGATTGGATCTTTTGATTTGAGTGAATTTTATGGATTAACACCATTGAAGACTCAAGATTATTACTCTTTAAGGACCATTTTCTAGACGACTAGGCGTTGCCCGCTAGGATTCAACGTGTGAATCATCCAAAACATTTGTGAATGTTTTCCTCACTTCCATAAGGAAAGTTGTATATTAGTGAATTATTGAGTTTTTCTTTAGAGCTTGGTTTAGTAGAGCAAGTTCCATAAAAAACGGAAGCACGGTGTCCTAGTGAAGACCATGGTGTTTGCTTTGCACTGTGCTACACTTTGGTGAGAGATTAGAGGCTAAATTAGTTTCTAGGGTTGAACTTTGTGAGACGTGGGATCGAAAGAGATCCGACAGTTTGGAGCTCCTTAATAGAGACGTAGGATCGGTTGATCTGAACTTCAGTGAAAATTTGCTTATCTCCTAGCATTCGGTTATCTATTATATTCTCCGTGATTTTGTATCCTTCCTTCCTCCCCAACCCTTAGGGTTAGCCTCCTTTGAGTGTCTCTTAGGCATTTTAAAGGAGGTCAAAAATCTCCAAATAACATAACCGAAGACTTTAGACTAGTCTCTCTATCTCACAGAAAGGTCGGCCTGGATACTCTAGACATTAGGATTAGAGGGAAGTATAATTTCCGCTACTGGTTTATTTTAGAATTAAAAGTGTGCACATTCACCCTTTCCATGCGACTCAAGGTCCTTTCTCTTAAACCTAATTAATTACTTATGGAAATAACCTTCTCCCTATGAAGGTTGTTTAGTTCCACCCTAAGACCAATGACTACTCGGTGCGACGGAGCTTCAAGGCGTACCTGATATGGCTCTTTGACTAGGTGATGTTCACCAGCCTGGCAGGCCACGCTGTGGACAAGCGACTTATCCACTACACTTGGGTGATCGCCAATGCTGAGGATTGGAGCATGCCTCAGTGCAGCTAGTGATCCTCTATCCTTACAACAACGTACTAGTGTCTTTTTGACACGTGCATAAAGGCCAACTCAGGTTCGTTGATCACCCGTAATCCACTACTTCTACACCTCTGGGTGGCTGAGCAAATCATGATCAACCGACCAAGTGTGTACCACATTGCCTAGGACAACGACATATACACACAGAGCCTGCTCGAGGACTTCCTCATGATAGGGACAGTGTTATGTCATTGTCAAGTACATAGTGTATTGATTCAATGCTTGTACTAAAAAAATAATGAGCCGACACTTCCTCTTATGCTCTACAGTGGCGATGGGCCCACTTGCATGTCATTAGGTCCTACTTGGACTTCATGCTAGAGATCGATCGGCTAGAGCAGAATGACATTGTCTAGAAGCCGTACAACCCTGCATGCTCATGTACCATTTGGACTTTTGACTCTATACACATGTGACTAGGCCTACTAGTTGATGACTCAACTGATGGTGTTTGATATCTTTATCGAGCCACAGTATCCACAGTGCGTGTTGTGACAGTTTGGTCTAAGTCAACTATACCCTCTACCAGTCGTGCTGACTGTGCCAACCGACATTAGTTGGCATGTATTGATATCAAATCGAATGTATGATTATATGCTTCATACATATTCTAACACTATGTTTGTAACTAGGAATAATCAGTGGGGATAGGTATTCAACACTTTATGTTTTCCTTGTCTCCAGAAATACATCGACGATTGGTTGTGACGACTGAGAAAGCCATCGAGGAGAAGCACCTACACACAGAGGTGTCATACCTAGTGTACCTTAATTAGTACCAGCCTCACACCCACATGCACATGATGTTAACTCCCGACGCTCTGCAACCATACATTGCTAATGTGTGAGACGTGTACCCTAAGTACCGTGACCATGACTTCTTTTGCGCCATGAGTTAATCAATCTTTTATATCTCAGTTAAATGTGTTATGCATATTACATATGATATGTCATTTCAAACAGGTCAACACTACGTGGCAGGTTGATAATGAGCTTGAGGCTGTGTGTTGAACAGGACAAGCATAGTGTTACCTTTGACAGAATGCGTAACATGATGTGCACTATCCTATGTGCTCTCACTTATCGTACCGTCGATGTGGTTCCTCCTATAATTACAACTGTAGCAGGAGTCCACCCTGCATCAACATAGCCTACATGTAACTTTGGCTATCCACTATTCAAATATATTGTTTCTTTCTTGCTGAGCGACGTTGCTCTCAATAAAGTATATTCTTTGCAGCTTTTGCTATAGAAGAAGAGGGGTAGATGCTAGGTCCTAAGCCAGTAGTACATTGTTCTAGTTATACTTATTATTTATACTACATTATATTCATTGTTTTATTTCTACATAATTATATCATTTACTATGCAGTAATGTCACGCCACCTTCACTATTTATTATGTACATGTGATTGTCGTTAGCATACGACAACCAGATTTCAACACCTTCACTCTTTACTATGCATGTATGATCGTCGAGTCAATATCAACGCTGAGTGATGCCAGACAACTTTTGGTGCATGGCTGCCACATCACTTTTAATACAACCCGACAGCCAACTTTCGGTTCATTAATATCACGTCGTATTCAAAGGATTTTTGCATGCCATGGCACTTTTTGTGTGTGAATGACATATCATTTTCAATACTTTTAGTCATATCTTCTACACCTAATATAACTCACGCTATATAAGGCATCCATATGCATGATAAACCTTAAGTTTTTCGCCCCTGATTCCCCTTCCAAATTACACACCACTTGTTTACTTTATCTTATATAACAACAAAGAAAAATAGTTGCTAACACACTTTCACCAAGTATTCATACTAGAGAAGTGATCCTTTGGTTTGGCTCATTCCACCTTGGTATGATCATCCGTTCTGCATATATGATAATCAATGCTAGCTTATGACATCTCGGGACCCTAACACTCATAAGAGAAGATTCTTCCAATGCCAAACTATTCTCATGAGGTATGGATTATATATCCCTGCTTTTTTATTGTTCTTTATTATAGTATTTTCTTTGAACTAATATTTTCTTTGACATATCTATAGAAGGATACGTAACTTCATTTAGTGGGATGATATAGAAAATACAGTATTTGATCCCAACCTTTGGTTCTCCAAGAGCCATTGGTTTTTCCCCTCAGAATCAAACAACAATACATGAGGAGGAAAGACGAGTACGAACAATGTCAAAAAGCTGAATGGTCAAACTGAAAGTTGTAACATCTTATACTACCTCTAAGGTAATAGCATATTAAGTGTATTTGCGGTGATTATAAGTACACTTGTGGTGATCATTGTTATGTGGTGAGATAAATAACTAACGATACTTTAGGTAGAAGGTATTTTGTTGTCCAAACATTTTTTTACAACTATTTCATTGTAAATTCGCTTTACATCTCTCTAATTTGCTTCAATTTTGTTACCACCATGACTATAATAACTATGTATGTACTTTTTCACAGGAACCACCAAGAATGTATGAATTCAAAAAATGGACATACATAAAAAAATCACTACACATCCTTATAGGAATTGTACAACCTGAAACAACTGAACAATACATTCATGCTAAAGTAAAATATGAGCAAAAAGTCGGATCCTCTGACAACGTATGACTATAAGTAGAGGATAGATAATAAATCTTCATAAGTTTCAAATAGGTGTTCGTACTGTATTACATGTCACATTATTTGTATTGTGTTTATGTTTTGTTCGTAACGTATAAAACTCTCAGTAATTGTGTAATGTTTTTGTTACTATTAATAATGTCTTTATGTGTGAACATATTAATCATCCAGCCTTCTAATTAACGGTGTAATGATATTACAGTATTAACGATGCATTCTCTAATAATTCCTTTCTAAATAAATCTCTACATGATAATTCAAGCATCTCAATTATCTTTTCTACGTACTTCTAATTTTTTTATAATTAAATCTCTAAATAAAAATAGATTTTATTTAAATTATTTGTATGATAGGAAAAAATGTTCAAACAAATGGTGGCAAAGAGGTCGCCTGAAAAATTATCAGCCCTCTCTTCCCACAAACGAGCCTATCAATTTTACAGGTGAACCTCTAGGGGAAAACACAATAACAGAGGATATCAAGGGAACCGCCTATAAAAATAGTATGCCTTCTCCTCCCTTGTGCGCCCTACAGTGCCATTTTACAAACAGCTTCTTGCCATTAGAAAAAATACTCTCAACCCGCTGTTAATGGGGCTAACGGGTATTTGTCGTATCGAATTTGATATCCTATGGAGGGTGTTTTTTAAAAAAGAAAATCCTTCTAGATTTGTAAATTTTTGAAAAATATATATTTATAAATATTTTAATAAAAAATATAAATAAAAAATCATGAAAGGCCCGGGTTTGCTTCCTTGTTGCTAGGCCCTTTTGTTTCTTCCTAGTATTTCTTTGAGACCAGTCCCGTGTGAGGACTGCACGTCACGTTGGCGCAGTGGAGTGGCTTGCCGACGAAATTCCTAATTTACAAACGCTCACGCGGAGGCGCGGCGCGCGAATAAGCCAGTTTCCACTTTCGGCCTACGGCGCTTTTCGTTTTCGGCCATGGCCTCATTCCTTTCAGGCTCGGCCCAGTTGTGGAGCTGGCTGATGGGTTGCTTTGCCGCGAGAATATGCGCCGTGCGGCTGAGCGCATGCAGGCTAATATATGCATTCATGCATGCATTCAATAAATGAACTTTCCCTCTCTTTTTTTCAAGATAATAAACTTTCTCTCTGTTTTTTGAGATAATAAAATTTCCCTTGAAGATTCAAAAATTTCTTATTAGCACTTACCATGAATAACTTTATTTGCATCATGTGATTTTTGCCCAAACTTTATGTGTAGATACTTTTATGTGCATAAAGTTTATCTGAATAAACTTGATGCGGATAAAATCTTTTACATACAAACTTTTTGGAGATGAAATTTTAAATGAATTTGAAGAAAAACAAGTTCAAAAAATAAAATATTTCAATAAACTTTGGGCCTAAACTAGGGCCCATGAATAGAGGAAGCCCAATAATGACTAGTATATGGGATAAATCCATGGGGATTACACGTGATTTGCACGATCGTTCGAATTTTCCCGGAAACTCGCGATATTTGACTGAGGCACCGAGCCAAGAAGCGTACGTGAATTTTTTTTTGTCGTCACGCAGTCGCGCGCGGGTCGTGCACGCGCCCGCTCGCGCATTAGGGTGGGTGCAATAAGCTGTTAGTGTGGTTAGTAGGTGGGGTATAATAATTAATAGATAAAACTTATAGATAAAACTTTTATAAGTTAATATTGTATCTATAGATAATATGTCATTTTTTAAGCTAACGGTTGGCTACTCTATTCTGCTCAATCTCAATATATAGATTTAAAAATATTTAAGATTGAAGTGATAACCAGTTATGTTTGGTTGAGAGAAAAACATATGAATAAATTAAATGAAAGAATATTATAGTTAATTATCTATATGAAGAATTATTATATTTTAAGGTAAATTTAAATTCTAAAGATAATTATATTTTAAAAGGAAGAAAGTATAATCTTAGTAACTGGCTTGTTGAAGCGTGTGTGTATAAGGCGTGAGTGTGGAATGTGTGTCCGTGTATCACCACGTACACCATATACCCTTTAAAAAAGTAACATGTGGTGATTGCTGACGTGGATAGCTAATTTTAGATGAGACGGTGATTAATGATGTGAATATGAAAATGAACATACAGACATGTTGCGCACGCGGTGGGAAAAAAGGATGTAATTAGTACACTTCACTTTTATCTTCTTTCTTTAAGAAACTTGGTCCCTTGGCTAAATTGTTTTAATGCAATTTTTGTTTCTTAATTACAAAATTGTTAACTATTGATTCTCTAACTTAGAAGATGACATTATAAAGAAACAATACTGATTTGGGATTTGGATTAACATATTTAGTTTCAAGAGTTGAAGAGTTGAAGAATAAACTATTTCATAGTTTAGTACAATAAAACTAAAGTGGACTTTAGTAAAGGGCCAAATGTGCTTTGCTTTTAAGAGTTAAGAGTCTAAGAGTAAATAGTTTTATAGTTGAGTAATGAAAATCAAACTAAAGCATAAAATTACATTTTCAATTATAACACAAAAAAATCTCAATCACTGATGATTGCTTTGTTCGGTGTTTCCCATAGTTAATGAATTAATAGATACACAATAAGCACACTATTGGGTTTTATCAAAAAAAAATTATTATAGCTTATGAATAGAATATACTACAAACATGCTTTATTTTAAAATCTTACACCCAAATTTCGTGTAAATCAATTACATTAAAAAAGTCGGTCTAGAAAATGCAGTAAGTAAATTTTTAAGCAAACTGCTGGCTGTAAGTGTTCGATTGCTCTGGTCTCTGGATAAGTATATGATCGGAGCGACCTTGACCGTAAACTCTTGATCGGACGGACAGCGGCTTCTCTCCGAGCGCAGAAGCCGCAAAACCGACCCTGGTCTCGATCATTCTGGAAACCCCAGCCGCCAAACCGCGCCCCCAAATTCCCCCACTCCCCTCCCCTTCTCCGGCCGCCGCGTCGTACGCAACAAACCTCGCGACGGCGAGCGGCGACACCGACAAAGCAGGAGTCCCTCCGCCGCGCAGCCCCCATTCTCCGGCGGGCAGATCCATGGAGGGCGGCGGCGAGGTGGGCTGGTACGTGCTCGGCCCGAACCATGAGCACGTCGGCCCCTACGTGCTCTCCGAGCTGCGAGGTAATCTCCTCTTCTCCTGAATGTCCATCCTTTGCGCCCTATGGACTAGTGCGAATGCGGGCGTGTGACTTCTCCTCGTAGAAACTATTGACGTTCGGAGCTTACCTGGCGTTTTCTGTGTGTTTTATCGGTTAGTCGAGGAGTTGAGCTGTAGTAAGGCGACGCGAATCCTAGCTTCGGGTACTGTTGGATTGGGGCGTGTTGCAATGAGATGGTTGTTTACCATTTTGAGCTGTGAATGAATGTTCCCATGGATTTGGGTGTAATGTTAGTAGCTGATCAACAGTCTGAATCTGCAATTTGAGGTCTCAGGGGGTGGAGTGTGTTTGTCATATCACGGAAAAACCAGCTAGTTGTTTACTGTCGTCTGCGTACGTGGTCACCATTATTCTGTGTAGTTGACTCGAAGAAAGCTGTGCAGCTGGCACACATCGGAGGAACTGTTAGTTAAGTCAGGTTGCTGGAGCTAGGGTTAAGGTCATGCAATAGGTTGTTCACGTTTGTGTGGCCACGTGTTGTTGCAGTTAGCCTCTCTCTTGTTTTTCCTCCTGAACATCACCGTGTTGATTTGTCTCTTGGAGAATGTTTCATTTCCCCATCCTTGTTGTGGTCTGTACATGAGAAATTTTGCTCCCTTCGCAGAACATTTTGCTAATGGGTACATAAATGAGAGCACAATGCTCTGGGCAGAAGGGAGGGGTGAATGGATGCCATTGTCATCGATTCCTGACCTACTTGCGGTGGACACAAAGAAGGATCAACCTGATGAAGGTTACCGATTCCTACCTTCTGTTTGAAGGAAATAATGCAGAATACTCTTCATATAGTCTCCTGACATTTTCTTCAATATCTGTGATGCTCCAGGAATTGAAGATGATTTTGATAAATTTCAAAAGGAGGTTATAGAAGCTGAGGCAGAGGTGGAAGCCTTGAAAGACAAGGTTGCAGATAGTGACTTAAACCAAGAACATGGGGCTAATGATCCTGATGAGCGGCCAGCAACCCCACCAGATGGTGAGGAAGAATTTACTGATGATGATGGCACTGTTTACAAGTGGGATTGTGTCCTGAGGGCATGGGTTCCTCAAGTAAGTGTTGCCAACCTCCTGTTGTTAGGTTCATTTTCTCTGACTTTTGTTTCTGGTAGATATGATTTTGGCTTGTGATGCTAATTTGATATTATGTTTTGTTCTGATTAATACTAGTCTAAATTGTGGTTCATCAGGGAATTGCATTTATTTGTTCTTGGTTGCTCTTGGTATTAATATTGTCAATGCTTAGCGTAGATGATATTTGTAAAACGTTCCATATTGCAGCAGCAGTTCTTCCTTTCTGGACATAAATGTTTTCCCTTCTTCGTCTTATTTAATAATCTTGCTTACCGGTATTTATAAGTTTTTTCTAATTTCTCATATCATCAGCATTTGAAAGTTAATATGACTTCTTCTGTTCCTTCCACAGAATGACCTAGCAGGCAAAGATGACAACTATGAAGTTGAAGACATGACTTTTGCATATGAGGAAGAAGTTTTCCAAGCACCAGACATTTCTGGTTCAACCACATTAGGAGAAAACAATGCTTCGGCCAAAATTGAAATCAAAGAACCAACGAAAGTAGAAAAGAGAGCAGATAAGAAGCGGAAGTCTTCTGAGAAGCCCGCTGATAAGAAGGTATATACAAAAATAATTTTTGTCTAAGTTCTTGATTAATTTTGCCTAAGCTAATTCTTTAAGGCTGTTAACTTTATTTTTTTATAGGAAGCTAACAAACCTCCAGACAGTTGGTTTGATCTCAAAGTTAACACACATGTCTATATTACTGGTTTGCCTGATGATGTCACAGCTGAAGAGGTAAGTTACTTATTCTCTAAAAGCAGTTTGTACACTGTTTTAAATGACCTATTTAACACATTGATGATTATTTAAATAGTGTATGGTTCTTATGGTGAATTTCTTTTGCAGATTGTGGAGGTATTTTCCAAGTGTGGAATTGTAAAAGAGGTAATATTTGTTTTTCTGAGTTGCAGAAGCAACTTCTACTCTTGAATATTGATGCAGACTGACCTTTGCTTCTGATGATTTCACCTCTAAATTTTTGGTGACATAGGACCCAGAGACAAGAAAACCCCGAGTAAAAATCTATACTGACAGAGAAACAGGCAGAAAGAAAGGTGATGCACTAGTGACCTACCTCAAGGTAGTCCCTTGTAAAGCTCATCAGTATTAGATGCTTTTGTTATCCACGTTTATCATGTGTGTTCTTTGGTTTTCTATGATCCAGGAGCCTTCTGTAGCTTTAGCAATTCAATTGTTGGATGGGACATCATTTCGCCCGGGTGGTAAGACTCTGATGTCTGTTAGCCAGGCCAAATTTGAGCAGAAGGGTAAGTTCATGATTTTGTCAGAAACAGACAAGCTACGCAGAAGATAGTAATGTTGTAATCTGTTTCAGGTGATGTTTTCATTTCCAAGAAGATGGATAAACAAAAGAAAAGGAAAAGCAAGAAAGTTGAAGATAAAATTCTTGGATGGGGTAAGTTCTATTTTCTTGTCATTATGATTTTTTCAAATCTGTGATGTGTTGCAAATTACACTCTGATGGGTTTTGGTTGTTAATATTCAATGTAGATGAAGCCCAATCGTAGTTTGCTTAGAATGTTTTTCATGCTTCAGAGTTCAGACTAGTTATGTATGTAGTAATGTGTAAATGTCAAATATAAACTTATTGTGTGAGCCTTGGAAGCCTAAATATCAAATATCAACTTATTGTGTGGTCCTTGGAGGCCTATTGCCAAATCTAAGAGAGTACTCCATTATGTGTAATGGATGGTTTATATCCCCACTGCTAGTTTGCGTCGAATTTTTTTGACCTTTTCATTTTACGAAGAAAAGAGTACTGAAGAGAGGCCTAAAGCATTATGCTACAGAAAACCAGAAACTGTTTTTGTATTCAGGATGTTTGATTAAGCATTGTGCTGTTGTATGAGGAGCACTTACTTTGGTAGTCATGCTAGGAAAATAACATTGTCCAAGCATGAGCTTTGATATACTTGTTTTATTTCTTTGTATTGTAACCCTATTCTGCTATTAGGTGGACATGATGATAAGAAGGTGACAATTCCAACTACAGTTATTTTACGGCGCATGTTCACTCCTGCTGAATTGCGAGTAAGTAGCTGAAGTATGCCTGGCATTTGCCAGAAGTGTGCCCTTTCCATACAATCTTTTAATTGTTTGATTAGTCCCATGAATTTCATTATTTGTAGCACCTTCTTTTGTTTTACTTGGATTAAGGAAGACAGTTTTGATCGTTTCAGGCAGATGAAACTCTTCTTCCTGAGCTCGAGTTAGATGTTAGAGAAGAATGTATGAAGCTTGGTCCAGTTGATAATGTCAAGGTAATTATTAACTTCACCTTTCTTTGTTCGTCTTGCCATTATACAAGAGCTGGACTGTAAAATGTTAACTGCTTGCGTGTAGCATGTTCTGCATGCATTATGCATGCATGGCTCTCTTGTAATTACCATTTATCAGGCTTCATTTTAGCTGCTTCCTTTTTACATCTAGTCCTGATATGGACAGGACTCAGGAGCAACATGGAATGTGCTTCCTAGCTGCAACTTCTGATATGGTTTTCTATGTGATCACTTTTGGGGTTTAGCTTGTGTACAACACTATGACTAAATGGGTAGAAGGTAAATGCATCTGCATTCTACAGAAAGACCGCTACTGGCATGAGAAATGCTCTCCATTAAAAGGCATTACAAAAATAAGGCTGGAAAGGCTACTCCCTCCGTCTCAAAATATGACTACTTCTAGGATTCAAATTTGTCTCACAATGCTACTAATTCTCGACCTAAATCACAACTTTCCCTATTTAATTTCTTCACCTGTTTTCTTACCTCAACAGCTCAACCAATCATAACTATTTCTCAACCCCAACCTTAATTTCTTCAAAAATTGGCATAAGTTGTATTATTTTGAGATGGAGGGAGTACTCAATTGATGAGGCGTGATAAGGAACTAAGGTGTATAATCTAACTTGGCATGGGCCGGTGCTTTGGATTTCATGGGGCCATCCGTAGATGGTAGCTTGTTTGCACTAGACAACAAATTGAATGCCCACACAGATGCATATGTCAAAACTATTATGGTTCTTAAATAACTCAGAGCCTTGCTCTATGGGGCTACTGTTATCACTCCAGGCCTGGTAGTGTTAGGGATCTAGGGCTTCCCTCACAACACATTGAGTTGAGCCTTGCCAGAAATTTGGGTTGGCAGGGCTTTTCCTTTATCACAACTTGACTGAAAAAAATGGACCCTGAAAAAATGGTTACATTTGTGGGACGGGGGGAGTATCTATAAGACTAACTCAGTGAACTGCCCCTAATGGCCAGGAAATTGTTTTTGTCCTTTTCAACTATCCACTTACGTTTAGCACACATGTGTCTGCTTGCAGGTATGTGAAAATCATCCCGAGGGTGTTATTTTGGTGAAATTCAAAGACCGGAAAGATGGTATCAAATGCATAGAGAAGATGAATGGAAGATGGTAGGCTTCATCATAATATCAGTTAGCTCACCTTAATTCTGATGCGTTGATGTTCCGGTAAAATAGAGTTTGTGTTTAATCTGCATCAACCTTTAGTTTGCCAAATGCCTAAGTAATATCATTTTAGATGTCCGTAGAAACTATTTGTTTCAATGAGAATGCTTTGAGCCTTTCAGTTGGAAAATCCTTTGGGTGTTGGAATCTGTGCATGCTTGCTTTTCTACCTATATAGTAGTAAATTTTATAATTTCTTGAGCATTTGTTTTAGCAATTGTTCTTCATTTCTTCCTTTGCAGGTTTGGTGGGAAACAAATTCATGCGAGTGAAGATGACGGTTCTATTAACCATGCTCTGATTCGTGATTATGATGCAGAGGTGTCAAGGCTGGATCGATTTGGAGAAGAGCTAGAAGAGTCCACATAGCAATGTCGATAAACTGGCGATTAATATTGCTCTGTAACTAGTGGTCGGTCAACTGGCGATTAATATTGCTTTGTAGCTAATAGCCTGAGAGTACAAAGTTTTACAATTAGCTCTTTTGCATAGGTTGGATCTTTCCACCTGCCTCTTTCCACTTGCCTGGTTAATCTTATCAAAACTGCTTCTGGGTTAGCTTTGAGCAGCCATTTGTTATCACCCATCAAGTATACGCTATCTAGATGTACATTATGTAGATTGAGCTTTTTCCCTAATTAACATGTTCATTTTGCCATATTAACTTGTAAAAACTCGCCATGTCCTTGGCGTGCATAATTCCATTAAGCCACACTGCTGATATCGCTGATGATATCAGTAACTTCTTACAAAAGGTTCGGAAATGGTTTATTAATAATAAAAAACTAATTTATGCTTAAAAATTTTATATATGTATATAGCGATTAAACTACGATTAAAAAGTTGTAAAATTAACTCTAAAATTAATTTTTAAAATTTACAATTTAGTTTATAAGTAGAAGCGAAACAATGCTTTAACACTTTCATTAGGACCTCTAGATAGTCCATGGTCCCTTCGCTTTTAGACCACAGGTTGGATTGTGGCTGCGAAAACCATGAGCGCGCGGAACCATGTTTTCATGTCCCTGATCAAAGCGTTAAAGAAAATGTGATTGATCAAGCAGATAAGAGAAAAAAAATGAAGCTTAATCAAAGCGTTAAAAAACGGAAATGGGAGAGAAGATAAGAGAGGCGTAAAAACACGGGAGAATGAAACACGATCGAAGCGTAAAAAGTGAAAATGGGGAGAATGAAGCTCGATCAAAGCGTAAAAAATGGGGAGAGTGAAACTCGTCAAAAAATGGAAAGGGGGAGAATGAAACTCGATCAAAGCGTAAAAAAAAAATGGAAAATGGAGACGGAGCTCGATCAAAGCGAAATTCGGAAAATTGTATGAGCCCAGGTTCAAATTGGGGAGCTCTAGTGTGTGACTAGCGTGATGACCGACTACACCACTCAGACTTCTGTGTTTTATCTATGAAATTATTTTTTTATATACTAATCAACTGTCATTGCATAATATTTTAGCTACGAAATCGTCTTTTTATATACTAATCAACTGCCACTGCAAACTATAAAAGTGAATTAAGGCCAGGTTAGGCCGTGATCCCAGATTCAAAATCCAATCGTGTTCAGGTCAGCCAGTGATCCGAGAATTAAAATCCAAATCAATCGTGTTTAGGTTAGGCAGTGAGCCGAGATTCAAAATCCAAATCAGACTAAAAGGTGGAACCGCTTACTGTTTCTCGCTAATAGCCTATAGTGCAATATTAGGACATCAGTGCCTTTAGAGAGGCAAAATAGAGACAATTCAAAATGGTATTTGAATTCAAAATGAAATAAGGCAATTTCTTAAAACTTTTGATGCTATTAAGTGCCAGCGTATCTCCCTTGTCACGTACTGCAATGTTACAATGAATTCATATTCAAATGCCGAACCGTCAAATTGTCTTAACATTCTTGAGATGTAATACAGTAATCGGTTTTCTCCACCTTCACACAGTAACCAGAACTAAATGATACAGTCTACAACCATCAATCATAGCTCAGGATATTACGTAGCATGGTCTTCTGGCTGCAGGCGTCTCAGTACTACTTCTTTGGGTTCCCAAAGAATTTAGAGAGCCGCACAAGACCTTCCTCCTCACTATCACTGCCTCTGTGCTTGGATCTTGACCTGTGCTTTTCATCCTTTTTTGTTCTCTTCAATCTCAACCGTGACCTGGACTTTCTCCAATCTCCATCCTCATCATCACTGCTTGATGATTTCGATGATGAACTGGAACTGGACTCCGATGAACTTCTATGCTGTAATGAATGTAGAAGTAAAATAAGTTTCATATCTGTCGTGGTTTTATTTATCAGTTCATCTCTTGTAGGAAATCAATGGGACAACTAAAGTTGACTTCAATTCACGCTATCTTATCAAAACTGATGTAGCTACAACAAAAATATTGTGAAGTTAAAGATGTACCTTTCTCCTCTTTTTACTCCGTTTCTTTGCATCTTTATCCTTCTTCTCTGAATTCAAAATTTATTTGTCAGAATAAACACTTGACAAATACAACATATGTAAGAAACAGGTGACTGAATTGCTAAGTTACACAGTTACCTTTCTTAGAAGACGTTGATTTTGACCATGAGTGGTTTCTTCCAAGAGCTAGCTTTTGTGCCCTTTCAGCATCCAGTTGAGCCCTATATTCTCTCATCATTTTATCTTTGTCGGCTTCCATCTCACCCCTCTTTAACTCATCTTCCTATTAGGGCACAAGAGCAGCATGAGTTAGTGTACATGCACTGATGATAAACGACTGTAATTACAAATCAATTTGTGCATAAGTACAGAAAAGCTTAGGGTTATCTGCTGCAACATTATGGGGGTTCGATGCAGAAAACTACAATTCATTTACAAAAAACAATCCTGAGCAATATCAAAGGGTTTAGGTTGGTCTCTTTGGAATTAGTGCAAGCACCAACCATAATAACCTTGGCCGATAACCATAAAAGAAATGCAATTTGATATCATTAACCAAGTCAAGTAATCAAATCAAGATGGAAGTATGAGAGCTCCATTGAGATGATTTATGCAGTACAAAATTGATTATTTAATGCTGTGTGCTCCAACTCTTCTGCTTCATATGTTAGCTCAAGTTTGTAACAGTAAACCACAACTATAAAGTCTAGGCACCTTGTCAATGCATCAAATGGGACAAGAGAAAGCTTCTTGAATGAACTACAGAGGTTCAGGTTGATAAATTTTTAATATACAGTTGTAAAATTCAGAAACTTATTTGCTGCTACATGCGTTAGGAAAACATGCAATGTTCCAAGTTCAACGAGCACATACAAGGTTATAATAAAATTTATGCCACATTTAAGAGGTATCATCTGGAAAAAAAGTACTAAACAATTAAACATACTTTCACATCTAACGATCAGCCTGCATCAGACCATCATACAGTAATGCATCGACATAGAAAAAGAACAATCAGAACCACCAACAAAACACATGGTCGGAGCAACAAGAGTACATCTGCACTAACACGGTTTGCAGTTTACACACTCAAAAGAACGAGAGAATAAACTCGCTGATTCAAGCTAACAGTACCGAGCAAGCCGTAACTGTACCTTCTGCTTCTTCTTGAACTCCTCCCACGTGACGGTGTGGGTCTTGTTCAGGCTGGCCAACCGCGCCGCATGCCACTCTGGAGAATGAAATGAGCCGTCCGTCTGCGACGGCCCTCGTTAGTAAAAGCCCATGATTTTTCAAATTTTCTCCTACTTGTACTACACCCTAGCACAAAGACTCCATCTTGATGAAGCCTACACCTATCACAGATCTTATTATCAAAAATCTCATCTCAATACGGTAGTGGGTATGTAACGAGCGATCGAGACAAGGTGGACTCCAAGCTCGGGGCTTGGAAATCTAGGGGAGGGAGACGAAACCAAGATCTGCAAGGGGGAGGGGAGGGAGGCGAGACTAGGAAGGAAGGGGACCGACCATGCCGTCTTCGGGGGAGTCGGTGGCGCCCGGGGCGCCGGAGGACGACCCCAGCCGCGCCCGCTGCATCGCCTTGTACGCCTGGTTCTTCCCCATGGCGACTCTTTCCCCCTCCTCCTCCTCCTCCTCGTCGATTCCTCGAGCGAGCTCTCCACCTCGCGCCGCGCAGCACGAGACGAGATTGGGGAGTCGAAGGGGAGGGGAGGGGAGTGGAGAGGGGGAGTAATGGCCGGCGAATTGCGATGGTGATAAGAAGTGGTTGGGGCGGAGTGGCGGACGGGATGGATGGGGAAACGGCTCCAATGCAGCTGTGCTGCGAGGCGGCTGCACCGTCCGATGTATGATGGACGGTTACAGTTGACCTTGGGTGTAAGTGGGATGCCTGAATAATAAGCCTTGACCAGCCCAGGGGTCGGGTTAAGGCCGCATTTGGTTTTTTTTATACGCAAAAGACTTGCACATCTATTGTATTATGGTAGGGAAAGTTTATACATCTAGCAAATTCTTTTTAAAAGTAAAAAAGAGGTGAAAAAAAAAGAAACGAGGAAGAGAGACTACAAAAGGCTATATCTCACGAGTACAGAGAAGGGCGACCATGACCAGCTTGCGGGCATGCTAGATTGGAACTCCCGCCGAGCACCAAGTTGCGGCCTCCTCAGCCGCGTCTCGCGCGACCTCCCTCCATCTTCACGTTAGGCCGTTGAACACCTTGTTGTTTCGTTCCTTCCAAATACACCAAGCTAATAGGACGATGAATGTGTCGAAGCCTTTTCTCAATGATTTTCTAGTCGTTTTTCTGACGTCGAACCACCACTGTAGGAACTCTGGTTGATGGGGCGGCACTGCGGTCGGTCGATGGCGGTGATGATGTGCCACCAGCCGCATTTGGTGATTTGGAGCAAAAGTAAAAAGATACAAGGGGATTTATACCTCGTATTAAAGAGACGTACTTTGGGTGATGTATATGAAATTGGGTCATGTGCTAGCGCTTCGCTCCCGAAATTTCTATAGCAACATCCTCTTTACTAATATTCTGGAGGAAGCAAAACATTAGCTAAAACCTTGTCCAATTTCTCCTCTACATAGCCCAAGTCTCTCGCTATGCTGTTTTCCTCGAAAATTTGTATACTTTATTCATGAAATTCAAAGAGCCATACAGCTTTTTGTACAGGAAAAAATTCATAAGCCCCAATTTTGGGGCTTGTAACACAAACACCATGCTTGGATATCTTTTCCTCGAGGAACCCAAGGCAAAAGGTTCTGGTGCTACTCTAAGAAACTGAGACAGATATTTATTCAAATAGCATAAATTGAGGTAGATATTTTCTATATATTTATTCAGATTATTTGGATTAGACAAGAATTATTGCCCCATCTGGCAATTCGGCATGTCAATTTCAATGGCAACTCACAACAGGCTGGAATTTCAGTTGCCATTCACCTTATCACCAATGCAGAACTGATGCCTAACTATATGCATGCAACATCTTCGCAGCATGCAATGATAAGGTCATAACTCGCTTCACGGCAGTCAGTCAAAACAAAAAAAATGACTGTTCTGCCTTTTTTTTTTACACATGGTGCTGGGGGAAAGAATGGACTGCTAACTTCAACAGCCATGGAAACAACTGTTTATATCTACCTACTATCGTGGGGTTTCTTCATGTTCGTTGCTTTCTCCCGTTTGGGATGCCAGCTTCACAATGTCTTCCACGAGGATCTTTCCTTCTGTTAGGCGAAAGAGGAAAAAAAGGCTTAGAAGTGCAGAATGATGAAAATGGACGTTTATCTTTTAGCGCAGTAGAGAAGCTGAGTGAAACCTTTGTCTTTAGAAAGA
This sequence comes from Oryza coarctata, assembly GCA_030770085.1. NCBI lineage: Eukaryota > Viridiplantae > Streptophyta > Magnoliopsida > Poales > Poaceae > Oryza > Oryza coarctata. The sequence continues at coordinate 13,303,913 of CM061468.1, forward strand.
TTGCTAATAAGCTCTTGGACGCCTTCCTTCCCTATGGTGTGTTTGAGATAATTTGCTGCTGCTGCTACCTCTTCAGGGGTCACTTTGCCATCACGGTCACTGCAATGAGAGCAAAGGAAATACAAAAAATGTAAGGTCCAATCCAGTTCCTTGGTTAGTAGCATACTACATGTATTGAGGACATTATCCCTCAATAATCTAGTGATCTCTTACGACTTTAGTGACCTTAACTGAACTCCTGCAGAACTAAGGTATGTGCATGTGTAGGTGGAAGAGAAATTGACTGAATTCACTTGCAATCACTTGTCAATGATCATAACATGTCCCTACATTGTTTTAAGACCTAACTTGAGTTAGCTGTCTATTCCAATTAGGCAGCCTCCCTGCCTTACTTAAGATTAAAAAGAAAAAAAAATCTACCACAAAGTATCCCTAGAAATTTAGTGACGATGGAACCTTGTAGTAAGTGATTCATGACAGCCTTATCACATGCAGGTCACAATTACCTATCAAGCAGCTGCCAGCGGTTGCCTATTCGTGCATCAACATCATCAATCTCTTTCTCTAATTTCTGAAGCATTGCATCAACCTAAAATACAGCAAAACGGTATGTCAAGAAATAGCTCTTTAGTTATTAATAGCAAGACAAGAAAACAGAAATGTACACATTTAATATTTGAATTACATATTCCACGTAGAAAACCTATCCAACAGAACAAGGAAGAATTTACATCGATTAAAGAAAATCTTTAAATTAGTAAATGCAGAACAAAGGCATGCAAGTGCAGGCCGCAACCACCATGGAGAAAGAAGTTAGGAACCAATTGAGATCAAACATGAAGCAACACCAAAATTAGAGCTCAGAACTCAGAAGAGTGCATATGCTGATTAGTGATGACCCAGTTGAATTCAGGTTGGTAACAAGCTGGAGTTTGAAAAGATCTGTGCCATTTGTATATTGTATTTGAGAATCAGCTAAGAGCCTAGGATAGTAGTGAAACTATCTAGAGCCTGCATAATTGATCGCAAATTGCTTTTTGCCTGAGGGCGTGGACATAATTATCAAAGATGAACTATTAGAACTAAGAAGCAATTGATTAGTCAAATCTCAGTGTTCTGTATGCCAGTAATCAGTACCTCTACATTCACACCTTCCCAGGAGCTGGTTATCTATTTGCAATTACTATCACACAATTATCTTGAATTTAGGGATGCTTCAAAGTAATTTTAGAAGAGACAGATCAAGAAGTAGTGGTTTAAATGCAGAAAAGATTCCTTACCCTCTCTATTAATGCTGAAGAGACCTTTTCTCCTGCAGCTACCTCTGCAGCATGATCTGATTCCTCTCTTGCAGCCCTGTATGCTCTCCTAGCTTCTTCTTCACCTTCTGTACCCTCCTTTTCCAGCATGGTGTTATATAATTCTATCTGTGTTCCACAAGAGTGGATATCATCCAATATTACCTTATGCAAACTGAAAGCACATAAATGTTGACTGCAACTTCAACTCATACCTCTTTATTGACAAGCTTCAGAAACTCTTCACGCTCCTTGGAAACAGACTGCAACACAAGAAAAAATAAAAAAAAGGTGCAAAGGAATGTTAATAATCTAAGGAAGTTTATTCTAGAAATGCAAGGTATATAGCTTCATGATAGGGTCATACAGAAGCAGATGCCAATACGGCCAATGCTTGGCTGATATTACAAAGCTGCTCCTTCCTGTCATGCTCGACTTTTGCTTTCTTTGGTTCCTCTTCTTCCCTAGCAGTAGGTTCAGTCATTTCCTTCAAAGCCAAATCCTCTTTGGCTGCCTTCGGTTCCTCAAGTTTTGCCTTCTCTTCTTTCTCTTGCCTTTTCTCCTCTTCCTAAGTATCATTCGATATGGAGAAGCATTAACAACAATGCATAATTGATAACACAGTTCGACTATCAAACAGCAGAACTGAAAACTTATAGATCTGTGAAATCATCAACCTAATAATAACTACGGTTACACAGGTGAATTATATTTTTACACATTAATTGGGATTGGGCAACCAAGGAATATTGGAAGCCAGTGAGGAAAGCACATCTTCTAGTTGGTTAGTTAATGAGCTAATCACATCAAGATTCAAATTGTATTGCATTGCTAAACAACACAACCATGAATTTATACAGGATGAGGTCTCATCATCTCTATTCATGTTTTATTCTAGAATGGCTCCCATTATAAAACTTAATTATGCCCATAATTTCAAGCTCCGGTACATCAAGCATGACAAATACATGAAGAGGGTGTTTGTCTGGCAAGGTTGATGCAGAAATATGATGCTAGCACATCAGCTATCATGTTTCCGGATTTCACAATAAAACCATCAAAGCAAAACACATAGTTCACAAGCTGTGTTGTCATCCTGAACTTCTATTCAACTTATTGTAGAAAATGTACAGTGACTATGAATCCCCCGAGTGTATACGAGGGGGTCGGGTCTATATATATACAGCCCAGGCTAGTGGTCTGTCTAACACCCCCCGCAGTCGCAGCGGGAGGGGAACGAACGCAGAGACTGGACTGAAAACTGGTGAACAAAGGCGTGGGCAGGCCTTTGGTCATTATATCGGCAAACTGATGTGCCGATGGTACATGGAGCACCCGAACCTGTCCTAATGCAACCTTGTCACGGATAAAATGAATATCGATCTCGATGTGCTTGGTGCGTCGGTGATGTACCGGGTTGGCGGTCATGTAGACGGCACTAACATTGTCACAGTAGACGACGGTCGCGGTGGAGAGAGGTGCACGGAGCTCCTGGAGAAGCTGGCGAAGCCAGCAGCACTCGGCGACGGCGTGGGCGACGGCGCGGTACTCGGCTTCAGCGCTGGAGCGGGACACTGTAGTCTGACGTTTTGAGGACCAGGATACGAGAGTGTCACCGAGGTAGACGCAGTAGCCGGACGTAGAGCGTCGAGAGTCGGGGCAGCCTGCCCAGTCCGCGTCGGAGTACGTGGTGAGGGAGTCGATGGGGCTGGAGCTGAGATGCAGCCCGCTGGAGAGGGTGCCCTTCACGTCGCGTAGGATGCGCTTAAGCAGCGCGAATGTGAGGTTCGCGCGGAGCGTGCATGAAGAGGCACACTTGCTAGACAGCGTACGTGAGGTCGGGTCAGGTGAGTGTGAGGTATTGGAGAGCCCCAGCAAAACTCCGATAGTGAGAGGGATCGGCAACGAGGACGCCATCAGCGGCGGAGAGTTTGGCTCGAGTGTCGACTAGGGTGGCCGTGGGGTGACAGTCGGCCATGCCCGCACGCTGGAGGTCGATGGCGTACTGGCGTTGGGAAAAGAAGAGCCCGTGGATGGAACGGGTTACAGAGATGCCAAGGAAATGGTGGAGAGGACCAAGATCGGTCATGGCGAACTCAGAGTGGAGTCGGGCCATGATCTGGTCGAGGAGAGATGTCGAAGACGCTGTGAGGACAATGTCATCGACATAGAGAAGTAGATAGGCAGTGGCGGAGCCGATATGGAAAGTGAACAGGGAACTATCGGACGCAGAGGCCACGAAGCCGATGTGCCGAAGATAGGCAGCAAAGCGCTGGTACCAGGCACGAGTGGCTTGTTTGAGGCCGTAGAGAGAGCGTTGAAGGAGACAGACGTCGTCGGGCCGAGAAGGGTCGACGAAGCCTGGGGGCTACTGGCAGTAGACTGTTTCCGTCAGGTGGCCGTGAAGAAAGGCATTCTTCACGTCTAGTTGATGGATCGGTCAGGACCGAGAGGCAGTCAAGGTGAGGACGACTCGGATGGTGGCGGGTTTGACAACGGGACAGAAGGTCTCGTCGTAGTCGACACCGGGTCGTTGGGAGAAACCCCGAACTACCCAACGAGCCTTGTGACGGGCAAGGGAGCCATCGGCGTGGAATTTGTATTTGAAAATCCACTTACCGGTCACAATGTTGGCGCCGGGAGGTCGGGGAACGAGACGCCAGGTCTCGTTGTCCATTAGGGCCTTGTACTCGTCGGCCATGGCCGCGCGCCACTGAGGGTCGGCCAAGGCTGATCGAGAAGTCGCCGGGATGGGCGAGATAGAGCTGTGGACGGCGGAGAGACCGTAGCGCGGATTGGGTCGGAGAGACCCGGTCTAGGAGCGGGTGACAATGTGATAAGTGGAGGGAACTGGAGCCGATGGGGGTGCGGGAGTAATGGGAAGAACTGGTCAGGTGGGGGCGTCATCGGCTCCGAGTCGGCGACTGTATACAAGAGGAAAAGGAGGGATTAGATCGGCCTGAGCCGATGAGGTCGGGTGGGCCGAGTATTCCGATCGGTCCGATAGAGGTGGATCAGCCGATAGGGTGGAGGGAGCCGATGGAAAGTGAGGAGCCGATGGAAGTGGGGTGTCCGATGGAAAGGTAACTGTATCGGCTGAAGGATAAATAGGATCGGTATCGGCCGATAAAGGTGGGTCCGATGGGGGTCCGATGGTGGGGACATCGGACCGACTAGTGGTAGGAGATGTGACGGGTAAATCCTCAGCAGCGGCCGATGAGGGGGCCGATGGAGAGGGCAGTGGGAAAGACCTAGTCGGCACGGTGTTGGTGAGGAGGAAGTCGAGATCACTAGAGGAGGATCTCGGATGGAGACCAAAGGGAAAACATGTCTCGTCAAAAATGACGTGACGAGAGACGAGGACCCGTCGGGTGGAAAGGTCGAGGCATCGGTATCCCTTGTGAGAGGTGGAATAGCCGAGGAGAATACAGGCGGTGGAGCGGGGAGCGAGTTTGTGGGAAGCTGTGGCGGTGAGATTTAGGTAGCAGAGGCACCCGAAAACGCGAAGGTGGGAGTAGTCGGGCGCCGTGCGGTAGTGAAGGGCATAGGGAACGTTGTTATGAACGGAGGAGCATGGGTGCCGATTGAGAAAGTACGTCGCAGTAGCCAGAGCTTCGGCCCAATAAGTGGCGGGTAGGTGGGCGTGAAGTAGCATGGTGCGACTGATGTTGTTGAGGGTGCGAAGGAGGCGCTCGGCTTTGCCGTTCTGACGGGAGGTGTAGGGGCAGGAGAGCCGGAGATGGATGCCCTGCGAGGTGAGGAGGTTTGTAACGGTATGGTTGACGAATTCCGTACTGTTATCGGCTTGTAAAGCCTTGATGGGGAGGTTGAACTGAGTGGATACATACGTGACGAAGTGAGTGAGGTGAGAGGCGACCTCGGATTTGTGGATGAGCGGGAAGGTCCAGCAATAGTGTGTGTAATCGTCAAGTATAGCGAGATAATATTGATTACTGGAGACACTTTTAACTGGGGATGTCCATACATCACAATGTATAAGTTCAAATGGACGCAAGGTACAGGAGAGAGAACTAGAAAAAGGCAGACGCACATGTTTGCCAAGTTGACATAAGTGGCAAACTGTGGAGCTGCTGTGAGAACATCGGATGGAGGCGCTGCGACGGAGGATGGCGACAGCGTCGGGGCCGGGGTGGCCGAGGCGAAGGTGCCAAAGGTTGGTGGAGAGGGCGACGCTGGCGTGTGGGGTGGACGGCGCAGCGGGAATGGTGTAGAGGTCGCCGCCACTATTGCAGCGAAGGATCTGTCGCCGGGTTGGGATATATTTCACAGAGAAACCAGACGCGTCAAATTCAATAAAGCAGTGGTTATCTCGTGTGAATTGACGGACAGATATAAGATTGTGAATGAGAGAAGGGACAATAAGAACATTGCGTAGGAGGAGGTTAGTGGTGGATGTAGACAGAGAGGAGTCACCGCGGCATTGGACAGGAAGAGAGTGACCATTGCCGATAGTGACAAAAGGGGAGGAAGAGGGGTGACAGGAGCGAAGTATACCGGCCGATGACGCCATGTGTGAAGACGCCCCAGAGTTCAGCACCCAAGGGTGCTGTGGTTGGAGCGTCATCTGGTTGAGGGCAGCGACGAGGCCAGCCTGGTTCCAGGAGGGAACCGACTGGGTGGTTAGGGTCGGTAGCATCGACTGAGGTGGCAGAACGGGAGCCGATGCCAGGTGAGCCTGGGGATGGGCGCCGAGAACTCCGGGTTGCCAGCCGATGGGGCTGCGTGGCTGGGGCTGGGGCGCCCAGGGGTTGTAGCAGAGCCACGGACCCGTGGGACCGGCAGGGTGGGTAGGGACCGAGGTAGATCGTGGTGGCATCGGACCCTGCCAGGTCTTGCCTTTGCCTTTGCCCTTGCCTTTCCCGGTGCAGGCTGTGTTGCTGTGGCCGGAGCCATAGCCACCAGGACCGCGGGAGGAAGGGGCAGCGCAAGAAGCTCGGCAGCCATTATCAGCTGTGGCAAGAAGAGCGGTGTGGGCCACTGCCTTCTCATTATTGGCCAGACGGAGTTCTTTAAGAACTAGCATGTCATGAGCCCGGGCGTACGATGGAAGAGATGTGGCGTTGGCGATGTCATTGGCGGTGTTGGAGAAGCGGAGATTGAGGCCTCGCAGAAGGGCGAGGACGAGTTGAGAGTCGGCCACAGGGTGGCCGACGTTCCGGAGAGCAGCAGCCTTGACTTTGAGGCGCTGACAGTACGAGGAGACAGAGGAGTCGCCTTGTATCATGGAGTGGAACTCGTTGAGGAGGAAGATGGCGCGAGGCTGCTTGTTGGCCAGGAAGATCCGCTCGATGGCCACCCAAAGGTCCCGAGCAGTGGGGTCGGTATCGTCCATGGCGAGGTCGAGGACAGAGTCGTCGACCGAGCCGAGCAGCCAGCTGCGCACGCAGCACTCAGCGATGTCCCACTGAGGATCATCGGGGCGAGGTGGAGCGGAGCCATCAATATAGGACCGGAGGCCGAATTTTCCACAGAGGGATTTGAAAAAGAAAACCCACTTGAAATAATTGGCGTTAAGGTCAATGGAGATAGGAACGTGAGATTTCACGTTCACAGCAGCGTAGGGAGGGGAGAAGATCGGCGAGGTGGTGCCCGAGGTGTGGTCTGTGGCACCGAGGGCCGGAGCAGATTCGGCGACTGGGAGAGAGCCGGAGCTGAGGGCGGACTCGGTGGCCATGACGGGAGAACGGGAGCAAAGAGCCGATGGGAGAGAGAAGCCGATGGGAGGGGGAAGCCGATGAGAGGACGGATCGGCCGATCAAGGACGTGAGAAGCCGATGGGAAGTGGGCAGCGAAGTAGGTGAGGAGTGGCCAGCCGATGAGGAGTGGTTGGCCGATAGGGAGTAGGCAGCGGAGTAGGTGAGGAGTGGCCAGCCGATGAGAAGTAGGCAGCGGAGTAGGTGAGGAGTGGCCAGCCGATGAGTAGTAGGCAGCGGAGTAGGTGAGGACAGAGTGGTTGGGTCACGGACGTGCGAGGATTCACGTCCGTGAAGAGAAGATTCACGTTCGTGGACTCGTGGAGGCCAAGGAGTGGGGCGGACGCGAAAAAGGCAGGGAGTGACCGGATGCGAAGAGAAAATGTTCGCGTCCGGGAGACAGGGATTCGTGTCCGTGGACTAGCTCGGACGTGAGGGGAGAAGGTTCGCGTCCGAGAGCCGTGGAGCATGTCGGAAAGGGCAAGAACCGAGGGAGGTTTCCAGCCGATGGAGACGACGAGCGCGGAGGTGCGCCGGCGTCAGAGAAGGAGAGATGCACGAAATAAGAGGAAGAGCGGAGACGGGTGCAAGGAGGGACGAGGAGGCGGATCGAGACCGTCGCCTGGTCGCGCGAAGGTGGGGCGAAGAAAAGGTGACTGCGGGAGAGACGGGGAGAAGAAGAAATGGAGACGAGAGAGCGAGGTGAGTACTGGGAAGAGAGTCGGCGACGGGAAGAAGACGTTGACGACGAGGAGGAAAGAGTCGGCTCGTCGGAGGAAGAAGCTAGCGCGCCGAGATGTCTAGACTCGCTCTGATACTATGTAGAAAATATACAGTGACTATGAATCCCCCCGAGTGTATACGAGGGTGTCGGGTCTGTATATATACAGCCCAGGCCAGTGGTCTAACACTTATTTATATCTAACTTGAGGTGTATTTTCAAACTAAGACTAGAGTAGATACTTTATTGCAGCTGTGTGACTGGCGATACAGCCAATAAGGACATATCTGTGCCAGGCAGGCCTAACCAAGGGCAGCTTTGTTACATGAGAAATGGAATTTAATCAACTCAAATTTGCAGTACCTTGATAAGTTCTTCCTGCATTTCCAGGAATTCCAGTTTTCTCTTCCTATCAGAAACAGAATCTTCAGAAGGAAGTACTGTCCCAACAGTATCTACAACTTCATCTGGCAGAGAAGATAATGTTGCTACAACAGCCTCCTCAGGCTTCATTTTCCCAGACACGGTAAAAGCTCTGGAATTGTTTCAAACACAACTGAGAGTTGGAATAGATGAACTGAGCACAAGGGCAACTATCACCAGAATTACCTTGATAGTATTAGAAGAGATGATGGCACAGAATGATTAAGTGATAGATCCAACCAGTCTCTGAGCTGAACATAAAATTAGATGTTCAAATTCTTACGTAGCTGAAACATTATTTAAATAGTTTAATTTAATGTAGCTAAAATACTGATATAGTTCCTGCAAAGTATTGCGCCTTAAATCATTAGAGAGAACCAAAGGCACCTTCTACAATATTTCTAGGACTTTTGTCATCATCGTGTGTCAATGTACATTGACACAATTTAATAGACAAAAGCATTGGCCAAAGGACAGAGCATGATGCATAATTGACCTTTTCACTTTCAATACAGTAACAGTACAATTCTACTAACAGACTTAAAATATATGGTTACTAAAAGAAGTTCAAAAGGTACTGGGACAAGATAAAGAATCCATGTGACATATATCAACAATTAGTCATTAGCAAAAATGACAAAATCACAGGGAATATCTAGAAGCACTTAAAAGTGAGAATATAGTATAAATCTATTAAAAGCCTCCAACAATAGAGATCTGATGTATTTTATTTACTACCATTACCTAATAAACCAACCAACATGGATATCCCATAAAAAATTCAAGGCAAACAGACCTGATTTTGCATCTCCTCTGTTGACAATAAACCAAGATGACCACGTTCACGACAAGCTTGTCGAAGCTCCTCCTCAGAAAGAGAGTCCACACCCTCAGATTGGATCATCTTATCATCGTTCTTAATTCTGCAAATAAAAATATAAAAAAGTTAGACTATGGTTAGTTACCCAAAAAAAGGTCTGCATACGAACATCACATTGTTTTCAAACTTGAAAGAGGATTGATTTTGGTGTAATATTAACTGTTCCTATGTGATTCTTCATGGCAACACTATTTTACAAGTAACAGTACACTAAAGAAGGTTATGTTCTGGACTCATTGTTCTCGATTTCAGATGATGTAGTGAGAACTAAAAAAACGCCTCAAAATTTGGATCTATGGAAAATTTTGAATTTCTCATTCATCTTCAAAGATGTTTTCTTGAACACGATCTTCAAAGATGTAATGGCCAAAACAGTACTAAATATGTCTAGAACAAAAATTTATTCAATGTTGAAGATGCAACATAATTAGCTCTCAAGTTGAACTGGAGACTTGTAAACAGGATATATTCTACATCATTCGTCATGTCTTTTTCTCATCATCTGACCATCTGGCATCTACATGTGAAAGCAGCATCCACATTAGAAAGCAACTGGTGCACATACTCTTGCAATTTCTTCCGAAGCATGAATGTCAAGTAGTGGTCTGTACCAAAAGGTTGGATCCCCATATATTTACACATATTTACCAACCGTGCTCTGTAGGGAAAAAAGGACTTGTTAGAAAGATGAGAAAATCAAGGGTTAAGCTAGATATTCAAGAAACATCAACCTGTTCATGTTATCCAAAGTCAGTTCATCATTAAACAGCTTTGCGAAGCTCAAAATTTCTTCATTTGAGGCATGTCCACCTTTCCTAACCTAGTTGCAAAATTAACAATAGATTACTAGAATAACAAACAAACAAGAACTTAATGATTTGTGTATTCAACTTGAAGAAACAAATAGAACATGCATGAACTATGAACCCAAAACCTTGTTCAAAAATTCATCCAGATCTTCAGCTGTCTGTTTCATTTCTCCACTACGTGACGTTTGCACTTCCTTTGCCATTTCCTTTGCAGTATCTTGTAAAAATCTAGCATATTCCATCCTTGCTTTCAATTTCTTTTTTAATGCTTCCTGTGAATAGCAAAAAAAATGTCAACCTGAGTCAGTTTGTTTTTATTTAGCAAATACAGTGGAAAGATATCACAGCATATCTAGGTCAGTACCTCTTCCTTCATCTTGTCCTGGAAAGTGGATGGCAACATGTTTGGGAACATCTTGAGGAAGACTGGTAGTAAAAATTCCATGAAGGGAACAATGATGAACACAGCAAAAGGTACAAGCCTAAACATATCGGCTGTTGTGCGCGTAAGCTGTTGCCTCTCTCTTCTTGTAAGGCTCTTTCCACCAGCAAGTTTCACTAACAATCTTGATGAAATTCTAACATCTGCCCACAGCAGCTTAGTTCCCAACCAATAATGCTGCAGTGTAGAGACAAACTCATCCTTCCAGTGCTTCAGTATTGCAGCCCAGTCAGCCCTTAAATTCATAAGATAAATATAAATAAAAACGTTGGAAATAAATGGCTAGTCCATAAAAAGGAGCACAGCAATTGCAAATACACTTCAATACACTGAAGGGAACTGAGACCTGCTCATTGAAGCAACAGCGCGCAGAGCAGACCCAATACCTAGAAGCCTTGCCCAAAATTTCTGTATGATTGATTGGTCAGACTTTTGTACATCCTGCACCAGCTTAGCTTTAGCTTTAGCTTTTGCAGTGCTTAAGCCTTCTACCGCCTGATCACATTCTTCTGGGGATGCCTCCTTTTTCCCCTGCTTCTGTTTCTGGTTCTCACTCTGCTCATCCAGAATATCAACTTTAGGCTGCCCAGCAGTACTTGATGTTGGGCGTACTGACTGTAGGAAATACCTGGCTCCCATGGAGAAACCAAAATTCTGTGCTTTAGATTCATAAGAAGCAAGTGAAGCCCCACAAGTTGGGCGACACAGGAACCCATTAGTAAGGCCCAAAAGGCCTCGCTTCCTTAAAATGTCATGTGCCTTCTCACAGTTCAATTCTCTTGAGTTTTGAGGCGCTGTGGTTTGCTCAACTTCACATCCAAATTTATCGTGCCCAACAGTAAATATAGATGAATGTCGTAATAAAATGGGGATATTAGCATGCTCCAGAGCATACTTCCTTCTCCTAATGATCGCCCTCGAGGCCATTCTTGGTTGCTTCTTCCTTTTCTCAAGAGAATGCCAGGGCTATGCCTTTCCAGGTAGAACCCTGAAACTCAAGAAACACATAGTTATGGGCATTGCTGCATCTGAAGAACGCACTTATGTGCCAAGAGAATGGAATCTGAAAAAACATTTGTCAAATTACAAAATATAGTGTCATAGTCTTGCATAACAGCAGTCATAGTTCCGAAATTCCTTGCATTTTCATGTCTGTGACAGTCAGCATTGTCTAACTGCTGCAAAATCACTACCCATAATTAGCTTATGAAACAAATACTTCAAGCAGGAAATGTATAATCCACATTTATAGAGGTCCTTGAAGGCATCAGCGTCTCCAAAGTACTTTACGGAATGGAATGCAGGAGTTTCAACGGTAATCATGTCTGCCAAGTGCCTATACACCTAGAGCACCAAGTTTTCAAAACAACTAAAGTGTCTATGAACGACCTTCACAAAAAAGAAAGATAAAATCAGAGTTATAACTATTTGGCCAAGACGTAATTGTTTTATGTCACTAGAGACGGCTGATTAACAGTAGATTCGGTATGATGTCAATGTGCCCACAAATCCCAATCATCTTAAACCACGTCATATGTGGATTTCAGACATCTGACAAGGCCTAACTACTAACCACATCATATTCATGGTTGGACAAATCATTCTGCGCGCGAGATAAGACTTAGGCACCAAACAAATCAATCCCCAACAAAAATATCCAAATGCCCACACAGCCATTCGCCAAGCAAGCTCCGCAAGCGCATTCGCGCGCCGCCCACGAGCTCTCATGCGGCGATGTGCCCCCACCAAATCACCAGCCAGGAGCCAAACGGAACAATAGAGAGGTTACCCACGGAACACGACGATGGCAGCGGTCAACAAACCAGTTGAGAGGGAAGAGGGGGAGGAGGGGGGGGTGGGCATGCGCGCTCACCGGGGCTCTGGCAGCGGATCGGCCGCGCGGTGAAACCCGTCGCGTCGCGCCTGCGTGGGATCCGGCGGGGCAAGGGGCTTCGCGGGAGGAGTGGGGTGGGGAGCAGAGAGCCGCGGGGTGCTCGCGGTTTTGCAGGGAGGGAAGGAAGGAGCAGGAGGCGGTGAGAGGGTGGAGTGCGTGTGCGGAACGAACCAGCCACTGGAAACGTAGCCGATTGGGGAAAGGAAAACTACCGAGCAGAACAGCATCTACTCGGCATTTGGCATTTGGGAGTGGAACGCGGAGTGTGGAGGAGGCATGGAGCGGTGGGTGGAGCTCGACCATCTGTTGGGCTGAATGTTGTTGGATTAGCGTGTGCAACCGTGGGCGTCCGTGACTGGGCCGTGCAGCCTACCAGTCGTTCCCACTAACGAGTCGGTGAAGTCACTACTCCCTCTATCGAATGAAGAAAGTCAATTTACACCGCATTTATTACTGCCGTTAGGCCATACCTAGCGCGAGGTTTCATTTTCGGATTTGCTAGAATTCTGTCAATAGATCTCTGGTTAGATTTATGTCGTTTTTTGGGCCACTTGATCCTCTCCAAGATTCGCGCAGGACCAGAGTGGGATACAAACAAATTGACCAATACGGACAGTTACTCGTTAACCGAGCAATTGTCCAAAGCTATGACGCTATTCCTAGCCCAAGGAGGCATCGAATGTCCCCTCTGTCCAATGCAGTGAATCCAGTACTTTTTTAACAGGAAGTGAGGTGGGGAATATAGAAATTAAAGTGTAATTATATGCTAGTTATACATATATATTATATTGTAATTTTTATGTAATAGTATTGTAATTTGTAGTCATTAGTAGTGTAAAAGAATCGTAACAGCTTAAGAGATTCAGCAGGCGTGTAAGCACGAAGTAAACAGGTAAACAACAGCTTTAAATGTTGTGCACGTAAATGGTTCACGGTTGGTCGATTAAGCTTGACAATCCGTCTTTATTATTTTGGAAAAAAGACTGATTTTTTACTTTAAAAATTATCCATAAATATACAGACACTCTATTTTTACATTTCATAGGACATATACGTAATGAAACAATCTTGACAGATGATTCATTTGTGTTTGATCCGGTATTAGTTCACTATATTTTATATAAGACGGATGAAGTAATAATAATTGCATTGCATGTACATTGCACGTGTACATGTGTTTTAAAAATCTCTTAAATGTCGTAAGTACTCTACATAGCAACATTCGGCGTACAAAATTCTTGTTAAACGTACTGTATATACCGATATTGATGTTCAAAATTCGTCGGTACAAGATTCTCTAAGTAAACACAACATCAGGAAGTCCATGCGTTGCCACTCGGTCTTACATGTATCAACTAGTACTCCCACGTCTCACAGCTACTCCCTAGCGACGACGGCCACCTGCTTGCCGACGTTGCGGCCGGAGAAGAGGCCGATGAGCGCGGCCGGCGCGTTCTCCAGCCCTTCGGCGACGTCCTCCACGTACGCGATCTTCCCCTCCTTGACGTACCGCGCGGCCTTCTCCTCGTACTCCCTGTACTTGACGTAGTGGTCGGACACGATGAACCCCTCGATCCGCAGCCGCTTCCCGACGACGGTCATCAGGTTGTGGACGGGATCCGGGCGTTCCAGGTTGTACTGCGAGATCATCCCGCAGGCGGCGACGCGGCCGCGCACGCGCATGCTGAGCAGCCCGGCGTCCAGCATCGCGCCGCCGACGTTCTCGAAGTAGACGTCGATCCCCTCCGGGAAGCACCGCTTCAGCGCCGCGTTCAGGTCCTTCTCCTTGTAGTTGAAGGCCTCGTCGAAGCCGAACCTCTCCTTGAGCAGCCTGAACTTGTCATCGGAGCCGGCGCTCCCGACGACGTAGCAGCCTAGAGCTTGGCGAACTGCCCCACGAGCTGCCTTCCTTGGGCGCGCATATCTCGTGGAACCCGACATACGCCGTGAAGCCGGCCATGCCTGAAAGATAATCGATCGACACGCGCATATAAGCGTCAATGGCTAGAGGAAATCGCCGGTCATGGATGCTCGGTAAATCAATCACGTCAGGTTGTACGTACCGAGGAGACCGGTGTAGTAGGAGAGCGGCAGGTCGGGATGGCGGATGGCAAAGAGGGCCTTGCTGGGATCCTTGATGAGGCTGTACTCCCATCCCGTCATCCCCCACACGTAGTCGCCGGCCTTGAACCCTGGGTGGCTCGAGTCCACCACCTTGCCGACGCCATAGCCGGTGATAGACTGTACACAGTACACATCACGAGCATCAATCAGATCAAGAAATTTACAAACTTTTCCCATGAAGAAGTACGTGATTAAGAAATTAAATCAAACTGAAGATCAGATGGTTCACATCATGCATGTTTGGCAGCGATGATCAGAATTCAGAGAGCACAGACAGGCAGGACATGCATACCTCGCCGACGACGAAACCGTCGACGTAAGAGGAGCCATCGTTCTTGGACATGCGGCTGCGCATGTAGGGGTCGCACGACAGGTACAGGTTCTTCACGAGGACGGCGCCACCGTTCCGTGCCCTCGGGCACCCTCGACGGCGTGGCGCCTGTCGCGACGAGCTCCATGTCGGACTCCTTGGGGAACCCCGTCAGGTAGTTCCTCAGCACGATCTTCTTGTTCGTCGCCGCTGCCATCTCGATCTCCGATCGATCCGCCTCCCCTCTCTCTGCTCTCGAACTCCGTCTGCGGTGCGCTTCCTTTGCTCTTCGAAATTCTTCTGCGATCTGTGAGGATTGGGTCGGGTGGCAATGGAGGCCCAGAAAACGACGAAGGGCCACTGCAATCTCGACTCGGTTGGTAGTGGCCTCGTGAGCGCCTCTGATTTCTACTCGTGCTATTGCCACCGTCATATGAATTTGATTTGAGCAGAACTAGGTTTAATAACTGAGTTGAGTTTTCGGTGATCACGAAATTCCGAGAGACCATATTAATTCGTACGCCATTTTTGTTGCTTATCTTACCCAAATTGACTCGACTTGTTTGCAAACTAATTGTAATCACATCCGTCGATTCATGCACCGTGATCATTTGTGAAAAAGAAACATCTTTCATCTACAGGTCACACATAAAAAGCATGCCATCCGCAGTATCGACTTGCCAAAGTTAACATGTATAATCCAAAATAATTGCGTGATCACCAAAAACTGTATGACCAAACGAACCGTAAACCCTTCCTTGATCTAATCAAACATTGTCCGGCTCGGCACTAGGCACGACAGTGTAGTGGATCTCTCACGGCTTCCACTTGGACGGCGGCGGCTGCGTGGCAAGGAACGTGGGCGGCACGGCGGAGAACATGGTGTTCTTGTCGACGGCCCGACGCCCGTGCCACCACCGCTGTTGGTGAGGGCGATGAGCGGCCACGAGGCCAGCGTTGCTCTAAAAACTATTTTAATAAAAAATATAGTTTAAAATTTTTAATTCTGTATTAAAGATCTTATTTTTTATTATCTCTTAAAAAAATCCTAAATCAAATATATCTATCCAAAATTTAAATCCTGATGTTCGATTTTAAATAAACACATTCTCAGAAAATTCTATCTAAATTTCTCCGAACCCGATAATCGAATTTAAATCCAATTTCAGATATCGACTTTACTTTGAAAATTCTCTCAACTAAATCTCGTCCTATAAATTCTTCAAGAAAATTCAAAGTTCAAAGTTCAAATTCCTTTCAAATCCACTAAAAATTTCTCTCAAAAATTAAATTTTAGAAATCTCTAAAAAAAATAGAACTACCTTACCCTCAACCCAATCACCCTCCTCTCTTTTCCCTTCCCATTCCTCTCCCTCAGCTAGCCTAACTGCCAGTTAGCCCAACTACTTCTTCCTTCCATCTCACTTTCTCCCCCATCATAGGCCACACCTGAGACCGGTCCAAGGCCACCTCTTCTCTCTCCTTCACCTCCCTACACCTGAGCTAGCCCATGGCCCAACTCCCTCACACCCCCACACGTGTCCACTCTGCTGCTTACCACAACCTATGGGCCCCGCTCACCAACCACACCACTATATCGCACGCCTGCTCTGTTTGTGAAAGCACTCTCGTCCTCTTTCCTACGCCACGCTCGCATGCACACAAAACTATTCAACAAAATGCTGAACTACTAGCCGACATGTCGACGCTCGTTTTCATACGTCCCAACCCACTCCTGCACATCGTGCGCCCTACCATAACACCATTGCCCTAGTGTGCCACACCGTCACCATGAATCTCGTCAGGTGCCCTCCTCCATATGCGATCACATTATATCATTGTGCCAAGCATGGCCCCACCTTCGTGAATCACGCTACGCCAAGCATGTCCCTCCTTGGCATGAATCCAGCCAACGTGCCGCGTCAAGTTCATCCCTCATTGCCATGAATCCCACTGTGTGTCTTCTCCACCTCGTGCGGTCACATCCATCCTTGTTGGTTTCGCACCCCTCCCATCTTTTCCCCTCTGCACCATGCCAAGCTGCTTATAAGAGACACCAACGAGCCCTTTCCTATGCGCCACTCCTCATCTCTCTTCCCCTTACCTCCACCTTCCTCAGCTCCTTCACCCGAGCCATCGTCGAGCTTGCCTCCAATGACGGCATCATCGTCGATGATCATCTGCCGCACCAGCTGCCCTCGAAGCGTCATCGCTGCTCTCAACATGAGGAGAAAGGAAACAAGGAGAGCATGGATAAGAACAAAAAAGAAAAAAAAGAGAAAAGCAGTGGGGCCCACGTGGTTCTCAACCTTCCAGTCAAACTCGTGATTCGGTCTACCATAGGCCCATCTCTCTCCCCTCGCAGACATCTTGGTTTCACATGTCACATCTCACATCTAGGTCTTAAAATTCTTTTTTACTTTTTAGAAAATCCTTTAAATTTTTAAAATTCATATCTTTTTTCCGTAACTCTGTCTAACCACATTCCAGTTCCAATTTTTTTTAAATTCTCCCCTACGTAATGGCTCTATTATTTTTTTGTTTATTACTTTTAATGGTACTTCATGTAATGTTTTCTATTTCTAATGTGTAGAGGTCATGACCGAAGGATTGTTCGCACCGGATTTCGTTACACTAGGAACCGCCACACACCAAGTCAAGCTATTCTTAAAGATTTTCAACCTATATTTAGGAATTATTTTGTTTGTAAAGATGAATTGTTTAATCACACTTTAGTAATGTTTGGCCTCATTTGTCATGAAACCGACAGATCTAACTAATAGTTACACTTATATGTAAGATATTGATGACCCACATCTTTGTTAACTCCACCAAATATGTGTCGGTATCATTATCCCTTAGATGTGATTATCGGGGTAGATGCTTAGCCCGTATATGATTGTCATGTCATGTGGAAAAACTTAGGACCCCTAAATTTTAGATGTGATGTTGGCTTATTTGTAAAATAAAAATATGGATAGTGTGAAGTTAGTGTTTTTGTGGTTTGCCTATATATTATCATTAATGACTAATTTCTTTAAAAAATTCATTCAATTATATTATAGTGTGACCACATGGGTGTTATGAGATGCTACTAGCTAAGTAATTAGCTAACATATGTAAATCTTATATATCAATAGTTATAAAATGCTAGAATGAGAAGATGTTGTCGAGGATCGTACTATTTAAGATGGGTGTTGCTCTAGCCTCTTTTAAGTTGATTAAATAGGTGTAGGAGATATCTCTGGTGTGTTCTAAGGACATGAGACTTGTCTAATACTCGGTTTTAAATAATTCGACCTAGATATATGACATAATATATTTATGGGTTATTTTTATAAAAGTCTTGTAGTGAGTCATCTTTTACCAAACGTGTTTGATCGAAAGTTTATAATGTGTGGATAAATCAGATAACATCTATAGAGATTAGCTAAACTATTTAAACAGTCATACATATAGTTATAGATGAATGTAAGATATTTTTTATAGCGTAGTTTTATTTTTACTAAATTTTTATAAACATAATTATTAGGATATGAATCATTTCTAGAATCTGCCAATGTGATAGACAGTTGATCTTCGTGGTTAGAAACATATATATGTGATCTGAGATGTCTTGTGGCACCATAGTACTATAGTGTCGAGAATCTGAGTGTGTACTATGAAAACCACTTAACTATGAGAAATAATTATCGACGATCTTGTTAACTATAGGAAATAGTGAAGATATGATGTTTGGTTAATTATTAAGTGATAAGAAATTTAAAAGAAGTGAATGGAAAATGTTAAGAATTTTTCTATCACTTATAAATACTATAACAAATTATTACAAAGTAACTTGTAGAATGGTTCGAGATATCAACCTCTTTTTAATAATTAAAATTTTTGCTCACTGCTGTTTTGCAAAATAACTCTTTTAAATAAAAGATTGTTTTCACAAATAAAAACTTTAGCATCTCTTATTAAGCTAAAATATGCATCTTTTTGTCTGACACATAAAATAATCAATCTTATTTATATATATGTATAGAGTAGAGAAGACAACGTCGACCTGTCTATTGATGTGTTCCTCTAGAGTAAGTAGAGTATGAAAACTTTTAGTTTTCAAGCACTAGTTTTTAAACCGTGTTTATGAAATAAACTAATTGATTAGGTATTATGTTTAATGCTGAGACACTTAAGTTACTTTTAATGTTAGCTTCCACTTAGTTACTATTGTTATTTTTGATTTCTGTGCTATATTATCTATCTGACATTTGTCTATGATAACAATTTATATAAGACTACTGATGTAATTTAGGCTGATATTCAGCTTATGTTAGACTGTGATTTATAGCTGACGGAGTTTTGGACGTCGCACCACCGACGTCGGCTCGTTCTGCGCGTAGGTGAGGCGCGCGTCCTTAACTGGTCGTTCTTGTCTGGCCCGCCTACCATGGTGCCGACGAGCAGGCTCGGGTCGGCCCCCTTGGCGTCGCGCCACTTGTACCCGCCGGTGCACGAGTACCTAATGCCGTTGTGCGGCGTCGACGCTCCGCGGTGGTGCAGGCGCCGCGGGTACTTCTTGCCGTACCCCACCACGTAGCTCATCTTCTTCGTGTTATCTCCGAGGATGTAGTTCACCTGCTCATGACAGAGACAGAAGCCATCGTCGTCGTCAGAAGCTTCCCAATTGATGCATGCATTGTGATCAGTGCTCGTCGTCGATAAAACGTACCCGAGACCTATCAAAGGCGCGGAGGTCATCGACGGTCATGAAGTTGGGGCCGCAGTACCAGCCGGGGACATTGACGGACTCCATGTAGTCGGCGTAGAGCGCGGCGAGGAATGAGTTGGCGACGACGTACTGCAGCGGCTGGTCCTAGCCGTGGTCGAAGAGCGCGAGCCCGCCCTTGGTGAAGTTGAATGCGCCGAACCGCGGGAAGTACATGCACATGTTGATGCTGGTCGTGTTGTGGTAACCGATGGGCGACTCCTCGTAGGAGTAGCCGGGGTTGAGGAACATGCGCAGCCGTGGCAGCAACAGCTCGGCGCCGGGGAGCTTGTTATCCCAGCTGAACACGGTGTAGTCGAGGATGCTGTAGAAGGCCTTGGCGTTCTTGGGCAGCCGCTGGTCGGTGGCGAAGGTGATGTAGCTGTTGTTCCCCGTCGCGTAGTACATCCATGCGGCGCTCCACATGTACCCGTCCCAGTAGCTGGTGGAGTTGCAGTAGTACTCGATGTACTGGTTGCCGTGGGAGTACGGGGTGCGGCGGCTGCTGCGCGCGAACTTGTACACGGCCGCCTCGCCATTGACGAGCTTCTTGGAGTAGGCGGCGTTGTCGCGGAACACGATGGAGGCAGCTGCGAACGCCGCCGCCATCTCGCCGCCGAGGTCGGGAGCCGAGCTGGCCGTCTGGACGGGGCGTGGGTACGCCATGTCCTCCGGCCGGTTCCAGCAGCAGTGGTCGTCTGGCTGGGTGCCGTTGATCTTGGCTATGCCCACCAGCAGGAGCTCATGAATATTGACGCTACTGTAAATAGTATACCTTTGATACGCTTTTACATGATTTTGCTTGTGGATCAACCCGTTGTGAGAATGAGAATCAAAGTTTTACCAATGCAGCTTTGTTTGACTGATTGTTTGCCAAAATGTGAAAGATTTCTACTTCTGAGACAGATAGACCGCTCAAAATTTTCAATTAGACTAGGCACACTGCACATGCAAATGATCAGGTGCTGAACCTTATTCTATTGGATCCCATGTGATAAGAGTCAAAAGGTTGTTCGGTGTGCCGATCAATTACTGACGGAATAGATTGTTCGGCGTGGAATGGACGAAACTGGCCAGTTGCTCACTACGTCGAAACAGCTTATTTCAGAAACTTACTTCACTTCTGTATGAAACAGTTTGCTGCTTTGTATTTAGTAACAATGAACTAAAATTTCACAGATCAATTTTACTTCTGATGAAATTCAAAGTGAAGTTCTCAGAATTTGTGATTTTGAGCTAGTACCTGGCTGTAGACTTTGTCAATGGTGGAAGCAGAGGAGTTGAAGGTGAGAAGCAGGTAGTCGGTGCCCCACTTGATGAGCTCCCTCACAACGTCGTACTCCCCTACCGCCTAGTACTTGGCGCTATACTCGATCACTGACCAGCTGAGCATGGTCATGGAAAAGGCCAAGGGAAAGTGGAACTTGATGTTATCGCCGGCGTCGTAGTAGCCGCCGACGAGCCCGCCCTTGACGTCCGTCAGGTCGGAGCCGTCCGACAGGGCGGAGTTGCCGCGCCATTTGATGCCGTTGTTCTTGGGAAGCCGGCCGGCTGTCAGAGCAGAGAAAGACGGTCAAAACGTTCGTCAGAAAAGAAGAGCTGCATACAGCATACTTGCATTCATCCGTGTACGTTCCAAAACTGAATTTTGATCACGGAAATAAGAATCATATGGCTAGTATTGTATATCTTATACAAGTGATTTGCACAGCACATAGTACAAGATCAAGATCTACAAGTGCAGAGTATCTATCAAGATCCAGAAACAGATCATGCGGCGAGATCTACAGGTACACTACTATTGCATGAGTACTTCGTCCCGCGTTAAAGAACGGATCAATTGACTGGCCTACATGTGCGTGAACAGCCGTGCCAAGACTCCAAGCCAAAGCGCAGCTGGAGTTTTGGGTGATCTCTCTCCACATCAGTCTGTCACTTCCTGCAAAGCTGTAGAGACTATGAACAGTACAGAACATTCCATTTGTGGGGCTGCAGTTGTAAAGCAGCTCAACTGAATGCTACTACTACTACTAACTAGTACTACTACTGGTGGATTTGTACTTGCTCGATGGAATCCTCTGCTTGGGATCAACACATAATCATGCACCTGAGATCACGGATCAAGAGCTCAAAACTCAGTAAGGAAATTTAAGGCAACATTTTTTCCACTCATTTGAGGAAATCTCTCTGCAGATTCTGGAGCTCTAACTGTCTAACACAAATGGCTTATTATACGGTGAGATCTCTACCGATGAAAGTCAAAGATCGTTTCTTTGTAAAGGTTTTCATCGTAGTTAACGCATAAAGAGAAGATCGTATCACAAGGAGAAAGAGAAGAGGAGCGCCTTGTGGAGGGCGTCGGTGTACTGGTCAGGGGCCGGGGCGTGGGGCTTCTTCTTGGGATGGACTTGGGGGAGGCCGATGAGGATGAAGGCGGCGAGGAGGGTCCAGAGGATCCACCAGAGGAGCTTGCGCTTGACGACGACGCAGCCGAGGTCGACGTACTTGTCCTTCTTCTTGGCCTCCGGCGGGCCGAGCAGCCAGCTCTGCTGCGTCTCGTCCAGCTGGTGCTGCCGCGCCGATAGCGTCCCCCGGTCGAGGTCCATGTTGCGGCTGCGGTCGTCCTCCGCCGCCCCGTCCGCGGCGATCGCCCCAGTGGTTCGCCGAGTACATGGCTGCGGCTGGCTGCTTCTTTCGATCGATCAGCGCATGAAACGCGGGTGCTATTCTTGGGCGGTGGCGAGTCTCGTCGCGGGAGGGAGACGAGGTGCGGTGTGGGGGCGTTTTGAAGGGGGAGAGAGAGCGGGCGGTGGTTGACTTGGGTGGCGCTCCCGGCCGCCCGCGGGAGGCGTGACCGTGTGACACTGTGCCAGTGTGAGCTGGGGCAAAGCGACCGGAAAATGGAGGGAAGCAGAGGCGGTGGTTCTGGTCCGGCGGAACGAGGTCCTCCGTAGTACTGTTTCTACCGTAAAGACTGGTATGTGAGTCTTATTTGTTCAAGTGTCGTATGTCAGTGACTCTTGCTATAGGAGTATATTGACATGTGATGTTTACTTGTTCTAGACCTATTTCAAGGACTCGTAAAGTATAGTACTGTAGAGGAGTTGAGTCCACGGATGACGAGTTGGAGTGAGTCAACCTGTATTTTTACGTGTAGCGGGTGTGCAAAAAGTTTGCAAATTTTGAAGCTAAACGAGCAAACAAACCAAATAAAATGCAACTTTTCAAACCTGAATATGAAATGTAATCAAACACGCACGTTTTAGATACTCCATTGAAAGCATTTGTATGTTCCCCTGGTCCTCTCCTGCCCACTCAGGGATGAGCAAATACTGCTAGTAGCTGCATTCGCTGTGTACCGTTATCCCATCAATTCCTGCCGCTTTTTTTTTAACTGCTTCTCGTTGGAGGTGCCATTGGGATCTGTCCAGTACAGACAGCCTGGTGAGTGATGACTTCTGGATTGTGACGCGACGCGAGCGACGTTCCGGGGGAGTTCAGGTCAGGCCAGCTAGATGCAGGCTACAGTGATGGTTTAACAGCTCCAATCTGAGTGAGCATCAGAACGTAGGAAAAAAAAAGGGAGAGGAAAAAACCATAGATTTCCATGTGTGTTTGGTGAAGGCATATTCTGTTCCATGCAGCATCAAGGGTGGTCGTGGTGGGGTATACTATTTTGGCTATCTATGCTGCACAGGAACAAAAGAACAATCCCATTTTGCTGTCAGGATGGAGAACCTGTCAGGAAGCTCCCAGCCGAGCCACTGCTCACCAGGACTACCAGTGATCACTTGCCCCCCTCGCAATATTCTAAGGCACTAGCGTTTGTCATGCGTCTGGTGTATGTGGCATGTGGATTGCAGAACAATCTGTTCTGTCTGTCTCTGTTCGATGCTTCTGATAGTTAATCGTTTCAGTATCACCTCTCCACAGCTGGTGAAACTAATCTAACTAAACTATGTTAGTGCTTCTCTCGGATAGTACATCTGTAAATGGGATACTCAGGACTTGAGTTTGATCAGTGAGCAAAGAAAATCAACAACAGGAAAAAGGACTAGTTGCTTGCTGCATTTTCAGTCTGAACTCTGAACTCTGAACTCTGAACTCAGAACATGAATTTCAGATGAAAACTGGAAAGACAACAAAAGTCCAGTGAACAGGAGTTTTCTTTGACAAGTTTACGATTTAGGGGAGTCTCTATAGTCTCTAGCGCATGGCCGGGTTAAGTTTACAGCAGTTGCAAGCTCAACAACCATCCCGCGATGTGTGTCGGTTGATCACTGGAGTCAAAGATGGGAGGAACATATGGAGTGAGAGTTTTGCGATGGTTTCTTCCTACTCCCCTGGATTTTTTATTCCTGGTGTGTGTGCAAGTTAAGCCTGGAAAGATGTTGGCACCAATTATATACGCATCGTTGAAACCTTTATGATTAGTACTAGACTAGTAGATGTGCGTATCCTCCTTGCTTCTTTCGTGTTGTAATTGGCTAGCCACCTTTCTGTCACCAAAGCGATTGCTCATGGTCATGGCTGTACAGTGACCTTTCACCGGAGACAATTGTACAGATACTGAAATACCTTCTGAAATTGAGAGATCTTTTGTGACCAATCAGTCACAGGTGATATTTTCTACCTTGATTTGAAGCATTAAACACCGGGAAAATATATCTGGTCACATCTTAAGGAACAGTGAGTGTTATGAAATGAGAGGAGGCTGCTCCTGTTCTGGCTAACGTGCTAACAAAATTCAGAAGCAACCTGCACATTTAGAGAAGGTTAGGATGCTAGTATCCTAAATGTAAAAATGTAAGAGCGCTTAATCAATCAGGACTGAGTGAGTGGCGTTGGTATGAGTGAATATAGAAATGGATTTGATTGGAGCTGTGGAAGGAGCCCGAGAAGGGGACGTGCCACAGGCCAGGGGCTAAAAACTATTGTCATCGAGTTGTTAGCGCAAGCCCGTGGAGATTAGGAAATTCAGACACCGACAAAATCAGCAAGAACAGCAAAGTATATGTTGTGTGGGAGAAAATTATTCGTCACCGACAGTACCAACGGGTATGATCGATCGAGAGAACGCCTGTGGGCCTGTGGCTTAACCGCTTAAGCACCCGTTTTCCTTGTGATTTGTAGGGAAAAAGAAGATGATGATTTTTCGCCGGGCAAAAAGAAGATGATGACAAGGACAGGAAATGTGTAGGTGGCAGAGGCGAAAAAGTAATAATAGAACAGGTAGGAGAAGGTTTGGTAAGATCAAGAGGGTCGTTAAGTGTCAACCAGTTGTAGAGCCCTGAAAAACGGTTTTGTTATATTTCTTGTGACCAAAAATCGAAGGAAGAAATTTTTAAAATTTAGACCACCTGATATGCTTTGAGATCATACACGAGAGTAAATCAAAGGTCTCTGGTTCCATAAGCGAACGCAACCAACTACGGAATGGGATTGTTTTTCATAGATCATATCAGATATGATAAGTTATAATATAGTTATATACATGTCATAATATATTATAACTATAATATAATTATAAAACTTATTTTAGAATTTACACATTTTGGTCACACTATCTTACCTAGCAGCGTGGTTACTAAACCCTAAACGGTATTACGCCAGACACCTTTAACACCCTTAGCGTGACAACTTTATTTGGCTATACCAGTTAGATTAGCGTGGCAGAAGAACATTAACAATGCCATTTAAATGGCGTGACTACTTTTTTTTGTCATGATTAAATAGTGCAGATTTGAAAATAAGTTTTAGAATGATCTACTTTTAAAATTAAAAAATAAAAATGTTTAGATAATAAAAAAATCATAATATTACATACTGTAAAAGGTTGAAGCTATGATGAATTTCAATGAAGCTCAAGCAGGGTTTTCAGTCCTACTGCCTGGCCAACCACAGATAGCAATGCCGGTAAGTATTGCACATGTTTATCCTTGTTTGCTATTCCTTCAAGAAGTAACTTCATACAATAACTGGTTCCACAGGGATGCAAGGAGAACCATGGCCTACTAAAATGGGGATGCTCCTGTAGAGGTGTAAAAACAGTTCAATTTTATTAAGTGTAGGGAGTATCAAAACAGCAAAAGGTTTACTATCAGTGGAAGAAGTGTGTAACCCCTCATACCTCTCGGGTAATAAATGCCCACTTTGGTTCACCAAATAATTTTAGGGAGTGAGAAGAAATGCCCTCTTTTATCTCACCAATACCACCTAGGAGTAAATAGCAGATGTTGTTATAGATATACGTTAGTATAGGAATACTAGAGTTATTTCTTATATTTAGTATCTTTATCATCTCTATCTAACTCTATATATATATATCAATCCTCGAGACTCAATATAATCAACTAATAATAGTATATCTCTATCTATACTATTCAGGTATCAGAGCGAACAATCTAGGACCCCAGCTCATAATTTTGCCTTTGTCATCCATAGTCATCGTGCTTTGCCGCCAAGATAAATAGATCTTGATCTACTCGGGTGAACCTCGTTCTTCATCGTGTTGTCATTGTTCGAGTTTTCAGCAAGCAACACTAGCATGCACCTTTGCCATCAGCTAATCTAGTGATTGTCTTCTGCTGTGGAGACCCTGCCCGGGAGCACCACATTTACCTCTACCTCTCGACCCATCAGCTCTTCTCTAACCTTGTCTCCATCGGCTTTGTCCTCCGTCGCCGTGAGCCTTCTTCTTCATGGCCTTGCTTGTCGGGATCTGGGCCTTCATCGTTGCCACCTCTGATCGCTCCTCGCACTATCTTAGTGGCTTGGGCACCGGCGGCTTGACCTTGCTGCCAGTGGAGGTCGTGCTCGTCTGTCACACCCTGCTCTGACACCACCGATAGTGACATTAGAGGGAGTGCGTCGTAGAAAATCGACATAAACCGACTCCCACAAAACCACGATGCTGATACCAGTCTTAAGACACAATGTTGATATCCACGACCAATAAAGATGTACCATAACAACTATTATAACTTAGATAGATTATACCTTATTAGAGGTCACATCTTCGAAATAGCTCCGAACATATAACCGACAAGCAGAGAAGCAGTAGCAGAACTTAGTACAGCTATAACCTAATCCATAAGCGACGGCTTAGAACTAGGAAAGAAATATAAACCTTCAACTTTATCATTCTGAATAAGGAAAAAAATAACAATTGAGTAGTTAAGTGCTCAGCAAATTACTGGAAAAAGTGAAGTATGCAGACTTCAAAAAGAGGGCAGGGCTTATTTTGCAAACTTTTATTTGGAAAATATTTTTCCAAACACACTAAGTATGGGTTGTTTATCATGTGCTCGGAAAGAGGCTCTCTCATTGATCCTATCCGCAAATTGCTTTACAACAACTTAAGCGGATGAAACAAGTTTTAGTTGTTTAAAACTAATAGTGAAGTTCACTCTATCGATTGTCGGACCATGACACCGGTTCAAAGCCACATGCCATCAGGAAGCTTTTAACTCACTCCTCCTTTATTAACTTCTTTTCATTTTCCATAATCATTGGGCAACAACCCATCTCATATCTCACACTCTTTGGCTCCTCAGCTGTCCATAATCTTAACCTTAAGCACACACTGTTTCTATTTAAAAAGTTTAGTCTATGATGCTATTCGACATCTCGATCCATATAGGATCGTTTTAGATCACGTATGGTCATCCATCAGCCCTCCTAGCTAATTCTAGTGGTGGTTCTCAATTTTACAAATAATTTTCGTAAAGCATCGACAAATAAATCTATGTAAGAGGAATAACTTCACATCCGCCTATTACTGTGGACACAACTATTTGAATAGTTTCATCTCTATAGAGGTATACACTTTATCCACACGATACAAGCTTACTCCCTCACTAGCTAAGTAGAGAGCTTCGTGACAAGACATTTTCAAAATCATTCTAGGGATACATCATACCTAATAGATAGGTCCAACCACTCTTAATCAAGAACAAGAATTTAAGTTCACATACTCATAAATCCAATCACTCTTTGCCTCAACTAAGTAGTCTAGCAAGCTTATTTATCCTTGCCCTACTCAGAAACCTAGAGATGTCATCTCACTCCGTATTCTGGTGTGCCACATTTATTGACATACGAGGTATCATGTTCCGGCTAATTACTTAGTGGTGTCTCATACCACCCGTGTGGTCATACTATACTATGATCATTGCAATATATTAAGGAAGCAATTCTTATACACGAATACAAAACTTCTCACTTTGCATTGTGAGTTTTCGCAAACCTTTTTTTTTGCAAACTCACCGACACCATGTGTCATGTTTTTCAAGCTTTCACAATCCAAGTTTTTCTATGTCGACAAACAAGCATGATTGGGTAGTGTAACCTCCGGTTTGAGCCTAGCCGTAAAAGCCATTTTAATAAAACTCTAGTTTTAAATTTTGGTTCTTCATATATTAAGGACATAATGTGCCAAAGATCACGACTAATCTTCTTGAGACCCCACAATTCTCTAAATCCCTCCTTTCAAAATCTGTAAATCCAAGAATATTCTAAAAATATCCTCCAAAATTTATGAATCAAATATTAAAACTTTCAATCAAATCCTTATCCTTTTCCCCTATTTTTTCTCCTATGTCTTAATCACCCTTCTTTTCAAAAATTAGGATCTATTTACAAAATTTTCAAATTCTAGTCAAGTCCCCTTAGCTTGAATCCCCAAATGTTCTAAACATATAAATTAGAATTGAGTTAAATAATCCATTTCAAAATACCTAGGTATCCATCAAATAACGCTCTAAAAAATTTCCAAAAACTACTGTTCCAGCGGACCGATTATCCTTAGCTCATTCTTTCTCTCCCTCTCTTTCTTCTCTTCCTCGACCTCCTCTCCTCCCCGCATCCCAACCGCTAGCCAATCCATGCCCTAGCCCAATTCCATCATGGGTCCTACACCGCGTCATCCCTACTAAACCAGCCGACGCACCAACCAGCGCCATGCCATGATAAGCCACGGCACTCGCATGCCTGCCAATGGTGAAGTGTACAAACTCTATAGAGCTTAATTTATTCGAATAGTTGTGCCCACAATTAAGAGCGAATGCAAGGTGATTATCCTAGCGTAATTTTGTTTGTTAATGTTTTATGAAAAATATTTATAGGGATAAAAATTGTTACCAGAGTCAGTCTTGGTGACTGATGGATGACATTAATGGTCGAAAACAAGTTTGTGTAACCGAGAATACCACAATGGCATCATAGAGTAGTATTCCCAAGAGAAAACGAAAGCTCTTGTGGTATTGAAAGGGAGCCAATGGAAAAAAGATATTGGTTTAGCTTTGAATAAAGCAAGATAAAGGTTGTATACCAGGCTTAAGGAATGATGTTGATTGAAAAGATGGAAGATGAACTATTAATGAAACAAAAAATTTGTTCTCAGGTTTGGGCTGTCGCAAAGAATCTCACATCGGATTGAGGTGGTAAGTCTCATTCCAAATGAATTGTAAAACTCACACTTATAAATTGTGAAACATTTTTAAATAAAAGATTTACGAAATAAATCTAGTTTTCTTTTGCTACTTACATACTCACATTTTCCGTGACTTGCGAGTACGAAAGAACTCACCCTCTTTGTTTTTCTTTCTCCCTTCTTAAGTTCAAGTGAAAGGTGTCAAAAAGTTTGGTTTCGTCCCTAGACCCAAGCCACTGTCTGTGGATTAGTGTGCTAGCCGTGCTAAGTCCCGTTATTGCAATTTTTCTTGATAGTTGCTGCTAAGCATCTAACCGGTATGGTAACAAGGTGTAATATATTCATTTAGTTTTTATAATAAATACTATTTTGTTACTATAGGTGTTAGCTTAAAATTTTAGAACTGGCACCAACACGCGCGGTTCTATGAGGGATAGTTCGTTGTCCTCGGTGGCACGCCATATATGGCATTGGCTTTCCGGTGGTGTTAGATCAAGGTGTGACAGATAGGACCATTGGTACCATGCTTAGATAGCATGGTTTTCAAGATATCAAGAGGTGGAGCGACGAAGGATAGGTTTCATCACCATCTTATGGTAAAATGCATCTACCGTCAGTTTGTCACGTAAACCGAAGTTGGTCAGATTAACGTGCACACTAGCAATGCAATTTTGTAAATATGATATTCTAAAAATTTGGATCAATACGATCAAAGGTGACTTGCCTCTGTCTTTATCTTCAAAGTCTTCAAGAATCACTATTTGAAATAATTTATATTGTCATCGACTACATGCAAAAAGAGAGAAAACAATACAAACTCTAAAAATAAAACATTATTATTAATAACTATTATTACTATTAGGTATATATATCTCAATTTAGAAAAATTTGAAGACTTGAACGAGATCAATCGGAGCTACGTATAAGAAGATATGATTTTTAGAAGATTAAAGGATTTTTTTAAAAAAAATTATGGAAATCAGAAAGGAATATTGCTAAGAATATTCCTCTGATAGATAGGACGAATGAGTTTGTGAGAGGAGGAAAAGTAGACTTTATCTACGGACGGTGGACTTTGGCCTTATTGGGCCGGTCCATTAGGTCACGACCCAAGGAGGAGAGGAAAGGCCCTAGTGGCAAATTGGCCCGAGACAGCTCAAGAAGGGATTGTGATTGAGGCTTTACCGGCCCCATGGGCGCCTTGGTGGCAAGGTATGGCCTATGGGCTAAGGTGGCCCTCTATGTGGCTCGCCACATCGACATGGACTAGGTGGGTTTGACCTCGGTACCAATCAATGATGCTTGCTGGAGTCTGGCTAGAGCACAGCAGCTTACGATAGGTGACGACCATTGGGACAGCGAGTGTGACACGAGAGCACTTTGAATGGCTCAAATGAAGGGATAGGGTTATGGCAACGGTCGGCGACGCAAGATCGAGAGTGACAGCGAGGTCGTGCGGCATACAGTCATCACTAGTGACCTATTACGTGGAGGAGGGGCTCGAGATGGCTTCGTTCGGACACGGTGTAGCAGGTGATAGAGCATAGAGAGAGCAATTGAGCTTTGCCTTCAATGATAGAATTAAATTAAGACAACGCTAATGGTGGGACAGCGGTAGCCAATTTTGGCAATTCGGCCTCGACGCCGATTAGTGGCGACAAACGGTGGGAATAGAGTCACAAGGTCCTAGGGAACTCAATGGAGATGACTACTTGGATGATTACGAATAGAAGCGACGACGCTTGCTTGGTTCGAAGTAGCACATGTAGAAGTAGAGCGTGGCGGTGGCAAAGAGGATGGTGGCGCTGTTGGTAATCAAAGTGGGGAGCTCCGAAAGGGACTTGGACTCTATTTATAGCGGTGGAGTGATGAAAAATGACAAGGGAGAAAGGTGATGGAGCACAGTGGTGTATTGAGATTTTTCTTGCACATTGGCTAGACATGGAGAGGATGCGTCACGACATGGCGTGGGCAGCATGAAGCAAGATAATGGTGGGGATTGTGTGGGTAGTGGATCGGACGACGAAGAGGTCGGTGGGGTCTGGGTGATGAAGATATTTTTGGCATCACGTTGATGGCATTTGATCAAGCATGTGCCACATGTGGCGAAAGGGAGGGAGGTAGGAGATGATCGCGTGGGCAACTAGCGTGCTGGTGCGTGGTGTGGAGGAAATGGTGGGCTCTCGCTTGGTGGGCTTTGGCCGGCTACGTGTGTAGGGAGAGGAAAACAAGCCGGGGGCCGGCTAGCTCTTTGGGCCGCATAGGTGGAGAGACGGATTGTGCTGTGCAGTAGAGAGGCTAAGCATGAGTGGGCTAAGGGAGTTGGGCTAGGAGTTGGCAGCCTTCTGGTTGGCCTGGGCCACGCATGAGGGAGGGAGAGGAGAGAGGACGTGTGGGCCAGGGTGGCCCTAAGGAATAGGATGATCTAATATTTTTCTAGGAATTAATTTATGTAATATTTGAAAGATTTGGAAAGATATTTGAGTTCAATTTTTATATGAACTCACAAAAACCTAAGAGTTACAAATAAAAAGCTCTTAGTTGGGATTTTGAATGTTTTTGACATGAGTTTGAATTTTGAAAGAATTTGGGTAGATGATAGCAAGGGAAAGATGAGGGGTCAAAAGAGATTGTGAATTCCAAAATTTGAAATTTAAACCAAGGTTTTAGGAGAGAGGTTTTGACTGCAATTTTGAATGGAGAGGATTTTAATGGACTAGAAATTTGATACACTGAAATATGAATGGTTTCAGAGGGAGAATTCGAATTGCAAAATTCAAATATAAATATTTTGAATTTATTTCGGATTTTTAGGGGTCTTTTAGACTAATCGAGATTTTGTAACTTATATCTTTATTTTATACTTAAAGAATAAACTTTTAAAAAATATAATTTTTATTAAAATAATTTTTAACTGTCCGAAAACGAGGAAGTTACACTGACTTTGCTTCCTCATCGACGCCGCCTCTCCATCAGGTCGCTTCCTCCGTCATCCTCACTGCCGTTGTGGTGCACCACACCGTGGCCTGCTCCACATCTCCTCGTAGGCCCCGTGTCACGGCCCCGATCTTCTCTATCGTCGACACACTCCCTTCCAGTACCTGGCTACCACAGTCGAAAGCAAAGGCGACAGTCGAAAGCAGAGGGGCCTGTCGCCTGGTGCCCACCCAGCGATCCTCGCTCCACCATTCTCCATCGGCATCGCCTCCTCCCAGCCATGATGACCATGCCGCACCTCTCCTGCCTCTCTCTGCTCACTGTCTCTCTTTACTGTAAACTTGTGCACCTGCCAAGGGAGGAGAAAGAGCGTAGATGGGTGAAGACTACAGAGGCTTTTGACTTGGGGTCTTGACCGGCCATGGAGCGGAACAGGATCTTCTATGTTGCTGCTATTGTTGTTCCTACTTGTATTTTTTATTTCTTTTCCCAATGAGAGATTGGGTTTGTGTCGTGACTCTAGCTTCATCTTTATTGTCCTGCTTATGTAATGTTGGCTTGATCACCCAATTACACATCCGATTACAACTTCTTCGATCAATTGTCTTTGAGTACACGCTTCACGACAGCAAGCTTTGGGTTATCACTATATTTGTTTCCTCGTACTGTAGTGTTGCTACCCATGGCCTCTTGCCGTTGCATCTCTATGGAGCTCTAGCTGCAAATGTTGCTCTAGTCTTTATCGCCGTTTGTGCATTAATGCCCCCATCGTTCACACTAGTCGTCATAGGCCACTTGAGGTCTTCATCTGCTTCAAGCATCACCACCGCATTTTCTTTAGGTCGCCACTGTCGCTGCTCTAGGCTGGTAGTCTAGCTACTTTTGCATTGGCTATCGACGTTGTCGTTTTAGCCGCTGGTCTTGTTGCTTCGCCTTTGTCTTCGTCCACTATGTCTCTTGCCAGCATCATCTTCTTCGACTATATTCGTTATGCCCCAACAATTGTGAGCTACATTGGCATTTCTTCCTTTACGTTGCTTTACGCCATGACCGTCTTGGAGGTCTTCTCTACTAGTCTCTGACATGGCATAAGGTTTATGGTGGTCTCCTATCTCGTCCGTATGGTACTAGCAACACCATTGCGCTCATTAGTCTTGAGTTGTCCTCAGACTTGGCAAACCCGGTGTGATGCCTCGTCCCTCATGGTTCGATGGCACTGATTCTTCGACATCATCTTCCTCAACGACTGTCATGATTGTGCACCATCTTTGTTCTAATGTGTCCTCATGCACTTTGGTCCATGACATCATCCCGATGTCCACAACCATTTGATGGTGCCTCCTGCATGCCTAATGTATTGGCGGATTGCTCATAGGCACCTTGACCATAGCTATCCCACGCACGGGACCATGGCTAATTCATGTCTTACACTTTGACTACATTGACTACGGACAAAGGATGTTAAGTCCTATGGTCGGTTTTTTCTCTCATCTAAGTGTTCACGCTATTCACGTTTTAACTATAGAAATGTTAGAAAAATATAGAATTATAGAAATATTATGATAGGATTTCTCTCTCCATATACCATTCAACAGATGCCGTATTCATATGTCAAACAGAACAAAAAGGAAGGAAACATTCATTTGTGTTCTGAAATGTGCATACCAGACCGATGACGCAGAAAGTATAACACTGGAACCTTGTAAGAAAAGCTGTAGACAACATGGCAATCGTAAATATGAACATTGTCACTACAGCTCTGGACCTGCAAAGAGAAGGAAATATAAATAGAAGTATAGAACATACGTGAATTTAGAAATGAAGTTTACTG
Organism: Oryza coarctata; assembly: GCA_030770085.1. Lineage (NCBI taxonomy): Eukaryota > Viridiplantae > Streptophyta > Magnoliopsida > Poales > Poaceae > Oryza > Oryza coarctata. The sequence continues at coordinate 13,337,482 of CM061468.1, forward strand.
CAAACCAAAAATCTCAAAAGATATCCCAGCTCTTTTTGAGAAAGTTGAGAGCTAGCACTAGTCCCTACAACCTAGTGTATGACTATGATGTGAGTCCAAAGTGATCATTTTTGGTTCTTTAGGTAACGCCTGGCACCCGACAGTCCACAAGCCCACAGCCATTCATGCACGGGCGAAATAGCTAAAACTGGAATACTTGATGGTGTCCATTAGACCATCACCATCAATTTCTACTAGATAATTTTGTTCGTCTGTCATAGTAAATTTTGGATGACCAGTCTAAAAATAGACTTTAGTACAAAACACCGACACCCCGAGGTATAATAAATTCAAATTTTGCTTTATACTAGCTATTTGGCAAAAGAATGACTCCCTCCACTTTTTTATATGAAATTAGTTAGTTTAACATATAAAAAAATGGAGAGAGTACCTTTTTTCTTATAGGAAAAAGATTTCAAGATATGACAATAGTAGAGGTTAAAATCAAGTACTAACATCCAATAAGCATGTAACAGAAACATAAATTGAACAATATATGCTAAAGATTTACCCAAGTATCATCCTTGACAATGTCTGAATCATCGAATTTATCACCATTATCAGTTTGCTCCTACAGGACAAATTTAAGTCAACGATAATTTGCAATCTCACACTACTCGTAACACATGTAAATACTCGAGGATCTGGCTTCCTCCATGATAGTGGTATACTCCTTCAAGAAAACCCTCTTCCTGTAAAAAGAGCAAGCAAGAACAAGAAGATCAATGATCGCCATTTATAATCTGAAAAAAAAGGAAAATCAAGTTCAGTCATCGTCACAGGAGCACCACCTCAGATGGAGCCCCCATCTTGCAGCACGGTTACCATAGCCAGTCAGGAAGAGCACCGTCCACATCAATCTCCTTCCACTTCTCAATCAGAGCCTTTGCCGAGGCGACGAAGTCACCATGAGACAGAGCTCCAGCCCTAACGGAGGGGCCTCCCATCGTTAGGGATGGGACACCAGCGGCGGGGGTTGGGACTTGGGAGGCGACCCGTGACCACCGACACGAAGGGGGACACCGGTGATTATGCCCCCACCGACGCACGACGACCAGAAGCACGGCGAGATCGGGCGGCCTACGGGTGCCCTCCCGAGTCGCTTGTCTTGTGAGGACGGTTTGAATTTGCGGTCGCGGGTTCCAGGCTTCCCACGCGAGGTGGAATCACCCTCGCTTCCCCTCCCATCATCATACCGTATTCGGTGGCCGGCGTTGTGCACGGAAACAACGAGAATTTTTTTGGGGAATTGAACCGGGAGTAGTGGACGCAGACAAGACGCGCGCGCTTGCAATGGGAGAGGGAAGGGACACTCGCTCGTCGCTCCTGAGATCCTCGGTGTTGGGGGTGTCGGTCGCAGACGCCAGAAGCCGCTGGTGCCCCGTGGGCCGTGCTACCCCCGCGAGCGCGGGCACCTCCGCGACGCTCAGGTGCGGGCGGCCGAGGTGCGCGAAGTAGGCAGAATAGATGGAACAAAATCAGGACGGTGAGAGTGCGATGGAGCAGCGGGGAATCGAGATGGTGGCGGGCGCGTACCGACGGAATTGGAGGATACGGTGGCGGCTCGCCGCGAGAAGGAGGTCTAGCACCGCGGATGACAATCCGGGATAAGCCACCATTGCCGCCGGTGGGTGCAGAGGAAGAGATGGCCCCGGATGATATGGATGTTGTGCTGATGACGTCAGCCGATCGCATGTCCTGCGCCCTGAGCAACAGCGAGCACGGCCTGGATGTACTCTGCCCGAAGACGACGCAGGCACGGCGCTTCGCCGGTGAAACTGTACATCACATTTCATCACCCCCACGTTGTACACTCCTTCCTTTACCCTTCCGCTCGTTTACGTGGACTCCGATTAGCAGGCAAAATAAGGCAATGGCTTTGTCAAAAATAGCTCTGCAGATTGATTGGTTATCCGCAAAAACAGTAGTGCTGCTTTTTATTCATGGCCAAATCAAAAGTATACTTGGTGATGTAGTAACGTTTATTCATGGAGTTTCTGGGATACAGTAGTTGAATAGCTTTAGCTAGCTAGTGAGACCTCTTCAGTTTCGCAAATAATCAACAAAAAAGCAGTGGTGTAAACAACACAACCAGCATCCCGAACGGCTAGTTTGGGACGATGCCAACGGGAGAAAATCTCTAGCAGCCAAAATTTTTGGTAGCACCGGATAGGAGAAGAGCTTGCCGTCCCGACGAAATGAGTAGTCCCAACGGTCAGGCCAAGTGATTCTGGAACAGGGAGGCCATCTCGATCTACAAGAAAGAAAGTTTGTTATGGTGAAAATGGTCCAGGTTTGTCCTGTTTTGTCAAGAAATGGTGCTCACTGCAGTTAGAGCGGCTTCAGCACCCTTGTTTCCAGCCTTGCCACCAGCACGATTTAGAGCCTGTAAAGGTTTGATGTGGCATTTATTTTGTCAGCAGAGAAGGAGATAAAGAATCCGTGACTTCTCAACGGTGTTCAGACAATCAACAGAAGATCTGTACAATATGCATGACAATTTTATCAGAAAGCATGTATGATACTCTTGCATCATTAGTCCACCCACTCCAGATGAACTCCGTTTCAATTTAATAGATGTTCATGGCAACAATGTCACATGACAGCACACTTGAGTGGTGACACATCTTCCATTAGAGTTAGTGTAAGGCTTGGGAACATGAACGCCAGCATTTGAGTTACAGACTCCAAAATGGCTTGCCTCTCAAATTACTATTGCTCCAAGTACAGAATAAATAATTAATCTCGATAACCATGAGAACTAAATAGAATATGGAATAACAGAAACTTTGGTAAGATACATGTTAACGAGTCATGAATTACCTGATCCATGTCATCACAGGTCAGAACACCAAATATGCATGGATCTCTGTGCAACGATTAAAAAGTAGGTGAATAAGCTGCCATAAGTGAAAGAATATGGTGTACAGTAAGAGTAAGACTCTCAACTCTATACAGGGGGTCAGATATATATATATATACAGTTCAGTGGTCTAACTACCTCCCGTAGTCGCAGCAGGAGAGGAACGGACGTAGAGACTGGAGCAAAAAACTTATGAACAAAGGCGTGGATATGCCTTTGATCATAATATCGGCGAACTGGTGCGCTAATAGTACATGAAGCACCCAAACCTGTCCTAATACGACCTTATCACGTACGAAGTGAATGTCTATCTCTATATATTTTATGCGTCGATGATAGATTGGATCGACGGTTATGTAGACGGCACTGAAGTTATCGCAGTAGACGATGGTCGCAGAGGGTATAGGTGCACGGAACTCTTGGAGAAGCTAGCGAAACCAGCAACACTCGGCGACGGCGTGGGCAACGGCGCGATACTCGGCTTCGGAGCTAGACCGAGACATTGTCGTCTGGCTCTTTGAGGACCAGGAGACTAGAGTGTTGCCGAGGAAGACGCAGTAGCCGGACGTGGAGCGTCGAGAGTCGAGGCAACCCGCCCAGTCCGCGTCGGAGTACGCAATGAGAGAATCGATAGAGCTGGAGCTGAGATGTAAGCCAATGGAGAGTGTGCCCTTCACATAGCGAAGAATACGCTTGAGCAGCGCGAAGTGAAGTTCACGCAGAGCATGTATGAAGAGGCACACTTGCTAGATGGCGTAGGTGAGGTCGGGCCGTGTTAGTGTGAAGTATTAGAGGGCATCGACAAGACTCCGATACTAGGAGGGATCGGCTACGAAAGAGCCATCGATATCAGAGAGCTTGACACGAGTGTCGACGGGAGTGGCCATGGGGTGACATTTGGCCATGCACGCACGTTGGAGAAGATCGATGCCATATTGACGCTGGGAAAGAAAGAGCCCATAAAAAGAGCGAGTGACAGAGATGCCAAGGAAGTGATGAAAAGGACCGAGATCGGTCATGGCAAACTCGGAGTGGAGTCGGGCCATAATCTGGTGTAGGAGGGACGGCGAGAACATTGTAAGAATAATGTCATCGACGTAGAGGAAAAGATAGGCGGTGGAGGAGAAGAAAGCCGTCTGTGGAAGAGACGGGGAGAAGAGAGCCGAGACGAGAAGGCAGAGGAAGAAGTTTTGCGACAGGAAGGAAGCGTCGGCTCGCCGGCGAGAAGATGCTAGCATACCGAGAATGTCTAGACCTACTCTGATACTATATAGGAATGTGATATGCGGTAAGACTAAGAATCTCAACTCTAAGAGAGGTCGAGTCTATGTATATACAATCCTGTGTCTAAGGTCCACTGAGAATTACCCTAGCTTAAACAAAAAATAAAAAAAAAACAGAATTAGATTCCTACAGGCTACAGGCACTCTACCAAGGAGACTAAGAGGCAACATACCAGCGGACAATCCAGCAGACAGTACACCTGATGCAGCAGAGTTTGCAACAGCATCATGGTGGGTTGTGTCACCTCTAATCTGCAAACTGGCATAATGAACATTTCTGTAATTGAATTGCGTCAACTAAGTGCTTACAAATAATAGATACAAAGGTGTTATCATGCCAAGGGCAGTGACCTAGTATTGGTAGCTAGACCTATGTTAGTTAAAAAGCTCCTTACTGGATTTTGTCCATTGTAAATTAGACATGTGATGGTAGACAAGTAGAAAAAAGTGAAATAAAAATAATTGGGCGTAAAAGGAATGGTTTAAAGGGCATCTGTAAAATATGAATTAATAAACATTTCATAACTCCTTATTTGGCATACTTCACGAGGCTGTGTAGTATCTGAATTAGATAAGAAAATATGTAATTATGATGTGTCTGGAAAGAACCTAAACACTATCTCGAGTAATGCCATATGGAGATATGAACATTAAAACAAAAATGACTATCTGATAAAAAATCAAGCATGTAATTGATATACAGGTGAAACCAAAAAATAAAGACAATTTACCACAGCCCGAATGCACAAAATTACATCAAACTTTCCAGACTTCCCAAGCTTTTGTGCCACAACAGGAATTTCAAAGCTGCCAGGTACACTTACAACCTAAACGATCATCTAAATTAGTGCGAGCCATTGTGTACCAAAAGTAACAACGATGCAATCAGAACTAAGGCTATTATCAATCATGGATAAAGTATGAATTCATAAACTGTGTAGATCACTTTATATGCCAGATATGTAAGAAAGGTTGTATACAGAAAGCTTTCCTGCTTAATTGCACACCATGCTAGTATTAGTGAACCTCTACTTTTGCATGCTACAGGTATGAAGTTCATCTTATACATTGTCAAGCATGGAACCAAAGTTAAATAATTAATGGTCCTAGAAAAATTGCATTACATTCTTACTTCAGAATAGTACTTGTGCACAATGAAATAAGAAAGGAACAGGTGCATGGACATGAAACATATATTAACCCAACAGAGTAGGTAAGTCATCCAACAAGAGTGCTATGCATGGTCTGATGATCACGTCCTCATGGGCAATCCTTCATGACAATAGCATCTTTAACCTTAACATTGGGAATGAGGGTAACAAAACAATTTTCTATGCAGGCATAACGATTATCACAGTGTTGATAGAAATGATATTCCAGAATCCAGATTAGTTAAGGAAAATGCTCGAACAATGATATGATATTTTGATGGAGATTACTTTAATATTTGAAAAGGAAATTTACTCAGAAAAAGAAAGATGCATACTGTTATATTTCCTTTTTTTGACGGAATATCGCTCAAATGTCTCTAGAGCTCCCTGCAGTAGCAAGTTGGTAACAATCTCATTGAACCGTGCCACAACCTGTCGGGCAATAATAAGGAGCAACAAAGTTCAATTAGGCAAATCTATGTAAATTGTGTTGAGAAACAGGAAAGCAACGGCGTTTCAGTAAAGCAACATCTTTTTAGAGACCAAGCACCCGAGCGTTACAGATTTATCCACAAAGCAAACGAATCAAAAGAGTTACTCCGGGGGAAAAAACTTTACAATAATCACAGAAACACACAATCATACTTCAGCAAAATCAAAATAAAAGAGTGTGATGAAGGTAGGCAGTAAAGCGCTGGTCCCAGACCCGAAGAGCCTGTTTGAGGCCATAAAGGAAGTGCTGAAGGATACAGACATCGTCGAGACGAGATGGATCAACGAAGCCTGTAGTCTACTGGCAGTAGACCGTTTCCATCATATGAGCGTGAAAAAAGACGTTCTTTACATCGAGCTGGTGGATCGGCCAAGAGTGCGAGGCAGCGAGAGTGAGAACAACCCGGATGGTAGCAGATTTGACGACGGGACTGAAGGTCTCATCGTAGTCAATGCCAGGACGTTGGGAGAAACCCCAAATTACCCAGCGTGTCTTGTGACGAGCAAGCGATCCATCGGCGTGAAACTTGTGTTTAAAGATCTACTTACCGGTCACAACATTAGTATCGGGAGGACAAGGGATGAGGCGACATGTCTCATTATCTATAAGGGCCTTATACTCGTCGGCCATGACCGCGCGCCACTGAGGATTGGCCAGGGCTGAACGAGGAGTCGTCGGGATGGACGAGATAATACAATGGACTGCTGAGAGGCCGTAGCGCTTGGTAGGACGGAGGAACCCGGTTTGTAATTGAGTGATCATATGAGAAGTGGAGGGGACAGGAGCTGATGGGAGCGTGAGAGGTGGGGTGGGGACTAGTTGGAGAAGGGTGGCATCGGCTCGGGATTGGCGACTATATGCTTAGGGAAAGGGTTGAACGAGGTCGGCCTGATCCGATGGGGGTGGGTGAGCCGATGGAGGTGGATGGGCCGATGGGTTTGGGCAAGCCAATGGAGTTGATGTGTCCGATGAGAGGGAGACAGTATCAATCGGAGTCGATGAGAGTGGTGGGGCCGATGGAGGTCCGATGTGAGTAGCAGCGAACTGGAGGAGTCGAATAGCTGTGTAAGAAGTCCTCAGGAGCGGTCGATAAGGAGGCCAGATGTGAGATTGATGGAGGGGACCGAGAGGGTACGATGTTGGTGAGGAGGAAGTCGAGATCGCTAGACGAGGATCCAGGATGAAGTAAACCGAAGGGAAAGCATGACTCGTCAAAGACAACATAGCAGGAGATGATGACCCGGCGGGTGGAGAGATCGAGACATCGGTATCCCTTGTGGGATGAGGGATATCCGAGGAAAATGCAGGCGGTGGAGCGGGGTGCAAGTTTGTGAGGAGCAGTGACGATGAGATTGGGGTAACAGAGACACCTAAAGACGCGTAGGTGAGAGTAGTCGGGTGCCTTGTGATACAAGAGGGTGTAGGGGACATTGTGGCAAACGGAGGAGTAAGGGCGTCGATTGAGGAGGTAAGTCACGGTGGTTAGTACTTCAGCCCAGTAGGTTGCGGGTAGGTGGGCATGAAGTAGCATAGTACGACTCATGTTGTTTAGTGTGCGAAGAAGATATTCGGCCTTGCCATTTTGGGGAAAGGTGTAGGGACAGGAGAGGGTGGAGATGGGTGCCACGGGAGGTAAGGAAGTTTTAGACGATACGGTTGACAAACTCCATACTGTTATCGGTCTGTATGGCTTGAATGGAGAGGTTGAACTGGTTGAAGACATAGTTGGTAAAGTTAATGAGGTAGGAGGCGACCTCGGACCTGCTGGTTAGTAGAAAGGTCCACCAATAGTGTGTATAGTCATCGAGTATTGCGAGATAGTACTGATTACTAGAAATATTCTTAACTAGAGAAGTCCACACATCACAGTGTATTAACTCAAAAGGTCGCAAGATACAAGACAATGTGAGAAAGACAACCGCACGTGTTTGCCAAGTTGACAAAAGTGGCAAACAGTAGAGCTGTTGTGGTTACACGTGATGGAGGCACTGCGACATAGATTGGCGACAACGTTGGGGCTAGGATGATCAAGGCGAAGATACCAGAGGTTGGTAGAGAGGGCGATGCTGGCATGCGGAGTGGACGGCGTAGTAGGGATAGTGTAGAGATCGTCGTCACTATTGCATCGAAGTATCTGATGTCGGGTCAGGATATCCTTCACAGAGAAACCAGAAGCATCAAATTCAATTGAGCAATTATTATCTCTTATGAATTGACGAACAGATACTAGATTGTGGATGAGGGAGGGGACAATGAGGATATTTCGAAGTGGAAGAATAGTTGTGGGTGTAGACAGAAGGGAGTCACCACGGCATTAGATAGGGAGAGAGTGGTCATTGCCGATGATGACGAAAGGGGAGGAGGAGGAATGGCGAGAGAGTAATATACCGACCGATGACACCATATGGGATGACGCACCAGAGTCCAACACCCAAGGGTGCTAGGGTTGGAGCGTCATCTGATTGAGTGTGGTGACGAGGCCAGCCTGGTTCCACGAGGGAACTGACTGGGTGGGTGGTGACGGTAGGATCGGCTGAGGCGGTAGGGTGGGATCCGATGCCAGGTGGGCCTGAGGATGGGTGTCGAGAACCCCTGGTTGCCAGCCGATGGGACCGCGTAGTTGAGGCTGGGGTGCCTAGGGGTTGTAGCAAAGCCACGGACTCATGGGACTATCAAACGGGGTAGGGACTGGAGCAGGGCGCGATCGCATCGGACCGCTCCAGTTCTTGCCCTTGCATTTGCCGTTGCCACCGGCGTGGGCTTTGTTGCCATGGTTAAAGCTATGGTTACCAGAGCCGCGAGAGGTGGCAGCAGTGCACGGTGGTCAGTAGCCGATGGAGTTAGAGCAGCCATGATCGGCTACGGCAAGAAGAGCGGTGTGGGCCACAGTCTTCTCGTCGTTGGCCAGACATAGTTATTTAAAAACTAGCATGTCGTGGCCCCGGACGATATCATCGGTGGTGTTAGAGAAGCAGGGGTTAAGTCCTTGCAGGAGGGCGAGGACGAGTTGTAAGTCTGCCCTAGGGTGACCGATATTATGGAGGGCGGTAGCCTTTACCTTGAGGCGTTGACAGTACGAGAAGATAGATGAGCCTCCTTATACCATAGAGTGGAATTCATTTAGTAGGAAGATAGCATGCGGCTATTTGTTGGCGAGGAAGATCTGCTCGATAGCCACCCAGAGATCTCGGGCGGTAGGGTCGGTGTCGTCCATTGCAAGGTCGAGGACGGAATCATCGACCGATCCAAGTAGCCAGCTGCGCACACATCACTCGGCAATGTTCCACTGGGGATCATTGGGTCGAGGTAGAGCAGAGCCATCGATGTGAGAACAAATGCTAGACTTTCCACAGAGAGATTTAAAGAAAAATGCCTACTTGGAGTAGTTGGCATTGAGGTCAAGGAAGATTGGAACGTGAGATTTCACGTTGATGGCGGTGTAAGGTGGTGAGAAGATCGGCGAAGTGGTGCCCGAGGTATGGTCAGGAGCGCCGATAGCCGGAACATATTCAATGACTAGAAGAGTACCAGAGCTAAGAGCCAACTCAGTGGTCATGATGAGAGGATAACGGGTGCAATAAGCTGATGAGGAATAGGTGGCCGATGGGAGTAAGCCGATAAGAAGAGTGGTTGGCCGATGGGAGTAGGTGGTCAATGAGGAGAGTGGTTGGCTGATGGGAGTAAGAAGCGAAGTAGTTGAGGGAGGAGTAGGTGGCAGAGTAAGTAGGTCACGGGTGAGAGAGAGTAAGTGGGTCACGGACGTGAGAAGGTTCACGTCCGTGAAGAGAAGTTTCACGTCCGTGGACTCGTGGACGCAACGGAGTGGAGCGGACGTGAAAACTTAGAGAAGGCACGGACACGAAGAAAGGAGGTTCGCATTTGGGAGGCAGAAATTCGTGTTTGTGGACATGTGGATACGTCAGAGTGGCTCGGACGCGAGTGGAGAAGTTTCGTATCTGAGAGCAAGTGAGCATGTCGGAAAAGCGGAAACCGAGAGAGTTCCAGCCAATGGAGGGCGGACGAGTTCAGCCGATGAAGACGATGAGCATAGAGTTGCACCGGCGTTGGAGGAGGGAAGATGCGCCGAAGCAAGGGAAGAGCTAAGACGGGTCTATAATGAGACGAGGAGGTGGATAGAGACTGTCACCTTGTCACATGGTGAAAAAGGGAGAGGAGAGAGCGGTGGAGGAGGAGAAAGCCGTCTGCGGAGAAAACGGGGAGGAAAGAGCCGAGACGAGAAGGCAAAGGAGAAATATCGGGAAAGAATGTCTGCAACGGAAAGGAAGCATCGGTTTGTCGACGAGAGAATGCTAGGGCACTAGAAATGTCTAGACATGCTTTAATATTATATAGGAATGTGATATACAGTGAGACTAAGACCCTATATATATATATATATATATAGTGTCTAATAGATTTTACAGCTGTTATATTACTGAAGCGATCTTAAACCTGAACATTTCGTTTCATCAGCTAGGTTCGAAGCGTTTGGTAGTAAATGTTTGCGAGCTCGATTGACATGCATGTAGTGCGGCGGCGGCGACGCTGGCCGGTCGGTCAGTTCCGACGGTGCGGCGGGTCCGGCTCGTGTGCCTTGCAGATGGCGGTGGGCGCCACGAGCATGTCTTTCACCGTCGTGACCCACCTCTTGTACACGCCGTAGTCGTCAGCGCGGAGCTCAACCTTGCCCTTGCTCGTCGTGACCTCGATCGGGTACGTCGCGTCCTCGTCGCGGCGCGGCTTCTCCTGCGCGCACGGCTGCATGCCGTGGATCACACCTGCTCGTCAACGCAAGGTCTGAGGAGAAGAATGAACGGAAATGGCAGTCTCACGGCCGCCGTCTTGCGTGCTCGCTGCTGATGCGTTCAGTACTTACTTTCTTTCGCGTTGGATAATGCCATGACCAGGTTCATCTTCTTGATCCGCAGGACCACCTTGCCGCACTTGCTCGTCGCCGCGGACACCGTGTGCAGCTTCCACTTCCCTGCATGGAAGAAGAAAGATCGATGCAGAGAGACGCGGAGCTCGCCTGGTCCGTTCTCTCGTTTTGGCTACTGCCGCCGCCGCGCCCCGCAATGCTGTCAAGAAGGTTATTTTCGGGGGTTCGTGGTGGAGGACATGACCGGAAAAGAAGAAGGACGGTCAGTGAGGCTTACAGGTGGCGGCGGCCGCGGTGAGCGTGATGACGTTGCTGGCGTCCGTGGTGGCCACGGCGGCGTTGACGGCCGCCGCGACCTGGTCGTGCGTGGCGCCCGCGGCCTCGGCCACCTTCGCGCACAGCGCCGCGACGAGCGCGGCCTCGGACGCTACCGCCGTCTCCTTCATCGTCGCCGCCGGCGTGGAGTTCTCTGCCGCGATGGCGGCGAGCGCGGACGCTACGCCGGCGACGGACACTGCGGCATGGACCTCGGCCTTGTGCAGGCGCGCTTCCTCCTTGCGCTTCTGCTTCCTTTCCTTGACCCACTTCTTGAGCAAGATGCCGCTCCACGGCGCCATCTTGCGCGGGAGCTGCAGGCAAGTTCATATCTTTGAGCTCGAACAGAGCCATCACCAATGGCGAATATTTTTCGCCATTTTGATTTATTACATAATTTGGGATGTTAGAATCAATCAATGATCCCCTTCTTGAATCTTGAATGAAATTAGAAGAGAAACTTGGAAAGAAGCGTGGCAGCCTTCTGGCGTCTGCAATTTCGTGATCTGTTCCATTTGCAACACTACACTGTTTTCTTTCCTAGAACATTGTAATAAAACCGCGTTCTTTCTCTTACCCATTTCTTCTTGAGGCAGAGCATAATCCAGCTCTGGATGAATTGCCTTCTGAAGCCATATCCATGACTGAAAAAAAAATAAAAGATCAACACAAAAACACACACTTTAGATCAGGCTAAAGGAAACTTTCACATATAAACAACGCATTGCATGAAATATGTACCTTCAGATCATCGTATTTCCATTGCGTCCTGCTGAAACAGCTACTGTCGACAACCAAACTACGATCATTCTTCTGCAATACACCCAGAGATATCACTTCAATTTCCAAATCTTCAGAGTAATCTTCCGACAAATGTTTGCTACAGTACCGAAGTAGCACTTACTGGCAACATGTCTCTCCTATCATTGTCAGGCGCCATGACCGGGTTTTCCTCCAGCGCCATCGAGCAATCCATTGATCCTGTCTGAAGAACTTGGATTGCCGAGCTGCACCACGTGCTCGAGAGAAGGTCCATCGGCTCCGAAGGCAGCTCCTCTCAGGCAATTGGGCTCCTGTCAGGCTCCATGGCCAATGCCAATGCAGAAGACAAAGATAGTCCCCTCAGAAGCAACTGGTGAAAAGGCAAGGATCAGAGATTTATACCAGATCAGTCCTCTGATCTCAGGTGGTTGTGCTTTGTGCAGGTGCAGCGTCTCTATTTATGACGCTCACCTAGTCACCTGCAGCCTAGCAAGAACCAGATCCTTGATCAAATCACTAGGATAGCTCCAACCACTTCATGCCAACTTTTAGCTGTAAAAAAAACTTAAACAAGACAGGTGTCACAGAGAAAGACATTTGTTTAAAACTCTAAACACCAATTAAACAAGCTTATTAGTGGCTTTTTGAGAGGACTAAGAGTGGGGTGGATCATTTAGCTTCATCTATGCTTTAGGTGCACACAAAGAGGATAGAATCAAAATGGGGACCTCGAAGCCTTTTCAGTAAAAAAATTAGCGCCATGACCGTCCTAAAAACATTGAGGAGGTTTGAACATGCACTTTTAAGTGCTGTTTTTTAAATATATTTATGCCACTTAAAATAACTGCTACAAAGGAGTGATGTTTCAGGGTTTGATGCACCAAACCTGCATATTTTATCGCTGATTAAATCTCCTAAAGGCAAATGCTTCTGAGGGAGAACATGAAGTGTTGGGCTGTCACTAGCGCAATAGAAAATTATTGGCAGCAGGATGAGGTTGTCATGCATACGATGTTGTGGAACTTTCCTAGCATCATTGGCCATGCATGCAGTACTGCGATGTTGGAGAGCAAAGAGAGACGTACACTTCATGGGTCATAGATTGTATAGCTGTAGTGTAGTATCCCGTAGCGGCATAGCGCGAGAATCTAGGGATGTTCAGTGAACTGGAGTTCAGACTTATGCTTTAGGGAACTATAGGTAGAATGATACTGCCGAGGGATCTCCATTTCATGCCCCTATCGCTGTCAATGTCAATGGCACGAACATACCGATGGCTAATTGTGTGTTACCAACAAATATACATGTAAAAATTCAGATATCAATACAGCACCAATTCAGCAACTCGAGTTTAGCAGAGTAATCAAGTGTTACAAGGGTGGATCATTAGTCCCAAACCTCTCGAGAAATACCAGCTGATTTGGCGGTGGACGAGCGATGTCACTTACTCGGCCAGCTCGGCTTACGAGGCCTTGTTCCTGGGTTTGCAGTTCTTCCCTTGCTAGGAGGAACTCTGGCGAGCGTGGGAGCCAGCGAAATGCAAGTTTTTCCATTGGCTCGCCTTCCATGGCCGGTGTTGGACGGCGGATCACCTCACTGGACGGGGAATGGATATCCATGAGGTGTGTACTCTCTGCGGCTCTGCGCCGGAGACGGCAAACCACGTGCTCATCGCTTGCGCATATTCTCGCCACCTGTGGTGATCCTTGCCGCTCGTCAACGTCTTCCCCACTCTCACCTTGGGCGGTGAGTCGGTTCTCGCCGAATGGTGGCCACGCATGCGCAAGAGGCTCCCCAAGTCGTGGCGACGCGGTTTCGACTCCTTGGTGATCCTGGTCTCATGGCATATTTGGAATGAGCGAAATGGTCATGTCTTCGATGGAGTTCTTGTCTTGGGGGCGACAATACTCAACTCCATTCAGCATGAAGGTCATCTCTGGATTGAGGTAGGCGCGCATCATCTAGGCGTCGTTTTGACGACCAACACGCTAGCGTGATTCTCAGCTTCTTCCGGAGTCTTTGTTTGCTTAGCTAGCACAACGGTCTAGGTTTTTCCCGTAAATTCTAAACTCTCTGGGTGCCTGCCGCTAGCAGGAGGCCGGGTTGTAAATTTGCTTGCTTTCGTCTAATACATCGATGCGCAAGGCTCTTGCGTATTCGAAAAAAAAAGGTGCAGTAGGAAAAAGGAATAGTGTTTTCAAGATGATCCAAAGTTCCAAACCCAAAACCAATTGCCATGGGCTAGGACTAACAGAGCATCTCCCAATAATGCCTGTCCCAGATTACTCGTTACAGAGATGAGCTGCAGCTTCCTAGTGATGGCTGGTGCGATTATCAAAGTCCAAAGCAAAATCAGTGACTTTTATCCTCAGCCTAAGCGCGTGCATTACGGAGATCTTTTTTTACCTATCGACGACTTACTGTTATAGACAAAGATACCCGACCTTTTTTATACGTTCGGGGGTTTATAGTCACTGTACACATTCTACATGATATCAGAGCGAGTCTAGACGTCCTAACGCGCTAGCTTCTTCCTCCGGTGAGCCGACCCTTTCCTCCTCATTGTTGACGTCTTCTTCCCATTGCCGATTCTCTTCCTGGTACTCTCCTCGCTCTCTCGTCTCCATTTCTTCTTCTCCCCGTCTCTCCCGCAGTCACCTTCTTTTCTCCATCTCACCTCCACGTGACCAGGCGACGGTCTCGATCCGCCTCCTCGTCTCGCCTCGCACCCGTCTCTACTCTTCCTCTTGTTTCGTACATCTCTTCTTCTCTGACGCCGGCGCACCTCCACGCTCGTCGTCTCTATCGGCTAGAAACCTCCCTCGGTTCTCGCTCATTCCGACACGCTCAACGGCTCTCGGACGCGAACCTTCTCCCCTCACGTCCGAGCCAGTCCAATGTGTCCACGTGTCCACGGACACAAATCCCTACCTCCCGGACGCGAACATATTCTCTTCGCGTCCGACCACTCCCTGCCTTTTTCATGTCCGTCCCACTTCTTGGCCTCCACGAGTTCACGGACGTTAATCTTCTCTTCACAAACATGAATCCTCGCACGTCCGTTACCTAACTACTCTCTGACCCACCCACTCTGTCCTCACCTACTCCGCTGCCTACTCCCCATCGGACAACCACTCCTCATCGGCTGGCCGGCCCACTTTCCATCGGCTTCTCACATCCTTGATCGGCCGATCCGTCCTCTCATCAGCTTCCTCCTCCCATCGGCTTCTTTCTCCACTCGGCTCTTTGCTCCCGTTCTCCCGTCATGGCCACCGAGTCCGCTCTCAGCTCCGGCACTCTCCCAGTCGCCGAATCTGCTCCGGCCCTCAATGCCTCAGACCACACCTCGGGCACCACCTCACTGATCTTCTCCCCTCCCTACGCTGTTGTGAACGTGAAATCTCGCGTTCCTATCTCCCTTGACCTTAACGCCAATTATTCCAAATGGTTTTTCTTCTTCAAATCCCTCTATGGAAAATTCGGCCTCCGGTCCCATATTGATGGCTCCGCTCCACCTCGCCCCGATGATCCTCAGTGGGACATCGCCGAGTGCTGCGTGCGCAGCTGGCTGCTCGGCTCGATCGACGACTCTGTCCTTCACCTCGCCATGGATGATACCGACCCCACCACCCAGGACCTCTGGGTGGCCATCGAGCGTATCTTCCTGGCCAACAAGCAGCCTCGTGCCATCTTCCTCCTCAACGAGTTTCACTCCATGGTACAAGGCGACTCCTCTGTCTCCTCGTACTGTCAGCGCCTCAAAGTCAAGGTTGTTGCTCTCTGGGACATCGGCCACCCTGTGGCCGACTCTCAACTCGTTCTCGCCCTTCTGCGAGGCCTCAATCCTCGCTTCTCCAACACCGCCGGTGACATCACCAACGCCACACTTCTTCCATCGTTCGCCCAGGCTCATGACATGCTAGTTCTTAAAGAACTCTGTCTGGCCAACGATGAGAAGACAGTGGCCCATACCGCTCTTCTTACCGCAGCCGATAATGGCTGCCGAGTTTCTTGCGCTGCCCCTTCCTCCCGCGGTCCTGGTGGCCATGGCTCCGGCCACAACAACACAGCCCGTACCGGGAAAGACAAAGGCAGGACCTGGCAGGGTCCAACGCCACCACGACCTACCTCGGTCCCTACCCATCCTGCCAGTCCCACGGGTTCGTGGCTCTGCTACAACCCCTGGGCGCCCCAGCCCCAGCCACACAGCCCCATCGGCTGGCAACCCGGAGTTCTCGACACCCATCCCCATGCTCACCTGGCATTGGCTCCCGTTCTGCCGCCTCAGCCGATGCTACCGACCCCAACCACCCAGTCGGTTCCCTCCTGGAACCAAGCTAGCCTCGTCGCTGCCCTCAACCAGATGACGCTCCAACCACAGCACCCTTGGGTGCTAGACTCTGGGGCGTCTTCACACATGGCGTCATTGGCCGGTATACTTCGCTCCTGTCACCCCTCTTCCTCCCATTTTATCACCATCGGCAATGGTCACTCTCTTTCTGTCCAATGCCGTAGTGACTCCTCTCTGTCTACATCCACCACTAACCTCCCCCTACGCAATGTTCTTATCGTCCCTTCTCTTATTCACAATCTTATATCTGTTCGCCAATTCACACGAGACAACCACTGCTCCATTGAATTTGACGCGTCTGGTTTCTCTGTGAAGGATATCCCAACTCGGCGATAGATTCTTCGCTGCAATAGTGGCGGAGACCTCTACACCATTCCCGCTGCGCCGTCCACCCCACACGCCAGCATCGCCCTCTTCACCAACCTTTGGCACCTTCACCTCGGCCACCCCGGCCCCGACGCTGTCGCCACCCTCCGTCGCAGCGCCTCCATCCGATGTACTTATAGCAGCTCCACAGTTTGCCACTCATGTCAACTTGGCAAACATGTGCGTCTGCCCTTTTCTAGTTCTCTCTCCTGTACCTCGCGTCCATTTGAACTTATACATTATGATGTATAGACGTCCCCAGTTAAAAGTATCTCCGGTAATCAGTATTATCTCGTTATACTTGACGATTACACACACTATTGCTGGACCTTCCCGCTCATCCACAAATCCGAGGTCGCCTCTCACCTCACTCACTTTGTCACGTACGTATCCACTCAGTTCAACCTCTCCATCAAGGCTTCACAAGCCGATAACGGTACGAAATTCGTCAATCATACCGATCCTATTTATCCTTCAGCCGATACCGTTCCCTCTCCATCGGACACCCCACTTCTATCGACTCCTCATTTTCCATCGACTCCCCCCACCCTATCGGCTGATCCATGTCTATCGGACCGATCGGAATATTCGGCCCACCCGACCTCATCGGCTCTGGCCGATCTAATTTCTCCTTTTCTTCTTGTCTATAGTCGCCGACTCGGAGCCGATGACGCCCCTACCCGATCAGTTCTTCCCATTACTCCCGCACCCCTATTGGCTCCAGTTCTCTCCACCTCTCACATGGTCACCCGCTCCCAGACCGGGTCTCTCCGCCCCACTCAGCGCTACGGTCTCTCTGCCGTCCACAGCTCTATCTCGCCCATCCCGACGACTTCTCGCTCAGCCCTGGCCGACCCTCAATGGCGCTCGGCCATGGCCGACGAGTACAAGGCCCTAATGGACAACGAGACCTGGCGCCTCGTTCCCTGACCTCCCGGCACCAACATTGTGACCGGTAAGTGGATTTTCAAACACAAATTCCATGCCGATGGCTCCCTTGTCCGTCATAAGGCTCGCTAGGTAGTCTGAGGTTTCTCCCAATGACCCAGTGTCGACTACGATGAGACCTTCAGTCCTGTTATCAAACCTGCCACCATCCGAGTCGTCCTCACCTTGGTTGCCTCTCGCTCCTGGCCGATCCATCAACTAGACGTGAAGAACGCCATTCTTCACAGCCACCTGACGGAAACAGTCTACTGCCAGCAGCCCCCAGGATTCGTCGACCCTTCTCGTCCCGACGACGTCTGTCTCCTTCAATGCTCTCTCTATGGCCTCAAACAAGCCCCTCGTGCCTGATACCTACGCTTTGCTGCCTATCTTCGGCACATCGGCTTCGTAGTCTCTGCGTCCGATAGTTCCCTGTTCACTTTCCATATCGGCTCCGCCACTGCTATCTACTTCTCTATGTCGATGACATTGTCCTCACAGCGTCTTCGACATCTCTCCTCGACCAGATCATGGCCCGACTCCACTCTGAGTTCGCCATGACCGATCTTGGTCCTCTCCACCATTTCCTTAGCATCTCCGTAACCCGTTCCATCCACGGGCTCTTCCTTTCCCAACGCCAGTACGCCATCGACCTCCTCCAGCGTGCGGGCATGGCCGACTGTCACCCCACGGCCACCCCAGTCGATACTCCAGCCAAACTCTCCGCCGCCGATGGCGCCCTCGTTGCCGATCCCTCTCACTATCAAAGTCTTGCCGGGGCTCTCCAATACCTCACACTCACCTGACCCGACCTCACGTACACTGTCCAGCAAGTGTGCCTCTTCATGCACGCTCCGTGCAAACCTCATCTCGCGCTGCTCAATCGCATCCTACGCGACGTGAAGGGCACCCTCTCCAGCGGGCTGCATCTCAGCTCCAGCCCCATCGACTCCCTCACCACGTACTCCGACGCGAACTGGGCAGGCTGCCCCGACTCTCGACGCTCTACGTCCGGCTACTGCGTCTACCTCGGTGACACTCTCGTATCCTGGTGCTCAAAACGCCAGACTACAGTGTCCCGCTCCAGCGCTGAAGCCGAGTATCGCGCTGTCGCCGAGTGTTGCTGGCTTCGCCAGCTTCTCCAGGAGCTCCGTGCACCCCTCTCCACCGCGACCGTCATCTACTGCGACAATATCAGTGCCATCTACATGACCGTCAACCCGGTCCATCACCGACCCACCAAGCATATCGAGATCGATATCCATTTTGTCCGTGACAAGGTTGCATTAGGATAGGTTCGAGTGCTACATGTACCATCGGCACATCAGTTTACCGATATAATGACCAAAGGCCTGCCCACGTCTTTGTTCATCAGTTTTCGGTCTAGTCTCTGCCATTCCCCTCTCGCTGCAACTGCAGGGGATGTTAGACAGACCACTGGCCATATAGACCCGACCCCCTTTATACGCTCGGGGGTTCATAGTCACTGTACACATTCTATACTCACTCTCAAAGAGCATTCCAGCTGAAGCCTTTTATCCATTGTTTATTCTAATCCTCAAGTGTAGGCCACTAATCCTGTCTGCTCATCATTAATCTTTTGAAAAACTTCGGACAGATTTTATATGATCTTATATTTTACGGCGAGTCCCTTTTGATCATGGATAGGAGTCTGATCGCTGCACTTTACAACTCCCTTTGAATGTAAAGTTTGCTGCTGCAGATTCTTGTCAAGGCTCACAGGGAATTTGCAGGAGAAGCCGAAATCATGTCATAATTTGTCGGTCTGCAGTTCTTGTCAAGAGTTTTACTAGCTTCTGTGAGGATGAAAGTGAAATGCAAGTCCCCATTTTTGCTATTCAGCTGTAAGGTAGTAGAAAAATGAAGTGCCTACATAAATTTCGCGAAATCTCTCCATTCGGAATGGGCCGAATTTAGAGTCCGAAATCATATATTTATTGGGCCGAAATGGAAAAATTACTTGGAGAGATGTGAAGTTTGCATCAACTTTGGAGTTCCTGAGGCCTATCACAGCCCACAGGCTTGAGGCCCAACTACCTGATCCTCTTGCATTTGATGGAGCGAGTATTGTTCCAAAAAACATGCGAAGTACATACTGCTGGTCTGTAGAGTTCCTGTGAATTCATCTATGAGATAAGAAATTATACACCTAACACAAGTTCCACAGCTATATGGTGAGCACTGCGGACCCGCACATTTTGTTTGCCGAATCCTTTTCTTTGCACAGCTGGTTGGGACAAGCAACAATTCTGGCACTACAGCCTCGACGTCCAGACAGCCCTGCTTGTAGTAGGCCTTTCTGGTTGGTTTCGGTTGGACATTTTGGTCGTTCCCTCAGTCCCTAGCTAGCTGAGTTTTTCTCATTTCAGATGTTATTATACTGACGAAGGAAGCGGCATGGGAATCACCCAATAGAGTAGCAATTTTTGAAATAACCAGCTGGGGCCAAACCAATCTCAAATAAGAATTGAGCCAAACCCATTTTTATTAGAGTATAAAGCAGTCTATCAGAATTCAGAAATAGCATAGTTGCTTCTATTCTCGAAAACTCACTGAAACTTCCACACAGTAAGGATTACACCATGACTGACTATTCCGTAAGGGCATAGATCAAAATTGTTAAGGCACACTAATTGTACAAAATCGAGGAATTGCAGACTACCTGTTTTTGCCATCTCTATATTTATCTAGTGAAATGGCTCTGAAAATATACCATCCTAGCATTTTAAAGCTAAACTATCTCTCCATCAACAATGAAATGCCTCATCAGAACAATTTCTTTCACAAGATTCCTGTAGGTGAATGGTCGGACAGCAGCCCTTAGAAAGCTCCCAGGAGGTGCCTTGCTCTTCCCCTTGTCATTCGCACTTCTGCCCCTTGGTCTCTCCTGCTGCTCATCCTCATCCTCTGTCTGCTCCTGCTTCATAACCATTGTATTTGAACGGGCCATTTGCCATTCCATCTCTTTCTCCAGCTGCATCTGCTGCCTATTATACTTGTCTGATGCTTCTATGCTTGTCTTCACCAACTTCTCCATTTTATCAGAACTTTTCATGGCTTGCTTCCATTGCTCATCCCAATACTTCTCACTCTCCTCATCACTTTCTATTTCTGTTTCGACCTCTTCGCTGACATCAATTACTTCCTCATCCTCATAACCATGTTCTTCATCAACACCACCATCCTCATCAAACACATCATCGTCAACCCAATGAACAACATCAGTTCCACTCTCATCACCACCCTCGTTGTCGCTCTCATTCTCATCAGGCGCATCACATCCAAGCTCCATCTCCTCCAGCTTCACCTTCCATTCCTTGGTGTATGGATGGAGCAGCTCCATGGGATGGTTTGTGAGCAGGAACTCTAGGCACCGGTTTTTGTCAGCGTCGCTCAGCTTCGAGTACGCATTCACAACATCATCCACATAGGCCTTCGGGTTCGCCTTCACAATGCTGCAGAGTCCACCGAAGTAGGTAGTGCGAATGGCCTGGCCATCGTGCTCGAGATCAAACAAGAACTGGTTCTCTGTCGCGGGATCGACCAATGAGCGGAGCTGGCTATAGAAATCCTTCTGCGGCTCGAACCGCGACTGGTACAGTGGCCGCTTGACGTATATGATGTCTGGGCGCGTCCAGGCCGCGCACCGAGTGATCAGCTCGCGCGTTGGGTTGCCAAGCCGCCCCATGAGGCTCCATTTGTCGAGCCGCTGCTCCTTGCTGGCCTGGACGGCGACCTCCGCGGAGAGCGTCCACTGCTCCCAGGGGAGCTCGTCGGGGCGCCACCTCGGATGTCGCACGAAGACCCAGTAGTACCGGAACCCGACGGCGGCGTCGAGCTCGTTCAGGCGGTTGGAGAACTGATTGGACATGTCGAACTGCTCGACGCGGTCCCACTCGTCGTTGTCGGAGACCTCGGACATGAGGGAGACGCGGTCGTCGGAGAAGCGGCCGCGGATGGGCGGGCCGACGACGATGCCGCGCCAGGAGTAGGGCCCGTAGCGGCCGAACCTGTACCAGTCGTGCGGGTGGCGGAGGCGCGGGTCGTCGGGCCCGTCCATGAAGCGGACGGACCGGTCATACCCGAGCCCGATCATCTCGAGCTCGGCGTCGGTGAAGGCGTCGGCCTGGTTCTCCCTGGCGGCGCGCCTCTTCCGTCGGTAGAAGGCGTTCTCGGCCATGCGGCGGCTGCGGATGCGGGCGCGGGACTTGGCCTCCCGCCGCACGTCGCCGCTGCCCTCGATGCGGCCTCCCGACGACTTCTTATGCTTCTTGCTGCGGCCAGCGCGGGCCACGGTAGAGTGTTCCTCGGGCGGGACCGTCCGCGGTGGGCAAGGATCCGGGGTCGGAGAGGCCGGGAAGGAAGCGGCGGCGGAGGCATGGATGGTGGTGGAGTTGCGCCTGCGTCTTGGGTCGGCGAGAGGTGGCGGCACGGACCGGGTCGAGGAGACGGTGGCGAGGAGGAGGGGATGGACGAGGCGGAGGCCGGAGTAGTGGGGGCTGCAGCGGAGGAGGCGAGGGGATTGCGGGGGTTTGTGGTAGAGGAGGGTGGCCGTGCCGGACGCGGAGCACGCCATGGCTGGCTGCGGCTGGGGCTTCAGGTTTAGCTGGGGGTTGGGGATTTTTCCTAGCTACCCCACAGGTCACACTGTAAGAGACGGTAGCGATAACTGAGGCCCATGGGCCGGCCTTGCTTAGCACTCTGCGGCCCGGCCCATTTTGGACTGGTCGTTTGTACCGTCAAATTGTCTCTCTCTTTTTTTTTTCTTGAAAACTACCGTCAAATTGTCCATCACTTGTTTCACTCTATGTAAACAGGCGATGTTTTTAGTTTCGTATGCACCTTGCAGGCACTGGTCACTTGATTTGGGCAAAGCTCGACCAGCTCTAGTTTTTTTATATAAATTTAAAAGTCACAAGTACGTGTCTAAGGATTTCAAATTGTTAATCCGTGTTTGGGTTTTTGTTTGTGGAGTACTGTTTTGACACTATTTTGGCAGCGGCTCTTTTTTTTTAATTTTAGCCCTGATAACCAGTTTGTCTAGATTTTGATTTTGTTTCAGGTTTTGAGAATTAGTAACTACAGAACCTAGAAAATAAACTGCTAATCAGACGTGAGGATTCTTCAAATTCTCACCAATGGAATACTCAACAACGGAAGAGAGAATTAGCGAGATTAACAACATAATGTGACAAGAGTCTGCCCATGGCCTTGCGGCTGAGGTGCCGTCAGTTTTTCCTTTTCATCCTTTTGGCACAAAACCAGCACATGCTGGACCTTTGGGAAAAAAGTAACCGTTTGTCAGAATCTCCAGTTCCCGAGTAACTCTTTTTTTTATAATGGGTATAAATCCGATCTCACATAGCTAATAATTAAAAAACAAACACTTAGATTCTATATTTTATAACTGAGAAGAAATAAAGACAGAAGGACAAAAGACTAAGCTTTGTTGCTTTGTTTTTTCTGCTGCCTGATGAGCCCTGTCGCATAAAAAACGACACTGAGTCAATCTTAGTATGCATGTCTAGACTCATGCATCCTCATCCACATCTTAGACTCTTAGTTATGCAATATATAGATATTCTGTCTTAAAATATAACAACATTGTATTATAATTAGATACTACGAATCTAGATAGCCCTTCTGTTAGAAGTGAAAAAAAAGCTCAAAACTTGAAGCTTGAATTCATAGCCTTAATGAAAAAGCTCGTGGGCTGCTCAGTTAGCATAAAATATTACTATATACATACTTAGAGCTTCTTAACTAGTGTTTAATTACATAATTACATCCAAACTATCTTTATTCATTAGTGAGTGTATAATATCATGTTAATATATGATAAAAAAAGGTAAATTTAAAATTATAGCGATGATTTAAATAAGATGTTAACAAGCCTGTCAAACTTGTCAAGCTTAACGAGCTAAGCCAAGCTGGCTCATTAAGATAGACCAACCTAAACCAGTCGAGCTGTCTTATTATTCACCCCCACCCCCTTTACAGATTTCTATCTATTTGTATTATTATTTTGTTATATTTTAGGGCTTATAGGTTGTTTGGATGATACTATTTTTTAGGAATTAATTCTTTTTGGATGGATGGAGTAGATATCAAGAGAAAAAACAGTCCATACTGCACCCTGGAGATTGCATTTCACTAGTGGCCTTAACAAACAAAGGCAGCCTACCAAACAAATGAAAATCTTAGGTTACAAAAAGGATGCAAAGAGTACTTATTCGTAGTTAAGTGTCAGATATCAAATACACCAACGGCGACATCGAAACAGATAGTATAGCACAATAAAGAAAGACGGCCAAACCTCCTTCCTGTCCTACTCGCCGTCACCTCTAATGTCGACACCGTTGCAACAAACAAAGCAAAAGCATGCACGAACAGAATCTTAATACGGTCGATGCAACAACTGATTACTGATTAGTAAAATTACTATTACAGATCAGCAGAAGTTCGAGATGATAATATAGGATTGGAGGATCAGAGGAGAGAGGAGATTGGAAGTCCCGGATTGCTTCCGTGTAATAATCATACAATTGATTACTGCTACAGAGCATTTCGCGCGAAACCCATATGCAACAAAATTACGGCCCAACGGGAAGAAGGGCTAGTGTACACAGGGTTGTCGATGGCAACCCACCGATCAATGAGTTCAGAAGGTCGGCACGACGCCGTCCACGCCGTAGTCGGCGTCGGAGCCTGACGCCATGAGCGCGGCGACGGCGGCCGCGGCGGAGGAGTACATCTCCTCGTCCTCCCCGTCCGCGTCCGCGTCCTCGCCGCCCGGGGTGCGCTTGGCGAACCGGCCCTTGATGCGCGGCCGCGTCTCCGCGTACGCCTTGCGCGACGCGTACCGGATGGTCTTCTCGAACCGCCGGTTCTTGCGCTTCTCCCTGTACCGCATCAGCCGCGCCTCCCGCTCCCGCCCCTTGCTCACCACAGGCATCGGGGCGGCGCCCGCCGCCGCGTCCGGCACCACCGCCGCCTCCGAGGATGATACCTGCGTCGTGTCATGTTGTTAATATGTCAAGCATCCATCTCGTCTCAGGGCACTCTCTTAATAGCTCATCCAGATTCAAGAACTAACTGCTGCTAAAATGGTAGTAAACTAGTAATGATCTTGAGTTGCATACGCTGTGGTTCATGGAATGGTCGGAGTAGAAGAGCCTGTCGCCGGTGATGTCGAGCTCGGGCGGACCGTTCTGGACGCCGATGGCCTTGATATCGTCCATGGAGCGCGCGAAGTCAAGGTCGAGGTAAGGGTCGGTGTCCGCGAAGAACACGTCAGTTGGACAGACAGCGCCATCTTTCTGCCCGTGGTCGGGCTCGGGGAGGAGCCACGATGCGGCCTCGGCGTCGTTGCTCCCGTCGTCGTCGGCCGCCGTCGCCGTCGCCTCCGAGCCGCGGTCACCGGCACCCGGCGGGCCCGACGAGGCGAAGGGCTTGGGCGCGTCGGCCAGTGCGCCGAAGAAGGGCGCGACGGGGAGCCGCTCGTGGCGGC
Organism: Oryza coarctata; assembly: GCA_030770085.1. Classification (NCBI taxonomy): domain Eukaryota; kingdom Viridiplantae; phylum Streptophyta; class Magnoliopsida; order Poales; family Poaceae; genus Oryza; species Oryza coarctata. The sequence continues at coordinate 13,362,442 of CM061468.1, forward strand.
GCGCGAGCGGGTTGGCGAAGTGGATGTCGGCGTCGCAGGAGGCGCAGAGCGCGGCGGCGTCGGCCCTGCACGTGACTGCCGCGGGCGCGTGCTCGCAGACCTCGCAGAGCCACACCCGCGCGTGGCGCGACCCGGGCCCGTGCGCGAGCGCGTCGCACCCGGCGCAGAGGAACGCCGCGTCGGCGCGGCAGAACAGCCGCGCCGCCTCGCCGCCGCACGCGTCGCACGCCCTCGCCGCCAGGCCCCAGTAGGCCCCGCCCACCGCCGACTTGTCGTCCACCTCCATGGAACACTCCCTCACTCAGCTCACTCGCGCTAGTTGCGTCCGCGAGAATGAGAGGCGAGGCGAATCTCAGCCAAGCTTTCGGCCCCTCACCCTTCTCACCGGCTGCGGATTTGAGCGCGGTGCGGCCCGGTGCGCCCGTGTTTTCAACGCGGGCGCGCGACTTGGACGCGCTCCCGACCACGGAAGTCCCTGTCCCGGCGGGCCGGGGCCAGTTTGTTCGCCAGTGCCGCCCTCGCCGTGCGGCTCGGCTCGATCTCGACTCCGATGGGGTTGGGATGGGTACGTCCCCGTCTCGCGGGAAAGGCTGCAAACGTGCTCGTCGTTGTCGAGGCGAAAATTAGGCCGGCGTCGTTACACGGCAAGTGGCCGGATGCGACGGCGACGGCCGGGGGCCGCGGCCGCATGAGTCGCTCCGATTCGTCGCCGTAGGGGCCCAGCGTGGGGGACATGTGTCGTTGCGGGGTTGGCTCACACGATCTCTCCCTTATCTCTTCGGCTCGGGAGAGCGATGCGAGCCTAGTGACCCGCGGCGAGGCTGGGGCCTTAATTCTTCGCGCGGAATCCGACGGCGGTATGGCGTGTATGCCGTTCTGGAGACGGCGACGGTGAAGTTACATCGCCATGAAGTTACGTCTCTGATTCAACTGCGACATGCAATTTATTTCACAGTTCGTTGTAGCTTCAGTTTAACAGAGCTTTGGAGGGATGATCCTACCAGATTTGGGCACAATTTGCACCTGTGGTGTTCATTTATACTCCCTCCGTTCGCGTTTGATCGACGTATAAGCAGAAAAAAAAGCGTTCACATTTAATCAGCGCATAAGCCGTGGGACAAGCTGGCTCTTCTCGGGTGGAACTAGAAGGCTGTTCAGTTTACATGCAGAAATAAATTCCTTTCGCATTTGGTTGAATAAACCGTGGGACAAGCTGGCTCTCGGTTTGCATGCAAGGCTTATACGATTGGTTGAATAAAAATCGATGCTCCTCATTCCTCTATGTTTTGCATGCAAGGCTGCTCCTCTGTCTTCTCCGTTTTGCATACATAAGTGCTTCTTGGCCTTGCTGCCGAGAAGTTATGCGTGGATCAAAAACGAACAGAGGGAGTATCTCACTGACTACCACTGCCATGAAATGCTCAGGCAGTCAGCTAGTGTGAGTATTGGCAGTTTGGCAACTATGAATTTCATGCACACACTTTTTTTTCAGGTTTGTAATTACTATATCTATTTTTTTATATATAACATTTAAGACAAAACTGATTAAACTATTGTTTGTCTAATTAATTTATCATAAATGTCATATATATATTATGATAGAAAGATAGTACTATGCACCGTTGAGCTAGGAAATTTTTCTTATGTAATTATGATGAAGTCGTCTAAATGATCCTAACGAACCATAAGCTATGGATGACTTTGAAGTCTTAGGGTGAGTTTGATTGAACAGCTGAGCAATTTATCAAAGACAAAACGAGATTAGCTATTAGCACATGATTAATTACTTATTAATTGTTTTAAATTTGAAAAATATGTTTATTTAATTTTTTAAGTAACTTTCATATATAATTATTTGAAAAAAACAAGAAAGTTGGCCAACCTTCCCATCTAATCCTATTGTCCAATTGTACAAACCTCTGTTTGTTTGCTTTGCTTTTAAAGCATTGATCATCGTTTTGGACTGTCCTCCATCGTATGATTTGTGTCTTTGCATTTTGTTGAAGGAAACATTTATACCTTTGATGCGTAATGGGTTAATGGGGTCCATTTTGGCTTATCTCCAAGCAATATCTGACAGAGTGATAGGACCTGAACATGTTGCATGTCTGTTATTTGGAAGGTTTTGTGATAACCTAGTGGAAATGAAGCCATGGTCACTGGTCCGAGAGATGATGTTTCGTACTCGAGCTTTAATTTTCTTAGATGTATTTAATTTTCTTAGTGGTTATGCTCAAAATGACTGCGACTAGAACAACTCCTTTTCTTTTACCAGCTTGGTATAGCTCAATCACAAATGCCCTTTGTTAGGGACTTATAAGTCACTTTATAAGCCAAACTTAAACAAACTTTATGTTAAAATTTATCGAATATATGTAAGTAGTTGGTTATAGTTTAAACATGAAATTGTGTTTGGGGTTGAATATGTGTACATAGTGACGAATATATTGTAATCATATGACGACTTAATATAGGTGTGGGTCAACTGGCTAGTGACATACCGGTCGAGAGTCATGAATACTTGGATATGTTGTAATATGCTGGATCAAGAAGTAGCGTGCTCCGGTGATTAGGCTATGATTAAACTTCATTAACAAATATTGTGCCTCGGTGTTGTTATCTAAGTTTGGATTTTTTATCGTGCATTTTCGCATTTGGTTACCGATATTGATTTCAGGGCCAGTTTTCTAACAAATGATACCAGAGCTTAGTGATGGAGGGTGATCCATAGATAGAGATACGAGGGAGGTGCTCCAAACCACGATGATTGCTTGGGATGTCCGTGAGAGACATTGATGCAGGGTGGAGCATGATGGTGATGGATGGATTGGTGTAGTCGAACACTTTGGACATGGCGACCTGAACTGTGTCAATGGACTACAATTAACAAGGAGTCAACTAGACGTAGTGCTCGGGTTGATGGCGGCGGAAATGATTGGTAATCCAATCGGTGGTGTTGAACACTTTGGATGGGTAGCTCAAACTTTTCAATGAGCTACTTTCAATGAGAAGACGGTCAGACGTGACGCTTAGGGTTGATTGAAGCTGGAGGTGATCGGCGTTCTCAATCATTAGAGTCAGAACACTCTGAACGGGATGATCCATACCTTTTGGTGAGCCATGATTTGACAGAGAGATGACTAGCTATAGTGCTCGTGTCGTTTGGCGGCTAGAAAGATGGCATGGCGATTTGTTGGCTTTGGCTTATGGATAGATTGACTAGGGGTCAATAGAAAGTCAGAGCAGGTTATGGGCTTAAGATAGAGCAATAACAGTGGCAACAAACTTTGGGCAGCAGGAGCATAATCTTGGTGCGATCACGTGCAAGTACTGACAGGGCTCGACATGGGCCGACTCCGGTGATAAGAGGCAGCAGAGACTATTCTTGCAAGAGGGCGGTGACAACTCCTTCATTGGAGGTTAGTGGCTACTTAGTACATGGTAGCAATGACATCTTTCCCACCTTTAGGGCCGGTGTAGGCAATGGCAGCTTCATGGGAAAGGTAGAGAGGCTCGGTGGGCCTCCAATGAGAGGAGGTGGTGGCGAAGCTCTGGGAGGAGAGGATCTCTTGGATGACGGTGCGATAAAACTAGGGCAACGACCTCTAAAATTCATTGATGGCATCAATAGTGTTGTTTGGCGATACAGGATATATCCAAGATCTATTGGTTGGCATGATGGAGATATATGGAAACTACATCACCAAAGAGGAAGAGCATATTCTATCGTGGTAATTTCTTCAGGTGATTTAAGGCAACGGTGAATTTTCTTAATTTATCTGGCGCTCAGTCTAAGGATGTGGAAGACATGGATGTTGGATTTATTAGCTTGGTTCATAATACGCTAAGGAATAAATGATTCTCTTCATTAATCTAGTTAGTTTGAATTTGTCTATTTGGTGACTAGCTATATAGTAGATAAAATCAAATTTGAGATGGAAGCTAAAGATGAACATATTCTTTATAGTGTCAGGTATGTGCTAGCTATGGAGAAGTCTAATTTCTCTTGGCAAGAAGGCGGTGATGATATGTGAGAAGATGGAGCATTGTTGCGGGTAGAGTCTAGAAGAAGTTACGGGATAGTGGAGTTTCTTGACGTCGGTGTGCTAGGCATAGGCTCGTCAGGTGGCTTAGCATGAGTGAGATCTAGGTACAGAGGTTCGCACAAGGAGCAAATTTAGATTTACGTGACATATTTGTCAAGGTGGTGTTTTTTAGAATTTGTATAAAATATATGTACGTAGTTAGTTATATTTTGAGACATAGAATTGTATTATGTGTAGGGTAGAGTTAGAGTCAAACTCTGTCCTAGACTCTCTTTTAAATAGAGAAATAAAACTGTTATAACTGTATAGCATATAGGTTGATTGGCCGGTGGCGTACCGGTCGAGGGTCATAGATACCTAGATACACTGTAATACGCTAGATCAGAGAGAAGTGCTTGTAATCAGTGTTTCGAGAATTAGGCTATGAAACCTTGTTAATAAATATTGTTCCTTGGTGTCATCATTAAGTTTAGATTTTATATCATATGCTTCCGCATTTAGTTATCAATATTGATTTTGAGGTCATTTTTCTAACACTCTAACCTTAAACCATTAACTTATAAAACATAAGAATAATAAAGTTAGCTTAAAATCCTAAACCCCAAAAAAAACCCTCTAAATCTCATGTCAATCTTTAAGCCGCAAAGCTAATAAACACAAGTTTTTTCCTTGCCAAAAAAAACATATAAGCTTTTAACAACCGGAACAATTCCTCTAGCAACCAAAACTTCATTCACTAGGCTATAGAGTATACACATGTCTGCGTAGGTGCATCCTCCTTTTTTCATGAAAAATAGAAATTCAAGATTTATTATTTATTAAAAAATATAAAAACTATCCCAAATAACATAATTCATTGTAAATTCCTTCCCTTGATTTACCTTTTGATTTGGCCTCCTTAGATGTGTGCTCTTGATCGATGTGGTTTTGAATTCTGCCACATCACGAGACGTAATTACGCCGTGTTCTCTCCACCGCGCTTATGACCCCAAGCCTATCTTCTTCCTCAACGATATAGTATCATACTAAATTTGTTTTATCTACCTTGAATCTGTCAAAACAACCCATCACCACTAAGCTTCATGCGACATGCATAACTACTCATCTTTTGATGATCCAAATATCTAAAAGAGTAAACTCATGATTACAATTATCTAAATACGTGCTCGACGAGCAAAGATTTTGCAACCATGGTATTAGGCCAAGCCAGCACAAGCTTGGAGACCACAAAGACTCAAAAACATATTATGTCATGTAGTACGTGTGAAAAATAAGACCAAATTAAACCACGTGATTTAGGAGGGAAAATTCACGACATATCATATTATAAGGGAATATCAAACTTAAGCTGATATTTGGGTGGTTTTTGTAATTTTGCTAATGTTAAAATTCGCACCTGACAATTTGCTGCTTAATATAATAAGTTCAGGCCCACGTGACAGCGAGAGAGTAGTGGCATATCCTCTCCTCCCCTTCGTAAGAAAAACCCCGAGGTGTATTCGCCGTCCTTCTAAAACCCTAACCTTCGCTCCCAAACTCGTTAGAGTCATGGCAACCGCCGCCGCCGCCGCCGCCGCCTCCTTCGACGAGGCCAAGGACAAGGATGTTCTCCGCCAGGTTTGCGATTCCTACCCCGTTCGCGATCCTGACCGTTCTGGCCCCTCAATTATTTTTTTTGGAAATTTTCTGGATCGAAGTTGCTCATCGTTCTCTATTCTGCACCGCAGGTGGAGTTTTACTTTAGTGACAGCAACCTCCCCCGCGACAAATTCCTTCGGAAGACCGTCGAGGAGAGCGAGGATGGCTGTAAGGATTCATCTCCTCTCCTTTTGTTGATCCTCTGTGTGATTCTGGACATCTGGTGCTAAGTTTGGTATTGTTTTTGGGTGGGTTGGGATTGGGCAGTGGTGAGCTTGGCGCTCATCTGCTCCTTCTCGCGGATGAAGAAGCACCTTGGACTGGACGCGGAAGTGAAGCAGGAGACCATGCCGGAGGAGACGGTGCTTGCTGTTGCCGAGGTGCTTCGGCGTTCCTCGGCCCTCCGTGTCACCGAGGATGGTAAGCAAGTTAATTCCTCGCATACACGTACCATTATACAGTCGACGTTCATGTTTTGGCAGCGAAAGAAACTTAACTTTATTTTCTTTAGATTGTTCAGAGTGAAATTTATAGTTCATACTATATTGTAAAGTTGGCTTAAATTCCAATGACATGGTTTTTTGTCCCCCGTAACTGTTGTTTAACAGGGAAGAAAGTTGGTAGGGCAATTGAGTTGTCAAAGCTAGACGAAATCATGGAGCAGGTGGACTCTAGGACAATTGCTGCATCACCATTTCCTTACAACGTAAAGCTGGAAGATGTTCAATCTTTCTTTGCTCAGTATGGCAAGGTATGTATGTCTACGGCATTGAGTAGCAAGCAAATATCACATGGACTGCAAAACTGCTAAGAGATACAAAACTGATATATAACATCGGATATTCATGAGCTTGAAATTAGGCGGGCTCATTCCTGAATGGTTCCTTAACCCATAGATATATTCTCGCTTGAGATAGAAATGTTATATTAGATCCATGATGTTATATATGTTAGTAATGGAGATGATAGCTTAGTGAAATCAGCAGCCCCCATGACAACACGGGCCATATACAAATCTTGTAATTTTAACGTTGATGATGATGTTATGCTGTACCTTAACTAACAGGTGAACAGTGTAAGGCTACCTCGACATGTTACAGATAAAAGACACTTCTGCGGCACTGCTTTAGTTGAATTTTCAGAAGAAGAGGAAGCAAATGCTGCATTGAAGAATAGTTTTGTTTTTGCAGAGGCAGATCTACAAATAAAAGCAAAGTAAGCCACCAGCTCAAGCTTCTTTTTTCATACAGTAATGGGGGTGTTCAGTACTTCTTCCTATGGCTGCGCTGTAGCTGTGCTGCAGCAGCCGCAGCATCATTTTCTATGGCTAGTTACTGCCACAGCCACAGCCACCTCTAATGAGCAGGGCGAATATTGCTTAGTTAAAGATGCATGACTCCATGCTTTGGGCAAATTCTTCATTTCTTCTTTTTCATGTTCTGTCTCTTGGGAAATTATCAGCTGGAGATTTCAACTTGTTTAACTACAATTTATTCTATTGTTTCTTCATAATATTTAATAAATGTTACCTAAACCAGTTCCTTATAGTCAAAAGTTTCTTCAACTGAATATCATTCTGATAACCTTCATTCAATGCTGAAAAAAAATGAAGGAAAGAATTTGATGCTGAAAGAGATGCTAAGAAGGAAGCTTATGAGAAGTCACACCCTGGTAGGAATGGCCACGATGAGGGGTAAATATTTCTTTACTAACAACTTTAGAAATGATATTTTTATTTCCTTGAGTTGAAGATAACTGAGTCATTAAAAATTACTTATAGATATCCAAAAGGGTTGATTGTGGCCTTCAAGCTTAAGAGAATTGTAGTTGATGGTGGCATGGCAGAAAAGGGTGGGGATAAAGTGGGTGATACTGATGATGCCAATAAATCAGGAACAGGGCATGAAGAGAAAATCCCTGAGAACAGCGATACCAAGGAAGAGTTGTCAGATGATGTTGAGAAGTCGAAAGAGGCAGCTGCTGGGGAAGTTGCTCAATCTGTTAACAAAGGAGAAAGTCCTTCAGAAAATGCTGATGATCCAATTTCAAGGGAGGATTTCAAAGAAGAATTTGGCAAATTTGGCACAGTGCGGGTAATTTTTTTTATAATTGATGATGTTTTGTTTTTCATATTGATTTTATTTCACCAGGAATAAAGTCAGGCTGTGTTTTGTGCGCATTGCATAATATGCCCAGAACTGATAGATTGCATAGTTTATTTGGCCCAACTGTTGTTTGCTGCAGATCATTAAACTGTTATGATTCATAAAACTGAGCTTGGTTTGTTAATATTTTCTTAACGAGAAGTACTTGTTGGCTTCAATCATGGAATCATATAGTTATATGATCATAATAGCATGCTATTTTATGTTATATTTATTCAAGCTATTTTTGTAGGATTCTGTAAATGTTATTAAAACTTGGTTCAATGTTGATCATATTACCTTTGTGCTACAATACCATTATATATAGTCAAACATGTAGAACTACAGTGAGATGATCCAATACTTTGAGTTCTTACTCTTACTGCCTTTTGTAAGCACATATTTGTCTTGACAGAATACAGTATAGACATAATGCTTTATCTTGTAAATACACATTTTTCATGCTTTTATGCAATTCTGTATCCTTGCTTTCTAGTTTCTCCAAGTAAACATATAATTTCTTTCATCAGACAGCATCTGCTGACTCAAAACTCTCTGTTTTTACTGTTCCTTCTTCTTTTTTTTTAAAGTATGTGGACTTCAGCATAGGGGAAGATTCTGGATACATTCGGTTTGAGGATTCTAAGGCAGCTGAAAAGGCCCGTGCATTTGCAGCTCTTGCAAATGAAGGTGGTTTGATTATGAAGGGCCATCTTGTTACTTTGGAACCTGTGTCTGGTAAAAATTACAGCCTTTTCAGTTAATTATTTGTTATCTTTTGTGGAACTGTTTTGAGTAACTAAATCGACCGCATAATTGATGCCTTCTTGTAGTATCCTCTGGTGGTCTTGTATTACCTTTAGTTGATATGTGATGATATGGCTGGTATTCCTGTTTTGGATGTATTTATATGTACTGATTTCATACAAACATGAGTGTTAGGCAGAATCTGTTTTTTATAATAATTGTTGAATAATTATAGTTGATCTTGACTTAAAGAAAGCACTAACGAGCCATCAAATTGGTATTGATAGAGCAGAATCAATTCAGCGGATTTGAATGTTGTGTTTCATCACTGTTTTGATGATCTACTGTTCTGTTTATTCAGGTCAAGCTGAGAAGGATTATTGGAATGCGATAAAGGGCGGTCAGGGAAAGTATAGAGACAATAGAAGTAACAGAGGAAGGTATTACATTTTTCCCATACCCCGTTCTCAGATTCATTCTTCCTTTTGGTTAGCCCTGTCAGGGCCGATCCTTGTTTGTACGTAATGCAGATAGAATGAATGTTATGAGAGGGCTGAAACTTAAAATAGAAGTTAAGAGAACAATGCCTAGCTCGGTTGGCAAGGGTTGGAGAATATATGGCTCCTATCTTAATTCCATCGAATGGCTAGCTCCTTCTAGTCATCCAACTTAAAATAGAAGTTAAGCCTTGTGTCACACAAGAAATAACTACACATTTGTTTGGAATTATATTATCATGGAATTGACAGCACCGTTGGTATCTGCTATTAGGATTGTCACTCTTATAGTCTTGTTGCTCACCGACTGCAAAACTACGTGTCCTGTTTCAAATATATACTGTACTTAAAAAAAGCTACTGGCATGTCATGCAATGCAAACTCATGTAGTGCTGGATGCTTTAACAGGGGCGGAAAGCACTTCGGTGGGAAGCGGGGTCGCCACTCGGACGGCCATGAAAGGACTCCTAATAAAGCTCGAAAAGTTGACGCTGCTGCTTAGGGGCCTCGTCTGATATTACCTCAGTTAATCAGCCCTAGCGAGGAACCGAAATGTTTGCTCCGTTGCCTGCTTCCAGAGCTTTGGAGGCAACGTTTGGTGTTGGTGTTGGTGTTGGTTTATGCTTGTTTCTCTTTGTGAGCTATGCTTTTTGGAAGTAAGGAACGGTGAACTCATGATTAAACGGAAAATTTTGTTCGGTCAAAGCTTGGAACTAATCCTTACGACTATAGTATTTCCTTATAAGCATCTGATACATCTAGGCAACAATAAGTCCATGCCTCTGCTGTTTTGCACTCCTACGATCTTACTGAGTAGTGTTCCACTAAATTTCTGTAAAATCCACGAGATGTTTCAGGAGTTCAAAAACATTCTGATTTTCACGCGATCGCACGATGATCCATGTTCTCCATTGGACTACTCGTCCGAACCCCGAACCGGCTGGGCCGAGCCGAGGCATGTTCTCCATTGGACTACTTGTCCGAATCCTGAAACGGCTGGGCCTAGGCGATACAATACAACCCAGGAATACGGGTGATTTGACGAAAGTGCCACTACACGATATGCGCGACGTGCCGCGGCGGCGCAGCCCACCTCCACACTACAATCGGGCCCGAGGGAAACGCCGGGACGTCATCCGCACCCGAGCAGGGCAGCCACCCCAGATCTTCCCCCGGCTTCCTGGGGCGTTTCCTCCACTGCACCCACCAACCGGCGGCGATGGCGGCTTCCCCCGCGACGACGTCATCCGCAGCCGCGAGGCTGTCCTCCTCCTCCTCCTCCTTATCGCGGCTATCCGACGCCCCTCTGCGCGCGGCGAGAGCCGCCGCCGTCTCCTTCCCTTGTTCTCGTACACGCCAGGCCAGCTAATTGTCTCGCCCGCTGCTGCATCGGACTCTTACTCGTCCTGACCTGTTCCCTCTATTTTGTGTACTTCCTGCAGCACGGCCGGCCGCGCTGGCCGCAGACGCTCGGGCCTCGCGGATTAGCCCCGTCGTGGCCGCCGCCGCCGGCGGCGGCGGCGGGGGGCACCAGCGGCTTATGGGGTCGTTGACCAACACCCAGGGGCTCAGGTTTGGAGTGGTGAGTGAGTGTCCTCCACCTCCTCATTGCTGACTGTATGACTGTGAGGGCTAACTTGCATTGCTCTCCTGCCCAATTTATAGCTGCTTACTGAGACACTCTTTTATTTTGGTTTTGCTGAAGTTTGATTGTGTGTTTCTGTGATTATTGTAAAGTTTTTTTCCCCGGAGTAACTCTTTTGATTCGTTTGCTTTGTGGATAAATCTGTAACGCTCGGGTGCTTGGTCTCTAAAAAGATGTTGCTTTACTGAAACGCCGTTGCTTTCCTGTTTCTCAACACAATTTACATAGATTTGCGTAATTGAACTTTGTTGCTGCTTATTATTGCCCGACAGGTTGTGGCACGGTTCAATGAGATTGTTACCAACTTGCTACTGCAGGGAGCTCTAGAGACATTTGAGCGATATTCCGTCAAAAAAGAAAATATAACAGTATGCATCTTTCTTTTTCAGAGTAAATTTCCGTTTCAAATATTAGAGTAATCTCCATCAAAATATCATATCATTGTTCGAGCATTTTCCTTAACTAATCTGGATTCTGGAATATCATTTCTATCAACACTGTGATAATCGTTATGCCTGCATAGAAAATTGTTTTGTTACCCTCATTCCCGATGTTAAGGTTAAAGATGCTATTGTCATGAAGGATTGCCCATGAGGACGTGATCATCAGACCATGCATAGCACTCTTGTTGGATGACTTACCTACTCTGTTGGGTTAATATATGTTTCATGTCCATGCACCTGTTCCTTTCTTATTTCATTGTGCACAAGTACTATTCTGAAGTAAGAATGTAATGCAATTTTTCTAGGACCATTAATTATTTAACTTTGGTTCCATGCTTGACAATGTATAAGATGAACTTCATACCTGTAGCATGCAAAAGTAGAGGTTCACTAATACTAGCATGGTGTGCAATTAAGCAGGAAAGCTTTCTGTATACAACCTTTCTTACATATCTGGCATATAAAGTGATCTACACAGTTTATGAATTCATACTTTATCCATGATTGATAATAGCCTTAGTTCTGATTGCATCGTTGTTACTTTTGGTACACAATGGCTCGCACTAATTTAGATGATCGTTTAGGTTGTAAGTGTACCTGGCAGCTTTGAAATTCCTGTTGTGGCACAAAAGCTTGGGAAGTCTGGAAAGTTTGATGTAATTTTGTGCATTCGGGCTGTGGTAAATTGTCTTTATTTTTTGGTTTCACCTGTATATCAATTACATGCTTGATTTTTTATCAGATAGTCATTTTTCTTTTAATGTTCATATCTCCATATGGCATTACTCGAGATAGTGTTTAGGTTCTTTCCAGACACATCATAATTACATATTTTCTTATCTAATTCAGATACTACACAGCCTCGTGAAGTATGCCAAATAAGGAGTTATGAAATGTTTATTAATTCATATTTTACAGATGCCCTTTAAACCATTCCTTTTACGCCCAATTATTTTTATTTCACTTTTTTCTACTTGTCTACCATCACATGTCTAATTTACAATGGACAAAATCCAGTAAGGAGCTTTTTAACTAACATAGGTCTAGCTACCAATACTAGGTCACTGCCCTTGGCATGATAACACCTTTGTATCTATTATTTGTAAGCACTTAGTTGACGCAATTCAATTACAGAAATGTTCATTATGCCAGTTTGCAGATTAGAGGTGACACAACCCACCATGATGCTGTTGCAAACTCTGCTGCATCAGGTGTACTGTCTGCTGGATTGTCCGCTGGTATGTTGCCTCTTAGTCTCCTTGGTAGAGTGCCTGTAGCCTGTAGGAATCTAATTCTGGTTGCCCAGTTTTCGCTCCAGTTTCTACGTCTGTTTCTCTCCCGCTATGACTGCGGGAGGTGTTAGACCACTGAACTGTATATATATATAGATCAATCTTTTCTTATAGAGTTGGGGTTTTAGTCTTCCTGTACACTATATTTCTACCCATCTTATTGATCAAAACTTGTTTTTAGTTCTATTTGTTCCTCCATACTATAACATAATCCAACTACCGCCCCCTGTGCTGACCAATCATTTTAAGTTCAAGATTAGCTAAATAATGGTGATAGCTTTCGCTTTTTTTTTCTACGCATACTATGTCAAACTAACTGCATTCTAGCTTTGCAGAACGGCTACACAAAAGGTTGGACAAACACGTCAAAATAACGAACAATTGCAGTTTTTGATAGCCTGCACATCCATCTCGACTTGCCTGTACCTACGCATATACCAGGCACATTGATCGATCACTACGTTGTTGCGTAGTAGAACGGTGCTACCCTAGTAGCTAGAACTAAAGAACACGACAGCGAAAGGGCATGCGTGCACCGGCTATCCCATCCGGCACCGAGGACGATTCCGCCTTACACCGAAGCGGGCAACCGAGTCGTCGGAGCTGCGCAACGCAACAAAAGCGTCGCCTGTGGACCCCTGCAGAGATCCAGTAGTGAATGCGAGTAGTAGCAACGCAGGAACGCAATGAATTGCAGAGCGACGCAGCGATCGATCGCGAGGAGCCCGGCCCCCGTGTCGCCGGCTTTAACGTGGCGTCGTGGCCCTGGCTTTCAAGCAACCAGCTCCATCGCCGGCCGGCCGATCCCTCGCTGTCTCGCTGAGTTCTCGCTCGCTCGCTTCGCTGCTGCTGCTGCGCGCGCAGCGTGCACGCGACGCGCCCCCGATCTGATCGCCATCATCGCGCGCCGTGATTACCGATAGATCGACAGGCTCCATCGTCGTGGATCTGACGGCTGGGCGCGCGCGGGGCAGCCGGCAGATCGGTCATTCTTCGGTCGTCTCTGCCTTTTCTGTGTGTCGCGTGAGTATGGGACGAAGAGAGATGCGATGCTCTGAGACACTGATCGCGCCTTTATAGCTACGACGGCAGTGGGTTCTCTTCCCTGATACGCGGTACGTACAGCCCTGATGCCTAGCTAGCTACTAGCATATATAGCGACCAACAACCGTGCCTTCCACTAGTGGTACTTGTAGTTGTAGCACTAGACAACCAACGTGCGTGCAGTTGCCGTTATGTACTTGTACAGAGCCACAGCCACTGCAAACTTCAAGATCGATCTCCTAAACAAGTCCAGCTGCCTCGGCTAGAGCCGTTAACTTCTCATGCGTGAGATCGATCACTCTGCGTCGCAAACAACAAAGACGACGTACGTTTCTCCACAGTCTTCTTGTACAGAACCCACAAGCCGGAATTGAAGCTAGGTAGCTGCATGCGCCCATCATGGCCGATCACGCGGCCCAGGCCAACGTACTGCATGGCACAAACTCCGCATCGCCCGCCGCTGGCGGAAACACATGCGTCGTCGCTATCTCGATCGTCACATGCATCGTATTGACTCCTCCCAATCGATTGGCCTCGATCGATCGCTACAGCTGCAGCGTCTCGTCATAAAGTCGTGTTTCATCCTTTCGGGCATCGTCGTCCTCGGCACGGACGCCCCTGCGTTCCCACCATTTTGCACTCTCTCCATTAATGACGATCACCCCCTCTCCATGTCTCCACACCCCCTCACAGTTCACAGCAATAGCTGTGTGTGTGCTTATGTCCCTTCTCTGCTATAAAAAGGACTCGACCATGGCCTTCTTCTCCACAGAGCTACTCAGCAATATCTCAGCACGTCTGCTGAGCTGCCTCCACAGCTAAACTCTAGGTTCTAGCTAGCGTCCTTGCACTGGAGAGCCCGAAAGACTCTTGCACTCGCCACGCCATTGCAAGCATCCCCGCTGCTTGCTCCTCGGCTGGTCCTTGGCTGATGATGATGACCAAGCTGCTCGTGAGCTGGTCGGAGAAGGAGGCGACGCCCAAGCCTCCGGTGCACTTCCGCGACGCGTCGTGCTGATCTAGCATGGCTCTATCCTCACTGAGCTCCCATCTACTCTCCCGCTCGCCTGCCATGTCTGACCACAGAGTTGATCTTTAGAATAATTCTCCCTATGGTCCAAGGAGCATTTCTTCTTGACCTTGCAAGACTTTGCCTTATAAGACACTCCTCTCCATATTGTCTGTGTCATGCTTATCCATTCCAGCCATCTCCTCCCTCTCAGTCCCGTCTATCCCTCTTGAGCTCGTAGTTAAGCTACGTGTTTCAGTGTTTGTACATGTTAAAGAGCTTTCTTCATTGTATTGATGAAGCATCAATCTTCTGCAGAATTTGCTCCTTTTCGTTATTATTTAACAAGATGTTTACTATACTTGACTAACACTCTCTGTGGCTTTAAGAATATGATGTTAAACTTCAGCAAACAAACGCCTTCAGTCTTCAGAGATGAAAACGTCCATCTAGCATTGTATTCTTGGTAGCTGCAGTTATTTTGCGAGACAGGACGGGTGCAGGACGATTAGCATCAAGTACACTGAACCATCAAAACTCTCATAAAAGCTACTAGCACGATCTTTGTTGGGCATATTTGTATGTGCATGTGTGTGCAGTGGCGTTGTTAATATGTTCTATACCTTCTGACTGAATCCTACGTAGGTTTCAACCCTCAAAGCAACAAAGTGTCCACCAACCAACAGTGCCATGGCCACAACCATACAGAATAAACACTGGCCAGGCCATTCAGAACTCACATTAACTACACTACGATATGTTTGCAGTCTACTTTTCAGTTCGCATCATTCATGATTTGCTGAACCACATGGAAAGTTACTGACAATAAATCAACAGATGCTTTGACGAAATGAAGTACAACTCCAAAGTGGTATCTAATGGCAAAGTCTATCTGATGGATATAAACTGCGTCTCAAGTCAAGTTGGCATTCGTCATACTACAGAAGTTGGCGTCTGGCACTTCATGTCGATTCCATTCACTCCATGCCATTACTTCCATTGTTTGATTAATCCCTCTCATTTCATCCATTTAAGAATTGAAATTGTCAAAATGCGAAAACTTCTAACTCCAGACATGACAGAAAATCGGGCATTGAACAACGAGTCGTCAAATTTGTTTACATTTGAATAAAATCATGGAAAATAAAAGGATCTGAAGAAATAACATGTCAAGCAACCATGCTAAATTATTAGTGTAACATTCATAAAAGGATCTATGTTTTGTGGCAACAACTTGGAGAACAAAAGCAGCGGCATAAATTCAAACCAGAAGATGGCAGTGCCACCGCCCACCCACGAGAGCAGTGGATTGCACCCAGAAGACTGTCAAACAGGAGATTTAGAGAGGTCCTGCAAATGTCCCATTCTCCCTCTGTTCATTCCACTTCTCAACCTGATTAGAAGATATAAGAAAAGCTAATGATACCCAAGAAAACAACCTAAACTCTCGTTCTTTAACAGTTAAAAGTTCCCAGTCATGCACCCGAGTAATAAGCTTGTGAACCAAAGTGAGACATGCGGAGGTAGTTAACTAATAGAGGAATAAAGAAATTGCAGAGAAATGAAATCAAAGGTATAACATTAGTTGAACAATTGAAGGCCAGCACATGAAACAGTCAGCTGAAAAGGGAGTTTTTAAAGCACATCTGAAGCTACATTAAGGGGTCATCAACATAACAGCTGTTGGCAAACCTAGTACTAGATGGCTCCTTCAAAATGGAAGCAACATAACAGTTGTTGACCAACCTAGCACTCTTAAGAGCCCCCATGTAAAAAACGGTTCTGATCTCTAGTGATTTAATCATTCTTGACCATCAACCTTGCCTAATGCATCGGAAGCAATCTCCAGAATATTCTACAGCTCGTTTAATGCATTGGAAGTCACTTTGTTCACAAGATCTGGTTATCTTTATTGAATCCTAATGATTCACACTGGCAGATTTTTTTCACTCACAGATGAAGTTTGCACTTGCTACTCTACAGGGCATGTTAAAATCACTACTGAAGCATCTAATTGACACAAGATAATTAAATACGTGTACAGCCAAATGTTTGTAAGGGAATGTGCTGGTTTCTACTTCAGACCAGTGATATACTGATATGATAAGATTGATGGGAAACAACTAATTTTATGGATTGGTATTTGATATTACATATAGCTTTTAAAATCCAGAAGCAACATTTCAGGTTTAGACTCAGGTAATTCAGATAATACATTAGTCACATTCCAGCAAGTTCAACTGCTATTGAACTGAAAAACTAGGATTTCCCAGTTCATGATCAAGACATCATGTACAATGGTTTTACTGTTAAAAATGAAATATAATAGTGGTATCCAGAGAAGCACAGACAAAGCACTCACCCATTCTGCTGGGCAGAGAGACCGGTAGTACTTAGCAAATTTCTCACAGTCAGTAGTTGCTTCCCCTTTGGCATTCACACATCTGATTTCATAAAAAGTTCAACTAGCAAATAAATTTACTGGCATATTTTGGGGATGTAAAGTTATTGTATCCGATATACCTGTGGTAGTCAATATAGCGTGTAAAACAGTGCCTAGTTTGGTTTGTTGTAGGAAAGCGGAAATCAGCAGGTGCTGTTTTTATCTCAATCTGGTAAATAAAAACAATATGAACTTCTATGAGTGCAAGAGAACAGGAAAAAAACAAGCCAATGTGAAATACAATCTTGGAAAAAAATATTACGGGATTCAGAATAAAAAAATTAACAAGGGGATCAATTAGAGAATCAAATTTTCAACGAATGGGGCATGAATAAGGTGCTTTCAAAGATGCTCACTTCACTTAACAACAAACCGCAAAGCCAATAGGTGGGAAACCATAAACCGGATTTTCCCCTTGGTTAAGGATAAATTGGAGAATTCTAGCATCTGGACAGCACTCAAAACAATAATTGCAAGTAGCTTTGTTTGATTTTCCAACAGATATCTAAAAAATCACCTACCCGTCTTCCGTACTCTCTCGAGCTGTCATCCACTTATTCAGTCACGCAGATCATGCAGTACGATGATTAAGCCATACAGGTTGACATTCTAAAATGATACACCCAAAGATTTTTGTTAGTGCCTTGGTAACATTTTTCAGAAACATCACAGCAAAAAAAGAAGAAGAAGAGTAAATATCCCTCGCCCCCCAAATAAAAATGGTCAGCAGACCTAGTAGGAGGACTTAATCTATATAAATTCATTATTCATCACTGACGATGGACTAGTCAGCATCACACAACAGAGAATCATTGAGAACTCATTTGCAATCCTTGCAGTGATCTCTAGTCCGATCTACCCATAAAAATCCGGTAATTTTCCAACACAGAAGCACTTGGATCGGACAAAAAGATCGGGAAATCGAAGACCACTCACTGGATCGAAGCAGGCACCAGAAAAACGGTCATCTAACACGAGCAGAAACTGGAGAGACTACTCGTCAGAACCAACACACTCATCACGAACTCGCACCACGCAAACATTCAGTTGCATAAACACCGAAGAGATCCACACGACGGAAACCAAACTCTAACCGTGCGATCGACGGATTCAAATCGAACCAACGAATATCGCCGCGCCGCGGCGCCGGATACGAATGCTCAGACCTGACCCAGGAGGAGATTCGATAGGGGAAAGAGAGGGGATCCCTGAAGGTCCTCTCACCTCTGTCATCTCGTGGGGGTGGAGACCGGAGGCGAGGAAGAAGGGGAGGAATCGCGGCGTCGCGGAGCAGAGGACCGAGGCGAGAGGAGAAGGGGCGAGGACGAGGACGACGACGCGGTAGAGCGTGGGCCTGGTCCAAGGAGGAGGCTTAATATCCGGATCTAGGCCGTTAGATGTCGTAGGCCCACGAACCACGTGAGATAGTATCAAGGCCCATAATACGTGGGCTGGAATAGGCCCAACTCGGTGACATAAATTCTCTTCTTGAAAAACAAAAACAAGATTGCAAGTACTCCGTACAATGAAGTGTTCGGCCACTTTGATGCTGCCACACATTGATTTCATGTACGGCAAACGCTGGATTCGAGCATGCCCGAAAAATCAAAATCACGCAGTCGACCGATCCGAATCAGTTCGAGCAGAAATCCGGAGTGGGCGCTGCTGTGCGAAAGCGACGGCGCAACTTATAGCGCTTCTCGGCTCTGTTCACAGGTGAGCCATTTGGTTGTTTGGATTCTACCGTCGGTTTCTTGATAAGCTTACCCTGTCGATCGGTCTGTGGCCTGCCCTGCAATCGCCGATCGATGCCATCGTCTTCATCTGATTTTTTCTGATGCAGTTTACACACTGGCAGAGGGGCAGTGCCGCAACTCTTGCTACTACTATTTGTGAAGTGAGAACTCTTTCCCAAGTAATGATCAACTCCTGAAAAATTCACCAGTGAAAAGAAGAAACTCTGACGAAATTGTGGTGTCCGTTTATCGTCAGGGTCAGTGATTTATCGTGCAGTCAGGAAAAGGGAAGGACGATTAGTTCACCTCGATTGAACTGACCAGCGTGTGTAGCTGCTAAGCTCACACGGTCACACTCACTCAACATCCTTACTTCTGCGACTTGACTAATTTCTGAAAATGAGATAAACTTAACACTGGCTTATGTTACTTACCTAACCCTGAATCTAGCTGTCAGGTTCCAGGAAAGCATATATACCAGTCAAAGAAGCACATGCTTTCTCCTCCCCATTCTGACCGGATCTCCAACTTACGAAGAAACTGAACGACTGCACCTGGAGTTTAAACAAGAACTACTGGTACAAATATTCAGCTAATTTAATACTTCAGGGAAATCGCCTCAAAATCGGTGTGTATCCCGCTGTTCAACTTTGGAATTCCAAAATTGGCAAAACAGCTGACATTGCAAAAAGAAAAAAACAGTACTAATGGTAAAAAGATCAGGAACAAGTAATCCTTTCATTTGGCGGGCGAGCAGAGAGGAGTTATTATGCAGTTTAGTCAATACAATAGCCTTTTCTTGCCCCACTTAGGCGGCTAATCCTTTCAAAACCGACCAAACCCGTGTAACAAACTCCTCCATGCTTGTATTTATCTTCTGGTCTGTTCATTTCACCCTGCTTGTTCAAACATCAAAAGGGCAGCAGTGGTCAGTGAATAGAAAGACACAGGCAGGAAAGGCAACAGCTGGGGCCTCCAGAAGGAAGAAAGAACACAGGGGAGGACAAGGAAATGCACAGCCCTTAGCAGAAAAAGGGAAGGAGTAAAGACAATCATAACAAAGGATAATATTGTACTATCTAGCTAGCTGGAGGAACAAGACAAAGGCCAAGTGGTGAAAGGAGTCATGGGCCAGAACTATCATTGCCATACGGTTGAAAAACATAGAAGATATCATCAATTTATCTATCTACCCCATCATACCTTTGGTTTAAAATTACACAGCCCGGAGAGAGAAACAAACAAAATAAAGAGAGAAAAAGGATCGCGTTTTTATGGGAGCTGTGAGGATTCAGGCATGAGGGGAACCCGATCTGAACTACAGATAAATGTTATGGCGATCAACAGCCCAACACATGGAGTGATATCTTGCACGCCCCACAAAATTCGTGTGGTTTTGGGGCAAACGCAGCCGTGAGCTTGATTGAGCTTTTTCCCTGCAACTCCTGTGCCGTGTGCGGGCATAAATTGGCAAACTTAATCTGGTGTCCTTTTCCCCCTTTATCCCTGCGAAAGCAGTGCCGAAAACTACTCCGCTTTGCGAAAATCCTCTCACGCTTTGCGACCCGCGGCCGCGGGTGGTGGTGGGGGCCAAGGAACGGACGGGGAGACGTTGCGAGCCGCGAATCCCACCGGCGTGTGTGGGTCCACCTGCCACGAGTGACGCACCAGCCGGTCCATGGGCCTGGCCCCACCCGAGCGAGCCGCGGGTGGGTCGGTCCGCTCCGATCCCTTCCTTGGCGGCCACGAAGAGAAGGAAACCCGGCTCCGATAGCGGCCGCTATAAATACCCGGCCATCAGGGTTTCCCGTCCCAAGTCGCACCGCACGCTCTGTTGCCTAAGTATTGCCCCCACGGCTCCCCCACCGCCGCCTTCTCGGAGAGAGGCCTCGCGAGAGAGAGTATTTTTTTTTCGCTAGTCGTGGGTTCGGGGCCTTGGGTCGAGAAGAGAGGGGGAGCAAAGGGGGGATTCGTGAGATCAAAATTGGATCACTCGGGGCGCGCTCGGGATTGGGGATTCTAAACACAGCTTCGTTGAATTGTAAGTTTCTTCGTTGAGATCCACCTCGTAGCTTGGAGATTTCTTGGTTTGTATGGCATGTTGTTACGTGTTGCTATTGTTTATGACGAGAACTTGAGAACTATGGTTGTTTGCTTTAGATGTGCTTATGCATGATTAAAAAATATATATTCAGTAGGTTGCCCCTTTGATCTTTGCATGTACAGTCTAGGCTATCCTTTTGCTTGTAATTAGCAGATTACTGGAAAAACTATCCTGTAAAATTTCTTCTTGTGTGCTCAGATCCCCCAAAGACAACAAACTAGCTTCTTTTTTCCTGTCTTCTCTATACGACTCAAGATTTTCTACCTTTTTTCTACGGCCAAATTTTATTTTCTAATGCAGCTTATGCTATTATCATTAGCAAAGGTTCTGATAATCTCACTAGCAACCAACGAGTATATACGGAATAGGACCGGGGACGAAACTTTATTTGAATATACGAGTCTCAACTGTAAATCTGAATCCAGATGAGAACACGATGCTATCCAAATAGATCGTAAATCTGAATCCAATAGAGAACTCAGTGGTAATCTGAATTTAGGCAAGAATATTAATACACGATTCATTGTAAAGAACTCTGTGGCTTATAGGAATTGAAACAGATTGTGTGAAATTAGGAATTGAATTAGATTGTGAAATATTAATTGACCTCTCCTGTTGAGGCACCGGTTCTAATACAAATATGTTTTATATACTCTTTGTTAGAAATTGGAATTTGTCATATGGTTCTATACCTGGTTATTCTTTGGTTCCATCTGATGGTTTCTTCTTGAAATAATTGAAACTGTCTCAGTTTTACTTTTGTGCATTAAAAACTGATGCTTTTAGTCTGGTATATATCTTCTACTAAAAACATAGCCCCCTTTTCTCTTTAAGCCCTGTAAATTTGTTTGAAACTAATATTTACCTTTTTATTCCGCAGTTAGTGGATATACTAATGGAGTCAAAGGGTGGCAAGAAGAAGTCTAGCAGTAGTCGTTCCTTGATGTATGAAGCTCCCCTTGGCTACAGCATTGAGGATGTTCGACCTGCGGGAGGCGTGAAGAAGTTCCAATCTGCTGCTTACTCCAACGTAAGCGTCAAACACAAAGATTTCATTTGAACCATTGTATCTTTAGATGTTTTGCTAATCATGTAAATTGGTCGTTTTGTTGCAGTGTGCGAAGAAGCCATCCTGATAGCCCTTTCGGCTTCTCCATCCTAGTAGTTTAAGATTTCTCTGCAATTCCATTTTGGCGCTTTTCTTCTTACCTATCTCTCTGGCTGCTGCTTCCTGATAATCGATCAGTTCTCTAGTCTTGCTCCCTGTACTCCTCCCTCCTCCATCCGACCTGCTCCAATGGGTGTCTTGTCTGTTGCTGACCCTCCCCCAGTCTCGGCGATTGGGTTTGAGGGCTACGAGAAGCGCCTTGAGATCCTGAGGCGCCTGTCTTTGCTGACCCTGATGGCCGGGGTTTGCGCGCCCTCTCCAGGGCCCAGATTGATTCTGTTCTGGATCTTGCACGGTGCACCATAGTGTCTGAGCTGTCCAACAAGGACTTTGACTCCTATGTCCTCTCTGAGTCCAGCCTGTTTATCTATCCTCATAAGATTGTGATTAAGACCTGTGGGACTACCAACCTCCTGCTCACCATTCCAAGGATTCTCGAGCTTGCTGAAGGGCTGTCTATGCCACTTGCTGCTGTGAAATACTCCCGTGGGATGTTCATCTTCCCCAGTGCACAGCCTGCCCCCCACAGGAGCTTCTCTGTGGAAGTTGCTGTCCTGAGCCGCTACTTTGGCAGCCTGAAATCTGGTGGTAATGCTTATGTGAATGGAGATCCAGCAAAGCCTGGCCAGAAGTGGCATATCTACTATGCCACTCAGCACCCAGAGCAACCTATGGTTACCCTTGAGATGTGCATGACCGGATTGGACAAGAAGAAAGCTTCAATCTTTTTCAAGACTTCTGCTGATGGCCACATTTCATGTGCTAAGGAAATGACAAGGCTCTCGGGCATCTCTGACATTATCCCAGAGATGGAGATCTGCGACTTTGACTTTGAACCCTGTGGCTACTCCATGAATGCAATCCATGGCTCAGCATTCTCTACTATTCATGTGACCCCTGAGGATAGCTTCAGTTATGCCAGTTATGAGGTCATGGGCTTCGATGCCTCTGCTCTTGCTTATAGCGACCTGGTGAAGAGGGTCCTCAGTTGCTTTGGCCCTTCGGAGTTCTCTGTTGCTGTTACCATCTTTGGTGGCCATGGCCATGCAGGAACATGGGCAAAGGAGCTCAATGCTGATGCTTACAAATGCAACAACATGGTAGAGCAGGAGCTGCCCTGTGGCAGCCTCCTCATCTACCAGAGCTTTGATGCTACTGAAGACGTTGCTGTTGCACTTGGGTCGCCCAAAGCTGTTCTGCACTGCTTTGAGGCCGAGAACATGGTGAACCCTGCTCCTGTCAAGGACGGTAAACTGGGCAATCTTCTTCCCTGGGGAGATGATGCGTTGGAGAAGGACGGAGTGTATGACGAGTAAGACGGGACTTCTGGTGACGATTTGCTGCTTTGTTTTTGTTCGTGGCATTTTTATTTGTTGAGGTTGTTATTTGGTTATTCTGTGAAGCAGCCAGCCAGGCTATTAGTAGTATTTTCGTTTGTAAGCATGTGCTCTGCTCTTGCGACATGTTTAGTCTTAATATCTGAAAGCTCTAGGTGATCAGCTGCGTCTACCACAATGAGCATGCGTCTGGAGAAATGTTGTCAACATATGAATAAGTATTTGCTGTGGGATTTCCTTTGCCATACTCATTTCATGTCGATCTCAGCTGTTAAATTCTATTACTGCTGGTATCATATTTTGATTATTTTCCATACATCTGCTTTGTTAAACAGACCACTGGTCTGTGCTGTATATATATATATATAGACCCGACTCCCTTCTATACGCTCGTGAGGGTTTCATAGTCACTGTATACATTTTACATGGTATCAGAGCAGGTCTAGACATCTCGGCGCGCTAGCTTCTTTCTCCGGCGAGCCGACCCTTTCCTCCTCGTCGTCGACGTCTTCTTTCCGTCATCGATTCTCTTCTCGGTACTCTCCTCGCTCTCTCGTCTCCATTTCTTCTTCTCCTCGTCTCTCCCGCAGTCACCTTCTTTTCTCTATCCCACCTTCACGCGATCAGGCGATGGTCTCGATCTGCCTCCTCGTTCCGCCTCGCACCCGTCTTCGCTCTTCCTCTTGTTTCATGCATCTCTCCTCTGATGCCGGCGCACCTCCATGCTCGTCGTCTCCATAGGCTAGACTTGTCCATCCCTCCATCGGCTGGAAACCTCCCTCGGTTCTCGCCCCTTCCGACACGCTCAACGGCTCTTGGACGCGAACCTTCTCCCTTCACGTCCAAGCCAGTCCAACGTGTCCACGTGTCCACAGACATGAATCCCTGCCTCCTGGACGCGAACATATTCTCTTCGCGTCTGACCACTCCCTGCCTTTTTCGCGTCCGCCCCACTCCTTGGCCTCCATGAGTCCACGGACGTGAATCTTCTCTTTACGGACGTGAATCCTCGCACGTCCGTGACCCAACCACTCTCTGGCCCACTCACTCTGTCTTCACCTACTCCGCTGCCTACTCCCCATCGGCCAACCACTCCTCATCGGCTGGCCGGCCCACTTTCCATCGGCTTCTCACATCCTTGATCGGTCAATCCGTCCTCTCATCGGCTTCCCCCTCCCATCGGCTTCTTTCTCTCCTCGGCTCTTTGCTCCCGTTCTCCCGTCATGGCCACCGAGTCCGCTCTCAGCTCCGGCACTCTCCCAGTCGCCGAATCTGCTCCGGCCCTCAATGCCTCAGACCACACCTCGGGCACCACCTCACCGATCTTCTCCCCTCCCTACGCTGTTGTGAACGTGAAATCTCGCGTTCCTATCTCCCTTGACCTTAACGCCAATTATTCCAAATGGGTTTTCTTCTTCAAATCCTTCTGTGGAAAATTCGGCCTCCGGTCCCATATTGATGGCTCCGCTCCATCTCGCCCCGATGATTCTCAGTGGGACATCGCCGAATGTTGCGTGCACAGCTGGCTGCTTGGCTCGGTCGATGACTCTGTCCTCGACCTCGCCATAGATGATACCGACCCCACCGCCCGGGACCTCTGGATGGCCATCGAGCGGATCTTCCTAGCCAACAAGCAGCCTCGCGCCATCTTCCTCCTCAACGAGTTCCACTCCATGGTACAAGGCGACTCCTCTGTCTCCTCGTACTGTCAGCGCCTCAAAGTCAAGGCTGCTGCTCTCCAGGACGTCGGCCACCCTGTGGCCAACTCTCAACTCGTCCTCACCCTTCTGCGAGGCCTCAATCCCCGCTTCTCCAACACCGCCGATGACTCTAGGGCGTCTTCACACATGGCGTCATCGGTCGGTATACTTCGCTCCTGTCACTCCTCTTCCTCTCCTTTTGTAACCATCGGCAATGGTCACTTTCTTCCTGTCCAATGCCGCGGTGACTCCTCTCTGTCTACATCCACCACTAACCTCCCTCTACGCAATGTTCTTATCGTCCCTTCTCTTATTCACAATCTTATATATGTT
Source organism: Oryza coarctata (assembly GCA_030770085.1). Classification (NCBI taxonomy): domain Eukaryota; kingdom Viridiplantae; phylum Streptophyta; class Magnoliopsida; order Poales; family Poaceae; genus Oryza; species Oryza coarctata. Next base: position 13,387,768 of record CM061468.1, read on the forward strand.
CGCCAATTCACACGAGACAACCACTGCTCCATTGAATTTAACACGTCTGGTTTCTCTGTGAAGGATATCCCAACCCGGCGACAGATCCTTCGCTGCAATAGTGGCGGAGACCTCTACACCATTCCCTCTGCGCCATCCACCCCACACGCCAGCGTCGCCCTCTCCACCAACCTTTGGCACCTTCGCCTCGGCCACCCCGGCCCCGACGCTGTCGCCACCCTTCGTCGCAGCGCCTCCATCCGATGTACTCACAACAGCTCTACAGTTTGCCACTCATGTCAACTTGGCACACATGTGCGTCTGCCCTTTTCTAGTTCTCTCTCCTGTACCTCGCGTCCATTTTTACTTATATATTGTGATGTATGGACCTTCCCAGTTAAAAGTGTCTCCGGTAATCAGTATTATCTCGCTATACTTGACGATTACACACACTATTGTTGGACCTTCCCGCTCATCCACAAATCCAAGGTCGCCTCTCATCTCACTCACTTCGTCACGTACGTATCCACTCAGTTCAACCTCCCCATCAAGGCTTTACAAGCCGATAACGGTACGGAATTCGTCAACCATACCGTTACAAACCTTCTCACCTCCCAGGGCATCCATCTTCGGCTCTCCTGTCTCTACACCTCTCCTTAGAACGGCAAAACCGAGCGTCTCCTTCGCACCCTTAACAACATCAGTCGCACCATGCTACTTCACGCCCACTTACCCGCCACTTATTGGGCCGAAGCTCTGGCTACTGCGACGTACCTTCTCAATCAGCGCCCATGCTCCTCCGTTCATAACAATGTTCCCTATGCCCTTCTCTACCGCACGACACCCGACTACTCCCACCTTCGCATTTTCGGGTGCCTCTGCTACCCAAATCTCACCGCTATAGCTTCCCATAAACTCGCTCCCCGCTCCACCGCCTGTATTCTCCTCAGCTATTTCACCTCTCACAAGGGCTACCGATGCCTCGACCTTTCCACCCAACGGGTCCTCGTCTCTCGTCACGTCATTTTTGATAAGACATGTTTTCCCTTCGATCTCCTTCATCCGAGATCCTCCTCTAGTGATCTCGACTTTCTCCTTACCAACACCGTGCCGACCAGGTCTCCTCCACTGCCCTCTCCATCGGCCCCCTCATCGGCCGCTGCTGAGAATTTACCCATCACATATCCCACCACTACTCGGTCCGATGTCCCCACCATCGGACCCCCATCGGACCCACCTCCATCGGCTGATACCGATCCTATTTATCCTTCAGCCGATATTGTTCCCTCTCCATCGGACACCCCACTTCCATTGGCTCCTCACTTTCCATCGACTCCCTCTACCCTATCGGCTCCTCCATCCTATCGGCTGATCCATCTCTATCGGACCGACCGGAATACTCGGCCCACCCGACCTCATCGGCTCAGGCCGATCTAATTCCTCCTTTTCCTCTTGTCTACAGTCGCCGACTCGAAGCCAATGACGCCCCCACCCGACCAGTTCTTCCAATTACTCCCGCACCCCCATCGGGTCACTCGCTCCCAGGCCAGGTCTCTCCAATCCAATTCGCGCTACGGTCTCTCCGCCGTCCATAGCTCTATCTCGTCCATCCCGGTAACTTCTCGCTCAGCCTTGGCCGACCCTCAGTGGCGCGCGGCCATGGCCGACGAGTACAAGGCCCTAATGGACAACGAGACCTGGCGCCTCGTTCCCCGACCTCCCGGCGCCAACATTGTGACCGGTAAGTGGATTTTCAAACACAAATTCTACGCCGATGGCTCCCTTGCCCGTCACAAGGCTCGCTGGGTAGTCCGGGGTTTCTCCCAACGACCCGGTGTCAACTACGACGAGACCTTTAGTCCCGTTGTCAAACCCATCACCATCCGAGTCGTCCTCACCTTGGCTGCCTCTCGCTCCTGGCCGATCCATCAACTAGACGTGAAGAACGCCTTTCTTCACGGCCATCTGATGGAAACAGTCTACTGCTAGCAGCCCCCAGGCTTCGTCGACCCTTCTCAGCCCGATGATGTCTGTCTCCTTCAACGCTCTCTCTATGGCCTCAAACAAGCCCTTCGTGCCTGGTACCAGTGCTTTGCTACCTATGTTCGGCACATCGGCTTCGTGGCCTCTACGTCCGATAGTTTCTTGTTCACTTTTCATATTGGCTCCGCCAGTGCCTATCTACTTCTCTATGTCGATGACATTGTCCTCACAGCATCTTCGACATCTCTTCTCGACCAGATCATGGCCCGACTCCACTCTGAGTTTGCCATGACCGATCTTGGTCATCTCCACCATTTCCTTGGCATCTCCGTAACCCGTTCCATCCACGGGCTCTTCCTTTTCCAACGCCAATACGCCATCAACCTACTCCAGCGTGCGGGCATGGCCGACTGTCACCCCACGGCCACCCCAGTCGACACTCGAGCCAAACTCTCCGCCGCCGATGGCGCCCTCGTTGCCGATCCCTCTCACTATCGGAGTCTTACCGGGGCTCTCCAATACCTCACACTCACCCGACCCGACCTCACGTACGCTGTCCAGCAAGTGTGCCTCTTCATGCATGCTCCGCGCGAACCTCACCTCGCGCTGCTCAAGCGCATCCTACGCTACGTGAAGGGCACCCTCTCCAGCGGACTGCATCTCAGCTCCAGCCCCATCAACTCCCTCACTGCGTACTCCGACGCGGACTGGGCAGGCTGCCTCGACTCTCGACGTTTAACGTCTGGCTACTGCGTTTACCTCGGTGACACTCTCGTATCCTGGTCCTCAAAACGCCAGACTATAGTGTCCCGCTCCAGCGCTGAAGCCAAGTACCGCGCCGTCGCCCACGCCGTCGCCGAGTGCTGCTGGCTTCGCCAGCTTCTCCAGGAGCTCCATGCACCCCGGTCCATCACCGACGCACCAAGCACATCGAGATCGATATCCATTTTGTCCGTGACAAGGTTACATTAGGACAGGTTTAGGTGCTCCATGTACCATCGGTCCAGTCTCTATATCCGTTCCCCTCCCGCTGCGACTGTGAGGGTGTTAGATAGACCACTGGTCTAGGCTGTATATATATATAGACCCAATCTCATTTATACGCTCGAAGGGATTTATAGTTACTATACATATTCTACATGACTGGGGCGGGCTAGGACGCATCTCTCATTTCATGTCGATCTCAACTGTTAAATTCTAATGCTGCTGGTATCATAATTTTCCATGCATCTGCTTGGGGGCAGACTAGGACGCATCTCTGCCTGTACTGTTGGCTAACTGCCTATAATGCACTGTTCGGAACTGAGGGCAGCTGTGCCTGTTTTTTCGTGAACATATATATATATATATATTTAAAAAATTATATGTATAATTTTATTTTAAAAATTAAATAAATATATTTTTAAAATTTATAATAATCAAACTTAATTAATTATATGCTAATAACTTGTCTCATTTCTCATGCCATAAAAAATCCCACTCAATCTCTGCTAAATAACACTACATAATTCGAATTTCTAAAGTTCGTATAGAAAACGATTTTCTAAAGTTCTCTTGTTATCTCGATTCTGCAGAGCTCCCGTTGTTCCATGGGCTAAGGACTGTGCGTATGCTCAGGGCACAGGCATAGCTCAAAGGTCAAATAATTCTCCTTTGATCTTGCGGCTTCTGTAGTATGTTAATGAAAAATCTGGAGGAATATCATGTGAAAAATGTTTGGCTCTATGCAGTCTTATGTAAGAGAAATAGCTGGAAGAACAGCATGTTTGGCATTTGCTGTATGCATGGTTATCTTCTGCAAGATACAAATTGCTGGAAGAACTTGTGCAACATGCTTGGCTCTTAGGTGAGAAGTTCTTGCCGCCTCATCTGCCTTGGCATCCACCATTGACTTCGTTTTTTTTTCATATGTTTATGCATTCGTTATTGTTTAGCATGCTTATGTATTGGTTATTGTACTGTACCATGCCTCCCTATCATATCAGTAATTTAAAGGGGCCAGTCTCTAATTAGATATCTGATAATTGCGTTTGGAATCGCTTAATGAGCTTGATTTGGTCGCGCTTGGAAAGATATGCAGCGACCTGTTCGGTTCCCCTACGCTTATCTTCTGACACCCATATCTGTATTATTGCCTGTGTAGTTGTACCCATGGCATGGATCATGCCGTGGCCTGTTGCTGAATACCCTTTTCTCCTTCTGGAAACTGCCTGTTGCTGAATGTAGTACCTTCTTGCTGAATTTCTTGTACGGGACGTAGTGACCTCGTCCATAATTCGGGTGCTTAGATTGGGTTCGGTTTCTTTGAGACGAACGAAAGAAAAAGAAACGAGATTGATAGATTTTCGCGGTCTCGATCACGGACGCGTAAGCGTAAACGCTCTTGCCGACCTGCCGTCTTCGAACGCTTCTCTGAGTACTGACGAACCGATTCCTCCGACGCCGCTCACGCTCAGTCGCTGTTCCGTTTGTGCTCCTACTCCGTTGCTTCGTCAGTTTAACTTGCTTCTGCTACTCTCTCGGTCTCGTCGGTCTCGTGGCTGAGCCATCTGTGCTGAGGAGTTGATCTCACATCGGCGTCCAAAGCTGGATGCGTCGCTTGGGCGCCATGATGTGCCCGTCTAGAAGGCCAGGTGTTCAGTAGCTAGCTGGGCAAAGAACGTGCCAAATCTCCGGGGAATATGCCCAAGTCTGGCCGGGCGCCCAGCCACAGAGATGTCCAGGCGTATCAATTCCCCCCTCCTCTTTGCCCGCGCACTACACGTGGCCACGTAGGACGTAGCCTAGCTGCCTGCTAGGTCGTGGATCGATTCATCGAACCAGACACGGTCACACGTCAGCCTGCAAAGTGGGGCGGGTCGTCCCTTAGGGCCGCCGACCCGTCCCTAAATACTGGCACCAATAGGTTTGTGGGCCGGCTCATATATTTTTAGGGGCCAACCAATCCACGACTCATTGACCCTAAGGTCGACCCTTGCCATGAGCACCTGTGGTTGGAGCGCACGCGTGAGGCGGCGGCGGCTCCACTACGTGGCGACGTGCACTCCGGCGTGGATCGAGGCAGCGGCGGCTTCGGGCTCGGTGGCGAGGTGCTCCCAGTGTGGATTGAGGCGAAGCTCCGTCTCCTGCTGCTGCTCATCGTCCTTCCGCCGCCGCACGATGAAATGCAACACCCGTTCTCACTTCGCTCTCTGCTCGTGCGCCTTGCCTCTGGTTGGCTGATATCCATGTGCTCGCCGCCAAATAATCTCACGACCAGAGAGGGACGGCGGCTTGGTCACACGAAAGCCTGTGAGGTCTGCTTGTCAACAGTACAGGTCCTTAGGTCTCGAGATTCGCAGCCGTGCCAGTCAATTTGACCCTGTAATTGACAAGGAGGTGAGACAAGCGGGTCCGATACAGACGCTCGCTATCGGCTGGCTGCCGATAGGTTCGGGATGCTATTTGATCGACTGGGGAGCCGATGTGGACAGGTGTCGATGAGCAGTCGACCGTAGAGCCGATAAAGGAACCATGGTGTGCTCAGAGGATATCGAGGCGCACGGGATCCCTCCGGACAGCCGAACAGTGATCCATCGGCTGGAAAAACCAATGAAAGCGGATGCGGCCTAGGCAATAATTAGCGCAAGAAGGCACGGGCTGTAAAGCCGATGCCGCTCCGGATATGACAGCAAGAAACCCGTCACCCGCCGTGGCAACGCCATCAACACTGAACCTCGAAGATCGGACCTAACCGAGACAGTACGAGGCCGGGACCAGCAGCGATGATACGGAGGATGCCGGATCGGCTATGCCGTAGCAAGGATAGAAACGAACCCATCGACTAGCTGAGCCGATGAGGGGACGCCTCTCTGAAGGCGAGTGCGTATCGGCTGGAGGTCCGATACGTTTGGCATTACGCATCGTGGGACGTCTCTAAAGGCTGATGCGTATCGGCCGAGGGACCGATGCGCTGGGCGTGAAGCACAGAGTATGGATAACTCATCGGCTAGCACTCCGATAATATGCCGTGCAGGAGACTGTAGGTCTGAAGCTCGATCTACCGTCGGCAGCCCCGTAGGTCGGACCTAACCGATGCAGCACGAGACCGACGACGACAAAGGGAGCTTAACAGGCCAATAGGTCCAGCACGGACGTGATGCGATACATCCGATCGGCCTAAGAAGTCGGACCTAACCGATACAGCCTTAGACAGAGCAGGACATATCGGGATGGTGGCGGGACTTACCTCTTCGCCAGAGATCGGACTTAACCGATGCAGCCCCGTGTCGAGAGCCAGAACCCGCCGGTACAACCTAGATGAACTAGGGTGGCGATGCGCCGAATTTAAATATGATCAAGAGATATTTTACATGTTTCCAGATGGTCTATATTTATACCCTAAATTTACAGACAGAGTCCGACGCGTCTACGATCATTGGACATTATTTCCTAGTAAGAACAAAGGAAAATATTCCTAAAGAAGTTAACTAACCAGCTAGACCTCTCTAATTGAGTAAGGTTATAATTTATAAAAATAAGCACCCTACCGTAGAGTCCACGGATCCTCCGCAAACCCGGTTTCATCTGAATAATTTTCTAATTTATAACCAAGTCTTCCTTTGCAATCTGATCGGTTTCTCCACTGTAGCTATCGGATCTTTTTTAGTCAAGCCGATCCTTCTCCTTCCTTCCCTCGGGCTTCTCGGACCTAATCCCGATTAGACAATCCAATGTCTTCAAGCCGATCCAATCTTCTACTAATCTAATCGGCTCTTCTACAGTTCTCTATCGGCTTCGTCTCAGTATCTCCATCGGCCGATGGCTGTATCAAACCCTTCAACGGACCTCTCAGCCAATCGGCTTTAGCCTCATCGAATCTCCCAACCGATCGGCTTTAGCGTCATCAGATTCGCCAGATTTTGGCGTTAACCCAATGTGAATGGCAATGGAGCCTACACTTGTAGTGGCAGTACCGTTGATTTATTGGTTAATCCAACTTCCCAAGCCCTAACGATTTCCCTAGGATTTTTTTAAGATAATGTAAGCAGTAAGTTGTGTTCTTGTTTCTGGTTAATTAGTTGATTCGGAGTTATAATGAGCTTTAAGAGGAAAATCTTGATTCAGAATTTTTCCACTCGTAATTGCTGAACATCAAACAAAATTGGGACTATAAAACACATGCTTTTACAGCACTAACTAGAATGCATATTTCCTCGTTCTGTACCTTGTGGACTAAGTCTATATTGGTGAGTGTTATTACAGATTTCAACCTCTCTTTATTTAGATTTTTTTATTTAAAAAGAAGAGCTTCTTGCATTGTCCATTTAGAATGCAGATAGAGCCAGATTTTCTACGCTATCTTTTGCCCTTTCATTATAACTTTCGAAATTATCATAATATTGAAATGCATCTGCCACTACCCATCTGAAGTAGACTGAATGTCTGCATGTGCAGAAGTGTGATCTTCTGATGGCTAATATGATTACATGTTTCCAACATTTTGGTTCATTCTTATTTTAACCAGAACTAGTTGGTGCCCACGGGAGAATCAATTAAAGGACTGAATTTTATGTACATGTAAATATGCTAACATCAATCTGAGTATTACATATATGCAGAGCTAAATATAATTTACATGTGAAGAAAAGAAGCTACAAATTACTTAATTCTAGACTTAACTATAGTGATTAAAACGTGTTCATATTTTATAAGAGGAAAGATGTATCGAAGAGAAACACATCTGCCAAGCCACCAATTCATTATAAACCCATATATCGGACAAACCAAACTACATTATCAATACATGACCCTTTGTCCTAATTCGTGTTCAGGAGTAATTTAGACAAAAATTGTCCCAGATTCACATAGCACGTAATGTTAAGGTAAAATACATTGTTAAGATACATTCGGTACTAATCTAAACATCACATAGGAACCACAATAATATTCAACATGTTGGGTCAAGAAACTTCTTGCCCTACGAAGGATCAAATAAACATCAGTACACCACACCAATTTGGTAGCTTCCCATGGTGAGTGAAGAGAATTCTAGAGCATAATATAAATATGTGATGTCACACATATTCCATATATATTCAGCACAAACACATACCAAGATATAGAGTTATTTATAACAATAGCAAAGAAATAGGTGTTGGGTTCCTGATACATAGGCATTAGGCAAGGAATAAAAAACATATATTAAAAGAGGATTTGGATCACTCGCCTTTTACTGCATGAGCTAAAAGTGCATTATTAAGCTCTGATGGATTAAAAACATAAATATATGCACTGATTGGGTGAAAACTGAAATCTAGTAGTGGGCCTAGTGGACGCTTAAGCTTTGATGAAATAAAAATTTTCATCGAAAAATGTCTAATCTCATTAGAGACCACACAGACCGACAATGAAATTGTAAAAAAAGAAAGTGTTAAAGTTCAAAACATAATTCTTATATGATAACAGATAATTATAACTTGCATGTTATGACGAAGGAGGCCCTTTTTTCTTGTCAGGATGCTCAATAGAACAAATAAAGAAGCATCACAAAGCTGGATATATAGCTTGCTTATTTATGCTTCTCAAAAATTTGATGTACACCATCTATATCTGATTGAAGTTGAGAACAAATACAATCTTATCATGAATATTTTGATTTTGTATCAAAATAGATGCATGAATTTGGAACACGATGAGAGAAGCATACCATTTGGATTAGTTTGCTGGAGTATTGGGTTCCTCCTGCATGTTCTGATTTGTGCATTCCCGGCGTGCGCGCACACTCGAGTCGTATGAGGGCAAATATATGCCTTATATACGAGCGTGGTAGTATAGATCTATATTTTTTTAATATATATATCTTGAAGAGTTGCAGTTTCAACGGCGAGGCTCGTCTGCTGCTGGTTATTCTCGTGCCCAGAAGCCCATGTGATCTGAGGACATGACACGCACAGCTTTTTTTTTTGGCAGGATCTGATGACTAATAACAGACGCATTTACTGTCAATCTTCTCGCCAGCGGGCAAACTTCAGGCCAGTTAACCTGCTCAGTACTTATCACGGTATCACCAGGTAGAGTAATTTCAGAAGTGTACTCTCAATGGTTGGGTGGTTTAATTTCACTGAGCTTAACTTGGTTACAGATAACACGCATTCAGCCATCTACATTATATCTCACAATTACCTCCTTTTCGCTAAATCACCTACCTAAAAACAGCACCACTTGATCGGATCATGGAAAAATACCAAGCTAACTACAACAAACACACGACGATGACAACAACGAACGAATCAAATTTATCGGATCATTCTCAGCACGACGTGTCGATCCCTCTATGCATGTATGTATCGATCGTGCCGGCCCGTGCACGGACATATTACGGTCGGTTGGGAGCTCGTGATCAGCTTTCACGCGGGAGCATTGCCGGCGGACATCGCCGTCGGCGCTGGTCTTGACGCCGAGGCTGGTGAGCCTGGCGAACGAGGCCGCCCAGCTGGCGAAGAAGCTCTCCTCGCTCCGCGCGAACGCCTCCACCGTGGCCCGCGTCGTGGCGTTCTGCACCAGCACGGCGTCCGTGCGCAGCAGACCCCGCCCCGCCAGCAGGTTGCCAAAGTAGGCGTTGTCGAACCGCGACGCCGACCCCTTGTCACAGTCCACCGCCGCGGTCGACGACACCGTGCCGTTCACCGCTGAGCACGCCCTGATCAGCTCCCCGGCGTAGTCCGCGTTAATCGCCTCGTCCACGGGCATCGTGCTCCCGTTCGCGTCCACCCGGAACCGCTCGCCGAACGTGGTGCAGTGCGCCGATCCAATGGTGTGCCCTCCTGTGCGCAGCCGTGCTCTCGATCGTTGAGACGAGGTGAAAAGTGATCAAATGCAAGTTCATTGCTCCAGCTGCAAGAGCGTGTGCGAGTGTAGCTGAGAGGGTGACGAGATCGTCCGGGGTGAGCCCCTTGGCGGAGAAGCTCCTCACCATGGAATCGACAGAGAAACCTGTGTCGATGATGTTTGCTCTGACGTTGGAGGCCAGGGAGACCAGGCAGTCTTGCCGCCCCAGGGAGACCGGCACTGACGGCCCTCCGGTCTGGTTTGCAGCAGGTGAATGTATAAGGATGACAGTTCATGGATGTAATGCGAAAGTTTTACATTTCTAGATAGTCATCTGCTTTGTAAATGAATATGCCCTAGAATGCATGCCATGCCAATAGGATTTTTTTTGCTAGACATCTAGATTTAATCATAATTATGCACAAGCAACTATGTTATAATTCTTGATGTAATTTTGGTTAGTGGTGCATTTACCAAGTCCTATGTCAAATCGGCATCTGGACGATGTAGGTGAAATGGTGAATATTACTGCAAACTGTATTGCTAGTTACAAAGGAATATAGTTTCAAACAACATGTGACCTGTTCTTAAGTTTCACTGTTCCAGTTGTGTCTTCCTTCATTTAATCTCCTTCGGACCATTAATCATGTGCCCCACAAAATTATGCACATAAAAGATTGTGGTCCAAGAACACAGGATGACAAACATGAAACTAATGGAAACAGAATTAATTTTGTTTACTTAGTTAAAGTTCGTCATGGTCTAGCTGTCTGTTTGTATTTGGGTGTAACCATAGTAGTTTCAAATATTTTCGAAGGTATAGCCAACAAGAGCACTCAATACATTGGATGCTTAAAGATATTGCTGTTGCATCATTAATGTGGATTATTTCTTACTATAGTATATCCTATGCTTAAGAAGAGTAGTACATCTACTTAACTACTAGCAATTTTGTAGGAAAATTCATCTAATGCAAGAATTAACTATTGGCACATTAACCGTTTGAGTGGACTGTAGCAACTAGCAAGAGGAACCACACAGTGCAGCAAATATATTGTCAGCAATTGATAGCCATGATACTTACAAATGTGACAGCATCTCTTGCAGCAAGGACTAAAATGTCGCTGCAGGAAACAGTTGCAAGGCACATGGCTTCAAGCAGCCTCTTGGCTGCATCTATGACATCAAACCCGCCAAGTGAGAGGTTTGCAGGATCAGTCCTCTCCGTGCCGTTACCTTCTATCATCACTGATGCATCACATCCCTGGGACCAACAAAAATTATACTTTCAAAATGACTTCCTGTCATTGTGCAAGCGTGGATGTGTTCACAATTCAGAAACCTAATGAGCTGCAATTGTAAGTTGTGTACAAGTCAGTACAACTCTTCTTACAGTTCCCGCAATTACACCAATCTATACAAGCTGTGGAAAGCTACATTCTGTTTGGTTATACTAACCACTAAACATGCATAATGAATTAGATTTGGAGTCTTAAATAAGCCAGCATCTAGCTCAGCGATCATAATTATTCTAGACTGGACCATTCAGTTGACAAGATATACTTCGAATAATGTCAAATTATTAGCTGATGCAATTGGTGCCACATAAATCTAACATAACTAGTGGAATGAGAGGTTGATCATTTCTTTAGGTCTGCAGCATTGCAAGTAGAAAACGTATGAAAAAACTATTATTCGGCAGCTAGTAATTTGGGCTGAAAGTACTATAGTCATCATAAATTTGAACAAATAACACATTACCGTGTTATGTATCACCACTGCTATCTTTGAGAACCAAAAAAAAAAGGGCAGTGGCAAGTGACACGAAAAATTGGTGATGGCTAGATCTAACATATGGATTTGTGATATGATATGACCATCGACATTGCAGACAGCCATTTCACCATTTGCTTGCATGCATAAGAACTTCAATTGTTGCAAAAGCTTGCAATGTTAACGTGACGAATGTGCCAAATGCAAGAAGAGTAGAGCACTAGACACAGAGTGATAGAGATACATAGTCATTTCTTACCTCAACAAAGCAGTCGTGGAAGAGCATCCTGAGAAGCTTGCCGGGGATGGTGGAATCCAATGTGGAGGCCGACCTGACGACATCCCTCACCTCCAGCTCCACGCTGGGGCAGGAAAGGGCGTAGAAATTAGGCGAGAGCTGGCCCAGGGAGGACGTCGACGGCGAAGAGTTCGTCGGGGATTTCGTTGGAGTCGGAGGAGGAGGAGATGGTTTCGGAGCCTGCGGTGACGGAGTCCGAGGAGGAGGAGGAGACGGTCTGGGAACCGGTGAAGAGGGTGGAGGAGACGGCTTTGTGGACGGGGCCGCCGAAGGAGGAGACGAAGGCTTTGGCGCGGGTGGAGACGACGGCTTTGGCGCCGGCGACGTCGTGGGTGGCGCTGGAGGCCTGGGGGCTGGCGCCGCGGCTGGCCGTGGAGAGGACGATGCCTTTGGCGCCGGCGGCTTCGCCGGTGGGGATGGCGTCTTTGGAGCTGCTGGCGTCGGCGCCCGTTGAGAAGGCGCTCTCACAGCCGGCGTTGCCGACTGGGAATGTGACCTCGCAGCTGGCGCCGGAGACGGAGACGGCCTTGAAGACGGCGGCTGCGACGAGCCGGAGCCGGAGGCGACGGCCACTGCCAGGACAGAAAAAACCAGCACCGAGCAAAGAACAATGCACTGCCTCCGCCGCGGCCTCATCTGATCCATCTTGCAGCCGAGGAGAACGAGATGCTCATGAGCTAGCCAGCTGAGCTCAGCTCACGAGCGCGCGCACACCACTACTATGTGCAAGAACAGCTAGCAGCAGCAAGCGGATGAACAAGCTTATCTAAGCAGAAATAATTCCGACCGATGCAGATTGATCGAGTTGGAGTAGGGAATCTAATCGTCAAGCATTAACGGTGGTGGACGCACCGGCAGGCGGGCGGCGGCAGCAAGCAGCGAACGCACGTACTACTGCGCGAGCTGAGTGATGCGTTGATGCGATCTATTAAAACCGGGGCGCAACCGACGCTGCACATACAAGTATGCGACATACCGGACGGTCGGCTGGGACAGATTTTCGAACAGCGGTACAGTGGATTCAGGCGTGCAGCTAGCACTGCGAGGAAAAAAGTTTCGTGTCAACACGGCGCGGCCGCTTAATTCCCATGGTCGTACCAAGCTGGTCCAAGGGGCACGGGCCCGTATTGTACTTGTGCTTTACCCTTGGCTCGGGCTCTCCGTTAATGGCGGCTACTATAGGGTATAGCTGCCCACTCGAAATCAAGGGCCAGAGAGCTAGCAGCTGGCATGCTGAATGCACGCATATATACTTCGTTTTTTTTCCCTTCTTTTTCTCTTTGAAAAGCTAGCATAAGCATGTGGATGCGTAAGGTGTATTGATGGCGATGGAGTGAATTGGGTTGGGTGTGCTGCTTTGGTGCGCCGCAGTAAATTCGGGGGCGGGAGGAGGTTGATCGATCAGCGCGGCTAGACCAGCTCCGCTCAGCTCGATCACTGCCGTGCCATTGATGGCGGTATTTACTCCGGCGACGCGGTTGGTAATGGTTGTGGGGCCGGGAGGGGAGGGTCGGCGACGACGATTATTCGGCGTTCGGCGGGCGGCCCTGCAGGCTGCAGCTTCAGGCCCACCTGTGCGCCCTGCGTGCGCCGCGGTGGTCGAAGAGGTGTGCCGCTGCAGGGTGAAGCCCGCGTAGCGCGCCATCTCGGCATCTCCGTTTCGGGCATTCCACGCTCAGAAGCGGGTAGGCAAGTGAATGGTGGCAGTGGGTTTTATGACTCCGCCGGCCAACTACCGGTGTCGTGCACGCAGTGCTCAGAATCGCTCGTGCTTTCTTTCCGGTAGGGACGGGCGTAATGGGTACAGTACATAAATACATGGCCGGTATATGATGCCACTTCACGTAAAATCCATGTTAAAAAACCAACGAACTCTGGATATATCACGTTTCGCCCCTGAACTACGTTGTTGCATGTTGCAGTTAGAGATATTTTTTATTATATGAAAGACGCATATGTATACTATAACATACATACAAACCTACAAATAAATTTACACACCACGACTCCATGGTTATGTCACTGATGTGTATAAGCTATATACTTTTAGAAAAAAATATGTAAAATAATATATTGACGATGTATTACTATGATAATAAATATTTTTATACACGTATATATTTTTAAGACTCCACAGTTATATCACTTATGTGTATAAGCTATATACTTTTAGAAAAAATATGTAAAATAATATATTAACGATGTATTACTATGATAATAAATATTTTTATATGCGTATATATTTTTAAGAAGAACTACAAAATAAAATAAAAAAGGATGTTGGATGTTGTTCATATAATATGATGCTAATATCATATTATGTCTCCGCCTCCTCCTCTCAAATCTAACAACGTCACATCTGACACATTCGTATGTCACTCCTTAGCAAAGCCACCCGTTGGTGACCGAACACATACGCATGTGGCACTAGGAGGCAGTAATGCCAGTGCCGCTAGCTAGGATGCCATGAGGCAACACTGGCTGCAACAACAACACTGATAGCAAAAGAAAAGTCGACAAAAAGAGAAAAAAGAGGAGAGGGAGTGTCGATGGCATGTGTCTCAACAACCTAGATGGCGATTGTGTATACCTCATTTTCATGTTTTAATACTAATTAGTCACTTAGCGTCTTGTTAGAAAGACTAATACATGTGAATGTTAGTGGAGGGGAGCGGTGGTTCAAGCCGCTCCATAACTCCATTCCAGACTCTACTTTTGGTGTTATTTTTAAGAGTTGGAGCCCTCCAAACGTATCCTAAGTATACTGTCTTAGACATGTGATTCTGTCGTATAGTATTTCTGTATTTTTAGGGCTCTAAAAATCGCATGGATGCTATAATGTAATTATTCTTGAAGGCCCAATTAATTTTAGACCGCATCGAATCTCACATTTGAATGGGCTGGAAACACTAGGGTTTATCAGCTTCCCTAGGTCGCAAAGCCCTTGTGATTCCCATCTCTCTCCGTCGCCGCTCCTTGTCTTGTCGCCGGACAGCTCGCCAGCGCTCCGGCGGAACGACTCGGGGTCTGCCTTTCAAGCTCGGAGACCTTCCCCTAGGGCAGAAACGGACGAGGAGAGAGCCCTGAGGCGAATGGAAGAGGTTATGGGCACGGCGAGCAAAGACCGCGGCGGCGGCGGCGGAGGCGGAGGCGATGGGGACGGCGAGCGGAAGGGGTGGTTTCGCGCTGAGGAGGTCATCGCTGGGAACCGCGCGTCCCTCGAGGCTATCCGGGAGCTCGTGATGTATCCTGTCCTCTACGCCCGCGAGGCCCGCGTGCTCGGCCTCAATGTATTGTCGCCTATTCCCCTTTCTCCTCTTACCGTTTTATCATCTGATGCACCTTCTTGTAAATAGCAACCCGTTTTTGAAATAATCTTGCGCTGTGCAGTTTCCGAGAGGATTGCTGCTCCACGGCCCCTCTGGCACCGGAAAGGTACAACATTTGCACTTTTGCAGTGATCATCTTTGCCCCTGTGCAGTTCATGACCAATGCGTTGCTTAGATTAGGTTCATGTGGAGTTTACTTTTATTGTCTTGTCAATTTCACTCCTGGTATCGCTATTTGCAAGTGCTGAACTGTTTAATGCTTGTTATTCTGTCAGAAAAGCATGATCCGAGCTGTTGTTCGAGAATGCAATGCCCACCTGACAATGATCGAGTAATGACTGAGCTCGAATTGGTTAACCTTGAGGACTCTGTTTTGCTTAATTGCATATTTTGATTTGGAACTTAACCGATATAACGTGCATATGTTTGCAGTTCAATTTCTGTGCATAAACCCCATGCTGGAGAGGGGGAGAAGTTCTTGCGAGAGGCTTTTAATGAAGCATATTCCCAGGCATCGCAAGGTAGACCAGCCGTGATATTCATTGATGAACTTGATGACATATGTCCACCGCGTGGCAGTAGGTAAGTTTGTTATATTATCTACATATTTTATATTTGTCAAAAAGTTCTTCTTAATGTATTTTCACAGGAGAGAACAAGGGTCCCGTATTGTTGGTCAGCTGCTGACTCTGATGGACGGAAACAAGATGTCATCAAAGACGCTTCCCCACGTAGTTGTTGTTGCATCAGCTACCAGGTCAGAAAATTTCGGTTGTGTGATTTGTGATCTTAGCAAATAAAGCAACATTGTAAGCTCATGTTAGGTAGTTCCTCTGTTGATAACTTGTTATGGTTGCTAATTATTCTGGTTATGAACTTTGTTTTTTCACTTGAATGAAAACATAACTTGCTCTCATTAGGGTGGATGCCATCGAGCCAGCGCTGCGAAGGCCTGGACGTTTTGACTCAGAGATAGAGGCTACTGTTCCTACAGCAGAAGAAAGGTTTGAGATTCTTAAGGTATCATATAAGAATTTTGTTTTCCCCACAAAACTAATATAAGAATGTTGTTTGATTAATTGGTCTTACCTTTCGGCTGAAACCTCTTGTAATGTAACATTAGCAAACTCTGCATTTTTGGAAGTGTTGAACTTATATGTTCATGATAATTTCTCTTACATAAAGTGTAATCTTATAGACCACATTATTTTCTTAGCTTTATACCAAGAATCTACATCTTGGTGAATGTGTTGATCTTCAATATGTTGCTGCATCCTGCAATGGTTATGTTGGAGCTGATTTACAAGCTTTATGTCGAGAAGCTGCAAGACGTGCTTATGGTAGATTGTCAAACTCACCTAAGAGTGAGAATGTGCTAACAATAATCATGAAGGACTGGGAGTCTGCTAAATCTGTTGCCAAAAATAGTGTGACGAGAGGGGTAACCAAAGAAATTCCAGCTGTTTCATGGGACGATATAGGAGGTCTGAAAGATGTTAAGGTGAGATATGCCTCATTTTAGGCTTTCTTTAATCAAACCTATTTTAATGGTGGTGGTTGTTATGCTTTAGAAAAAACTTCAGCAAGCTGTTGAATGGCCCATCAAGCATGCTGCTTCATTTGATAGACTTGGAATATCACCTATCCGTGGGGTGCTTTTGCATGGTCCACCAGGGTGCTCAAAGACTACCCTTGCTAAGGCTGCTGCTCATGCTGCTCAAGCTTCTTTCTTTTCTTTAAGGTTTGCCGCATAACAATTTTTCTCTCTTTTTTAATCCTTCCACAATGCAAAAAGAAGCCCGTGAATTGCCTAATATTTTCTGATGTGATGCTTATATTGTAACAAATTCAATAGGCATCACTTAATCTCAGATATACTGAAAGAGTGTCGAGGAAGAAAAAGAACATAACATGTTTATTTCATGTAGCCTGAAGATCAGACTGGCATAATTCGTTTAAATTCTGCTGCTAGAGTTATTATCCTGTATGCTGAAGGCTGAATTCCAAATAATATAGCTATAACGTGTTTACCTAATTACTTTGAGTTCAGAATACAACTATCTATGCTGTTCTAAATTTCTTATGCATTTTCAAACAGTGGTGCTGAATTATACTCGAAGTATGTTGGTGAAGGTGAAGCTTTGTTGCGACGTACATTCCAGATGGCACGTCTTGCTTCTCCAAGCATTATATTTTTTGATGAGGCTGATTCAATTGCCCCTAAAAGGTGCACATCAAGATACTGTCTTGTGACACATACTCGTGATATCTATGATAAGTGGATGCATGATGTTGGTAAAAATGATCTTGTAAAATCATCATAAGAATGTGTGTGAACTATTATAGGCCTTCTTTTATAATTATATAATATTTTTTTCATGCTGCACATGATGTAGAAACTTGAACATGTGTTAGAAGTACTAAGCATTTTTTTTTGGATATGGTCCCCAAATGTTCTTTTTATGATAGTAGAATCATTTTATGAGAACTTTGCTTCTGTACATGCATATCTTATTTCCATGTCTTAACTAGTGAATGCCAATTTTTATGATGAAGTAGCTAATATTGGACTTCATGATCTTTCAGAACTGGTCCCAGTGGGAACTCTAGTGGCAATGCCACAGTTGGAGAAAGACTATTATCAACTCTATTGACAGAAATGGATGGTTTAGAACTGGCTACGGTACTTTACATACTTACACATTTGGATGCGTAGTATTCAAATGTGATTCTCCTTGTCAAATGTGCCCTTTCATTTTACTAAAACAGTATCCTGCATTTTGAATGTAGGGAATTATTGTATTGGCTGCTACTAATCGTCCAAATGCAATTGATGCTGCTCTTCTGCGCCCAGGGCGTTTTGACATGGTCTCCCCCCTCCCTCTCCCACTCACAAATATACAAACAATAACCATGATTTTTCATTTAACTGCAGGTCTTGTATGTTCCGCCACCAGATGTGGAAGGTCGATATGAAGTACTACGCATCCATACACGCAAAATGCCATTGGGAGAGGATTTGGATCTTTGGAAGGTAGCGGAGCGTACTGAGCTTTTCACAGGTGCAGATCTTGAAGGCCTGTGCAGGGAGGCAGGAATGGCTGCCCTGAGGGAATGTCTGCGGTCAGAACGTTTTGCATGTGACGATATTCACTTCCAGGCCGCGCTAAGATCCTTGCGTCCATCGCTTACACAATCAGTAGTTGATGAGTACTCAAATGCAGCCATCCATGGTCCATTGACGAGGAGAAAACATTAAAAGATGTATTATTCTGGCGCACAAGCATCAATGTCGCCCGTAATCTCTGATTATCAGAGCATCGATCATCGGTTTAAAGGACAAACATTTTCATTGTGATGTATTTATAGACCAAACATGTGACACGTTTCCATATGATTGCACCGACTTTTAACTGTCTTCCCTGAGTTTTTTCTTGGGTCTTTGAGTAACAGAGGTTTAACACTAGAAGATAACTCAACCTTTTTAATAACTCCCAAGGACGAATAAAGATTGCAGGCTAGGATTTACAAAAGTGAAATGATATGAACAAAATACTGCTGATAGGGGCTCATAAAGGCCAAAGGGTCAATACTAAATACAAAGAGAGCATGCAAAAGTTAACACACTGCATCTGGCGCTTAGACTCTTATTAAAGCCGAATATACCCGGATTATACTTCACATATATCCCAGCAAAGCAATCTTTACAGTGGGAAGAGAAGTTTCAGTTGTGTGGCATCTTCTGGAGCATCTCCTGTGCATCTTGGTCCTTGTAGACTAAGAATGCGCTGGTCTTGCAATAGCTGCGTGCCAGCGCCTTCCCGGAGGAAGTAGGCGGTGAGAAAGCGCACTGTGAGATGCCCAAAGCCTCGCTTTCGAGGAAGCTTTTCTTGCAGGAGACGAACGGACAGGGTTTTAGCAAGAGAGGATGAACTCAAAGTCTGCAAAATGCTCGCAGAGGACGAAGAAGAATAACTGGACAGTCAGATTAATAAACCAGTGATATTTGCAGTGTGATGTTAGTTAACAAAGAGTTTCGGTGAGTCCTATAGTCTGATAAAAAGCTTGGCGTTTGTGCAAATAGACAATCCATGCTATGATGGATTTATATTTCGTTATTATAGAGAACAATGCATGCTTGATAGCAATGAACTATCAAGACAGACATTGCGGGAAGGCAGTAACATAAAAAATATGCAGTGTGATGCAAAGTAAGCAAAAATGTGCATCAAACTTAGAACTTACCTAGCAGCATCCATCAGTTGTGACCCTATTCGCTTTCTTCTGCGTGACGGCACAATCCAAATGGCTCGAAATCCGCAAAATGCAGGAACAGCTTCCTCTTCGCAGATTATAGCACCAGGATCTCAGTACTCTTCTTTGTTCCTGTCTGAATGATCGTACCGTTATAAGACTTCTCTCTTAAAACTGATTTTCCCGAACTCTAATATATTGTTTGTTTTGCTTGATTCAATTTTATCAACAGGCAGATCACTGCAGTTGTCCTCTGCAGAGCCTGGAATTACTTTATGTGCTGTTTTTATTGGTTCCGCAACAAGGCATCCCACTATCCTCTGACTAGATATGAACAGATAAACCTATGCAACAGAAATGAGTTTTCACCCATTAGGATAAGTATATCGCAAGTAGTTGTCATATGGGAAATTGGGAATTAAGAGAATGTAGTCACCTTGCAGAGCTTGTGAAGGAGCTGATCTTCACCAAACCCCAGCTCCTTCTGTACCACTTTGATCACCTCCTGGACCTGACATATTTACATGACATTAAATCATCACAAATGTATACAATCTGCGTCTGCCCTTCTAGTGCAAATGTGATGCGGTTGCAGAATTGGATGAGAAACTTAGCAGTTAGTACATGCACACAAACTGTAGTTTACAGCTATGAGGAACCCACTCTTTTCAATCTGCATTTCCTTAACTAGTGATTTCTTTTAACTGTTGACGCAATGCAGTTGGCCAGTCAGGCAAAACTACCTTGCTGTTCCGTGCACATGAATTTTCATCCGTCACAAGAATTATTCGATCCCCACTCTCTGACCTCGCAACCACGGTCTCATTGCGCCAACCCTGCAACTCAAACATTTGTCAAGAACTCTTCACAGAAACATAACAGGAGATGAACAGAACAGTGCAATCAACCGGTGTGACACCTTGAACGGGACACCCTCGAAGTAACTCTTGTGGTATGCCTTGTGAACCTTCTCCTCGTCGTCGTTCCCACGGGCGTACATCATGCCGCAAACCGAGCACATGTGGAGGAGAAAATCGGGCTGCCCTAGCTCCAGGTGGAACTGCGCGTAGTTTCTCTTCTTATTGAGGACCTTGCCGTCCGCGCAGCTCTTCGGCCTCTTCGCCTCCGTCGCGCCTCATCGCCACTAACCAAATCCAGAGAGATTGATCGGTCCATTAGCAAATCTGAATCGAGGAGCACGCCAATTTTGGAATCTTCGCTCTAGTTGCTGGAATCTTGCAGAAATTCACTACTGGAGTGGAATCCGGCAGGATTTGGTACCGGGTCACTACAACGGAACAGCTTCGTAGAGGGGGAAGGGCAGGGGGCGAGGAAGAAGAACCTGCTCGAATCGGGCCCGGGGTTCTGACGCTTGAAGAACACGCTGATCTTGGGCTGCATCGCCTTCTCGCTCCTCCGATTGCCTGGAAATGCGGAGGGAAGCGAGAAACGGAGGCGGCGGCGAACGAGCGAGGCGGCTCTCGGTGGTCCGTGGTCGTCTTGGGAGGATCGACGGCGAAGATGCGGCGGTGAGGGTCCGGGTGGGGCGGATCGGACGGGCAGGAATTGAGAAGGCCCCGCGCGCGGGTTTCTGAAATACAGATGCGGGAATCGGGTGGCAACACAACCGGCCTAAAATTGGTAGCCATGTGAACATTTGTATATTTTGTCCTCCGATTCGAGAGAAAGGTTCTGAAATTACCAAAAAAAAAATGTTTGTAAGATTTTTTTGCAAGAAATTTTTTGTAGACCATGGGACCGACCTGATCTCCCTGTATCAGAGCAGGTCTAGATATCCCCGACACGTTAGCATCCTCCCATCGGTAAGTCGACACTTTCTTCCCGTTGCTGATTTTCTTCCCGGTATTTCCTCTTCGCTCTCTCATCTCGGCTCCTTCTTCTTCCTGTCTTCTCCGCAAACGTTTTTTCTTTCTCCTTTTCCACCACCCTCTTCCATCCCTTGCTCTTCCACACGATAAGGCGATGGTCTCCATCCGTCTCCTCGTCTCGACTCACACCCGTCTTCGCTCTTCTTCTTGTCTCGTGTATCTTTTCTCTTCCGACGTCGGTGCACCTTTGCGCTCGTCGTCTCTATCGGCTGGACTCGTCCGTTCTCCATCGGCTAGACCTGTCCGCCCTTCATCGGCTAGAATCCTCTCTCAGTTCTCACTTTTTCGACACGCTCAACTGCTTCCGGACGCGAACCTTCTCCACTCGCATCTGAGCCACTCCGACGTATCCATATGTCTACGGATACGAATCTCTACCTTTCGGACACGAACCTCCTCTCTTTGCGTCCGATCCCTCTTCGAGTTTTCGTATCCGCTCCACTCTTTTGGCTCCACGAGTCTAAAGATGTGAAACTTCGACCCATCCACTCTCTAATCTACTCTACCAAGTACGTATAGCTATGTTTACAACGCAGCCAATTGGCTGCTAGCAAAGGAGAGATTGCCCAGGAAGCACAATCTACTGAAGAAATATATCGTCACATCTGCCCTGTGTGACTACTGCTAGGAAGTAGAAAAATAATTGGACATCTCAAATATAGCTCGAATATGATTTATGTCTTTTAACTATAAGGTATACCAACTAATAAAACTGATATAAATTATATTCACCGGTGATTTAAAAATATATTTTAACTGACATGATAGCAACCTGATCTTTTTTAAAAAAATTAACAAAAAAAATAGGCTTCACGTCAATCAAAATAGCTTTCTCGAGAAATGGAGTTTGCACCGATTTTAATAATTGAAAGAGTAAATATAACTAGGACAAGAGAAAATGAATTAGATTCAGGTAATAATTAAGAGGCAAAAGTATACTTTTCCAACAAACAATGATCCACATATGTCTATGTTGCCTGTTTGTATGGTATTTCTAGACAATCTAAATTTTTTATTTATATATTTTTATTAAAATTATTTTATTTGAGAAATTTACATATGCATATTCCTAACGCCCTTCGGAAGGATTCTTTTAAAAAAAGACGTTTCACTTAAAATCTAACATGACAAATGTTTGTTGTCACATATTAACGCTGAGTGATAAGCACTAATAAAGATAGCCCCTTACCGTCCTAGCTAAGGACAAATTTCTCACAGTAGGGGGGCATCTATAAAATTATGAGTAGGATGTTCGAGGGAGAAGAGGCCTGTAGGCGGCCCCCTTATAGCTCTTTAGTTAAGCGTTTTTTCCTCCTAGTAGCTAACTTGTAAAATCAACAGGTTTGCTCATAGGAGGGAAGGGGTCTGAAAATTTTACATGTGACCTCCATGACGCTCTATAATAGGGTGTTTTTTTCCTACCGTACAAATGTTCAAAAGAAAAAAGAGATTTTAAATAAATATATTTTTATTAAGAGATTTAATAATAAAAAAATAGGAGTAAGTGAGATAATTAACATGCTAAATTATATAAGAAACTCAACGCTAATACTATAATATCATTACACTATTAAATAAAGGATCATAAGATTAATAGATTTACATATGAATATTATTTAGATAAGAGTGACAAAAATATTACATGTTTACTAAGATGTTTACACGTTACGAATAGAAACATCAATGCAATATAAATAATACAATGCATAAAAAAATTTGTTAGACAAAATGAACAATAGTAACTATTATACAAGGCCAAAAATAAACAACAATATGATACATATAGTTTACACAAGATAGAAGAAAATATTCACGATTCTCTAAATTAAGCTACATATTTATTCTTAAAATAATATATAGACTTGCGCTATATACGATTGAACCACTAGGTCAACGAGAACGCCTTGGTTGGCTTAGTCTTAGAGTGGTGCTTTTCCCTGTGAAACGTCTTCTATCGAACCTTGCTCCTAATGAATGAGATTCCGTTTTGCCCAAAACCTCCACATCTTTTGGACACTTCTTTTAAGTATGCCCCTCTTTATCACACTTGCTACAATGTTTGAACCTTTCATCTGCTTCGGACTCATTCATATTGTTGTAAATTCGTCTATTCTTATGGTGAGCTACCTTGTCTCTTATTTTTGTTGGATCTGAAATGTAAAAAATCTAAGATTGAGCTGTGAAAGACCCCGCAATATCGAAGACATATAACTCACCACTCCATGTATGTAAGATAATCTCCTTTCTAAAATAAACCGACAAAAAAACGATCAAGTATTTCACACTCCGAGCACATGACAATAACATAAGAAAATGGCTTGTGATATAAGCTTGGCTTTTGGCACGAGAACGAGCAGGTTCGATCGTCTTTCAAGATACACTTTTGTATAATTCTCTTATCGTAGATTCCACGCTTGTCCTTATCGACACACAAGATTTTAAATATGTGCTGTTGTGTATCTTGATGTATAACTCAATGTTGTTGGGCTTTTTACATTTTTTTATCTAAATACTTCATCATCATTATACTAAAGAAAATACCATTGTATAATATAGATGGCCTAATTGTTTTGTATCGATCACTAAAATACTTACACGTGCCATGTATGATAAACTCAACAATGACAACAATCAATAGCACTTTTACACCACGTATCACCTAGTTATAAACTTCAGTCAAATTAATGGTCATTATACTAAAACTAGTGCCACCATCTCATACAATAAGTCACATTTATTCTTAGACTCATTCTAAATTCAACGCAAAAAAGTTTATATCGACCTACTTCTCATAGTATAATCATCACTGGGAGTGATCCTAGAGCTTCGAGAGCCTTATCACTTATAGGTGTTGGCCTTTTTAACTGTTTATCTATTTATTTCGTTATCAGCTCATCTAACCTCCTCCAAATCTCATTAAATTTTTTCCGTTGATTCTAAGCACATGGCCTTTTGAAAAGATACATAAGATGTTGTTCTTAAACTACTGGTATAAACTAACACCTATGTGATGCATGTACTATCTATTGTGAACATCTGGTCATTTTTGTACATACCCCTCTTTTACGTTATCATTCCTCAAATACTTAATAGCCCACAGAATACCGGCGTGACAGTCATGTATAAGGCATACATCTAACGTCATACATACAATTACATCTTTCACTTGCTTCAGAAACTAATACCAACTTTTGATGTTCTCGCTCTCAATAAAAGTGAAAGTCATGGGTTAATGCACGCACTTAATATGAAGAAAACCCGATGAATCACATTCTTCTTAGAATAGTCAAGTGATAAGAGTGATTTGATGTCCTTGTAGCTCTTTGGATTCCTCTGAAAAATACAACCTAGAAGATGAGATATATTATCATATGAAGTTTTGAATGTGCTAAACCTCATTTCCACGATCTTTTGTTTTGTTATCCATGTCTTTGCATAACTGATTGTGTGTTTAAATTTATCCTCAATATAACATATAATTGAACTTATTTTGTACTCTACTTTGTGTATAACATTGGAGTACATCTCTATTACAATAAATATATATATATATATTATATTTCTATGATATTTCTTAATCTCATGTAAATAAAAATTATACACGATGATAATTGACACTTTTCAGTAATTCTTCCATTTATACTTGAATGCATGCACCCTCCATGGACAACTATAATTGAGTTTGCACGCTTCACTTCATACACTGACTTGGTTGACTTCGTAAACGAGAACTCTCACCGAATTGATACCACCCAGTACTTAACCACCTCCGTCAATTCCTCTTTATATGTATATTTTGCCTCTTCAATAACCTCGTTCTTATTGTACTCTTGTGCCACATAATGTTTCTCAGAGATAACAAGTCTAGAGAAGTCCTAATTAGACTATCTTGATGGATTTACATTACAATCCTCCTCGTTTGATGATGATTCATCATTCTCTATATGCTCATTATCATAATATTTTATATCCATCACCTTAACGATGATGTTGTTTCTCTCTCTCCCTCGTCTGCCAATTCTTTTGACTCCCTGTCTTCTCATCCTCGTGCTTGTCCTCATCCTCATCCTCCTTCTTCTTTTTTCTTCTTCTTGATGATGTTACTCATTTTTCCTTCATTATTTCAGCATCATATCCGTCCCTCTTTGTCTTACATAGCTATTAAAACTATATCATATTTCTCATACACTGATATAATAATGTTAGGTGACCAACCTCATTCCATTGCATTCTTCATGTCCCATCTCATAAGTGGTAGTGAAATCAATCGGCATAAATTATTAAAAAAGCATTCAATTGTCTGGCTCACAATGGTATAGACAGTTATTATGTTGACCTAGAGATTGATTCGGAAGCCTCACATTAATCGGTTGTACACTGATAAAAAAACTTCTCAGCTGGCCTTTCAATACCCTTACGAGATGAACCGAGCTCTGACAGATAGACCGTACCTAACATTCTCTTAACTATAATATAATCGAAATATCACTTTATTTAATATATATGTTTAAAAAATAGAGTTAAAGTAAGTAAGAAATTAATCTAGTAGTAACATGTATTTGATATTTTAACACTGATATATATTTAAATATTATGAATGAAACTATTTATGGATATAAAATAGCGCTATACATACTATTTCATTTTATCACTAATAACAAATATTATAAAGAATATAAATCTTTTAACTCGCTTCCTACAGCATCTCTTCTCTTTTTTTTCTATTTTTTTAATAAAATAGATTTTTAAACGGCCAGCTTTATAGTCAGCTGCCAAAAAAATATCCCAACAGGAGTGGAGCTATGTGTAAAATGTCAGGCCATGTTCCTCCCACGCAGGTGAAGGATTGGAGGAAGCCTCCTCGATCCCATCTCACAGTTCAAAGACAGCGCCTTACTTCCCCCTGTCTTGAGATGATTCAGGAGTGATTGGGGCGTCGTCCATGCTCACGCTTGCTCTCCACTGCAATCTGGGGATCATGCCTGCGATCTTGGCGCTGACGGCGCAGAGTATAGGCGCGGCGGTGGCCGACGTGACGGTGGACACCCTGGTCGCTCAGAACAGCATCACGCACCAGCCTCTTGCTGCAGACATGCAAAGCCTGTGTGGGTTCAGCTCCTCTGTCGGGGCATTGCTCGGATTCTCCATTAGTGGTGTTCTTGTTCACTCCATGGGGTTCATGGGTGATTCCCTGACCTTAGATAATGGTTGCATCATCATTTGTTTCTCACACAATGCAATTGGTATTATTGTGATTTTCTTTGTCCTTGTTATAAGGGGGCTCTTGGATTGTTAAGCATCCCCTCTTCACTGGTGTTCTGAACTGGGGTTTTGCTGAAGGTGGGGCGAGTTACAGATTTCGATTACAAGCAGGTCAGAATGTCAGATAAGATTTGACACTTGTGTGTGTTGATATTGCTGAATTCAGTCATGGACAGTGATGCCACTTAAGTGCTTTGATGGATCCAGGTTCATAGGAAATTCTACGAGGCAATTCAGTGCATGGGGACAACACTGAAGTGCGCCGAAGTTTGGCGGCCATGTGTGTATATGTATGTTTCTCTCAATCTAAGCCTGGATATCCAAGCAGGAATGTTCTACTGGTATACTGACCCAATAGAGGAACCAGGATTTTCTGAGGTATGCACATTCCTGCGTATAGATATTTGTTAGATATCATCAGCTCATTGCACATTTGCATATGGACTACAAAACTGAATGCATACCATTGCTAAACCGAACTTAAATCCATATGATGAGGTGTGATTTCATATAAATCCATTTATTTGACCTTCTGCTAAGCACCTGAATCTGATGGCACTTCGATTGCATCATTTGATTGTCTATTTCAGGAATTTATTGGCCTTGTGTATTCAATCGGTTCACTGCTCGGAGTTTTACTATACCAAAGCGCACTCAAAGACTACTCTTTCCACAGCGTGCTGTTTTGGGGCCAAGTCCTTTCAAGCCTCGCAGGAATGCTCGATTTGATAATGGTGACCCGGTTGAACACAAAATTTGGCATACCGGATTACGTCTTTGCAGTGATGGATAACAGTGCTTCCCAAATGGTTGGCAGACTCCAATGGTTGCCACTCCTTGTGCTTTACTCCAAACTTTGTCCTCCAAGCACTGAAGGAACTTTCTATGCACTGCTCATGTCAATCCAAAATTCTGGGTTGCTTATGTCTGGTTGGTGGGGTGGCCTGCTGCTGCAGATGCTGAATGTGACTCGAACAGAGTTCAGTGACCTCTGGGTTATTGTCTTGATCCGAAACATCTCAAGGCTGCTTCCACTAATGCCACTGTTTCTTGTTCCCCAGACTGACCAAAACTCAACGCTCCTCCCTGCTGAGATGCTTCAAGACAGTGAATCTAGTGAAGCTGGGAAGACAGGTGCAGACACTGTTGAATTTTCCATCCTCGTCGCAGATGATTCTGGTTGTCATCCTCTGAATGTGGTTGTCGAAGATGAAAGAATCAAGGTGCTTGATGCTGGAACAGAAGCAACAGATGATGTGGAGTTGATCCCACTCGTGAACAAGTTACAAGACCATGTGAGTTGACGGACAATCTCATGAACAGTGGACTTGTCCCACGATTCATTCAATAGTCAATACCAATGGCGTTCTGATCCTGCTCTTCGTCTCTTTGGTAGACTAGTTGTTTATGTATCGGCAACAACAGCACATCAACAGGTTATAGGTGAAACAACAATTACCTTTCCTTTCCTTTCATTTTTTTAGAAAAGAGAGAAGAATACAGTATCATTTGGTTGGATACAATACAGTATCATTTGGTAGGATACTAAGGCAGTTCCTTCGATTTTTTTTTTAAAAAATTGCTCACTGTTTTCTCCATGGGCATCAGGACGGCATCAGGATTTTTTTTCTGGTCATTTTGTGCAAATAAGACGCATTTGGTTGCCTCAGCGGCTCAGCCATGAGCCCATGACACGAGTCACGAATTAGAAATCCAGAATACAGATACGATGCATCGGTTTAGCTGAACGGCTGAACCTTTCTTGCATTCACCGTCAGCTTCGACGAAGTACATCGGCCGGTGCTCACATGATACTGTCACAGACACAGCGATAGAGGCAAACCATTCCATTCAAGCCAGAATACCGCATCAGATGCGCCAGGAGGCGACCCAAGCTTTTGCGTTTTCTTACAAGAAAAAGGTCCTAGATATCTCACAGCATGAAACAAACCACAAGTAGATTTCTTTTTCACACTTGCTTACTGATTAGAGCCATCGGCCATCACACTACACACTTGTGTGTTGATTTACATCCAACGACGATCACACTTTACTGCTGTGCCAACCTCTTCAGGTGCTGAAACATCTTCTGCTTTATCCATCGACGATCATATGGTAGGAAAGCATGAAGCGATTGGTCGTACCTGCAAGTGTTGAGCACCCAGTTGGTGGGTAAGTTCTAACGCATCAGTGTATGAAGTAATGCTCTTCAATGTCACGGAGCTTATACTCACACTAGTGCACTTATGTCGGTTAGACCATCCATGAAATTGTACAGGTCATTGATATCGTAAGTAATGTTCCCGACCATAGGGTTGATATCCCTGATTTTCCTTTCATAAAGGCCACAGATTCCTGTAATTTACAGCAAACTGTAAGTATTATATGTAAATACCGCAAGGGAAGAATACGCATACAAAATGAATTAAGAAACAAGGAGATTACATAACACTTTCCCTGGGCATGATTAAGAACATCATGGGAAAATAGATATGCTTTTCCCAAGACTTAAAATGGAAAACAGCAAACAATTGTATAGCTGCTGTGGCATGATCCTATGGTTGGCTGCTACTTGACTGTATGACTCCCGAACTATGTGAAATTTACAGACATCAGCATTCATTTAGTGGTTAAATAAAGTGTATGCCCGCTAACATCTTGATTCAAATAGAAGTAACATGCATCCTCCTCAATGACAGGTTAATAAATCTGTTGCAATTCAAGCTTTAATACTTTGGTCAGAGTAGCTTGTTGACTCTTCTAAACATTAACTATAGCATATCATGTTTCTCAAACTGCTTATATAGCTGAAGCAAGGAACAAATGCTCATCCAAATTATCAATGCATTGCTTTTTGTAACCGCATAACGTGGAAACATACAGAAATAAAAGGGAAAAACTTATTCCCATAACTGCACTAACATTTCAAGCAAGCATGAGAGAAAATACAGACCATCCAGTGCATGGTTAACTGAATTGAAGTCCATAAATGTTCTGGTTGCTCTGTTTTGCGACGGTTGCATGAGAATAATGGTGTGCCTTCCAGCCTGAGAAAATGCCCGAAATCACATCTGTATCTTACATGCATATGGTGTATAAAGTGCTGGCAAACAATCTAAACTAATTTTAAAATAAAATAAGCTAAAATTACTCTGGACATTGCAAAAGAACAGAACACTATTCAATGGGCAGCGGAAAGGAGTTTTGTGGCCCGAATATAGTGTTTTCATTACGAGCTTTCTTCTATAGGTTCTCACATACAAGTTCTTTCTAGGGGCAACTTCATACGGCTATTGTACTACATAATAAAGAGTAAGTACTACTAGTACATTTCCATGCTTTAACCAAAAAACATGCAATGGACCTTCCAGCCTGGTCAACTCAAAACCACAATGAGTCTACAAGAAGGCAATGATCACTGCAGCAAACGTTCCCAAATTCCACCAGGACAAGTCACACTAGATGGCTACCCAGTAAAGCAATAACCTACCAAACACCCCCGAAATGATGTCGCATTTCACGCCCAACAGGCACCAACTAGATGATACCATATGAGCATTGAAGCCGCCCACACACATGACCAGAAGCTCCACAAAGCTTATACGGTTTACAATGCAAGCTGCATGTACGTTAACACATGATTCTTCCTGACATGCTCCTAAAAACGGCTGGAGCCCATGCAGACAACTTCAATCAAGTATCAACAGTGGCAGCGGGGAAGACAGGAGCGAACAACGGCTGCATCATCTCTACTACAAGGATCAATGGATTCGAGAACCATCATACCATGTTCCCAGCGCAGGAGCGCGAGCGGCCGATGCAGCTCAGGACCCCCTCCGCCGCACGCCGCGCCGGCCGACGAACCCTAAACAAACCGCGACGCCTCGATTAGTGGGTGAGAACGACTAATGAAAGGGGGCGAGCTTCTCGTCAGGTCCAATCCGGGCACGGGCGAGGCGAGAAGAAAGCAGTGTTGCACTTGCACAAGATTCGATCGCTCACTCCCCGACTCACGTCTCACGGGGGAAAGCGGAGGTTGTGGAGCCGATCACTCACGCGAATGCTGCTGCTGCGTCCGGTGGCTTAGGAGCAACGCGACCAGGGGAGAGAGGTGGGGTTGGTGAGCTTTGTAATCGATTCGATTTTGGTCCCGACAACAAAAAGGAGATAAGAGAGACCGGGACGGACGCCTTCTGTTGCTCTACTGCTACATGATACGAAGAACGGCTATTCTACAGATATGCCAATTTTTCATTTTTGCTGATACATTGAGATGGAAAGCAGAATGGCACGCGCAAACAGAGTCCACAATCTGCAGAATAGCACGCAGAAACAACCCACAAAAAAGAATGCCATCAAATGCCTCAGCAAGAAATTCTGGGAAAATTTGAATAACCTCATCTCACACAGGCATATATGATCAAGCAAACCTCTGAATTAGATATCAAAATTTGACCGCTACAATGACATGATATATTGTAACCAACAGAATAATCCCAAAACCATAGTACATTGTTACAAAATGTGTACGCACAGAAAAGAACTAATAAAGGGGCACAAAAATAAGCCTTGTTCATCTCGGGCACAAGCGAATTAAGCTGTCACCTGATAGCAAAATCCATGGCTTCTTTCTTTCCTTCGTTGTCAAAACAATAATGAACACTCATCTGACCTCACAAAAATAAACAGCACAAAACTTGGCTGTTGCTGACATCTCCAGTACGAGAGTTCCTCTGGGGTGAAACACCTAAGCTATAGAGAATACACGATGCTGTTTTGCCTAGGCACATCATCTGAAGGGTTTGACGGGCCAAAGCTGACAAGAGCTATTATTTCAAAAGGTTGTTGCAAGCATCAACTACACCAGTATGCGAGCTCAAGATAGCCTGACCTGAAGAGTTTGCTCCCATGGCTTTCGTGACAACATCAAAAATTCCTTTGCGGAAGTATGTATCCTCCACTGCTTTTAGGATCTCCTCAACAACTCCAAAGCTCAAGTCACATGACAAAGTCAGACGTGCAACAACTTCACCAAACAGTGATGGAGCTAGAGGAAGGTCAATACCAATATCTTCCAGCAGCGATGCGTACAGTAAGCATCCAGTTTTCAGGTCCTCAGTCTTGAAAATTTTCTTGCTGTGCAGATGCTCCAGTAGCCTAACAAGAGGATCAATGAAGTTGGGACCCTTATCCAGAGCAAGATTGATGGCTTCTTTCACAATCTCAGGGTAGTAATCAGGGCATTGAAGCTCCTCAATACATTGTTGTGCTTCATCCAAAATACGTATGCCAAAATACTCTTCAAGAAGGGCTATTGTCTTCTTCTGAACTGCAGCTGGCACTTCATTGGCAGAACTAGTTGCTTTCTCTGTGACAGGCACAACAGCTGGAGCTGCACTTAAGGGTTTTGGTGATGGTGTAGTTTGAGCTGGTGCAGTTGGACTAGTCATAAAGCTGGAAGGGCAAGATGGTGGACCACCAGAGCCCAAAAGAGCGCTCTTGCCAATTAGTGCTCCACTTCCATGAGGAAGAAGCCTGGAGTTGATAGATGATGGCTTGTTAATAGATGATGGCTTATTAAGCAATGGGCCCTGGTTGTGAAGAGGGTCGCCTCTTGGCAATGATTTAGAACGCGGAACTTCCCAGTTATCATTATCTAACCCAGGCATTCCAGGCATCTTTCTTGATCCAGGCATACCAGGTGTTCCAGGCATCATCCCTCCTGTTCCTGGTCGATTCATTGGGAATCCTCCCGGGGAAAGAGGACCACCTGGTCCATGACGGCCATTCCTTGTGAGTCCAGTTGCCCCTGGCCGTAGTCCAAGAGTCTTTATAGCCTCATCGTGAATTTCGCTGATTGTCTTGGCCTTAATCTGAAGATTCAAACATCATAAAGTTTAGAATGAATAAATTTACAAATCCAGCTAGACAGGGATTACTAATAAGAACAGCAAGCTAAATAACAACAGCAACAAAGCATTTCAGTCCCAAACAAGTTAAGGTAGGCTAAAATTAAAACCTAACATGAGTTTTAAATCACGGTTGAGACACATCAATAGCTGTTTTCCAAACACTCTTATTTAAGGACAGATTTTTACGTATAAATCAATCTTTTAAGTCTCTTTTTATTATATCTCCTCATGTCAATTTCGGTCTTCTTCTATCTCTCATCATATAATTATTTTAACTTAAGATTCTACAATGTAATATTATCTCTAAAGGTCTCCTTTGAACATGATTAAACCACCTTAACAGATATTAGATAAGCTTTTCTTCAATAGAAAACTAAAAGTGGAAAAAATATTGAAGATATGCTTGGCACTAAATTTAGTGTAGAGACCAGAAACAATATTATGGTATCAGACAGAACGCTTCAATATAGTCAAAATGGTGAACTGATGAATTAATTAGAAATATGAAGCAAAAAAAGCAAGCCTAATTGATTTTAAATAAACATATGCAATTTCATAGCACTGGCAATTGTTTGCCATTCTCATGAGCTGTCTGTTTATCTAATCAATTAACTGTTTAAGTGCCACTACAGAGTTTGCCCTTCTAGAACTATAGCACTAGAGTTTGGTAACCACTGTCCAAAATATTCATAGCAGCACCCCCAATACAACCAAGAGGCTGACATCATTATGAAAGACAATGCATGCATAGAAGATAATTAAAACGCTAGGGTGATTTTATTTACCTCTTCACGCCGAGGCACCCAGTTGTTTGAACGAAGATCAACCACATCACGAACCATAAACCTCAGACGTGGTGCCAACTGAGGGTTTGTTGTCAACTCCTTCATCTGAATGAAGTAGGTATCATTAATCCGACGAGATTTTGGGTTCTCGTCAAGCTGTTTACCAATTGTATTGAAGAACTGACAAATAGCCTCAACGTTTTCTTCTTCAGGGCAAGCCTTTTTATCAGGTCCAGATCCCAATAGTTCCTGCATATGGAGAACAGATTAGACAGGAGCTACCACCGAATAATAACTTTGTTATCAATTTTCTCATGTGTACCTGAACAATGTGATGAACTATCTTTTCAGGTACCATCTTTTGCTTAAGTAGCTCACCAATTAGACGGATATTTCCAAGTGTTCTTAGTTTGACAATCCTTTCTTTGTCCCTTCTTTCCATTTCTTGGTCAGGGCCAGTCAATTTTGCAATTTCAGCCCTTAGGCTCTCAGCACCTTCAAATGCTTCCTGACAATTGTTCAACAGCACGCGCTTGAATGTAATCTCTTTGCCACCTGGTTCTTCAGGAGGGAATGATGGGAGCTTCTCATTGAGATCAGAACAAAGTTGAGAATACATCGGACAGAAGGTGGGCTCAAAAACAGCCTTCTCAAATATGAGAGAAATAACATCCTGAACCAAAAGCAGAAGATAGATTAATCACAAGGAAGCTAGCAAAATAGAAAACTACAGAACAGTGAGCTAAAAATCATCAGACCTTTAAAATATCAGCAGTAGTAATTCCAGCTTCCATTAGTTGGTCCTTGAGTATATTAAACTTCTCTGGTGTCAGTTTGTTCAGTATGCTGCATAAGCAACAGAAAACAAGCAGCATGTAAATGCCAAAAAACTTTCTGTATTATAAAGAAACAAAGAAAAAACATTTAAAAAGGAACAAAAACATGAAAAAGACTGCATGATAATTATGTTACCCTTTCACTGTTTTCAGGACTCTATCTTTCTCTGAGAGACTGCCTCTTCGGGCTGACCAAGGTACCTCAGCCTTGATAAGAGCAGGAGTCAGGCCAACCTGAAAGTTTAATAACAAAAATGACACATGGAATGATGATAATATGAAGAAAAAGGTAGCTGTGTAAAAAAGGCACACATCAGGCAATGGCCTGATCACAATACATAGAAGTATACAAGTTCCAAAAAAAATGCAGGATTAGAACATGTGAATTGATTGCATACAACAAAATAATAGACTACAACAGTTCTAAGACTAACTGACATTCTGTAGCAAAAATGTGTTTATAACCCAATACTTCTTTTGTGGTTTACATTTCAACATTCATTGCAACAAAGATAGGGTCAAATAATATGTCGAAAGCACATACATGGCACTACTGATCAATTTTGTATAATGGAACAGCAAAACATGTAAATAACACTGTTCAGTTGGGTCGATGATCCCAACAGTTGAAGAGGCAGCAAAACCAAGTTACTCTACCAAGGAGGTTACATCACACATAATCAACAGAGAAACAATAATAATTCAGAATCAGTAGCAACCACTAAGCAAAGTTACTTCCAAAGTAACATTGTTTAGCACATGAAGAAATATAAGCTTGTTCATGTTATTAAAAAATAATGAATAAGGTCAAATGGAACAACAATAATAACAAGTGTGCAATTCTTGTCTTGAACATACCTGAGCTTTTGAAGCAAACTGGTGGTTTAATTGATCCTGCCTGTTAACTTGCTCTTGTTGCCGACCAATTGAAGCAAGTGCTTCTTTAGCTTCACGAATGTTGTCCCAGGACTTCTCTTCATTAGGTGCTGGAGGTTGAACTGTGCGTGCACGCCAGTCACGATTATCTGTCTCACCATACCGATTGTGCGCTGGAGTTTGTGTCTGCACTTGCACCTGAACAACAAAAGATTACCATTTGAGACAGAACTGCATGATTCAACCAGACCAATTGGCAGAATTGAGTAACATTGGAGTAACGCAGAAAGAAAAACCAAGTGAATTATGATAGCAGTGGGAACAGCAAAGAGCTCACATTTGGCTCATTGCGAACCCAGGTCTGATCTTCACCATGAAGCTCTGTATCAATATCTTGCTTAATTCTTAAGATGGCCTCAGGTATGTCAATAATCTGTGATAAAGTAAAATCATAGTTAGTATGACTACAAGACTTGCTCCATATAATAAATGTTATATGCCAGTTGAAGGGTAGGCCAAGCGCACAGTAAAAAAACATAAACTCGGTTTTTAATGCTAGCTTGATGGTAGCACACTTAACTTAATTACTAAGGGAAGATGTAGATCACCCTGAAAAATGAAATTGGGAAGGAGTACTGTACCATTTACCTTTACCAGGTTAAAACAGAACCAGCCAAATTGCCAAGAAACTTGGCAACCAGCCCAATTGCCAAGAAACTAGGCTGCTCAAAATTCAGACCCCCTTTTATTGTATTTAGAACTACAGATTAAAACAAGCTACTAAAACTGCTATTGAAAGAAAGCTTTGTGCCTCTTCCACTTGAGGCTAAAAGGGTACAATTTCACTTAAGTATCCTGTGAGTGCCTCTATTTCTATTTCCATCCTAGATCATTATACGCTCTGTGCCACTTTGTATATAGCATATAACATAGTGCTAAGTTAAATCTTTCATCAGTTCATTTTCCAGTGATATGCTAGTGGAAGTACTCGTGCTAGCGAAATATTTGTTAGAATCATTTCAATGTGGCTAATTTAGACACATTTACATTTCTTGTGGCCAAAGTTTGTTGTGTTTGAACTTTCACTGAACACATACTGCAGGGACATTTTACATGTATATTTCGATGTTTATGTGCTATGAACCTAGCTGCTGGAACACTGCCTATGTGCTATTTATTTTCCATGTCTTATGTATTGAAGAGTATTCCAAATTAAAGTTTCTGCTCTCATGTATCTCAAATCTGCCAGATACGCTACAAGCGCTTTTCAACAAAACCAAAACAATGGGAATTATGTGAAGCAAAACACATGTAAGAAGATATTCATAGCAAATTCCCTATCCAGAAACTGATGGAATAACACAACAGGTTGCAAGTACCTCCCGCAGCTCAAGAAGTTGATCTCTTGTATAATGAACGCGTTCGCGTGCCTCAAAATTTGAATCACCAATCTGCAGCAAAAATGCCAGCCATGTTACCATATGAAAGTAGAAAACATAAGCTCACAACTCCACAAATCAAATTACGGGATAATACTACATTATGGCTAATAATTGGAGAACTTGAGCCAACAAAAATTATTCAACACAAAGATAAACAAAGTATATAACAACCGCAACAATTTGCTTGATTCAGCTAAAGGATGTTATACATAAACAATGTTTGCATTTTAAAGCAGACATGCATATATGTATGAAATTTACGGCAGAACAAGTAAGCCAGCCTCAGTTAACAACTTATGCACAGCCCATTGTATCATACAAGACACATCGAAGAGCAATACAAGCCCTGAAAGCTGAAATAACCCGAAAGAGTATGCCACGCACCGGAATCTACTACAAATCCTAACTATAGTATGCTGACCCTGAAGAATCCAGCTCTAATCAGTACCAGCATCACATCGCAGTTAGGAGTATCAGTCCCTTGTCTCACATTAACGCCTCCTAAAAATTCGTCAAGCCGTGCATGCGATGACCACTAAAATCTCTATGTCTAATTAGAAGCATCACATAGCATCAAAAACGCTCCTCCCAGATTGGAGCATCCCTCAAAACCGAGATCCGATCCTCTCCACGGATCTCCTCATCCTACGCCCGCCACCATCCAATCAAATCCGCCAGATCGGACGCACCGCAAGCTCTCCGCCTCTATCTATGTGAGTCTCTCACCTTGGATGTGCCGGAGGAGCCGGCGCCGTGGGAGCGGAGGAAGTCGGCGGAGCCAGAGGTGGCAAAGGCGAAGGCGGGGGCGAAGAGGCGGCCGGCGCGGGGGCCGCTGCCGCCGCCGGGGCGCAAGCTGATGACGGTCTGATCTTTCTCCATGCTTTCCAGGGGGCGGCGACCGAATCCGACCAGCGGGACCGCGCGAGCTCGATAGAGAGGGAACCCGAGGGGAAATCGAAACCCCTTTTTCTTCCCTCTTAGGCGAGAGAGAGGAAGGAAGGTTGCGCTTGCGAGGCGGAAGAGGACGAGAGGGGGAAGGGAAAGGCGTGTCCGACCGAAGGTGGGGTTTTATCCCGGCAGCTTTTAGGGCTGAGTGGTGGGGCCGGATTGTAGTTTCATCACGTTTGCGTGGGCAGTCTCGTACTTTCCTATGTGGATTGCGTAGATACTCGCGAGGATTTTATCCCTGCTGGTGGTGCGCTGGTGTGTTTGTGTGTGCCCTGGTATTTGCTCGCGGCGGTTTTGGGATATTTATGATTGGATAGCGAGGCTTCGGGTGCCTTGCACAGCAAAGGTTGTTAATATTTTTTCTCGTTTTTTATAGAAATTTTTTTAACGGCTGAATGTTATATTTTTTATTAAAAAAATTACAGAAAATTTATTTTAAAGATTATATTAATTTATATTTAAGTTTTTTAGCTAATAATTAATTAATTATATATTAATTCATCGCTCTGTTTTGCATACTAGGATAAAGTTTTCCAATCCAAGCTGTTGAGCACAATCTTAGCAAAGTTGAGACCTAATGTTGGTAGGTTAGTGGCTACTGGGTATTAGTATTATACCATACTTGTGTTTTGGCTCATAATACGGTTAAGATGTGTGCCTTTTTGGATGCTTGATGTGGAAGTGTAGATCTAGTCGGTTTGTATAAAAGTTATTGCATGTGGTCACTAGGGCATGCTATCGGGCTGTGTGGGTCTAATACGCTCATGTTCGTGTGGTTGAGACCTAATGTCAGTGGGTTAGTGGCTACTGGGTATTAATATTATACCATACTTGTGCATTGGCTCATAATACAACTAGGATGTGTGCCTTTTTGAATGCTTGATGTAGAAGTGTAGATCTAATCGATTTGTATAAAAGCTATTGCATGTGGTCACCAAGGCATGCTATCGGGCTGTGTGGGTCTAATGCACTCATGTTCGTGTGGCCTACCCCACCCTTGAACAAAGCCCACATGTGGCCCAACACTTTCCCCATGAAGTCCATTACTCTTTCCAACTTAATCTCTCGTTGAGTCATCGTCCTTCTACACTTTCCCTATAAAGAGACACAAGAGGCAATGAGGAGACAACATGGTGCCGCTCAACATCCTTCCCAATGAGATCTCCCTAATGATGACGACGCACTCGACATCCTCATGAAGTCATGATACGGTGATCCAAGTTAGCTCCGATGTCCCTACCTCCTCCATCGCCATCGTGTTGCAATCCATCCTCACGCGGCACCAAAAGGTGTCCACATGTCGATGAGGCCCACCCGACTGGCCACCTTTCCCTCCCCCTCCCAAATCTCACTTTGCTTTGCCCCTCTGCCAACATCGGCCCATTGCCCGCTGCTGACCCCATGGCTTCAATGTCATCACCACCGTCTCATCACTCGCTCTTGTCTACCAACCATCACCGATCTGTTGCCTCCCCGAGCATCCCTTTAAGCTCAATGAATCCCTTGATTCCCCTACCCTAGCGCCCCCTCCTTTCCAACCCTACCTCCGAACCGTAACCCTAACCCGAGGGGTTGTCACGACATGGTCGAGGCGTATTCGTGCATTAGCCTTTTTGTATTGGGCTAGCCCAGCTCTAGATTTAACTCCTCTCTTGCCATGGCCCATAATGCTCGCATATGCTAGGAATCTAGGATCTAAAACCCAAACCAAATCAAGGCAATCTCCACACTTTCCACTCTCTAGTCTAGGGTTTGCACGAGTACACTTCCTTTTTGTACTAGCCCACTGTTTCTACAACGTCGCGCGACGCTGAAAGTGCATTTAGGCTCCATGTGGGTTTTGGATGATTGATGGCAAATAATCAAGAGACTAATGTGTTTGATGAGTGATGAGCAGGCATTAGATTCTTTTGAAGTTGTAATGTGGGCAAAAATAACCCTTAAAGTAAAAGAGTTAAAGTAATTTGGACAAAGTTTAGAAGATAGAAGATCAAGTTGTACTGAAATTATGAGCAGCCAAATTGTCCTATGCGATACCTGATAGTTTAGGTTGAGTGGAGGCCGAACAGTCTAGGAGACGTCAGACAATTTAGAAGAAGATGGATATAAGTGGATGAATTTGTTCGGAAGACATCGGACAAACCTTGTTGGATAATTCAAATCAGTACAAGACTGTCCAACATGTTCTAGACACAAGCTGGATGATTGCGCCTAGACAGTGAAAGAATAATGGGTTGGACAATCTGGCACGGTACTAGATCATCCGAAAGGTACAAACCGGATAATCTAGTAGAGACCAAACTATTCAATAGAGGCATGGCCAGATAGTTTGACAATGATATCGGACTATTCGGCTCTTTATGGCCTAATGGCTAGTTGTCACCTACCGTTGCAGAAGTTGTATAGGTTTTGATAATCTGGTGCAGTACCATATTGATTGGCATAGTACATTTCTATTAGATTTTACAATGGCTACAAACGACTAGTTGAAGGAGTTATGGCTATAAATGGATGGTGCCCTGAAGTTGTTTGTAGACTTTGGGCCCTTTCACCCTAAGAAGCTAAGCAAGTGTTCAAGAGTCTTGAAGAGCTAATTGAAGATATTTTGTGAGAAAGCTTAGCCTTAAGTGTTCTTGTGTTGTTGTTTAGAAGGCTAAACTTCCTCCTAACTTTGCTTATGTAATCTAAAGCTTGTGTGATGATTAATAGGTTGAGTTAAGAGTGTGTGAAAGAAAAGAATTGTAATCTCAAAGAAACCAACGGATGTGGTTGTCCAAAAACTATTATGAAGGTTCAACCTTGCCTCCGGAAGGGAAGAGACAAGTTGAGTGGAATACGAGCTTCCTCATCAGAGAGTAAGAACAGTTGGTTCTAAACTTTGGTAAACAAATCGGTATCTCTTCAACTCTCTTTATCTTGTTTTTACTGCTTTATATCTTGATCTTAAGTGTTATTGTGCTAGCTTATTATCTTTCTTTATCATTGTTTGCTCAGGTTGAAAGTGTGCTTGAGGAGCCCCTTTAGTTTACATCTTGTCCTTTGCATAAGTCATTATCACTGTGTTGGCCAGATTGTTCTATCAAAGTTAGACAATCCAAGTCTTTTATTTCATTTCACTTACCAGATTGTTCGTAGTAGTACCGGACTATCTGGCTAGTTTTAATTCCGCTACAAGTTTTTGTAATTTTAGGTAAAAGTATATTCACTCCCTCTAGACTACCACTTAGGCCTTTCAATTGGTATCAGAGCCAATCTCTTCGGATTGGCTTAACAACTAGAAAAAATGTCGGGGATAGGGCTACACCGGTGCTTTTTGGCAAGGATACTTTGCTTGTCGGTAGCTCCAATTACAAAAGTGGAGCTAATGGAGTAATTATACGTCTTGACTCCACTTCTCTTTCCAAACACACTTCTCTTTTCAAACTCATTGACTCCACGAGTTAGGTTTTCGTCAAAGGTTTCACAACCCAATTTTTCTATAACAAAAGATAGGGTAGTGGTGTTCCTGCTCAGGTGCAATAAATTTTAAGCACTATTATGGTGAAGTTATAAGGATAGGATTTAACAACCTACGGAAAGTAACGTAACTACTAGGTTGGTCCATCGATTGCGCATAAACTGAGATTAATCAATTTAATTATGTACGCTAAGCATGTACCTTTGTAAACAATCACATTTTATAAACTAGAAGCAATATAACTAAGAGTGACTCCTTAACAATGGCGGCCTTCAAATCTTTGTGATCTTCATGTCCGACAAAATTCTAGAACATTGCTATGTAAACCCGAAAGAAAACCATTCAAAAACACTACGTATAATATAATAACTATTATAAATAATAGTGCCATTGGACATATCTTGATTTTAGAAAATTTCTAGAATGTAAACGGAGTCGAATAGAGTTACACTAAGAAGATACAAATTTTGGAAAATTAATTGAATTTCTAGGGTTTAAGAAAAATATTTAAATTAAAAAAAGGAAAGAATGTCCTTCTAGAGGTGGCTCCCATATGTTAATGAAGAGAGTTGAGCTAGGGTGGGTTCCACCTGTAAATGTCACATGGATTAAAAGAGGGTTTATTTATTTTATTTGAAAAGTGTCCACATGTCATAAGGGAGGAGAGGGGACAGGGCGCCATGTGGCATCACCTGGTTGGCCTAGGTGGGCCCAAGCTATTAGTGACACAAGAGGGGCACATTAGTTTTTTTTTCTTATTCCTCCTTCTGCCTGTGGTTGCTGGCGGGTTTGGTGCAGTGGCCAGGGGAAGAGGTAGGGTGAGGACGACCGGCACGGATACGGTGGAGGTCGACAATGGCACCACGGCTGGTGACGAGTCTTGGCAACGCTACGAGGTTTTGTGTTGGTGACGGCTTGAGGTGGAGGAAAAGGGAACTAAGAGATGGAAGAGGGCAAGAACGATGCGATGCCAAAGGAGCTCATCGGGGCTTTTTATAATGGAGGGGGTAGTGAGGTGGTGGTATAGATGAGCGGGGACATGGCACCAACAACGTGATGGGATGCGAGAGTGTGGGTCGGGTGATGGTAGAGGTACAGCATGGCGTGGAGCGCTCAGCAACGGGATTCTCGACGGTAGGCTCGATCTTGGTGCTACGCGATGCGACGTGAAGTGCTTAGTAACGAAATTCTTGGCATTAGGGCTGGTCTTAGCACGGTGTGGTGTGAAGCGCTCAGCAACCAGATTCATGGCCTTGTCACATCACGATGTAGCAAGATTC
Organism: Oryza coarctata; assembly: GCA_030770085.1. Classification (NCBI taxonomy): domain Eukaryota; kingdom Viridiplantae; phylum Streptophyta; class Magnoliopsida; order Poales; family Poaceae; genus Oryza; species Oryza coarctata. The sequence continues at coordinate 13,429,880 of CM061468.1, forward strand.
ATAGTGAGGTGCTTGGCGCGGCATGTTGTGACACGACAGATGTGGGCACAGGTGGGGTCATTGTACATAGGGATGGCACGGGTGTGCTAGTCGACTCAGCAATTCGCTGAGCACATGCTATACGGATGTGTAGGGTGAGGAGAGAGTGAGCGATGAGCAGACGCAGGGGTGTGGCTATGTGGGCAGTAGCGTGCGGGAAAGATAGGCCAGCAGGCACAGCCTCAGGGAGAAAGGAGAGGAGGGGGTGCTACGCCGGCGCGGTAAGGATGTGGGTCAGTTGCGGCGGGGGGACTTGGCCGGTCTAGAAAAGAGTGAGATGGAGAGAAAAACGAGGGAGGAGGTGACCGTGAGTGCCAGTGGTAGGTGAGGGAGGATCTTGGGCCAATTTGAGAGTAGCTTAGAAAGAAAGGAGATAGAGAGTATGGGTGTTGGGTTGAGGGGAAATGACCTAATTAGAACATTAGTTTTGGGGATTTTTTTTGTGTGTTTTTAGGATTAGTATTTGAGAGGATTTTGAAGTAGATTTGATATCTGGAATCAAATTCATATTCAACTACCAGACTCGCATAAATTTAGGTAACCCGAGGAGTAGAATAAAAGGGGTATTTGAATTTTTGTGAGGTAAATGGATTAAGGGAGTTTCAAGAACAGGAAAGGAAACATTTTAAATTGAATTTAAATTCTGGTATTGGATTTCTGGATATAGAGGACCTAATGGATAAGAAATTTAGAGAGCTTCATAGAAATGAATTTTTGAGGACTTCTTTAGGGAATTTTTAAAATACAAATTTAATAAAGACTCGAAAGAAATTTTCATAGGAGGGGTTGATTTAAAAGTTGAACATCAGGATTCAAATTTTGGTAGAAATTTTTGGTTTGGGATTTTTGGAATATCCAGAAATGATGAAAATTGAGATATGTGGTATACCATACACAAAAAGGACCAAAATTATAAAACTATGATTTTTATTAAAATAATTTTTAATGGTTAGGCTAAAGTGGGAGGTTACATATGGCTTAAAAGATTCTCGAAGTACAATTTGAGACTCTTTGGTATAGCTCCTCTACTTTAACTCAAGCCATAAACTCCTCTAATACTTTCATAACCACATCGATACTAAGAGGTTCACAAGCTTCATATGGTGCTTTATGGGCTTAAGCAAGTACCAAGAGCTTTGGTATGAATGTTTTAATGATTTTATCTTGAAAATTGGCTTTGAAATAGAAAAAGTTGATACTATTCTCTGCACTAAGAATTTTAAGGATGATTTATTTGTTTGCCAAATTTATATCGATGATATAATCTTTGGATCAACTAACCCTTTATTTAATAATGAATTTAGTAGGACTATGACCAAGAGGTTCGAGATGTCCACAATGAGAGAGCTCAATTTCTTCCCTAGGCTTCAAGTCAAGCAATTGAAGGAAGGGATCTTCATCTCTTAAACTAAGTATCTTAATTATATTCTCAAAAAATTTGAAATGTAGGAGCCAAGCCCATCAAGACACCCATGCCAACCAATGGACACCTCGACCTCGATGAAAATGGTAAATCCGTGGACAAAAAGGTATATCACTCTATGATTGGATCTCTTCTTGGCCTTTGTGTATCTAGTCCTGATATCATATTTTAATGTGTGCATGTATACTCGTTTTTGGGCGGCACCAAAAGAGTGTCATGTTGTTGTCGTAAAGATAATTCTTCGTTATCTGGTTCATTCTACTAATCTTGACTTGTGGTATCCCAAAGGATGCTCCTTTGATCTCATCAAATATCCTGACTTCAATTATGACGGGTGTAAGATTGACTATAAGGGCACAATGTAGACTTGTCAATTCCTTAGACGGTCTCTAGTTTTTTTGGTCCTCCAAGAAACAAAACTCCATAGGCTTATCCACCACCAAAGTGAAATACATTATAGCCGGCTCATTTTGTGCTGAACTTATTTGGATGAAACAAACCCTACAAGACTTTGACTATTCCATGACCAAAATCTCACTTCATTGTGACAATGAGAGTTCTATCAAAATAGCCAATAAGCACGTTCAACACTCAAGAACTAAACACATTGATATATGACACCACTTCTTGAGAATTCATAAAACTAAATAGGACATCATTCTTACCCATGTGAGAACCGAGCACTAACTAGCCGATATCTTTACCAAACCATTGGATAAGAAAATGTTTTTCGAGTTAAGGAGTGAACTAAATATCCTAAATTCTTAGAACCTTACTTGATGAAATACTTAACTAATTAATAGTCAAGTATTAGTCATAAATATATATATAAAGGTGAGCCTCTATGTTTTGAGATATTTTCTTGTGTAGAAAATGGTCTTAACACATGAAATAGGGCTCCAACATTCCCCTTAGTCTATAAGAAATTATTTCTCTAGAAATCTTTATAAAAATATTGTGTGATGTTTTCGATCGTAGAAATGGTGTGAAAGATTTAGTTTTTGGAAATATTGGTTTGATTTCATGCTTGTGTTGAAAATGTTTTTGGTTGCAAAATCTCAATCATCCCAAAAGGAAGAAGAAGCTCAATTCAAGTGGTAGAGAAACTTGGTTTATTTTCCTCAATGATCCTTCTTAATTATCTACCCCACTTATTCTCTATTTGATGCTTTGATGCCAAAGGGGGGAAAGAAAATGAAAAGGGGGAGATAAGATTAAAGGGATTAGAAAAGATTCAATATGCATATGGGGTAAGAGGAGAAAATTTAAAAATTTGCTCCATACTTCAATCCGTGTCTTTGTTTCTAAAAATTGGTATCTTTGCATTGTTTTCAATTAGTATTTTTGACACACTTTATACCCCATGAATGCAAAGAGATGGGGGAAGCTCTTACATTCTTAAAAATATGTGCATGTGAGTTAACTATTTATATTTGTATGCACACATTTAGAGAAAACTCAAACTATCTCTTTGGATTTAGAACCAATTATTGTTCAATCTTTTATTAGCTTTAATCAAGTTATCATCAATCACCAAAAAGAAAAAGATTAAAAGTATATCTAGATCCCTATGTGAGTTTTGAATGATTGATGATAAAAGATTAAATGACTAATGCTTTTGATGAGTGACAAACATGAATTAGATCCTTTTGATGTTGCAAAGTGGGCAAAGACAATTCTCAAAGAAAAAAAGTTAAAGTATAAGCAATTTGAGCAGAGCAAAGTTTGAAAGGTAGAAGATTAAGTTGTACTAAAATTATGAGCAGTCGGATTTGTCCTATGTGGTATCGGATAATCCGAGTTAAGTGAAGGCGTTAGAAAGTCTGGAAGAAAATAGACACAAGTGGATGGATTTGTCCAGAAGACGCCAAATAAACCCTGTCAAACAATCTAGCTTGGTACCGGACTATTCAACACGCTCTAGACACAAGCCGAACGATTGCTCCTAAACGGGGAAAGAAGTAATGTGCCAGACAATATGGCACGGTACCGAATTGTTCGAAAGGTATAGACTGGACAATCCAATGAAGACTGAAATATACGATAAAGGCATTGTCAAACGGTCCAACAATAGCATCGGACTATCTAGCTTTTTATGGCTTAACTACTAGTTGTTAGTTAATGTAATAAAAAGTTGTATAGAGTTAGATACTCCAATATAGTACCAGACTATCCAATTTAGTATATTTCTAGCAGACTTTTGTAATGGCTACAAACGGCTAGTTGAAAGAGTTAAGGCTATAGATAGGTGATGCCCTAGAGTTGTTTGTAGACATTTGGACCCTCTTTTACCCTGAGAAGCTAAGCAAGTGTACAAAAGTCTTAAAGAGCTAATTGAAGACCTGTTGTAATAGAGTTTAGCCTTAAGTGTTCTCGTGTTGTTGTTTAAAAAGGCTAAGCTCTCTCCCAAATGTCTCTCTCTATGTGATATAATGCTTATGTGCTGATTAGTGGGTTGGGTTGAGAGTATGGAAGAGAAGAATTATAATCTTGGAGCAACCAAATGGTACGGTTGTTCAAGGATTATTATGAATGCTCAACCTCACCTCCAAAAAGGAAGAGACAAATTAAGTGAATTCTAATATTTGCCTTGGTGATTGGTTGATAGAGTAAGCTCGACCAATTAAGAGAAAGTCACAAGAAGTCACGTGGCATCTAAACTTAGATCTTGGTGATTGCTTGGAGCACAATTTTACTCTTGGTCCTAGCTTAGAGATTAGGACTTCACTAGAGGTAATTGCTTAAAAAGAAAAATAACTAAAAGAGATCTAGCTCTAATAGGAGATTTCTCAACTAAGAGTAGAAACAGTTAATTCTGAACTCCGATAAATAAATTAGTGTCACATTTACTCTCTTTACCTTACTTTTGCCGCTTTCTATTTTAAATATAGTGTTTATGTGCTAGCATGCTATCTTTATATATTATCATTTGTCCTCATTAAAATTGTGTTTAAGGAGATCTCTAGTTTACATTAAGTTATTTATTTATTATTGACTAACGTCGGATTATTTATCAAACTGTTCAGCGGGTTTTAATTTCACTGTAAACTTTTATAATTTTAAGTAAACAACTATTCACCTCGTCTAACCTACCCCTCGTGCCTTTCAGTTGCAAGCGTCCTGCCGATGGTGCTACGGGGTCCGGGACACCAACTTTGTTTGGCGGCGTAGGTCGTAGGTTCACCGTGCGGACGAACGGCACGGGCAGGTGGCGCGGAACCCCGTGATTCGCCCCTCGACACTTTTGCCGTGTCTGTAGGAGAGCCTCACTCAGCCGGCCGTACCATCGGATGAAATATGGTCCAATGGCTGTACCATACGTGTTGCTACTGGACTGCTGGAGAGAATACATAAATGGCTGATTTCGTCTGTCCATGTACGCACGCAGAGTTGCGGACCCGTAAAATAACCAGATCTCTTTAAATTCTTTAGATAATGGAAATATAAGTATACTAGATCTCAATAATATCGAAGAAAAGAGAGAAATCGCCATATTACGGCAGTTGCCTTCGTTCGACGTCGATAAATCGATAGATTAGCCCGCAGTTCTCGCAGGAAATCGATGAAGGCTACTGGAGATGGCGGGTACGCTTTCTTTTCTGATTCCTCTGATCAGTTGCATCTAGCATGCACATTACAGGGAGCAGTAGCTTTTGTCCACGTATGTACTATACGCTCCAGTCAGTCGTGCATATATGCACGCATCCGCGTAGGCGCGTAGCAGGTCAATAACCCCTCATCTGTGTACAATCACATAGATAAGTCGGACAATATAACTAGACTGGCTTATGTGGAAATTATACCACTGTACACATGCCGTACGCGTTACTATTAGAATACACGCATCTACCCTGTAATACACCAACTCATATAACTCGTGATGTTTATCATGGAATGGCCCAGATTTATCTGCGTCAAATTGAATGTCCCAGATTTTTCCCACCTCTCCCGTCCGCACAAATCGCGCTTCTTTCCTTGTGTCGTGCGCCCAAATCATGTTAGGAGATCGCCCACGCGCCATCGTCCACCTCCGCCGAAGAAAAAATCAGGTCAGCTCGGCGTCGTGGACCATGCCATACCTTGGTCGAAGCAGGGGAGCGCGGAGGAGAGGGGTGGAAATAGGCGGCCATGTATTGGAGCGGGGTGGGCGGCTGCTAGGCGCCGCCGCCTGCTGCCGCTACCGGCTGGTGGAAGGTGCGGAAGCGAGGTTGGTTGTGGTGGTGCCGCCGCGGCGCAAGGGCAAGGTCGCGAGGGACCTCCGCTGTACCGCCGACGCCCACGCGGCTGCACGATTTGGCTGCCGCTTAATTCAATGGAGTTCTGGCCTCTGAAAAAGGAGCACGCTATGGTAATTTGGATTTTAGAGGTTTCGTTGCTTGCGATGGCATTGCTTAATTATGTGCTTGTGCACTTTTTGTTCGGTGGCCGTTGGAATCACTCAAGAGTAAATGTGGGTTAGCTTATCTGGTAGAAGAAGATGGTAAATAGACATGGCTTATTACTTTCTTTAAAAATGACTCTCGTCTTGCAGCCCCATTCTCATATCTTCCTGCCTTTTAAAAAAATGCTCCATATGATCTAACTGTCAAAGTGAATTAGAATAAACAAATACTAAAATGACTTTAAACAAATTTAGGATATTTGTCTCTTGCTCAGGAGCAATAGACAAATTCACCTATTGTGTTATTAACAAATAATTTCCATGACTTATTACAGTGCAGTGAAATATCCCTCTACCTTTAACTTCTCTCAGAAATTTCATAAATGCTTAGGCAACTAAACAATTTCCTGCAAGATATCATTTTGTCTGTAGATGAAGTAATCGGTTCATTAGATGCTTCAGCAATTCATTTTGCTGCTTTCAATGGTAAATGGAAAAAATGCCTGTAAGTAAAAGCCTAATATTGAATTCCAAAGGTGGACGTTTGCATCTAAAGGTAATTACCATCATTTCTGCCAATCCTTAATTGCTCCATTTTCATTTGTGTTGTAGAACGTGTACATCCAAAGGTAATAGTGTACGTTACGAAAATAGTTGTATCTTTTTGAAAACAAAAATGTTAGACTTCTAATTCTTTCTCAAGATTTTATCTTGACTACATGTTTGAACCATTTATTCTTTCTATATTGAATGGATACTTCTTGATGTTGGTGCAGACGGAGTACTTGCAGTTAGCACACATGTCTGTAACAGTAACAAAGCATACCATCAAACAAGTGTTAGTCAATCCTACACGGTTCATCATCCATTCCTGTAGTCGGGCACTGGGTAATCTGAAAAATGTTTCTGTCACACGCCGTGGAACCATGGAAACTTGAACAGCTGGTAAAACAATCAGGGAGGAGCTAGCAACATGAAGGTAAGAAATATGTTTTACCATGTATTCGTTGCAGATAAGTTTTTTTGTGCTGACAATGAAAACATTTTTGATGTATTCAAGCATGGGAGAAAAGTGAAGAGATCTCTCTCAGCCACGGCCGGGTCCCCATGCTGCATATTTCTAGCGGTATTATACATACATATACATACACACACACATATTCCTTTTATTAGAATCCAGATCTCATCCACTATTATGGTTCTCTTCATCAACCATAAATTTTGTTGAGATGCACATCAAGTATTCATACTCACTGGTTCATTCTTCATGCTCTTTCCTACAGGTCTTTTTTTTTTACCATATGAATGACCACTGACTGGTATGGTCTTTCCTATTTTGATCACCAACTCTTCATGCTCTTGAATACAAATTGGTTTGCAAACTGGGAATTTTCTACAGGTTTACTGTATTTCAGTCCATTCATATTCTGTATCATCGTTGGTAAATTAACTTGATTCTTTTCTGACATGTATTCAAGATTTCAGGTCAGGTGCTTTAGATACAAGTAGTCTTAAAAATTATCTAAATTTTCTTGCTTTGTGGTGTATATGGCATGCATCTGTTGTATACTTTTTGTAGGGATTAGTAACAGCTTGTGTAAATAATTCCGTCATCCGGATCACTAGCAAAAGCACTGTATATTAAATGGTGTAAACGCTTTTATTAGTTTGCTGCTGAAAGGCAAAGGGCTGGTGCTGAAAATATGTGTATAACCGTACCAAAATATCACTTCTCATTTTGGATTGATTTCTTAACGTGTTTTTTGTCACTCACTGTTTAATTACAAGTTCATACTGTGCTGCAGAAGGCAGATTCAGCTGTTGCAGAATCAAGGCCATACATACAGTAGATATGCAGTAGTTCTGCTTATCCTTGGATAACAATTTAGAATTCTACATTGAATTATAAAGCATGCAGTTTAAGCTATGATGGTAGTTAAATAAGGTAAGAGTCATAGTTGTTTATTGACCATGCCTATACGTCATCAAATGATTTAGATAGAAAAGCCTTATTTGTCTTAATTAGCTATAATTATTATGTTTCTCCCACTCTCAAGCCTTAAAGAGTATCACATTCAAATTGTGCAGCCTACATTTTATTCCATCGAGCAGTGCACGCCTTTCTGATTTCTTGTGAATAAGAAAGCATTGGACTAAAATATATCATATATCATTAGTTTGACCTTGACAGAACTGCCTGAAGAGAATGAGTTTGGGTTTGTCTTCTACGAAATATTTTATAATGCCTTTCACTTTTCATTGCATATGGAAATTCTAGGCACATGAAACCATGTACATGTTTCAGTCCGATATATTTGGGAGGCCTAATTTGGCTTTAGTATTGTATGCTTTCTGGAACTCAAGCAACGGGCAACACTTTTGTATCATTAATGGGAATCACAATATTTTCTAAATATCAAGTACAATTCCCTACTTTGTTAAATATATGTTAAAATAATTACATGTTTTTAATATGATTTTATGTCCCATTAAATATATATAAAAAACGTGCGTTGCATGTGCATGGTTACTAGATGCATTGCACGTGCATAATTACCAAAATGTATGTGTATCATTTGCTTCTTAATACTGATCACGCACATATTCATGAATTTAGATGTGTTGCAATTGAATGGTTAATTTGCACTCTACACTCCTATTGTCGGTGTGGACTTTTGCGAGCCGGTGTTTTAGCACTAACATTTTTAATTTCCCATGACAAACTTCTCTCAATTATGTCTTGTAGCAAATTTGCTCTCAGTCAAGTCAAGTCAATATGATTAAAAACTCAAGTTTGTGGTCTAAATTCTGGTCCATGCTATGACAAACTACAAGCATATCGTCGTAGTGTTATTACGGTATATTATGTTGTAGTACTAGCATTCATGCACACGGCACCACAAACAGGGATCACGGGCCCACGGCCGATTCGGGACGGGCACGTCACACCGGTCAATTGGCATATGAATCGTCGTCGTCTCGCCGTCCATGCCATGCCGTCTACGCCGTGCGCCACCAATGTATGAGTATATACGTATCCCTTCGAGGCCTCGACGACCTAACGTGCCCACCTGTCAGTGAGATTGGCCTGTGTTAGCTTCTCTCTGCTCTGCACCGGGCCCACCCTGCAGAACCTGCGGGGCGGCGGTTCGCGTACCTAATTCTGGGGATTAACCAGTATAGAGAATTGGCTTCTGTTCAATGATAATTCCTTCGTTTTAAAAGGAATTTATTTTTGTCCATCTCTCATATAAGAATATAAAATTAAAAGGACTATAATACCCTCAACTTTAGCAAATATCAATGTATTTGTCCTCTATTTTTGTAAATTCTAATATACTTGTTTTCTAAATTTGTAAACTGTCTTGATTGTTATAAAGATAAAATCTATGTGGGATAATGAGTTGAAAAAAATAAATTTATTTTGAAATAGATGGATTAAATAATAGGAAATACACCATATGTTCTAATTTTGGTCCGGTTAACTTGACACAATTAATAATATAATGGTAGAGATCATATTCTCAAACGTTGTCTTTGATGTAGATGGCTTTATCTCCAAGAGAGTGCAAAGCGAAGCCAATAAAAACAAACTCTCATTAAAGTGAGAGGGGCATAAGAGGTACAAGTACTTTTACCAAAAGCGCACAAGATCCCAAAAGACAAAGGTTGTGAGTTATCCAATTTATGGAGCATCGATCACCTATTAAATTTTACATTTAGCTGATCATGTTTGTAAGATTTTCATATGTGTATCTTTTTTCCTCTATATAATAAAGTTGTATGATGTTTCACAAAATTATATTATTTATAATCACTCCACCTTCAGTCGAGCTAAACAACCTATTTGTCCTATATATGTTCTCTAACTGATCATAGGTAGGAGAAGTCCAATATTTCCAATCAGCCGGGGGATAGGAGGAGTTCACTTCTCATGATAATGTATTCTTAGGCCATACACTCAACAAGATTTGAATTTGTCGCGGAAGGCTAGGGACATTTCAATTTCAAACTAAAGTGAAGTGTGGCTGCCTTTTTGGAAATATGTTTTTCAACAATAAACTGGGAGAGGAGAGTACTTGATAATGTTTTAAGTAACTTGTCGACACAAATAAAATATGCATATTTTCACTCTTATATTTGCTTTGTCAATTTAGAGTAGACTTAGTGATTATATATATTACAAATACTAATATTTTTTTGTATAAAATTCTCTCTTTATAGGAATACCCTACCAAGCTGGCCACTACCACTGATCTGTCCTAAAAATGTTCTCTGCAAGGCCAATAAAAAGAATGGGCTAGTGTGTTGAATTTGGTAGGTGACCATCGAGAACGTGTGAATCTCAAGTTCAGAAATTCTAGATTTAGGTTCAAACGCTGGTCCTTGAGAAAGGTGAGAACATGGGCTCTTCCAAATTGACCTAAACTCTTGGACTTGTCTCTCATGTTCATTGATTTGATGAGAAAGTCTCTTAAAGATGTTGCTGGTCTCATTGATCCAATCTAGATATCATTAAAAGACTATCAATTAGCTCCGAACGATTGACGTGAAGTTCTTGGCAAGCGGTGTGAAGCAACTTATAAGAGTTCTCTAAGTAAGCCTTGTACCATATATCTCTATTTTTATAGAGTTTCATCTCTTGGTCCTCGGCAAAGATAAGGAGGCTGGCTTTCGACTTCTCTAGCTTTAGTCTCTTCTCTAAGTTCTCGTTCGCATGGTTGTGATCTTCTTCGGAGTATTTGATATGTACTATACACAAATAGTTCCTAAGTTGGTCGCCTAATACATAGATAGACAAGGAAATATGTGTGTTGGTAAAAGCTTACTAATAAACTCCTTCTCGAGAAATTTGACACACACTTCTAACTCATTAACATGGCTAAAACGCCAAGGTCTTGAGAGAGATTAGTTGGAGGAAACTTAGATTTGCCTACTTGCATGGTATCTTGACTATATTGCTGGTTAGTGACCATAATCTCTTCTTCCTCACTATAATGAAGTAAATCGACAACAGGGAGGAACAAGGAATAAAATATTCTACTCATACAATTAAAATAAATATCCGACCGAGTATAGTCTAATATTATTTTAATACAAAGAGCGGCTAGAAAAGCGAAGAAAAATTACAAGTCCAAATAGAGGTCCACCACTACTTGGCTTGCAGAGTCCACCTGCTCAATCAGCTTCTCTCGCTTGTCCTCGAGCAAGCCCTTCTTGATTACCTCATTTAGATCCATCTTAGGGTGATGGAGTGAAAAACAAGTGAGAATGTGCTCGGCGGCAATTTACATGGCCGTTCGAGCTTCCTCGGTGTTGTTCACAGAAATTTTGGTGTGGACCTAGTGAAGCTTCACGACAAGGTCCTTAAGTGATGTCATCACCGTGAACTCGTCGTCAAATTGTGGTGGTGAAACTTAGTGCCTCAATTTATGAATCACATCACTCAATGATGAGTAATGCACCCTGAGCCCTTCTTAAAGGTTCTCGATCTTCTCCTTCTCCTCCTTTAGTGCCTTCGTCCCTGACTTGTGGATTTCTTTGTTATTTTGCACTAGGAGGTGAAGGATTGTGCTATCGCTGACTGTTGTCGCCAGATCTCCTTCAAACTTGGTGATACACTTCTACACATCGGCAGGCTCACCTTAGAGCCTAGCCATTTTCTTGTCGACGGTGTTGGCTTGGTTCACCATTTCTTGACACAGGGATGTCATACACCCCTGTAGATAGACGTCACTAGTTCCAATCATCTGGAGACTGGTGATAGAGGCGAATGTTGGAGAAAGGGGTGGTTGAGAGGGGGTGGGAGACTTCGGTGCAAGGGAGATAGGGCCTCGAAGTATGTCCCTTCCTTCCTCTCAGATGGATGATTCAAGATGGTTCGAGTGAAGCTATGAGAAAAAAGATCGATGTCAGAAGACCCAAAATTGACAAGTACTTAAAATCAGTAAAATCGGATACTTGCTTACGTGGCTTGTGTTTTACCCCTAGGGTAGGGCAGCTTACGGCATCCTTGGGTTGGAGTAGAGGTCTGAAGATTTCGACATAAAAGAAAAGTCACATTCACTAGTTCGGTAAGATAAATATTCCTACTCAAGATATATTTTATGGAATACTAGAGTTACATATCGTTGTCTAATGAATGGCTTTGCCCGCATTGCTGGATGGCTCCAACACATTTCTCTTCTGAGAACTGCTGCTACCGGTAGTAGTACTCAAGACAGACTTTGCTAGTTTGGCCACCTTGGTCGTTGCTTGCTCTGCTGCTGCCTTATCATCAGCAGTAAGTTGGTGATCCACGAGGGGGATAACAACATCAGTCAGTGGAAGGTTGTAATGATATTAGTACCTAAGTTTTATATTGATGATAACAGTAAAATAAAAAAGGACTTGGAAACTGATAAGGGAGGACTTACTTTGATGACCTTGTCCTGCGCGTTGTCCGGGAGATCACAGATGGGTGTGGGGATGTTCTCAGCCTTACTTGTCAGGTCCATCACCACCTTTTTGATACTGTCCCTGACTTTTGCGTTGCCAAGTTTTGTACCATAGGTGTTGGGAAATAAGGAATTATGTATCAACATAAATAAGTGCAAAACTGGAAATAAAACACTTATACTACATACCCCGGTGTGATATCCAAGATGTGTCCTTGTTCCCTGAGTACAAATATGCAGGGTGAGGACAATGTTGCAAAGGTTGAATCCGACGACACACAAAGTCTTCGACAACTTGATATGTCATCAGGCTCAAAATTCTCTACTCATGAATCTTGTCGATGAAGGTTTTAAGGGAGGGTGATTGGGCTATGGGTTGGTTCCAAGAAGTTATCTTTACTGGTTCATCAGTGGGGATGTCTAGGTTATCAGATTTTGCTGCATGTTCTAAATAGAACCAACTATAATACCAATTCTTCTTGGAGGTATGGGGGTGATTGGAATATAAGACTTCTTGAGTTCATCGCGAATTCAGAAACTATAATGACCTGTTGTTCTCAATTGTTGCATAACTCAGAGTTCATAAAAATGCCTCCATAGATCCAAGAAGTGTGCTATAGAGTTGGGGTTCAGATGCAAGAGCTTGATTTCATATAAATCAAGTGCATTCGATAGAAATTCAGAGGGAAAGGGGATGAATCCGCACTAGCAGAAAGTGGTAAGAGTCAAGATGAAACTATCAATAGTTTTGGGATGTATACCTCCTTCTTTCTGGCCCATGGCACCCTTGCTGGGAATCAACCCGTCTGCCTACAGTTTCTTCATTGCTGTCGTATTTGTGTTCAAGTGTGGGAGATCCATGGAAGTGATGGTAGAGAAGGATGTGAGGAATTTAGGGTTTGTTGGTTTTAAGGCTTAGGCGCTAGGAAGATGAAGGATTGAAGTTTGGAATGTTAGACAAATCCCAAATGGATCTTGCCACTAGAATTTATAGATGTACAATGGTGGTTCGTATTTTGAGAAAGGTGACATTATTCCCAGTGGAATTATAAAGCGCGTTCAGATTTTTTTTGACATTCATCTAAATTCAAATTCTAACAACATTGTCATTGTACTCGTATGGTAGAACAACGTTCTTAGATCTTAACCTAATCGGGAACATTTTTTGACTATGTTCATATTTCCAATAATGTGGCTTCTAAGGTATGCATGATGAAAGTGTTAGAAATAAATTTGCATAGAAGTCGGGGGCTACTGTCAGTGTTTTAGATACAACATACCTCCTATATATGAACTAAGCATCTCTGAAAATACCGTATATCTATACACATATGGACAGATGTTTCTAAAGAGGGAAGTGTATATGACAAAGTAAGAAAATTGATCCTGAATAAGACAAGATTGTGAAGTCCGATTCAATAACGAATCAACTTATTCAGCCGTATTGCCTAAGGAGTTCTTCGAGTTCTACTTAAAGAATGAGGCATCTACCGATATAAATACAATAGTCTTCTAGTAGAGGATGGTATCCAATCTCGAGTTAAACACATGCCATATCGAGCCAAGATCTATGAAGCCATCTCCCTGCTAGTCACTAACTACATCTTGCTGCTTAGGTTTGCTACATACCAATTGGATAGACTAGGCAGAGTAGATTGTTTTCACCTTATACTCTGTGGTTCAATTCACCAAATACATATATACAGAAGTAGGGCTATTATTCACACCAAGAACCCAAATCTACATAAAAATCCCTCTATGCCGCCTTCTCGTTACCGTCTTGTGAATACCTTGGCGTTAGTTGAACCATACATCTATTAATACCGTAGTCGGGTATCACCTGTCAAAAATAAGTATATCGCTTTTTTTTGTGAAACACAATACAAACATATGCACTCATAATGCATGTACATTTACTCCTATAAATGCAAACAGCACATGCTACCCTTATGATCGTCTTCGAAGACTGGGCCTAACATATCTTGAATTGACGAAGTCACCACATGCCCCTCATTATCGATGGGTATGTCACTTGCCACTAAAAGAATTTGAATCCTGGTGGGCAAGTTCCACTTTCACCATAAGGAATCTAACCAGTTGAGCAATGCCCACTTTGCTATATAAGTATATACTATTCCTGCATGACATAGTTTTTGTTCGATTAATTCACCCACCTAATATGAAATTTGCTTATGTCCTTGCCTACATGTATAGGAAAGGAAATCGGAAGGTTGAATTTAAGATTCCTAGGAAGTAATTCAGCCTTTGTGTTTGCGATGAGTATGGTACAAAGGCATTGGCTAAGCAAGTTATGGTTAAATCCACATCATTCTGAAGTGAGATTCATCTTTGTATAAAGACCAGGATGATTACAACATTTTACTACAATAAATGCAAAAACAACATTTTTACATGGCTAGCATATAAGCAAAACATCCAAATTTTTAATCACTTGCACACTACACTAATCGATTTACTTAAAAGGTACAAAGCATTGAGGTTGGTTTGTTCTATCTAGCACCACCAAATATGAATGCATTTGGGTATAATGTCCAGAGCCCATTGGACAATAATCATGGGTTTTTGAAAGACTTGCAGAGAAATAAGGTATAAGAACACAAGATGAAGGGAGATAATGCGGAGCCAACTACAATTCTAAAAATAGTTTACCTATATAATGGTATTCCCCTATAATTATGGAGACACTAAGACTAGTGAGCAAGAGGAATATACTTGATGATTCTGTTTCTTAACTTGAGTGATGTTTTTTAAGTGTCTCAAGTTGAGGACACTAAGAAGGTGGGCGACGTTTAAAAAAATCACTCACATTCTCCACCTCTAGTTGACAATATTAATGAACCTATAGCATAAAATGATATGCAAATTTCAGAACCCACTAAAATCACTATTGAACACTTAAGAAGATCACAACGGGAGAAGAGATATGCCATTTCTAATGCTTATAAAGTTTTTATTGGGGAAAATATTGGGAAGGTGGATGATCCCACTTTATTTAAGGAAGCAATTAACAATGAACATTCATCTAAATAGGTTGAGGCCATGTAAGATAAATTAAAGTCTATGAACATTAACAATGTCTAGGATTTAGTAAGAATTCCTAAAGAGGTCAAAACAGTACACTATAAATTGGTCTACAAAACTAAACATAACACTAGAGAGAATATTGAACGATTTAAGACAAGGCTCGTAGCGAAGGGGTTTTATTAAAGAGAAGGGATATATTATAATGAGAAATTTTCTCATGTTTCTAAGAAAAACTCATTTAAAATTGTTATGATGCTAATAGCTCATTATGATTTAGAGCATGAATGTTAAGACCGTATTTTTTAATGGTGACTTATATAAGCGAGTTTTAATGGCACAACCAAAAGGTTTTATTGTGAAAGATAAGGAACACATGGGATGCAAACTTAAGAAATCAATTTATGATATTAAGTAAACGTAAAGACATTAGTATCTTAAACTCAATGACATAATCAAAAACTTTGGATTTAATGAGAATAAATTAGATAATTGCATTTATATGAAGCATAAGGGTGGAAAGTTTATAATTTTAGTAATCTATGTGGATGATATGTTATTGGCTAGCAACGATAAGCGCCTGCTGCATAAGACTAAAGCCTTTTTGTCCTCTAAGTTTGACCTGAATGATTTTGGTAAAACCTCTTTTATTTTAGGCATTGAGATACAAGTCTATGAGATTACTAGGATTATCTTAGAAGTCATATATTGACAAACTACTTAAGAGATACAACATGAGTAAGTGCTCTACCACATCTGCTCTAATAGTTAAAAGTGATAAATTTGATTTATTTCAAAGCTCATAGAATCAATTAGAAAGTGATCAAATAAATTTGATTTCGTATGCTTCAGCTATCAGAAGCTTAATGTATGCTCAGGTTTATACACGACTAGACTTGGCTTTTATTATTGAAATGCTTGTCAGATCAGTCTAAACCAGGACATTGACATAAAGTGCTACTACCAATACATTGACATAAAGTACCATGTTGTAAAAGATAGAATTTAGGATCAAGCAATTAATATTAAGCATATAAGCACTAAGTCAATACTTATAGATCTGCTCACTAAAGGTCTACTACCCAACTTATTTAATGAGCATATTGCTGGCATGGGATTAGTAGGTAGCCTATAAGAATAATTTTGGAATAGAGGTATAAGAATTAATCAACACCTAATGAAAATAAGTTGATTCCTATCAAGATTTTGTGGTGGCTATAGGTACTATTATCATAGTGACGTATTACTAACTGCTATGACACATTATTTTGGTTCACTATTTTACTTAGATTAGACCCATTAGCCTTAAGATTATTGGTTGATCTCTTAATAATAGGCCAGAGAGAAACGCTATGGGCATGGCCCACCCATGTGCGAGTCATACACGTCTCCAACGCGCACGCTCCTCATCCATGTGTCGTGATCGGAACTGCCCTGTTCTCTAACGGACTCGCCTCCAATCCTTTCTAGCGCAATATTAAAGGGAGAAGTCGGCTCGTACGTGGGTGATGATCTATGTGCAATAAGCCACTTACACCAAATCTTAAGTCATTTCGATCCTCATACGTGCAAGAAGGAGACCGAAGGGTGGTAAGCCACTTTCATTGCTACTCCTAGCCAGTGCAAGTGGCGGCTAGAAGGGCGATGCCACCCGCACCACACACCCCTACTCTAACACCGGTGCACCACTACTCTGATATTGATGATCCCGATGACTACCGCGGTGGCTCTAATGGCGTCGATCTCAATCGGTTAGTGAATTTTGTATAATGTTTATATGAGAATGTATACACTAAGGTTAAGATCAAGGCTAAAGCTCTAATAGGCTCTAGTTTTGAGTCCCTATATAGGGTTCATTTGAAACAAGGGATATTCATACAAACCTTGTAGGATTAAAAACCTATAGTAATTTATTCTATAGAGCCCTTTGTTAGAAGAATCTGGTTAGAAATTTTTATAGGAATCCTTCCTTTCCTCTATTTTTTGAGGATTACAAGCATAACCTCAAACCTCAAGGTTCCAAGTTTCCTTTGAGAAGTCAAGTGCATCATCTCTCTTCATCTGTCATCTCAACTCTATTCTAATGATATTCTTCCTCTCAAATTCTTGTGAATTTTTTTGAGTATCCAAATGGTCAATTTGACTAATTTATGTGTTTTTAGTTCCTATAGAATTAGGATTACGCATGTCATGACATTAAATTTTTTGTGGAGTATCCAAATCGTCAATTTGATTAATTTTTGTGTTTTTAGTTCCTGTAGGATTATATGTCATGATATTTTGATTCCTATATTTCTTTCCCACGTTTTCACGTATTCCAAAATGAGCCCCTAATGTTTGGAGTAGTATTCTTATCCCTCAAGGACATGCCCCCTATTCACATATATTTTTTAAATCTAATATATATCTTTATGGAAAATTCAGAAAAAAAAATACCGGTGTATCTAGAGCATGGTCTTGATGGTCTGTGAACATAAAAAAAACATATCCAATTACCAGGTATATTTTTTAAAAAAAAAAGATAAGTGAGAAAAAATAGAAAAAAAACTTCTTTATTAATATATCATGATATACTTTTGATTAATTAAAATAATATTATATACCAGCATTGTATATATTTTATGATGTTTCATTTGTGATATTTTTTTAAAAAAATAAGTTGGACCATCCACACTCAAAATTTTGGATATGCCACTGGATTTCAGTGGTCTATATCACTAAAAAAAATCATGTCCAAACTCGATATATCCGATGAGAAAAAAAAAAGAGGTGTGAATGGCGTAGATGTCATTCATAATGCAAATTTGTTTTGTTTGTTTGTATATGTATAGGTTGAGTTTAAAATTTAGACTTTTTTATGGTTTACTGTTGTAAAAATATTGTCTATTTTTAAAATATTTTTTCTAACTATTACTTCTTTCGAAAAAAAATAAGAACACAGGGTAGATATCTACTCACCCAGATTCATATTCTCCATATCCTTTTATTTTTAGGAGGCAGTATATTATTTTTTAAAAAATGAGGTAACATCTCTTGCCACTAAGGGTTTTAAACAGTTTCCTCGTATGTTCCTTCGTGCGTGCTCCTGCTTTAGATTTCGACTCTTCTTCACAGGCTCACAGCGCGTGCCAAACCGGCAACAGCCACAACGTACGCCACACGTACGACCGGATCTGAACCGAGCGGAATGAAGGTAGGCCAGGGTCTGCCCATTATCTTGGGCTGACCCAAAAGCGTCGGCAACATGCCAACATCTAGCCCACTGTCTCTGCAACAACCGCGTCTTTGCACGCGGGCGCGGCAGGTGCACTGGGCCACCAGCTTGTTTCGCGGCGCACGTCGCATGCAGACTCCCTGCGCAGCGTGCGGACGAACGGCTCCGGCAGGCGGCGCGCGCGAGGCGAACTCGGCGGAGTCGAGTCGCCGTCCACTAATTTGCCGTGTCTGCGAGAGGCCAGCCGGAGCGAAAACGTGTTCCTGCTGGACTACAGGAGAGTACAGGCTATATGGTTGAGTTTAGTTCGGAATCTATACGTGCGCATGCAGACCTGTAAATAACTAATACTTTTTATCTAAATTCGTACTCAGGATACTGTACTTTAAAATAGAGAGAATATCTCTATAATTTTTTAAAGATAATGAAAAGATAAATACTATATCTCTTTAAGTAATAGACGCCCGATATCGTTCGCTCTCATAGGAAGATCAATGGCAAATTGGTAACATGATATAAGTTTTCTTTACTCACTGTTCTTTTCCGGCGCCTTACATTATACTCTCTGTATCTTGTCTTCGGTACCACTATATTCTTATATTTGTTTTTGTTAACAGAAATAGTACTTAAGAAAACATATCAGTGTGCTACATATGTGTTGTATATCTTGATCACACAATCGTTTGTGATTGTCTACGCGCGTATGTGTGCTCACTCAGGAATTAAAGGCCAACGCAGGATTTGATTCATCAAGATTATTCCAAGAAGACTAGTATGGTACACACGACACGAGGCTGCCGAGCCAACAACGATACTGAAAATCACATCGTTTATTCGTTGTCACGTGAGATAGGATTTTAACTTGCAGTTCAAGGCCATAAGGGAGTTTTATGACATACAGGGTACAAGAGGTGAGCGGCCTACGCGCGACGACGGGCACAGCATAAGCGGCTGGATCGCCACCATCAACTCTGCGCTCAAAAGGTACAAAACGAGGTGGGATTTAGGGCCAGCCGCAGGGCCTCGCGCGGTTTTAGTCCGTAGCCATTTGGATGACAAGTTTCTGAAGAAGCTGTGGAAAAGGAAGAGACAAGAACGTAAGGATATCAGGAAATGTCGGAGAGACGGAGAGCAAGGGAGATAGGTGCTTAAGGATGGGGTGCACCCTAAAGATCAGTTTCTTACGTTGTGGCAGTGGATGAAAGTCTTATTTGCCTGCAGAATCAGTGGATGAAGTTGCAAGGGTCCAGTGGCAGCACTAATACATTGCTTTGAACACGGTCTTGAACGTGCACCGCTTGAAATGTTGCATAGTGCAGAGCATATTGAAATGGAACACCGGTTTTTTTTTTTGGCAGGGAATGGAACGCCAATTCTTTCAGAATAATTCAACTTAAATCTGGACAACCACTATAGTTATGCAACATTGAGTTCAAAAAAAAAACTATGGCTATGCAACACAGGAAAAAGACAGAAATGTTTTGCTCCTGGCGATCGATTAAGCAGCGAACTAAATGAGAAAGAAAAAATTAAACATTCAAGTACAAGTCAACTAATCAACAGCCTGCACTGCTAATCTTCTTACTCTTCTTCACAATCCCCTGCTCCTTCGCCGCCACGCCCTTCCGCTTCGCTTCTTCCGCTTCGCCGACGTCGTCGCTGGTGCCGAGCGAGGAGTACAGCGGCAGCGCGATCGACTCGGGTGCCTTCACGTGCAGCGCCCGCACGTTCCTCCACTTCCTCGGCACGCACGCCGCGGTCGCCTCCACGGCGGCCACCACGTTCTCCACCGCCTCCTCCTGCGCCATCGCCGCGTGGCCCACCCGCACAGCGCGGCACGTGCCGCCCTCCACCCGCAGCTCCACACGGTGCGCCGCCTCCCCCGCGGACTCCGCCCACGCCGGGTCGGCGAGGTCGACGGGCACGAACCGGCACTTGGCCGCCGCTTTCTTGCCGCTCGGGACCCTGAGGCAGCGGTCGACGAGCACCAGGCCGCGGCGCACGGCGGCGGGGAGCGACTCGAGCGCGGACGAGGGGAGCGGGTCGATGTCGTCGGGCAGCTCCGCCGGGAGGCGGTCGGAGACGAGGAAGATGGACGGGAACGGCGAGTGCGGGAGGCGGAGGCTGTGCTCGAAGCGGCGGACGGGCGCGGTCTTGAGGGTGACAAGGAGGTAGATGGGCTCCGGCGCAGGGGTGGGGTGGTGCTGGAGCCACCGGAGCAGCGCTGCCACAGCGCGGGCCACGTCCTCGCGGCGGACGCGGCAGGGAAGGGCGGACTCCATCGTTGGCGGCGGCGGCGGGAGTTCGGAATCGGGAGTAGCCGAGTCGAGGGGGATCTAGGGTTTGTATCCACGCTCTTGGACCCGAAGTGGGTCGAAGTGGGTTTGGTCCTGGTCTAATCGGACCAGGAAGTTGGCTGGGCGGCTCGGCTCGAGCGACCGAAGTGAGCCACGCTGGAGTCCTCGGCTCGGCTTGCACTAACCTTAATAAATCAGGGTGCGTATGCATGGGCGGTGCTAGGAAAACATCCTGCGACGACCAAACCTGAGTGAACCATGCAACAACACAACAGCATTGAATCAGGACTACACCACCAAGCTCTTTAATGTCATGACACGCACTTAGCAAATAAATAAATCAGCCATCTTGATCATACGTCAGATTCATAATGACTATAATGACTATCTATATCGTATCTATTATATGTCAGATTCATAATGATTATAATGACGTATCATTTTATAACCATAAATATCATGGTTTAAAGATCTGTGTTCAACGATATGTAGTAGAATTTTTTTTTGGAGGATGCTTGCATGTCTTCGTAAGCGATAGACAATTTTTATATTTGAATTTAAATGTGTAAACTCAGCGGTACTTTTTTTAGGAGCGTTTTCACGTCACCATCAATCCTCTGATTACCTTATAGGAGACCGTAAAATCACCCTCTTTCTATACTTAGAATATACTTAGAAAAAACAGCAAGGAGCTCAAACTAATTATAGGCACAGTAGACTTTGTATTTGCCAGAAAATCACAACATCTCCCTGCCTTCAAAACAATGAAGTCCACAGACAGATACTCAATATCACCTGGACCGCATTCTGTCGTTGTGTATTCACAGCCTAGCTAGCACGGTTAGTTTCACTAACCAGTCAGTCACTCCTTCCTCCCGTTTGCTCCCGTAAAGACGACAGAGATGGATTGTTCCACCGGTTCCACCGCTGCCATCCCTTTCTACTGCGTCGCTCTGTCCGTGGTCGCCGCCGCAGCAATCCAGCTTCCCCCCAACGAATCTGCAGACTTCGTATCAGGTAGCATGCACATGACTCTTCAAAAAAAAAAATACTGATCAGCTAACTCCATTGCCTTTCGTTTTGGTGCACTGATCACGGGGTGAGCACGCGCACGGCCATCTAATCAGCCGCCGCATTCGCGTCCGCCACTGCAAAGGCTGACCTCGTCGCCTTCACGCAAGCTGATGGGCACGGGACGAAGCTAGAACAAAATCAAGGAGTGCACAACCCTAACATTCTATGGCGACATACAAGATGTGTAAGCTATATTATATCAAAATGTTTTAAAAATATATTTCACATCAATAACTCAATATAAATGATAGTATGGTGTACGATAGAAATGCGATGAAAGCTCTTATCAAAATAAAATATGAAGCGGAAGAAATATTTTTTTACAAATTAAAGTCAATATTACAAAATACAGTAAACTACTGTCAATTTTATTAACTTTTCTCATCATACAGTGAATAATACTATACCCAACAACCCATTGCCAATAAGAAACTGAAATATAATAAAATTATAAGTAGGTAAACTTCATCTAAGAAACTCAGAAAACATACTACTTTTTATAGATGCAATAGCCCATCAAATTAAAAATATTACTTTGAGTATCTAGATGTAATTTTCTAAATTCCATGCTGAAAGTTTAATTATTAAGACCCTAACTTATAATCTAGCATAAGTATCTGTAATTATAGATAGAGAAATCAAACCACATATTTCAATTTTGGGGTTTGCTAACAAGAAATCAGACTAATTGATGACAAGATGAGGAAGTCTTATGCCCTTGCCTTCTTGTGATGTACATGAGAAAAGTAGATTCCAGCTGTAGGCGATAGTCGACCAATGCTCAAGACTACAACGAGGTACAGGTGTAGAGCAGTTGACATCTGCCTATCATGACAACTCGACCGGTGCAGAAGGGAAGCAGTCAAGCAGCGAGCCATCGGCGTGAACTAACCGGTGTCACACGAGCCCGATGAAAAATAGGCGGCACAAGCGATCAGGAAACGGAATAAATAATAGAAAATGAGCGGTGGGCTCGTCACTCACCCAGCATGCAGAGCAGCCTTCATACTCGATTGAGCGCATCGAAGCGGGCGATCATGTGTGCGCGCTTGGGCCAGCCGACGGCTCGCGTGGGGGGTGCACGTAATTGGACTCAAGGGGTATATATGGGGTGAAATTTTGATAGTAAGGTGTAAAAATAGAAAACGAGGGGGGTGCAAGTGCACCCCCAGCTGTCTAGGGCTTCGCCCCTGCTGATGGGCGTCGATGACGTGCTGATCACAGGTAATTGCAACCGTGCCGTGCGTGTGGTTGATGCCTAGCTAGCTACCACGCACACATGAGCCTATGATCACGGGATCGATCCCCTCTCACGGGGTTGTTTTTTCTCCCCCTAGCACGCTGTTGGATTTTTTTTCTCAGCAAATACCCAACAGCTAGCGCGGATCTTGGCTGATCCAACGGTACAAAATTTGACAGATTTCCCCTCAAAAATCTGTGGAAAGACAGATAGCAAATCCGTATTTTGTTTTGTCTGATTTTGGTTGATTTTTCCTCCACTTGATTGCTCTTTCTTGACTTTAAATATAAAATATAAATAACCCTTTAATTGCTAAAAATATCATCCTCTCCACCTGTAGATTCATGAAGCACATATATTACAACTTTCTCACACCATGCAGGGTCTATGAAATACAAAATTTTAACTTACATCCAACATATTGATGCAATGCACATCGGCCAACCAGGATCAGTGGATCAATATGTGCGGCGTCGACTTGCGTGAGCGGCCAACCGGGCCGATTGCCTCGAGTGGTATTGACTTCGGCCAGAAGAGGAAGAAAAGAAAAGGAAGGAAGAAGGCGGACTGAATTTGTTGAGGGGAAACGGGCCGGCAATGGACTCGAGTGGCGCGTGCGACACGCTGAGCGGCCAGCTGGGCTGAGCATGCGTGCAATTGGGCAGCGACAACCCGACTCGAAGGGAGGGACAGGAAAAAAGAAAGAGGTTATTGAATTATACTTTGTAGCTGTCGATCATATTTGTTGTAATGTTCGTAAATGGCTCAGCATGATCTAAAGATAAGAACTTTTGCACTATTGGAGATGAGTTCACTTCACTCATTTGTATAACTATTCCCTTTTCACTAATGACTGCTATCCTAGATATGTCATGATATGAAATTCTTTGGACCACAAGATCAAACCAAATTGTAGAACATGGTCTCATAAATAACGTGCAACAAATTAGGATTCATTTAGCAGCAAACTAGATCGTCCATGCTATTCAACAGACTTTATCATTCTCTCTGTTCTTTCTTGTCTTTTGTATCATCAAAAATCATACCTGGCATCCTCCCCTCGATGCTAACGTTGCACCATTATTATCCATGCCCTAACAAAATTCTTCCATTTGAAAACTTTTTTAAGAGGGAAGTCTATATGGTCTATAGTACTTACTTCCTAGCATCACGTACTTCACCATCTAATGAAGTGTGATTTGCATTAGAAATCTTTGAGAATCACATACTAATTATAGGTGTAATTGACCTGGTATTGGTCACAAAATCACCACAACTGCTCTCAAAATAAATGAGGTCCACAAACAGACGCTAAACCATCTCAACCACAATTTTTCACTATGTGTATTCGCAGCCTATAAGAACACTTCACGGTCGGTTTCACTTATCAACCGAACATACCTTCCTCTCGTATGCTGTCGTAAAAGGCACAAACATCTAACCTGCAGCCTGCGAATCGCAAGGACAGAGATGCGTTCTTCCACCGCAGGTGCCATCCTTTTCTACTGCGTCGCGCTGTCCGTGGTCGCCGCCGCCGTCGTGTCGTCCGCGACCGCGGCGGCCGAGATGCCCCTCGACGAACCAGACAAAATATCAGGTGTAGCACATGACTGCTGAAAAATTAGTGACGTTTCCTAGTACTAGCTAGAAACATTAAGGATGGCACGTATCCCGAGCTAACTCCATTGCCATCGTTTTGGTACACCGATCACGCGTCCGCGCTTGCGTCTCAGAGGCCGCCCTCGCTTCCTCCGCCGCAACGGCTGAGACGTCGCGCAAGCTGGTCGGCGCCGCAGGTAACTTAACATATATAAAAGCACCGTGCGTGCCGTGCTTGTGATTGATGCCTAGCTATAGCTTGGAGATCGTCGTCGTCGTCGCCTGACCCGCGAGCGCGGGCTGTGTGTGGTGTGTGCAGGGCCGCCTTGCCCGGTGCGATTCGACCGGATGAAGGGATACGAACCGCTGGGGGGCCAAGTGCAGGAACAAGGCGACGAAGAAGGAGTGCTGTGCGGCGTTCAAGGGGTTCGCGTGCCCCTACAACAATCTGCTGAACAACGTCGACAATGGCTGCGCGGACGAGATGTTCTACTTCATCCAGACAAAGGGCAAAGTGAAGCCCGGAATCATCTTCAAGAACTGCCTCGAGGGCTCCCACGGGCTCACGTGCTGAACCGCTGCTGATCGGTAGATGCATCAGCCGATATCGACCTGCTTGATCGCTAGCCTCCACCTTGATTTTTACTACCTAATTAAATGTCCCTTCGTATTTCCTTATTTACCCATTGTATTCCTTGCAAATATACTCCATACATATTTTATGTTTAGTACGAGCACTAAGGGATTCTCTCCCTATAGTGCCAAAAACACACGATAAAGAGATTTTCTTTAGTGCTTGAAAACAACTAGATCCATTGATTGCGTTCAATCCAACGATTTAAAATACAAGGTACTTAAAATGTGGGCCAGGTATTAATTTAAAGATTTAGGGAAAGGTTAAGTAGGTAATTTGTACTGTCAAATTATCACGTCAAAGTATGAAAGGCAAAATTGGTAAAGATCTAGATATTATTCTTGACGATATATTATCGGGAGTTGTTGCTAGTGGTAGATCGACATACTCAGGACTCTGGAGCTAGCAACGTTGATTACAGGGTATCAAAATCGATTACAAATCCCAAAAAAAATCGATTAAAAATCACGTATTAAAACTAATTTATCACGAATTACGAAATTAATAATAAAACGAAGTAATTGATTGGAATTATCGGTATTACTGTAATAAAACTAATTGATCAATACGTAACTAAATATTAAACTAAGTAATTGATCAATACGTAACTAAATATTAAACTAAGTAATTGATCAATACGTAACTAAATAGTAAACTAAGTAATTGATGCAATGTTCAATATGCAAGAAATCTACGGTGATTTGGTGAGCATGAAGATGAGAATCGCGGCTAAGTGGTTCATCGCCGTGGGAGAATAATTGTAACAGATCTTACAGGAATCGTCTATGGACAAATTACAAAGCAAACCATGTTTACGTAGTTTCCTATTCCTTAATTACCCTCCCAGAATCAACGGTGGATGTTTAGTAGTTGAGGAGGTACCCAACGTACCTCCCAATCACAGTAAAAGGCCTCCACGATAAAAGGGAAAAATATAGCTGGTAATCGTGTTACCTAGCGTCAGTACTCCGTAATCTTGGCTCGAGAGTGACGCGCCGTTCCCGACTTGGGTTACTGAGTTTATCACGAGAAAACACACGCGAAATTTCTGGTGTGTCGGTAACGCACCAACAGAGGCTAACGACCACATGAACGGAAAAAGGAGAGGAAACGGAAATGGACGGGGGACGTAGCTAAGAAGATGTTACGTAGGAGGTGAGATGCTCGGTAAGTTTAGGAGATTACTGAGTGTAGCACACAAACACGCTTCCCGTGTGTTGGCCTGATAAGGACTCGGTAGGTGTGCCACGTGTCAAAGACATGACCATGTGTATAAACACACTGAGTTTATGGTTTATATGAGGTCAGAGGTATGAGGGAGCTGTGCATGGCAAGGATTAGTATTGGCAGGTCTATCTCAGTTATAGTAGCTCGTGTTAGGGTACTGAGGGCATAGTTTGCTTATGTATTAATTATGGGCACGGCTAAGCATGTGGTTTGGATATAATTGTAATATTAGTGGTGCATGACTGAGATAGGCAGCATATGTACTATCTTGATTTGGAAGTTAGGATGAGAGACATGTATCTGGCATAGGTTGTCAGCTTCAAGGATAAGAAGTAATGGATATGATCGAGAAGGAATAAGATATTGTAGAAGTTGGGTTTGTGAGCGAATGAGCTGTTTGTTAAAAGGAAATGGATTTAGAGCATATGCGAGAATGCATGAGAGTGTAGAGGAGATAGGTATTCTTCTTTCAAAAGATTAGAAGGAATTAAGGTCAAAGATGAGGATTTTGGGATGCACTTTTTAAAGAAGGGAAAAGGAAAACAATAAAAAAAATCTAAAACAAGTTCTAAAAAACGACAAAGAACTAAACAACTCAAATATGATTTTTTAATTAAAACTTGTTTTAAAATTTTAGTATTTTTAGGGTTGTTATAGACTATGGACAACTCATGTCATAACTTATTTGTGTAGTTATCTACAATACATTTATACAACTATAAAAAGTTTACATGGTAATATTTAACTCTAGTTGCTCAATACTAGATGAAAAATTAATCATCCATTCCTCACTTCAATCCTATGCGCTCTACCACCTTGCACTCCTCACATCAAATCTCAATTGGCATGGTGGAGATGTAGAGCAACATGCAACACGCCAGGAGCTCAAGGTAGGTCAAGAAGAGAGGATAAGCTAGTAGAGAAGTAGATCGACCAAGGCAGTGTGTCTTGACGGCTAAGGTGGAGCAAGAAGCTTGAGACAAAGGAGACAATGATAGAGGTGTAGATTCAGGCAAGCTAGCAATAGAGGTGACAATGGTCACTATCATCCAAATCGACATGGCGCTGGAGCGGAGGCAAAAGATGGACATCGGTGGTGGAAGGGGGTCATCAAAGATGGCAAGGGCTGATGGTGGAGCCTAGATCTGCAAGTAGGAGTGGGAGTGATGGCAAGGATGATGAGTCAGTAGCTCTGACAAAGAGAGAAGTGAAGAGAGGCGTTGGCTACAACTGCTACTACTACTCTGCTCTCTAGTTCGGCTAGCCATTAAAGTTCTTTATCAACAATTTTGTATTTTTCACTTTTCAAGAGTTGACATACGATGTTTCATGTATGATGAATGAAATGTTGATTGGAATTCAAATGTGTTTCGCATATCCAAGTTTTGATTTTATAATTTTTTCGATGTTTTAGTCCTTAGAACCCAATGTTGATCTGTGAAAGCAAAATATTTTAACTTGTATTTAATAACATTTTACTTTTTTATTTCCTAGTATTGCATTCCACTTTTTAAGATATTTCATCCATGTATTTCTAGTATTGTTTATTCATTGTGTGCTAGTTTCTCATATTTTTTAAATGTTTCAATGACTAATTTTTTTATTTTACAATATATAACTTGTTGTTTCACCCATGGTCACTGTCTGATTTTTTGTTCAGAACATGCGCCCGACCCTAGTCACGTCCTTTACAGAATGGTACTATATTAACGTCTCTATTAGATCATGAATGCCTGTATGGTATTCAACAGACGTTATTCTCTCTCTTCTTTCTTGTTTTTACATTGCCAAAATCATACATGGTATTCTCTCCTAGATTCTAACGTGGCGCCATTATTCATGTCCTAACAAATTCTTCCATTAAATAGGCTCAGTAGTACCTTTTTTTGGAGAGAGGAGTTTGTATGGTCTGTAGCACTTCGTAGCATCACGTGCGAGAATGGTTTGCATTAGAAATCATTGTGAATCGCACACTAATTATAGGTGAACTTGACCTGGTATTGCCACAAAATCACCACAACTCTTGCTCAAAATAAATGAGGTCCACAAACAGACGCTAAATTAAACACCTCAACCACAATTTTTTCACTATGTATATTCACTAATTATTCGAACATCTCCCTCCTCTCGTATGCTCTGCAGCCTGCGAATCGCAAGGACAGAGATGGGTTCTTCCACCGCTGCCATCCTTTTCTACTGCGTCGCGCTGTCCGTGGTCGCCGCTGCCGTCTTGTCGTCCACCGCGGCGGCCGAGCAGCCCGAGATGCCTAGCTTCGTATCAGGTAGCACACGACTCCTGAAAAACCAGTGGCGTTTCCTAGCAACATGAAAAGATGGCGCCCATTGCCACCGTACGTATGTTTTGGTACACTGATCACGCGTGCGTGCCCATCTCAGCGGCTGCCCTCGCGTCCAACGACGCAACGACGACTGAGACGTCGCGCAAGCTGATCGGCAACAAGGAGCCGATGCCAGGTAACACACACATAAACGTAGTAATATTGTGCAGTAGGTGCGTGAGCTTGATGCCTAGCTAGCTAGCTTGAAGATCATCGTCTAACGCGTGCACGAGCGCGCCGTGGCGTGTGCAGCTCCGTGCCCGGTGCGGTTCGGCCGGATGGAGGGGTACGACGAGCTGGGGGCCACGTGCAAGGAGGAGATGATGGAGGAGTGCTGCGCGGCGTTCAAGAAGTTCGCGTGCCCCCACAACGAGCTGCTCAACGACGTGAACAACCTCTGCGCGGACGACATGTTCTACTTCATCCATTCCAAGGCCAAACTACCGCCGGGAACCATCGTGAAGAACTGCAACGAGGGCCCCATGGGGATCAAGTGCTGAACGCCTGAACCGATCGCTGATCGATAGATGCATCATGCATCGGCCGATCGACCTGCTCGCTCTAGCTAGCTCCGTCGCTATCTATCCTCCAAAATTTCCAGCTGTATCTGTTGCTATGTATAACTTTCTGCCTTTTATTACTTTACAATGCAATTGATTTACGGTTTTGCTTAAAGAAAGCGTCGGCATATTTTTTTCTCTGATTTCAATCAGTTTTATTCACCATTTGATTTATCTTCCCTGATTTCAATATTAGGATAAACCCTTAATTTGATTAATAAAATTATCACCCACGACACCTGCAGATGCATAAATCTTGTTACAACTCTCTCACAACATTCGAAGTCTATGAAATAAAAAGATTTAACCTGCATACAAGACCTGATAATGATGCAATCTGCAACATCTAATTAGAATAAGTGTATCACTGGTGGTGCATTGACATGTAACCTTGTAGTAGGATTTTCCTCTAATGGATTTAGAATTCAGTTGAGCCTCTTGATGCAAACAATGCGGCCGAGCTCCTCGCGCACTGAGACGAGCAGCATGAACGCCCCCAGCCCGCCCCCCACGTCCACCACGTGCTGCACCGTGCCGGTGTCAGGGTCGGCGAACCATCCGCAGCCAACCACCCGCAGCACGCCGCCCGGCGCGACGACCTCCGCCACCTCCTGCCCCTCCGTTACCGTGAGCAGCAGCTCCACCCCGTGCGCGGGGGAGCTGTACTCCACGCAGCGCACCACCCCGCCGCCGTGGACCCTCACCTTCGTCTGGTCCACCAGCGGGAACAGCCTCCCGCCGATCCCCAGGAAGTCGCGCCGGTCCTCGTCCTCCTCCCCGGCGACGTTGCAGTGCTCGTGCGACACGAGGAGCACCTCCCCCTCGTGCTCGATGCAGTGGCGCACGACGCCACCCATTATCGCGCGCCACCTCGTCAGCTGCGGAGCGTACGGGGACGCAATCTTGATGTGCCGGCGGGCGGCGGCGGCGGCGGCGGTGGCGCCACACAAGAAGAAGCTAGCTACGGAGCACAAGATCAGCAAGAGCGATGCCCTACCCAGGGAATGCATGTGCTGTAGATCGTTATTCGTTAGTGCCCTCCTTGATATGTAAGGAGCGCGAGCTGGAGGTACTCTATGTGTGAAACGGTACCGGAGATGGAGGTACAACACACACCATCGCCGATCGCGAGCCAGTTCACCACCAAAGGTGTTTATTTTCCATTTTATGTCGCTCATTAATGTGTCATCCAAATGCAGCTTTTGCATAAAATTCTTGCCAAATTAGGGCGTGCAAGTATGTTTGTTGCCAAATTCGTCGACTTGTCATTCATTCGGCTCTCTTGAGTTTAGAACTACTAAAAAAACTTGTGCGCTAATGTCCGATTCCGATTTAAATTTATAGCGCGAAAACTTTATTCATATGTCCGATTCTGATTTGGATCAAACTAATAGCGCGAAAAACTTTATTCGCAACAACTTTTTTATGAAGAAATTTTGTAAACAAAAATTTTCTATAGATGGGATTTATCTGTACAAACTTTAATGTCATCGGACTCGGATTCAGCTCCAATACATGCAATTTCTCTTAGATGAGATTACAAACTGCGTGTGCAAATGCATCTGATCCCGATTTGGATTCAACTTTTTGGGGCGAAGCTTTATATATAGAAACATTATAGATAAAAAGTTCATATATATAGAAACTTGGGCCACATGGAACACGTTCACACCCATGTGAATGTCCACGCACTAGACGAGTTCATTGGCAAATGAATTCAATTATGCATATGAATGTCATGTTCGTTTTTTACAAGATTTTTTGATTATCTGATTTTGTAATAGCTAATTAAGTGTATAAACGATTGAATTATTAAAATTTTTGCTTTAGAAAAAGTTAGATGTGAAATTTTTATATAATTTTTTTACACAATACACGCTGTTAGGTGCTTAAGAAGTTTACATGATAAAAGAAAAGAACCAAAGACCGTTGAGAAATTAGTCCACAAGTTACCTGGGCCTTCTCCCGTGGACTATGACTGAAAGCCATCGGTACTTAGCCTAATATGATATAGGCTGCCCGAGGCTTAGCTTGACCCGTGGATTCTCTTATGGTGTGTTTAACAACTTCGGAAAAAATGGTTGTGAGTTTAGATGGGGTATTAATGGTGAGATTAGTATGAAATTTGATTTTTATTTTCATTCCTTTGTTTTGTTTGGTAGAAGTGGTGGGAAATGGTGAAAATTAGTAAAGAGTTTAAATAGAGACTAGATGGTTAAGATTTTTCTAGACATAAAGAGGAAATTCCTTCCTAACTCCTACCCCAACTCTAGATATTAAAAAGGAGGAAGTTCTCTCTTAATTTTCTCATCTCCTGCTCACCAAAAATCCCATAACCCAAAACAAACGAAGCAGTTAACAGCCATATCCCTCTAAACACTTGATCCCTGAAACTCTCTCGAACCAAATGCACCATAATGGCTTGACGTCTTGACCCGTGAATGGGTCCCCACTCGGCCACTCAACTAGTCACCTCCCCTGCTTCATACAATCGTACGGCCATGTGCAGCAGTGCAAGTAAAAAAGAACGCGCGTGCGCTCACTAGTTCTCGCCGGGCGGCCCGTCTGTGAGCAGGTGCGGAAGATGGCGGCGGCAGGAGCGGTGCTGCTTGCGGGCGTTTCGTGCGCGGTGTGCCGGTGTGTGCCTCTATCCCGACCCGACGAACGACATCAGCATTCAGCATACAACGGGTGCGCAGGGCCATTCGCCCATTCTCCTCCTCATAATCATCATGCGGGGCAGACGGCCGCGCGCCGGGCTTATTCTCACTGCGAGAAAAAAATGGTCTTTTAATCCAACAGCTTAAAACACAAAAAACACCAGATACTAAAATAATATTTGACCCACTGTAACATTATTAATAACCATCGATACTAATATTCTTCCATTATAATAGTTAGACGTCCTCCTAAACTTTTTCTGGTTTTTTCAATTATTTTTCACATTTTTCATATTTTGTACCATAATTATTATGTACATCGAGTGAAAAAACTCTTTAAAATAATCAGTACTTAAAAAATAATTGTTAATATAAAATGGATTAAAAATATTTTATCTGAGCGAAAAACTTTTAAGGACCGATTATATATAATATATATATATATATTATTTCTTCGTCTTTATTATATTATATTTTTGTCCCTATCTTTACAGTCCATGCCGTTGCACGTCCAACCACTAAAGCCACAGTCATCGCTGAAGTTGCTGTCATTCTTAAAGAAAAACTCCTTCCGATGAGTCATAAAGTCTATTTAAAAAATTATTAGATTTATTAGGATAGGATGATTAATCATATATATATTATAATATATATAAAGCAGTAAGATAACAAACAAAATTAAAAAATGAACAGTAAAAATAGTATAAAAAATTTTAATATTGGTTGTTAACATATAGATTTTTACTCGGGACTAAAAAAATATTTTAGTCTCGCTCGTAAGCGTTATCACAAGGGCTTTAGCTCAAGCGCTTGTGGGTAGATGCATGCATGTCTCAACATCTTACTGATAGCTGGTACCTGGTAGAGTACAGTAGCAGCCGATCGATCACCGGTGGTGTGTGCGACGACATGACCCGATCGACCTCACAGTTGAGTGGAGAATGCAGACCGAGCCGGAGCCACCTTGACCGCTGGACGTACCGGCCAGCCGGTGGGATCTTTTCTTGAAACTAAATTAGCAGCAAGGACTACCGATTATATTTGGAATAAAAATCAAGACCAGCCGGTGGGATCTTTTTTTGAAACTAAATTAGCAGCAAGGAATACCGATTATATTTCAAATAAATAGGAATAAAAATCAAGACGGATTATAATAAAGAGAAAAACAACGGACACGTCAAACACCATAAAAAATAAAAATTATGGTCGGTTCTACTGTACAACATATGGAATATTACTTTTAACTCTAGCCAATTGACAACTAAACAATAATAGAGCTTAATACAAGCTATCGATACTGAGCATGCCATATGCCATAGGAGTGGCCTAGTAGCTATGATTTTGTAGAACATGTATTATTATTGCTGAGCTTGCTGTCTAGTGATACAATATCTTTGTTAAAGTAGTTGCTAAAATGAGCAAAACAACGCCAAGTTCTCACAATAGACATCAGCCCAATCCACCAAAGTGCTACATCTTATACATGACTAGCGCTAGCACCTCTAGAAAAAAACAACAATATGTTATCATTACTAAGCTTTGTTACACTCCACAACAAAGTAGCTCCGACTCCATCTAATAGAAACAACAAAGAAAGTTGGTCATCCACCATAAACAAGAATGAAACTAACAAGACGAAGGTCTTGCTAAACATCCTAGGCCTAGCGAGCTTTAGAGTCGACACAGGAGTCCACCAATTGCCACCGCTGCGTGGGAAGGTTCATTAAAGAGATGCCCCCACGGAGGACATGACGTGAAACACCACCACCACCCATCTAGAAGTCTGAACAAGGTTTTCACCTAGAGATTGACGGGAAAGGAGAAAACATCATAAACAACGCCTTCAAGGAGAAGAACAACACTAAGGGGCGTCGCCGTTGTCAAGTTGGCCAATGGCCTACTAATACTTTTGTTAACAGTTTCCCCTCTAGACCACATCCAACCTGCACAATAACCATCATCGAACCACCACATCGTCCCTCTAGTGACCAAGCTTAGCCGCCACCCACTGCTTACACGAGCTTGCAAGGTTTCTTTGGATCACTGTCATGCCACTGCCATCCCCTACTACACAAAGCCATTGTCTCCACCCTCCACCCTCTCCCTCTAAAGCTCATTGTGACTAGAATTGGATAGTCCGGCCATAACAGGGGAGGAGCTCCATAGGGAGGAGACTTAACCAGCAATAAAGAAGAGAAAGAGGAACCAATGTCGTTGCCAGCCACTTCCCTACTCGCCGCCACTGCCTTGTTGCACGTTGCCTCGTGGCTGCTGTTCGCGTCGGAACCCGGCGCAAGCACGCCGATGCCTGAGAGGTCTGCTTAGCTACAATGTAGGTCGGTCGGCTTCTCTCTGTGACTCAAGGTACGCGCGCCGGGGGCCGGGGGTTTCACGTCGGCTTCGGCGCGGCGGTGCGGGTGTGGACGTGCTAGTCAATTTGACCCTATAATTGACAAGGAGCTGAGGCGAACAGGTCAGTCGGACGACGGGCCAATACGAGCCCTCGCTATCGGCTGGCCGCCGATAGGATCGAGTCAGTCATCAGCCGCGTCTGAATGGCTCCTGCTATCAGCTGATCGTCGATAGAAGCCGATAGGAATCAGGGCGTGCTTCCATCAGCTGGGGAGCCGATGCAGGCGTAGGTGGATGTTGACGAAGGATATGACGCCTCCGGGTGTAGCGGACGTGAGGCCCTGATCCATCGGCTGTAGAGCCGATAGAGGCACAGGATGGAGATGGTAGCACGAGACCCGTCGCCCGCTGTGACGATGCCATTAGCACTGAATCTTGAAGATCGGACCTAACCGAGACAGTACGAGAACGAGGCCAACGACAATAGGACGGTAGACGCCAGATCGGACATGCTGAAGCAAGGGCACAGCGAACCCATCGGCTAGCTGAGCCGATGAGAGGACATTTATCTGAAGACAGTCGCGCATCGGCTGGAAAGCCGACGCGCTTAGCGTTGCGCTCAAAGAAAAGTCTCTGCAAACCTGGTGCATATCAGCCGAGGAGCCGATATGTTGGGTGTGACGCTCAATATATAGATAACTTATCGGCTAGCACTCCGATAAAACGTCGTACTCAGACCTATAGGCCTAAAGCTTATTCGACCATCGACAGCCTCGTAGGTCGAACCTAATCGATGCAGCACGAGATCGATGACGGCGGAGAGAGCTTGATAGACCAATAGATCCTGTACGGACGTGATGCAATACATCCTATCGGCCTAAGAGATTGAGTCTAACCGATGTAGCATTAGGTAGAACGAGATATATCGAGATAGTGGCAGGACTTACCCCTTCGTCGGAGATCGGACCTAACCGATGTAGCCCCGTGCCAAGAGCTAGACCCCACCGGTAAATACCTAGATTAACTAGGGTGGCGATGCGCCGAGGTTGTATTGATTTGAAGGTTGATCCTTACATATTTTCAGGGGGTCAATATTTATACCCTGGGTTTACAGAGACCAACGTATTTACAACAACTATCGGACATTATTTCCTAACAAAAATAAAGAAAAATATCTCTAAGAAAGTTAACTAACTAAATAAATCTTTCTATCCATACAAGAAATGATAGACTACACTACCGTGAACCATGGCTCCTTCTCAAACTCAGTATTATCCGGACAATCTTTTATTCTGGGACCGAGTCTTTCCTTGCTTCAATCCGATCAGCTTCTTTCCTGTGGCAATCAGATACTTCTGTGCTTCAGCCGATCGTCTTTTCAATCTTTCGCTGGGCTTTCTAAATTTTGGCGTTAACAGCTACCTCCTCACACACCACCACACGACTGCCGCCGCCATCTCACCCCTGCCTATGCTAGGAGCGCCAGATCCAACCTCCTAGTAGCCCAAGGAGGGGCCTTGGCACTTCTGCTTTTCAAGTTAGGGAGGCCCCCTCATCACTGCCACCTGTGCTACACGCTGCCCAAGAACGCCAACCGAAGAGAGCTAGCTTTAGCCATTGCCAACCTAGCCGCTCTGCCTACTTGTCTTGTCCGTTGGGCCAAGTCGAGGGGGCTCCAGATCTGGGGAGCACTGATAGGTCGTCGAGCTCAGGGTGGAGCTCCTCCGCCATGCGACCCTATGGTTCCTTCGTTGTCGCCATCGTGTGCCCTTCATCGCGTCGTCACTGCCACCCTACTCCATCACTATCGTGCACCGCCCTTCTTCAAGCCGGGAGGGTGGAGAGTCGTGTCCTACCGTTTCCATCCTATCTAGCCGCGTGGTTTCTGGCAGCTAGCTTCAGCAGTGGTGAGGCTGAGGAAGGGGCTATGGGGTAGTGATAGCTAGGGTTGTGGTTGCTCTCGGGTTGTATGCACGGGGACAATGAGAGGGTTATGGGGGAACTCCTATAGTTCAGCCGGTGAGATCTCGCTGCCATCTTAATTATGAAATGGAATAGTTTGTCCTCCTATCTTCTTTCGAAAAAAGGAAACATACACACTTACTTTGTCACAACTTATTTATACGTTATAACTTACCATCTCTAAACTTCATCCTATACCTCCACTTGAAGAGATTGACTTAATCCCCATCTTTGATATGTTCTGAGAGAGTATTAGGGTTTGGAGAATACTCAACTATATTGCTCAATGACTATCAATGAATATATAAGGCACGATAGGGAGCCTAGGTCGGCAGGCCCATGGGCTGAGGGTTTACACATTCTAACATGCCCCCGCAGTCGGAACTGGGAGCACAACGAATATTTAGACTAGACCTAAACTCCATAAAGACGGATGTCAACAAACCTTTGATGAAGATGTTAGCGTACTGTGATGATGTAAGAACATGTATGTCAATCTCCACATGCTTAGTTTGCTAGTGCTGAACGGAGTTGGTGGAGAGATAAACGGCAGTGATGTTGTCACAATAAATGATGGTGATGTAGTGGATAGGGCAGTGAAGTTCCCTGAGAAGCTAGCGTAACCAGCAAGCTTCAGTGACGCCATTGACCACAATGCGATACTCGGCTTCAGCACTAGACCAGGATACTATTGACTGACGCTTGGAATATTAGGAAATGAGATTGTCTCCAAGAAAAACAATGTAACATGAGGTGTATTTACGAGTGTCAGGGAATTTGACCCAATCAACATCAAAATAAACTATAAGATCGGCCGACAAACTCCTATAAAGATGGAGGCCGAGGTCTAGAGTGCCTTGTAAATACTGCAAAATCCACATCATAGTAGCGAGATGAGGATCTCTCGGGTCGTGCATATGCTAGCAAACTTGTTGGACGGCATAGGCGATATCCAGGCGAATAAATGTGAGATATTGCAAAGCTCCTGCAATGCTGTAGTAGTGAGTAGGATCAGAAGCCAAAATACCAGCAACAAACAATTTGGAGTGAGTGCCCACAGGAGTACTGCAAGGCTTGCAATCTCGCATACCAGCACGGTCCATAATATCTAGCAAATACTATCGCTGTGAGAGAATTAGGCCATCATCTCGACGCTCAACAGTAATATCCAAGAAGTGATGAAGAGAACCCATATTTGTCATAGAGAATTCCCATCGAAGAGCCAAAATGATCTACTAGAGGAAACTCTCTAACGAAGCCGTGAGAACAATGTTATCAATATAGAGAAACAAGAAAGCCATATCAATGCCACGGCAATGAATAAACAATGAAGTGTCGAACTTAGCTTCAACAAATCCAAGAGATGTGATGTGAGAAGCGAAGCGACTGTGCCAAGCGTGAGGGGCCTACTTCAATCCATAGAGAGAGCAGTTCAATTGACAAACATGATTGGGTCTCGAAGAGACAATAAAACCATATGGTTGAACGCTGTACATTGTCTCGGTTAAAGTGCCATGCAGGAACACATTACTAATGTCAAGCTAATGATTGGGCCAAGAGCAGGAGAGAGCCAAATTAAGTACCACATGAATGGTGGCGAGCCTCACAACTGGACTGAAAGTCCTATTGTAGTCAATCCCAAGCCGTTGAGTGAAACAGCATAAGATCCATCGAGCTTTGTAACGGTCAAGAGAACCATCTGATAGAAACTTATGGTGATATACCCATTTGTCAGTGACAACATTGACTCTAGGTGAACGAGGTACCAAGATCCAAGTGTCATTTGCTTGGAGCGCATCGAACTTGGACTGCATAGCAGCACACCAATTTGGATCAGACAGAGCCGATCGAAAGGACATCGGAATCATGGAGAGGACCGCCGTGTTGAGGTTAAGGCGATCTACCGGTTGAATGAAACCGAATTTGGCTTGAGTGCGCATGCCGTGCACATTGGAGATGGGCACAACGGCCTGCGGGACCATGGCTACAGTGCGCCTGGTGGCACGCCTAGCGCCGCTAGCAACAACCTGGGACATGGTGTCCATAAGGGCAGCGTCACGGGGCGGTCAAGTGGAGGGCCTAGCGATGCCGTCAAGAAGAGGTGTACCTGCATGCATAGCACTAGGCCTAATGGGCAAAGTGAAACAATCATCATCACTCAAAAAATCCAACGTTGTAGGATCCAAGGGAGAGGTAGATATTTCGAGAAAGGGAAAAATGATTCATCAAACATGACGTGTCGAGAGACGATAATTTTATTAGAATGAAGGTCAACACATATACTCTTTATGATTAGCAGAGTTGCCAAGAAAGATGCACAAGAAGGAGTGAAGATGACAGTTTATGTGGGGCTGTGGAGGACAGGTTCGGGTAACAAGCGTATCTAAACACATGAAGGTGTGTGTAGTAAGGATGTGTACCGTGAAAAGTATAGAACAGAGTGAGGCCATCTAAAGTCTTAGTGGGATGATGATTAAGGAGATATGTGGCGGTGCAAAGGGAGTCAACCCAATGGACTGGTGGAAGACTGACCTTAAAGAAAAGAGAGCGCACAATATTATTAATGGTGCGAAGAGCGCGATTAGCTCGACCGTTCTGTAAGGAAATGTATGGGCATAACATACGAAGGAGGACACCATTGGTGAAGAAGAATGTGCGGGCTGAGAAGTGATCGAATTTACGGCCGTTATCGCACTAGATTGCGTTGATAGGGGAGCCAAACTACATGTGCACATACAATAAAAAATTACACAGAACACCAAAGGTCTCGGACTTGAGGGGAAGGGAAAAAGTCTAAGTGTAGTGAGTGTAGTCATCAAAGATGACAAGGTAGTACTTGTAACCTGACACACTGCCAACTAGAGATGTCCGAAGATCACAGTGTATTAAATCAAAAGGATGAAGCATGCGAGTGTTTGACATGCTAAAAGGAAGATGCACATGGCGACCTAACTAACTGTCATAACTTATATGATTAGATGTGTGCATATTACAAGAAATAGCATTTGAGCTGACAAGCTTGGACAATGTTTCATGACCGAGATGACCGAGACGACGATGCCAAATAGTGGTGGAGGACGCGATGGCAGCAAGGGCAGGGATGCTGGTTGAAGGCAGAAAGAATGGGTAGAGGTCACCAATGCTATTTCACCTAGTGATCACGCTCCGAGTTTGTAGGTCCTTTATAGAGAGGCCAAATGGGTTAAACTCAATTGAACAATTGTTATCAGTTGTAAAGCGACGAACAGAAATCAAGTTCTTAATAATACTAGGTGCGACTAAAACATTAGAAAGAACAAGAGATCGTTATCGTGTGGAAAAAGAAGATGACCCAACAGAGGTAACGGGAAGCAAGGCTCCATTCCCGACAATGATAGATGAAGGACCAAACGAAGAAGGATGGTGAGAGGAAGAGAGTATATCAGCATTGTTGGCCATGTAGGAGCCAGCCCAAGAATCAGCATACCACTTAGTCGAGGACGGTGGCGTCAAAGACATGGTGTTGAAATTGTTGATTAGGGACGCCTGGTCCCAAGACCCGCCCACCATCGATGTCTAGGAGGACTATGGTGGTTGTGGAGTAGGCACAGCGAAGGCAGGTGTTGAGGCAGGCATGCCTCGTAGGCAAAGCCCGGGGGAACGCCGAGACTAGGCAGCGATGGGTAGTAGTATGGGTACTGTTGCGGGATAGCGGTGAAGGCTGCCGGTGATGGCTATAACGGTGGAAACGGGGGATGAGGCGTCGACGCTGGTGTGGTGCCGAGGCCATATGGATGTGGCCATAGCTGCACGGGGCCCGCCCAAGGGTTGGGGAACTGGGTGAGTGGAGGAGGACTGATAGGGCGTGGACCGCTGGAGCTAAAACCATCGTTGCCCTATGCGGCAAATTTGTCACCGCGACCGCGATGATGGTTGGAGCACGGATTGTTAGAGGAGCCACCAGGGACAGCGCCGAGGCCGCTGTGCACAAGGCCACCGCTAGGGCCACCACTAGCGGACCCGACTGGAGGGCGATGAGGAGCAGGAGGCGCGAAGACGAAGGCAGACAGTGGAGCAACCTTGATAGTGTCGTCAATGTCGATTTATTGAGAAGGAGCAGGGTGTGTGCCTCCTCGAAGGTTGTGAATGGACGCTGCATCTTCAAGTTGGAGATCATACGGCGGAACTTGTCGTTGAGCCCGCAAAGGAGCATCAGCACAAGGGTGTGATCATCGACAGGATCCCCAAACTCGGAGAGGGCACTGGCCATCGTCTTGAGGCGGTGATAGAAATTAGTGATCAACGTTGCCTCTTGTTTGACCATGCAGAACTTGGCGGAGAGAAGGAGAGCGCACGATCCGCGTTGGCCGAGGAACTATGATTCAAGAACTGACCAGGCAATGTTGGCACTCAGATTACGAAACATCATTGTTTGTTGAAGATCGTCGGTGATGGTGTCGTATCTAGGTAAGGGTGGTGCAGTCCATCTGTACCCAGGCCGAGCAGTCAAGGTTGGCCACATCGGAGAGGACATGATCTGTTAGGGCAACTTGCCCAAGACGACGAGGAAGAAGTGCACCACCGGCTATAGTTATTGGCGGCACGATCTAATATCACGGGGACAAGGGTCTTATTGAGGACAGTGAGGGTCTATGCGTGCACGACGGCATGCGGGGGCCATCAAGTGGAACTCAGCGACGACGGGTGGCAAGATCGAGTGGTGACAGGTGTGTGAGGGCCGGTGAGTGGAACTCGATGGCCTCAGCAGCGGCAAGCAGGTGGTGAGATCAAGCGGCAGCAGGCGTGCGGGGACCGACGAGTGGAACTCAATGACGGTGGGTGGCGAGATCGAGGGACGGTGGTAGGTGGCAAAAGTGAGGAGAGGTCGCAGGAGCAAACTGTCTCTGATACCATGTAAGAGCATTAGGGTTTAGAGAATACTCAACTATATTACTCAATGACCATAAGTGAATATATAAGGCACGATAGGAAGGCTAGGTTGGAAAATCCGTGGGCCAAGGATTTACACATTCTTAACATGTTCAAAGAGATGTAGTGCACGGCATAGTATGTACCATTGACATCCAGGGTTACGAACGAACCATGCAGTTCTTCGATCCCTTCACGTCCAGGCAAAATAGCTTAGGAGATGGAGTGCGACTTTTACCAGATCGATCACAGCCAGATACAGTACGGACCGATGCTTCCCACGCGCGCGCGTCGTCGTCGCCACGTCGCACAATTTTCTTATACTTTGACTACGCCGGCCGGGAGAGACTATACTACATGAATCGAGTCCCCACGCGCGCGGCCCGACACCAGCAGCTAGCGCGCGACAGCTTTACGTGTCGTGGCGGACCACTAATTCGTCCGTCCGTCCGTCGCAATCGCGCGCACACAGCTAAAGAACAGGGCGCAGAAACAGTGCCGCGTGCGCGCGCTCAGCAGAGTGAGCACGTCAACACAGCTGATACGACGTACGCGCGCGCGCAGTCGCGTACCCCGGTAGCTAGTCGATCGCGCGGGGCCGGTATGGCGATATCTCTTGCGATCGCTAGCTCTCTCGGCTTCAAATGTCGCCTCGTGCGCGGGCGTCCGTCAAGATCACGGGTGACAAGGACGACGGCATCGTTGAAGGCTTGAAGCCGCACACTGAGACGCGCGGCTTCGCCTTGACTGCGGGTGAGCGTGCAGCACCGGAGCTGCTGGGGTAGCTGTACTGTATAGCGGTGGGCAAAATAAACCAAAATCAAAAACCAAACCGAAATGATCGAGACCGAACTCGAAGTTATCGAGATCGAAATATTCGGTCATCAGCAGGTCCATATAACCAAATTTATCCTGGACTGTTCGGTCAGCTCCGTCGGTTAACTGAAAGAACCGAGAAGACCGAATTAATTCTTAAGGATCCAATAGAAACTGTGCGTAGCCCACAAGTCCACCAAACAAAGCTAAACCTAAGTAACCTAATTGCTCCTCTCCTCCCAGGCTACTACCACTCCAGGCTCCCAACCACCACCGCCACACTCCTAGAGTCCCAGTTTCCCACCCCTGTCGCGACGGCCGCTCGCCGGCGTCTCCGTCCGCGATTCGCGTCGGCATCGACGGCGCCGCGGCAGCATCGAGCCGTCTCGGCTCCGTCGGTGTCGTCCCTTCCAGCCAGGCGTTGTCGGCGACTCGGCGTCATGCCGTCGTCTCTCTCGTGGCCTCGCGGCGTCGCTGCCCAGCGCCCAGCGACCACTAGTCCGCCGCCACAACCACCAGAGCAGGTCGCTCTGTCCCGGTTTCTGTCTTGCTGAAGAAGTGAAGAGGAGCTGCTGCTTGCTTGCTTGCTGAAGAAAAGAAGACGTGGAGCTGCTGCTTGCTTTCTTGCTTGGGCTACTGGCAGTTGCTGCGCTTGAAGACTGGTTGCTTGCTGTTGCTGTACTTGAATCTGTCAAAATTTCTTTGATGTTTTGAATCAGCCAAAATTCGGTGAATCTGTTTATTATATGTTGTTGTTAACTATTATCTTCTGCTATTGAATTATAAAAAATGTCCTAAAAGAGAGGAGGTGCTGGCCAAATTTTGTTGTTATTTTATATCAATCTCTCTTCTAAATATATCAAAATTCGGTTATAACAGAAATCAAAACCAAACTAACTGAAACTGAAACACTCGTTCTTGCCTATTCTCAAAGTTCCCGTGAACCGAATTTTGCCAGAAATAAAAAAAACAAAACCGAATTAACAAAAGACCGAATGTGTGTCCTCCTAATAGTGCACCAACCTTCAACAATGAAGTGCAAGTGGCCGTGCACAGCATAGACTTCGTACTAGCAAGCTATTAGTAGCTGTTATACTAGTACTTGATTAGTAAATAGGAACTTAATTTGTTTTCTCGTGACAGCTAACTCCCACGCTTAACCAACACGCTTG
The DNA here is from genome assembly GCA_030770085.1 of Oryza coarctata. Classification (NCBI taxonomy): domain Eukaryota; kingdom Viridiplantae; phylum Streptophyta; class Magnoliopsida; order Poales; family Poaceae; genus Oryza; species Oryza coarctata. The sequence goes on from CM061468.1 coordinate 13,473,256, forward strand.
TGCAGTTCTATTTCCGTTATCCAGAAAATGGTGAACCGGCTAGCTAGCTAGTTCATTTATTAGTCTTAAGAGAAACCGAAAAATCTATCGTTGGCTATAACAACAAAGCGTCCAAATACTCCAAGTTTGCATCGAGCTGCCATCCGTCTAACTAGTTCGCGTACTGATCCAAGGACAGCGACGTACGACGACGACGACGCGGCTGCTGCTGATATTCATGGGAACCGTAGTACCACACCCGGCAACCAACCCAGTCGATTGGGACACTCGTAGAATCACTATGTTTCCGTGCTAGAAAACGTGGATGCACGCGCGTTTCGCAGCGTACACACCACGGCGTCAAAACCGGTGTACTCCTCAGCATCAGCTCATCATGACCTTTTTTTAAGACTAACTGAGGCAAAAGAGGCCTCAGGGTATTATATTATGGCTGTCAAAGAGTACAGAAAGTTTTGCACAAAGGACCTCCCAACGATAGACATATTACACAAAGGTCCTGAAATAAAGCAGAAAAGGACTCAAAGTAAAAAAGTAATCAAGTCCTTCAAACCGCTTCTTCTCCCAATCCGACGCCCAAATCCATTAATTCCACGGCGACGACGATGAGAACGAGGCCAACTGCAACTGATATCGCCAAGACGCAGTCCCAAACGGGGCCTCTCGAAGTTGGAGGTTACAGTAATCTCGGCTAACAAGAGAAAACTCAGACGGATCTTTGAGATCCACCGCCTACGGCATGCTTGAGCACCGAAGCAACAGGAAGAGCTTTGCCGGAGTTCAGATCGGCCAGTGCTACCACTTCTTTGAGATGGGAGACGGCCTCCTTCCCCAGAACCTCGCCGGAGTTGGTTGGAATAGTCGACGCTACTACTTTGAGGAGAAAGGAGACATCTTCCATCCCTAGAACAAACCTGTTGCATCTTCAACCGTCGGAGCCGGAGAGGAATCCAGCAGCCATCCACCAAATAGAAAGTTGGAGAAATCCCAGCAGGAGACAGTAGCCAGGACGAAGAAGACAGACTCCCACATCTTTCCCGAGCTCTACGAGAATAGAGGAGAAGAGAATCTACAGCAGGATAAACTAGAGATCAGGAAACACCCGACAAACTTCCAGACCCCATCCTCACTCCGGTCACCGGCGGCTGCCGGTGACGGGAAGGAAAGGGGGTCAGGGGAGGCACAAATAGAGTCGCCTTCTTTTTCGCCCAAAAGAAAGAGAGAGAGAGAGAGAGAGAGAGAGAGAGTGTCGGTGGAAAAGTATTCAGTTCATCATGACCTGATCGTGTGCATCAGCCACAGATGCCGATATAGGCGATAGATAGACCAACGCCGCACGGGAGTCCAGATTATCTAACTGCTGCTTGACAGATGTAATGCAACGGAAAGCAACGTGCAGCTGCAGTGACACGCCGTGCAACGAACGAAGTCCACTACAAAACATACATATTGGTGCCGGTGTAACCATGTCACCATGAATTTGTTTGTCTTTTTTCGTTTATAAAAATGAAAACTGAGGGGCTCGCCATTAATTAGTACTGTTCATTAATAACGCAATATTATAATTTCATTACCGGTATGAAAAATCATATCCGTTGATGTGCCCATCAAACAAACGAGAGAACAAAAATTGAGAATGAATGCATTCATTTGTGTATATTCATTGGCAACCGCCTTTACACTCACAACTCTAACATCCCCAAAAATAATTATTCCTATATACTGTAAGGGCTAACTAAATCAAAATTAACCATAGTACCAAAGTAAGAGTTAATTAAATCAACTCAAATAATTGAAACTAGTAGCTAGCTAGTTATACATTGAAGTGCTCATGAATACAAGTTCGAAGGAAATTAACAAAAGTAAAAACTTATTATATAGAGCAACACAACCGTTCGTCGCCACAGGGTGTCAGCATGATGCTCAGCTTACCCGAGGACAGGGAAACAGATGGGGTGAAGTAAAAAGGCGTATGATTGTGCGAGTTTATGGTTTCCCCTAGACGTAAACAACTAAGCTACTAGTACTCTTTAAACTCAATCCAAATAATTAAGGCCTAAACAATGGCATTCAGGGTACAGTAATGTCTTTTTTCTGATCTCTCCCTTTCTCTAAAGCCGCTTTACTTTAGGACAAGTAATAATCAACTTTAGAGCTCAGCGTATCTCCCTCATAGTTCAGGTACATGACGACGTCAAAACTATTTTGATGTCTTTATCTTAGTCGTTCTCACTTTTTCAGGCCTTGCAATGTGCGTTTTTTATATAAGTTGGAAGGCACGCTTTAATAAAATCTTAAAATGTAACATAGTGATGGGTAAGTCCAACAACAATTTTCAGCTTGCCTCTATCACAATGTTATGTAAATAGAAGCTTGGAGAACAGACCGCCTCTATGTGACCTTCGGCAAATTTGGTTTACTTTTGCTAATTCGCTGCATGAGATGATCATGCAAGTGCTATGTACTCCTAAATACATTGCATGTCTCGAACTGATAGCTCAACCTGTTCATCTACCTAGATTTAAATACTATACTACTCGTATTTATTTATAGATAATTATTTTTTAAACAACATAAACATTATATGATGTTTTTCTTCCTAAGTGCACACGTACTAAAACAAGGATTTTTGGATGGAATCATTAGTTGGCTCTGGAAGTTAAATTTCCACCATATGTATGTTATTATTTTCAACTTATAAACTTATGGATTGTGTGTACCACAATTCTTAAATTATGATTTCTCTATAAATTTTCTATATTAGCATTGTTTAGATAATTGTTCTAAGCTATTTTCATATTTATAAGTTAATACATACCTATAAGCAGTTGTCCATAATAATATGTCTAATCATTCAAAAAAAAACAAAACCATAACGAAGTGGGAGCATTACCTGATCATATATATATATATATATATATTGGTGAATGGCTATTTTATTTCAAACTTCTCCATCACCTGGAGTTATCGCTAAGGCGATTGTGCAAAGAAAGAAGTCATTGCTAAGAATATTATAGGCTAATATATATACACATGTTTCTTTGCTAAGACTTCACTTAGGATATAATAATCCTAAAGATCTCCTTACAAGCATCCCTTTCTTTGCACCAGGGGCTCGACAGGTTGAGGTTATACTTTCGACCACACATTCATGGTAACAGAACTTAGAAGATACTGTTCGAAGGTCACTTTACAACAGTGGTTTATTTGGACTGCTGTAATTTCGTATGAAATAGTCTAGCTCCTGCGAGTATCTTGTGTACCATGTTGAACCTATTAGTTACATTAAAAAATATTGATAGAACTTTTAGTAGTAAGAAATCTTAACTCGAAACATAGGGCAACAAAACTAATAAAGGGCTGAATATATAGTCTTAGACATGGCTAGAAATTTCTAAACATAACAATTATAATTCAGAACTATTTGACTGCATACACCAAAATTAAGTCTATTACTTAATACATGTTGAATTATATGTTTACATATAAAGTTGGGTCTTACTTCTCAACAGTATCCATACTGATACTTATATCCACAAGTCAATAGAATGCAAAACCTAATAATTCTATCTCTCAAAAATTAGTCAAGTTGCTGCAGACTCAACCGTTATAGTAAACAAACATTCTACCTTTATATGGTCTTTTTTGGATGGAGGGCAATAGGTTTCTCCTCAGTAGACAATTACTTTTGCCGCTCACATAACTCACACTGTGACAGAAAAACTCTATCAGCGCCGATTGACAACTCAGGTTTTATATTATTTTATGGTTTTTAGGGATTTTATTATAAAATTTTTATATTATTTTATGGTTTTTAGGGATTTTATTATAAAATTTGGACTTATATAAAGTAAAAAAATATATGAGAGCTAAAATAGGAAGTGACACCGGCTGACATAAAAAAACTGAAGCCACTCATAAACCCATTTTGCTTTGTGAAAAAAATTAGATTTGAGACCCATGGCCTCAACCTACATGGCACTTCCCCAATTGTGAAATGCCCATGAACATACGTTGCTTCATTTTGTTCATGTAGGAATGAGTACTCGCATAAATGTTTTCGCTGGACTATTACTCACGAAAGTAAGAACTTCATACGGTAAAAGCCTGTGCTAGCATATTCAATATCATATATGAAGAATATGGGTAATATATATCCACTCTTCATTGTTACAAACCGAAATAGATTCTAATCACTCCGAGCAATGTCCCTCGTTTTTTAATTCAACCAAATAGTTATGATTTTTTTAAAAAATGATAAGATAGATTAACGGGACATTTCACTTCAGAAATACACAGTTTTAAATTCGAGATGTAGAAAAGGGAATATAAAACTCTGAGCGGTATGCACATATTTAAATTATTTTTGAACTTATAGATGTTAAATTTAAAATTATATATTTATGAAATGATATATCACATGCTAACATATAAATTAATTTTTTTATAAACATTTAGATAATATGAAAAAAATAAGAGAGATTAAAAGAGTTTCCATAACAACTTTAGTGGTTAGGATGTTAGGATAACAAGACAAAAAAATGCTTTATTTTATTTTGGGTTTTAAAAGTGCATTATGCGATTCTTTTAAAAAAAACTCGCTGCAATGTACAGATATTTAGCTATTGAAAAATCACATATTCAATCTAATATGTGTGATATATTGAATCACACAGAAACACAGTGGTTGTTAAAAAAGAAAAGGAATATCAAATCATCGGCTGGGAGAGATCAGCTTGAGCCAGTAAAATCATCGGCTGGGAGAGATCAGCTTGAGCCAGTAAAATCATCGGCTGGGAGAGATCAGCTTGAGCCAATAAAATCATCAGCTGACCGATTCTACTCATTAATACTGATGACCGTTACTGATGATTACTCTAGTGCCGGTTTATAATAAAAATCGATAGACAAATGAGTTATTATCAGATTTTAGCAATATCGTGCACGGATTAGGTGGGTAGGCCGAAAAGCCCTTATCAATGTTACGTTTTTTCCCACAGGCCGTGATAGGACAGTATGAACGGGCTATTTCAGTACTAGTGTCAATAGATTATATACAAAGTTACGTCTTTATTAGACCAAGGGTATGAATGCATCTAACAAGGATGGCAGCCACTCAAGTACCCAACCTTCATTTAGGATGAGTCAGCTAGTCATATTTATTCCAGTTATGCGTCCTACTTTTTAATGACCAATTAAACGCCCTTTAGTTATAAGTCAAAATAGAAACCATTGCTCGTGTTGATCCTTGTAAATTAATCAAGCTAGCAAAATGGATCCAGTTCGCTTTGGCTAGTCTTATTTCTTCGATCTTTTCTTAGCATTTTATCTATCATAAGTATAAATTTCATCGCCGTCAGGAAGGACGTTAGCACAAGATGTTAATAGCCAACCTTATCAAGCCATCTTTCTATCAAGTAATTGCCAACTTAAAAATAACAATATTTCTTGCTAGTTTACTTACCTAAGTGGCTCAAACAAACTCGCCCAGGTTGATTCATTTAGACCATAACAAACATCATTCATTACACGATGCTACCCAGACCATTCCGGCTTCTCTCATGCAAAGGGTGAAACAAAACTTTTTAAGTGAATTATTAAGACGGATTATTTACTTGGTTAATGTAATAAATTAACATTTTAAGAAATACACTTTCCATATTATTTAGAGAAGTGGTCCAAATATAATAGATGAATTTTTTTAAGAAATCATATTTTATGAATGTAGAGCAAATAATATATGATAAAAATCGTACTAAGCGCAGCACGACACCACGAGAACGATCTGACAAGCTCTAGACCGTAATGTGCGCCGTGTCCACCGTCCACCCACCACCAACTCCACCCCCAATCCCTCCTTGGGTCCGGTCCGTGCTCATCGCTTGCAGTCGCCATCCCACCGACCCCCAATCCCCACGACGCCACACAGGGAAAAAGCCCGAAAAATAGGGGGAAACCGGCGGTGCGAAAGCCGAAAAGTGGAGAGGAAAACTAGTGAGCTGAGATGAGCAGCGCACAAGATGAGCTCGGAGCTCTCCTCCGCCCACACGCCGTCGTCGCCTATAAAAGCGGCTCCACCCCTAGGTAGCCCTCCAGCTGCTCTCCACCAAGAGCTGCTCCCTACCCGGGCCCTGTGCTGTGCCGCGCCTAGCTTTGGTCTTTATCCGCCTCAGATCTGATTCGCGGCGTCGCGCTCTCCTCGTTCTAGGTTGGTCTGGTGACTGGCGCTTCGCTTGCTTGTTTCGTGGTGTTTGATTTGTGTGTATGTGTGCGTGGCGGTTTGGGATGCTCACGGGGTGTTTGGTGGTATGCGGCATCGGCGGCAGGGGCAGATGGAGATAACGGTGAGGAGGACGACGATGGTGCGGCCGGCGGGGGAGACGCCGCGGCGGCGGCTGTGGAACTCGAACCTGGACCTCGTGGTGCCGCGGTTCCACACCCCGAGCGTCTACTTCTACCGCCGCCGCCCCAAGGAGGAGGGCGGCGCGCCGGAGGGGTTCTTCGACGGGGAGCGGATGCGGCGCGCTCTGGCGGAGGCACTCGTGCCGTTCTACCCGATGGCCGGGCGGCTGGCTCGCGACGAGGACGGGAGGGTCGAGATCGACTGCAATGGGGAGGGGGTGCTCTTCGTCGAGGCTGACGCGCCCGACGCCTCCGTTGATGACTACGGCGACTTCGCGCCCACCATGGAGCTGAAGCGCCTCATCCCGGCCGTTGAGTACACCGACGACATCTCCTCCTTCCCGCTCCTCGTTCTCCAGGTGAGCTCAAAATTTTTGCTCGCAATTACAGTTAGACCCAAGCACAAAATCGAAAGAGGTTAGAGATAGCTTTCTGAAAGAGGAATGCAACAATGCTTTGCAACTGCAGACGGCAACTAAGGCATTAAGCCATTGATTATAACATTTGGGGATTGATTGATAGCTCGGTCCCATTTTGTCTCTTGATTCTAAGTGTTTGGGGCTGAGCTTAGCGGTGGTCCACCTACTCTAGGTTGGTGTTTATTAGCTACATCAGATGTACGGTTCCATCCAGGCAGTTGATGTCTTGCTGTTGTGGGTGGGGATCTATTTTTGGGTGATGGTTATGCTTGTTGTGATAGTTTAGTAGGGGTTGCTTAGGAATTAGGATTTTAAAACATCATCATTCAATGCCAATAATCAATATCCACTGAAAAATGAAGTATATGCTTCAACTAGACCGTGTCAAAGCCTAGACAATTTGATTTGTCCAGAGTGATTGTATCATATAGATTTGAAATCTGTTATTCACCTAGAACTATACATTGTCTTCTATGGTTATTCAATCTAAAGGTAACGGCAGTATGCATCAAGTAGCACCTTAAGAGTAAGAGCCAACAAAAGCCATCAGTCATGTGGGTACATCCCTGCCAAGCATGAGAAATTATTGCTAGAGTAGTACTTTATTACATAGCCCATTAATTTTCTCTTATATACCCCTATATTCTGTCATGACATACTGATATTTTAAATATAGAAGATTATCCCATTTGGAGCTTTGTAACGTTGGCTGTGCATGTTTAACCTTGCTAGTCTTTGTTGAACGCATGCAACTTTGTGACAATGGTTATAGTCACTTAGGCGTAAGTGCAGATCATTCCAAGTTACTGCTGATATTTAGTGCTTTAAGTATTCTGAATTTTTTATGCCAGAATTAATGGTCAGACTGCACCAAAACATGCTATTAGATGGGAACAATTTCAGTAGGTACTAATGTTTTCTTCTAGGGCCTCTATGGCTCCCATATATGGTTGGTTGGTCAATCTCATAGTTCCAAAATTTCAACCATTTGCTCCATGATCTGGACAGGTGGGGACTTAACTGAGTATGATATTGATATATGTGATTGTTAGCTTTGACTAGCTCAATAGCTTCATTTTGCCTGTTCGATAACTGGAACCCTTGTCCTGTAGAACCTCGTGAGTTTATCCTTTGATGGATACATCATTCATGCTGTGTGTTCAATTCCGTCTTAAATGAAACATGTCTGATCTGCTCACCTTCTGGTTGTCCATCATCAGCTGCCATTTCATGCTGGAATCCTGGTATAATAAATCAAATAGGTTGAACCATTATTCCTAGATGAAGCGTACTTGTCTCTGAAAGAATATGGTACAGTATACAATACAAAATTTTAATGAAACAAATTTATTTGCTTTTATGTCTAGTAGACCCTGAAGAGACATTTAGGAGCTAAAACTTTATCTAGAAAATTGAACACTCTAGTAAGTGAAGACACATGCTAATAGTTTTTCGTTGCAGCTGATTATTTGCACGCACTTTCCATAACATAAAACTGAGCCAATATTACAAGGTTACAAACCATAGTTTCATTCCAATGTTTATTCACTGCCATGTCAGCAACCATGTGCTTGGGATGGCGGGCTGCATGTTGGTTGGTATGAAAATGATAGCCTAACCGAAGCATGTTCCATGTGATAACTTTTCGTTTATAATAAGAAGTTAATAGACTGTACTTTTTTGCGCCATTTTGTTCCACTTTTAGAAGTTCTTCAACTTTTGATTTCCTCTCTTTTATCAACTCTAGTTGTTGTTAACTTGTTGTAATGCTTGTTTAGATGGCACACTGACTTCAATTGTGGTGTGCATGCATCAACCTTTTTTTTTATGGTTCGGGTTGACAAGGAGCCATTTGCGTGTATCCTTCTCTGTGAGTTGCCAATAAAATGTCCCGCAGTTGTGGCAAAGGTTGCTTGATAGAGTGGTTGTCAATTGTTGGATCCAAACACCTTGTTAATGTGTTTCTGAGGCCTGCGAATATCATTCACCTCAGTCCCCCAAAAATTTGTTGAAAAGATTATGCTATTTACTTATTGTCTAGTGCACCATCAGAGCATTCTCTTCTTAATTGGCTTTTGTAGTTGATTCCTTCTATGTTCATCAGAAACTTCTTAGTCAAGCCCCTAACCTGTCATTGTGATATAATTTAAGAATTTTAAAAATATTATATGTGGTGATGGTAACTTGCAGGCCCATATACTCAAGGATTTTGCATGTGCATGTGTTTTAAAACCCACATATGTAAAACATCATTGCACATTTCTTGAGTAACCATAAATTCTACCATGTCATAGCAGGCACTGTGAAACACACTATGCTGTGCATTCAGCTAATTCATGCATCTGTCTGTTTTCATTCTAGAATCACTTTGCCATCTCATCTTCTGGCTCATGTCCTGGATTTAATTGTGTTTGTTGTTTCAATTGTTACATGCAATTATTTTGTTATCCATGATCTCATTGGTTGGCTGGTTATGCTATTGTACCAACGTGACACTATATTGGTGATTCATCATTTATCTGATATGACATAGACCAACTTTCAGTGTCCCCTACCCTAAGATGTATTTGGTCTACCAATTGTAAGCATGACAGTATATAATTGACCAAACTTATGAGTAAGGGAGAACAAATGTGTTCCTATTACAAAAACACAGTCTAATATGCATGCATATAGTGTTAACCAATTATTACCATCATGCCGTCTTGCAATTTCATTTAATCGTCAATATACATTGTTGACCTCATGAAGTATGTCCCTCCTCGTGATTAGGTTTTAACAATTCTGGCTCTCATTTATTACTTACATATTTGCATGCCTTCATGTTTCATTTTAATTTACAATAACGCATAGTACATGAGCTATGGGGGTTGTGCTAGCTTTGATTCATCACTTGTGCCCTTGGTTGTTTGTTTTTTTGGGTTTTTTTTTCTGCTGATGACTGATATTATGGCACATTCTAATGGTAGAATCAGAAACAGAGAATTTAATGGAGGGTATTATCATTTGCTATGCCTTGCATGACAAAAGCATGTCTAAGAGCACAAATTAGAGTTGATATGTTTATGGCTGCAGTCAACTATTTTGGTGGCAATGCTGTCTTGTATCTAAGTTTTTGGAAATTCAGTTAGAATTCCAGTTCTAAGGATGGAATGGAACTGGTTCAGTTCAACAATATAACTTGCAGATTTTTGAAGAGTTGTATCATTGATTGTGTTATTCCATGGTTAATTTCCTGACATCCAGATTATTTATGCCTATTGGTGTAAGCAGATTCCTGTGTCATTCATGTACTATATATCTCAATACTTGTTTTGTTGCTATAATGGTATATGCATATGGAAATATGAATTATGTTTATCCTAGTAAGAGTATGAAACATTTCAATACAATAATTCCCCTTGGTTTTGTTATTTTATTCCAGGTGACCTACTTCAAGTGTGGAGGCGTCTCCCTTGGAGTTGGTATGCAACACCATGTGGCAGATGGCATGTCCGGTTTGCACTTTATTAACTCGTGGTCTGACCTCTGCCGGGGAACTCAAATTGCCGTCATGCCCTTCATTGACCGCACTCTCCTACGAGCCCGAGATCCACCAACTCCATCATACCCACATGTTGAGTACCGGCCTGCCCCAGCCATGCTGTCCTCCATGCCCCAGTCTGTCACTGCTAAGACAATGCCACCTCCAACTGCTGTGGACATTTTCAAGCTTACCCCCTCAGACCTTGGTCGTCTGCGTTCACAGCTCCCCTCAGGAGAAGGTGCACCACGTTTCAGCACGTATGCAGTGCTTGCTGCGCATGTCTGGCGATGCGTATCTCTTGCTCGTGGCCTGCCTCCTGAGCAGCCCACCAAACTGTATTGCGCCACTGATGGGCGACAACGGCTGCAGCCTCCACTTTCAGAAGGCTACTTCGGCAATGTCATCTTCACCGCCACTCCACTTGCAGAGGCAGGCAAGGTGACCAGTGGGCTGGCAGATGGAGCAACAGTCATCCAAGAGGCGCTTGATAGGATGAATGATGACTACTGCCTCTCAGCATTGGACTACCTGGAGCTGCAGCCTGATTTATCAGCATTGGTCCGTGGAGCACACACTTTCCGGTGTCCTAACCTTGGGCTCACCAGCTGGGTGCGTTTGCCAATTCATGATGCCGATTTTGGATGGGGGCGACCGGTGTTCATGGGTCCTGGTGGCATCGCCTATGAGGGGCTGGCGTTTGTCCTCCCAAGCGCAAACAAGGGTGGTACCCTATCCATAGTCATCTCCTTGCAGGCTGAGCACATGGAGAAGTTCAGGAAGTTGATCTTCGAGGTGTAATCAGACTGCTTAAGTTATGTCGGAGAGAAGTTGTAGAGCTAGAGTTCTCAGGTAATACACTTTCAAGTGCGTCATGGTGGCTATGCTTTGCACCTGTTGAGCGTATTGTCTGATCACATTCCTGTATCTTAGTTTGCAAGGAAATTTGGCCATCATCATAGCCATGTGACGGTGTGAGCAACCAATAGAGTTTTTTTTTTGTTTAGGATGGAAATCAACAATGAAGAAAAGGTGCTGTACTGCTGTATTCTGTGAAACAGCATGGCAGTATCGTTGTTACCAAAATACATGACAAGTAAATTGGGTCGAGTTGTTGCCTGCTGTAGCTTGAACATCATTTTGTACACTACAGGACTATAACAGTATAGCAAGTAAATGAACGCGATCTTGAGTTCTTGACTGACATTTGTTACTCCTGGTGTTCTGGTCGCAACCACATCTTACCATGGGATATCCAAGCCCCTGTTTCTTGGCAGGCCTCGCCCATGGCGATTAATGCCCTCTCTCAGACCTTTTGTTCCAAAGAAAACAAAACTACACCAGCGAAGCAGCAGCCAGTGGCTGCTGCAGGCCGCAGCAGACAACGAAATGCATACACGGCGGATGCGCCGGAGAGGATGCGTGTGCTACTGCTGGAGCAGCTACTGTGCAGCCGGTGCCACCACCCGTTCCGTTCCGTTTCTAGTGTTTGCTTGCGAGGCTTCCACTGGCATGAGCGGCACACGACAAAGCGACCCCCGTCCTGTCGTTCAAAACTTCGGGGCACGGAGCCCGAGGAGGAGGAGCAGGGTTTCGTCGTCCTCGCCGTCGCCGTCTCCGCCACCGCCTGTCTCTCCCGGTCTTCCCCCTTCCATACACGATCAGGCGAGAGGACGTCGCCCTCTACCCCGCCGCGTCCATTGGTTCATCACTCTCCTCCGCCGCCGCCACCGCCGGCGTGCCCCCGGCCGGCGCGCTGCGCGGTTACAGAGTTCCGCGTCCTGTGCGGGAGGCTCCCCTATGCCACGAGCGCCGACCGGCCGCCGCCTCATTAGGGGCGGCGGACGTGAGACGCTGCCTTGTGCCCTGCGGATTGCGCGGGCTGACGCCGTCGTGCCGCCGGTGCTGGGCTGCCGAGGCGGCGCCGTCGTGCGCTGGCCACCTGCCACGCCACCGCAGCCTCGGTGGCCTGACACCCCGTGCTCCGATGCACCCGTACGCTGCGGCCCAAATGCCGCCGTGCCGACCCTCGTGGGCATAATGTGTGAAATCGGTGAGCACATCATAATTCCCAACATTTCAGATGAACTCGAGAGGAAAATTTTCCGACTTCTTAAATTCGTTGCCTGATTACGCCGGCTTCTCGATGGGAATTTTGCAGATACATTGCGTGCGCTACCTTTCTTACACGGTTAACAACAGGTAAAATCCACCTCTTCCCGTTCTTCTTGCTACGTTTCCTCGTGCTATTGCTACTAGTAGATTCAAGTGAGATCAATCACCATAATTGCTCATTTGTTCAACTCAAATGTGACAGTGGTATTTACGAACGTCTAACACAAACAAGTATGTTCAGGGAAAAAAACACATCCATATATTTTCTCATGCTTCTAGAGTATTCCTCCATGTATAAATTAAAAAAGGGAGATAATTAACCACCAACTCTACATGAGCCTTGGATGGGAAATGAGGTACAGCTAGCACAGTCAAAAAGAAGGCCGGGCTGCGCAGGCTACAGTGAACTAGATGGGCGTACGTACGTCAATCGAACGTGACAAAGCCCATCTGAATATGCTATTCTTTCGATGCTTAGTTACGCCATTAACTATTAATTACGCCTACACCCAAAAGCCTAACCAGGGTTTAGCAATTAATCACTATTAAGTAACTCGTCATTCTTCTTTCGTGAGATATGTTCTGCATTGGATTCTAATCAAATGTACTTCCAGTAACAAACTTCCTAATGCGGCCAGGTTAACCCCTCGCGAAAGGCGCGCAGGTGGGCTGCTTGTCCTTACGTGCGCGAGCCGAGCCGAGCCAGAGCCGTTGCGGAGCGAACTGAGCCGAGCCGTGGTGGTTGGTTGGTGGTGACGCTGGGTTTAAGTGAACTCCATCCCCTCAGTTGCATGGAAGGCGACCGCTTGTGCTAGTAAAGAAAGACCAGGGCGGAAAGGTGAGGGCTCATCTCTCCCTCTCCATCTCCCCTCGTCTCCTCTCCTCTGAATTTTTGTTCGTTTGCTTCCACTGATCAGGAGCACCTCCTCTCGGGGAATCTGTGAGATCTCTTGCCTATCTTTGTGCTTCGATTTGTTGGGCTTGATCTCGCTTGATTGCTATACCGCGCCCGTCTACTGGTGTTGGTAACGTCGATCGCTCGCGCTGCTGGCGTTTTCACGTCGTCGTGCGGTGTGGGGGGTGCGTGCATGCGTGCGTGCTACTGAGGTTGGAGGGTTGTTCTGGTAGCCCGCTCCGTTCTTGTCGTCGTGTGTGTTCTTGCTTGCTTCTGTTGCTGACGATGGTTTTCCTCGGGTTTTGGTGCCGTTGGTTTTTTTGCTGCTACTGGTGGTGGTTTTCGTGGATGGGAAGTGGCCGGAGGCGGACGAGCACCGCGACTCCATGGTGATCTCGCTTGGAACTCGACGGGTCTTGCTTTTTCCACCGCCGTATCGGAGCGTCCTCTTGTTGTTCTCGTTTACTAGATCGTTCGGCGCTAGCTAGCGAGTACGGTGCGAGAGTTCGTCTCTCTTCTTGAGGCCATTCGGTCTCCAAAACGTTCGTGGGATTTTTACCCCTCTTAGATCTCGCTGCTGTTCTTAACTCCTCGTTGCATTCTTGCTGATGTTTCTGTCTTCGGTGGTTTTCCTGGAGGAGGAGGCTACCGAGCACGAGTACCCGACTCCATGGTTATCTCAGTTTATCTCTCTTCTCAGAATTAACTAGGTGATTTTGTTCTTCCCACCCTGTTTCTCGATGCTTCCTCGTGCTTTTGATGGTGCTACAGTGCTCACGGCAACACGAGGGTGGCTGCTTCGTCTCGATCTTGCTTGTTTCCATTTGAAACTATTTTCTGCTCCGGAACGTTTAAGAGATCGCCGTTTCTTCGTGTGTGTTCATGTGGATCTGGGTTTTAGAACGTGCAGGCTTGTAACATTCTTTCCTTATTCCTATAATCCTATCGTTGCCTCTTCTGCTGCGGTTACTGGTTTTGGTGGGCGAGCGGAAACTGGATGTCTCTGTCCGTCCTTTTTACCTGTTTTTTTTTTGTTTAATTTCTGCTTGTATATGTGAAATCTTCGTTTTCTTGGGTTTGCTTTGCTCGACCGATCTGTCCACTCGGAAAGACTGCCTTTCAATTTTTCTTTCCTCCGGTTTTGATATGTCGTACTCTCGTAGACTCGTAGAGGTTGCCATTTCTTCATGAGGATTCCCTAATTCTTGCTAACCGAACTATTATGTTTTTCCTGCAAGATTGAATGACGTTATGACACGTTCTGTTTATTAACCTTTTTCCATTTTATTACCAGTTCCTGGGGGTTGTGCACTACTGCAGTGTTACATAGTTCGGTAATTAGTTTTGGTAAACACATATCCATCCTTAAAACATAATAGAACTGAAATTTGGTGTGCAGAGATTTTCCCCCTCATTTATTCTTGTTCTTGAATGCTAGACTCGAGATCTATGGTTGTACTTTTGAACAATTCTCTAAATTAGTCATGTCCTGTTTTGATATGTTTAATTAGTGGTCATATCCTCAAGTGAATTTCTTCATTCTGCAGATTGCCTAGTTTATTCTTGCAAGATGATTGCAATCCTGCCTACTATTTTTATGATGCAGTTGTGTTTGTTTTCACTTCACTCTAATAGAATGCACTGATAAAATTTACCATTATGATTTGCTGTGTGAAATTTCTATGTATTTTTTACGTATCATAGTTCACCTTAGCTCTAACTTTCATGCTAGATCTTTGGTTCAAAATAATGGCATTAGTGTTTCTTGAAGATTCTACATAGAAATTTACAAAAGAATAAAAAAAATCCTAGAATGTATCCAGGGGATCTGTTTCTGCCAAAGAATTGCTTTTGTGTAGGTTGTTTTAGAGACATCTTTGCTCACTCCTCGTTCATGGACAATATGTGTCCGAAAGATCTCAAAAGCATGCTTTGAGCTTTGCAAACAGTGGTATATTGCATGTCTATTTTTTGTTTCTGCAAAATATAGTTCAAATTTAAGCGGGTTAACCTTTGTATTCATTTTTCCCCAGTAGTTTTTATTCGTATTTTCATTGTAGCTTTCTGGTATTTAGGTGACTGTAACCTGATCTTATTGTGGAATTTAAGGAGATTTTATTGTTATTATTATGTTTCAGGGAAGCAATCTCCGCTATGGCTCTCCAAGAGCCTGAGATATCAAAGTCTACTCATAGTGGAGGGAACACCAGACTTGCTTATGCTTCATCAGCTATGCAGGGATACCGCAGCACCATGGAAGATGCCGTAAGTAATCTTCCAGTATTTTGTAGGACAAATGGGGGATAATCCCAGGATATACATGATTAACTTGCAACTAATTTTGGTGAAATTCTAAGGGCTAATTTGTAAACTCTTTTATTCTCCAGCATGCGACTTTTGAAAATCTTGATGTTTCCACTAGCACGTCATTCTTTGGTGTTTATGATGGCCATGGAGGTTTGATCTTCTATCTCATCCCCATATAAGCAGCAAAATTCAAATTTGTTGTACTTATTGAAGGGATCCCCCCCTCTCATTGTATAGGGTATTTTTTGTTTAGGAGTGTTCTTTAAAGCTACACTTTCACCTTTGATTTCTCACATGATATATTATTCATAGCTACAAAGCCAATAGGGTGTGAAAGCACTTCGAAATATATATAGTGGTATACTTTTATACATTAAACAGAATTATGATTTGACTAACTGTTTGTCAAAACCTACCAAGTTTGAATTCTTGAAAAGCATGCTCACTCTACATAATGAGGAGGGAGTACTAGGCTAGTAAAACTTATAACATCCTTCTACATGTAAGCTTCATGGCACTCAAGAGTAATGTTAACTCGTCTTTTTTCTGGCAATAGATAGCACAATACCAATGGAAGTAAGATAAGTGTCTCAGTTATTTAACTTTTGTTTCAGGGTGTGCTGTTGCAAGGTATTGTGCAAAGCACTTGCACACTAAGGTTCTCGAACACAGAGACTTTCGTGGAAACCTGCCTAATGCATTGAGGAGTGCATTTTTCAGGTTATTTTTACAGCTAGTTAATCCATTTACTATATATTTTGATGTTACATGAGTTTTTCCTTTTCTTATAGTGTAAGGAACAACCATCACCGCATTGTTGTTCATAATTGGAACTGTTGCGCATCCAAATATAAAATATATGATACTTTTTCCTTCTTAATTATTGCAGAATGGATGAGATGTTGAGAAATCAGGCGGCTGGCAAGGAATTAACTGGGTACAGTAGTGGCTATGAGTATTTCGGAACAGTTGATAGGTCGTTTTGGCTCAGATGTACTCCTTGTGTGCAGGTAATATCTCAATTATTCTGTAGATCGACAATCTAAGGCTATTTATATTGTTTTATTTACTTCAGTTTGATTTTTGTTTCCAGAGACCTGTCTATCATGGACCATTACAAGAAGGATGTACAGCATGTGTGGTTCTCATTAGAAACAACCAGATCATTGTTGGAAATGCAGGTGATGCTCGTTGTGTACTCTCAAGGAATGGTCAGGTGCAGTGACTACTTTTGTTCTCAAATGTCTAACTGGTATTTTTTTTCATAGTGGATGCATTCAATGTCACCTAACTATTCTGTTTATTTCTGTTGTATTCGAAGGCAATTGCTTTATCCAATGATCACAAACCAAATTTTCCGGCTGAGTCTGAGAGAATACGAACTGCTGGAGGTACCGTATCTTTTTGTAGGGGTTCCCACCGTGTTAATGATGGAATTGCGGTCTCAAGATCAATCGGTATAGCTTATATATTTGTTGGCTTTGTGGGTCATACACTTTTACTGTGTCGTGACTTTTATTTTGCTTCTTTACACAGGGGATTTATTCTACAAGCAGAACCCACTTTTGCGTCCTGAACAACAAATGTTGACTTGTTCTCCTGAAATTACATCTGTAAGAGCAACTAAGTTGTGTTATTGAAGTTAAGTTTGTCCCACAGAATATGGTCTTATGTAAAATGAACCCCTTTTTTTCGGCAGGAACAAATAACTGATGATACTGAGTTTCTTGTTATAGCATGTGATGGAGTCTGGTAAGTCAGAAACAGTTCTTATAATTTGCTCCCATCTCCATGGTTTCATGCAGAATATAGGAACTCCAAATGACAATTCTCTCTCATACTCTCATTTGTTCAAAATATTTACCGACAAAGGAGTTTGCAGATTTTGTTCAGCTTGGTTTTATTTATTTTGACTAGGCTACTTTAACACCATGTAAATAAAATCATTTTTTACGGTTTCTTGAACCAGTGGGTCTAATTCCTTTCGTTAGTTCAGTGTGATGATAGCCTTGGAGAGGTCGAATGCCTGCCAGCCCCTATGGGTACGGATACTTTTTAGTGTCCAGCTAGCTAGTAACATGATGGCATGAATTCCTGTTTCACCTGTTCAGTTCGATGAAAATGATATTCGAATATATATAATTTATATCATAAGGACTTAACTTGAAATTCCTGGATTCTTACTGCTCTGGGCCTTCATATTAATGAAGAAAACCTGATGGAGCGGTGATACAAATTTTGCCTTGCCTGACCAGTACCCATTGACGCAATTAATTTAACTTCCAGTTGTTTGCTCTAAATTTACATATATTTTTGTTTGTAGGGATGTCTTGCCAAACCAGGAAGTGGTTGATTTTGTAAGCCTTCGCCTAAGAAATGTGAGTGCCATTTCCCCCCTCCAGTGATACATTGTAACAGTAACCTTGCTACCAGATGATGAAAATTTATGTGTGCAGATCGTGCTTGTAGAAATGGCTTCACACCGAGAAATATAGTTATGTTCAGCGCATCTTGCCTTGAATGTAGTTCTGACATTTCGCACAGACTATCCTCTAAATGGGATGGTGCTTGGCCTAGTTAAATAGTTGCTTTTTTGTCAGATTGCCGTTTGTGTAGTCTAGACAGGAAAAGTGTAGTACCATGTTTTGCATCTTGCCCATTTTTAGTTATAATTTGTTATTCCCTTTGCCTTGACATATAAGCTGTGACCAATACAGGGGATGGAGCTGACGGTAATTTGCGAGAGCCTTCTAAACGAGGCTCTAACACACGTGCCACCATCGATGGACAACATCAGCGCCATACTGGTTAGGTTCCTGCACCCAGGCAACAGCACGGAGGAACCGACTGGGACAAGCAACCAACCCCACCGCCGCAGCAGAAGCACATAGATTTGATCTCGATCCTTTTCATGCCGAGAGGGGGATGAACCTTGAATTTACTCCTTCGTAGGACTGTTTTCCATTAATGACTAGCTTTTGTCGTACTTGGTATTGACGACGGAGATTTGGCTTGGAGGGTCGCTTGAGTTCGTTGCAAATTCCTTTCTGGTCTTGTTTAGTCTTGAGGAAGATGCTTAATTGACTAGTACTCTTTTGGTAAATGCCAAGCTGCCTTTACAGACAAGTTCATTCTGCCTTTAAGATCTCTCGCCATGCTCGATCTGAATTTCCTGGTGCACGCATGCTATGCTAGTTTGTTGATACAGTAGTGTTTACACATTGACATGCTGTGCACTTTACAATATGCAAAAGATTATGCATTGTGCACATAGGTATTCTCAGGTGATCAATACATTCAGAATTGCAGGGAGAATGGGAGATATTGGTGCATGTTTCAATCTCGGCCATGCATGATGCAGTTGTGGAAATCGGTATGGTTGTGGAAATGCAACCAAACCTGGGTTTCTGGGTTATTTTGGCGGAGATTGTAGCTGGTACTGGCGTGATCGGCTTGTCTCTGTTCTATCTGCTCCGTGCACCAGTAGGCCGGAACTCGTATCCTGCCGGCCGTGGCGAGGGACGGTCCTCCTCAGGATCAGCACCGCAAGGACTCATCTGTTATCATGGCCTGAACATCCGGTCGCTGCGGCGGGATCGCCGGAGCTCCACGGCCGTCTCGATTGGGGGCAAGGCACAAGCGAGAGATGGGAGGAAGGTGAAAGGATTGGATTGGCGAAATATGCAAAGCGCACATACCTGAAGGTCCTTTCTGCGAACATCCATTTCTCTCGTGGTAACCTCAGTCCGGGACGCGCTCTTCGATCCAACGGCCACGGTAGGCCAAGACTCGCTTTTTTTTTTTTTTGGCTAACTGGCCCCTGAAACGGCCGCTACCGGTCCGGATTTTTTGCATATTGGCCCTTGCAGCATGGGAAAAGGAAAATTTTCTATGGCACCAGGTGCCATAAAAAAACTATAGCATCCTTTCTCATATTGAAACACGTGGCGAGCACAAATCTCAAAGCAGCAGCATCCTCTCTGATGCATTGATGCAAAAAGAAGCATATCAAATATTTCTCCTTTAACTGCATCCCCTTCGATCGAAATTCAGGAGGCAAATCTTCTGCTTCATTTTTTCTCCAGGCTAATCTTCTACTTCTCCAAGACATCACGAAAGCCATCTACATCGATCGTTCGTTGATGAGACCTCGGTCGCCGCTGCAGTCAATGCTCATCCATAGACCTTTTTCATTGTTTTTCCAGCAAAATCTTGATTCACAGCTGCTATTGCCCTTGCCCCTAGCTCATGATACAAAGCGTAGCCTTCCCACTGTATTGCTATTCAAACTGGGTGTCCATGTAAGGTTCTCGATATGCGATGTCATAATCTAACCTACACAAGCATATGGATGGACCAGGGCTGACCATGCCGGCTCAACCGCCCAAGCGACTGGCTTAATCACAACAGTTTGAGACCAAGAGAATTTGCCGTCTTAGCATTTGCACGGAAGTAAATTTGAGAATGAGGTATTCGGATGTTTTTTTAAGGAAGAGGTAATTAGATGTTAAGAAGGAAGAACAGGAGAGAGGAGTGTAGAAGACGGTACTTTGAGATGTGTGCTCGCCACGTGTTTCCATCTGATAAGGGATGTCATAGAATTTTTTTACGGCACCTGGTGCCATAGAATTTTTTTCCTGCAGCATGCCGCTGTCAAGGGTAGCGGTCTGGAATTTTGCACATTGACCTCTTAACGATCCAGTTTATGGCAAAACTGGCCCTGAATCGGATCACCTTCCGTGCTTTTGTAGCTCCTCCGTCGCTGGCTGACGCGATGCGACGACTTCCTTCACACCAGAATCATTGCCACCTCCCGATCATCCCGCCTCTCCTCAAAGCGACAATCTGCGAGGATATGCGCGCCCACCTTGCCGGCGACATACGGGGCACAGGGCGCAACGAGTCCTCTTACCCCACCAACCAGCGTCCTCCTTTCTTCTGGGCGTTGGGTGTCACGGCTACTGGGCTAGAGAGCTTGTGCTCCTATGCTATCCAATCTCAACAACACCAAGCCCCAAGGGACAAGCTCGATCTGCGGTTTGTCCCTTCTGTCTATATAGATAGATTCAGGTCAGTGGTCACCACCTAGAATCTTTCTGCAAGACTTTTCTCGTGTAGAAAAAGTTCGGCAGTGCATAAAACTGTTTTCTTCTGATGCTTTCGCTTCGTAGTATCACAAACTTGAAACTAGGGGAGGAGCATTGTTGAATGTATAAATCTATAGATACGCCTGTTAAATGTAGAAGTAGGCATTTCACCTCCGGATACTGAAAAATGTGTTGTACTGTCCTTGCTTCCTCTGAATTTCCTGGATAGACAGGCTTCATATTGAATCAGAAGTGAAGTGCGTCTGCCCTTGTGAGAAATTTTGCAATTCGTACATCTGCCCCGCAGCATCAGCATGCCAGGAGTGAATAGATGTGGTTTGTCTGCATGCATTGGTGGCTGTCGCCCGCGTCAGTTTTGAGTTGGAGCCTGGAGGTTCTCTAAGTCTGAATTTCCACTGTCTAATGGCGGTGATAACTTTGAACTGAGGTAGTAGAATAATACGGTTGCCTAGCGCCTACAAAGAGATCGTTTTAGAGCAGACGCGAATGACCGACCGACCGATCGTCTTGTGTCCGCTCCCCGCGGCGTCCCCTGCAACCGGGGGCTGGCTGGCTGGGGTGAGTGTAAGTGGCAGCCACGAACCAACCCCACGTGGAATGAGCGGCTGTCCTCTGCAGTCTGCAGTTCTGCACCGCGCGCGCGCCGGCGAAAAAGCCTGCGTCGAGTGGCCGAACGATGAAGGAACGATATCCATTTCTGGCCTGCTAAATACACCGGACTTGGCATCCGCACGATCACCGGACGACTAACACGAGCTGGAAAAGCATGGGTTGCGCATCCACCTCATCCACGCCCGCAGCATGGAAGGGGTTCGAGTCTTCAAGCCACGTTGCGCCGCTTTCAACGGCGCATCGAGTTCCATGGCTAGCCTTACCCCAAGGCGATGCATAGTCTGATAGTCTCCACATGGTGCAGCAGAGGGCGAAAATCGATCCACAGACTCACGGTGGACACACGACCACGCAAATGTGCTGAGTTTCACGTCACAACTTCTAGACAGACGTATTTCTTGCTTCAGCAAGAAACGTAACAGAATGGCAAATTTACCAGCCGTCAAAACTGAAACCGGTCACATGGTGAGGCTAACAGTTGATCTCTTAACACAAACCCAACACGGAAACCAAGCGACCCATATCACTATGAAAGAATGACCAGCCAAAGCAGTATACAGCAATCTGAAAAACTTGGAGAGTAAAGCAAAATTTTGGGTAGGCAAAGGAAATCTGGCTCGTAAAGCAAACGGTACAATCAACTGCTAAGCACATACTAGCTCACGATAAGTCGATTGGATTATATCAAATTCATGAAAGTGTGCAGCAAAATAGTGATAACTTAGCCACTGAGGCATTCGCTAAGTAATAGCTACAGAATTCCAATCACATAAAGACCAGGACACAAATGACTACTGCAGCACCCTAACTTAGATTATGCCAATCTTGTTGGCCACGTCAAGAGCATCGTAGTCCGGTGTCAGCTTCACGTAAGCCTTCTTCTTACCATCAGGCCTGGAAGACAAGTAGAATCAGTTAGGCTACACTACCTAGCAAATTAAGCAAGCAGTAAAATGAAATAGGAGGGACATGCTAACCTGATCAGAGTGTTTACTTTCTTTGCCTGAATGTCATACATCTTCTTGACAGCAGCCTTGATCTTCTTCTTGTCAGCCTTGAGGTCAACGATGAAGACCAATGTGTTGTTGTCTTCAATCTTCTTCATTGCAGATTCAGTGGTAAGGGGATACTTGAGGATCTGGTACTGATCAAGCTTGTTCCTTCCAGGGGTACTGACTCTTGGGTACTTGGGGTCCCTAGCCTTCTTCAGGGTCTTGGGGCGGTGAAATGTCACGGATGTGCGGATCTTCTTGGTCGTCTTCTTGGCTGTCCCAGACTTAACAGCCTTTGCAGCCTTCAAGGCTTGGGCCTTGGCATCACCCTTCTTGGCAGGAGCAGCTAGACGTAATGAAATAAAACAATAAGTTCATGCATAGCACCAAGTGAGGTTAAAAATGCTAGACGGAAATAGCCAAATAGGTTCATGGATTCTAATGATATAATCCACTACATGAATGAAGCGTGTTTCCAATGGATTGCATGCATCAAAACTTGACAATTCAATACCCATTTTTAGAACAAACACAAACCCCAAATCTAGATAATTGCAATCAATTGTCCTAGCTCCGAAAAAAGACCTTAGTGGCAAGAGTACAATACAAAGATGCACAAATCTAGAAAACCAGAAATACAATCAATATGAAGCAATTTGTATGGGATCTTCAATCAAAAGAACACTTAAGCAGTATCCAGCAATAGTATTTTTGTACCTTTAGGAGCCATTGGTGCTTCACAGGGCTGCCTCTTGAACTGCACACAAAGAGCAGTGAACTTAGAGTATGGAGCAGCAAAAGTTGACATAACACCATTAAGGATTGAAATATTTCAGAACTACATTACTAATAGACAGCCATAAAACTAAGCATAGAATACTTAGGTTCTATTTTAGAGTATAGATCAGACAGTGCTAGTAAATCTCAATAAGCCAGTAGGCAAAAGTTCAGTTCTACCATTTCAGCAAGTACAGGAGTAATAGTAACAGCAACATGCGCTGTAATCATAATGTCTCCTGAATTATAAGCGAAACAGGGTAATTTCCGGTGTAAAATCAGTTATTAACTACCAAAAGCTCACAGAGGTAACAAATTCAGAGCTCACACATCTAGGAACAACCTTAATAGTTAAAAAAAACAACTACATCGAGTCCAAATCAACCATAACGAGCACATTCATAACGACAGCATCTCCCTAAATATCAGCAGTTCTAAAGATTCAGAAAGACCCAGAGCACTAGACCGAGAAGCACGACGTCCTACAAAGGAACTCCAGAAGAAAAGCACCACCTACTCGACGAACATCACTACAAGAGATGCGCTAAAAACGCGCGCAAGGAGCGGATCCAGCCTCACCCACGGACCAAGGGGGCCGCGCGAGCTCCACCCCGCGGCTACCGAGCACAGAAATCGCTCGACTAAGACGAGACGAGCACGACGACGGCGGCGGAGGAGTGACAAGAGACGGGACGAGGAGGAGGAGGTGGTGGTGGCGGCGGCGGGGGAGGGGGAGGGGCTTACCTTACCTCTCCGGGGCGGCGGACGCGAAGCGAGGAGGAGATGACGGCTGAGAAACCCTAGTGGCCTCGCGGGGGCCGCGGCTTATAAGACGGACGCGACCTGCTCCCAGTAGGGTTCAGGTGGGCTGGGCCGGAAGCACCGCGACGCGAGGCCGTGTGGGCTCATTATTTCATGATGGGATTACATACGGAAAAGTCGATTGTACCTCTCTCATCTTCATCAATCATAAAATCGATATAATCTGTAATGTATTAAAATCGGATATGGTTAAGCCTTTTTTCTGACACGTGCCTATGTAGTAATTCTACTTAGAAAAGATTAAAAAATCAACGAGTATCAGCCATCTTTATCTTATTTATCCACACTCCTCTCTGTCCTTTCTTCCCATCCCCTCTCTCCCGATGGTCTCCGGGAGCGGCGTCGGCGGAAGACGAGCCGGAGATGGAGGCCGAGGAGGCAGCGGCCTCGTCTGCGGGAGAAGGGCTTTCGGTGCAGAGCACGCGCATGAGGACGGTGTAGGAGACGGCGTTGGGGCGGCAGGTCGGGTGGGGCTCGCGGGACATGGCGCGGAGCAGCGTGGCGACGCGGCCGTGGTGGCCACGGCGACAGAGCGGGGACGAGCCAGAGCCTCGCGTGCTTCCCCATGGCTGCTCGCGCCGCATCGCAGGTAGAGGCAGGCGGCGGAAGAGACACCTCACTTCTCTCCTCTCTTCCTCCCTCTCTCTCCAGGCGGCCGGCGGGCTCCTCCCATCGGCGGTAGCGAGCTCTCTGCTCGATCCAATCAAAGGGGTCCCCCGCACTGCCTGATACGAGCATAGGGAGCGACGGCGGCGGCGGCGGTGGTGCGAAGAAGATTGCGGAGACGGCGAAGTGGACGAAGGCGTCGGTCGCATGCGCCTGCGACGGCGCCGGTCGCGTACTACTCCTGGGCGGCATCGGCTCGTACTTACTCCTGGGACGGCATCGCCTGCGACGGCCTCAATGGCGGTCGGGCGAGCCGGCTCTGTGCGTCCCTAAGCACCGCCGTTCTTCTCCCTCGCAGCTATGTCCTCGATCTGGCGCGGCGAAGGACGACGACCGGCCACTCGGCTCTCCCGCCCGCGCGCCCTTCCTCTTCGCAGCTCAGTTCAACCTCCTCTCCGGCAACCCCGGCTCCCTCGCCTGCTTCCTCCTCCTGAAGCCGCGGCTCGACGACTTGGGCGACGAGACGTGGTCGGCCGAGCTCTTGCGAAGCCGCGGCCTCCCGGAGCTCCCGCTTTCGCCGCGGCCTCGTCGAGGTCCCCCAGCCCCTTCCTCGTCAAGCTCCCGGACGCTGGACATGGACGCGCTCTTCGAGCGGTTCGTGGCGTCGCATGGGTTCGTGCCGCTGCACCTCAGCTTGATGCAACGGGTGGTCGGCGGTGCTCACAGGGGCAACGGGCAGCGGGGAGGGTGGCGTGCTTTGGCGAGCAGCCGTTCAGCGGCAATATGGCGCGAGTGCGCGACCCAGGTGACAACGGCGGCTGGTTAGGGGGAGCCGGAAGAAGATGCACCCGTGGCGTGCCGCTGTGCTGGGTGAGGTGGAAGATGAAATGCAGTCAGTTACATTGGTTCCTGCAAGATTTTTTTATTTTTTTCTGATTGTACGTCACCTAAGCTGTCGCTTAGGGGCCACGCAGATAAACACCAAGTCAACTTATAAAACCAGTGTTGAGTGAGCATTTGTATCCGGTTATAAACAGTTAAAACAAGTGTTGAGGAGGCATTTGTATCCGGTTGTAAGGTTGATTGAGGAACTAAAATCTAACTTAGGCATTAGTTGAGCAATCGGCAATCGGAAGTAGACTTTTTCTGATTAGATATCTTACGGCCCAATACTCTCTTAATGGGCCTGAATTCAAGGCCTACTAGCACTCGGCGCGTGACTTCACAAACCCCACTCCGGTACAAATAATTACTCCATTATTAGGAAAAAGAAAAGATTACTTAAATGATCAAGTAGAAAAAACAGCGAATCCGCCCACACACGTGGGGGAATCCAGCGGCAGGAAAACTCGCCACGTCGCCTCTAGGCCTGACTGATTGCTCGATGAGACTTGCCCCAAAATCATCGATTCATCGCCACGTCGTCTTCACCCTCCACGCTACCCACCAGTGTTCGCGGAGATCACTTTCCTCCCACGCGCGCTCACCCCCGCCTCCTCCAGCCTCCTACGCCGCCTTCCCGACGCTGACGTCCCGGCCCCACCACCGACCAGGACGGCCATGGACCACGACCCTAAGGAGCGCCTCCTCCTGCCGTCCCGCGCCGCGTCGGTGATGGCCAATGGGCCCCACCGCCGCGCCACGGCCGCGTCGGGCGGCGGCGGAGGTGGTGGGGGCGGCGTGGCGATCGATGTCCACGGACTGAAGAGGCGCGGCGGCGGGCGGAGGTCGTGGGTGCGCGTGGACGCGGCGACGGGCGCATCGGAGGCGGTGGAGGTCGCCAAGCCGGCGCTCATGCGCCGTCTCGACCTGCCCGCGCGCGACCTCCGCCTCCTCGACCCACTCTTCGTCTACCCCTCCGCGATCCTCGGGCGCGAGCGCGCCGTCGTCTGCAACCTCGAGCGGATACGGTGTATTATTACCGCCGACGAGGCCCTCATCCTGCGAGACCCCGACGTGGCAGGAGGAGCTGAGGCGGAGGAGGCCGTGTGGAGGTACGTCGCTGAGCTGCAGCGCCGCCTCGTGGACTGCGCCGACGATCTGCCGTTCGAGTTCATCGCCCTGGAAATCGCACTTGAAGCAGCCTGCTCGTTCCTCGACGCACAGGTGCCCCTATGTATTATCTGAACTTTTGCTTGCTAATTGAGAAGTATTGATTGATGTGACGATTTCCCCCCAACTGTTCACCGATAATTGCAGTGCTATAGTATTTGTGAGTTACTAATATACAATTACAATGAGACATTACACCCATTATGTCTGTTTTATCAGTACCGAATTCAGCAGTCATCTCTTACCTTGAGTACTTAGTTATCCTCTGTTAGTTGGAGGGAAAGGTAGATGATGAAGTGAACTGTATCACTGTCCACAACGTTCGTTATGTCAATTCTATAATCGTATGATGGTACATATTTACATACTGCTAAATGCCTAAATGTAACTGACTTCCTTTCTAGTTGTGGACTCAGGCATGTGTCAACTATTAGTTTGTCGGGATCTTGTACTTAGTTGTTCCTTTGCCTTAAAGGGTGTTTGCCTATAACTTGAATATGAACAAAAATGAAATCATGCACCACAGATTTTTCTATGAATTGGCGAATCTTGCAATGATTGTCTTGTGCCATTCTCTTTAGGTTGTGTTCTTTTGCACACAATGATTTGGTATCTAACTGGAGAACTAAAAGCACTACAAATTTGTCAGGCTGTCGAATTAGAGGCTGAAGCTTATCCATTACTAGATGACTTGACAGCAAAAATCAGCACCCTTAACTTGGAGCATGCACGACGCCTAAAGAGTAAGCTGGTTACGTTGACTAGGAGGGTCCAAAAGGTAAATGGATTGTCTATCAATGTAGTTTTGTATTTTGTTTATGGCAAAAATTGGATTGTTTTTCAATAATTCGAACCATTCCCCCCATTAAGGTCAGAGACGAGATAGAGCAGCTGATGGACGACGATGGTGATATGGCTGAAATGTACCTCACAGAGAAGAAGGGGAGGATGGAAGCATCATTGCTTGATGATCAAACACTTCAGGGAATTGGCAATAATGGGTTTGGTTCATCTTTCTCTGCTCCAGTTTCGCCAGTTTCCTCAACCCCTGCATCTCGAAGGCTTGAGAAGGAATTAAGTTTTGCCAGAAGTAAACATGACAGCTTCAAGAGTACAGACAGCAGTCAGTACAGCATAGAGGAACTTGAAATGTTGTTGGAGGCTTATTTTGTGGTCATTGATTACACCTTCAGCAAGTTAACTTCGGTATGAAGCTTGGCCTGTATGTTCATCTCTTTTGTTTTTGTACCACTACAGTGGCTAAAAAAATTTCTATTTATTTATTTTTTTCGACAGCTGAAGGAGTATATTGATGATACAGAAGATTTCATCAACATACAACTGGTATAGTCCGCAAATTTCTTCATCTAATTTTGATAGCTAATTTGGTTTCAGATAATGTCTCAAACTCGCAATGGAATTAGCTCGTTTCTCATCCAATGGTGCAAATGTTTGCTTCTCATCTGAAGCTGCAAATCTCTCAACCAACACAAGCAGACCATATGCCTCTTTCCTTGTGTATTCAGTATTCTTGAGACTGACATATTAAATGCATAATTTTAGGACTTAGGAGCACATTTGTGTAAACTTCATACTGTGTTCACTTTGACATACGTATAACTTTTTTTTAACCCAACAGTCATTTCAGTTGTTACAGCAGACAAAAAAAAGCTAGGACAAGCTGATGATATGATATTATAGCTAGAATAGCTATAAATTATGAATGGAAATCATAGGGTTGTGCTAAAAAAAAGATGACGCTAGTGTTGATTGTTCCCTAGAGTTTTGGATGATGACATGATATTATAGCAAGAATAGCTTAGTAAATTTGAAGTATGAACTACTGGCAGTAACATTAGTCCCATTTAAGCTAAACAGTGCGACTAACATGCTAGCTCACATGAACTTAGTGTTGGGACTTTGGGGTAGATAAGACAGTAGATAGACTGTAAGTTGGATCATCTGTCAGAAGATTACAACAGTTGACAGGCTGTTGGAGCAAGTGGTTAGCTTACTTGCAACGTCAATAAAAAGATCTTCTGTATAACATCTGTTTTCCATAAACTTCAGATATCTGTAGGCTTGATTTTCCCTAGTACAGAGGACAGCCAGTGCCCATTTTCTGTACAGTAGGCATGCAAACCTTATCTGATATGTTTATAGACCTTATTCACATATACTCTGGCATGATAGGATGCACAATCCTATTCTGATGTGGTGGCATTTCTTTTGCACAAAATAATGGTATATCAAAAGGTTTGTCAGTAATAATAAAGTGAAAGGCCTATCTTAGTCGAACATCATTACAGATGTGTCATCCAGCAATAAGTTTTTACTGAAGCATACTTATGTATGTTGATAAGCATTAGCTGGTTATGCACAAACATACTACAGACATCATGCCTGTCATACTCTTTCTGCGAGTTAGTGCTCAACTAGAGATTTGACTTGACAGGGTTTTCATTTTCATATCTCAGATACTGGCAATGTGGAACTGTTATTAGTCTCAGTATGCAAGAGAAATGAAAGCTGTTCTTCATTCCTTTAAGCCTGTTCAGTCACTATCAATCTGGACATGAAAAGATGCTCACATGATCATCACAAATGCTGTTCTTACAGGACAACGTCCGAAACCAACTGATCCAATTCGAGCTGCTGCTGACCACGGCGACATTTGTGGTGGCCATCTTCGGAGTTGTCTCGGGAGTTTTTGGCATGAACTTTGAGGTAGCCTTGTTTAATGTCCCACACGCGTTTGAATGGACGCTTGTCATTACAGGTTTATGTGGCTTAGTCATATTCTGTTGCTTCATCTGGTACTTCAAGAAGAGAAGGTTCTTCCCCTTGTAAATGGATCTATGTTGTTCCTTTTTCCCTTCATCTCCATTGCAGTGTGCAAAAGCTGCATTGGAAATTTATCGTCTTTCAGCTTTGCTAGCACGCAATTGTACATACAATTTCCTGTTTCAATGAAGATGCATGTAGATTATATCCTTATGGAGTTAAATCGGCTGCAAAGTGGTGCTTACTTTTCAAGCATGTGGTTCTGATAGGGTAGCCTTATACATCTGCATCTCTGCAACTATGTGACACTGTTCCTCCGTAAGAGAGAAGGTACTGGGTCAGTTTTGTTCTCTCAAGAAAGTACTTGCATGTTTTAGCCGTATGCGTTGGTCAGTTGGTGTATTTCTGTGGTACCCTACTGCTCTGACCTTGTCTTCACGTCAGCAATGGCGATGGCGATGCCGTGCAGGGTAGACATGCAGTACTACCGTCTACTACTGTTAGCAGCACATGCGCACGTCCATGACAAAAAACAACTGGTTGAGTCGGCTGCTACAGCCCAGCATCATGGTAATACAAGGAGTCCACTGGAGCGCTGGACCAATATGTGCCACATTTTTGTGTGATGCATCTGATCTGGGACCAGTGTGTGGTGGCTCTAGACATTGCTGAATGTCTGATCGCTAAGATCCAAAGTTATGTTGTGGGAGAAACTGGCCTTTATTGTGTCCCTTGATTTTTCTATGTTTAGAAGTATGCCTTTTATGCACCAATTAACTGGTTTCAGGACAATTCTTACTCCCCGTCTGCAACACACAACTTTTTTATGATACTTTCACAAGATATTTAAAGAAATCACCCCAACTCCCCAAAAGAATTACTAATGGAAACTCTCCATTCTAACCTTTGCTTGAAATATTAAGCCATCTCCAATGCAGGTGCTTAAGTAGGTGTTTCCTTCTCTCGACTAGAACTTGATTTAAGGAACCAGATGGAGGTGAAGATTGACGAAGAGGATTATTACTTATCAGATAGATGTTTAATCACGTAATTAAATTAAGTACACTATATTAGCACTTTGCATTGGAGAGGCCTAGCATATTCGCATATTGGGTTATTTGCACCAAAACTGCAACTACCGTGTGGTTTCTCTCAAAGTTGAAACAAACAGGCGCACACCTCACTGAACCAAATCTACTGCTTGCTATGCTAACGATGAGAAAGAACAGCGAGCTCCCACAACCCACCCACCAATACCAGCGGCAGTAAATTTTGAGCTGCGGCTGTCTGGACTTCCATTCGCTCTCCTCTTCCCCCCTCCTCACTCCGCCTAGGGTTTCGTCTCGGCTCGCGCGCCCCGGGCGCCATTGCCAGAGTTCTACAGATCGGGGAGCCCGAGTCGTGCGTCACGGGAGCTGTCCCTCGTCTCGCACTCGCGCTCCCGAGGTTTTGTGATTAGGCTTTCGTTTTTGTCTCCGGGAGCTCAGGGTGTAAGGTTTTTGGCGTCGCTGGGGTATATGGGTCGAGGCGGGCGGATGAGCTGTTTCTGGGCAATGCCAGGGTGGCCGGGTGCCGATTGCTAGGGTTTTACTCGTGGATTCGCGGGGGGAGGTGGGGATCGTTTGGAATGTGTGAGCTTTGTGCAATCTGCTGCTTGCTTTGACCCCAATTTGGTGTCTCTGTAAGCTTGCGAAGGTAAGGAGGGGTGTTCTAGGGAGGGGTTTGGGGAGTTCTGGCCGCAATGTCCGGGGCGAACGCGAGGGGACGGCTCTCGCCGGCTTCCGGCGGTGGAGACTCTGAACCGCGGTCTGCAGGGACCAGGACGCGGTCCGTTTCTGCTACAAGGGGACGGAAGCCATCCCCGAGGCCTGGGAGGGATGCAGTGGCAGTGACAGCGGCAGCGGAGGAGAATAAGCCAGCTGTGGTGCCCACATTGCTGCCCTCGCTCAGTGTGCCGGCGGGTATGCGCAGGCAAGAGCTGCTACTGCGCTCAGGATTGTCTCTTGACGCGTCGTGCTCGTCAGATGCGTCCACAGACTCATTCTGCAGCCGGGCATCCACGGGGCGTATTGGGAGGCCGACATTTGGGGCTAGGAAGAAGAAGACTGTCTGTCAGACTGATCATAAGATTGTTTCCATGCTGGAAAGGGAGGTTGGATTGGCTTCTGCAAGTGATGTGCCTGGTCTGAAGAGAAGGTGTTCATGGGTGACAGCTAATACTGGTGTGTGTTTCCAATTTGCTTGCATTTTTTGAGCCAATGTTCCCTTAAATAATATCCTGCATTGTCTCTAGTACGGTTTTAGGCTTCTAGTGGTTCAATAGTTTTGTTGCAGAGAGAATATAATGCATCAGGACTAAATTTTGGAACAATAGGTCCACTGTTTGCAAGTTAGAAATGCTAGATCCTAAAGACTCTGCACTGGGTACAAAAATGGTCAGAGAATTTTTTTGTCTTCAGGGCAGTCCCTGATCTTCAAGATTCCAAATGTTACAAAAGTGCTTTTTTCTATGTGGTTACATTTCAACTACTATGTTTTGTGATGTAGACAAGTAGGTAATTAATTAGAATCACAACGAGGTATACTGATCGAACTCCACCATTCTTGTGGAATGACCATATCTTTGGATATTGCCTGTAGCTTTGCATTACACAGTGCCTGCATGTGGGCTGATCCTGTTACTTACTAGCACAGTGATGCACAACTTAATTCATAAACTTGAGAATTAGTTACATCAGCACAAGCTAATTCATAAACTTGAGAATTAGTTACATCAGAAAAACACCTTAGCTATTTTCCCCTTTCCAAAACGGGATGTAATTATGTCCATGGATGGAGAAGTCATTTTCATCTATCTTGTCAGTTTATAGGCCTGACATTGAACCTGAACAAGACAGGGCAAGGTCGTCCTCTTATCATCTTTTCTTGCTTAATGAATATATTTTTCAGTGCGAATGACTTGGATAATAACAAATTTTCTTAAGGGCTTGGCATTATCTTTGTTTTGTTTATCAAATTGATCTGATGTAACATCTCTTTTCCTATTTTAACACCCTTGCACTCATCGCTTGCAAGTGCAGAGCCCTGTTATGCTGCATTTCATGATGATGAATGGGGAGTTCCAGTTCATGATGACAAGTATGTGAATGTCATCAACCTTGATATAATACTGTTTCATTTTTGTAGAAGAATCTAGTGTCAATTGCTCTCTATTACTTTCAGGAAGTTGTTTGAGTTGCTGGTGTTCTCAGGTGCATTGGCTGAACTTACATGGCCAATGATTCTGAACAAGAGACCTATATTCAGGTAGCTCTTCGCATTTCTGATGTACTTGAACCTCTACTACTAGAAGTCGGCCTCCTAATGACATCTTCAAGTATGTCTCACAGGGAGGTTTTCATGGATTTTGACCCTGTGTTGGTGTCTAAATTAAGTGAAAAGAAGATTATTGCACCTGGAAGTCCTAGCAGTACCTTGTTATCTGAACAAAAACTGCGTGGTGTTATTGAGAATGCACGCCAAATACTCAAGGTTGGCCCTTTACACTCTTAAACCATTTAATTGCATAAAGAGAAGTCTAGTTCTTTTCTTGGGATAAGAATGATACAAGTCATGCTTAAGTCTTGATATACACTATTTCCTCTAAAGTCTTGCTAAGATTTGGTAACCCCCTCTGGAAACAAAGCTGTTTGCCTTTTACTATTGGTGTTTCAGTGTCTAATTCAATTTCTTTCATGCTTTTCTGAAAAAAAGAGCTGCATAGGATGATTACCGAAAGACATTCCTGAACTACACCGTGGCTTCTAATTCATCGTGCTTATCATTACAGATTATTGAGGAGTTTGGAACGTTTGATAAGTATTGCTGGAGCTTTGTGAACAACAAACCTATTTTGAGCAGATTCAGGTATCCCCGCCAAGTTCCTGTCAAAACATCTAAAGCGGATGCGATAAGCAAAGATTTGGTTCGCAGGGGATTCCGTAGCGTAGGCCCGACAGTTATCTATACGTTTATGCAAGTTTCAGGCATGACTAATGACCACTTGATCACCTGCTACCGGTTTGCTGAATGTGCTGCTGCTGCTGCTGCTACTGGTTCTAACATTACTGTTGGGAGTGAAGCGAGATCAGACGGTAGCAATCATGCCACGGAACAGAAGATGAATGGTATCAATGGACTTGCTACTGATATTGGACGTACAATAGATGAACTCAGCATTTCATAGCGAACAGAGGAAATGCGCAAAATGATGTAAAAGCATGTGTATTTTGTGTATCGTAGCGTAGGTGTGGCTCGATCGTTATTACTTGTCACTTCGTAACGTAGGACATTTTAGTCTTAAGCATTTTCAAGACAATTGAAATGGCGAAATGTAATGATGTATATTCTTTCTTTGTAATGCAAATGTGTTTGTTTCCAAATCTGCAGTACTGAGTTGGTTGTGAAGTTCACCCTTGCTTCCTCTTGTCAGATAAGAATATATATTGGAATTGTTAGCCTGTATTGTTTCTCGTTTTATAATAGAGTTTCCTCACCAACACCTAAGTGATTAGCGCAATAACATCCATTTTGTGAAGCCTTGTGTGGGAATGAAAATGTAACGATGCTTGAATTGATTTTTGTGGACGAACTATGGCATCGTTCCATTGGTTACAGCACGAGCACCAAGAAGGCAAGAGAGCAGTCTTTTTCACTGAACAAGCATGCACGCTCTTTGGTTGGCTTATCCAACCATCTAGCTTAACCATTTCGTAAACGATTTGGGCTACAATCAGGCAACTAACAAAGGTTATTGAAATACACATAAAAATTGCTGAAAGTTCGTTTACAGGTTTCACTGTTTCAACACTATCAATTTTCACATGAACTCTGTTTGCAGGCTTGTACAGCTGCTAGTGATGGTTCTTCTTTGACTTCTCATCTCTCTTGTCCTGCTGTGTTCCACTGTTTGGCATGGAAACAGGTACTGATATCAGATCACTGCGGGGTATAGCACTTTCTTTGTTGCACAACAAAATTATCCCATCTGATGAGTTCACAGCGAATTCCAGAAGCCTCTATGCAACTTTACAGCAAACCCATGACCAAGGCTATCCTATTTTTGTTTCTTCTGAGTTTTTTTTATAATGAAAACTTTATTAAATCTCAAACAATTACATCAAGATGATATTGCCATATTGAGAACACTTCGTGTGGCTCCAACGAATCTAATCGTACACAAAAATGACTCATGGATCGATCAGCAAGAATGACGGTAAACCGATATCATCATCAAGAATGGATGTAAACCGCTATCCCCTCTCCTATAGCTAAGCGCTATCGTCTGAATCGAACTGCCCCCAAAATTGGCGGAAGCAAATTCTCAGGCGGATTCAGATTTCAGACCAACCGTAATTACGGTCCAGACGGGGCCACGAGATCAAGGCGCAAGTCAGTGGAGGAGGATCTATTCTCATGCCGAGTTCGCCGGAGCCCAAGCGCATAGCCGACGTCCGAGTCGGTCACCGGCCGCGACGTCTCTACGTCGCGCCGCGGCCCAACTTCTTTTCCACTCTCTCTCTCTCGTGTCGTAGATGCAATTATCAGGGACTATTTTGAGAGTTTATATAAATCGTGATCAGTATACGAGATCAATGTAGGGACTATTTTGCAATTATTAGGAATGCTGAACCAAGTTAGGGATTTATTTGTAAAATTCCGCAATCTGCCCACAAGTAACCGTTGGATAGAAAGGTGGACGGCATAGTTGAGCTGAGTAATATATGCGAAAAAAACCCTCCCTAAGGCCGTTATCTCCTTCTCTAAGTCCGTGAAAGAGTAAGGTCATTAGACCATTAATGAAGTTATGTATGTGTTTAAAAGAAACTACAATAATTATGTGCGAGTTACATAAAGATATTTGTGGGACTCATCAATCGGCTCACAAGATAAAATGGTTATTAAGAAGAGTTAAATGTTTTTAGCCGATAATACTGAAAGATTACTTCATGAATTATAAGTGATATTAAGATTGTCAAAATTTTAGAAACGTACTGTGACCACTAGTATCGGCTATGAATTCAATTATCAAGTCATGGCTGTTCAAAGTTTAGAGAATCGATATGATCAGCCAGATTTATTCTTTATCAAATAAAGGGCATAAATTCATATTGGTGACAATATATTATTTTACAAAGTGGGTAGAATCTATTTTTTAAAAAAAATTTACAACTAAGGACGCGATTGAATTCCTTAAAAAAACATACTATCTATCTATTTAGAATTCCTCAAATAATAACTAGCAATCAAGAATCTATTTTTGTATCCGATTAATTTTAACAGTTTGCTGTCAGTACGTGGATTAAATTGTTAAATTCATCGTCTTATTATACTCAAGCCAATAGACAAGCTGAAACTTCCAATAAAAATTTAATCAAGTTAATCAAACATAAAATTAATAAACAACCATGGAGATGGTATACTACATTACCTAGTTTATTATAGGCCTATCAGATGACATACCATGGATCTACTTGAGAACTGCCATATCAGTCGATGTATGGGCATGAAGCGGTTTTGGCATGAGAAACAAACATCGACTCTAAAAGAATATCTTTGCAGGATTAGCTGACAGCCGATAATTATTATAACTTAATATCAGATGAACCTAATGATTTGACTTAAAATTGGCTAAGAGTGCTTGAGAAGATTAAAGAAAATAAAGCTAGAGTAGCCAGGCATTATGACAAAAAGGTGATGACTAAATCATTTTCTAGAGGAGATCTTGTTTGAAAATTGATTTTACTAATTGGATCTAGGAATAATAAGTTTGGAAAATGGTCGCCTAATTGGAAAGGGACTTATCGAATCAATTGTTATGCGTCTGGTAATGCTTATGTATTAGAAAATCTTGAAGGAGAAGAATTTGCCAAAGCGCTTAATGGAAAATATCTTAAGAAGTATTATCATATTATTTGGATCAATGCCTAAATCAGCTAAGTGCAGTCGATTTCTAATACTCATTAAGATAAGAGCCGATATTATTATATCGCCTAAAGATAACCAATATTAGTTGATATCACTTGTCTAAATAGGCTAAGTGTAGCCGATTTCTAATATAGTTCAAGATAAGAGCCGATATTATTATATTGACTAAAGATAGCCAATGATATCACCTTTAGAACAAAATAAACAAGAATCAAGTAAGGCCGATCAAGTTATATTGCAGACACCAAATGTTTTGTAGAAGTGGCATCATAGTTTTTAGTGTTAAAATATTACAAGAATTTTCTAATCGCTTCAATCGCGCGTAAGCGACTTTTGTTAATCTCGTTGATAGCGTGGATGTCTTCTTCATCAAAACTAGGGATAGTCTTCAAGGAATTGTGCCGACGAACCACTTGACACACTGTTGCTATAACTCTAGCCTCCTGATCTTGTATTACTTATGGTAGACCGATAAGATGGGATTCTATGGCTGCAATGTTTTTGCACACCTTATC
This sequence comes from Oryza coarctata, assembly GCA_030770085.1. Classification (NCBI taxonomy): domain Eukaryota; kingdom Viridiplantae; phylum Streptophyta; class Magnoliopsida; order Poales; family Poaceae; genus Oryza; species Oryza coarctata. Next base: position 13,510,148 of record CM061468.1, read on the forward strand.
GAGCTCTTTTATCAGATCGACTTCTCGTTTCCTCAATTGATCCAGCTTTTCAGCCGATATACATATATTGCCCATTAATCTATTAGCGATTGATATGATTCTATTAGATTTGTCCTTATATTGTCTCGGTTAGTTCTGATCTATAATGGTAGTGTCTAATATGGTTGGCATCGAGATCTAGCAGGTTTCATTTCTTCCATCGACTCAGCTAGCCGATGAGTTTATTCATATGCTTGCATCGTACCCACAACCGATAGCAATCGATGGATTTACCCATTCCCTTCGTCAGTATGTCCAATCTTGCTCTCACGTTTCGATGCCATTAGTCTTAGCCTTATACTATTTTGGTTCAGTATAATCTATCAAGATTGGCTCTAACGATACCGTCATTGGTGGTCATTAGGTCTCCTTTCTTCGGAAGACCAGACCTCTTTCTCTACTGCTTATTGTATATTTTATTCAGAGCATCATCGACTCTATAGCCGATGTATCGTATATTTTATTTCTCACTATTTGGCTATGCCGTCATCGGCATTCTAGTTGATGTATAAAGCTACAGCCCCTATCGGCAACCAGCTGATAACAAGGGTGCATCGACCTCATAGCCGATTGCTATCTCAACTCTATCGACATATTCAACCGATAGCAGGAGTCCGTATCGGTCTATTGGCCGACTGGCTCAATGTTCTAACTCTATTTGTATTCCATATCAATTAAAGGTCAAATTGACTGGCACGCTCGCAACTCCAACAATTCAAAGACTCCAAAAGGTTGTAAGACATGCACTGAAGCTAAGCAAATCTCTCAAGCCTTCACATGTTCGAGCGCGATCGCATCAGACCTATATCGGCCAACCTGGTAGACCAATCTCCGCGTGCGAACAACTTCTCAGCGTGAAGGTTTGCTGGTCAAGGCAAAGCATGACAAGGAGGTAGGGACTAAGAGCAAATGGAAGAAGGAGATATGTTGCTATAAGTGTTATAACGTTGGGCATATGAGGTGGGATTGTTTGTTATTGAAGATGAAGAGAAGTGCAAGTGCAAGTTTAGTAGTAGCCAGTGATGACTCAGATAGCAGCAGTCATGAGCTACTCATAGTGTGTAACGTCTGGTGAAACGTGAATATTGAACTCTAGTAGTTCCTATCATGTGACATCGAAGCGGTACTGGTTCTCTTTATATAAATCTGGTGAGATTGGTGTTGTTCACTTGGTCGATGACACAAGTTCCTGTGTTGTTGGAGTGGGTGATGTCAAGTTCAAGATGTATGATGGCAACGAGATGCTACTTCAACATGTGAAACACGTGCCAGGGCTAAGGAGGAGTCTAATTTTTCTTAGGAGCCTATATGAGCAAGGATGGTTGTATCAGGATGATCCTGATGGGAAGACCATAAATATTATGGAAGACTGTTATAACCGGTGAGAGGATAAGCTCATGTTTGTACAAGTTACAACAAAGTGTTATTGCAGGTGGAGTCATAAAAGCCGAGTATGCTTGTGTTGCAGTGCACGTTCTTAAATGCGACAGTCCTAGCTAGTTAGGTGACTCGGTATGAGCTACGAAGGTGGAACCAACTCAATTTGGGGTTCACAGAGGTTCACGCAAGTAACAGATTTAGGTTAATGTGGTATATTCGCTAAGGTAAAGTTTGTTAGAGTTTGTGTTGAATATACGTACACAGTTAGATACAGTTTAGGACTTGAATTTATAATAGGTATAGGGTGGAGTTAGAATCAAACTCTCTCCTAAACTCAACCTTAAATAGAGGGATGGAACTATTGAAACCGCATGACAACTTAGCATAAGTGGGAGATCGACTGGCCAACAACTTAACTTGTTGAGGGTTATATAGCCCTAATACATTGTAATTATACTAGATTACGGAAGAGCGCCCGTAATCAGTGTCTCAGGGATTAGGCTATGATTGTAGCTTGTTAATAAATATTGTGTCTGATATTCTATTGAGTGCTTTCACGTTGGCTACCGATGTCTATATTGGGGCTGATTTTTAACACGTATAATATTTATTTTACATCTAAATGATCTGTATGTTGGTTCAGCCTTGTAAGACAATTATGTCGGAATCAACTGATTTCCTCTCTTAGACTAATGTTCTGTACCTAATGGCATGAGAGAAAGTTCCATTAATTGCGGTATAGTGATCTACCTGGATCTGTTGTCAAATACAAAAAACTGATGTGCATGATCTAAACTGATTCTTGTATATTTGATTTGCATATTCTATTCATCCACCTTGCAGGGTACATGTCCACAAGATAGACCACAACAACAGAGAAAACCAAATTTCAGCAAAATCTTAGGTACAGATCAAGCACCACATTTCAAATATATTCCTCATAGCCCTTATGGTATCTATGAGGTTCTCTGCTTAAGTCCCTATTATCACTAGATTTCCTAACTTATGATAAGGCATGATAGTTATTTCAAATGCTTTTTCAGTACAATATAACTCTTTTGAAGAGATTAGACGTAATGATAGCTTTAAGCATTGGTTTTGGTCCCCTTGCGTGTTTAACATGTTCACATGCTCATATATATAGTTCATTATTATGCACGTCCAAGCCCTTTTCCGTATTTTCACTTGCAGAAGTATTATGGTGATTGAAATTGAGGGCTTCCAGAAATGTTTGCTGGATGATTTTATCTTTAAAGATAAAATATGAACATCTATAAGTGTATATGAGTACCATTGAATTGTAACATGAACTAAGTAATAGTTGGAATGCCTTTACCACTTGTTAGCTATTTTCTTATAGGGGTTGTAATTAGGACAGACACAAACTTTAAACTGTAAGATATGTTCTTATTGAAGTTGATGTTTCTATGCACTATGAATTATACAATGGATGTTTGATGGCTGACCAATTGGTGTAAATATGTATATACGGTTATAATCATGAGTTTAACGACCCAATGAATTGAGTTGATGTATTAAATTGAATTGCATATAAACGTTCTTTTTTTTGGCTTGAAAGGCAATTTTTCTCATGGTGAACACTGACAGAAAAACTGACAGTTGTATGCCATAACTTCAACCTGTCAAACCTGAAGTGAGCGCAATTTTTCTCTGTTCCACCCATAGAAATAGTCGTCAGAAATTAACCCACGGAAAAATTGAAATTTTATGTGGTCTTTTTTCTATCAAATTTTTCTGTCAGTCTACCCACAGAAAAATAATCTCCAAGGGTAAAATATATTTTTCTAAAGGTTTCGCACCTATAGCTTTGCTCCTAAGTCTGGTAGTGATTATTGTCAACAAATATAGCTGGAAATTAATGATAATTTGAAAGCCCTTCAAGTTAAATGAATATAAGGTACCGTTGAACATATATATTCATTGAACTAGCTATATATGTTGGTCGTGCATGATATGATTAAACCTGTATCTTGAAATGTTTTGTTGCACGCTACAAATATCAATGGATAGTGTATATACATAAACCAAGTTTAGTTTATATCATAAAATAATACAAAATATGCAAAAAAAAATCGAATTGAATTCTAGAGATTTTTTTCCTCGTGGATTTACTCTAAATTGAAAAGGGTAAGAAATGGACATTTGATTAGTGTCCGTGAACACAATAGGTAAGTTCGTAAGATAATGTTACATCAATTCATTATGTCCCCAACCAAAGTAAACAAAAAAAACTTAGTAAATTACAATATGATGTTGTATTAATTAATTATTTGACCTTGTACCTTTTTAAAACAATCTTTGAGTGACACATATAAAATGTACAAATTCCTTATAAATGGACAAATTCCTAGTATTCATTGCTCATTGACACACGGAAACCAGTGTGAGACGAACGTTTTTGTGCGATATGAGAGGAATTATAGGAATTGATCAAAAATCCTTGGATCCCTTAATGTCATAAACATACGTTTCTAAAAATGAATATAGTTGATATATATGTTTAGCTGATCCTCGATCATCCCATACACATTTTTTTATCAAGCGCATGGATTAAGGATTCCATAAGCCAAGAAATTACTAGAGGCAATTTAAATGTCCATAATTAAAATCCATGCATGAAGTTAATGCCATGGAAACAATAGAGGGAAGATCGACAATGCAGGAGTTGGTCTCTCTCTCTCACACACACATGTATGTATGTATGTATGTATGTATGTATGTATGTATGTATGTATGTATGTATGTGTGTGTGTGTGTGTGTCTGTATGTGTGTGTGTGTGTATAACTGTTCGATTGATAAAGGATAGTGTGGCATACCTTTTTGTTTGAAATAGACGATGTAGATGTGATGGAGTTAGCAAATCGCAAGGTGCATGTTAGAGATGCAGCAAGTGATCATTAACATGTCTGTGAAAAGAACTTAAGGTTACGAATAATCAATTCATGTGTATGCTCGAGTAATTGAGTTATAAACAAGCAGCAGGTATGCATGTAATATCCATGAGCCAATTATTGATTCCTTGGTATATAGCTGTCAAAAAAGATTAATGCATGGGCGGTGAAAAAAATCAACTGAGAGGAAGATGACATATTTTGCATCTATATGGTGTGACCTTAAGGACAAAGCATTGTATCAGGACAAAAAAATCCTTTCAATATTTCACCTTATGGACAAATTTAAGTTGAACCAACACTTGCCTCTAATCATAGTAGTATATTTCAATCTCTCTAATAAATTCCTATTTTCAAGACATATCAGAAAGTGCATCTGCTAGCAATTAATCATGTGGCCTTTTTTTTAAGACTTAAATCTTGTGACCTGGAGAGTTTCTTCCTCTTGTCACAGGAGCAAATTAAACTCAAGTCAAACAAGTGGGGGATATGTTCTGAACCGAGAGGTAAGTACGAGCACCCATCAATGGAATAGTAGCCCAACATTATCCTACATTTTTGGAGCAATTGGGGGGACAATGCATCGTTGCACCATTACTCCCCTACTTTCAATGCTCTCTTAAGAACAGAGAGAGGACAGCAGACAACAGAAGATAACGACTGACCTGATGATAAGGGGAAACCCATCAGCAGATCTGGGTCTCCGTACTGTTCCTACCTGTCCTTCCTCCTCATCTAGCTTAATTCTCTCCACTTGTGTGCTTTAATTTAACTGTAAAACTGGAGATGAACAACAAAAGAAGAAGAGAACAAGTGAAAAGATCTCGATCTGGCTAAATTTGAGAAGGATTCAAACATGCATAAGTAGATTCCTGCGATGATGCTTGTCCCAAGATCCAGCAATACCGCAGTAAATATTGCATTTCCTTCCCGAGAAGGGGGGTGGAAAAGGTGCCTGCAATGGAATATTGCTACTACGAGTAGTATAGCTAGCTATAGGCTGGAGCTAGCTAGGCTCCTCGGAAAAGATGAACAGAAGGGAATGGTACGAATTGACGCCAGAGGAGGGAAAACCAAGCGCCCGTACAGGCGGCTGGCATCGAGACCGACTCCAATTCCCCATTCGAACAGTACCATGAAGGATTTACAGATCAAAACGACCAACAGAACACGAACAGAATCACAAAAATGCATTCGATTGTGGAAGAACATGGAACTACCATGTCGTACTATCTGGCTGGAGTGGTGGAAATATGATTGCGCTGGAGAGGAGATCGAACAAGCTAGAGGGTTAGACTAGGGGACGGAACGGCAGGGCATGGGAGCATACATGGCGCGGGGGAGTGTTGAGAACGCCGGCCGGCCGGCCGGCAAAGGGCCGAGGCCAGGGGAAAACGGCCGACACCGGATGACAGAAAGAGCAGTGAGCACGCGGCCGCGACAGCACGCCCGCCGGTGCCGTCACGCCCGGCCGTGTGCTCACTCTCTTCTGTCACCTCGCGCACGGGCTGGCCGCCGGCCGGAGACGTCACCCCCCACCCACTCGAGCGCCACCAGCTGGCTCACCCCCCACGCCGCCCAGCCCGCCGCCGCCGGCGACCCAAACATATAAACACATACCTCGCCACGCGAGCACGCTCGCGCGCGTGAAGAGACCGCAAGGAAATCAACGGCACCCGTGTCGCCCCGGGCGGAGTTTTTTCAGGCGATGGATCGATCGAGCCTTCGAGTAGCTGAGGCGTGCACCGGCCGAGTTCATTTATAGGACGGGGAGAGCCAGGGGGAAGGAGGTGCCGAGGTTGTGGTGAGTCAGCTGCGAACAAGATAGGCAGTGAAGGCAGCTTGCGCTAGCTAGCTAGCTAGCTAGCTCGATCGGGAACGGTGCTAGCTAGGGTTCCCTCCCCCCTGACTCGCGCGGCCGGTGGTCAGGTGGCCGCGCAGCCATGGCCGCGCGCTAGTTAGCCAAAGCTACCTGCGGTGAATTGAAGTAGATTTGCACAGCGGTAGCTCGCATCGCTGGCTGGCTTCCCGTGTCTCTCTCACACAGTCGGTCACCCGCGCCGCGCGACGCGAGCTAGCTAGGCTGGCGTGAGTCGTCGTGACAGTGCCTGTGCCTACCTGCCTGCTGGCCGGGCGGACCCTGCTAAGCTAGAGCCGCGCCGGTTTGCTCCCAAATTGGGGGATTAGGGTGGTGGGGTTGCTCGCTCCAGGAGATAAGGGTATTAAAAAAGGGAGGGCCAGTACGGGCTTGACACGGGGCACACGCATGCCCATCACGACAAGCCACTTAGCCCCAGGGGTTGTACAACACTGCAGATCTAAATCTAGTGTCAAGTTTTCACGTTTCTTTTCGAGAAAGAGAATACAGTTTAGTTAAATAGGGCGATATAACACATTTTACAAGCAAGCTCTTGTAAAAGTGAGGGTATTTTACTTTTGCGCGCCGTACTATGTCATGTCTTTTTTTCACGTTGAAAATTAATTCACGAGATAACGTATTTACACTTTTGACCTAAATGATAAACACACCAACTAAAACATCTCAATCATAATCGAACACACATACTTGTTTATTTTTATAAGAACGGCTGTATCTTGATTACTTCTACATAGTCGGACTTTAAAACAATCGTCACCTGAATCCATTTAACTGCTAGTGATAGCATAACTTTATAGTATGCTAGTACAGTGGTGCTTCAACTTTATTTGCTAAAGCACCATAAAAAATCACCCACCATGGCCCATGAGGGAGAGGACTCATGTGTTAATCCTAATAACCACCACGATGCGGATTGGCTCAATCACACTATTCATCTCTATGTAATGTGCTATTAATATTGATTTTTGATCCATGATGATTTTTGTTGGTCAATCAAAGTAATGTGTCTTGTATTTGAAGGTTTAATTCAATTAGGCTAATAACGCATTCCCTTCACAAATAATTGTCAAACAGTTAATGGAGATAACTACTACTCCTACTATTGCAAGAAAAGGATAGAGCTCACAATTGTCTCTTAAATAATTATCTTTTCATACAAACCACAACATAACATAGTAGCAAGTGCCTAGTTTGCCAAAAGGCCAGCAAGATTTCATTTCTTTCATCTTTGAATATTTGAGCAAGTAAAAGGAGCAGCTAATTTTACTTGACATTTATAATATATAAGCGTTCGCTCGGAAACAACCACTCCTCCTCTGCAAAAGCTAAGGTTAGTTTAGTTTACTACCCAACCACAAAAGTTACATTAGTAGCTTTCATTTTGATACCCTACCAACACTCCATCAAATATTTTCTTTTTCATAGTTTGGTAATACTCATGGGTAAATAGCACCCATATGGATCTATGATTGCATATGCATGTTAGGGACATACTTAGATCGGAGTGAACCAACCTATGGGGCTTTAGTTTAATAAAATAAACTAAGTTTTATTTTTTTTAGGTTTAGCTTCTTTAGTAAAACTAGGAAAGGTTAACCAGTGACCGGCGCCCACCCCTGTACGGAGACATGGAGGACAGATGCACGGCACGCAGGCATGGCCGCATTTGGGCGCCTAGCCACAGAGAAACATCTACCGTTAACGACCAGTGAGGTGAAGGCCAACGTTCTGGAAATACGCGACGCTTGGTAGCCAGCCCGCACTCCGTGGCTGCACGTCTGCATGCGCGCGGGGGGTGATTTGACGGTACCAACGCGATGCGCGTTCCGATCGGCGCCGGCGCCGAGAATTGCAACGACGACAGGTACACCAGTCCTATAGCTAGCTATAGATAGCTGATCGATGAGCGGCATGCATGCCTCCCACGTGGATTTCTTTATCTGAATACTGAGCTTGCATGCCTGCAACCTCTAGCTCCGGCCGGGCCAACCCCGAGGCGTACCATACCCCTCTGCGGCTCTGCGTAACTGAAAGTCTGAATAGCGCGGAGGTTGCTGCCGTTGATGCCGCAGAAATCGGCTCCTACATGTTTACTCTGGTCCCGTACACAGAGTAGGTTAGGCCATGTCCAACAGCACGTATACGTGTCAACCCTGCTGCTCTATGTTCTTTTGACATCTTCACCTTATCAAAAAAGTTCGACGCAGAGCAAGGACACAAAAGAGAATGTGTTACAACTTACTTGAACAGCAATATACTACTCCCTCCGTTTATATAAAGAATTAGGGGTAAAATTAAGGAGAAAGATAAAAGGTTGTATTATCCCCATTAAATAAGAGATGCTTAGGGGTGGAAGAGTGGTTGAGGTTAGAATTCAATGAAACATGATTGATGGGATAAATAGTTTTCCAAAATTACTTATATATGTGAGTGGACAAAGAGGTAAAACTAAAATCTCTTATATTTATAAACTGTGGGTGTAATAGTCTACTGAGTAGCCATATAATAAGCCACAAGAATTAGAACTGTAAGTGAGGATGGATTACAAAAGCTATAAAGTTGACCATTGGTCTCCAACCATGGCTTGCACAACTGGTTATTATTATCGATATTAGAAATTTTAAAATTTTAATCATATATTAAATGTGTTTGTTAATTTTGAATTATAGACTCTTTTATTAGAAAAAGAGTCCATGTCAATTACAACTCAGTAATTATTAATTTTAAATTTTAGAATTAAACTAATAAATTATGAGAGTTCAGGATGATTACAAATTTATATTTATTAATATTGATTACGAGTTTTGGAAAAAATAAATATTAGGGTATCTAAAAACAAAGAGTTCATAATATTTTCCATGATATATTTGATTTAACATGAATTCTTAATATGATCAAAGGTCGCAATAACAGTTTGATCCAACTAACCAACGGTCAATATACCTCTCTCTGATTAAGTGAGAGCTCTTCAAATTGCTTAGTTACTATAGATACATATGTAACAATGATATGGAGATCGAAACATATTGTAGCACTAGCTTTTGTGTCCAAGATCTTGAGAGAAGGTACACGAAACACATATCAACAAACTATAACAGTTACCACGTTGGATTTATAATAAGGTGAATGAGAGAGAATATTAGGAGAGAGAAAAGCTAGCTATTACAACAAGATCAATAGTATAGCCAGCTATTAGTTCTAAAAATTAACACCTCATCTACTGGCAAATCTAATAACCCACGTATACAATAGTTAACTATAGATATAAACAACAAAATACGATCCACATCTTTCTCTCATAATTTTTTGGAGTCCGTGATGCAGCTGGTTATAAATTTGTATCTCGTTTTTCTTCTCTTTTATCTATCTAAGTACAAATCTGATTTGTCAGCTCACCTACGTTATGTTATTGTTCCCGCTCTTATTTTGTAGTCAGGCTGCACGCTCTTCCTAGGACGGAAAAGTGGCCTTGTACCTTTCAACCAATAACTTTTGATTAAACTTATCTAAAAATTGTGTGTTATAATATTAACGTTGATTATAGACGATGTGGTAATTTTTATAGTTAGTCGTTGGTTATATTATTAAACTTGCTATGAGTATAGGTGTACGCTTGTGGTTGTGTGTGTGCATGACCTGCTTGTAATATTGAAAGCATGCAAAAGTTAACTCTCGTTTTCATCTCAAAAGGCAAAAAGAGCATTGTAGAGTTAGAGCTAGCTGGATTAGTGATGAATGAGAGACGCGGTTAAAAAGGACGCATCCTGGCCTACTACCACTTGACTCGCTACTTGCCAGAGCCAGCGCTGCGCTCACGCATTAACAAATTTGGCGCGCTAGCTACCTCTTTGTGGCCCTTGATCAGTTTTATTCTCCATTTACCCTTTGATCAAAGCAACCTCAAAAAACAATATATGCCAGTACAACCAAGCAATTAAACTGACTAAAGCATTCTCGTGGTCCCTTAATTCGAACGAATACATTGTACACGGTAGTACAGTGCGTGCGCATATATGCATGTAAATATATATGCGCATGCGCACCATGTACGGTGTCATGCGTGGTACTAGCTTAGCCTAGTAGCAACGATGAAAACGGTTTAAAAAGTTTCGGTTTCTGGAGGTGTTTTTGAAAGCGGAAAGTGTCAGCCGGAATTTTTTTTTTTTGAAAAGTTTTAGAAACAGAAACGAATTTGGATTTGTTTTCTCAAAACGAATACGGTAAGGCTACTGTCTATCGAAAACCGGAATTAGTCAGAAACATTCTGAAAATGAATTCAGATTTTTTTTCTTAGAAATAAATTACTTTTCATATACAACTAATTAGTTTCAGCTTTCTCTACTCTACTCCAGATCTTCAAATTTGTGAATGGAGATATTTTTTCTAGTCTAGTGCTTTATATCTATTTTTCTTTTACCTAATGACTATTTTTTTGTTTTATTAGACCATACTATACTACTTACAGTTATAAATGAATATAGTTCTATTATAGTTCTTTTGGAAAGTGAAATGTGCAACTGGTTGTATTATTATTAATTGATAAAAAATAAAAATATCAATTTATTGTTTTAGAAAAAAAATAATTAGCTACATCTCTTCTCTTCGTTGAATTGAGAAGCTCGGTTAGAGCTGTTTTCATATTCATAGATATTTGTTATCGTATTTACTCTGATTCCCATATATATATTCGATAATATTCGATTATGTTTTCGTATCCGGTTTCTAATTTCGATTTTGATTCGGAAAAATATAAAAACGAAAATGGTACCCTTTTCAAGCCGTTTCAATCTCTACTATAGGAGTACTAACTACTAAAGATTAGTTAGTGTTGAGAACACTAATTAAAGCTTAATTTGGTATAGGACCAGTTATTCTCTCGATCGCCGGAAGATGCTCTAGTCCAGGGTGGCTGCATGCCTGCCTAATGGTGCTAACGCATTACGCATGCCTAAATGATGGTCCAGGATCGTACTGTGTTGTGCCTTTTATCAAACCGATAGTTTAGTTTGTCTATTGTTACTACAACTAACCTCCTCGCACACAAAAAGATGTACTGACAAAACAAGTTAGCATTGGTTTTAGCCAGAAGGACAGCAAAAAGAAACATGAGGGACAACGTACACAGCCCAAGACCATCTGGAACTTTTTTCGATCCAATTGTTGGCTGGGTATCTATTTAGAAGGGCTCCAACTCAAAGCTCTATCTTTAATGAAGCTAGAGCTTAACCAATTATTCAGATCTAGCGAGAAACGGAACGGAACAAACTAGAGCGCTCTGAAAAAAAAAAAGGTAAAAGCGAGGTTCAGGTCATTCCACGGCTCTCAACCGAATTACAAGACTATCCTAAATTGCTATTTTCCTTAGCTCTCTTATGTCATGTAAGTTTGTACTATTTTAAAAGGCACTAGTGGTGATGGTGAGTCTATCGTTACCAGCACCATAACTAACAAATGGGACCATAAGATATACTACATGACTCATATTAGTGTACTAACCTTTGCGAGTTCTCTCTAAAATCAGCTCCCCCCATCTGTTTAAACTTTGAACAGGAGGGGAGATTGGAGAGAGTCAGCTCTTTAATTTTCAATTGATATGCTTCTTTTCATCTTGATTCAAGTAACATTTTTTGGATGCCTGTGATCTCCAAGAAAATCCGTTGCAACGCACGGCTCTTTGGCTAGTGGAGATAAAATCAATCAAGAACGCGTGCGGAACAGTGCAATGCTGGCAATAGGCTTAATACCCCTGCAGGGATCGACAGGCGTATCCCGGCCGATCAGCATCTTGCCTCTTTTCTGATTCCGTTGATCGGCTGGGGGGGCCGGCCCGGCCGTGGCTTGAATTCCACGCGTGATTGGTGGTGACTTGGCCACATAACACGGCGTGTGGGCGCACAAACACACGGGGCACGTACGTACTCTCTCCTCCCGCCCACCGCGCGTCGCGCTAGCTAAGCCAGCAGGACGGACGGACGGACGGACTGTCGTACTCCATCCACCGGTGGCGAGAGCGAGAGACGAGAGACGAGAGCAGCTGTGCCGTGTCGTCACACCCGCGCGCTCGCGGCGCAGCGCACTCCCGGCACCCGTCCGTCAGGCTGGTGCTGCCCAGCCACACACCAGCTGGCAGCTAGCCACCAGCTGCCTTGCACCGTTGAGTCCGGCAAACGCGTTAACGATTTAGCACATGCCCAAGCGGCATGCATCTGCGCAAGTGTCACCGATCATGTGTGTGCATTTTCCACTTGTGAGAGAACTAACGTCACATGATCGAGAGGCGGCTTGATCGATCAGATCTCTGCGGCGAGCAGATCCGACAGGCCGGACCGACCGGGTGGGGGCCGGGAGCGAGGAAGACGACGTACTGACGTACGTAGATGCTGTACGATCGATCGATGGATCCAAATTGGAAAACTTCGGCCGGTCTGATTTGGGAAGGTTTCAGATCCATGCTATATAGCTACTACCCTAGAACAGTGGGTCGACATATACAGTAGCTCCATAATCTGAACTTTCAGTTTGCGTCAATCTGTGTTGTGCTGCAGTTGCGTGCTACTAGCTACTAGCTACTAGATCTCATCTCATCCTGCGTGGCACCACACATGTACATCTATCGATCAAGCAACAAGAACATAGCCCTACCAATTTCAGCTGGGTCCAAATCTAGGGTAGAGTGAATCAGACTTCACCCTATTTAAATATTTTGTCCCTTTCAATTCTGCATTGAAAGAATTGTTAGCCACTGGGTTTTTTTTCAATCTTTCATTAAATATCTGTTTATGCTCCAAATATCCAATTACAGGTGATGATGTGTAAAACAGCAATGACACATTTTGTTTTGATGGGATGTGACAATGGCGAAACAAGTTGGAAGAACATCAGCCAGTTGTTTGGCTGATTTTAGTTCCAATATTTTGGGACTTTCAATTTGATTGCTTACATCGATTTGATGTTCTGTCATATCTTTGCTGGATGGTGTTGTCGGTAGTATTTAACTTTGGATTTATTCTATCCAGGAAAACATGTACTAAAGCAAACTTATGTACAACTTTTCTACGTAGGTTAAGGGCTAACCAAAAATTGTAACTCTTGAATCTATTGTCTATTTGGGGTGAGCATTTATTCAAAGTTCAGCAGCATGTAATCAGGCGCAGCGTAGCGCGCCAATATTTCTAGTGATCACATTGATGAAAGAAAACAAAAACCTTCCGGGCGTTGGGGACTGTGGCCCCGGTGAGAGGAGAGAAGACAGGCAGAAATGAAGCAGCAGGTCGGGCCGGGTAGGTTCCTGTTATCCACTGGAGGATTGGATCACATTTGCAGACAGGCATTGGAGTGTGTGAATGACAGCCGGCTCGACGATAATGCAGTCATACAGCAGGGCAGAATGCTCCAATATACTCTCGATCGATCATGCGCTTCAATTCGGCTCTCCATGTTCCCAGCACACACTCAACTGGCTAGCTAGCTAACTGGCTCCACACAAACTTCGGTCTCAGACTCTCAGCTTCATGCAGTTCAATGCACAAAAAGTTTGGTGTTCTTGTGTGATGAGGTATACTTGACTCCAAATTTCATAATTTTGTGCTCGAAGGATTCGTTCTAGTACTTGCATAAATTCAGGTGGGTTTCACCCCAAGCAAATGATTCGTGCAGTACTTCGATCTGAATTTCTAGTACTTCGACTGTAAACTGACTCTGCTTGAAAATTGGAGGAACTGACTTGCTGACAACGCAAGAACTCCTCTTTAAGCAAAGAAAGAACGAAACCAGAACGACTGCTGACATCTTCTGGAATACCTGGATTTCAGACATGCCATGCCAGACATCATAATCAGGTAATCATTTTTTTAGACAGGCATCATAATCAGATACTCTGATGTGCTATCACTCATAATAACATGTTAATGCATTAATACAGCACATGCTTTTCGTGTATGCTTTACGTCAAGCATGAAAATTTCCACGAGTAGGCCAGTCCGATATAAGCTTCTGCTGCACAGCTCCGACCTGTCCTGTGCCTTCCATTCCAAGTTGAGCTATAGATAAGAAGTTTTGGACTAGATGAGCACATAAGTAGTACCAAGCCCCTCAAAAGCAAAAGCTCACCCACTTACACCTGTATTGGTTAAGCATGAGTTGCAGCACTTGCTAGCTTGATGGGTTATAAAGCTGCCTCACATTTGAATAGGGGATTGGGAGCACACAGCACCAGTGGCAAATGTGGCTTTCACTACCTATGAGTGACTGATGCATCTAGACTTCTCATGAACAGAGAATTAGAGCACAAATCTGTCAGTAGTACATAGAGAACGTTTCATCTGAATTTGCTTTAGCCTCTAGGAGGAAAGGTAAGAAGAGATAAGGAAAATGGTTTTAAGATAGATCAATACATTTGTAAAGTAAGTAGAATCCCAAGCAATATTCTGGAAGACAGATAAAAAAGACACTGAATTACTGAAGTCTGCCTCTGCCCCCATACTTCAGTATGAAAACAGAGGCATCCTGGGAAGAGCTCAGCTTGATATGGTGGCATGGGACCTCCTCATTAAGTACACAACGAAAATTTTGTCGGAGCTTAATCATTCACATACTTACTTGAGAATCAACGTACAACGATTTTGACAGAACAACATCTGACGCTGACACCAGCAATGCGTGATGCGTCCCTATGTACCCTGTAAAATATGAAGCAGTAGAAAGGCAGGAAAATTCACTACAAGATGCCCAAAACCCCAAAGGCAATGCCCTGGAATGCACTCGAATATGCATCTTTTGTCTCTGTTAGAAAGGAAATTCAGGTACACTCCGGTCATTAAGTTGGAAGGTTACAGAGTATTGTATGAGTAATCTTTGCACTAAATCACTATGGTTTTTCGTTTCTTTCTGTTGGGTGAGAATTTGGAAGTTGCAAAAAGAATAACAAAAGAAGATATAAAGGAGGTGACAAAGTAACAAACTGCAGCAGACTGCAGAGTGTAGTCCACTAGAGAGGTCAGATGATCGGTGGCGGCGGCGTCTCCCAAACGTCGAACACGTTCTCCTCGTTGTGCAGGGCAAAGAGCCGATCGCCCCCGATGGAGAAATCGCAAATGGCGCCGCCGTGGCTCCTCCGCAGCGTCGACGTCAGGACGCACTCGGGGCCACTGAAGACGGAGATGCTGTCGTTCATCGATGAGAAGAGCTGCCCGCCGTGCGTGGCGAGCTTCGGGTAGCAGCTCTCCTCGCTGGGCACCTTCCGGTTCATGAACTTGCTCCGGGAGCTCCACCGCACGCTGCCGGCGTTGCTCCTCAGATCGAGGAACCCGAGGTCGTCGTACTGGTTGATCACGCAGACCGACCGCTCGTCCTCCATGGCGATGGAGTGGAGCACGCGCTTGTCGTCGAGCGACGCGGCCATGCCGGCATCGGACCACGACCAGACCACGTTCTTGTCCCGGAAATCGATCAGGCCGATGAAACAGTTGTCGGTCTTGGGGAACAGAGTAGCCACCATGAGCGTGTTGGTGGCGTCCAGCCATTGGAGCTTGTCGGCGTCGCCCAAGACGCACCCCGGCGGCTCGTAGAAGAAGTCGACCTGCTCGCCAGTGGCGCGGTCCCAGACGCCGATGCCGTACTCGTTGAGCCTGCCCTTGCAGCTGGCGAAGATGCTCGAGTCCTGGTCGAACGCCAGCGCGCCGGCGGTGAAGGACTTGGCCTGGCGGTCGTGCGCGACGCGGAACCGGTGGCGGAGGTCTCCGGAGACGGCGGAGAACGCGGCCATGCCGCCGTCGCACTTCCCCAGGCGCTCGCGCGCGGCGATCAGGAGCGTGGCCTCGTCGAGGTAGGCCACGTCGTTGACCTGCGAGTGGTCGAGCGACACCGGGCGGCGCTCGTCGAGCATCCAGTTGTAGACGTGCACGGCGCCCCCGTGCGCGACGCAGCAACCCCCGTCGGGCGCGGCGCGGATGGCCGTGCCGTCCCCCGGAGCGCGCCCTGGCACCGACGCCGCGAGGCGGAGGCGGTCGCCGTCGAACGCGCCCCAGCGCGCGGCGCGGACGTGGTCGAGGAGGCCGTAGTAGAGCGCCTCCCGGTAGAACAGCTTCTCCGGGAGCTGCGGCGGCACGTGGAGGCTCCCCGTGCGGAGCAGGTCGAGCAGCACCGCGAAGCACGCCGGATTGCGGTCGATGAAATACTCGGCCACCCCTCCACTACCACCACCACCTCCCCCTCCCCCGCCGCCGCCGCCGCCGGTGGGGATTAGGTTCCACGACGAGTCCAGCAGCGCCCCGAGCATGGACTCCCTGCCGGCATTGGCGAGCGTGGTGGTCGTCGTCTCGAATACCTGCCCGCCCACGTTGAACCGCACCCGCCCGCCCCCCATCTTCACCGCTTCCGCCGCCGCCGCCAGCAACCGATCACCAGTTCACCACCACGTCATCACCACCCTGCCTCGGATCGATTCGGCGCCAAAACGCCGCAGGATTCCGCGCTGCAATCAGGTGGGGGAACCGTGCCTCGACTGCCTGTATCTGAAGGGGAATTGGGTGGGGGAAGGCGAGACTGCGAGGCGGATTGGGCTAGTTATGTACGCAGCGCGCGCCAGAGACGGGACGGAGCGGACGGGGAGACAGGCTGACGACCGGTGATGTTGCTTTGACGTGACGACGGAATTTGCACGGAAGAAATGGTCACTCCAATGAACTTTTCTCCCAATCATTCGATCACAAACGAGAAAAAAATAAATAAAAATATAGGTTGCGAGGCAAGGCAGCCTCAAACTCGTTACACTAATTGTGAATTAGACTCGCTCACGTTAGATGCAACGGCCAGCGACTAGCGTGCGAGGCAGACACATCATCGGACGTGCTAGTTGTCCAGAGGATTATATTACAGCAGCATACCGGAAGGGTCAGCTCGCTGTCTCCGATCATCGCGTTCGCTGCGGCGGACGAATCTTTCTGCCTCGTTGCGCTCGCTCGCTTGGTTTTAAATCATAGTATTGAGCTCCTTTTGCTCTCTCATCCCTCTCCTTTGTTACGGTTGGCTTGTCGGGATCGTGGATGGAAATAGCGCGGCGAGTTCGGCGACCGGCGCCGCTTGGTCTCTTCCGGTTGTTGGGGCCTTTCTGCCGAGATCACCGGAGCTGCGACAACGTGGTGGACACTAGGCTTGGCCCGTGAGGCGGATCAGAAGTTCAGGACACACCTTTGACATCTCTGCATTTAGGATTTTAGGATGTTTGTACTATGGTGGAGTATAAAAGACAGTACGGGCGTGTATGAATGCGCAGATACATGGCTAATGCTGAGAGGGCTAATTTGAGCAGTCCGTGGTTTGGTGCCATGGTCAGCTCACCACCATTGTCCATTGGCGAACCATATTATGCATTCAGTTATGCACACAACTACATAAGTGGCACGAACTTGCAGCGCAAGACGGAGTGCTGTGTGCATAGCATAGGAGTTTCAGCCTACAGGCATCAGCTGAACAGAAGGTGAAATCTTGAGCACGTACCGCGAAGCAACATGTATGGACAAGTACATGCATCTAACGTTTCAGAAAGGTGTAGGGAAGTCACGGTACTGGAGACCAATTGCGAACAAGTCTATGTAATTTCGTAGTGGGAGATAAACACGCACACGCTAGTCAGTACAAGCTTTTATTGGGCGAGTAGAATATAATTTCTGGTTGGTAAACAGAAAAAAGAATAAGAGAATTTGCGAAGGATTAGACAAATGAATGAAATTGGTTGCAAAACGATGAGCTCGATCCAGAGGAATGGTTTGTGCAAGAATGCATGACGATGATACGAACTTCGACATTTCTATCTCCATTCATGCTTGCTGCAAAATTGATGTCTCAAATATCTCTAGAACAAAATACAATCTGATAATAAGGATTGAACCACAGCAAGCATGAAATCCATATTTGCTAGAGGCATTCACAGCTGACCACAAGGAACAAAAGTAACACCTACATTACAACTACCACTGCAACTGCTACAACTACCGGCTGTTTCGTGACGGTCGATCAGGACAAGACATAGCAGGCAACCAGCCAAGGAATGGAAGCCATATACACCTTGAGACTGCATGTCTCAGAAAAACCCCTTGGAAGAACTGCACAGGCAAGAGCAATTAGTTATGAGCCCTCCCTCTGCGCTTCTTTCCAGTAGAAATTTTAGCAGACACCTCTTCCTCTTCAGATGACTCAATTTCTTTCTCCTTTTGCTTTCTTTTGGTTGAAAGACCATTTGTCTTGGATCCATCAGCAGATTTGGTAGTGCTTGCACCTTTTGGATTTGATTCAATGGATTTAGCTTCTTCCTTTGAATCCTTGTGTTTGCTGCCAGCAACATTTTTTGATTTGTTTGCACTTTTAGTGCTACCAGTCTCATCCCTGGTGCTTGCCTTCAGCAGGCCATCCTTTGGCTTGACAGCGGATCGAGACGATCTTCCACCTTCGTTCTTGAGGGCACTGCCAATTTTAGGTGTCTTGGGTATATCTTCATCATCCTTTTCCGCACTTTTCCCCTTCAGTCTGATTGAACTCAAAGGACTGTCATCATTTGGCGAACTATTGCTGGAGCGCACACCTTTTGGGCGCCCTCTTTTCTTGGGAGGATCGGTGCCATCAGAGCCAAGTTGTTTCCCACTGCATGCAAAACAAGACAACAGTTTCAGATAAGTTGTTGCATGTAGGCTGCACAAATATGGCAGTTGGCACATCCATATCAAAAGAACCTGCTGGGTGTTTCTGTTTTTCCTTTCTTTGTTTGCTCACCCAAACTAACTCTGCCTCTTCTGCCACGTGGCCTGGTAAAAATGATCAATAACTCTAAAATACATACATACATACATACATACATACATATATATATATATATATATAATAAAACCTTCTTAAAAAGGATAACAGCTTATGATGAACAAAAATGGAGCATCAGGTAACATCTGCTAGCAGTATGAACGTGTATGCAGCAATTTGAATAAATAAATTTTGTGATTACAGTTGGAACTCCCTGCCATAAATAGTAAAGCTACAACACATAGAAAGACAGTAAATCTATAATCTAACTGTAGGAAAACATAAATTGGAGATAATGGATGCTGGGAATAATCCAATCAGCCATAACTTAAAGCTCAGAAAAATCAAGGTCATTCATGCTAGAGCAACTTATTCTGTCTTTGCTAACCAATTTAAGAATCATTTCCAAGCATCTTGAACCCATATCAAGACATGAGATAACGAGACTACAGGTTTAAAGGAATGACCATCCAAATCATATAAAAGGTTTTAGTACTGACGTAACTAAGAAAGTCATCAAAACTTAAAAGATATTGAAGATGCAAAGTAGAATATTTATTTACATACATATCAGACGATGCATCAGGATTGTTGTCTTGCCCCTGCAGGTAGCAGATGAATTAGAAAGTGACAAAAAAGGATAGATAAAGGTGTCAAACCGCATGGACATACCTCATCAATGAATTCCCATTTTTCATTCCTAAGATGTAGTTGTTCAACATCACCATCATCATACACAACCTGGGTGCCCAAAAAATGTAGACAGATGAAATCGAGCCCCCCAAAAATTCTAGCATTGGTAATGCTTTGGACAGCAAAAGGGCATAAGTCAGAGCTCATTTCCCAATGCGCACCTTGTGCTTTCGTGAAGAATTGTCAAATGATTTAACAAAACCTTTATAGAACCTGAAGAGCAAGAAGCAGATTCAGAACAAGCAAACTACACACCACCAAACTCATGTAACAAATCACTTATTCTAGCAAAAAAGAGTGAGGAGACCAGGATAGATAAAATATAGGTGTGTAATTCAGGATAGATAAAATAGTTGTGCAATTCAATCCAGAAGGAATAATTGGCCTACATATGTTATTAAAGAAAAGGTTGAACGAGCAAGCACAATGCAGATTTAGAAACATCAGAAGAAAGTAATGAATAATGCAACTGAAGCATTGTCTGCAAAAGAAAGTGCCACGTCCATATAGATCAAGGACTTTATTTAGAAAATAATGTTCGTAAATATAAAAATATCAGCAAACCAATGAAGCAATGGTATTGGAGAACCTACAAACACGATCTCAACAAACTCCTACATGTAAGAAACATATATGATGGTTATAGTGCTTACTTTTTGTCATCAGGCCACCAAACTTTGATTCTTGAACCAACAAGACTTCCATCTAGAACTTTGTTCTTCTTGTGTTGGCGAGTCTGATGAAAACAAGGAAAATGCTTTACCAATTGAAACAGAAATCAGGTTGCAACAAGGCTATTCACCAACAGCAATTAAGTATGCATACCTCTTTAGCTTCCTGAACACGCTTCCTTTTTGAGCCCCCACTCTTACCTGGCTGGACTTTGTTCTTACCTGTCTTGGTCGAAGTCTTGGGGGACACGATATCCTGCATTATGATAAAAGTCATTGTGGTCGATTATCATCATAGCATGCACAAACATTTCAACACAAACCCATCAGATTTATACCAAATGCAAATAAAGCTCTATGAACTCTCGCGGTAGCTAGAGAATAGTTAGTGGTAGGTCACCAAAACTAATTGGGAAGTTATAGAATTTTATTAAAAGAACAAAAGATATATTAGTATGGTAGCCATCAATCAAAGTCAACAATTTCTAGTTTTGGAAAACATAAAATGTTTTGAGGCTCCACTATTTGTAAATAGCACTCCTCCCAGAAACCTTAGAACCGTGAATCACACGATATAAAACTATGAATACGTAATGTAGAAATCCAACCTTCGGCTAGTGATACTCATGCACGACCTATGTGCAAAGCAAAACCTCAAGTCATCTACTGGTAACAAAGAAACTACCTTTAAACTGAGATCCTCATCAGTGTCTTCATCAGTTGAAGTATCTTCCTGCAGTTTCAAATTTGCTTTCTGCTGCTTCTTCGAAGATTCCCCCTCACCAGTATTTTTTGACGAAGACTTGATATCATCTTTAGCCAGTCGCCTTGTAGCCCTTCCACCAGAATTGCTAACTACGTCAGCCTTTTTAGACTCTAAACCTGATCCTTTGCCTTTTCCAACAGTCTTCTCCTGCGACTTTGGTGCAGCAGGCCGGCCTCGCTTTGTCCTGGCCACAGGCATGTCATCAACAGGTTTTGATTTGTCATCAGCAGTTCTGTTCCCAGTCTCTGATGGCAGCTTATTATCACCATCATTTGTCTCTAGAGATAACTCCCCAGAGGCTAAAATATCATCATTGTTGTTAACAGCCTTAGAATGATCGGTCACTTCAGAATCAGTGGAAGAATCAAGTTTACGACTTTTCTTTAAATTATGATCAGATGGCTTTTCAGGCTCTGTGGCAACTGGTTCCAGTACTTCTTTAGCACCAGATACCAAATCATCAGAGTCTTTTGCCTGCTTGTCATCAGAAGGCAGTTCAAGTTTCTTATCAGAAGATGATGGTCCATTTGGAGACTTGACCCTGTCTACTAAAGCATCACCGTTGCTAACCACTGATGTGGAAGTATGGTTTGGAGGAGTGCCATCTTTTTCAGGGCAATTGGCATCTTGCTCTAACTTAGAAGATTCCTGAGGAATAAAATATGTTCATTGTGATATCTATCTCGGTTTCAAGAACTCTAGATTGAATATCAGTAGTAATAGCAATATACCTGAGGTGACTTATCTGAAACAATCTTAAGAGATGATTTTCCGTCAGCCACCTGCATCACAAGCTTAATGGTCAGCTTGGCTGAAATGAACTATCGACTATCAGAACAAGAATGGTGGCCGGTATGATATCAGATTGAGAGAATTTACAATACAAACAATTATAGATCACACAATTGATAGCACCAGGTCATGGACCACGCTATTGACTCTACCAGAAACCAAAACATGTAACATACAATCAAACATATCCTCAATGCCCTCATATCTTTGAATAATGCCAAGAAACATAATTAATCCCAAAACCAAAGCTTGATATTTCACAGTTGATATTATTTCAGTCAATATAACACTCAAACGCTAAGACAATTCCAGGGTTCAAATTCTAGTTATTCCCTTTAAAGAACAGCCTGATGTTTTAGATTTAACATACATTTTATTCTAGAAAGAATGCCATAGAATTGCCTGTCAAAATAGTTTATATACAGACTGAGATTTAAATTAAAATACAGTTGATCCTTGATCATACAAAGAAATGCCAGTCAAAAACTTTGTATGTCCCATGTTCCTCTCCCAACAGTGGCTATATAGCAGAAACCTTATCTATTACCTCTAGAGAGTGGCAAATCTAACAATTTCCAGTAGCAAATAGTTGAACTCAATATGTAAGACAAAAAATGTGCCAAAGGATGACTACCTATAATAAAAAGGACATGTACATGAGCAGTCTTGCCCATTTGAACACATCTGAAAATACATTGAGAATGCCACAAAATGCACTAACTCAAACCTAATTATCAAAAGGGAAATTTGTTAGTAGTTTGACTAACCGTGTCCTTTCCAGGAGCATCAGCACTGTCAGCTGCTCCAGCATGTAAAGCATCTTCGAACAATGATGTAACAACTTTGCTGTACTCGTCTAAGGGAGTGCCCCGGAGTAAAGGAATAAACACTGGCTTTAACTTTTCATGACACATACCAATTACCTTCTCAGCAAGCCCGAAAGATGCTGGAAGAGTTTCCTACAGAGCAAATTTGAAAAATTAGTGATGATCATAAGAGCTATAATTTTAATACAAAAAATATAAGTGAATGGGAATTACTTTTTCTTCCTTTTTAACATTCTTCAGAAGGTAAGATGTCAGATCTTGAAGCAGGCATGATGGTGTATCTGGTTGGACATCTTCGCTCTCATCAATTACAAACTTCATCACAGTTTCCATAGAGGTGATGACATTCTCTTGATGAGTAAGGCTGGAATAAATATTAAAAAGTAATGAATTATAGGATAAAAAAAAGACTTGAAGAAATTAACAGAACATACACAAGGCACAACCATGCACATAGATATAAAGCAAATATACAAAGGAAAACACATCGGAACTGTTGTGACTTTATGAGTTCTCGTGTCAAAGCAAATTGTGAACTGTATAAACTTAACTTGTTGGCACTCAAATCATTATGCATGCTTTTGCACATTATTATGTTAAGAGAAAAGCAGAAATTAGCAAGTTCTAGACAAACAGATAGAGGACTAAAAAGGATTAAAAGAACTTCATGACAGATTGTGTCATTATATTTTACACTTGCACAACTGCTGCTCAGTTTTAAAATAAATGACGAACAGAAGCTAAAAATGAAAACTTAGGTGATGTAATTTCACAACTCCTCAGTAAGCAAAATGTAACATCGATATACATGTAAAACATGTTATTCAGCAAAGATTTGCAATCAAAATTGTTAGCCACAGTATGACCAATCAGCTTGGTGCTTCAAATAAAAAAAAAATGTAATGCAACAACATTCAAGGATATCGACAAGCCATAATAATACATAATGTTTCCCTGAAAAGTAATCTTAACCGGTCAGTGTAATTACAAAACGCAGTTCTAACTTCTACACATACATAACCATGCAAATGAGCAGCATAATAAAACATAGGCATCTTGCAAGTCAATACCAGAACCACATCTCCCTAATCAATTTGAGAACCCAAAAGAATTGGAATACTCAACTTGGAGAAAATATGATCAGAAATGAACCAGCAAAGAAGTTACGCACGATATGGTTTTGAAGAAGTGGTGAAACATGTCCCGTATCAGATCGTCGCAGTCAAGATCTAACATCAAGACACAGCTCCGGACCTTTGCAACAGTTTCAAGAATACCAACCCTCCTTGCATAAGAGGGGCTTTCCACATCATTCAACTTTTCAAAGGCCTCAACAACTCTGGTAAATACATCCTGCAACAAAGCAAGTGACAAGGGTCAGTGCAAGCAGGCACAGCAGTTCTGTAAGGATACATCCTGCAACAAAGCCAGTGACAAGGATCACTAAAGCAGGCACAACAATTCCGTAACAATAAGAAGACATTACCTTCATCACATCATCGTCATAGGGGGCCTCTGGGGCGGTGATCCTGGTAACCTCCGTTAAACAGGAGGCAACAGCAAGCTTTACATCGGGGTCACTGTGATCCAGTAACTCTTTCTTAATCAAAGTACTCATTGTGGGACGAAGAGCCTTGTGCATGCTCTCGGGCGGCGACTGGTCAACCCTGGATAACCAGGTTTCTGCCTCCTGCATAGACAAAATAGTTCTAACTTTCTATCCAAAAAATAAAAAAACAATCTATTTATACAATCCCAAACCTAATGAGCAAACAGCAAAGATAGACTTCACATCAATATAACAGCAAATAAATCCTAGCATGACAGGCTCCAATCTCCATGGCAACCTAGAGACAAACAACGCGAGAAAGAGAAGAAAAAAAAGCAGGGTCAGGACGGGGCGCTCACCTCGATTAACCTGAGCAGCTCCTCGTCGGCGTCAGGGAGAGAGGCGAAGCGGGCCCCGATGTCGCGAAGTCGCCGCTCCACCTCCATCTGAGCACCGTCCGACGCCATCAGCTGGGGCAACGGAGGCGCGGTGCCGGCCCAGTCGGAGAGCCGCGGGAAGATCTACCCCGAGGGAGGAGGGGTGCAGGAGGTGGTTAGGGTTTCGCCAGGGGACTGGGGAGTTGGGGGGGAGAGGGGGGGGTGGAGCAGCGAGAGCGAGGCTGGGGGGGTGATTGTTATGCGACAGAGAGATGCAGGGTGTGTTTTGAGATCTCAAGTTTTTTCGGATCCCGAACTTCCCTTTTTCCTTTCCCTCCCTGTCCCTATTCTCTCCTTGCAATTCGTTGTGCTTGTTATCTAACTCTCGCCGTCTCGCTTAGGTTGTGTTTGGGCCTGGGCCAAAAGGCCGGGCTGTTAACAACAGCGGCAAGGTCCATTTCCTGCCAGCCTACTAAAAATGTTTTGAGGCGTTGAGGTTACAAATTTGAGGATGCTAAGGATGAGGAAATGTGGCTGTAGCTAGAGTTTTCACACGGATTCTTGAAATGTTTGTAAAATATGCATGAGAGATGATTTGATAGTTATATTTATTTTCAGTTTATTTAGGTTTAGATAATAGATGTTGTGGAGTACATGAGCTAAAAGACTATTAGAGACAGATACAAAATGCATTATAATTAACTCCCTCGAAATGGCACGGCTTGAAGCAAATTCAGAAGAGCTAGCTTTTTTTTATAGAAGGGGGCAACTACTATGGAATGAAACATCTTAAAAAAAGGAAAAAATATTTTTCTTATAAGAGCTACACCAAGTTCTTAAAGGTTTTTAGTGATGTACGAACATAAATATGCAGACCAAATGGCCCGCCTGGCACAGCCACGATAAAAACATGGCCCGATGTTACCGGCGTCCTCAAACCCCTATCACCACCAGCACTATCGTCTACCGTATCCAGATTAATCGAAGCAACACTGCTACCAAACAAGGCAACAACGTTCTATTCCAAGTCGTCGTCGTCCTCCATGATGAGGTCTTTATTACCGATGACAGGATAGACAACATTGTTATCCATCATGGTGACCTCGTCAGCTTCTTACATTTCATGCAATTCCGTTCCTCAATAGTGCGCCCCATACCCGCATGACGCACGAGGCATCAGCCAACGACCTACAATGTCACAAGCACATACAAACAAACCAAAGATTAGACGAGAGAACACTACAACTCTAGAAAAGAGGCCAGATCGAGCAGATATAAGAGAAGAGAGGTGAGATCTATGTAACTAGCAGGTCTACAGAGCTAGGGTTAGGGTTAGAGTTTGTGTTCATACATACACAGCTAGAGCCCGGAGCCGAAGAAGAAGGAAGACCCCTTAGGACGGCGAGCGACGGAGGATGGCTAGACAAGGACAGCGCTGAGATCGAGAGGAGAATAGCTGTGGGCGTCTGCGACTGTGAGAGCCGAGAAGCGAGACCGACTGTGACAGTGCACTACGCCAAACATAGACGTCGAAGGAGAGTTCACCATAGTCAAGGACGACGACGACAAGGTAAAAGATGCACAGGAGCCGAGAGAGAGAGGAGAGTGCGAGCACTAGTATGCGAGAGGCGAGAGTCAGAGAGATGGAGAGTGCGAGTGGCGAGAGCCGAGAGTCGAAGAGACAAAGAGTGCGAGTGCAAGATAGCTCACGATGCCGACTAGTATCAACTCATAGCGTCGAGACCAAGGGGCGATAGTATCAAGACCGAGTCCTCTATAGCCATTGGCGTCTGCGACTGCGAGAGTCGAGAGGCAAGACCAACTATGACAGCATATTGCGTCGAGGCCGACTGGACAACACAATGCTAAGACAAGACCAAGTTGATCAACTATTAGAATAGCACCGCGTTGAGACCGAGAGATCCAAAAGGCCTGAGACTCTTATTTATAGACCGTTAGAGGTTTTAATTTTCCTATCCACCAGGCCAACATCGTGCATACCTCTATAGACTAGGCTGGACCATCCCGTTTGACATGCCTAGCGAGCAGCCCATGTATGACAATACTTAATGGGTCGGACTGGTCTAGATATGAATCCTATCTAGCTATGTCGTGCTTAGGCCGAACAAAAATTGGGTTTTAGGCTAGGTCAATGGACTACAGGCTTTTTAGACATCAAAAAATTCGTCCATAGATATTATAATTTACTAGCAGACACTATACATATTATTTTATAATTTTCTTTTATTTAGGATAGATAATTTTTACAAAATAATAGTTTTGCCCTCGTGCGCCCTTTGAACCGGCTGCGCCGTGCATTGGATGTGCCATGCATCGGCGGTGTCGGTTGCACCGCGCGTCGAATGGGGCTGCTGCGTTGACTCCGCGCAGAAGTTAGCTGCGCTGCCGCCCCACACGGTGACTGTGCTACGCCACTGTCTACCACACTAGCATCGGTAGCACGCGCGAGTCACAGGAGCATCTACGCCAAGCAAAAGAAGAAGAAGAAAAAAGAAGAAGAAAGCGGCGAGCAGCCGCCGTCACGCCGGATAGGGCCGCTATGTGTTCTCCGCGCCAGCCACCGTGACGAGTCCGCACCGTTCTTCGTCGAGTCTACACCAGCCATCGAGTCCACACCTGCTGCCGCCTCAACAGGCTGTAGATGCCACACCCGAGCAGCGCCGCCGCAATGTTGGGGAGGAATACGGGGATAAGGGGGAAGAAGACGAGGGTAAAATAGATATTTTATGTGGTTTTCTCTTATCTCAACTATTTTAATGCTCACGATGTCCTACGATCATGTTTTTAGCGTTCTCAGGTAAATTCAAGATTATTTTTTTAAAATGTTATGTAAGTAAATTTTGCTATTTTCTGTAAGTTGTGAAAAGGTTGAAAATAAAAAAAATAATTTTTTATAGGAGCTACAACAAATTCTTAAAAAATATTATAAGAGCTACATCACATTCTTACGTTTTTCTTAAAATAGCTGCAAGTTTCTGAAAAAAAAGAGAAAAATAATAGAATGAGACATCCATTTGTTAACCAACTCACCAAAACAGTCGAATGATTTCAAATGTATATGTATTGTCTGACAAACTTGGAGGGGCCACCACCTAGGTTGGTTTCACTAAGGTCCGTCCATGTTCCTTTGTAACCATGTAGTACTGTGAACTCGTTATTATGTGTTTGTCTCATTCATACCTATCCAAGGTAACCACACGAAGTGACTCTTTACAGAATAACTCGCATAGTATATAGTTTGACCCTTAACGCTAGTTTCTTTAACCAATATGGTCTATCATAAAAATATTTGTTAAGTAGACTAGAAGGAAATAACCTCAGTGTCTGTATACAAACAGACGGCCCTCGCTGCAAGACTAACCCAAGCCATGCCAGAGAAACAAGACAACATCTTCAATTGAAGTAAGAAGTGAGAGGATTTGAGAAATTGCTAGCCAGTGGTGTAACTTTCTAAAGCTACATTTGCATGCGGCAACCAACGTTATTATCTCGTGGCTTGTTGTATATCTGTATTAATAGTAAAAGTACATTTATTAGTTTTTATTATTTTAAAAACTTGCATAAAACAATAAGCATATTCACATATATTAGGTAGTCATAAATTACCTTTTATATATGGTAAAAATGTCTCAATATTATAGAGAACTAGGTAGCCTGGCCCTTTGTCAAGAAAAAAAAACGCTTGATTAACATGGCAAAGGAAAATCACTGAGTTGATATGACATGGTAGAGAAATAAATAACAAGTCTAACGTCAATATTTGTTGCCCAGTGGCTTCGTGCATAAGGAACTAGAGCCTAATCATGTATAAGTTTATTGTGCAATAAATAACAAACATTTATCTATTCGCTAAGACTGATAGGAAGAAAAAAAGAAAATACTTAAAATGAGATAAATATTAGCAAAGTATTAATTGTTTTAAACTTAAAAAATTGATTAATATAATTTTTAAAGTAAATTTTCTATATATTTTTTTTATAAAACCAATATTGTTTATCCATTTGAGAAACATGATCATGGGAAACAAGAGACTTTTTTAACATTTCTCTCCATGACGAATGCTACCTTAGGGAAAGTTATTTAGGTGAATCAATTTGCTTACACAAAACTAGATAAGTCATTAGCTTATGATTAATTACACTTTAAAAAAATTATAGTAAAGTTGCTTTAAAATAACAAACAATCTATTAAAAATCTATTTTTAAGTTTAAAATAATTAATACATAATTAATTATACACTAATAAATTATCTTGTTTTGTGTGAGTAACAAACTTTCACTCTCGAACATCTACACTCAATTGCAGCTTCTTGAGCACCCCTATACATATTTGTTTCACTCATTGCTTTTCCCATCAGATCTAAGATTTAAACTCAAGAAAATTATATAAAAAGATAGTTCAACGATAGAGAACTTCCAAAGAGTTGGTGATGGTTTTGGATTCAATTTTAATAAACCTTTGATCAAGAAATCCTAGGTCCCTAATTCAATCCTAAATCTTAAAAAAAACTTTTCTGATACTATAGATCTAAAAGAATAATAAAGGTCTAATCTCTTCGTGGGCATTTGGTGCTTGATCTAAGTCACCAATGATAGATTTGGCTATGACGTTGTTGGAAAAAGCGGAAAACACACAATTCATGACCAACCAGAGATACACTAGGGAGAAGAGAGACATAGCTAGAGAGGGGAGAAGATAGGGAAGGAGAAAGATGAATGATTACCCCCTCTAGAGCAATTAATACTAAGATGGATGCATGGGATACAAGGAACTCCTCCCTACCCATCGGCTTGGATTTAATCATGGGTGGATTGGTTAGTGTAGGAGGCACCAAATAGTATCCTAGCCTAAAAGTTGCTAGTAACACATAAGTACATATTATGTACTCTATAATTATATTTATTACTTGCAAATGTAGAACCCACATTTTTTTAAGAATACACCCAAGGGCTAAAATTTTATGGATTAATATGGAAAATTGAAGATACCCCTTTTGCACAAAGCACCTAAATCTTGAACACATACGGTTGTTGGAAATTATGAAAATGCCTAGAGAAGGAGATAATAACTAGCCGATCTTTCTTTTTCATCTAACTTTCCTTACCAACACACTAGATGGATGACTATGTCACCTACTCGATGTATCATTAGACAAAGTGCATGTCATATGTTGGATTCATCGCTCAAGCTAACCATGGAGCTAGGATTCCTTACCAAACTGCCCTCAGAGATTGGTAGGTGGGGAGATAGTTTGGAGATTCGTAGTGCCAAGACCAAGTATGTTAGTTTATGCATCATAGTTGAACTCCTATCAATGCCAAAAACAAAAAGGACAGAAAATCCCAAATAATAAATAAAGTAGAATAGAAAAAGAAGAATACAAGGCAAATCCCAGCAATCTCATAAGGGGGCAACGTTGGCTTGATAGATATGTGGACAGAGGCAAACACTCACTGCATAAATAAATAAAATTTTGCCAGAGGGGGAAGGGGCACAAAAGGACTCACTAAGGGTTGAAATTAAGCAAGTAATCAGATTATACAAAGTGATGGGATCTCCTATGCCCAAGCTCTATAAGTCAACATGCTTGAATAATCAAAGAAAGAGGAAGGATGCCGTAGAAAAGTATGGTTGGTGATGGCAACTAATAAAGGTGTTGAGAGGAGGGTAAGAGGTAATGGAGAGGCTTCTCTCAAATATAAAAACTAGGCAAAAAAACCATTTTCCATTTAAGAAAAATGTATACTATATTATGAAAAAAAAAGAAACAAGAAAAGTGCAAAATGCAAAAAACAAGCTCAAGCCACTATCGTGTTTATATCTTCGAGCAAGAGGCCTGCTAGGCCTAACAATTGACCCGCTTGTTTTGAACCAACGACCCTGATTCGACTAGCTCCGTTGCACCGTTCCGCCTCTTCCCGTTGTGTTTGTTAGTGAAGAATTGTCGTGTTTGTTTTTCTCCACATGTACATGAACTGTAATTTGTTTTTAATCTGAGTCTGAACTGGCATTGGTTCCCGGAATGCTACTAGATAATGGATTTTGATTTTTGGGCCTGCCTACTTTCTGGAATTCAGAAAATGGTAAGTAAGGACACTAAGTTAGAATTTGCTTTCGATATTTTGGTCCTGTGGTCAATTGTGAATAGAAGATAATTTTAGATTGTAAAGTAGTTTGTTACAAAACTCTAATATTCTGTTTACATTTTACTGTGAGTTGGTTGTTGGTGGTGTTCATGACATACTGACATAATAACATGATGTGCCAAGTACGGTATGTTTTTTTAGCAATGTCACAAAATAGCTACATTTTCACCATGTTATTTCTAAATAGCTCTTCTATGAGACTGAATATTTTAATACCTTTATTTGCACATAGTTTATTTTGGTCCTGTGGTCAATTGTGAATAGAAGATAATTTTAGATAGTAAAGTAGTTTGTTACAAAACTCTAATATTATGTTTGTATTTTACTATGAGTTGGTTAGTTGGTGGTGTTCGTGACATACTGAGATAATGACATGTGCCAGGTACGGCATGTTTTTTTAGCAATGTCACAAAATAGTTGCATTTTCACCATGTTATTTCTAAATAGCTCTTCTATGAGGCTCAATATCTTAATACCTTTATTTGCACATCGTTAAAATTATCTAAAGTAATGGAGCTTTCACAAACAACTGAAAATCATAAGAAGTCTCTTCAATCTATCCTATCTTATTGATTTTCAGGAGCTTTTGGTTATTGATGATGTGCTATCAGCTCTTGTGGGTATTGAGGGACAATACATTTCAATTAAAAGAGTATGTGAAAAGGATGGGTATATTGTCTTCTAGATCAATTCTTCAATGGACCTTGCACTCAAGGTAAGGCCTGACAAGGAGTACACCAACTAGATAATGCATTGTCAGATGTACTTAGTGCTTAACTTTTTGGGTTTTGTAGGAATTGACTCATCAAAATTTTCCCTTATGTGAGGATTTTGTGTTGGTAAGCCATTTTGTGGAGTCCATATCACATTTCAAGAATGGTCTGTTCAACCATGCTCTAGCACATTCCTCTTAGTAAATTCCCTATTTTGATAAAGGAATATTTTAATTTGATATGGATACAAGCTTTCTTATGTTTGAAAAGGTGGCAAAACAAATATACTAATTCCATATCGTGGAGTAAAAATAGTAATGTCTTAACCATGAGTTAAGCATACATGGAAACATTTGCATAAATTGTATTGGTAGAGAGGTCTTATTACAATATCCTTGAAAGAAGTCTATGTTTTCTGGTATTGGTCCTCATATGTGTATTTAACACAAAGTTAAGTGTTTTATTTGTTCATCAGGATTATCAAGCAATGGTCGCTCAACTGGAGCAATAGTTCCATCTTGGGAGACTATCAGTTCAAGGATTGTGGTTCTTTTGTTAGGTGAGTTTCATTTATGTGCATTTACTATGTATCCTGATTTGTTATCATTTTAAGCATAGCAAGTCATCCAAGTGTGCTCTCTGGCAGAGAATGATGAGTTCATTGAATGCACTTGTTGTTCTAGTCGAGAAAGCTATCTCCAACAACACCAGTGGTTTAGCTACACTTAATATACTTTAAAGCTAGTTACTTAACCTCTTAGATATAAGTTTTTTCTTTTGCATGATGCGTCACTCTCTTTCTAAATGCAAGAGTCTAGTGGGTATGAATATTGTTCAGTAAGATCCTACAAATCCAAGCTGAATAGACTTGGTTTCCTTATTGGTAGAATATATTTCTTCAATTCTTCTACATAGCCAATTTCTTTTCAATTTTTTTAGCTTATTCATTATTGTCCACATGATTAGCTATTTCAACCAAGTATTAAATTGTCGTACTCCTTTCAACATAGGCAAAGGCGATGGCCGATGACAGTGTTCGATCCTTGCTAGAAAAGATGATAGAATGTGCAAGTGTAGCATATCTTAGGATGTTATAAAGGTTTGTCATGTTCATAAATTATTGTCTGATCCATTGGGAAACTAACACATTTTTTAAGTGTTAGCTACTTATCACTTCTTACATTTTGTATAAAGTTAACATGTATTTTGTAATTATCAGTTATCTTGTTTGGATTGTAGTGTTTAGACTTGTTTAGATTAAAATTTTAATTAGCTTGTCTAATGTATTTTGATAATTTCAGCTTCTAATGGGCTTCACATTAGGTAGGTCTATGAGGGTGTTGTAGATGACCCTTACAGTGAATTCTTCATTGCTGAAAACAAATCCTTGTAGAAGGTGCCTGATGACTTATAATTTTTGACCTACTTAAATTCATTTTTCTTGCATTTTTGTTAAGACTAAAATTTTGTGCTTGTTTTCTTCTTAAGTTGACTAGAGGTTTTCTTTTGATTTTAGTAGGAGAGCCTTATTATAGATTATGATGTCAAACATTGGCAGCAAAGATATAGTCTAAAAAATGGCATCCATATTTTCCTTACTATTGTTGTTGCCACAATGACAACTAGAAAGTATCTCAATGTTATGAGAGAATATGGGTATAATGTTTAGGTATGAGATTATTTTCTAAGGTAAAATCATTAAATGATATGCTACATAAGTGTGTTATAAGAACACGCTTGTCTTGAACATCTTATTTAGGTTTACTTATCAGATAATTCTAAGTTGATGGGTTTTGGTTCGAGCCACCGATACCTTGAATGTATCAAATCTGCATATGACTTTGTAAGTGGTGAACTCTTGAATCTAATGAAAGATAAGGTTATAACTGATTGTAACAAATGCACTATTATATTTCATTTTCTTCTATGATCTACCTTCTAACTTTGTTTTACTTACTGTGTAGCACGATCTCATTGGGAAACTACGATCCCTGAAGCATTATCTACTTCTTTTCCATGTACAGAGAACATTTATTCTGTTCTATATTATTACTCCACGTTAATATTCTTTAATAAAATACCAAAAGTCAATCGCTGCATATTCTATTATATGATGATCTTAACGGTGAGAATGAATGTCATGTTGCTAACTTGATTTTAAACATTTGTATTTATTTTCCTTGCGCAAATTCTCGAATTAATTTCTCTGTTTTGCAGGGTGATTTTTTGGTTCACTTTATGGATATTGCCCGAGAGGAGCTTACAAAGAAACCAGAAGAAATATCTGTTGAAAAACTTCAGGTATCCTGTTGCGCAGTATTGTCTGTCCGTTTCTTGCCATAGGCTCATGATGGAAACTAATTTTTGGCTACTCTGGTCATAATAAGTTGATCCTTTTGTTATTCTTTCCTTCTTCATTCTATGTTCTTTTGAATGAATTGTACATTCTATGTTGCAGTCTCTTGTTGACATTGTACTGCGAAGCACGACAGCTGCTACAGATCCAAGTCATGAAGATTTGACGTGCTGTGCAGTAAATATATCATCTATATATTGTCAAACTGTAGTGTGTTTTTTAATCATCATATTTCTGTCTATTTTTAAATAGGAAAGAAGTTCCCTTCTTAAGAAATTGAGCACCCTAAAAGACTTAGATTGCTCATATCCTTCTGACATGCTGCAGCTGATGTTGACCAGCCCATGCCATTAAGTGTGACTTGCTTGGCAACTTTCCACCTTAGCTACAAGGTTTATTTGTAGTTTGGTTCATAATTCTTTTTCATTGTTTTACCTTGATAGAGAAATGATATATTCCATGTTCAATGACCACTATCTCTTGTAATTTTAAGAAAAGCTTTAACAACATACCAGTTGATTGTTCGGCTGTTGTTCCACTGCAAACATGTTAGTCGGCAATTGTGTACAACATGGCAAATTCAACAAGTACGAAAGAATCTTATCTTCACCCTATTATGTCAGCTTAATTGTTTTCAATTTACTCATTGACTGATGTAGAACTCTCAACCAGGGTTTCCGTGCTGTCAAGATCCTAGGAACACCAGTCGTGCGGTCATCAATTCTTTGCCGCAACATGCTCAAGTTTGTAAACAGCCTTTTACATTATCTAACTTTTGAGGTAAAGCATCCAAATCACCATACTAACTGTAACCAAAGGTGGCAAAATTGCTAAATCATTATTTTGGGTCATCAGGTTCTTGAACCAAACTGGCATTTGATGCCTGATCGCCTTCAAACTGCAAGGAGCATAGATGAGGTTTTAACAAAGTTCTTATATTGAAGAAAGTTGTATTATGAAGGGAGTACATTACCTTTGCTGTTGATGTTGCTTGCAGGTCATCCAGATTCATGATTTCTTCCTGCAGAAGTGTCTAAAAGAATGTTTACTATTGTTGCTCCTTGTGGTTTGTCTTCTTGCTCTGTTATATACAAAATTGTTTGTCGCTGTTGTACTTTATAATTTCCTTTTTGCTGAGCTCCTTAATTTTTTTAAATTTTTGTCAGAGAAATAGAAATTTTACCTCCTCTTGTTCCTTTCAAACTTACTGGATGCTTTATCTCATATTGGTTCATGTTGGTACATGACTACATGCTGACTGTAAATGCCTTAAGTTTTACCTCCAATTAGTCGAATTTTCAACCAGGAGAGTGAACTTCGCGTATCTGTTGGCTCTCAGCTACTATGTTAATTGTCATGGTCTGATACACGTGAAAGCAGAAAAGTAATCATTGATTGAGTTCGGAACTAGGTTTCTGGCAACACTGGCATTCCAATAAATATAATTTAGGAACTAAACAGGTCAGAGTGATCAGGTCATCTGACTGGACGATAACACTGGCATTCCAATCAATAAAATTTAGCTTGATTTGTGTGAAGTATATCCCCCGGTGACTAGCAGTTTTTCCATGAGCCCTCTGTTTCAAAAAGACATTGTTAAGTCGTTTTACATTAAAATTCTATAGAAGAGTAAATGTTTATTTCATTCTTATTTTTTGTATATTTGTCGCATGCAGAAAGTTGAGAAGCTGAAAGCTCTGTGTCTCCAGTATGCCACATCCATCCAAATACCATCCATTGATGTTGCTAAGCCTGAAAATACATCAAAATCTAGAATGCCAAGATCAAGAGTAAAAAAATCCGAAAACAGAGGCCAGCAACTGAAAACAGAGGCCACTAAACTATTACACTGTATATATATATATAGACCTGATCTCTCTGTATTAAATTAGGATCTTAGTCTCACTATATACTATATTCTTACATAATATCAGAGCAGGTCTAGACATCCTCGACACGCTAGTATCCTCCCACCGACAACCGACGCTTCCTTCCCGTCGTAGACTTTTTTCTCAGTATTCCTTCTCTGCTTCCTCGTCTCAGCTCTCTCTTCTTCCCGTCTCCTCCGCAAACGGCTTTCTTCTTCTCTACCACCCTTTTCTCTTCCTTGTTTCCACATGTGACAAGGCGACGATCTCCATCTGCCTTTTCGTCTCGTCTCACACCCGTTTTCGCTCTTTCCTTGCCTTGGCGCATCTTTTCTCCTCCGACGCCGGCGCACCTCTGTGTTCGTCATCTTCATCGATTGGACTCGTCCGTTCTCCATCGACTAAAACCCTCTCTCGGTTCCCGCTTTTTCGACACGCTCACCTGCTTCCGAATGTGAACCTTCTCCACTCGCGTCCGAGCCACTCCGACGTATCCACATATCCATGAACACGAATCTCTGCCTCCCGAACATGAACCTCCTCTCTTCTCGTCCGCCCCCTCTTCGAGTTTTCACGTCCGCTCCACTCCTTTGTCTCTATGAGTCTAAGGACGTGAAACTTATTTTCACGAATGCGAATCTTCTCACGTCTGTAATTCACCTACTCTGCCACACAATTCTCCCTCAACTACTCCATTGTCTACTTTTTATTGGTCAACCACTCCCCATCGGCTGGTTGGCCCACTTTTCTCATCGACCCACCACTTTTCTCATCGGTCAAACACTCCTCATCGGCCAACCACTCCACCTCCATTGGACCGACCAAACCAATCGGCCCATACACCCCCATCGGTTTAGGCTGACTTAGTTCAACCATTTCCTCTCACATACAGTCGCCGATCCCAAGCATGCCCCTCTCCAACCAGTCCCCACCCTACCTCCCATGCTCCCATCGGCTCCTGTCCCCTCCGCATCTCACATGATTACCTAATCACAAACCGGACATGGCCGAATGTCACCCCACGGCCACTCCGATCGACACTCGCGCCAAACTCTCTGTTACCGATGGCTCACTCATCGCCGATCCCTCCTAGTACCGGAGCCTTGCTAGTGCTCTCTAATACCTCACCCTAACATGGCCCGACCTCACCTACGCCGTCCAGCAAGTGTACCTCTTTATACATGCTTCGTGCGAATCTCACCTCGCGCTGTTCAAGTGTATCCTTCGCTACGTGAAGGGCACACTCTCCAACGGCCTGCACCTCAGCTCCAGCTCCATCGACTCTCTCACCGCGTACTCCGACGCGGACTGGGCAGGATGCCTCGACTCTCGACGCTTCACGTTCGTCTACTACTTCTTTCTCGGTGATACTCTAGTCTCCTGGTCCTTTAAACGCCAGACTACAGTGTTTCGGTCCAGCGCTGAAGCTGAGTACCACGCTATTGCCCACGTCGTCACCGAGTGTCGCTGGCTTCACCAGCTTCTCCAGGAGCTCCGTGCACCTATCTCCTCTACGGCCATCATCTACTACGACAATGTCAGTGCCGTCTATATGACCGCTAACCCGGTCCATCATCGACGCACGAAGCATATAGAGATATATATTTATTTATTTTATCCGTGACAAGATCGTATTAGGATAGATTCGGGTGCTTTATGTATCATCGGCGTACCAATTCGCCGATACTATGACTAAAGGTCTCCTCGCGCCTTTGTTCACCAGTTTTCAATCCAGTCTCTGCGTCCGTTTCTCTCCCACTGCGACTGTGAGGTGTGAGGGGTGTTAGACCACTGGACTACTGGACTATATACCCGACTCCCCGATCTTAGGCTTACTATACACCATATTTTTTTACTGTTTACTGCAGGAAATTTGAAGCAGAATTCAATTTGGAGCTTCAAAGTCTTGTTCCTAAGCTGAGTGACAGCTCACAGGCAGAAGCATACCTGCCTCATCTTGGGCAGTGCATTCTTGGTGTGGGAATTGATCAATGATTGTGGTGTTCCATGTTCTATGGACTTTCAGATGATTGCTGAGTTTGGATGTTTGTACGTAGTCCAGCCGTGTGGAATTCCTCGTCCCCGTCAAGGCTGTGTTCTTGTGAATGTATAGAATATTTGTGAAATATGTTATGCTTAGACAGGAGAGAGTCCTGTAGGGTTTTTTTTCAGTGTTAGTTGTTATCTTGGTGGTGTTGGTGTCTGTTATTTTGTTTTGTTATAGAAGATTATGATTCAGAACTCATGATGTGTACCTCCTAAATGGAGAAACTGCCCTGTGGCACTGATTCCAGTATCGCCAATGTAATATGTAACCCTCTGAGTCTTAAGGTGGGAATCAGTGAGAAAGCTTCCGGCATGACACCTTTATTTCATCCCTTCACTGTTATATACTCCATCTGATTTAGATAATAAGTAGATTTAACTTTAATCAGAAGTCAAACCTAAAAAACAATAACATTTTCACAAGATAAATATACTATAAAAATATATTTAATTATAGATTTAATAAAAAATAATTTAATGTTATAAATATCGGTATATTTACCTATAAAATTAATTAAACTGAAACATTGTTACGATAATATAAAATAATTTATAACATAAAACGAGAGAATGTACTAGCCGGCGCTGCTGCTGAGGCACTAGGAGAACCAGCGGCGCGGCCGTCGACGCAACCACCGTGCACCGGCGGTCGTTGACGGACGGCGGTGAGTGGAGCTGGTGACGTCTCCGGCATGAGAAGCTTGTCGAGCTCGTTCGCCTCTCCTTTGTCAGACGCTGCCTCGGCATGCGCGCGCCGCCCTCGAGAGTGCAACGGGGTGGCCCAATCGGACTTGGAAGATATATTGGGCCAGAACGAGATTCCCAGATACGTGCGAGTCGGAACGAGATTTCAGACGAACTTCGGCCTGCGACGTGTTGGCCCGGAACGGTATTCGCCCGTACGTGTTGCGTGTACCGACGAAGTGGGCAGGCTGCAACGAAAGCTGCCTGCCTTGCTACCTAACGCCGCGGACTCGTCCATTGGATAAAACGTTGGGTCCATCTCCACACGCAGTCCCCATGCCAGCGCACTAGTGGCAATTGCCGAATTCTCACTCACAATACAAAACATAACAAATTGCAAGGCCATCAAAGAAAGCTCAACGTGTGTTAGTGGAATGCTGCCCTTTTTTGTAATGTCGATTCGTGGTCCACACTCCTTCAAAATCGTCAAATCTAGCGGTGTAAAATTCGTACAGACAACGCACCTACTATATTCTCATTAATGATCCAGCTTCCATTAAGAAGTCGTTTTCTCTCCAGAATGTCAGAGATCATAATAGCCTTCTTCCAGGTTAATATATCTCTATTATGACATGTTAGTATCTTCGTCTTCCTCGGATCTCACCCCTACCATTACTAAATACTACTCGTACTAGTAGCTATTATTTCTCTAGTATTATCCACTGAACCCAGCGTAAAAATAACACGATCACATTTTTTCTTCACATGTCAATCGGCAAAAATGTATTTTGCTAGCAACCAAAGGGTTAGCATAGATATATTACAGCCCCTTTAGAACATACAGATTTTACATAGTTTTCGTATAGTTCAATTTTCGCAAGAATCCTTCAAAATTTCTCAGTAGCACGGAAGGCCATAACAGTCAGCAGCCTACCATAGTACATTTTCCGGCGACAGCGTCGGCCGTCGTTGGATCGCAGGGAATCCGCGTCCGGCTCCAGCGCGGCTCATGCGTGCTCCGTGACTCCGTGTACCAACCATTTTTCCTCGCCACACCGACTCGCAGTTAGCTCACTTCCCACTCTGCCACTCCCCCCACCCCACTGCCGCCTCTCCACCCCCAACCCCACCATCCCCACCACCACCACCGCCCCGGCCCCCTCGAAACAACAAGACGAAATCACACGCGGCCCGGTCACACGCCGCGCGACGACGGTAGAATCCTGCAGCAGGCGCGCGAGCTCGGCGACCCCCACCCACACCCACACATTGTCCGCTCCCCGTGAGCACGAACGGAGGAGAGGCGGCTGGGGGCGATGGGGCGGCGCGGGGCCACGGCGGCGGCGGCGTGCGGGCGGTGGTGCCTGGTGATCCTGGCCGTTGCCTCCGCGCTCGGCGTCTCCGGGCCGGCCTTCTACTGGCGCTACAAGAAGGGCTTCGCCTCCTCCTCCTCTACCGCTTCTTCCTCTGCGGCCGTCGTCTCCCCCTCGTGCCCGCCCTGCAGCTGCGACTGCCCGCCGCCGCTCTCCCTCCAGTCCATCGCCCCCGGTGAGCATCCCTCTCATCAGATCTTGCAACCACCCGTCGCCTGATCTGCGTCGACGGGTGTTCTACATCATAATTTGTTCGATAAAAATCCAGTCTCTAGGTTGCAACTTGCAGCCTGCAACTTGTGTTATATCAGATCGATGCCGTTGCCTTTAGTGAATCATTGCATGCTTGCCGTATATAAGAACCGAATTCTGTACTAAGTAGTAGGAAAACTATACTAATTTGCGTGCTTTCTACCTTGAACGTTTCCACATCGCTATCAGGCCATCACTGACTGGATTTTACTATTTTATTCCTTTGCAGGGCTTGTCAACTTCTCAATTTCAGGTTTGAACCTTTTCCTTCATAGTCCTTTAGCTGAGATTCATCATTATTTATCCCTTTAGCTGAGATTCATCATTATTTATCCATTTAGCTGAGATTCATCATTATTATCCAGAAATTTACTCTTTATGCAATCTTCCCATGAAATTGTCTGAGTATATTGGTTATCTGATGGAAGGTTGGTAGGATTCGTGGTTAAGTTGTCATTACGATGTTTCCAAGACTGAATAGTTTAGTTTGCAATCTGTAGTTTTGGAAAGTTATCTCAGCAACTATTTTGATGTCTGAGACTTATGACGTGACTAATGGAGTATTAGGGTAGTCTTTCAATATTTATGCTATGGAAATGTTCAAAACTTCTAATAAATTGGCGCTATTAAAATGGTTTTTTTTGTGTGCTGCTATGAACAGCTATACCCTTCACATTACAGAGAAAAGGACACGTTTAAATATTTACTAGACCTCTTCAGTGTACAATCACTGGTATTTGTCGGCATGCATCACACTCACAGAAGCTTAGGGCAAAAATCTACTTGATTGCATGTACCTACCGGATTTTGTTTCTTCGTGGTAACATATTAGCAGCATGCACCTTAAAGTGGATTTCTTACTGCTGTTTTCAGAAAAGGGGTATTACTTGGTATAGATAGATTATAATGTTTTGTAGCCCAGTTAGTGCAGAGAAAGCTAACCATTTCTCTTATAGTTTTCCCCCCCATTACTTAAGCCCCTAAAACTGTCTTGTCTGGACCTGCACATACTGCTTTCACGGTTTCACCTACACATTTTTGGTACAATGCTCCATTGGATAGAGAAATTCTGTCGTGTTGCTCCACAAGTAGTTGTCATACTCTTTGTATAAACGACTAGATTGTTCCAGTCTTTCTGAACTGTAACTACTGAAATATTTTGAATTCACTTGGTTGAATCAATTTTGTTGTACCTCCTTTGCTTTCACGACACCTGCCTGACCTTGCCACCGCCATTAAACATTTGAATCGAAACATACAGGTTGTGACAAAAATGACCCTGAGCTTAGTAAAGAGATGGAAAAACAGTTTGTTGATCTTCTTAATGAGGAGCTCAAGCTGCAGCAGATTGTAGCTGAGGAGCATAGCCATCACATGAATGCCACTCTTGTTGAAGCTAAAAGACAAGCTACTCAATACCAACGAGAGGCAGAGAAGTGTAATGCAGCCACAGAGACCTGCGAGGAAGCTAGGGAGCAGTCTGAAGCAGCAATTTCAAAGGAGAAGAAATTCACAGCATTATGGGAGCAAAGAGCTCGCCAATTGGGTTGGCAGGACTCTAGAGTCACAACTATTTGATAGCTTGATATGTCATCATATTTCCTTTTTCTTCTACAGGTAAAATTATTTTTGGTAGCTGCTGGATTACATATTGCAGCCAAACCGAGCAGTGTTAATTGTACGGCTCCACTTGTAATGTATGTCTATGTATTATCAGCTGTTCCAAGACCAAGAATCATAGTTACTGTGGAGAATGTAGCTTCCTTATAAATGTAACTAGTATACATTTACTCAATGTTCGAATTTAGTGTTAACATATCAGAGATATTCAGTGTTGTGCTGTGGATGTACGCATTCAAGCCTTATCTAACTTAAGCTATGCTTTTGTCCTCGTATAATGAAGTACCTAAGATGGTGCATAGTGATTTCATCTCTATGATTTATTTCCTGGGACATTAGTCATCCTGTGCATTTGCATCATAAGTTAGGTTCCAAATAGTGGTATTTCCATCCACGGTTGGAAACCTGACAGATCGCCAACATTTGTGTTTCACCAAAAGTATATTGGAACACATGTGTAGCAAACTTCATTTTTGTGGAACAGATGAGTTCCTGTCTTCCTGAACATCAATGCGTTTCTAAAATATTTTGTGTTGGTCAGTATATTGGAATACCTGTGTAGCAAACTTCATATTTGTGGAACAGATGAGTTATGGTTGGCGTTTACAAGGACATGCACATTTTCAAATTAAGTGTAGCAAACTTCATTTTGTGGAACAGATGAGTTCCTGTCTTTTCTAGAACTGGAACAAATTCTCAACAAATTTAAAAGTTTCTGTCTTTCTGAAAATGTAACTGGAACAAATTCTTTTTCTGGAATTGGCAAATTTTTAAAAAATAAAACAAGAGATTAAATTCTCAACGAACTGGAACAAAATTTCAACAAACTGAAAAAATCCCCCCCTGGACTACGTTCTAAAAAAATTAAAACAAGAGATGAACCGAATTAAAACAAACAAATTAAAAAGTTCTAAAAAAACTAAAACAAAAGATGAAGTCTCAACAAATCAAAACAAACAATTTTTTTAAAAAATAAAAATAAAACAAGAGATAAATTTTCTCAACAAATTAATACAAAAGATATAGAACAAATTCTCTTTCTTGAATTGGCGAATTTTAAAAAAAAATAAAACAAGAGATGAAATTCTCAACAAACTAAAAAAATGCTCCCCTAGGCCTACATTCTAAAAATTTAAAACAAGAACCAAATTAAAACATTCTAAAAAATTAAAATAAAGATGAATTCTCAACAAATTAAAACAAACAAATTTTAAAAAAAATAAAACAAGAGATGAATTTTCTCAACAAATTAAAAAAAAATTACTGCCCACTCTAACCTGCCACCTCGCGTTGTTAGCAAGATGCTCTAACCAACTGAGCTAATAGGCCAGCTTGATGCATAAGCCTAGTGTTCGAGAGGCACAGGCACCAAATCATAGTAATACGGAATGTAAGCATAGTGTCTCATGCCGCCGTGCCTTTGAGAATTATGAGCCATATCTGCTCCTCCTCCTTAAATGTTTGGAGGCGACACAGGCATCATATGATAATAGTATGGAATGTAGGTGTAGCATCTCATGTTACGCCTATGAAGTTCATCACCATTAGCCACATCTCCTCCTCCATCTTCCTCGTGATCTTCCTCGGGAACCAAGATCCCCGCCTTCTTGTCGGTCTTCTTCTTAATACTTTTCGCCAGCTCAAAATCGTCTGTCACCGTTACCTTGTTTTCGTCCCTGTCCACCTCGATTTATTCGACGTCTGCATGTGGATGATCAGGATCTCAGCTAATATGCTTTAGCTGAAAATAGGATGTGTGTCTTTTGGTAGTTTTACCTTGGATGTACATTATGGTCCGACAAACGGATCATTCACAGCCGTCGCAATGCATGTAGACTCTCGGTTCTAATTTCACGCTCCGTAGTACAAGGAAAATAAATAGGGAGATATTATGGTTAAACAAAAATGATGGTGCATTTAAGGCGGTGCCTTGGAGCTCGTCCATGTGCGTAGCGAACGACTCTGTAAAACTTAACAAGAACTCGTACGTTCGTAGAGCTAGCATTTTCTTCATCCATGATGCCTAACGAACACAGTAAAATGTCATGAGAAAATCACCATGAAAATATGGAACATGTATATGTGAATGCACATTCAAACAACTAAAATAAATATAGTTTTCACACCATAATGAATCACAACAATGTCTTTATAAAGCAATGAATCAAGAGCCTCTCTACGGTTCTCTTTTAACCGTTGATTTTTTTTCTATTCACGAGACTAGATCTATTTATACTTCCACCTTAATTAACGTAGTAGAAACTGAAAGGTATAATCGTTCATTAAAGTAATGGCATGGAAGGATAATGTTGTAATTTCAACATCAGGTAGAAACCTAGAACTTTTGGGTCGTAGTGGGCTTAGTGTTGAGGCTGGCGGTGCAGTTGGAGCGGTCACTCCCTTTGGGGCGGCACGCTCGGTGGCTATCGGAGACGGCACACTGCGGAGGAAGCAGTGGCGCGGCAGTCATGGACAGGGGCCGGGCTTGGGTCGTCGCTACTGGCAATATCAGGGGAGGTGACGGCTATCCACGGCCAGATCTGCGGCTCGCCCCGTGGCTTGGAGGGGTGGAGATTGGGGGAGACGATGGCAGCGCAGTCACGGACAGGGGGAGGGATGAGGTCGTCGCGCCCACCGGTTCCGTCTCACTCC
Organism: Oryza coarctata; assembly: GCA_030770085.1. Classification (NCBI taxonomy): domain Eukaryota; kingdom Viridiplantae; phylum Streptophyta; class Magnoliopsida; order Poales; family Poaceae; genus Oryza; species Oryza coarctata. Next base: position 13,554,554 of record CM061468.1, read on the forward strand.
GGCGGAGGGAGGCTGCTGGCCCGACGTCGTTCTCATCTCAATGTTGCCGGTGGTGTTCATCCCATCCCTTCCGTCCTTTTCTCGTCCACCAGGAGGACGGCTACTGCTCTGAGTCTCCGACAAGATGCAACGTTCTGTAGTCCTTCCATTTTCTCGTCACAGATCACTTCCTCATATTTGATTGATCCATTCCGTATGGAATGCTGTGGGATCAATATTAGATCCTCCAAAAGTAGCAACCTGATACGAGTAAAATTCAGTTATAACACCAAAAGCTTAATAATAACAAGCTGCTAGATTTTTACTGAGGTTGCTGTTCTTCACAACTATACAAATTTGAAATGTCAAATCACCACCTAGATAATTCTCCTGCACTCATCAGCGAGATATGATTTGCTCTCTTGTCTCATTTATTTTAGTTGATGAGCAGTCCACAGGGTTTAAATGGTTGATTTTGCTTCAGTAAACTTCCGGTTACTAACTTTGGAGTTTTCTATACTTTGTAAATTACACACAAATATATATTGATTCATTGCTTGAGAAATAGTTTCACTCCCTGTGTTACATCACATATGTCAAATTTGAGAAGATATTATTTTATAGCGGTTACAAAACGTGGAGCCATTAAGGTCCATAATTTTATTCTCATGTGATACCTTAACTCTATAAGAGCTCACCTAGCATGACAGATATGTATTAATTTCATGACTGCATATGAATATCTCAGTTGCATAAGTCTACATTTAGCAATACAGCAATTTCAACATTTGAATAATGCATTGCTTATGAAATTCTTAGAGGCTTTATGAGTATCTGCATATGTACATATTCATTCATGTTCGATTTTTGAAAAATAATCAATCAAACAAGGGTCAGAAAAAAAGAGGCCAGAGAACGCTTGGGATATGGCCAGTAACCCCTTGCTCAGAGTAAGTAAATAAATTATGGTTGTGTTTATTGTTGTGTATTGGAAAAAGATTCTCCTCACATGTAAAACAAAACAGCTGACTAGTATATGATTAATTAAGTATTAGCTAAAATTAAAAAATAGATTAATATGATTTTTAAAAGCAACTTATAGAAAATTTTAAAAAAACATACCGTTTATCAGTTTAGGAAATATGTACGTGAAAAACGAGAGAGTTGAGGTTGGGAAGCAGAGCACAAGAACACTGCCTATAACCAAGTTAGCATGTCCAGTCAATGAAGAAACACCTTGATAATCATCAATGCTGAAACATGTCAGTTTATTGTAGTGATCAGTATAGACTGACCCTAGTGGCTAGGACTGTTCATTTTCATTTTTGAGAGGGGGAAGAGGGTGTCTTCCAGAAATGGCTTCCTTTTTAAATCCATCGGTAAACAGGCAGAAATTATATGTAGATCTTATTATTGGCCGAACAATTATTTCCAGTTGAATTCTAAACTGATTGTACAAAGTATAGTTGCATTACTTCACAAGAGATGGAATACATTTATTATTCTAAGATTACTTTAGTTACCTATTTCAGATTGTAGTTTTGACAACAAATTATGCCGTGGACAAAGACTGCAAGTATCCAAATATACAAGGATTTTTTAAAAAAATACTATTTTTTTCTTTTAATACAAAAATAGTAACATTATTTTGACAAAATAAACATGTGCTATCAAATCTCAACTGAGTATTTAAGAATTTGAATAGGTGGTTACAATCTTCACATCTATTCAAACCAAACACTCGAGTCTCTTTTGGACATTTATGATCATTGATCAACATCAAGCTTAAGCTAGCTTATAGCTTCAATCCCTTAATGGTACAAGTGGTGGCAAAATTCCTGCAAAATGAATGCAAAACTTGTAAGTGCTCTGAATTTATCTTTACACACTCTCGTTTTATTCTGGAGGCTTTGTAATTTGTATCTTTTTCTTTCCATTTTTTTCAGTCATGAACTGAAGCTCCAACGCTGAGTTTGCTTTTCGTTGTCTTGTCAGAGATTACATGTTTGGATGATTACCGGCGAAGACAAGCTTCCTGCATTCCTGTTCTTCAAGTATGGTCTAGCAGCATGGTATGGGGAAACATTGATTATTGATAAGGGACGATGTTTGAATTGAATATATTTTGTGAATGCCTGTAAAAGTTGTTGCGACTTATTTTTAATTTAATGTCTTTTTATCACAAGCAATATTTGTGATATTGCTTACATGTATATTGGTCTGTTGCCATTGTGTTTCTTTGATATTTGCTCGTAATTCGGGTCTATGTTGGTTAGTAAATAGTAATCGACTAACTGGAGACAACTGCGGGATTTTGCCGGAATAACTTACATGCCATATATGTGTATTTTGATATAAAATTAGTCAGTTAGTAATCTGTACCGATCAGTAAAAAATATAGAGTAGAAAAATTGATACCGATGAGTAAATTGGTTAGTGATTGTGGTGCTGGAGGGTTCATTGACGGCGGGGACGGACGGCGGCTACCAAGACTTATTGTACAGACTTGCGAATGTGAGATCGATTCAGTTGTGACTCTTTGGAAAAGACAAAAATGCCAAAAAATAATGATAGAGAAGTACTATCCTACCCTTATGAATCGATGATGTGGATTATTTCTACTGGTCATATAATATTATTCGTAGAAAGCACCGTAGAGGAGCTTAGAAATCCCCAAGTGCATTGCATGTAGATTAACCAAAGGCATAGAATCAACCACAGCCGAATTCCAGTGCAAACCATTTCCCGAAACACAAGGTGTATTGAAAACTCGCATGCTGGGGTAGTAATTCTTCAGAAAAAAAAGGTCCATGTTTCATGTAAAAGCTAGCCTACTCCACACCTGGCCGTTTTCATTCATCCATGCCGATCGCATGCTCTGTCCTCGCACGCAACGCCCTGAAAACCGGTGTCGATATACTGCAAATCTCGGAGGATGAAACGCGAAAGATCTGAAAACTGCACAGATCAAGGCCAGTTAGAATGAAGTGACAAAAGTAGATAATCTAGCTATTCTTCTCGCTGGCGCGCGTATGGAAGGCAAGGGTGGATCGACCCTGTTTGGGAAGTCGCATTGAACACCACGAACGAACGAGGTCGGTGGCGGCCGATTCGTAGGGTTATCTATTTTTGAGGTGATTGGATTATTGGAGAAGAGGTGGCCGGAAAACCTGCTTCTTCACGCGATCACTCCCGGCCGCAGCCTAATTTTGCGTGCTGCCTCCTCCGGAATCTTTTGTTGCAGCATTATATTCCTCTGCTGCATGCGGTTGGTTCCAGACTTCCAGTGCCACGTCGAGGCGGCGGGAGGGACGCTGTGGCCGACGAAGCATGGCGCGGTAGCGCGCGGCCCCCGGCCTGTGGAGCTAGCATCATGTTCATGCCTTCCCACGGCGCAGGAGGTCGGTGGGACGACGGATGTCGGCCTCGCAGCATCAAGGATCTGAGGAGAGTAGGTGGCGCGCCGGAGTCGCTCGCCGCGGACTGAGGCGACGGGCTAGCCGGGGATCTGGGACGTCGGTAGGGACGAGAAGGAGAGGTGGGTGACGATACGCTGAATTCCGGAAAAAGAAGGCTGTACGTAATGCGGATCGTGATTTCTGGGGCTGGTCGCATTTGCACTAGTTGGGCCGTAGCAGAAGGCCGACGAACGCGGCCACGGGGCTGGGCCGGAACAGAAGCCCCACGAGCGTGACGGAATTTTGCGGTCAAGTCCACAGTACTGTGTGGCCTACAACGTGTGGGTCTGTGCGCATTCTTACTAGCGTTACGGTGTTTTTCATTCTAGTACCTGGTTTGGATCGCGATTATTTGTAGCGAGTAGCGACTCTAATTTTTGCGAAAAAGCACCAATGGTAGCTCTGAATTTTTTAAATATTTTAGCCCTTTTAAAAAACATATTTTATAAATAGACCTTTAGAAAAAATTAATAAAAAAATAGAGGGCGTCAGATAAGCTAGCGCTGAGATCCAATAACTCGACGCCAATGCCTTTAGCGCGGTGCTACTACCGAGGTAACTGGCACTAATAGAAGAGCCTGATGTATCCTGACGTCATGATATGGTAGGCCGCTACTAGCATTGCTATGCCAGGGGTCGGTGCTAGTATTGTTGGCATCGACCCCTAGCCCTTCCACCCCTATCCATCCCACTTTTTCTTTTGTTTTTTATCCTCTTCTTCATCCTCCAATCTTTCCTATGAGCTCGAGGTCATAGACACCTCAATCTCTCTCCTCCCACACCTAATCTCCTTAAATTCACTCGATTTGAAACTGATTTTTGTCGAATTTTTTGGTGAAGTTGATGAGCAAGGTATCCTTTTTCGCTCCCCTTTGATTTTCTTAGTTTTGTTGGTTGATTTTAGATATCAAAGTGAAACCCTAGAATACAACTTTAGTTATTTTTTTGAATTTTTATGGTGCATTGATGGAATTGAGACTAGTACTATGTATGTATGGATTGTATGTACTTGATTTAAGACTTGTATGTATAAACCCTAGAATTCATATTTGTCTATTTTTTGGTGAAATTATGTGTTTGTTTTTTTCTAAAATTTTGATTTATTTTAGGGACAAATGGTAGTGTCTAGACATGTTGTATTGGTATTGGTTAATTGCTAGATATTATTATGTATTGTCTGTTGTTACTAGTAAAATAATGTTATAGTATGTATATTTTTTTAATATTTACTTCTGATTTTCTTGATGTAGTGTAGATGGATAGAGTGGTCCATTTGTATTATGGTGATACAGTGGTAGAACCCTGCATTGATGTATATGTTGATTTTGTATATATGAGCGTGGAAATTCTAATGTTTAACACACACCCTAAATTGAATGAACTAAGGTCATGGGTGAAAGACGTCGAATGAACGAATTGAATTATGTGGTAGATATGATGTTGGGTAAGGACATAAGTATATTATCAATTTGTTAGGATAAATGGATTGAGAGATTTATGTTAACAATCATAATTTAGATTCTTAGAGTTGTTTGCTTATAGAAAGATTTTGACAGTTTCTACACTAGACTTAAAATGAGTCTTCTTGTTCTAGTTATATGGAGATAAACGTTGGAGTTTTGAAGTCTGAACTGGTATGGGATGATTTTATACATGAGGTGCCATCGAAAAGAAGGTGAAAAGTTGATGATTCTGGACCATCCAATAGAAGGGATAAATTGAATAATAGTGATAAAGAAAGGATATGGAATGAACTAAATGACTCTGAAAGGCTAAGGAGAATAAAAGTGGAGATGCAAGCATACAAGATGTAGGTCATGAACCTATGATAGACTCGTATGAAGAAAAGTTTATAGTCAACTCTAAGCATGACCGTCCATTGTAGCCACTAACTGAGAATAACTAATTAGCTTTAAATAAATATCGTTCATTTTAGAAAATTTTTGGAAAGGATCCTTCCATCCATGAGTTTAGAGACATAAGTTATGTAAGTGGTGCAATATTATATAGTGGCTTAGAAAGCACTAACTTGCCCGAATCATTTTAGAAGGATGCCTTGATGAAGAAGTTAGGTTTCCATTGATGTTAGCTATGAAGACAATGCTTCAAGAGTATGCTATTGTACATTATTGTCCGTATCGCGTTGTTCATTCGTCCAAGTCTACAAGATATAAAGTTGAATGTCAGGATTCTTGTTGTAAATGGAGGGTGTTAGTTCAGAAAAGTAAGAGTGGTAATTAAAGGATTTCTAGAGTTAGAGGTGAACACACATTTCTAGAGCTCGACGCCGATGCTAGGCAGGAAGCGAGAGTGGTTTAGAGTTCAAAGGGTTGACACTAGCATCCTTGGCACCGACCCTTCTACACCTCGGTGCCAACGTCTTAAATGATACAGGACGGGGTAGTAGGGAGAGCCGAGGGTCGATGCTAATGATATTGGCGTCGACCCCCTAAGCATGACACCAGGCTGGCACCGACCTACCACATCATGGCGTTCGCATAGCTAGTGCCGAGCCAAGCCACGTTAGGCTTCTCCGTCAAAGTTAGCGTTAGCTCGATAGTAGAATCGCACTAAAGAATCTAGCGTTGAGCTACTGGATCTCGACGCCAGCTTATCTGGTGTCCAGAAATGGTCGTTGAAGTTTTTGGAGAATTTATTTATAAAATATATTTTTAAAAGGGCTGAAATGTAAAAAATCTAGAAAGGTAGCTAGCTTTCCAAGAATTTTTTTTCAAATGAGCCCCTATTCGTATCTCTATTATTGTTTACGATCCTCAGTTTTCATGTATTGGTCCCTGGACGAGATAACCATAGCCGGTCCGCCGCCGCCGGTGAGCTCGCGGTGCACAGCTTGCTACTCATGCCGCCGGCTCTTCGCTTGTATCCGGCGAGTCCGGCACGCAGGTAAATCCTCCGCCGCTTACTTGCTCGTTGATCTCGTGGCCCCGTTTTGGTTGCGATTTGAGTCGAGTTGGGTCGGCCTGCCGCCTGGGTGTTGTTAATTCGGGTGGCCTTCCGCCGCGGATGGTTGGGGGGATCGATCCACTGGTTCTTGAACTGCCATAGCACTTGCTTTGGCGGCGGTTTCGCTACATCTGTGTGATTGACCAATCAGCCACTTCTGCTCGATTAAATTCGGCCAGACCTGTGTAAATTGGGTTTACGCGAACCGAGAAGGTTTTGTAGCTGGGCCTCTGAGTATTCATGCCACATTGATCAACTGTGATCTTCAAACACATGAATCTACTAAATTCAGAAGAAAGGGAAAAAACAGAGGAGCTGGCTATTTCATGGCGGATTCATTGATTTTGGTCATCCCTTTTTTCTAAGTGCTTAAAGCAAATGCTGGGAAAACCAGAAACTGCAATACCCCAAAGTGATCTCATATTAGTACCTATTACAGGAGCTTCTCAGATTTCATATCTGAGGATGATCATTCCATCACTTCACTAACAGCTACTTGACCTATAAACGAAATTTCTCCAATTCTGATTGCAAATCTGGGTAAAACTATGGTTTGTTTGTTGCATTCATATCAGGTTTAACAATGTCATGCAGTGATGAGCAAGATTAACAGATACACTTAAGTCTTGTGTACAGCTTCCTGTTTGCAACAATGTCATCTGGCTGAGAGCAGGGCTGTTGAGAGTTGAGACTGCAGTAGTACTGGTCATATACTCACATTTCCTAGTGCCTTGCTATATCCTGGATGATTTATCGATGCAAAAATTAGTACTCTGCAGTTTACATCATAATGTTGTCTGTTTTCTTTGTTAATAATGGACAATAAATCACCGCAGGCTTATGCTGATGCAATAGGCATGCCATTCTGCGAAACGAAGTGCCAAAGTTTCAGGTCTTTGGTCTGAACGCTTCAAAATGAATATTGAATAGTGGCCGTCAGTACATGGGAAAAAAAATTCTCCTCGGCCCTCCAATCCCTACCTGCGATGTGACTGCAAAATCCTCTTGTAATCCTTTCCAGGAAATTTGAATGAAATTCAGGTGGGGAAATTCTCCCCTCCGGTGACCTTTCTAAAAAAGAGTCAATAAATATCGATGAGGTTTTGTTGGCAAATGGCAATGTTTTCCTCTATAAGAAGAGGTAGGATCTTTTAGAGTTGTGCTGAATTCCTGAATGCTGATGAAACTTCTATGTCTAACCTGCAGCAAACCTGTGAGTCACACCAGTCAGGCAGCCCTGGAGAGAAAGAAGTCCAAGGCTCCAAGCAATTTTTTTTTTTCAAAATGAAAAACCTGTGACTTTTTGTACAACTGTTTCTTTCGGAGGTGTTTTGCACAATATCCTGTAAATTATGATGCCAGATCTCATTTTCTGTTTCTTTGCTTCCAGCTGCCTGCATATCTACCGTTTTCCCCATTCTGTATATGGGTATTATTGGCTCTTTGTGCTGCCAGATAGATTGTCATAAGCAATTTTTTCAGAATGCTCTACTGATTACATCTGTCCAACAATCTTCTTCTGTCAAGTCAGATTTTTTTGTAGTACATTTTTTGGAAAGAGATCTTTTGTAGGAGTACATTTTACTCGGCTAGACATCTGATTGATGATGTTCTTTTTTTTTTTCATCTCAGCTTGGCGGTCTCATATAGCCCAAGTTATGCCGGTCTGACTCGAACCGAGTGGGCTGGGCCGCATCACACAAGCACACGAGCCGGGGACGAGATCATTTGGATTCTTCCAGTTCGCGCCTTATATAATGGCCTCGCGCACGTTGGCTCATCGGTGGAAGACACAGAGTGACAATCTCAGACGCAATCTCAGACGCAACGATCTGCAAGTCTCGGAGCGCTGCCGGAGCTGGTCGCTACTCCGGCGAGCTACTCGGCCATAGATGGCTCCAGGTCCGGGAAGCTCTTCGTCGATGGCCTCGGGCTCTTCCACCACGACGTCTACTCGGCCCGCTCCAAGAAGATTGTCGACGGTGGTACTGGCATTCAACCCGGCGCCGCCCCCGAGTTCTTCCATGGAAGCTGCGGCGCCGGCGGGCGTTCCAGGGAGCTCTCCGTCGGTGGCGCCTCCTCCCAACTCTTCGAGGACGCCCTCGGGCTCTTCCGCGAGGCCTACTACTTCGTTCGACCCAGCAGGATCGTCGGCGCTGGCACCTGCGGACTACCCGGGGCGTGGATTGTCGGCGTTGGCACCTGAGTTCTACCCGACGACGGCCTCGAGCTCTTCCACGGCGGCTATGCCGCGCGTTTCAGAATGCTTGCCGCCGATAGCTCGGCCCACCGCTTCAAGTCTCGGTAAGTTTGAGGGGAGTTCTTTGTGCATTTTTTAGTTGTAAAGAATTGCGATTCTTCTTCTTCCTGGCTCTTCTGAATCTATGAATCTTTATTGCTTCAATCCCCAAGTCCTCATCTTTGCTCTCCCGAATCTTTTGATCTTTGGGTTCTTCGGAATCTTTCAACAATTGGCTTCTTGTTGTCTTGGTTCTGGGTCTTAACCCTTCGTGTTTCTTTGGAATCGTTTTCTTGAAGGAGACAAAATGTGATGTTTTTAATAAAGATGATATTAACGATTTCACTGATGAATCTTTGAGAATTTTTCTTGATCCTGTATAAAAATATCATTCTTTTATTGTTGTTCAGTAGGCTTTCACTCTTTCGTCACCTTCGATTATTTGCTGTAATTTTATCTCGTGCAGCGATTAATTATCGTGATATCTTAATCAGACTTTCCTCCGGAGATGCTCTGGCATCATCCTTGTACAGAAGTGAAGATCAAAGGAGCACGGCTGGACCTTCTTGGTTCTGAATTAGATGTTCTTGCCGAACAGAGGAGGTTGATTCAGATGTACAACGATCTGAAAGAAAATCATTTGCTCCAGAAAAAGGAGATCATGAATATCTTCATTCTGGAAAAGAGGCGGGCCCTGGGACTGGGAGTGGGCCAAGATGATGAGCTTGGGAAGGGAAAGCAGCCAATGGGAGTGGAGCAAGATCAGCTTGGGGACTGCAAGCAGGCATTGCGAGTGAACCAAGATCAAGTTGAGAAAGAACAAGAGAGCCAGTGCCTGAAGAAGCTGCTGCAAGACGTCAATGGCGAGCAGCCTGTGGGGGCACTGAAGCTGGTAAGTCTGTAACTAATTATATTATCGGTAATGCTGAATAGGAGGGTTGTTAGCATGAAATTTTGAATTTAAACATCAGCAGAATTTGGAGATATTTTAAAACATAAGGAAGTATACACCTGAGAAATGTGCAGATTTGCAAGTGAGTCCCCTATAGAAAAGCTACTGCTAGGGAGTTTTGTAGGGTTGACACTTACAGCTTAAGACATACTTGCCGTTATTTGGCAGGGTCTCCCTGGAGCTGAAGAAAGCATTGCATGCAAGAACATTGCTGCCCATAAAGAAATTATTAGGGACCTTCCAGTTTCAGAGATTGAGGTATATCCATGCCATGCCACCCAAATGTTAACGTCAACACTGCAATTCATGGCAGCTTGCAAATGGCTTACTGATATTCATGCCGCATACTCTTTAAACCATCTTATAAAATTCTGCAGTAATATTCAAGTCATCTTGCAAAGATGGTAACTATATTTATGGTACACTTTTGACTGCAGTTTGGGAGCATCAACCTCAGCGATATACCATTTCAGGGAAGGCAAGCTGCACTTGCTAAACCCAATCCTGAGGTAGATAGAAGAACTTCTGATATGTCTCCAGCTAGAGCCAGTTCCCAGGAGCAGGAGCCAGATGCGGAGCAGAATCTTCCAGTTTCAGAGATTATGGTATATCCATGTCACACAAATGTTAATGTCAGACACTTTAATTCATGTCAGCTTGCAAATGGTTTACCGATATTCATGGCACATGCTCTTTACATCTTCTTATAAAATGCTGCAATAGTATTCAGGTTATATTGCAATGATAACTATATTTACGATACGCTTCTGGCTGCAGTTTGGGAGCATCAACCTCAGAGATATACCATTGCAGGGAAGGCAAGCTGCGGATTCTAAACCAAATCCTGAGGTAGATAGAAGAACTTCTGTTATGACTCCAGCTAGAGCCAGTTCCCCAGAGAAGGAGCCAGATCCGGAGCCGAATGAAAAGCATCTGAAGTAGTTAGGAAGTTGTTACTGAGATCGCACTTTTGTTAATTTGTGAGTGTGGTTCTGTACCTACAAATCTGTCTTAAATTGGGCATTGTCAGGCTGAAAAGAACTTTTTGTAGATAGCAGTAAACTGGTAAACAAAAATCTCTCTTCAAACACCCATTAGGCCATTAGTCAGCAAGAACATGTTGAATATAGTGTCGCCTTGCTGTGTACTATAATAGTAATTCAGAACAGTGGGTATTCTTTGATTGTACCGTAACTCTGTTAATCTGCATTCTGCAATTTTTTTTGCTTCTGGAAATGAAAGTCAACAAGGACATGTTGAAGATATAGTGTCACCCTGCTCTGTATAATATAATTCAGAATAGTGAACATTCTTTGGTTGTTGTACTGAACAATAGCTCTGGTACCTACATTGTGCAATTTTTTTGCTTCTGGAAATGAAATAGAAGTGCTTGCCGTTGCAGACTTGCAATGTTACTACAGTATTTTCAGATCAAGTGGAAAATGTTCCTCTCTCCCTGTCAGGCCTAATCTATCTGCAAAATGAAGGCCCATCTATTGTCAATCTAGGCCTGGCCTAATACCCGGCCCATGTTACCATGCGGGAGTTAGATCAAGCGCAGCAGAAAGCCACAACCCAAAAGGATCTCTTCTTCCCATTTCTCCCCGACTGACGACTCCGTCAGATCTGCCATTACCGAAGCCAAGCAGGCGGGCGAACGAGCGAGCGAGCGAGCGGACGCCATGGAGCCCAGCGTGAGCATCGAGTCCGGGTCGGCGATCCGCGTGGCGGTGCTTCCTGTGGGCGGGCCGATCCCACCGGCGTGCCTCCGGGACTACGCGGCGCTGGTGGCGCGGCACGCGCGGGTCGACCTCGCCTCGCTGCGGCCCTACTACTCGGAGCACCAGAAGAGCCCCTTCGCGCACCAGCCCTGGGACAACGGGTGCCTCCGCCTCAAGTTCGTGCTCGGCGGCTGCGTGCCCTCGCCGTGGGAGGACTTCCAGTCCTCGCGCAAGGTGCTCGCCGTCGTCGGCATCTGCCACCTCCCCTCCTCCCCCAATATTGACCGCGTCGCCGCGGACTTCGTCGACGCCGCGCGCTCCTACCCCTCCGCGCTGGCCAACCGCTGCTTCGCCTTCTGTCCCACCGACGCGCAGGTACTTGCTACAACTGCTGCGTTCTCTTCCCAAACCTCTGGATCACATGGTTGTATTGACAGTGCGCAGTTCAGCATCCACTGATCTCTGTGATCATCTGATGAATGACCTGGCCATTTGGTTCTGGAGTTGCTATACTGAATTAGTGTACCTATGGCCTGCACATTGGGTAGAACGTGGTAGCTTCAAAGTGTTCCGACGCTTGTTACTTGTTGAGATCTGAGTGATCTGACCTCTTGATCATGCAATCCATGCTGAACTAATACACGAATTCTATTGCTAGAGGGTCGGCATCACAGCAGCTGCTCTTGTGTTGGTGATGATTGAGCCATCTATGTGGTTGTTTTAGTTGATGGCTAGGCTGTGCTCAGTTCTCTTGTAGTGCAATCTATTAGCAGTTCTATCCTTAAACTAATGTGTAATTGTTCATATCATCATACGCTAATCTTTCTTTGCATAATCATATCAACTTATTATATTACACCAAATTTCGTACCTACATTCCTCGTGTAAGGAGCTAGGGAAGGTTATGATTTACTACACACCAATGTTATATGTGGGTATGTTGATGGATTAAATTCGTAGCTCTTGCCCCAATGTTGTGATGCAGCCTTCATGGTTTGTTTGTTCGATCACTTTATGATCTAATGTAATTGTTATTTGCTTATCTTGTTTCATAGTTGGTGGAGAAGAAGAGGGATGATATTATTTTGTTCCCTCCGTCTGATCAACAATCGTTGGAACTTCATATGCTTACGATGATCCAAGACCTTTCTGCTTCACTGTTGATGGAGTTTGAGAAATGGGTCTTACGCGCAGAATCCACGGGAACTATTCTAAAGACACCCTTGGATTCACAATCCAGTCTTGGCTCAGAGGAGGTTCATACTTTAGGTGTTCCAAGTATTTTGACTAGTGTATGTTGATAATGTAATGGTCCAATATCTGTTGCTTATATGAGACAATGTACTTCCACATTTTCTAGGTGATTAAGGCTAAAAAAAGAAGACTGGGGCGTGCGCAAAAGATAATTGGAGATTATTGCTTGTTGGCTGGATCACCTGCTGATGCTAATGCACATTATGCCACTGCAATAGATCTTGCAAGATTAACTGGAGATGTTTTCTGGCATGCTGGATCCCTTGAGGGTAGTGTCTGTGCATTAGTGGTAAGTGTTTGTATGCATTATTAAGCTTTGGGAGTGAAAGCATTCCTTGCATCAAATCATACTGCATGATAGCTGCCATGCTTAAAATACTTTTGAAACTGCTTATTCAGTGTTGCTTGACATAAGATGGCTAAAACTAATGTGAGAAAAGCCCCCCTCAAAATTTCTTGGTATCTATATTCTCCAATGAATGTAACTTTTATAATGTTTAACTCCAAACATCATATTTCAATGAGCATTTGTTAAATAATAGAGAAAGGGGTTCATCAATTACATTTTCATTGCTTCCCACAGTACTGAGAAGTGGTTAGTTCTTGCTTGTTTTCCTCCTCTGGTTAGAACATTCCCATGAAAAGGTTTGGTGATAATTTTATGCTTATGATCAGGTTGATAGGATGGGTGAAAGTGACCCTGTTTTGGAGGACGAAGTGAAGTTTCGTTATTACACCATTATCCAACTATATAGAAGAGCAACTTTACAAGACAATGCTCAAAGGTATTAAACTTTTCATGCCCGTTCTTCACATAACACTTGCTTTATCCTTTTACATTTCTTGTCCAAATTACATTCCCTTTAATATCTCATGAGGTATGAATGAAAAATTGAAGTAATTTTATCCTTTTTAGTTTTTTTTGGGTGTTGCTGAAAAGTGGTTAGAGGATTGCATTTTTTTCTGAACAATTTACTTAGCAAAATTTACTTAAATACACTAATATGGCATTTGCACCTGTTCCTTTTCTTCTTTAGAGTTTCACCAGTCAGCTTTGAGCTTGAAGCTGCATTGAAGTTGGCAAGATATTTGTGTAGGTGAGTCTCCCTATTATTGTATGAGCAGCAATTGCTTAGCCAGGTTCATTGTGCTTTATTAGCAATTAATTTTTGTAGAATGAAATTTCCAATGTCTCCTTTGGTGCTCAGGTATCTTATGCTTCTTTAGCTCATAATTCTTTGGCTAGAAAAACTAGGGTGGAATTGGGTTGGAGATTGTTTTGTTTTGTCCATTGAATTTTGCTCCTTCTTTATAAGGCGGCAATGTGCCAAGGAGTTGTCAGATTTATTAATGGGCGCTGCAGATGGTGCCAAGGCTCTGATTGATGCCAGTGATCGCTTGATACTCTATATTGAAATTGCGAGACTTTTTGGTACACTTGGTTATAAACGCAAGGCGGCCTTTTTTTCAAGACAAGTTGCGCAGTTGTATCTCCAGCAGGATAATGCATATGCTGCTATGAGTGCTATGCAGGTCCTAACCACAACTACGACTGCATACCATGTTCAAAGCAGGAATACTAGCAAAATGGATCATGGTTTGCTCAAGGTGAGATGAGTTTGCAGCATTGAGAATTATCAATTATTCCATCATTCAGAATACTGCACCATATTCATATGTTCTCAACTTTGTAAAACACGCTTCCCACTTTATTGCTTGGATACTGCTTTACTCTCAGTGAACTCATACCACCATCAAAATGCGCCTTCTTGTTTATGCTGGAAATTTCATGGAAATAAACTTTACTATGCTAGTCACAAGTTGAGCGTGCATCATTTTACCTTTTATTAATATCTACCTGGTTTTTCCTTTTCTTTCTGTTGATGTGGTGATCGGGGTCGGATAAATGTGGTTGACAAAAATGCAACTCACTTTAAGCATTTTAGGACAAGAGTACCCATGGTTAAGAAAGATACATGAATCCCAATACAAATTGTATTAATTATGTTAGTAAATGTTCCTGCTTTACTAAGGAGCATGTGAGCACTTTGCATTCTCCAGATGGCATATATTTTGATTTTATGGTGCAATGTATCATCTTGCTATAGTAGAAACGATAGTTCAGATATGCTTCTTTTAATCACATAAGGGGTGAACATATTTAGTATCATCCTGACAATTTCACTTTTGAGTTTATATTTTATTCTACATATACTGATAATGACATATATTAAATAGTTTGCATTCATAGTTTTAATGGTAATCCTTATTTGATGCTGGCAATACTGATTCTGGAAACCACACCCTCAGTCTGTAGTTTCACTATTTGAGTCACAATGGAGTACCCTTCAAATGGTTGTTCTAAGAGAGATACTGATGTCTTCCATCCGTGCTGCGGATCCCTTGTCATCGTGGAGTGCTGCAGCTCGGCTTCTTCGGTCATTTTACCCACTCATCACCCCTGCTGGTCAGAGTGGCTTGGCAAGCTCTCTTGCAAACTCGGCTGATAGGCTTCCATCGGGCACACATTGTGCCGATCCATGTCTTCCTTTCATCAGGCATGTTAAATCTATCAATACTCTTATTGCCATGTTTGAGGAAACTTGGAATAGAAACTGTAGGAGCTATTGTTTTTTTGCAAAATTTTAGGAACTATTGTTAAATCAGGAAAAAAAATATTTTGATTGAGGAAGTTTCTTTGTTTGTTTTCTGAGTTTTTACTTTTTTACTTTTGTTGTCCTTTTCTTACTCAGGTTGCATTCTTTCCCACTACACCCATCACAAAGAGAGATAGTAAAGCGCAACCCACATAAAAAAGAGTGGTGGACTGGTGGAGGTCCTTCTGGTCCTTTTATTTATACACCTTTCACCAAGGGAGCAACATCTGGAACTAGCAAACAAGAGGTGAATTGGGTTGTGGGTGAGCCGATTCAAGTTATGGTAGAGTTAGCAAATCCCTGCAGCTTTGACCTAGTTGTTGAGAGCATTTATCTCTCTGTTCATTCTGGAAATTTTGATGCCTTTCCAGTTAGTGTTGATCTTCCACCAAACACTTCCAAATTAGTTCTGTTATCTGGAATTCCAACACAAGTTGGACAAATATCAATTCCTGGGTGCATTGTTCATTGCTTTGGTGTAATCACAGAACACCTATTCAAAGAGGTTGACTGTCTACTCCTCGGAGCTGCACAAGGGCTTGTTCTTTCTGATCCTTTCAGATGCTGTGGCTCTAGCAAGTTTAAGAGTGTTAACTTTCCAAGCATTTCTGTTGTTCCTCCTCTGCCATTATTAGTTGCCAATGTTGTGGGCGGAGATGGTTCTATTCTTCTATATGAAGGTGAAATCCGTGATGTTTTGATAACACTGACAAATGCTGGAACTGTACCTGTTGAAGAAGCAAATGTTGCATTGTTAGGGAAGAACCAGGATTCTGTTATTTCAATTGCCCATAGCACATGGAAATCCGCACTTCCTATTAAACCTGGTGGAGAAGTGACATTTGCAGTGACTTTGAGAGCCTGGCATCTTAGCCTGACAGATTTGGAAGCAGATGGCGGCAGATCTCCTGCAAATACAAGGAGGATAGCAAGAGAAGGGAGTAATCCTTTCTTGGATATTCACTATGCTGGTGGGTTGTTGGTGCAACTACTCAGTTATATTAGTCATCCTCAAAAAATTATGTTCTCCAACAGTCTGTAATCCCATTGAAGTCACTCAGTTTAACATATTCCCATCCATATGCACCCCTACCAACTGTTTTTATTCATTCTATATTCAAATGTTCTAGCAAAACACCAAAGGTATTAGCTACACGGAATTACCATGGCAAGATAGAAACAGATAGGCAAGTAGCTTATTTATTATGTGTTAAAGCCCCTTATCAGTTGCTACTTATTGAGGACAAATAATCTTGATTCAGTTTCATGTAGATGGGTAAATGGTGAAAATTTCTAAACCTCTAGTTATGAATGTACCTATATCATGCATTTGAAATTCTATTTCTGTAAACCACACTTCTCTATTCACATGAATCTTATATCTGAAGCATAGGTACTCAAGTTCTTTTGGCTGTTACTGTTTATGCTCTATATGCTTCATTGCCCTTTCACCAGGTATTAATCCTTGATATGTCTTAATCACCCTTCACTTAGATGATGTTCAGTCTTTGTTTCTCTGAAATGGCAATGTTCACTCTTTAGCCTGTCTTAAGAAACGCGTAACCAATAACCTTGGCCTTTGTGACCATCAAAAATGAAATGTGGAGAGTTTTTTTTAATGATCAGTTAGGCTGTCACAGTCTGAAGACTAAATATTTACTTTCTGCCATTACAGGTCCTTCAGGAAACTCTGAGGGCAATAATGTTTCTCTCCCACCTGGAAGACGACTGGTTGTTCCATTGAATATTTGTGTCGTACAGGGCATGCGACTTGTAAGAGCACGCCTTTTATCCATGGAATTACCTATCCGGTTTACTGATTCTCACTTAAGATCTGTCAGTAGCAAGGATAATATAAGCAATGACAGTGATGCTATTCATAATGACATTAGCTTATTGAAGATCGATCCTTATAAAGGAAGTTGGGACCTCCGTCTTCTGGAACTTGAGCTGTTTAATCCTACTGATGTTGTTTTCGATGTTGATGTCTCGGTCCATCTGGATGGCACAAGTGTAGAGTTTCCAGAGGATAAAACTGCCAGCTCGGCTTGCCACAAAACTAGAATTGATTGTGACTATTCTGCTAGAATTCTCATACCTCTTGAGCACTTCAAATTACCTGTCCTTGACACTTCCTTCTTTGTGAAGGAAAATGTAAGTGATGAACCTCTTGGATCCAGAGTTGCCACCTTAGCAGAAAAGAATGCCAAGGCAGAGTTAAATGCTTCAATCAACAACTTGATTTCAAAGATAAAAGTGAAGTGGCATTCTGGGAGAAATAGCTCGGGTGAGCTGAATATTAAAGATGCTATTCAGGCAGCATTACAGGCATCTATTATGGACATACTGTTGCCTGATCCGTTGACATTCAGCTTTAGACATGCCAAGGATGGAAATGCAGCCAAAACAGACTCTTCAAAAGAGCCTGGTGATGATTCCAGTCATTCTGCTGAGGAGAGTGTTCTGAGGTGTAAAGATCCTATATCTGCTAATGAAATGACCCATATGGAAGTTCAGATTCGCAACAACACTAAGGAAACTATTCGGATGAACCTAAGCATTTCATGCAAAGATGTCGCCGGAGAGAATTGCTTCAACGAAAATAGTGCAACTGTCCTTTGGGCTGGTAATTTAATATCGACATTTTCTTTCTTGCCATCCTTGTCTATTTTGACCTTTTGTTTTCTAAAGGCCACAGATGATCACAGTTAATGAAAAAAACCATAGTGTAGTACAAATTCATGAAGGATCACAATAATTTACATTTTGATTAGTTTCTGTTGAACCAATCTGTTAGGTTACAGTTTGTCCTCGCATTTTCCCCCTTCATCTACTAATCTATTCAGCAGCTCTATTATTACTCATCAATTTCCTTTTCTGTTCAGGTGTTCTTAGTGACATATATCTGGAGGTTCAACCATTGCAGGAGGTAGTACATCCTTTTTCCATCTACTTCCTGGTACCAGGAGACTACTCGCTGCAAGCTGCTTCTGTTATAATTGACGCAACCGATGTTCTTCGTGCTCGGGCAAAGGCAGAGTCGCCTGTGGAACCTATACTATGCCGCGGATCTCCATTCCATGTCCATGTAGTTGGCACAGCATAGCCAAAATTTCTAGTTAGTCTACAGCCTGCTCTGTACCGTGAGCCCATGGCATGTGCAGCTGCGAAAATCATGTACAATTCATCCACATCTGATTTATTTGAGCCGCTTGAATGCTTCCCTGTAACAGTTGCGTTTTGTACAGTGTAAAAGCATAGTGATGGTTGTTTCACACGAACGCGAATTTGCTGGTTGATGGTTTCAACATCATTATGTAAAATTTTTCAGTCCTACAAAGCGTTTGCTTTCCGTTTAGTATGATGATACGGATATTCATTTCTGCCATTAAAGAGAGAAGTGACGGGGTTTTGAACTTTTTATGCATCAATACGAGTTGATATTGCGAATCCCAGAACGACGGATTCCCCTGGGTGGCCGCAAAGAATCAACCACTGTTTGCTGACCGGTTTGGGTAGCTAGCAATAGTAGCGTCTAGTGGGCTTCGACTCACAGGCCCATTAAACCATACGGCCCAGATACGCGAGAGAGAGAGGGAGACGGAGGTATATCTTCGCATGAGATCCTATGCAATTAATTGTTTACTTCTATACCCTCCCGTGGCGGATCGCTGCCATTTATAGTGGCCTAATTCTGGGGCTCCTGTGACTTCGATCAACTCGTGCGGCCTAGATTTGAAGGAAGTGTTTTTTTGTGTGTGCGCGTGCGCGCGCGCAACCCTTTACCACTCATTTCCTTTTCACACATTCACACCCTTTCCCGCTTCCCCGGCCGCCGGAGAGAAGGTGAGTCGAGAGGCGACGTGGCGGCGGGCAATGGAGGCTCACGGTAGAAGAGCCGGCGTCCACAATGGGGATGAAACTCCTCGCTTTTAGAAAGGAGGAAGGGCCCAAGCTAACCCTAGCGCAGGTAAGAGATTTGGGACACGAATTTACTTGATATTCAACGTGTACGGGTTAGGGGGTATGAATTTACTTGATGTTCATTCGTGTTGGGGTTGGGGATGATCTATCAATCTAAGTGTAGGAATTTTATTTATGTTTGATTCTTGTTACCAGCATTTACTTGCTGCTGCTGTTGGATTCGATTTACATTTCTTTGTTGCTCTTATTAACATTTTATCGTTGGCCCCATTCAAGAATATTCTTGTGAGAGGATGGGGATGGCAAAGGTTGGTACTCATGTTGAGTGGGTTGACTAGAAGATATACCTTGTGGACTATTTCATCCACAATGCTGGTGAAGTTACCGTTCTTTGTGCCAACAGGTAACCTTATCAAGGTGGATGAGGCATTGATTCTGGTTGTAGTGACCTGCAAGCTGTAGCTGAACTGGCATCCTCCTCCAGCCTCTGCAAATTGACCAAATTGTGTCCTGACACCTGGCCCACATGTTTTATTAATTCAGTTGCTGATTAACTTCTTAAATCCTTTGTAGTTTCTAGACGTTGAGAACGACTTCATCAGTATGTGTAGTGATGTTCTCACCCCTGAAGACGTCAGCCTGAGCCATGAGATTGAGGAGCATGCAAAGCATATGATATAGGCAGATGGTGAATCTTCTGTTGCTGCTTCAGCCTTGGTGTTATGCCTGTTACAAGGTAAGCTAAATTTTACATGCCCTACCTGATTTCTAGTAATTATTATTTGATGTTTGTTAACCTTTTTCCGCACCAATATCAAGTGTATCATGAAGTAAGCTGAGTTGATGTGTAAGTTGTCAGTTTGACACCATCGGAACGATCAACTTCAGTAATATGGTTAGGCGTTCTACCTTTAATCTTATGTTCTACAAAGGGTCTGAATATTATGCTGTTGCTGGTGCAATGTTGGTATGTTTCTGCTTATCAAAACAACCTTATGTGCTTGATTTGTGGTATTTATTCTTTTTACGGTGACAATCCTCTTGTCACCAAATGTAAACTGATATTTTGAAGGGTATGGCGAAGGAGGCTAAATTTGCGCGTTACCAACTGACTCAAGTGAATCCTCATGCATGCATGGATTACCACCTGTGTCGTTCGATCCGACAAAATACATCAACAGTTTTGACTATACTTCAGGAAGAACTTGCATGCCAAACCCGTGGTAATGGTGATGGGAATGACACTCCTTTTGATAAGTCAGAAAAACCTTTCTTCTGGTATGTTTAAATAATAGATCAATATTTTGCTTTTCTAATTGTTGCATTATATTTGTGACCTTTGAGTGTTCTCTACTATTGGTAGGGTCATTACTGCTACAGATTTGGATTGTGGAGTTTCAAATTCAATAGAGAAGACTTTATAGGCGTCTGATCTACTGAAGGTTAGTGTAGAGGCAAATAAGAATGCTCTCAAATTACAAAGCCTTGCATACTGTAGTGGTTCAAATGGACATGGTATATGGTACAAGTTATGAAAATTTGAACTCCGTAAGTCTTATATAATATGCGTTATGTTAGGTGTAAAGACATAAATGACAGTATTGAAAACGACGTGACTTCAGCGTGGAAAGCATTATACCTGCAAAATACTTTGAACACGACGTGTATTAACACGCTAAAAGTTAGCCGTTAGGTTATAATGAAAGCAATGTGATGGTGATACGTTGAAAGTTGATTGTCTAGTTGTGTTGAGAGCGATGGAACGGTCATGCGTTGAAAGATGGTTGGCATCACTGACCGTCGATTGTGACTTATTAGTCATGCGCATAATAAGGAGTGAAGACATCAAAGTTGGTTGACGTATGCTACCGGTAGTCATGTGTGCACAATAAAAAGTGAAAGCGACAATTTTAATGCATAGTACGTAATATAGGTATTTAGAGCCAAAACAATTAATACAAAGTAATATAAATAGTAAGTATAAATGACACAACATACTACTGATCTGAGCCCTGTCCTCTACCCCTATTCGTCCTCCTGTCTTGCGTTTGCACGTGACTCTGAGAGTAGATGAGGTGATCAGGTAGGGCGCCATGGCTAGTATAAACTTGTTGCATAGAAGTCAAAGCATGTAGCTCCTGTATGAGGTGGTAGAGTTCCTGCAAGCTGGGAGGAGCTAAACACGTCCTAATTTACCGTAAGGTCATTATGGTCGAAGAAGTCGTGCGCCTATCCAGAGGTGTCTTGCCTAAATCCACCCACAACTACGAAGATCTACAGCGGTATAGCCTAGAACCCTATGAGAAAAATAGTTAAACAATACAAATTGGAATACTGTAGACCGAATGAAAATATATAACATGCGAAAAACTTGAAAACCCTTGTGTGGACATTTCCGCTCCTTGTGTTGACATCCCCGCTCACTGTGTCAATATCCTCACTACAGACGAAGTAAGGTACGACATAGCAAAAGCTATAAAAATATAATTTATTAATAGCAGCGTTGCATGCTAAGAAGGGTAATATATTTAAGAGGTGGATAGACAAAGTTATCTTTGAGCTACATTTCTATAGGGCAGACTCTAGATGCCGCTGCCGTTATAGGAGGAATCACATCGTAGCACGATAGGTAAGAACATGGAGCACAGTGCGTATCGTGTTGCATATTCTGCCAAAGGTAATCCTATGCTCACAATCCCAACCTTTATCCGTGGGCACATAGCCTCACGCTCGCCGTCAACTTGCCACGTAATGTCAACGTATTTGATATGACATGTCATATATAAAAGACGTAGCATATTTAATTGAGATATGAAAGATTGATTAACTTATAACAAGGAAGAAGTCTTGGTCATAATGTTTAGGGTACGCGTCTCGCACAACAACTACATATGGCTATAGAGCGTCGGGAGTGAATGTCACGTGAGTGCGTGTACGAGGTTGGTAACAACTGAGGTGCGCTATGTATGACATCTCTATGTGAGGGTGCTGCTCCTTAATAACTTATTCGATCGCCAACAACTAGTCGTCGATGTACTTCTGGAGACGTGGAACCCACAAAGTGCTAGCTACATGTTCTCGCCGATTATACCTAGTTACAACAACAACGTTACAATATGTACAAGACATACAATCGTACATTTAATTTTGTATCAATATTTACCAATGAACATCAAATGGCATAGTCGACACGACTAGTAAAGGGTATAGCTGACGCAGAACAAACAGTTGCAACACGCGCTGTGGATAGTATAGCTCAACAAAGATGTCGAACACCATTGGCTGAGTCATCAACCAATAGGCTTGGTCACATATGCATAGAGTCGAAAGTTCAAGTGATGTACGAGCCTACAAGGTTGTACAACTTTTAGACGACGTTGTTTGGCTGCAGCCGATCGATCTACACGACTAAAACCTTGTGATATGCAAGTAGGCCCATCGTCCACTGATATCTTTGTAAATCTTATACCACCCATTTGCTCTATCTCTTATAGCATTAAAGAACAATAGCTGCTAAACGCACTTTTGCTGAGGAACCTAACTGGACATTGGATCCTTTGGCTTGGTTAATTCCACATTGGTGTAACTATTCGTTCTGTATATCTGGTGATTAATGCCAACTTATGACATCTCGGGATTCCAATACTCATGAAAAGAGATTCTTCTAATACCTAAACTATTCTTATGAGATATGGATTATATGCACTTATTTTTTTAATTGTTCCTTATTAAATTTTTTTTTGAACTAATACTTCCTTTACAAGATCTACGGAAAAATATGTAGCTTTATTCAGTGGATTGATATAGAAAATTTAGTATTTGACCCTAATCATTGGTTTTCCAAGAGCCGTTGGTTTACCCTTAGAATCAAACGAATAATACATGAAAAGAAAGAAGGAGTACAAACAACATTAACGAGCCAAATGATCAAACTAGAGATTATAACATCTTGTATTACCTCTATGGTGGGAGCGCTCTAAGTACGTTTGTTGTGATTTTTGCTAGGTGATGAGATTAATAAGTGTCCAAGTAGAGGATATTTTATTTGTCCAAACATTCTTAATGATTATTTTGTTATAAGTTTATTATATATCTCTCTAATTTGTTTCAATTTGTTATCCTCGTGATTATAATAGCTATATATACATTTTTCCACAAGAACCATAAAAAATATAGAAATTCAAACAATAGATAGACATAAAAGAGACAATTATATAATCGGTTCCTCTAGGAACAAGTGACTATCAAGTTTCAAATAAACATCTGTATTGTGTTAACTGTTGTATTATTTATATTGTGTTTATATTTTATTCGTAACGTGTAAATCTTTAATGTTTCTATCACTATTATCTAAATAATGTTTTATGTGAATCTATTAATCGTCTGACCTTTATTTAATGGTGTAATAATTTTCTAGTATTAACGTTGATTTTTTTACCTAATTTAGGTATCCCAATTATCTTTTCTATTTAATTATAAATTTTCTTTACAATTATATCTACAAATAAAAATAGTTTTATTTAAAATATCTTTTTTCTTTTTAAGGTAGGGACAAAAACAACTTAACAAAGAATGTTAAGGAGTTATCTGCAAAATGTTAGACCTCTTCTATGGGCGAGCCTGCTAATTTTACAGAAAAAACATCTAATCAAAGATAGTCCCTCTTCCTCGCACCCCTATTTTATAGGTGATCCTATGTTACGAGAAAAAAACACTCTCAGCTAAGGCGGTAAGGAGCTAACTGAAAATTTTATAGCCCTTATTATTCTGTCATTAACGTATAGCAATAGATATTTATTACATCAGATTTTTAGCTGCTGGCCACTATTTTCGAGGACATCCTACTCATTCGAAACTCTAGAACTGTACATGTTGGCCTCCTAAATCGGCCATGAGTTAGTGATATTCAAGGTGCCTTACAGTTCCTATGGTCTCTCAAGTCTTGCTGATTTGGGATCGAGTACAAAGTTTCCAGCGTTGGACGAGTGATGGTGTTTACTCAGCCAAGTCATCATACCAAGCTTTCTTCCTCGGTTTTCAGGATTTCCCTTGTGCGAAGCAGCTCTAGCGCGTGCAGGCCCCCTCCAAATGCAAGCTCTTCATGTGGCTCGCTATACAACGACGTTGCTGGCGCACCGATAGGATGTGTCGTCGTGGCATGGATAGCCATTCTCTGTGACCTTTCTGTGCTCAGGAGCAGGAGACCGCCAATCACATCCTCATAGAGTGTGCCTTTTAGCACGTGTTGGTCTTTCTGTCTTGCTACCTGACCATGTGTCACTTGTCCAAGATTGGTGGCCATAGTCTTAGAAGTGGTTGAGAAAGGATCTACGCCCAGGTTTTGACTCTAGTTCTTCTCGTGCCTTGGCACCTATGGAGGAAGCTGTCACACTAGGAAAATATACTTTTGTGTATTAATCACTGTTTTAGAAAAAGCTAAAATATAATACGATACAAAGACATATCTTTAATACATCTATAACATTTATATTATTGCAAAGGCTCAAGCATAACAAACAAAATAAAACAACAACGGACTAGATCTTATAGCTCTAGGCACTTAACTAGATATAAATTAGTTGACTTCACGTAAGACTTCTTCTTCAAGACTTCTTTTTGAAGAGGGAAAAACCATGCAAGATTGAGTGCTACCCATAATACTTAGTAAGACACACCAAAAAAATATAAGTTTAATGCATAGGGATATAAAGAATTGAATTATAGGATTGTTTTGTAGCAAACAACATTTCAAAGTATTTAATTATTTAAAGGAATTTTAGTTAAAAGCACGAACCTATATCTAAACCATATTAAATATCAAGTGATACACATGTGCCAACTTGCCTTAACCGAGAGCCACATAGTTGTAGTTATAACCATTTGAGTTCTACAAAAGAAAATATCTAATTTGGGTATATAGCTAGGTTTGCCCGTAGCCAAGGACACGTCTATTTGAATACATTTAATTAGGCAGATGTGTATATTTTATCCCAAGATGCATCTTTACACCATGTCCCATGGCCTTAGAACCTGATATAGAGAATAATGCAACATGAAGTTTCACTTATCTCAGCCTTAAACAAAACAACTGACATAGATACTTGTCCCTCACCAGGTGCTTGGGTCAAGCAAATGATCTATGCCTCTAGACATCTTGGTGTAACTGCTTTCATCTGCCAAGCTAGTTTGTTCATAAAAGTACTTCATCCATCCTTTTTTTTATGACTGGTCTAAGCTGCGAGTTAGTTGTATGATTTATGCTTTGTAACATTTGCTCAAAGACCAATCCTTATATTGGTTGAGATGCTACAAACAAAACCATGCAACTTATGCCCCCACCGAAAATAAGTTCGGGAATTTTGAAGAAGATAATAAATCACAGTTATACAACCTCTCTTTTTTAAATTACCAAAGTTATATTGTCATTTCTAAAGTCCAATCATTTTAAAACAATTATATTATTTCTAACTAAGTATGACTAAGTATAAACCAAATATATATTTCTCATTAGCTGGTTTTGATTTTTTAGACTGTCAAGAATAATTAACATACAAAGACTATAATAAGAAATAACGGACAAATAAGTAAAATAGTTACGAACATGTTAAATTTGATAAAGCTTAATCTAATAATTAAAAACAAAATAATTTTTGATTCAATAAGCTCAGTAGAGCTTGACTTATCTTGCTCAAAGAAAAGGGTCTTCCGACGACATGATCGTAACCTCCAAAACAACAACTATATAATTAAATATAATTAAATAAAACAAAGCTAAAACAGTAATAACAGTACATAAAAATATATAAATAGATTCTTTATAATTTAACGATTTGAACAGATCAATTCAAAGTCGTATGATCTAGATATCGTTATCCGAAGTTTATATGTTGTTTAAATGATAATTTTTAAATTATTAAAATTCTTTTTCTATTGTAAAATCATGATTATTGTGTTAGTGAGAAGAGTGTGCTGATAGCCGGGACCCACTTGTTGATATCAGGTGAGGCCGATGTATAGACCCATGTGGGCAGGAGACTAGGCGTATCACAAAGACAACTACGTTGACAGAGGATGTGGTTGACATTAGCAACATAAGAGTCGAGGTTCGCTAGCTAGGATACCGAGAGGAAGAGCGGTAGACAGCAAGCTCACAACACGAGGAATAGATTGGGAATGATTGAAGGGCCAACAATGAGCTCGGAGTGATGACGATGATTGAATCGACAAGGATAATGAGGCCTCGGGCGATCCTTGGGCGATGGTGAGGAGATGTCGAGGGAGATCTTGACACTGCTATGCCGTCAGTGGTGACGACACAACAGTTGGAGGAGAGGTGCCGATGGTGGTGACTGTTAGATACTCCTATGTGATATAGATAGCCAGTATGTTTATTTTTTACTCGTTCATACATGCACACAGACACTGGCTTGTGGTGATCGTGCGCTAGGAGTAGAAGTAGTTAGACATGCCGCCATGGCCGGACGTCGTGCGTGCGTGGGGATGGACGCGCACCTCTCTCGCGTCGTGCGCGCCATGGGCGGCAGTTTGTTTCCCTATTTATATCAAATATATGCATCAGAAAACGTTGCAATTCGCAACACAAAAACTCAGGTGTCCAGTTTGTTTTCTCTCTAGTTTTCTCACCTCGCCACCGGCGTATACCGCCGTCCGGTGACTGACAAGTGGGACCTGCGACGTCATGTCGACGAAGCCGAGCAAACACACGCCGCCGTCGACGGACAAGAAGGAGAAGGGGAGCGGTTCCGACAGCAAGCCTCCGCGTCGCTCTTCATCTCCGGCTCGCTCTCCTCCACGTCGCTCACCGCGCCGTTCGCCGCGCCGCTCGCCGAGTCGCTCCCGGGGTCCATGCCGTTCGCGCACCCGACATCCACGCGAGGTCGTCGTCGAGCGCGTCGTCCGGGAAAGCAGCGGCGATGGCAACTGGCCGCAGCTGACCAAGAACAATTACCACGAGTGGTCGCTGCGCATGCAATTGAAGATGCAAGCACGCCGCCCGTCGAGTACGACGACGTCGACTACGACGACGACCGTGCCGCACTGGACGCCATCTGCAGCGGCGTTCTGGGGGAACTGATCCCCATCCTAACGGCCAAACCTTCCGCAAGGAAGCCTGGGAGGCCATCAAGACCTTCCGTATCGGCGACGACCGGGTGCGGAAGGCGACCGCCCAGAACCTACGCGTCGAGTATGAGAACATCTCCCTCCGCGCCGACGAGCCCATCAAAGACTTCGCGCTGCGCCTGTCTGGAATCGTGCAGCGTATGGCGACCCTAGGCGATCCGGAATCCGACGAGAAGGTGGTGGCCAAGTACCTCCGCGTCGTCCGGTCACGCTACAAGCAACTGGTAATCTCCATCGAAACCCTACTCGACATCTCTAAACTGTCCATTGAGGAGGTGACGAGGAGACTCAAGGCGGCCGACGAAATCAAGCCCGCTCCGACGCACACCGCGAGCGGGAAACTACTGCTCACCGAGGATCAGTGGGTGGAGAAGTACAAGAAGAGGTCCGGCGAGTCGGGGCGTGGCAGCTCTGGCTCCGACGGTCACGGGAGAGGACGCGGCAAAGGCTGTGGGCGCGGTGCCAGCGGCAACGGCGGCTCCAGCTCATCGCGCCCGCCGCCGGATGATCCATGTCCCCGGTGTGGCAAGAAAGGCCATTGGGCCAGTGATTGCCGGACTAAGAAGAAGGAGGAGCCGGCCCATCAGGCCCACGTGGCCCAAAAGGAGGAGCAGGGCACACTCATGATGGCGATCGCTTCGGCCTAGGAGGGCCAGAAGCAGTCAACTCCACCACCGGCCTTCTCCAACCAGACGCCGCCGCCGTCGCCCACGTCCTCGACGACTTCCGAGGTCCACTTCACCGAGCGCAAGGTCTTCGCCGCGCTCGACTGCGAACCTGACCCGGACCCAAGCAGATGGATCCTGGACACCGGTGCCTCAAATCACATGTGCGGGTCCAGATCCGCCTTCGCCCACCTCGACTTCGGCATCCACGGCACCGTCAAGTTCGGGGATGGCTCCATCGCGCAGATCGAAGGCAGCGGCACCATCCTCTTCACCTGCAAGAACGAGGAGCACCAAAAGCTCTCCAACGTGTACTTTCTACCGCGCCTCACCGCCAACATAATCTCCGTCGGGCAACTCGACGAAGGCGGGTACCAGATACTCGTGGAGGACGGCACGATGCGCGTTCGGGACGAGGAGCGCCGTCTACTCGCGAGGATTCCTTGGAGCCCCGGGCGCCTGTACGTGCTGGAGGTCACCATCGTGCGTTCGGTGTGCCTGGCGGCGCACGTCGACGAGGAAGCGTGGACCTGGCACACCCGATTCGGCCACATCAACTTCACCGCACTTTGGAAGATGGGGCGCGAAGGGCTGGTCCGTGGCCTCCCCCTGCTCAAGCAAGTGGAGCAGGTCTGCGAGGCTTGCCTCGCCGGCAAGCAGCGCCGAGCACCCTTTCCACAGAAGACGCTCCGGCGTTCCACCGAGGCGCTGTAGCTCCTCCACGGCGACCTCTGCGGCCCCATCACGCCTCCAACCCCGAGCGGCAATTGGTACTTCCTCCTACTAGTTGATGATTATTCACGTTACATGTGGATCGCTCTGTTACCGAGCAAGGACACCGCTGCCGCCGCCATCAAGAACATCCAGGTTGCAGCAGAACGCAAGTTCGGCAAGAAGCTACTTGCCCTGCGTACCGATCACAGGGGCGAGTTCGTGGCAACAGACTTCACCAACTACTGCGCTCAGCTGGGGGTCCGCCGCGAGCTCACGGCACCATTCAGTCCCCAACAGAACGGCGTCGTGGAGCGGCGCAACCAGTCCATCGTGGGCACGGCGCGCGGCATTATGAAGGCCAAGGCACTCCCTGGCGTGTTCTTTGGAGAGGCCGTGGTGATAGCCGTCTACCTCCAGAACCGGTCCTCATGCAAGGGGATTGGGGGAAAGACGCCGTACGAGCTCTGGACGGGGAGCGCGCCAGCAGTGCACCATCTCCGCACGTTCGGGTGCATCGCCCACATCAAGGTGACCGCGCCCAACCAGAAGAAGCTGGCCGACCGCAGTCGGCGCATGATCTTCATCGGCTACGAGCCTGGCTCCAAGGCGTACCGCGCGTACGACCCCCTGACACAGCTCGCCCACATCAGCCGCGACATCATCTTCGACGAGGCGGCGCAGTGGGCATGGACCGCCGATCACGACGTCGATCCCGGCGACTTCATCATCGAAGAAGCCGAGCCCGGGGGGCCTGCAGTCATCACCACCACTACAACAACAGCAGCTGCGCCCTCGAGATCTGCCTCACCTTCTTCCCCTGCATCGACATCAGCACCGCCTGGGGACATGGCCACGACATCTCCCCCACCGAGTACCACTACTACCACGACGTCGAGCTCAGTACTCCACCAGGACTTCGAGTTCGCGTCACCACCAGGGACCGGCTACAGCGAACAGCTCGACGCCGACCACGACGACGAGGCTCCACTTCGGTTCCGGTGCATCGACAACATCCTCGGCCCGTCCACTCCACACGGCTTCGTCGATCGGGACCTGGAGGAACACCTCATGCTGGCAAGCGATGCAGAGCCCTCAACTTTCGACGAGGCGTTGAAGCACGAACACTGGCATCATGCGATGCTGGACGAGATGACCTCCATCGAGGCCAGCGACACCTGGGAGCTCGTCGACGCTCCCCCACGTGTGAAGCCGGTCGGCCTGAAGTGGGTCTACAAGACCAAGAAGGACGCCACTGGAGTGATCACCAAGTACAAGGCCCGACTCGTCGCAAAGGGGTATGTGCAGCAGCAGGGGATCGACTTTGAAGAAGCCTTCGCTCCGGTGGCCCGGCTTGAACCCGTACGGCTGTTACTCGCTCATGCCGCCTCACAAGGCTGGGCAGTTCACTACATGGACGTCAAGTTCGCGTTCCTGAATAGAGTGCTCCAGGA
Source organism: Oryza coarctata (assembly GCA_030770085.1). Lineage (NCBI taxonomy): Eukaryota > Viridiplantae > Streptophyta > Magnoliopsida > Poales > Poaceae > Oryza > Oryza coarctata. Next base: position 13,584,674 of record CM061468.1, read on the forward strand.
ACAAGTCTACGTCGAGCAGTCGCCAGGTTTCGTGCTGCGTGGCCATGAGAATAGAGTGTTGCATCTGGTGAAGGCGCTCTACGGCCTACGTCAAGCCTCGCGCGCCTGGTATGCCAAGCTCGACTCCTCCCTGATCGAGTTAGGCTTCCAGAGAAGCACCTCCGAGCACGCCGTGTACCTGCGCGGCTTCGGGAATCGTCGCCTGGTCGTCAGGGTCTATGTCGATGACCTGGTGATCACGGGGGGCAACAACGACGACATCAGCGCATTCAAGGAGGAGATGAAGGTGAAGTTTCAGATGAGTGATCTCGGCCTCCTCCACTACTACCTGGGGCTCAAAGTCACTCAGAGCGAGGACGGCATCACAGTTTGTCAAAGTGCTTACGCGGCAAAGATCCTGGAGTCTGCAAGGCTAGTTGGCTGCAACCCCAGCTACACGCCTATGGAGCCCCGCCTGAAGCTCAGCAAGCAGAGTACAGCTCCACTGGTTGACCCAACCATGTACCGAAGCATCATGGGCTTCCTCCGCTACCTGGTGAACTCCAGACCCGACCTTGCCTACTCGGTGGGGTACATCAGCCGATTCATGGAGGCTCCCACCACCGAGCATCTGGCCGCCGTCAAAAGGGTGCTCAGGTACGTAGCAGGGACATTGCAGTTCGGGTGCTGTTACAGAAGGAAGCAGGGCGCTCAGCTCGTCGGCTATAGCGACAGTGATTTGGCCGACGACCTCGACACCCGCAAGAGCACCACTGGAGTCATCTTCTTCCTCGGCGGCAATGTGATCACCTGGCAATCACAGAAGCAGCGGGTGGTGGCCCTGTTTTCGTGCGAGGCGGAGTATATCACCGGGGCCACTACCGCATGCCAAGGTGTCTGGCTCGCCCGCCTCCTGGCCGAGCTCAAGGGAGAAGAAGCAGCCACCTTCTCTCTGAAGATCAACAACCAATCTGTCATCGTGCTCAGCAAGAATCCCATGTTCCACGACCAAACTAAGCATATTGATGTAAAATTTCATTACATTCGTGAGTGTGTTGAAGAGAATAGGGTTCAAGTTCAATTCATTAGGACAGTGGAACAGCTGGCGGACATCTGCACCAAGGCTCTTGGGCGTGAGCGCTTCTGTGAGCTGCGCTCCAAACTTAGTGTTCTTCATGTGAAGCAGGCACACTAAGAGTAGGAGGAGAATTGTTAGATACTCCTATGTGCTATAGATAGGCAGCATGTTTATTTTTCACTCGTTCATGCATGCGCACAGACACTGGCTTTTGGTGATCGTGCGCTAGGAGTAGAAGTAGTTAGACATGCCGCCATGGCCGGACGTCGTGCGTGCGTGGGGATGGACGCGCACCTCTCTTGCGTCGTGCGCGCCATGGGCGGAATGATCAGTTTGTTTCCTATTTATATCAAATATATGCATCAGAAAACGTTGCAATTCGCAACACTGTCCAGTTCGTTTCTCTATAGTTTTCTCACTCACCGCCGGCGTATACCGCCGTCCGGTGACTGACAGTGACGACGCGACAGTTGGAGGAGAGAGCTTGGTGCAGCGGAGGCCTTCAGCTTGACGGTGAGAACGGAGATCCAATGGTCTTTGCGCGATGATGAGACATGGCCGAGGTCGAGCTTGACGCTGCGGTGCGGGAAAGGAGGTTGGCGAGGTAAGGAGGAACTCTGGTGAGGTAGGAGAGGCGGCTGGAGAGAGAAAAATGGCGGCGCTCCTCGGGACGACATCCCTGACGGAGCTCCGATTGCCTTCGGGCTTGCAGGAGGGGAGGCCGGGGAAGAGGACGATGCTGCGAATCCTATGGAGGCGGCAGCGCTGTCTGAAGGCGCCTGTCCGAGGTGCTAGGGGCGGCCGGAGCTCGTCTGGCACGGCGGAGAGAGGCGGCCGCGCGGGAAGAGGACGAGGAGGCGTGGGAACTCTATACGATAGGAAAACGGGGAAGAGAAGGAGGGTACCACCATTTTATAGGACATCGAGGAGGGGGACTGACGCCGGAGACCACGACGGCCGACATCAACGACGGTGAAACGGGCGGAGGAAAAACGTTCAAATTGATGTCGTTTTAGGGAGGTATTGAGGGAGTAGAATTGGGGTGATATAATAGTAGGAAACAGGGAAAAGCCCCAAATAAATTTTGGACCATAAGCTTTGATTGGGGCGAATTGGCTAGGTTTGCACAGGTGCGAGAAAGCGGCGTCGACGGCTGGAGGAAGGAGACGACCGGTGCGTGGGCCCCGCTTGTCAGCGGCAGCAGGCGCGCGAGCGGTCTGGTCGGCCAGCTGGGCCGTGCGGGAGGCAAGTCGAGGCGACTAGGCGCGTGGGCGGAGCGAGGCGGCTTGGGCTGGCGGGCGCGGCAGGCCAGCTAGTCTGCGGCCAGCTGATGCAGGGGCAACGCGAGGCAGCCTAGGAAGCCGGCCATGGAGAAAAAGGCGGCCAATAAGGAAGAGAGAGAGGGTCCGAGAGTAAGAGAGGAGAGGGGGAAGGAGAGGTGTTGTAGGCCGGTGAGAAGAGATGAGGGGGAGGGAGGCTTGGGCTGAATAATTAGTTCTGATAATTATTTTTGTTGTTTAATAATTAGTTATTGTGCTCTAAAAATTTAATAAAAATTTAGGGAGAGTTTTAGGGCGTTATAATTTAATAAAAATACTCCAAGCCACATTTAAATTTTCCTTAGTTGTATTTTATTGTTTAAAATTTTCTTTAAGACTTGTAATAAATTATATTAATTTCTTTTTTTAATGATTTTTAACTAGAATGAATTGTCACGGCGTGACAGGAGAGCAACTCCCGTGTCCTCGAGAATGTGCTTGCGATCACTCAAGAGTGGGTGTACTTTGCGTCTTTTTGGAGTTCATCGTTTAGGATATTGCAATCTGTTTATTCTTCTGCCATTTGCAGCCTCTTTTCTCTTTTGGAGAGTTATTTTAGTGTAATGCCATCCTATTTCTTGTTGTAACATGTTGCCCGTCTTTTGCTGTGGCAAAGATTTTGTGTTCGAAAAAAAAATTGCGTCCGCCAAGTAGAAACACAGGGTGGGGCTTGAGACAAGAGTAAATGAGAAAATAAAGAGGTGAGCCATTAACGTATGAGTATTAATTATTTTAAATATAAAAATAGATTAATATGATTTTAAAAATAATTTTTCTATAGATTTTTTAATAAAAAAAATATTTTTTTGCAGTTTAAAAAATGTACTCAATATTTAATTTATCTGTAAATGTTATGATTCCGAGGCTGCGTGCTTGTCGAGTGTCCACGAAAGGCAGGCAAAAGACATGGGGTCTACTACTGATCTACACGCACATCATCAGCTTTCCCCTAAGGCATAGGAAATAATCAGCTCGATCAAAACAGCCATCATCATCACCAAGGAGCATCGACCGCGCAGTCACACTCATAAATTAATTGCAATAATCTTATATGGGATAATTAATTAAGGAGTTAGTGCCCGAAATCGATAGCGGGTGGCCTGAACTTTTCCACTCTTTTCTTTCTCGATGATCAGCAGTCGATCTCGATACGCATGGCCAATACATAGCTGTGATTCCTTATCATGTGGACCATATATAATTGAGCCTTAAGGTTAAGGGCGGGACAATTAAGAGGTGCAATCTATAGTCACTGCAACCATGATTGATGATAGTGCCACATCGATTTCGTTTACCTGTAGTATTATTAACATATCTCTTATTTACAGTCAAACACTAAAACAGCTTTTACATTAAGAGCTAAGAGCACATGAGTTCTACCCCTGGACACCATGGTAGTAATAATGTGTTATAATGGAGCACTGTGTTAATTATTCCTCCATGTGGAGCACATGGATGTAGACGATTAATATATAAATGAACAAATGTCCCCCATCAAAGAGGAGATACACGGAGCATAATATTATTTTATGAAAATTCTGATCTTCCTTTCGTGTTGAAGGAGAGCATATTCTGTAAAGAGTATTGCATATTTTCCATGACACCTGACTTAGCTTAAAAAAACACATTACCACAAAACCTTTCATTCCAAATGGCTCATCTATAACATGTTGTGATGCCTTTTCACATATAGCTTTATATTTGATGAGTTGTATTGAGACCGTTGGAGATGAGATAGAGTGGTTGGATCTATCACAGGTGATACATATTTATGATGGATCATCGTATAAAATCGATAGAGATTATGTCAACTTATCTATAATGTGTTCAATTGATAAACTGTCACAGGTAAGCTTTTCCCTATTATGATTATCTAGTTTAAATCTATCATAGTTGAGGATTTATTACTTGTAACAGTTTTTTACTATACCTCGTTAGAGGTGAGACTTTTCTCTATAACGTGCGTTCACCTTTATGGCTTGTCATATGTGTCTTGACCACACCTTTAATGGTTAGTGTGTTGAGAATCGATAAAGATTGGCTATCTTCTATATATAACTAGCACCTTTGTAATTTGAATATAGAGTAAATGGTAGAATAAGAATTGCTCATAATACTTAGCTCCATTTGATCTTAATCAAATGGCACAGATCTATGAAACCATATATATTTAATACTCCATGTCAATTCCTATTTAAGTCCTTCCTTCACCATTGCTCCTTCCTAGCCTGCCTTTTCTCCCTCTCCTAGGCACCTAAGCCACTAATGCCTACACCTTCCCCACTCCAGCAAAGCACAATACATTACCTCTAGCTCCCTCTCTTTTAACCCTCCCCTTCATTGTTGCCTCTTCCCCTCCCTCTCCCTAGCCTAAAGTTGTCACCACCTCCTCCACCTCACTCTCTTTTTTCTAGCACCGCTGCCATCCTAACCTCCTCCACCTCTCTCTCTTCTTCCTAGCACCGCTGCCATCCTATTTTCTCCCATCTTCTCTTGATCTGGCTGGTGCAAACTCGAGATGGCCAAATCCTACGTCCTTAAACACGGGACAGTTAGATCTAAGCTCTTGAGCTTATGGCCTAGATTCTCCGCCCGTCTTGGTGGCGGTAGCATGCTCGAGCCCTTGGGCCTGAGCATGAGGCTTTGGATGTCTTCTCATACAACACCAGTTGGATGATGATCGTCTCTGCTAACCTCGAATAGGAGCGTCTGCACGTCGTGTACGTGTTGGACTACTAGACTTCACGCCCGCTACGTGCACGCTGTCCAACTCCTTGGTAGCCACAAGAGTAATTTAACTAGTTAGCATTTCCCTAGTATATGTGATCTCCATTTACAGATACATTTTTTGTCCTTTTCTAGTCGACTTACTTTTAGTGAATATCTATTCTCATGAGCTGTTTGTTGTTGATGATCTGCTGTTCTGCCGATAGTACCTAATCTGTAGCTTTCTATATATCACCATTACACTTAAATAGTCATGATCGAGACTATATATATATATATATATATATTCTATAGCTTGTAAAGTTTGTTGGTACTTAAATTTTCTTTTTACTAAAAAAAGTTCACAATATTACTACATAAACATTTAGAGATATTCACAACCCAATAGATTTAGAAGGCATTTTTTTAAAAAAACATTGTAACATTTTTTCTTTTGCTGACATGTATGTACTTTATTTTTACATAGAAAAAATTATATGCGAGGAGTGGGAAAGACGTGATGAGCCAAATATAACAAATAAATTAAACTAGTCCTTGCATGGACGTCCTAGGTTTGTAACTTGGTATGGACGTTCTAGTTTTATAACTTGGTCCTACTAGAAGGTAATTTCTCACTCTTTAATTGTCCTTTCTCATTATGTTTGTTGATTACTACATGCTTAATGCATCAAATGCTATGCCTTGACATGTAGAGTCTCACAACATGACTATGAGTGCTAATTTGAAGCATGTAGCTAAAGTATTCTACACTCGAGTCAAGACATATAGTACATATGACATAAAGGAATAGCGATTCTACACAAATAAACATAAGAAGATGCCAAATATAGTTAAGATAAATTTTGCCTTAGTGACAATGACATAGAGAAAACAGTGATACAAACGAGTTCTATGGATATACAAAAGAAATATTCAAACTTAGATTTGAAGGTAGCAAATCCCTTATACTTATTCTATCAATTGCCACTGATTTGATCCTACAGAGTTGAGTTACATCAAATTAATAGTTTGGTAGAGGTAGCACATGCATATATCTTACAAATGTATGAACCAATTCTTTTTATTTTCTATATATCTATATATTAGATTATATAACTATAAGTTCAAACTTGGAACATAATGAGATGACGTTTATGCTTCCGCTATGCCAAATACCACTGAGTTAAATGTTTCTCTAAAGTTGTATACTTCATTTTAAGCTTTTTGATATGTTAATGTCAATATATCATATTGGTGAAATTTTGAATGTTTAATTATAGCAATTGAGAACTAGGAGGTTCTAAAAATATGTTTTTAGAGAGCATGGCTACTAATTTCTAAGGCTAACCAAAAAATAAATTTATTTTTTAGACCATGCCGCTGTCGAATTTTAAGCCAAACCTGTCACAAGTGAGTATTATCTATACTGTTACGTGACTGAATTATCTTTAATATTTTATAAAACATCTTTTTTTACAGTACGTTATAGATAATCTTTAGCTGGTTTTAATCTTGACGTTAAGTATAGCTGACCACTAAACCTAGTAGATCTGGCGTAGGTGCAGTGACATACCCTTCTGTCCACAGCATATTTTACCATAGTCTGAACGTAGGTGCACTGAAAAAAAAAGAAATGAATAAAACTGATTATAAGTAACACATTCTTTTTACGATATATGCTTCATTAACTCTACAACATGAATAAAACCGAGTACAAAGATGATAGAGGATCTGCTTCGCTATGTATGTCTTCAATTATTATCCAATATATCCAAATTACTCTATCGTACAGTGATGAGGTTTGTCCGTCTAGTATTATGGTATGTGCAATGGTTCTCCTTTCCGGGGAAAAAAACAGTCCTGCAAGACTGCAATCGATGTTGACGTTTTGGATCTCACAATATCAATATGAAATTGCTAGAATATGGAGACGTCTATATCTTTCACCCAAAAATATGAAACTGAGTAAAAGGAAACTATTAAGCAATGAAAAAGTTTAGTTGATGTAGAGTGAGTTATCACTTATATTATTTTTTAAAAAAACTTTGCAATGAGAATTTTGCAGTAAATTGTAAATCAAAAATGTATATCAATATATACATCCTATATCGCTAGAAACTAAGCCTCCATTTGTAACGTACGAAATTTTTTTCTAAGAGCTCGGTAGAAATAAAAAAAAGAGATAATCACATGTTCCATTTTTAAGTGGAAAACTAAAATACACGTGGTAACGGAAGCCGTGAGCCATCTCCTATCCGACCTTTGTCCTTCAACTAAACGGAACCTCAATGAATATACGAACTATCAATTTGATCGTGGATCGAAATTTATTTTCGTGGGGTTAAACAGAAACATGCTATTACATCTCTTTCAGGAGTAAGAGCATCTTTAATAATTTAGTCTGCTAGTCAAATGATAATATGGCTAGCTAGATAAAAAAAATAATTGTCATATTTTTTATATACTATAACAGACTAGCTAAATCCGATATGTAATCTATATTTTTAGTAGAATACAATAGTAAGTCAGTGAAAGTGGATGATAGCTAGCTAGTTAGCCCCATTTGATTAGTGGAATGGCTGGCTGAACCAAATAAGTATTCTTTAGAGTATATTTTTTACTATATTAGTTAAATCCTTAAATAATTAGTAAGAGATGCTATAAGCATAAGTATAGAAAAAAAAATACAAAACGGGATTCCTGAACCGAACTCATACATCCAAATCCTCCGCGAAGAGAACAAAAATTTGAGTGGCGCCTGGCTAGCTAGTCTGCCAATATAAATGCCAGCAACCACACAGCCATCATTTCTGCTCCAAAAAAAATATCTAAAGGCCGTGAGCCACCGGTCCCGTCGGCAGCAGCTTCCCTACCCTCCTCGTACGGCCGCGGCCCGACCGGCCGGCCACATAATCACGCCGCCGCAGAGTTGCGCGATATATACAGTGGCGGCGCAGCACTGAGCTGCTGCCTGCTTGCTGGTGGTAGCTAGCTAGCTAGCTTGGCCTGGGCGGGCGGAGGAGAGGGTGAGGCGGGATGACTGGGGAAGGGGGAGGGGGAGGTGGAGGAGGGGTGGGGAAGGTGAAGGCGGGGAGCCGGCCACCGTGGGTGGGGCTGGCGGCGGCGGTGTGGGTGCAGGTGGCGGCGGGGAGCGCATACGTGTTCCCGCTCTACTCGTACGCCATCAAGGAGGCGCTCGGGTACAACCAGAAGGGGATCACCATGCTCGGCGTCGCCAACGACATCGGCGAGAACGCGGGGCTCGTCCCCGGGGTGCTCGCCAACCGCCTCCCGCCGTGGCTCCTCCTCGTCATCGGCTCCGCCTGCGCCCTGCTCGGCTTCGGCACGCTCTGGCTGGCCGTCACCAAGACGATCGTCATGCCTTACTGGGTGGTACGTACGCTCGCTTCGCCTTTCCATCCACAGTGGTCTATCTCGTTTGCATCCACGGATGTGTGCTCGTCTTAGCTTACTTGTTTCAGTGGGGGATTACGCTGTTTTTGCCTGATTGGAGCGCTTCATGGGGGATTGAATGATGATGATGACGATGATTATGATGAGCAGTTTTTAATTGAGGCCTAAAATTTTAGCACATAGCTCTTCAAATTCCCATTTTCTTCTTTTTATTTCGACTATTGTCCTTTTGGAGCGTAATTTCTGGATATGCCTTGTTGACTGAGGAAATGTTGAAGGTGATGATCCTCTGATCGACCAGCGGCGTCTGTCGAATGTTGCAAGATAGTTTTTGTCCCTAGTAAGTAAACTCGTTGTCTACATGTGCGAGCTTTTTTAATTGTTTGATTGACATTAACACCTGTAGATATTTTCATTTTAAAATAAGCGTGAAGCCAAATGTGGTATATGGAGTTTTTTTTTATTTCCTGCCATTTGATAGAACATGTCAGGCTTTGGTCCTTTCTTAGGTAAAACATTGTTGACTCTTTAATCAATCATGCTTGCAAATGGGGCATAATTGGTTCTAGTCATGAGAGTGGCAGCACCTATAAATTTAATTTCGCAAATCTGCCAACTCTAGCTGGTGTACTCATCACTGCAGCTTCTTATATGGTTTTAGTGTTGGTGACGGATTATGGCAAGATAATGCCCTAAAAATATTTTTGTTAATTTGGTGAACTGAACTTATATTTTCAAGAAGCGGTAAAGCCAACTTTAATCGCTCCAAAATTCTGGTTTTAGTAAATTATGTGTAAAGACATTTGGTATTCTGTTTTACATGAGTGTTATTGTTGTAGCAGCAACAGAAAGTGATGGCTATTGCTGGTCCCCAACATTATCTGTATGTGCCACCTATGTAAAGATTATGTCATAAATTAGGTTAAAATTTAAGTAGTAGTAAGGCATGCTCAATAGTACTATCTAGGTTGTCTCTTATAATTTCCATGTTATAAAAAAAAATATCTAGATGGCAAACAAAGGGGGTGAAATGAGAGAATGTGCCATGTCTTATACAAGAGACAACATAAGAGGGGATACCAACACACAAGAGTGAAAATTGTGAGGTGAATATGCGATAAAAAAAGGAATTGTAATGCATTGATGATAAAGACAAACTATTAGAGACCAGTGAGGTTGTATCTAATGTTGTTTCTTGATGAGTTGGATTTGTAGGGAAGAAAGGCTGTAGTACATGTTCTAAGTTATAATTACTTAATTGAAGCATTGGCTGACACCTAATATGGCATGATTGTGATTCCCGAATGCGATGGTTGCTCAACTTTTGGTGGTTTTCAGCTTTCAATGGCCATATCCGACTTTAGCAATGCCTGGGGATGGCATTCATTGGTGCTTGTGACTTGTGAACAATAGAAGGTTATTGCTTAAGTTGGTATAAAAACAAATTAATGGGGACTTTGTCCATTACAAAATGCATTGACAATGTAAAAGCATGCCAAAGAAAAACAGTGTAGTTCATGCATCCTTAGCGGTGTGCACTTACTGGTAAACATGTTCTGCTCTGGTTTAGCTGTTTTTATTATTTTATTTGCGCGCGTGTTGTTTTTTGTGACCCTGAATGTCTAAACTCAAAAATGCCAGCCCATGTCATATGTATTAATGTTTTCATAATTTAGAGACAGACATTAGACCTAATACCTTACCTTTTGTATTCGTACTGTTTTAGGAAAACAATGTTTGTTGTTTTGATCCAAGATTTAATCAATCCCAACAAGATATTGGTATTACACTGAGTAACCTTTTCAGTCGCTGTAAAGAAATTTTTATCAAATCATCTGGAATTCCAGTCAACATTTTTTTTAATCTTTTTTTAAGTTCAGAGTACACCAAAATTTCCATCCAAACACCAGTCACTTTGCCATCAGTGTTTTCCTGTTCAAACTTGCAGCCACGGAATGACCTTCTTGGACAAAATCTATCCCCTTTTTGTTTCATGATCCTCCTGATGTGTTAAACATTTTACTTGATTCATGAATCAAGATACTCCATTACCTGTGTAGTTTTTCCAACAAAATAGAATTGTCTCCCAAAGGAGCACTGTTAAGGTATTGCTATTTTGTTTGAATGTTACATGAATTTCCTGTGATTGCAAATGTTCTGAATCTCAAAGGACCCATAATTGGATTGTCATGTCTCTTTTCAATGTTTCTGTACCAGTAGTAAATTGGGTTAGCAGTATATGTGCATACTATCCTCATAAAGAGATCTGATAAAGAAAATAAAGTACATGCACACTTCAAAAGGCAACTGGTTGTTTACAATTAAGATTTTATTCGGAATGTTGGCTACAATTAAGATTTTATTCGGAATGTTGGCTAGTGTACAAATGCGGACCAGTATTATGTGCATATAACTGTATACCCTGTCGGCTTAGCTTCCTAAATCATGGAACTGCGTCTTGATAAAAGTGCCTCAATTGCCTGATGAATAATCCATATGTGATCTTTCTTCCTCATGTTGTAATTCAGTACTTTCAAGTGAGCCTTTTATATTTAGCATATTTTGTTGGATGCCTCTTGCAGTTGTGCATAGCCTTATGTATTGGCACAAACAGCAGCGCATGGTTGGGCACTGCTGCGCTTGTGACCAATATGAGGAACTTTCCTCTCAGCCGGGGAACTGTTGCTGGTCTGATCAAGGGTTATGTTGCTGTCAGTGCTGCTGTCTACACAGAAACATTTAATGGAATTCTTCAGAACTCTCCCACAAACCTTTTGCTATTGCTTGCTTTGGGGATCCCTGCTGCATGTATTCTGGTGATGTATTTTGTTAGGCCTTGCACTCCATCACTGGATGAGGACAATGCAGCAGAGCACAGTCATTTCATGTTTACACAGATCTCTAGTGTGGTTCTTGGTGTATATCTGATGGTAGCTACAATACTCGGCGATACTTTAAAACTTAGTGAGATTATTACCTACCTTTTGTTTGGTATAATGATACTTTTGCTCCTTGCTCCACTTGCAATACCAATAAAAATGACTATTTATCCAAACAAACCAAAAAGGGAAAAGATCAGCACCCTTGCACCATCTTATTCGACTGATAGTTTGTCTGGTCCGGATCAAGAGAATTCAGAACCACTTCTTGGTGGTACTTCAACATTTGTCACAGGAGCCAACGATTCTGATGAGGCTACTGATGTGGATCTTCTTTTGGCTGAGGGTGAGGGAGCAGTGAATTTGAAAAAGAAGAAAGGGCCAAGAAGGGGGGATGATTTCACATTCCGAGAAGCCTTGGTTAAGGCAGATTTCTGGCTACTGTTTATTGTGTACTTTTGTGGAGTTGGAACTGGTGTCACTGTTCTGAACAACCTAGCTCAGGTTGGAATGGCTGTTGGTGCTGATGATACTACAATTTTGTTGTGCCTCTTTGGCTTCTGCAACTTTGCTGGCCGTATCCTTGGTGGATCTGTCTCTGAATATTTCGTAAGGTCAGATCCCTTTAACTAGTTTGCAACTACTTTATTCATTCAATTTCTATAATTGCATAGCTGATAACCTGACACACAAAGCATCTAACACTAGTTTGTAACTACTTTATTCATTCAATTTCTATCATTGCATAGCTGATAGCCTGACACACAAAGCAGCTAACATAAGCTGAAGTGGTAACTTTTCTGTTCTTGCCTAGTGTGATGTACCAATATTACTCCATAGGAAGGACCATATCAAGCCACTTATACCTGAGCACTTCTGTGAAATCCTGGCAGACCACTTGGATGAGCTGGCTGCTGATATTTATCTTGTACATACTGGCAGTCACTTTGAAAATGCCTAGTCATCCACAATCCTATGATTTTTTTCTTTACCCTTGTTGTTGAGCTAGCTGCTTGATAATTATTAGTTTCTGCTTTCATAAAATGTTTTGAGTAAAACCTGATGTGTTGCAGGTCAAGAATGCTTCCTCGCCCTTTTTGGATGATGTGCACACAAATAATCATGGTGATAACCTTCCTCCTTTTTGCAACTGACCTTCATAGCTTGATTTATGTGTCTACTACATTGCTAGGCATATGCTATGGCGTCCAATTTGCTGTCATGATCCCGACCGTCTCAGAACTTTTTGGGTTGAAGGACTTTGGGTTGATGTACAACTTCATGTTGTTAGTGAATCCCCTAGGTGCATTCTTCTTCTCAGCTCTTCTCGCTGGTTATATCTATGACAAGGAGGCGGCAAAGCAGCAGCCAGGCGTGCTGGAACCTTCAACCTGCCTTGGGCCTGACTGTTTCAGGCTTACCTTCTACGTTTGTGCCGTCGTTTGTTGCTTTGGAACCCTAGTGAGTGTAATTTTCATAGCGAGGATAAAGCCAGTTTATCAGATGCTCTATGCAAGTGGATCGTTCAGACATCCTCGGAGTCAACAGCAGCTACATTGATGGCACGTAGGATCACATCAAGATAAAAACCGTCAAATTTGAGCATGAACACAAAATATTTTGGAGGTAATTATCAGCTCAGTGGCTATAGTTGGCCTTCTTATCAAATCATGCTCCAGTGCTGTATTGTCCTACTGTTGCTTGATTCGTTCCTTCTGGATGGGAGAGTTTATTTTGATGTCGATGTACCTGTTCTGTAAAGCTTGCGATCATAGTAGTTGCCAGCATACAGCCGGCTGTCGAAGGGATGAAACTTGGCGGTGTGTATATGCTGTCGAAATGGACAGTTGGAGATGCATGAGTATGTAGAGTTTTTTTTAACTAAGTTTTATATGAATCTCCTCTATTATAGTCTCTTAAAGTATATTTATAGCTTTAGAAATGATGTTTTGTTAGGTTTACAAGATTAATCACTTACTAGGGATATATTTAAAGACAGAATAGATCTAATTAGATTAAGTCTACTATTTAGTCTTCTCGTGGGCCTGTCCTTGAAATCTTCATAGATTTAACATGTTGATACATAAGTCCTAAGTTGAAGGCTCACTCTTCTTAGAACTAGTTGCTAGAGGTCTGCTGGCCAAAAGTTCACGGGCTGACTGAAATCTTGCTTGTCGAAGGCCTGTGGGCTAGAGGCTTGTTGAGGGTTCTTGGGCTACTAGCCCAAAACCGTGGAAGATCAATTGGTAACTATTCTCTAACAAGCGCATTATGGATAAGGGTGATGATCAAAACCGCTTTCCTTTGGCTACTTAGGTCCTAGTCTTCACCTTTGTTAAGCTGATCATTCTTTCCTTGCTTAGCCTTGCTGCCCGATCAATCTCTTTTAACACTTTTCCATGGTCTAGGTTTCCTTCGGCTTGGGTGGCTTCTTCGGCCTAGGTTGCCCTTATTTGTCCCATTTTGTTGATCTTGTGCTATTAAGGAAAAAGATGGAAGGATGGAGTTGTCGCGATTTGCCATATTCCTTGTTTTTTTAAGTGTTAATTTTGCTTCTTAATAGTCATGTTGTTTGTGCTTCTTAATGGTCGTATTGTTTGTGCTTCTCGATTTTATTATCCTTCGATTATGACAGCATACGTGGCAACTTGCAATTGGTTCGTCTTTTGCCAGGGCACGCGGCGCATCGTGATTGGCTATCGTTTGGTTTTCACCCCCTATATATCCCCTATGGGAAAAACCACACCACCTTCATTTGCACCCGTTCTGCTTCACTTCTTGCGCTCGGCACGCTCACATTTACTAGCTTCGCATGCTTTGTCCCTTTCAACTTTTTGCCCCATTCGTTCTCATGGCTGTAAACCTTCTTCGGTTGTGCCTACCAGTTCGGATCTAGGGCATGTGATCGAAGGTTTTTCTGGTTTCCTAGGGAAGTTAGCCATTGAAGATGTCAACCTCGCTAAGATGGTTGAAATGGGGATTCTCGTTGTGGAGCAAGTGAGGGCGACGCGGGACAATGAAACCATCGGTTTCATGGCATATTTCGACGTTGGGCTTCGATTCTTGTGCACCAAATTCTTTCCATACGCTCTTGCGGCATTCAACCTAAAGTTATCGCAGGTTAGCCCAAGCGCCGTCCTAGTGGCGATGTTTGAGTGGATGTGCCAAACACTTAAGTTTGAGCCATCCGCTAACCTCTTCACTATGATCCCATGACCGGGAATTACTCCAAGACCGTTGACACGTCGGCCGGGTCGAAGAAAACGGTCTTCAGCATGGTGAACTTCACTACCCATCTAGATTACGCTGACATCTAGCTGGTGCACACGATGATGTCAAGTGGGATTGAGATTAGATGAAGAAGTGGTTTTACCACAAGGTCCCCTATGATGCTAAGATGGAGGAGTTCAAGGCTCTTCACTCTAGCCGTGGCCTCCTCGCCCATGATTCTCGGTAGAATGTGGTTTTGACCTGCCAACACGAAGCCCGGAAGATCTTATTTCATCAACTCTCTGGATGCTTTAGCGTTTGCAACCTGGTTAGGGAGTTCCTAATGTTAGGCATGCAGCCACTAGCTGCCTCTTGGGTGGTTTTGCTTGACCCCTAGGAGAAATTCTTCGGTCTTCTTGCGATCGTTCTACCAGCCGAAAGGCCAAATAATAAGTTTTCGTGATCTTCACCACTCACTTTCTTTTTTACCCCTTGTTCGCCTATTGATTCGACTTTTTTTCATTTTGCAACCTTGAGAATTGGTGAAGCTAAAGTGCAGGATAAGAAAATGATAGGTGCCCTCACCAACAAGGAGTATGGCAAAAAACTTCGCTTGCATTAGGAGGGAAGAGCAAACTGCATATGTCTTAGGCTTCGCCAAGAAGTCCCTCCTAAGAAGAACTCTAGCAAGGTCGGGGAGAAGGATGCCACCGATGCCACCCCGAAAAAAAGAAAATGGCTTATGGGCTTCGTTGGTGCTCCATGTGTGAAGGTCACAAGGCCTCTTCAGGCCCATTGCTAATGACGACGAGGATGACGATGAAGAAGAAGATGTTGAAGTCAATGCCTCTATTATCGTTGACTCTGAAGACTATTCAACAGCAAGAGGAGTCAAGGCACTATACTCTTAGCCTCGACACCAGTTGTCTCCTTTGCCCTGGGCGCGCGGGGACTGACCCTTCTGCAACCTACAGCACGATGGTTTTGATTGGCGGGGCCAACCTTTCAACTTTTTGCTGCCCTACCTCTCAGGTCCCTTTTGTTCATACTACGAACATTTAGAGCGATAGCAAGTCCTTCTCACCTTCAACACACCTAAGTCCTAAAATATTGGACTTGGTTGAAGACATCATGGCATCCACGTCCACCATGCAACCCTTGTTGTCCGAAGTCGCGGATGTCTCTGTAGGCGAGGTCGAAGGGATTGCCTCTCTGGTGCAAGAGCCCTAGCCCCTGGCGCAGACAGTGGACCATTGAAGTTGCTCTCGGAGGTCGCTACTATTGTTTCTGCCATGGCCGTCTCCGCTTCGGACGTCATCCCAATGGCGAAGTTTATGGTAGAGGACTTTATGACTCATGATGAGCTCAAGTCCTTCGTTGGGGGCTCATCAGCCTCATATCTAACCCCGAGATCCATCCGATTGTTAAAGAGAACTTCAACTGATGGCACCAGGCTAGCCATGCGGGACTTGCTCACCCGGGTAAGTTTTTCGCATTTTTTTGTTTACTTTATTCACCATATTATGCTCTCTCTCTTTTCTTGACCTGTCTTTTTACTAGGTGCTTTCCTTTTTTGATGGCATCGACCATATGGCTCACAACCGGCTTGATAGCCTCAAGGCTTGTAGATGTGAAGCGGCCGAAACATTGAGAAATCTAGCTGATGAGTAAGTCATGCTCAAGGATGCCCTGCATACTGTACGGGCTAACGCTACGAAGTTGACAGAAGAGAACGAAGCTCTCCGCACTCGGCTACAATAGCCCAACGGCGAAGTGGAGTGGCTTAAGGCTGCACTTGTTGAAGCCTCTTCCTCTGACGCCCGCTCGTGTGACATGGTGAAGGAGGCTAGCTGATCCATTAAGCTTGCTTGGCATGGGGGCGAAGCCCACGCTGCTTCTTGACAAGGACTCCCCTACCAAGGCCTTTTCTAAATGGGTGGCTAAAGCCAACGGTGCTACGACGAATGCAACTAAGCCCTTTAGCGATTGCTATTTTTGAATGGTGGGGTTCAGTCTACTGTTCGCTTGTTTGTACCAAAATTTGATAAGCCCCGTAGATAGATTGAAGAGTTGATCGACCTAGTGGGAAGAGTCCAATTGATACAGTAAAATAGTTGATCGGATGGATTGAGAAAGAATTTGGTTCAGTTAAAAATAGAAGATTATTCAGATAGTATCGAATCTGAGAAGGAGCCGTGGAAGCCACAGTAGGATACTTGGAGATATCTTGTAAAGATAGTCGGGTTTAGATAGTTTTGTTAACTTATTTATAGATATTTTCCTTTTATATTTTTAGGAAATAATGTCTGATGGTTGTTGTAACCATGTCGGACTCTTATAATCCTAGGGTATAAATATAGACCTCTTAGAAACATGTAATTTATCTCTCGATTAAATACATTTTTGATACATCACTGCTCTAGTTTATCTAGGTTTTTTATCGGTGGGTTTTAACTCTCGATGCGGGGCTGCATCGGTTAGGTCCGAACTCCGGTGAAGGGATAAGTTCCGCCATTATCCTGATGTATTCGCTCTATCTAAGGCTGTATCGGTTAGGTCTAACCTCTTAGTCTGATTGAATATACCACATTATGTCCGCGTGGGATGTATCGGCTTATCAAGCTCATTTTACTATCATCAGTCTCGTGCTGCATCGGTTAGATTCGACCTACTAGACTGTTGATAGTAGATTGAGCCATAAGTCAATGGGTCTTTACTCGACGTTTCATTAGAGTAGCTAGCCTATGAGTTATCTATACATCGAGCATCAGACCTAGTGTATCGACTCCTCAGCCGACACACATACGTCTTCAATGACTTCTCCTAAATCTCACCCCCAATGTATCGGCTTCTCAGTCAATACACACATATCTTCAAAATATCTTCTTTCATTGGCTCAACTAGCCGATGGGTTCACCATTTCCTTCAACCCACACGTCCAATCTGGCGCCCGCCGCCTCATTGCCGTTAGTCTCAGTCTCATACTGTCTCAATTCATTTTGATCTATCGAGGTTGACTCTAACGGTACCGTCACGATGGTTACTGGGTCTCATGCTTTCAAAGGACTGGGTCTCACTCCTTATTCATTATACATTATATTCGAAGCACCATCGGGTTTGCAGCCAATGGATTTTTTATATTATTCCTTGTCAATCTACATATGCCTTCATCAGCTTTCTAGCCGATAAACGAGCGCTATGGCCTCAATCGGCAGCTAGCCGATAGGAGGATCCCACGTGCTATTTTTTAAATACCCTATTTCAAAGTACCATCAGCTTTTTAACCGATGGAATCGTTATCACATTGTTTGAATATCTTTTTATGTATTCGTTGGCTTTGCAGCCGATGGATCAGTGTTACGCCTTTCATTCCCTTCGTCACCTTCTGGTTACGCATTCATCGGCTTCTCAGTCGATGGAAAAGTGTTCTAGTCCTTATCGACCACCAGTCGATAGTTGGAGTACGTCGGACGCAGTCAATAACTATCTCAACCCTATCGGTAGACAACCTATAGTAAGAGTTCATATCGGCTCATTGACCGACTGATCCATTATCTTTATCTCCTTGTTAATTACATGGTCAAATTAACTAGCACGTCTGTATCTCCATCGTCCCAACGAATGGACAGCAAAGCCAAAGGATCTCGGCGCGATCTCGAATCAGTCGACAAAGCCAAAGGATAATTGGGAGTGCATGCCATCCAACAAAGCCGACGGACCTACACTAGAGTGAAGCAGATCTCCTAGGCCTTGGTGTGTTCGCTCATTTGCATCGATTAGACCTCCATCGGCTCCACCCGGTCCAATCGGTTCCCACAAGTTTTGGCGCGAACATATTTTTGGCACGCCCGGTGGGACAATCAGGAGTACGCTCCAACAAACCTTGAAGCCGAAGGATCTGCATTGGAGTGAAGCAAATCTCCCAGGCCTCAGTATGTTCGTGTGTTTGTATCGGACCAGACTTCCGTTGACTCCACTCGGTTCGATCGGTCTCCACGAGTTTCAGCGCGAACACTACTCTAAAAAAGAGTAGATGCAACCATCTCCCTCTTCTACCAATCGTGCTCTCTGACAACCCCTTGTTGGCGTACGACACCATATAGCCTCACATTCGTGCCTTTCACCTAGAGTGGTGGATGAAGAAGAGTCACAACATTTTGGTAGAGCACCTCCAAGAGGTCTTGGCCCTACAAGAGGCTGCCAAAGCTACCAAAGCCGAAGCCATTGCTACCACCACCAAAGTCAATGACACCAAAGCCCTCTAGGATGAGCCAAACCAATAGGTGTGAGGTTGTTCATAGTTTAGGTATCTTTAGAGTTTGCTTTAGGCCTTTGCACTTTTTCTTTTTATTTGGCTTTTCACTCATGTAAAGAATTTTGTAAGGCATTTTGGCCACCCCCTAATAAATGAAAAGTTGAAGATTTATCGATCTGTCTTGCAATGCTATGTTGTATAAGTTTTGCCCACCGAGGTTCAAACCCCTTTGAGCTTCAAGAGCTTAGCATATCGTTCATTTGGCAAGACCTTCCATTCAGGTTTTAAGACCTAGACAAACAATCGCTACAATCTAGTCCGTTGGATCGTCAAGTGGTTTCGCTGAAACCTGATCTACGACTTAAATGATTTTGACTAGGACTATCGCCTTTACCAAAAGGAAATGGCTTAGTTCTGCTCGAACTTTAAAGGCTCTTTCTAGCAGCTCGAGCTGACACAAAGGCAAGGGATCATGGAGTCAACTATCCCTCTTTGTGTGTTCTTCAACCTTGAAAGTTGTATCGATACAACCCCGCGTCAAGAGCTAGAACTGGCTAGTAAAAACCTAGATAAACTAAGGTAGTGATAAGCCAAGATTGTATTTGATCTGTGTTAGATGATTTACAATATTCCAAGGGGTCTATATTTATACCCTAGAGTTACAAGAGTCCGACGCGGTTACGAACAACCTCTGAACGTTATTTTCTAAACATAAGAGGAAACTATCTCTAAGTTAATAAAACTAATTAAACTTGTCTATCTTATAAAATATATTTTATAGAGATGAAGTATCCTGCCGTGGTTTTAACAGCTTCTCCTCAGACTCGGTCCTATCTGGATAACTTTCCGTCTTTTGACTGAACCGAATCCATCGTCAATCTATCCAATCGGTCGTTTCCCTGTATCAATCGAACTATTTCCTGTTTGCAGGGCTTATGAAAATTTGGTGCAAATAAGGGCATAGAAGGTCCAATAGACAACGGAGTGCCAAGATGCTTTCAAAAGCCTCAAAGCATACTTATAGCTTTGAGAATGGATTGGAGAGCTAATCGGTTTATGGGAAGAGTCTAATTGATACAAGGAAAGAGCCAATCGGATGGATTGAGGATGGATTCAGTTCAATTCAAGACGAAAAATCATCCAGATTGGACCGAATCTGATGTGGAGCCACGTAAACCATGATAGGATAATTTTATCTGTATAAAATATATCTTGTAAGATAGACAAGTTTATTTAGTTTTATTAACTTTTTAGAGATAATTTTCTTTTATGTTATAGGAAATAATGTTTAGAAGTTGTTTGTAACTATGTTGGACTCTTGTAATCCCAGGATATAAATATATACCCCCTGAAAGCTTGTAATCCATCTCTTAGATTAATATAATCTTGGTGCATCGTCACCCTATTTCATCTAAGTTTTTACCATCGGATTTTGCCTCTCGACGCGGGGTTGCATCGATTAGGTTCAAACTCCGATGAAGGGGTAAGTCCCGCCACTATTCTATTGTATTCGCTCTGTCTAAGACTACATCAGTTAGGTCTGACCTCTTAGTCTGATTGGATATATCAAATCATGTTCAAGTAGGATTTCTCGGCTTTTCGAGCTCCTTTTACCATCATTAGTCTCGTGATGCATCAGTTATATTCACCTACTAGATTGTTGATAGTAAATTGAGTTATAAGTCGATGAGTCTTTACTCGGAATTTCATCTGAGTAGCCAGCCAATGAGTTATCCACATATTGAGCATCATGCTAAGTGTATCAGCTCCTCAACCGATACATATAGATTTTAAGTGATTTCCTTTGAGCCTCACGCCCAGTATATCGGCCTTAGCCGATATACATATATCTTTAGAGAATTCCTCTTATAGGCTTAGCTAGCAAATAGATTCGCCCATTCCTTCCGTACGCGCGTTCGATCTAGTCTTCGTTGTTTCTATGTTGTTAGTCTCAGTCTTATACTATCTCGGTTTGATCCGATCTAATGAAGCTAGCTCTAACGGTACTATCACGGTGATCATTGGGTTTTGTACTTTCGAGAGATCAGGTGCCACTTCTTACTATTCATTCCATACTCTATATGAGGCGTCATTGGCTTTGCAGCCGATGGATCCTTTATCTTACTCAGAGTGCCATCGTACATTCTATTTGGAGCGTCATCGGCTCTGCAGTCGATGTGTTCTTATTCCTTGATTATCTGTTTATGCCATCATCGATTTTCTAGTCGATAAAAGAGTACTACAGCCTCTATCGGCAATCAACTAATAGCAGGAATCTATATACTTATTGACTATTCAATCTGAAGCGTCATCGGCTCTACAACTAATGTGTCTTTCATTCCCTTCGTGGCCATCCGCCTACGCCTTTTCATTGGCTTTATAGCCGATGCATGAGTGTTTCTGCCCCTATCAACAACCAACTGATAGCAGGAGCACGTCGGACGCAGCCGATGACTATCTCAACCCTATTGGCAACCAGTCGATATTAAGAGTTCGTATTAGCCCATCAACCGACTGACCCATCTATTTATTTCTTGTTAATTACAGTGTCAAATTGACTGGCATGCTCGCAACTCTAACAACCCCAACGAAGGGTCCTCAAAGCCGAATGACCTGCATTGGAGCGAAACAGACTTTCTAGGCCTCAACGTGTTCATGCCATCACATCGAACCTCCATCGGCGAACACGGAGGGCCGATTTGGCACGAACAACCCCCCTTAGTGTCTGGAAGAATGGTAATAACTTCTCCTTCAAGCGCGCCATGAACAAACTATGTGTTGTGATTTGCCTAGTTAAGCATTGTATTTCTCTAGGTGTCGTTGGCGGTTGCATTTTCTATATTACTTTGATTCTCTTTGGGTTCACTTATATGCCCCTCTCAAACATGAAAATCCTAGTAAATTGCTCGCTCACACCCTGAACATATACTTCTTTGGGTTTAGCTTTACGTTGGCTTGCCGCAGGTTGTCAAACGTACTTGCAAATCATGCTCAAACGAGCTGGTCAATTCTTGGCAAAGAGAAGTCATCCTTTGAGCAAGCCTTGTTCAAGTCGGTGAAGTATACACACATTCTCCATTTGCCATTCGCCTTCTTGACAAGCATAGAGTTTGCAAGCCACTCTAGGTGTTGTACTTCTCTTATGACTTGGGCGCGAAATAGTTTCTCCACCTTGGCTTTAGTCGCTTTTTGTCAGTCCATTAACATCTTGCGAAGCTTTTGCTTGTGTGGCCTTGCCATAGGTCTCACTATTAGATGATGTCCGATCAATGTTTGACTCATGCCTTGTAGTTCCTTAAGCCCCTAGGTGAAGATGTCCAGATTTTTCTTAATGACTTGTAAGATACTTGCTACCAGATCTTCACTCACTCCACCCCCAATGGACACTACCCTGGATGGGTTGTCCGGATCAACTTGGTGCTTTTTTTATGTCTTCTTGTGGGGACGACATTGCCATGTAGGTTTCATTCAGCACCTCATCTCATCCTGGCTAGATGTCGTGGACTTCACATGGTCCTTCGGTTGCCCAAAGGTTTTGTCTTGCCGAAGCTTGGCTCTCCCGCACCATGATCACTCCCTTGGGGACTCGGCATCTTCATGCATAAGTAGTTATAGTGGGATATCGCTTCGAATTTGTTTAGCGTGGTGCATCCAAAGATGGCATTGTAGTGGTATGGGATGTCAACAACGTCGAAGGTGATCTACTCTTGCCTTTTGTTCTAGCCTTCGTCGAAAGTCACTTGCAAAAGTACTTGGCTCGAAGCGCGCACTGACGCCCCGTCGAAGCCTTGAAGGAGCATAAATGCCGACTATAGAGCATCTGGAGAAATGCACATCTGCCAAAAATCACTTGCAAAGATGATGCCTACTAAACTGCCCTCATCCATTAGTATGCAGCGCACCTCACACCCAGCAATGTCAATGGAGATAACAAACGTATCTTGGTATAGGAAAAAGATGCCCTTCGCATCATTTGGTCTGAAGGGTATTGAGGTGGTTGAAAATGATGGTGGTGTAGTCTGTGAAGATATTATAATATAGTTTACTACTCTTTCATGTGTTTTCTTCTAGTTCTTCAAATCTAAGCTTTGTGTAGACCTACCCATAATGACCATAATCACCCTTCTGTTGCTATTTGCCCTACCTTCAACTTGTAGCCGTCTTGGTACTTCTGGCTGGCTTGCAACTTTATTGCCCGCCATAGGCGAAGTGACTCCCTACTGCTGTTGGCCTGGTTGTTGGATGTTTTGGCACTACTTTGTGGAGTTTATGGACTTTCCATAGAACACACAATACTTATTTTTGTCTTTCCTTCACCTCTTTCATGTTAATGGTTAATTCGTATGATAATTTATACACAGCTCATGCACTTTTTTAACCATCATTACTTGTTTGCCTTTGTCGCTTTGAGATTGATTTCATGTCTGCTACTAATACTGCTATGCCGATGCTTGAATGGTGTGTTGCATATCATTCACCTTTGGCATTTTGTGTGGTTGGCGCTCCAAGCTCAACCTAAATCTCGTTCCTTCGCTTGATACCTCCTTCCCGAGTGTAATCATTAATAATCTTGATTAGCTCATCTACGGTCTTCGGTTGACGTCTTGTTATTCTTTCGGTCGATGGGCCGTATTGATTACTAAGGTTTTTGTGATGTCATATACTTGGTACCTTGCTTGGGAGAACGTACGAGCAAAATCTCGGATGGATTCATTTGACCTTTGTCGTATTTTCAAAAAGCTCTTGTTGTGTCTTGGGCTCTTGATAGATTCCCTAAAAGTTAGTGACAAACACATCCCTCAACTGCTCCCATGAGTATATGCTGCCTAAGGGAGATTGAAATACCATGACCTAGCATAACCCTCAAGGGCTAGGTGGATGACCTTTGCCTTGGTGTTTTCGTCCCTGTGTGTCACTTTGATTGCCGATTTATAGATGAAAAGTAATTCGTTTGGGTCGGAGTCACCTCTATACTTGGTGATGGACGAGTTCTTGAACGACGGGGGAATTTGGTAGTTCTGGAGGCCAAAACTCAATGGAAATTTCTTATCACCTGAGCCTTGGGAGGGAGAAACCTATAGATTCATGTGAGGGGTATCGAAATCCATTGCCCATTATGGAAGTTCGAAAGGCTGAGGTTGGGTGGACAGCTATGGCGTAGTTTGAAAACCCAGGGCAGCACTTAGTCCTTACCATGGCCACACCGACTACACCTAGGATTGGGCGATGAGCTACAATGATGCCTGGAGGTGCGCTTGCGCCGTTGCCATCAGACTAGGTGGGAACATTTGTGTCAAAGAAGTTAGTTAGCTAGGCGAAGATGACATAGCAACAACCAACCTCTGGGGTGAGGTTGGCTACAACAACTGCACTTGTACTGTTCTTACCAAAGCATCTTGAGCTTAAGGGCGATGATGTGTGGCTTAAGCTCTCACGTTCGCCACTTAGCCTTACACTTGCGCGGTAATGACCTTTTCTTGTATAGCCTGCTGCTGTTGTTGCATTTGCCAAAGCGTGTCTTGAAGTTTTGCCACATCTTATCTCATCGCCTCATACTCCGCTCTAGACACCATGATTGTTTCACTTGACCTAGCTGTTGCAACTTTCACTGAAGCCTTGGCTACCTCCTTGGCTTTGGTGTGGGCTGTTGTTGCACCAAACATGCCGGCTACCTCCTCCATTTGCTCTAGCTCGAGGACTTCTTCGGCTGACTGGTACTCCTCTTTGGCCCCTACGACCTCTTCGGCTCCTAGCTCTCTTATTTTGCCTCCCGAGCTCGACGCAACCTCACTCTGCTGCGAAACATCTTCGACTAATCCTTCAACTCCTACCGTAACTTTGACTGCTTGACTTGGTATGACTTCGAACTCCGTCTTGACTTTAGCTCTAGACGCTCGCACACTCTCTAACTCTTCCCTGCTTGCGTAGTGCATTGTGACGATTCTCTTCCTTGTCAATCTTCACTTTGGTTGCATATGGCTTTGCCACCCTTGGTTGGGTTCCCCATGGATGACGCCAATTGTTGTCGAAATGGAGAATAGTAGATGTAATAGTATGTGGAGTTTTTTCAACTCAAAATCTTATATGATCCTCCTCTATTACAATCCATTTAAGATCTATTTATAGTAGAGTTCGCTATAGTTATATATATGTTTATAAGATTCATTGATAGAGGTATATTTAAAGATATAAAAGAAAATATATATAGTTTATACTTAACTGGACTAAACGTACTATCTAGCTATCTAGCTATCTAGCTATCTTATGAGCTCTCTTAAAGTCTTCATAGACTTAACTTATTGATACACAGGCCCTAGGCCGAACCTTGGGCTGGTGGCCAAAGGCCTATTGGTTGAAGGCCTATAAGCTAGCTAAAAGCCTACCGTTGAAGACCTATGGGCCAAAAGTCTGTTAAGGATTCCCATGGATCGGTAACAAGATTGATAGCTATCCTCTCTCGGTATACATGTGGCAGTTTTTGTACATTAAGTTTGAGAATGCTGTAGAATATCTTCTTCAGCCCACTTTGACACTGTTCATACACGAGTTGGGGACACACTGGCAAAACCACCGGCGCCGCGGCGCCCGGCGACGCAGACCTTTGCTACTCCAGCCAGGCAGAACCGCTGGGGACACACTGGCAACAAATGGGCCCCGGGTGTCATGGTGTGAAGCGGAGGATCAGAATTCAGGAGCGGCTCGATCCGGAGGGAGTCACGGTCACGCACGGCGGGAATCGTCAACGGTGGGCGCCTGGGCGGTGCCACCTGGGGGCAGGGCCCAGTTTCTTTCTCCCAAATCTCAAGGTTAAACAACTTGCACGCAAAATCATTGGCCACTCGTGGAGACTTGTGGCAAAAAAATTTCTCTGGTGGTAACGGCCTACAGTCAATGCAGCTGGGTCCCACCCTACTTAGGAATTTCTGGAAGATACACTATCACCGTATTTTTCACATAATCGCAATGGTCTTTTAATGTATTAGTGACGAAAGAAAGCATTCCGACATAGCTCAATCGCGATTATGAGTAGCTAGTTTCCATACCAACATTATTGCAATGTCACGCACATACTTTGGGTATGAAGATCAATTAAATCCTAGCTGCCCTAACTTATTGAGCGAACACGTAGCTATCCATCTCTAAATACAATCAACTTGTTTCCGCAGAAGTGTATCCACCTTTCTCACGTATATATACCACAAACTTTCCGCCCAACGCGAACTGTATTGACTAAAAATAAAAGATAGCAACGACTCCAAACCGTGTGCAAAACCATTGTACTGATATATCCCAAAAAGTACTAGCAAAAGTGAAAACTGAGATGCTTTTTCCTCGTGTGCACAGCACAACCCCTTTCCGTTGTATCCGTAGCAAAAACACCCCCACCCGCTTTGGCCAAACCGAAGTCAAGTCACTTTACCTCCACTATAAAAATAAGGCCCACCACCAGCTCGCCCTTCCTGGACAGCTACGCATCGCCGCCTCCACCTCCGGATCCAGATCCTCTGCCTCGAAACACGTGACTCTGAGACACTGATACGTAGGACCATAATAAAGTAGACCCACATGTCAATGACTGTAAAGTCACTGGCTTAAGGAAGATGATCTGAGTTCCTCCTCCTCCCCGCGGAAGTGCGCTGCGTAACCAACAGTCCTCCACCACCACCGCCTCGTTCTTATCTGCAACCCAACGACCGACGGGAACCCCCACAACCCCGCGCCCGCGGCACGCCCCCCCCCCCCCCCCCGGATCCGACGCTGCTCCCAGTCCCATGGCTCCGCTCTTCCCCCGCGCGGCCCTCCTCCGGTCCGCCGTCCGGCAGCTCGGGGCGGCGCAGTCGCCGGCCCGTGGCATCCTGTCGAACGCTGCGGCGGAGGCGACGTCCGGCCGTGAGGGGGCGGTTGCTGCCGCCGCCGTGGCGGTCGTGGGGTCCGGGCTGGGTCTGTGGCTGATGCCCCCCTCGCTCGCGGACTCCAGCGAGGTGGGGGACGCCTCGGCGGGTCAGATCTCGGTAGTAGGCGCCGGCGCCGGCGCCGTGGAGGAACAAGGAAAGAAGAGGAGGTTCCTTCTCGGAGGTGGGTGAGCTTGCTTTCTCCCCTGATTTGCTTTCCGCTGCACGATTGATCTAGCTATCGTTTTCATGGAGTCCGATCGGTTTGCGCGTCGCCGGCGCCGACTGCCCTTGTCCCATGCTGCTTGCTTTATTTCTCTACTGTGATTCGGAGCTTTGCTCTGTAAAGCTACGCGCTTTGTCATGTTCTCTCCCATAAACGGTGGCGTCTGTAGTGTCGCTGCTACCTTTGCCGATCGTATTTTGGTACTTTTTTTGGATGAGATTAACTGGTGGTGATCTGCGATCGGTACGGCGATTTCTTTGCTGCACTGATCTATCTGCAAATAAGCGATAGGCAGCAAATTCCAAAGAGAAAATCCAAATTAGATGATGCGGCCATGTAGGCGTATAGTGTAGGAAAGTCTCCGGCGTTTCCTTCCTTTTTTTTTTTTGGTCTAAGTGTGTTAATGCTTCTCGCTACCATTGCATGTGCGTTGAACTATCTGCTTAGTGAATTTCTAGAAAAACGGTGTGATGATTGAACTGAATTCTCCAACAGATTCATTCCGCAGAAGGGTGTTCTTCAATTATGAGAAACGGATACGGCTGCTCAGCCCTCCAGAAAAGGTAATTTTCTGCATTGATTGTAACTCCGCTTAATTTGTTTTGGTTGGCTCGTGATGTTCTAATTCAGGTGTTTCTCTGGTAGATTTTTGAATATTTCGCCTCTGTGCGGAACCTGGATGGGGATGTCTTCATGCTGCCTGCTGACTTGATGAGAGCAGTAGTTCCTGTTTTCCCTCCATCGGAGTCAAACATAGTTCGGGAGGGGAGATTAAGGGGGGAACGCAATCCTGGAGAGTTGCACTGTGCTCCATCAGAGTTCTTCATGCTATTTGACACAAACGGTGATAGGCTTATCTCCTTTGCTGAGTAAGTGTATTTTATCCATCGTAGGTTTACTTAAAGGGTTTAACTTTTGCATAAATACTGCCACTAGGGTCTTGCAATGATTCCCTTTGAGACTTATACAATATCATAGGCATTTGCACCCTATTTCATTATTTGCATATGTTCAATTTCTAAATAACAGATCATTAGTTTGCTTGATGCTGATTATGCTCGTGTTGGCTTTCTAGGTACATCTTCTTTGTGACATTGCTTAGCGTTCCTGAGTCAAGTTTCAGTGCAGCCTTCAAAATGTTTGACGTTGACCACAGTGGGTGAGTTCTATTTCTACTATTGCTCTTGTTCTTTGTTCTAGCAACATGTTATTTCTGTCAGGATGATATGCATCTGCTCGGTATCTTGAATTTTCCTGTTTCTACTATTAGTAGTCTTGGTCTTAGTAATATGACCCTTCTGTTAGAATGATATGCATCTGTCGTATAGCTGGTCTTTAATTAATAAAACTGATACATTTCTGTTTGCATGTTTAAAAAAAATCACTGAATCTGATAGTTAATGGGAAAAACCAACATTTTACTTTATGAACCATTTTTCGTGGTTTAGTTCAGCATTCCTTTTCTTTTAATGTGCACACCTTTTAGTACTGAAGCTGCTAAAGGTATGTTCCCCTTTTGTGCTCTTGGATTTATGCATAAACAAGGATGCAGTTAAATATTGTCTTGTTTGTGCAATATTGTTGTTTACTTGTGACCATTCGTATGCAGTTAATTTCTCTTCTCGTCCAGAAAAGACCAGCTCTTTATGAGCATCTGACTTGTTAGTTGATGGTAAAAGAAGGGTATGAACAAAATTTGGCCAGCTTATTCTCTGTTATTTTGTTGTCCTTATCTGTTATTTGTTATTTTCAGGGAGATAGACAAAGAAGAGTTCAAGAAAGTAATGGCACTGATGCGATCCTATAACAGACAAGGAGCCAATCATAGGGATGGCTTACGTACCGGACTAAAAGTTGGTCAGCCTGTCGAAAATGGTGGTGTGGTTGAGTACTTCTTTGGTAATGGCAGGAATGAACCTCTACACTATGAAAAATTTGCAAATTTTTTGAAAGGATTGCATGACGAGGTTATTCCTTGCTTCTTGTTCTTCTATTTCTGTAAGAATTCAGTCCAGTGACTTTTTCATGAATGGCCATCTAATAACCGTCTTTATGACTTAACTAAACTGAGTCTCAGACTGTATTTGCATGTAAAATGTAAACCACACCTCTTTTTTCACCACATAGATGTTTCTGCGCAGAAAACACCCAACTTTAACATATAATGACCAAAGGTTCCAACACAGCATATTGTGTCTGTGTTCCCTCGTCATCTCTATACTTGCTGAAGCTTATATCCTTATCCCTTTTTGTAGGATATAACTATATTAGTAAGATAGCTACTGGTACATAGCGATATTATTTGATCAAAATACATAAAAAGAACAAAAGAATCTGTACAATTATCTCTTAGTATAAGAAAGTAGATGTTTCGTATGTGCAATTCTGAATCTCTCTTAATCACTTCATCTGCAGATTATTCGTCTGGAATTCAGTCATTATGATGTCAAGTCGTCTAATACTATCCCAGCAAAGGATTTTGCATT
Organism: Oryza coarctata; assembly: GCA_030770085.1. NCBI lineage: Eukaryota > Viridiplantae > Streptophyta > Magnoliopsida > Poales > Poaceae > Oryza > Oryza coarctata. The sequence goes on from CM061468.1 coordinate 13,614,118, forward strand.
ATCCATGGTCGCTTCTGCTGACATGAATCACATCAGCAAGCTACTTGATAGAGTTGATAACTTAGGCAATGATCCTGATCTCAAAGGAGTGCGCATCACCTTCGAGGTTTGACTTGTTGCATGATCCCAAGCTGTACCATTTCTTTAGAACTATTTTTCCTCGTTTGATCCTTACTGATATTTCTTGGGAGCTTTAGGAGTTTAAATCCTTTGCTGATTTGCGACGAAGATTGGAGCCGCTGGCGATGGCTATCTTTACTTATGGGAAAGTAAATGGGCTGTTGACAAAGCAGGATCTCAAGCATGCAGCACACCATGTAAGCTTGGCTGCTAAGTTTATCATACTTAAATTTGATATCTCCAAGCTAAAGAATTGACTCCGAGGCTTTTCTTGATCGAATGATCACTATGTTCTTTTTGTTGTCTTAATGCTCACTTACTAAACTGATAGCACTTGCTGTTCAATACTTGATTACTATCACTGTTGTACATCCGGTAAGTGATTCCATCTCCCTTTTGGTTTTTGATGTAGGTTTGTGGAGTTGATTTAACTGACAGAGTAGTTGATATCATTTTCTATGTGTTTGACACTAACCATGATGGGAACTTGAGCTCAGAGGAATTTGTGAGAGCATTACAAAGACGAGAAACTGATATTCGTCAGCCGGTGACACCAGGTTCTATGGGGGTGTTGTCTTACTGGCTAAACTTCAACATGTGTTCTTCGCTTCGACAGATGTTGCTCGAGTAGATTAACTTAATCCTTGCTAGATTCTTCTTCTCGGTTGGATTTCCATCACGGTAAGCTCATCAAATTTACCTTATTGAAAGGTAATTTCTCCTATCTGAACATGCTATCCTGTTTTGACGCTGCTCATCGATTTCAGGAGATGCCGAAGCGATTTTGCTGTAAATATCATGTGGATTGTCAAAGGTTGCCCTACTGTAAAATCCTTTATAGCGCCTTTCTCGCAGGGATAGATTAATTATTCTTTTGTAAATTAAGCCCCCACGCAAAATGTAACCAAGACTCTGATAAGACTTGAAAGGTTAAAGCCGTCTCGCTGTGGTTTCCCAGTGAGTTTGTGTTTACTGTAATGATTTCATCTGTCGACGAATATCTCAATGTTGCTCGTTGAATCTAGAAATATGTTTGGAACACCTGAAAAACTCGGTCCCTGCGTTGCCGGAGGGGAGCCTGCCGTTGCTGTCGAACGCTTTCGCGGCGCTTAGGAAGACTAGCGGTCACCTGCGCCCACCCGGCCGGCGAAGCAGCAGCAACCGATGGTTGGCCGCAGTTCCACGAACCAAATAGCAGATGGCGCTGGCTGAAACTGGCATAAAACAGCCGTCAGGGGAATAGGTCTAGCCACAATACCAGTTCATTTGCACGATAACACGAATCATTACATAGCATCCAAAATGCAGAGGAAGCACGACATATCTACAGTTCCTTCCCATCAGCACTGCTACATATTTACACAAACCTAAATGTCAGACCTTCACCACTTGGTCATATCCATCAGACATTTCAGCACTAGGGCGAACAGACACACCGATACAAACAGGACCGACGTACAGATCACTCAAGCGTGTTCTTGTTGGAATATGTACATTTGTCTTGCTCTAAGCAGATGGCTATTTACATGTGGAGACAGGTGCAGCTACCAGATTACTCTGGCCGCACGCTGACGAGGTTGGGGAGGGCAGCCAACTGAAGCTTCTTGATCTCAATCGCAGTCACCTTGCACGACTCCAGAGACAAGGACCTCAGGTTCTGGAGCGGCTTCAGGTGGTGGAGTCCGTAATTCGACACCCGAGAGTTTGACACGTTCAGCGAGACCAAGGCAGTGAGGCCTGTGAAAACCAAAGATATACGGATAAATGAATTGCGCATTGAAAGAACAGGCATCATTTGTGACGAGATTAAAAGGCATATACCAGAGATCAGCTCTAAGGATTTGTCAGTGAGGATGCCATTTTGAGATAGGTTAAGCAGCGTCAGAGCTTTGAGGTCCTTGATATTCTTCACTCCAGCATCTGTAATTAACCCACCACAGAGCTCAAGGGACTGTAGATTCTTGAAATCTGAAGCATTAACAAACAGATTAAGTGGTACGCGATACTTTGACGCTTAAAAATAAATAGAACCCCAAAATTTCCAAGGTTGATAATTTCCTAGTAAAATATGCACCAAGATGTCGTCTTCAATGCTAATGATAGCAGGGGTTGAGAACAAAGAAGTTTCAATAGAATGCATATGTAATATGATTTGTGATGTGTGCACAATGACAAGCTCTCGGTGTTACACAAGTGCAAAATGCCCAACGTGCCATTATCTTAATTCTTATAGTGAACTAGCTTGTTCAAACAATCCAAAAACACCAGACTAGTAAACAGAACCTTAGCATGGACCAACTTTTTAGTGAGTAAACTTACATTTCAAGCAGTTTGTGCCAGCATCAGTTATACGAGCTCCAAATAAATCAAGGTGTGTCAACCCAGTGAGATCTGCATTAAACAAATGTCACTTCAAGGCAAATTACAACCAAAGGACTACATGACATTACAGAACTGGAGAATCCCGACCATAACTTTGTAACCAAATTCCTCTACTACAATGCACAACAATCGCCATTCAATCAAAAGTGGAACATCAGACCTTGAGAGAAAAAGAACACATCCTAAACAGACATAAAAATCAGCACTCTAGATGCCCCAGAAAATAGCATAGCATTCAACCCTGCTCTATTCAATAAAATTGCTAGTGTGCAAGATACATGTCTAATGCATAACAAGTAACCTAATCATGCACACCGTGGTAAACAATGTTTTTTTTTCTGAAAATGAGGACATACATGTAAGAGCTGCCAAGCCATTATCTGTGATTTGGCGATTATCAAGATTAAGGGATCTGAGTGAATTCAAGCCAGAAAGTTTCTTCAAGCCAATGTCCATAACCAATGTAAAAGAGAGATTGATGCTCTGCAAATACCGTAGACCTGAGGAGATTATATTAGTTGAACTGTTGTGAGTGTTAAAATAGTAACTAAAAAACTGAAACCGGATGAACTATTCAAACATCATATATTATTGTTTAAAAAATAAACGAAAATGAAAGTCAATACTACTAGCATTGTGCAGAAGATTAAACAAACCAGAGAGATGACGAAGTCCATTGCTCCCAACTTCTGTGTCTGAAAGTTCCAAGTTTCTTAATTGCAGAAGTTCTACAGCACAGAGAGATGTAACAACCAATGATTTGCAGCAAAAGAAAAAAAAGGGGATGTAACTAGCATTAATGAAAACAATTAAACCAATTAAGAATTTCGTGAGGAACAAAGTATACTCCGTCAATGCTAAACTGACAGCTGTCAACTAGTCTGGTAAAAAGCAGTAATACTATATGCCATTAAAAAAAAGTAAATTATGACTTATTGCAGGCTTATGTGTGGTTCTCTGTCTTCAGTGTTTTGTGGAATACAAGATAAACAGGGGAAAAAAGAAAAGACACAACAATTCACACTGAGAAACTCACCTTTCAAGTGTATTAGCCCCTCATCACCAATCTTGCATGAGTCCAAGTTCAAACACTCCAAATTGATCAATTCTACAAGAACAGAAAAACATCAGAAAAGCTCCTCCACTTTATGTGCTGTTTTGTATATATAGTATATAATGATGTCATATTTCTGATGTGTTTCCAGAAGAATCAATACAATAAATGGGTACACCTTCCACTTGATGCAGTATATACATATATATTGAATAAAAATGACACGGAAAAAGATGGCAAAAGTCCAACATTCTTCTTGAAGAAGCCTATTCCGGTATGCATCTAGTCATAAATTATCAGCACTTTTAATGACAGAAACAGGACAATACCGATATATTCAGAAAACACAAGTTATTTTCTTGAGTAATAGTGATCAAATTCTATGGAATTTTCATAACAATACCTTACCACGAAATATAAGACTCACTTGTCGCTTAGATTGAAATACTTGAGATTTGGATGCTAGAATGCTAAATTTTAAACATTATTCTGCAATGATATACAATATCATATAAAGATAATTTTACCTTTTAGATGAACCAAGCAGGCATCTGTAATATAGTTGAACCCTAAATTGAGAACCTTCAATTTGACAAGACCTGCAAGACAGGACAAGCAACAAAGCTAAACAAGAAGTGCAAACCATGCAGGACTAAGAAACAGGACTGCATACAGTCAGCTTACACAACAAAACATAAATTGGCACATGTTCCTATTTGTAGATCACAAACAATTAACTCTCGTTGAAAAAATGGTAGGTGAATTGACTAATTTAACTACTTAGCCTGTCATCTGCAGTGCAAAAACAAGGGCATATTTTCCTATTTTTAGATCACAAACATGCTCTCTGCAAATAATAGAGAACTGTATTCGCCAAAAAATCAACAACAGGAAGTTATATTATTTACCTTCCAAGTGCTCACAGCCTTCATCATATATTCGACATCTACTAAGATTCAACAATACCAATGAAGCCAATCCTGCAACAGCAACACTGTTAATAAAAATCTGCTCTCAACAAACAGGGAGCTTGTTAAGTGTTCATTGAAATATATTACATTAAAGAGTAGTACACCAGATTTGTGAAACATACTGTAAACACAGTGCAGAGAAATATCTTAGGCAACTAAAGAGTTCTATAAATCAGTCTTCTACTCACTAGCTGGGCAACAGTAACATGGTAAGCTTAGGCTGCACAGAGAAATATACGATTGAAAAGAAAAGGAAGAAAATCTGCCTCAAGTCAACAATGAACTTCCTTTGAAAGTTAAGAGAATGAAATTCCATTACCACCTCTAGGCACCAAAAGAAATAAAAAAATCTCTCATTATGTACAAGGAGCTGCATGTTGGTCCGATCGTAGGAGAAAGACACTATTAAGCTAACTACTAAGCCACATTGTCACATTCAACTTGCAACAGAAACTTCTAAAAATTTCAGTGTCACCTATCCACGAGAAGAGATTCCTCTGGGGATAAATCCTAGGTAGTCAACTAAATATAGAATTAGAACCAAAGAGAAGTGGAATTTAATGACATACACTTCTTCAGGTCCCTAAATATCCATTTGTAGTAATGAATTTAATAGGTTACTATACATATGATTTCTGGCAGATGTAGAACCCTTCAACAAGCATCCTCAAGGATTTCCATAAACTAAATGTAAGATATTTTCCTGTAAGTGTGAACTGATGACATAGCAGTGCTGTTGTGGAAAATGGCAGTACTGGCCATTTAGCCAGCCGTATATACAGAAACGGTAGGAAAACCGTTCCGTTAACGTGGGATGAGCTACAATTATCTTTTATGAACATTGCATGTCCTTTTTAAGGATTAATTGGCCACATTTTTCCAAATCGCCCAAATAATCATCTGTATATTTCTCTTGGCAATCATTTAAAGTAAAAGATTTATCTTTTACAATCTTATTTAGAGTTGACGATGTTTTGTTATATTATTTTTAGTTTTATTTATCCCATATGAACCAAAACTTATCACTGTTTGGTGTACAACTATGTGTATCAGAAGCTATATTTTGTGTAAAATGTCAAGTAATTATTGTTCAATTGAAAGTTAGTATGAACATATAGAATTTCTATAGTTCTATACATTTAATTCTCTAAATAAGGGCATAATATTATAAAATATGTGCATATATTTGCAAACACCAAATGTCTGTATATGTCCGATTAATCGTCCATCTGATTAATCGTTGAATGGTACCCTCTCCATCCAACAACTGCATTCCATTTTCCACAACACTGATAGCACTCGTAAGGAAAAGATGCAAAACCTGAAATAACCTCCAAACAAGCAGCAGTTACTGCACAGCCCTCCAGGTTTAGGTGAGCTAGCTTGGATAGACCTGTAAAGAATAAAAATGAAATATCAAACAGGAGCTAACTTTAGATGAAACTTCATGTAATTATATAATAGAAACGATGAGTTAATCGGCTATTACAGACGCAAATGGATGTAGCTTTAATTTTTAAATAGTTAAGCTTCCACTGGGAAAGGAAGAAATTTACTTTTGGAATACCTCTTAGATAAGAAACACCAAGATCACTTATTTTGCAGCAAGAAAGTTGTAGCTCTCTCAAATTTGTAAGATCTACAAGGAAAAGGGTATTTATTAGACTTGGAGACCAGTGTGTAACATACAATGCTTTACACTAGATGGCCAACATAAGGTGTTACCTGATAAATGTTTCATATCAGAATCTGTGATGCCATTACAATACCTCAAATTCAGCTTTTCCAGTTTTCTCAAGCCTGAAAAGGAAAGTTATTGTTGGAACTGAGAGAACTGTAGTTAAAATGTATTCACGATTGAACTGCATTTGAACAAATAGGTAACATGCCAGTCTTTCCTGTGTTGATTACAAACAAAGGTAAGCAGTGTATATGTCAGTCATGAAAAAAGCTCTGGATGATCAGTTTTTTTTTGGTAACAGATGGTAAACGGTACAGTTATGCTATACATTTACAATAAATAAGATGACTGTGGTTACATCATAATGATATATTAATGGAATAGCAGGAAACCTTTTAAATGAACAAGTCCACCATGAATATTTGGACATCGCTCAAGGTCCAAGTTACCCAAATTAACCATGTTTGCAAAGGCTTTAGCTCCTTCAGCAGTAACAGCAGCACATTTCTTAAAGCTCAGTGACGTCACGTTTGAGAGGCCTGCAGAATTAAAATGTAATACCATAAATCACAGAAACAGAATATTTAATGATCAGGAACATTCACACCACCATATCATACAGATGGAAGAAAACTATCAGCTTATCAGCAAATCACTGACCTGACAATGTTTTAAGTCCATGCTCTGATATCTGGTCACAGTAGTTGCATGCCAAACTTTGCAAGTTGATGCAATCCTTAAGTTGATTCAGTCCACTCTCAGTCACATCAGAGCAGGAGATGTCAACAGATAACAATGATTGCCCTTGAGAGGCCACTCCTTCCATCCAAGCATCCCTCACCCCAGGGTAATCTGCCAGACAAATGTCCTGAGACCATGTAGAAGAATAGCATAGGTCAATATGTCGTCTCATAGAGTAACTTATCCCAGAAACAAGAAATACTCCAAATTTGGTCCTTTCTTGACCTAGCGCACAAAGAAAAGTGATTGTCTAGCTTCTAGTAGCAGGATGCATAGAAGCATCGTCTGAGTTACACAGAATAAGCCAATAAGCTAGCAGCTGTGCGTGTGAACTCAACTGGTCTGTCAGTACCAGTGCCCACTGCCCAGAGGAGGCTTCCTTGCGTGGATTTTTTTCAATTGCTTACAGGACAAATTTACTAATACAATTTTCTTTTACTTTCCTATGAGTTAGCTTATGAAAATTAAATCTATAAAAGACTTTACAAAAGCATTAAGAAATTTCCCAACAAGATGACTTTCTTTGTTCCCTGACAACACATTCAAAGGCTTGATTGATGGGAATTTTGGAGCTGCTAGGAGAGAAAGTTAGGATTGCATTACGTAGAGTTCGTAATAATTTCGTATAGACTTGCCTTGTTTAGATTTCACTCATTTTTTTGCGAGTGCATTTAGAGTTCAGTCATAACTGCATGCCAAACAAGATCAAACACTTAACCTGCAATGCACAATCGCGAAAAGCTCCAAGCAACTCCTCAGTGAGGCTGTTCCACTCCACCAGCTCATTAAATACCTGCTGACTAAGATCTCTAGGCAGCAGCGAGAAATCAGAGTACCTACCGATATCCTGAAATCACCCTCATCAAGTCAGCCAACAATAAGCACAGGAAACTCAATCATTCAAGACCACAAGTACTACCTCGCGGACTTTGGCCACGCAAAGCTCCACTAGCGATGGGCACCGCCCCGGTCCTGGCCCCTGCACCTTCCGGTGCACATCGGAGCCACTGCGAGGCAACGTGTGTAGCAGCCACTTGAAGCTGCTGCTCTTGGAGAACCTCGCACTGTACAGGTCTTCCTCATCGAACAGCAGCTGACCTCTCTTCCTAGAGCAAGCGCTTCCCATGGCGATGGCACGAGCACTGATCATAAACCAATTACTTCTTGATCGACTAAAAAGTGCATATCACAATGCTAGCTCTAGGCGACGACTGTATGATTCTTTGTCATCCATTCCCAGCACGATCACGACTTGGCAGGCTTCGCTCTCTTTTGCCCCATTCTGCACATCAAACAATCATGTAAATTGGCGAAAATCCTCAGATTGTATACAGATGCTGCCAAACAAATAGTTATTGTATACAGATGCTGCCAAACAAATAGTAAACCCCACAAGTACTCAATTTTAGGTGGAAGTGTTCATCTTTCACGCAACCTAGGCTCTTACAATAATTACGGATTTCGCCAATCCAAACTGCAATCCAAGCAAAAGGTTTCAACTAATAGACGATGTTAGCGCAAGAGAAATCAACCATGTCTTTACGAATCGAAGCATCACAACCCAAAACCCCGAATAATTCACTCACTGTATGTCTGTATCGTACTATCGATTGTTCTGCCCATGTTCTGCAAATCAATCCATAAAAGGAGAAGAAACTTTAAGAAAATGACCAGAATTCCAACCCAGATTAATCAAACAGATGTAGAAACACACAAGCAACGAGAGAGTATCGAGTTGGTCAGATCAACACGATAACCACCCATCAATAAATCGCAACAGAATCACACAGAAGACGGGGGAGAATTACCCGATTGGATATGGAAATTCTCACGGGGACGCCACTCAATCCACCAAAACCCCGGGGCCTAGCTGCTCTCCGATTAGAGTTAAACTAATCTATCGCGATTAAAATCGTCACCTCTAATGAGAGAGAGAGGAGTGAGAGGAGAGGGACTCGAGGGGGAAGGTAAGGGTGGGGAAGAAATGGTTTATAGCGAGAGCCGGAGCAGCGTGGGAGCTCCACGTGTCCCCCGGAGGCCGAACTGGTACGTGCGTCAAACACAGACTATCACACTGACATGTGGGGTAGGAGGAGAAGTAGCCCTTGTTGTCAGTGAGAGGAGAGGGTAAGAGGTTGGTGGCGTTGTGTGGGGAGGGGATGGGGGCCATAGGGAAGTGGAAGGGATAAGGCAAGAGTACCGGGCGGGCGCACGGCACCCGCCGGATTGTGCTGCCGGTTTTGTGGGCCCACGACTGTGGTCCGTTCTTCAGCCTACACGTGGGCCACGCGGTTTTACTTCTTCCAATGGTTCACTAATGGTTTTTTTAAACTGGTTCAGCGATGGTTATTGAAGTAACTCTTCCCTACTTTTTCAGATTATAAGTCTATTTAATCAAAAATTACTTTAAGTTTAATTAAATTATAGATAAATATACTAACATCCATAACACCGAATTAGTTTTATTAAATTTATAATTAAATATATTTTTATAGTATATTTGTCATATGTTGAAAAATATTATTACCTATTTCTATAAATTTATTTTAGACTTTATGATTTATAATATAAAATAGAGGGAATACTAATTAAAATGTTAGGAAATTTTAAAAAATTACATCACATACTGTAAACATAAAATCTATTTTAAATTTTGCAAGTTTAATTTTGGCTTAATTAAAGATTTTTGGTTGTTAAATTTGGTTTGAAAAGGAAATGGATATTGATTTGAAAGAAAAATACATAATCTCGGATGTGATTCATGCAACCGTATAGGTTTAAAAAAAATAAGCTCTCTTATTTGCTAAACCAATCAGACAAAACATATTTATAAAAATCTAACCCTAAGCCAAAAATCTCTTTAGCTTTGACTCCGATCATTCTCTCTTAAATTTCCTCTAACTTTTAAATTTATTCTCGAATTGACTCTCTAAAACTTTCTACAGTTAAATCTTCTAATTTCAAAAATGTTAATGACAAATAATTTATTCCCATCTAAAAAATCTAAATTTCAATCTCAACCGCACGTTAAAAATGTCTCTAACCCACTTAAAATTTTCTAAACCCTTGGTTCATTTTCCTCCTCACCTATATATGTATGGGTTGAAACCAACGGTTATTTTCTCATCGAATTTAATCACAAGTGGACGAAACCGACAAAATGATTTCCTCCCATCTCTTTTATTTCTCCTAAAAAAGTATATATACGAGTGTACTCAATTTTCACTCATCATTACCAAGTCAACTAAAATTTTTCCAACATTTTACCATTTTTCTCTTCCACACTCTAAGCAAGTGCACACGTATTCTTTTCCACCGACACTCCTACAAGCAAAACATAGCACAACCAGGCACGCTCCACCCATCCCCTTCCCTGTACACATATGGTGCATATAGTGCACAAAGTGCCAGCCTACATTGTCCCAACATCCTTCAATTTCGGTCCGTTCTCCTATAAGTAAACAAACATGCACACATAATCAATTTTTTTCTACACCCCATCTCCCTGCCAAGTCAACTTATGCCTCTCCAACATTTAGTTTACCACTCCCTCACTCCAAGCCAATAGCAGGACAACCATAGCCTCATGCATCAACATTTCACTGACACACCCATGCGTAAACATAGTAACGTGTTGCCCGCTTTTCTCCATCCTCTTCTCTCTACACACACATGAGGTAGCAAGACGTGCATGCACATCCTCACCATGCACACATCCATGGCAACATCCACCAAAATACATGCTCCTGGCACCGACCACATCCGTTGTTCATTGTCACAACATACTAAGGATTAGCTTTAAACCCAAGACCTCAACCGCTCGGCTCTGCCCTACCCCAAACCAAGCCCTAGCACGAGTGGAGTAGCCACCATTCCTGCCCTATCGCACTAGCTATCACGCGTGTGCACCTACGGACCGTGCGACGCTAATTCCTTGGCACTAGTCGATGGCGTTGCCTCTCTATCGCGCTACCTTGCCACCCCGACGCCCACGCTATGTGCTCGCCACTGCTGCACCTCTCACCTCCTCCTACATGTGCCCTTATGTGGCTCGGCCCTGTCACCGCGCTGCCCAATGCCGTCCACCGCGCTACATGCTCTGACGCACTCCTACGTCGGCACTGTCACCCCTGCGCCATGTGTTGTCCCTGTCACCCCCCACCTACTCGTGCCGCCCTGCAACCACACACATGCATCCAAGGCTACCGATCACCGCATGTTGCGCACACTAGCGTCCTCTTGCGCTGCTACCTCCTCCCATACTGGCACCACCCTCTCTGACTGTCACCCACGTCGCCACCTATACCTGGACACGTGCACGAGGAGAGAGGCAGAGAGGAAGAGTGATAGGAGGAAGAAGAAAAATGAGAGAAAGAAGGAAAAGGAGATAAGGAAAGAAAGGGGAGGAGGGAAAAAAGAAAGAGAAAAAGAGAAAAGAAAAAAAGGTGGGTCCAACTAGTAGGACCCATGTGGGCCCTACCAATTTTCAGCCACCCTATCTGAGTCTAGATCACATCCCTCTCCATTCCTCTATAGGGCGAAGCCCATGAGCCATATCTAGCATGCATATTAATTTATTTAGCCATCGGTCTATAAACACATGATAGATGGATCTACCTACTAGTTATGGTATTTTCAGTAGGACTCCGATAAACTAAATCTTTATTGATCCACCATAGTGTTGCCATAATACTTGAGTCTTCTAGACGTAGGTATACATCCTCACCATACTTTATTTTATATTATAAATATATGTGCTGGTTTGTCATAATGGAAAATATGGGTTGTGAAATATTTACAAAACATAACTCTAGGAGTCAGCAGTTTTGGAAAACGAAAATGTTTTATGAAAAAACTTGCGGTGCGAATCCTTTCCTGTGTGGTTTGGTTTCGTAGTCACGCACATGTACTGATTTCTTTGAAAAGTTTATCCAAACATAGAATAGTAGGACCACACGGGTAGCATAGAATGCCCATATTAAAGTAAGTAGATAAAACATAGATGTCTTGTATATTAACAGTTAAGAAATGCTGAGATAGGGAGACAAAGGTATTCTCTTGAGATGAGAGATTTATCTTAATCGTAAGATGTAATTGGTGCTATATGGTGTGTCCTGAGTAGACGATGGTCTGAGACAGGTCTAATACTTGGTTTCAGAGAGTGACCTAACTTTGTGATATAGAATGTCTATGAGTTGGTTATAGAAAAGCCTTATAGTGAACTATCCTTTGTTGACTATGTATTGATCCACATGTGCTAGATAAAATGGGATGCTCACGATATATGGTTAAAGCGTGTAACCTTTGCAGAGTTTAGTTAAACTGTTTAAATAGCTAGACCTACAGTCATGGGCGAATATGAGATGTTTTTTATAGCATAGATTTATGGTTCCTAGGATAAGAATCATTATCAGAGTTCTTCTTTATGATGAATGGCCAGCCTCTGTGGTTGAAAATAGTTCTGTATGATTTGGGGTGTCAGATGGCACCATAGGTCTAAGATGACTAAGTCATGATGTGGCCTAAGAAGGCCATCTGTGAGGCCGAGAGGGTTGAGTTTAGGTTGGCAGGTCGAGAAGATTAGATCCGGAGCCGAGAAGATTGGTTAACGATTGGTTTTGATAAAATTTTGGTTTATTTTTTAATGTTAGTTTTTTTAAGGGAAAAAGAAATTGGTAAAGGAAAAAATATTTTTAATTACTAAAATTTAGTCTTTTTCACTTGAGTTCTTGTAAATCTACTCACATATCGATGTCTCTCCCTAAAGGGATTATTGAAACACATAGATAAATGTTTTAAATAAGTAGTTTGCTAAATAAATCCGAGCATTTTTTTACAGCTTGCATTTACATATTTCCTGTGACATACGGAGTATGAAAGTACTCACTCCCTCAGTGTCGTTATTTTTCTTCTCTTGACTTAAGTTAAAGTAGAAGATAAAGGTTGGAGTTTTATCCCTATACTTAAACTAATGCTTGTAGAGTGGTATCCTAGATTTGCTAAGTTTTGCTGCTGTTATCGCTGATTAAAGATTGTAATTTAGTCGAAACTATAATATGAAATATATTATATTTATAATATAAAAAATCTTGTATTTTAGGAGTTTTATATGTTTCTCGCCTTTTTCTTATATCATGCTCTCGGTGCGATTGATACAGTGGCGTAGAGGTGAGGTGTGACAACCACCATGAAAGTATGTTCAACCCATCATCAACTAGTTAAGCATTCAACCTAAAGATATTATATGGATTATATGACTAGTTTCAATATATCTTCAAATTAACACTTTACTCAATACAAAGTTGGGAGGAACAAGTTAACTAAAAACTGCCATGCTTACGCTGATCAATAAAATATCCATGCATAAACTTGGGTGCGATACGCTATATATATCCCAACAGTATAATTTACACGCTTGGTGAGTTAGGTGAAGAACTGATGATGAGGAATGCCTTGTCCGTTTGATAGTCCTTCGTATTTTACGTGCTTCCACAGGTTGTTGTCAATAAGTTTAAACCAAGTAAAAAAGTGCTAAAAGTATTTAGTAGTGCTAATATAGAACTAGTTTGCATTTGTCATCTGTTACAACATGAAATTTTAAATACTATTGCATTAAGAAAAAAACACAATGTCACCGAACAATTTTCTTTTTTTTTCAATTTTTGGCACATTTTTTCCCAATGTGTAGATCAGTGTGAATTTAATAATGTATAGACTTTATTGTTTTAGAATTTCCTACAACTTTCGGAGAAAAAGAAGACGAAATTTCCAGTTTTTTTCACGGTATCTAGGTGAGTAGGTGCAGCACCTGAAGGGAAATCTCTCCACTGTCCCTATCATCTTCTCAAGATTATAGGAGCTTCCGCTGACCCGGACGGCTCGGTCTCCGGCGGTCGATTCGCAGCCAAGCAAGCCGGCCGCGGGTCAAACCTCCGCCGCCCCCACCACTACGTCGCCCCACCCGAGCAGTGACTAACTAACCCCACCGAGATACAGCTGACACGTGAGCCCCGAGCCCACCCACCAGCAGCCGGTGGCGCGGCTGGCGCCAACGATAAAAATATTCCGCTCGTCGGCGTCGTTTACCAGTCGCACCGCCCCTCGGTGTCCCGATAGTCGGTCTCCGTCTCTCCGCTCTCTCTCTCTCTCTCTATCTCTCTCTCTCTCTCTTCCTACTCTACTACCACCAGCAGCACACGGTTTCCACCGCAGCGCGCAGCCAGCCGCCCACCTAAAGATCCGATCAAATCGAAGACTATACTTTTTTTTTCTTGAGGGAAAAAAAGAACTCTCTTCCTTGCCATTTCTTCCTGGAAATTTTTCGGGGAATTCCGAGGAGCGGGAGCATTCGGGTGCGCCGGAGACCGGCGCTCGAGCTTTTTCTCCGGTGAGTCATGGCTTTTCTTGGAGTTTCAGACGATCGTTTGTGTGGTTTGGCGCAATCGTGATTGCTTGTTTACGTGGTTAGATTGCTTTGTTGCTATCTAAAAGAGAGATTGTTTTCTTGCTTGATGGTGGTTGGCAAACCATTGGATGTCTATGCCTTTATGGTTTTATCGCATCACAGATCGCGATGATTCTAGCCGTTGTGTTCTTGGGACATCGCCATGGAAGCCTCTGTGCTACTAGCCTTCTTGATACTCAACTGAGGCGTCTTGTATGCCTTTTTTTCTATACTGGGCAATCACTTCCGTTGTCCCTGAGACGAAACTCCCGTTAAGATTGCGGATTAGACTTTCTGAAGCTGTAATTTTGCTAGAATAGCCAGGGGAACTTTCAAAAAAAAAAAGAATAGCCAGGCGAAGAGGGGATACCTCGTTTGCTGCTTTTCGCCATTTGTGGGACAGCTCAAAGTCAACTTTCAGTCAGCTAACAGACGGCTCTAAATTTGTTGCTCATTTGTTCGCCAGTATGATTATCTTCTGTCTGTACAAATTTACCCGCCTAAGTTCTAATGATTTAATTTTTTTTATACAGTTGAACGAGTTCATTAATTGGGACCTTATTGGTGATGGATGTAGTAGGAGTACTATACAGTCTACATAAAATGTTTCTAATCTGCGTTTCTTGTTGCATGCATTGCTCAGCAAGGTACTTGCCCTAAATATATAGAGGTCGAAGTCTTGCCCTCTAAAGTACATTGTGTAAGGCATAAGACAAAAGGAGGCGAAGTTACGGTTAGGGAGATAATTCACTCATATTCGAGGCTTAAATTGTTCAACTAATACAGAATAGCATGGATATTTACAACTGAATTATTCTCCAACTAGATGGTAAATTCTTGTTCTACTCATTATGAATCTTTTGAATATACATGAAAAAATTTAGTAGTTCTCCTTTCCTGGCCTATCGGTGCATATTTTGGTGACAAATATGTCAATTTCCGCGATTCATTTTATACTAATGTACTATCATGTACTCATGCTATCGCTCATCGTATATCTTTTATTGGCATTCTTTCCAAAAATGCTAAACTGAATGCTTCGGTCTTTTTGCAGTTTGGATTGCACTTTTCAGAGGGAAAGGGCTAAGGGCAATCGGATATGTCCACACAATTTTTTTAAGACATTGCATCCAAATGAGGTACACTGCACTCCTTTGTTGGCAAACTGAAGTCAGAGAGCATTCTGGTGGCCACTACACCTACAGGGATGTTTCTTGTGTGTTTTGATGCCCTGTGCCCCTGTTTTGGTTCAAGAAGGAAGGATGGGAGTGAAGATCCTGTCCTTGGAAGGGATGCAAATTCCTGTAAGTTAAATAGCAACCTTTCATCTATTGGTGATCTAATCTGTTAACGCAATGAAACAATGTCTACCATGTTTCTTGGGATGGAGTTGCATACTACCACACATGATAGATGTCACGTTTGGAAGTATAAATGACTGTCATGAATTTTGACGCATACCTTGTTTTTTCAGTGAATTCTTCTGTGCTGAGGTCAATGTCTGATAGAGTTCCTGCAAGCCCTCTTCGAGTACCTGCAAGTCCATCTAGATTTTCATTGTCTTCGTCACCAAGTAGAAACGAGCCATTGAACCTCAGCCTTGAACAAGTTATTAAACTGACACATAACTTTGCACCAGACCTGATGATTGGTGAAGGTTATTTTGGAAGGGTCTACAGAGCACAGCTGCGAGATGACCACGTTGTGGCAATTAAAAGGGCAAAAATGGTAGGTTTTATTTTTAGCAGATATACTAGAGATTTCTCTATTTAAAATGACTGAGATGTTATTTTTTAAAGTAGTCTCGCTTGTTAATCCATTTGTGTGTAGATCAGTACAGTAATGAAACGGTAGTGCGCCGGTAAAGCATGTACTCATTTCATTCTTTGCACCAGTAGTAGTGGATCCTTATTATATTTTTTTCACCGCTTGAGCATGTTGGTCATTAATCAAACTTCTTTTCCAATTTATATTTATTCAAAAAGTCCTGATAAAGTGTTAAAGTCGCCGATAAAAACTGTGCTTCCTACATGTTATTGTACAAGTGATAACAGTCCAGTATGAATTGCAGTTTTCATGTGATTTCTTTTCGCAGGAACATTTTGCTTCTTTACGTGCTGAATTCAGTAATGAAATTGCACTACTAAAAAAAATTGAACACAGGAATTTGGTCCAATTACTTGGTTATATCGACAAAAGAAATGAGCGAATTGTCATAACTGAGTATGTTTCAAATGGCACTCTTAGGGAGCATTTGGATGGTAAGCTACAAACTAAGATTCTCTTTTGTTGAATTCCATATAGAACAGCCAGTAATTTTTAAATTATATTTCAGGTCAACGTGGGCTTGTTTTGAGCTTTAGTCAGCGGCTTGAAATAGCCATAGATGTTGCTCATGGGTTAACTTATTTGCATCTATATGCAGGTACGCTTTTGCGTACATGTTTCTGTTGTTGAGCATAAAAACAGTTTAAGAAAGCCAAATGACTGCTATTTTTTATTTTGTTCCAAATCATGCACTGGGTTATTGTCACTACTAGTAATGCAAGAACTGTAAACTAGTATTTTAATTATATTTTCCCCCTCTAAAGGTTGGTCCATTGGCTCATAATCTGCTAAATATCCTGACTGTACTGTTCTGTGGTTCAGAAATTGTTTATGGTTGTGCATCAATATAAACGATATGTATTATGTACCTCACATTATATATTAAATGAGCCTAACATCCAAGTTGAATAAACCATGAGAATTAGCCATGTAATCAGATGTGTCTCTGATCCACATTTATTTGGTTTGTCTTCCAAGTGATTCAAGATGTGATTAGCCATGTCATCAGTATCCAGCAAAGTTTTCAACATAGATCACCTTGTATAGCACACAATTAAATTCTTCAATATTCAAGCGTTGAAGTCATGTGCATTCTTAGCTTACAGATATATTCTAGTTTGATTTTTTCATATTGGCATTTTGCATTTGCATTTTGACTTATTTATTCTGTACTTTTATGCTTTTAGAGAAGCCCATCATACACAGGGATGTGAAGTCATCAAACATTTTACTAACTGAAGGCTTGAGGGCCAAAGTGGCCGACTTTGGATTTGCAAGGACTGGTCCTACAGATCCAGATCAGTCACAGATTCAGACTGATGTGAGAGGAACAGCTGGCTATGTTGATCCAGAGTATCTCAGGACAAACCATCTGACAGTCAAGAGTGATGTATTCTCTTATGGAGTCTTGCTCCTGGAAATTCTTTCTGGCCGTCGTCCTATTGAGGTGAGGAGAGGTGCAAGAGAAAGGATCACTGTGAGATGGGTATGTCTTCGCTACCCTACTTTGTGTTTACATTGGTTCAGTCTTTTGTTTCTTTCCAATGTTTTTCTAGAGAACTATTTAGGAGTATTTTACCTCTGTTCTGGTTATTTCTAGTCCTCCTGACTCCCTCTTGCCCATGCCTTCGCTCTTGTTTTTCTTTCTCAAGCAGTAATCTGCACATGAATTCAATTTTTTTTTGTCCACAATTTGCTATTCCATCACAAGTTAAACCATACAGCATGTAAACTTCCAGTGTGCATACACAAACAAAAAATATTATCACATTTCCCTGATATTAGAACCTTGTCTACATTTTCGCCGTTTAAGCACTCAATACATTTTCATTTACCTGGGAAGAAAACAATAATAAGCTTGATTTATTTTCTATAGTAGTTAAGATGTTGGTCATGTTTTTTGTCATAATTTAAGACATCTGAGGCTCTCTGTTGTATTTTTATTTTTGATACAGGCCTTTGAGAAATACAACAGAGGTGATGTTAAGGAAATATTGGATCCAATGTTGACCGAGTCAGTAAATGAGGTTATACTGAATAAGACTTTTGATGTAGCGTTCCAGTGTGTTGCTCCTACTCGTGCTGACAGGCCAACAATGAAAGAAGTTGTAGAGAGGCTATGGAAGATAAGACGGGATTACGCAAAAAGCCAGCGCAGAGCAGAAATGACCCTGTAGACCATCTGATCCTGGCTTCTGCTTTTGCTCCAGAGAACATTGGTGAACTCACCAGTGCCCAGCAAAGATCCACAAAAGCAGTCAGTTTATTTTTGCGAATTGGGACAACTGAAATTTGCACAGGGTTGCAGTATTATTGTATGCGCTGTACACCGAGTTGTATGTTTAAAAGATCACACCAACATGTTGTTTGCGTCGAATCGATTCTTTATCGATAAAGGTCCGATGCGATCGTTCAAACATGTTAAAGCTTGAAAGGTTTACTTGGCTCCAATGTCTAATGTAGGTCTTTTGGGTTTAAGATACTTTTATTGAGATTAATAGAGTTATGGGCGTGTCGGTTAATTTAACTCTACAATTAATAAAAAGATAAACCAATAAGTTAATCGGTTGATAAGTCGATACGAACTCCTATTATCGGCTGATCATATCGGCTGCATCTAATGTCCTCCTGCTATCAGGTAGTTATGGCTGAAGCATTCGTCCATCAACTAGAAAGCCAATTAAGACATAGATAAATGGCGACGAATAAAATAAAAGACACATCAGCTATAGAGCCAATGATGTTCTAGAATAGAATGGTAAATAAGCATGTATATTAACTCCTCCTATCGATTGGTTGCCAATAAAAGAAGTTATACTCGTTCATCGAATGAAAGCTGATGTATAAATAGATAGTAAGGAATATGATAAAAGACACATTGATTGTAGAGTTGATGATGTTCTAAATAGAATGACGCTTCAAATAGTATAAAGGACCCATCGACTATAAAGTCGATTGTGCTCCAAGTAGAATATGCGATGACGCTTCGAATAAAATAAAAGACTCATCAGCTGTAAAACAAATAACGCTCCGAATAAAATAGCGATGAATAGAAAGGAGGAAGACCTGATCTTTCGAAAGTATGAGACCTAGTGACCACCATAACGGTACCATTAGAGCTAGCCTCGATAGATCAAATTAAACTAAGACAGTATGAGACTGAGGCTAACGACATAGAAACGACGGAGGCTAGATCAAACGCGCGAATGGAAGGAACGAGCGAACAAATTAGCTAGGTAAGCCAATGAGAGGAGTTCTCTAAAGATATGTGTATATCGGCTAAGAAGCCGATACCCTATGCGTGAGGCTTAATGTGTGGATAACCTATTGGCTAGCCACTCCAATAAAACGTTCACATAAAGTCTTATTGACCTATGGCTTAATCTACTATCAGCGGCCTAGTAGATCGAAACTAACCGATGCAGCACAAGACCGATGATAATAGAAAAAGCTCGATAAGCCGATAGAAACACGTGAACGTGATGTGATTCACTCAATCGGATCTAAACGATACAGCCTTAGATAGAAGGAATACACTAAGATAATGACGAGGCTTACCCCTTCGCTGAAGATCAGATTTAACCAATACAGCCATACGTCGAAAATTAGAACACATCAGCAAAAACCTAGATAAATTAGGATGACGATATGACCAGATTATATTTGATAGAGAAATAATTTATAAGGTCCTACGTGGCTATATTTATACCCTAGAGTTACAAGAGTTCAACGCAGTTAATAACAATTCTCGAACGTTATTTTCTAAATATAAAAGAGAGTTAATAAAACTAATTAAGAAATATTCTATAGAGAGATAAAGTATCCTATCATGGTTTCTACGGTTTCTTATTAGATTTAATATAATTTTTTATCTTTAACTGAACTAACTCCATCATCAATCAATCGAACTCTTTTTATAAATCGATTAGCTCTTTAATTCTATGGCTTACTAAATTTTGGTGTAAAGATATGCATATCGAAGTTTTTTCCATATAGCCTTTTTGGCCAATCCAATGCTTTGAGTAATTTGTCTCAAGAAAGTGGGGATGGTCTTATTTAGAGCCTTTCAGCGGTTCTTCATACAACTCTTCGTTCTTGTGTATATTTTGCTGGCCCTCCTAGTGGTACAGTTGATCTTTTTGTCATGTTCATTGTTGCTCACGATGTGGGGGTGTTTCTCTTGTAATTATGGCGTTTGGGATGCTATATTGTGTTGCAGTGCTGTAACCAGATCTTAAGGCAATGGTTGTGCATTAAATTGTAATTTTTGAACATTTGGTTTCAACTTTTTTATGGTTCATGAGGATGTATTGCGAGATATACCACATTTTCTGGTGTTAACAGTAAAAAGTGTGGTAGCTCCCACCTCCTCTCAAGTGTTGTAAAATCACTAACTTACGCTTATTCTGCACCCAAGTTCGATTAATCTATCACGTTCTATGTACTGGATGAACCCTGGAAAGGCATTCCCAGGTCAGCTCCTCCCCCTACAGTCCATAAGTAGCCATGTTGTTCGTGCCAGAACATACCGGTCGTCTGGAAGGTCTACTTAACTCTAGTATAGACCAGTCGGTTTCTCTCCATGGCTTGAGATACGCGTACCGAGGCCCGTGAGGTTCGCTCGGCATCGACGTGACGGTGCGGGTGTGGACATACCAGTCAATTTGACCCTACAATTAATAAGGAGGTGAGGCAAACGGGTCAGTCAGACGACGGGCCGATACGAGCCCTCGCTATCGATTGACTGCTGATAGGATCGAGTTAGTCATCGGCTGCGTTCGAACGGCTCTTGCTATCGGCTGGTCGCCGATAGAAATCAGAGCGCTCTTACATCGGCTGGGAAACCAATGTAGGTGGATATTGATGAAGGATATGATGGCTCCGAATGTAGAGAATGCGAGACCCCGATCCATCGGCCGTAGAACCGATAGAAACATAGGATTGTACTCAGAGAGTAACAAGACACGTGGGATCCCTCCTAGTAGTCGATAGAACCTGTCGTGGTCGTTTATAGGTTGGAAAGCCGATGAAAGCATATGCGAGCTGGCAAGAAATCGTATAAAAGGGGCCGGCTGCAAACTGATGTCGCTTCGAAGATGACAGGACGAGACCCGTCGCCCGCCGTGACGATGTCGCTAGCACCGAGTCTCGAAGATCAGACCTAACTGAGACAGTACGAGACCGAGGCCAACGGTAACAGGATGGTAGACGCCAGATCGGATGTGTTGAAGGAGGGCAAAGTGAACCCATCGGCTAGTTGAGTCGATGAGAGGACATCTCTCTGAAGACAGGCGCGCATTGGTTGGAAAGCCGATACGCTTGGCGTGGTGCTCAAAGGAAAGTCTTTGAAGACTTGGTGCGTATCGACCGAGGAACCGATGCGCTGGACGTGTTGCTCAACATATAGATAACTCATCGGCTAACACTCCGATGAAACGTCGTACAGAGATCTATAGGCCTAAAGCTCATTCTACCGTCGACAGTCTCATAGGTCGAACCTAACCGATACAGCACGAAACCGACGACGGCGAAGAGAGCTTGACAGACTGATAGATACTGCACGGATGTGATGCGATACATCCGATCGGCCTAAGAGGTCGAACCTAACAGATACAACCTTAGACAGAGCGAGACATATCGAGATAGTGGCGGGACTTACCCCTTCGCCAGAAATCGAACTTAACCGATGCAGCTCTGCGTCGAGAGCCAAACCCCGTCGATAAAAACCTAGATAAACTAGGGTGGCGATACGCCGAAATTATATTGATAGAAGGATGTCTTACATGTTTCTATTTTTATACCATAGTTTTATAAAGTCCGACGCGTTTACAACAACCATCGGATGTTATTTCCTAATAAAGATAAAGAAAAATATCTCTAAATAAGTTAAACAAAATAACTAAATCTTCCTATCCATATAAGATACGATAGAATAACCTACCGTAAACCACGGCTCCTTTTCAAACTCGGTCTCATTTAAATAATATTTTAATCTTGGACCAAATCTTTTCTTACTTCAATCCGATCAACTTCTTCCCTATAGTAATCGAACACTTCTTCGCTTAAATTGATCGCTTTCCAATCTATCGTTGGGCTTTCTAAATTTTAACGTTAACACATGCTAATGCATCTATGCTCGAAAAACTAACAAATTGAAGGAATTTGCTCTAGTGAAAAAAAAGAACCGTGGGATGAGTCAAGGTGTAATATCAATGAGGTTTCCAAGGGCGATGGGATCTGACCTGTGAGCCGGAAGGTTGATAGCACTGCCTAACATTGGTGACTGCCCTTGACAATAAAAAGCTCCTCCTGCAGCTGTTCCCATTTCTGGAGTCGGATTCTCTTGTCACCCAACAAACTGCATCCTTTATCTGAAAACAAATCATCAACAAGCTCCATCCGTTCGTGCCTGAAGAAACAGTGGCAGCAACGTGACCAGAGGTGATGATCATATCATGGATGCCTCAACTTCGGAAAGTACGTTCAAGCCAATCCATGGAATCGCAACAGGAAATAATCCATTCATTGAAGCAGATGTTAGTTGACAAGGAAACATCTGAGTTAACACGTTCATTGCATAAAGCTTTGTAAGATATTTTAGTGTACAGAAGCTGAAAGAGAAAAATATATCACACCACACTGAAGCCTAAATTTCTCCTGAGGGATTCACCCCATAAAAACAAGACCTGTTAGCACGGTTCATGCTCTAGAGAATTTGTACGCTGGAATTTGCATCCTCTCAAGTTCTGTATCCTAAACTACCAAATAAACCTTTGAATTCCAGGCTCATGTTGCCACTGGAATGGTCTCAACAGAAACATTGCCAGAATGAACAAGTCAACAGCAGCATATAGAAAACCTAAAGCAAGCAATTTGCTATTACTGATCACTGGAGAATGAAGAACCAGAATGACCAATGGAATTGTATAGTATCTAAATTCAACCAATGGGGCAGGGATGAGAACAAGGGCAACTGATAGAACAAAGGAGAGCACCCAAACTCTTGTCTGTGACATCCCTGTATGATGAAACAAATACTCCATTTAATAAACATCAGTTAATTATACTCTTTAAAGAAGTCCAACTTTTGCAAAATTTATATAGAGAAGTTTACCTAAGATATTAACAATTGAAAACCATGAGTACACATAAATTGGTGTCAAAATGTATTTCATCGTCCAGTGAACTTGGATAACCTTCCTCCAAATATAAAAGGTGTAGTGTCTATTGTCAGCAAGAAGATATGGATGAGCAATGCTGCACAAAAAAGATGGGTCATTACATATTAGGATTTGGTAAACATAAGAAGACAAAGAACATCATACTTTAAGCACAACAGAAAAGTGCAATCATCAAGGAATTTGAGAAATATGACTGAACCATGCTTCCGCACCAAAATTTCAATCATTATAAAATTGAACATGTGCTGTTCTCTCCAGTTAGATTCAGTGTTGTTTTTAGCAAAGTAATGAGTCGGTATTGGAAGAAAGATGTGCCTAAATGTTCGGCATGAAGTACTATTAGCAGTTCCTGGGAGAAAGATTACATGGAAGAGGTGACCAGATAACAAACCTGAAGAAATGTACAGCAACAAGGCTTAAACCAAGAGCCACCAAAATAGCAAAAGAACTATATGTTTTGTTCTTTCTGCAACAGTGGAATAGGTCTGATACTCGATTAGGAGTAAAATGCCATGGCAGGAGGGCGGCAGCTGACACTAGACCAAAGTACAACAGCTGTGCAAAATGTAGCGAAACAACATGAGCTTCCTTAGCACCTGCATCACTCAAAGCAAATGGATGTGTGAAGCTTTTTGTAAGTCATTCTGTAAGCTGCCAACCTACAAAGGTTGAAAGGAGCTGTAACATAAGAAATCTACCTAGTACTATGCCACCATTCCAGACTATAAATGCCACAAACACCAGCAGAACCATTGCAAATGGTATAAAAGCAATTAAAACTTTACACTTTGAATTCCATAACTTGAATATGGCATCCCATATTTCCTCCATAAAGCCTGCAAATTACCCACAAACATCAGATATGGCAACAAAATGATTGGACATGAAATTTGAGGTCATATAGATACGTCCGTTTAATTTCCACCTCTTTTTCCTGAATAATATTTCATTGAATTCAGAATGAGATCATATGATTGATAAAGAATTACAGCTAGTGTTCTAGCAATATAAATAAATAAATCAGGGAATGAAAAAGAATGTTTAGACTAAAGCATAACAAAAAAAAATGTCCACATACTGAATCTCAAAAATAAAATCCAAAAGCTTGGAGGATTGTAAATGGCTAAATGCATCTTTTTAATTAAAGGAGTTGGAATACTCACTGGAATGCATTCTATTAGTTTCAGAAACAACTTCTCTCTTGTTTATGGGATTATTATTTCGCCGTCTTCTCAAACCTGGAGCGGTGGTTTTATTATCAATGTGAGATACCTCTTTGTTTGACTTATCTGATAGTTCACTATTCTCGTAAGAAACATTGTCCTTGACATAAAGATATTGTGCATGAGTGATGGCTCCATTGGCAGCAAAAAATATCATCCATATTACATTAGTCTGCCGGAGAAGTATAGAGAAAGCACCAAACTGCAGGCAAAAGGAAGCATTTAATTAATATAGCTAAGAGATTTGTGATGAAAATCAATAACATATGATGATTCTTGTTCCCACTCTGTATATAACTATTTATCATCTTACAAGCTAGGACATGTTAGCTAAGAAGAATGGCAGGACCCATATAAAAAATCTCGAGATAAAGACTACATATTTACATGAAGGTATGCATACAACAGGTAGCTACAAATAGCTGTGTTGTTCTCCAAAATGGTATCAACTCTAGAAGAACTTCCAACAAGTATGCTCCGGATAACTGTTATGAATGTACTACTTCCTACTATCTAAAAACAAGCTTATGATGTGAAGTTGTGAACAAAATAATAGAACACTTAATTTTAATACTCACCGCTGCACTGACCCAAAACTGTTTCTTCAAGCAGAAAAGGTACATCGCAAGAACTGCCACTAATGATGCAACATCAGTATAATAAAGGAAGGTAAAGAACCAGTGAATAGGGTACAATGCTACTAGAATAGCAAATGCAGTTGCCTTCCTCTTGCCAATTTCTGGTCTGATGCACAAAAGCAAGTCATGGACTAGAACACCACAGACCATTGCCATGATAACATTAGTGGACCGCAGAAGTGCTGTAGTGCAAAGGGCATCAAAAACCTCTGCTATCCTACTCGCCCATGCACCAGGAAACAAGGAAGCAACATATGCTAATGAAATGTAGTACCTATAAAATTGCAGAGAACAATCCATCACAAGGTAAAATTTGAGGCTGAAGTAATGAGGAGTTGTGAGACTCACAGGCCAGGAGGGGTGGTGATCATGGGATCCCATGTTAAGAAATCTCCATGGCAGTAGCGCTGTGCCTGAGGAATATGGAAGATCTCATCCTAAACACAAAGAAATGAGTTAAGGGGGGTACTGAATGCTTTTTGTCATGCTTTCAAATGCTGCATACATTTCCAGTGAGAACATGGCAAGATGTGATACATCAGTGCAAATCTACTAACTCATAAGCAATACAGGGAAATTGAAAAGGCTCGAGAAATGCATCAGGTCTGCTTGCCAATTTTACAACTTCCAGATAAGTCCAATTTCTGGACAATAGGAACTCATGAAAAAAAATTATTGCGAACCAAATACTTATGTTCTCCACATGAAAACAATTATTCAAGGCACATCAGGAGATAGGCTCGTTGCAATTTCAGATCCATAGTCCTACAGCAAGACATGGTAAAGAAAATGACGATACTGTGAAAACAAATGTTTTTTTTCCTGATTTGCAGTTCTGTGATTCTGTCAGATAGGTGCACTGCCGAACATTTAGCGATGTCGTTTCCTATCACGCCGATGTGCATCAGCATGATCTGAAGTTAGTGATTTAGCTAGCTCAGAAGTTCCATATGCGGTTGCTTTCAATTTATTCTGGAAGATATGGAAATCAGGTAGAACATACAAATGCAGCTCCTACCCTGAAAATGCACAAGCGTGGAGGAGGAGAAAGCACTCACCATGTAAGGGTCGGGCACGATGGAGTCGACCAGAGCAGCGAGTGGGATCGCCCACGCGGCCACCGCGGCGGCGACGGCCAGCCTCCCCATCCCCCGGTACAGGCTCCTCCCCGCCGCGCTGTGAAACCCGTTCCAGATCCAGTCCCGCGCCCGGGAGGCACGGAGCTGATCACACGAACCCTCAGCCCCTCACGAGCTCACCGGAGGCGCTCCAGAAGGTCGTGGCGCTGGTACTCGGGAGCAGTTTCCCGGAGGCGACGACGAGGTACGGCGCAGCGGCGCGGCAGTGCCGAATGGAGTCTCGCCGGAGCGCGCAGCGATCGTTGGCTGCTCGGCTCGGTGTTCTTTCCGCTCGGTCTCGGGGCTAGGCTGGAGGCTATGCAAACTAATAAACTAACCGGCCCAGCCCAGTAGCCCGTCCGGTTCCTCTCGCGACCCAGGAGGTCAGGAGCGAACGGGGAAGAGACCGCAGTGCGAGTCTCCAATCTCTCCTTCCCCTCGCTTTGATCTCTCTCCCCGAGTCCTGAGCACGACAGCGCCGGCGGGCGGATCCGGCCACCATTCCAAGCCGAGACTCCGCATCCTTCCGCCCCTTCCCACGGTAGCTCCTCCTGCTTTCCTCTCTCCGTCTAATGGAATATTTACTTTTGGATGATTTGCTGTTTGTGGATAGAATCAAGCCGTGATAGGAAGGTAGAATGAGTTTTCTGTATAATTTTCGTTATGTGTACTTCATTGGAGTGCTGGCGAAAGGGCGTGCCATTAGGAAGAGGCCAAGGTTTCAGGGGGGCTAGAGGAGGAGGCAAGCTGAGTTGCTAGATCTAGTGATGCCAAAGGAGTGAGAAAGGAGATGTAGCCTGTAGTTTGGGCGCAAGATCTAATGTGACTCCAAAATGAGTGAGAGAGTAAATGTGCTGATAGTAGCATGAATTCAGAACATTGTCTAGTTTAGCTTGGCCCTTGATCTAGCAAAGGCACAGGAATAATTTTGCATAGAGATCTGATGTGAAGGGGTTAAATGAGCAAGATCAAATTGGTATTTGTGTTGAATTGAAGTTGGAGCAAAGCTAGTCCAAGTGTTGGTGGAAATGGCAAGTACAGCATGCTTCGTGATTGTTAGTAAGAATGACATTCCAATCTATGAGGCAGAAGTTGAATCAGCACCAAAAGTACATATCCCGTGCCTCGTCACTTCTATTGATTTAATGAGTTGAATTATGTTTAGCTGTATATAATGCCTTGTGTTCAGGCCAAGATGTCAACCTTTTGGTTTTGTTGATATAATATGTTAAAGCGACTCTAATAAGGAAAAAATGGATACCCCCCCCCCCCTCTCTTTTAAAGAAGAAAGAAAGAAATAGGTCTTGGTTGAACATAAATCATGTTGAATCAGGCTCATCAACGGAATAGTTGAGTTCTGTGAAATTTCTGTGTAAAATTGGATATAGATGGTTTGCTACCTTTCTACAGCGTAATGATTTTGTCGTGGCCATTGTATTCCTCCCTCCCTTGTATCCATTTTGTTTCTAGGACATTGATTCCTATGTAATGATTTAAGTGATCATTAATTGATATTCAATAATATAACAGAGCCTTCATGGCATGAGTTTTTTTTCCCTGAGGTAGTATCATACTGGATTACTAATGTGCATGTCTAATCTTCTGCCATTCACTTACTGTGGCAGAAAGAAGATATGGCCTATCAACACCAGTTCATTCTGCATGCTGCTTTAGATGTTGTTCAGGATCTAGCATGGTCCACAAATGCAATGTGAGTATTTATTGCTTATATAATTTTTTTGCTCAGGTACACCTGAACATTTATATTATAATTTGGTTGTAGGATATATGCAAGCTATGACAGACCAAAGGTGCTTTTTGAAAATTTTTGTATATGTTTACCTCAACTAGTTCTTCTACATATTTTATTCAGGTTCCTGAAGTCGGTTGATAGATTCAACGACCTTGTTGTGTCTGTTTATGTAACTGCAGGTCATATCCTTTTAAATCGATTTATTGTTGTTGTGTAACATGACAATGACTATATATAATTATACTTGTTAAGTTTTACCTTTACAACAATATTGTTTTCTTTTAACTTGATGACACATACTAGATTCATGTTGCTTCATGATTCACGTAGTGAGGATGGAATTAAAAGCTTTTTTCAAGAGTTCCATGAACTTTATATCAAGGTATGGCAAGTGTCTGTCCTTTACAATAATCCTGAATAACAAGAATCCTGTCAGTTCATTTTAGATCTAAAAATCTTGAATCAGTCTCTGCCTTGTAAACAAACAATTAATGGCTACTAGTACATGGTATGGGCTCTAAATTACACAGGTTACTTTTTGAATTAGGTAGCTTGCATAGTTGTTGGCTGACTCAGAATTTTGTAGCTTATGCTGGCCACAATAGATTCTGAGATGTGCATGCCATTCCAGAATGTCTTACTTCAACCTGTAATCATTGCTTTCCATGTTATAAAATTTTCAATACAAATGTTCGTCATGCAGATATTCCTCAATCCCCTCTATCTGCCTGGATCTTGCATCACTTCCTCTCATTTTGATACCAAGGTCAGGGCTCTCACAAGGAGGTATCTGTAGGGTACGCTCATAAAGGTTCCATAAGCTTCACAGCTAATGTAGAAGCACGCAGAGAGAAGGTTATTTTAGCTTCCATTCTTTTTCTGCTGTCATTATTCAGACTCCTGAGAAATGCTGGAATTTCTTGGGCTTTGGCTGTGCTTATGAATCATGGCTTCAATTTACACCCATTTTGTGCTGTACAGGGAAAATCTATAGAAATGTATCGTTTCACTTTCACCGTATAACATGGACACATTGTATTGATTTCCTGTTCTGTGGCTAAGACACTCAAATTTAATAGTGTAAAATTCACCTTTCTTTTTGCGTTGGTTGGTAAGATCTTACCTTTCACTAGTCACTAGAGCTGTATCTTTGACCTGTGTGAACTATGCAGAAAGATTGCAGGGATGATATGCCGCGTGAATCCTATTTTCAGACATTCAGTGCAAGAGTATCCGATCTCCAAAAGTCCAGAGGGTTTGAAAGATTTCATCATCCCTGCTCCACTTCGAAAAATAAGAAATGGCCTCAGCTCTGAGCCCGTCGGCTCCTTTTACCCCACTTTCTGCCAGTCTACGAACTTGACCACTCCGGGTTCAGTTCGTCAAGAGGTGGGCATGCAAGCAAAGGCATCTCGAACATGTCACACCAGCACTGAGCTGTGTCCAACACCGGGTGTTATCCCTTTTTTTCGTTTTTAGCTTGCCAGTGAACAGCAATCTGATAACATCAACAGCGATCGGTGCGTGTGCGGTGTGATGGTGCGTACGGCCAACATCAGTCGACAGCTGATTGCGGGTGAAGATCTCGGGAGCGATTCTGGGAGCACACATCCTCTGACGAGCCTATTAGAGCCTGTCAGGTTAGTAACCAAAAAGTCTCGAGTTTATCTGATGCTTATCGCAGCAAACTGAAAACTCAGCCCAGCTGGGTTACCAGGTCAATCAGGAAACGAGATGCAACACGACCAAGTCACCTGCTATCTATGCTAGGCTTTGCACTGGCACCTGACCTCACTCGACTGAAACTACGTTGCCTTCACCACAGGAGGACGGATTTATTAACCCCAGATCGATTCGGCTAAACTTCAGCAGTGCGAACAGACCCCCCCCCCCCCCCCCCCACTGAAAAGCGTTTCGCTGCCGCCGTCAACTGCTAATAATAAGCGCGCGAACGGTGTCTAGAGATGGCAATGGCCCGTTCCGGTTTCCCCACGAAGAATTCTTCTATTATAAATGGAGATGGTTGGACTTTGATTCTTCGCGAAAAATCAAATTTAAAAAAATATATCCATCAGGTCTCACGGGGGTGAGGATGACCATCCGTCCCATCCCCGTTTCCCATGAAGACCCTTTTTTTTCTCTCGTCTTGTGATTATATTTCTTATAATATTTAATAAATAAAAATCATATATTTTATCATGTGAATTAATAGGCATATACTTATGTTGTTTAAGAGGGGATGGAGACTCTACGGAGATTAATTATGAGGGATGAGAAAATTTATTTTACGTTGCAATCGACGGGGACGGGAAAAATTCTAGCTCACGATGACAGAGATAGGGACTTATTATCCGACGAAAAATTCCCTGAATGTGTCACTCGCATGCATGCCGTCGCCCTCGCTTTCTCGAGATTGTAATCTAGCTCGACGAGTACGTGCATTATCTCCCCCATCTCGCGGTCGCGGCGAGGGCCCCGCCTCCGTCGACTACCACCACTACTACAGCGAGCGTATCGATCGATCGCACTGAGAAAAACGCTAGGATCACACGGCTTCCCGGCAGTTTTTTTCTCCGGTGCTTTTCAAGGGCTAGTCGCTTTTAGTCAATGCTGCCATGCTGCCAGCCACTTGAGGCCGGAGAGAGCGACCAGACCACCCGGTTTTTTGTAGGGAGCGATTTCGTTTTAAGTAGTGCAGCCAATCATGCTGGGTCCTTTGACGGAGAGGTGCATGCGCGGCATGGCACCCGCGGGGGAGAGGCAGTTACCGGTGCGGTCGGTAAGTGCCAGGAGTCGTTAATGGGACGGTCGTCGTCGACTCGTCGTCGTCGCCGTCAGTGGCAATGGCTTTGGACCATTCTATGGGGGAGAATTTTAGAGCGTTGTTGCGATCGAGGGTAGGATGGTGGAAGTGGAAACCTTTCGAGCTTCTGGATCATATAGTTTTTGTGTTAGACGCGCCTAAGCTAGTTTTAGTGGCGAACACAGTATTTTTACTATGGGTATTAGGGACTTGCATACATAGTGATATTGATATATTGAGAAAAGAAATAGAATGTCAGGGAAACCCAAAACCATGCATGGCCGAACCAACGGAACAAATGGCTTTTCTTACTATAGACGCACAAAATATATGGTATTCTTGAATACTCAAGATCTCTGTTTCGTTCCCCCCTGGCTAGCTTGAGCCACGACGTGTCAGTGTGTGTTACCGGCGTGGGACACGGGAGGCGCTACTAATTACTTGGGCGAAACCCAAGAAGAACGTGTCAGGTACAAGTAGAAAAGAAATTACATAAGAGAATCTCTAATTGCTACAATCGGCCTTACATTTACGTAGGCGCGGTACCTCTAATCCCTAACCCAAATAGATTTAAGATTTAACCTATTATAGCTTAAGTTTTTTTTACAGACACGCATATATCACTATTTATGCACACTACTCTTATACACCCATAAATATTTTTTTAGCATATAAAAAAGACGGAGTCAAATAACAAATTTCTAATTTTATTGAGTTTCTATTGAAAGTATACCTGGTGCGCTAGGGTTTAAATTCTAATGGCTGAAGCCATACTTCCACAACTTCATCATCGCATTATCGGTGCTTATTTATAGCTTGAGCAAATTTTAAATAAAATTAATACCACCAGACCCTTTAGCAACTAAATTTACAACTCCTAACTCTGTCACTAGGTGGGTAGAAGCAAGGTTGTTCATCTACGGGCTGAAAAATTGCCAAACATGCCATATTGAT
The DNA here is from genome assembly GCA_030770085.1 of Oryza coarctata. Classification (NCBI taxonomy): domain Eukaryota; kingdom Viridiplantae; phylum Streptophyta; class Magnoliopsida; order Poales; family Poaceae; genus Oryza; species Oryza coarctata. The sequence continues at coordinate 13,646,008 of CM061468.1, forward strand.
TTGCAATGAACCACGGAGCTAATTAACCAACGGGCTGTGCTAATCTTTTGCCTAAGCTTGCACAATCTGGTTTTGACTAGTTTGAATGGAACCATGGATGCACACCCCTAGTTACGAGAGACCTAGCAATTAGGAAGGCAATAAGCCTGAAACCTAAAGAAAGTTCAGTCGGGTCAGGTGGAACCATCAAAGAGGGGTGCACATAGTCAGGATCAGGATCAAAGAGCATAACAAAGAATTGGTATTGGTTAGCAAGCGGTGGTGGAAGTAGCAACAATGGCCGCTAAAGATGGGGGAAGGGAGGTGTTGGGACTGAGCCAAGCTCGAGGAGGGTGAGGTTGCAGTTAACCCGGGAAGGAGTCCCTCCAGGTGATCTCGATGACACTAGGCCTGATGCTGACCACCGGTACCTGTCCTCGCATGCTGTCGATGACCATCTCCCCCATGGCTTGGTGAATACATAAGTATCTTGCTAGTCATGGAGTTATGCCCTACCAATTAGAAACAACACAGATCAAATGCTACTTCGTGTCTGCACTTGCATTAATTGAGTCTTCAGATGGTCGTCAGACTAATCAGAAGAAAGGATAAAAACACTAGTATTTTGTGTACTATAGTAAGTTTTTAACTATTATTAATTTAATTTTAATAATTAATAACAAATTTAATTATATGAGACCGAGCTTTGTTTTAACTTAGTCTCATTTAAAAATAAAAACAATAATAAGAAGAAATGTACTAAACGTTTTCTCAATTTTAATTGACTATGTACATATACGTTCCTTTTTATATTGCACACTTTAAATATTACTCTATATTTGTTTATTTATAGTCAATAAATTTTTCCTTTTAAACATAATAGAGATATATATTTTGAAATAAAATAATCTTTCATCTCTTATATTGGATTATCATCCATCACCAAAGAGATAAAAGAATAAAAAATTTTGGATAAAATAATTTGTGTAATTATTGCTTTGATGATAGATGATAAATTGATTTTTATGGAATTAATATTTTTGTTTATATAAGTTGTCGAATAGGTTATTTTCCAATAAAAATATGATATAATAGCCATGCATTCTTTGAGGATGAGAATGAGAGACATAAAGATCAAGCGATATGTCTCAATTCCTATCTCCATATACATGTTGATATGTTCTTCTATATATTTTCTATATTATTGATATATGTATATGAGACTAACATTTGAGTCCTATCTTATTTAGTGGAGAACTTAAAAGATCTTAAATATATGTATATATGTTTATCTATAGCAATGTCACATGCCATATATATTGGTATGCACATATGTGTGTATATGGTAAAACCCCATTGATTCACCTTTGATCATACATGCACTTGCCTCTCGTATATATTTTGTATGTATATATTTCAGATGAGTAAATCTTATATATTTATTATGCATGTTCTAGATCCATAATGTTCACATATATTTTATTTTGGATCTTTGTGATTGTGCACACATGTGAGTTTATAAAACTTATGGTATTAATGAATACTTAATAAATTTATTCATATATTTGATTTACATCTAGCTGTTCATCATGTAGAGGATAACAACCGAAGTGTTAGAACTAATGTTTCTCTTTTAATTTGTGTAAAGGAATAGGTCGTACCTTGATAAGGCCAATGGACAAGGATAAGGTCAATCATATGATGAGAAGACACTATCACATTGACAAGGATAAGATCAATCATATGATGAGAAGAAAGTCATGATGGAGATTGATCAAGGAAATAGCATTAAGACCATTCAACTGGATGGACATAAGTGTTGATCATCTTGACCCTAAATCAAATGGCACAAGGTAAATATATAATGAAGTTAAAAATATTTTTCTTAGTCTCTTGGTGTTTGGTGAAAAGACCGGATTACTATATATGTACCACTGTGACATATTAATTCACTTGCACGTAGTAAGATTGTATAGTCAAGTATGATGAGACTTTTTCTCAAGTCCCATATAAAAAGAGAAGTGGACATGTTCATTAGGAATGAGTGGCCACTTACGGATATATCTGATGGAGTGTCCTTTAGAGTTTGAGCCTGTTATTTTTAATAAAAGTTGTAATCCTTGGATAGATTGTTTATGGATTGGATAGCCCTTTGAATAAACTTTTCATAGAGTGTAAGAACATTGAATTCCAATACCTAAGTCATAAGATATCACTATTTTATTGACTGTTGTTCATGATAAAAACTAACTTGTAGTCGAACCATTTTTCGGTCTAACCATTATCTTCCAGAGGTGTTTGGCCTGTAGATATGAAGGACTGGTCGGACCAGGCTCATAACACTGATTGGACCGCCCGACACATTTAATGTGAGATAATAATTCTTTTTTTTAACCATTGGTAGGCTCATCGGTCAAGCCGGCAATACCCAGAAGTTAGGGGATTTCATTCCTAACGACTAGTTTTGGTGGGTGGAGGCATAAACACCCCCACCAGTAGTAAGAAACCTCTCTTGATACTTTATTATATTATCTTAAACCATTGCGAGAACTCTCATACTCTTATATACTTAGTTTATCTAGTAAGATGTTAGATAGTAAGTTGAGTCAATCCAAATATATTACTTTATTGTTAGAGCTAGTATTGCATTTGACCATACTCAGCAAGCATCATAAACTTATTACTTTTAAAGGTTGCCACCTCCTAGACTACTTAGAGGAGTTTACCTAGTAATCTCTATAAAGAAGATTGTAGAGAAAGCCCAATGATTGATTATAAGTGACTCGGTATTCACTATCTTTAAAGTGGAGGAATAACAATCTCTAGTAATCGAGACTTATTTAGACACTTCGAGATCAGCTTACATTTTGCTCATCTCTTGACAAGGATATTTGGATGCTTGGTGATTTGAACGGTGAAGTTAGGTTCGTCTCAACGGGAATTATAAAACTGGCAAGTTTTCGAAGCTCAAGTGAAAAATCGTTTATCACTTATCTCATTTACTTTGATGTAATTACTTTAATTAAATTTAGGTAATAGAGATTATTTATGCTAATATTACTCTAGACTTATAAGTCTCAACATAGATTATATTGTATAATTAGTTAAGAAGAGTTGATTTAGGTTTTAAATTGTACAAAATCTTTTTATTTATGTTTTTACATATAACACTTGTTTTAGCTAAAAAAATTTAAAACCATCTATTTGTCACCCCTGTAGTCAGTTTTCTTCATCCTACAACTATATTTCTCTAGGACTAAGGAAGGTAAGCACAGGAAAACCAATAGCACCAATAAATCATAGGAAGGAAAATTACAGTAAATAGTAGGAAGAAGTTGCAGTTACTACAAAAGTGTTACATGAATCCTGATGCGACCTTAATGTTTATAGTTAATTTAAGAAGGAACATCAGAGAAATTGTATGTGCAAGTAGTTTAAATGGTCAACTTATAAAGTTTCTAAACTGAATTAATACTAGAGGGTTGGGACCACTCAAATTTGAAACTATGGTGAAGAGAGTTTGGTTTCTAGTTCAGATCAAAAGTCCTTCCCAAGTTGAATTGTTTGGCAGCGATGGCTGACTGGTCGTTCTTGTGAAATCGATTCTCTACTAAAGAATACGTTGGATATGACTTCTGCTAAAGAAATGAGCCTTGTTCTTGGGACCGAGCGGTAGAAATTAAAACTAACCAATCTCCACGACCACGACATGAACAGTAAATATTAAGAGGTGAAAACGATCCTAACAACAAGGGCTTTTCTGCAAAATTTGATGTGTTGGATCGGCCGAGCTCACAGCTAATCTAGCGCTTGTCAATCTTTTATTATGTTGTACACGACCTCTTCCAAACAGATGAAACCCTTGTTCTGGGCAGAGGGTGGTAGAAACTGCTAACCCAGCCTCCCTCCGCGACCAAGACAGGAACAGTCAATACTGGTAGAACTGGACAGACGTCACGAGGCCGACGGCTCGCCCCCGGCTTTTGGTTTGGTGTCGTTTCTTCTCGTAGCCAAATTACCCCCGTACCTGCTTGCGCAACATGTTGCTCTCATGCTCAGCCCCTCGTCTTCGGAAGATGCTCCCGGAAAATCACTCGCCGCCACACCGATCGATCTCACCTCCTCCCTAACGCGTTTATCTACCTATGGCTGTACACCACGTCAACTTCACTTCTTACAGGCAAAATATCGAAGACGCTACAGCCTACAAGAAGCTTATTGGACTCAGATTGCTCCTAATTCTCTCTATACAGGACTATATACCTCGCACTGCACGTGCGTAGCTTCTGCATGGAAATTTGGAATAACAGAGGTGACACGGACAAAGCGCGCAGACAAGGATGAACACAGTGTCGCTTTCAGCTGGTGATGGACCGATCCATCGCCGCTAGCATGGCAGTGGGGCCTCGAACCCTGATATCAAGGAAAAAACTTTATTGGGGACTTTAAACAGGGCCATATCATCCCCGCAAGGGTGTTAAAGGGTAAAATCTCTTCTCATCGGGTGGAGTGGGTTTAGGAGCGTTCCCTCCTTGTTCCCCATGGGCCCCGGAGTATAGGTGCACATCTCCCTCTATAAGCCCTCAGCCCATACGAAATTAAAAGCCTGTCTTTCTCAGTCCAACTTACATGCATATATATACCAAAGAGGGAAAGAAACCCTAGCTAAATAAGATTCTAGTCGTCCTCACTACTCGGATCTAGGCTCGGCCGCATGACGGCACCACGAGCCCACGATGATTCCGCCTCTAGGCCGTGCGACGACGCCATGAAGCCACCTCCACGCAACATCAGGCCGCTGTCGTCGACTCCACGTCGCGTGGTTGAGCTAGGCTGCCGTCACCACCTCACATGACGAGTGCACGCTTAGTGGCGGTGTCCACCTCCAGGCCATGCGTGGCGCACCCACATCACGCTGCTGTTGCCATTGCACCCGCTCCATCCCAGGCTCCCAGCGAGTGTGCCATCCTCTCTCTCCTTCCAAGCATCGTTCCCTTCTCCCGTGGTCTTCTCTTCTAGGGACGGGTGAGGAGAACCGCGCTACGAGGATGTGGACGGGGTAAAACTTGTCCCCGAGTGCAGGGATGGGGATAAAAATGGCTGATTTTTCTTCCTCGGGGAGCGGGTGTGGGTGCTAATACCTGGTGGGTGTAGTCCCGTGCCATCTCTAATCACTGCGTGCGCTCAGATATGTACAGTCTGCGGCTTTGACACATTCAGCTCATCTTTTTTTGTGATCTCATTTACATATGCATGCTAGCTAGCTAGTTGGCTCCATCTTTATCCTAAACTGATGATACTGTGAGCAGGTATAAAACTAAGGTCCCTTCCTGACGTCATCTGGTTATCTCCAAGAAAACAACGGGACACACTTGGTGATTAACTGCATTGCGTCCCCTTTTTGCAGGCTTGCGACTATCCGTACATCAGTACATGCCACAGCTCGCGAATAACGTAAGCATCTCCTCTGCGGCATCAGCGTATATTAGCAACGAGCTAGTGTTTCGATGTCCATTGTTCCTAACGACTTTTTGGCCTTCGGAAATTAATTGAAGGCCAGCGACCAGTTGCTACTCAGCACCAGCACAGTCGTCTCACGTCCTAATTGGGCATATTTTCGGTTAACATGAGCGTGCTCACTGTGGATCTGAACAGTTTCATGCTTTGTTCAGCTCATCTCCGGCGTCGCTCCCTTTCCCGAGTTCGCGGGAGAGTTACATGCAGTGTCACGGTCACGACTGATAGCGGAACATTTATAGTTCCCACGACAAAACTGGCTTGCTAATTGCTACATAGCCCCCAAAAATAATCTACGAGGTGCATGAATGTGCTAATAATGTGGTGTGATACACCGTACACTGCTGGAAAGGATCAGTTCACGTGTACAATTATGCATGCGTCAATGAATTAATTCAGCTCGAGTGGGGATATGTAGCCGCGTACTTTTGTACAGACAAGGCGGTTGCGTATGCGCATCGGAGTAAATACTACCCCCTCTGTTTCAGCTGGTATTTGTCAGTGACTATCATGTGCATTGACTAAATAAGCCACTCAAGAGGGCAGGAGAAATCGATAGTAGTAGTACAAAATAACTACACGAACCTTGTTGAATGACATTAAAGTAATGTAGTACTGTCCCTAAGAATACCATGATGAGTTGGAGGAGAGAAAGAGAGAGGGGATTAGTCACTTCTTGTGTAAAAAGATAATCTCTACACGAGCTTAAAAAAGTGTAAAGACTACTATAAAAATAGTATCATAATTAATAAAAAGATGATAAGGATAAAATTAGAGGTAGTAAACCTTTATTATAAAACTTGTTCTAATACAACACTAAGACTAAGTTTTATAGTATAGGTGGACGATATCTCTAATTTTATTTATGTAAGCAACTTATTAAATTAGAGGTGATTCACCATCTCTATACTAACTCTAATCCACTAATTTCAATAATTGTTTGTCTAATTAACTATTTTATCCACTAATTTCAACCATTGTTTGCCCAATTAAATATTTCCCCTTCTCTCTTTTTTTTGGAGTTTGGATAGAGGCTGCTGCTTGAATGAGAAGTGGCTCCTTATCTCTCTTTTTCATCTGATTATTTAAAGCCTATGGGGACTAGCACTTCTGAGCTTGTAGCATTTACTCTAATAGCAAGTTTAATAATATAGCCAGCTACTAACTCTAAAATTTAACATTTTATCCACAATCAATCTAATCTTTTATATTTATATAAATATATATTATAATATTAATATTTAGCCTATCTCTCATAAACATAGACCTAAAGTGGATACTATTTACGATTATATCTTATTTTTCGTTAATACGATATTTAAACTACGAAAAATTCTATATATAAATTGATTTAAAAATCACATAAATATTAATTAAAACATAATTAATTATAAATTAATAATTTATCTCGTTTTACGGGTGGTGCAAATCTCAGCCCAGCCCAACCTGCACCTCGAACGCTGCCTTAAGAACAGTACTAGTAGTAAATCAGAAGCAAAGCATCCAGTCGACAGCCGCGAGCTAGCAGGAGGGCATGCGCAAAGGGCGCACGGCCCCACCCCAATATCCGGGATCTCACTGGCGATGGATGCGCTGCGCGGCTCGCCGACCCAAAAATCCTCGTTAACTGTAGCTCAAAACCTCCATCTGCCCCCAGGCACCCGGCCGCCTGTCCCACCACCCCTTCCCCGTTACACTCGTGTTCCGGTCACCGCTCAGTCTCGCCCGCCCGTGCCCGTGTGCGTGTACGCCACGCCCGCACGGCGGCACAGGCAGGCAGGCGCGCGGCTGTAACGTGTCTCACCTAGCCACCGCCAGACATATATGCTGCTTGCTGCATCGACCGTGAGGCCGTAGGACGATGACGTCGACACACTGTCGACGGGCCGGCATGGCGCGGCATCCGCGTGCGGTGCTGCTGTGCACGGTTGCACGCACTACCGCCCGGGATCGGGTTTCCCGGTCGGTCGGATCCCCGTCGTACGTGCCGCTGGCCGGGCTGCTGCATCGTGCTGCGCGCCTACGAGTCCCTAGCCACCGTGCAAGCCGACTGGTACCTTCTTCGCGGCCTTCGTGCCCCGGCCGCTACATGACCCACATCCGTGAAATTTTTCATTCCCAGGAATAGGACAGCAATATTCGACGTTGTGAAACTCTTCCTATCCTCAAAGAGATCTACATCCCATCGTTTTTCCAAATACTAGTATCAAACAACTACAAAAATATCAACAATATTCATATAGCAAACATATATGGTATATCAACCCCCCCCCCCCCCAAAAAAAAGTCTGAAGATAAACTCACGGATTAAAATCAACTCGTGTGAAAATCGGTTTTAAGCTTAACTTCTGGTTGAGCAATAGATCTCACTATGCTATATATTTTTAAAAGTTTTTATAATCACTCGTACTGCATTTGAGAAGAAAAAACATGTAAGGATACATCTACGGAGGATTCGAATCATCTTTCACGTGATGCCCACTCAAATAATGTTTTACTTTGTTGAATCTGAGATGTTTTGTGGCACTTCAAGCGATCTATGTTCTCATCCTCTGCAATTACTGGAGTCACAAACACCTTGAAGCCTAGGCAGTACTTATCGTGATTTTTATCGTGATTTTTTACAATTCTTCTCGGCAGCTGCTTAGGCTCTGTTCTTAGTTTATGGATGATTTGATAGATTATAGACAAATGCTTATAAGGATAAATTAAGTATTTTTATATTATATAAATCTAACAAGTAGTAGCCTTATCTGAGCAATATGCAGAAAGTTTTAGATAAATCTTAGTTTGTGAATCGTAATACATATAATCCATAAGCCCGTAAGAATAGGTCCTTACATAACCCAAGAGCTAGATTTGCTGACGATCCGTTGCCGAATTCACGCTTGTGGGGCCATGAAAGATTAGGCGGGCATGGCAAAGTAACGAAAGTTCAGTTCGTCCGATCTTTCATCTCTTCTTCCCCCAAGCCATGAGGTCGTTCTTGTGGGCATTGCCATTTACTAGTATACCCTTCATAGTGACACCTGAGAAAATCTTTTAGTTTACTCACATGAATTAGTTTATTGAACAAATAAAATTTTCGAGTGGCTATCCAAACCATTATATCGGTCCAACGAGGTTAGGCAAGCTTAGACAAAGAATGCAAACAACCAAAGGTAGAGGGCAACCATGAACAGACCTAACCTTAATAGCTAAATCGACAACAAAAATGCTAATACAACCCGCTCAAATTATATTAAGCTATGATTTTGTTTTAGTTATGTGGATATTTAGGTTTTTATTGAGCAAATTAATGGTTTACTAACTATGAATTACATTAAAAAAACATGAAGGCTAGCTATATTTATGATATCATATTTTTTATTAAAAACAGTCAATTTTTGCATTGTAAATTGCATGCATTTACACTACAAATTGCAGAACTTAGATGATAAATTTCAAAATGTATTATGTAGATTTTATAACTTACACGAGAATTAGGATAAAAAACTAATTAGCTACTTGATAGGAGAGACATAAACATAATTATATATAATTATATATATATATATGTAAGGATGGTAATAAACCACGTCACATAGATCTAGTGTCTGATTTTTTTAGCTCGACGGTAGAATTCTATGACCTTATCATATTCGATGGGTATGGTATACCCAATGGATACCGAGTGGGTATTATATAAATAATACATCAATTGATATATTAAAAATATCATCAACGATTTGAAAGAGCAATATAAACTATCACTAAGCTAGTTTAAGGTTTTAAATAGACCGAGAAGGAAGAGGTATAAGAGATAAAATAAAATCAAGTAATATATATCGGGTTGGGTATGTGTCACACATGAATAAAATATAAAATCTAGCTCCCATCAACTAGATTTTCCGATCTCAAGTCCATGGGGAAAAAAATTAAACAAAGCCCATATCCATTGAGCGCAGTACTCACAGATACACATACCCATGGACAAAATTGTCATCCTTAGATATAAGAGAGATATTCTCTATATAAGTGATCACTTTAGAAGAGATATGATAAATTATGGGGGATAAAAATGATGAAGATGTCTCTTATTAAATGTGATATTTACAAGGACAAGGGTAGTTGATGATAAGATTAGGAGAAATTTAAAGAAGATATGTTAGGTGGGAGAAATAATACTCTAAAGCGATCAAGTATTTTGGGATAATTTTTAAATCCAAAGTGATTGTTTATTTTGGGACGGAGAGAATAATAATAATAAATGATTAAAATTAAACTTGTAAAAACTAAAAAAAATGCGTCCATGGTTGATAAAATCAACCAAGTTATTTATACATCATTTTCTATTAGAATGATTCCCATCGGTTGCCCAATACGAGCAAAATAATTGGACACTAGCTCACTTTGTCCTCTTTCTCTCTCTTATTCCATTTACTACTTAACTTCTCTTTCTCCATCGTGTTACCAAGATATAAGAGGACGGTGTCCAGACCTCCACCACAAGGCTGTTGAGAACCCCTGAACTCTACCACCAGGGAAGCCCATGTTGCTCTCGACGGTGGCCGTGCTACAAAGGCTTCTTCATCGTTGGTGTTGCCATTTGTCTTGTCTCATGGGTGCTTATGTCTGCATCGGAGCTCATTAGCTGGTACAACACTTTATGCCACCGTCGTCAATGTCTTACCGTACCTCTACTTCCTCTCTTCTGCTTCACTTCCTTGTGAAAAACGACGCTAGAATCCACCGGTTGTTGATTGAGGCGTCGAAGTTGTTCAATTCAGCCTCCCCTTCCTCCGTCACTACCACTCATTATCACAAAGCTAGACCATGTCATCAGAGAGGAGAGGAGGAAGAAATCAGATCTAGCAGTATACTTTATGATTTCTTAATATTTTAGATAATATATCTCGATGTTTGATTGATGTTTTATATTTTTGTGTTCGGTTCTTAATGATACGTCAGTATTTCAACAGTTAAAGTTTAATATTCCGCATGTGAAAGCAAAATGTTTCAATTAATCTATTATGTTTTATTATTTTAATTGTTTGAAACAATTTAATTTGGCCGGTGAAATATTTTTGTACATGGGGCAAAAAAAAACTTTCGATTTGTAGTTACGTCCGAAAGGATCTCGACAATTTTAGACAATTACGTGAAATGGTACAATAAAAAGAATGTACTTTTGGTAAAGCTAAATGCGACATGCATCTTGGAGCCTCGGTGCTACGCCTTCTCTGCATATAATCACCCTGGATAGCGTTTCTGGGCGAAGTCAGGAACTCAGGATTCGGCAATTTCCACCTTTGTGAATGCAGGCCGTTTTATTTGATACGTGTGGGCAAAGAACTGATCAAACGAGCCAGTGTAGACTTCCCACAAGTCATCCGTACACAAATGATAGGCCAGGCAGGCGAGCATCGGATCCTTTGCTCAGCTCGCCCCCTCTCACCACGGCAAGGGCAAGCACGGCAGGCAACGGGGCAACGGGCAAGGGTGCCGTAAAAAGATGAACCAGCTAGCGAACCCTACCGGTAGAAAAGATGTGTCAGCTAGGCAGATACTACTATTGCGGCTGTTGCATCAGTAGCGCATCTCGATTCTTGTAGCAAAATCTCTGGCGCTCTGAAAGAAAAGAGATCTGCATGCTGGCAAGTGGAGACTCATCGATCTAGGGAAATCTCAGCTCGCTGACAGCCTGAAACGGCCGGCCACTCGCTGTGACTGATCCATGGTTCATCAATACCGGAGTGACAGAGTGAGTGAGAGACGCACACACACAATACCGAAGTGAGCTTGCTGAGCTGAGCTGAGCTGAGGTGAGGTGAGGTGAGTGAGGCTGCCCCTGGCCCTGGCCTGGCCTGGCCTTCTCTATGCACAGCGGAAAGGTAGTCCTGGCTGCCGGTTTCCAAGGATAATAAAAACTACCTCCCCGCTCGCTGCTACGGCCACCCGACGCTCCGTGCCCTCACCGTGTTTATTTATACGCTCCCAGCTATCACTCATCACAAAGCGATAGCCGAAGGACGAAGAAGCCGCCGAAGGAGAAGAAGCCAACCTGCCCGGCGACGGCGAGCAAGAAGCAACTGAGGCAGTGGAGAGAGAGAGGGGGAGACTCCACTGTTCGCTTGTACATCGTCTTATGGGGGAAGAGGAGAGCAACAACAGAAAGAGCGGCAGCTGCGACGACGGCATGGTGGAGGCTCCGGCGGCGAAGGAGAACGGCCGCGCCGCCGACCCGCGCCTCCAGGTCATCTCCGACGCCATCCGCGTCGTCCCGCACTTCCCCAAGCTAGGTCCGCCGCCTCACTAGCTAGCTCGATATCAAAACCGCTCGACTAATCAGTTGACCACGTGAACCAACCGCGGCTAACCGGTGCAGGGATCATGTTCAACGACATCACGGCGCTGCTGCTCCGGCCCGCCGTGTTCAAGGACGCCGTGGACATGTTCGTCGAGCGCTACCGCGGAATGGGCATCGCGGCCGTCGCAGGTAAACACACTAAGCAGCTGCCGTCAAAGCACTCCAAAACCAACTGGCCAACCATGAGCCAACCTCGCGTATGCTGGCCGCGCGCTCGATTGGGTGGCGCGGCGCGGAGAGCCTGACGCCGACGGCCGAGCCGAGCTGTGGGACTGGCTCGGTTCGGCGGCGGCGGTGCTATGAGATTCCGTAATATCTTTGGGGAGATCTTTCCTGCTCCTTTTGTCCACCTACGTTTGTCGTTTGATCAGGTCATCGCCCCAGTCACCACCTGCAACAATTTTTTCCCTCTCCTCCTTTCTGCCGCTTCACCCCTAGTCTTTCTCAATAAACAATCTCGATAATTTAACTCCGGCATCACCAGCAGCTAGCTGCCGCGCGGCCACAGTGGTGGTGGTAGACTGGTAGGTGCATCCATGCATGAGCTGAACTGTGACAACTGTCCTTCTCGTCGTCTGGTCCAGGGGCGCAATAAATGCAGGGGCCAACCAATGCCTCCACGGCTGCTGTGGCGCAGCAGGAGGCGCGCGCTGAGCCGGAGAGAATGCCGATGCGAGGTCGATCGATCGATGGCTTTCTGCACGCCACGTGCGCCGCGGGCGCTTGTGGGGATGTGCCTGCACGTGTCCGTCCGTGCGCGCGCGGCGCGTAGCGTTGCGGGGTATGGTCGACGGTCGGCCGGGCTTCGCTGCCGCCACACACGCCGCCGTGCGTGCGGCCAGAATGTACGTGCGTCGCGTCGCATCGAGCAGCGCTCTCGTCTCCGTCCGTCGCTCGGGTTGGGCCAGCGGAATCTTGGGACTTCAATGCGCGGATCGGAGGAAGGGATCGATCGACGCTGCACGGAGTGGAGTCTCGCGTCTCGCGATTCCTATGACACGCTCGGTGGTGGCAGGGCAGCGGGGAGTCAGACCCGGATTCGGTCTCTCGGCGTGGTGTGGGGAGGGGGCGGAGCGGGGACCGGCCGCTCTGTGTGGACCGGGATCCCCTCTCTCATCGGACGCCCATGATTGAGCACATGCGGTGTCAGAGCTACCGCGCGATGACTCGCTCGGCTCGGAGAGGCGGATGTGGTCGTCATCTTTCCTACAATCACATGATGGTTTTTTGGTTTGGTTCAGTTCTATGCAGACTTCACTATGCTCGCTTTCGCTCAGTGCGTGTGCACAGCCTCACGTTTTCGCTCTAGATGCAGACCGCGAGTACAAAGATCCGATTTTTAGAGTGGGAGTGCAGCGCTTGATTAGCTTTCCCGGGCCGTGTTTGCTCTCGAAGCACTTACTTTTACGGCATTATGACGTTTGTTGTAACTTATAAACCTCCAATGATTCAAATAGCCATCACACCGTCGTTGTACATTTTTATTTATATTGACTTCATTTTTACTCCTACAATGAACATGGAACACCGTGCTACAAATTACATGCGGAAGTTCTAAAAAGGTAACAGTGCTAAGGATGGAACTCTAAAACTGTAGTTCTCTAATAAATTTGGTAGCATAATTGTAGTTGTTTGACAAATTCGATGCTAAATATGTAGCTTTGGGATATTACAACTTAAATTTGTAGTTTTGTATTTCTATATTTTGTGAAATTTACTTTAAAAATCTAACTTCTTTGGCTGTCTAACTTGTGCATATATGGTGAATTCTCCAACTTATGCTAGGTATTGAAGCTAGAGGATTCATATTTGGCCCAGCGATCGCATTAGCCATCGGAGCAAAATTCATACCGTTGCGCAAACCTAAGAAACTCCCAGGTGAATTGCGAACTACGTCATTTGCTCATGCGAACAGCACTGACTTATAATTTGTTTACTCGTATACAGTACATTTGCTCCCCCTAAAGTGCTGTAACTACTTTATATGTACTACTGCTAATACCTGTTGAACCTGTACGTTAGCGCATGAACCACTCATCACGTAAACTACCGAACTAGTTATAGCTTGAATACACTCAATAAATGTTGTTTCAGGATCATTGAAATGATCTGATGAATAGAACTGTAGATTTTATTCTGCTTTGAAGTCCGAAGGTACCGGAATACAGCTATATACTATAGAACTCAGTATAGAATTGCTGTCTAGAATGTGCTAACAGTGACTTTTACAAATCTTAAAGGTGAGGTAATTTCCGAGACCTATGTTCTTGAGTATGGGACGGATTGCTTGGAAATGCATGTTGGAGCTACTGAACCTGGTGAGCGCGTAGTGGTCGTTGATGATTTGGTTGCAACTGGTGGAACACTTTCTGCTGCAATAAAACTTCTTGGTGAGTAACCATTTGTCTCTCCTCGGAATGTATGCAAATGTAATTCATTGACTGTGGACAACACCAATGAAGAACGTAAGGGTTCAAAATATTGTTGTTGTTTTCAGTTTGCTATGCTCTACCATGCTACATCTAAGGGGCTTATCATTATTTTTCATTTGTCAAGTCTGAGGAATGATAAAACACGCATTTTAAGCTGAAAATCGGCTTTCCTAAACAGATAAGCTATAGAGAACCTTGAATTATTTAAGATATTTGTTGAGGAACTGATATTCTGATTTTTTTTCTTGATAATAACTAAAATTACATCCTGACCTCAAAATGATTGATATTAAATGGAAATAATACAAATAGATATTGACAGAAAGAAACTAAGAGAGTGCAAGAAAGTGGTGTACTGAACTTGTATGTCGTATCCTAAATTAGTAGTAGAACAGGACGTGAAGTTGAATATCATGGATCATAGTGGAGAAGATCATGTGATATTATCAAGCATCAAACAGCTCGGTGATATTATGTAGTAGAGTAGATGGGCATCATGTTCTGTTGACCTTAAGAAAAGTGTGCTCCCCAGTGAGTCAGCGGGACAAACTGTTTATTCATGGGACAAAATCCTCTCCGGAAGATATATGTCCTATTGGTGGCTAATCACTTACATGCATGATAAGACTGGAGGCATAATTTTGATCTTTGATCTTACAACCGAAAAGTTCGTGGATAAGAATCGAACATTCAAGACCCTCCCTTTTCGCTTTATGACACTAAAACAACCTCTCTGTTCTAGTGTTTGCATCTGTTTATGCTTATTGCTGGAACTATTTGCATTCCAGAACGAGCTGGAGCTGACGTAGTTGAGTGTGCATGCCTCATTGGCCTTCCTAAGTATAAGGTACACACATAATTTATACGCACACCACACTTCATTTTGGTTAAGAAAATTGAGGATCGCATCCTACTTTTATACCTTGATCAATCATTTGCTAACTGGGGTTGCCTGTTTTATACAGAATTTCTACAAGCTCAATGGAAAACCAGTATATATACTGGTAGAGTCTCGCAAATAGAAAGTAACAAGTAATGATCAGGCAAGTATCACTGCCTTTATGCTTGAAATTTTCTCAGTATCTCCTTTTTTTTATAGTGTTTGTACCATGTTATGCAATACAGCTAGGTTTGCATTATTGTTTGTTGACGGTCTTTTAGATACACTGCTTCCTTACACAGCCAACATGAGGATTTAAAATTATGTGTACTGTCTACTTGCATGCATCTTAACATTTGTAGAACACAGGAGTACAGATGTTAGGTCTTGACATTTCATTACAACTTTAAATTTTTTGATATTTTTTTCTCCAGGCCGGTGAAGTACGCCAGCCAAAATTATTAAGATTGAAACGAGGGGCAGACGGAATATAGAACTTCTGTCATTTTTCAGAAAGATTCACAGCTTCATTCGTTTGCAAGGGCACGTTGGATGGGTATTGGTGAGCAGTGACTCTGCATGCAGCACAGCTGTTAATGGAATCTGCTAAGTATCACGGTGGAGAGAGGGTGAGATAGATGAAATGTAATCTTTGTAGCACGACTAGTTTTCCAGGTAGTGTCGACGAGAGCTTGTAGTTATTTCTGTCGGGAACTGTTGATTACTCGGAAGAGAGGGTTTGTCATCCTGCTTGTCCAGTTCCTCTTTTCTTTTCTAGTGAGAATTATCGTTTTTACCGCACTTGATGATTTGCCTCTTTGGAAAAAACTATACTTAGTATTATTGGCGTTAGTTTACCTCATTGTTGATGAAGATTATTCGGACAAAAAAGATTAAGCCAATCATAACGCCAGCATAAAAAAATGGCCTGGCAACTTGTTCAAGCATACCACTGCACCGTTGGAGTGCCAGACTGCTAGAGGCAGGTAGAGAATAATTGGCATTACTAGATTTAAGGTTCTAAACTATGCTTGTGATCCAGCTCCACTTGGCTAGACCACCGTGAGTGAGTTTTAGGTTTCCTCTTGAACATTAAACTAAGATACCGGCATGCATTAGACAGTAGGCTATTGAATTATCTACTAATATATCAAGGCCTAAGACAATCATAAGTAATCGGTGATGCAAGCGATTTTATGTTTAGTACAGGAGAAAGGAGAAAAAAATACATATTCATGTTTTGGCAAAGGAGAGAAAAAGAGACGAAAAGTGAGCTAGTTATAGCACAAGTTTTAGCACTAGATTTAAAATTAGTTATAGCACAAACTTTAAGATGTGTGTAGGAGAGGTTACATATATTAATGGTGTAGTATATATATTTATATATAATTATTATATGATTTATTAGGTTGGCAGGTTGGCAGGAATATCTGTCTCCTGTTCTAGGATCCTCAGACAAGGGCGTTGTGAAACATGGGAGAGGAGACAGGCACAGGGAGTCTTGCCTGCGTGTTTGGCGATCGCGGCCGTGGATCCGGCTACTTTCTTGCGCCCTCGGTTCCGCCTGCTTCTAGGGACGGACGCTTCTGCACTGCTGGATACCTGGAGTAGTTTTAGTAGTGATGCCCGTACAGGTTCAGATCAGCATCGGTTTACCTGAAGCAATCACACATGAACTGTGCACGCCATCCACTCAATTTTTTTTCTTTTAAAAAAATTCAGCTGTGGTTGGTGTTCTGCCAACTCGAAGATTCAGAAGCAATTGCACGTTGCTTATTACACTAAGCTCAACCTAACTACTAACACGGCTTTGGAACAGGAATTAGCCCAACTTAGGCCAACACAGCACAACCTGCAAGGCATCTTAACAAATCAATGTACCAAGAGATTGAATTGAGATCTTTCCGTGCTATAGAACGGAATCGCAATCTATAGAAACAATTTTGCCTAAATGAATTTTCACATTCAGAGTTGCAGTTTCTCATACTCTCATGCTAACTGAAAAAGGAGCAGGAGCAACCTTGTTCTTGGTCCCATGCCCACCATAGAATCCCCTTCTTGATTAGTAGTAATCCTCCTTTTGAGCAAAATCTTGGCACGACGCCGATCTTGCCACGCCGGCGCAGGGCAGGAGCTGCTGCTCCGACGCCGACCTCGACGACATCCCAGAGCCCGGAGGGTGGTGCGTGAACTGCTGCTGCGACGCTGCTCTTCACATGAGGGAGGAACAGAGCAGCGGGGTGCTCTCGGCGCCGAACTGCAGGCACGAGACCGACCTCGGCATGCCGCCGCGCCGGTGGAGCCTGCACCGGACGGACCCCACGTGCGTCGTGGGCGAGCAGATGCACTGCCTCGCCTCCGCCGCCGCCACCTTATCAGCTGCGCCGTCGAAGCCGTTGCCGTTGGAAGCCATGTAAACCGAGGTAGACCTAACTAAACCGGAATCCTGCACGATATCCACGGGGTATTTTATAAAGAGAGAGGAGTTCGATCAGGAGAAGAATCCAGGCTCGTTACGATTTCGGATTTCCTATTGAGAATTTGCAGCAGATCGGTTGCAAAACCACGTGGTTCCGTATTACCAGCAAGATCGCTCGCCCCAGAAACCGACGGAGGAAAATCGATTAAATTTACATATTCAAATTTGAATCTGTAGAAGTTTTTTTAATTATACACGAAGGGCGTGTCGCGGCGCCCGGCGATTCTAATTTAACTGAAAGAATGCGTGGTAATTCAACATTGAACTGAACAACTAAACCACGAGATCGAGTGCTCGTTCGATCGATCATAACGTTGGCAGCAGCATCTGGAGCAGGGGAGCCGGTCGGGATCGCCGCTGCCGCGACTTGAACTTCCTCATCGCCGCCTTGAGCACCCGCCTCCACCTTTCTTCCTGAAGAGTCCAAGCACCAGAAGCCTCGTAATGGCGGCGATGAAGATTCATGAAGAATAAAGATGGGGGATCTATATGCAGAAAGCTACCTTGGGCAGGGAGAGGCGACGGCGGCGAGAAATCCAGCTTCGCTCGGCCCATCTCGTGGAGTTTCAGGAAGTAGCCGTACCGCCGCAGCCTCAGCCGCCGGAGCCGCGACCTCGACGACCTCCCGCCACCGGCGGCCGCCCTCGCCCTGCTCTTCGGGTTGGCGATGAGGAAGTCCCTGGAGCCCTCGGCCCCGCCTCCGCCGGAGGCCGGCGACGGGCGCGCGCGCGGGGCAACTTGTTGAGGGACCAGATGCCGCTCTAGGAGTAGTCGAAGTCGAAGGCGGAGGACTCTGAGAACTTGCCGAGCAGCCCCCGCGACATGGACGGCTCCAGGTACTCCACCACCACTACCTGCGACTCCACGGCGGCTGCGGCGGTCTCAGCGACGGTGCCGCACTGCCGCCGTCTCCCTCGGGGTTCGTCTCTGCCTCGAAGCTTAATAGTGGTGGTCTCTGGCGCCGGAGCTAGGAGATGGACTCGGCGGCAGCGGCGGAAGCAGAGGAAGTGACGGGAGCGTGGGGGAAGAGGTGGAAAATATAAGGGAGTTCGAGGCTAAAGTAGCCGTTGGAGTGGGCGGTTCGGACACTTGGCCGTTGGGATATGGGGGTTGCTCGGTCACTGACGAGTGGGGCCCAATGGACCATGTGCCTGAATGGGCAGCTTGTGTTCCGTGAGTACCTCATTCACATAAACGCCAGATTTACTTGGCCCCAACAAAATCCATCCGAGGAGCAATTAATCACTCTACGTTAAATCTTCTGGATATTTCCTGAAAAAAAAAGCTTCTGGGCACTTACAGTGGGCAAAAGGACCTCTCACTTGCGGCAAACTTTTGCAGAGATATCGCCATATTTTACCTAGTGCTATGTGTTTGGTATGGAACTTTGATGGGAACACCAACCTTGTAAGAACAATTTTCAGGCAGGGTTTACAAAACAGTTAAAAAATCGCTTGGTTTTCGTGAACCCAGAGATTTCGAGCCCACACGAGATCACAAACAGCTCGGTAAATCTCCGGTCAAATTTTTTAAAAAATCAAACTAAAAACAACCTGTTGCTATTGCTCGGAATGCGGTAACGGTTGTTCAGGCGCTGTCAAAACAATCTCTGTGTCAGTCAGTAACGGTTGTTCAGGCGCTGTCAAAACTCCCTCGCTGCTATTGATATCAGGTTGAATTGACAATAACGGTTGTTCAGGTGCACTAGAAATACCCTTGCCATCGTTGCTACCTTTTTTTTTTGCGAGAATCGTTGCTACATGTTTGTGTTGTCAGTAGTTGCCACCACATTGGGTTAACGCTGCTATTAGGTTGGCTCGCTGTTGAGTTTACCAAATCAAGCAGTGCCGGCCCGGGAGCCTCCGTTGGTTCTTCCAGCAATCGGCACTGGCACGCCTCGTATGGGGACGCCGTGGCATGCCGTACGGCCCTGCAGCGTGCATCGTCGCCGGCGCTGTCTAAACAGTCTCAGCTATCGTGCAGGAATTCCAGGCTTGTAATTATATCACTGTACTGCCGCCATGACCATGACAGCTTGAAGGATTTCCTCGGCGCTGTATGGTGAGATGTGGTGTTGGCACGGGCTGTCCACGGAGCAGTACAAACATTGGTCCGATTTCTCCAACGATGTCGCGGCCGTCAGTTGTCGCCCAATACCACCGGCCGCTATGGTTTCGTAGACGGTTTTCTGCCGAGAGCAGGCAGCTAGGGTAAAGTCGTAGATGACGTGCCGCAAAGAGGACGACGGCGAAGCGCAGCTACTCGCGCCGTCGTCGTCGAGGCGGAGACTACTTCATTTACATCCACGCTGGGCCCTGGAGCCGCGGCCGCGGGCCGAATAAGTACATGAAGATGAGCATGAGTACCATAAGTAACTTGTGAGTCGAGACGGTCGGCGACGTCTGTGCGCGCGCGGCAGCTGCGCCGTGCGCCATGAGTAACAGGTCTGAGGCATTGCTGCTCCTAGCCCTTTATACAGACAAGAGAATTACGAAGGTACGAGCCGCTGCAAGCTCTCGGCAGGCGCGCGCGGTCCTAACTCGCAACGAGCTCAGTTTTTTGGCATGAGCAGCTCGTAAAAGGAAGTCTTCTATCAGATGGATTTCCGGCTCAGGTGCCTTTTATCCGTGTTTCCTCTTGCGCGTGCGTATTGGCAAAGACTCCGGGACACGCCGATTAGATTCAAACCGTACCTCAGGTGCGATTGCCTCTTTTGCCGCTGAGTAAGAGCAAGTGATCGCCGAGTCTACCAGCCTCGTCCAAGGCGAGCAGAATCGTCACACTCGCAGGTCACCAACTCTGGCAAAAAAAAAAAAAAAGCGACGAAGCTAGGGGCGGATCCGTCGATATGCACAAAGCACAGCTGATTTTCCCTAGCAAGCGCCCGGCAACACCGCCCGACCGCGGTGGAATCCGCACGTACCTCTTCGAGTCTTCGTACAGAGCGATCCTGTTGCACGCTGTCTGCACGAACACCAGCACCCGCTCTTTTCGGGCTTCGTTTGGATGGGCCGAAATGCCTCCCATCGATCGGACATCCATGTGTATGGCCTAGGAACGAAGATCTTGACCCATTTTAAACAGAGCCATGTTACGTGAGAGACATAAGCCCATGAAGCAAGGTTCATACGAAACTCGGCCACTCCGATACAATGGATTTTTGATTTATATATTTTAATTAAAATATATTTTAATTTAAAAATATAAAGATTTATAACTCTACACCTATGTGAGTTTTTTTTTAAAAAAACACTTTCTAGTGAACGTGAAATTCGACAAGCCAAATGTCCGTTGGCCTTAGATAACGGCGGGTGGCCTCCTTCTATCTAAGTATATTTTTTTCAATGCTTGCAAAATATCACGTAGGGTGTGCGAGGGAGGAGCCTCGTTGCCCGTCTCTGCTGAAGCGTTTTTCCTTAGGGGGTGTTTATAAAATTACTAGCCCTATCGTTTGTCAATCCTCTAGTATTTATGTCTTCTCATCCTCCTCATCATTTTCTTCTGGGTGCTCTGACTTATTTTTATCTATTGTTTTAGCATAATTTTTTATTATATTTGGACCCTCTTCATTTTGCATAGGCATTAAAACAGTATTGTCTTTCTCCTACAGTGATAAAAAATGATAGGTGGACAATCTCGTTATAATGATTTCTTTACGTACCATCGTCAAGTGACAGTAAAATCTACCAATATCAGTTTCTAGAAAATATTTAGTTTCCTATGACATATACAGTTATTATATTGACTTAGGGTTGATTCGGAAGCTTTGTATTATTTAGTTGTATACTGCCGGAAAATTTTTCTTAGCTGTCTTTTCAATACTGCTTGTAAATTTATAAGTTACCGCCGATGCGTCGTTAACAGGATCAACTGTCATATCGAACTTCATAACTTCTGAGAGGATACTTTTTTTTTCAAAAAAGACCTTCCAAGATGTTAGGAATAGATTTATAAATTTTTTAAACAAATATATATATTTACATATTTTAATAAAAAATATATAAATAAAAAATTTCATTATATTGGAATTTAGTCGTGAGGACATTGCTATTTAGCTCACTTTTTTTAAAAAAAATCATTCGAGAACTTTTTATATGAAAAAGTGTACACGGCAAACAAAGCTGCACTAGATACCAATTCCGAGTCACATGTATCATGTAGAGTGATTTTTTATCGCTTAATTATATCCGGGTGGAATAATAATATCTCCCTTTGCCTTCGCACTTACTAGTAGTTTCCTCTTTGCTACAACCAAACCGAGTTTTTAGTTTTGGGGCAAAACTAGCATATAAATACATCTTACAGCTACACCTATGTTACAGCCTTACGAACTTACTATTTCTGTCCACAAATACATGGATTTCTGATGGAGATAGTACATGTGGCGTTCTGTAGCAAGAAGAGACTTGCTCGAAAACTTTACACGAAACAAAAAAACAATGTATGTGGGCTGTGCTAACTAGCGCATACTTTTGTTTGACATAAGGCCATGTCAAAGTTTTAGACGAAAAGTTTTCAGATGAAAGTTTTACATGTGAAAGTTTTGTTTTAAAAAAGAAGTGCGCTAATAGCGTATATGTGCCAACTAGCATTCCTGCTTATTCCTGCTTGTATGTCCCAAACTTAAAAGTTATATTGAACCGCGTTGAGTCCATTAAGAGCAAGTTTAATGGTACAATCCGTTGTTAGTTACAAAAATTATCATATTAATTAAAACCAATTACTCATATTATATTTATTTATGGATATATATTATACTATTAATACATTATCTCTCATAAAGCGATTAAAAACTCGTATCTTGCTATAGCTAGATGTATAGCTTGATTACGTCACCACTTTTCTGTCCCTGGCCCTACCCTATAAGATTTTCAGGTTTGGTGTATCTAATTTAAGTTCAGTTACATGGTGTGGTTCTAGTAGCTAGACTGTTCCCAAAACCAAATCTACTTAATCATGATTAAAATTGTTAGTCCACTAGATTAGACCCGACCTCCTTAGGGTCTTAGTCTTACTGTACACATTTTTATATGATATCAGAATAAGTCTAAATATCTCCGGCGTGCTATTATTCTCCCACCAGCGAGCTAAACTTTTCTTCCCATCGTTGACATTTCTCCCCGTCACCGACCTTCTTCCCGGTACTTCCTCCTCGCTCTCTCGTCTCGGTTCCTTTCTTCTTCCCATCTTCTCCACAGACGCTTTTACTTTCTCCTTCTCACCACCCTCTCCTATCCCTTGTTCCTCCACATGACAAGGCGACGGTCTTTATCCGCCTCCTCATCTCACCTCACACCTGTCTTCGTCCTTCTTCTTGCTCCATGCATCCTTTCTCCTCCGACGCCGGCGCACCTCTGCGCTCGTCGTGTCCATCGGCTGAACTCGTCCGCCCTCCTATCGGCTGGATCTATCCACTCTCCATCGGCTGGAACCATCTCTCAGTTCCCACTTTTCTGACACGCTCAATGGCTCTCGGACGTGAACCTTCTCCCCTCACGTCCGAGCCACTCTGACGTGTCTAT
The DNA here is from genome assembly GCA_030770085.1 of Oryza coarctata. Classification (NCBI taxonomy): domain Eukaryota; kingdom Viridiplantae; phylum Streptophyta; class Magnoliopsida; order Poales; family Poaceae; genus Oryza; species Oryza coarctata. Next base: position 13,669,166 of record CM061468.1, read on the forward strand.
GGATACGAATCTTGCCTCCCGGATGCGAACCTCTTCTCTTCGCGTTCGGCCCCTCTCTGCGTTTTTCACGTCCACTCCACTCCTTGGCCTCTACGAGTCCACGGACGTGAATCTTCTCTTCACGGATATGAATCTTCACACGTCCGTGACCCAACTACTCTCTGACCTACCTACTCCACTGCCTACTCCACATCAGCCAACCACTCCCCATCGGCTGGTTGGCCTACTTCCTATCGGCTTCTCACTTCTCTGATCGGCCGATCTCTCTTCTCATCGGCTTCCTCCTATCAGCCTCTTACTCACATCGGCTTCTTGTTCCTGTTCTCCTCTCATCATGGCCATCGAGTCCGCCCTCAGCTCCGGTACTCTCTCAGTCGTCGAATCTGCTCCAGCTCTCGATGCCCCAGACCACACCTCGGGCACCACCTCGCCGATCTTCTCAGCCCCTACGCTGCTGTGAACGTGAAATCTCACGTTTCTATCTCTTTTGACCTTGATGCCAACTACTCCAAGTGGGTTTTCTTCTTTAAATCCCTCTGTGAAAAGTTTGGCCTACGGTCACACATCGATGGCTCCGCTCCACCTCGACCCGATGACCCCCAGTAGGACATCGCCGAGTGCTACGTGCACAGCTGGCTGCTTGACTCGGTCGACGACTCTGTCCTCGACCTCGCCATGGAAGATATCAACTCCACCGTCCGGGATCTCTGGGTGGCTATCGAGCGGATCTTTCTCACAAATAAGCAACCCCGCGCCATCTTCCTCCTTAACGAGTTTATTCCATGGTATAAGGAGACTCCTCTGTCTCCTCGTACTGCTAATGCCTTAAGGTAAAGGTTGCTGCTCTCTGAGATGTCGGCCACCCTGTGACCGACTCTCAACTTGTCCTCGCCCTCCTACGAGGCCTCAACTCCCGCTTCTCTCTACGGCCTCAAACAAGCCCCTCGAGCCTAGTACCAGTGTTTTGCTGCCTACCTTTGGCACATCGGCTTTGTGACCTCTGCGTCCGATAGCTCTCTATTCATTCTTCACATCGGCAACGCTACCGTCTATCTCCTTTTATACGTCAACGACATTGTTCTTACAATGTCTTCGACGTCCCTTCTACACCAGATCATGGCCCGACTCCACTCCGAGTTCGCCATGACCGATCTTGGTCCCCTCCACCACTTCCTTGGTATCTTCGCCACCATTCTTCTCACGGGCTCTTTCTTTCCCAACGCCAGTACGCCATCGATCTTCTCCAGCGTGCGGACATGGTCGATTGTCACCCTATGGCCACCCCGATCAACATTCGAGCCAAACTCTCCGTTGCCGATGGCTCACTCGTCACCGATCCCTCTTAGTATCGGAGTCTTGCCGGTGCCCTCCAATACCTCACCCTCACATGACCTAACCTCACATACGCCGTCCAACAAGTGTGCTTCTTCATGCACGCTCCGCGTGAACCTCATCTCGCGCTGCTCAAGCGCATCCTGCGTTACATGAAGGACACACTCTCCAGCGGGCTACACCTCAGCTCCAGCCCTATCGACTCTCTCACCGTGTACTCCGACGGGGACTGGGCAGGTTGCCCCTACTCTCGACGCTCCACGTCCGGCTACTGCATCTTCCTCGACGACACTCTAGTCTTCTGGTCCTCAAAACGCCAGACTACAGTGTTACGGTCCAGCACGAAAGCCGAGTACCGCGCCGTCGCCCACGCCGTCGCCGAGTGTTGCTGACTTCGCCAGCTTCTCCAGGAGCTCCGTGCACCCCTCTCCTCTGTGACTGTCGTCTACTGCGACAACGTCAGTGCTGTCTACATGATCGTCAATCCGGTTTATCATCGACGCACCAAGCACATAGAGATCGACATCCATTTTATCCGTGATAAGGTCGCACTAGGATAGGTTCGGGTGCTCCATATAATATCGGCGCACTAGTTCGCCGATATTATGACCAAAGGCCTCCTCACGCTTTTGTTCATCCGTTTTCAGTTCAGTCTTTACGTCCGTTCCCCTTTTACTATGACTGTAAAGGGTGTTAGACCACTAAACCACTTGACTGTATATATATATAGATTTGACCCTATTATATAGAGTTAAGGTTTTAGTCTCATTCTTACAAAAATGATGAAGTCCACGCCCCTGGCCTCGCTCAGCAGAGCGAGGGAGACTGTGCATGTGCACAGGGGTGGCCTCGCTTTTGCAGAGGCTCACGGCACGTCAGAGAGTTTAACCACCAAAGTAAGTGTCCACGTTTCGTTATTGTGTTGTTTGGGAGAGGAATCTTTCGGGGAGGAATTTTGTCTCGTGAGGCTGCCGTATCCACGAGAGGGCAAGAAAAAAAAACATGGAGTTGGCCTCTCTAAACACGTAGACGTCTGCAGCTAGTAGCCGGTGTAGCAGCTCGAGGAGGCTAGCGATGGGAAGCTCAGGGAGGCTAGTGGCGGATCTTGTGGATGCGTTGGGAGCTTGAAAAGACTAGCGATAGAGTTATAAAGGTACGGAGAGCTCGATTAGATGCGACGATGTGAGATCTACCCGATTAGGGTTAAAACAACTTATCTGTCTATAAGGAAAATCCGTTATAGTTAAGTTATCTGTGGTGAGTTTTATTTCTAAACTTTCCATATGTAGTTTTATGATTGTTGACTATCTATTTGTTGTTTTATAAAAAAAATTATTACATATGGATTGAATATATATATATTTTTCTGAGGGTACATTAAAAAAACTTTAATTTATTTATTTCAACGATGGATTATAAAATCATATAAATATCAGAGGTGTTTATTCATCTTAGATGGATGTGATCCTTGACTCAAATACTTACTTATGATGGGATTATCCTTTAAAACTAATTAGATTATGTATGACGGGATAACTTTTACATTAATCGGAGAAGGAGAAGTGGACGTTGGACGAGTCCCTCGGTCTAATGACGGACTCTTATACGGTACGTTAGAATTAATAATATCCGTAGCGAGACACTAGTCCAGTCCATTTTAGATAAGAGGTTCTGAAATAGTGAGCGGCCGACCATCAATTTTTCATCTTCCTCATTGATTTTTATTATTAGCCCTGTATCAGGACGGATACTAGTACCAGCCTAGTGTGTAGCCACTCAGTATAAAATTGATGAATCAATGGGAATTAGGGATGCAAATGAGTGTTATGACATGCGCTTACTGTTTGTATAAGTACAGAGCTACAAGATCACCTGCTGTGTGCTTCAGGCTTCAGCTAGCGAGCACTGACCCTTCTTGCCCCCATTCTCACACTGACTCTGCTGCTGCTACAGTTGAAGCTATCCATAGCTAGCTAACCACTCCTCAGCGATCAGGTTGCCGAGACTTGCCGTTGCCGATGCAAGATTTCTGTAGCTGCACTGATCGATCAAGGAAAAATCTGGCTAACAATCTTGGTTATTGTTTGCAAATTAATCAGTCTTAAGTACACGAAGCAGCTAGTAGATTTTGGTGTTCAATGGCTTCTGCAGATAACTGGCTAGGCTTCTCGCTCTGCGGCCAAGGCAACCCACAGTATCACCAGAACGGCTCGCCGTCTGCCGCCGCCGCTGCCTCCATCGACATCTCCGGCTCTGGCGACTTCTATGGCCTGACAGCACCGGAAGGGCACCACCTTGGCATGCCAGGCGAAGAAGCGCCCTATGGCGTCATGGATGCTTTCAACAGAAGCACCCATGAAACCCAAGGTGAGGATTAGCTGATCTGATGAGCAGCTAGCTACTGCGTGCAACGAGTATAACTTTTGCATATCTGTCTCTGGAATTTGATGCAGATTGGGCGATGAGGGGTTTTAACTACAGCGGTGGCTCCTCCGACCTCTCGATGGTCGTCGGCTCGAGCGGCGCCTGGAGGAGGACGGTGGATGACGGCGGTGAGGCGCCGAAGCTGGAGAACTTCCTCGACGGCAACTCCTTCTCCGACGTGCACGGTCAAGCTGCCGGTGGATACCTCTACTCCGCAAGCGCGGTGGGCGGAGCCGATGGTTACAGCAACGGCGGAGGAGGCAGCGGCACCATAGAGATGTCCATGATCAAGACGTGGCCCCGGAGCAACCAGTCGCAGCCGCAGCACTTTGATCAGGACATGAGCACCGACGCGAGCGCCAGCAGCTACGCGTGCTTCGACGTGCTGGTGGGGAGCTGCAACGGCGGCGCCGCCGGGGGGACGGCGAGCACGCATGGGCAGGGCCTGGCGCTGTCGATGAGCACGGGGTCGGTGGCCGCAGCCGGGGGTGGCGCCGTCGCGGCCGAGAGCTCGTCGTCAGAGAACAAGCGGGTGGATTCGCCGAGCGGCGCCGTCGACGGTGGCATCCCGAGGAAATCCATCGACACCTTCGGGCAAAGGACGTCTATATACCGAGGTGTAACAAGGTTAGAAATTTCCATCAACTATTGGATCGATCTTTGCTCGTGTTATTATTGATAATCTTGTTCTTTGGCATCTTCCAGCTCCAGTAGTACTCAGCAGTTTATTTTCTTCTTCTTTTTTAGAGTATTGCTCATTGATCTCAAAGCAAAATAATTAGTAATTTTGGATCGAAGTATTAAGGATGTGTTTCATCTGAATATCTAATTAATTGCTGGGAGCATATAAAATGCAATTTTTCTTAGTAGTCACTTTTTTGCTGTTGCTCTGCTACTTCCTCTTCACTTAGCCTTGGGGTAACACTAGCTTGTAATGCAAGGTAATTGAGAAGTATACAATTCATGAAATGTACTATATTTGACTAACACAGAAGTGGAGCACATGTAATTTCCATGATTTCTTGTTGATTCGCTTTGCCAATAAGATGTGCTGCTTTTGACGCTTCGAGTACTGAACCGTTAACGTTGGAAGGGCAGTGATGATAATCTGTTCACTGCAGAGGCCCAGTTTGCTTGTAGTCCAAATCTATAATTATTTTTTCAGCTTTGTTGTCAACGGTATATACCTGTTTTTCTCAATAATTTTCAGTTCTTCCTACGTATAATCACGTTGTCAATCTGCCCTGCAGGCATAGATGGACAGGCCGATATGAAGCTCATCTGTGGGATAATAGCTGTAGGAGAGAAGGACAAAGTCGCAAGGGGAGACAGGGTATGTACATATAGTGAGATATATGTAATGGTAGTTACTTAACTGATCAATGATTAACCATTCTGCCATCTATTCTGTGATTCTGAATACTGAATTCCTGTTGCCCCTCCATCCGGGATATGACACTTCAATACTCATGAAAATGCAGTTTATCTGGGTAAGAGCCAAAAACTTATGCAATATATTATGCATAGCATACCCATATCGTAAAAAATTCTTATGCTAATACTCCTAAGTCCTAGCACTTATCTAGCTTCTTCATGAACATTGTGTAGGTGGTTATGACAAAGAAGATAAGGCGGCTCGGGCTTACGATTTGGCAGCTCTAAAATACTGGGGCATAACCACAACAACAAACTTTCCAGTACAGAGATTCTTTTTTTAAGACTCAAAGATATTTTATAGTTCTGTTAAATTTCTGTATATTCATCTGTTTCCTTTTGTGCATGGTATGTTGATTATCAAAATTCTGCAGATGGGTAATTATGAAAAGGAGCTAGAGGAAATGAAACACATGACAAAGCAGGAGTACATTGCACATCTTAGAAGGTATTGCTTGATGCATGCTGATTATACTATGCATCACAGGTTTGGAAGATTGCACATCACGAAAGCACACTTCTGTTGCATAGCAACTAATTAGTTACATGCATGATCGTTTAACCACAGGAATAGCAGTGGCTTTTCTCGTGGTGCATCCAAATACCGTGGTGTAACTAGGTAAATCTCTAATGCATTATGTATAAGTTGCTGATCTAGTATATTATATCCTTATGATATTGTTCCTGTTAAATTCTTAAGATGAATATATATGATTTACTATGTTTCAATGTTGAAAAGTTGGGATTTATTTAGAATGATGGTTTCACAGGCATCATCAGCATGGGAGATGGCAGGCAAGGATAGGGAGAGTTGCAGGCAACAAGGATATCTACCTAGGCACCTTCAGTAAGCCAATTAGCTACTAGCACACAAGTGATAATCTATTTGTTAATTTAGCTAATTAAGATCCTTAAAGTTCTTACTGGAACTGGAGGTACTAGGACGGCGCTGTGCTTTCAAGAATCGAGTCATCAGGGCCTAATTATATAGTAATCCATTTTCTCGAAATCTCTGCCTCGTAGAACGGAGGATGCATTATTATATCCTGCCCAATGGGGATTAATAATAGTGGAGTAGACCATTAATTATGTCCCAAATGTTACTTTCCAAGTTTGTGTCTCGGAGTTGTCTGAGGAAACCGGGGCATGTGGTCAAGAGCTCATTTAGAAAACCCTAGCTACTGCATCGAGACGTCACAGCATGCACCACCTTGCATGCAGTGCAGTGTAGTACACATGCATGCGCGTCGGTGAGCTAACCCTAATCATGGTGCGCGGCTCGTACTGTGCGTGCAGGCACAGAAGAGGAGGCCGCTGAGGCGTACGACATCGCCGCCATCAAGTTCCGTGGGCTCAACGCCGTCACCAACTTTGACATGAGCCGCTACGACGTCAAGAGCATCTTGGATAGCAGCACGCTGCCGGTCGGCGGCGCGGCTAGGCGGCTCAAGGAGGCGGAGGCCGCCAGCGGCGTCATCGTCTCGCACCTGGCCGACGGCGTGGGTGGCTACTACTACAGGTGCCCGACCATGGCATTCGGCGGTGGCCAGCAGTCGTCAACGGCGGCGGCGCCGCTCGCCGTGAACTACGCGTACGGGCAGGCCAGCGGGTGGTGCAAGCCGGAGCAGGACGCGGTGATCGCGGCCGGGCACTGCGCGCAGGACCTCCAGCAGCTGCACCTGGGGAGCGGCGCCACCCACAACTTCTTGCTCCAGCAGCCGGCGTCCAGCTCGGCCGTCTACAGCAACGGGGGAGGCGGGTACCAAGGCCCCGGCGGCATCATGATGCCGATGGGCGCCGTGGTGGCCGCCGCCGATCAGGGGCAGAGCAGCACCTACGGTGGCAACGAAGACGGAAGGCTCGTGGCGTACGATGGCGTGGCGGGCGTCGTCGACCAGTACTCGGCCATGAGAAGCGCGTACGAGCTGTCGCAGGGCTCGTCGTCGTCGGTCAGCGTCGCCAAGGCGGCGAGAGGGTACATGGATAATTGGAGCTCTCCTTTCAATGGCATGGGATGATCTATTGATCTAGCTACGCAGCCGGCGGCCGCGATGTGACCAAGAAGGAAATTCTTGAGCTTAGCGGCAAGTTTAGGATAAGTTCAGAGTCTACACCACTTGACCAGTGCATGCATGAGACACGTATACGTTGGTAACAGTACCTTCTGAAGGCTGGTAATGGCAGGTATTAGGGGGTAATAAAATTTGTTGTAAATTGCTCTCTTATTGCTATTAGTTTGGGAAGTTTCAGAAGGAAGAAATCTGATCCGAGACATGTACACTGATCGATACAATAATTTCACAGTTCTAAGATAGGCTAATTATTCGATTAAGTTGTGCTTTCAAAGATCTTGCATTGCCTCCTTGGCTTGAGATGTTTATAATGCTTGTCGATGGGTAAGAATCGGACTATGATATTAAAAGTTATAGGATAAGATAGAAGGAGACACTAAATTTTATACAAGTTAGATTCCCTAATGAAAATAATACTTACTATGTATTAATAATGCGTATCTCATTGAGTATAAAGTAGAAGGTGAGAACCCTAAATTTTGCTGGAATATATAGTAGTGACGTGGCTAGCTGCGGGCTTCTCTAGACAGTGATTCAATGATATTGTTTTTGCTAATCATATTGTGATTTAATACCCTACCGTCGTCCTAAAGTCTTATATTTATATTTACTAGATACAAGCTTAGTAGTTCTTATCGATTTGGACTACGCGATATGTTTTCTTATCTATTTGAAAATATCTTTTTCTCGTATATATATAGCTTCCTATTTAAATATATCTTATATAAAAATAGGTATATGATATTTTTAATGAAGTACGTGTAGGTGAATAGAGTATCACATATCACTGACATCGCTATCAATTGCAAATAGAATAAGCTTAGTTATGCATATATTAACATTATTTATGTTAGTTAGGACTCATATTTGATAATAAATACATATTTATAAATGTGTGAATGTGATGTTTTGTGTATAGTGATATATGTACGTCTACTGTGTAATCGAAAAAAATTCATGCTTGATGCTTATATACGTGAGTATGTGACCGTTTGACTGTATAAATGTCTCACTGTCTTTTTATCCTCACTTGCGTAAAAGTTTCAAACTAGTTTTAGGAAATTATCGTTTTAACTTGCTCGCTGCTTGCCTGCCTGCACAGCTGTACTCTGCTCTCTTCCTGCTGTGCTGTTGTTGCTTGCTAGATGGGCCAAGTCCCAAGGCCACTAGGCCAACAAAGTGTAAATGTGTGGATAGTTTGCTAACGGTAAGTGCACGGACAGAAGGCCACAACCACTATAGGCCTTACCAGCCTCGAACGCGAGATGGCTATTTAGGCCCCGTTCGGTTTAAAGCAAGGGCTGGGTTACTCCCTCAAGCACGTTTCGAGCAAGTTGTTAGTTATTTTGAGTTAAAATTTCATGAGCAGAAAGTTTTTTCGAGGAAAGTGTGCAATTTTATTTTCTGTAGAAAAGGAAAAGGGGGGAAGGAATGACGGCTCCCTTCACTGAATCAGGAAGCTAGAAACAAACAGAGAAACAACAGGGACGATGAATTCACTGTCACAAATAAATAATCACCAAATTTAAATTCCTCTACAAAAATTAGGTAAAATTACATAAAAACCACTACCGGACTAGCGATTCATCCCACCATCAAGGCTAGCACATGATACCGGCATAGTTTGCATACAAGGTCATAACATCAATCATGTAATTGTTATAGTCGAAATTGGCAGTGCCGGGCCTTCTGCGAGGCGCAGTACTATCGCTCCCGCTTTTGCTCGCCGCGTCTCCTCCTCGTCGTTTCCGTTCACCACCTGACGGTGCAACGGCATTTCCCTGGGTCGCCGTCGTTGTTTGACCCTCCGTAGCCGCCTGTGGCTGCTTCTTGCCCTTCACCTTGCCGAGCTTCCTTGCCTTCGTGTCATCAGCGAGACCAAAACAAGCCAGCGAATTAAGCAGCTTCATGATGTCTCCTTTGTCTCGGTTGGCTGGCGCGACCTCTTGTGTGAGCGTGAAGATCAAGTGACGCTGCTTCGACCTTTGTTTCGCTCAGTGCGTTTGGTGTATGGAACGGTAGAAGGGGACGGGCGAATATATAGCCGGCAGAGGACATGGGCCGGCCAACTTGTGTCCGAGTAGGACATGGGCCGGCACGACCCGAATCCGATTGCTACTAGAGCAGCACAAGGGCGGAGTCCGACTCCGAAACCAAAAGCGGACGTGGAAGCGTAAGCGGTGGGCCTTACCCTTACTAGCAGTGCGCGAGCCTACTACTCTTCGCACAGTCACGCGGAGAGTGTGAGAGAGAGCGAGAAATGGCGTGCCACCTCGCCGCGCTCCTGCAGCAGCCGCCGCCACCGCCTGCGCCCGCGTCGCTCCCCTCCGGCGCGTGCGTCTCCTCCTCGCTCCGCGCGGGCTCGTGGGTCGGCGCCGCGCGGGTACTCCGGTTTGGTCTACAGGCGTCCCCCGCGCCCGCCTCGGCGCGCGCCGCGGGTGTGGTCTTCTCCCCGCGCTGCTCCTCCTACTCCGGCTCCGCCGCAGGGGAGTCGCCCGCGGAGGCGCTGCGGAGGGTGCTGGAGAGCCCCGGCGCCCACCAGGCTCCCGCCTGCTACGACGCGCTCAGCGCCCGCCTCGTCGAGCGCGCGGGGTTCAAGGTCTGCTTCACGAGCGGTACGTGCTCGCTGTTTTGCCTCTGGGCGTGGGGCTTCCCTCTGGCACTCACTATTATTCTAGTTCGTGGGCATAGAGAATGGACATTGCTGTGTGACTGTTTTGTGCGACTTGTGATCCTTAGCTGATATAGCATCTGATTGCTTAGGCATTCAAATCTAATGTTATACTTGCTGCTAGTAATGCCTTGAATGTGATAAAGATGAAAACTTTGATTGATGTGAGGATTTACTGTGCAATGATCTATATTGGACAACTGGTTGTGCCTCTGATGAGGGAACGTTGATTAAGGATTCGAAGTGGTGTTACACTTGTCAAACCACTGAAATTATGCATTTCTGTTATATATTCAGAACCTAAAAAACAACCAGACAATATTTTGACTCTGAAGCTTTTACATGACTTTGTATAAAGAGGTTTTGTAGTGTCAAAATTCAACTATGTTCTGTCTTTTCAGGTTTCTCAATATCTGCTGCGCGACTTGGATTGCCGGATGTGGGTCTCATCTCCTATGGGGAAATGATAGATCAAGGGCGTCTGATCACCGAAGCAGCATCAATCCCAGTGATTGGTGATGCTGATAATGGTTATGGAAACTGTATGAATGTCAAGAGAACGGTAAAAGGATTTATTAAAGCTGGTTTTGCTGGAATTATTCTTGAAGATCAGGTATGCTTTTCAAGGGATATTGAGTTGTTCATGGCGAATGTCCTCCCATGCGCTGTGCCTGTTCTAGTTGTCTTGAAATTCTAGAAATTAGGGAAGTCTGTTATATTCATGATGCAATATACTTCCAGTTAAACTGTAGGGTACTTTCTTCGTATACATGCTTGTTTGTGGCACTTCTGTGGCTTAAAATGATGCAAGGCTAATATAAGGACTTCTCAAATTACTAGTGATTTTTTTTTTTGTGATAGGTCTTTTCCCTTTTGTTTAGTTCTGTTATAGTGACATGATGTGTAGTATTTTGAAGGTGTCACCGAAAGCATGTGGGCATACACAAGGAAGGAAAGTTGTCTCAAGGGAGGAAGCAATTATGCAAATAAAAGCTGCTGTAGATGCCAGGATGGAGAGTGGCTCTGACATTGTTATTGTGGCAAGGACAGATTCTCGTCAAGCATTGTCGCTTGATGAAGCATTATGGAGAGTGTGTGCTTTTGCTAATGCTGGAGCAGATGCTCTATTTATTGATGCCCTTGCTTCAAGAGAAGAGATGAAGGCATTTTGTGCTGTATCACCTGGAGTTCCAAAAATGGTTAGATCTGTTATATGCATTATTGCTTATCCAAGTTGTTTGTGATGGTCATGAAATGATTTGTCCCATCATACTCTGCAATCTTCTGCAGGCTAACATGTTAGAAGGTGGTGGTAAAACTCCTATATTGAGCCCTGCTGAACTTGAAGAAACTGGCTATAAGCTCATAGCCTACCCATTATCTCTTATTGGGGTATCAATGCGTGCAATGGAGGTTAGTTGATTTGTATATGCTAAATGCATGCTTTTTTCTTTCTCACAGATTTTATTAGCTACAACCTGGAAACTGTCTCAGATTGCTTACCATTTGTCCTGTGAGTAGTTATGGATTCTTAAATACTAGTGTAACGTGCTGGACGCCCCATAATCAGTATTTCAACTCCAATACATGATGTTACTGTGAGTTTAGGTACTGTTGCAACTTAAATTCTTCTAGCCAGACCTTCCATAACATGACCCTGCATCAGTGTACTTGCTAAGGACATAGCTTTCAATAAAGCTGTCTCCACTGATATCGTTGCACCTCGTCTCTTTCTTGTACCATGTTCATGTAAGATCTTGCTTTAGCCTCTGCCTTTTGTGATTTCGTCTACACAAACTTGCAATCTTTACAGTACCATGTACCTGTTACCGGTGAGGATTCGGTTGGCATAATGTTTTCACTTCTTCTATGTTACTTCGATTTTATGAAGTAGCTTTAAGAAAAAGAAAAATTGCACATGCACATGTAGATGGATAGTCATGTGACCCTGTGTGCATGTAAACTCATGTAGCTGTTTCCTTTTTCTCTTATGGAAAGTCACTGTTCGATTTGGTTCCACATATAATGCTAAATATTCATAAACTATAATTGTACGAAAAAAAATCCTGATATGCAGGATGCTCTTATTGCTATAAAAGGTGGTCGCATACCTCCTCCTGGCAGTCTACCGTCATTTGAGGAGATCAAAGATACCCTGGGGTTTAACAGCTACTATGAAGAAGAAAAACGATATGTTGTGACACCAGCCCAGTCATCATCGTACAGGAGTGGTGAGGATTGGTACTCTTATTCTTTGTAGGATCTATGTCGATTTTTTTTCCTAACCTGCAGCTCCTCAATTATATAGGTTACTATGATAATACAAGTGAAACAGGCAGTCCAGGAGATGCCAAATCAAGAATTGATACACAGCAAGAGCCTGTCATTGACATATTGCCTCAGCTTTATGATCTTGGTTCGACCAGAGACAGAGGCCCTTCAACAGGGATGTGGTCCCGGACACTTCGGTTAAGGATTACAGGAAGAGACGGAGTTCAGAAAATTGATGCTAGAATACCTGTAAGAACCCCCATCCATGTCTACTTGGTAGTTGCATTGAAGTTCTGACTTAACATTGAATTAACCTATATACTTTTTTGGTTGGTTGTATGCATGCCCTGCTATTAGAACAGTCTCTTGGTCCTTATGTTTCAGCATATTTGCTATAGCCTAGTATTTTCCACACTGATTAAAAGGTTGCTTTTGTTTATCCCCCCTACCTGCAACAGGCTGGATTCTTAGAAGGCATGACAAAAATTATTCCAGGTATGCACTTCTTTTCTTAAGAGCAGCATGCATCTTCTATACTTTTTTTTGTTGTAAAAAGAACCATAAATACACCTGCATATGCTTCATGTGATCATTCCTTTGGGCATTTCAGGTTTGGCTGGAGCTAATATCGTGGAAAGGCTTCGAAATGCACCTATTGATGCAGATAACCCCCAAAACGGGCAGATTCTGCTTGATTTTGAGGATGGTATGGGAGATCGGATCCAGGTGTTCATTGAGTGAGCATGCGTGTTTTTCGTTAACGCATGGCCATTCAAAGCAGCAACAGGCTTCTTGATGTTGTGCAAGACAGTGAGCCAGTAAATCCAACATTGATCATGTGACATGAAGTCATGAACTGATGGTTACCTAGGCCCTCACTGCTACATCCAAATAATCAAATCTAGATGTATGCGTTGTTGTACACTGCAATACTACCATGCAGAGTATTTGCCTAGTCTGGTAAGCCTTTGCTTGCCCCCAAAATCCTGTAAAATTTCGAATAAAAAGCATTCTTCAGAGTTTTAAAATGATTTCCATACTTCTATCTGCTGGTCTAATCATTTTTGAAGCAGTGAACAACCCATGCGTTATGATGTACCCAGGCTTTGATATCGGGTACATTTATTCTCTGCAATCCCGTATGCTACAGTACACAATGTGACGATACTACTGTACAAGGATCGCTACAGCCTCACAACACTATACAGTGTCCAATGGTTCACGTTCACCTTTGCTTACCCGTTAAGAGTCCCATGCCCTCTACGCTAGCTTCTGCTGCCATGCTGTATCGAAGAGACCCAGCAATGCTTCCTCCCTGCTCTCCGTGCCGGCCGCAACGGCGGTCTCTTCTCCCCTCTCGCTGCCTCCTCCCTCGTCGGACGCTGCCTCCTGTACCTCATCAGCCTTCGCGATCTCTGTGCTGGTCTGCATGGCCTCCGTGATCTCTGCATCGGGTGTCTCCACCCCCTGTACATCCTCCACAGCGCGTTCTTGGTCGCCTGATGCGTCGCCGCTTTCCGCCGGAGTCGACTATCCTTTGCCGTCTGCGGGAGCCTTGTCGCCTTGCACGGTGGTGTCACCGCGGCCGTCCGCCGTGACGACCTCCAAGCTCTCGAGTTTCCGAGCGACGTCGTCGGAATTCTCCCGCACCTTTTCCTTCATTGCTCGGTGCAACGACGCGACTTCCTCCTCGTCGCAGCGGATGTCCCTAAAGACGTCTCCGCAGCCGTCGTCCTCGTCGGCTCGGTAGCGGTGGCGTCGCTTGGGGAGAACGAACAGCCCCGCGGCGCCGCTCTTGACGCCGGCGACGAGAGCCTCGAGGCCGTCGATCGCGCCGTCGAGCCTGACGGGCAGGGACTCCATGAGGAGGAAGAGGTCGTCGGCCTTGCTGAGGACGCGCTCGGTGGCCGGAAAGAGCACAGTGGCGACGTCCTGGACGACGAGGAGCTCCCTGTCCGCGAAGGCGAGCACCGAGAGGCACCTCAGCCGCAGCGGGCTCAGCACCGGAGCCGCCGCGCGGGAGATGCCCCGGGCCAAGCACCCCACCGTACACGGCATCGTCTCGACCCGCTGGTACGCCCTCCGCGCCATGGCCAGGATGGACTCGCCGCAGCTGAGCAGCAGCCGTGCCCTCGGCGTCTGCATCGGCGGTAATCTTTTTGGTAGTGCCTTCTAAAGTATCCTGCAAATTAGCACCGTATTAGCAAATCTTTTTCGTGTCACTATGTCATTCAGTAATCATCGGCCGTGATCTCTTTCTTCTAACAGCAGAACACGTTACACGTACGGGAATTTCACATGATACAGTCTAATTCCGTTCCCGCGCAAATCGTGCAAAAATTCTGGGAGGTTTGGCCTAACGGAAGCAAGAAATTAACCGGACGAGGGAAGCCAAAACAGGGGCCATTCACAGCTGCACGGGTGCTTATCTCCAACGCGGGTTACACAACCTGGTTTTCCATCTCATAGACGTCGACCTGAAACCAGTTAGCTGAAAATCAATTCAGAGATGCTGGTTGTCAAGCTTTGGAGCAGGATCGATGAGGCGGTGCTAACCAGAAATTACGGAGCTCGCAGAGGGGAGGAGAGACCGCGGTGCCCATGGCGGGCTGTTGCAGGGGGAAATTAGGCTGTGGCTAGGCCTCGTTTGTGGCTGCCGTGGCTATATCCGCAAGGCCGCGTGCTGCTGCTATCTCCCGCTCGGGCAGTGACCAGAGCCTCGCCATGTGGCGGCCAAAAGCGGTCACGCCGTCAGGGCATAACATCTGCTAAGAGAGCCGATGCCTACGCTGCCAAGCTGAAAGTCTAAACCGCTCACGACTCACGAGCCACGAAGGATGTGAGGCAAGAACAGATCAAACTAGATATACAAACCTAAAGGATACAGTGATTTCTGAACTTTGTATTCAGGGGTAAGCAAGTAGGTTCTCACTGGTCACAAGTCATAACGTGACAACAGGTGGCCTGGGCAAAAGAGATACCATAGACAAGGAAATTACCAGCTTCCAGTTCATTTCTCAATCCACCAGTCACCAATCATTAACAGCAAAATTTGTGATCAGGCATAAGTGGTATGTAGGTCTGAATAGTACTCAAACTTGGAAACAAGTACCTGGCCTCAATGGCAAGGACACCAGGCAGTGAAGTATAACGCCTAACATCCAACCCAGGAACTCGATTCACTCAAGTCAAACCATGCGAGGTAAAAATAATGCCATGTGCCGATAACCTCACGCAAGACCACACACAACTGCAAGCTAAAGATAGCTACGACTGGAAATTAGGAGACAATGGCGTCGCTAAGCGATAGCACAGGAAGCTGATTGGTCGGGGTGTCCGCGTTCTGCGGCTGGGCCACATTGCGGAGAACATCCATTGCCTCAGCAACCTTCGACTTCAGAGCCTCTGGAGACTCGAGCAGATGCAGGACCTCCGTCTGATCCATCTCCAGAAGCATTCCGGTGACCTTGGCTGCATGGTTGTGTTCCAGACGCTCAACCAGTGGATAGAGGCTTTCACCAAGTATCTAGCCAGAAAACAAATGAGAATATCAGAAAACCAGAGGTTGCAGAAGTGCAAAATATAGCAAAAAGAATCAGTAATGCATTTCTATGAACAAAATGGGGACATCTCCATGCATACTGTACATGACTAACTTAGCCTAAACAGTGGCACCCAGGATTTCAAATGCCAATTCCAAGTCAGGACTTAAATTCCCAGACTCAGACTGAGAAACGGTAGCCTGTGGGTGGTAGTTGGTACAATTCACATTTGGATCAACTTCAATTTTTCTACCAGCTTTCTTTGAATTTTTATGATTTCTACCAGCTCTCTTCAAACAAGATATACTGTAGATAGGATGCAAAGTAACAAAAAAAAGGCATTTGGTAACCCAGAGAGAAAACTGGTTGTCAGCGGTCAGGATTAGTAACACTAAACACTGGCCACAACGTAGCAGAAAGACATAACATTTATATTGCAAAGATTATGGTAACAAAATGAATACTCCCTCTGTCACAATATAAGTGCATTTCTAGCACTTGAAAGACAAATTAATAGGGAAGACAAATGATCTAGATGCCCCTAATTAAATAAGGAGATGGTTGAGTGGGGAGGTAATTGGGGGTAAAATGAAGAGAAATTTGAATAAGTGATTGATGTGACTACTAGTACTCTAGAATTGCACTCTTTGTGAGACAAGTTTAAATACTAGAAATGCACTTATTATGAGACAGAGGTAGTAATAAATTAAGAATAGAACATTAAGAGGGTCATAATTTGGACATACCGTCCTTTGCTGTTCTGGATTAGCATTTGCAAGGGCAGAAGTCAGCGTTCCAATAGGAGCAGGTGACAAACCAGCATCTCGTACTGGGAAGCCTCCCATATCGTATGGTTGAATCATACCACCAGCAACCCCTGGCATTGGTGGAACATCAGGCATGTTACGTGCAGGTGGGTAACGGTACACACGTCCTCTTGGAAGCATCTGTTAAAGAATCATGGCAAGATATGTGATGTCAACACATTCGATAGTCCACAGGACAACCCATGGATTGATCCAAAATTCCAAAGGGTAAATTGTAGAACATGAGCACATGAAAGGTGGATTTTGAAGTTTCCTAAGTAATACAAAAACAAAAGTTTGCTGTATGAATAAACTTTTCCGCTGACAAAACTTCACTGTAAAGCACAATAAACAAGGCATGGTAGTAGAAAGTACAATGTTATAAGGATGTATCTTAGAAAACCTGTTGCTGAAATGGCTGAGCAGATTGCTGTCCCTGGGCAGACCCAGCACCAGAACGCCGCATACCTGGACGTGGACCTTGTTGGCCTTGTTGGACAACTGGAACGAAGTAATTTGGCATATGGGCACCCCCAGGCCTCATGCCTGGAACAAGCTGTTGCTGGAAACCAAATCCAGGCTACATGAAAGAAAAACGGTCAGAAGTTCATCTACGGAAAGTTAACCTGTCCCATTTGAATCATATCTATAACATAATGATCATCTGACAGTAGAATTTCAAAGTACATGCCAAATGTACAAGAAATGCAAAATGAGTGCTTGAAATATAGAGATACAGCACCTAGCAAGAATGGTGTTGACGAATGATTAACCTATTTGCGTCCTAAAAACTTGCATTGCATTACACACTCAAACTCCTGATATATTATCAGCACCAACGAAAGCAACACACATGCCATTGAAAACCAATTGCATAAATGTACTCTAGAATATTGATCAATGATATCACTTCACTCATATGTTGATGCACCAATTGCAATGACCAACCAATCATTCAATCATTAAATATATAATGCAGATTTTCAAGAACTTGACTGCACAGGGCAGTGCTAGTCTGTTTTTATTTACAAATGAAAACACGTTGATTCTAAATACAGTTACAGCTAGACAGGGAAAACAATGAATGCATCGGTATCATAGAACAGTACCTGCGGGGGTATCATAGCAGGTGGAGCTTGTCCGTAGAAGAGTTGCTGCCCAAGAGGTGTCATAGGAGGGTACATGGGTAGACGTGGAGCCATGGAAGGTGTCATAGGTACAGGGCGCATCTGAGAAAATTGTGCCTAAATAACATGGAATTTGCTACTGTCAGCATTTCCTTTTCATTATGAATGATCAGAAACAGCTCAACAAGAAGAATGGGTTATTACAAGCATTTATTAAGAAACTTTGTCAAAACACAATAACAGTAAGAAATAAGGTATAACTATAATGTATGCTGCAGACTGCAGGCAATTGAAGTTCCATTTCCTCCTCAGACTACAAAACTAAGGAGCATGCATTGCGAGGCATCTGTGCATATCAGCATGTCTCCTAACCATTATACAAAGTGACGAGCTCTAAACTGATGCTTATAAATGAAGTCTTACGTTCTTTGCCAAACCCAATAATCATAACCCGAATACCTGATTGCCTAAATATCAATAAACATCAACAAACTATTCTTGTACCCACAATGTTAATGATGGTACAAAACATAACAGTAACTCATGTGCATCCACATTTCATATCCATAAGTGGTAGTAGCAAATTTAGTTGGTTCAAGGACTATACCTGCAACATCGCCTTCCTGTCTTCTTTACGCTGTGCAAATGCAACATACAATGGCTTTCCAGATATCATTTTCCCATTCATTTCAGTTAACTGTATAAAATGATAATATGTAAGCCACATGTGATTTACAATAGTTAATCCAATATTCAGGAAGTAAAACTTACAGCTTGAGATGCTTCCTCACGAGTTGAAAATGCAACAAATCCAGATCCTTTGCTAACACCATTTGCATCACGCATTATCTATTAAACAAATCTAGTCAGTTATTATCATGCATCGCTAAGAAACAAAAGTAAAGGAATAATAGTTGGATAACATGAAATCACCTTGCATGAAGTAATTTTGCCATAGTTAGAGAACAGTTCACGCAGCTGGTTGTCCCCAATGCTATCATCCAAATTCTTCAAGTATAAGTTTAATCCTTGATATTTGTCAGCAGCATCTTTCATGCTTTGCTCAAATCTTCGCCTCAATTCCATCTCTCTTTCTGACTTCTTCTGAGCTCTTCCAACATACCACTCTTTGTCATTAATTTTCTTTCCATTGAGTTCCTCAACAGCACGAGCAGCATCATCTGGGCTCTCAAAATTGATGAAACCAAAGCACCTTGATTTACCATCCACGCCAACCATGACAACGGCACTTGTAATGTTCCCATAGGCACCAAAAATTTTGACTAGATCCTCCTTTGTGGTAGACTCAGATAAATTTTTCACAAAAACATTGTTAAACTTTGTCTTGTCAACAGAATTCTCTCTCTCTTGCTTGCGGAGAAAAGGTCCAACATAAACAGGCTTATCATTGATCAGCATCCCATTTAGACTTTTTATTGCAGATTGGGCAGCCTCTTCGTTCTCGTACTGAACAAAACCAAAGCCTTTGGATTGGCCCATTTCATCAGTGGCAACCTTACATGAGAGAACGGTACCAAATGCAGAAAAGGTATCATGGAGAGTTTTGTTTTCTATTGCTTTGTCAAGGTTCTGAAAAAAAAAGCAGTTGAATTGTTTGCATTAGAGATAACAAATAAAAGATGATTATTTTAGCATGACAATGCACACTAAAAAAATGACCTAGTACCTTGATGAAAATGTTACCAGATCCACTTCTGCGACTGCTTGGGTCACGGTTTGAATACATTACCCGAATGGGTTTGCTGTTCAGCAGAGCAAAGTTCAGCAACTCAAGTGCTCTTGCAGCTGCCAAATAGAACAGTTTATCAATTCAGAAGACAACCTTACATCAAAATAAATGGAATTACAACAGTAGCCAAACTGCAAAAGACAATGCTAACAAGATTCATGGTGGACGATATATGTGAGGAGCCAGATCAATTGCTCTATCGAAAAGCATTATAAATTTATCCATTACCAGACATATGCAACATTCACATGCAAGCAGCATAGCACCTAGTGCAACCCTCCAAGATGGATATTCCGACAGCCCAAATCTAACTCTCTATTGAGTTAGGCCAGTTCTACATTTCTATGGTAACCATGCAACAGCTAATCTAAACAATAATTCAATAACAGCTAGCAGCCATCTATATAGGACATCAATACAGATATATGCTATAAAACCCAATGAATTGGTATGCCATAAATTCTTTCAGTATACACCACAATCACGTTCCTATACCCTAAAAAAACACAAATCATACCAGCAATTCAATGTGGGATATTCTATCTTATATACAGACAGGTTCAATGCATGAACTAGTATGTCATAGTGCTTAAAGCTAGCCATGGCCAGGTGTCATATTGGCAGGATTTTTCAGATTAATGTGTGATTGCATGCTAATTATTTACCAACGACAGCGGTAGGGTACTTACAGTTGAGATAGATACAGCCAAGTGATAATCACTTCGATCATCTACTCAATCTAGTAAGGATCATTATGAATCTACCCGGAAAATTTCCTCACTTGATCATAAAGAGGAAAAAGCGGTTCATTGATCCCAACGTCCTATCTGATCCATACATGTTAGTGGCTCTAAGTTAGAAGGTGGCAACCCTATGGTTAGTACTACCTTTACTTGTGGTGTTCAAAAGGATAATTATGCTGCAATCGCGTTGATGAACTTGAAGAGCCACAAGTAGGGCAGGGATCGATTGGGGTAACAGCAATTCACACCACCCCCCCCCCCCAAAAAAAAATCCACTTTCATTAAGGAAGGACAAACTACAGAGTTCAATCACCAAATCGATGATCAACTAGGTTATTAAGCTACGTTATGGCGAATCAAGGAGGACACCAACTTGATAACCCCACAAAAACACACCATGCGAATGATTTTTCACCCGAATAACGAGCTTCTGTTAAGGAAGGACAAACTACAGAGTTCAGCCAACACATAGATGATTGACTAGGTTATTAAGCTACCGTTATGGGGAATTGACAAAATTTCCTTTCTAGGAGTAGAAAGTGTGCGCCATAGTCACATTAAATGCAAATGGCAATGCACCACAGTAAAGGGCTAATGTGAGTCCACCACGTAAATATCGATCGATTGCTTCACTATATATCCAGATATCACACACAAAATTGAACCACCACTCATGTTTACCAGTGAACAGATACTACCGGATCGAACCAGACCAAACAACTTTCTCTCTCACATGATTCCACAATTCAACAACATAGAACTCTCAATCAATCCGTGCGGTCCGCGCAGCAGAAATGGAATAGGGGGCGATGAGGGAGGAGATCGCAATACCATCCACGGGGTTGTTGAAGTTGACGTAGGCGTAGCCGAGCGAGCGCCGCGAGTTGATGTCCCTGCAGACGCGCACTGACATCACCTGGCCCGCCTGGCTGAAGAGCTCGTACAGCTGTGAGTCCGTGACTGACGCCTCCAGGTCGCCCACGTACAGCGACTGCGCCCCGCCGACGCCGCCGCCGACCCCTCCCGCCGACGCCGCCACGGAGACAGCACTCGGAGAGCCCCCGTTCACCACCGCCGCCGCCACCAATTGCGCCGCCATCGCCCACCGATCCCTCGACCTCACTCCCTTTTTTTCAAAAAAAAAATCGGCTCTAAACCCTAGCTGATGGATTGATATATAGCTCTACACGAGCAGATCTCGCGGAGTTTTTGGATATTTTTTCTCTTTTTTTGGTGTGATACTAATTTTTTTTGGAGTAGTTTTTGGTTGCGGGATACAGAGGCCGTGAGGCGGAGAGCACGCGGCGGAGGCGACTCTCTCAACAGGAGCCGGGGAAGGCGTTGCTTTTATCAACCCAGGGGAAGGGGGGGGTGCAGAGAGTGGAGAGGACGGAGATGCCGGTTGCCAGCTACGCTAGGGTTTACTACCTCCGCGTAAACTCGGTGTTTGGTGCGCCAGTGAGACGTGGCCCTCCTGGTCTAGCCGGTGTACTAAGACCGGGTCCATGCATTCTACCGCTCGGCGCGCTCGCCCCTGGTTTTTTTCGCGTGAGCTTTCGCCTTCCTGCCTCGGTGGATGGGTTGGGTTGGACCGTTCGACTCGGTCGTAGTAGTTCGCGGGTTCGACCTTAGGATCTGTGCCGCGTTAATGGTCTCGCGGATATTGACTCTTGTTGGGGCTGTGGGTCTCGAGTCTTGACTGCTTCGTTGGGGCTGGGCCAACCTTTCGTAGGCTGGGAGTAACGGCCTAACAGGGCCAGGCCTTTGGGAAAATTCCACATATTTCAACGTGTTTTTTCTCACATTTTTCAATTAAAAACTTTAAGCTTGGATGAAAATCATAAGTAATGGTCTCGTCAACTAAATAAGATCGAAGAATTTTCCTTGCAAAAAAAATACTGAAGAATTTAACTTGATCTTTTGAGGCTGGGTGATCCAAATTTTGAACAAGTTGTATTGTTGTTGTTGAGCAATACAGTATACTCCAGATGATCGACTCTGAACAATAACAAACCATGTTCAGGAGAACAATGAGTTAGATGTGAGTATATGAGGCACAATCTTAATATGAGAAGCTATAGAGAACTGAACTCCTAGCGCTTTACATAGAGTGGAAATTTATCAATGGGAGGTGGGAACAAACATTTCTACCATTTTCAGGTTTAGAACAAAAAGTTTGCTAGACTAATCTATAAATAGAATTTTCAAACTCTAAAGTAGTTTACAGAAAGAGGAAATTAGTTAAAACGAAGGTACATATGCTAGTACCAACTGAACTTACATGTTGAAATGCAGTGGTAGAAACAGCTACGACAACAGCTACCAACCCTCGAGTATTTACACTAACATCAGTAACAGTACGTACTGCAACTCCAACACGGACAACCACTATGCTAAGCTTTGCGTCTCTTGAGTAATGAATATTGTCAAATAGAACTTCTAGCATGCATAAAACTGTAACTGTAGACAACTTTGATATCTGCAATTAAAAGAGAGGAGATCGCACATTTCAATACATGCATATTGTTCCAATTCAAGTACATTGAAGTCAAATTATGTACTTCTTCACCTGATAGAATCCAAGGGAGTTTCACATCAAGCTAGCATTCATCCCAACCACTGATAAATTTGCAAGGAATGCATATTTCACAAGTTCTGAAAGAGGTAAGTAGGATGGTTCAACACATCCCAACCACTTCATTAGTAATGTCACCAAAGCTGTAGTTGCAAAATGAAGCCCAGGCAACGTCCTAGCTTCAAAAGAGTGTCTAGCCCACTACATTAGTTGCTGGACAGATTGATCCATTAATATATGAACTGAAACACCATTCATTTCTTGTCATTAGCCAATAGGCATCCAATAAAATAAACTCTAAGATATGCTTGGATGAACATATTATAATATGCACTCCATGAAACCTAGTTTCAGACTATCAGTGCAACTTGCTTATTTATATATTGAAGTATTTAACAATATCATTGATACACATCAGCACTCAGCAGAACAGATCACAGCAGCCAAGAATACAATATGTTGGTCAAATCTTCTTAAATTGCTCTCCCGAGCGTATCCACGTTGTCCTTTAAAATATGTTGCATATTGGAATATATTAACGTAGTTTATTCCATCGATTCAAATATAAGAAAAACAAATGCTTCACAGATTGACTTCATATTACCAAAGCCAAAACCATGCGTAGCCATGAGGGCCTAGATGGCCATGATGACAGAAGTCGTAATGTTGAACACCCACGCCGAAGCATTCAACGTCACCTTGTTCCCCACCCTGCTTCCAGATGCCATCCCCGTAGCTCTTCC
This sequence comes from Oryza coarctata, assembly GCA_030770085.1. Taxonomy (NCBI): domain Eukaryota; kingdom Viridiplantae; phylum Streptophyta; class Magnoliopsida; order Poales; family Poaceae; genus Oryza; species Oryza coarctata. The sequence goes on from CM061468.1 coordinate 13,692,656, forward strand.
TTGCACCACCCAAGGGGCAAGGTGCGTAATCCAACTCTGGAGATTGCAAAGCACAAATAGCAGCACCCGCGCTTGTCGTTAGGACTTAGATTCAGAAACCCCTGTCACATTTGGTCAGATTGTGTGATGAATCACATGATACGTTTTATTAAGATTAAAATAAAAATACTATATTTAAATTAAATTTATAAAATATATCCATCAAATGAACGGTTAACGTCCGGGGCACATGTAATCTGAGTCAAATACCATTTTCAAATTTTATGGCGTTGTATTTGTTATCCTGCATGCAGCAGCGACTCGTTGTCAGGACTCAGGGAGTATATCTTCTGCACTGATGCATGTGCCTGACATCACGAGACTCTGGTGTGTTTTATTGATATTATAGTAAAAATGTTATAATTAAATTAAATTTATAAAATTGATAAACAGTATACATTAGACCGGTAAATAGTCTAATATGACCGTATGCATGAGAGCAGTCATAGACTGATAGTTGGATTGGTGAAATTCTAAATTTTGGGTTGATTTGTTGATTTACTATGTTTGATTCATATTTATAACTTATAGATGTTTTTTATACGTAAGATATGCTAATGTATGAGAGCTCGTGTTCAGATATGGTTTTTTTATTATTTATATGTAGGTGTTGTTTAAGGTTTTAGAAATATTGCTGATAATGGATCAAGATTAGGCTTGAAAGAAGTTAAAGATTTAAAGAAATCATGTAAAATACTAAGACTAGAGAATAATACATATAGAGATAAAGTTTTTATATAATGAAAAGTGAAGTAAATTTTGAATGGAGTATAAATTTGAAAAAAATGGAGTTTCTATTTGATATAGATGAGTTGGAACCTATAAAAAAAATTTCTATTTGATTAGGATTACTAGTACTATTAAGAGTCTTTTATACAGTCAGCTATTTGTATAAATAGAGAGACAGTATAAGACTCAAAGTATTATTTAAAAAATATTAGAATATATAATTTAGTTATGATTTTAGTCCAAAATTAAAAAATGAGTGTTTTATATACAGATACAAAGTTATATATTTTAAAGAGTTTTGTCAATTTTTCTAGTACATACTATCGAATTGGTATATTAGTGACTATCGAACCCGGTGAAGCACGGCGGTCAGACCAACGGTAAGTCACAGATCGGGGTGTATGTCATCAGTAGATTTTTAATAATCCTAGATTTGTTCTTATATTTGATCACAAATGGTATTAGAGCTTTATTTTCTTTTTATCTTTATCGATCTAAGCCATAGCTAACCGATCTTTAACCTAAGTCGTATGATTTTTTTTATTGAGTTGATTTTTAGTATTAGATAAAATCTTATATTCTTTGATCTTTATTAGAAGTATTTCTAAATTTTTCAGTGCAACTTACGTGGTATTCATTAGTCTTCTGTAAAGAGTTCCGCCAACATATTGTATATATTGAGGGATAGAAAATCATGACATTATGCAAACCTTGTGGTGCAATTTTATTGCAAGATAACGGGGAAGGCTCTTAGCTGCGGTGGCGCGTCCATCCCCATCCATGCCTCTCCACGTGCCACTCAACACGAGATAGATCCCGTTCGTGGGTCCCTGGTTCCTATCCAAAACCTCAAATGGCAATTACGATTCAGATAAGCCGCAGCATTCGTGCCCCACTGTCCCCTGACCCCTGCTACCAGCACGTACCAACGCCGCACGTCGACCGAGCATCTCACGAAAGCCATGGATCGATCGAGCGGGGCGCACGGAACGGAGAATATCACGCGCGGCGAGCCCCCGGCAACAGCGGCGGCCTCCCCCACATTCGCTGGTCGCCGCGGGGCCTGTCCGGTGGCAGCAACAGCCCAACCGTCTAGCTTGCTTCCCACCTACTACAGCACGACGCTACTAGTATGCTCTTCACTGCTGACTGCTTCGCTTTCCTTCTATCGATCATCACCACCACCATGCATCACGAAAGGCACCTCCGCTCTGTAGCTTTGATGGGTGTCTGCGGCCTCTGCAGAGCTAGGCGCTGCTAGAAGTAAAGGCGACCAACAGCAGTCCGGACTGCACACTCCCTACCTCGTACCAACCATCCAAATGGACACAGGGATTGAGTGCCATGGCCAGTTAGCGAGCATCGCGAGCTAACTGTGCAATTGCCGGGAGACAAAGCCAGCCTTTGCTGCATACGGCGCGGCGTGGCAACGACGAGCAAAGCAGGGGCAGGTCCGGCCAGGTCCGGGCTTTGTCCTTGGACTCGGGGAAGGTGAGTGCCTTGAGTGTCTACTGTCAGCTATTCTTGCTCTTTCTTGAGTAACGCAAACTGTTCGGTTTCTTGTAGTAATAAGCTGGATCTTGGTTCATGAGGCTTTGTTTGATTCAGATGGAACAAGTGCTTAGAATTGGTCTATCAAAGAAGAAGTCTCGTGGCGTCACATACTTGATCGTAGCGTTCTATTAGATTTTTGTCAAACGACGGGCATGTGCCGGAACATTTGTGCCTTGTTTGGAACCCATCCTTGAGAATTTTAAGATGGATCACTCTTACGAGTCACATTTTCAGTGTCAATCTGGAATTCTCATAACTGGATGATGCGCTGTGATGTTAATCTTTTCACCATAACACCTTCGGTCGATCGACGTACTGTCACTCCGACTCTGTTAGCTTTATGTATGCTGTCTTTCATATGCTACTGGTGCTACTTCATTGGTATCAAACGCTTCTACTCTGCACTTCAGATTTTCTATTAAAATACCATGATCTGCTGATCATATTCGGATTGGACGAACGGTGCTCCAATTGACCAACTTACCTTACCAAATTTGATTTTTTTGGTTGTTTGGTCTGATTACATCATGTGCCAAGCTAAATTTGGTCATATCAAGATTTTTTTTTCATGCCCTAGTACATTTCATACTCCTTATTTTGGTTCTCGTTTTTTTCAGAAAGGGATCCTCTCCATCATCTCCTTGCTAAGCAACTCCAACAGGCCCCTTAACACAGCTCCAAAATAGTACCCTAAATAGAAAGTTCACAAAATTCATCCTACAAACCTTACAAATAGGAATGAGGGCTATAGATGAAGGCCCATGTCTACTTTTTTTTTTAATGTTGGGAGGACATTTTCTGCCTGTGCCACCCTCCCTCCCACGTAGTTACTGCCTCACCTTCTCTACTTATTTCGTCATTGGCCGCTGTCTTCCCCATCCTTCTCTAAACATTCACCGCACTTCCTAATCTCTACCATTGCCGTTTCAAAACCCTAGAGCACCTACCAGTTGTCATACCATACAACTGCCTATTGTGTCATTGTTTGTGTGTAGTTCTTGACAGCTGAGTAGCATCGCCATACTGTCTCCGACCGTCTCTTGAGCTCCACACTTAACAGTTGAGGAGCATCGCCACGTCGTCTTTAACTATCTCTTGAGCTTCACACCTCCACAGTGACTCTCATCACTGTCTTGATGCCATCTTTGACAATTCTCGAGCTTAATCGTATTTAAATTTGAATTATGGTATTTGAAATTATGAATTTCAATATGATTGAATTCTGTTAATTAGAAATATTCATGTTTAAATTATTATAGTGTTAAACTAGGCATAAATATGTTAAAATAAAAGAGAAAAAAAATAGAGATGGAGAAATAGGAATAGAAAGTATTTTTAGGTTAGAAAATAAGACGATCTCTATTTGACCTTGGCTATATTGCTGTATATTGCTGAAGATGCTCTCGATAAAAAAAACCAAGTCCTCTCTAAAGCAAAAGTCAGGTCGTTGATGGACCATCGGGTCCAACGTCACACATGCCAAGTACTCCTAAATTTTCTCTTAGATCATTCTGGTTCATTTTCTCTTTTAACTATGGCTAAATTATTGGCTAAGTTTGATTTATATCTTTTAACCGTAAAATTAAATATAAAAAATCACTTAACTATTAAAACCAGCTCACTTTATCACTCTAAGCTGTTTAAAAAATAATTTCATCATAAATAATGCTTATGTGACACATTGATCTAATATTCATCTAACATGTAATTTACATGACGCTTAATAACATTATAATAAAAAAATAAAATTTTATAGTTAGACCCATGTGTCCCTCTCTCCTCCCTCCCTCCTCTCTCTCGGTCTCTTCTCTTCTAGCGGGATGTAGACCCAAGGATGCCAGTGGCCATTGCTGTGGCGCATGGCAGGGGTTACTGCCGTCGAAGTAAGTAAGGAGCTAGATCCTACTATCGTCCTCTTCTTCTAGGAGTTCTACCAGATCTAACCTTTGGCTCATCGTTGTTGCCGCCGCAGCCTTAGCTCATCTTCTTATCCACCTAGCGGTAGACAACGAGCAAATGGGAGGAGGTCACTACATCGTCCTCGCAACAGCTGCTAGCGAGACTTCACATTGTCTTTGTAGCTACCGCCCGTGAGGGTATGTCTGTTGTACAATTGTAATGATAAGTGTTTCATAAAACAAATAAATTATTTTGATTTCGAATGTAACAAATATTCTATTGAGATGATAGCCATATAAATGTGTGATATAGAAGTATAAAAAGTATTGTAAGACTTGTATAATAAATATACAGCTGGCTACTTAGTTTTATATCAACACTAATAATGACATGTAGATAAAGAATATATATTATAAACATAAACATAGACATGTGTTTATATTCATTTGCTCTTAACAGGTAACCGCTCAATACAGCCCTCCAACGCTTATTACTGATCCAGTAACATGATAGTTCTCACTACCACTTGTCCAAAATTTTAGAACAAATATTACAAGCCAACAGATCAATCCAATATATCTCATATTAAACAACACTGTTTAGAAATAAACAGGGCACAGTAAATAAATTAATAGATTATACGACATAACTAAAAGATATATATAATTCAACAACATAATCTAGATAGTTAATATGCCAAGTTGAAAATAATCAACACACTAAAACCCTAGAGTGTCATATTGTCTCACCACATCTTTATATCACAAAACAATGTAATTTATCCACACATGTGCAATCACATCCAAATAATAAAGTAATAGTAGATTGTACAACTAATATATATTTAAACTCATAGCACGTAGATTGTCTACGTGGGAAGACAAACTCAAGCAAACGCGAAATTCTGTCATAGAAAACCAATTTCGTCGCTCATGTTTAAGCCTATACGGCGGGTGGTAGACATAGATACTAGAACCGCTATTGGAATCGAGGGAGACATCCACGGACCAACCTAAGAAGTAGAGATACACCACGTAGCAGGGAGCCCAAACATTAAGCCAAAATCGATAGCAATTAGAACAACACCGCACAACACTACATAGGCACACTCACAGCAACAGAAAACCACCAACCAAACCAATAATACAATGGTATGACATAACCACCACAAGTACCACAAGAGAGTGGTTATCACAAATCACTGAACCGAGTTCGACGAACACAACAAATACGCGAGCACGCGGATGTCTAGCAGCATCACTAAGAGAGACCAGCACACTATCCTAATCGATAGACCATGAAGTCAACACAAACACGTAGTCTTATAGGTCACTAGACACTGACTGCAAGAGCTAGCTACGACAAGCACTACAGTAAGTGTCAATCTAACTAGAATCGAGCAGAGATTTGCCAGATTTTGGTGGATTGAGAGAAGTACGAGGGGTGGAAGAGTCGATGGTTTTCTAAATGGGGAAAAGGGGTGGAGACGCAATTTGTTTTGAGACGAATGAGCCATTGCAACAAGTCGTGTGGATCATACAAGCTACGGCAAGGCGTAACGGGCGTGCGGTTAACCCCACCGTTACGAGGAGAAGCTCATGCATTCTCCTCTGCCTCAATGCGATCTTAGGTGAAAAAGAGATAAGGTCGAGGCTTGGCCAACAGGCCTCGAAGCGGCCCTAATCCGGTTATTCATCCCAATTTTTTTAAAAAGGAAAGTAACCATAAAATGACAACACTGTCTCCGCCGCCGCCATGGCCGCCATGCCTCCCGAGGGAGCTGCCGCCCGCATGTACCCGCTGCTAGCCAGCCTTACGCAGAGAGGGACGAAGGCAGCGTCGCCTCGAGTCGGGCCGTCCCCTCCTCCCGGTCGGCGGTGGAGGACAGGCCGGTCAGCGATGGGACCGGGGTCGGGGGTGAACCGGAGGCGGTGGAGACGAGCCCCTGGTGACAACCGTGGCGCGGTGGCAGGAGAGGCGGTGTTTCGGCGTGGAGAAGGGAGTCCGGGCGGCAACGTTCCTGGTCTAGATCCGTGAAGCGGCCGGAGGAGGACCCCGATACCGCCTCGCCCTCCCGCATCGACGAGGCAAGGCGGCCAACCCGCTGGCAGGGCCCCTAAGCTCTGCCGCCATCGTTTCCCTTTGCGCACGCAAGTGAATGAGCTCCAGCTCGCGCGGGGCTCGCCTGCCGCCGTCGCCGCTCGAGCTCACACGGGGCTCGCCGGCTGTCGCCGCCTCGGGACCAGGCCGCCGCCGTCGCTGTCACGATGAAGAGAGCCTTAGAGGGGAGGAGAGAGAAAGTAGAGAGAAAAAGGAGATGAGGGATGAATATAAGAGTTGTCACTGACAGGTGATCAGTGAGCTCAGGACCAAGGCCGAAGCACTCCTGAACCAAAAGTTAACTGATGCCACAGTCAGACTTGAATTCACAAACAAACAACGTCTCTCTTCAGTATGAGGTGCGCATGCTTCAGAAGGAGCTCGAAATTCGAAACAAAGAGCAGGAGATGACCTCAAATCAATTGATTCTGCCCAGAAGTATCAGGAGGAAAGCATCAAGAAGATTACTGCATTGGAAGCTGAATGCCAGAGGCTGCGGACTACGGTCCAGAAGCGTCTGCCTGGGTATGCGGCTTTGGCGAAAATGAAAGATGAGGCCGAGAGACGGGCTGCATTTGTGCTGAGAACGGAAGGAGAAAGCCACGTACACCTGCACAGCCATCACCGCAGGTGGTTACTCCGAGGCATCCTGTTTCTGAAGGTTACCTTGTCAAGATGCAGGAATTGGATGATGAAAACAGGCACCTCAGGCAGTTGTTGGCCAAGAAGGAGAATGACCTCCACTTTGTGCAGTTGCAGTATGCAGATGAGGCATCCAAGCTGTCAGTAGTGCAAAGGCAGCTCAAGGAGTTTCTGGTAGCCATGAACTGGATGAGGACAACCGTCCTGAATCATGGGCAAATAATTCTTTAGTTCCCAAAGGAGTGCATTTTAGAGTTGGGAAGCAGCATGCATCTCGCAGTCGGGGAAGAAGAATAGCAGGATCTGACATGCAGTTGCTTGTTGATATATTGGAGATAGAGAAGCTTGAATTGACTTCAAGGCCTTCAAGTGCACCACATCAGTTTGTGCCAGATGCTTCTGAAACAGATTCCAAAACAGCCCTGACAGAAACAGTTTGCCAAGATCGAATCCTTGAAGATGGTCTATCTAACAAGTATCCTTAGTGGATTCAAGATGTTTTGGAACTAATCATAAAGAAGCATCAAGTCCTTAAAATAAGTTTTGATGTCATTCTTGATGAAGTAAGATCTGCATTGAGGAGTGAGATTTCAGAGAAAGGAAATTATGTTGCAAATTTGACATATGACCAGGCAGTAACAGACAGCATGACGGCTGCTCTGGTTGAAAGGGTCAGTTGCATGATTGAAATATCTACTGGAAACAATGTTGCAAGTTTTCAATCGTTTTTTCATGAGAAATCTGAACTCACTTGTCATCTTGAGCACCTGACCCATGTATGCAGTGATGTACTGGATGGAATGGCCAATCTGCAAAATTTCATTCATGAAGTTTGCTTAACCCTCGAGTGAACAGTGAACCAATACTTATATTGTGTTGATGGGCTCGAAACTGTGGATTGCAGCACGAATGATTTCGATGGAAATGCATCTATGATGTCATTAAACATGCAGGAAAACAACCAATGCAAAGTGCAAACTCGAAAGTGGCTGTAGGAGTTCAACAAGAGGTACAGAAAGAACCGTTTGAAACAACTAATGTTCAGATCCCTGGTGACCCTTTGGAAATCATTCCCAGGTTCAGTTTGTCACTTGTAAGCTTGATAAGGAACTGCTGGCTGTTAGACAAGATCATGGTGATAATTGTCAAGAAAAACAGTCGGTATATTATCAACAAGGTAACTCCTACTGAGAATCATCAATCATGTTATTATTCCCAGCATTATGCGCTATTATTGAGAATCATCCAACATAAATAAGTAACATCTATTTTATGATACAGTGATACTGCTGATGGGAGCATGCAGTTGTTACCAGAAGAAGAGGGGATACAACTAACAGTAATAATCTTACGCCCTTCTGAAAATTCTTATCTTTTTTGTTCATTAAATCAATACACTGAAATCTGATGGTACAAATGACAAGTTGATCTCCACAATAACCCTGTTTAGCTGAGTCCCTAGTCATCACTCAATTCACATGATTCCTTAGACATTTTTTTTTAATTTTATGCATATTTCATCACATGTTTAAGGTGCAGTCTATGTAGCAAGTGGTGATTAAAGGCCTACTACTGATTACTGACCAAATATAGCTGTACACTTCATGACACTGGGTTGTCCATTAGTGATGTTTTGAATAAGCACCATAATTGTGAAGTATGGTTTCCTAGTTGCCATTTTCATGTTGGTATGATTAGAACGTAATGGTTGCAACTCTTGCAGAATTCAGCAATATCCGCCGCAGCTGAGAAACTTGCAGAGTGCCAAGAGACAATCACAAGCCTAAGCAAGAAATTGCAGGCGCTAAAATGTCCAGCAAATGCAGATTTTGTAGACAAAGAAAAGTCTGACAAGTTGCATCTGTTATCAGTTGCAAATCTTCCGGCTAAAGAGGACGCCAAGCCAGATAATTTCAGTTCTCCCCTGTCCGAATAAGTGGCATGCAAGAAAGAGCACGACGAACCTATTGGCACGGGCCATAAAGTTGATAACAATGGTTCAACACAAGTCGTTCTTCGTCCTATGGTCCCCAAATCGCCACTAACAACTATTTCTGTTGATATGAAGAAGAGGAAGAAGAAGAAGAAGCAGGGTGGGAGCTTGCTGAGTAGACTCATCTTCAGGAAGAAGGCCTAAAACAGTTCCTTGGCAACGCTCCTCTGATTAAATTATTACTACAGCCAGCAGTGCTGCAGACCGTTCTTCTAAGTATTTCCGTTTTCAATAAGCGGGGACAATACTACGTAGCTATAATGTAATTTATCGGCTCTATCGTATGTGTTGCGATGTGATCAACACTAAGATTCTGTTCCAGACATATGCATATAATCTTATGATTTGTGGATTTATTATGGCACGGGTACTAAAGGTGAGCTGTGCTGTACTGATGTTGGATGGCTTTTCGAGAGGCGCGGGCATTGCAGGTTGAATACGTAGAGCCCTGGCTCGGCCCCATGCCATAAGCCCATACATAACACAAATCAGTTGGCACCTATGCTGTGCTTCCTTGCTAGCTAGGACCTAAGCAAAAAGCTCGTAGCAACATGTGATCGATGCCATGCAATGGTTAGGTTAGGCTAGCTGGTGCAACTTCATCTCACCTCACTCACCTCGGTCGTTGCACACAAAGAAAAACGAGAAATCTACCCCAGAACTGAATAGCGAGGTGGGTGGCTCTGTACGTGCTACAACTAGAGCCAAATCTTAGACGCCCGTACAGCGAGGGATCGACTGTACGCAGACGCCCCCACACACGGCAGCGATAGAATCGCAGCGACGGTGGTGTATGCGAGCGAGGTACACCCCCACACAGCGACAGCGCCCAGGCATGGAGAGGCGCCGTGCACGGCGCGTGTACGTGCGCACGGGCACGGTCGAAGCACCGAGCAACAGGCAATCCGCGGCTCCGTCGCCTGCGGTTTGCGGCCGCCGGGCGCTGTGGTTGTGGTAGCAGAGCCCGTGAACCGATCCACTCCCCCGCAACACCCCCCCCCCCCTCCCCCGGGGCGCTTGCTTGCTCCAAGCACGAGCGCCTTTTCCTTTTTGGCCTTTGCGCGGCCGGAAGCGTCGGTTTGGCCGAACTCGCGGATCGATCCGATCGGTTTTGGCCGCCGCTAACGCCGAGGGGAGAGGACGATTATACGGATTACTGTACGCGGACTGAATATTGGATGCGCTAACAGTAGCCGAGAAAAAAAAAGTGTCCTCTCAGCTGGGGAAGGAAGACGAAACCAAAGGGGGCGACAACTGACAGAGGTAAAGCGCGAAAGGGCCTCCTCAGCCACCGTACGTCGTAACCACCGCTCTAACCTCCGCCTCCGCCTTACGCGCGTATGTGTGTGCTCACACCGGTACACAAACACGATACAGGTAGCTAGCCGACTTCACCGGTGGGAGTTTCGCTAACTACGTACCATCACGCATGGGAAGTTAATGTGAAATGTTGACGGCCTTGTCTAGCAAACAAAGTTATTACTCAACCTGAACTTAAGTAGTACATCAGGAGGAACGGCAAGCATAGTTGCTAGTATAATGGATGCCGTTTTATCTGCTTATCCTCATACGTCTTCCAATGGTGCCGTCCATAGGATAGTGTAGTTGGCGGCACCAAATTGCCTAATCACGACGACATTGTTTGTTCCCTTCGATTACGACATTCCCGGTAAGATAGCAAGGGAACCTGTATTTTTCTGGCACGACGCGGCGCGTACGTACAATTATGGATGTAACATCTCGCCATATCACGTGGTCCATCATCGTAGTTAGGCCAGTGCATGCAGCATCCATAATAATGCAATCCGATGCATTGCATAGTAGCAATATATATTTTTCTTGAAACAAAGTATTTTATTGACGGACACTCTCAGCCAATGATAAGGCACGGGTGAACTGTCAAATGCTACTGGTAACTGACTTGTTAGCTCAGCTGCGAAAAGGAAATGTATCCTGGATTAGGTATGCCCGTCAAATCGATCACGGGTTGTAGTAGCCTGGTTTTCTGGTTGAACTAATCGCTAGACTGCTAAAAGGGTCCCATGCATGGTTGGACATTGCTAGGCAAGCATGTACATTCCTTTTCCCCGGCAAGAGGGTACCAGTTCACGACTACGTACAGGTACCTTTCTGTTGCTAGGAGACGGTGAAACCGTGAAAGGAATCAGCGGCAGTGAACATTGTTTGGTCAAACCAAGTAAATGTCAAAGCGAAAAATGGCTGAACCGATCGATCCAGATTAAGTTATCAACATATTCCGGTCAAAGAAGGTTCATTTTCCGTTAGCGTGTTTTCTACACCTTTAAACGATGCGTTTTGTAAAAAAAATTCTATATAGAATTTAAAAAGTAAATAAATCTATTTTCTTAATTTTTAATAATTAATTATATATTAATCATGTTTATCTTTTTGCATACGCTAATCAGTTAAAACTAACCACCGAAAAGAACGCGCTCTTAGTACTGTTGTGATGAGGATCTGGTTGCTTACCAATTGTAGCGCGAGCACTCTTCTGCATTGCAATCTGTCTGTATGTTACAATACGTTCTCCGTCCGTCACACAATAAGTGTAACTTTGGGGTTCATAATTTGCCCATAAAGAGTGTATCAGTAGGCCTTTGCCCAAAGTGAATATGTGAACATAGGTAATTAAATGGTTAAATACTTTCAATATTTAATTACTTATCTAAACCATCTTATTTGTTAATCTTTTTATCTTGGTACAAACTAAAGCATTGTACGAAGATTCTAACTTATTATCACTATTGTTGATATCAATATTAGTGACGATTCTGCTACTTACAAATATATATAGCCTAATTAAGTTTTTTTAACTTTAAAAGTAACATCATCATCACTTTTAGGTCCACATTACTTTTGATTATCTGTTCAAGAGCAAAATGAACACGGTATATTACCTTCTTATTAGAAATTTTGTATATTTAATATGAAGATGATTAAACAAGCCGCATTCAAAACATCTCCGAGTTTCTCTAACATTTATTCTCTTTCTAGATTAAACATTATGCAAATCTCTTATGAAGCATATGGAAAGGAATGACAAATCATTTTCAGTTAGTTATTTTAGCTGTTTATCAGTTAGTGAAGATAAAGCAAATAAATCATAGCTAGCTAAAGAATTATCACTAATAGAGTTGCTAGTTTGTAAAGCTAAAGCTATTGACATCTAGCTCATGAGTTTTTAATTTAGAATAAAGTACATTTAATATAAGTGTACTTATGGTAGTAAACTCTTTAATTGATGTTACTTTCATATCTCATATAGACATATATATATAAAAGTCATAGCAATTGACGATAATTTTTAGTCTCAGAATATATAACATTAACAGAACGTAAGTTGCTAAGAATCTTATTAAAATGAGTAAGAATTCATCAAGAGATTTATCAGGATTCATATCAAAACGAATGAATTACTTTTTATACATGTCCTGACGCACCTCTTTTACCGTATTTGACCATTCATGATAATCATAAAATACTCTCCACATCTCATATGCTGACTTGAGATGCACAACATGATCAAAGTTGTTTCTTCCTAGCCCTTAAATAATCAAATTTCTTATCCTACTGTTAGCCTCCATATGTGGTAGGTTCATCGTTGTCACTTCATTGTTTTTGAGAATTTGATATGGCTTATAAATCCTCTTTCATATTGCAAAGGCTTAAGCTTGAATATATGCGTCCATCTTAGCCTTCTAATATTAAAAATCAATACCATTGAAAACATAAGTTTTCGTGTATTACCTATCTGTTAACATATTATCTAATCATCAGTTAAGATCAAATAGAAAAGATAATAAAATAAATAAACTTATTTTGATACTAGAATTGACTCACAATCAGAGGGGGATTGAATGATTGTGGAAGTTAAAAATAAAATTTAAAACTTCTCCTAATCGTAAAACTTTTCGAATATAGATAGAACACCGTTTTGTTACTAAATAGATTATATTTGTAGATCCATAATTCTGATCGATCTGAAAATTTTAAAAAATAAATTAGACAAAATTTGCTAACAAATTCAACTGGAATCACTTCAATCGAACTCCTAGATCTTGAGATATTAATGAAATAAAATTACTAAACATAAGTTTTGACCAACATTAATTAAACCCTAATTAATTAATAATGCGAGATATGAAAATAATTAACCGATAAAACTTTTTTAGATACTAAAAAAACACCATAGCTAAATTTTAGATCAAAGAAATCAATCTAAAACACAAACAAAACAAAATAATCTAAAATAATTCTTTAGGCATATATAAGAAAGAGAGATTAATTAACGTGCTAATCTTTCATAAACTTTACTTTTATTATCAAAATTGTATTTACAAAATTTACATAAAAAACTCTCTTAATTTTCTATGTATAAATCTTTAACATTTTATCCTCTATTTATAGCAAAAAATTATAAATCAAAATATCTAAATACCTTTAAGATTTTGTAATCAATACTCTATTTATTTTCAGCCGTTGCATTCAAAATAGACCCTTCAGATTATACCATGTCATCAGTACATTGAGGACCACAGAGTCCGACTTGTTTCCATAGAGAATCCCGCTTTGATATTATTTCCTCGCCCCCTAATCAATCATGTTATGCCACGTCACCTCCGGATCTCCTGCGTCCGCACACACGCATGCCACATTGCCTCATTTGGGCCTGCCTGTCCATTGCTGAGCCTCTGTGCGCCCATACCCACACTCGCTAATAGGCCTTGCCCACATATCCGTCCCTGCGCCTTCATGCGTCCGCGCCCCGCTAACAGATAGGTTTGGCCCACCTGTTAGGTGCTGTGCCACCATACTTCCTCGTACCCACGCTCGCTGATAGGCCTAGCCTACCTGTCCATCGCTGCGCCTCCACGCGCCTACGCCCATGCTGGCTGATAGGCCTGGCCCACCTATTAGCTACTGCGCCACCATGCTTCCTTATACATGTACTCACTGATAGACGTAGCCCGCCTGTCTGTCATTGCTCCTTCATGCGTCCGCGCCCACGCTGGTTGACAGGTCTAGTCCACCTATCAGCTGCTGCGCCACCACGCTTCCTCGTACCCGTGCTCATTGATAGACCTAGCCCACCTGTTTGTTGATGTGCCTCTGTGCGCCTATCAACCTCTCTCTCGCCGCACGCGTGTGCCCGTACTGCTGGGCTGTTTCTCGCCATCGGACTAATTCGTTAGCATGCTGACTTCTCGACCTATCTGCTAAGTCAGCCAACTCACCAGCCTAGTTACATTCAGCCTCCTTTAGCTCATGCCAGCCCGTTCACACGTCATTTTCAGGTCATTTCTAGTTGGACTGTATTTATGCTATTCATTTGACATGCCCTCGATACTATTGCAAATTTCGAAAATTATCTTTTTCAATTTTTTATCTAAAATTCCTCTAATTTTTATCTATTTCTTGAATTTAATATCTGCACATAAATTAAAAAAATATTCTGCAGTATATATTTTTACAACATGAGCTATTTCAATGCATACACGCGCTCACAACATTTTTTATAAATAATTTTAATATAAATCAATTAAATAATGTTAATTTTAATATAAACTAGTTCAGCCAATTTCAATATAAATTATTTTTACTAATTTTAATTTAAATTATTTTTTCATAATTATTATTTAACATATATACAAGTGGCGGCTAGTAACCAAACAACGTCCCATGCACGCCGATGCCACGCCGCGCGCCCCACGGTGTTTATATACTACAGGCGCTTGCGACGTCCTCAGCTCAGGACCAAGGCCGAAGCCGCAAGATCGACGCGCTCGCGACACGAGAGGGAGAGCGACGCGGCGCTGAACCGGCTCGATCCCGTAGACACAAAGGCCATCCCAAACACGTTGAGTTTCTGCAGCGTGCAGTGCTCGTCTCAGCTTATCGTCTAGTCACCGACGCCGCCCGTGATCGGAGATGGCGGCAGGTCGAGTCGCGCGGTGCCTCACTCTCTTCTGCTTGCTGGGCGCCTGCATTGCGCCCGGGGCGCGTGCCAGCCGTCAAAGCCGGCGGGACCTCGACATCAACCTCGGCAGCGGCAAAGGCAACGGCGGGGGGATCAGCATCGGCATAGGAGGTGGTGGTGGTGGCTCCAGCGGCGGCGGCTCGTCGCCGCCGTCGTCCGAGCCGCGGCCGTGCGACTTCGAGAACGAGAGGCTGTACAAAGCGTACCTAGTGATCCAGAAGTTCAGGAGGACGGTGACGTGCGACCCGCAGGACATCATCTCCTCCTGGAGCGGCACCGACCTCTGCGGCGGCAAGAGCTACAAGGGCTTCTTCTGCGAGCGGCCGCCCAAAGTCACGGACCGGACCATCGCCTCCGTCGACTTCAACGGCTACAACCTGCAGTCGTCGTCGATCAAGGATTTCGTCGACGCCCTCCCGGACCTGGCGCTGTTCCATGCCAACAGCAACAACTTTGGCGGCACCGTGCCGGACCTCAGCCGGCTGCAGTACTTCTACGAGCTCGACCTCAGCAACAACAAGCTCGCCGCCGCCACGTTCCCGACGGACGTGCTCAAGCTGAGGAACGCCACCTTCGTCGACATCCGCTTCAATAGCTTCTACGGCGAGCTCCCCGCCGGCGTCTTCTGCTCGTTCCCGCAGGTGCAGGCCATCTTCGTCAACAACAACCAGTTCTCCGGCAACCTCCCCGACAACATCGGCGACTCGCCGGTGAACTACCTCTCCCTCGCCAACAACAAGTTCACCGGGGAGATCCCCAAGTCGATCGCCCGCATGGCCAAGACGCTCCTCGAGGTGCTCTTCCTCAACAACAAGCTCAGCGGTTGCCTCCCCTACGAGCTCGGCCTGCTCGCCAAGGCCACCGTCATCGACGCCGGCACCAACCAGCTCACCGGCCCGATCCCGGCGTCGTTCGCTTGCCTGCACAAGGTGGAGCAGCTCAACCTGGCGGACAATCTCCTCTACGGCGAGGTGCCCGACGCGCTCTGCAAGCTCGCCTTCTCGTGGACGGGCCGCCTCAAGAACCTCACCCTCTCCAACAACTACTTAACGTCGCTCGGCTCGTGCTGCTGGGACCTGATCAAGGAAGGGAAGCTCAACGTCGACCGCAACTGCATCCCGTGGGCGCCCAACCAGCGGTCGCACGAGGAGTGCGCCGCCTTCTTCCACCGGACCAAGACCTCGGCGTGCCCCGTCAACAGCTACGTGCCGTGCGGCCACCCCAAGAACGACGCCGCCGGCAGCGAGGAGGACAAGGTGGCGGAGGAGGACAAGTACAGGACCTACTCGGTTCTGAATCCATGAGGGCGCGGCGAGGGCACAGGCTGAAAAGGAAGGGCAAAAGCACTGTGCTTCTCGTGAACGTGACACGATTATTGATTGATTCAGTTGCTTGGCTGGTTGTGTTGATGTGTTGTCTACTTTTTTGTACTTTTGTTTCCTTTCTAATCCACTGTTACGTACGACAACCAACTTAGTTTCACATATATCTGCATGGGCACATGGTGCTGCCCGGCATGTTTAGGTAAGGTAATGGAGATTTTATTTTGATGGACCATCGAAGGTTGTAATAATTCAGATCGTGAATGATTAACTTTCATTTTCCGTGCCTTGGTGTCCTTAACTTCACTGCTACTGGTACTCCAACAAGATTCATACATATCATCAGCTTACCCTCCAGGTGCACAGCAATTTGAAATAGAGCAAAAATAAGCTATCATGTTCGTCAAATTACCATGAAAAAAAAAGAAAGATCTAAACCACAGGTTAGAAAGGCTTAGAAAAAGACTCCATCCGTGTCAAGAATACCATTTAAAAATCACTAAATTCAGCTAAATATTATTTAAAAATACAAGATAAAGGGTCTATTACGTGGATAACTAAAATTCTGGTAAATAAAAGAAAATTTAGCCATGTAAACGTGCATGACGTATGATTATATGCCTCAAAATATATTTTAGAAATAACTAAAGAGGAAGACATATAACGTTGGTTATACTGTGGTGGGTATAGCCTATATAATTATATGCTAAAGTAAAACATAAAAAGACAGTTTAGAAATAACTAAAATTTAGATATATGAAATATATAGAATAAAGAATACATGCAAAATACAATATATGATTATGTTTATGACAAATAAAATAAACTATAATTTAGCCTAGGGGCGGAGGCATGATTTGGTGCCATCGGGTCCATGGCTCATGACAAGCTAACAATGCTAATAGCTGTTGTTATGCTTTTAAGCAAGTGTTGATGGGTAACATCCGATTAGGGTATTTGTATACGTAAGGTTTAGCTGATGTTAAGGTATTAACGAAATAATAGTGAAAAAAAGATAAAAATATTTTTATATAGATTTAGGCTTTTATGTGAGTAATAACACTATTTCTTTTTATATATATCCGGTGATTTAGACCACACGAAGTAAAAGACGAGAGTAATTTGTGTATGCTGTAACATATATGGAAAGAGTAGTTGGCGACTAGCAGCGAGGTGGCTTTATAAATCTTGGCTCAATGTGACTTGGGTATGGCTCGAGATTTTGATTTGATTCCCTCCTTTTCTAGGGGGCTATTATATTTATACTGGTAAATGTACACTTTTTAAAGTGGAACTTAAAGACAATATGACTGAATAGGTTGATTTGTACTTAGATCGAACTTCATAGTACTACCTTAACCGGGCATGGTTTTCTTTCTTAGTCTATACACTTTTATCTTTAGAAACATGTGTCCATATGCATATAGGTATCTAGTATTCACGGAGATACTTTAGTCCAGGTATAGGAGATATATCATATCTAGGGCATTGACAATAGCCCCAACCTCTATGCAAATTCACGTCCAATATTTTTATCCTACGTACCTCAGAAACCATGTTATTGGAAATATAAATGTAGTAGAAAGAAAGTACACACAAAGTTAAAGTTTGAGAACATTGTTCTACCATACAGGTACTAGGATGACATTGTCAACTTTTGAATTTGGATAGATGTCAAATATCTGAACGCGCTCTACGATCCAGCTAGGAATATTGCCACTTTTTTTGGAATCCAAACTATCACTGTGTATTTATAAAATCTAGCAGTGAGATTTGTTTGGTTTTCGTTTGTCATCCCAAAGTTTGACCCTTTGTCTTCATTGTACTCGAGCCTCACAACCCTCAAGCCTAATTTCCTCACAACTCTCCTAATCACTGTCTTCATGGATCTCCCACGATTGGAGTTGGATGAGATGATAATGAAGAAGTTATAGGTGGAGGGTGCAATTCCTGGCTAGGGCACCATGGCCTAGATAAAAGGAGGTACACTTCCCAAACTTGCCACCGACTTTATTTTGGCTCTCACCAAATTTTGCCATTGCAGGTTCATCCCTCATCCCTCCGAGTTCTACGGAATCCACCTCTTGTATCTAAACCCCAACTCCATAGTCTTTTTGAGTGTTTTTGCCTACCTATGCAAAGATTTCATAGGTCTCCCCCTTCGTGGATCTATGAAGGTATTCTATTAGCTCTGAGTTATGCAGAGATCGAGAATCGCATGCCACTACGGTTTTCGTCTCTGTAATGACCTCAAGGACTCATATATCCCCATCACCACTCATACATCTAAAAAGGACTAGCGCTCCAATTGGTTTTATCTGGAGCATACAGCTATGTTCGACAATCTTGATATCCCCACCAAAGTACCCGCAAGTGTAAATGAGTGGAACGAATCCGTAGCCACATCTCTATTTCTTCAAACCTTTATCGACAACATTCTTGTGTTCAAAGTTTATGGTCTGATAGCGTATAAGGTCGTTGAAGACTTTGTGTGCTGTCGAATTCAACATTTACAACTTCATCCTCACCTCGCATACATGTACTCAGGGGACATAGGTGAATCCTGGATGTCGCATTGGGGGTATGTAGCATGCGTGTCTCTTTCTACGTTTTGCACTTATCCATATCGGGATATAATTCTAATATCCCAATATGTTTTGTGTAGATCTTGGTGACGCGATGATCAAGAAGCACGTCAAGGAGGTGGTGACGTACCTGTCGATCTCAACTAAGAATGTCTTCACTCCTCTCTGTGATCTCTCGGAAGAGGATTGGGACAAAATTGTCAATGTAAGTCCTTATTTTATCAACACCTAAATATTTCCTTTTTCACCATTGTCAACATTATAGAACTTAGATACTAATACTATTAGGATCTTTCGTTGGTTGATGCTATTGGTCCCCTAGTGGACTACTAGCTTTTTACCAAGGACAAGGAGGTGACGGAGCAGGAAACGGCCCAAGCGGCTAAACAAATAAAGTCAACCCCGAGTACCATTGTTGACAGCAGTGGTTCTCAAAAGAGAAGATTACTATTGCAATTTGGTGGTGTAGCCAAGGCCACCTAGTAGACAATGGTATGTTTTATTACTATTCTGTAAAACCCATCCGAGTAGGATTCTTTGCTTTGGTAGAGTAGTAAATACATCTTATCTTTGTTCACCAAGGTCATTAGATCTCCATCTCAGCTTAGGGATGCCTTAAGTTGCTTTGCCCCAGGGGTAAAGCCCAAGCTAAGTAAACAAGTATCCGATCTTGTTGATATCAAACACAAGTTATTTTGGGGTCTTTGTCATTGATCTTGGTTTCTTGTATATTCACTCTTACCATCTCGAACCAACAGTATGGAAAAGAAGAGGGCACAAGCTCTAACGCCCTCTAATCCCTTACCTTGAAGTCTCCAAATCCCTCTCCACCAATCCTTTCTCCAACATCTATCGTTGCCACCGATCTCATGATCATAGGGACCAATGACGCCTATCTACATGGACGTTTGTTGACATTGTGTCAAGAAATGATAATTCAAGCTAGTGCTATTGACAAAGAGATGGCAAGACTCCAAGGAATGCTTGCTGACATGTGGAAGCGTATTAGCAAGCTAAAAGAAGACTTTGCGACTGTCGTGATTGACAATGCCACCCTTCCCTATTTAGTGCAGGACAACGAAGTCATCCATAAGACGAGGGAGAAGGCACTAGAGAAGGAGATGGAGAAAAGGAATAATCTCCGAGAAGTGCTTAAGGCACACTACTCATCCTTGAGTGCTACAACCGACAAGCTAGGGCACCGAGTTTTGCCACCACTATTCGACAATGAGTTCACAATGATGAC
Organism: Oryza coarctata; assembly: GCA_030770085.1. Classification (NCBI taxonomy): domain Eukaryota; kingdom Viridiplantae; phylum Streptophyta; class Magnoliopsida; order Poales; family Poaceae; genus Oryza; species Oryza coarctata. Next base: position 13,712,763 of record CM061468.1, read on the forward strand.
TTCGCTGGAGGCTCTTGTCAAGAAGCTTCATCAAGTCTCCACTGATGTCTCCACACAAAGTGCAAAAGATGCTCAGACAACAATGTACACTTCCATTGTGCACGCTCTTACCTGCGTCTTGTTCCATCACCCTGAGGTGAATGTGAGCGAGATGATCAAGAAGGGCTTGCCCGAGGACAGGCAGGAATAGCTCATCAAGCAGATGGACTCGATGAGCCAAGCGGTGGTGGAGCTCTAGTTAAACCTATAATTTTGTTTTTTTTGTTTTCCCAACCTTTTCTTGTATTAAAACAATATCATGCCTACTTGGTCAAATATTTATTATATAAGATGTCTTTCTCTTTTACTTCTAACTATTGTCCGTTTTTTCACTATAGTGAGGAAAAAGAGATCATGGTGACTAACCAATAACGTGGTCAAGTCATTGCACAAGTAGATGAATCCAAGGACTCTAGGTATCTTTGCCCAATTCATACAAGCTTCTTCGGGCCGCCTATCGAGTACTCCATATCAATTGTCCGGAGCCTATTGAGAGTCTTTGGGGATATCTAGACTGGATCAAAGAGACTAACTACATCCTCATGAGGCTTTCTTGTCAGATCAACGAATGCCTAAGAGCTAAGTCCCGACGTTCTGGTTGGCTTGAAGGAGCTCACATTCTCGCCTATCTCAAAGGGGTCCACACGTTCTCAGAGGTCGCCTGCTGAGATTAATGACTTAGCCCAATCTTTTATTAGTCTCACGGAGAATGTATTTAGAACAATAGAGTGGCAGTGGCCCTAACCTTTTATTAGTCTTACGGAGAATGTATTTAGAACAATAGAGTGGCAGTGGCCCTAACCTTTTATTAGTCTTATGGAGAATGTATTTAGAACAATAGAGTGGTAGTGGCCGGTTTGGTAGCTTTTTCCTGCAAAGAGAGAACCCACCACAAGAAAAAACATTAATATTTATAATATATGTAATCTCTAAGTCTACTCTAAATTGACAAAGTAAGTAAAGCCACTGGCTATGTTTTTGGAAATCATAATTCCAATAATGCATCCAGATTTTCTATACTTTAGTTTGAAATTGACATGCCCCTAGCCCCTAACATAAGTTCAAACTTGGTCAAACTTACAGCATGTGCATGAGCTATCATGAGAAGCGTCACTCTTATCCCTCGACTGACTGAAAATATAGGGCGCCCCTACCTATAATCAGCCAAGGAGCAGATACAGAGCATAAAAGTTGTGTAGCTTGATAAAAGTTAGAGTAATTATATGGAGCATGATATCAGGCAACGTCATGCAATTGTATTCTGTATAGGCCAAAAGATACACATATATAAACTTGCACATAGGACCAACTAAATGTAAAATTTACAAAGCTGGTGAATGTTACATGAACTAGATAATATCCTTCATCATTTGTGATTTTGTACACTCATGGTTGAAGTACTCATACTACTTTGTAGGGACCCTCTTACTTTAGGGACAATTTGTTTTTGACTGCATGGCTCTGCACTCTCTCGAGGATGAAGTCTCCTACATCAAAGGCTCGAGTTCGAATGTGTTTTTGTATGATATCAATGAAGGACCTGTTGATATAGTGCCACTTTGATTGTGACACGTTCTTAGTGTTCGTCAGCAAGTTGACATCGTCTTCATGCCATTCATCTTGTTTCTCATTAGAGTAGTTTTTGACTCATGTGAAAACCTAGCATAACTTGATTGGGAGCATAGCCTTGAATCTATATATGAGAAAAAATAGAGTCTCCTATGTAGCTTTTGTCAATGTCATTCGCATAGCCCATAATACATACTAAAGTTTTTTTGACCCAGCGATGATCACAGGCCATGAGCCGGTCATACACTCTAGTATTTATGCCTTGTAGTACTATTTTATTTGCACATTTGACCTTGCCATTGCTTTAAGGATGTGAGACTGACACAAATTAGATCTTCACTCCCAGGTTGATGTGGTAGTCTTGAAAATCACCACTTATAAATTGATTGTCATTGTCCATCGGTATACGATGAGGAAGATCAAATCTGCAGAACATATATTTTATGAATTTGATAGCGTTATCACCCTTTGTTTCCTGTATAGGCATCACCTCTATCTACTTGGTGAACTTATCGATTACGACGAATAGAAACTTTTAACTGCCATATTGTGCTGTAGGGAATGGTCCTACGATGTCCAACCCCTCGGTATGAGAAGGGCCATGAGAGGGTTATCATCTGTAGGGCTTGTGCCATTTTGTTAAGCTTGCTATGGAATCGACAAGCTTCACAATAATAGAACAAGGCGGTTGGCTAAAAGAAACCTTGTTGCAGTGTGATTTTTGCATATCCTTTCATGGATGTCACGGAGTAGTGTTATGTTATCTTCCCAAGAAACGCATTTTAGTAATACTCCATTAGACGCTTGCTTTTATAGATCTTCTTCGATGATGGAGTAGAGCTTTGATTGGCAAACCAACTTTTCTGCTACAATGTCGTCATTGAGAGCTTTGTTCGATAACAAATATGAATGTAGAGGAGTTTTGTAGTCGTTGTCTACCTCGATATTGGCAATAGTATCGTCAACGTTGTCGATGTTAGTGGGAGATGTAGCCCCATGCCATTGCCAACACTTGGCTATATACCCACGTCATCGACATCACCAATGGAAGGTTTTATCAAGACTTTTAAGAAGGTATCGGGTTCGACCAATTCATAGTCTAGAGGCCAGTCTGACAAGTTCATCAGCACCAAAGTTATCATGACGGTAGATATGACGATCTTTAATTTTGTCAAAATGATGTTCCATCTCTCACCTCTGCCAAGTACTTCATTAATTCCTTATTCAAACACTTATATGCCTTGTACACTTGATTGCCGATTAGTTGTGAGTCCCCTCTCACAATTAGTCATTTTATTCTAAGTGTAGCGGCTGCTTGGAGTCCTACCAAGAGAGCTTTTTACTCGATAGAGTTTTTGGAAGCCTTGAAGCCAAGTTGATTACACACTTGAGCTTTTCTCTAGTTGGTGATGTCAGTATGACACCAGCCTTGCGCCTCATCTGTTCAATGCTCCATCGAACGTTATAGTCTAGGTCATGCTTAGCGTATCATTGATCTTGGTTTCCACCTTAGTGGTCCAGTTAGCAATGAAGTGAGCTAGAACTTAGAACTTTATAACTATTCGAGGAACAAAATTGATGTTGAATTGATAGAGCTTGATGACATAGTTGGTGATGCGTCTTACCACTTCCTTACATTGAACCACTTCTCTAGGTGGAAAGGAAAAAACGTTTGTCACACTGTGTGCTTAAAAATAGTGGTGCAACTTTCTAGACGTCATGAGGATTGTGTAGAGCAATTTCTAGATCTAGGGGTATCTTGTTTTAGCATCATGGAGTATTTCGCTGACATTATAGATTGGTTGTTGTATGCCACCTCATTCGATAACAAGAATGGTGCTAACTGAATACAATGTAGCTGCGATGAACAGGAATAATTTCTCCTGAGGTCAGAGGGTGACAAGGATGGTAGGATTTGAGAGGTATCTTTTGGGGTCGAGAAAGGCCTTCTTGTTGTCTTGGATTTACTCAAATTTGTTGTGCTTCTTTTAAGAGATTGAAAAATTGCAATCCTTTTTCTTCCATCCATTCCACGAACTTGCTCAAAGCGGCCAAGCATCTTGTTAGCTTATACCCCTCCTTGAGTCTTGTCGATAACTTCAACTCCTCAATCACTTTGATCTTCTCGAGATTTGCCTCGATTCCCCTACCATAGACAAGAAAGTCGAGTTGTTTCCTTAACGGTACTTCGAACGTGCACTTCTCTAGGTTTAGCTTTAGCCTGTGTTTTTGAAGATTGCTGAATATTTCCTCAAGGTCTTCAATCAAGCAATCTCGGGTTTTGGTTCTGACAATGACATCGTCTATATATACTTCAATGTTTCGTACGAGTTGGGATTGAAAGGCTTTTTGAACTTCTCGTTGATAAGGAGCTCCAGTGCTTTTCAACCCAAATAGGATTTTAATGTACCAGAAGACACCGTATAGGGTTATAAAAGATGCTTTTCCTCATCCTCCCTAGCCATGCTAATCTAATAAGAGTCTGAGCATGCATCGAGAAAACTCAACATCTCATATACAGCTGTCGTATCGATTAGTTGGTCTATCCTATGAAGTGAAAAATGATCTTTTAAAGATGTCTTATTGAGGTCGATGAAATCTATACACATTCAACATTTGTCGTTTACCTTTCGTACCATTACTGAATTTGCTAACCACTCGAGATGTAGGATTTCTCTGATGAATCCTATCTTCTGGAGCTTATCGATCTTGTCCTGAATATCCTCCTTCTGATCCAGTGCGAATCTTCATAGCTTTTATTTGATCGGCATACTAGAGTGATGGCATATTAAAGTTTTTAATATACATATCTTCCTTCATATAAGGTTGCTGCATTTAATATGATAGATATTATGTTCCTTATTTAAACACAGGATTTAATATGTATATCTTTTCTTCGTTATAGGGATGCACCATTTAATGCGGCAGATATTTCATGTCTTGTATAGACATACCATTAAATGATACATATTTTGTTCCTTATGTGAATGTGCCTTCATGCCATACATGTTTCTCTCGTATAGTTACATTGCTTGATGCAATACACGTCCTGTGATATGCTTATATTAGAAACGATATATAAATAGATAGGTCACCATTGTATTTTTTCCATCCATAGTTTTTTTTCCTTACATGTATATACCGCTTAATACAATTAAGGTATTCCTTGCGTAGAATTGCAATAATATTTTTATGGGAGAATTTCACTAATATTGTGCACTAATATCTTCTAAAAAATATTTTTTTGGACAAAATGCATAAACTATATATTCCCATTGTAATATTATACATTTATGCCATGGAGGACACTCCTTGCTAAGTATTTTTTTAAAAAAAACAATGCTAAGCACCTTTACAACTCAATGCATATCAATGCTAAGCACCTTTACAACTCAATGCATAGTCACCACAGGCATAGCCTACAAAGCCATGTGTCCCACCAGTTAGGGCAAAATATTAGCATAACTCATGACAAGCATGCATGTTTGGCCCATTCTCCTTTTTTTGAATGACCTTCTGTTTTCTTATTTTGAATGTACCTCTATATTGAGCAAGGATAATGTGAATAATTCAGAATAGTAACATTCTCCTAATACTTTATTAGCTATGTAGCGAATGAGTAGCACCTAAGGACATATTCCCAACTGTATAATTCTTGGATGAGAATGTACACAATAGGCGATAGCAAACTATTTTTTTAAAAGATCAATCAGTATCAAAATTCATAACTGAAACAATTGCCTTTTTTTTCTTCTTTTTTACAGAACAATTGGCTTTTCTAACATGCAACAAATAATTTGGTTAACCCCCACCTAGGAATGGTCCACCTCAGTACCCAAATAGGACTTATTTGAACCATTGCACCATGACAATAGGGATCCTAATCATGTATACGTCGGCAAAGTGTCGTACGTGTATACACAGCCTATACGCAATACATATACTATACAGTGACACGCCATATCACGAGTGCTCCTGTGAAACCAGCCTAGCATCGCCGTCGCCGCCGTTGCCCATCGCACTGCCGAGTGGAGCACGATCTTGCCACATCGCCATCTGCACCCTCGACATGACATAGCAACGGGTAGAGAGAGAAATTAGGAGAAAGTAGGAGGAGAGAACACAAGATGAAGAAGAAAGATGGCGGCGTTGCTGCCGGCTACTGTGGCTAGATCATAAGAGTGTAAAGTGTAGTGCTTTACTTAGGGTTTTGGCTACAATAGAGTAAGCTGGCTAATCTTTTTCTGCCTCACTTTTTTTCTTTTATTATTGTTTGATGGATATTCTGTGTCTACAACTATATGGTATAATATATATCATGGCTGCAATATTTTAACATATATGTATATATTTACAATGTCGTCCTATCCTTGTTTTTATTAAAATACGTATCGTCATATCCATCTCGCATATACATGATTCATAGCATGTAATGTATCCGTTGACAACCCATGCAATGGTTTTACTTCCCATTTTTAAGACCTTGGTATTACAAGGTTGTTATCAGTCAGACATTTGAGTTGAATTAATTCGAACGGTCTGAAGCGAGCTCAAAGAACATGCGAGTATATTCCCTCACCAAACACTACCCTTTTAGCCTTTGTATATATGTAAAGTGTAGAATGTGTACATTGACTATGAATCCTCCGAGCGTATACAAGGTGATCGGGTCTATATATATACAGCCTAGGCCAGTGGTCTGTCTAACACCCCCGCAGTCGCAGCGGGAGGAGAACGGCCGCAGAGACTGGACCGAAAACTGGTGAACAAAG